>JANDEH010000004.1:37653628-42453628 GCA_024610705.1 Tetragnatha versicolor
TTGCAGATTTAACTTTTAAACTATTGGTTATTCGGTAAAAACATGATCTAAACAGGAATTAATCTCAGAAACTTTCCTAGTAATTCCATGAATATCAAGTTTAAACCCCAGTGTTGAAATAACATCAAGATAGTGGTTAGAAGAATTAGAACTTTCTAAAATAAGGATATTAATGTCCCCAATTATATGTATAAGTATTTTTCACTCTGTTAGATTCCAAAGCCTCCTCTAATTCAAAGAGAAATTCTTCTGGCTTATATTGATGAGACCTATAAATACCGATGATTCGAAAATCATTAATCTTTGAATAGATAGAAACACATTCACCAGTTTTCATAGGAAAAGGAACATAAGTAAAGTCAGTCAGATTGCTTTTTATACTATATATAACAATACCTCCAGATTTATTTGAATCTCGGCACTGAAAAAATTCATCATAACCAGCAATTGCAAAGAACTTAGTTTCTGGAAATTTAACCCATATCTCACTTAAAATTATAATATCAAACTGAAAATCTAAAGTGGATAAATAATAAGTGAACTCATCAAAATTAGATCTCAAACTTCTTATATTAGAATGCAAAATATTTAAATGATAAAGAGGACATTTACAAAAAAAAGCAGTTATATTTTTTGAATTTAATAAAGGGGTACAGGGAAGGAAAGAATCTTCATGAGTTTCAATATGATCTAAATTAATTATTCAAAAGAAGAAAATCAGCATCAGTCCTTTGCCTTGTGAAGTAAGGATTTGTTGAATTGTGTCAGATGATCATTAATGTAGAATTTATCACTAACAAAATAACTGTCAAGGGATTTTATGTCTAAGTCACGCTTTCCTCTTGCAAAATTATAAAATTTGTCCCGTTCAGATCTTGAATTGAACTGGCAGATAACATTAGGTTTGGTTTTATTCGCATTTCTTGATGGAACCCTATGAACTCTAGCCACGCTTAGTGGATCATCAAAGCCGATCACATCAGCAACTTTCTGTAGTACACTAGGCAAATCCTCATGTTCAGTTACAGGTATTCCACTTATTTCTACATTACAATTCCTAGAATACTGTTCCAAGTCGTTTAGGCTGTATCGAAGACTCAAGACTTCTTGGTACAACGATGCGATTGAATCCTCAGTTCTAGTATAAAGTGATGACAGGGATAGCAACTCTTTTGTTTAACCGCTGAAACTTCCACTTCGATTTTACTCAATTTCTCCATGTGTACTCATTGGTTTTGACATTGGCTTGATCAATGGCAGTAATTATAGGTTGCAAGGCTATCTGAAGTTCGCTTTTAATAATAGCTCTGAAATATTCCGATTGGGCTTGATCATCAAGGGAAGGAGAAATGGAAACTTTACTCGTGCGGATTATGCATTGGAGTTGTTTCAACTTAGGTTTCGTTAATTTCTTGATTATCGAAGGCTCCCATAGAGTTAGTACAAATATAGAGACAGCTTACTCTTCTCGGTAAGGCAACCCTGCATGTCGAAAAGAGTCGGACCTGTGTGAGTGGCGGAAGTAAATTTTTAACATGGGAGCTCCCGTAGGCGGGTGGAATTTGAGGTATAAAAACTGCTCTTCTTCCCAGAAAAATGATGAAAAAAAGAAATCGACAATTTGAAACTCGAGAAAAAGCAATGACAAATCGTTCAGTGAAGAAAAAATTTCTGTATCTCAATTAGTTTTTTACCTGTAATTTTTTGAAATTCCACGGATTCGGAAAAAAACAATTTTAAACTGTATTTTTATAATGTTGCGGGAGAAATTTCTTTAAAAAAAGCTTCACACTATATAATATGAACCCTCCTGATTCTATACGAGTCATTTTCGATTCGTTTAAACAAGTATTTAAGGGAGAAAATTGCCGATTTAGTGGTCGAGATAGGAACTGGAGGTTGGCAAAGCTTGGCGCTTGGCGGTATGAGCTTGGCGGGCGTTATTGCCGTAGTTTCTATACGAGTGACAAAGCCACGCGAAAAACCGAAAACGCCAAAAGAGGGATTTAGTGGCCAAGTTGGTTTAAAAAGTTAATTGTGAGTGGCAGAGCGAAACCGGGAGACCGGTCACGCTTTGAACAGCGGAGCAGATGTTTAAGCTGTCTCTATATTAGTACTAACTCTATGAAGGCTCCCCACCGAAACACTCCACAATACATTATATTGCTACTCTTACTACCACTATCACTACTCTTATATTATAGGGTGGGTTGGGGTAAAATGGGTCAATTTTTAGGTACTTTCACATTCTAAGTTTTATTTCATCAAAACTATTACTTTTTTATGATTTCTTTCAATTGGATCTTGACATTACAACCCTTTAGAACATTTTCATTTAATTTTATCAAATATTTTTTAATTATAAGTTGGTTAAACTTAGCATCAAAAGTAGTGACCTATTTTACCCCAACTTGGGGTAAAATGGGTCTCATTGCAAAAAGATGTCAAAATATATTTATTACTAAATATACATGAAAATAAGAAAAAAGGTAATCGGCTGAGCCGTCTTTATATGAAGAAATTTGTTTTAAGTTGTTCTTTAATGAAATTGTAAACGTCCTTAGTTAATGAACATTGATCAAATGTAGCAATTAAAATACTTCATTTGGAGAAAAAAATAAACTTGTTTGACATTTAAATGTATATTTGAAGGAAATAAGTTAAAAACATTGTTTTTAATTAATACAGAAGGCCTCCTAACTATGACCCATTTTACCCCAAGTACGAAATATCGTTATAAAAGATAAAATATTTTATATTTTTCTAAGCTGATTGGCTTGAAATTTCTCTCAGACTTTCTTTTATGAAAAACTATCACAAAAGTCTGCTGTAATTTATTACAATATATAGATATTGAGGAAGTTAGTAAACCCTGTTTTTTCAATGACATCATTTACGGTTCAAATTAAATACTTTTTCAGTCCTCAAATTCATAAATCTTAAATTTTGACAGTCGAAAAAGGTTGCCAACAGTTTAAAGAATATAATTTAAAAAATTAGTGAAAAAAAATTCAATTTAAATTTGATTTACATCGAGTTAATTAAAACTGACCCATTTTACCCCATGACCCACTTTACCCCAACCCACCCTACTACATCTCCTAATTTAATTTAAGTAAGCACAGCAATTCTCATAGAAAGAAACCGTGGACCTCGATATCCAGTACTTCATTCGCTGAGTGGTATATTTCGCCTCCTGATTACTCTCTCCTCCCTGGCCGCAGTGGTCGGGAAGTTGGTAGAATGATTCAATTTGATTTTTATGTGCCTCCTTAAGTTGGATTTTGGGTGACCTCGGGCGTTCTGTGTTTGCAGATCTGCCTCAAACAGAAAGGTTACCCTGTATGCAGCCATGGGGTATTGCACCCCTGATGAAGTTGCCCAATGTTTGCATATGTCTAAATTTGCGATTCAAATTAGTTATTATATTTGACCTAACGAGATTTGGGTTTTTATAAGCGGGCATGGGAAGTTGTGAAATTCCCTCTGAAAATTGACACGTAATAAATTCCCATGCCGGCTTATAAAACCCCCTAGATCGCTAAGGGTGCATTTCCGACACCCCGTTTCTAGGCGATTCTGGGTCGTCTAGGTGTGTCTTACCCCTACTAGAAGTTATAAAACACTTACTATATGAAACACCCTGTATTATAAAATAAGTCTTGGTATTTATTGTCTGGGAAGAAAGTTAGATGCATTGATAAAACCCTAATTGCAAATTCAGGATAAATAGTGTGTCCTACAGAATGATGTGAAGAAAAACAGCTGATGCTTCACATCATTCTTTCTTCAATTTAATCGTTTTGTTGATCTACGAAGAAACGAAGTCTTGTGAAGTCCCTTCACATGTTTAAATAGATCCACTCTTTTTAAAACAGTATCACACTGTTCATAGAAAGAAACAACACACCAAAATATATTCTCACCAACGTCCCCTTACCCTTTTGTGCCCCCTCCAATAAAAAAAAAGTCCATCAGTCGAGTCGTCGAAATTTTCATCAGATCGCTCGCACCTGTTCCTCGCTTGCAGACAGCGCAAAACCGGTTACGGTCACAGTTTCTTTTTAAACTGTAACAAAATAATAACCACGAGATGCCGGAAGAAGCGAAAGTCGGGGTAAAGAAAAAAAGCGCCCAAGTCTATAGGGTTAATGCAGACATAAAGAAAATATTTTTCCCAAGAATGCTATTTGCGTCTTCCCGACTGACAGCGCAAGACGACATTTTTTGTGCGCCGGGTTTTTTTTTCTTGTTTGACTCATCTCGTCTAGGAGGCTTCCAGAGTTCATTGAAGACGTGCGCGTGGAGAGGTTCCAAAAAGCATTAATCCCCGTCGCGGATTCGAAGTCCACATAAATCCAGACTCGTTCCAGGAAAAATGGACTCAGAGGGTTATACAATCCTGGAGGAGAGAACCGTGGAGTTGGAAGTAGCAGAGTGCACAACGAGCCCCTTTTTTTTTTCATGAAAGCGACCGTGGTCAACATAGCCTGCATAGTTGAAAAAATCCATCCAGAACTTTCTATACTATTCATACCACTGTCCTTCAAGTCCATAGACGTAACTTAGACATTCGTTCCGGGCAACCAATAGCGGATCCAGGGGGCGGCACGTTGACACGTGCCCCTCAGAAGGGTAAAAGTCTATTTGATAAAATGACATCTGAAAAGAATTTCTGTCAAAAATCGTAATTCTGAAGCGTTTAAATGCTTTAATATGTAGCTTTATGGCCAAAAAGTATATTATCCTTCAATATTTTCAAATCGCAGTTTCTGCTGCAAGAGATGTTTTAAAAATCTTGGTGCCCCCCCCAAAAGAAGTCAAACCTGGATTCGCATCTGATGGCAACTATACCTTATCTGCCAACTATAAAGGTTTGAGGCAATGGATGCAAAGAATAGCAGAGCATGTCCACTGTCCTCTATCCTGCCTTCAATCATTCTATCCACGGAAGGACAAGCTTTTTCTAGAGAAACTCGGCTGTAAAGGTCAGCTCCAAATAGCTGAAGATCCAAAGATAAGCCCTGGTAAGTAAGTAGGTTCAAACTGTTTCGGTACAGTTGCGGTTCCACTAATACCAAATGGACCAATTACAGTTTTACAAGACTAGCGTATTTTTTAGCTGTATGGCTGTGGTTCGTCCAATTGGTCTCAACGGATTGCAGTAATCAAACAGATAGGATAAGTATAAACTCTACTATTAAAAGAAAAATATTTGAGGGTTAGAAATGAAAGAGGAAATGTGCCTAAAGCAGCCATAGAAGCTTTCTTAAGATATTTCAGTCTAAATTGTGTATTTCTAACTGCCTTTCACCATGCTTCCAAAATAGTAGGATAAAAGAGATAGATAATGAAATGGTTTTGGAGTAAAAGAGAGAATGTGTGAAAGTCGTTTCAAATAAAAAACTACCTTAATAGATAGAGGAAAAGGTATCTATCTCTCATTTGTCATTCCTTCTCGGGAAGAAACTGTCCGGCCTCTTAGACTAAGCGCGCACTAGAGACATCCGTCGCGGCGACTTGAATCACTAGTAACTTGAGAGCAATGATTTTCTATGAGGAGATTCTTGGCAATCGGCCAAGAGTCTCGTCGCCTATGCGCGCGCTCTAGCTTCTTGCCAGGGTGATAATTTTGTCTCTATCACAGTGACAAAAGTATCTATAGTGCGCGCTTAGCCTTACACGATCTTCCTTTCACGGGAGAAAAGATAGTTTTTCTTCTCGGTGGTTTTTCTCTCCGCCATTTGGGGATTTCTTCTATTTCTTCGGAAATTTCCCCGCTTCCAGGACTCCTCTTTGACCACATTGGCCTCACAGTGTCGCGCGCTCTAAGACTCACCATCTCTACGGGAAGAGGGAAGAACACAAATGGTGGGAGAAAAAAAAAGAAACGAACGAATAATCGCCAAGAAAAGGCAGATGTCATAAAAACGAAAATATAAATAAACACGAGTGCAGAAGAAGAGTGGAGGAGGATGAGAAAAAATGAGAGAAAGAGAAAACAGAGTGCGCGTGTGTGGGGAGGTTGAACTCTAGGGAGAAGATCCGTCGGAGTTGAGTTGCTGAGTCAGATATCGTCTGCTCTGCATCCGACTAAGATGCTGCGCTAATGATAAAACGCATTAATTGAGTGGTGTATAAATACACCAATGTTGTTCCAGTTCTTTTTCTGATATAGAATTTTTTAAGACCATAATCTTAAGTTGTGTTGTGCTTGAGGACCTAGACGAGACTTTTTGTTCTTGCTAATTTTTCAAGAGTGGAAAGATATAAAATCACTTAATTTTGAATTTTTAATAATTGAAATTGTTGTCAGTTCATGGTACTGCTAAGATGCCTTTCCAATATCCATATCGTAAAAATTTACAATCTATTTTGGATGCTTAATTAAGAAACATCATCAAAAATAGTGAACTAATCCCGATATTTTTATAATATACTTTTTGATCCTTTATATTGGTTTTTATATTGTTCAAACAACAAATAGTGAGTTGATACTTGCATCTTGGATATTTGTTTTGATATTATTTCCCGTCTTGTATCATCAAGTCATCATACCTATGTTCTAAGACTGTGTGAACCTAATAAAAACAATCACCCCAGCACCTTTAACAGAAGAGCTCTTTTTAGACTTTAAAACAAGCTGCATCAAAAGACTAAAAGTATTGGGAAAATTCCTTATGGCAGTAGACCACGTCAAATCTTGAAAATTATCTAAGCTACCTTCATTATCATCAGGATTCTGAAAAAGGGTTTATAGTGTCCAAGCCAGGCCTTGCCCTGTAGCCCTATGACCCAAGACAACTCCAATACAAAAGTAGAAAACCTTACTTCTTTGCTAGATTACAGCCTTTTTAGCAGTGGCGTATATAAGGGGGGGGGCGAAGGGGCCCAGGCCCCCCCCCCGAAATTCTGACTAGGTGTACCAAAACAAGTTCAAACCCTGTTTTTAGGGTCAAATTTTGAAAAAATTTCTGGGGGGGACCCCAAACCCCCCTTTAGAGTGCTTGGAATTTTATTATTCAAAACTTTTTTACAATAAGTTCAAAATCCTACCTGAGAATGTATGTCTGAAAATCGGAAAGTGTATCAAAACCAAGTTGAAATCCTGTTTTTAGGATCTAATCTCCAAACTTTTTCTGGGGGATGACCCCCATGTATCTCCTTCTGTACTTAAAACTATATTATTTATAACTTTTTCATTAAATTCATCAAATTTTACCTGAAAATTTATATCCAAAATTCTAACTAGGGGTACCAAAACTAGTTAAAAACCTGGTTTTTAGAGTCTAATTTCCAAAAATTTTCTGGGGAGGACCCCCAGACCCCCCCCTTTGTAATTTCAAATTAACGTAACGCATCATAACGTTTTAATATTAAGTTCTTTAAGTTGCAAAATCTGCCTAAGATAGACTGAAAAAAAATTAAATATACATGAGAGGGGCTGAGGAACAATTTTGGGCCCCTCCCGAAATAAATTTCTATATACGCCAGTGCTTTTTAGACAATGACCCACGTCGAACGGAACAAAAACTGAGTTAACAAATCGTCTGAGTGTTCTCATTGGCTATCACGTTCAATCCTAAATGAATGTACTACAGTACAAAATCGAAAATACATAACCTTTTGCGAAACTTATGACCCAAAAGCGCAATACAAACATGGATTTAACAAATTAATCACATTTCCAAAGTTAAGTATTTACTCAAAATTCGGACATCTTTCTTCGTTTGCTCTAAGCTTATTTCTCCATTGTCAAGAAACTTTGTACTCTAGTATCCCTTTAAGTATCCCTTCTAGTATCCCTTTAAAATCCCTTTTCTAAATAGTATAAGTTTAAAACTAACAAAAGAAAGCATCATATAAGACATTAAACAATATGTCCCCCATTCATCCAAAATGTTCCTTAAAAAAATGTTATAACACTTAAGATGCCCTTGTTTCAATCAGCTATCTTCCCAAGAACGACTTAATATTTTTCATATCATATCCCATAGCGGCAAGTGTTCTTTTATCTTCAAAGGTAATTAGGAATTCAAATGGATTCTAAATGACACTGTTCATTACTCATGCCTCGTACGCTTCTTAACTATTGATCATGCTTCCACTTGTGTGGCCACGCTTTTCCGACAATATTAACCTATCTATTTTTGTCTTTATCGCATGTCCACCATGCGTTGGGGACATTATAGTTTGTTGACTGGAGGACCTGGCCAGTGGATGTCAAAATAGCACCTTTGAAAGACAGCTGTGACTAATTTTGTGTTTTGTGTGCTTAAAGCGTGGGTGGGAAACCTGGGCGTTTTAAAAACACCTGAAACTATACTCAGTTGTAAGGGGTCATCCATAAATTACGTGAGGCGTTTTTTCCAAAATCTGGACCCCCCCTCCCCCCTTGGTGAGTTTTAGTGAGATTTTGCTGGACCCCCCCTCCCCCCAAGTGAGATTTACCTACAACTTTTTAAAAATAATTTGCAGTATCTTATCTGTTTCTCATACTTAAAAAAAGAAAATCGTATAATTTCTAACTTAAAAAGTTGAGTGAGATTTTTCCAAACCCCTCCCCCCCCTTTTTGACCTCACGTAATTTATGGATGACCCCTAACTTAACTTGAGCCTGCAGAAATATGCTGAGAGCAACCAAAGAAAGTAGTTCCCCACGAGGTGTCTGAATTTTGAGTGAAATTTAGAGCTTCAATTTTGAATAATGATTAGTTTTTTAAATTCACGTATAAATGTTCAGTATTATTATTTTTTAAAGTAGCGTAAAGCGTAGTAGTACAACTCGCTCTCAAACTCGCCAGCCAATAAGAGCTTCTAGCAACCCAGCAGGCTTTCTGTTTACTCAGATTTTCTTCCGCGTGGCCATGACGTCAGGCTCAACTTAAGTTGCATTCGAGTGCAGTGAAAATTTGGCATCTTGTGATTTATTTATTTATTTATCCACTACCATACAGACTTAAGTCTATTTACAGGGCAGGAAAAGCACTACACAATAAATTATATGAGAATTATCACGGGTTGTTGGAAATTTACGACGTTGACCACGCTGGGGTTTGCTTGACATGTATGGAAACCTAAATGTGGTCCCTTGTAACTTTGTTAAGTACAGTGACCTTATTGGAAAGAGGGAGGTACTCGACGGATGATAGTCTTCTAATCATTGATAATGTGACACTCAAAACTTCCTAAGGACGCTGAACCAAGATTAAACTTGTTTTTGAAAGGAAAATTTTTTTTCTAAAAGTTTTTGAGGGAGTTTTTAGCGGGTAAATAATGTTTTTTAAAGTTTAATTAATTTTAATAAAAAAGTGTATTTTTTGTGCAATAGATAACTCATTCCCTTACTGTGAAGATCAGGCAGTGGACTAGGGTTCAACTTAAAATATTTTTAAAGATAAAACCCGTTATTAACAGGTTTGGTAACTACCCCAGACTTATATTAGTGGAGGTGTTACGGTGAATGTCCGAAATTTGGGGAATGTTGACATTCACCGGTGAATGTCGACAATCACATAGTCGCTTATCTGTGATTGTCGACAATCACCACCGGTGAATGTCGACATTCTCCAATTTCGGACATTCACCGTAACAGAGGCTTTAAGTAAATTTTGGAAGTATCGAATGGCCCTGTTCCACAAAGTATAAAATATGGAAACACTAGGAGAAAAGAAATTTAGAGGTATAGCAATACCAACAATAGAGAAGAAAAAACTAGTTGTTGGATTTGAAACAGACCATATTGATTAATAATATTAATTTAATGCTGTGCAAATAGGTACAATGGAGGTTAAAAACAACGTTTTTTATTTTGCACATAAAAAGTTAAAATCAGACTTAAGTTTCGGGGATACGTGGATTCCCTTCGTCCTTCTTTGTTGTCAAACTCAACAATATGTTTAAATATAACAACAATATATTTATTAAGAAACGGAATTAATTGCAACAAAGAATTTTGCCAGTTTCATCTCAACTTTCAAAAAAAAACAAATCACAAAATAAAATCATCTTCAAAATTACCCCTTCTAGACTTCAAGTTGTAATCGATATCAAATTGATCGAATGGTACGGAATAAGAAACATGTGTTTGCTTTTGTAAACATCCTTTTTCTTCTTTTATAAGTGGAACATAAAAGTGGGAAAAGGAACCAGGAACTGAAGGAATATCTCATAAATGTAATCGTATAGAAACAAGAAGTCGAAATCTTCAACGATGGGAACTACCTGTTATCCTCTGATGTAATTCTAAGAAATGGAAAGGATTTTCAAGCAATTTTTCTTTTAGCTTTCCTAAAGCCACCTTTTCTAGGCACCACCTCAAACTCCCATGTGACTTAATTTGCGAAGGGGCCCTTCGGGAAACTTCGGAAATCCCATTCATCGGATCGTTGTAGTGGTTTTGATCTTTCCCGCTCGATGATGTCAGCGCTTATGAACCAATCAAATGAGCTTCTCCAACGATCCGATCGCCCAGGATCGGGATTCCCGAAGTTTTCCGAACGGAGATAGTAGTGTTTGATATTAAGGTGACGAACTATATACCTTATTGGAAACCTGAACTGGCCTAACATACGTACTGAGCCGATGAACCTGCCTTGTTACGTCCGGGTTACCGGGGCTACCACCAAAAAATCCGGCTTCGCCTTTTCCCTTTTTTCCCCGCGAACTCCATCAAAGCGTCTCCGCCGCCTTTTATCGGTATTCAATGAGCCGCGAACAAGTCGATAATTACCCCATCAGAGCCATTACTCACGATATCATCGGTATAATTAAATCGTTACACAGTTTCCTGGTCCGGAATCACTAATCAATCCCAAGGACTCTTCTCGCTACAACCCCGGTATATATAGCGAATATCCCTGTGATGCATTTGTCACATCGGCTGGTGTCCTCGCGATTGTTTTGAGGATGATGATGATCCGGTGCGTTGGGGACGTGAGCAGAGTGGCAAAGCGGCGAATGGGCATAATTGAAATTTGATGAATTTGACTTGTTTTGTTGCTTGTGTGAGAGGATTCTCTAGTCTGTTTTTGTTTTTCGGTGATGAAACGCATCAATCAATTTCGTGTTTTTCTCTGTCGTTCTTGATGAAGGTGATCTTCAGGGTGTCCCTTCTTAATATTGACTGATATACTGTTTAAAAAAAGTTTAACCTTTCACCAGTTTTGTGGTGAAAAGTTGGGCTGTTTCACCTAAAAGCGGTCCACCTAAAAGCTGCAACCGAGATGTAGCGGAAATTTGAACCATATTTTCCGTGCTTTCATGCACCGAAAACTTGATAAAAAACACCGAAAACATGGTTCAAATTTTCGCTACATTTCGGTTGCAGCTTTTAGGTGAACCGCTTTTAGGTGAGAGGTTTAAATTTTTTCTTAAGAGTGTAGGATTGATAGCTAAAATTTTAGCGTATGCGTTTGCTACAAAAATTTAACGTTTGATACTATTATTAAAACAGCATCATCCATAAAATTTCATACATGCTCGGACACAGTAAAATCCTTTTCAGTATATTGTCGGAAGATTATTAAGGCATTAAATGGAAATATACTCATTTAAGATAATAAAAGTACGCTTGTAAAAGAGAGATTCGCTGCCAACCCAAAGACGCAAGTTCTGATCCCGGTTTGGGTAAGACACACTCATCCTTTCATCCCTCAGGTATCGATAAATAAGGACTAAATTAAATCGGAGAAATAAGGGGTTTGACTAAGTTGACATATGACTTTCAGTTACTCGTTCTGTAACAGATCTGTTGGGGGAGAGAGAGAGAGAGCTGAGAGGTAAATAGTTTCACGAAACCAGTTATTTTACAAGTTTCTAGTATAAAATACTTGATTCTTTCCCATTAAAAATAATTTGATTACTAATACAGGTTTTAAGAACATTTTTTAATAATTTCTTAAATATGTAATTTAAAACTATTTCCGAAAACTAATATTAAAACTTGAACAACATTTCAGACAAAGAGTAATAAAATGCCAAACTTGGACATAAAGATGTTTATTTTAATTTTTATGCAGTCAATGACCTAAATTATGCTATTGGTGATCTTGAACAACGGAACAATTGTAAGCTAAGTAAACAGTGGTTTTGTGATTATTGAATTTTTCTAAACATAAAAACATTTTTAAATATAACAAGTTCGGATAGACAATTACTATTTAGCGTTTTTGTCGCCACGGACAATTCAGTTTATATTCAGTAACAAATATTCATAACATTTCTTCTCCAAAGAATGGGATGTTTCACTGTCGAAATCAAAATTTCTGGAGCTGCCACAAATCCTAGTAAACAGCGTATATTAGCTCTTAAAACAAACATTTGCTTGGATAAAAACACCAAAAGAAAGAAGTCTTTCTCTATGTTCACATTAAAAAACCATGAGATATAAACATATACTCGGGATCGCCATTAAAACCATTACATAAACTCAAGATTCACAGAAATCATGGGAAAAATCTGTGTTTTGTATAAAAACTTGTTTTTGAATGCATTCAAAAGAAACGAATGGAAATAACCCTTTGCTGCTTTTAACAATTTTAGAGTTTTTCTCACGTAAAACCAGAGGTTTGTTAAATTAGGGTCAATACAGATGACATACTTATCGGTATGTTTAGATCCGCTATGATTACATGAAATGTGATAATGGAATTATTATTCAGTCCCTTGTAGATAACTCCAAAGTTGAAATGCTTGTGAAAGCATGATGATTTCCACTACCCCTTTCGAATGTCATTTCAAATACAAAAATAAAGAATTCTTTCATCCATATGCGAGGTCAGGAGAATAGAAAGATGCTGTTTTTGTAAAAAGTATAAAGGCAGTTTCCCAACAGGTTTCCCAACATCGTGGGAAAATAAGGGACTCTTATTTGTACACTAGATAATTTCCAAATTTCTATCCTCTACTAATCGATTCCAAACATTTTAATGCTTTGTTTCTATTTATTTAGAAAACAGTTCTTGCTAGGAATTCCTCTAATTCATTTTGTAAATTATTGTGTTGTTTCTAAATTTGAGTTACCCCCATTTCTAATTTTATCTTAATTAGAATTCTAGTTAATGAACCCCCTTTCCTGAATATCTGAATATTTCTCCTTCTCTTTGTAATCTTTCTGTTAGTCGCTCTATCATTTTTCTCTCATTCCTCGTTTTATTTTTCTGTCTATCTTCTCTCTCACACACTTTCTATCTTCATTCCCTTGTGCTCACCTTTCCTCTCGTTTGCCCTCTCTTTCTTTTTCCACTTAGTCTTTTATCTGTCCTGTCTTCAATGTTAATATTTGATCTATAATTAAAAATCCACGTCAGCTTCTAATGCAAAACGACAGATGTCTTTCAATACCACCCTGCAAATCCAGCAGCATAAATAATTCATCCATCTCTCTAAGCTAATAAGATCCACTGTTGGTGGAACTGAACCGTTGAACCTCACTTACCTAATCAACCAATAAATCTCATCCGAAAATAGCCCATAAAAATCACAAAAAATCAAACGCATGTTTGGGCGCTCTAGGTGTTATTACCACTCTAAAACCCAGAAACCCTCTCTTCGTCTAGACATCCTCAAATAGTCCCGGCATAAATCAAAACACCTCAAAGATTTATAGTTTCATTTCGGTTCCAGCACCAAAGGACCCGCTCCATCGGGAGGATCCGATAAGTTCGGGATCGGATCGGGATGATTTGCGGCCCGCATCTGGCTCTCGTCGTCCCATCGGGGTCATCAATCCGTCAGAAGCGATGACGATCCGGGAGATCTGGAAATAGAATCGCGGAGTGCTTTTTGATTGCGCGCGGGATGAAAGAAGGGGACCTGTCGTCAAAGGGTCGGGGTGTCGCGTGGGGGTGGTGCGGGAGGGTGGAGTTAAAATTATCTTCTTTGGGAATGGGAGAGGACATTCTAGTATAGTTCGCATGCTAGTGTGATTGCAGAATGGCCAATGGAATGTTAAAGAACGTTCAACACAACAACATAACAATAATGAGCACTTCAAATCCGTTCCGAGAGAATTTATAGAGAGAATATAACTTAAAGATAAATTTCATATCTTAATCAACCATAGTCATCTTCATACTTCATCCTTTCATCATATTATCATCTCAAAAACAAAAAAACTTTATAAACAATGGGAAGAAGAAGGTTTAATCGGCTCGTAAGAGCAAGCAAATACCTCTATCACCTTTACCAGTTACCAGTTACTTCAAATCCCTTTAATAATAGGGCCGTGGGGAGCCTAGTGGTTAAGGCATCGGCCTCGGGATAGGAGGGTCCCGGGTTCACCACCAAAGACCCGCCGAGTATATGCGGAGTACGTGCTCGTTAAATCTGTGGGTCCGAAAGTCTTGTGGTCGGTCATTGCGCAGTTTACCATGGGTCCAGGTCCCTGGGAGACCATTTCCCTCCCCTTCAGAGACACGTGGCAAAATTGTGGAGGTGGCAATAGATGGTTGCAGCATCTATCATATCATCCTCTTTAAGAGAGACGAAGCAGCTCATTTTATTTAGAGTAATCAAATGTCTTCTAAACTTTCCAACAAAGAACATTTCGATTGTAGCGCAATTCTGTTGTGAAGGAAAACGATAATATAGTAAAGTGTTGCTAGAGGTAGAAATGTTTCAAACACATTCCTAGATAGCACACATTTCCAACACTTTTCAAACATTTGTGGTGGTGTTTATAATGCCACTTGGAATATGCAAGCTCCGTACAGGATTTAAGGCAAAAGGCTCCTGAGAAAGTGAGGCCCATGAATAGATAATGATGAATACCGCCACCATCTATTCACATGGAAAAGTAAGTTGGTCGTGGCCAATCATGGCAGTTATCTGAACCTCTGAAAATTCATAGTATCAGTCTTGATGTCAATTTGATATTATGAAAAGGAATTTTCGAGATATCCTCAAAAAGAACTGTTCGAGAACCGATAAAGAGGTCCTTATCACGCACTTTTTTTAACTCTTTAGTTGTTAATGGTTAAGCACCATATTGTATCACTTCATACTTTTACATTTAAAAAATCAATGGAAATTTTTGAATGATTCCAGATACAATCTTTAACAACAAAAGATACATTACAAAACTTAAAATTCATTAATTTGGCTAGAAATAGCTATGCTATAAGAGAACTAGTGATGCAGATTCCTCCACATAATTCCACGCAAATAAAATACACTCTATCCTTGATCTCAAACGTCAAACAGCAATTATAACTTTAATAACAAATAAATTACTTCATTGCTTTTCAATGCAAATGAACATACTATTCACTCGAATGTCTACAACGTCATCTTTCCAGAAGTATCCTGCTTTCGCATCAATTTACAAGATAATTAAGAGACCCAAAGTATGTCCAGTCCACCACTGAGAAACCAACTAACGCTGACGTCACCAACTGTCACGCGTTGCCATTCAAGGCTCGGAAACATTAAAAACTGCTCGCAACGTGTTAATTTGGCATGGAATTCCGAACGCGGAATTCCTGACGGTATTGTTTTCCCAAGAGCAGCAGGTCTCGAACAAAGGGGCGACGCTTCTAAGAACTTTATTTTCCGAAAAAAAATTTTTGACATTTCAGGTTTTCTCCGGAGTGTCCTTGACAGGAATGAACTCCGAAATTCGACTACGCCCCGTGCGAACTGCAGGAATGCCGAGAAAAAAATGGGCTAATGCTTACTTTAGCCCTTTTTTGTCTTTTGTTTGCATTTCTTTGGGAGATGAAGAGGGTATAATGATAATAAAAAAAATAATCACATGCACATTGCTCGGGCTTGTCTGTTCACGAGAGGCTATCGAAGAAATGTTTTAATAACCTTTTCGAATGCCAGTTTGCTGATACATTTTTTTTCAGAAGACTGGGGAAAGAAGATGTGATAAAGAGTTACTTGGATTGACCATAACTTAATTTGGGAATACGTGAAAAGTACAAGAATGAGGAAGTTGCATGATTTTTTTAAATCGATTCTTCTTGCAAAAATAAGCAACTACCTAAAATTTGAGGCCAATCGAGAAATTTTTTGATTGCCAAAAAAATTAACGAAAATCCACTTTTTAAAAGCGCGTGAAAACGCCAAGAGTTTGGGATCATCGTAGGTTGACGTCATCATATGATAAATATTGTTGGAAAGCAATGGAGTTGATGGCAGTTGATGGTATGATTGTTGACATCTTTAAACAATACGCGTTTTCAGTCACGTGTTTTTTCTCGACTTTTAAATTAAAATATTTAATTACCTGTACATTTTTTTGGAAAATTGACTTGATATTTCATTTTACCATACAAAAAACCATACGGAACACTTGTTCGTTTTTGAAAATCTGACATGCAACTTCGTTAGGCTTGCCATATTTTCTTGGGTCCAACCCAGGACATATTTTTGGAAATTTCTTAATAAGTACCATATCAAATCATCAAAGATTAAAAAATAAGAAAAACATTCAAACTAATAAACATTGAACAGAAATATCAAATTGTGTTTCTTTATTCGACATTATTTTTTCAAAAATTGTTTGATTGACTTAATTTTACTATAAAATTCACTAAAAGTAAGTTCTCCAAATTATTACTGATGTTAGATAATGTAAAACAAAGCAATTTTTAAGAGTTTTGTCACGATTTTTCATAAAAATGTCTGGCAAATCCTTAAAAGTATGAAAACCCCGGACATATTGCAACCCCGGACATTTCCCCGGACAGCACTAAAAACCCCGGACTGTCCGGGGTAAACCCGGACGTATGGTAAGCCTAAACTTCGTTATTGGTGGTCATAAATAATGCCTGATTTTTCAACAAAAATTTAAATTTTCTCTTAAAAAATGTACTAGTGTTTTATGATGGAACCAGTCAAGTTTCACAATTAAAATCAGCTGCAAATATAATATTTTAGATAGGAATATTTCAGCTGACCGTCAGATTCAACGGCACAGTCTATGAGATTAGGTAATACTGTTTAGATTCAGCGGCACGGTCGACGAGGTAACACGCAAGTACCAAAAACTTGTACAAATTGCAATTATTTTAAAGAAAAAAGTTCAATACAATAGTAAGAATATAAATATTCATTCAGTAATTAATTTTGGTATATTTTCAAATAAAACATACGCAGTTGAAAGTCAAAAATTGCATTGCTTTTCGCTAATAATGTTTTTAATTGCTTCTTCAACGCTTCATTGCTACAATTCTACTCTAATCTTTCTCTACCGCTAAAAAACTATGGGTATGACCACTAAGGATACATTAACCCTTTTTCTCTAAAAACACCACATTGTTTGATTCCTGCTTTCCTTCCCTTTCCGATCACCCACTTAGCATATATACATATCATTAACCATCGAGAGAGAAAAAACTCGCACACAATTCGGTCTCCCGCCATGCCCGATGATTTCACCTATCAATCAATCTCCTCGTCCACAAGTGTTGAAACGAAAACATCCCAAAGCAATAATCGTCCTCAAACGAAAGCGCCTACCGCCCTGAACTCTCCCTTGTACCTGGAATAGGTAAGAACCAATACGGAGAAAACGAGAGAGCGTATTTACATACCCCATCCTATGCGATTAATAGCTATTAGGGCAGAAAATGCGTGTGAGAGGACTATGAACGTAAACGGCCCTGTCATTTGCGGCAGACCGCCCCTAGATATGTCTTTCTATCATCAGCCGGTGACAGGCTGCTTGTTGGGCTAATCGTTTCCAGGTTCTTGCCACCGGGGGCGCTGCGTTTCGGCGCCGCGGGTGAGTGTGTTGTCTGTGCATGTGCATTGATTATGATCGTGAGGACTTCATTTGGAGATGCGTTATGACGTAGTGATGTGGAAGACTCGCCCTAGTAAAATTTATAAAAACTTATGTTGGAATTTAAAATTTATTTTCCAAGATATATTTTCTAATTTCAATTAGTTATGTCGTATCTACCCATCTTCTAACTTTGGCACGGTAAAAATTATTTAGATTGGTTTCTAAATTCTGTTCAGTTAAAATCATATGAACAATATCATCCCTTTATTTCGATTCATCCTTATTAAAACACTGGTTCACAATTTTCTAAAAAATCAGGGATTGCCCATTGAAATTGAGATATCCAAGTAAGATAGCCTTGAATGAATATTAACGTGAATATTAACGGTGGTATCAAGGTCATACTAAAGAGCAAAGAGATGCTCAAGAGCAAAGAGATACTGATGAACGTATGGATATTCTGAAAAGCAAAAGGCTAAGTGAAAGGGACTAAAGAACAAGGATATGATGAAGAGAAGAGATAGTCTTAAGGAAAAATTGGATGTTAAAAAATAAAAGGATACTTAGGAGAGTGAAAAAAAGTTGAAATGACGAAAAAAAAATTTGGAAAAGTAAGAGAGACAATAATTTAACCTATGGCCAAACTAAAGATTCAAAACCTTTAATAAATAAGATGTTTTTCAAAATGTGAAATGTTAGAAAAGTATTTTTACTTACGAAGAAAATCTAATATAATAAAATCAAGTGTGGGTATATATATATGTGTGTTTGTCTTTTATACAAATCCACAGTTTACTTCCGATCTGCACCAAAATTGGTATACCTACGTAAAAAAAGTCAGAAAAAAACATAGGCTATGTTCCGAAAACTTTAATTGACCCCTTGACCCTCTTTTGACCCTTTTTATGGTCATTTTGCTGAAATAGCTTTATTTCTCCTCAACAAGAGATCTGCTTACTCCATTGTTACAAAAAAAATTTAATGCTAAACAACAAGTTTTTAATAGAAACACTAGGTACAAGTCTATTTAAAAATTATATTAATAATTTAAAAATCTATTTCAATGAAATTTAAAAATTTTAAGTAGAGTTTAACATATTTTTATTTGAGAGTTTATCTAATTTTTATATTTTAAAAAACTTATGGAATGTCATTGTTGTTAAGATAGTCTCCATGGAAACGATGATGTAAAATCAAAAGGTGATAATATTTTACCTTTTAAGAAAGTTGGTTAACAAACAAAAAACTGTTAAAACTACCTTTCAACAAGAAAAGATTGATTTTGAAAAGCTTTAATTATTGAATAATTTCACAGAAAACGTTAATTCCTGAAGGTATGATTAATCAAGGGATCTAAGCAATTTTAAATAATTTTTAGACTACCTTTTCCATGTAAATGTGGAAACCATTCAAAAATTATATTGCTTAAAAACTGAAGGAATTTTAATCCACCCGGGAACACCGGGATAAGAAAAATTACTAGAAACACCGGGATAGGAAAAGTTACCGGGAACACCGGAATATGAAAAAAAACGCCTGGGATACCGGGATGATTGGTAAATGCTGATTATACAAAATTAGAAATGTATTTGGGAAAACTTAAAAATAATAAATTTATACTCTGCACCCGTGCAAGGCCGGGCATACCAGCTAGTCTAATATAATAAAAGTCAATGTGGGTGTGTGTGTATATATATTTGTCTTCTATACAAATCCACAGTTTACTTCCGATCTGCACCAAACTTGGTATACTTACGTAAAAAAACTCAAGAAAAAACATAGGCTATGTTTCGAAAACTTTAATTGACCTCTTGACCCTCTTTTGACCCCTTTTATGGTCATTTTGCTGAAATAGCTTTATTTCTTCTCCAGAAGAGATCTGTTTACCCCATTGTTACAAAAAAACATAATGCAAAATAACAAGTTTTTAAAAGAAAAACTAGATACAACTCTGTTTAAAAATTATAACAATAATCTAAAAATATAATTAAATGAAATTTAAAATTTTAAAACTGGTATTTAAGTATATTTTAAAATATTTTTATTTGAAAGTTGATCTAGCTTTTAAATAAAAAGTTTCATGGAATATAGCATTGTTGTTAAAATAGTCTCCATGGAAACGAAAATGTAAATAAAAAACGATCATTTATTGTAGCTTCAAGAAAGTTGATTTACAAAACAAAAACAATTGAAAATGTGAAAGCCCTTTCAACTAGATATAGATTTTTTCGTAAATTGAAAAATGGAATACGCTTTAGTTATTGAATAATTTCACAGAAAAAGTTAATTAAAATCCTATATGATTAATCAAGGGTTCTAAATGGGCATATTTTAAGTAATTTTGGGAGATTTGTTTCTGATTTTTTATGGGGACCATGAGGTTAAATGTAGAATTTGTTCAAATATTAAAATGCTTGACAACTGGATGGATATAATACCTTTTACCTGGTAAAATAAGGTATAAAATATATTGAAAATTTTAAAAAAGAAATCCTAAAGCTCTAACTCCACCCGTGCAAGGCCGGGCATATCAGCTAGTACTAATATAATACTTATTCAAGTTTGCATTAAATATTTATTACAAAAAGTACCCTTTCCACCACGTACACCATTGCAAATTTTATTATAAATATTGAGTTATATATTTCATACAAGTACTATAATAAAAACTTTGCTTTTCTTAATTAGGGGTCGTCCATAAATTACGTGAGGTCAAAAAGGGGGAGGGGGGGTCCAGAAAAATCTCACCTAATCTCACCTGGGGGAGGGGGGAGTCAATTAAAATCTCACGTCAACTTTTAATTTAGAAAATACGCGTTTTTTCTTTAAATTTTTTAGCAAAACTACCGGAAAAATGCGAAAATTAGTCAAAAAGTGATTGAAAAAATCTCACGAGAGGGGGAGGGGGGGGGGTTCAGCGAAATCTCACTAAATCTCACCAAGGGGGAGGGAGGGGCTTATTTTACATATAATGAAAATTTCGTATCTAAATAGAATGTAACTATGTTCTGTGAAACTGTAAATATTTTATAAAATATAAAAAACGTTGCTTTTTAAATATTGAAATTCTTCTTTTTTTATGCATACTTCTTACCATGCCGTCTTCTTTTAGACATACTTTTGAGGTTGGTTTTTGTTAACTTGTCTTTATTCTGTTATGTTACGATCCAATGTCCCAATTCTTTCAAATACCTATTAGTAGTTTTAATCTATTTTATAAATAATTTTAATGATTATAAATTATGATTTGGTTATATTGAGGAACATGTGTGAGACAAAAAATAATTCGCACTGAAATCGGAATGTTTTCGTATTCTTCCTGGAATTATTTTCCATGGGAAAACGTTTTGTTTTATATTCTTAAGCAAAACAATTTCTTGTGTTTTCTTTTTTTAGTACAACAGCTTGTTATAGTAGGTATAAGATATTAAAATTATAAACTATACATTCAACATCGGACTTCTTGCTGTCTAATGAATAAATTTTAAAACTTTTTGAAGTTTTCTCTAAGCTATGTATGTTTTCATACTAATTTTAAAAAAACTTAAAAATGCATCTCATATGAATTCAGCTCTATAGTTTTGTGTGTTATTGCTAAAAAGTTTTAACACAAAAATGTCTGGTACAAAAATTATTTATACTTGTTGTTGATTTGTGTTTATTATTTATTTATTAGAATTAGAGTTTTGACCATATCCTTCTAATAAACACAATAATTACCATACCCGCCATCATTCATTTATAAAAATAAACCTTTGAAAGGAAAATATGCTTGTGAATATCATTTGTTATTTCTTGTTATCTTATATTTCCCAAACTCTCAAGACATCTTCAAGGTAAGGTATATCTATTTTCCACGACTAATTTTTGTTTTTTATTTAAATTAATTGTACTTTTAAATTATTTTTAAACAATAAATTAGCAACTTTTAAAAAATATATTTCTAAAAATTACTTAATACACCCCAATTTTCAAAATATATTTTACAGAAAATAACCGTGGAAAAACACTACATAGTTTACTCCTAATAAGGAAGTTGCATGTGTCAGATTTTCAAAAACAAACAAGTGTTCCGTATGGTTTTTTGTATGGTAAAATGAAATATCTAGTCAGTTTTTCAAAAAAATGTACAGGTAATTAAATATTTTAATTTAAAAGTCGAGAAAAAAAACACGTGACTGAAAACGTTTATTGTTTAAACTATAAGATGACGTCAACAATAATACCATCAACTCCATTGCTTTACAACAATGTTTAGTATAAGATGACGTCACATCCAAACTCTTGGCGTTTTCGCGCGCTTTTAAAAAGGGGATTTTTGTTAATTTTTTTGACAATCAAAAAATTTCTCGATTGGCCTCAAATTTTGGGTAGTTGCTTATTTTTGCAAGAGGAATTGATTAAAAAAATATAAAAAAAATCATGCAACTTCCTCATTGGTGTTTAATTCGATAACAAAAATTTTACCTTTCCAGGGGATTCTGGTATCTTGAAGATATCTTATCCAATGAATATACTAAAATCCCATACCTACATAAAATAATATAAATTGACTTGACGTAAAAACCATCAACCCACATTCTTTACAATTAATGGAGTGTAGTGTAGATACATCAAGCAGTTTAAATCTAATATTGGATACTTAAAAAAAACTTTGTATAACCTTTATTCAAGACCAAAATAATGTCGAAACACTATTTTGATTTTTATCAGGTATAATTTCAATCTGTATATTTCGAATCTTATCTTGATACACAAAATTGCCAGCTAAGCCATTCTCGTTTTTTTCCTTTGAAATTTATTGAACCAAATATTTTGAAAGTATAATTTGCGTAAGTTTTAACAAGCCTAAACTTTTTTCTCTATTTTCTTATAAAAGTTACAAATATTTAATTTAAAAATTTGAATTTTAAATTTTAAAAAATATCCCAATGGAGAGCATGATGATGATACACTAATTGAATATTTTCCTCAAAATATAACAAAAGTAAATCAACATGAACAATAATAATAAAATTAACTTAACGTGCAAGATGAGTTCACTGCGTAGTCTATTCGAAACCTGTAAAACGACTTTTCTTACAAGCAGACTCTTAATGCAAGAAAGCGCACTCAAGCATCATCTCGATGGTTGTAAAGCGAAATATAGAGCTGCTGGCAAAAATTTAAGGTGTATGGCTAAATATTTTTACTTTGATTAGATTTTCAAACTTTTAACATTATTATTATGAATTAAGAAACTTGAGTGAGGATAATTTAAAAAGAAAGTGGGTTATTTACTTTCAACAAAAAATCTCAAACTTCTGACCTGATACAGAAGAAAGTTTTGGAATGAAAGGCTTAAATAGGGGAAATTTCGTTCATAGTCAAACAAATTAACCCTTTCCTTTCAAAATTTAATAAGTCATAGTATAAATTTAAATATTGATAGTTTAATTTTGGACGTATCTCTACAATAATAATAATAAGAGCAATTTGGTTGGTATATAACTAAAAAAAAGAGTTACGCTTAATTTAGAAGTCAATTTTGAAAGTTTTAGTTATTCAAATACTTGGCATTACAATAGTTTTAAGTTGATATCCAGTTTAAAATTATAGAAGTGTCGATAATACTTAACCTTCTATGTATGTACAAAATCAACTTTACCATCACAACCTTAACAAAATTCTTATGAGATAAATGCATGAAAACTGCATCAAACGTATGGATAAAGCTTGGCATCATAGTAAATTATCTCTCTACCAACTTTTTCTATTCTAGGATAATAAACGAATTCTTTCCTCATCCAGCCTCCGTGGCCCCATTTCCCTCTCATCAAAAACCACACTAAAGACCTACAATCATCAGTACACTAAACACAAACCTGACTAACAAACGTCACCAAACCCATTCAACACATTCATCGTAAATGAATTTCTCAGAAACAATGTCTTTCATGTCGAGGAACAAAGTATCTCGTATCGATTTCATCGTTCTAAGGCCGTTCTCACAAGTCACAGAGGTCTCCAGTGACATGTCGCCAAAACCCCTGGCGCCTCGGCATGGGACTAGAAACCGCAGATGACAGGACTAATCTTAATAGGACATAGCAATATAGTATATTGCGACAAGGGAACATCACTGAGATATATATGAATTCCCCCAGGAAGTATTCAACGGGGGAAGCTATCCTGCTTTACATCAAAAGCCATTGCTATTAGCATAGAGATAAATAGGTCTCATTAAGACTGAGAAAATATACTTAATGAGAATGAGTTCTTCGTTCTTATGTAACTTCCCCCGGCCAATTTTGATGTTTAATGTTATAGTATAACATTCAGTAATTCAGTTACAGTAAAACCTTTCAAGTGAATTTTCTGTAGGTTATGAAACAACCAGAACCCAGTAAACATCCGAACCACAATATAGAAATCCAGAAATCTTTCATCATACTTTAAGATAAGCAATCAAATATTTTTTAACAAAATGTAGTTTCATAGGGTTTAAAATTTATATTTACCTTTTGATGTATCCAAGAAATTATTTATTACAATCAGAGATGTCTAAACAGTCATCAAAAATTTAAATCAATTGATAAAAAAACTTAACTCGTAACATTTAAAAAAGTTCTTAACTTAAATGGTAAAAAAGGTACTTACAAAATTTTATCATTTATTTTTGTGTTCTATTCTTTAGATAATTCAAAATATCTAGTGTTTTTAAAAACTGTTGCCAGATCCTGAAATTTGATTTACTTGATAAAATAATGATAGTTATTCTGAAGTTATAGTAAGGAAGAAAATTTTTCGGGGTAAGTAGATATCATTTTTTATGGAATTACCTTTTGAACAACCCCCCTGGAACAAGGAAGGGTTCAATTCCGTTTAAGGTCCCGCTAAATATCACCAAGTTTTTATGAGGGTCATTTATTCAAATATCGACATATTTTTCTAATTTTTATTGATAAACTAAACAGTTATTGATCTACCTAAATATATCAATTAATTTGAAATTATTTAGCAATATTTCTACTTTTGGGTGACCAAAAAAGCATTGCGGTATTTATCGGAACCTTTAACGGAATTGAACCCAAGGAAGTTTAGTTACAGCTTTGATCTTTACTAGTTATATTGAATGGAATGTCATAAAATTGGTTGGGATAGTAAAAATTGCATGAAAAAATATAATTTGTGTAAAATATTTGACATTAATATTGCAATAAAATGAAACAAACTAAAGTAATATCCCCTTATAGTAATTTTGCCATATATCTTTATTTTAAATTAATTAATATTTTTAGGCTTCAAAAATTTAAAAAAGCCTTTATGTTAAGTAAAAAAACGTACTAATTTGTTGAAAAACCAAACATTAGGTAGAAGAGTAATATTTAACTACTTTTTTCTCATTCAAATAGCAATAGGTATAACATAAATGCAGTCTGAAATAAGTAACTACTAAACTTGTATTAATAGATAGTTACAAATTAAAATTCAACAAACTTAAAAGGATAATCTTACTATATTTTGTATTTTAGTCTCCGGCTCTTAATCTTAAGACAAATTCTTTGTCCTCTGAATGCAAATTTTTTTAACACAATCTCTGTTTAGCACAATAAATTGGGAATAACACTGTAATTATTACCCAAGCAGCTAAAAAGGAAGATAAATTCTAAGTTTGTTTAAAAGCAACAATGGCTTTTAATGCCCTAAGTTTATAATTGATTCTTAATCATTGTTCTTTACTCTGTTGAGTACATATATCTTCTCGTTTGTATCTAAATTCTTACAATCATTGTTGTTTTTTACACACACACACACACACACACACACACACACACACACACACACACACACACACACACACACACACACACACACACACACACACACACACACACACACACACACACATACACATACACACACACACGCACAAAGGTATATAATTATTATATATTGCATTTTATTTTTATTTGCAGTAGGTTCGTCTTATTTAAAACATCATACTCTTTCTACTGGATGAATGAAGTAAAGTAACTTTTATATTTATTTCAAACCCATTTTTCTTTTAGACGTCTTGAAATGAAATTTTAAGATGGTTAGTTTGAGAGTGTAAAATGTCAAAATACGGTAAGATTGATACAAACCTTTTTAATGAGTTGGAAAATGTTTATAAAGTTTAAGTATTACTTTTTTACGGCCTTTAGAGTGACTTTAAGTAAAGGAGTACTCTTAGTTATACAATAAATGAATTAATTCATTATAATCATTGAATGATTAAATTGATCAATTTATTGTAGATATTTATAGAATGATTACATAAGATTAAAGAAACTACAGAATAAAATCAAATAGTAACCTACATGACATTTTTAAAGAATTATTACAATAGTTTATATAGAATAATAAATAAACACTAAAAAATAATTCTTTATAATGATTAATTACAATGATTAAATTGATCGATAATCCTATAAATGATAAGTACTAAAGACTTATGATGAATGCTTAAGAAGAAGAAGAAAATAACATCCCCCTTTATTTACTTTTTATTATTAGGTAATGCAATAATGTGTGTGAGCTCTTTTTATATTAAAGAGAAAAACATATAACAAAAAATTTAATAACAAAATCCGATGTGTCTTAGCTTTTCTCAGTAATAAGGTTACTTTCAGTCATTCAATTTTTAAAATAAACTTTCAAATTACACCTCAATTTCCCCCCAATGCCCTAGGGAAATTTTTATTTTGTTCCATCTCACTCTGTCCTCAGGTATTTTAAAACTTGCACCCTGATACCCGCTTTCCTTGCCCGGCATCTCGGAAACTTGGCAGTCCGTGCGTAGCCGTTGCGTCTACCATCGATCCCGGCCGTCGCCGCGACTGTCACCGCTGACATAAATGCGGCCCCGACTGTTCCTTTCTCCGCGGTCAAGATACCGAAGATGTATTGGAGGAGGAAGTCTTGCGGCCGGATTGGGAAGAGAGATAGAGCTGGAACTAGTAGTTGGGATCGGGAATGGTCTTCGCCGTCTGTCTGTTCTGAGAAGAACCTCATTGTTGAGGATGAGGGTACAGTTAAAATGTAAATTTATTCAGCGTTTTCCAATATTTTAAAATTTAAAACTTCTCGATGATGAGATTATTTTCTCTAACTTTATCCTTTTAATTATTGCGAACGTAATTTACATGAAAAAATAAGGAAGTTCATTTGAAAGAAGGAAGGAAAATGATTGCAAGAAAGTACAATTATCTTGAAAGAAAGAGATAAAACTAAACTTATTTTCAAAACATAAAATTGCAAGGGAAGAATCTTTATTTATGAAACCACATATAAATAATATATTGACAGTCATTTTATCTTTTACAAGAAAGTTTGAAAGTGGTGAAACATTAGTACAACTAATGTTATTTGTAGGTTATAGGTTATAATAACTTCTATGTTATTTGCAGGTTAGGTTATATATGTATATGATTATTATTATAGGTTAAATTCCTCTTTATTCTAATTGTGAAGGAACTAAATACTTTAACATGATAAATTTCTCTAGTTTAGAGTCATAGACGATAACACATGTTTATCGTAAAATGACTTTACGTTTAGTGAAATTATATTTCATAAGAAATATTATAACATTTTTCTCCCAAAGTATAAGAAAATTTTAAGTTTTAAATATTACATTCTACTTCAAACTATTCAGTTTATGAATTAGCTACTCTTTTTAATACTTTAATCTTCTACCAGAATCAATTATCCCTTTACATATAATTTTGAAGATATTTAATAACTTAAATTTCTAATGTGAGAAAAATGTCAGTGCATTATAAGTCTGCGTAATTTTAGTAAAAAGTTATTCTCATCATAGCAACCTAGACTAACAAGGCCAGATAAGCTCGAAATTATAACGCGTGACAGTAGTTTTAAAAACACTTTTAATCACTCTTTGACAACTCAACTATGCTCTTCTGAATTAAATTAAAAAATTAAAATTCATTTCCAATGATACTTTCGAGGCATTTCAAGTAATATTTGAAGAGTAATTTTTAAATTAAATTGTTAAAATAACCCATAGAAATTAAAGCAACAATTGTTTATGCTTTTCCTACCCTTTTAACAATATTTAAAATGTCTCGAAAGTTATACTACCTCAAAGTCAAAAGGTCCTATCGATAGGCTTCTCCAGGAGAGAAGGAAAAACTAAAACGTTAGGTTTCAATTTGAATTCATGAAGTAATTATTTAAGAAGCTTTAAATAAATTAATTTAGTTTTAGCAATTTCAAACTTTTATAACTTCAAAAATCTGAATAAAAGTATTAAAAGTATTTTTTTCCTGGAGAAACAAAGGACCTTCTAGTTTCTAAAGTACAGAATTCAATTAAATTCAGAATGAAGTTCAGTTGTGGTCAAAGAGCGATTAAATATGACTTCAGTACTACTATCACCCGTCACGATTCCGAGTTTCTCTGGCCTTTTGAGTCTGGATGGCCATGTTCTCGTTCACTTATTTATTTTTCTCTCCTTAGATTTCAGAACAACATAAAAACAGGAGATGACTTAAAATGGGAGTGAAAGCTGTGAATAGGAAGCCATTTAAGTCTGAGGAATGAAACATCCCTGACATGTGTGTGGTAGCTTCTTCATCTGAAAGAGAACTTGTATGGCTTAACCCTAGATAGATATACTATGTAAAACTAATCACAGTTTCATCTCAGAAGAAAGAAAAAAAATTTCTAATATATATTTTTTTGTCCAAAGAAAAGTATATTTTAAGGAGAACTTGGATTTTACTTATTAGTAATACTGTTAATTTATTAATTATAAAAACATGTGTGTTTCTGTAAATGAGGTTTTAACTTTTTTATTATTTATATTTTTTCTTAATATTTTGGACTCTAATATGTTAAGTTATAAAAGTGACAAGTTCAACATTAACGATAAAAGCACTGATTAAGTTAACGGTCTTGTAAACTTTTTTTCAGAAAATGCTTTATGATCTTGTTCATCCAATTCTTATATAATATTTTTTCATTAGGGAAAAGGAAATGGTCCACTTCAAAAACTATGGCCACAATATCCCGAAGAATTCTGAAGACCATTGTTGTTTGAAAATCAAACTAAAAGTTTTGTGCTATATTTTAGGAGAGTTTTAAATAAAAATAAATACCTTTTACAAAAGAATATCTCTCATTTTAAAATATTCTTGACTTTTCAGGAGTGTTAGCTTTTATTTACAATAACTCTTAAACAAAGAAACTCCAGTATAATGCAAAAATGTAAATGTTTTTATGAAAAAAATCTTTAAGAAACCGTTGTGTGTGTTTCCTGTTTTATTTATGAAAATAAAACTTAAACAAATGTGATTGCACTTACTGAATTTATCTCTAAATTTTTTAACTACACTGCGAACTCTCCACATAAAAATAAACACATTCATTATCACATTTAATTCATAATGTTATTATGTTTTATAACACAATGTTTTTTCACACATCATGTTATTTAATAACATTTTTTACCTCAAATTTATCAACACTTGGCAGAACACTTAGATAGTGTTCTGAATATCTTTCAAAAGTGTTGAAATGTGTTCTATCCAGAAATATGTTGCAAAATATGTTTGAAATCTGGAAGTATTCCTAAATTTCGATCAAAAACACTATGATAATTCATTCATTATTGTTCATTATTGTGTGAACTTAGCGATCTCAAAAAGTTTCATGCATCTGCAGTGTATTCTATACTGTTGACTGCTTAGTTTTCTACCTCGTGACGTTTTCCATGTAAAAGCTTCTAAAAAAGGTTTATCATGTTTATTAACGAATAAGTTTCAGAAAGTTTCCTTGGATCCTGGATGTTAAATTGTATGTTTAATACGAATACTTAAATTTGAATTTAAGAAGCGTGTACTATATTAAGTTATTTTTAAATTTCAACTATACAACATCACACAGCTCATTAGGATCTTCTTACAAACATGTCGTCGTTGTGAAATCAAACCGGCATATCTAAAAAATGCACATTTTTCATTAGAGCTCTTTAAAATTCTCGCATGTGATACTTAAAATAATTATAAAAATGTAATATTGTGAGATAATTCAGTTTTACTTAGATGATGGACATCTTTCCACCTTGAAGGTTTTGAAGCAACTGGTGTATTGCGCAATAGATCTGTCTTTCTGATAAACAAAATGGCTATTCCCGATTACATGCATACCGGTCCAACGCGATCTGACGGAGTTTTATTTAATTCAGCGATATGCCTGTTTTTTATGGAAAAAGGGATTTTTCGACCACCAATAACTCAAAAACTCCATTTTTTCAGATAATGATTTTACAGTGACGATGTGTTGTACATAAATACACCCTGGCCCTAAACATTCAATGAATAACATATTACACACATAGTTACATAGTTTTAACTCAGATTACAAAACGTAATTTTCATATAGAGATGAAATTCGTTTCAATTATTTTCATTTCCCATTGAAATAATTGTCGATTGCAAAGTTTTACACCGCTAGTTTTTGAAGCTCTCAGAGCATTAGAAAAATATAGCAAAAATTGGACAATTAGGACCAAGGATGCGACCTTGCTATCATGTTGAAGGGAAATCCCCTGGGTGTCAGCACGCAACCAACTTGCAACAAGATGACCAGGAAAAAAAAGCTATTTCATTCTTGGTGTGAAATCTTAACATTAATGGGATATCATAACAAGTCCTATAGAGTAGGATATAAAAGCTTAGTAACAAAACGTTTTGTTACTTGTTAGTTACTCAGTAAGAACTTATTTCGAGTATATGCCTCTTCTTGCATAAAATTTACCCTTTTCTGAAATTGTGTGATTTAGATTAAGAAATAGTTTTCTCGAAGAAGTTAGAGAAGTTCCATTTAGTATTCATGCTCGCTCATTAGATAGACTGTTGTCAAGATAACTTGACCGCAATTCCGTTAGCGAAAACTTATTTCTCCATGAGTGAACATTTCTCCAGATTACTTTAGAATAGGTGAGAAGTAGAAAATAAAGAGAAAATAAGTGAAGGATGTGGAAAAAGAGTCCTTAATATTTTTATATACTCTGGGATAGTGCGATACAAATCCGAAATTTATAATGAAAGCCGATAACATCTTTATAAGAGAGAGATCCAAATAGTTATAAATTGTATTTTAGTCAAAAGGAAACCCCACTAATCTACTGTAATAATCATCGTAACTGGGAGATAAGCATGAAATGTGAGATCGTCCTCATACGTGACAACTAACCACAAGTATGTCCCACTTCTGAATACTCATTCGAAACCTCTTTCTCACGATTCTCTTTCGATAGTATCCTCAAACATTTTAATAACCTTATTTAATCAAATATTAAGGCCATCTAGACTTTATACTGATTTTCCCCTGTGTATTATTTTCATTAGTTAATTTTTGATTGGCAATGATGGTTGACATCTTGATTTACATTCCTCTGTTTTATTTTATTTATTTTTCAGAGTTTTGAGTTGTGAGATATTCATAATTAATATACTATATTCCCTAAAATATTTTAATGCTTCATAATATTGAACTTCATGAGTTTTATGTCCCCTTTATCAGAATTTTATGCATTACATTTAAGTCTGTCCTACAAATCAAGAATGGATAATAAAAGGACTTCTTAAGATATACTTCTGTATAATTTTGAAGTACTAGGGTTCCAAAAAAAGGCACTAGGTTGTACTCAAATACTGTCCTAGTTTTAAAGTAGTATTTTCATGTGTCTATATTTACCAAACAAAAGTAACATTTCTCTAATAAAGGTTTTTTTACCCTTTTTGCATTATTTTTTTGGAAGATGTATACTGGATTCCCAGATCCCACCAAAGTATATCTTGATAGTGTTTTAAGTTATTTGTTTGTTTTTAAAACACTTTTAAACACCAATTATTATAGATAAGTCATAAGGTAAGCTCCTTTGAATACCTGTTAGTATAATTTTCTTCTTGTATCTTAAGTAGCCTAAGTCTTAATAGATTTAGACTTCTAAGTAAATGAAAGCTTGCTACACTTTTAGTTATGAAGAAACAGCATTTGCACTGACTAGTAAATAAAAACTGAAAAATATAATCACAAAAATTTTTAAGGGGGTTGATACCTGCGCTTTATCATAAAAATAATTTTTAAAAATAGGGGGTTTCTAAATTGGAAAAATTAAAAATTATACTAGTGATTAAGTTTGGCATTAAATAACCCCACCATAAGTGTCGTTTCCCAAATATTAAGTTCAGTTAAAATCCCTCAGTTATGGTTACAGTTTATGAGTTCATGCCTCGCTTATCAATATTGTCTCAACCCAACCTTAACAACTTAAACAGGGACGTGGACATCCTATAACATCTATAAGCCTCAATTAGTTGCTTTCAAACACACAGAGTGCACAAAGAGAACTAATGTCTGCAGAACCTATCCAAACGGGGATACACATCATATCCATCAGCTACAGTAACTATCTCGCCCCATTTAGTTGTTTGCTTTCCTATCCCGCTGGTTCCATCTATTCCGAGTTACTAGGCTGTAAATATGCTAAATGAAGAGAATTGGGAGTTATTGAACGAGTAAAATGGGTCGAGAGTAGTCCGAGTTCATAAAACAGAGTGTTAATAAAAGAGATCCTGTGAAATTAGGTGGTGTTGGTTATGTGTTTACAAAGCTGTGCTCTGAGTGATATTTCCTTACTTTGATGTTATTTAACGGCTTCTTTTAATGATGTGATGTTTTAAGATATGTTCCAGTTAATCCGGTTGCAATACGTTTTCCCACGAGAATACCCTGTTTAAAGCATTATCTCGGTATTCCCAAATAATTTAAAAGTGTAATAAGATATATACTTTGAACCAAACAACACGTTCGTGACACCATCAAACCCCATGTAGATCATAACTAATAAAACATTCTCAAAACTTAAACTGCTTTCTAAAATATATCCTTCAAGATACGAAGTAATGAAAGTAATTTGATTTCATTTTGAGTTCCTAAACCACTTTGGAGTTTTTAAAGATACGTTATTTATCCTATATTTGATGTCCTTTTTTTATTCTGTGCTGTTGTTGTTGTTGTTACTGATCCCCCGAAATAATCCAAAAAGATCAGACCAAATCCATGAGTCCATGGACATCCAGAAAATCCAAAAATAGCATAGGTTGTGAAAAAAACGCGTCTATTGTAAAATTTAGGCAGGATAAAATATGTTCAGGCGAAGCCGGAGCTGTTTTACACTTTTTACAGATTGTTTTTAACAAATAACAAATTTATTGAACTACAAATAAAAAAAAGAAAATTTACGAGTTCACATAGTCACCTGGGATCTCATGGTCCATGTAGGTGACCGTAATTATGTGTAACAAAAATTTAAAGTAAAAACTAGGAGAAGAAAAAAACCACAGGAAATACATACAAGAGATGGTTATAGTGGCAAACAGGGCGCCAATAAATTATATTTTGCCATAATGATGAGTTAAAGTGCTTAAAATTATTTTAAATCATACATTAAACAGAACAAAAGAAATCATCAATATCCTCAATAGTAAACAGATATTCCTTTAATTGTTTTTTGGATAAATGTTTTGAAGGGCTATTTTGAATATGTATAGGTAACTTATTAAAACACTTAGGGGCTATGTAACAAAAATGTTTACAGAATATGGACTTATTAGGTTTAGGAACAAAGTATAATATGTTAGGTCTTCGTAGGTTTACGACATTGCGTTTTTGACAAATGTTGGGGTTTAGATAGAGATGGAGGCAAATTTTAAAATAAAAAAGATGGCGAATTGGAAGTATACTTAAGGAATTGAAGTAATTTATATTATTTGTGTGTAAGTGCGCTTCATTATTTAAAAACCTCAGGAATCTTTTTTGCAGCCTCTCAATTCATTTTAAGTTGATCATGTAATCCCCTCCCCACACAACTAAACCGTAATTAAGTTGTGAATGAACCCAAGAATAATATAAATTGATTAGTAATTTATTATTTAACTTTTGTTTTAGGTAATAAAAGTTACACAGTACATACCTTAGTTTGTCTGATATATATTTTGTGTGGGATTTCCATTTCAAATTTCAGTCTATGTGAAGTCCGAGGTATTTTATTGAGGATACGTTATCTAAGGGTTTACAGGCGCAATTGTTATGAGTATTGCAGTTTATTTTTCATGGTATTTTACAGAGAGATTATGTGCTTTTCAGAGAGATTATGTGCTTACAGAGAGATTATGTGATTTTAAAAACCTTTCGGCCCTGTTCGTAAATGAGGCTCCTCAAGTGCCCGCTTGCAAATCGTGATATGAGGCACCCCCGCTCAAACACTTTAAACTTTTTAAATATTCTCTGAGCTAGAATTTAAAATTTTATTTTTTGTTTAAGTACTTTTTTCATTGAGATTTAACTGTTATTGAAGTTAGAGTTGTGTTGTTACTTTCGTGGAGCTAGACAGTGCCATTGCTAATCCCAATCATACAAATTTACACCTATAAAAAGAGGATAATTAGCCGATTAACCCCAAGAAAAATAGTGCAGGTTTTTTTTCTGTCCATTTAAAATGATCTCTTGACTAGGGTGGGTTGGGGTAAAATGGGTCAATTTTGGGTTCTTTCAAATGCCAAGTTTTATTACATCAAAACTATTACTTTTAATGATTTCTTTCAATTGGATCTTGATATTACAATCCTTCAGAACATTTTCATCTAATTTTATCAAATATTTTTTAGTTATAAATTGGTTAAACTTAGCATCAAAAGTAATGACCTATTTTACCCCAACGTGGGGTAAAATGGTTCTCATTGCAAAAAGATGTCAAAAATATATTTATTACTAAATATACATGAAAATAAGAAAAAAGGCAATTGGCTAAGCCGTTTTTATCTGAAAAAATTTATTTTAAGTTGTACTTTAATGGAATTGTAAAAGTCCGAAGTTAATGAACATTGTTCAAATGTAGCAATTAAAATACTTCATTTGAATAAAAAATAAACTTGTATGACAGTTCAATGTATATTTGAAGGAAATAAGTTAAAAACATTGTTTTTACTTAATACAGAAGGCCTCCTAACTATGACCCATTTTACCCTAAGTACAAAATATTGTTATAAAAGATAAAATATTTTATATTTTTCTAAGCTGATTGGCTTGAAATGTCTCTCAGACTTTCTTTTATGGAAAAATATTACAAAAGTCTGCTGTAATTTATTACAATATATAGATATTTGGAAGTTGGTAAACCCTGTTTTTTCGACAACACCATTTACCGTTCAAATTAAATACTTTTTCAGTTCTCAAATTCATAAATCTAAATTTTTGACCGTCGGGAAATATTGCTAACATATAAAAGATTATAATACAAAAAAATGGGTGAAAATAATTCAATTTAAATTTGATTTATATCGAGTAAATTAAAACTGACCCATTTTACCCCATGACCCACTTTACCCCATGACCCACTTTACCCCAACCCACCCTATTTATTAATGTTTTTGAAAACATATTTGGGTTTTGTGTTGTTAAACCTCTTGTGCCTAAAAGGGATCTGTTTAATACCAAATCCATAAACGAACACTCTCAATGCATATAAAAAGTTGCATCATTCCGGTAACGATAGCTCCAGCTGTTTACAGTCCTAGGAAATGAACGATCAGAGTGTCACAAGAACAAGATGGATGTTTAAAAGGATCAGGGAAACCCCGTTGATTGCGGTGATGTGACTATAGCTGTCGGAACCGATTTCTCTCCAATTTTAATATTTATAATTAAAATAAGTTTTTTATCTTCTTTAAAAAACATCGATTTTACTTATTGTTTATCAGGGTTGCCTCAAGTCATCTGAGAGGCTACACAACAATAGAAGAAGAAACCTTAAAAGTTAAAAGCATTCGGTTTGCTGAAATAACCATTAAGAAAAACCTTGTGAATGAAGTGGGGGAACTATAAAAGTGCATTAGGCATTATTGGGTCCAACCAGGCAATCGGTTGAAAACGACAAACAACGTCAATTATAACCCTTTCCCTCACAACTAAAATTAAATTTTACTTGCTGTTCCCTTAAATATTTCAATATTCCGAACAGCTGTAATGGCTAATAAATTATCTGCCTTCACCCTGGTTCAAGTACAGCACTTAGGACCTATTAAATCTCGTTTAAAACGAGTTTCAACTAACTAAATACACATGCGACTCTTCAGAACAAGGCTAAAATCTAATCGTGTTAAAACTGTTGCCACCGGACGGCACGAAATTAGCCATTTTGTTTGTTGCAGCCTAATGACGATTGTTGTGGAACACGAGAGCAATTGAAAAGCAGCTGAAATCGTAAGGAAAGTTTAAACCGCTACTGTGTACTTCCTGAATTTTAATCGTGAGGGAAAAATCTGGACAATTTGAGAGATGTAGAGATAATGATTACGCTGGATGAAGTCATCCTCCGGAAAAGCTTAGGGAACCGATTCGTTGTTTTAACGGTGAATGTTAATTAAATAGATCATGACCTTCCCGCGGATGTTCTCCGCCAAATATCGTGAAGGCCAAACTTAAATGGAAATTTATTGGTAGAGTTTCAAACTCACCAATGCACAATTAAGACTTCTCTATAATTTAAATATGTCTAGACAAGCATAAATTTTATAACAAAATAGAGTTTCTAAAAGACGTTCTTCCAGATCGATAGATCAATTACATAAGAATTAGTATTTCAGTATTGTCTGTTAAGAAATCGTGTTTCCAAAAGATGATTTAATGTAGTTATGTGTTTTTAAAGATTTGATTAAAATGATGTAATCAATTATAACTGAAAAAAATTTGATAGTAAAAATTCTTTTAAAAACTTATACAGAGACGCAAAGCTGTAATGAATAACGTAAGTCCCAGACTTCCCCAATTTCTAGTGGTGTGTTTCCATTTATATAACCCGTACTTTTAAAAAAGACTCAGCACATAATTTTTTAAATATTTATACTAATCCATATGATCATCGACACTGAAATTTTATTTCTACTCTGAGCCGTTTCACTAAATCAATGAGGAAGTTGCATGATTTTTTTTATTTTTTAATCGAGACTTCTTGCAAAAATAAGCAACTACCCAAAATTTGAGGCCGATCGAGCAATTTTTTGATTACCAAAAAAATTTAAAAAAATACACTTTTTAAAAGCGCGCGAAAACGCCAAGAGTTTTGGATCATCGTATATTGACGTCAGCTTACGATAAACATTGTTGGAAAGCAATGGAGTTGATGGTATGATTGTTGACATCTTTAAACAATAAGCGTTTTCAGTCACGTGTTTTTTCTTGACTATTAAATTAAAATATTTAACTACCTGTACATTTTTTTTGAAAAATTGACTAGATATTTCATTTTACCATACAAAAAACCATACGGAACACTTGTTTGTTTTTCAAAATCTGACACATGCAACTTCCTTATTACTGCACTCTCAGGGGTGCATTTCAAGTACACCCTGTGCAGTAAACGCATTAAATGGTTACTCAATCGTCTTTAGGATAAAAAAAATTGAAATTTTATCAGGTATGTTAGTATTTCTCATGCATTAGACATGGTCTTCGAGACTTCGGTTAAAAAACTTGGAAGACTTGTTATACGCTGGCATTTCACTGTATCGAGCAGTGGATCATAAATTTCTTGTCATGCCCTAGAGGAGGGGGTTCTCGTACACGTGGTGTCCATAAAAGGAGTAAATTCGGAAGCCCCAGCCGACTTTCGATTAACATCACATCCTTGTCCAGAGCAACAATTCCACTCAGTCTCTCTCCCCACCCTGAACAATAGGGGCAATGAAACATTATCGGAAGGAATTCCCAAAGCACATCAAGTTAATCTTGCAGAATGGACGATTTCCCCGAAAAATCACACCCTAAACAACACCTGTTGGCGTTTTACAAGCACAACCCATGAACATAAAGGGGATGTGAATGTGAACTGACATCACCGCAGTGGTGCTTCCACAGGTGGACAGAGGGAACTCCCACGTGGGTCAGTCTATTCTTCAACAAGGGGGCAAATGGTCCCTCGAGCTAAAGAGTAGGGGAGTGCCCATTGTGTAGAATCAATCTATCGTAAGGGTCCCGTAATGTGTCAAGTTGATGTTGTAAAGAAAGATGTACTATTATTCTGCTAGTGGTTAAATAACGAGGGTTTTGGATAAGAACAACACGCTCTCTACTCTTATAATCTGTTCTATCCGCCAAAACCTTTTTGCGGGAGGATGACCCCTACCCCGAATCTGACGTCTATGTAATGTCTTTTGCTTGAGAATTCTGTGGTACGGTTATCTTTGAGTGTAACCCAAAGGTTTCACAAAATAAGTTAAAACACTACTTTTAAGGGACATATTTCAAAAATTTTTCAGGGAACGGACTCCTTTGACCCCTATCTTTACTTCAGGCTCACATTGTAGACAATTTTTTATTAAATGCATAAGGATTCAAATTCTACCTTTTTACTATTCTTTTTTTTTTCCTCTTTCTCTCTCACTCATCTCTATATTTCTCCTATTCTATTCCTATAATTTTTCTTTTTGAAATAGTGAGATATTTAAGAAGGAAGTCATGAAAATTAGCAACAACCTAAAGTATACTTTCACATTCACTCATAAAGTATACGGGAATGAAATTACTGATCTTCTGGCAATGCAGTCTAAAACCATTATTTATATGTTATTGAAGCCATACAAAATGTAACTGTAACATAGACAAATTTAAAGAAATTTCCTGACACTCTTTAAAAAATTGATATTGCGGGGGGGAGTTAGTGAAACCCCTCGTATCTTATGATCTATAAGTTTTACGAACAATTTTTACATATAAAAATTGAAGCTGAATAAATTATCTACGAAATGAGGCCCACTTTGTATTTTTACATCCACTGATTCGGATTTTATAGCTAAAAACGTGCGAAACTTTTTTTTGAAACTTTGACCCTTGGGAGTGGGGTCTAAATATTTTTTTGAGCTGAAACTTTCAGAATATTAGTTTTATACCCAATTGAACCTTTGGGGGGGTGCCCCGAGAAAAAATCAGACCACCCTAAAGCAAAAGGTCAACATCAATTCACTTGTTTTTAAATCATGATTCATGAATCCGATGACGTTAATTTCCTTTCCCATCTTAATAAGTCTGTTGATGTAAACGACTTGGTATTACTTTGAAACTTTAACATCCCCATACACTAATAAGTTTTCAATTAAAAACTATTCTCATACAGTAAACGTTCGACCATTGTAAGATTTCTTCATAGAGCTTCTTTTTTAATTCCAAAAATCTTTCTAAAAATAAAAGGAGCACTATTGTATTGATTATAGATAGAAATAAATGTTCGAAAAGACGGTAAATAATTTAGCCTTTAGCTCCAATTCGATAAATTAGTCTCTTGTTCCAGTCTGCATTTGTAAACTGAACCTGGAAAGTAAGAGCCGGATCGAAGGAACATCTCAAAAAGTGGTGCTGCCATCTACTTTCAAAAGTTAACACTTTTGTTAGGGACAAGTATTTGTATTACCTTCCTTTAAGTCCCCAGGACAAAAGAAACAAAGAAATGTATCTCGATTGATATAAAATAAATTCCTATTTCCAAACGGAAACCTGACAGTTTCCCCATATCTCCAGCGGTTAGTTATTAAAAAAATAACTGCATTTACTTCAACCAGAGAGAGAGAGAAAAAAAATGAAATCCCTCTGTGTTGTGAGACACAACACAGAGGGATTTCATTTTTCCCCCCTCCAAGCTCCTCATAAAAGCTCTTCTTTAAATTTCATGAATACCCTGCTGTATGTTCTTAGCTAACATTTATCAGACCGAACCTAGAGAAACAAGGCAATTTTACCTTTTTAATGAATCCTTTTTCCTAACAAGGTAAAATAATAGGGGGGAGGGACAGCGAGACTCTCAAAACTCAGCTCTCCCTCGTATATATTAATTAATATATTAAAAACTAAATGAACCCTAATAAGATTTTTTAAGTTTTGAAATGCATTCAAAGTGAATTAATAACCCTTTGCATTTCATTTTCTTGAGTTTTCTTCTAAAAAGATTTGTTGTGATTTTTTTAGAGAGAGAAAAATGTTTGAATATTATAAGTTTTATTTACTGCAAGGAAGGGAGTACTTAATTTAAATTAAAAGAGTTAAAATGGTGCATGTTTGGATTAAATTTTCAAACACCAGTGAAAGCGTATCCTCCTTATGGAATTTCTGTGTAATGTAAAATGTTAAACTTTTTCATTAAAAATATGAAGTTAAGAGGTCATGGGGAAAAATATGCTCATAATTAAAAACAAAATACATAAGATGCAACGTATATAAATTTATTAAATAGAGAAAACTATATTTAAACAGCACAGTTGATCATACATGTTTTTAAAATATATTATAAATAAATACAAAATAAATAAATTTAAGTCCACTTGTAAACATTTGATAGTAGCTTTTACCTAATTTCTATGAAAATAAAAATAACTATCTCTATATTTTTTTATTACTACAAGTGATTTAGTTGGATTAAAAAATTTTAATGCTTTTCAAATGATTTTTTGCAATCCTTCTTTCTTTTTAAAATGAATCAATACTTTCAAACGCTGTACATAATTTTTTTTTCAAATTTTAAATTTCAATTTATAAAGGATGCATAAAAATTTTATATAATTCAGTACTCTCTCAAATAGATTTCCATGGAACTGCAACTTAAATTACCAGTTTAGTCCTTTTTAGACAAAATTGCAATATGATGTAGAATGTATGAACACAGATATTTTTCAAAGAATAATAAACTATTTGTCCAGTCTTTGATTTACGCTATACAAGTAAAGTATTTTTTAAAATCAGTATTGCCTCTCAATACCAAAATAAGTGGAATTTTACCTGGAACATAATTTAAGTCCAACTAAATAGCAGTATATAATAACAATAACAACATATCTTATGATAAAACTTCTTGTAAAATTATGTATTATATTAACATAATTTTATACATGTATTATATTAACATATTGCTATACAAGTAAAGTATTTTTTAAAATCAGTATTGTCTCTCAATTCCAAAATAAGTGGAATTTTACCTGGAACATCATTTAAGTCCAACTAAATAAGCAGTATATAATAACAACAGATCTTATGATAAAACTTCATGTAAAATTATGTATTATATTAACAGGCTAAATATAAATGCAGAAATGATTACTTACAGAAAAGAAGCTAAGTACTTACTAACACAGTAAAAACAACAGTACACAGTAGTACAAATGAGTGGTTTGGGAACCAAAGTGCACATGCACATGATATTGTGTTAAATATTTACCAAGCATGATTGGTACAATTTGCCAAATATTTGTGGGTGGTCAATTTTTCATTACCATTTCTTCGAATTATATTTATTTCCATAATTTGTTATTTCATTCATTCATTAGTGCATATTAATATTTTAATTAACTTAGTTGTATTTATTGCCCACATAAGTTGGGATTCTAAGTGAAAGTCTATCTAGAACACTTAGTGAAAGTATCTTATCTAGAACACATGGTAAGAAAAGAATTTGCCAACTCAAATCCTATACATACAACTCTTATTCAGTTCTTAGTTTTGAGCAAGAATGGATGAAATGAAATGAGATGAGATTAACCTAACAAGGTAAAAGATCTTCATAATAAATTACTTTGAAGGAAATGCATTAAAAACCAAAAGCGTAATTAAAAGCTATAAGAAATGTAGGGACCAAGAGAACATGGTTTTAAAACAGGTGAAGTCGTACAATCAAAAGCATATTATTTTGCAATGTGTGATCATATTTGTTTTGGTCCCCTTTAGCCTTTATAATACTGCCTTTTACTAGATTTAAATTTATATACAGTGAAGCACCATTTATACGTTTCTCACTTATACGACTTTATCATTTATACATCGTTTTCCCAAAGTCCCAATTCATTCCTATTCATTTTAATGCAAAAATTCTTCGTTTATACCAGTGTTTCCCAACCTTTTTTGGTCCATGCCCAACCAGAGCCTTTCTAAATTTTCCATGCCCCCCGGTCTCAGTGGCATATATAGAAATATATTTTGAGAGGGAGCCAAAAGTATTTCTTAGCCCTCCCTCCTATGTATGTTTAATAAGTCTAATGAAGCTTTTCAGAACATTTTTAGGTAGAATTTGCATGCTAAAGAACTAAATCAAGTTATGAGTAATTAAGTTCTAAGTACCAAGGGGGGTCTGGGGGTCCTCCCCCAGCAAATTTTCGGAAATTTAACTCTAGGAAGCAGGTTTTTAATAAGTTTGGTACCCCTAGTTGGGAAATTTTGGATATAAATTTTTAGGTAAGATTTGCATTTTGATGAACCTAATGTAAAAAAGTTTCAAATAAAAGCGTTCTAAAAACAAAGAGATCTTGGGTCATTATCCAGAAAAGGTTTGGAAATTAGACTCTAAAAATAGGGTTTCAACTTGGTTTTGATACATACTGGTCCAGATTTCAGACATACATTCTCAGAAAGGATAATAGGATCAGATTTTGATAAACATCTTTTTAAAAAGTTTTTTTAAATGTCCCCCTCGATTGTCCCCACCTGGGGGGCAATTTGGTTGAAAATTTTCAAATTGCCCCCCCTAGAAAATGATATTGCCCCCCGGTGGGGCGTACGCCCCACGTTGGGAAACACTGGTTTATACGATGCGCAATATCGGTTATACGTCGTTTTCGGCTGTCTTAAAATTCGAAAATATCCAGTATCAGTTGTTGCTTCCGTGGGAAAATTTACCCAGGGAAGGTTGAAAGACTGCATCCCTTTCATTCCTTGGCTGTTGTATGACAAATGGTGTGGGGGTGAGTAAGGTGCAAAACACACTGTGCATCTTATAGACGCTACTGCAATCCATCTCCATAAAAAAAAGCATGGAGAAAGCCTAGTCCCCTATCTTGACAGGAATGAAGATTCCTGTCAAGATAGGGGGAGTCTCAGGCTTAACTCCATGCTTTTTCCCCTCTTTGATTAATTGCAGTAGCGTCTTATGGTTGCTAGGTCTGACTTGGGCCTAAAAGGGCAATTCGTTGAACTGATAACGGGATGTGCTACACTACAGTTTTATGGCCTTAGGGTTCCAAAAACCCTAGCCGTTGCAAAAACCCTAGCACTATACAGGTAGGGTTTCTTTCATTTTTATGTTAAATGTTTTAATATATTTTAAAATTTAATTATTATTTTCAGTTTAAAAACTGTTTTGAAGTAGTTTTTTCTTTAGAAAAACCTTAAATTTAATGTACTTACGTAAATATGCGTTAGAAGCGTTAAAAACCTAATAATTAAAGATATTTTCATTTATACGTTTTTTCATTTATACGCCGTTTTACGTCGGTCCCTTGAAAGACATATAAACGGTGCTTTACATTAATGTATTTTGCTAGATTTAAATTTATATACTATATTTTACTATACTTAAATTTATACAACATTTAAAATTTACTGAACATTTGAGTAATGAGTGTGATTGCAAAAACACCATATTAACAGCTGGAAATACCTTACTCACTCTTTTAAATTAAGAAATACTTTTGAAGAAGCCTTACTTATTTTGCATAGTCAAGATATGATATAGAACAAATCAGGCATGAAAAAATAAGGATTACTAGGTGGAATGTAATGTTTAGTAATAAAAAGTTCCATTTATGTATGTCCAAACAAGTCAACCCAGAGAGTGAAATGAATTTCCAAAGAAAACCTGGGCGATAGATAAGAGGCCCTGTTCTAGATATAAGGCCACGGTCACCCTGAGCGCAGGATCAGGCATATCAACAGGCGGATCTTATCGGGCAGTGGATATCTACCCCACTCTTTTGTTTGCTAATTGACCACACCTAACCACACAAAGATATCCGGGAGATATCCCCTGATCCTGCACTTAGGGTGACCGTACGCTAAGGAAAGAGAGATATAAGGGGACATCCATAAATTACGTGAGGCGTTTTTTTCAAAATCTGGACCCCCCCTTGGTGAGATTTAGTGAGATTTTGCTGGACCCCCCCTCCCCCCAAGTGAGATTTACCTACAACTTTTTAAAAATAATTTTCAGTTTCTTATCCTTTCTCATACTTAAAAAAAGAAAATCGTATAATTTCTAACTTAAAAAGTTGACGTGAGATTTTAATCAACCCCCCCTCCCCCCTTGGTGAGATTTTTCCAAACCCCTCCCCCCCTTTTTGACCTTATGTAATTTATGGATGACCCCTAAGGATAGATAAGGATATAAGGGATAGATAAGAGGAATATGCACACTCGTTTTACATGGAGAAAGAGTCGTAGGACTAGTACAAGACCAGTATTCCGTTGCTCCTGGGGTGTGCAACGAAGTATGGGAAATGATGTAATTTCAAATGTATTGGTGAAGGCCAACAGAAAATATTCTCAGTGTTCTTCATCCTTTTTCCCCACATAAAGACATAGGTGAAGGAGGTAGGAAAAACTGGGTCTACTATCCTTTCTCCTAGTAAAGCAGCATATAAAAACAGTACTAATCCCCACGCTACACATATAAAGATAAATATTCATAAATATTTTTTGGTTAAAATGAAATTTAAGATGCTTGATTTACCCAGGTGTTTATGTAAGTTAAAATTTAAACACACATTCAAAAATGTGGAAAAGCAAATGATGTCATAAAACTTGTATTTGGTGCAATTTTAAGATATCTTAAATACAATAAAATATTTAGTTAGCAGAAATTTAATTAAGGAGCTAAATTTTATATCCATCAGGAAATAATGAAGTATTTTACATCTGAATTGTAATAATGTGCTGCAAAATTATTAGATAAATTATAAAAATATAACTTTTTAAATTTTGGTATTTACGTATTATCCCGTCAACCGTTCAGCGACTGTCAAATTCACAGCAATAGAAAATTCAATGGGCTTTGATAACGTTTTCAGATTAAGCAACACGACAGACAGGATAATACACATAAGAACCAAAATTTTTGATTTAATTCTTTTAAATTCCTAATGAAGCAAACTATGCTCATAGCCAAATTCAGCTCAAAGCCCTCAAAGGTCAATCTGCCTAAACAAGCATAACCAAGAAAAAATAAACTCAACAAAAATATTCAACAGATGTTCTCCTCTATGGTAATAATAATAAATGACATTTCAACCTTTTGCATTGCATTAAAAAAACCGAACCGTCTTGTACCGAAAAATTTCATCCTAATAGATCCTATCATTAAGGCAAATCAAGGAGTCCGTTTGCTTCATACAACTTTTGCGTTTCATCATATACCTTCTTAGACACAACAGCAATGTCTCCCATCATCTTACCATAGAATTCTGCAGTCTTCTCATCACATTCACTACCATGCACCCTTTCCACAAACTGCTGTCTCAGTGGTAAGGAGTACATGGCAATGCATGCTCCTTTCTGGATCAACCATGGATGGTGTTTAGCCAGCGTCTCCTTGTAACACTTTTGGGCAATCAGAGAGCTTTTAGCATCAGAAGATGCTGTGCTGAGGCATTGCATAAAGGACATGATGAACTCCAATGAGCGGTGAAGGCGAAGTAGGGTTCTTGAGCCAGAAGGATGGGTCTTGGTGTCAGTGAGACCATTCTGGGTTTCAAACTCAATCATTGATTGGATGGTTTGATAGTGGTCACTTTTTTCAGATTCTCTGTACTTTTCCAGGATGGAAACTTTGCTAATGATGTCAGATGCTACAAAACCAAACACAGACCCAAGAAGAGAAAAGAACCTAAAACAAATAATGCTGTTAGTTTGAATCAACAGATAAAGATAACTAAATGTTATACAATAGAGTTCTGATTTATTTGAGTTAATGTGGACTGAGGATAGCAAAAAAATACTAGTTCAGTGAATCTCCTGTGTATACCTGTCCATACCTAATTAATATAAATTAGGAATGTTTAAATGCATACTACCTTTAAAAAAATATAGAATTTATAAAGATTCACCCTAAGTAATTCGTATTGTGTATGGATAGCTAAAATAAGTCATCTCTGAGTTAATTTTTCTTTAATGTTTCTGTTTTATGTTACTAGAAGCTTTTTTATAGCAATGTCATTAATGGATGGATAAAATGATTCTTGAAATATTTGATGGCTTGTTTAAAGTAAAACTTTATGATCAAGACTTGGATAATCAAGGTTTGGATAATCAAGGTTTTACTGTATATTTTTGAAACAATTACTATTGCATGCAAGGATGCACAAAAATTTTCAAACAAAATTTTTGTGGAGGGACTTTAAATTAAAAATCCTTTCATGGGTAAGATTCACAGGGGGCCTAAATTGATACTATATAATTTTTGATCCAGCTACTTAACACACAACTGAAATTTCCCAAGCCTCTACATATTTTCAAAACTCTACATATTCAACATATATAACTCTACATATTTTCAAAAGAAACGGAAAAATATTCTTTTCATAATTTCATTACTTAATTAATTTAAAAATAACAGATTATTTAATTTTACATTAATTCAAATCATTTAGTACTTTTAAAACATAGGGGAGACCGGGGAGGGATGGGACACTTTTTCCAATAATATTTTTTTTTAATTTAGCTTTCATTGTATAAATTTGAAACTTTCAAACTAACATCTTGGAACATTTAAACATGTTTAAAAAATATAACCAAAGTGATAGCAAACAAAACTTAGGATTTATGAACGAATTAAAGTAACTTCTAAAAGTGTCCCATCCTACCCCAGGCCGGGGTGGGATGGGACATATCTTATTAAATTAAAATTTATGATTACTTTTTAAATATATGATTAAAAACCACGAGGATGGAAGTATTTTACACATTTTAAAGATTTATTACAAAAACATCAGTTATTTTACCCTATATTTACTTCAAAAAATCCAACTTAATTGAAAAATACAAAATAGTTAAAATTCTTCCTTAATCTAAAAAATATGTTTTCAACTGCAATACTAATCAGTTTCAAAACAATGGTATCTAAAGAATTGTATGCAATAGCTTGTATTTTGGTATTGGGCATGTCCCATCCCACCCCAAATCATGGTGTCCCATCCCACCCCGATAGCAACAGTTTTAAAAAATAGGTTCTTTCAAAAGAACTGTATCTTTTAGGCTTAACTCAACTATATATTCATAAAGAATACATTATTCTGTTTAGAAAACAATATAAACTATTAAGAAAGCAACCAAGAATCAGATTGAAAATTCACTTTGAAAAGTGTAATACTTAGTTACTTTTGCTATAGTGAAACCATCTTTTTCATTCAGATACTTGTAGGAGCTTGCAACTAAAATAGCAAACAGCAACAAGTATGAAGCCATGGTGGCTTTACCTGGTGGAAAACTCAAAAACTAACTTTATATATAATTCTAAGATTTATTGAAGGTGTCCCATCCTACCCAGTGTCCCATCCATCCCCGGTCTCCCCTATATAAACCAGTTTTAAACTTCGTCAACACTATCTTTACAATGTTGTAAAAATCTTTTAACAATTCAGCAATTTAGAAGTGGAAGCTAAAATAAGGAAGACCACATCTATAGAAGCCAAATTTTGATGATTGAAATTGAAGATAAGCTTTATCATATTAATATCCTTTTTTAGAAAGCTAAAATCACAATTATTTGGGACTAGAATAAGAATATAATGGGAACGCAAACGCATCAGATAAATTATTTTATAAATATTCTGTTTATTTGAATCTATGATCTAACTGAGAGAAGTAGTTCAAGGACACATTTTACGTTTAAGTATTAAATACATTCATACAATGTATTGTAGTATAAAAATATTAGGCTTTTTTTCTAGTAAAATAATTCAAAAATACTATTTATATTTCAATATTCATATTACCTATACAGTTCCCTGAAGGCGATTAAGTAATGTTCCATATTTAACACATCACTGTCATCTGAGCATTTTGCTAAAGAATCGAAAAGTAACTGAATATCAAAACGATCGTCTGTTTTAGGAATCTCAATTGTTTCTTTTGCAATGTCTGCAGCCATAACCATTTATTTGATAAGAAAATCAATTAAACACGCTTCTTGAACTATGATTACAAACGTCTGCTGGCGATAAGCGATGTTTTTGTTTCTGAAAGTTGTGTTGATGTTGTTATCATAGTTGAAGTCGAAGTGCATTGAACTTTTAAATACAGATAGGATAGATCAGAACTAAAGTGTTACAAGAAACTTTTTGGTGAGCGACACTGGCGACACCATACCTAGAACTGTGTTTTTAAGGGAACATGGTTTGGAATGATTTAGTTTGGCCCAGAGAAACTCAGAAAAATGGAAACACATGATGGTTGCTTAAAAAATTTTTATTTTCTTATTACAGTAGGAAAATCACAAAAAAATATAAAACATTTTTTTTAAACCAGAGAACGTATTATAATATCCACTGAGATTAAAAAAAAAGCTAAACCGTCCTCTTCTATATTTTTATTTGATGTTTTCTCTTCACGATCAAATATCTTTAATAGACGACATTAGTGTGACATCACTTGCTAGTTTGAATACGTTGATTCCATCCGTGATTCGGAGTAATTCCATACGGAACCAATCCCGGTTGGAATCAACGTATCCAAACAAGCAAGTGACGTCATGACTAACGTCGTTTATTATGCTGTACCCACAGAGAAAAATCCTAACAGAGGGTCCAAAACGATATATTCAAAAGTTGGATGGTTTTGAGGGCGCCACGATGAACTAAATGATTGACAGAGAGATCAAACCTGTGATTGGCTGTCCCTCCATCTTCTATTTTCGAAGGAGAAGGAAAAAGTTCCAATCAGGCTCTTCCCTCCCGCCTCTCGTGACGTTGATGCGATCGCAGCGCCAAAATAGCCCCACACTCATCCAACTTTTCAATTTCCATTAGCGCCTATGGCGACGGACTCTGTTCTAGTACTCTGTGGCTGTACCGATCGCTGGGTTCGATTCCAGGTCTCACCCTGGGTGTATTTTCTCTGTGTGTCAGCAAAAATTTCTAATAATGTGTCTTCTAGACAAAGGTTTATAAGCGGATCCTTGAGATCAAGCACACAAACTGGAAAATATATCTTATTTATTTAGTATTTATTGACTAGATGTAAAAAAAGTTACCTTATTACAGAGGAATTACTGGACTCAAGTGCAATTATTTACATAAAGCACTCTTTGAATTTGTTTCAAATAAGATGTACTGCCCTTCCCCTTTGCAAAAAAACCCTTTTCACAATACAGAACCAAATACTTAAACAAACTTTTATTTGTAGTGGACACATACTGTCTAAAAATGTACATGTTTAACAGCCATATACTTGTCATCAGGTCCAATCATTCAGTAACACAGTTACAGCATAGGGCATAACTAATTTCCAAAAATTTCCTAGCTAACACAGTGCAGGTCAAAATACAGCAAACTCTTGAGAAGTTCACGAAAATATTTATAACCAGTTATATTTACAAGATAAAGGCAGACACATGCATACTTTTTATTTCCAAACAGGGCCAACAGTAAATTGGGTCAGATCTTTCAAAAAAGAATAAGTTTATAGGGAAATATTAAAAAGTTTAAAATAATTAAGTTCTTTCAATTTTTCATGCCTAAAAGGCAAAGTGAAAGGGAAAAGTAGTAAAAAAAGTAAGGTAACATTTTTTGAACATTGCTAATAGGTATCAATTGATAATATCACACAATGGTAAGTTCATAGCTCCACAGCATTTAGACTATGCAGGTCCAAAGACCACTGCCGGAAAAGTACACAAAACTAATCTATTCCCCCAGGAATATTAATTTGACACTAAGTCCATCAAAAGCATTTTGTCAGCAAGAGTTTACTGTACAATATATATGAAACTTCATGCATATAAATGGCAACCATCTATAGTATCAGCAGCACCTTTATAAAAATAAACAGGCAGGAAAATTTTCTTTAAAATATACAATTTTTAATGAATGTAACATATCACAGGAATCCAGTTTTACAATTGACACATCTGTTTAGACTAGCACCAAGGCACATATTATCAAGAGGAGCCCCTGTCAGAGATATGCTTTGCTTCACATTCTTTTAAGTACCCAACATTTGTTAAAAGTATTTTCAGATTAACATAAGCAAATTTTCAAAGTACATACCAAATACATCACATTTTTGTTGCACATTTCATAACTATCACAAAAACAAACAAAATTTATCATCAAGCACAGTAAAATTTAGTTAACTTCCCCTGATTGTTTAAGCTTTGTGGCATTTAATATAACATTCATTGGATTTGTTATGTCTTAATGATTCAGAACATCAGATAGTGCTTAACTTCCACAATCGTAACTGGTTGTCACAAAGCCAAAGTTTACAAATTTGTATTGAAATATCAACAGATAAACAATTTTGTCAACATTTATAAGCGAATACATCTTCCCCCGAAATATACCTATTTATGTAATATATCCAATTTAAAAATGCGAAAACTTATGGTTTCCTAATTAAAGACACTTTAGAATTAGAGAAACACAATTCAAATAATAAGAATTTTGCTTATTTGTCCTGCCTATAATTATGTGGTAAAATCATCATATTTCGAGAGCTAGTATCATAAAAAATATTGGCTTTTTTACATATTTACAGATCTTTTCTTAAATTACCCTGAGTTGAAGATAATAATAAAACTTTACTTGTGAACTACATTAAAAGAGAAAACCATAGTTTTTTGTCTCCAGAATATATTTCATTTAGACAAACTAGAAAAGTTTCAAAAAAGCATAATCCAGGATAAATTATGTAAAGGATGTCGTGATCAAGCAAGAAAGATTAAAGGTATATATTAAATCATGCAAATAGTATTCAAAGTAACCAATTTTCCAAACATCCATGAAATAAGTGCAGATCTAGTTATTAATAAGGAAATGAAAAACAGAAAATATCAAAGTTAAAGAGTTCAAAAGCATCCGATTCAAATAAAACGGATAAAAAAAGAAATTAATAAGAACACATTTTAAGATTGTAATATATTTTCATAAAATTAACATAATTCATGAAGATTTAACATGATTGTGAAGAGTAAATTTCTTTCACTATAAGCTCTGTTAATTTATATATTAACTCGTTTTCATAAGTAACATATCAACTAAACATTTAATGCTTAAGATGGTTCAAACGACTAGAAAAATCCTAGAATAAAATAGGGAAAGCAAGGTTTCAAAAACCGGGGAAATTTACAACAAGAAATTAATCTATTACTACACCCAAAAAACACTAAAAGTAGGGGAAGAGAAATTATGTTGGGGCTCCATCTCCTGTGCATCTTAGCCTACTTTTGTTGCTCCGTTTCCCTGTACAAACGAAGTGAGAGTCGAAAGGGCTGCGGTGGTAATCAGAGAATCTCGAAACCAACATTTTGCGTCTTCAACAGTTGTTGTAGAGGCTTCTTCAGCATTAACCACACTAGACTCGCTCCTGGTTTCCTTAGCCAAGTATTCTGTTGAAGAGACACAAGCAGTGGCAACACCCTCCACCTGCCACGTCTGTGCCGCATTTGAATCAACAACCACCTCTTGTTCGACTACTACAAACTCCTGAGGCTGGGTAACCAGTACAATCACGTTGTTGCCTAGCCAACTAACATTGTCAGCTGGCACATCAGCTACAAGGACATTATTGTCATACAAGTTGATTGACTTGTCATCTTGGATCAGTACAATTTCTGATGCAGGAACTGCAAGCTGTACTTGACCTAGGTTGATATTGCTTGTATCCAGAACATAGGTCATCTGGCCAGCTGAGTTCATTGAGAGATATCTTGGGGCCATGTCGGTTGACATGCCCATTATACAGAAGGTCCTCTACAATACAGAAGCACTGCCTACTTTAGCAGCTTGGATTTTCCTTTCACTTGTCAGTCTTAATTCCAAAACAAGAAAGCTCTTCATTATACCTGAAATGAAGAAAGCATATTAGCAAAGATAATCTTGAATGAGATACATTTAAAGTTGAGGTTAGGATCAGTGTATGAGAGGGAATTTCACCACGCCCCCCAGAACAAGGAATATTGTTCTAAAATTAAAGCCATAACCAGATGATATCAGGCGACATCACATTTGAGGGTTTTTTATGCATCAAAACTCACAACATCTACACTTTCAAAAACTTTTCAGGAGACAAAAAACTGGATATACTGGATACATAGTTGCATTAGGCTTTAAAATCAAACCAACTCAAATAGCATATTTTATACAGTCTACTCCGCTTTATGAGATCACGGTTAATGTTATCAATCGAATAATGTTATCCAAATCAACAGGTCCCGAACATTCTTATTTAATTTAATGTAAAATACATCCCATTTATTGTGATCAACTTGTCCATATCCCCTAAAAAAACGCCCGCTTTCAATTTCATTTTGAAGGTCTATTTCTTTTTTCAGAAACTCAGTATAATTTCACAGATGGGTCGTTCCAGCGGAAATCGACCAAGGTGGTTGGGTTGGGTCCTCCGATTTTTTTCAAATTTTCACCAAAAATCGACCCACTAGTCTGACCTTTTTTCGCGGAGATACGGGGTTTCAAAGTTTCACGAATTTTTCAAAAAGTCGGCCATCTTGGATTTGCCCGCGAGTCTTAAAAGGGCTATAACGGGGGATCTAAATATCGGAACTAGATCATTTTGGTGTCATTTTATAGCTAATAGTCTCCAAAAAGTGTGTATGAGGAGAAAATTATCTAAAAACTAAATTTTGGGAGGTTTATTAGCTCTCAAAGTCAAAATTTCACTTTTTAAAAGTCCAAACTTTGAAAAAATATTAAAAACTGATAACCCCTTTTTAAAAAATTTATTTTTTGCTCAAATGTTAGTTAAGATGTTAACTTCATTTTCAAAAAATTTGGGAGAGGCAATTTTTGTCTTTTTGGAGAAAATGATTTTTTGTATGTGCATCTTTACGCCGCAATCGTTTGGATTTTGCGTTAAACTATGACTACAACTGGACATTTAATAAAGACATTTATTCAACTTTGGTGTATTTTGTAGATTTAAGGCAAGGATTAAAGCCGTTAATAGTAAAAAAATAACATTTCTCTTTTTTTGCTATATTTACTTTCAAAGCTAAAATTTCTTTTCTTTATGAAGAGCCTTCTGAAAAATAATTTTTGAATAATAAAACATGGATTTTTAATTATTTTATGATGAAATAGTAAAAAAAATAACATTTCTTTTTTTTGCTATATTTACTTTCAAAGCTAAAATTTCTTTTCTTTATGAAGAGCCTTCTGAAAAATAATTTTTGAATAATAAAACATGGATTTTTAATTATTTTATTATGAAATGTTTCGAGTTTTAATTAAAACCTTCAAAAAATAATGTTTGAGGAGTGGTTTTACTCCTTTTACCGTTTCCCTTGTCACTTTTCTTGATAGTCGAATATTTAAAATAAGCTTGTCTATAGCTTCTCAGGGTCAATAATTAATTGCTATAGAAGGCCCTCATATAACCAGACACATAAAATATATAACTGGTATAAACGTGCTCTGATTTTTTTATCATAGAGTTGGGGTGTCTGCTCCTTTCATGGAACCTGTCAACCAGAGGGATCTCTCTTTCCCAGGGATGAAGTGTTTTATTTATTTTTGAACCTTTTTTTTTCTTCATATTGATGGGTACTGTTCCAATTGGTCGAAGTATAGGGCCTGCAAATTTTATCGAAGTGGAATATTTTAGTTCTCATTATAGATTATCAGTGGCAGTTAAGACGTTTTACTTGTGACAGTGTAAAACCTATTTTAAAGCGGAATATGGAGTGTTTAGTTTGCAAAAAACTTCGTGTTCTGAACTGATTCTCCTTTCCGCATTATCTGAGACTGACTTTATGATCCTTCAAAGAAGAATACATCACTTGATTTCGGATGAAAAACTTTTAAAAAGTGGAAGCTTGTGTAAAGTTCATGAAAGCAAGTTTTTGAAGTTATACTCCGCTAAGCAAAGGGTGTGCTGTGATCCATTCGAAATCCATCCACGGAAAGTGAGGAATAAATCACTGAAAAAAATTTCATTCAAGATATCTTTGAAAAATCCATCTTTAATTCCTGGAAAAAAGGTATGTATTGAGTGTTGTTCTTCATTTAAACTGATGGAAAAAAATGATAAAGTAGAAAATGTAAATGATCCTGTTTGTTCTGACAAAACTGTAAAAACTGTATTTAAAAAATATGTGAATACTTAGATGTGTCACCATTAAAGAAACACCAAAGAAACAAAAGAAAACATAGATGGTGGCTATAAGCTGTTTGCTGAGGCGAAATGACATATGCTCGTAGGCTCAATCTGGCTCATACACTATTCGATAGTTCATAACTATTTTCTTAAATATACGTCCTGTTGTTCAATAACAATAAATACTAAAGCCTATAAAGTGGTTCCCAACCTGGGGCGATCTCCCCCAGTTGGGCAATTTGGGTTATCAAGGGGGCGATAAATAAGTGAGGGGCGATGATAATTCAAAGGGAGAAGATAAAATAGTACTGTACAGACAGACTGTATTCAGACTTGATGTATCAAAACCAAATTAAACCCTGTTTTTTGGGTGAAATTTCAATTCTGGGGGAGGACCCCCAAACCCCCCTTTTGTACTTGAAACTTAATTTTTCAAAACTTATTTCGAATTATTTCAGCAAAATCCAAATCCTACCGAAAAATACATGTCCAAAATTCGGAATAGATGTACCATAACTAATTAAAAACCTGATTTTGGACCCTTATTTCCAAAAATTTTCTGGGGGAGGACACCCGGACATAAAATTGCTTTGTTATTTACACTTTATTTCAAATTAAAATTGGACATAAATGAGAATGAAAAGGGGGCGATAGGTGCTAATCAACCTCTAGAAAGGGGCGATGGGCCACAAAAGTTTGGGAACCACTGCTATAACTTCTGTTCTAAAAAAAGAAGGCTAAATTATATGCGAAGTAAAGTTAAAAAAATTGCATGTTCAGCCATAGAAAAGGCTGTTTCAGCAATTGGTATAGAAACTCCAGAGTCAGATATTCAACAGTGCTCAAATTGTGAATCCTTGTGCAAAATGATATTTAAAAAATTTCAAAATGCTTCGTGCAATGAAAAAATTCAAATCTTGACCCTTGTCCCTGAATCATGGACTAATGCTCAAACAGCCTACTATTTTAATACTTCTACACATCTAGTAAAAAAAGCTGAACAATTGAAATTATTTCATGGAATTTATCTACTCCTGATCGAAAATAGTACTTCAAATAAAGTGCAGATTTAATAGAAATATTTGACTAATAAATCTAAATATTTGACTATCAAGAAAACTGACAAGGGAAACGGTAAAAGAAGTAAAACCACTCCTCAAACATTATTTTTTGAAGGTTTTAATTAAAACTCAGAACATTTCATCATAAAATAATTAAAAATCCGTGTTTTATTATTCAAAAATTATTTTTCAGAAGGCTCTTCATAAAGAAAAGAAATTTTAGCTTTGAAAGTAAATATAGCAAAAAAGAGAAATGTTATATTTTTTTACTATTTACGGCTTTAATCCTTGCCTTAAATCTACAAAATACACCAAAGTTGAATAAATGTCTTTATTAAATGTCCAGTTATAGTCATAGTTTAACGCAAAATCCAAACGATTGCGGCGTAAAGATGCACGTACAAAAAATCATTTTCTCCAAAAAGACAAAAATTGCCTCTCCCAAATTTTTTGAAAATGAAGTTAACATCTTAACTAACATTTGAGCAAAAAATACATTTTTTTAAAAGGGGTTATCAGTTTTTAATATTTTTTCAAAGTTTGGACTTTTAAAAAGTGAAATTTTGACTTTGAGAGCTAATAAACCTCCCAAAATTTTGTTTTTAGATAATTTTCTCCTCATACACACTTTTTGGAGACTATTAGCTATAAAATGACACCAAAATTATCTAGTTCCGATATTTAGATCCCCCGTTATAGCCCTTTTAAGACTCGCGGGCAAATCCAAGATGGCCGACTTTTTGAAAAATTCGTGAAACTTTGAAACCCCGTATCTCCGCGAAAAAATTTTTTTCGCCCTAAATATTTCAGATTTGCCGGTCAGACTAGTGGGTCGATTTTTGGTGAAAATTTGAAAAAAATCGGAGGACCCAACCCAACCACCTTGGTCGATTTCCGCTGAAGTGACCCAGATGCACTAAAATGTTTCTTTGCTTTGATTACAGAAAAAAGAAAACATTCGATGATAGCCGTCCTCATACATGGAAAGAAAACGGTTTAAGGGGGGATGAATCCATGCTTGTCATTGGATATCACTATCGGCTTCTTGCAGATGTTTCTGATAAGCGATTTGATTTTTTTCTTATTTAGTGGAGTTCAGATGACTTTCAGTGGTTATTTATATTTCTGAGCCTTTTCTATGTAAAATTTTGAGTACTACCGATGATATTGTGTCTGAGTCTAAAGAAAACTAATTTATGAGCGGAATCGCATAAGTGTAGTGCTAACATAAATGAAAATACAAAGTAAGCGATGATTTTATTTTTATTAATTGGACTACTCTTATATTTTACCAAACAATTTTAAGTTGCCAAGTACATGTAGTGTAAAATTGTTTTGAAAACATTAATTAATACTAAGCAAACAATCTAGTTACACTGTTTGCTACTTTTTTATATGAAATCACTTATTGTTATCAATCGGATGTTATAACATGGGTAAACATGGCGGCTGATCAACTCTTATCGAAGCTGTGCCTTTTTTAAAATATATTCTTGTAAAAAATGTCCCATCCTTTCCCGCTCTCCCCTATATATATCTCCCCTGCATTGCAAACAATAAAAATCATCGGTTTCAAAATTAAACACCTCTTTTCAAAAAAAAGTTTGATAAGAGTTGTCCTAAATCCCCAAGTGAAAAACATACAACAACAGCACAGGTCACATGGATCTCAAAAATGTGTATTACCGTAGTGCGATAGGAGTAACGAAGAATTGCAAAAATTAAAAAAATATATATATTAAAACCCCATTGCAAAACTAATTGGCACAGTATTTTGTAAAAATGTAATTTACTTCCCTGCACTTTCTTTATTAGGTCGTTCGTAGAGAAGAGAAACACGAATGTAAATTAAAATAATAACATTAACACATGATTTCAAGACATTAAGAAATCTGCTGAAAACAGCGAATACCTGAAATAAGTAGTGTCCAATGTTAAACATCAAAAAGACAAAAATTTTTCACGATAAGACATTAATTTTTACTAATAATTAGTACAACGTATTATAATAGATACCATTTGCTATGACGTAATAGATACTAACCTACTTCGCGATTTTTTTGTTTTATATTTTAATATTTTACATAAACACGACGTCAATTCAAGTTTAAGTTAAAGTCAAAGTAACTATTTTACACAAAAATTAGTAAAAATGGTAAAATCACAGAGCGTGGTAAAAATTTGTGTTTTTTTTTCATTGAACCTTATTAATAACAAACTTTTATAACATCTAAACTAAAATAAGTTCAAATTAAAGTGACTAGAATAAGGATAACCTTATTCTAGTCACTATAGTTAAATCCCAAAATATCTTCGCGCAAGAGTCTTCACTGCGAATGCAGAGCACTGCGTGGTCGGCGGTCGTGTCGTAGTGCATGGAAGAGATCAACAAGAGAGATACCGATATTATTTACCAAAGATATTCGGGCTTTCCTTTCCCCTGTTGTTGTTATTGTCGTGTGCCACTTTGAATACCCCACAGAGAAAAATCCTAACAGAGGGTCCAAAATGATGCATTCACAAGTTGGATGGATGTGAGGGCACCACAAGGAACTGTAAATGATTGACAGAGAGATCGGCAGTACATTTTGGTGGCCGAACCCTGTGATTGGCTGTCACTCAATCTTCTATTTTCGAAGGAGAAGGAAAAAGTTTTTCACAACCAATCAGGTTTTATTTCCCCGCCTCCCGTGACGTAGATGCGATCCCAGTGCCAAAAAAGCCCCTCATCCAACCAACTTTTCGATTTCCATTAGCGCCTATGGCCACGGACTCTCTGTTCTAGTACTCTGTGGAATACCCAAGCTCCATGAGGATTCAAGGCAAAGGGGGTGCGGCTCCTGAGAAAGTGAGGCCCATAAATGGCAGGAGTCCGACTTCTTCCTTTCCCCTCAGAGAGTCCAATGTAAAGAAAACACGCCGAGATGGCCTGCCTCCCCCCCAAATTCGGTGTACCAAAACTAGTTAAAACCCTGCGTGTTTTTAGGGCCAAATTTCCCAAAATATTATGGGGGAGGGCTCTATAATCCTCTATCTACTTGGAACTCTATTATTAACAATTTTTTTACGCTGCGTGTTCAACGCCTTACCCCTAAAAACTACTCACAGCAGAATCACTATTTTTTTGCAACCTCATAGTTAATGAAGGTTTGCACCTGGTTGCCCTTTTTCTGAATAAGTTTTTGGTTATTAAATTTATAAAGTTTCAAAATTTTCGACTCTCTTAAAATTTTTCATTATAAAAGAAAAACAATCACAGTAGAACTATGATATTTTAAACACATGATACATTCATTTATTATAAAGACTGACGTTTTGTTTTCTCAAAAATGTCTGATTTGATTTCTGTTATTGTCGGTACACTAGGAAAGGATATTTAGCCAACAGTTTTATTTGGGGGATTCGGATTAAAAATTACTATGGAAATTAAATTTAATGACTGGATTCACTGAATAGATTCTAACAAATTGACCAAATAAAATTATAAAGAAAACTAAGTTTTCCAGGAATTGATGGAACATAGAAAAGTATATTCTTTTGTAGTAGGAAAAATTTTAAAAATTCTTTAGAAAGAACTCATTTAAATTATTTAAGGAAAATAGTTTTTTGTGTAAACACATTTCTGGATATTTAGAATATTATTCTGGATATATAGAAGAATGGACGTAGACACCCAGAGACCCGAATTACTTTCAAGCCCTTTCAATATATCTTTTTGTCTGTTTGTATGGAGTAGGGACCCATGAAAAGTTTTTAGACCCTGGGGAAATATGACATCTACTTTAGCAAATGTGGCTTTTTAAATTCGTTCATTTAAAACCTTTCATTGCTCATCATGACATTTTTTAAAAACTTCTAGAGTAACATTGTAAATATTTTGGCTATAGTGATCACATTTGATCAGGATTAGTAGAAGGAATCTAGTGCTCAATGAAAAGACGATCTGAAATAAAAAAAACTTTTATTACACCAGTATTTTTTACACTTTTTCTTAAAGAAACTAACGGTTTACAGTTCCCTAATATAACTACATTTAAACATTCTACAAAGCTTCTGAAGGCTGCCATCTAATATTATTTTACATATTTTGCCACAATGACCAGCATTGTCAGAGTTTATACTATAAAAACACTTCCTCAAATATTCAATCATGTATAACATGAAGATTCAATCTGATACAGACTAAAAAGAAAAATCCCAAACAGGGAGCGAATAAAATTTCTATTTTAAAAACTCAAATAAAGGACTTCAAAATACTATATTAGGTAGGTTCATAATACTTAATAACTAATTAAATAAACTATTATTTAAGCTTGTGCATGTAGAAAATACAATTTTTTAATTAAATTATATACATTATAAAATATTTTAACAGGAATCAACATAATTCAAGACGTAACACATTTTACAAAGTACTGAAAGTATTCCATCATATAAAATGAAGAGAAAAATGCAATTGTTAAAAGATATTAACATAAAAACCTTATATTCAAGGAAGAAATTGAAATATAGAACCACAGGTAACATTTTTATGGATAACAAATATCAAGTCACAGAATATAAAACAATCTGGAAAATAACTTAAATCCTAAATCTTACTCGGCTATATTTTGGAAATTTATATGCATTTTAATTTTTATTACTTTCTTCACATCACTTTGTTTTTAGATTACAAAAAGCTGTATTTGAAAAGCCATTCACTGCAAAAATGGAGTGAGATGTGAAATTCCAGCAGAAGAAGAAAGCTCATACTAGTATTATTTTTACGATAAATGTATGCTTCATTATACTTTATAAGTAACAAAAGAGGATCTGAGTACCCTGAAAAACAAGCTTCATCACATCTTAGTATTCAAACTCTTTATATTGCTAAGTCAAGAGCATTCCGAAGAATAAGCGTTAGCTTTCTTTTGTTAGAAACATACAAACAACAACATTGTTTACCAGAACTATTATTGAATTTTAACAGTTTATGGGGGAAAGGGTACATTTTTACTGAAGAAAAACAGTAGTAATACTAAACACAATTTTGCTTTAATGAAAACATATCACCCAGTTAAATAAATAAGTATTCAAATTTAACAAGCAGAAAATAATGAACACATAAATAAATTAAATATAACATGCTTAAATCTTTTATAAAGTATCTGAAATAGTGCAAGGAAATAAAACATTGGGATTGGTTTGATAATAAACTAGCTTGATCATAACACTTTAAATTTGAATAAGTAGTAGACATTTCCTTAGATTATTTTGCCAACTAGTAGTAAAAAAATTAAATTGCTGCAAAAATATTTCTTACAATAAGTGCTTCCATAATGAAGGCACAAAATTTTATATCTAGTTATGCTAAAAATGGTTACACATACAATACTACCATATAACTTAAATTTTAAAATGATATTTTCCTGTCAGAAACAGATTTTTTTACCAAGAAAATCCTTTCAAGAGGAAATTGAAAGATAAATTGAATTGTTAATAGGTCTTATTTCTGTAAAGTAATCTGTAACTGTGAATTAAAATTTGTTAAGAAAATTTTTCTATGCACAACAAAATAAAAATCTATAAAACCTGTTTACAACCTTTTTGGAAAAAATATTAAAATTTTTTAGTAATAAAATATGATAAGGTATTTTTCTGCTCTAAGAGAGCCACAGTTCTTTATTGAGCTTCCAGAACTTGTCAAAACGTAACAAACAATGAAGGTATGATATCACAGAACATTCTGCATTCCGATAAAAGCTGTTAAATGAGAATGAATGCGACAATTTTAACAACCCTTAAATGGAAAATAATATAAAATAAAATTGTTGGTTTTAAAGAACTAAATCAAATAAAACTTTTTATTTTAAAATAGAAATATTGAGCTAACAATATAAGCATTTTCCACAATATACTTTCATTATTCACAATAAATGTATTTTAAAATTATGAAAAAGCATAAGTACTCTATCCTAACTTTAATTTGAAATTTTTAACTCACTATTCATTAATGTTGCGTACAAAACATTGTTTGTCATTTAGAAACCACTATCACAGAAACTGTTTAAAAGCAGATCTACATATTGGTCCAATTATGATTTGAGTCAAATGAGATTTCATGTTATCCCTGAAAAGAGCACATGTAAGATAATATAAACATGCAGTCAACACTTGACTAAGTACTAGGCCTAGTTATAGCTAAGGGTACTGTTCACAATTGAATCTGGTGAAGTAGTGTCTCTTATTACTTCAGTAAACAGTGGTCTGAGTGTACCATCAAAAAATACTTTCCCTTAGTGTTTGTGAATAATATATCTTCAATCAAAATGTCTATTTTATACTATATTTACACCTTAAATGTTACATTGTAAGTTGTCAGTTCCATAATATCTGGTTGGATTATGGTACTGTTTATGGCAGAACTAGGTGGGAAAATACCTGAGAGGGAGGTTTTTTGAATAGAAGACAGACGCACCGTTTTAAAATCTATGTCAATGCTGCTTGTCTTTTGACTAGAACAAACATCCTCTTTGAAGCTTTTGACTCTACAGCTAATTCCCTTATGATGGACAATCATCAAGCTGCTGTTGGATGGAACATCAAAGTCATCGTAAGCCGGTTGAGTCCTCAGGTTGAAGAGTTCTACATTGCACGGGAAAGGATTCTGCAGGAATTCCAGTTTGGGCTTCAGACTCCTTTGCTCGAAGCTATGAGTTGCAATCACAATCGGGGGATGTGCAATCAAAGATGACAGAATGTGCGAGTTCAGCGACAAGGTAGGGACTTCGGCAGACACACTGGGGTTGATACCTTCGAGGAGGAGCCAAAACTGAGCCATTGTGCGCTTGTTGTCCATCACCCCTTCCCCAAGCCCTCGGTTGTCATCCCCTCTCAGCCTGCGGTCCAGCATAACTTCCAACCAACCAGGACTCAGCGAGGCTGTGCCGTGAGCATGGGACAACAGCATAGTGAGGCGGGACTGAGAATCCTCCAAATATATAGCAGATGTGGAAGGATAGTAATTGGCTTCCAAAGGCAAATAGCTCAGGGTCCTTCTCTTAATCATTTGGAAACCATTGGCATCGGTGTAAAATACATTTTCACTTTTAATGTCGGATTTGACACGAAGAAACAACTCTAAATTCACATCAAAAAGCTGAGCAATATCTGTAATGACTTCCAACTCGACTCCATTTCCCAAGGGACTTTTACTGTGGTACACCCTTTGAGTTATTGTGACAACATTTGAATAGATGGTCGTAACTTCTGAGCACAGAGGGCCTCTAACAATCCGAATAATGGGAAAACGACCCGATATGTTCTGAACTGGATCATTGGTCAGTGGATGGAATAAATAAGCACCACTCCTGAATTCTTCAGATTTATAAGCTTGGAGTACCAACTCCACCTTATTGGTGATATCAAACTCTTTAGACTCGATGCTCTGCAAAAGGCCACTCTGCTTTGAAAACCATGCTGTGATAAATGGACTAACAAGATCAATATCCACCTCAGAGGGGCTTTGAAATGAGAAAATAGAGTTCTGAGACTGTTTAGCGAAGGCATCATTTAAATTTATAGACACTTGAGACCGTGGGCGTGGAGCCCTCTCGGCTGTAATCACTGTAAAGGTAGACAGAGATAACGGGGACAGTTCTGCTAAGAACAGAAGCTCATATGCATCACCCAATACTGAAACAGAACCATTCCATGCAGGGTTCACTTGAATGGGTATCTCTTCCCCATCAGGGTTTAACACCTTCACAAAGGCACTCCTCACACGCAATCGAACAGGTTCAATGACACGATGAGCTTTAGAATTGAAAATAACTACTTTCCTCCCAGGAGTAGGAACACTTAGAGGAACTTTTTCAGGCAGTTTATCAAACTGAGTTTGGTCAAGATCTGGATAAAGGAAAGAAGTCAAAGGATGGGCAGGTCTCAAGTCTACTGACCGCTTAACAGGTTCCTCAGCTATGACATACAGTGCAGCGTGAGCTATGATTCCTTTGGTCTCCCGAATGCCCCGGAACAACCTCATACCATAATCAGCCATAACAGCCTCCTTGGAAGTTCCTGTAATAGCGTCGTGATGCTGGAACAGACCCAAGCTGTCTCTTGCCAGAGTTAAGTAGGAGTAGTCCTGGTTCAACCTCTTCACCAAATGAAGCAAGTTGTTCTGGGCTGCAAAAGCCCTGGATAGGGAGTACAGAATCTCGGCACCGCGGAGCCAGTGTTGTAAGTCACGGCACATGTGCTTCCAATACGGCCGCGTTGTGAAGTACCCACTCCAGTACGATGGATGTCCCTCTCCATAGATGTCCCCGTACACATGGAAGTCCCCAGTCAAGCTAGGTACGTTCTCGTACCCGATAGAGTGCATCCTCTTGTGGACAACATTGAAGTAGTCGCGGAGCGTCCCGAAACGAACGTGGGCGTTCCAGTCAGCTCTAGAGTTGATGTACTCCATGAGTTTGGCATAGTTTTCGTACTGCTGGTCCCACTCTTCATCTAGGTTGTATCGAAAGTCATCTCCAAGGGGGATCAGCACAACGTTGTGGGGAAACAACGACCCTACCCTTCCGTACTGCCCCAGAAGGAGCTCCGCCTTCTCGGCCACCTTCTCAGGGGTGATGGGAGAAGCCCTGCTCTCCGAATACTCCCCAGGAATGTGCCGAAAGTCGAACTGCAAGCATATGTCCGGGTCGGGACCGCACGAGTGCTTGATGCTGTACAAGTCGAACGGCATCATGAGGCACATGATGTCCGCCGTGTGGTTGTCAGGCGGAGAGTTGTCAAACTCCTGCCGCCACCAGAAGTTCAGACGCCGCTTCTCAGCCAGGTAGGCCTTCCAAGCGTGGTGGGTGCGCTGTATTACCATGTTGTGCAGGCCGGACGCTCGCAGCAAGTAGGCCACCGTCGACGAGTGGCCGAAGGAGTCCACGGACCAGGCAGATTTGGGGGTGATTCCCAGATTGGTCTTGAGCCACAGGTGCCCTTCGATGAGTTGGTCCACCATGCCGTAGTAGTGGGCCGGGGCTTCGTCCGTCATGACCCATCCGCCGGTGAGGATCTCTAACTGTCCGTTCCTGATGAAGTTGCGCACCTGGTCTCGAAGATGAGGGCGGTTCTTCAAGCTGCAAGTAATAAATGTAGTTGAGAAACTTAACAAAAAAAACGTTATAAAAGAGAGAAAACAGAGCGAGAATGCGAGAGAGCTTCAATTTAAAAGTTAATAAACAATCGCTGTTCTCATTTTCGCGAAAAAAAAATCTAAATATCAAATAAATAATCGATTTCCATATATCTTAGCTTATTAACCATCCCAAAAACTTTCTCCCATCTCTGATAACTAATGGAGCAGCAGTTCCAAAACTTTGAGTTCCAGACGTCTTCAGAAAATAAAGCTGCAAAGGCCATAAAATACTTCAGGAGAAAATCAATCTATCTTTATTAACAAAATGTTAATCATTACCTGCCTAAAATTTCATTAAAATTATACATTTTTTGTACTTATTTTCTTTATCTTTTACATTTTGTTAATAAAGATTGATTGAAAATTTGATGCTTTACTTTTCTCAAGAAAATAACTGAACTTGGCAACTTTTTACAAAAGCGCCAAGTGACAACCTTAAAACATAAAACAACAGAAAATTAAAAGAAACTGTTTTCGTGAGAGATATTTAAAGAAGGATATATTTTGAACTAAAAAATGTTACAGTAAACTCTGGAGGTACTGCACTACTCTTCAGCTCCACTCTAAATCCATGCATAATATTAACCCTTAACAATTAGCTGTAATTACACAGATTTTAAAATCATCTTAATAAACACAAGAGTTGTATTTTGGTATTTGGACTACAGTTTAGTTACCTGTTCCACCATCTTGAAAAGAATGATATTTCTGACCAAACGAAAGTCATATCTTTATATTTCATCAGCTTATCCACCATGTTGTTAAGGATATGAGCCGTGAAACTCATAAAATAGCCATCAAACGTCTTTAGCCATCCAGGATCGTTGTGGGAATGAGGCACGATTATGACCTATAAAGAATAAACACCTTTCAGACCAGTAAACAAGAAAACCTAACTAAGTACACACAAAAAAATTATATCATTCTATTCTATTGAGAAATCCGTCAACACATTTCGTCACAAAATAAATATAAAACATTATAATTATACAAGGTGTTTCATAATTTCTAAGGGAAAGTAGGGTACATCAAGACGAACAAGAATTGGCATGGGTTATAGAGGGTCGCAAGAGATGGGGTTCAAGGGGTGAAAATCAAGGGTGAAAATAAGAAAAAACCTCGCATGTCTGGACAGAAAGAAGAACATTTATTTATTTTGAAAAAACAACAATTCATACAAAATTAGACACATAAAAAACAAGATATTAATGACAAAAAATTTTGATGTATGAGTTGCCCAGGAGTCAGAGACCCATATGGGCAGCCTATAGAAAATTATAATGTGATTACAAATAAAATTAAAAACAAAAAAATACATATAAATTAAAATAAAGAATTGAAAGATCCGCCACTGATTGAAAGTGATATCGCAGGGCAAGCTTCAGATTTACTTCCATAAAATAAAGATCCGAATAAGCGTTTGATTACAATTTTAAAAAAAAGTCTTCGATATTTTCCATTGTGAAAATGTAGATCTTTAATAATTTTTTAAACTTAGAAGGGGACTTCTCGGATTTTAGATTTTTGGGTAAAGTGTTAAAGAATTTAGGTGACAAATATACATAGTTTTTATGGAAAATTTCTTTTTTTGCTTTAGGTACTAGATATAAATGTTTTGAACGTAAATTATAATTTAAATTACGTAAATCAGAGCTGTTATCTTGTTTAAAAAATAAGTAACTGCTTTGAAGAAAAAAAGGTGCCGAAGTGGTAATATATTTAGTTTTTTGTAAGATCAAATAAAGGGAACTGTCTACGACTGCTTAAAAATTTAATGATCTTGTTCTGAATTTTAACTATTGGATTAATATTTTCTAGGTAATCTCCTCCCCAAACAACAATTCCGTACCTCATTATTGAGTTGACCCAGGAATGATATAATATAATTGAAGCAAAAAGCTCTTATAATTATCTTTTTAATAAAATAAAACTTGTGGAGAATAAAGCGTAGTTTGTTGGTTAAGTATTTTGCAAGGGATTTCCATTTTAAATTAAAATCTACATGTAATCCAAGGTATTTTATTGAAGATACTTGTTGAAGGGGTGGGCAATTACAATTAGCATTATTACAATCTATTAAATGGTAATAAAGGTAAAGATGTTCAGGCGGCCCGTAGATGCTGAAGTTAATAAATTTAGTTTTATTTATACAGGGTGTATCTGAAATGGTGCAACAAACTTTCAGGGATGATAGTAGACACCTAGACGAAGAAGAATCGGTATAGAAAGGGGGGTCCCAGACCAAATCCTATGGAGTTAAAAATGGAGCGACATCCCAAAAAATCATTAAAAATTCAATTTGTAAGAAGAATTACTATTGGTAAAAACTTAATTATGGTCTCAAAAATTGTGGTTTAATGTGATCTTTAAAATTATCTTAAAAGTCTTCACTTTAAAATTTGTTTTATTATGAAAAAAGTTAAAAAAACACAAAAAAATGTGAAAACTTTGCCAAAACCTTATTTTGTATTTCGAAATCCTTTCTTTTGATTTGATAATCTGAAAGATCATAGTTGAAAATCCTTAAGTTCAAAGTTTCAGGTAAATACAATCAATATTAAACGCTTGAGATCCTGTAAAAGTTTGTTTTTAGTGTGCGCAAACAGCTGTTCTGGAAACAGCTCTAGAAAACTATTTGCGCACGCAAAAAACAAACCTTAACAGGATCTCAAGCGTTTAATATTGATTGTATTTACCTGAAACTTTGAACTTAAGGGTTTTCAACTATGATCTTTTAGATTATCAAATCAAAAGAAATGATTTCGGAATACAAAATAAGGTTTTGGCAAAGTTTTCACATTTTTTTGTGGTTTTTTTAACCTTTTCATAATAAAACATATTTTAAAGTGAAGACTTTTGAGATAATTTTAAAGATCATATTAAACCACAATTTTTGAGACCATAATTAAGTTTTTACCAACAGTAGTTCTTCTACAAATTGAATTTTTAAATGATTTTTTTGGGGTGTCGCTCCATTTTTAACTCCATAGGATTTGGTCTGGGACCCCCCTTTCTATACCGATTCTTGTGATGAGTACTATCATCCCTGAAAGTTTGTTGCACCATTTCAGATACACCCTGTATACAGAGTTATATAAGAGATACAATTGTTTTATTTATATAAGAGATACAACTGTTCGACTCCGGCGTTTATTACATAAAACCAATTAAAATGGTTTGTGTAAAAATCATATGCAAATGTTTATTTTATTCAAAACAGACCAATAAATGCAACAGGCATGCGTTGTAGGTAGACTGCAATGGAAATGTCACGACGAAAACATCTGAACATACTTGTCTGACAAAGGGACAATAAGGAAGTTGCATGTGTCAGATTTTCATAAACATTCAAATGTTCCATATGTTTTTTGTATGGTTAAATGAAATATCTAGTCAATTTTTCAAAAAAAACGTACAGGTAATTAAATATTTTAATTTAAAAGTCAAGAAAAAAACACGTGACTGAAAACGTTTATTGCTTAAAAAGTAACGATGACGTCAATAATCATACCATCACCTCCATTGCTTTTCAACAATGGTACATGTAATTAAATATTTTAATTTAAAAGTCAAGAAAAAAACACGTGACTGAAAACGTTTATTGTTTAAAAAGTAACGATGACGTCAACAATCATACCATCCACTCCATTGCTTTTCAACAATGGTCATCGTACGATGACGTCTCATCCCAAATCGCGGGCTTTGAAAAAGGGGATTTTTGTTAATTTTTTTTGCAATCAAAAAATTTCTCGATCGGCCTCAAATTGTTGCATGAAGAATCGATTAAAAAAATTAAAAAAAATCACGCAACTTCCTCATTGTAACTTTAATCTACGCATGGTCTTTTTTTAATAAAAAATTTGCATAAGATTTTAACAAAACCCCTTTTAATTGGTTTTATGTAATAAAGGCCCCGGAGTCGAACAATTGTATCTCTTTCGGTCCAGATATGCGAAGGTTTTTCGCTAATTTTTCCACGTTAAAAACCAGTATTATAGAGTCAAATTTTCAAAATTTTTCTTGGGGAGGGCCCTCAGGCCCCCCTTTAGTATTTAAACCTTTATTATTCAAACTTTTTGTAATAATTTCATTCAAATCAAAATTCTACCAAAAATGTATGTCAAAATTTGGGTTTACGTGTACCAAAAAACAATTTAAAACCAAGTTCTTAGGGCATATTTCCAAAAATTTTCTGGGGAGGACCCCCAGACCCCCTGTTGAAAATTGACGGGTCTCTCTCACGGGGCTGTAAAATTGATCTCTACAAACATAAAAAAGTCGACCCTGCTTGCCCCCCCCTAAGTTGAACCCTGATGGCTACGCTCATGTTCAGTTGGTAGCTAGCGGTTTTTAGTTTTGCTGTGAGAGGTGCTACACATTTAATAAAAATTATAAGTCGCCTAACGTTATCAATGCGACACCATGGGAATAACCAAAAGGCATCAAGATTCAAAACGCTTAAGATCAAATAGATGCTGGAGAGTAAAAAAAAGCTCAGGAGTAAAGGGATTTCAAACTTTTATGATATCAAAAGTTCGGGAAAAAATGTAAAATTAAGTATTTCTTTACTCCCAGGATAAACTGCCATACTTGATCAGTATAGCTTTTCGCTGACTCTGATTGGTGGAATCCTTCTTTAACCAATGGTTAACCATTGGTTAGGAAGCAGTGAATAAGGCCATAAGTGACCTTTTGGTTCTGAGGTATAGAGAATTAAATTTAATTCAGAGTGAAGTAGCGTTGTGGTCAGAGTATCAATTGTGATGTTAGGACTACTATAACGCATGTGTGACAATTTCGAGCTTCTCAGGACTCAGCGTCTAAGGTGGCTTATAATATTCGATAATTATTTTATCGACAGTCGTAGGTGTTCCATTTTAATGGACGATGACAATTTTCAGGCATTCACTTTTAAAGGGAGCAAGTCTTTTGAAGGGTTTGTAACCAAGATTTCAAAATTGAATAAAATAAAGTAACCTTATGAACGGAGGCATCCAAAACAGGAGAGGGCGTAAATTTTATGATAAGCACCTTTACTACCCTTACCTACCCCAATCGTGTAAGAAATAGCTTTTTTTTAAATTATATTGGGTCATACAAATTCAATTTCGTATGCTGCAAACCAAACCAAAAGTTTTTCAGAATTTTCCACTCCTTACAAACCTTTTTTAAGTAAAAAACAATGTTATTGTTCGTCTGGAAAACTTCCCGAGCAAATCCTCAAACCACAAAAGACAATTCTACCTCCTGCACGAAATAACTATGAAAAGAGCGCTCTGTTCAATAGAACGAAATGAAACCTTCAAATTCTCAAGACTTTCAGACTGGGGGACAGGACCTCCCTTTTTCAGCTCTGTTCCCCAGAGCGAGGAATATTTTCGGAACACAACAGAACAAAAAGATTCCCGTTTTCGGGAGGGGGAAAAGAACCATTTTCGGAGATCAAACAATAAAAGAGCAGTCTTGGGGCAGGAAAACACAAAATACCATTACTACGCCCAGCCGTAAAACACAACTGCTCCAGTGCCTAGCAATAGAGACCCTTCGTATCTTTAAATGGTATTCTTAAATACTGAAAGGGGGAGTTTAGCCAGCTGGAACAAGATGGATTCTGTCACGCAAACCTGCTGGAAGGGAGAACTTTCCCTTTTTGCATCCACAAGCCCAAGAGAATTGAAGAAAGGGAATGTTTGCTTTAATGGATCGAAAGTAACATTAGCTATAATTAAAGCATGCATGTGGTTTAAGGGGTTGAAAAAATCTAAGATTCTTATCAAGAGCACTTCACGTTACATGGTTTTTAAAACGTTTTGAATCTTTAATGAAGTGAGAGAGTGCCTTGAATAGACAATTTTTAAAAGGACGGCTAACTAATAAGCTAACGCGTATTAAAAGAGAAGATTGTTTTCTTTTCCACAATTTAGAGACCCTACCTACTCAAAAAAAACATATACAGAACAGTTTATTCGCGCAAGTTCACAATAAGTGAAGAGTCCTAGTGACCCACAGGTAGGTGGATCCGATGAAATAAAAACGCATCGCACCATTCACGATGTTTGACAGCTTCAGGACCACAAACCCTACACCGAGCCTCTTTAAACTGGTTACCACACCTTAATGAATGGGCCATTTAGGAAAGCACTCGGAAGAACGAATGAGAAGAATATAAGGTAACTTTATGTAACAGCGTTCTCCTTTAGTCCAGAATAATCTGTATCCAAGGTCGGCATGGGCAGCACGCGTGGGGCGCCGCATAGTCGTCATTTTCAGGTTCGTTTTTTCAAGAGACCACTACAAAATTTAGGTAGCAGGGTTTTCCATTCAATCCTGTTCAAGTTTTTGTTTTAAACTATCCCGTTTTATTGTGTACAGTCGGCTAAAATGTTAAAATAACAAATAGATTAGATACGAAAGCTACTGAAGATACTCTTAGCTGGGAAAATAACTGAATGAAACTTTACAAAGAACAAACTTAATGCTGAATACTTCAAAAAATATCTTTACGCAATATTTTAACAATTTAAAGTATGTATTTAAAACGTTGCTATTTTTCAGAAGCAATTTTTCTAAAACGGTATAAAATATTTTAGTAGTCTGAGGGGTTTCTTTTGCATTTTGTGAAAAAAGTCACCATAGCGGAATCCCTGATCACATAATGTTTTTTTTTATTTTAGTTTTACTCTATCACGTTTTTTTTGTGCATTCAGCCAAAGCGTAGTAAACAAAATTAATGACAAAAATAACACCCAATCAATAATCGCATTTCTTTTATACTTAGCAAACAGTGAGGGTTCAACTTAAAGCCTCGTACGTTTCTCATCAAAATGGAGACTATATCATTGCAAGGTAGATGAATAAATCCCAAGAGAACCTTCAGAATGATAGCAAACTACACAGGAAATGAAGTCCCTCATGTATCACTAAAAGTAATTTAGTAAAGAAAAAAATCGACCATACTTGGTCTTCCCACACTGGAATAAGAGACGCACGGCTGGAATGAGTGCACCGCGTGAAATTGTACAGCTCGCATCAGAAAACGTGCATAAAATACAAAGGCCCTATCCTTTCCGTAGTCAAGACGCTTATCTTTTATTATTTCTGCAGAGAAGTTACCGAGAAGAGCTTTTAAAAAAGATTCCGTAAATGGAATCGAATTCTAGAAAAGATGCCATCAAGCTGAAACACATGAAAGGGGTTTAAATGGTAACGATGTCATTCAATAGATTTGAAAGCAGCAATGGCTTGTAGTTAAAAAAAAACAATTCCATAACACCACGCCTCCACCATTAAGAAGTAGTGGATGATCAGGAGAAAAATATAAGTTTAGGTACTACACAAAAGAAAATCACATAAATTGTCTCACTATTTCAAAACACATTTTGGCTAACAAACCACTAATAAAAACCACTAAAAACCTGGCATCCACTAAATAATAACCACTAAAAAAAACCCTGGCATCCAATTTTTAGACGGTGGGCGTGAAGAATCGGGATATATTAAAATAACTTTTTTATTCTGGAGTAGTAATCTTTGATTCTGACCATATGTGAAATTACAAAATTTAAAGACATGAGACAATTTACTTAATGACTAAAAACAATAAGTTTAAAATAAGACATAATATGCAGTTTTTGTTGCATTTACCTCTCTTTAATGCTTTTTTAATCGTCTTACTCCCATTAACAACTGTCTTATCATCAATGATGTGACCCACAACAATCATCAAATTAAAAAAAATAAACTCCCATTATTATACACAAATAACTATCTCAACTATTTTTCAAACATAAATGAAGTATAAAAAATAGTTAATGAGTTTTCTCAACAGTTTTATTTTAATACTCTCAAGAAATAAAAAGAGAACTTAATATAAACAACCGGCAACTTTTAAAGAGAAAAATTAATGGTTTAAAATCTGTTTTATGAAATTTTAATACTTTTTCTTACAACAAAAAGGGACAAGCTAAGGAAAGAGGTAAAATTAGTTTCGAAAAAGAGAGAATCCTATGATTTCATTTTAGCGTCTCAAAGAAATCCAGTAGTCCTTTACCAACATTAAGGTAGATAAAAATCAGAACCCAAAGAACAAATTGTAAGGGAAGGAGCATGAAATGATGATAGGGGCGCTTTCGTAATGATACAACATCCAGTTTATCTTGATGCCAAAAATACTAATGGACGAGAAAGCGGGTAGTTAGCTCCGCTGATTTCCGCCTTAATAATGTGATGCAATGGTACTCTTTTTCTGCTAAAAAGACTAATCTAAGCTTGACAGATTCTGAAGCAATATAAACGCAAAAATTTTAATTGGTTTATTTTGTAGTAGATAAATTCAATTATACTAATGTTCGAAAAACATACATTTAAAAAAACACGTACTTAACGAAGAATTTTTTTAGAAATTTCTCTTCCCTTTGTACATTTGACAAAAATAAAATAAGCCACCTGTTAGATGAAAAATTTTATAACAGACTTAAATAAAAACGGCCAGTAAATTCTAATTAGTCGGTGCTTTGGTCGGCGGTAAATCGAGCTTTCATCTGAAAAATCCTGTAGTATTCGTATACGTATTTCATTTAATGGTAAGGTATACAAAACTTTCGTAATAGACTGGCACGTTTACCATAAATTATACTTTATTTAATTTTTAACTATGAAAAAGGGGCGTTTTCTTAAAGTTTATTTTCTTTTCACTCTTCCTCCGCCTTACCTGGAATTTCGTTTAACCGACCTGTCCCTATTTAAGCCAATTAAGAGAGAGTTCACTACAACTGGTGCGTATTTCTAAAGTAGCAACATGGATGGACCCTCCCAAAGCCATCATCAGACTGTCCAAAACAACATCCCATTCGGAGAGAAATCGGGAGGAACGAATTAGGCATTCGTCCTGCATCTAGGTCGTCTTCAGAAGATGTGGGTCATTAACTGTAGCAAGAGCACAAAAAGCCATAAAAAAACAGAGCCAGCCGTATAAAAGACAATGATCGGAGTGTGTGTTGACCGTGAAACAATAAAAAAGCACATGCGTGGAATATATGGGATGGGTCTGTCTGTAGTGATGATCAACAACCTTTGGGTCAATGGTTCTTTTGTAGAATTGATATACGAAAACTGAACGTAATAAGATAATTTTGGTTTTGAAATTTGAAGAGGAGTTAAATTGATTGTTGTATTATAGGGCTTAGAATTTTCACTCTTATTAAAGGATAGAAATGAAGAGTTTTCAATTGCTTCGATGTTTAAAGAACTGGATAGTAGGTTCTAACTACTAGTAAGTTATGTTTTCAGGGGTTGATCCAGACAAAAATTGGGGCCCTTTTACTGTCCCTTCACAAAAATTCCCCCTCTTTAAATCTTCCCCTTCGCAAAAATAAATTCATAAAAACACCCCTTTCATGAAATTCAAATTAGCTTTAGTGATAATTTTCAAGAAAACAATCACAAAATATTTGAATTTTTCACGATTTTCTTGGTTTGTGAGTCAATTTTACTTTTACGCACTGATCTGCTAACTAAATATCAATGCTTCAATTTTTTTTACAAAAAAAATTCTTTTTCACAAATAAAACATTTCATTTTTCACAAAAAATAATGAAATGGGCCCCAAAATATGTATCTACCCCTGGTTTTAAAGTTAACCAAGAGATGTAAGCTATAAGTAAAGACACCCACAAAAATCAATGCAATAAAACTACCCAAGCAAATATGGGGATACAGCTATCAATAGCTATCATGCTACATGTTATATTTTCAGTCGTATCGACCGTTTTCTGTTGGCGATCTTAATCTTACCGATGTGTATTTACAAACGATAACCATATAGAGCTTTACAAACGCTCTGATTCGTTCGTAAAATATTAGCATTTCCAGAATAAGAAGACATTTTTTTGAACCAATCAGAGTAATCGTAATACGTCGTTTGGAAATAAGCCTAAACCTAAACGATAAAGTTGACGAGATAATATCGTTCTGTAATTGTTCTCTATATTCGATATACTACATACAAAGTAGTATAATTATATTATTCGTTTTATTAAGAGGCTTCATATCATAGCCGAAGAAAACTAGGGCTTGATAGTAAATTACTTAAGAATTTGCTGAAAATTTCAGGATTGAATCCCTATGCAGAGAAATTAAGTAATCCTTGCTTACCAAGTAGCCAAGTATTAATATAATTAAACGTGATACAAGAGGCATCTAGGCCAAAAAAAAGCTAAAGAGCAAACTGATACTGCCGAGCAAAGGGATACTGTAGAGCAGAAAGATGCTCAAGAGCAAAGGGATGCTGGAGAGAAAGATAATTTTAAAGCAGTGTGATGAGTTGAATGTGATGGATGATAAAGTTACAGAGTTTCTAAAAATAGATCATTGGCAAATTATATTGAGAAGGAACAGTTCTCACCAGTTTTCGAAAACAAAAAAATATGGTTAAACGATTTTTCCTCTTTGAATTTGTAACAAGATACATCTTTCTAGGGAAAAGGTGGTTCATGAACGAGATATTTTAGGATGAATAATCGTCCACTGACCCATCCGAACTTCTTCGGGTTGAAAACCACTAGTTTAGAATAAAATCCTTTTAGAAATAGAAAAAAAAAATTACTACTTAAGGACATAGCCATGTTTATTAGTCTATGACGAGAATTTAAGATTGTTTATGAGCAGAGAGAGAAAACAGCCATATAAATGCGATTCAAGATATTTATTTTTGAATCAAGATAAAGATAATCTGACAGTTCACTTCTCCCTTTAGAACCCTTACTTCGTGTATTTAAAAAAATTTAATCTCACTACCATAACTAAAAAATTAACTCAATCAACATTTTAAACTTATTTAGCCATGTGGTTATTTTCCTCTCGAGGTTACCAGTGCGAATGATCGAGTATCATATATACCGTAATAATAGAGAGGATTAGTGTAATGATAACATACTTTATACAACAAATGTTCCCTCCGTGGAAAAAAGCCGCCCCAAGCGAGGGGTGCATGCTCCCCGCGGGACCACAGGGACAGTGAATCATCAGATGGCCGATCGATACCCCGATCACGTACGTGTACCGGGTGCCACTGCCCCCTACGGCCGACATTTTTGGACTCTGCACGACGATTTGTTGGTGCTGTACACGAGTCAAGAATGAAAAGTATACCGTGTAAATGGAACCAGAGTCAACCAGGGAAACTAAAGAAAGAAAACTACGATACACATATAATGGGATTGAGAAGGTTGGGAGGGCTTGAATAAATTTCTATTTCTACGAGTGATCATATAGTGCTAAGTTTAAGTGTTACTCACGTATGTTTTACAAAACTGGAAGGGAAGAAAATATGCAATTTTTCATGAACCTTCAAAGTAGCCAAGTCGAGAAGTAGCACATATTTTTACTACCTGTATAAAGTTGTTTTGGGGTTAACAGAATACTTTGATAAATGAAACATTCCAGGAAAAATCATGTGAGGGTTAAAAGCAGATAATTACCAATGCGCAATCCGCAGTTTAACCTCTTGCCTAATTCCTTACGTAAGGGGTCATCCATAAATTACATGAGGTATTTTTTCCAAAATCTGGACCCCCCCTCCCCCCTTGGTGAGATTTAGTGAGATTTTTCTTGACCCCCCCTCCCCCCCACGTGAGATTTACCTACAACTTTTAAAAATTATTTTCTAAAAATTATTTGCACTTTGTGCTTCATAGCACCTAATTAAGTTATAATTAAGTTAAAAAAAGTTGACCTGAGATTTTAATCGACCCCCCTCCCCCCTTGGTGAGATTTTTCCAAACCCCTCCCCCCCCTTTTTTTGACCTCACGTACTTTATGGATGACCCCTAATGACTTCAACAATATTTGCCTCCCACTGAGTAGAATTGAGTAGACTGAGAGGTTCTTAAATTGGAGGGCTCAGAATAAAAATGGACCAAGTCCACTTTTTGTCATTTTTGAGTTAGCAACGCTAACATGCACCAACTATGTAAAATTTCAGTGCAATAATGAACCAAGTCCTAGTTCTGATAATATCCGTTTGGCAGCAGCAAGTTCTGTTGGGTTAACATGTAATTTCCTATGTAGCTTTAACTTTAAACGTCAGTAGCTCAAAAGTAGCTAAAGTGGACTTGGTCCATTTCTATTCTGAACCCTCCAACTAAAGATTTGACTTCTCAAAGACATTTAAAAATCAGGCTATTTTGCTACCTTGGAGTCGGTTCAAGAGAAATATTTCCTGGCTACTGATGATGATAAAAGTAAAAAAATAATAGGGAAAAGAGTACTACTGTAGTTTATCATGGATACTCGAATAGTTAAGCAAGGTTTGAAAACTAAACTAAAGAAGCTTTTTGTATTAATGAAATTTGTAAATTTCAATCCTCTTTCTTGATTTTGTTACAACGTTATCCTTTATTTATCAACGGAAGAAGTATAAGTAACAAAAATAAGAACGACACTATAATATAGTTTAAACAGCCAGCCAAGTCAAGTCAAAAGAAATAAACGAATATCCGACAACTGCATATCAAGTCCAATCGAGGCCTACACAAACATGATACACACAGCCGTCTTTCACACAGTCAAAGATACTGGGGTCAACTAAAGCCCTGGATGGCGGCAGCGTTTATTTGAATACAAATCCACCTGATCAAGTTACCAATAGACAAATAAAACGCTCGTTCTGTCAGTTCCAAGGACAACTTTTTCATTTCCAGAGACACATAGGACACTTCTATTGACCCGGAACATATACAGCGTGTAGACCAGAAACGTCAGCGACCCGTGGAGACAGAAGAGGCAAAGAGATTTAATGAAATGTAGTCACGACATTTCTATGGAGTTGCGAACGTTTTACTAGAGATCTGACCATTGTGTGGCAGCCGAAACACAATGTGCTGTGAATAATCTCAAGAAAAGGCGCGGAAAGAACACATTGATATATGTAAACTCGAGGGAAACACAACGTGAAACAATGCAACTAAAAATGAAATCGTGTAGCTGACCAGAAATAAGAGATTTTAAAACAAGTACGTATGTAAATAGGTCATGTTACTGACTGAGATTTACTCAAGGGGCTGATACGAGATTTGGATATATGAGCAAATTCTTCTCTGTAGTCTATTTTTTCTCTATCTCTTATATTAGGAGATAGGTACTTGTAGGTAGACAATATACTAAACACCAATACTACAATATACTAAACACCAATACTAAAATAGGTAACTATAATAAAGGTCAGTAGAGGTTCAGATTTTGTAGGTAGACAATCACAACTCTTGGGAGCTCAAAGTCAGGTTGACTGGTAAGCTTAAAAATCAAACAGCTTTAGCTAACATCTAAATAACTAAAGACAGAGGATCACAGGATATCGGGAAAATTTCCCCCATGGTGGATTTACGGGAGGGGGTCAAAGGGGATGGGGTTAAAGCTATCATATAGACAGGCCAGGGGTAGGATCTTCCGTCTACCTACAAGGATTTTACCCTAAAACTAAAACTGAGATTTTTTTTAATCTAACACATATTTTCAAGTAAATTTCAAGTAAAAGACCCTTGTAAACTCCAGTTGGTAGTACCTTTTAATTTAAATATTTATTGTTTCACTCAGTGAACCAAGAACCAAGTAATTTATTCTAGAATTTAGTAAAACTATAACGATCCCCACAACAATCAACATTGATCTAATTTACAATGGATAACGGACCCACAGGTTGCAATTAGCATTCTACCAATAACATATTATGGTATTGTAATTGGATTGGTATGGTAATTAGTATGGAATTGTATGCATGTTACGAGTTGATTCTATGATTGAGATAAAATAAGTGGTTGGTTTAAACTGGATTTTTAGGAAGGTTTAAAACATAGGTTCCCTAACTTTTTTGGACCAGCGCCCCCTTTTGAAGACTCAAATTTTCAAACGCCCCCCTTGAATACGACAACTTAATGGCCTCTTATTTTCGATATTAATATTAACTTAATATAATATAATTTATAATTTTTCAAAAAATTCATGACACGTTTTTTTCACTTTTGTTGATATAAAAAATACATTAACACTTACAAAATGTAAGGAAGAAATATACACTTTTATTTTTAAAACTAAATTCAGAATTGAAAGAAGTATATTGCACAAAGTATATTTACACACCGTAAAGTCCATTTTACATCACACGACCATTAATTGCTATATTTGTATCACATTATTAATTACTAATTTTTGTATCACATTATTAATTGCTAATTTTTGTATCACAATATTACAAAATTAATGTTAATATAAAAAAGCTATATTTATACTTTTAAATTAATTTGAGTTAAAGTATGATATTTAATTTTTGAAATGATTTAACAACTAACATAAAAATTATTACATTAATGAAAAAGTTTTATACAGGAAAAAATATCTAAGGTTTATTTCTAAATAAAAAGTAATTTTGAGGCTTGTTCAATCTGTAGCTTTATGGTCAAAAATGTAGCCATTCAATACTTTTTACAATATCACCAGTGGTACCAGTAGTGCAAGGCCATTTTACTACCGTTTTGCGGTTTACAAGTTAACCATTTGATAAATGGGTATTTTCACAAAGTAGAAAAGGTACTGGTTCTTACGTATTATGATATCGACCGGGCTGTTTAATTCAAAGACATTATCAAAGCCCATTGACTATTCTTTAGCTATGTTGCAGAGCGGTCAACAGAATAATACACAAGTACCAAGGGGCCATTCATTAATTACGTAAGGGTCCCGAGGGGGAGGGGGGGTTGGAAAAATCTCTACATACCCTTACTTGGGGGTGGGGGGGGGTCAAACCCATTCTTACGTAATATTTCCCAAGTTAATCTTAACAAAATTCCAATTATTCTAATCAAGAAATAATAATATAATGGTAATATGTAGTTGACAGCAAGAATATTACTTATCTGTTGAAAAATAAATATCTTTGATTTACGTCAAACTGAGAGTATTAGTGCAACTGATCCTTTTCTAACATTTTATTATTTTGAAAAACGAAATGGAATCTTACGTAAGAATAGGGGGAGGGGTTTGAAAAATCTTACGTACCCTTACATGAGGGTGGGGGGTCAAAAATTCCCAAAATCATCCTTACGTAATTAATGAATGGCCCCCAAGGTACCTTCACAAAATACATTTTTGAAAGAAAGTTCTATATTCTCTAAAAGTTAAATTTTTAGCCATTCTAGACTAAATTTTCTTTTGTTTTTTAAATTTAAAAATTATTTACATGTGATTTTGAACTTAAATTTTCACAAATTCCCCCCATAGAAAAATTTTCACAATATTTCTAAATTTTCACAAAATAGGCACGGTACCTCTTAAAAAAGCATAGACCTAGACTAGTGATCACAGTTTATACTGCGAATGTTTTAAACAGGCCCGTAGCTACTGGGGGGCCAGGGGGGGCTGAGCCCCCCCTGGTATCTTCATTTGCCCCCCCTAGAAAATTTTCACAAATTATATCCACAAGCTCAGCCATGGGGGCAGGGAGGGGTAGCTGCCCCCTTCTTCTTTATTTCCTTCTAGCTAAGTTAAAACCCAGTTTTTTAGGGTCAAATTTTCAAAATTTTTCTGGGGGAGGGCCCCCATACCCCCATTTGTTAAGTATTAAAAGCAGTTTAAAACCCTGTTTTTAGGGTCAAGTTGCCAAAAATTTTCTGGGGGAGGACCCCCAGACCCCCCTTTGATACTTCTATTCCCCATTAATACAAAAAAAATTTTTCTTATATTAATGTAAGAGCAGATCACACAAATTAATGAAGTTGTCTTAGACAAAAATCCAACCAAAAAATGTATAGCAACTACATTAAATCTATTAAATATGCATGGGAGGGGCTGACTTATATTTTTAGGCCCCTACCGAAATAAATTTCTATATACCTTAGCACTGGCTGAAAAGGGAGGTTAGGTTGACACCCTTTATAAAATTATGTCGATTTAAAGATTAACAAGGAGTGATCCAACTCAATTTTCAAGTTTTCCTTTTCAATTCTGGGGCTTACATGGAGCAGTTCCTTCTATATTTTAACTAGTGATGGGCAGGTATCAATACCAAATACTTAAGTATTCGATACCCAAAAAAGTATCGATACTTTATTGTCATATTTCGTTTTAAATTTTTCAATGAAATAATCTTTAAAATACTTACTGTAGATCAAACACAAAGGTAAAATACAAACTGGTCTCAAATACAAACTGGTGAGTATGTATTTCGATGATGTTGAAATTAGATAACCAATTTTATTTGTAAAGCAAAAAGGAGTAAAAAACTATATTTTAGGCAGGAGCTGTTCATGAAGTTCCATATAAGTTAATAGAATTTGCGTAGAAGGAAGTTTTCTAGAAATATCTCATTTAAAAAAAGCAGAGATAAGAGGATATCTGGAGGGTGCAAAACAAATGTGACATAATTTTCCCTAATATGTTATTGCTTTAATAAAATATTATCAGCAAAGTAAAAAGTATTTAATATTAAATTAAGTACTCAAAGTTTTTAAGCATAGTAATCTTTCTGGCAAAAAGGATTATTTTAAATGTTTAATTCAAAAATTATATTTACTAATTACAATTTTAATGCAAAACGATCGAGTATGTAATAAGCATGTTTTATTTATTTTGTATTCCCGCTATCTGGCTTTAACTGCGTAGAATTCTAATCAACTAAATTTAATTTTGTTTTGATTCTTTAAGCTTTGGAAATAAGCTATTCAGTAGCACGGAAAAAAATTAGTTTATTTTACTTTTGAAGAAATTAATGCTTCATAACACGAATTTCTTCGAAAAAAATTGCTAAATCAATAATACTCACCAGTAAAAGATATTGAAAATTAAATTTATATTATTGTAGTCTAAATCGATAGAAATAATTCATAAGAACTTCCCGTATGAGTAGATAAACCAAGCTTTAGTGTCCTAAATTTTAATCGAAGGAATGAATTAAAATAAGTTATTTATAAATTATTTAATTAAATAATGGTGACTTCACTGATTCTGCACAAAATATTATTCTTTTTTGATGGATCGGGTTCATTTTTAAAAATTTCAGATCGAGTATGGATAAACCTTAGAAAAAAATGGTCCATTCAGGTACATTTCCCAACTTTGGAAAAAGTACTCGATACCTATAAGCATTCGATACCAAAGTATTCGATACCTAAAATATCGATTTTGCCCATCACTAATTTTAACCCAAAGGATCTAAAAATGGGCTAAAACTACTTTAAGCTTCAAATTTCTAAAATTTAAAAAAGGAAAAATTAAGAAATCAGAAAGGTTAAACTAGAAAAATTTAGGACCTAGCTCCTCCTGAAACAAAAGTCTTGTAAACAGCTCCTTTTAGGCCTGAGGGTCTTATGGGTTTTGTCCCCTAGTCAAACAGTTGAGCTTACGCCTAACTATGATACCTCCTGAAAACCCCCTTGCCCCCCTGGAAAAGTGGGGAAAAAAGGGAAATTCCTGGCTACGGGCCTGGTTTTAAAAAACCTGGTGCCCCCCCAGAAGTCAAACTTGGACCCACCAACTGGTCTCAACCCATAGTCTGATGAGAACCTCTGGTTTATAACATATAAATACCTATAGAGACAGCCACATGAGAAAAACTTTTGTTGTTTTTTCGGCAGTTGTAAATGAAACAAATATTTAACTCAATTTGGTAAAACTCTAGAAATGGGTTTGGGTTGGTGCCTCTTGGTAAATTTTTTGTTATCACTTTGATACTTAGGTGCACTTTGGCGCTACTACTTTGCTGGGTGATTGAACCCACTTCTAGAGATGAGCCCTAAATTTTTGTTGCGGTAATTTATAAATGCTGAAAGTTTTGTGCTAAATCTGGGTGGTAATTATTAGCTTTGTAATTCTTTTCAAAGTTTTAATTACCTGTAAGTTTTTCTCATGGCGGTAAAATTACACTAACTGAATAGTTTACAAAGTACAGAATAATTAGGGCAGTTATTAGTAGTAGTAGGCCAAGTAATTTTTCCCAAATTTGAGGAAATAGGCGGTTTTGCACAATCATTGTCAAACATAATATTATTAATAACATATAGTAAATTATTTTCACTTACCTCCAATGGGAGTTTCTGCCAGTTTTCTTTCCCCTTCAAATATCTTTGCTCGAACGTGTAATTCCAATAGCTCCTGTAGGGGGGCTTGAAATTGAGCGTGGGGTATACATCGGGGGTGTTGATGCCGACGTTTCGCAGCGGGGGTACAGGGGCACAGGGCAGTTTTTCCCGCGGCTTCTGCACATTCACAATCTGAACCTCTGCGTCTATGTGCTCGACCAGGCGCACGGATATCTCCGGTGGTGGGCCGTCGGTAGCAGGCACTGCACCGGGGTAGCCCCCACCTATGCTGCGGTACAACACAAACACAGACACGCAGCCCAGAACGGCGAGCGAAGCCAGCAGCCGGGGTTTCTGCAGCAAGCGGGACGGGAAAAGCTTCGGCATGGCGCGGCGATCATCAGAGAAAGCTCATCATCGAACCAAATCGAACGCGGAATCCGATTTCGTGATCAGTCAGAACTTCTGTTGGAAATTGCGAGCACAAAACACGGCGATCAGCTGATAGTCAGATCAAAACAACGAGGAATGGAGGTTTTATTTATTTACTAAGCGGAGTTGCTGCTCGCGTTTCGGAATTGGCGAATAGGAAAACACATCTGACAGACTGCCGGCTATTACAGGGTTGCTGCGTTTTTGGTGGGGAACGGACCTTGATATCTCGCCAAGGCTCCGGAAAACGGCTGGATGAGCGGCGGATATTTTAATTGCCCGTTTCCGTCATTATGAAGAATATAAATTTCATTTTCGGTTCACCGATTAAAAAGTGCATTTGAATGGTTGAAAAGTTCAGCAACCTTCAAAATAAAATTTCTGAAAGATTAAGTTTTTTTCGAAGTTTGTTTTTGGAATTTATTTTTCTCAATATAAGTAGTTTAAGAGGAAAGAGCGCTCCTTTTTTCTTCGACTTTTAAATTTGGTTTTACTTTAAAATGATATTTTTTATGCAACTTAAGTAAAATTGCAGTAAAATTAATTGTAAAAATTTTCACAACAAGGCACAACAATTTTCATAACTTATAGATTATTAGAGAGATTAGTTCGATTCATGCGTGATTTATTTTGAATAAGAGTAAATGTAGGATGTATCGGCGGCGTATTGCGAGTGAAATGGTAGATAATTATTAGTCTTAACATTTTAGGTCTGAGGGGGGTCACCTAAATATTTTTCTTGAAAAGGGGGTCGCGGAGTCAAAAAGGTTGAGAACCCCTGCCCTAATATAACAAAGTTTAGTTTTAGTTTTATTCATTTCTCTCTGCTGTTCTGTTGAATATCTTTGAAAATAAATTTAAACACTTTTGGACTGGGGCTGAGGGTGGTTAGTAGATTATTTATGATTTATGGAATAATTCTTTGGGACAAAAATTACTTATCAAGATTTATTAACTTACTCGTACATATACTACAGCCTACAGCTGAAAAGTAAACCAAACACATGTGTTTCATTTATCTTTAAATGAGGGATGGATATAGCACAGGAGTTCCAAAACTTTTGAACATTGCAACCCACTTTTTATGAAGAGTATTTAACGTGACCCACCTCATCTTCGGTCTATTTTGTCAGTAAAATTTTTAAAAAGTATTTTTCCCTTATAAAACATTAATATTATTTAAATCACTATTGTCTTTTGCTTAATACAGTTTTGAAGATAGATTTTTAAAAACATCATATTTCTAAAAATTATGAAAAGATAGTATAAATTTAGACAAATTCAAAATTTTATCACCACCCTTTTAAAAAAATGACTGGCAACTCACCAGTGGGTCATGAAGTCGTGCGACCAACAGTTTGGAAACCTCTGATCATTGCACGGGCTAAAGAACCATTTCGGGGCCCCAACGTATCCTAAAATAAAACTCCTTATTAAAATAGCAAAATGTAAATACAGCTATCGTATACAAAATATTTAAGTGATTTGATTAGATATAAAATCCTAAATTGATAAAATGATAGAAGCTATCTAAAAAATGCATATTGAGATTTAAAAAACTTCTTTCGAATGAATTTAATTGCAACCGCTTTCGAATTTTCAGTGCCCTGAATTGCCTTTCGGTAATCGGGCTCTGTCATTGCATTAAAAAGTCCCTAAGAAGTTCCTAAATTACACTCCATTTCGTTATTCTTGTGGACTCCTGTTATTTTCCTCCTTCTAATAAAAATATTTTTTTACTTACGAACATTAAAAATACATAATACTATTGCCAACTTAATAGGGGAAGTTCTATCCAGGTTCTCTCACCCAGGCATTAATTTAATTTTTTATCGAATCCAATTTGGTACCGAAGAACATTTCCTGTGATTAACGGATTAATTAAGATTTTTCACTTTTAAAATTATTCATGGATATTTTTTATGCTTCATAATTATCTTATGCGTATTATTTTGAAGTAAAATTTCCAGTTTCAAGCCAATAAAAATGATTTATTTAGGGGCCATTCATTAATTACGTAAGGGTCCCGAGGGGGAGGGGGGGTTGGAAAAATCTCTACATGCCCTTACTTGGGGGGTGGGGGGTCAAACCAATTCTTACGTAAGATTTTCCTAGTTAATATAAACAAATTATTCTAATCAAGAGATAATAATATAATAGTAATATGTAGTTGACAGCAAGAATATTACTTATCGGTTGAAAAATAAAATCTTTGATTTACGTCAAACGGAGAGTTTTCTAACATTTTATTGTTTTGAAAAACATAATGGAATCTTACGTAAAAATAGGGGTGGAGGGGTTTCAAAAATCTTACGTACCCTTACATGGGGGGAGGGGGGTCAAAAATTGCCAAAATCATCCTTACGTAATTAATGAATGGCCCCTTAGAACAAATTACTTGATTCCATAAATTAATTTAATTTTAATAAAAAGTATAGGATTTTAATAAATTATTTTTCTTTTAACAATATAATCTTAAGTTGAAAAGAAAAATTGAATTCTAAACCGAAACCTAAGTTAACAAAAACATTTTACTTCTTTTTTTTTAGTCCTGCTCTGCTTCGAATGCAAAACTTGGCGATAAAAAGCCAAATTAGATTTTCTTATGCCAGTTCCTGACAAAACGCATGCGCTACACGAGCTAGTATTTGGCACGTTGCCATGGAAATTGGGTTATTTTCGGACGCATGTGACTGGGCATTTTTAATGAGTTTTCCTTTTCTCTTCCTTCCCTTTTGTTCTCTTTTTTAATTTAGAGAACGCTTAATATCGTGCACCGACGTAACCTTGACGGAATTAGTCCTGATCTGTTTCATTAGCAGCGACACGACATGATAATGTTGTATTGCTGTCATGTAACCTTTCTAAACATATGAGAGAAAAGTGGTCTATGTTCAAATATATAAGCATCATTGACCTGTATCGAAAAAAATAATTGCAATGTTTTCGAACCTTTTTAGAAGGTTTTTATAATATACTAATACTATTTATTCTTAACAAAATTCATTTCAAAGGCCGAAAAACATAAACATCCAACAGTAAAAGTTGCAAATAAATTAATTGGATGGGATTGCAGGGTTGCTATTGGACAAGAATGACGCTTAAAACGCAAAAATTAAGAAAAAAAAGCAGAAAATCGAAAATTTGTGTTAAACAAAAATGGGACGTGGGGGAACTTTTATAGTACTTGCAGATATTTAAATAACTATATGAATTGGTAACAAAAATCGTAATTTGGTTGTTGTTAGGAAACCACTGTCGACTAGTGTAATATTTTACTAACTGACATACAAATAAAATACTCTTCTTGATTAAATAAAATTTCTCTAATTGACATACAAATTGGATACAATTGCACTAATTGGCAAAAATAAGAACTTTTCTTGAATAAATGATATTGCACACAAATAATACATACCTTCGAATTAGTTTTACATTGTTAGTTTACAATATATGGTTGTAATCTGGTTTTTTTAATGAAATTAATTTTTTTGCCTTTCTCCCGATTCCAAGCAAAGAGAAAATGCAGGCTAAAACTGGAGGGTGGGATATTTTTTCACCACTGGTCCAGCGGACCAGTGATTTTCTGATTCCACTGGTCCGAGCAGTTTTTTGGTTGTCCCGGACCAGCAATCCAGTACAATTTCAAACGCTGCATAAAACCCACCAATTAAAGAGCCGAAATTGCAGCTCCTAAATCGGTTTTTAAGTAACAAATGCCAGAATCGAACGATTTTGCTGATTTTAATCCAATTACAAAAGGTTACGTGTCAATTTCAATTGTGGATATTACAAAACATCCCATGCCGGCTTATAAAAACCACTAGGTCGCTGATGGTATGGGCGGATTTAGATGGTGAACCCTGGGGGTGCATACTGGAAAACTAGGGGGCGCAGGCTGCCCCTGATGGCTTTGAAAACATGATTTTCCTCTATAAAAATGGAATTTTCTCAAAAAGTTGGGGGTGCGTAGCACCCCCATGCACCCCTTTGAATCCGCCCGCAGGGGTGCATTTCTACCCCCCACCCCCCATTCCTAAAGGTGATTCTGAGTCGTTGCCCTACCCCTACCCCTCCTAGAAGTTATGAAACACTTATCTGTAACACCCTGTATATTAGAAAGTTTCATTGAATATATTAAATGTGGGATGGGGCTTAAAGGTATTATTTTGGGTTCTTTCCCCCGGTACAAAATTCTAGCTTGAGCCTGATAATGATTATTTTTTTATTTGAGGATAATTTGGATTGATTTAGCTCCAATAGATAGTATAGGAGTTTTTAGACCCCCTAAGAGAATTCTAGGTATAATTTCAACTCCCCTAGGTTTCGGAAAAAAGAGAAAAAAATATTTTTAAAAATTTTTTTTGACTGTTTAATGTGTTAAAGTTGGTTCAAATACATTATTGTTTTGTTAGTTTAATTAATTAGAAGTCAAGTTTAATTAGGTAGAAGTCCAATGATAAAGGGGATTAACCTTTCGTTATAACCCCTTTAATCTAAGCAAAAGAAGCGCGACTGTGAGAGGTTTTGCTAAAAAAAGGCTTTAATATCCATTAAAGTGATAAAAAGGTCTAATATACAAACTTTTTCAGCAAAAACCTATAGAGATGACATTTGGCGATTTATGTCTATGATATTATAATAGCACCCTTACCGACTTTAAATTTTAAGAAACCCTATTTCTACCAAAGTTGCTCGTTTTCAGCTAATTAACCTAAAAGTATGATATTAGAAAAATGTATAATTTTAATTATGTTTAATAAAGTATACCTCAGGGGTTTCATTTGCCTACCATTCGAAGAAAATTAATTTTTAATAGGTATGAAAAGGTTTCATTACATATGTTTGATCTATAATCGAATTACTTAATATTTTATTCTTTAGTCGCCAATTATATTTACACCTGTGTTAAAGGAGACAAAAATAGCGCGTAAAATAGGAAATATTCAAAATATTTTCATATATTCAGTAAAAGTTATTGTTTCCCATGATAAATATTTGATATAAATTGAAAACAAGATTTCTCTGAAAAATAGGATATACGAGGATATAGGCCCCAAAATATAAAACCTGGATCTACCCCTGCTTAGTTTATAGAAAAACCTTATTGTAATTATCAAACAATTTTGAGACTTTTTTTGAAAATTACTTTTTTAAAGAAAATTAATTTTCTTTATTCACACTACGCATTTAAGTAGAAATATGAAAACATGTGTGACGTACAGAAAGAAAACTTTTGATGATATTATACTAAATTATGTTATGCATTTAAAAGTGAATTTTCTGGAACGATAGGCAAATGAAAACTGAAGTATATGTTACAAATAAATTGATTTATACATTTTTCTAAGATCTCCTTTCAGTTTAATTAGCTGGAAGCGAGTAACTTTGGTAGAAAAGCTTTTATAAAAATTAGAGTCCAGAAGGGCGCTATTATTAAAATTTTATAACACATATAAATAATCTCAAACATCATTTTTAACACTAAATGATATCTTTCTAGATGTTTTTATGAAAAAATTTGTAATTTAGCTATTTTTATCACTTTAATGCAGTGGTTCCCAACTGAAATATGTCTGCGGACCACTTCACTTAAATTTGAACCTCCGCGGACCATCTCTATCCCTAATAGTTATGTTTTTGAGCATATTTATTCTATATTTGATTCTATAAGCCAGAGGTTCTCAAACTGTGCTCCGCGGAGCCCTTAGGGCTCCGCCAAGCTTTTTTAGGGGCTCCGCAAAGAAATTTGAAATAAATACATTTTCTGATAATTTCTAATTTGCTTTCCTCTGAAATGTTAAATAACTTTCTGTAGGTGTTGGTAAGGTCTGCTGGTTTTTGTCTTTTTCAGGTCTTTTTTGGTTTACCAAAACAAGTTAAAACCCTGTTTTTAGGGTCAAATTTTTAAAACTTTTCTGGGGGAGGAACTCCCGGATGGGACGATTTGGCACTGGCCGTTTGGGTGCCGGCCAAATGCACCAAATGTTTGGGTGCCGGTTGGGTGCACCAAATTTTTCTTCTTCTAATTTTTAGAAGAATTATGATAGTTTTATTTACTTTCATTTTATTTCTGCCGCTGAAACGGCCGCACCGAATAGTAGCACACCAAGGAACCGCACTCCCCCACCTCGCAAATTTATTACTCAGCACCTTTTTTTATAAAGTTCAGCAAAATCATAATAAAATCCTACTTAAAAATGTATGTCCAAAATACGGAGTAGATGTATCAAAACCGAGGGAAAACCTGTTTTTAGTAGAGTCAAATTTCCAACCCCTCCTTTATAGCATTTGGAACTTAATTACACAAAACGTTTCTTATATTAAGTTCTTTAAGATGCAAATTCTGCCAAAAAATGTATAAAAAGCTACATTGATCCTATGGCATGGGAGGAGATAAGGAATGATTTTGGGCCCATGTTTTAATAAATTTCGATATGTACGTCTGACGTATGGTCTAGCAGCCCCCCAAAACGGCTCTCGATTTCAAAAAAAGTAACTTTTAGGAAAACAAAATTTACATATGTACAGATTTCTGTATGAATCCTTTGTTCATGCATCTCGGGCATAATGATTAAAAAGTGATAGCTTTAATATTCAGAAATTTAAAACAAAGATTTACATTGTATCCAATGATAAAATATAATTGGTTAACAAAATACTCCATATATCCCGGGGAGTACATCATAGGTGCGAGGGGGCCCTGCCTCCCCCCCGGAAAATCGGACTACGTATAACAAAACAAGTTAAAACCCTGTTATTTAGGGTCAAATTTCCGAAATTCTTTTGGGGGAGGACCCCAAAACCCCCTATTGTACTTGAATCTTTATTATTGTCAATTTTTATAGTAAGTTCGTTAAAATTAAAATCCTACCTAAAAACGAATGTCCAAAATTTGGACAATGATGTACCTAAAACGAGTTAAAAAAACTGTTTTTAAGGATCACATTTCACAAAATCTTCTGGGGAGGAAGGACCCCCAGACCCTTTATTGTACTTGGAACTTGGATCTTAATTCGTCACAATTTTTCTTACAAATAAATTATCTTAGATGCAAACTATACCTAAAAATGTTTTTGAAAGCTACGTTAAACTGTTAAATATGCATGGGAGGGGCTGAGGAATAATTTTGGACCCCTCCCGAAATAAATTTCTATTATGCTTTTATTTCTAGAAGCAATGGGTTTTATGTAATTTGCTTTTTATACCTTGAAAAAATTATTTTGGAAAAGGGCTCCGCGAAGAATTTGTCTCTTGAAAAAGGCTCCGCGACATAAAAAGTTTGGGAACCCCTGCTCTCTATAAGCCAATAGAGAACAGCTAATGCCTTGAATTACAAATTTCTCCTCGTTGATCTTTGGAGAATTTTCCGTTACTAAAGATATTTGTTTAAGATGATTCAGCATCTTTGTTTTCCGGTCCTTTAGTTGATGGCACGAAGTAAATTTCAGATGATACATCAGAATGGACCTAGTATTCCCTAATACCAGACCCACCATCTTGGATTATGAAATTGGAAAATAAAACATTGATTGCTAGAAAACGACTAGAGCAGGTGTCGGCATCGGCAACCTTTTGAAAAGGAAGAGCCAAAAGTTACAGTTTACAAAATTTCCCAGTTTTTAAAGAGCCACGAAAAAAAAATTGTTTCAACGCTTTCCTATTATATTTGATTTTAGATTTGGAGGGTGATTTTATAAATTTGTGATTTGTTAGGGAGAGTTATACCCAACATTTTATCTGAGGGTGCTTTTTACATCAAGGGTGCTTTTTTACATCAAGTTTTAGATAACCTACATAAACATTGGAAATTAATTTTAGTGAACTTAATTTCAAAGCTTTGTAAACATGGGAACTTCCAGAAAAGTTTTTGGAAATTTTCCCTTCAAAATAGCGTTTTAGCTCATTTTTAGGCCTTTTTGGATTGCATCCTAAGAGCAGCGCTCAATATTTAAGTGGCAGAATTTTCAAGGAAAATTAGTATAGTTATAATAAGCACGAACATTTCAAGGGGGTGGGGGTCCTACTTCAGAAAAATTTGGAAATTTGCCCCTAAAAGTAGTGTTTAATTCATTTTTTTAAGACTTTTACAGGGTGATTCAGAAATAATCATCAATAATTGGGGGGAGGTAAAGGGGCCCTAGACAAGCATATTTCGAATAGGGATGGTGGGGCGCAGCCTTACCGTTAAAGAGCTAGGACCTAATGTAGGTGCGAGCGCGTTTCAAAAGGCCGTTTTTAGAAGGCCCGTGTAACGAAACAAAACATAATAAAATGAAAAAATCTATTGCATGAGGTAAGGAAGTATACCTACTACTTATATACTATGAATTCGATAGAATTTGAACCACTTTCTAAACCGTGGAGTGAGTTTCAAAAGTGCAATATTAATCTTTTAGTTAAAGAATGGAGTTCCCTTAATGGTACTTAGAAAAATGATGATCGGGGAAGAAATTTTCAATGATCGTAACATTGATCATTGAAACTGTTTGATCATTGAAAATTCCTTCCCCGATCATCATTTTTCTAAATACCATTAAGGGAACTCCATTGTTTGACAAAGATATTAATATTTTACGTTTAAAAACTCCCCCCACGGTTTAGCAAGTGGTCCAATTTCTATCACATTGAGGATTTACGTAGTACGGATACTTCTGTACCTCATGCAATAATGTTTTTCATTTTATTATGTTTGTTTCGACACACGGGCCTTCTAAAAACGGCCTTTTGAAACGCGCTCGCACTACATTAGGTCCTAGCTCAGTAACGGTAAGGCTGCGCCCCACCATCCCTATTCGAAATATGCTTGTCTAGGGCCCCTCTACCTCCCCCCAAATTAATGATGATTATTTCTGAATCACCCTGTATATTAGACCAAATGAGGATCACACTCCCCATAAATCACAAAATTTTTAAGGGAAACAACACATATTTCGCAAAATATTGAGGGGAGTTTGGGGGTTCTCCTTCTCCCCCTGAAATTATTTTACTTAAAAGTATAGTGTTGTGAGTGTGACTCATCTTGAGAACTTAGTGTTATACCGCTCCTTGTGAGTCACATTGATTTAATTAGGTACTAGAAATATATTTTCTGTTTTTTTTAAGAGTTTTGATTATAAATGATTAATTTTTTCAAATGGAACTGGAGAGCCGCAACTTTACAAAAGAGCCGCATGCGGCTCGCGAGCCGAAGGTTGCCGACCTCTGGCCTAGCTAACCTATTTAGAAATCCGCTACTGTATATGGTTGTGTTTGTGTGTCATCATTTGAGCTGGGGTAAACATGGCGGCTGGTCGACTCTTATCGAAGCTGAGCCACTTTTTTTTGTCTCAGGAACGTAACGAGCAGTGCTAAATGCGCATGCGTCAAAAAGAAAGAACATATTTTAATAAGTTTTAAAGTTAAGGCGGCTTTAGACCACGCGGTTCGCGACAGCGATTCTGAGACATCCGGTTCGCGACAAAAAATTGACCCTCTTCCCACAATTGAACAGCGCCATCTTTCGAGAGGTCGCTGAGTTACTGCGGTTGTCGAAATTCCCGAAAACCGCGGAATCGCTGTCGCAAACCGGGTGGTCTAAAGCCGCCTTTACTGACAAGCGTCTTCAGAGCCGATGGTCAAAAATACCAGTGTTACATGATTGGCTAAGAAAATACCACGTGACTATCGTCTTTCCTGTTGCTTGAGAACTTAAGTGTTTAAATGAATCGATTTAATTTATTACTAAGAATCGGATCGAATCATCGAGATTCTAGAATCATCCGTTCAGATCTGGTTTGTCTAATCGGTCAAAGCAAACGCTGCATGCATGCCTCGTCAAGATGAATCCAGAATCGTAGTTTTAAATGTTTTAATGTTTTTACAATGTTCTGGACTATTTTTTTTTATGCTGATTACAGTTCTTCCATTAAAAATAGTGTGACTGGTTTTTGAAATTTAATATTTAATAAATAATTTAAAAAACGGTTTAATACTCATGCAATGCTTTTTTCTGGGCTATTTTTAATGCTGATTTTTTCATTAAAAATAGTGTGACTCTCGATCTTTAAATTTTTGAAATTTAAAACTTATTTAAAACATAATTTAAAAACGGTTTACTCATGCCATACTTTTTTCGGGGCTATTTTTAATGCTGATCACAGTTCTTTCATTAAAAATAGTGCGACTCTGGTTTTTTAAATTTAAAATTTTTAGAAAAAGAGTTTAATACTACACTCCTGCACTTGCAAGACTTTTTTCTGGGCTATTTTTTAGTGCTGATTACAGTTCTTTCATTAATAATAATGTGGCTGTGATTTGAAATTTTTAAAATTTAAAATTTTTTTAAATGATTTAAAAAGGGTTAATACTACACTCCTGCACTTGCAAGACTTTATTCAGGGCTATTTTTTAGTGCTGATTAGAGATATTTCATCAAAACTGTGGTTTGAAAATTTTTGAAATTTTAAATTTTTTAAAAATGATTTAAAAAGAGTTTAATACTTCACTCCTGCACTTGCAAGACTTTTTCTGGGATATTTTTTAGTGCTGATTACAGATATTTCATCAAAACTATGGTTTGAAAATTTTTGATATTTAAATTTTTTTAAAAAGGGTTTAAAAATTGTTTAATACTTCAATCCTGCACTTGCAAGACTTTTTTCTGGGCTATTTTTTAGTGCTGATTACAGATATTGCATCAAAACTGTGGTTTGAAAATTTTTGAAATTTTAAATTTTTAAAAAATGATTTAATAAAATAAGTAAAAAAAAGATTTTTTAAAAAACGCTTTTATTGAAGTGTTCTAAAAGGTCAAAATAATTTTTTCGGTTTGACAAATAATTTATTGGGAAGTAGAAAATAACTTTTTGGTAAGTAAAAAAACTGATTTTCTAATCACTAAAAATAAAAGCGTGGGTAATTTTTTAAATTTAAATTTTTTTACAGGACAGTAACAGTAACATCCCTGACGAACGGGGATTCGAACCCCAGACTTACGGCTTTGCAGTTAGATGCTCCTACCACTAGGCCATTACGTCGGCATTTATGTATAACTTTATATAAATAAAAATACCTAATAGAGAATTTAAAGTGAATCCATCCCACTCAAAACTCATGCATGAGAAATTTGTAAATTTAACCTCATAGAACATAGAATAAAGAAGTTAGAATAAATAGTGAATTAAGAATTACTAGCGCCCACGCTTTTCTTTTTAGTGATTAGAAAATCAGTTTTTTTACTTACCAAAAAGTTATTTTCTACTTCCCAATAAATTATTTGTCAAACCGAAAAAATTATTTTTGACCTTTTAGAACACTTCAATAAAAGCGTTTTTAAAAAAATCTTTTTTTACTTATTTTATTTTCTACTTTTTAGTCATGGTATTTTTTAACAAAGACTCCCAAGAAAAATGTATTTATTTCAACCATATTTAATGTTATGTTAGGATGGAATTTTAGTTTCATGTATAACAAAAATGTTTCACATATCTGACAAAGTAGAACAATCCTCTGACGACTCAGCAGGACAATCAACTCCAAAGTTAATTAAAATCTATTTAATATTGCTGGGTACGTTATAATAACAGAGCTGAGCGGGAAAAATACCTCGCACAAAGAATATACCTCACATCCACTCACTGGCCGATGAAATCCATCGATATCAAAAAGATTCACAATAAAAAGAAAGCATTCAATAAAATAAAAAAAAAACAATCGTAAAAATCTCAGAATTAGTGTGTGTGTGTATCAAGGAGCAAACAGTACCATCCAGTCTTTTCAGTAGTCAATAAATTATAAAACTAGCATATTTTTCTCCTCTCGCCATTCCTCGGGATGGGACACCTATTTTCGGTGATTTCTCGCTCTTCTGGGGATTTCTTTCTCGCGGTTATTATCTTAAATCGCTAATTATCTTAATTGTTAATTGGAAGGTAAAAAATCACGTTTTGAAGATTAAATATTGTAGTTATATACATAGTATATTATCTTACAGGTTTTGGGAGCCATTGACTTCACGGAAGTGTCTCAAATATGAATTAAAAGGGTAACTAAAAACACTCGTTAATTACCTAAATTACGGAGGTTTTGACTAGTTGATGATTGAATATTGCATTGTCATCGAGTTTCCACCACGGTGCAAAGTTTCAGAACTTTATATCGTTTGGAAGTGCCTGAAATTTTATGTACAAGAATACGGAAAGAAAAAAGTGATTAATCGTCTATAATTATCGTAATTACTGGGCAATTCTCGTTTTGACTTTTGAATATGATGAAGTTATGCCTTATAAACAATTGTGCACGGTTTAGGGAGAATAGCCCCTTGGGAAAGGTCTCAAATTCTGGTTTTTCTGTTAATTAAAAATACTCGTTAATTAACTTAATCCTTTGGTTGTTTGACTAGATAATGGTTGGATATTGGAGTGTCATGAGGGTTAAACCGATGTGTAAAGTTTCGGGGCCCTGACATATCGGGAAGTGCCCGAAAATCGAGTTTTAAAATTCCACCCGTAAAACGCCGCCAAAAGCAAGTAGAATAAAAGGGTTTAATACTACACTCCTGCACGTGCAAGACTGTTATATGGGCTATTTTTGAGTGCTGATTACATATATTTCATCAAAATTAGTGTAGCTGTGGTTTTAGGGGGTCGTATACAAAAAAACCGTTCAAAGTGTAAAAGGGGCGGAAAATTTTCAATGCACGGATTAGTGCGATACAGCGTTTGAAGTATCTCATTGAGGACTACCACATATTAAAATTTTATCAAAATCGGCATGTAGGTTTTTGAACTGGAATTTTTTTAAATTTTAAAAACACCGGATGTGGACTTGAATGAGAACTTTCTGCAGACCTATCGATTTCAAATTTTAATATGTTGTAACTATAGTCATTCTATATAACATAATACAGGGTGAACCAAAAGTCTTGTTTTTAAAAATTAATAACAAAAAAAGATAAAAGTACGCCGTTTGCTGCATCCTACTTTAAATAATCGGGAGTTTTTTTACAAAAAATTTTGAAAAAGTGTAGTTCTCGACTTTTCTTATAGATGGCAGCACTAAAATTTAATTATTTAAGGATAAAATAATCGTTTTTTCCCTGTGCTACGAATATTATAAATATAATCGATTCAAAAATCGAATGAGTAATCGATCTTAGCATCCTATGTGTCCTTTTTAACACTGATGAAGGGGATCATGGGATCCCCGAAACAATTGTATGGTTTGTTAACTCATGATGATTTCATTGTTGATTGTTAAAAATGTTGATCGGAAATTTGCTTCTTTATTGCAATCTAGCTGATCGAGAACTACACTTTTTCAAAATTTTGTGTAAAAAAACTCCCGATTTTTTAAAGTAGGATGCAGCAGACGGCGTACTTTTATCTTATTTTGTTTTTTTGTTATTAATTTTTAAAAACAGGGCAGGACTTTTGGTTCACCCTGAATTTCAGGGTCCTGGGACAATTAGGGGGCCATATAGTTTCGAAACATGTAAAAAACTTGAATAATTTATAAATCGAGAACTAATTATCTGAATCCTTAATGCGATTCATAAAATTCTTTGTCTGATTGTATCCTAAAACATATCAAAATTTTAAATGACTGGCATTATTTTTGGGAAAAATTTGAAGTAAGACGAAAATTCTTTGACCCTAAATTATGAACGCAATATGGAGAGGGTCCCTTAAAAATTTCCAAATCCTGAAACTGCTTTCGATAAGCTTTTCAACGATATAAGGCACTAGAGTCCAAGTTAAAAAGTAAACAAATCGAGAACTCAAATCTGAGAAATATTATCGGGTCGCTCCCGTTAAGGACCAGTAAGCTCCATTCTATTTTAAAAAATCCTGGACGACATCTCAGGATCAACATGGAAGCCCGTAATTCTGGAAAAACCTTGTCACAAGTGCTCTTTACTCATAAGTAAATTCAAAAAAAAATTTTTAAATAATAATTATCGATTTATTAGCGATTTGCGGACTCGTGTTTTTTTCGAGTAAACAGAACTTTTTTTCAAACCCTTAAAAAGTATATAAATTATTGCGCGATTTTAATAAAATTTTAATATGTTGTACTTCTAATAATATACTACAATATACCATTGACTATTGATCGATTTATATTATAAGGTTTTTTAAGGATATTACGGACAACCTTCGGACGCAATTTGAGGTCTTTCTTATGAAGCGAAACCTTAATGTAATGCGCCGTTTTAATTGTCTATCAAAGGCGTACAACATATTAAAATTTCAAAGAGATACTAATTAAGATCCTTAAAAAGTACGACGAACCGAGTACGGTCGTATCGCTCTTCACTATGCCGAGTCGTCGTCCGTTTGCGCGGCATGGAGAGTAGAACGAATCACCGGTGAAGCGCGCTCGCTCTCAAGTCATGAAATTTTACAAGTCCGAACTCTTGACTACTTTGATGAAACAAAAGGAACCTTGTAGTGGAGTCAACAACGCTCCAGGTGAAGAAAATACCTTTATGTTTGCCCTCTCAGTTAAAGAACTTAATGAAACGAAAAACTCCCTATTTATGATGAAAACGATGATCTACCATTGAGTGCATTAAATTTAGAATTTCCAGTTTTAAAATTATGGGTTACTAGGACAAAAAATGGCTAAAAATATAACCATATATATGTGTATGTTAACTTTAGCATTATGACAGTCAGGCAGGTGTAAATTAGTTAATAGTTATTGAAATTGATTGAAATAAAGAAAGATACTTCTCTAAGCACAAAAGTAGCCAACTATAATAAATTAACTATATTTGTTAATTTAAATGCTATTAATCCTGTTTTTTAAAGTAATATGTTCCCCACAGACTACAAAACAAACTGCAAAAGACATATTTCAAATAGTTAAACAATTTTCATAAAGAAATTACCCAAAATAACTACATATTGAAAATTCAAATATACTAGAAAAAGTTTAATTTCATTTGAATTTTCAGTTTTCTCACTCAAAACTAGACATGTGAAAAGAAAAACGTTTAAGGCAATAGTCATGTAATTTAAAAATTTATTTTCTTAAGTTTTAAAATTAAAAAAAATTAAACTTAAACTGAAAATAAATTTTTAGAAAATATCTTTTTTTTTTAAATAATAATATTTTAGGTAATTAATTACAAAACAAAAATTATTGAACTCTGACCTGTGATTGTAAGATTCTTTCGCATGTATTTTCAATGTTCATTTTTATAAATTACTTAACTTAGCACGCAAGAAAAATCTCCATGGAAAAATATCCTTGGAATATGGTTCTAACATTTTAGCCACCTATTCGATTTTTGAGGTAAAAGATTTGAAAACCTCATGTTAAATAAAATAATTTTAACTACCAAAATGTTAGTTGAATATTGTTTTAAAGGGGAGGGGTTATAAAAAATATAATATTATTATGAATATAAAAATTTTGAAAATTTTTTATTAAGTTTTATATTATATTTATTTAATTTTTAATTTATTTTTAAAATTCAAAATATATTCAGAGTATTTACTCAGTCTTATTTTTAAATTGCATGCTTAATATTTCTAAGGTCACCACAAAAAGGCTCATTGTGTTGAATGATCGATCAGTAGTCTTATCATTTAAATAGACCTTTCAATCAACGCAATTAATTTTATAAGTAACGAAAAATTTGTACCAAATTTTTTTCAGTTTCATACCAAAAGTGAACTACATAAAATCAAAATTTTAAAAAACTTTCAAACCACAACTACACTATTTTTGATGAAATAACTGTAATCAGCACTAAAAAATAGCCAAGAAAAAACTATTGCACGTGCAGGAGTGTAGTATTAAACCATTTTTAAAACAATTTTTAAAATTTTAAAATCTTTCAAACCACAGTTTTGATGAAATAATATCTGTAATCAGCACTAAAAAAAGTCTTGCATGTGCAGGAGTGTAGTATTAAACCCCTTTTAAAGTATTTTTAAAGAATTTTAAATTAAGATTCTAGATTCATCTCGACGAGGCATTGTCACACCAACGCAGTTTTTACAATCGCGGTCACTCTTAACAGTTATGCTGATTAGAGACAGTAAGTGATACCTAGAATAGTGTCCGAGATCGCTATTCATACGATGTATAAGTCACTTGTAAGGTTATAGAGGGCGCCACAAGGGGAGGGGGCATTATAACATTTGTTCCCTAATAGTATTAAATGGTATAATATCCAACCAGGTACCGATCTAAAAAAAAGATGCGTTTTTAAGTAGATTTTTATAAACAAGTCATAAATATTAAATCAACGATTTAATTTCATTGGTTTATTTTCGAACAGAGAACAAAGCTACATTATAAAAAATACTTCTTTATATAACATATGCATGATGCATATTTCCATTACCATTATGGTTAATAAGGTCACTTTCCTCTAATGTGACAAAAGTGAGAGTAATTTGCAAATCCTAAAGTAGGTACTGAAATGAGTATCAATTGTAGGGATGTTCTTGGAGACTAAAAATTAACAAGTTGTAATTATCTTCCTTTGAAATGTGTTAATACAATGTGGTGAGGGAGGCACAAATTAGAACTATCAGCTCTAGGAAACAGGCTACTATAAAATTTCAACCATTTAAACATTCTATTTTATTACAAAAACATGTGACGATTACTAATTACTTAAGTTATTCAAATTATTGCACATGTATATTTAAAAAAAATGAGTACATAAAAACATCCTAATGTAGACAAATAGAAAACATTTATATAATGCAGTGTTCATAAACCCATTTTTTATACTTTCTTTCTAAGTTAAAAGCGTCCGAAAAGTTGTAATTAAATCAAGCAAAATTGTTTTGCAAAACTTTTTAATACTTTCTCCATGCCTAAAAGTTGTTGGTAAACAAACTTTCAATTCCAGAAAGAATCATTCGATTACTCAGCGTCAGCAGTAGTGATGGGCGATTTTTTGAGGAGTTAACTCAGTGAACTAACTCCTTAAACTGAGGGAAGGATCAAGGAGTGGGGAAAAAAGAGTGGTAGCTCAGTTGTACTTTTTAAAATGCACCTTTTTAAGATTTAATTTGCGATATTAACTTGAAATCCTTGTGATGTTAATTAATTAATTGTGATTAAGATACTTCATTAAAAATGTCTACGATTAAAAAAGATTGCGAGAAGAAGAATTTCGTGAAACGAAAGCTGCCATTATGGAAAAGCATGCATTTATTTCTGACGGAGCATTATCATTATTTGAATACTTGTTGATAATAAAAAATACTTGATCTTGAGCAAAAGGCTTGCTGTATAGATTAATATTTTAATGGTTGAGCAATGTTTTAGTTGATTAATGAGGCGATTGATTTGGATTTAAAAATTAAATTTTCAACTGATTTTTGAGAATTGAAACACGAGCTATGCTTGTCTACCTCTACCAGCTATGATGGTGGTTCCAAAGGGCGGGAAGCGAGAACGTTGGCGTCTTGCCAAAACCTTTTGCTCTTAGTAGCGTGTTTTTTGTTTCAAACCCGCCATTTTTTAGATGAATGAGTGATTAAAACTAGATTACTTATTAGAAAAATTGTATTGATTTTTCATTCTGGTGACCATTACTTTCCAGTAAATTTAGAATACTTAAAGTTTGCAGTAGAATGGTCGCGGATTAAATTGGATTGGATGCCTGAATTGTAAGATATGTGGTTATTTTTGAAGTGAGTATTTTTTCTTTTGAAATATACCTAGTACTGCTGATTAATATATTAAAAAAATACTGAAATATGCCCCAATGTGCAGAGATTAATATTTTAATGGCTGTTTTGTTATTGCTTGATGTGTTAGTGTCTGAATATTTGGTTCTACGGTCGTTCCCCTACTGGGGATTTTCCTTTCCCCCTTTTTTCTTTTTTGTAGGTAGGTTTTTGTTAGTAAATTGTTAAAAAATTTTCCAGTAGGCGAAATATTGAAGGTTTATTTCAGTTTTCGTTTACAGTTCAATATAAAAACTTTTTATCGTTTGAATGACTTTTCCGGCATACTTTTTAGTTGATGTATGTAGGTAGTTAAGATTAAGAAGTTATATAATACTAGCGCTGACGCGCTAGACACCGGCTTCGCCAGTCCAAATGTAAAAAAGAGCATTTTTTATGTTTATACTACAACAATCGATGTTATACCTTCAACAATTAATATTATATATTGCCTTTAATTACAACAATTGGTGGTTTTGCCATGATGTCATGGTTTTAGGAATGAAATACGGGTTTTTTTAGCCGAAAATAGACCAAAAAAGTTATTGGGATGCTTCAATTTTAAATTATTATTCTTCAGGAGCCTTTCTGAGAGCGAGTAGGGCAACTTGGTATAGTTTAAAAATGAATGTAGGTTCGAAAAAATTAAAACTATAACGGACATACATTCAGACGAACATTCATTTATGTATATAGATTTTGGGAGTTACTGAGTTACATTAAAGAGTTAACTCCTTAAGGTGAGTGAGTTACTCAGATCTGATCTTGTAAAAGAGTTGAATCGCCCATCACTAGTCAGCAGCATTGGAACTTCGAATCGAATCGAAAGATCGAAACGAAAGGATCTTCTGATGCCGGCTTTACACCACGGCTGTAGGAACTGCGGGAGCTGCATTAGCGATAGCGGGAAGACCGGGCGATTTTTTTTCCAAGAGAACCAATAGGAGGCCTCGAAAACGATCGTGAGCCAAAAATCGCTGCGATAATATCGGCACCAGCGACACGCAACGACAAGAGACCCCCCATTTGGACTAACTCCCAACTTTGAAAATTCATTGAAAAATCCCGGAGGTGCTTAAGGTCCTAAAACCACGTTCAAAATGTGGATAATATATCTAAGATATAAGGAAAAACAAATATAGATGATAAAAATCATGAAAAGTGCCAATCTGGAGTATGTTCCTGAACTCTGTTTTTTCTCCCATGTTATTTCAATGGGGAATTTTTGGACAAAAAATTTTGTCAAATGGTTCTAAAACCTCGACCGGAGCATTTCTACCACCTTCCGGTTGATGGGAAAATAATTTTTAATTTGAAAAAATAATTTAATATGCCTAAAATTGACCCCCAAAGTCTTTGTTTTGGTCATTGGGCTGTGTTTACATTTGCCATCCTGGGCAAATATCAACTCTAGGGAACCTAAAACCTCAAAATATCGTAACCGGAACTCAGAAATAACCCAGATTGGCCGTTTACGGGACTCAAATCGGGTCAGAAATCAATAAATGAGCCATAAATATGTATTTCAAGGGGTCTGATCCAGGGAAGGGACGCTGGCCCGGTCACGTGACAGTCGCAACGGGAGGAGCGGCTGCAGCGAGAGTCGCGGGTTCCGCTGCGATTCTAGCGCCATCTCTTTAGTGTCGCTGGAACTAAAAACGTGTAGCTACTGCAGCTCCTACAGCGGCGGTGTAAAGCCGGCATTAGTGATAGGAAAGAGGGGCCCTGTCACGTGATACATTTGAGCCAATCATGTAGGTTTGGTATTTCGGACTGTCGGGTCTAAAGAAACTTTTCCTTTAACACTGAAGTCCCCGCTGGAGCAGTGGTAGCGTGCCTGCACAGAAAGCGGCAGTTCCTGGGTTCAATCTCCAGTTATTATTTTATTGTATTTTCCAAAAATACCAAACGCATGCGCATTTAGCACGGCTCGTTACAAACGTACACGTACGTTCAGGGCTTAAAATGCACCGGAGCGCACCGGAGCGGAGCTCCGGTACTTCTTGGTTTTTAGTTAATATTTACATTTTAATCGGAACGCACCGGAGCGCAAAAATTCGCGTTCGGAACCCTTTCAAAAAGACCAAAATTTACCCCTCGCCCCGAAGTATTCCGATTACCGAAAATGACAATCGCCTTTCACCACACAGGGAAGCCCACAGGCGACAAATTCCTAGAAACGAGACCCCCGTTGTCTCCGACGGGACAAGTGCGGTCTAAAGGCGGCTTTAGACCACCCGGTTTGCGACAGCGATTCCGCGGTTTTCGGGAATTTCGACAGCCGCAGTAACTCAGCGACCTCTCGAAAGATGGCGCTGTTCAATTGAGGGAAGCGGGTCATTTTTTTGTCGCGAACCGGATGTCGCAGAATCGCTGTCGCGAACCGGTTGGTCTAAAGTCGCCTTAATTGGTCACCAGTTTCCAGGGTGACCATTGGCTTGAGGGAGGATGGATTCTGTCACTTGTTTCTAGGGGGAGATTCGAGTATTTTTTTGAGGGGTGAGGGCTTGTGTCTTTACAACCTTGCTATAGCTGGTTCTCCTTTCACCCGTGAGCGTCGTATGAATTAGTGCTCGATGAGTTAATGCTTTGTGGAGCTCCTTTTGGCAAGTTGAACTTTTTCTTAGGGGCTCGATTTCAAAATGGGACAATTAAATACTTTTTTATATTCTCGCATTGTGACGACGACTGAAGATTGTGCTTGCGGACCCGATTTCCTATGTGGCTTTGCAATGTGCTATTGTCTTAAGTTAACGTTTGACCTTTGAACGTTACGACCAAAAGTTTTAAATCACCATGGACCGATGGATATGATTAAATATTTTTACACGCGATGAGGCCCCCTCAAAAAAATCCAGCTACACCACTGGTTAAAGCATAAAATTTTTTATTTTGAAACTGTAATCTTATAACACTTTAAAATGAGTTTAAACCTGTATTTAAAAGGTGGAATTTCTAAAATTTTTCTGGGGGAGAACCCCCAGACCCCCCTTTTAGTGAACAGTTAAACACGGTTTTTAAAAAATTTTTACATATGTTAATTAGTTGATTAAAAACCACCTTAAAAGCGTTAAACGAATCGAAATAGAAAAACGATTCTTTTTTGGGTAGTTGTCCAATACTTTTTAAAAGACATTTGGGGAGGAATCTGGAATCCTTGAGGCGTCCCCCCCAATTTTTAGTAGCCGCCGACGCCGATAACTGACAATATCAAATAATTTTTTTTAAATTTGTAACGGCTGAATACTTATCTTTTTTTAAAAGTCCAAGTTTTATTATTAAGTACGTTTTTCTCGAGACCCAAAGAGTAGTATATTCATATTTTTGTACCTATGAAATACATGAGATGAGAGGGAAATTGATGTAATGGCTCATCATATTATAGAATTATTATCCAATCCAATATGGTTCTGGGTGATTCCATGAAAAGTGCCCCTTATCTGTCCCCCACGTGACACATCTTTAAAATACTGCTGTTTTAAAACTAATTGGAATGGACATATGTTATGTGTGAATTTATAATTAGACTTATTCAATCATTTTTCACACATAACATGTATGTCCATTCCAATTAGTTTTAAAACAGCAGTATTTTAAAGATGTGTCACGTGGGGGACAGATAAGGGGCACTTTTCATGGAATCACCCTTCTAAATGTCTGGTTAAAAGTACATATTTTTATTTTATGATTCAATAAAAGGTACTATTCCGTTTTAGTTCAATCTAAATATCGCCATGTTTTTACAAGAATGACTTAAATAATAAAGAAAAATGGTTCAGGTAAACTTTACTCTAGTCTGTAAGTTATAATTCGATTCCACCTTATATAGAAATAGATTTAATAGGTAGTACAAAAAATGTCCTGGTCCCTTATATCCGCTGTTATGCTGAAGTTATTGCGCTCCGGTACTTCTTTGGTTAGAATTTAAGCCCTGCGTACGTTACAAACGTATTTTTTTATTAGTACCAAACAGTGGCGTAGCTAGAAAAAAAATTACATTCATTTTTTATATGAATGAATGACTTAATAATAAAATTAATTAATGATGTATTAATTACGAAACAAAGAAATCATCAAGACTGGTTGGGGGAGGTGCTTATGCAAACGAACGAGCCCCAAGTTTGTTTCCGAAACACTTGAATATTGGGTGTAACTTTAACCACGGAGTGTGTTTATTTATAAACAAAACATTAAAAGTGAAAAGCGAAGGCACCTTTAAATTTTAAGTTCTAGAGCATGTTTAACTCTTAAATAATTAAATTTTAAAATAATTAGTAATCATTTTACTACTTTATCAATCATGTCTCTTAGAGTTTTAATTGCTTCGGCCCTTTTAAAAAGAAGAATAATTGGTGTACCTAAGTTAGGATCTGGCTTGTTATTCTGCTTTATTGTCTATAATGTTGTTTATAAGCAATGTTAAAGTATTTAGTTTTTTTAAAAGGTGGCTTACATCTTCCATTAAATGTATAATCGGTTGATGGATTTATCCGTGAGCAAATCTCTCATCGGACCAATTGGTAATGCTTTATTACCCACCCAGCTAGTCTTGAAGTACCCATAGTTGTATGGAGTGGTATATCCATTAAGTGCATCTTAAAGGCAGATGTAGGATTGATATAAATTGGATACGCTAGTCATATCAGATAGGGTCCTACTTTGTATCACCTCTTTAATACAGTTATACAAAACTTTAAAAATCTAAATCTCAAATACCGTGGTCTCTTTCCCCTTTACTTTTTTCCTTATACTTCTATCTTGGCGCAGTGTAATCTTACTTGATTCTTGCACCATAATACAATCAATCCTAACCTATATCAGGGGGGACCCATTAGACACTGCTACCGATGACGTCACTGGTAGCAGAAAAGGTTGGCTCGATGACGTGCCTATACTTCCACTAGAGCCAATCGGGTTTTATGGGGGGGAAATTAAGTAAAAAGGTAAATGTAGGGTGGATAGACATCTATCTTCTTTGCTGTTTCGGTAACAAATAATATTTACAAAGGTTAAGAGCTCTTTAACAAAATAAAGATTAAAATATTACAAGTAAGCATTTTGTCAAAACAATCATCACTTGAAAAATTTGTTTTTATTCCCGACGATCTAATATTTGAGAGTTGCGGTTTGAAATTGATAGTTGAATCCCACGTGAGTGAATCCCCCTGGAGGCAGAAGGCGGACTCCTGCCATTTATGGGCCTCACTTTCTCAGGAGCCGCGCCCCCTTTGCCTTGAATCCTTGTGGAGCTTGGTAATTCCAACAACATCCCGCGTCTTGCGTGGGTTGTATTGACAAGCATATAGTACAGTACACTTTGACATTTTAAGAAATAGTTTAATTTTATAGAATTAACTAAAATAAATAATCGAATGTACTAATATATACTAAGCAAGTTTTAAAGAATTCCTAAATTGTTTTTTTAAGAATTTAACAATTGAATTTTCTTTAAAGCTCAAACATAGCAGCTGCAAAAGCAATTGAAACACAAAATAATAATATTATTATTAAATCCTTCTATGGATTACTCTTGCATTTACTACGGGTCTAAATTCTGGGGGAGTTCTTAGAAATTATCAATAAACAATCACAATTCTTAAATTAGTTTTTTAAAGCTTAGTACGATTTCCAAAAAAAAACCCTGATAATAGCCGGTTCTTGTTCTTGATTTAGAAAAGAAGTTATTTTCCGATTTGAAACCAAGCAAGCAATCAAATATCCTTCCTCTGAATCATAACCCTCGCCCTGTATCTTTCCCTAACTCCATTTCAAAGTAATAATGATTGGTTGTTCAAATAGTAAATAGGCGTGGAGAATGACGTCACTGGGAGCGGAAACGAGACATCACAAGATTTATTCCAAACAAATGGAAGAGCCAACCTTATATTCTACAAACCTTGACTTATATATACAGTGGATCCCCGATTATCCGTGCAATTGGGTGGCAAGGGTACCAGGGATAGCGAAAATCGTGGATAACCCGAAAAAAAGACTAAAAATGAGGTGAAAACACGAAAAAAATATTTCAGCATTAAAACTATGTTTTATTGTACATAAAACATGATATGTAAAACTTAAAATATGTACAGTACAGCAGAAACCTTTGCTCTACATCTAAAATGTCTATTCTCATCTAAAATTTGCTCTCATCGTTAAAAAAATTTTTCGTGGCACTCGCGGATAATCGGGGTTCTACTATCTCCTTTTTGCTAAATATGCTTGCATAAACACTTGAATGGAAATATTTTATTCTAGGCAAAGACATTTTTAGAGAAATCATTCATTGATGCACATTCTTCACTTGCTCACAACAAATATATTCATAATGTTTCCATTCATATGATTGCTCAGCCAACAGCCTTGCAAACAGAATTGTTTACCTAGAACTACTGTTAATTTTAGAATTAAAGCTGAAAGTGGAAAAAACACCATGTGTGCACTAGATTTTAACCAAAACCAAAAATATTTGACATTAAAAAAATTTGGTTTAAGTTTTCACCTTTTGGTATGGAATAAACGACTGCAGACAGAAAACCTGGGTTGCTAACCCTTAGCAGAGATGCCAACCATTCCGTATTTTGCGTAATCATTCCGCATTTCGGCCCCGAATTCCGCAATTACGGATAAAGCTAGAAAAACTACGGAAACAACGCTGCTTATATTTTAAACACAATGGATTAAATTTTCTTCTTAATTCTCTGTTTTTAGCCTTCAATCCTTACAATACATATTTTTGTACTTAGAATTGCGAATAAAAATGATAACGCTAGTCGCTAACTCATGAGATGGCCAATAAGAAGGGGGAATCAATCGGAATTCGGAATATTCTAATAATCTGCATGGATGATTTATGGGGAGAAAAAAAGACCTTTTCTCAAATATTTGCGTTTTCAGGACTTTTCTAAAACTTATAAAAAGATTGGGGCATTTTTCTACATGCAGAAGGCGTGGCATTGATTGGCAAGCCAAATGTCACGCCAGAATTTTTTTTTGCGGGTGGGGGCTATTAACAAACAAACAAACAAATTTTATTTACAAAATAAATACAAGTAATAGAAAAAAAACATGATATGCCAAGGGGAAACACTCTTCCCGTACAGGCATAAGAGAAATATATTCATAACAGAAATAAAGAAAAAAAATAAGACACTATAAATATAGAAACACTAAAAAGAATGGCAAAAAAGCTGGGTAACATTATAAAATAAAATGCTTCAAAGTGAAAAATATATATCAACGTTGTCAATGTTTATTAAAAATTCAAATATTCTTTAAATGTTGAATATTTACTAATACTAATTAAGTGTACAGGTAGACTATTGAACAGTTTAGGCAATTATGGATGAGCGTTGTCTCAGGTTGGCAACCCTGCCTTAGCCTGAGTTATTAGAATTAACTATGCTTTATTATTTATTACAATTCAAAATCTAGTTGACATATTTAATCTTTTTGATAATTTCCATTAATGGTGGAAATAAATAGTTTTCTGTGGTAATTTTCTAATTTCCAGCAGATTTTATTAATCATGTTATTTATTTTCCATTTTTCTCTTTGAAAATTTGAAAGTTGTAACAACCTTCTTCATCCAAATAGGCCAAATGTTGGGGCCAGAGGATTTCATTTGAGCAAACCACGGTATGATCTAATGGAATTTTTTGATGATCCTAAAACTTGGGGCGAGGAGGAAGTAAGATCAGGTATGTTGAAAAGCTAAGAGTTTCCTATTTGTTGTTTTGCAGGCCTGTTTTAAAACAGTGGTTCCCTAAATAAGTGAAACTGTCCCTTCCCAGGGGACCTTAAAGCTTTCAAAGGGGTATGGTAATGAGTTTAACCCTTTAAGTCCTAGACCGTTGGGGATTGCCATTGAATCCTTTGGAAAATTTGGGGCAGCCAAGTCTTAATGTGCAGCTATATGTTTAATAACAGAAGTTCAAGTTCATAAAGGGTTATTTTAAGGGGTTGGTTACTCTTTTTTTAATCATATATTGTTTATTTACTTGCAGACTACTTTTAAGATTTTGGCATGTGTAACTTGTCAAAGTTAAAAAGGATTTGGTGTTATTAAAATGTGAGACTTTTTCAAAAATATTTTCTCAAATTTTTAATACTGTTTTTCTCTTTTTAGGTAGGGCATGGACTCTAGATGAACTAAGAATCAAAAGTAATACTGATCTACATAAATTGTGGTAAGTTCTGTGAGTTCAAAATATTTTGAAATTTTTGGATTAAGTATTTAAATGTGTTTAGTCCAAGTGTGATTTTCACCAAAACATTTCTAAATGTGTTTTAAAGATAAAAAAAGAGAAGAAATTTTATAGGTGTCTTTTCTTTGTGAAAAGAGGTCTACTAAATACCAAACCAATATAACCAAATCAAGTTGTTAAGGGAAATTAGATAAAACTTAAATATTACTATTTTAATGAATTGGTAGTATGAGTAGTGTCAGCATTAGTGACAAAGAAAAAGTCATATAAATAAAAGGGAATGTTAATAACACTATCTTTAATAACACTCTGTAAGAAGAATTCAGATGATCCAACCAATTGTATAAATAACTTAACTGGGTATAGTGCAAGTTATAACAATCTTCTGATTTTAGGTATGTTTTGTTAAAAGAAAGAAATATGCTTTTCACTATGGAACATGCTGCAAAAGAAGAAGCTGAATATTTTCCAAGTCCTGAAAGAATTGATAAAGTAACATTCCTTTTATGAATTTATGCTAAAGCAAAAAAAATTTAGTTAATGATTTTATTAATTGCAATAAAATTTACTTTGTGAGTTAAATTAAGTTGTGAGAAAAACATAATATACAGTACCATATTTGAAAGGAAATGGTTTATTTAAAAATAAATTGCACTCTATTTGATGACTGAAATTATTTTCTCAAAAAATGAATTTAAAATGAATTATTTTCCATAAAATTTGTCACTTAATTCCCGAAACAGGACCCTGGCAAAAAAACTTTTGTTGAACCCCTTAAGGTTAAGAAAGTATAGAGTAAAGGGCCATTTTCTAATGCAGATATTTGGTCAGGTGTATTGCCTTAAAAACTTGCAATCAGCAGAGCCTTAAATTGTTTTAAATTTCTCAGAGTCAATAAACATAATTTTATATAAATTCCTTACATTTTATCTGAAGGAACTGCAGAAAAATAGATTTTTGGAAAGGTGCATTGCAGGGAAAACTGGAAATCAGAAAGCAAATGGTCAAATGTTTGACCCTTTGTATAATGGGTTAAATATCATGTTGAACAAAGTACGGTGATAAGAACAAGGTAAAAATAAATTAGTGTCAATACAAAACACACATTTCACATGCCTAAATATGGCAGCAACAAGGGTTATGGAGACGATATCATTCTTTGCTTTTGTAAAGCATTTCTAAAACATACTTTTTTCCATTGTGAATTTAAATTTCTGTCATTTTAGGTTGAAATCAGCATGGAAAATCTTGAAACTGTTGTTAGGGAAAGAAATGAAGCTTATTATATGTTAGAAACTGGAAAAACAGGAGAGCGCCCACATGCCTTTAAAGAAGACTACTTTGGAAGATTTGAAAAGTAAGTTTTTTGTTAACACTAAATCAATTGGTTTTTTATATTGACACCAGAACAACACTCTACATCAGCAGTTCTTAAACTGTGGTTCGCGACGCTTTCCTCGGGGGTCCGCGAGTTACCTTGAGGAATTCCTCAAGTTACTTTTAGAATTCCCCAAAGAGTTTTAAAATTAGATGAAACACTAGTTTTAAGAGGCAAATTTCAAAAAATTTCTGGGGGAGAACCCCCAGCCCCCTTTTAATTTTGACTTAAATGCATAATTTTTTCCTTGAAATTTCCAGACCCTCACCTCAGAGACTTGGAGTAATTCAGGTGTGTATGGAGGTACCGTGCCCCCTCCTGAAATTTGGACTTGGTGTATCAAAACAAGTTAAAACCTTGTTTTTTTATCAAATCTCTGAAAATTTTCTGTGGGAGGACCCCCAAACCCCCTTTATTTAGTACATGGTACTTTATTATTAAAGACTTTTTACAAAATTTAAATCCTACCTAAGAATGTGTGTGTGTGTGCGTGCGAGTGTGTGATAATTTTTGTGCCCTCCGGAAATAAATTTCTACATCCGTCTCTGGAGTAATTGTAAAATTTATTATAATTTATACACTAATTTTAATTAATCTTAAACTTAAAACAAAAGTCTAGTTCCGGCTTTTGGTGTTTAAAATGTTGGGGGTCCGCGATGTCTGACAGCTACATAAAGGGCGCCGTGACGATAGAAAGTTTAAGAACTGCTGCTCTACATTATTACAAAATTAAATTGGTATCTTTTAATTAATCAAAAAAGAACTGGGTTGCAATTCCCTAATAGTTTGCAATTGTTACTGTAAAAACTGATTAATTCTCAACAAAAGGATTTGCTGTTTTTAAAACTAAATTCATTGAATGGGGTACAAGATAAGTCATTGTTCACTTAATAAAAGATCATCAAATATTAATTTATATTGGTTTTCAGACTTTTTAAAAATAGGATTTGAATCTAACCTGATTAACTGATCATGGGCACCTCTACTTTTTTACATTTTTACTTCTTATTTTTATTTAATTTCTAAATTCACTTGTTAATGCTTAAATTTTTCTCGTTTTAATAAGCAAATAGTAAACCTTCCCTCACTTACGATTTTGTGATTACCATTGATTTTACCATTGATCACCAATCGATTACCATTGATTTTTCTAACTCCTTTACTTAAAATAATATTTTTCCATTTACTGCAATACAGTTTTTAATAAAGACCAGTATATCAGTACAATTTTTTAGTCGAAGTAACAACTTCTGTTGAAAATATTTCCTCAGTCAGTGTTTCTATAGCCATTTTGCAAAAGCACACTTTGCACTCTTATTCCAACTCTGAATAAATGGAATATAATTACCTGAATTTTCAAAGTTTGTTTTGAGGTTTTAGCCATCCACAGCAGTTTTTTAACACATTTTAATTAAATAGTGTATATATATTTTTCATTTTTACTGATAGTTTTCTTTTTGAGGCAAGAAAAAGTGCTACTTTTACTGATCAGCTATAGAAACTATAGAAAGAGTGCTACTTTACTTAGTTTTACTGATAAAAAAACTGATAGTTTTTTTAATGGGATTTGTAAAAATATTCCAGATTTTAGCAAAAATAAGTGATTTTACCCAACTTTTTGGGTTAAATTGTAATTTTCTTATTCCTCATATCCTCAGACCTATTTTAATTAAGCTCATATGCACTGTCATGTATTGGGCGAACAAATGGCTTAGTGCTTTAGTAACAGCTTTTCTTTCACAAGTTTTATGAATTTTATTTCCAATAATTTTTGTTAAAATGAAGTGACAGGCTTCGACATTATAAGGTTTAGATAATGACGGGGGAAATAAGTTAAAACTAAAGAATATTTATAGTTGACTGAAAAAGCTAATATCATTTAAATTTAATTAATATTAAACATAAATTAAACATGTTAATAGCTTAATTATTCTGGAAACTTCATAACTATAAAATATACATTAATATGATTAATTTTAAAAAATTATATGCAATGCCAAAGTGTGTAAAATTTTTATGCTCCCAGTAGATTTAATACTGATAACTATATTAAGTACTTATTTCTTTTTATTATACCTATATATTTCAATTCCATTATAACTAGATAGAAAACAAGTTATTTTAGACTAAAACAATTTAAAACACACTTACCATATTTTCAATATTTAAAAGTTTTACACTTTGCTATTAGAATTGTTTTACAGAACAAATGATGGAAAATTAAGATAAAATATTTTTTAAAGTTTTTGAGAGAAAGGTTTTATGACCCTTGAAAGTTGGGTGGAATTTAAAAATGAGATGGTATTTTTTATTTTCTCAATGTCAATTATTATATTTGTGGGTTAATTTTAGGTTCAGCTTATATTTCTTGTAACCAAATGTCAACTGTATTTTGTAAGTTTTTAATGGTTAATATGTTAAAACTACTCCCATTTAATTCTTGCTTGGTTGTAACTTAAGAAAGCAGTTTACATTTATAAATTCAGTTTTCACTAATCTACTTAATGTTTTACAGTGTACCCTTGGATGAATATGATATACCCATGAAAGAAAACAAAAAGTTCTTAGAAGATGGTTTATTTCCTACTATGGAGACTGTTAACCCAACTGTACCAGAATTTTTGCTAAAACTAAAAGAAAAGGAAAGCTTTAAAAAATTGGCTGAAAATCGTTTGGAGAGAAGGCATATTAAACGCTTGTTTCAAGAATTTCCAAACATGGATATGGAAGCACTGCAAGCAGAATATCCTGAGACTGATGTGTATAGACTCAAAGAACATTTAGAAAATACTGGTCAAATTTAGAAAAGGTGTTCCATTATTTGTAAATTTAAGTAAATAAACATTTAAAAACAATTTTTGCATTTATGATCTGAAAAAGCTTAATGATATAAATCCATGTTAAAACAAACTTTCAAAGTTTACCTTTTATTATTATGTCATTATTTTATTATTTATATCATTTGATATATCATAATATTTATAGGCTGATATATATATATCATACTTATCTTGTAACAAATCAACATTTTTAAGCTTTAACTCCCAAAATTTAATTTTTCAGTACTTTGTTGACACTTTACAAAAGATTAGTTAAGTTACTAATTTTTTTTTGTATGTAATTACAATTTCATTCCTATGATATTGTAAAATCAAGTTAAAATACTGTAAAATCCCACTATAACAAACTTTATGGGACCGTAAAATGTCTTCGTTGTAACAGTATTTCGATAATAACAAGATTTTTCATTGTACCAGTATTGGTTGTAACGGGATTTCACTGTTCTAGGGGGATACCGTCCCCTGCTTACTGTCACTCACCAACCCCCAGGCTGACGCAGTTCCCCTAGGATTGCTTCACAATCTTGCTTGCTAAGTGGTTACTAACTTGGTTAGTCTAGCAAGCAGATTGGGTGGGAGGAACATTGATTAAAAAAACTTTATTTTTAACTTTTGAGGAAAGACTGGAAATTTTCTGAATGTGTTTTTAACCTTTAATCATAAAGGATGGCACCAATTTACCAAAAAACTTTATTTTACTTATTATTAACCGGCAAAGGCAGAGTTCCCTGTTTTAAAAGGTCAAATTTCAAAAAAATTCTGTTGGAGGACCCCCAGACCCCTTTTTAGTTAAAAGTTAAAAACAAATCTCAAAAACTTGAAATGAAAGTTCATTAATTGATTCACCAAGCCACCTTAAAATCAATGGGCAGGGCTCAAGTGAAATAAAAGATTTTTTAAAAGGGTAGATAATCATGGTTTTGTAAAATCCCACTGTGGAGGAATCCCAAATCCTTGGGTCCCCCCCCAATTTTCAGGAGCCGGCGATGCCAATGGCTTCTATTATAATTTATTCTGAAAATAAATAACCACTTATATTTTATCTCTTTTGTACAGATTGCTGTAATCGTCATTTAAAAATATAAACAATAATATAAATAAACTATTAATACCTCTCAAATCATGAATGAATATACAGTAGGGCGGAGCGAAAAAACGATATTTTTTATTTTGATTGTGGCCTAGTGCGGAAAAGTTGTGTACTGGTGAGTTAAACACGTGTGCAAAATTTCGGGGAAAACAAAAAATATCTTCCGTCTATAAAATGGCCTTGAAGTTTCAAAAAAGTGGTGATTTTTTTACAAAACAACTAAAAACCCAAAGATTAAAGTCTCAAATATTGTTCATGATTTTTTTATTAAGAACTAATATAGTTATAGACATAATCTTTCAGGTTCCATTCTTCTATCACTCTTTTTTCGTTAGATATAGTTTTTTAATGTTCAAAGAAATCTTGTAAAGTTGTTTTTTCTGCATTTTTAAATAGCTAATAACTCTAGAACTATACAACTTAAAAACCTGAAATTAGTCCCATTAAGTTCGTAAAGTTTTTGTCTTTGATTTGATGTGCATCATGACCACCATTTTCTAAAAAATGTTTTTCAAAATTTAAAAAAGTGAAAAAAATTAATAAAAAAAATTTTTTTTTGGAAAATTTTTTTGAAAAAATTTAAAAGCCTTTTGATTCATAAATGAACAGTACTACCAAATTTCAAGTTGAAAATAAAATTTGATCATGTATAAAAAAAATTAAAATATTCGAAATTTAGGCAAGTCCCTAAACAATACCCAAAATTATACAGCAAGAGCAATTCACTCACTGAAAATTCATAAACTCGTTTGAGGGTGTTCATATGACTTAAAAAATGCAAAAAATGTCACAAAATGTTCTGAAAATACGACAATTAACAAATTCGGTACAAAACCTTACAGAGCTAATTTTCAACTTTAAGTTAATTCAATTTGCATGCTTTACTCCTGAAAATTCCTAAGAATTATGTTTTTTCTAATTGTTTTTACTTTTAACAAATCAAATCAAAGTAAATTAAAAATTTTAGAACATAAAAAATTGGATATAAACACATTTCTTAGGAATATTGAGTTAAAATTCATGCAAATTGAATTAACTTAAAGTTGAAAATTATCTCTGTAAGGTTATGTATCGAATTTGTTAATTGTCGTATTTTCAGAACATTTTGTGACATTTTTTACATGTGTTAAGTCATATGAACACCCTCAAGCGAGTTTATGAATTTTCAATGAGTGAATTGTTCTTGCTGTATAATTTTGGGTATTGTTTAGGGACTTGCCTAAATTTGGAATATTTTAATTTTTTATACATGATCAAATTTTATTTTCAACTTGAAATTTGGTAGTACTGTTCATTTATGAATCGAAAGACTTTTAAATTTTTTTCAAAAAAATTTTCCAAAAAAAATTTTTTATTATTTTTTTCACTTTTTTAAAAACATTTTTTATAAAATGATGGTCATGATGCACATCAAATCAAAGACAAAAATTTAACGAACTGAATGGGACTAATTTCAGGTTTTTAAGTTGTATAGTTCTAGAGTTATTAGCTTTTTAAAAATGCAGAAAAAACAACTTTACAAGATTTCTTTGAACATTAAAAAATTATATCTAACGAAAAAAGAGTGATAGAAGAATGGAACCTGAAAGATTATGTCTATAACTATATTAGTTCTTCATAAAAAAATCATGAACAATATTTGAGACTTTAATCATTGGGTTTTTAGTTGTTTTGTAAAAAAATCACTTTTTTAAAACTTCAAGGCCATTTTAAAGACGGAAGATATTTTTTGTTTTCCTCTAAATTTTGCACACGTGTTTAACTCACCAGTACACAACTTTTCCGCACTAGGCCATAATCAAAATGAAAAATATCGTTTTTTCGCTCCGCCCTAATATACAGGTTGTTTCAACAGTGGCGTAGCCAGAAAAAAATTTCGGAGGGGGATGTTGATATTTCGGGAGGGGATATGGCGTATTTTTAATGATTTTCTATGGTCAAAAAGGAAATTTCCTGAGTTTCGGGGGGGGGATATATCCCCAAATCCCCCCCTCTGGCTACGCCCCTGTGTTTCAAGTCTGTTTTACGTCTTTTTTGTCTATAGTCTTTCATTTGGAACCAAGGTCTCTTATTTTTATGGAAGCACGGGTGCAGAAAATGTTCCCAAGTCGAATATTTCCCCAGGATGTTCAAAATCTCCCAAAAAAATATCTCCATAGAAAGTTCCCCATAAATGGCCACATATTTTCATTCCAGTTTATCTTACTACTAAATACAAAGAGTTTTTATTGTGAAATATAGTTTTCTTAATTACTGAACTTCTGCAAGTTGTATCCTTACCAAATAATCCATTAGTTTGAATTTTTATGGACATCTTTTTTTCTTATATGCATGCCACCTCAGCTATAAAATGTTCTTTATAAATCAAAAACATGGTTGTGAAACAAGAACATGATTTTTTAGTGAAAATCATCAGCATATCAATCAAAATCTAAGGAAAAGCCAACTTTTAGGTATTAACCAAGGACAACTCGTTTTTTCAGCGTAGATCTAAAGTTTTCATCCAATTCCCATAGAATTTGGAGGGTATGATATTGTCATCAGCCAAAAATATTTGTTACAAATTAAAACTTGGCACTGTATATTTGGACGGCTTTTTTCAACTAAACTCTACTCTAATTTCCACGGCTAGGCTACAGCTCGGCGTTTCATTGGTTCAATCACTAAGCGCCGAGACTGCTACGTCATCTCGAGGCCTACAGCGCATGCGCCACTGGCCGTTTTGGCCGTCCAAATATACACTTCGTTAAAACTTGTGTTTTTAGCTTTTTTTCTTTTTAAACTTTGTCAAAAAATTTATCTGAACCATGTTCTGGTGCTCCGACATATTCTGCACCCTTGTATGGAAGTAAGTACCCCTACATAAGTGCCCATGCTAAATCCATAGTGATGGCTTTTATTTTTTAAATTACATTAGTGATTCAACTAAAAAACGATCTTAACTATTCATGATAAAAATTGGTCAGAAAAATATTTGAAATTGTTGTTGCTTATCCCCCCCTGGGCTAGACCCAAGTTCCCTTCAAACAGGTCAACAACTTCATTCCCGTAAACCCTGACATGCAGAGGAATCCATTGAAAACAAACTGTACCATCCCGGGTCAAAGCAGCCAATTGTATTATGTCATGCCCCAGCCTATCCAGAATATTAGGCCAATCCTAAGGTACTGTACTCTTGCTGTCCATTATTATCTTAACATTATCCGCTTCAGCACCTAGAGCAAGGTTCATGGCCTTAAATTGAAATTTTTTAGATTACCCTGGTTCTCCTTTGTTGATTGCTATATCATAACTGCCAACTGAGATTGTTCAAAAACCGGAAGATTTTAATACACATGGACGCATTGATATTACTTAAAAAATTTGTCGTCTATGAACTGAAATGAGGAACATTTTTAATGTTTACAATAAAATACATATTCATTATTTCAACTTTTTTCCTTGATTTTACACAGTTCTGCCATAATCGATTACTTTGAATCAGTATCTGAAAATGCAGACAGTATTGACAGTGGCGTAGCCAGAAAAAAATTTCGGAGGGGGATGTTGATGCTTCGGGAGCGGATATGGGGTATTTTTAGTGGTTTTCTATGGTCAAAAAGGAAATTTCCTGAGTTTCGGGGGGGATATATCCCCAAATCCCCCCCTCTGGCTACGTCCCTGAGTATTGAGGCTCAAATGAGCAAAAAGCAGAGAAAACTCACAAAAATATAAAAATTTCCTGAAAATTGTGAAAAACCGGGAGAAACTAGATTCCGGCCGTAATATCGGAAAATGATTGAAAAACCGGGAAACTCCCGGGTAAACCGGGAGGATTGGCAGCTATGCTATGTCCTACGTACAGGGACCAATCTTCTTTTCATTAAGGTAGCATTTAACAAATTTAGATTTATGGAAGAGTTAAACTCACCTTGGTTAAATAACTTATTTTAAATTAACAGAAAATTTTATTCAGAAGAGGAATTTTTAGTTCACTTTTTAACATAATTTTCATTTTACAGGAGTTTACCTAGCACATAAATTAGAATGTGCTATTTCCGTCCACACAACCTAGAGCTCTCTACAGTGGGGTTAAATTGTTACAGATTTGAAATTGATGAGGAAAGTTATAAATTTTAAAATTACAAATTTATTGATGGAAAAATATATACAAAGGTGCAAGAGCCATAACAATCAAACTGCTATTTTTCTTTAGATGCCATATGCCTCATGAGTTGACTTGTGAGCTTTTCAACCTTCTTAATATCTTGAGTGTGTTCTGTTAGGTACATCAAACACTATTGACAAAAAAGAAAAAAAAAGTTAAAATAATAGTTATATTTACATAAGTTTGAATAGCTGGGTTTCTTTGTATTTTAATGCTTTTTTAGCAGTAGATTAGCTGTTCAAATATGTCAACTCTGGTTTGGAGGAAATTTTTCCATTTTGTGATGATACATCTCTGCTTGCTCCTTTCAACCCCATCATACTTTTTCAAAATTTTTTTTGCCAATTTCTGTTAGGAATATTGCATTTAAAATATATATCATTTAATTTTTTTCTTACATCAATTTCTTGAGGCAATTTTATGCTAATGTTTGTGTAGTATACTTTAAAAAGTAAAATTTTCTTTCCCCTTTCTTTCTTAAAATTAAGGGGACTCAGTACCAAAATTTTGTCAAAATATCGATTTCGAGATTTTGCAATAAAAATGATGATAATACCCTTAGAATTATTTCTACCAAGTTTCATAATGATACGGGGATTCTAAGTGTGAAATTTTTGAGATTTATGAAGCCCTGATAGTGTTAAGAAGCCTAGTTTTCTATCTTTAAACGGCTTTTTCTCAAAACAAGGTTTTTAATGTTTAAAATCACAAGTCTTTTTTTCTAATCATCCAAACCACTTCAAACTTTGTAGTCATTATCAGCAATACCTGTTTAACATCTTCAGGCATGGATTTTATAATATATTTATTAGAATTTTTTTTATGGAGCAGTAAAGTGGAAAAAGCAGTAAAGTGGATTTTTGGTACTGAGTCCCCTTAAATAGACTTAATTTTAACATGTACATAAGGGGCCGTTCAAATATTACGTAAGCACTTTTTTGGTCATTTTTAACCCCCCCTCCCCCCATGTCAGCAAAGATAAGCAAACCTCAAACCCCCCACCATAATTACGTAAGAAACTGCCGGACCCCCCCCCGAAATTTTGACATCCTATTAGTAAGTACTGGTTTTTTTCCTTGAAAATTAGGTGACTCGTACAAGGAGCTGTCCTTTTTGGGTGTAACCCTAAGGGATCAAACATGAGTCGAAACACTGCTTTTCGGGGTACAATTTCAAAATGTTAGGGTGGTCCATCTCCAAAAAAAAGTGCTTACGTCAGATTTCCTTATTCAATTTTTTTTACATCTATTTTCGGTTGAATTTTGAAATTATTTATGCAAGAAACAAGATATTTTCGAAAATGCACCATCTTAAGTAAGCATTACTCATATCCCCCCTCCCCCCTTGTCAGCAAAAATAAGCAAAGAGCAAATCCCCCCTCCCCCCTTAGGTGCTTACGTAATATTTGAACGGCCCCTAAAATAACCAATTCATTCATTATAAAGATGATTTAAAAATTTATAAATGAATTAAAAACTATATTTGTAATACAAAAATTATTTTATGGTATGTATTTAGCGATTTAAAATTCTTTGAAGAGAAGTATAAAAGTAAAGTACAACTAATACTATACTCTATTCATTTAGAATTGGCGCCCAAAAAATAGTGCTTCCCCAATCGCCAATTGGTAACCATAGCTATGCTCTTCGTGCAGCCTCATTGACTGATTCGTTGGTTGTATTTTCCTACTGCAGTTGAGGCTGGCTAGAAAATATAAGGCGCTTTGGGAGATGTTTATATTTTACGGGTTTACAGAAGTCAGGTGGGAAAAAAGTAGTGATCCTTTTTCGTTGCTTTGATGTTGATAGTTGCCATGGTTACTGATTCAGTGGTGAAGGAAATATTTTCAATGGCCCATTCAAAATGAAGAGTATAGTAGGACTCACTTTCTTGAGCATGTTTTAACTAATAGTAGAAGAAAATTAGACATTGAGGTGGACATTCAATATAACAAGCTGGAAGTTGGTGGAAATGTAGAGGCTATGGTTCTGATTAACTTAATAACTTTTATTAGATGTTAATTTATAACTCTTTGAAGCCATCCATATCTTTTATTTTTTATTCAAATTCTTTCTTCTTTAGCTCCTTTTTGCTTTTAAAGGTACACGACTCACAATAATTTAAATTTCCAACTGACAAACCACAATATATGAGCTGGTTAGGATGAAAGTGGTCTAAGTCCACTGAACTTCGTTTTGTGTAATTGAAGGTTTTCTAAAAACATCTCCAAAAAAATCAGGATTGCTTATATTTTTACTTTCTGGGGTGGATTTGTCTCTAGCCATGGGTACAATTTTTGCTGCGAAACAACTTTTATCGAATTTCAACTGGAAGTGCTCTAAATTGACTTTAATGGACTTAGACCACTTTCATCCTAACAGATTGGCCGGTTTCGGTAGGAAGATTGCTATTGGGATGTAGTTAATACGACATCACGGGCGACTGGTTTGTACGAAACTTGATTTTATTGTTCTATTCCATTGTGATTTTGATGCCTAGGTAGGTTACGAATATTTTGGGTTGCTTGACCACTGGTCAAGATTGCTCTATATGGCTAAAAATCATTATAAATTAATGTAAGGGGTTTCTAATTAATATTTTGTATTTCCTATTGTTATAACAAGTCATTTTAGTTCAGGTTGACGGTTGACCATTGGTCAGTCCGGTTAACTTTTTGCTACTTCTATGCTTTGGCACTGCAGAAGGTCATTAGGGGTTAAAACCAAACGCCTTGAGACGCGAAACATTTTGTCTTGGCCAGTGGTCAAGAGATTTTGACCAGTGGTCAATCTACTTTTTCTAGCCCTAAATAGCTTTTCTGACCTTTTCTTTCTGTCTCGTTGTTGTTTAGGAGATCCATGAACTTAGGTCAATTCCATTTGACTACTGGTAAACTTTTAATTTTTCGACTTTATAGCTCTTTTTTTTTCTGGGACCCTCTTTAACTGCACAATATGCTGATCAATAGGCATAATAAAATTTTTTCCTTGAAACACCAATTAAAAATTTGGTTTCGTATTAATTATTATCAGGTGATAAAATGTTTTCCGAATAGAAAAAGTCAGAGAAAAATCATTAAGCATTATGAAGATTATTTTATATTTCAATGGGTAATTTCTATAAACCCAGATGATTTAGGTAGTGCCGGAGTTAAATTGTTTCTCTAAATTCTACACCATAACACGGTAAGCATCATTGCTTATAAAGATATTTTTAAAATAAAAAATCTTTAATTTAACAGAAGTACTGTTTAGTCAATAGCAACTTGAATTTATCAGAACCCCCAAAAAATCCTTCTGAAATTAAGCATTATGTTATCAAAAAGGTAACTTCACTCAAGTTTATAATGAAAATTTAGTACCATAAACGTAAATTTATACCTTATAAAAAATAATACATTTATCCCAAAACCAATATCAGTAGCTACCTAAAGTTACTAACATACTGTATATAGAATGGATGCTAAAAAACTTTCATGATGTTGTCTGTAATCAGTTAGATTCAGTGTTTAAATCCTCTGTATTAGCCACAATGATTAAAAGACTATAGCTTTCCCGCCTAATCTAATAAAGCGCGGATTTATTTTCGGATATTTTCTTACAAAAAGGGGTCAGCCAAATATATGTATTTAAAGTTTACAAAAAAAGCCTTTCTCTCTAGTAAAATAGTTGTGGGTCCCTCCACTGCTGCAGCTGTGCGAACGACCTTGAGTTTTCTCTTATCAAAACGTTCACCGAACGAAGCAGGCGAATGGACTAAGACCACTTTCATCCTGACGAAAACTGCTGTTTCGATAAGGAGTGATTTTTTGAGTCGCTCTTAAGGGGCGAAAAATTAACATATCGCTAAACCGACCATTGCATTAAATAAAGGACCTAAAACTCTATCCAAATCCACTCTTAACTCAACTTTTGTAATTTGTGGACTTAGACCACTTTCATCCTGACCAGCTCATATTTTAATCAGAAAGCTGACATTTGCAAAGCATTGCACCTGGGCAGTATGTAAAATCTCGTCCAATGAGGAAGTTGCATAATTTTTTTAATCGATTCCTCTTGTAAAAATAAGCAACTACCCAAAATTTGAGGCCGATCGAGAAATTCTTTTACTGTCAAAAAAATTAACAAAAATCCCCTTTTTAAAAGCGCGCGAAAACGCCAAGAGTTTGGATGTGACGTCATCTTATACTAAACATTGTTGTAAAGCAATGGAGTTGATGGTATTATTGTTGACGTCATCTTATAGTTTAAACAATAAACGTTTTCAGTCACGTGTTTTTTTCTCGACTTTTAAATTAAAATACTTAATTACCTGTAAATTTTTTTGAAAAACTGACTTGATATTTCATTTTACCATACAAAAAAACATACGGAACACTTGTTTGTTTTTGAAAATCTGACACATGCAACTTCCTTATTGTATGGATTTAGTTTCAGACTATTCAATTCTAATACTTACCAACTGATAACATTAACCAAAATCACATCAAGTGGAATTTAATGTAAAACCAGTTTTATGGCTAAATTAATTTGTTTGAATTTAGAATAAAAACTAAGGCTAGGTTTTGGCTGGAATGCCATTCCAGCAGGATAGGACTTCAGGATAAAAATATTAATTACCTATAAATATTGCTTAACTCTCAGTAAGTGAGTGTAGCCTATTACTTTTGTTACCAAAATTTACTTTTGTTTTTTCTAAGTATTTAACCCTTTTGCACCAGCTGGGACATATGCTGTCCCACGGTCGAAAAATTTTGAAATTACGACAGAGGCAACATTTTGTCCCAGTTGCTGATAAACTTCAAGGAACAGAATAAAATGCTCCTTTGTGCCTCCAAACACATCATGATCTAATGGATATCTCATCGCAGTTCAGGGATCTGTCCAGGACAAGTTTACTACTGTTTTACGGTAGCTTCACAAATTCGCCGATCGTTAAAACGGTAGCTTCACAAATTTAAAATTTCTTATTTTCACAATTTATTGCTAAATTTTCACAATTTATAACTGAATTTTCACAAATTATTACTAAACTAATAATACTAATATTTGAAAACTTTAACTCCCCTTAAAATGTATATGTAAAGTGTTTTTTAAAAACATATTTTTCAATTCATTTTATTACGCGTATTTTATTATCACAATTTAAAATTTTTTTTCACAAATTATTTTTAAATTTTCACAAAATAGGTGGTTGGCAAAAAATCCTAGACATCCTTGCAGTTGCCCCCCAGGAGCTCAAACAAGTGCAAAAATTGCACTTTTCTGATTCCCTTGCTGTATTGAAAGGGTTAAGGAAATTTACAATTCAGACAAATAGGTACCCTTGTCAACAGTCTAATATGTACTAGGAAATCATTTGAAAATTCATTACTTTTAGGAAGAAATTCATCATATCATAAGATTTCAACAAATTTAGGATTTAAACTTGTTGTTTAAACAGTTTGTTATGTTTCCAACAGAATATCTTTTGTTTTTCCATTGTTTTCTTAAGAAAACATTATTTTTTAGTTACATAAAAACATTCTTCATACTTATTTTTAAGCAGTTTGTAAAATAGCTTCAGAGTACTACATAACTAATGCATTTGGTCCTCCAGCCACCATGTTTACCCACAGCTCAAATGATGAATAACCATTGAAAAATCTTAGATCCTAAAATAAAAATTAGTCGGTTTTTATATTATGTTGACAATACTTATCCCTGTTGCTGTAGTTACACATGGTGACTGAAGGACTCTTTCTAAAGCTGTTCCAGGGTCACAAAGATTTTATAAAACCTCAAAACACTAATTTAAAATATCCTCCAATCCAATAAAAGAAACAGTTTCGGCCCCTCTCTTTCTAAAAAAAGGTAATGAATTTTGATTATGTTCTTTAACTATTGACTTATGACAAATTGAATTGTTTGAAATTTCGGTAAATACTAAGCCGCCTACCGTACTAAGTCGTCGACTGTAACACGGAATTTTAAAACGTCGCTGAAGTCACCAAAAAGTGTATTTATCTCCAAATATTAGAAGTCGGTGACCTCATAAGTCAATGAAGAGTTTTAAGTTATTGTCAGATCCTGTTTCCCAAAAACAAGGCAACCAAATAAACGATATTTTTTTAAATTTAAAATAACTAAATACAAAACTTGGAAATGGGATGAATAAGAAATAAGAACTGCTAGAGAAACAACAGTTTTATTTCAATTTTAATGACAAAAAGAGTTTATTCCACCCAAATAATTATAATGTTTGATGACATTAATACTTATTATAATATTTGATTATTGCTTTTTTCTGTGACTTTGTAAAGTTTAATTTTGTATGTTTAATCAATAAAGTAAATTTGGTATTCCGATATTGGCAACGTCTAGTGTTCCCTTTAACAATGTTTTCAGATCAGAGGCGGATTTAACAGGCTTTGGCGATGTTTTCAAATTTAAAGGCATAGTCGACGGCTTAGTACTATGTGTATGTACCAAAATTGCTTGTAAAACTCTAGAAGTGGGTTCGGGTTGGCGCCTCTTGGAAAATTTTTTGTCACCAACTTCACTTAGATACTTAGGCGGGATCAATTCCGTTAGAGTTCCCGCTAAATATGGCCAATCTCATTTGGACACCAAAAAATATAAATATTGCTGAATAATTTAAAACTCATAGATTTAATTAGATCTATAACTGTTCAGTTTATCATTAAAATTAAAAAAAAATAGTTCATGTTTGAATATTAAGCATGCAAAAGAGATTGGTGATATTTAGCGGGAACTCTAACAGAAATGAACCCTTAGGCAATTGAACCCACTTGTAGAGATGAGCCGAAATTTCTTGTTTACAGTTAGTTTTGGAAATAGTAGCCAAGTGTGCTAATATAGCATGGAGGTCATGAGGATAATTTGTTAACATACAAAATGTTTGGAGAACAAACCATCAAACAATTAGCCACTCTTAGAGTAAAGTGCTATACACCTAGAAATCAGCTACCTATAAACATATCACTATGATTGTGACTACACTTATAGTAAACACTTAAGATTGTAACTAAAGGTGGACACAAATTGGAGCCGAGCGGCGAAACGAACAGCCACGAACACGCTCTGCGCAAGCGCCGCTCTTAGCGCCTCCGAGTTGCGCGTGCGCAGAGAGTGTTCGTGGCTGTTCGTTTCGCCGTTCGGCTCCAATTTGTGTCCACCTTTAGGTACTATACTTACTGTAACATTGTCTGTCATTTTAATCACTAATTTTCCATCACTATGTCTATACTTCATGGTATACCTAACCTGTAAACAAAAAAAACATATAATAAAAGTATACTGCAAAGAGTAGATATTACTTTAAAAATCATTGTTTGAACTGAAGATCACCAAGAAGCATAGCAGTTAATCAAAAGGCAATTCCATTTAATGATTTCCTTGTCAACAATATCAATGAAAACAATCTATTATTTGATAAAACGCTTTTTTATAACAAGAAATTTTTAGCAATACAATTCAAATTCAGTCATTGTCTTAAATATCGAGTGCACGTGTCTTCTAATGTATTATGTTAAAGAACTTTTAAGTAAAAACATGAAAAAGTGAAAGGCCTACTTTTAAAATCAGGTTTAATTTTGGTTTACAAGGGTTTTATATAAAACATATGTGTTAAGCGGAATGTTTTCTCACTTTCATTGGATCGTTGATGTATAATCTTTCGGCTCCCTTGGCAAATTCTTCCCATGTTGAACAGTAAGGCATTGTGAGATAATTTTATATTTACTATAATTAATTCTTTCCAAAAAAGGTAAAAACAATAAATACAGCAAATTATTTGTTTATTAACACGTAGGCTAACCCGGGCTAACCAATCGAACCGATTGTTTTGCTTGGCTTTTCGGCAAGAGGCAACTTCCGCTACGTACTTTCCGGTGTAAATTTGCGCCCTCTAGCGTCAAGTCAGCGTCCGATTCCGATCGCAGCAGCCGAAAGAATTTCGAGAGTAGGAGAAAAGATGAAGAGAAATTGTTGATACTTGGGAAAAGATTGTTTTCAAGAGGAAGCAGAGAAAGTTCTGCTGCATTACATAAAAGGATACCCTCAGGTTGTCTCCAGAGGAATTCAAGATGAGGTATGTTCATAGTTTAACTCAATTATTATGAAATCATGGCTTATTATTGGGTGCCGTTAGGGCTGGGTCGTATGGATTATCTCACATATTTCTCCAGTTTTTCACAGCTAAATCCATCAAGGGTTTCTATTTCTGTCGAATCTTCAGCCGAGTAATTTAATACTTTTCAGTTTTTAATCAATCGCAATGGAGTTCTCTTCTTGGTATGTAATACAAAGTGTTTTCATTTATCATTCATGGTTGTTTATCAATAGCCCAGAGAAGGTTGTTTACAGCGATGCGTAAGAGTCAGGCTGATTATGTGTATCAGATGTGCCTAACTTAGCGGCAAATGTACCGCTTGTTCTATATGGAAATCGAATATGAATCGGTGTTTCTGCACCTGTTAATAACTTACTGATGGTGGTAATAACCTCTGAGTGACTCACCGAGGAAATGTTTACTCCCAAGCAATATTGTGAATTGTTTTCCAATATGCATTCTTACGACCGATGGAGAATAATTATCCACTTGATTATTGTAGTTCATCGTAATATAGGGAGAAGAAAAGTTCTACATTAATCCCTTTTTATTATTTTACAATAAAGTTGCGATTGTAAGTATCTTTACTCCAGTAAGTGTATATACCTACATATAATTTTTAAACGTAATTTGAAAGAAGAAAAAAATTACATAATTTTGATCATTTGTTTAAATTAAACAGATAAAGGTGTTGTGAATTTACTAGTTTAATGAATAATTGTACTGACTTTTAAAAAAATTTGTAAAATAAAAATGAAGAATAGGTAACTCTACCAAATTTATCTTTTCATATTATATTTAACTTGAAACATAGTAAGTAATGTGCCTGAGTAGCCCTTTTTTACAGTATACTTTATATTGGCTTTTCAAGTATAATTAACACTTGGGTTTTCCCTAGAGATGGAAAATTTCCGGAAATTTTGGGAAGGCGGAAAAAAACAGGAAAAAAACCGGTTTTTTTCCGGAAAAATTGGAAAAGTCGGAAAAATTGACCTTTTTGCATAGAAAAGAGCAGTTTTTAAATACAGATTTGTTTAGTAGCTGAATAAACATTCTTTGTATAAAAAAATCATTAGTCACATTATATATTATAAGTTATTAAATCATTAAAAATTAATTAAAAATAATTCTTCGGAAATAAAAATATGCAGCATTTTATGAGTAATTTTTAAAAAAACCCTACAGTTTTTATAACTATAAAATAATATATGCAATATAAATATAAAGCATGTGATTGTATTAAATAACATTAATTTAATATTTATTTATTAAACATAAAGTACTTTTGATGAATTAATTTTGTGTACAACATGACATGATCCAATTACAAATAACAGATGTTTGCTATAATATTTAACATCAATATACATAATTGATCCTAACCTTTTGCACATTATCATTGCAATCATGTTTTCTTAGAAAGGTTGAGAAGTTTTAATTACAATCTGCCAATTTAAAAAAATTTTGAAGTCATTTTTGAAAAAAATTAAAAAATCGTTAATTTTTTTGTTTAAATATTTTTAGAACTTATTTTTTTATTATTTAATTTTCATTATATTAGTGTGTTCATTGTTCAATAAATGCTCATACGCCATAAATATTTTTTAAACAACCCCGTAAAAAACCTCCAAAAAATCTCAAGCTTTGTAAATTTTTTAAAATTCAGATAAAGCAGAGAAACTTGAAGTAGTGAGTCATTTCATATGCTTATGATTGTTAGACAATCTGATTTAATAGTTAAAATATTTTTAAAATGCTTCATTTTATAATTAATATATTCAAGAATATCAAATTTAAATTTCTTTTAATCCTAATTGGTATTATTGATATTAATTTGCATTGCATAATTATTTTTGTCTTTAGAGAGTAAAATGAATAGCGCTTGGATGTTAAAATAATTTATCTTGCAGCTTACTTTTTCCAAATTTGTATTTTCATGTGAAATACTGAGTATAAGAAATATCAAATGTGAAAACATTAGAATGAGAATGTAGAAAATTTTTAAATGCATACAAACTTAAAAAATTTCAATTTTTCCCGAGTGGAATCCAACTTTTTTGAGAAAAAAATGCTTATTATATGTTTAAAACTTTATTCTTAAGTACTTTATTGTATAAGGATATCATCTAAATAATATTTTTAATTGATGTCGGTTATATAAATTCTAAATAAAGTATTTTAAATTAACATTTTCAATTTTTCCCGGAAAGAAATAAACCCTTCGGAAAAAAACTGGAAAAAAACCGGTTTTTTTCCCAAAGTTTCCAGTTTTTTTCCGGCCATTCCCATCTCTAGTTTTCCCAGAATTCCAGAATCCAGATGTTTCATTACCAAAATTAAACCAATAAACTAATTTGACGATAAAAGACAGTAAAAAAGGGATAATACTTAGCTATTTGTTCTTGTTTATAGTACACGTTTGTTCTAATGTCTGTGCTAATTAATGTCTGTATGAAGTATTGAGTAGATTGAGGATACCTAAGCCTCCCCTATTTATTCTATGGTTATTTTTTGTTCCAAAACTGGTGACTTGTGCACTTGTTAATAGTGCACATTTGATAAAAAACTCATATATACCCTGGTACCATTTTGAAAGTATAGTGGTCAATAGTTGTTTTTTACTTATCTAAAGTGAGTATTCATTAGAGTTTTTTTTATTTTTTGTTGTAAAAGTATTGTTTTAAAATGCAACAATATGTATAATAAACTTATAAATTTTGGGTTTATTTGTTATTCATTTAAAAATATTCATGCCAAAATGGTGCCAAGAAGCTATTTGAGCCATAGATACTCTTGGTAAAAGTTTTATTCAAATAAGTAGCTTTCTTTATTATGCAAGGCTATTTATTTGTCTTTTACTTTTTTAAATGATTTGGTTTTTTCAATGCTTAAAACTAAACTACTTTTTGAAAGTTAAAATAGTAAATAGTAGCATACAAAATTGACAGTTGATGCAATATTTTTTACTTTAATAAGGGTGTTAAAGAATCAATTTATTATTTCTTTAATTTTAGCTTTAAAAATGTTTTAGAAATTTTGTCTTAGTTTTTGTATTTAGAGTTGGCCTGACATCCTTTCTACATAGCTCATGTATCTCCATACTCCATACTTGAGCCACCAGTGTAAAAGAAACTATGTGAATAGTTTTTTAACTTAGAAAAATGGTTGTAATAAAAAAAATTACCTCTTAATTTTAAAGAGAATATACCAAACTTTAACTAAACAAAATTAGAAACAATATTTCTTTTCGCTGTAAAAAAGTTAAAGTTGTAAAACAAATTAAACTGCAAATAGTAGTTCAACACTATCCCCACTATCTTTCTTAGAATGTATTTTGAAAATTTTTATAAGGAGTCCCAGTGCTATATAAATTTTGACTTTAAACTTAGTAAACTTAAATTACTGTCAGCATTCTTCACCAAAGCACTGCAATTATGCTTCTTTAACAGAAAAGTAAGAAAAGCCCCATAACAGTTATCATTCAATTTTGCGTTTTATTTATTTGATTAATTGCATATGTTTTTTAAAATATGCTAATAGATAGAACCTAGATATAAAGGACAAACTATAAAAGGCAGCAATAAAAATGCATTTAAAACCTTCTCCTTACGGGAAATTAAGATGCATGATATCACTCTGTATATTTTGAGAATAAAAAAAGAAAACCAGCTAGTTCCTTTGAAGGGCCTACATCAGGGGTCACCCAATTATGGCCCATCAGCTATTAATTGTAGCTAGTGATAACTGACTAGAGCTTAGTGTCTAATAGTTTTTTTGTCAACCTCTTAAGTATATTTATGAATGCTAAACTAAACTAAACCATCGGCGCAACAGCCCTAGTGGGCCAAGGCCTATGATGCCCATCTTCGTTTTCGTGACCGTGGGGCCTGGGGTGCTAGGCAAATGTCCCGGTTAGGTGGTCAGCACAACGCGAGACTCCCAGTGTTTAGTTCCCAAGCATGCTTGGTCCTCAGTTTATCGACCCACTGAAGGGATGAAAGGCTGAGTGGACCCTGCCCAGCCCGGGATTTGAACCCCGTACCTGTGTCGTGGAAGCGCGATGCACTACCACTGCGCCACTGGGCTTCATTTATGAATGCCTATATCCTAATTTTTTTGAAAAGCAAATTTTATACTTTATTGTACTCTAAACTAAATTAACTATTTCTTTCTGTTTAATATTTTCTGCTTTATTGTGTTGGGATAAATTTAAAAATAGTCTTTCAAATTTATGCAACATTAGCAAGTTGATAAATTTTAGTGAGAGACATTGTGTGTAAAAATGATGATTAAATAAAAATAGTTACTTGTAAAAAGAAAAAAATTATATATTTTTTTCAATAGTACTAAATTGGGAAACTAATTATGTGAGTCATCACCAACTCTGTGTCTGTATCTGAATTTATCTTTTTTTAAAAAGATCATGGGTGGGATATATAGTTAATTTCAGAAATGGTCTATGATTTTAGAGATAAGGAGTTTTTAACGTCATATAGGATAAACAATTTCAAAAAATTACAACAATCTAAACTGGAAAATTTTAAATTAAATAATACAGGCATGAGATTCTTCCGATTTTTGTCGGTTTTTCCGACTTTTTCCCATTTTTCTGAGAATTTTCAGATTTTTTCCACAAATTTTTCACTGCAAAAAATTTAGACAAGGTGTTGAAAATAAGCTAAAACCTTGAATTTTAGGATCAAATTTCCAAAAATTTTCTGGGGGAATACCCCCAAACCCCCCTTTTGATACTTGGAACTCTATTTTTCAAATATTTTTTATATTAAGCTCATTAAAATGCAAATTCTATCTAAAATATATTGGAAAACACTATTGAAAATGTCGTTCACGCAATTTTTCCGACTTTTTGCTTTCTTGTCAATCTCATCCCTGATAATAAAAAGAACCATTGTACTCATCTAATAACTCATTATACTCCATAAATTAAACTTTTTAAAAACAGAATCATATCTAACTTCATATTAAAATTTTAATCATAGAGCCAGCTTTCCTTCCCTGAAGAAATATAATTTTATTGGAAACAAAATCAGTATCTTTGTGAAAAAGATACTGCAGGAGTAGTTTGAAATATCTGAAGTTAAATTTACTCTGTAATTAAAAAATAAGTAACTTTTTTCTATTAACAACTATCTTTAATGTATCAACCTTAAAAGCTAATGTGATTTGATTTTGAAATGCGCATCTGCTAGTCTTGATGCACTGTAAAATAATCCGATTTAGGATACTTTTTATTTAACTTAACTGGTGTTTGCTTGTGAACTTTGCAATGATGCCCATTTCCATCATGCGCAGCTACGTTGCCTCCGTTAATTACGTACATTAGAGCCGTATCTCTGCTTCAACGGATGTGTCGTGGATAGTTTTTATTTAGAGCCGGACGAGGGGGGTACACATCGTTCCTTGACCCATAAAACGAGATCGAAAGCTTAGATAACAGAAGGGACGATGAGTTTATTTTCTATGATTAAGAAGGCGCTTTAAAAATGTTTTTTTAATTTGTCCACCTGTTATTCTCTTGACGTATATCTATTATTCAACTGTAGCTTTAGCGCCGAGTGTAGGGAACGCAATGAAAAGTAGCAGTTTTTTTGCCTTGTTTTAAATGTGTTTAAAACAAAGTGCATTGAACGTAACAACCCTGTTTTTAACTAACCTCTGAAATGTTATTTAAAGGTTTTTTTGGAAATGTAACTAAAAAATTGAAAGAACACGCTGGTGATTAGTTACCAATTAATTACTTGTTACATAAATGTTGGAGAGTTAACGTTTGAATGAATTAGAAAAAAAATTCGAATAATTTCATTTCAATAATGTAAATAATAGATAGATAATTACATAATATACACATTTTTATCATGTATATTTAGTACTACATCTAGTGAAAGAGTAGAATGCCAGTCCCTTATAGGGGGCTCTTATAACATCAATTAATGAAGTCAATTGGATATTCAAAAAAACGCTTCTCTCTTTGCTTTACCATAGCTGAAATCCTGTATATCTGATCCTCTTGGATTATTATTTTTGACAATTTTATAGAAATTATAGTTTTTTACAAATTATCTGTCGTTTGACCTGACAACTCAACTTGAAAGCTTTAGCCACAGGTGGATGCGGAGGGGCCCATTGAGGGCCCTATTATATTGTGTTTCTATAAACGGCATTGTATATCTCCCCCATTCAGATGAATGGAGGCTTTCTACTCCATGACTGAACGTAATCCACTGGGTTTAATATTTTACTCAATCCCTTAATTGCTGAGATAATGCCCGCATATTTGAACAAAAAATATTAAAAAACGTTGAAGAAATTAAAAAGTTAGCGCTTATAATAGTTGAACTATTGAAACTAGAAGAGCAATTTCCCCTCTCTAATCAAACTTTTTAATTTCATTCTATTGGAGAACCTCTGAAATTAGTTTTTGGGGAACACACATCTCGGATGTAATATATATGTTAGGGGTAAAGTGGTTAATTGGGCATTATTAATAATGCCCAGAGTGGAGGCGGGCCAAGTGATAAATTTCATTGATAAATACTATTGAATTTATCACATTGCCCTCTTACACTTCGGACATTATTAATAATGCCAGATTTATCACATTGCCCGTAACATATTATATACATATACACGGCTCTTTTAAATTTCCAGATCACTGAATGTTCGTGATTAATTCTTCAGTAAAATTTTCGGCTGAATGCTACGAAAGACTACTCCTTGTCTTCACACTCCAAATATAGTTTACATATGCATTTAAAAATTATACTTGACTGTGTTTGGTTTTAAACAGCAACAGTTGGCCCCTCTCTGCCCATAAGGAAATGCTGTGTTTCGTGATCTATCTTATCATTTGGTGCAAATAAAATAAGAGGGCGTGTAGTTTCTAATTGTGTTCTCGGTGATGCAAACCGGACGCTGAGATCATCCTGCTTACGTCTTTTTCCACTGCAGACTTCCCTTATCTAAGTATTTTTATTTTAAAGTTCTTTTTTGAGTGGTTGAGAATTGATATTGTGTCAAACTGGTTTTCGTAGGACTTCGACAAAGATGAAAGGTGTCGTGAACGATTCTTTCTTGAGTTCTATCACTTTCGATGACTCTTTCTCTGTTTTCGTAATTCTTTTAGATGGCTTTACTGCCTTACCCAGAGCATCGGATGTAGTTTTAGCAACGGATACTGTTTTGGAAATCATTGGGAAAGACTGCTCTATCCGTTGTTTAATTTGTGAAACCTTCGAAATGCAATGCTTTATTTAGCAGAATTCCATTCCATTGCCTTTTTATGTATGGATCGAGTGTGTCATTGGTGAAATAAAGAAGTAAACATTGAAGATTGGAAACTAATTTATTATTTTTGTTTGTTTTGCTTGAAAATACTTCCTGTTAATATGTAGGGGGAGAGTCGGACAAAACCGGGTAGGTGGACAAAACAGGGATTTGGGCTTTATTCATTGATTGGGTCCATTGATACGGGTCCATACCTTCAGGTGAATTTGTACAATTTAATTTTAAAAAATTGAAAAAAAGATTTGGAGTGATATCTATCTAGCGAAAAATGCCGGAGCTATTTCCAGGCATGCACCATGACAATTTCCGATGAGCAGAAGTTATATAAACCAACCCATTTTGCAGAAGGAATCATTTTTAAGTTTCATGAGAAAAGTTCACACGATTTTAGCGTCTGCAATATTACGCCACCAATCTTAAATACCTAGGGATTTACTCTCGATAAGTACAGCGTATGATACCTTATTATTTATTTGTTATTTTAAAAGTTTATATTGGTGCCTAAGAGTTTTATTAACGCTAGAGTAAAATGTCTTAAAAAAGCCACGTTTGGACAAAACCGGGATGTGGGTAAAGTATAATGAAGCTTGCATCTTTTGAATATATGAACATTCTAAATCTAAGGAGATTTGGATAGTGCTTTCACAGCAAAGGGTGGGCACATGAAATGATGAACAAGGCCAAACTTTCATTTGAAATTTTGTTCCTAAATTGTTATTTGATGAAAATTTTATATAAATTAAAATTATAGAAGTTTATTATGTCATACCATGCAAATTTTCTTATAATAAACAATGTTTTTTCGAAGTTACTATGTTAAAAAGACTGGACCAACCTTTCTGGGCTTACGCCTGTAGTTGGTCGACTTAATTTGTATTTGTATTTTAATTATTCTATCCGGACGAAACCGGGATTTTTCTCTCATCTATAATATTATTTATCATTAATTTATTTTTTTTCTTCACAAGGAACCAGTTTATCGTTTTAGCTCCAATTTTGACTGTTTTGATCACTCATAAAGTGATTATTCAAAAAATAAAGTTTGGGTCCCCCGGTTTTTGTCCGACTTTCGATCCCCTGCTATGTATTTATTCTATTTACAAGGATTCCAAAAAATATATCGAGATAAGATGACTGTCTCTTTAACTGGCCCAAATGACCTCCACTTTTGTGTGTGTAATGCATCCTCAGTTTTCTATATCAAGTCAATTTCTTCTGTCAATTGATATATCCCAGCCTTTTTACTTTGTGGTTACTGTTGGCAAACCCACGGTATTTATTCATTCGTCACCATGGCTTGGTGAAATATGTTAGGTAACTCCACGTTGCCCTACTTTCGCTGGCTCATATTTTCGAACCCAAACTGTCCCAAACGCAGCAAAATTCGCTGGATTCTGACGACCTTGTCCCTCGTATACTTGTCATCTCTCATGCCTCTTGTGTGTATGTAAAGGTAGGCCTCACTGCACGAGGCGGCGTTTCCCGTTGCAACAGGATGGAGCTTTGGTCCTCCAACGACACGACAAATATAGAAACAGACGGTGATGTTGCAGTTTCTTTTGCGGTATGAGGAAAGGCTAATAAACTAAACCAGCCTAGCTCATGTTTTGTTGGAAATAAACGATATTCCGTTGGGGAGCTTTTAGACTTTTGAGTGTCCTGTATCTGGTTGTCCCTGCTCTTTATCTTCGATGGCGTTGTAAGTGATAGCGGATGCTGAATTGAGCTATTAGTCTTGCATCTTTTCAAATATTAACATTAAGTTCTTATGTTGGCTGACAAGTATTGTTTTCGTCTTACATTAAAATGAACGCAATGCATTGACAGAAAATTTTGTTTCTTTGACAAAACCTTTCCAGACTTTGCAACTGGTAAAAATAACCTTGGCAAATAAGTACTAAGCTAGAGCGGTCGGTCTTGTTGTTTGTAAATGTGCAAATTGCGATGATGAACTAATCTTTGTTTTGTGTGTAGTTAGGAACTGTACACAAAAGAAATATTTTAATTTTGATTAATAATATTCTAATAACAATTTAAATTTTGTGATTGCATGTGCATGTAGAGAGAAAAAGCGCAAGATGTATTCTTTTCTAATTTAGGCGTTTTTAAGTCCCTCTTCTCCGAAGTGTAGCTGCATTTTATAAGTAGTATGTGTAGGCTTAAAACGAGCTTCGGGTCTCTGAATACTTGTGCCTAGTCTCAATCTTTGACAAGTAATCAAAATTAAACTGTAAGCTCATTACGCCTTATAGAAACATGAACTGACAGCCTCTTCACACACAGGCGGCTTTTCCTTACCCAACAGACGTTTGAACCGATTAACATTCCACCCTCATCCCATCCAATCTGTGGGGATCGCAAACAATAAAAACTTCCTTCCTCTCCTGGTAATCCACATTGTAAACAGCACATCCGACGATCCAAATCCCACTTTCCATCCCTTCGCTTTAATTTTTAGGCTCGTCGCACACTAGCGATTTGAAATCGCGCGACCCATAAAAAAGTCTGCAGTTATTAACATCCATTGGAGAAAAGAAATTGTGTGTTTCTCTCTCCACGCGCCGATGCGCCCCAAGGGGTAACGCCCCCGGTTCTCTCTTTCATTCATTCTCCGTCGGCGCGTGCGTGGTCCGGCCGCCCTACTTGTGTCCGGCCGGCCTGGGGTGGGCCAGTAGCGGTGATGGTCGCCGGGTTTTCAACATGTTCTGCTGTGTGTCCGTGCTGACCGGCTCCTGCGGTCCGGCAGGTGCCGTCGGGGGGACGTTGAAGGGGAGGTGAGTCACGATGAGTGTCCTGTCTGTCTTTCCCTCTTGGGGTCGATGAGGCTGAGGTTTGGTTTTTGTGTGTCACCGCACGCTTTTTTTCTGGGAGTATGATGATTTACCCGCAAAGAACAGTGTGGTTCTCGTGGCTAAGATTTTCATTTCTTTAAAAAATTTTCACCGACTTAGTGTGCCTGGGAATTTGATTCGTAATCGATTGTTCTGTAAAACAATGTTTTCGAATGATAAAGATTATTTCAGTGAAGAGGTTCCACTGTGAACGGAAAATGAATGTGGATGAGTGATTAGGAACCTTTTAGTGTGTGCTGGAATGCATTATAAATGAATGAATGTTGTCATGCGATTTTAACGTTTGAATGTTAAATTACAATGTTGTCATGAATTTTCATTGAAGCATTTAGCGCCACATTTATGTTACCAATTGAATGAATTTCCTTGTTTCATGATTTTTTATGTATGGAAAAATTACTTGATTTCATCCAAACAGAATCTCATTTTGGAGTAAACCAAATTTCTGATGGAAGGATTTTCTGGGTTTATACTCATGCATACTAAGAGTACTTGACATCTCCAAAATAATCAGTGTTGTCTATAAATTAATTTCCTTGTCATGCAACTAATTAAAATATTTTATTCCAATATTTTTATGCTTAAGTAAAATTTTAGATGAGTAGGGGAGATCTTGGGCACCTTGAAACACCTTTTATTAAATTATTTTTCTAATTTTTTTACAATTACACAAACACAGCTAATGTATTAAATACAGGGTTGGAAAAAAACATGTTTTATTTGTTTTAAACGTGTTTTTTTTCGTTTAAACGTTTTATTTGTTTTTTTACCCTCGACATAGAAATGATAAAAAAAATTCATGATTTTTAAAAATAAAAATTTGACCTTTCAAATTGAATAGATTAATAAAGCTATACTTTTAACTACACCACAAACAGTTCGTTCTTTTAAATGATTTTTGTAAGTTTTCTTCCCAGCATCATGCTCTTTATCCAGCAATGTACTGCCTACGTCATGGCGATTTGGTGGTTTGTACCCACGCCTTATACTTGGCACCATCTTTTTTTAGGCTCTGGGTGATCCATACATGAAAATAGTGAGTTTGTTGCCTAAATAAAGGGAGCAACTTGCTAAAAACTACATGTGTTTTAAACAATGTTTTTTTTGCTTTGTTTTAAACATGTTTAAAACAAAGTGTTTTAAACATTACAACCCTGATTAAATACACATAAAATATATTTTTTTCCGCCCAATTATCCTTTTTAGGAAATTCAAAATAATAAATTGCGTCAAAAAAATGTGGATCATGTCCCAAGGTCAAGGTGCCCCACTCTCCTCTATGAATTTATTATGCATGTTTAAAATTTCAATATTTACATTTTAGACTTAGTAGATTTTAAACAGAAAACTTTATAACCCTTGTTCAGTTTGTAACATTTTGGTTAATTCATAAACCATGACATTCATAAACTAAACTACTTACTTTGGATAATTATGGTGAATTATCTTTTAATTAAATATCTAAAACCTTACCCTGGTGTCACTGACTAAGAGCTGAGAAGTCATGTGGCATCTCACAATCAAAAGTCAATTTAATTTTGTAGAAAATTTTTATTGTTATTTTTCTATTCTTTCCCATAACTTCCAATGCATAAAAGGCTAATTTAACGCTGTTTAAAAGTTTCACTTATAAGCGTAAATTAAGTTTCATTAAATGTTTCAATTTGTAGTATAAAAATGTTGATAATTATGATAATTAATAGATGAACTAAAATACACTGATATTGAAGGGATCGAAATTTGGTGGAAAATTTTCTTTTTAATTACTACTACCATCTCTATCGTTATCAAAAGTATACCATTAAAACACCGTTAATGCATTACTAGCTGCTGTAGTATGCGCTTTTGATTTCAGTTTCTCGTTAGTGTATTGCTAATATTTCCCTTGGGATGGTTGCCAAATGGTATTTCATTCGTTATGGGTGTTTCCAGGAAGTGGGACAACTTTTTGAGGGACCCGTATTCCCTTAACAGCAGTAGTGCTCTCGAATCATGATATTAGTTCCGTAACATCCAATCATAAAAGCCAGCATGTTGTTCCTCCCCCTGAATGTTGACAGGGTATACGAGTGGGGTGGATCCTCATGTTATATGGAAGAAAGATTCCTTTGTTTTGAAACGGTGAGATACTTTCTCTTCTCCTTGTTTATGATGGTAGAACGTTGCTTGGGCGTTGTCTATATTTGGTTTGGATGTCTGTTAAGATTGGCATATCTGTGTTATTGTATATTTGTTGTAAATAAACAAGATAATGCTTTAGGTATAGAGTAGGGCTGTGTATCCTGATATAAATAGCATAAGTTGTTAGAATTCTAATTTACTAGTTAGTAGTGACTCACAACACGCATTCATCTTTATTATTACAACATTAGTCTACTTTTATATATTTTATTCAAATTCTACTTTCAATTCACAATTTATCTTATACGGGAATTAGCTCAGAAAATTACTTTCTATAGGTGAGAAAAACTGCCTTCGTAACGACACTTTCGCTGCCGGCGACTGTTTTTTATAAGCAGAAGGAGAAAATGTTTTTGTTTGCCCAAAATTGTGTAACTTGTTTTCAAAACTTACTATTCAAGGTTTCGCCTGCAGGTAATAATTTGCTGGTGGGGCTGTGAAAGGTGAAAGCTTTTTTTTGGTTGCGTTAACACCGGGGGCTTTCTCCGTTTGTTTTCCATACATAATTCGTGTTGGTTTATGATCTCTTTTGTAAAGGATGTGTTTTTGTTATGAGTTACAGTGTTAAGGTTGGAGGTTAGCTTTTAAAAGATTCAGTAACTATCAAGAGAATACCAACGTGTTAAGGCTGTTGTTTCCAATCCCCAAAACGCAACAAAAAAAGGTTACATTTAAATTCATGGTGATATTGCGTTAAAGAGTCTATCGTGGGAGCTTTATTTTTCTATATTTCGTTTATTAGATCGAATCGGGTTCGATTTGAGTTTACTTTTTTGTTTGCTAAAACTATCTATTTTTTGAACTTTGAAATTGTAACCCAATCCGGTCAGCTCTTCTCTCTGTGAAAAATATATTGTTAAATATCATAACTTTGAAATCTGGAATATACTCTGACATTGTTTTATTGAGTACTTTATAGCGATATAGTAGCTCATTTACTTAATTGTTATACAGTTTTAAGAGATATGAATTACTTATCAAACCTTAAAAAATAAAGCTTTATCGAAACAGAATTTAAGAATGAATATTCATTTATTTAACGAAATGTTTTCTCTGTACGTAAAAAGATAATTTTCGTTTTTACATACGCGTGTTGGTCTGGACGTTTTGAACGTATATTTTTGAACTGGTGTAATTGCTATCAACCTTGTAGATGTGAGAAGTCACAATTTCCCTAAAAATAATATAATTACTAGCTACTCGAGAAGTAGAAAGTCCTTATGCAAAAGACAGGATATTCGGAGAATTTCATTCATTTAACAGTGCGTGGGAGAGAAAAGCAAAAGAAGCCGACAAGATTTGTTGCCAAATTTTATAAAATGGATAATTTGTACGCGTAAGATTTTTGGATCTAGTCCATGAATGTGTTTGTGTATACCCGAGTGAATAATCATTCCGTCTTATCTTTATTAACGGAAAAACTTAACACTTCCATCCACACACAAAGGAAAGCCAACTTATTCGTCAGTTATTCGTAGATGTATAGATAACCAATTTTAACCATTTTATTGCGAAGGATACTGTTTTCTGAATTAATAGTTTACAACTCAAACTTGGTTACTTGTTGCCTGTGGTTAAAATATCGTGTTTTTTTTACATAAATGAAGGTATTGGAAGAAATTTCAATCCATCGTTTCAGGTCAAGATTAACCATTCTATTACAGATGTATTCAGAAAAGGAAATACTATACCAAAACCTTGCAAACCAAATTAAAGTCAGCTGGAATACTTTATTCGGGGGTGGAAGGCGAAAGAAGCACAATTTTCTCGAGGGCTCTGACTTTTATGGCATCCAGCCAGGAGAGATTGATGGTCACAAAAGCTTGCCTTAATGTTTCAGAAGAGGCGCCAACTTCCATGTTCCTCCTTTGAAACACAAGCATTCTTTTCAAAATCTGGATCTAAGACTTACATCTGTAGTCCGTTAACCTTCACACTTTCATGGACTGCTGCTGTCCACCCTAATCGTGGGATTTTGAGGCATCAGCTGTGTACTGTAGCGAGTGTAATGTTCTGGATGCGTTGTCAAAAGGGAGGGTTAGGTATTAAATATATTGCTCATGAGTAACAGGATAATTGGCTAGCGCTGTAGACCCGCACCTAGGGGTTTTGGAATAATGTCCCCCCACCCCAGCTCTAATTTTATGATTGGGGTTCGGTCTCATTGGTGTCGTGTCCTCCATTGAACCTGGTTCATAAAAGTCACCATTTCCTCAATGGTAATGGGTTGCATCTAACCTGGCAAGTGACTCAATGCGAAATTCAGATGCGATTCCAACTGAATCTTGTTTGGAAAATGTACAGTTTCTACGGTGCGTGCATTGAGACGATACATTGGACAATATTTTTTTATTTTTAAATTAAAACTTTATGTAAAGTTTTATTGCAAGTTACGTTAAATTCAAAACTGATGTTTTTTGTCCTATTTACTGCAATGTGATAGATAATTGTCCTCTCAAAAAAAATTACCCATAAGTTCCACCGCGTTGTATTAAACGAACTGTTAAGAATGACATTAGGGACGATAACATTCAACGTTATTTTGATGGACACATTTTTTTAAAAATCATTCACCTTTGAATAATCAATTCCCTACCATCCAACTATAAATTCGTTCCTACTATGTGTGCCAACCAAGGATGAGTTCTTGATTGAAAAAATATTGTATCTCAATGGTTGAGGAAACTAAAATGATAATAAATGCAGCATTGATTGAATCTAATGTATAAAAGTATATTTAAAAATAATATACCCTAGTGTGCAACATGCATTAGATTAGTATGAAAGAAAGAAACTTTATAAACCCTATCTTTCAGCTGTAAAGTAACCCAGATAAATTTATGTACAGTTAGTTTTTCAATGAGGTATTCTCACGTTTTGAGATTAAAGTTTATTAAAATAGTAGATAAAAAACCATGAAGAATGACGTTTACATCAAGTATTTCCGTAGCCTAGTTTCTGAGATATAAATTTTTGAAATTTCGATTTTTGTTTGGGCGCGAAAACACTTTCGAATCCCAAATCATGCGCTGTGAGGTCACATCCAATAGAAGCCCGTTTTCTGATAACGTGACTTTTCTGACGTTTTGGCGAAAATAAAATTGAATTTTAAATTATTTAAAACACATTTTTGAACTTAAAAATCAGAAATTTGGGAGTTTTAGACCATAATGTATCGAAAAAGTATAAAATCAAGCAAAACCCTCACTCATGCAAATATAATACCTCATTGTGTTCGAAAAAACTAGATTGAATTGTTCACATGCCTGCTTGACCTTTTACATCAAAATTCACCACCGTTAGGCGCTAAAATTGCATTGTTACCGACCACGTGAAGGGGAATAAATAGTGAATATTAGTGGGAAACCCCGAATCTTTTATATTTATACCCTCAATTCCCCCAGCTTGGCGCCTTGGGAGGCATTGGTTATCCCTTTGACTCTCGTGCTCTGCTGAGGAGCAGACCTGTCTCCCGAGCGTTCAGCGCTCTCCTTTTCAATCGATTCAATCTTCCGTTTGACTGGCGGAGATTTTGTGGAAACCAGCAGACAGAAACACTTGTATGGTTTAACTTTTTCTTAAAGGTCTGGGTCTGTCTTTCGTGATTCTTGTCTCGGGAAAAAGATCCAGATCCGGATATTCCCACGTATTTTTATAAAGCTGGGCTATTTCTGAAGGAAGGGGGCGTTTTCAAGTATTAAGTAAGCGTGTCTTTGGTGATTTTTAACCCCCTCTTTCCCATGGCAGCAAAAATAGGCTAATTTTCACACTTTCCTAAGTGCACGTTAAGCAAACTGACCAACCATCACTTATTCGTCTTGAAAAGGAATTACGTTTAACTTTTTCTCTAAATTACTAATTGCTTAGTTTAATTTTCAAGTGGAATTAATTTGCAAGTGACGTGTGTTCTTTTTAAATACGAAGTGCTTTTAATGTCTTAATGTAAGATGTAAGCATCGCAATCAAACCACCTTCCTCCTTAGTTGCGTACATAATATTAGAACGGCCCAAAGGTACTCCAGTTTGTACGAGAAGTCTTATAAAAATCTAATGTGATTTTCTAGCTGAAATTAAAAGTATTACGCGTGAGATGAAATGTGGGTGGTCTTATTGGAATTTCGCAGTAATTAATTTTTCTATCCATCTGTTCATCACGGCGTGTTATAATTGAACTTCATTGAAGGCGTATTTTTGGGGTCAATAGGGTATCAAAAGTGTGAACGACAATCAGATAATTGATCTTGCACACTGTCGTTAGATGGAATAGAAAACTGGACAAAATTGTCATTTTAATTATCTTTTCCCCACCGTTTTCTCAATCCACCATCGAATTTTAGTCTAACTATCATGATGGTTGATAATGCTTTATTTAAAGATTTGTTTAATTGTATATTGAGGAATTTTTCATTAATATATATATATTCAATTCGGTTTTAAATTCGCCAACCGACAACAGTATTTCAATTACGTTACACATTTTATATAGCTTGAAATATTAAACGTTTACTGTATCCTATGTTAACTATATTTTAACCATAAACATCATTTTAGCAAACAGGCGATTTACATCACCTGTAAATCTATTTATGTGATTAATAAAGCTCTGACATTAATCCCGATCCCCCTATTACCCCACAAACCGAGAGGTTGGGGGGCGGATTAGGTTAATTAATTAATTAAACACATAACTTGATTATAATATTTTGTGTTAACTAATTATTTAATTAATTAATACCATCGTTAACTAATAAATTATTTTATTCGGGTATTAAATAGTTGTAAGGAAACACTTAAATAACTGAAAGAGAACTATTTTAATTTACGATATTTATCTCTGAATAATTCCTATTCGCTTAATAAATTGAATCGTTTATTTCAGAAACCAGTCAAGTGACAAAAAATTGAAAATTTAGTTATTGGTCAATTACTGTTTTGTAAAGGTAAATACATCGTTTGATGCAAAAAAATTCAAGTTCTACCCCCATGTGACGGTGTAGCAAAGCCTAGAAATCCTTGTTTATTTTAGAAAGAAGACAAGTGACAGCGCTTGACTGGTTTCTCTTCCAAACTGTGTGAGTTTTGTGTCGCGCTGATTCAATATGACAGCCCTGTTTTTTATTCACCGCAATGTTCTAAATTCTTCAGTTTTTGTTTCGTGTGTGACAACATTGTTGTTCGTGTTTATTACTTTGCAGTGTCCAGTTTAATAACTGTCGTAGAATTGTTTATATGCTGAATTTGTTAGCACATTTGTGGTGATTACATTGTATTAGTAATAATATCTAGTTCTGATGAAGAACCTGCCTCGAAGCGAAGACGTGGAGTTGTCAACAAAGAGACTTATAAATGCTCTTAATTTTTTTTCGAGCTTAATTATTTCGTGAATGTTGTAGGTCCCAATAAATGTGAAAAAATTAAAGATTTACAAGCTCTTAAACCCTACTTGGTTGGATACCAGGAGTTTTATGAGACAATTTTTCAATGGCCTACAACAGAAGCAGAATGCGAGTGTATGATGAGGAATAGTCATTCCCAGAACAAATATCCATAACAGGGATATTAAACTCTTTAAAATGTTAATTTTTCATTTATTTTTCAAGTCCCAAATGAAATTGGAATATTTCATACGACATTTACGATAGTGATGGTCGTTTGTTTCAGAAACCAGTCTAATGCAGACTTTTTATTATTTTTTTTACATTTTTCAATATAGATAAAAAAAGTTTCATATTTATCAAACAGTTACACAAGTGGATAACTTTCATTGAAAAAAATATAATTTTTTTTAATTTTAAAGTTGTTAGGAAATTTTCTTTGATTTACTCAAAATCAACAATTTGTCACTTGACTGGTTTTTGAAATAAACGATTCAATTATGATGAGCGTTCCTAAAGCCTGCCACTAAGAATCATTTTTAATCCCGTATAAAAAGTGTCTCCCTATTTAGAATATCTATATTTTCAGTATGTGAAATATATCATTGCTCTGCACTTTAAAATTTGAGCTCTCTTCTTAACCGAGCTATACACATTCACCTGAAAAACAAACTTCTATGCTCTCTAATTTCGTTAACACAACCTTTTGAAGTATATCCCAAAACTTATCTGTCTCATGTCCAAAAAAGCAACAGATACCTCCCCCCCCAAAAAAAACCTTCATGAACCATTACCGTTGAACTTGGCTCACTTTCCAAGGTACTCTAAATAATTGAAGGAGATTTCTCTTCTCGCGAAGGTGGCCTCCACACTTTTGCATCGATCCGAGTTAATTGCGATGATCGTCGAGACTGGAGGGCATGCAATCGGAATTCCCCTGGCTTTATGTCTCGAATGAATCGGCACGGAAAAATTGATTGTGGGGTCGCCTTTATTTTATGCATTTTTAAAAATGGGGCGCAGTTGCTTATTATCGACGTTATTTGACTTCTGTGAGGAATGTGGTGAGAAGGGGAGATTTAGTGTTTGTTTAGGATGGTTTTAGGGCGTTTATCTAGAATTTTCTTTGGGTTTATTATTGGCGTTTCTCTTATTATGCGTTTAAAATATGAAGTTGAAGTCTGAATATTTTTTTAAGTTTGGGATTTTTAATTTAATGTTTTGTTTGAAAGCCTCAGCTCGATAAATGTTCGTTGAATCTTTATCATATCTCTTTGGTGTTTATGACTTTACAACTGCGATACTCTTTTCTTATCCGAGTTCAAAATTAAAGAGTAAAATCATTGAAATAGCCTTTCTACCGTCCACATAATTTGTTCAACTTTATAACTGTTTTTTGCGTATCAAACCTGTATCATTGAACCTCTTTTTATATCTATTATAATTGAATTTGAAATTTTTCTACTTGAAATTATCATATTGATAATGGTGTTCAAGAATGTGACTATTTTGGTGCGAATTCTAATTGTTTGACTTTGCCCATTTATAAAATTATTGACAAATGATTCTTCCCCCAAGTCAATTATTTTTCTTAACTTTCTCAAAAAGGGTTTCGTTAAAATAAATAAAAAACCCTTCATTGTTCTGAATTTTATTTGTTTTTAAACACAGTAAGTGCATAAACTGTGCTTCAATTGAATAAAAATCAAATCCTTGATTCATGACCTAAACAATGCAACATTTATTTTATCCAATCTTTTCTAATAAGCTGAAAATCCTCTTCCTTCTCAAAAATGCTACATCAACTGCATCCATCCATCCCGAATATTCAGCCCTACAAAAATTCGGTTAGTGACCTCTCTTCGAGCTCTCTTATCTCTTTCACTTGTCCATTGTCTCTCAAGATAAGGCAGAAATCGGACTTGACTTTTTTCCTCTTTGCAGAAGACGAGGAGGAGGATATGTGTAACATGGTTTTTCTGTAATGTCATCTCTGTCCGGGACAAATGATTTCTGTCGAAGTCCCTCGGTTTCATTTCTCTTCCGGATTCTATTTATATGGGTCACCTTTCAGATTCTCCGACGTGCCTCTCGGAAGAAATTTTTTTTCTTCTGTCTGTGTGTACGAAAAAGGACATTGTCTCTTTCGCTGTCGGACGAGTACGTGGGATTTATGATTCGGTGTCGTGTGGTTGGAGTGCTTTGTTCTGGTTATTGCGTTACGTTTTATGTTTGCTGATATAGTGAGTGGGAAGTGGTGTATAAATCGTTCGTGGAGTACTAATTCGTTTCGACGAGTGAGAGTTTTCTCTTCCAAATTGAGTTTTCTGTGGAGGTAGTCTTAAGTGCATTTGGGACAATTTTATTGGCTTTTCTCCCTGTGGGGTCTGAATTTCTCTTTCCAATTGAAATTGTTCATTGCGTTGAATTTATTAAACATTAGTTAAAGTTTATGGTTTTAGGGCTTCTCCAAACATTATTTGAAATAGAAAACCTATTTTTGAATTAATATGAATTAGTTTTTCTATCTTTATGAGTTTTTGTTTAATTTATAATTAGATATCTAATATCCTTTAAACATTATGCTCTTGTTTGTTGTAAGTATTTTTAAAATAATATTGGTTCGGAAACACATTATTTATGACACATCTAAATTTTTCGATGGTACAGACGTTGTTTTAATGAAAGAAAATTAAAAGTAAATGGTCGAAATAAAATGCAACTTGGTAATTCAGGTTTTTCAGTCCTCTTTTAGAAAATAAAATCAAATGTGGGATGTCAACCAAAAAATATTGTGACTAATTTTATATGAAAGTATAACTCCTTTAAAAACCAATTTTACAGCGTTAATTAGATTCATTAAACTTTGAAAAAGTTACTTTGTGGTATTCCTATCCTTAGCCGTTTGCGCTAATGTAAAAGTCCCATTTTTATTTTACACATGTTGAAAATATGAGTATTTTTACAATATACAGAAGAGCCCCGATTATCCGCGGAATTGGGTGGCAAGGGTACCGCGGATAACCCGAAAAAAGACTAAAAATGAGGTGAAAACACGAAAAAAATATTTCAGCATAAAATCTATGTTTTATTGAACAAAAAACATATGTAAAACTTTTAAAATAAGCAGAAACCTTTGCTCTACATCTATAATGTCTCTAATCTCATCTAAAATTTGCTCTCATCGTTAAAAAAAGTTTCGTGGCACTCGCGGATCATCCGCTCGTGGATAATCGGGGTTCTACTGTAAATGTTGTTTTTGCATAGCAACCCACTTATTGTTCTGTAAATGTTGTTTTTCCTTCAGGACACTCCTCTTGCAGTAAAAACAAATATTGCGCTTTTATTCATTTCTATTACTTTTTAAGAAAGTTTCTCTTCCGGTTAAGTTTATGTCAGGAAACATTTTTGGGGGGGTTAGTTCTTTTTGGAAAACCTAGACGCTTACATACATTTTTATTTAAGAAATTATATTTAATTTTCTCAGAAGGATGAACTAACATTGTGAGGGGAAAAGAGACTTTTCATACACTAATGAATGAATAAATACGCTTATGGTCTACTTAATGGGTAGTTGAAAACATGATGTCTGTATTGAATATACCTGTTAGAGCCAGCGAAACGTTTTAAAAATGCAATGGACGCTCAGATGGAGCTTACAACACTGGTGCCTTTTATTTATTTATTTTTGTAGTTAACACAGACTGCTTTTCTCGCTTCAGCAAGCACCGTAATGCTGCTACAGCTGTTGTTGAAAGCTTGGACTGTGGCTACTGTTCAAGGTTCCGATATTTTACTCTGGCTGGCCTTTTTAAACCGATTGGGGGGAAATAAATTGGTTCGCTACGTGGTGTGAGTGATTCTAGAAATGAGATATTTTTTCTAGTCGTTTTCTTGCCTTATCTGTATTGTTGCCGAATTAGTTTTTATCTCGAGCTTTTGTGTAAACTTACGGACAGGTAGTGTTATTGGAGGCCGAAAGGAATTCTTATCTTTATGAAAGTTTTGGCAATAAGAAACTGAAAAAAAATAATAGGAGCGTACGTGTTTTATGTCGTTGAGGAAAGATTTCGTGGCATACTTTGAAAATTTGAGTGAAAATATTTCTGTGTGGTGAAATAAGTTTACATTTCATCAGTGTCGAGACAAAATTTATTGATTTGATTGAAAAATTACTTTTTGTATATACCAGCTTCTTTTTCTTTTCCCAATCACTAATATTGGTAATTTATCAGAGATATCCAGTTTTACTCGTTATAATAAAAATGGATAGAAAGGGATTTATTGTTTGCGGTATTAAAAATTTTATCCTTTGAAGGCTTTAAAGATGAAAGAGTAATGTTAAACATAACCATCGATTCAATTAAAATTTTACCGATTATGAATGTCAAATAAATGGGAGTTATACTGTCAAATATCAAAGAGTCAATATATGTAAATTAGTCCAGTAACTTGGTAGTTTTTTCAGGAAAAAAATACAGAAGTTTTTTTCTCAACGGTTTTATATGTTTTCGAGGGTGCTGAATCCGAATCTGAACTTTGCATACAAAATTTCGAATGGCATTTTGGTGAAAATTCGAAAAAACCCTGAAATTTTACCTCATTTTTTGGTTTTTTGTTTAAAGAACGGAAAGTATGGGTTTCTCATGAAAATGTCAAATACAAAAAATAAAGATGATAAAACAAGCTACAAAATTGTCTTTTACAACTTTTTTTTCAGACTAATAGTTTGGCCGCTAGAGCGCGTTGAAAATAGGGCAAAATTTGCGCCTGCGGGTAAAAATCCAGAAAATCGAACTTTCATCTAAAAAATAAAGTATTTTATTAAATAAGGTACTTTAAAAACTAGTTTTATAATGTTTCACATGAAATAAACCATCTATTTAGTCTATTAATTAGTATATAAATGCATTTTCCTCAGCCATTTTTCTTAAGAACGCAGTTTCAATAGAAGACAATACTGTAATGATAAGTAAGTCGCTTGTTGAAGAAAACATACAGAAGTTTTTTTCTCAACGGTTTTATATGTTTTCGAGGGTGCTGAATCCAAATCTGAACTTTGCATACAAAATTTCGAATGGCATTTTTGTGAAAATTCGAAAAAACGCTAAAATATCACCCCATTTTTTGGTTTTTTGCTTGTAGAACGGAAAGTATGAGTTTCTCGTGAAAATGTTAAAAGTAAAAAATAAAGATGATAAAACAAGCTATAAAATTGTCATTTATAATTATTTTGTCCAACTAATAGTTTGGCCACTAGAGCGCGTTGAAAAAAGGGCAAATTTTTCCCTGGCGGTGGAAAAATCCAGAAAATGACCCCTCTTCTTCTTTTTCTTCTAGCCTTACAGCCCTTTGTGAGCCTTAGCTTGTTGCACAATTCTATTCCAGGCAGCTCTGGATCTTGCCTTTCCTTTCCAGTTCTGTACTTTCATTGTCTTAATGTCTTCCAAGACATCATCCCTCCATCTTTTTCTTGGGCGACCTCTTGGTCTTGTTCCCATGGGTGTACAATTTAGCATTCTTTTTATTCCTCTATCATCTTCCATTCTCTCTGTGTCCTAGCCATGATAGGCGTTGAGATTTTATAAATCTAATTATGTTTTTACCTTTAATGATTTTCTCCAGTTCTAGGTTTGTTCGAATTCTCCATTGACCATTTACCTGAACTGGTCCCATAATCTTTCTCATTACTTAGAAAATGACCCCTATATTCCTAAAAAAGTCATATTTCGATTTAGATAACTAAGAAAAACTACATTTATAATTTCTTACATGATATAACCCCATTCCCGAATGGAGAAAACCATTATGTTTATCACTTTAAAGAATATATTACTAGGATAATTTTCTGTGACCATGTAATTTTATATTATAACCAAGTTATGCTTAATTTCATCCCTAACAAATCGATTGGATTCACGTTCCTGGGTGTAGAAACTGAAAAATAAATATTATAATTGCACGCGTCAAGAAATTATTGTGAATTTTGTTATCATTAATCATGCCAGGTGATTTTATAATCTACAACAGAAAATTATAGTTTTCCAGAAAGAAAAATTATTCATAGATTTTATAAGTTTGTGATCAGGAGAGGATAATGTAAAAAGCAATGAGTGTAGTAGATAAAAAATTAACTTTTAATGCTTAACAAAAGTTTTCATAGGGAATCGGTGCCTAGCACAAAAAAGAAAATAACAATTGGATTTTTCTTTGCCTAAAAAACCTGCGTTTTTGGAAGGGAATTCCTAAAGAACATTCAATGAATAAATAATATTTGAGATAAATAGTAAGATTACATCATGTAAGAAGTTATAAATGTAGTTTTTCTTAGTTATCTAAATCGAAATATGACTTTTTTAGGAATATAAGGGTCATTTTCTGGATTTTTCCACCGCCAGGGCAAATTTTGCCCTTTTTTCAACGCACTCTAGTGGCCAAACTATTAGTCGGACAAAATAATTGTAAATGACAATTTTATAGCTTGTTTTATCATCTTTATTTTTTACTTTTAACATTTTCACGAGAAACTCATACTTTCCGTTCTACAAGCAAAAAACCAAAAAATGGGGTGATATTTTAGCGTTTTTTCGAATTTTCACCAAAATGCCATTCGAAATTTTGTATGCAAAGTTCAGATTTGGATTCAGCACCCTCGAAAACATATAAAACCGTTGAGAAAAAAACTTCTGTATGTTTTCTTCAACAAGCGACTTACTTATCATTACAGTATTGTCTTCTATTGAAACTGCGTTCTTAAGGAAAATGGCTGAGGAAAATGCATTTATATACTAATTAATAGACTAAATAGATGGTTTATTTCATGTGAAACATTATAAAACTAGTTTTTAAAGTACCTTATTTAATAAAATACTTTATTTTTTAGATGAAAGTTCGATTTTCTGGATTTTTACCCGCAGGCGCAAATTTTGCCCTATTTTCAACGCGCTCTAGCGGCCAAACTATTAGTCTGACAAAAAGGTTGTAAAAGACAATTTTGTAGCTTGTTTTATCATCTTTATTTTTTGTATTTGACATTTTCATGAGAAACCCATACTCTCCGTTCTTTAAACAAAAAACCAAAAAATGAGGTGAAATTTCAGGGTTTTTTCGAATTTTCACCAAAATGCCATTCGAAATTTTGTATGCAAAGTTCAGATTCGGATTCAGCACCCTTGAAAACATATAAAACCGTTGAGAAAAAAACTTCTGTATTTTTTTCCTGAAACACCCTATTTTTGACACCAAGTTACTGGACTAAATTTGATTTTTGAAATTTAAACCTGATTTAGTGTTACATGCATTTTAAAAGTTCTTTCAAATAGTGCTACTATTTCTTAGTTCCGTAGATGACCAAAGTTCCGAATCTCAGAAAAACCTTTTGTTGAATTAAAATATATTTTGTAGTTTAACTTTTTTTACACTTCTTAACTAGAAAATTCGAAAGTTCTTAGTGGCTATCACTCATTCATTTTTACAGAGTATAATAAAATACTTTAAATATTCTTTTCACACTATGCAGGAGACTCACTTCATAAACCTCTAGGTTTTTACTTCACTATTTAACTGACAAGAATAATTATTACTTAAATTAATACTTCACTGCCAAACTTAGATAAAACCAAAAACCTTCTGCGCTAAGCTTTTTCTTCAAAAATTATTTGCTAATTAATCAAGCGTTTCAGTCTTTCGACTTTTCACTTTTAACAAACACTGTATTAACCATAATGCTATGAAAATGATTCTTTAACAAGGACGACAATAAAGGCCCATTCATGTTTCAAAATTTCATTTTTAGAAACTTCTCAATGTGTACTTTGCTTAATGTGCGTACATTGGCGTCCATATTATCTTAGTTAGTCACTTATATTATCCCTCTCCGGATTTTTAGCGGATCACCAATATTGAAAAAGGCCATGACAAATGTTTTCCTTGAAGTGAATAAGAACAACTCCAATCAATTGTGATGAGAGGACTCCGGTCCGAAATAAATTTTCACCCATTATAAAGTTTTCGCTTTTGTCGGGGAGAGTCCTCCCTGAAGGGAGCGGGGTAAATATATAAAAAACAAATTGTGAAAAATTGTTGTTGGATCGATTTCAAAAAGGCCCTCTCTCCAAGGTCGGTGCTCCCATTAGGGGGAGGACGTTTCATTTGTGCTGGCAGAGCAGTCTGCGGTTGCGCAGTGGCTCAATTAGCCGCTTTATCTAAATCAACGATGGGCAACCTACGGCCCGCGGGCCGGATCCGGCCCGCCTCGTCATTTGGTCCGGCCCGCGGAACATTTTAAAAATTATACCAAAAAATCACTCTGGTTTTCGTCAACAAGAGCGAAAGAAGGAATACAGAACTTTCCCCCGAAAATAACTTAATTTTAGCAGTTAAAACGTGCTGTACAACTATATTTCGTTCTTGGGAGGCGTCTATAAGCATGGGAGAGTTGTTACTTCACGACGGACGATCGCCGAAGGTTGATATTCCCCTCCCATGTTACCGGCTCTACCCATACGGACTATATTCATTCTCTGCCCTTCCCAATGCTGCTAAAGTTAATTTGTCCTCCTGAACATTAATTCCTCATCCATTAATTCATGTAATGAAAATCGTTAAAAGTCTGTCCTGAAATATTTTTTCATTACTATGAGCTCTGAATATTATTTTAGCTCATGTTAATGTAACTTAAACATTATAACTATTGTATGTAATCAAAATATTATTTTAGTTCAGATTAATGTAACTAACTTTATAATTATTGTATATTTCGGAGGGGGATGTTGATATTTCGGGAGGGGATATGGGGTATTTTAAGTGGTTTTCTATGGTCAAAAAGGAAATTTTCTGAGTTTCGGGGGGGATTATATTCCCAAATCCTCCCCCTCTAGCTACGCCCCTGATGTAATCAATATATTGTGTAAGTCCAGATTAAATTTTAACTTTAGTATTAAACTTCGTAAATATATATAATAAAACTACTCATTTTTTACTTCAAAAATATTACCTATTACCTACTTTATGGCCCTCCACGTCATTATAATCATTGAATCCGGCCCGCGGATTCAAAAAGGTTGCCCATACCTGATCTAAATGATGCTCGTTGGATGGATGGGCACAAGATGCGACGCGTTTTAAGTGCGAGGTATATCTCGCACGCGCGGGAGATGGATAGGTTGTCGGGGAAACGGCGATATAGAGGCGTTGGTTGAGAGTGACGGGGGCATTTTTAGTTTAAGGGAAGACTGACAGTTTGTTCTAGTGCTGTCTAGTCTAAGATTAGGAGAATGAGACTTAAAGGGATGCCTCGTGTCGTTATAATGATGTATCCTAGTCTGCAATCTGAAGACTTTAGCAAGAGCATTCATCCTTGAATTAGTAATTTTAATAATACTGGTTTTAGAAAGTAATAGTAGAGCACTCCAAGTTTCGTTGAGCATCATTCCTATTACTATCTAACTCTTAATGAAACTGATATTACCCCTTCACTTGTTTATGGTTTGCTTATTTTTGTATTAATTCAGAACTATTTTCGAAACTAATGATTTTATTGGGTGGTGTATATTATTTGATAATGGTTTATTAATGATTTGTTAAAGAAAACTTGAGATTTTGCTTCCCCCCTTGTTATGAATTATTGCTTCGAATTTGTTTACCCATTATATTTCCTCAATAATAAACTGTTTATTCGAAGACCCGTTTTATTTTGTTGGTAAACACAGCATTAATATTTTAAGTTAACTGTTTCCATTATTCATCCCAAAGGTAATTCAAATCGTAATTTACTCTATTATAGAAATTAGTTTAAAATATCCCCATATACAAAAAAAAGAGGAAAACTGCACTCTACTCTAGTGTAAAAAAACCAATGAATTATGCTTAGTTTAAAATGTAACCGGTTTTATAAGACACGAATTTTTTAATAGTTTGAAATACAGAATTAGTGTTAGAAATATTGTGCCTAAGAGTTGAGAAAGAGAATAGAGGCGTTGGATGAAGTTTGCACGATGGGAACTTGCAAGTTGTTTTTTCAGCAACAAAGGAACATGCGTTGGAAAAGGAGTTTTACAGATAACCCTTTTCTGCGTAAAACCTTTTTCATCTCCGACTGAAGTTCTTTTCGTTATTCTTAGAGAGGGCTTTTTGATTCATTTAAAATTGAATTAATACCTAATGAGCTTACTCATTGTATGGTAAGGTATTAAACTAATTCAATATGAATTTTCAATAATCACGCAATATGTACAAGTCGAATCCGCTTAATGTGATCACGGTTAATGTTATCAATCGGATAATGTTATCGGAATCGACAGGTCCCGATCATTCCTATTTAATTTAATGTAAAATACATCGTTTAATGTGATCAACTATGAATCATCAATCCGCTTAATATTATCAAAATTTGTCCATATCTCCTTTAAAACGACCGCTTTTGGGTTCGAGTTTCATTTTGAAGGTCAATTTTTACAAGTAAAAATCTTCTCCATGAGAACATCTGGCGCTTCTTTTTTCTGAAATTAAGTATGGTTAAAAAAACTAAAACATTCCGTATATTATATTGAAAGAAAACGGTTATGGGGGGGGGGTCCGAATCCATACTTGTGATTGGTTAAAGAAACACCAAGATCCACGCTTTGCAGATGTTCCTGATAAGATATTTTGATTTTCCCTTGTTTAATGAAATTTAGATTATGTAATCAATAAGTGGTTTATTGGAGTGGAAGGATATAATGGAGCGGAAAAAAGAGAGACCTTTCTATAAAAATACACAGTAAGCGATTATTTTAATTTTATTAACTGAACTACTCTTATATTTTCCCCTTAAAATTTTTCCTAGTTTAAAAACAGAGTTCTAAATACATTTATTACGATTACATGATTTTGATTTTAAAGCAAACAATCTAGTAACACTCGTTTGCTGTTTTTTTATATGAGATCGCTTATTGTTATCGATCGGATAATGTTATCAGTTTAGTCTCGGACAATTGCGATCACATTAAGCGGACTTGACGTGTTAATATTTCAACCTATTTCCGATAAAGACCTAAAAGGTAATGACTTTGGTTAGGTTTCCTTAAAAACCTTGGAATAAACGAAGATTTTCCAAAGGTTTTGGATAAAACGTTTAGTAAAATATTTCCTAAATAGACATATTTTTTTCCTTTTCCAAATACACTTTGTAGAACTTCTCATATTATATTCTATGTTGATGTGTGTCAAATTTTATTGCAAAGTTTCTTCTTGCTTCTGTATTTTAATTTATATTTTTTACTAAAAGGCAAAAATAGCTTTTAAGCATATTAAGCCTCTTTTTTTATATTCCCTATGCTATTTTAAAAAATTCTTTGTAAAAGAATTTATGGTACTTACTTAGTATTTATTATTCTGTCAACCGTTTAGCGGCTGTGTAATTCAGCAGCACAGTTATAGAACAGTCATTTGGGTTTAATAACGTTTCTTGAATTCAGACGCACGGTCTTGAATATGTAAGAACCGAATTTATTGTATGATTTATTCAGATCGATTTAATTTCTTTGTTTTTTACCTCTATTGAATTAGTTTATTTGCGAAATTATTTAATTAGTGTTCTAGCTTATTCAGGCTAGTCTCACAATAAGAAGAAAAACCGTTATGTGAAAATTTTTATTAAAATGTATTTTTGCCTAATGTTTTACCAGTTAACATATAATGAATTCAAATTGTGTTGTAAAAATACCAGCTGTATTTGAAATAGAATAGCATATGAATTTTGTACAGATATTTTCTTCTACTTACAATGTATAGTAATATAGCTGTATTCTCTTTTAGTGAACAGTCTATAGCTTCTGCAAGAGCATCTGTGATGGTCTATGATGACATCAACAAAAAATGGGTACCCAGTGGATCTTCCAGTGGTTTATCAAAAGTGCACATTTACCATCACATTACAAATAACACATTTAGAGTCGTAGGAAGAAAACTACAAGATCATGAGGTAATATTATAAATTAGAATCTTGGAAGTTTTTTTTTCTAAAGAGTAAGAATTTATAAGAGTTATAAAAAATTAATTTAAAAGAAAGTTTTGTGGTTGTGTTCAATTGTATTATAATGATAAAATAAGTTACATTCATTTATAACCAACCATGTAATATTTTTTAAACTAATTTGTGCCCTTTGCCCCTTTTTTACAGATTTTAAATGAATAACTTCTTACTTAACAAATAAAAATTAATATAATCTTATTTTTATGCTTTTTACGATATTTATGTGCTGAAGTTATAAAATTTATTCTGAACTTATTTATTGAATGAAATTCTTTGAATAGGTGGTGATAAATGCTTCCATACTGAAGGGTCTAAAGTACAACCAAGCTACTCACACATTTCACCAATGGAGGGATAACAAACAAGTTTATGGCCTTAACTTTAGTAGTAGAGATGATGCTGAAGCATTTGCTATAGCCATGTTGAGAACTCTTGAAATTGTTAACCAAAATTGTAAGCAATTAAGAAAGTACACAGTTCTTTTTCTAAAATGTTTGTGTTATATCTAAAATTTATGCTGAAATTATTATTTTCATTAATAATCATGTATAAAGAATTGGTTTTAGCTAAGAAGAAATTATTTTGGAAAAGCTAAAATGGAAAAAAGCTTTAGCAAAATGCTAAAAAAATATATTGGTACAATTTGTAAATATTTATAGCTGCTAAAATTTAATTGATAGTTACTGCACAAAGAACAAACTCAATGCTAAATATATTTCTTTAAAATCCTTATGCAATCCTCGGAAGTTTTCAATTCTCTTATATTTGTTTTATTCTTTGATTTTCTCTAATTAAAAAAAACTTTTAGGTAATTCAGCTAGACCTCCTCCCCCACCTCCTATGAATTCTCAACCAGTATACCAGAGCATAACTGGAGATCTGGACATAAATAATATTGATCAGCCCAAATGGTAAGTATGTCAGTGGTCTTTTCTGAAAAAACATTCCTTCTCATATAATGGATATTTTCCCTAATTGGTATTCTGACAAATTTTGTGCTATTATTTTAACTATTTATGTGAACTGCTGAATATTTCCGATTATAAGGAAATAATTTTTGGAAATTTTTTCAAATGGTATAGCATGGGGTAGACTCTTATTTGGATCTCAAGAGTTTGAGAATATTAATGGAAATCAATACTGGGCTTTCTCTATTGAAAATTTCTTCCTTCCCCTCATATATGCACTTATCAATCATATAATATTTTCTGTCATCCTGCCACTTATAAATATCATAAAATAACCTATAAAATTTTTCTCTATTTAGAGAGTTATAATTGAAATAATTTTAATAAGGCTAGGAACATCAGAATTTTCAAGCAAACATTCCTTAATTTTTAGTGGCGGCTTGATGGTAAAATTATAAGGGGTGCTGCTCCGGCGGTACCAAGTTGGCAACATATTTTAAGCGATATAATGCTGAAATAATATTTCACACAAACGTGGAAAGATGGGAACAATATAAAATTTTGATTTCACACTTAATAAGCGTTCAAAAACTGTCACTTACCTATATTTAGCTGATTATTACGAATAAGAAGAATCAAGATGAAGTCTTTCATTTAGTATCTCAAAAACAAATGAAACTAAAATCAACATTTCGAATTCAAATTGTTCATTATAAAAAGAAATAAAAACTTGGCTACAAAAAATTAAACATAAATCTTTATTGACTTGCCAAATTATCAGAAAAGATTTTGTTCTCTCTCTGTTGAAAAGAAAAAAAAGAAGCTATAAATAAAAAATTAAAACAGTGTTGGAGTGAGAGAAGCTAAAAAGCCAATGTGATTTATTGATTTATTAGTAGTAGAAATCGTTTATTTTTCTTCTTCCCTCAGTTTTTTTCACAGCTCTCTCAAGAAAAAAAGCTATCATTCTTTTGGTCGGGGCTGCTGAAAAGCAGCCCCTTTTCTCGTAACACATTCGCATGCTAAATTCTTGATATTTTGATTTGATATGATAGAGCTAGTGTTTTATACCACGATTGGTATATCTGCGAGGGCTGATCGACCCGGAAAGAAATCTGTTGCCGAGACGGCATAGCAGATAATTATTAATTGAAAAAGGATTATAAAGGACAAAGATTAAAGGGGGAAATAGATATTGTTTTAAATATTGTAAAGCAAATAAAAATTGGAATTTCGGGAAATTTTGGTTGGCGGTGCTGCAGCCCCGCAGACCCTATGGACGAGCCGCCACTGTTAATTTTACTACTAACTATTTTCATGTGATGATGTTTAGGCCCTTTAAAAATTTTTAAGTGAGATCATGTTTGGCCAGCTGGACATTATGGAGTGGTAAATGTGGCCCTTGAGATAAACCCTTAGGATACTCCTGAACTTAATTATAAAAGATACTACTAAATCATCCTCTTAAACCCAGCTATTCACCCTTAATCTGTTTTGTGAGGGTTTTTTGGTGGTAGTTCCCATAAAATTTAAAGTACAACTGGGTAGTTCTAGAATATAGTTTTTTTCATATAATTTTAGCATTTTAATGAGAGTGGGGGACTTAGGGACACTTTGTTTAATTATTTTTCTAATTTTTTTATGTAATGGTAATCAAACACAGCTAATGTATAGTAGGGTGTCCCTTAAAAATCGAAAGTCGGGGAAACTTTTGAGACACCCCCCAATTTTTTTCCTTTTGATATTCTAAGAAAGTGTGCAAAATCTTAAATCGATCAGAAAATATTAACACGTGCCTCAAACGGCCTAAAGTTGGGAAATTTTGACAATTTTCTCATTTTTTCGAATATTTTTAAAAATGCCTTAAAATATTATTTTGTCGAATAATAGGGCTTTAACACATCTAAATATTCATATTTGACCGTTTTTCATTCCCAGCTAGGCGAAATTACCCAGGTTTTAGCCTGGTCATCAATCGGAAAATCATCAAATTTGCCCATTTTATACTGAGAATAGAGGATACAAAAGTCAGTGGGGAATGACTTATAACCACGAAATTCCATAACATGGTACCACTTTTAAACGATATTGATGTGTAGATAAATTATCTGGAGCTAAAATTAATTACTAGCATTATAATTACAGGCGCCATATTGGATTGCATTACCCCTAAAAAAGTTCTGGGATAAATTGTATATGGGCATGTTTGGTATTGGGCAATGCGTATTTGAGTTTTCTAATCTCAGTTAATACCAATAAAATCATTTAACCACTTTTTAAAGCTCTTTACTCAATTCGAATGGCCAGCATATCTTTTATTACATAACTGTAGATGATAAAATTCTAAATGCACAATAAGGGCAAGAGAAATTATAAAAAAATATTAAAATACTATACTTCAGTATATACAGAAGTATTGTATTGTTGAAAAGTTGAAGTTGATAGAAAATTATGACCCGCTCTTCATAATGATTGAGCCCACTACACCCAGATTTATAAGTCATTAACCATGTTTATAGATCTTGTATTTCATAATTTTATACATAAACATAAAAACTTTCTGCAATTCAGCAAATTAGTAACATGAAAAGCCGATTACACACTGTTATTTGGTTCTTAGCTAGGAGAATTTTAAATACTAACTACAGTTTCTGTAACTCTTCAACTTCTCTTAGTATTTTTTCGCACTATGTAATTTTCATTTGGGATAGAATGGCCTAACCTAGCCCTTGTCCCATAAAACCCCTCAATTTTCATTGGTGAACGTTCTTGAAGAAGAAATTAGGTTTCAAATTGATTTTTTGATAAATTTATTTATAAAATTAAAATATTTTAAACTCTCAGTATTTTTTAAGAGTCTAAAATGTCTAAAATTTTTCAGAGTGAAGTGTAGCTCTGACTTTAAAACTGACTTTAAAAAAGGACTGGTTTCAGCAACCATTGTCAATATTAACATTCTCATCACAATATCAGTATCTAATCGGTTTTTCATGTTACAGGAATATTTTATGCTCTTTTGTACTATGAAATCACGATAAAGCATAAAAAAGGCTTTAAACATAGTAAATGGCTTATAAATCTGGGTGTAGTGGGCTCAATCATTATGAAGAGCGGGTCAATTTTCTATCAACTTCAACTTTTCAACAATACAATACTTCTGTATATACTGAAGTATAGTATTTTAATATTTTTTTATAATTTCTCTTGCCCTTATTGTGCATTTAGAATTTTATCATCTACAGTTATGTAATAAAAGATATGCTGGCCATTCGAATTGAGTAAAGAGCTTTAAAAAGTGGTTAAATGATTTTATTGGTATTAACTGAGATTAGAAAACTCAAATACGCATTGCCCAATACCAAACATGCCCATATACAATTTATCCCAGAACTTTTTTAGGGGTAACGCAATCCAATATGGCGCCTGTAATTATAATGCTAGTAATTAATTTTAGCTCCAGATAATTTATCTACACATCAATATCGTTTAAAAGTGGTACCTTGTTATGGAATTTCGTGGTTATAAGTCATTCCCCACTGACTTTTGTATCCTCTATTCTCCGTATAAAATGGGCAAATTTGATGATTTTCCGATTGAGGACCAGGCTAAAAACTGGGTAATTTCGCCTAGTTAAGAATGAAAAACGGTGAAATATGAATATTTAGATGTGTTAAAGCCCTATTATTCGACAAAATAATATTTTAAGGCATTTTTAAAAATATTCGAAAAAATGAGAAAATTGTCAAAATTTCCCAACTTTAGGCCGTTTGAGGCACGTGTTAATATTTTCTGATCGATTTAAGATTTTGCACACTTTCTTAGAATAACAAAAGGAAAAAAATTGGGGGGTGTCTCAAAAGTTTCCCCGACTTTCGATTTTTAAGGGACACCCTAATGTACACTAGCGGAAATAAAAATCCCAACACCAAGAAGGAAAGGAGATATCAAAGTAAAATTTGTTTCTATGATTGAACATAGTATCAATGTGAATTGATTAAAAAATCAGCCTTCCTGGATGTTTGGGGGCCGAGAAAATCGGTGAGGAGTGTTGTCTCCATAGGTATCCATTACCGCCTTCACACGTCATGGTATTGAGTGACAGGGGATCTAAATGACTTTTGAGGGATTGGAGGACCATGTTCCCTCCTCAGGTAGTCCAAATTCATATAGCGCACCAGCGGACGTTCCATACCGGACTAAGTGATTTCTCCTCATTGACCGGACTTGTTTTGTGGGTGTTGGTTCTAGAGAACGGGATAGACGGGGTAAAAATGCAAACTAGGGGGTTAAGAAGAAAGCTTGGACATTGCATACAACATGTGGTTGTGCATATTTCTCTTGTAATTTGTCCCCAGGACAGGTCTGAGGGTAAGGACGGTCTACCGGCTGCAAAATCTCAATGACGCAGCTCTGGTTGGAAAAAGTACTGGTGAATCATACTCAGGAGTTGCAGAAATGGAATCCAATGCATCCCTACTCCGTTACCCTGCATTACCACTCCATGGAACGATTAGAAAATCATCAGCTGAGTGCGCTCTCTCAATTGTGTCTTCAAACTCATACCCAACCGTCGTGGTGCTCCAAACCGAAGCAGGATTCTCATAAACACAATGTCATGAAATTGGGATTTTCATTTCCTTAATTCGTGCACTATTGGAAAAAGAAATGCCCATTTTAAGCCCCTTGTTTATAGACAAAGAAGTAAGAAGCTATGCGGACCGAACGGACGATCCGCAATACTGCAAACGACATCCATTCCACTGCCGCTTGTCCTCAGTATGATCTACCGGTATTTTGGCCAACCAAAGCTGCTTCATTGAGGTTTTTTAGCCGGTTGTCCGTCCTTACCTTCATACCTGTCCTGGGGACAAATTTCAAGAGAAAAATGCACAAACACATGTTTTATGCAATGTCCAAGCTTTCTTCTTAACCCCCTATATTGCATTTTTACCCTGGCCTATCCGTTCGTAAGAACCAACACTCACAAAACATGTCCGGAGAAAGAGGAGAAATCACCTAGCCCGGTATGCAACGTCCGCTGGTGCACCATATGAATTTGGACTACCTGAGGAGGCAACATGGTCCTCCAATCCCTCAAAAGTCATTTAGAGCTCCTGTCACTCAATACCATGACGTGTGACGGCGGTAATGGACACCTATGGAGACAACACTCTTTACCGATTTTCTCGGCCCCCTAACATCCAGGAAGGCTGATTTTTTAATCAATTCACATTGATACTATGTGCAATCATAGAAATAAATTTGACTTTGATATCTCCTTTCCTTCTTGGTGTTGGGATTTTTATTTCCGCTAGTGTATAGTCCTTTGCGCATCTTATAAAACAAATTCAAAAAACCTCTTTTAATGTCCCAATGTCACTAGTGGCCCACCTTGGGAGACTTTCAATGATAGTATTCATGATTTTCTTAAAAAAACAAACAAGCCCAATCAACTTCCAGAATGTCTGCTTCTCCCATTCATTTCTCCATCTTAAGGTGACGTCTTGCCTCACTGATAAATTTTATTTCAAAACATCTTAAATTTACTACGAAATTTAAGACAAGAAGCATTATAAATTTATATTTAATAAATAATAAAAGTTATCAGAAAATTCAAATTACTAATTTAAAATATTATTTACTGTTATTTAAGATTTTAAATGAGCTGTGTCAAATGGTAAAATGGTTTGTTTGTTTATTTAGGAAAATCGTGAATAAAAATTGTAATTTTTTATTTTGAAAAATACAAAAATAACACAAATAAGGAAAAAGCTATGTTTAATAATTAAAAATTTGACATCCAACATATTTTTAATTCCAATTTTTTCTCAGATTTCTTCTTTTTGTCATGGGCTAAATCATTGATTTTTTTGCCAACTTCCAGAAAAAGTTTTGCATCAATATTTCAATTATATAATCATCTTCATTCAAAAATTATTTAATTGTTTTAATGAAAGCATTTTTTTAATTCATGAAAGGTTTCAGATATCTTTTAACATGTCCCTAAATATTCTTTAACCTGGCGCCTCTCAAGCCGGGCCTCCTAGGCCTGATCTCATTGTTAATCACCCATAGGCAAGATTAGCCTGAGTAACAATCGATTAATTTATATTTATCTTTTTAGGACTGAAAATGACAATAGAATTCATCAAGTGCAGTATGGAAGTAATGCAAGTAAGAAACTGTTTCAAAAATGCTTTTTTATAAAACTATATCAAAAATATTTAATAGTTAAAAAGCTAATATGTTAGCTTGACTGAGTGGCTAACATAGAGATATAAAACTTTACAAGACCTTTCAGCTAAAAGTTTTAGTTTCGGAGTACTCAGATTTACTCAGTTTTAAAATCGAGACTAAAAGTAATAAATTACATTTTTTAAAACTCTTTTTAAACCTAACAATGAGATGTAACTACAGTAAAATCCTGTTATAACGAACTTCACGGGACTGTAAAATTTCTTCGTTGTTTACATACCATTGCTAATTTAAATAAACACGGTTTGGGACTTTCGTAATAACAGGATATTTCGTTGTATCAGTATTCATTGTAACGGGATTTCACTGTATTTTCTTTCATTGAAACCTTCTTTTCATCCAAAAATTGATCCTGTTTCAACTGAATAATGGTTAATAACCGTAGCTTAGAACTAGATAACAAACTGAACGCTCTTATCTCGTAAAAGCTCTCTGTATCCTTTTAAAATAATTCTAACAGAAAACAGAAGTGTTCTTCCAATGCATTTACAATAGTTCCTCCCTTTTCCTCCTCCTTGAATCTAATTGTTTTTTCATTCTCTTCTTCAGTGAATGGCTCCCAAATGAACTCTGGCTCTCCAAGCAACACCCTCCACCGAACTGCTGCCCCCAACTGCGCCCCGCCAGCCCCTCCCCAACCCCCTGCCCCACCTGCACAGCCCGCCATGGCCCCTCCGCCCCCACCTCCTCCTCCCCCACCCCCTCCCTCCTCTGGACTGCCCCCCTTGCCCCCTCAGATGCCAAACAACTCTGGACCGCCCCCTCCCCCTGCTCCCCCCATGTTTTCTTCAGCAGGCCCCCCTTGCCCCCCTCCCCCTCCTGGAGCCTCGGCCCAGAGGCCCAATACGGCCAACATGTCTCTGGCCTCTGCCTTGGCCAACGCCAAGCTAAAGAAGACGCAGAAGGTGAGTTTCATCACTTGTTTGTCATTTTAACTTATCTTTTACTATTACGTAAAATGTTCCTCTTCCTCATCAATAAGATACTTATACCGCTTCAAGATACTAGAAATTTTTTCACACAGTAGTATGTGAGAATAATCGGTTAAGAAATCGGTGTTACCAATGGGAAGTTTTTTTTGCTATTAATTGTTCTTTATAATGACTTGTATAAATCTAGTTAACTGCTGTGTAATGAGCATTTACAGTTTGAGATTTCTCTGGTATTTACCTGCTGTACTAAGGCTTGTGATACCATTACACTGAACAACCATAATTGTTGAGGTGTGTTTTTTCTGTGTATTAAAACATTTCCCTTGTGCTTTCTTTCTTTCAAAACTGGATCAATCCTTAGGACTTAAAATCCATTCATACTTTACTTTCTTTTTTATTCTTCAGTTCTATCATTTTATAAACTTTGAATGAACTGCAGAAAACCGCATTTGAATGAACCGCATTTTGAAACTTTTCTCAAATGAACTGCAGAAAGCTATTTTGAAGTTTAGCCATTTGATTTTATAGAGTGTTTGAATTGACAAAGTATTAAACATTAAAAACTGTTTTTAAAACTAGACTAATTGTCTAAATATTTACTTACTGGCTTCAAGAGTTTCAAAAGCCTTAGTTAATAATTAAAGGATTTATTAATATTTTTTTTAAATTACAGACTGAGGTAAATAATGATGCAAATAAAACTCCTGTACCTCCATCTGGCATGGCTAGTATGATGGATGAAATGGCCAAAACATTGGCTCGAAGGTAATTACCATGTATCCAAAACTTACTTCTACTGTCCCTACTTTTTTGCTAGATCACTTGTATTTTGATAAATTTTTTTAAAAATGTAAATACTTTGTATTATGATTTTAGCAAAATTAGTTTTGTCTATGGTGGAATATTAAATATTTTTTAATCATATTCATTCAAAATATTGTTTGGATCTGTTGTATGTGAATTAAGAGCTGTATTATAAACTGTATGAAACTTATTACACAGGGATCATTGCTTAAGTCGTATCATAACTTAACTTTTCAATTTCAACTCTCTTGATTATTGTAATAATTTTTATTCAGAGTTTAAAAACTGAAGTAAAAATTCTGATTGTTGTTGTATTAATACTGCCTGCATATAGAAACACTTTATACGGAACTAGTGTTTTGTTTCCTGAGAAGTTAGTGAAAAGGAGATTTGTTGAGTGACTAGATGCATTCTTTATGTTTTAAAGAAATTTTTTTATTTATCTATTATACTCATTAAAAAATGCATACTTATGTTCTCAAAATTTTATTTTCAGGCGAGCCCAAGCAGAAAATTCACAAAGTAACATGGTAAGTTAAAGTTCAAGTAAACTCTTTTAAAAATTTTGTTAGCTCTTATTATTAACTGAGTTTATTTTATAGGATGATACAGCTGATAAAAAGTGGGATAAAAGCTCAGCTAATGGTAATGGTGCCAGTTCTGGATTAGAGTCTCCTAAAAGCGGAAGGAGGTAAAATTTGCTTGGTGGTTTTTCTTTAAAGAGCACAAAAAATTTTTTTACCTCTATATTTTATATTTTCTTTGTATACATGTTTACAATTATGTATTAACATACTGTTAAAAGTATTTTTCTTATCATTTTATTTCAGGCAAAGGATAGGATCTATTGGTGACATGGATAATTTAAAAGCGAATGGAGGTGACTTCTATGACGCCGACCGTCTGAAACAAGACCTTTTGGTAGAAATAAGAATGGAGCTGAACAAAGTTAAGCAAGATATTATTGAAGGTATTATTTTTTTTAGTACGATGCTTAATTTCATTTGTAAAGCAGAAAATTCTAAACCTTTAACATTTTTCTTCCGTAAGTATGATAAATGTAAAAACGAAAAAGATCATCCAATTTTTAGCATATGTGCAGGTTTTGTCTCTGGTATACTATTGTGAACATTTAATGTAGTTCTGTGTAAGTATAGAGGTTAACCAGGTTTAAGTACATTCATTTTTGGTTTTGCCAACAGTAAGCATGAGTTGCAAACTGGGAAAATGCTTCATAAACACATTATCCAAATTTCAACCATTTTATGAATTTCAGGAAATTGACACTTAAAGTCATGCTTACAACTTCTAATATTGAGTGAAATTATCATATTTAAAATAAAACAGTAAAAAATAATCAAAACAAATTTGGCTATATCATGATCGGCTGCCAGAGCTCTCCCAATTTGCAATCACGCTTCACCACTTATTGTCATTGATTTAGACGGGGGATTCCCAATTTTTACTGAAATTCTCCTGTTTTTTAAAAACTTATTTATTTTACAAAGTTTTTTGTTGGCAAATTCCTTTGGCAGACATGTCAGAAAGGTTGGATTTTTCGTGCATATTGACTGCAATGAGGAAAAATAAAATGAGCTTTATAGGATTGCTGAATTTCACCCAAAACAGCATCCTTGTTTACAGGCATCAATGTTCTTAATTTATAAGATTAAAGGAAAATATTTTATTGGTTGCTTAAGCCACAATGGTATATGAAGGGATATTCAATTTTTAACCCCAAATGATGTTCAGGACACTTTCTTTTTATCTGTGTCAAAGTCAATGATGGTCCCTACTCTGTGTTACCCGCAACCACTTTTGCACCAAAACCTATTGTTTCTCATGCTACATACGTATTTGCACACACGACTCCTATTTTACAAAAGGGGCACATTCATTGTTTGTTTTCATATTGGGTAAATGTTTTATGTATTTTAGTGTCCATACATAAGTATTTTTCTATACTTGTATGGTAACGAAATTCTCTATTTTCAGCCATAAGAATGGAGCTCAACAGAAGGTAATAATTTCCACTTTCGAAAGGAGCAAGCCTTTTTTATTTAATATATGGAGTCATTCAACTGAACAGGATCTTGTGAGTTTGCCTTTCGTAATGAGTTTCATACTGTACATAAGTGTGTAACTACTTTTGCCTTCTAAGAACTTTTGTGAACTTTTTTGGTAAATAACTTGTTCGCATTTATACTTTTTCTAGAAACCAAGTGAAATGAAAGTTTTTCTTTTTATTTCAAAACGATTCTTTCTTGTGATGAACAAAGATACTGGTGTGTTTGGAAACTGCCTTTATGCTAAGTCAAAACTGAAACTCACCAGACACCACTGAGGAGTTGGTGGCCACTTTGATAGTACTTTTTACAATTATTACTTTTAGTTAGTGTAGATGACTGGTAAAATAGGTACACGAGTATTTTATAGCGTTAGGTAAAAATTCTAGCATTACCAAAATGCAATAAGTCTATGAATTAGGCACTTTTTAACTTTTTAGTAGACCACTATATTTTTGTAGGGAGTAGAATGTTTTTTATTTACAGACAGGAGTACAAATGTTATGGTGCTGCTTTTTGGATGAAGGTTTAAACTATAGGAAATTATCTTTTTCCTTCTACCAAACCCTGTGATTACAATTAGGATTCATTGTATGGTTAAAGAGTGTGCATTATTTTGTTGTTGAAGCATTCGTTCCGAGTAATTTACAACCTTAATATTTCTATTAGAATATTGTAAAATAGGTACTTAATTCTTTAAATAGTTACCATGTGTAAAGCATTTTAATTTTTATTTTTGGTAAAAAAAACAAGAACTATTTTGTATCAACGACTAGTTTTGACACTTGAGTGTTTTTACTATAACTGCACTTTAAGGTATTTCAACAACAATTTTTCTTAACATCTCCCTTGCAATTAAAACCTCCTTTGTCCTTAACAACAATTGTAAAGTAACTTATCATAATAATAATATTGCAACTTTCTACTTCTGAGATAGTTTCATGTTACTTTTGACTTAGTATGAAGATAGGAATTCTTAACTCCTACCAGTTAAATTTTTCTAATAATCTGTGCCTTTTGGCACATGCTAAGCAAATGCTCTTCCATAAATACCCATTGCATTCGCCTAGCTGGTTTGGCTAAAGATAACCATGTTTCTAACAGGATTGTTTTGATGATTGTACACTGATTTTCGCTATTGAATTCTATGAAATGTGGAAATGGTGATGATGTGTGTATATTAATGATATTCCTACTTACTCTAACAAACTTCATGTGTGTTTACTTGAGCTTTTATGATATGGATGTAAGTGTAGTGTTTTTAATATGTTTTAAATGTAACGCGAAATGAACCCTGGAGAAAACTCTTGCCTTCTGATAATTCTAAGGCTTCAGAGCTTCTTCTTGTAGAACGAGAAGGAAGAATTGCAGGATTTTAGAAGCCATCGAAACTTTTATGTACTTGTTCATTTCCGTATTTTTAGCAAAGCCATTTATATATTTGAGTATCTTGATACACACATTTGTAAATAGCTATCAGTCTTACCCAACCAAGTTAAATACTGTCTTCTCCCCATAAAAGTATCTAGCAATTTAAAAATTCTTCTGCAATCGCTATTTTAACTTCTGATTTTAAAACTAGCATTTTTATTCAGTTATATTGATTCTCTATTGTAAATAAGCAACTCTGCAATTGTAGATATATAAGAATCATACATATAAATTGAATTAAAATTGGTTAAGCTTGGGAAAGCATTTTCTATTGCATTTAATGTTGGAATGCTAAAATATTTTTGTTAAGGTGTTGTTATTAATAATCTTACTACACTGGAAAGATTATTTTTTTAAATTCTTTGAGATATAAAGACTGACTCTTAGGTCATCCTAAGGTTTTTCTTTTAGATTTGTAAAATTTTTTAGTTAAATCTACAATTATTCTGACCTGTAAAAAATTTTTATCCAACTTGTTATTTTTCATTTTTGTGACTCTGCTTAAAATGCTGGACATTTTAAATATACATCCGTACTATATGTGTAGTTATTACCTAGCATACCTGTGTAATTCTGTTTTTAATTTATCATTTTATAACTGTATGAGCTTTTAATTAGTTGATCCATTTTATTGAGATTATTTTGTTTTCATTACTTATTTCTTCTACTAATTATATTGTTTTATTTTCTAATTTAATGTGCATATTTAACTAAATTATATTCATTTACGCATAAATCTAATTACCAAATATATCATTGATCAAGATTGCATTTAAAAACTTTTTAAGTTTAGCAGATTATTTTATTTTTTGCTTTGTTAAATAGTTTACCATAATGAATAAAATAATGTTTAATCTCTTTTAAAACAATATAAGAGTTGTTGATAAAAATGGCAATAGATGTGCAATATAGCAAGCTGGTAATTTTAAAATTTTCTCTGTTGTGCTTTTCAGCCAATTTTTACTCTTATTGCATTTTATGTGAATTTTTATTCATGTTTTATATATATTATCTACTTATTAACAGAATATTTCCTCTAATTAATGAAACATCTGGTACACACACATTTCCTTTTTTCCAGTTCAGGAGTGTCAAAATTGATATTTTTCATGGCACGCAGCCACAAAATTTAATGTTTTTGAATTAGTTAAAATCTTTTAATCCAGTTGGATTAAAAAATTATTTTCTCTTCTCATTTGTCCCCTTTTATTTGAACTGAAAAATATCTAAGGGAACAAGAATTTATATAAAATTTTAGCTTTATATTGATATTATGTTTAAAATCCAGTTTGCAAGAATCCTCATGGTTGCATTTATAAGACCTGCTGTAGAAATTATAAAAATATAAGTTTGACACGCCTAATCTTAATATTTTTATTAATAACTGGAAATGGGTTGATAACTTGAAAAGGTAGATAGAAATACGCTTGTCAGTGATATCAGTCTTAATTTAAAGCTTATTTATTAAATATAAAACATTGTTTGGTTGAAATAAACTAAGAAGAATGGCATAGTTGAAGCTATATGTGTAGGATTTCCAAGAATTTTGTATGAAAATAGTGTGTCAAAAACTCTAGCATTTCAAAAAGCAACTTAAAACAATGCTATTAAAAATTTGTACAAAAGAATGTGTACATGTTGATTACCTTTTTTTACATCATACAGGTATTTTCTTTTGAAAAATTGTCTACTCGTTGATAATTTAAGTAAGGATTTTTTTATGTTTCCAGGCCAATGAATAAAAGTTACTCTTTAAACATAGTTTTTTAATTGTGTAAAAGATCTGAATTTTGTATCTATTTTGCATTTACATTTGAATGTGTTTTTCCTTTTCCCCTCTTATGAGATTACACCCCTTGTCATTCTTCTTATTCATTACCTGTAAAGCTGTAAAACCTCTGAAATTGTATTCAAATGTTAACTGTAAATTACTGGCCACTCTTGTGGTGTATTATCAACTGTTCTGGTATTGTATGAAAAACATGTGTAAAAATGCATATATACTCCTAGTACTGTTTTTGCTCATTTTTATTGTATTGTTGCTTTTAGCAGTATTTTTTGTTAATTTTTTACTTTTATATTATACATCTAGTCAGTGTGGCGTTAAATAATTTAAATTGTTGACATTATATTAATTTTCAATTGTGTATTTGTGGAAATATTAATTTCCAAAGAAAACGAGGTAAAGATATAATTTTAAAGTGTGTTTTCAGTGTAATGTATAACAAGCATTATCTTTGATTATGCAAAATCATATCAATCACTATGCAAGCGAGTGTTTGACAAAGACAGCTCTGTTAATGCTCAATATGGATAGTGCATAAAATATTAATGCCTGTGAAAAAGGCAGTGTGTCCTGTCGTTCTGAAAACTCCTATTTATAGAGTGAAAAACGTGTTTACTGTAAGTGTATAGTTTTCAGTTTTTTCACTTTGATGTAAAATTAAGGGTATTTAAGTGAAAATAAAACATAATTCAATCGAATTCAGTGTTTCTTTCAGGTTTTTTCTAGCAAAATGTTTGAGCTGGTAACAGGACTGATGAAGTTTACCTTCCAGAAATTTTAATGAAATTATCTAGTCTAGGGCAGGGGTGGGCAACCCAAATGATCTTGTCCTCCCCCAGAAAGTTTTTGGAAATTCGACTAATTAACAGGTTTTTAACTCGTTTTGGTGCACTTAGTCCGAGTTTCGGGGGGCCTTTACTTAATCTAAAACTTTAACTTTTGACTTAAAAAATTCTCGCAGAATTATTTCAAGTCGGCCGCGAGTTGACCACTCCTGTTCTAGGGGGAGACATTAGAGTGGAGATAGTGGGTCAATGGCTAGGAACTGAAAGACAAATGATGTTTGCTTTCCAAAGGAATTTTTGAGATATTTCTTGAGAAAAGATCTTATAAAAAATCTTATATAGTATACTGAATCTTAAGAATTTAAAAAAAAACTATAAGAGTTGGAATAGAAATTGGGAAAAAATTCTACTTTCAACAAAATTTTTACTTGAATTTTATTTATGAAAATATCTATGTTATAGTCTGTTCATTTAGAATGAGCAATTGAGACGTAATGTATTAGAAGCAGTTACTTTTATAATTATCATCGAAAAAATTTTCTTGTGCAATTACTAGGCAGCCTAAACAGAAGTGGTTAAAGTACTTTAAAATAATCGGTTACTAAGGTTGCGTTATTGAGCGTTTTTGCACCTGCTTCACCCGCCTATTCTAAATGAACAGACTAGATCTTGTTTCTTATAACAGCAGGGATACATAAAGGTTTTGACTTAAGGGTCCATAAAGGTTTTATAAATGCATTAAAAATAATCTGAAGATTGCGGATAAGTGCAAGTAACTACAAAGCTGGCCACTGATATAAATTCAGAATGGTAAGACTTGCACAGTAGCAAATCTAGGATTTTTGTCTGGGAGGGGCAGGGGGGACAACCGCCCCCCCAAGGTTTCCACTGTTATGCGAAAAATAACTGCAAGTACCTTGAAAATTCTGTAACTTCCAAAAGGAGCTTTGGGTGTAACCCTAAAAGTCTCAAAAGAAGTTAGAACACTACTTTTGAGGGTCAAATTTCAAAAACTTTTCTGAAGGGTGAACCCCCAGCCCCCTTCTTAAATTTTCACATTTGTTATCCAGTGTTTTTCCCTTGAAAATTTTGCTCTTTACAAGAAGCTTTTCCTTTTTAGTGCTCCCCAAAGAGTTTGAAAAAGAAATGAAACACTAGTTCAAAGGGGAAATTTCAAAAAATTTTCTGGGGGAAGACCCCTAGGCCCCCTTGAAACTGACATTTATTTCCATTTTTACCTAGAAAATTCTGTGTTTTACAAGACACTGTTCTCTTTGGATGTAGCCCAAAAAGAGCTGGAACTCTACTTTAAGTGGCAAATTTACAAATTTTTTCTTTCCTAACCCACACTCCCGATTTTTCTTGGAGTTCACGTCAAATTTTGACATTATATGTAATAGCGTTCAAATATTACTTTTCTGTATTCTAACACTTAACCTATAAATGTTCTTGTTAGGGGATACCTTAAAAATGAAGATAATGCAACGCCCCCCCGAAAAAAGCCTTGAAATCAATCCTTGAAAATGATTTTCATTTTCAAGCACAATGGAAACTCCTTGAATGTAGGCTGTACTCCTTAAAAACTCCTTGATTTTCATCATGAAATTTTTTTTATAAATTTATCTTGTCTATAAAAATAGTTTCAATCTGCATTATTTTTGAAAAAAATAGTGGGTTACCGCGGAAAAATCTCGACTTTTCGTGAAAGTGAGAGTGATTTTAAAACCTGATTCAGGAATGCAATTGGCAAAGCGTGCGTTTTAGGCTGCGTAAAATTTTTTCTCTCAAATACTCCTTGAAATGTTTAAAAACACTCCTTGATTTTGATTTGTGAAAAATTGTATGAACCCTGTTCATAATTTTTTTTGTGAATATAACCTTGTTAGAATCAATTTAACAGGGAAATTTTTATTTAAAAAATCCGAAAAGATTTAACTTGAAGAGGTTGCAGCCACATAGCCCCCTTCTCCTGAGCTTCTACAGTAGCAAAAAAAGTGCCTCAGTAATAATAAAAAAGAGATAATCACACAATTCAAATTCTTTAGAAAAATCTGTCTAATTAAACTAAACACCTTTCAAAAATATTTAATCAGCTATTATAAATTAAAATTTATTAATAAATATTATTCCACAAAAATTTTTGCACACTGATTTAAAATCAAATTAGGTTTAAAGTTCAATGAAGATACTTTTAAATCACAAGCAGACATAGTTTGAGTGCTAAAATATTAATCACAGGCACCTCCATTCGCGCTTGGGGGCGAAACCTTTCATTAAAGTCGTCTGCTGTTAGTCACGCGCGAATGCCTAGGATCACGCAAGGATTCTAAGCTGGGCCTAAGATCATTGACCTTGAGGTTAAGAATTCTAACCCCTCCTCGTGATATTGTGATGCCCGGGACGAGCATCTCTAATTACTCTGAAGCTCTCGGAGGTTGTGTGCTCCAAAGAGACAATTTAGAAATATAACGCTGTGGTCTTTTTTTTTGTCGTTGTTGAAAACGTCTCTCTTTCGGGAACCTTGTGTTTCCAGTTTGAGAGGCGAAGAATGTACACAAGCGGCATTTTTCATCTCTATTAAGCACTTGAATGGCTTTGGAGACGATAGTTACTCAATTTGATCATTGATACGCTTTCATAAAATTTTGTCGGTCGTGTATTCATATAAGGATAAGGGATTAGGGGATAGAGAAGATTGATATATTTTTGTTGTCGTTCTGCGCAATTTGTTACATCTACTATGCTATTTTTTAAAAAAATCTAAATATTTTTTTAATGTAAAATGTGTGATTACTCTCTTTTGCTTATCTGCTCTGATATGTTTGTGGGTAAAAAGTAATAAAATTATTTAAGAAACTCTATAAAATCATTTGAAACAGACCAGCATTTAATGCTTTTTGAGCTGTCCAGTCCAAATAATAAAAAAAATTGATATTAAATATATGTTTTACTCTAGTCACTACATAAGAAACTAAATGAAACTACTTGTCAGAAATTAAATGTAGGTAGCATTTTAGGGCAATTCTCTCAATCCAACATCTTCTTATTTCCTTTTTTGCAGGGAGGGGGCAATGTTTATTTATGATACAAATTTATACATCTTACATTATTCCAAACATAATTTTAATATCTTCAAGTGTTATACTTCAGCTAAAATATTTGTTGAAATTCCAATATTTAACTATTTAGTCCGGTAATTTCAATTTAAAAGCATTTCTGCATATAAAGACTACCAACACTCGACTACAGATTTCCAACTCAGCGATAACACCTTGTTATTAACAACAGATATTTTTTGGTGAAAATTCGAAAAAACCCTGAAATTTCACCTCATTTTTTGGTTTTTTGTTTGTAGAACGGAAAGTATGGGTTTCTCATGAAAATGTTAAGTACAAAAAATAAAGATGATAAAACAAGCTACAAAATTGTCAATTACAACTTTCTTGTCAGACTAATACTTTGGCCACTAGAGCGCGTTGAAAATAGGGCAAAATTTGCGCCTGCGGATAAAAATCCAGAAAATCGAACTTTCATCTAAAAAAGAAAGTTTTTTTAAAAATAAGGTACTTTAAAAACTAGTTTTATAATGTTTCACATCAAATCAAACATCCATTTATTCTATTAATTAGTAGTATTTAAATGCATTTCCACAGCAATTTTCCTTAAAAACGCAGGTTCAATAGAAGACAAAAGTGTAATGATGAGTAAGTCGTTTGTTGAAGAAAACGTACAGAAGTTCTTTTCTCAACGGTTTTATATGTTTTCGAGGGTGCTGAATCCAAATCTGAACTTTGCATACAAAATTTCGAATGGCATTTTGGTGAAAATTGGAAATACGCTAAAATTTCACCCCATTTTTTGGTTTTTTGCTTGTAGAACGGAAAGTATGGGTTTCTCGTGAAAATGCTAAAAGTAAAAAATAAAGATGATAAAACAAGCTATAAAATTGTCTTTTACAATTATTTTTTCTGACTAATAGTTTGGCCACTAGAGCGCTTTGAAAAAAGGGCAAAATTCGCCCTGGTGGTGGAAAAATCCAGAAAATGACCCTTATATTCCAAAAAAAAGTCATATTTCGATTTATATAACTAAGAAAAACTACATTTATTATTTCTTTCATGATATAATCCTACTATTTATCTCAAATATTATTTATTCAATGAATGTTCTTTAGGAATTGCCTCCCCCAAAAACGCAGGTTTTTTAGGCAAAGAAAAATCCAGTTGTTATTTTCTTTTTTGTCCTAGGCACCGATTCCCAATGAAAACTTTTGTTAAGCATTAAAAGTTAATTTTTTATCTACTACACTCATTGCTTTTTATATTATCCTCTCCTGCTTACAAACTTATAAAATCTATGAATAATTTTTCTTCCTGGAAAACTATTATTTTCTGTTGTAGATTATAAAAACTCATGGCATGATTATTAGTAATGATACCAAAATTTACAATAACTTCTTGACACGTGCAATTATAATACTTATTTATCAGTTTCTACACCCAGGAACGTGAATCCAATTGATTAGGGATGAAATTAAGCATAACTTGGTTATATTAAAATTATATGGTCACAGAAAATTATCCTAGTTCCTAGTATATTCTTTTAAGTGATGAACATAATGTAGATAATGGTTTGCTCCATTCGGGAATGGAGTTATATCATGTAAGAAATTATAAATGTAGTTTTTCTTAGTTATCTAAATCGAAATATGACTTTTTTAGGAATATAAGGGTCATTTTCTGGATTTTTCCACCGCCAGGGCGAATTTTGCCCTTTTTTCAACGCGCTCTAGTGGCCAAACTATTTGTCGGACAAAATAATTGTGAATGACAATTTTATAGCGTGTTTTATCGTCTTTATTTTTTACTTTTAACATTTTCATGAGAAACCCATACTTTCCGTTTTACAAACAAAAAACCAAAAAATGAGGTAAAATTTCAGGTTTTTTTCGAATTTTTACCAAAATGACATTCGAAATTTTGTATGCAAAGTTCAGATTTGGATTTAGCACCCTCGAAAACATATAAAACCGTTGAGAAAAGAACTTCTGTACGTTTTCTTCAACCAAGCGACTTACTTATCATTACACTATTGTCTTCTATTGAAACTGCGGTCTTAAGCAAAATTGCTGAGGAAAATGCATTTAAATACTAATTAATAGAATAAATAGATGTTTGATTTCATGTGAAACATTATAAAACTAGTTTTTAAAGTACCTTATTTTAAAAAATACTTTCTTTTTTAGATGAAAGTTCGATTTTCTGAATTTTTACCCGCAGGCGCAAATTTTGCCCTATTTTCAACTCGCTCTAGCGGCCGAACTATTAGTTTGACAAAAAAGTTGTAATTGACAATTTTGTAGCTTGTTTTATCATCTTTATTTTTTGTACTTAACATTGTCATGAGAAACCCATACTTTCCGTTTTACAAACAAAAAACCAAAAAATGAGGTGAAATTTCAGGTTTTTTTCGAATTTTTACCGAAATGCCATTCGAAATTTTGTATGCAAAGTTCAGATTCGGATTCAGCACCCTCGAAAACATATAAAACCGTAGAGAAAAAAACTTCTGTATTTTTTTCCTGAAAAAACTACCAAGTTACTGGACTATGAAAACTCCTATTTAAAAAGTGAAAAACGTGTTAGTACTTTTTTGTTAAAACAACTGGTGGAATCACTCCGTCTCGCCAGATAGTTTTCCTGCATTTATACAGATACTGCCACAATAAAATGTTACTATCTGAAATAATACTAATGAACTTTAAATTATGATGATTCGGATTCCTTTTAATTCCGTTCCGTTCCCACCTTCCCCCATACGTTTCCATTTCTCCCGCATCCTCCTATGCATTCTTAAGAAATATGTTTCCATTCACATAAAAAGAACTCAGCATTAGAAATTTAGCATATTTAACTGATGCATCCAATCCCAATCCCTCCTTATGCAAGATTCTTTTTAAGTGGACATACGTAGCTGCTGTAAAGGCTATGTCTTATTGGCCGAATCTAACCTTAGACTGACCAATCCACTCTCGAGGAATTCTTATCTAAGACCAATGACCGCAAATGAGACCCCTTTGGAGCCTTTCAAACGAGGGGGAGGAGTGACAAAATGATACAAGAATGGAACAAAGGGGAGAGGGAACTCAAACTTTTGCAACAGAGCAAAATTTACTTTTTTCCGCTGTTGAAATTTTGAAAGATACGTTTCTTCTACTAAATTTAATTTTAAAATGTTTTTTAAAAGTTTAACTTTAGTTTTCATAAATATGACATCACATTTGAAACGGGGGGTCATTGATTGAATGTCACTTACAAATAATGTTAGCTAATTTTGACTAAAAAATATCCTTCACTTGAATAGTACTTTTGTTCTAATATTTTTTACTATTATTTTGAAGAAAGGTTTAAATTTATTAATTGATTAAAATCTCTTTTTTAGGAAAGCAAATGACCCTTTCATTGTGGGAGACAGTGGCAAAACCAGATATTGTTTTAGTTGGGGCTAATATTTATTTTTTGTTATAAAAAAGTTTTATAAATTTTTCAAAAGGAATTTTAATAAATAAAAATTTAAATTAACTCAATGTTTTAGCTGATAATATTGACAAGTTAATGATTTTTCAACTTGAAAACATATAAATAATGAACATAGTCAGAACATTTTCAGAAACTCAAAACCCCTTTTATCAAGCATAATGCGTAAAATCAATTCACAAATCAATCAACAAATTTAGTAAATTTTTTTCATACCCAGGCCTCCTTTAATGTTCTAATAAAATTTACATGAATTATGTAAATTTGAATGAATTTTATTAAACAAATCAAGAAAAATGAAACATTTTAAAATTATTCTTCCTAAGTGTAAAAAATGATGGGAGACAATTATTTCAATTTAATTATGCTTATAATTTTAAAACTCCGCATCCTAAAAACTGTTCATAATATTCATATTGGATATTGGGAGAGACTTCTCTTCCTCTTTTGCATCTTAGGAATCCATACCGGGCGTCTCTAATCTTCAACACCCTTTCAATAAAAGATCTATTCCAGCGGTTCTCAAACTGTGGTCCGCGGACCCCTGGGGGTCCGCGGCTCCTTTCTAGGGGGTCCGCGAGTTACATTGAAGAATTCCTCAAGCTACTTTTAGAATTCCCCAAATAGTTTCAAAATTAGATGAAACACTAGTTTTAAGAGGTAAATTTCAAAAATTTTATGGGGGAGAACCCCCAGCCCCCTCGAAATTTTGACTTCAATGCATAATATTTACCTTGAAATTTCCAGACCATCACCTCAGAGACTTGGAGTAATTCAGGGGAGTAATAAGGGTGTGTGAAGGGGCCCTGAAATTTGGATTTGGTGTATAAAAACAAGTTAAAACCCTGTTTTTGGGATCAAATCTTCGAAATGGGGGAGCACCCCTGAACCCCCTTTAGTAATTGGTAATTTATTATTTAAAATTTTTATTAAAAAGTTCATCAAAATTGAAATCCTACCTAAGAATACATTGTCTGAAATTCGTAACTAAGAAATATAGTTAAAATCCTGTGTGTTTTTAGGGACAAATTTATCTAAAACTTCTCTGAGGATGACCCCCAGATACCTTTTTGTTCTTAAAACTCCATTGTAAACTATTTTTAACATTAAGTTCATCAAAATGCAAATATTACATAAAAATTTATATTCAAAAAATTTTAACTAGGGGTATTAAAACTAATTTAAAATCTGTTTTTCTAATTGAATTTCAAAAAATTTTCTGGGGGAGGACCCCCCATTGTAGGTAGAACTTAATTACTCATAACGTTTTCATGTTAATTTCCCTAAGACGCAAATTCTACTTAAAAATGTACTAAAAAGCTACTTTGACCTATGAAATATACATGGGGGCGGAGGGATAATTTTGGTCCCTCCCTAAATAATATTTCTCTGGAGTGGAGTAATTGTAAAATTTATTTTAATTTGTATACTATTTTTAATTAATCTTAAACACAGAACAAAAGTCTGGTTACGGCTTTTGGTGTTGGGGGTCCGCGATGCCTGGCTTCTTACGTAAAGGGGTCCGTGACGATAGAAAGTTTGAGAACCGCTGATCTATTCCATATGGGTGCTTCTCATTCAATGGATCCAAACTCGTTAAGTTCGCGGACCACCCGATTCTCCGAAATTCCGTATTAATATTAACCAAGCTATAGTGACTAGAATAAGGACTACCTTATTCTAGTCACTATAACCAAGCCATCAAATTTTTTTGTAATCCTGTTATTTTTTATAACTTAAATTCCTTTAAAAACTCACAAAATTGGGAGATGAAAGTTCATTTTCTCTAAATTTATAAGATTCTCTGCTTTATCTCCACTTATTTTAAGAAAAAAAATATTTTATCTCACTAGATATAGTAATTTTGGTATACTTTAGGCCGGGTGCAAGTGTAAGAGTCGAGTTTAAACTCAATTTGCCTAAAATAATCTAAATCTAACATATCAACACCAAAACCATGGCATTTTCTTCCCATCTATCAGTGTTTATAGTGTTAAAAAATTCCTAGTGTAGTAAATTTATTTCACAAAAACTGATAATTTTTTTCCCATATTTTAATCAGTAGGATTCACGTGATAAAGGATTCACGTGAATCCTTGGAACTGTTATGAAAATATTTAAAGTAAAGTTTGATATAAAACCAGGATAAAACGCGGAAAAAATGTTTTAGTGAAATAAATTTTACTAAACCTGGAATTTTTTAAAGTTGTACCAGTCAAATGCCCTTGCCGCATTTTATTCAATATTTCAATTTCTATGGAATTTATAAGTAGGTACAGTTTTCTTTTGATTGGGGAGAAAATTTCTCTCCCATCCATATTTTATCATACCCTCCCTATAGGAAAGAAAGAAATTTGATAAAGAGGCATCGTCAGTCACAAACAAATCCTGATTAAATTCCAATTTTAATTTTAAAAAATATTGTTTAAATCATTGAGAAAATTATTATAATTTTAATATAAGATAAAAGATAAAAAATTAATTTTAATGTATATCCAACACAGTAAATTTGAGAATACGAAAAGAAATATTTTAAATTTGTTTTTTCATTCACTTATTTTGAAAAATATTCACATGACCATTGTAAGCTTTTTGGAAGGAGAATAAATCTAAAATTACACAACCGACCCCATCCGAGACACAAATAAACGCTTCCGAAAGCATTACCCGAAATGCCCAATCAGATATCATACATTTACAAATTATCCAATCAGAATGCTGCCTGCTAGAAACAGTTCTAGCGTCCTCTTGAGGTTCGTTGGTATCGCGGATTCTTCACGTCAATAGTGAGTAAAAACATAAAAATTATACATTAAATTTTATTTTTTTAGTAAAAATATGTGAAAATAAGTTGCAGCCTAACTTTTAGTATTGCCCAAATTTTATTCTTTAGTTTATAAATTTGTTGATTCGAACTGTTATGCATTTCTTGAACGTGCAGAGTGATTTGTTTACGAAAATGGTGTGTTGTTAATTTTAGTATGTACACAAATCGACACTCGTTTTATGTTTAAAATAAAATTCGTCCAAAATGTGTTAAAAATTTTCATTTAGGTTCAGTACTTGGTGCATCTTTTATGTTTATTGCCCTCCCAATGTATAAAAATTATTCAAATTATCCGCCGTCATTTTTTGCCGGAAGTGTTATATAGTGATCGTTTCTCGTTTTAAATCAAATTTCCTATCGTCGAAAGTTCAAAAATTTTGTTGCTATTATGCAATATGATGATGTTATGACCACGCATGAAGTTGTTTGTTTACATATCTAAAAATGTACACATGATGACCACCCGTCGATTTCACTTTTTAGCGCGGGAGTTTCAGATTCTGAACGGAAATTGAACTTATTAATCTTTCCCCGACGTTAAAATTGATATAAAACTATTAATCATGTTTTATTTTAATATATCCAAATGATTAAATCTATTAATTTGTATAATAATTTCAATTACTTTTGATTTCAAAACCTCCAATCTACTCATGGTAATATGTCAATGAAACGTAGATTTACATGAAAAACAGAAGCCCTTAAAGTAGTGATGATTCAGTTCTGCCCATTGCTCTACATCAACTCATTTAAAGTTTACCTGAAATTAATAATTATTAAATTAAATTTTCCATTAGATTATTTTTAACTCCCATAAATTCAAATTGTGTGTAAAATATTGTTGGGTTAAATTTTTTAATATCCAGTTGATTGTCAGATCGATGCTGTGAAATGATTGAGACTTTGGAATTAGTCAGCGCTAATATAACTTGTAGTGGACTTTATTGGTGACATCCGGACGAAAATCAGGACGTTTTACGGCCCCTTCACAAAATTCAACTTTATAAAAACAGCCCTTTCACAAAATTTAAATTAGCTTTAATGATTATTTGTAAGAAAATATTCACAAAATATTTAAATTTTTCATGATTTCTTGGTTTGTGAGTCAATTAACTACTTACACACTGGTCTGCTAGCATCACCGGCTTCAGTTTTTCACAAAAAAACATTGGCACAGCTTGGATAAGCGTCGACCAGCCGCCATGTTTACTCATAGCTCAAATTAGATCTATATTGTTGTGTGTCATCATTTGAGCTGTGGGTAAACATGGCGGCTGGTCGACGCTTATCCAAGCTGTGCCAAAACATTCCATTTTTTACAAAGATATTTTCATTTTCACTAAAATGGGCCCCAAAAAATCATGGTTTTGCTCAGATATCGCTTAATCTTGATGCAAAAATTTAAAGAACTGTTTAATTGTTCATGATATTTTAAGAAGTTTGATGCAATTTTTTAAAAATTGCTAAACTGGACGAAAATGATTAATAAGATAGTTTATACTCTGTCTCACCTTAACTTGGCAGCACTGGCACCAATCTGCCCGAAAAAATAGTTCAAGGTTGTATTGCTATTTAAAATAAAGAATATGCAGATACGTTTGTAAAACTGTGTCATAAATTTTAGTTTATTGGGATTTTTATCATATAACTTAATTTAATCATGCGTTAAAAGTCTTTAAATCCAAGCGAATGAATATAGTCTGTAGGGTAGAACGGCGCGGGACGGGCAGGCTATTCCGGCTGATTGGCTGGGAACCGGTTTCCTGGCTGTAATTCGGTCGCCATAGCCTTTTCTCCACTGCCAAGTTAAGGTGAGACAGAGTATAAAGTTCCGTCTTGCAATTTTTGAAAAGTGGCACCCATGCATAATGAAGAGAACTTAATAATTTTGTTATTATCGGGCCTTTCCTTATTGGTATTGTTGCATATTCTTTGAACAGGAGCTTATTTTGATGTTTAAAAAATATGAGAAAAGTTATAAAAGTAACTTTTCTCTTTTCTTGTAGTTTAAAAAGTGAAAATGTCATCTAAAGCCAAGAACGAAGCATTTAAAAAAGGTGATCGTGTGAAGGCAAGATGGTCAGGAAGTAATATCTTTTATGATGCTAAGGTTGTAAGTGTTACCTCTCGAACCTACAAAGTGCAGTTTGATGATGGATCCATCTCGTCTGTCAAGCTTTCAGATGTCCAGGTAAATTTTAACTCTTCAGAAGAATTAAGGTAGTAGGTAGTTATTTTATTATTTTTATGCCTTTGTTAATAATCCACTTTTCGGTAATGGGTAGGATTATTTTTTTTCTTTGTAAACACAACACAAATTAACTGATGGAATCATTAGACACACATTAATATGTGTTTTTAGTGTAAGTGAGAATTTTTTGATGAACCTCCTACAACTCAGTGTGTTAGTTGGGTCTTCCCGTCCAAAACTAGTTTTTCCCACCACTGGGAAAAACTGGTAAATACCGGGAAAAAGTGGGAAAAACTAGTAAATACCGGGAAAAACTGGTTAAAAGTGGGAAAAACTTCCAATTGACAAAATAATGGAAGTATTAGGTTATGACCTTTTTAAACATATTATAAAAACTTTTAGTTAAAAATGACATTTTTTGGGAGGGGGTTAAAATTATTAGATGGGAAAAATATAAGTGAGCAGGAGAGTTATGACATTTAACATAAAATTCGAAAATATTTTTTAATATTAATGAATTTCTCAAATAAAAGTAGAGAATATTTTAAAACAAATTTACTTATAATATCTGTGTCTTTAAGAGAAGCATTATATATAGTTTTTTAAATGTAAATAAAAACATAATTTAAATAAAATAAAACGTAAATGTAAATCTTGATTGCAAGTTGCAAGATAACTTTTTTGAAGTAACAGGGTATGATAATCCAATGAAAACGGCGTAACCATCAAAAGATGACATTCCTCAGACACATGATAAAATCCATATTCATAACATAGGATAAAGCTTATTTAAGGTCATTTTTCTAAAAAAAGGCTGTAAAAACCTTTAATACATTCATCTATGAACAGAATAAATTCAATAAATAATCAGTTTTTCCCATGTGGGAAAAACCTAGTTTTTCCCAGGACGGTAAATACCGGTTTTTACCATGGTATCTACCGGGGGTGGGGAAAACCTTGCCAACCCTGAGTGTGATGCTAACAATGTTTATAAGATCAAATCAGTGGCGTAGCCAGGAAAAAATTTCGGAGGGGGATATTGATATTTTGGGGGGATATGGGGTATTTTTAGTGCTTTTCTATGGTCAAAAAAAGAAAATTTCCAAGTTTCGGGGGGGATATATCCCCAAATCCCTCCTCTGGCTACGTGCTTGGATCAAATAATTATCTTGAAATTTATTTAGAAAAACTTATTTTACTGCAGTTAACAGGGTTGGCCGGTTTAAACCATTTGGTTTAAACCATGGTTTTTTTATGGTGGTTTTTTTACCAAAAAAACCACTTGGTTTTTTTGGTTTTTTTAGAAATTATAAAATATTTTCAGGATTTTTTAAAGAAATTGTTATTAAGTATAATCTTTAACACAAAATTAAAAGGTCAGATTTATCAAAAAATTGACATTTTAAGGTGATTAAAAATTAGAAATCTTTTAATTTAATGGTTTTAATTATTGAATTCTCTCTAATCTTAACCTTAAATGCTTAAGTTAAACTTATTATATGTTGCAAGAGATAGTTCATTTATTAATTTCCTTTAAAATGAAGCATTATTTCAAAGAGTAACTAAAGATACACAAAAGTTATCTGTTTTTCACTGATAAAATATGGCTTGGATTTTAATTAATTGATTAAACCAATTTGTCTTATTTGTCAGTCATAAAAACCAGTTGTTTTTTTTACTAAATTAATAAAAACCAGTTGGTTTTTTTACTAAATTAATAAAAACCATTGATTTCTTTAATGATAAAAATTAAAAACCAGTTGGTTTGCTTATAAACAGATAAAAACCAGTTGGGTTTTTTACTAAATTAATAAAAAACCGTTAATTTCCCTAATCGGATTAATTATCTCAATCATTTATCCAATTTCAATTAACATTAGTTGCTTACATTTCCCTTTTATTTATTTAAAAAATAAAATTTTCTCTTTCTAAAGAAATTTCTTAAGTTCATAAATTAATCCATATATAATTAAGATAAATAATTTGATTATTTCAGTCATTTATCCAAGATAAATTAACACCGATTTTTATTCACTACAATAATATTAGATATTCAAATTGGAATATTTTAAAAACAAAATTTATTTTAAAACAAATTAATTTAATTTTAATTAATTAATTGAAATATACAAATCATTTATCAATTATAAACAACCCCTGAAATAAATGTCTCATTTACAACTCAATTTCAAACATCACTGCTAAAATAACTTATTCTGAAAAAAAATTCTAAAAAAACTTGGTTTAAACCAAAAAAACCTGGTTTAAACCAAAAAAAACCAAATAAACCCGGTTTTTTTGGTTTTTTAAAAAAAACCCGGTTTTTTGCCAACCCTGGCAGTTAATACTTAAGTTGTTAGCTATCTAGGCTTCATAAATTAAAACTTTCTCTTCAAGAAGCATAATTGACTTATGAAATAAATTAAAAAGTTAGCATTACTATTACTAAAACATTATGTTTTTAATAATATTTTAGAAGCTTGATAAAGCTGATACACCTCCCAAAACATCAAAGTCTCGGAGCAGAAGTCGTTCAACTGGGAGGTTAACCAGGTCAAGATCACGCTCTCCAGCTAGACGTGCTAAAGCGGTTGCCACTAAAAAAGAAAAGAAAGCATCTCTTCTGTCAGACACCGTTAAGAAATCGGAGAGTACATCCAACTCAAACAGTGTTGCTAAAGATGAAGTGGACTTTATTCCCACCAGAACTTACTTAACCAGAGAGCGGGTCAGCGCTACTAAGATTGAGTCCAAAGAAACTATTACGGCTCCCGTGACCTCCAGAAACAGTTTCACAAAAGATTTTAAAGTTATCCCCAGGAGATCTGAAGGCAGTGCAGAAAGTACGAGACTGGCTCGTCTGTCAGCTATAAAATCTGAGGTAACTTTGCTTTATTATGTAGTGAGTTTATTTAGTTTATGTAATTTTAACAAACAGGGTTCCCATGAGTCTGGAAATACCTGGGTAAGACGGATAATTTAAATTTTACCAAAAAACGTCAGGCAAAATTGCTCATATTTGCCAATAACTTGGAAAATGATTAAATTGTAATGGTTTGCAATGTAATGTTGTGTTTGTAATGTAATGTTTTTCCCTTCTAGAAAGTAAAAAAAACAGGCTATTTATGGAAAATATGTGTAGAAAAAAAACAAGAAATATATTTTTAAAAAATGCTAGTTTTTTAACCAAAAAATCTTAACATTTGACATGGAAAAGTCAGATATCCTTATTTCTGAAATTGATGTAAAGGGTTTCTACATAGTTAATGTAATTATAACTAAACTGCTCTAATTTTGAACTTAAGATTGTGATTTATTTTTTGTTATCACATTTTTGTAAGGTTGACAGGGGAGAATATGATGTCATAATTTTTTGAAAATTAGATTGATAAAGTTGGCTTCTTTTTTGTAGAACTCTCAACGAATATTGGAGTCAAAATTTGCAGAAAGGCGCAATGCCAAAGAAGCCGAGAAAGCTAAATACTCAGATGAAGAGGAGGAAGAAGAAGAAGAGGAGGAGGAAGAGGAAGAAATTCTTGTAAAACCCCCATCTTTGCTCAAGCGTGTCATAAGTTTCATTGCAATTTTTCTCAAGATGATCATTGTGCCAGCAGCATTACTCTTTCTTGTTTTTGCGTGCACAAAAGTAAGACAATTTTTACAATCAAGTAGTTTTGATTTTAATTTATGTGTATTTGTGTATGTAATTGCACTAAAAATTATTCCTATTAAAATCTTGTATCATTGAAATACTATACTATAGCTCCCTAAAAAAGGGAATTAAATTTCAGCACTAGTCAAATCAAAATTCTTGCTCTCCACTGGATTGAGCCATTAATCTGATTCCTCTAAAGTTTAATTGGAAACACAACATTTTAAATGGCATAATTTATTTTCCAGCCTCAAATAGTACTTGCTTGTCAATGGCGAGTGGAAATTTTAGTGCTGCCCTAAAAAGTTTCAACAACTCTACTTCAAACTAAAATCCCTCTTTTTTATGTTTTGAAAATCTGAAGAACTTCTTTTAACTTATGTTAAATGTCTTTAAAATGTGAAAATACCTTAAATATTTATTTATTTTTTACTTTAAACTAAACGGTACTCTTCCATTAGCCGGACGCAAGCTAAAAATAAGCAAATATTGTAGAATTCCGCCACATTTTTCTTTTTGCCATTCGCTTTGCTTGGCGACTTGGCTCACAATTGGCGACATTTGCGCATGGCTAATGAAAAAGTACCAACTAAACTTGGTCCATTCAAAAAAAATTAATTTAATGTAAATAAAATGTTTGGTAAATTTTCATTGACATTTGGATCTTCTCACAGAGGCAGTGTACTATTATGGATATTCCTCCATTCTACACAAGGGTTAGGAATTTGTTTAATGCTGTCAAGTTTCCCATTGTTGGTCTGTTTGCGTTCCACTTGGTGACGTTACTCTTGTCTCTTGTACCACTCGGAAAGAAGGCATCAGGTTTTTCATCTGAGCCGAAAGAAAAAGTCTTGGAATATCGTCTGAATGGTAAGAGTTTTTATTTGTTGTATCATGTTACCTGTGTGTTGTAGCAGGGTTGGCAAAAAACCGGGTTTTTTTAAAAAAACCAAAAAAACCGGGTTTATTTGGTTTTTTTGGTTTAAACCAGGTTTTTTTGGTTTAAACCAAGTTTTTTTAGAATTTTTTTATCAGAATAAGTTATTTTAGCATTGATGTTTGAAATTGAGTTGTAAATGAGACATTTATTTCAGGGGTTGTTTATAATTGATAAATGATTTGTATATTTCAATTAATTAATTAAAATTAAATTAATTTGTTTTAAAAATAATTTTTGTTTCTAAAATATTCCAATTTGAATATCTAATATTATTGTAGTGAATAAAAATCAGTGTTAATTTATCTTGGATAAAAGGTTGAAATAATCAAATTATTTATCTTAATTATATATGGATTAATTTATGAACTTAAGAAATTTCTTTAGAAAGAGAAAATTTTATTTTTTAAATGAAAAGTAAAAGTGAAATGTAAACAACTAATGTTAATTGAAATTGGATAATTGATAAAGATAATTAATTTGATTAATTATTAAATGGTAAAATAATCAAATTAATTATATGGATTATTTATGAACTTAAGAAATTTCTTTAGAAAGAGAAAATTTAACTTTTTTAATAAATAAAAGGGAAATGTAAGCAACTAATGTTAATTGAAATTGGATAAATGATTGAGATAATTAATCCGATTAAGGAAATTAACGGTTTTTATTAATTTAGTAAAAAACCCAACTGGTTTTTATCTGTTTATAAACAAACCAACTGGTTTTTAGTTTTTATCATTAAAGAAATCAACGGTTTTTATTAATTTACTAAAAAACTAACTGGTTTTTATGACTGACAAATAAGACAAATTGGTTTTATTAATTAATTAAAATCCAAGCCATATTTTATCAGTGAAAAACATAACTTTTGTGTATGTTTAGTTACTCTTTGAAATAATGCTTCATTTTAAAGGAAATTAATAAATGAACTATCTCTTGCAAAATATAATAAGTTTAACTTAAGCATTTAAGGTTAAGTTTAGAGAGAATGCAATAATTAAAGCCATTAAATTAAATGATTTCTGATTTTTAATCACCTTAAAATGTCAATTTTTTTTATAAATCTGACCTTTTAATTTTGTGCAAAAGATTATACTTAATAACACTTTCTTTAAAAAATCCTGAAAATATTTTATAATTTCTAAAAAAACCAAAAAAACCAAGTGGTTTTTTTGGTAAAAAAACCATGGTAAAAAAACCATGGTTTAAACCAATGGTTTAAACCAAATGGTTTAAACCGGCCAACCCTGTGTTGTAGTATGTTAAAATTTTAATAAGATTAAAAAATATGAAATTAAAAAAAACTTTTAAAATTTATCCTTTTTTAAATCCTAATTATTGTTTTTTGTGAGTAAATAACATAACTGCCAACTCTTCCGTTTTAACCAGAAGATTTCTGTTTTTTAAAAGAATCTTCTGTCATCCGTTTTTCAATCAATTTCTTCCGGTTTTTGTCCAAATAATTTAAGCAGCCTATTTTTGCAATGTTCAGAAAATTTTTGAAATGGTGTTTGATAACAATTCCCTAAAAAAAGGCTGAACCTTGCGCACATCAGGCCTCAAAAAATAAACATCAAGAATAAGATAATATTATTATTATTATTAATATTATTATTATCAAGAATAATATTTAAAAAGTAATAAAATTCTATTGATCTGAAGTTCTTTTAATGTGTGTGTAAAGTTAGGTAGGTTAAAGTGTGCTCATCTGTTATTAAATTTGTTTTTCTTTGACTTTTGAACTGAAAGATATTCATTTGCTACCTCTTAACTTAGGGGTAGTAACTATGATAGATTGTCTTAGATTAAGAAAAAAATGCCATGGGTATCTTGATTTTTAAAATCTTCCTTTTTTTATATAATCCCAATGTTGGCAGGTAGGAAATAATTAGCAGAATATGGTTTGAGTGTTTGGGATAATGTATTATTTATTTATGGAGAGAAAATTCTTTAATAGGTGTGATTAAATTATTGTTATACAGTAGAGCCCCGATTATCCGCGGAATTGGGTGGCAAGGGTACCGCGGATAGCGAAAATCGCGGATAACCCGAAAAAAGACTAAAAATGAGGTGAAAACATGAAAAAAAAAATATTTCAGCATAAAAACTATGTTTTATTGTACAAAAAACATGACATTAAAACTTTTAAAATGTGTACAGTACAGCAGAAACCTTTGTTTTACTACACCTAAATCACTAAAATAAAGAACATTAAACAAAAACAATATACTGTACTGTTAACAAAAAGTGTTCAGTTATGCCTTTACGAAGCAATATCTTAAATGCTATCCAAAATTGTATAATTCTTCCAAAATTTAAGGTTCGTAATTAAAAATTTGTTTTCGTGGCACTCGCGGATAATCCGCACCGCGGATCATCCGCTCGCGGATAATCGGGGCTCTACTGTAATTGAAATCTTGATTTGTATAGAGAGCAAATAATGGGTATAAAATATTTCGATAGCAAATAATGGGTATAAAATATTTAGGTAGCAAATAATGGGTAAAAAATAGTTAGATAGCACTGTTCTACACTGAAAAAATTTCCTTGATGAAAATAGTCATTTCTTATAGATTTTGGGTCGCTGAATACAAAAATCACCATTAAAATTCTCAATTGACTCAGGACTTTCGGGGAACAGCCCCTCCCCCTTTTCACGTTTTTTAACAACTTTATAACTTTGAACTCGATTTTCAGGGTCAAAAAGCATTGCCTTTAACTTCAAATTGCCCCCCAGGGGACAAGAAATGTTCAAATTAATAAAATATGATAAATTTATAACAAATGGATAGGTTTAAGGGGTAGTTAACCCCCTAAGAATGCAAAAAATTAGCTAAAAATTATAGAGGTTTTTATACGCTATTTTTTCCTCCTATTTTTTACGCAATTCCCGTTTGAAGGGTCCTAACCCTTCCCCAAGGACCCAAATTTGATGGCAATATGCAGCAAAGATTTTTGCTAAAAGTGGTTGAGGTGAGAGCGCCCCCAGAGCACCCACGGAAGGGTTCAATGCCGCACTTAGAGTTTAACTGTGCTGTACAAAAAAAAATTTGAAGCCACTTACTGAATTTCAACTGATTCTTGTGTAAAATGATCTGCTGAATTCAAATATGACACCCATTTTCCTCCATCACCCTCAGTTTTTAAGGGGATGCCCCCTAATTGTTATCCACAGCCGTGCATCTGTTAACATCTTGAAACATGGAATCCTCACTCCCAAAAACCGGTCAGTTTTTAAAGAACTGAAGAGTTTCTACTTAGGATACACCCAAAATATAAGAAAAACATCATTTGTAATCTTTTCAAAATCATCGATATTAATTCCCAGGGTTGGCAAAAAACCGGGTTTTTTTAAAAAAACCAAAAAAACCGGGTTTATTTGGTTTTTTTTGGTTTAAACCAGGTTTTTTTGGTTTAAACCAAGTTTTTTTAGAATTTTTTTTATCAGAATAAGTTATTTTAGCATTGATGTTTGAAATTGAGTTGTAAATGAGACATTTATTTCAGGGGTTGTTTATAATTGATAAATGATTTGTATATTTCAATTAATTAATTAAAATTAAATTAATTAGTTTTAAAAATAATTTTTGTTTCTAAAATATTCCAATTTGAATATCTAATATTATTGTAGTGAATAAAAATCATTGTTAATTTATCTTGGATAAATGGTTGAAATAATCAAATTATTTATCTTAATTATATATGGATTAATTTATGAACTTCAGAAATTTCTTTAGAAAGAGAAAATTTTATTTTTTAAATGAGAAGTAAAAGGGAAATGTAAGCAACTAATGTTAATTGAAATTGGATAAATGATTGAGATAATTAATCCGATTAAGGAAATTAACGGTTTTTATTAATTTAGTAAAAAACCCAACTGGTTTTTATCTGTTTATAAACAAACCAACTGGTTTTTAGTTTTTATCATTAAAGAAATCAACGGTTTTTATTAATTTACTAAAAAAAACAACTGGTTTTTATGACTGACAAATAAGACAAATTGGTTTTATTAATTAATTAAAATCCAAGCCATATTTTATCAGTGAAAAACAGATAACTTTTGTGTATGTTTAGTTACTCTTTGAAATAATGCTTCATTTTAAAGGAAATTAATAAATGAACTATCTCTTGCAAAATATAATAAGTTTAACTTAAGCATTTAAGGTTAAGTTTAGAGAGAATTCAATAATTAAAACCATTAAATTAAAAGATTTCTGATTTTTAATCACCTTAAAATGTCAATTTTTTTATAAATCTGACCTTTTAATTTTGTGCAAAAGATTATATACTTAATAACACTTTCTTTAAAAAATCCTGAAAATGTTTTATAATTTCTAAAAAAAACCAAAAAAACCAAGTGGTTTTTTTGGTAAAAAAACCATGGTAAAAAAACCATGGTTTAAACCAATGGTTTAAACCAAATGGTTTAAACCGGCCAACCCTGTTAATTCCTGAACTCGCGAGCGCCTTCGCGATTCTGGTAGTCTTCCGAACTCTTCCGCGGGGACTTCTGGGAGGCTAACACCTCAACCGCTTTTAGTAAAAATTATTGCTGCATATTGTCATCAAATTTGGGTCCTTGGGGAAGGGTTAGGACCCTTCAAACGGGATTTGCGTAAAAAATAAGAGGAAAAAATAGCGTATGGAAACCTCTATAATTTTTAGCTATTTTTTTGTATTTTTAGGGGGGTAATTACCCCTTAACCCTATCCATTTGTTATAAATTTATCATATTTTATTAATTTGAACATTTCTTGTTAACTGGGGAGCAATTTGAAGACTAAAATAATGCTTTTTGACCCTGAAAATCGAGTTTAAAGTTATAAGGTCGTCGAAAAACGTAAAAAGGGGGAGGGGCTGTTCCCCGAAAATCCTGAGTCAATTGAGAATTTTAATGGTGATTTTCGTATTCAGCGACCCAAAATCTATAAGAATTGACTATTTTCATCAAGGAAAAAATTTTGAAGGTCAAATTTGTAGAACAGTGTAGAAAGCATGAAATTGGTGTATGTCATATTCCTTATGCAGCTTTTGTTTCTGAATACTTTTTAAAACCTTATTCGTAGTCCTAAGAAAAAAACAAGTATATAAAATAATTACTTTTAAAGATTTAATTTTTATGTCAAGTCAGATAATTTTTGTAAGAATTGGAAAGAAAAAACAAGATGTGGGATTTTACTATCACTAAAATATATTTGTACAAGCATTACAGTAATTTTTTATTATGTTTAATTTGAATTTTTGTGAAAATGAATTTACCTACAATTTGATGATGAGTTGTTTAACAAATCCAAATGCATATTAAAAAGTTAATGTTCGTACAAAGAAAATCTTTAATTTTTGAAACATCCAGGTAGTCTAAGTTTGTTTTAACCACTTGTTTTCTTTAGGATTGCTTTCATTATTTTTATCCATCTTGGTGTTTGGCGTTAGTGCATACTTTGGAGTATACATGAACTGGGCTTCTGACAAGTTCTGTGGAATTGCTTTAGGAGCCTTTATTTATGCAGCCACATGGGGAATCATTTTGTTTCTTTATGCAGGAATAAAGGAGGGTTTCACTAACCAAAAAGGTAATAGGCATTAACACCTTTATTTAATTATATTAATATTATTTTCATTGCCTTGTTGTAGGTGCAAGATTTTCTCGTGGAGTATTTTGTAATGTAAATAGTGACCTTCTACTGTAGATTCCACTTATTGGGACATAATAGTACCATTTGATTTTGCCTAAATTGATTTCCTGGTAAAATTAAGGTTTGAAAATACATTTAAATTTTTACCAGTTTGTTCATTTAGGATTTTCCTTAAAAAGATTAAAAGCATAGATAAAATATTCAAATAAATAGCACATAAAGAGAACGTAAAATACAGTTGACTTAATGATCATTTTTGCTTTGGATGATATTGATAACAATATAATATCCGATTAATAATACTAAGCTGTAAGTTGACTTATCAAGTTAAGAAATAGTAATAAATTTGCAAGTATGTATGAAATTTTGCAAAATAAACCAACAAGATATTACCCATAATTTTATTTATAATTTGACAGCTATTTTAAGAGAAAATTCTTAAACTCAAAAATAATTATTCAAGCTTTTAATAATATAATAAGAAAGCTAGGTGTAAAACACATGGGTACCTTGTATTAACCCATCAACTGTACTGCTGAATCGGAAAACAATGCAGGTCCCACTAACCACGGATGCAGAATATGTCCGATCCGGCGATCTAGGATCGGGGAAAATTTTAGCCATATGGGGAAATTTTGTGGAAAAGTATAATATGGAACTCTCAATTTCAGTACATTCTTCAAAATTTATGTGGTGATTTTCACCTTCCTCACAGATCTAAGGTTCGCTTTCATTTTGCGTTTCCAATCGTTACTTGTAAACATGAATCTGACTTTTTGTAGATCTTAATCACTTTTTAAAATTTTGGGGAAATTTTTGTACTGATTGGGGGAAATCTTGGAAGTGAAACTTTACTTAAATAAGTAAAACTTAACTTTTAATAAGGAAAATCCCAAATCAATAATCATCCAAGTGAAATCCAAACCTGCCTGTGATGAAATATTAAAGAAACTGAAGAATCGCAAACTCATGGCTTCCGACATAAACAGCAGATTTCCAGACAAAATGCCGATATATGCTAATGAACACCTGACTCCCGAACTTAAAAGACTTTTTTCTCAAGCATGTAAATTTAAGATAGAAAATTACTTTAAATTTTGTTGGACTCGAGATGGCAAAATCTTCCTTAGGAAAGATGAATCATCCCGTATAATTAGAATTCATACTATAGAAGATCTAAATGTTCAACAACCAGGTAACAGACTTTTAATCTATCCCTGAATGTTAAATTATTGAAGATCTGGATGAGCTGAACCAATTTCTAACCATCTCTAAATTCTCGAATACATTATCATATCAATATAAGAAGTTTGCGTGCTAATTTTGATCATTTTCTATCTCTAATCTCAAATCAAATTCATTTATTTTCTGTTATAATTATGTCTGAAATCTGGATTTACGATAATGAAGTTAATTTTTGCAATATAGAAGGTTTTGACATACATGTGATTCTTCCGCCAATTGGCGGAAATCCGCCAATTTCCTTAGCAAAATTAAAATCCGACAATTTGATTTGCAAAACTGAAATTCTACTTTCTTATTTTCCAATCGTTTTATACTGAAAACTCTGACCGCTTGTGTGGCCTAGTACTAAATTTTAAGAAAAATAAAAAAAAGAATTAAAAATTATCGAGGTAATATGAAAATTAGTTAAGATTTAATTTAAACTAAAAAATATGAATCTAGCATATCGAATCCTAGATCTCGGGCTATACCTTGTCTTGGGTCATGCGTCATAAAAACCCAACCAACCTAGATCTCGGGAAGTAGAAGCCAATAGACCCCCTCTTCTTAAAATGAAGAAAAATTTAGGTGCCCTCGAATTTTTTTTAGTATTTTCCGCCAATTTTTTGTCTGTGTAATCACATGTATGTTTTGATTCTTTTTTTTGTTGTAGAAATAAGAATAGATCAGGTGGTATAGCTGTGTACACTAAAATAAGTTTTAATTTTTGTAAACTTGAATTGACCTTTATTTCCGCTGAAACTGTTTTACTTCATTGTAAAAAACTAAATTTTACTCTTTTATCAGTATACCGATCCCATGAATTCACCATAGATAGTTTTAATAGCGAACTTAAAATCGTTTTATCAGAGCTAAAAGACCCAAATATAATTATAATGGGAGATTTAAATATTGACATATTATCTGATGATTTTATAAATCAAGAATATTTAAACTGTTTATCTGAAATGGGATTCCATAATTTTTTAGATAAGCCTACAAGAATTGGTACCTCTACAACAGACCATGTTTTTGTTAAAACCAAAAAACTTTCAGTTTCTACAGGAGTTTTCCTGAGTGATATTACTGATCATTATAGTACCTTATGTAGATTAGAAGGTAGCGAAGATATTATATCCAAACCCAAAATTAATACCTCTTCTCTCGCTATAAATTTTAAAAAACTAAATGAATACCTGAATACGTACAAATTCAATTCCAATTATCAAAAATATCTAGATCAACAATATCAATCCCTAGTATTTGAGGTTAATAACATAAAAAATAATTTTAAATACCCCACAAGAAGCTTTAAAAACCCAAAAATAATTGGATAACCACTAACATCTTGATTTTAATTCGAAGAAAAGAAAAACTGTTTAAGAAAGTCAGGAAATACCCCTGGGATATAATTTATAAAACTGCATATCAAAGTATAGTTAGCGAATTAAAAAGAATGATAAAAAGTAATAAATCTAATTATTTCAGAAATAAATTTCAAAATTGTAGCTCTGCTAAACAAAAATTGGATGTCATAAATAATATTATTGGTAAGGATTCAAGGTCTTGTACTCTACCTGATAATTTTAATAACTCAGATGCTGCCCTAAAATTAAATGCATTCTTCAGCAACTTGCATTCTAATTACTCTGATTTGAATAGACGAATTTCCGACACTATATTCTTCCAAACCTAAACTCTTTCTCCTTTTCATTGAATTTAGTAATTTGGAAGTATTAAATTTACTTAAAATTTTTTCGAATGTTGATAATTATGACTACGATGGAATTAGCATGAAACTTATTAAAAATATAGCCCATAATAATATAGATTTTATTACTAATTTCGTAAATACCTCAATCGTTTCATCTGAATTTCCAAATTCCCTCAAAAAAGCCACAATAACTCCTATATTTAAATCTGGAAATAAGAACGCTCCAGAAAACTACAGACCTATTTCTATTCTCCCCTGTTTTTCTAAAGTTATTGAAAAAGCTCTTTCTATCAGAATGTATGATTATTTGTTAAAAATAAATTTTTTTGCAGAAAACCAATATGGTTTTATTAAAGGAAGGAATACTGAATCTGCACTATTAAACTTTTCAAAATTTATTTATAACAGTATTGACAATAGTAAAAAAAACCGTAGCGATCTTCTTAGATATTTCCAAAGCCTTCGACAACGTAAATCATTCAATATTAATTAAAAAATTAGATTCAGCTGGTTTCCGGGGAAATATTTGGAATTGGTTTAAATCTTATCTTTCCAATAGAGAACAACGTGTCAAAGTTAATAATAGTTTCAGTAATTATATTTCTATAAATCTTGGAGTTCCTCAAGGTTCAATTCTGGGTCCATTGTTATTTCTGATTTTTATTAATGATTTATGCAAACTCAAGTTATTTGGTAAAATGGTTACATATGCAGATGACTCTGTTTTACTGTACTCATGTGTCAATATTAATGAACTTCTTTTCCAAGTTGAATAAGATTTGATTGAAGTTTGAAAATGGTTTGCTGCAAATGACTTGTGCTTAAATTTAAATAAGACAAAATATATCTACTTCAATCTAAGGCAGTCAGAATTTGATCTTAAAATTAAATTTCACACACAAATTTGTAATAAAAATTCTAGTTGCACTTGTTTTACTCTAAACTCTGTTTCTACAATTAAATATCTTGGTTTGCATGTTGATTCTAATTTAAAGTGGAAAACTCACATTAGTGAGCTTAGTAAAAAATTGCGTTTTGTTTTGGGTAGGTTTCACCACTTCCTACTACTATTATAATTGTGAATGTTTGTCTGGATGTTTGTTACTCTTTCACGCAAAAACTACTGAATGGATTTTAATGAAATTTTACAATAATGTAGCTCATACATCAGAATAGGACATGGGCTATAATTTATAAAGAGAAAATCAGTCTTTCATTCTTTTTTTCCCATTTTTCCTGCTTTTTTTCACTTATTTTTCCGTGTTTGAAAACCTGTTTTACCAGTCATGCAAGCAATAATAAGGAAACTTAAGTAGTACAGTAGAACTCCAATTATCCGAACTCCAACTATCCGAATCGCCGATTATCCGAATCGATTTCAGAATTAATAAAAAAAATTCCGCCGCGAATTTTGCCGTTTTTAATGTTCTTTTTCGTGTTCTATTTGACATTTCTATGTTCGCTTTGTTCTTTTTTCGTGTTCTTATTCATTAGTTATTCAGGGCCAAATGCAGCTACGTTCTGTAACGATTCAATGAACCGTAGAAACGTTCTAGGGAACCGTATTTCGTAACGTTTTAAAACGCCTACTCCTGACCAGGCGTTCAACGATGATCGGGGCGGTACTTCCGATCGTTCTGTGTGCGCGCACAAAGTGGAGAAGGCGCTGGCCACTCAGGGACGAAGATTTCCTATCCGAAATCCAATTATCCAAATTTTTGATTATCCGAATGGGGTTCGGTCCCAATTGATTCGGATAATTGGAGTTCTACTGTACCAGTGTTGTAGTTACTAGGCAATTTTATTAATCTCTATATAAATAAAAACGTTTGTGGCTGTGTGTGTATGTATGTGTGTTCCGCATCTCCTTTTAAACCACGCCGAAGGCGGGGACATTTCCTTCATTTCAAGATTTTTTCCCTTTGAAATAAATATTTACTGAAAAAATTTTTTCTGAAATATTTTTTTCATGGAAAACGAGTTAAAAATAAAACATTGTTTCAAATGAGACAGAACACTAGACTTTTTCATTTACTAGACTTTTTATTATAGTTTCAAATTTGTTATTTTATAAAGGCACCAAGATATTAAACATTACAGGGACATCAGGATTGTAAAAAGTGATAAGAACACCGGGATTGGAAAGTTGGTGGGAACATCGGGATAGGAAATTTACCATAAAACCGGGAATACAGGAATATAAAAACTACTGAAAACACCGAGATAGGAAAATTACCGGGAACCCCGGGATTAGAAAAATTACCGGGAACACCGGGATAGGAAAGAGGCGCCTGAGATACCGGGATGATTTGTAATATTGATTATTGCTAATTTACAAAATTATAAATGTATTTTAAGAAAACTTTAAAAAAATAAATTTATACACCCCACCCGTGCAAGACCGGGTATAACAGCTAGTAAAAAATAAAATAGACACCAATTTTTTTAAAAATTCTGTATTATTCTTGGTTTTATTCTTTAATTAATTATGGTATCATAATATGGGGAGGTGATTACAAATCAAATTTATTACCTTTAATTTCAATTCAAAATAAGTGTTTTAAAATTCTTGAACCTAGGACTCAAACCCTTTAAAATTTAGAACATAGAGATTATTACCATTAAGATATAATTTTTTGATACTACTCCAGAATCCCGGCGCAAGCAATAAAGTCGCCAATAATGATGCAACCAGCGCCAAACGGAATATCACAGCTTGTAACCCTTTGCTTGTAAAAAATAAAAACAATGCCATTCCATAAAACTTTTTATTTAAAAGTTAAAATCTCAAATCAAAATATTTTAAACTATACTTACCAGTTTTAAAATTTTAAGTTTTGTTGAAATATATTTTAATTTTATGTATATGATTTTTAAACAGACTTATATAGTTTTTCTTTAAATAACTTGTTAATTAACATTGTTTTTTTTGTAACAATGAGGTAAGCAGATCTCTTTATGAGCAGAAATAAAGCTATTTTAGCAAAATGACAAGAACGCGAGCATTTCTTATCTGTTTTTTATGAGTATGGTGTGTTTGTTTCTGTTTCGGAAGGCTGTCGCCAAAAAATCTGCTTGGCAAGATTTGCGCCGGCTCTCTAGAGAAGTACCAATTTTTTATACCGTGTTTCACTTTTTTGCACCGTAATAAATCGATTTGTAACTTATAAGAAAACGTATCCCAAAGAAGGCCAAATGAAGTATACAAAATTCCTAGATTTTTTAAGGAAATTTTCCGTAAGCATTTTTTCTATCTAGCACCCAAATTTTATAATAATTTACCCCGAGATCTCCAAAATATTGAACAGTACTCTACTTTTACGCGCGAACTTTTTCTTCTTATTATTAATTTAAACGACATAGACTTTTATTTTTAAAATCATTATGAAGCGATAGTATATTTGCAGCAGCCAGACTTTGCCAATAGAAAACAAAAAATAAATTATTTCAATATATTTTATTTTGTTTATTTATTTTATTTTATTATTAATGAATCACTATGTATTTTTAATTGGTGTTTAACTCTAAATGTATTTATTTCAATTTGTTCTAGACTTCTTGTTTTTGAGTGTGTTTTTGTATTGTCTTTCTTTTTTTCTTCTCTTTTTTGTTATTTTCCATTGTATTTTAATGTATTAATTTCTATTACGCCCGTATGGGATCTTTTGTTTCCCCTGGGCGTATCATATGTTTTTTTTATTTGTATTTATTTTATTTTTTTTCCTATTATTTGTGAATAAAGATTATTATTAAAAACATTTTCTGTATCCCTGCCACTAACTATGCTATTGAGCCTGATAGTAACTGAACAGTTGATGGGCTAATATGCTAGCTCTAAAATATTTTTGAAATAAATAAACTCATCACTTAGCTGGATATTCGAATTGCTCTATTTATGCCCAAAACCCATTCTGTAAGATTAGTGTTTGCCATTACACGCAGCTTAATTATATACTACTTTACTAATGGTTAAAACTTTAATTTCAGCAAGTTATATTGAACAATTTTACAATGGGTGTTACTCCAACCCAGTATTCTTCAAAAGGTTGGATTTCAAAACAAGTTTGATTCGAACTGGATTCATTGGAGCTGTGAGTATGTTTGTGTGTTTAGAATAATTTGAGAATTAATTGAACAAAAAAAATGTCTAATGAGTAATTATTTATTATTTTAATCATGTATTTATATCATTGAAAGTTAATATTATGTATATTAACTTAAATTTTTAAAGAAAGGATACTTTTAAGACCTTTTCTTTTTGTATCTTAGATTTTGTTAGGTAGCAATTTTTTGAAATTTATTTAAAAAAAGTCTAACATATCAATTTTTTCTTATCAATATTATGTCAAAAATTTACAAAGTGCTTATGCTCTATTTGTTTTTAAACTAGGTTGTGTTAAATCTCAGTATTCTTCTCAAGTACTTTTTGATGAAAGGTTATATTTCCATACCTTTGGCAATGACTTCAGGCATGCAGATATTTTTCATATTAGACTTGATTTTCAGAGAAGTAAGTTTGATTTTTATTTTACTATTTTAGGCGGGTAAATGGAAGTTTCTTTTAAAAGATAATATGGACTTATACTTTGGTGGATGAATTCACCTTTTAATTGTAATTTTATATTCCATTATACATGTCCCTACTTAATTTCCTCTTAACCAGTAATTTATTGTGTTGATTAAAATAAGTTTTTTAAAAATTTATTAATCATTACTCTGTTTTCAGGAAAAATTGTTGAGTACTGCAACCTACACCAGTGATACAGTTGGCTACTCTTTCATCATGACTTCATGTTTCATGATTCCTATTGGTCTCTCATTCCAGAATGTGTATCACGTTCTATTGGATGCTAAGTCTCTTCATACTCCATACTGGTGCTTTGGTGCCATGCTGTGTCTTTTCTGTATGTAGTCAAGAAGGTCCATTTTGAATACTATAATAATACTTTACAGTTTATTTATAGCTTAAAATTATGGAGTGACAATTACATGAAAGTATTCTTAAGTTTCTCTTATACATTTTAACTTTTTTTTGTATATAGCATAGCTGCCAACTTTTACGGATTGTCCGTAAAATTCACTGATTTCCACTAAGTTTTATGGTTTTACAGGTCAACCAGAAATTTTTACTGAAGAAGCGTTTTTTTTCCATTTTTCCTCTGCGAAAACATAAACAAATCTTCTTGCTCCAAAGTAGTCTTTCTGCCTTTGCTAGGCAATTGGAAACGGGGAAAATCGCAGAAAAAGCAGCGATTTTTTCGCGGAAGATCTGTTTTGTTTGCGAAATGTGTTCCGTTCCTTCTGCAGGTGTCAAGTTGAAGTCTTCTTCTTCTCATGTCAGTATTAGGATGTAGGAAAAACTACTTTAACCCGGGCAAAAGCCAACATGTCTGAGGTTCAGAATCCAGATCTTGAAAAGCTGAAAAATAGCGATTTTTGGCAAAAGTTCCGTTTTTTCCGCAACCGCTTCCTCACACTGCTTCTTTTTACAGAGTAAATACAATGCCAAAAAACAAATTGACTATGGCCAGAACTAATCACTTAGGTAAAATATCACTAGACCTAATAATCTCGAGTAAATTAAAATTGATAACGTTTAAAAATTTGATAAAAGCTAATAAAGAAGATGTTTAAGGTAAGTATTTATTTAAGTTTTGACTCCACGTACATTATTTGCCGTAATAAAAATTAGGGTTTTCATATCGCACAAAAAGTTTTACTGATGCAAGTTTTCAAAAGTTGGCAGCTATGCTATAGTAATTTATATTTTATCATTCCCCTAATTAGTGCTTAATCCTGGATTCTATAATTAGTATACATAATAGTTGTATAAATTCAAATCCCATCTACATTAATCAATAGCTTATATCAGGGGTGGGCAGTTGTTTTGTCTCGGGGGCCACTTTATTAAAGAAGAAGCTAACGGCGGGCCCCAGATTAAACAAAATGATTGCATTACCAAGTTAACTTCGCATTTTACAAGTATAATTAAGGAGAAATATGAAATAATAATGTGATGCTGTATCAAGCGCTGATCCAGCGTGGGTCCAAGAAGGGGGGACACATTTCCAAACCATCACCTTTCTTTTAACACAAAATGTATTGGGGATTTTCAAAAAAAGTATCACGCAAGATACCCTTGTGGTACCACTGAGGGGGGTATGGGGGTTCTCCCCCAGAAATTTTTTGAAATTTGGCTCGTAAAAGTAGGGTTTTAACTCATTTTGAGAACATTTTTGGGTCCAAGGGGAAACACTGTCCAGAGTACTACCCCTCTCAATCCGCAATAACTTCTGAATATGTTGAAGAAATAAAATTTAATGAGTTTTGCATAAAATGTAACCAATTTATCATGGTAATAACAAACACTGCACTAGTATCAAAGTAAATTAGAAATCTCAGAATCAAATCATCCAACTTACCCACAAAAAAAGGTAATCCTTTCTGAAGAAAATCTCTCCACAATCTTAAGCAAAAATTAAATAGAATACGGACAAGAAAGACAAAGAATTCACAGTGACAAGTACGCGTCGCGTTAATGAAGTGAATGGCCCCTGAAAATCCCAGACGGTGGAATGGGGTGAACTTGTGGATGGGGTAGGGAGGATCTCTGTCGTGATGCCAATAAATCAGAAATTATTTATGTTTTGAACCCCCTCTCTGTCTTTTTGCACGCGGCCTTTTCTCCCCCTTTTCTTTCTGTACCCACTCCGTGCAAATGATCCTTGACCCGCCACCTGCATCTGGAGGATTAATTTTCTTGGGTGGCAAGGGAAGCGGGGCCGAGACGACGTTACTAGAAGTGAAAGCAAGACCGAAATTTAGCTGATTCTAATGTGAACGATGCATGAGAGAAAAAACTGTAAAACATTGAACTATTAAATTCAGAATTTTACTTATTTTTCCGTATGTCTTGGCGGGCCACCGACGTACGGCTTACCCTGGCCCTGGGGCCCAGCCCTGGCTTATATAGGTTCTTTTCAACTAGTCCACCAAATTTCTGCATTTAGAAAGATTCCTTGCATGGAGAAGACAAAATTTGCCCAGAGAACTATACCTCTACTTAAACTTTTATTTTTTATAAAAAGTGACATCATCTGATTAAACTTAATTATTTCATTCCAGAGGGTGCACAAGTGCAATGAATATTAACATTTAGTTATATTTTTTTAAACCTTTGGGTAGTAGATGTATAGTTCTTTGGTTATTATATAGTAAATCATCACAACTTGGCCATGTAGAGTTCGGGCAAACTTGTTGAACTTGTAGATCAGATGAAAAAGTCCTTTATAAGTTAAAAAATAGTTTTCTGCCTATTTTGTTATTATAACGATTTTGTTTCCTTTTAGTGATTGGCTACTACATCTACCTCACGTCAAGTAATTTAAAGCACAATTTCAGAAAGAATCCCTTTGCTCCTGAATTGGCAGGTACTCTATATTTTGAAAAATAAGAATTGGTACATTTATATTTCTGTAGATGTTTTTCTCTTTAAAAATAAATATAATTTTGTGTCTTGATTTTCTCTAAAATCATATGACTGTCAAAAATCATTAAATACATAATCACAGTTTGGATTTTTATCATAACTTTTTTGCCCCATTATTTTTAATTTTAAAATGAAGTAATAAGTTAAATAGCTATAATTTTTGGAAACATTTTTCAGAGGCGATAGAGTTCTGTGGATACTCTGGATTTCCTGTTTTTTTAACTTACTTATTTTTTGGATTTTCTTCTTAAGCAAAATAGTATTCTTGTTCTCTGAAATATTTTCCAAAAAATTTAGCATTTTGTCTTTAATTACAAGTGTTCATACCAGGTGTCTGGTTGTAAAGTCTTGTTTTGTGGTGTCTTGCAAGCTCAAACTTATTGCCTTTTATGAACTTTTTTCCTGAAAGCCTGTGGCATTGGTAGGAACAGGCACATGCACCTACAATCCTATATGCATTTATAGAAGTGTTAGACTTTGAAACACTCCCTCTTTCTCTCTTTTGAATTTACTTACTTGCCTGTATGCATTGCACATTTCTATACTGTGTTGCACTTCAAAATTCCTATTTGTTAACTTAATAAATTTCTTTATTTATGCTACCTATTTACAGTCACTTGAAGTAGTTATTATATTGGATGCAGTCTTGCTTAAGGCTGGGCTTATAGTTTCTTGCATTTCAATTGCATGTGCTTTTACTTTTGAATAAGTTATATTACTGATAGATTTATGGGTTATGCTGATATTCTTGGTTTTCACTTTAGGTCACAATAAAGGTTTTTGGTGCTTGCATTTTAACTAATGATATTTATAAAATTGAAAAAACGACGTTTGATTTGCACATAATTTATTAAAAGATATTAAAACCAGACAATCTGGTCTGGTTGTCTGGTTTTAATATCTTTTAATAAATTATGTGCAAATCAAACGTTGTTTTTTCAATTTTATCCTAATTTGCACAGTTTGCCATCTATATTTTATTTTAATGATATTTATTTTGTTTTTTTATGTGTTGAAGATGTTACCTCCATTCCCACAAGCAAAAAGAAGAGGCTTGTTTCATCTGGATGGTGGGGTAGAATTCGACATCCCAATTACTTTGGTCTTTTGATTATGGCTACTGCTTGGACTTTACCTTGTGGTAAGTATCTTTCTTTACAGTAATATTTCTATCTTTCAAATACAGTTTCCTATGTGAAATATTTGCCAGGAATACCAACAATGAAGGTGCTAGCAACTTGACCCAAGATTGGGAAATAAATCAAATTAGGTATTGATCAACAGCAGAAAGAATTTGAAATTTTTAATGTTTTTTTAGAGATCTGGCCAAAATTTGCTATAAACTCAGGGAATTCAAAAAATGTATTTTTGATAATTTGTAACTAAACATTTTTAGTTAGTTAGTTTTCCAATTTTGGGGCTCAGATTGGGTAAAAAAAACCAATTGTCAAGCTGAAGTTTTTTTAAAAAAAAGTTTTGTTGAAACAATTCGGACTAAAATTCAACACTTGCCACACAGATTTTAAAAAATTCAAAAAATAAACTTGTGAGTCTTTAAATATAGGGTCAACCGCCCAGTGAATGAACACTTAGCATTTGGGTTTGTGATTTTCCCACTTCAAAAATTTTTTTCATGGCTTTTTCTTGGTCGACTTTTAAAAACAAGGTATGTTTCCGTACTGGCTTTTTCTTGGCTATATGATCGAAGTGTTTCCAGATCTCAAACATCAATAGTTTTGTAGGAATCTTAATTTGAGTGAAAAAAAGGCGATAGACCCAGTAAATGAACAAAGTTTGCCCTAAATATGAACAGTGTCTTCCAGTGAATGAACACTGAAAAATACCATGGTTTTTTTTTCAATTGATCAGCCTGCGTTACATAAAATAGAAAATGTCTTACTAAGAACTCTAAAATTTCTTCATTGAATACAAATACACACAAAAACGGTACTTAAGGATAAATTTTAAGGCTGATAAATTTTGAAATTACGGATGAGGCAACATTATCTCCCAGTTGCTGAAAAACTTCAAGAAACAGAAAATGTCAAAATTGTGTCTCCAAACGCATCATGATCCAATGTATATATCATCTCAGTTATCCCCCAGGAGCTTAAACAAGCGCCAAAATTGCACTAATGGTAAAGGTACCAGTAACTGGCAGTTTAAGAGCAATACTATTAATTAATTAGCTATATAGCTACTTTATAAAACTATCCTAGAAAAAACTTTCTGTTTTGAAAAATAATAGAAGTTTCAATACTTATTTAGGGTACAATTTGTTTTAATAAGTAAACATTTTCTATTTTTAAAATAATTTTTAAGTTGGCATGGTAGCTACCAGCAACTGACATACGGGGAAAATTTTGAGGACCAATAACTGACATGTCCTGTATCAATAACTGCCGCATTGAAATACCTTTAATAAATAAGATTTTAGTTATTAATTAGCATAAATGTAATAAAAAAATAGCTGCTGAGGCAAAGAAAACAAAATGTTAAACTTAAAAATCCAATAATGAGAACTTTTCAGAACATTCTTTTTGATAAAATCTATTACGCTGTTTTGCTTTGTCAAACTTTAATATCCATTGTATCGAAATATTTTTGATTAGATTTAGATTTAGACAAAAAGATTCACAGTTGAAAAACATTGGTATGCATAAAAATATAGAATTGAACCAAACAAATATAGAATTCTGATAACTAAGATCTTATTAATTTAGTTTAATAATAGATTTATTCAATCGTTTTTGTTTATCTACCTTCAATAATGATTCATTGAACTGCAGTCTATTTAGCTTATTTCGTGTTTTGATTCGGAAATATTTTTTTAAAAATCGTCTGTCATTTAACCCGGGAGGACGCGCGCTACTTTCTGTTACACGGGAACGCGCGTGGGGTCTCTCAGACCCCGCAAACCGTTTACCGTTCTAAAGGTTCAGTGCATGCAAAATTTTTATCACGGAAAGTTTAAATATATAATTTAATTGTTCAATGTGCATTATTAGTTGACTGCTTCTTATTAAGATATAATATAAGAATATTTCATTAAACCATTTCATATGTTATATATCTTATAGTAATGAAAAAGTATTTTGAGAAATTAAACACAAAAAAAGATTTTATTTTCATTTAATATCTTGACTATAATGCAATACTAATTTAATACAATACATAGATATCCTTGACTATAATACAATAACAATGTAATATGTAAGTTTATTTCACAACATATATTTTTGATCATATCTTTGTACTCCCCTAATAAGATGAAATTTTAAATCATATTCTACTCACATAATTAAATTAAGATTAACAGGCCACTCACTAAAATAAATGATAATGGGTTTCAAGTTGAATTAATATAACTATAATAATACTTATGTAAGAAACGTCGGCTAATAATTGAGTCAATCTTATTATGTCATCTTTTTTACTCAAATAACGAGGCATTTTGCAACATTCCCTTTGCTCTCAAAATAGGATTGAATTATTCCTCGAGAAGCACGCTGATGTAATGATGCGACAAGCTTTTGACTGAAATAATTTGAAAAGCACCCCAGCACTCAAGACGACGTGTCCAAGATTGCCTCATCTTCAAAGAGGGGCCGACCCCTGTAGTTGACCCTTTGTTTGGACATGTGGTGATGGGGACAACAGTAGATTTCCTGGAATCAGACTACCAATTTTCTTTCCCACGGGAGGGGAGGGGGGAAGGTGGACAGCCCCAAATTCTTCAAAAATATACCGAGGGAAAGCAGGAAATGCAATGGAATGTGAGCGGAGATAACGAATTTCTTTGGCTAAACTGAACCCGATGTTTATTTTCTAAAATTCTTAATTTTCTAATTTCTTTTTTTTGAAAGAAAAATTATGGATTGTAGTTACTTTTGGAAACCTCTTTGGCTATAACTCGCACACATCCTCTCAGTTTTGGAAGCATTTCCCCAAAACCAACAACCTAATTCCGAAAATAACATACCTACTTTATTTAAACTTTATGAGGTGATAGGTGGAAACCTTTTAGGCAGCTACACGAAGTTTCATGTACTTTCATTAAAAATTAGAGTTTTTATGAAGGTTTATTTAAGCGTTGGGGTCTCGCAGACCCCGCGCGCGTCCCCGCGGGTTAATTAAAATCTTTGTTTTGTAGTTTTATTTGCATTTTTTTAAAAGTTGGTGATTATATTTACATGTATTATTATTATTTCAGTAGTAATGACACCGATTTGTTTAAATTAGACACGGAAGAAAAATATATTTCCTGAATTTTTTTCAGCATTAAGCCGGCATTGAAAATTTTTTACACTAAATGCAAATTTTCAATTTATTACACTTAAAAACCTTAAGTGGGAAATTAATCTAATATAATAAAAGTCAATGTGTGTATATATGTTTGTCTTTTATACAAATCCACAGTTTACTTCCGATCTGCACCAAACTTGGTATACATACGTAAAAAAACTCAGAAAAAAACATAGGCTATGTTTCGAAAACTTTAATTGAACCCTTGACCCCTTTTTTGTTCTTTTTATGGTCATTTTGCTGAAATAGCTTTATTTCTCCTCCTTAAGAGATCTGTTCACCCCATTGTTACAATAAAAACATAATGCAAAATAACAAGTTTTCAAAAGAAAAGCTATATTTAAAGCTGTTTAAAAATTATATTAATAATCTAAAAATATATTTAAACAAAATTTTAAATTTTAAAACTGGTAAGTATAGTGCAGAATATTTTTATTTGACAGTTTAATTTTTATATAAAAAGTTTAATGGAATAGCATTGTTGTTAAAATAGTCTCCATGGAAACGAGGATGAAAAATCAAATGAAGATCATATTGTTGCTTTTAATAAAGTTGGTTAACAGACAAAAAAACTAGAGTAATATTCAAAACCTTTCAAGTGGAAATATTGTATTTTTTCTTAAATTGCCAGGAATGGTTTTAATAAATTTTGTACCAAAGATATAATAAAATCATGAAAATACGATTTATTAAGGGCTCTAATTGAAAATTTTAAGTGGTTTTTGGAAGAATACTTTTCTGATATTTTGTTGTTTTTTATGGGAATCATGAGGTAAATGCAGAAATCGTTCAGAATTTAAAATGCTTGATTCGACACCTTTCACTCATTAAAATATAGGCGCGGATCCAGCACAGCCCCAAAAGGGGGGGGGCACTTTTCCACACAAAAATCCCCGTTGGTACCAATAATGGGTATGGGGGTCTTCCCCCAGAAATTTTTTTTTTAATTTGACGTGTAAAAGTAGGATTTAAACTCATTTTTAGAAACGTTTTGAGTCTAAGGGGGGCACTTTTCAACACTATTACCTTTACTTTTTCTCCCAAAATGTCAAAATATTGGGGATTTCCTAAAAATTATATCCCCTGGTGGTACTAATGGGAGGTATGGGGGTCCTCCCCCAGAAAAAAAAGTTGGAAAGTGGACGGTAAATGTAGGGTTTTACTCATTTTGACAACCTTTTTGGGTTCCGTAGGGGGGTGCTGACTAGAGTGCTACCCCTTGGATCCGTGCCTGGAAGGTAGGAAATGAATTTAAAATTTTAAGGAAAAAAATCTCCATCTCCACCCGTGCAAGGCCGGGCATACCAGCTAGTACTGCATAAAGTTAAAGATTAATGTCTAAAATAGTAAGAGAGACCACCAGTTATTTCAAGCTCACAATAATAATCTTACTATTAAGAATTAAATCTTTATTCATTTAATGGTAAATCTTAGTTTACTCTTTCCAGTATGTGAACACTTGCACTTTCTAATCAACATACCCCGTTCATTTACTGGAAGGACCCAATTTTGATCATTGCGCATTTTACATAGTTTAGCTTACATCATTATGAATAAATTAAAACCAGAATTATGAGGTTTTACGAAAAATGCATTTTTCCCAGTGAATGAACACCTGTTCATTTACTGGGAAATCTCAGTTTGCACTCCCAGTAAGTGAACACCCCCTTATCTATCGCAATTTTAAAAGTACAGCTTTCTGAATTATGACATATCAAAGAATAAGTCTTAAACAGTTGATAAAAAACAACAACGATCATGATAAACGCAATTATAAGGTAGAAAAATATGAATGAATCAAGCCAAATCTTAACTTACCGGAGACTTTTTCATGAGCCTGAAGCTCGAGTGACAATAAATAAATTTTCACAGTCTGAAATCGGAATATATGGTTAAATCAACGATTGCCTGTCCTCTAGGAGGTCTTCCTGCAACTACTAAAATTCAGTGATAGTCTATAGCGAGTTCAAATATCTTAATATTTGAGATAATACGACCATGTGTTCATTCACTGGGAGTGTTCATTCACTGGGCAACCCACCCTATGTTTATTTTATACCAGTTTCTATTTTTCAAATGAATGTCTTGGGTAAAATTTATGATGTTTTATTATTTATTTCCTTGTCTGGGTTAATCTCCCCTTAGTAAATTTCAACTAAATTTATTCTAAAAAGTGAAACTGGTTCACTGCTGTGGAATTCTGTGTTGTACTTTGTTATGACTTTTTTAGTTGTCTTATTAACTTCAAATTCTAACGAAACCAAGTTATAAGAGTAGATTTCTTTTCATCCGCATTATTCAGGGTGAAAACTGAAAATTATGTTGAGTTTCTAAACCATCTGAATATGTGTGTGATGTGGGTATTATTACTCGAAATCAATCTTGGAGCTTCTCATCTGCCACGTTTATCAAGAAAAATCTTTGATTTTTGTAGGATTTACTCATGCCGTACCTTATGGGCCTTTGCTTTTGTTGGCTGTTGCTCTGGTTGTGAGAATCTTCAGAGTGGAGGCCGAATGCAAAGAAAAATATGGTCCTGCTTGGACAAATTACACAGATAAAGTTCGCAGCCGCATCCTGCCATATATTTTCTAACTCATTGATCAGTGGTCATCTCAATCATGTTTTTAAGAACATCAACTCATTCTTAACTGTGACAGTGATGATTTTATCAAGAACGGTTCCTTATGAAGGAGACTAAGTTCTAAATGTTTATTTCATGATGTGTTTTGATATTTGCTCACTGTACATGCATTTATGTACGACATGTTACATTAATAATATATATCAGTTTTTTAAAAAATTGCATTTTCATGTTTCATTTAATCACTGCGTTCATCGATTGATACTCATTTCTCTGCATCTATAAAAATATTATTCATCAAAATTCAACTTTGGTGAAGTACAAATGCATTGTGTATACACTATGAATTGAAAATTATTACAGCCTATGCATTTTTGCTAGACAAAAATTATATTTGAGTATTGATATTTAGTACTTATTGCATCCGGTGTTATATCTTTAGGGTTTATCCTTAGTATGTTCTTTTATGGTGTTATTTACAGTATATAAATTATGCTTTATAAAAATAATTTTCATTATCATGGAGTTAAAAGAGCTACTTCACTTTTCATTATAAGGATTTTATCATTGAAATAATTTTCATTGCACTTATTTTAATAGTTTTGTAGCATAACAGTTACCTATATTTAAAATAGGATATTCTTTCCTTAAAATTACTTTATATATTTCTTTGTTTTTGTCATAACAAAATAGGTGAGGTAAAAATTTTAAAGTAAATAACACCATTGAGTTTTTATGTGACTGTTTCTTTTCGTAAAAAGACTTGCTTGTGTTTTTGTTGAAAGTTTATATTATGTATTTATTCTTTCTTTGCCCTAGCTTTAGTTTTGTTTTGGACTGTTGTGGTTATTAGCCAATGTTGGTAGTTTTAGTATTTGAAAACAGGTTTTTATAAAAGGAGCACTTTATTCTAACTGATTTATCCAGAAGATCACTTAAAATTTTATACCCAGCAACTAATTTTTCATTAATAGAGTGGCTTTGCTTTTGCAATTACAAAATTATTGTGTATATAGAGTGTGCTTGTTGAGCAGTTTTCCCAGGGTTATTCCTCATAGCTTTTAAGCTAAAATATTTTCAAATCATTAGTTGAGATTGAACTAGTGTTGAATTCTTTGTCGAGTTTTGGTGCAAACTTGGCTTTATACAAAGTATTCATTAATCGAGTATTTTAATTTTTTAATAGTTTTCGATTTTAATGACATTCACCATCTCAAGATCATCTAAACTTTTAAACTTCATATTTTACTGATTGGGAAAATTCTCCCATTTTTCTTACTAATATATCACATTTGATGACAGTGTACTCTATCTGAATAGCACTTGAATCTGCCTTTCATTATATGCCCACTTTTAATATAGGGAGTGTAAATTTGAAAACACTATTTCATTTTCTTGTATTTTGTGTAAAAAGTTTGAGTTCATCGTTAAAATCTTTCACGTCTGTATACTTGGATTCATTAAATTAATCATTTGCACTTAATTCAAAAGTGCTCCTTATGCTCTTAGTGTAAAGTATTTTCTCATATGCTCTTTTGTAATCTGAGTAAAATCAGTTTACTGTACAGCATCATCATGTGACTTTAATGAAATGATTAAAAATATTTTGTAAATCAATTAGCAATTTGTTTCATTTATCAAGACTCAGTTACAGGGTGCATATAGTCATGAAAAGTTCTTAAAAACTGCTTACTTTTAATTTTCAGTTTATATGGACCTTAAAAGTACTTACTTTTCATACTAAGTTTGTAAGTGCTTAAAAGTTCTCATGGTACTTAAAAACTATTTTTAAAACATTTCCGAACTGAAAGTGTTCTGATTATCGTGTTCACAAGAGCATTTTTTTTGTGCTCCCGCCTTTTAAATCAAATTGTGAACTCTATGGTAGTATTGCATAATCATAGCTGCCAACTTTTACGGATTGTCCGTAAAATTTACAGATTTCCACCAAGTTTTACAGATCAACCCGAAATTTTTACGGAAATTAAATTTTTTGGCATTTTTTCTCCGTGAAAGCGTAAACAAATCTTGTTGTGGCAAACTAAAGTCGGCCTGCCTTTGCTAGGCTGTTAGGAATGGGGTGTCTATGTCTGGGGGTTTCAACGTTAATCATACATTTATTAATATTTCAAATTGAATTTTTAACAAAATTGTAGTAATTAGTATAAAAATAACTTTCTTTGTATTTCTTCGGTGATAAAGATTATAGCATTTAATAGTGTACAATCAGGGAAAATTTAATTAAAACCTGGAATTATCAGGGAAAATTACTAAGCTCTGTTGGTGGCCACCCTGTAAAATTGTAATTACAATGCAGAAAAATCAACTTTACTATGGTCAGAACTAACCCCTTATAGATGAAATATCACTAGACCTAATAATCTCAGGTAAATTAAAATTGATAAGGTTAAAAATTTGATAAAAGCTGATCATAGAATAGAGGTTTAAGTATTTATGTATCGACTCTAAGCACGTTATTTGTCGTAATCAAAATTGGGGTTTACATGTCGCACGAAAAGTTTTACTGATGCAAGTTTTCAAAAGTTGGCAGCTATGCGTATTCGCTCTAGAGTGCGGACATATCTTTTCAAGACCTTCAGACAGGTGGATTTCAGTTCCATCTTTGGTTTTGGTTTTATTTTTTTACAATTTTTGCATTTAGTTTTTTCTAGTTTACATTTAATTTAAACACATTTGCAGTAGGTATAATAACTGCAGACCGGATTAGAGGGTGGTAGGTTTCTATCTTCAAAATTATTCTGTAATTTCAAGAAATTTGCTTGTCTTTTTTGAAATTTCATGGTGACCTGCCAACACTCCTGTGTTAGGCCAAGGTATCTTAATTTTTTTGTCGAGACATGGATGAAAGTTTTCTGTCTAGACACATACTAAAAACCAGTAATTTAAGGTTCATGAAGTAATTTGTAAATGAAGAGGAATAATCCACACAATTAAAAAAATTTTCCAATTTTCATCCCGAGAATATTTTGTAAAATAAAATATTTTACTTTTAAAATTTTTTATTTGACATATACCATACCACTGTTTTTATTACATTTTTTGACTAATATTAACACTTCTCTACTAACACCTTAAACTTAAGGGCACAATTTAAAATGTCGCTTCATAGTACTAGTGCTGAGAATATTTTGTTCTAACGACATCCCTGCGTAGTTATACTTGCTATTATTCTAATGTTCATTTTAAATAAACTATAAGTGCACTGCCTAAGTCTTGAGCTCCAACTTTTAGTAACCTGAGGGCCATGTAAACTTAACATAAATGAGGGACAGAGTCAATAAAGGAAAATTACAATTTTATTACAGGTATTTCAAGCTTATTTCGACTATAAACCATTTAACTCTGATAATCATAATTTAAGTAAGTCGTGTTACACTTATGAATTAATTTTTCTGCCTTTTTTTCAAGAAGTGGTTAAGTTTTTAGTGTTTCCCATGAATAAGTCTTTTTGCAAAATTTGTTGATAGAAGCCATTTAAATCTTTAATAGTACGTAGTACTAAAAGAGCTTTACCACTCATCCATCCCTTCATTTACTTATCAATGCACAGCAAAATCTACCATGGCTAAAGACTCGGAACTTGGTATGGTGGATGACCTTTTGTTTATACACCCACTAAGAAGGGATTTTTCGAAATTTCTTTTTCCTAACTCACAGGGGTTGTTTGGAGCGTTTTCTATGTTAATGGGCCTAGCAATGTCACGGATGACCCCAAATCTTCGTTATTTCACAGGAAAGTACATAAAATCTAGAAAGACATTTTTCAAATTTTGTATGTTCGAATTTAAAAAGGGTCTAAAAATTCCAAAAACCCACATTTTTACTCAGCATAAACAAAAAGTTTTACATTTTTTCAAGAAAACCATACTAATAAATTGATATTATGAAGTGACCTGTTGGTAATATCTTAATAGTATTTCTAAAAAAGTAATTTCTGGATATTTCATTCTGGAGGGGATGCACGTGGGTTTCAATATTTACTCCTGTTTTTAGTTTTTGGATTCCAGCACCCACCCACATAATTGTGATTTCTTTGAAATTTTAATGTGTTGTCCCTCGCAGAACCAGAAAGAATTGCAAAAAAGAATTTTTAAAATTAAAGCCTTCCAAGCAGTCTTTATTGGATCTTTTCTAAATTCTTAAGTGTAGGTTCAACGGTAAATTAATAACGGTTATTGCTCCTTCCTGGTGACGCAATACCTCTATTGTTAGAAATATTTATTTAAAAATATTTTATAACTGGTGAAATATTTTAAAATACAGTAACGGACCCTTTATCCGGCAAGCTCGGGGTCGACATCATCCCGTAATTCGGAATTTTCCGGATTTCGGGTCCGTTCCGTAAAAAACGCCATTAAAGACGCAGCTGCTTTAGTAAAACCAAAATACCCGCTGAAACGATATACTACTCCATTCCAATCGTAACGCATCCAGCAAAAAAAACTTCCGGCAAAGTACGTGGGTCGTCGCGGCAAGAACCGATAGTGAGGCAGCAGCCGATTTTGGAACGGCCGTTTAAGCGCGGGGACGATACGATTCGGCCGCGCCGAATCGTCCCATTCCGTACCGAGACGATGTCGCAAAAGGCGCGGCGCATCCAATCGTAACGGATCCAGCAAAAAAACTTCCGGCGTGGGTCCTCGCGGCAAGAACCGATTGCGAGGCAGCGGCCGTTTAAGCGCGGGGACGACACGATTCGGCCGCGTCGGCCCGCACCGAATCGTCACATTCCGCACCGAGACGATGTCGCAAATGACGCGCGCAACCATTGCGCGTCGTAACAGCATTTACTCACTAAAAATTCTTCAAATATAAAAAAACAAATTATAAACGCAAGCCGGATTTCGGGTCCCTCCGGATTTTGGGTTCCCGGATAAAGGGTCCGTTACTGTATAATGAAATAATTTTTGATGATTATTTAAATTTATAGTAGTAATAAAACTCTTCCTATAAAAAATTTTAAAATTTTTTCTGTTCAATCAAATATAAATGATTGACAGCATAGCTAAAATTTAACAATAATTCATCCTCTTTTAAAAATTTTTTAAATTATTTCATGTTATTGAAATAAATTTCTTTCAGTGAAAGAGATGGTAATAAATTAAGCAAGGGGGGTTCAGGGTATCTCCTCCTGACCTTTTCTTTCTAATTGCACCCTTAAAAACCATATTAATATTTTAAACCATTTTATAAATTATAAAAATACAGCGGGTGAAGGGGAAAAAATAAATATCAAGTCTATAGAAATTTTAATTCAAAAGCAGATCTTTATCTTTGTTGTGTGTGTGTGTGAAGTGTAGGCAGATGATTTTGATACAGCTATACATTATTATATTACATTACAGAGAGAACAAAGGATATTAAAAAAAAGAAATAACACCTAAAACAGGGGGATCAGAAGGTTTCTTCCCAACCTTTTCTGTTCACTCTTTCACTATAACACTCTACTCTTTGAAACGGGGATTTCACATTGATTCTAAGGAGTTAGTGTTTTTTTTAAATTTTTTTCACCCCTCAAGAAAGTATAGCATCATGAAAATCTTAGTGGAGAAGCCCTGGGAATTGAAAAGAACACAGAAAAGATAATAATTCTTATTCATTTTAACACACTGTTTGAAAAGCCTTTTTTCCCTGACAACAGCAGGTATATCAGCTAAGCGAGTTTTTTTGTTGTCATTTTTGATCCTCTTGGTCATAAATATAAGAAAATCCCCAAACCCTTCTTATAACTACATAAGCAAGCCGCCAACCCCCCATCGTTCTTCAGGGAGCATTTCCGCTTGTGCAATTATTTGTTGTATGGCAATCTGGTAAAGATCCAAAAGTACATAATACCTACATGCAGTGATAATTTTAACGCCTCTGAGAGCGTATTTCACGCATTGAAAATAGGAAATACGCTTTTAAAAACTAGCCAGGCGTATTTTCACGCTTTGAATTTTGGTTTTGCTTAAAAAATGCATGGCACCCCATCGAAATCAAAAAAATTTTCTACTCAAATTTGTAATAATAAATAAATATTTCCTTTAGAATGTTTAATGTAAAATAAATTATTTTATTTATAATTTGTAATATTTTCTACTTATATTAACTGATGCTATAGTTGTTAAAAACCAAAACGGCATTCTCATTTTTTTCTATATCAGTTTGTCCATTAAGAAAAGCGTTTTTATAAGAGATGTGTCTCTTTATGTATAGTTTACGCTATTTCCGTATTTCACTCCTCATAAATGAATTTCACGCCTCCTAAAAAAGTCAAGGAGTATTTTTACTCCTCCAAAAAAATCCTAAGAATAACACTGCCTACATGTCTATTTTTGTATTTGGTTCTTGTCCTAAATAAATGACGTCATTTTGGTATGTCTAGGATTCTTCATTTGATAAATCCGGATTGCGGTACTGCTAAGAAATGCAAAAGTGGAAACAGTCCTTCATTGCAACATTTAAGCATTTTTAAAAATAAGTTTTTGCCAATGAGTTTTTACAAGTTACTAGAGTTAGAAACAACAAGTGTTTATTGTCTTCATTTAGTATCCCTTATATCCCCCTGAGAAAGCCCAAAAAAGAGAAAGGGGTTAGAGGGGGTTTCAAATAGGGCCAGAGAATGCATATAAGAGTTAAAGCTGTTTTCTAGTGAATTTTCCAAAAATTTTCTGGAGAAGGACCAGACGGTTTTGCGGTGCCACTATTCAAAAATTGCTAGACGGAACTTTAAACCAGTGTGGTCCAACCTGCGTGCCACATGTGGCCCTCGACCACAAAATGTAATGCTTAATTAAACTAAATAGAAAGTAATTCAATCACTATTCAGTGTTTATTTTAGAAATTGTTAAGAACCAGTTTTTATCGGTCAGATTCTCAAAAGGACAGAACCCCCATTGAACTGTTTTTGAATTAATTTAAAATTCAAAAGGGTTATTAAAGTGCATCAATACAGCTGGGTAAAAAGTAAAGTTACCAAATCAGTAGAAGCTATGAGTTGTAAATATAATTAAAAGTTCCTAACCTCATAAAAAACATCATATCTTTTGGGTATTATACTAATTTAGAAATTAATCTTTTACCTGTAAATCAGTAAAACCTTAAGCACTTCTTGCTTTCATTTTTTAAACGTTGTGAATCGATTATTTTCTAAGAATGGTTTTCTTTTTACTAATTATTTATTACTAATAGACTAATTTTCCTTTTAAGAATAAATCTTCAGTTTAAAAGAATAAGAAACAATTTGTTTTAAGTTTAAATTTTATAAATTGCAGGGTTGGCCAGTTTAAACCAAATGGTTTTTTTACCAAAAAAACCACTTGGTTTTTTTAGAAATTATAAAATATTTTCAGGATTTTTTTAAAGAAAGTGTTATTAAGTACAATCTTTTGCTCAAAATTAAAAGGTCAGATTTATCCAAAAATTGACATTTTAAGGTGATGAACTTAAGGTAAAAAAACTGATTTCCAGGGGTACCCTCCCTGGAAAAGTAGCACCCCGGTATAGGTTTATCCTCTGAGAAAAATACAATATTAATACCTATAATCCAATAAATATCCTTTCCTAACCAGAAAATTTCCACATTTAAGAGTCTACCCTCAAAATGTCATTCATTTGTAAAGTAACATATTATAAATATTGCCCCCAAATGGAATTAATTGAATTATGGTTCGAACTGCTTGAACTAGGAAAGATGTTTTGAATTATTCACAATTACAAATAAAATGTATAACAGGCATTAATCTCAAATGCTAAATACTGTTACCAAGGTTAATTCACTAGTGAAAAAAATTTTTTTGGGGGAATAAACTTGCCCTATTTACTATTTAATTATAGTGTTCATTTTAACAAAAGTATCACAAAATATTACGCCTATGTATTCAGCATATCCCCCCGTCGACCATTCTGTAACTCCGATTCAGCAGCACAGTTAACAAGATAAAACGTAAGCACCCAATTTTTGTTACAAATTATCTAGCAGTTTAAATTTTAATTATACTAAGTTAGCAACCAGTAACTCCTAGAGGGCAAGCACATACTCTTAACACCCCTTCAATCTTCATAAGCAACCAAAATTACTTAGAGAGATTGCCAAGTCTTTATGAAAACAGCATCTTCAGCACTTGAGAAGAGAAAATTAAAAAGCGAGGACAAACTATCGCTAAGGGTCAGGTATAGGTTCCCAATCCTCTTTTAAGAACCGATAAAAATAGCAAGATATATCTTCAAAAGGATTTCTTCTATGGTCAAAATAGGACTAAATTTACCTAATACCCCTTCTAAATTCCAATATGCCCTCCAAAATTTTTTCCTGGCTATGCCTCAGCACATGCAGTTCACTAGTTGGAACCCATTATAAAAACTAATAAGGATTTAATGCCCAGCTACTTACTAGAACTATAAAACTAAATGTTTACTTGATAGTCAAGAATAAAACTTGGAAACACCATAGCAAATTTAAAAAGCCTGTAAAGATAAAAAGGTTTTGAATTTTAATCTTTAGAAAAAGAAAGCTATATCACTATACAACACATTTTATTTGAGATAAGTTATTTGAAACTTGAAATGCAATATACAAGTATAAAATTTTTGCAATTCATGTTGGCTAACACAGAACTATAAATTTTAAGGCATCCATTTCTGATACTTAAAAAGTTCCTAAGCATAGTATCAATCAAGCATTATACACAGTTCCATGTGAAACAACTGAAACCATAAACATGACACACAATGTATTCACACATAACTGCTACGTCCATTAAATTTAAGAGCCAGCCAGCCTCAATGTACACATGTGTGCACTCACAGACAAAACAGCTGTGTAAGAAAAAATAAATAGTATTCAAAATAAATTATACTGTAAAAATTAATAATAAAAATAATTACCTATCATCAACACAAATGGTTACCAATCTTTTTAAGTATAATTAGAAACTAAAATTTTATAGTACAGCCAGAAGCGTAATTATGATAGGTAACAGGAAAAATTACTGTAATAGTTTCTATATTTTGAAAAACATTAAGATAACAAGAACTAATCAATTTCAACATTGACCACACCTCCTTTACCTATCCTTAGCACAGAAATATTCCAAACAAAATTAACAAAAGGGTCAATTTAAATTGAAACAATAAAAGCAAAAAAGATGGCTTCATTTGCGATTTTTTTTACAATTAAAGACAAGTCAGTAAATCGATTATCTTAGAAATTAACAAGTCAAATGAAAATTTAATGCGACACAATTTGGAAATTTACTAGAGACACACCACTTATCATACTTACTACCACTGTATGAATTTTTGTAGTTTCTATCAAAATATTTATGACTGCTCCAAATCCAAGCTGTAATAGGCAAAGCAAGGATCAACTCTTGCAATAAGACTCATTGAAGCAAATAACTGTATTTTGGTTGACCAACAGTAATTCTCAGCTGAAATGAAGACACGTAAATATATTTTACATAAGGTATATTGGTTGTTATGTACAGTTTATAGCTTCTCGGCAGCAATAAGTTTAATCAGTCACTCTTAAAGCATCGAATCATTTACACTGTCATTTTTCTAGAAGGGAGAACCAGATTTACAAGACAAAAAAACAGAATGTGCAGGTATACAAAATTTTAGACCAAATTTATATCAGGCACTTACAAATCAGAAAATGAATGACACAGCACAGAGTAGATATAAGAAAACACATATATTGCATAGGTTAGAGTTATCTGTCTACTTTGAAAAATTTTACACACAACTGTAGGTAGAACTGGCTAAATCGATAAAAAAACCTAGGTGTTTAAGTTTAGAACACGCAAAAAATGGGGAATACTAGATCTACTTTTCTTTTGGCATTACAGCTACTATGATTACTACATGTTATAAAACAAATTCCTCACAAGTTGATATAGAGTGTGGTCAACTTGGATTTCACACATCACTAGCAAATTTAGAAAACATCATATAACAAGAACTTCAGTGGAAATCGAATTTTATTACACTTAAAATTCAGTTTCATTCACGCATAGTGTCCACAAAGGATATGCATAACAGTTTTCATTTTTACATCATTCAAGTATTACAGGAAACTCAAATATTAGAATAAAGGATACACGACATGGGGGACAATTTTGAACTCACAAAAAAAGTGTTTTCGTCCAGGAAATAAATCTTTTAGGAGGTGAAATTAAGAGAGGTAACTGGGCACACTGTTCTCATAGCGCTTCTGTATCTGGTCATAGGTAAATTTGACGAAAGTGTCGTACTGCTCGGCCAGCTTGAAGTTGAGGACACGGTCGTACTCGTCTCGGATTTGATTCTCTCGTTCCTTAATCATGCGTTCGCAGATCATGCCCACTTGTCGGAAACTGAAGAGGGGCTGGTCACGGCAAGCAGGGGACATGAGGCCGGCACTGGCGGTCGTCGGGGCGCCCGAAGAGCTGCTGTCCGAACTCTCGCTGGCGTCGAATTTCAGCTGCTTCCTCCTGTGCAGCTTCTTGATCTCCTCCCGAATGTTAGTCGCGATCTGTTCGGAGGTCAGCTTGGAGGCCACCTCCCCGAATGGAGAGGCATCCTCGACGGCCGACTTGAAGATCTTGGGCGATGGGTTCATCACCGGGGTGCATCGTCGTCGCTTGGGGCTTCTTCCGCTCGGGCTCTGCAACGGATCCCACTCGCAACTTCTTTTCAAGGTAGCGCAGGCCATGATTTCTCAGGAAAAAAACAAATTTCAAACTTGGGATGTCAAACACGGATCAGGTTGAAGCGAAATAACTTCGGTAGGACAGCGTCAGTGGCCAATCAGTACTAACGTCGACTCCCAGGGATTCTGATGGTAATCTTCGGGAACTCTTTTATGGAGCCAAAGAAACGTTTTCGGGAAATATCCTTAGCACAGAGATGGGAATATTTCAATCAGAAGCTGAATTCGACCTCGTTCAATGAAATTTATCTTTTTGCAACACGGACAAACATAAGCCATGCTAGGCCATTCGATTAGACGCAACAGCTACACTTTTGTTAATGAGTACTTTGGAAGTGATGTTTGTGAAAGCTCCAGGAAGAGTAAGAGTTCGTAAGAGGTTGTGGATTGGATTTTGAGACGATTCGTGAAGTTATACACTTTCTCAATTTAAAGATATAAACGATAACCAATTACAAATCTCATAATAAAACAAAGCACGTTCAGAATTTTTTGTAAAAAGATCGTTGCCACATCAATCTCCGAAAATTTGATGAGATAATAAAAATAACAACAGGAAATCAAACAAAACCACAGCTAAAATATGATTGGTCAGTCAAGCCAGTCAAGCAATAGCAAAAAATAATTTTTAACTAAAATTCGTTGAAATTTCTATATAAATGAATATTTATAGAAAGATAAACTACTTCTGTGTATCCTTGAGGAATTTGTTACCAAGCAGAAAAAAAGGATTTTTTTCTCTTTCAAATTATTTTTAACCTTAACTTAGTTGAATAAAAATTATGTTACCCACTATTTTTTTAATCTTTGACATATCCTAGCTTTAAAATCTAATTTTATCCTCTTTAAATCCTTTAAATAATCTTGATTACATAATTAGTGGTTTTATTTATAGCTATTGTAACTATGACCGTGTCCTTTTAAGAAAGACGAAATCGATTTGAAGGTTTTCTGCTATTGCGACGTTTTTCTTCATAATAATTAATAATCACTTAACGTTAGAAAATGTTACCCATCAGATCACTTCTAAATGCTACAAGAACCATTTCCCGTAGGCAAATTTCAACTACCCTTATGCGTAGTGGAGGCCATGGGCATGAAGGGGAAGGAGTCATCGGATCCAACTTGCCTTTCTCCATTCACAACAGATACAAGCTAACACTGTATTTTATTTTGTTCTTCGGTAGCGGCTTCAGTTTGCCTTTCATCCTTGTTCGACACCACCTTACCAAGTAAATTAATGTTGCACTGCAATTAGGAGTTTCATTCTGTCATTCTAACCTTGCAGATCAAGAACTCCGAAAAATATGTTGTGCTTTAATTATATGATACACAGTGCGCTTGTATTTCAATGATTAATATTCTGGAAATCGTATTAAAGCTGAATTTTGTAGTGTATTCTGTGTATTTTTTATTTGACTGGCAAAGGTTTGGTTTTCGGGTTTTATGTAACCTACCCTGCTATCTTTTATTGGTTGTTACCTTCATCAAAACAAAGTACTGGTATGTTTATAATATGATTAATCAAACAGTTTCTAGGTAAAACTCTAGAAGTGGATTCAGGTTGGGGCACGGCTTCGATAAGAGTCGACCAGCCGCCATGTTTACCCACAGCTCAAATTGGATCTATGTGGTTGTATGTCATCATTTGAGCTGTGGGTAAACATGGCGGCTGGTCGACTCTTATTGTAGCTGTGCCCAGGTTGGCGCCTCTTGGCGAAATTTTTATCGCCAACTTCACTTTGATACTTAAGCGCACTTTGGCGCTACTACTTCTCTTGGCGATTGAACCCATTTCTAGTTCTAAGCCCAGTTGGTATATTTTTAAAAATGATAAATTGTAGATAATAGAGTCCCAAGCACTAATGGGGGTCTTCCCTCAGAAAATGTTTAGAAATTTGATTCTAATTAACAGGTTTTTAACTCGTTTTGGTACACTTAGCAAGGGTCTGTCCAGACATTTTGTGAAGGGTCCGGTTTTTGTAAAATTGGTGAAAATCAACTCCTAATTATGTGAATTTTAGTTAGCGTTAAATTAGTTTTTTAAACCAGGAGCCTGTTTTTGTGAAAATAAGCTCACAAATTTGCAGTATTTTGAAAAATAGTGTCCATTTAAAGGCCAAAATACTTTGTGAAAGATCCGTTTTTAAGGTAAAATAAGTTGTGAAGGGTCCGTTTTCACAATGAAACATTTTGTGAAGAGTCCGAAAACAGACTTAAATTTCTTCTAAACAGACCCCTGCTTAGTCCAAATTTCAGGGAGCCTTAACTAAACTTAAAACTAACTTTTTACTTATAAAAAATCAAGCGGGCTGCCCCGAGTTGGCCACTCCTTGCCTAGACATTAGGGGGCGACTGGTAACCTTATATCCTCCAGATCAAATCCAGGTTGGCATCTATGCTATTTTAGATTATTTTAATTTAGAACTTTAAACTTTTCTAGAATTCATAGCAAGAGCAGGGTGTAGTTGTAATGATTTGCCTGTACCACGGCTTATTAGATACTACTACAGGCTGACCGAGTTTTTCATTAAAAACGTTTGACAACTTTTCCCTCTAGGATCTCCCCAAATCAGATAAATAAGGCCCTAACCAATAGGGTAACACACTGACAAATAAGGAAAAACAAAGGCGTGTTTTCATGACGTAACTGCTGACTGTTGATCATGACTTGATGTACAATTAGTTTGGCAAACTTTATTATGACAACCTACCACATACAGGCATGTGATTTTCGTGCTAATTAGCGGAAATCCGCTAATTTTAGAGGTATTGAGAATCGGAATTCCGCTCAATTATGTTCGGTATTAATGTTTCAAAGCAGGAAAAATCGGAATATTTGTTTCTTGAGTGGACATAAAGTGTATCAAAATGATTTAACATTGTTTTTTTAGGGTCAAATTTCAAAAATTTCTGAGATTGAGTTTAGTAAGATGAGAATCTTATCTAAAAAGTATTAAAAAGCTAAATTGATCCTATTGTATGGGATAGGGATTGGAATTTGGGCACCTCCCGAAATAAATTTGTATAACACTGTAACTTATCAAGACGCTTCTAAAAAATTTCAGATTATTTCTTTCTTAAGCAATCACATGCCTGCACATACATTTACTAGTTCATTGTTTTAAAATAAGAAATGCTAAATTTTGAAGAATAACGGTGAAATATTATTGAAATAAATGAAGCATTTCAGATTTATTAAAAAAACATTTAATTTATGAGAGTATGTTTTTGTTTTTAAAATATTTTAACCCTCTCGGCACCAAAAAAGTGAAAAACTTTTTTCTCCTTCTCAATAGGGGCCGTTCAAATATTACGTAAGCACCCAAGGGGGGAGGGGGAGTTTGCTCTTTGCTTATTTTACCTGACAAGGGGGAGGGGGATATTAGTGATGCTTACGTAAGACACTACATTTTCAAAAATCTCTTGTTTCATTGCATAAATAACTTCAAAACTCAACCAAAAATATACTAAATAAAAAAATTGAATTTGGAAATCTGCCGTAAGCACTTTTTTCTGGGGATGGACCCCCCAAACATTTTGAAATTTTAACCCCGAAAAGTGTTTTGACTCTCGACTCATTTTTGCAGGGTTGGCATGGTTTAAACCAGTGTTTCTCAACCGGGGTTCTGTGAGGGATCCGAAAATCTTTTTTTGTTGTTCTGGTTTATATTTTAGAATAACCCTCTAAATAAATTAGGCATCAGCCAGCCAAATGTGAGCAAGTGTTTTTCCGTTGAACATTTTCTTCTGTAGCCCTTGGGCGTTCTACCAAGAGTTTGAAAAGAAGATTAACACTAGTTTGAAGGGGAATTTCAAAATTAATTTCTGAGGAAGGACCCCTGCCCCCTTGAAATTTGGCTCTAATTATTTTTCTTCTTCAAAATTCTGTGTTTTACAAGGAACTGTTCTTTTCAGATGTAACCCAAAGGTTCTTAAAATACACTGAAACTCTACTTTAATTTCTTAACTATCTTTTAAATTTCTAGGGAGAACTCACAAACTTCTATCTATAATTTTGACGTCTGTTATACAGCGATTTTCCCTTGAACATTCTGCTGTCTCAAGTAGCTTTTTCTCATTGGGAGAAAAAGTTGGAAAGGAGATTAAACACTAGTTTACAGGGTAATTTTAAAAATAAATTCTGAGAGGACAAAATAGCAAGAAAAAATATTGTTGCATGGCAGTGGCATATATAAAGGTGACTGAGGGGATCCTGCCCTCCCCCGAAATTCGGACTAGGCATATCAAAATACGTTAAAACCCTGTTATTTAGGGTGAATTTTTTAAAAATTTTCTGGGGCAGGGCCCCCAAACCCCCCTTTAGTACATGAAATTGTATTACTATTTTCAATTTCTTATAATACTTTCATGAAAATTGTAATCCTACCTAAAAATGCAAATCCAAAATTTGGACTAAATGTACCAAAAAAGAGTTAAAACCTAGTTTTTAGGGTGGGATTTCTGAAAATTTTCTGGGGGAGTAACCCCAAACCCCCTTCCTACTCGGAATTTTATTAATCACAATTTTTATTATATTAAGTTCTCATGAATACAAATTTCACATAAAAATTTATTAAAAAGCTATGTTAAACCTATTTTAAATATACTTTTGAGGTGTTGGAGTAACAATTTTAGGCCCATCCCGAAATAAATTTCTATACACGTCACTGTTGTATGGACGCTAGGGTTCCCCGGAGCTTGATCATTATCAAAAGGGTTCCTTGAGAGTAAAAAGGTTGTGAAACGCTGGTTTAAACCAAATGTTTTTTTTCAAAAAAACACCAAAAATTTTTTTTCCAGAAAATCTGCAATTTTTTTCAAGAAAAACTTTTGGGTTTATTAAAGTAATTTATTTATTAAAATATTGTCTCTTAATATATTGTTTTTTTCATAAATACAAATATATATATATATATATATATATATATATATAGATTAAAAAAAAGAACTTGTTTTTTTATGCTTTGAAAAGAAATTCCATGGTGTTAAATTCAATAAAAAAACCATGTACGGTTTTTTTAATTTATTGAGAACAAGAAATTTTTTTGCACTATAAAAACCAAATGGATTTTTTAACTCACTAAGCACCAATAATAAAACACTTGATATTTTGCTTTGAAAAGAAATTCTTGGTTTTTTTTAGTTCAATAAGAAAAGGATATTTTAATGCACTAAAAAAATTTCTTTACTCACTCAGCACCGGCTATTTAAGTAGTAGTATGTTTTAAAAAATCCACTTGGTTTTTATACTTTGAAAAGAAACTATTGTTTTTTTTTAAATAAAAACCAATATAGTTTTTTATCATATAAACCCCGTATATTTGAATCCATTATAAAAACCTCAGTTGGTTTTTATTTATAATAAATAAAAATCTTACTAAAATGTACACATATAAACACTTTTCCGATGCAATTAAAACCAGTGGTTTTTAGCAGCAAAAAATCCTGATTTATATATAAATTTCATAAAGGACATCCTTAGGGATAGTCGCTGGTGGCCATTGGCCTCCAGAGTATATGAGGGACATCAAGCCATCGAGGCAAAAGCCTCGGACGCTTGAATTATATAAATTTAACTTTTTAAAAAATTAACTTTAATTAGTTAATTAATTAAATCACTTGGTTTTGCTGAATTGATTAACTATTAATTCAACAGAAAACTATTATATTAACTATTAATAACAGAAAAAACTAAGTAGCTATATTTATGCGGGTATGAAAAAAAGTTTAAAAAACCAAAAAAACCTGGTTATTTTCCAACCCTGCATTTTTGAACCCTTAGGGTTACACCCAAAAAGGAAAGCTCCTTGTATTGAAAGTCACCTAACTTTCAAGGAGAAAAAAACAGTACTTACTAATAGGGATTAAAAATTTTTTTTGGGGGGGGGTCCGATAGTTTCTTACGTAATTATTAATTATGGTGGGGGGTTGAGGTTTGCTTATCTTTGCTGACAAGGGGGGAGGGGGGGGGTAAAATGACCAAAAAAGTGCTTACGTAATATTTGAACGGCCCCATACATACAAAATACCCCTATAATTTGTCTGGAAAAAAATTTGTTTTCTTGTGTGCACTTCTTCCTAGTTATTTTTAGCCTCATATGAGGCCATATTTTTTTCATTTTAACAGAAAATACTTGGTTTAGAACTTATTAAAAGACATGGTCATAATATTAGAAGGTTACGAAATAAGAAAATATCTACCAACCTATGAAAAATGTTGTACAGAAACTATAGTATCTAGCTAGTATTTTCCCTTCACAAGCATCACAGCTTAAAATGTAAACATTGAGGTAGTATAAATCATCTTACTGCCATTTAGGAACGAATTCAGAAACCATGTAGAAGTCTCATATGTGATCTACATGAATCAGTGAAGTCACTGATGAAAAGAAAATAAATTTGCGTGTTTACATCATACAAAAATAGAGCTCATAAGTAGGAGCCTCATATGAAGCCTAGGGTGGCGAGAGGGTTAATTACCTGTGTGTCAATAGTCTACAGCAGAAAGAGACACCAGCCTTTTTGTTTAAATTTTTAGCATAAATTAAATTTTAACTTACATGCATAGATTACTTTTTTTGGCCTTTTCTTGATTCTAAACATAAAACAGTTCCAGTATTTTTAAACGATCAGAATGAAGTAAAGAAATATTGCACTTTTTGCTTGAAAAGCTAAATGAAATTGCCCCTGACAACAAATATTGGTGGTACTAGCCGAGCTTAGCTCTACTTTTCATTCATTAAATAATTAGTAAAAGAACACTCAGCGTCGGGCTAGCCACTCGGCCTGGACACACGCTAGTAATTAGCACCCCAGGCCCAAAAGGCTACAGAAACGGAGATGGGCACCGCCTGATGGGCCACTAGGCCCGGGCAGACTTTGATTTGATTGAAAAGAACACTATGGTACAAACGAGTTGAAGAATATACTTTTAAAATGTATGTTGTCGAAAGTAGTGAATTAAAGTTTTTTTGCGATTCCCACTCACTCTCCCCCACATAGAAAATATTTTTTGCCACCACTGGGTTATCAGGATCTGGCGTTAGTCAGCTGTCCCAAAATCATCCTTTGTATAAGACCATTGTAATAGCAGACAGTGAAGGAAAAAAATACCCTAGCAGACTTATTTGATTTTAACCAAATTTTATAAAGTCAGGAAAATAATTCTAAAAAATTAAAAAACTTTTTTAGATTTCAAAATCAGAATAACCTTTTAGCTTTCAAAGTATGTATAAGAGTAACTTTTTAAAGGAAGAACAACTGAAAGGTATGGAACTTGCACCTATGTAGTTCAAACTAGAAATATGATTTATCTTCGACAATCTGGAATATGCACCAAAGGTACTCGTGGGCTTTGATCAACATCTAGTTTAACTCTTCTATCATTCATAGGACTGCCTGACCCCAAAACATGGAAACCCTTTAATTCTCGCTAGGGATTTTAGAAAAAGCAAATGTAACCAGAACTATGAAAATATTGCGTTGTCATCCAGATTTGAACTACATTCAAAATTTCAAGTCTATAGCTCATTGGTAAGTTAGTTAAAAAAACAATTTCTAAATTTCACCGCAACAGACAAATAAGATAGAAATCCAATAATTTAATGTGCTTTTTAGTTTTGTGTGTTAATTATTCTTGAAAAATGTAAATTTTGAAAGATTCAAAAGAATATTAACATAAGTATAAATGCTGTGTTTGAACTAAATAAAAATGACAACTCGGAAAAGAGACAGTGAATTTAATTGTCTACATACTGTAGGTCCAACAATCCAAAAAACATTTTTGATATAATGAAAAAATTTACAACTCATGGCATCCATTAGAAACATGAAATTTCAAACTATCACATTATGTGATGCAAAAAAGTAAAATAACAAAACAAAAGGGGAACACTTGGTAACCACACAACAATGCTATACGTTATGATACGCTGGGAAGGGGGAACAGTGATAGATATTTATAGTATTAAAATACATTTCATCACTCAGGTTAATATCTGTACAGATTTTTGGAAACATACAGGAACAGTAAAAAGGCATTCATTAAAACAAAAACATAGTCCGACTGTTAAAGTTCACACTGTACATCTTCATGTCAATAAAGTTTCAATTTTACAAGAAAAATAGGACCCTTTTATATATGTACACATGTAATTTTACAAATACATTACAAGGTTAACACGTTCATATTAACATCATATAAACATTAAATGGACTTCATTCTACTACGAAAAGAAAAAATGATCTAAAATGATGAGACGTCATACATGAAGGTACAAGTATGGTACATAATAAAAATGCCTCCATGCATTAAAAGGCTGCAAATGCACATACAAAAATATTTGTACAGAGATACAAGATCTTGTGAGCATGAACCAGTTCAAGAAACACATTTCATGAAGGAAATAAGAAAGTACAATAAATGCACCCTTTCTCATGATTTTCATATGCAAAAGGTTGAACATTCATAAATATTTCTGCCACTAAGATGCCATACATCAGAGAATAGTTTACATGTTCTAGTCGATTTTATGTAAAAAAATACTCATTATAATTACTTTGAATGAGTGAGATTTTAATTTTATAAAGTTTAAATTACATTGAATATTCAATTAAATCAAAAGGCAACAAAAAAATTCAGTTGATTGTCAAGTAATTTAACATGAAGAAAGCTATGTACCCGTAAAAAAATTGAGCAAAGTATGATTATCTATTTAAAAAGTATGAAAAATTTATAATTTCTACAGTACAATTTGGCTTAGAAGGTTAATATATACTATATTCATTTCTTATTTAAGAAAAATCTATACTTTTTAAGTTTTTTTAAGCTATTTACTTTTCTTGTTAAAAAATACTATTTATGAACAACTTGTATTATTTACAAAAATAGAGAAGTAAAATATGTGTGTGATACTCTAATACTGAGTTCTGAACTAGGGTATTAAGAGCATTAAATATTCCAAACTATACTCCTGTTCATAAAAAATGCAACACCATGAAGGACTTGTTAGATTTTGATGAAATTTACACAGCAAGTGATCTTTGTGGATGCAAATAAGTTATGTAATTTTCAGAACAAAGGAATAAAATTAAATATCGAAAATAGGCGTTTAATGTCTTCCATACGCGCTGCAATGACAGCCTCTATACGACAGGTCATCGAATCAAACAGATTGAAATTTTGACTGAGGAGATGATTTTCAAAGATTCATCCCAAACTCAAAGTGAACCAATACTGGCAACCTAAGAAGCATTTTGAGTATGAGAACAAACCAAAAAAATTTTAGTCAAGCTTCCAGTAAAATTTTGGATGAAGAAGTTTGTTCAGAAAGAAACTTTTTTTATTGGATGTAATGGACGTTTGGAACATTTCAAAAACATGTGTTCGGGATTTTTTCTGATAAATTGATTATGATCTTCTTAGAACTCCTTAACATCCCGTTACAGCCCCCTCATATATACGACTAAATCAGTGGTTGAGAAGACACTGCTCAGCTCACGCATGCACTATAGCTCTGAATTTGATATAATTTGATAGCAAACCATAATAAACAACCCTGAAAATTTCAAGTTGATCGGACAATTCCTTCTTGGTGTTGCATTTTATATAAACAGGAGACAAATTATGAGGTTAATTTAATTTGTTTGACCATTCATTCAGTTTTGATTGAAATTAATCCATAGACTTAAAACAAAAGCAAATATAAATTTTAAAATAGCAAATTTTACACTTTATTCAAAATCATGTCAATTTTAATTCGGTGATTCTTAAAATTAATGCTCTAATAATCCAAACATAAGGTATTTTAAAAATTATAAATAATTTCTTGTTTTAGTAATTTTACACAGATGAATGCACTCAAAATACTATTGATATAAAATGTAAAAGTCATTGAAAGTTAAACAGTATTAAATTTGAAGATGTTAAAAGTAACTTTATAGCATTAGCTTTTACTTATGTTCAACAAAACTAGTTACTAACAGATTTATAAATGTATATAAAACCCAATTATTCATACTTAGTAGCATTTTAAGCAGCAAAATTTTAAAGAAAATTGATACATTTTGATTGAGTGTCTTCTCCCATTATGCAAGGCTTATCAAACACAAGAAAATAAAACATGGCAACATATATACTCAAAGCTCTTAAATATCACAAAGTATGGCACACAGGTTTAAAGAAAGCAAAGTTTATAACACTATAAAATATTGCATTATGGGAGGAAATAAAACAATTAGAAATTAAAATGTAACAAAATTAAATAGTAGTTTGATATGGATGGGATCCATTTCGTTTTAGTCAGAGTTAAGAATTTAAAAAAGTTCTTTGCATCAATAGCATTTAACTACTAATTTTCTAATTCGTTGTGTATGTTTTAACTAGTTGTTTCTGAATATATACTTTAATCTTTTTAGAGTTAGAGATGAAATTACAACTAAAATTAATGAGAATGAAATTACGACAGTGAGTTAACAGATGAGGCATCTTCGCTGTAATACTTTGAATGCTCAACCAAAAGGACATCAATGCACACACACAGAGGTACAGCATGCACAAGAATTATAAGAAGCACCTTATCTATATATTTCTATTTATATATTCACTTCATGGTTTTTACCTCATGAAATAAAGAACACAGTGGTTTAGTCAAAAAATAAACTCTTGGAATACTTCTTAACATCAAATAGAGTATACATTTGTGCTTAAAAACTGAAATGCACACATTCATAAAGATCAGAACTACTTATGACAAAACATGCACAAGATTTCATCAGGTGGATTTAAAGAAATGTACAAGCATCTTCATTATTATGGCAATTTTTCACTCGTTATCTCTGGCCAACAGGGGATATACTTTTATACAAATTTTGATACTAACTTTTATCAAAATCATATTAAAAAAGTTCCCAAAAGGTCTAAATTGTAACTAAACTACATTAACCCAACAATAAGGGTCAAAATAAGGTATAAATTCATTAATAATTATAATTACAAGTTAAAACCTCCCAATTATTTATATAAAAATTACACTAAACCAGGTTGTTTGTAAATGAACAAAATTCATTAAAGCATTTTGCATTTTTCACAAATTAGTACTAAACCAAATCTTATGGAGTGATCATTAACACAATAACTTGTCCAATACAAAAGTTTCTAGATAATTGAAGAACTCACTCTTTTAATAGAGAATTTAGAGGTAAAAAGTTCATCTATAGATTCAAATATATTTTGATTACAATAAAAAATAAAAATTATTTTAAATAGTATAGTTATGGCTAAAGAGCATGTTTTTTTATCAACCTTAAGTAAAATGACCAAGATTAATATAAAAAAATTACATAGATTGAAAGCATACCTAATTTATTTGGTAGAAACTTTATTATGAAATGGCAGTTTTTATAGCAGTTTCTTTTGAATGGAAACTAATAAAGAATATGGAAATTATGACAACTGAATTGATACGAAGGGTAAGATCATACAAAGTATGACATGGGTTAAAAAAGTTTATGTTTTCACTTTTTAAAAATCCAATTTTAAATGTTAGATTTGTATATGCTTTTTAAAAATTATTTGTTTTGATTTTTTTACCAACTTAATTAATGGGAAACACACATGCCCTTACTCCTTAAATAAATGCAAGAGAATGTATTAAAATGTGTATAGGGGATGTATACAAAAAATGCAGGGTGCTAAAATAATAGGTGAAAAGTAATGGTTTAAATAAAAATAAGTAAAGGTTAAAGATAATAATTTGTAAAAGTTTTAACATTCCTTAAAATCAATCAATTGGGCACACTTAAGCCTTCAATTTACAAACATTAAATATATTTTTAACTTGTTCAACCAGAGATAAAGGTAAATCAATATGAATCAACATACAAAAAAAACTGTATGAGGTAACAAAAATTTAACACCCTTCAATATCAATTCTATTAAATGATATGATTATATCTAAAAACTTCAGAAACTCTACTATCACAAATTGATCTGATGAAAGAGAAAAAAGCTCAGAGAACTTACACAGCAGAGTTATGTACATTAAACCAATGCCTACACAGTAAGCATTCATAGACTTGAAACCAAGATCTACAAGACCTCACTGTAAGGAGTACAGACATCAGAGACGTAACAGTGTCCTGAGAAGTACTTGCTACAAATGTGAATTTCTTTAAAAACTCATTCAAATACTTTCATATTTTATATTTACTGCAATGCACACATAAAACTTAAACCTGAATACATTTAAGGGCTCATCCCAGTAATTATACACTGTATGTCAAGAAAAATTATGGCTTATGGCTATTTTTAAAAAATGTTGAAAATGCATTTTTTTCAACAATATTATTTTGATAGACAAAAGAAATTTTGCCCAAGGATCAAAATGGGAAAATGTTACCAGGGAACATACCAAGGAAGTCAACCAAGTTACTGATCAAAAATTGACAACAGAAACCAGTTATAACAATCCAGAATTTTGGCTCAACGAGGAAGAGAATATAAGTGTACAAATTGCCCCTTAAGGTGCATTCCAACTTCTTACGAGACGGGGGAAAAGTAATTCTCATCGACGTACACTTTCAAGCATACAATAACAAAAATGGAAATAACAATAAATTGAGTGGATTTTCCCAGTGGCGTTTATTTTAGGTGACCTGCGATTGAATTTAGAATAAAGATTGATGCCTAACTCTCAGAGGCTGAAAATTCAGCTAAGCAATGCAGTACATAATTAGAGTTCAATTTGCTAACGTATAGCAATAAATAGATGAAAAGAAACTAGTCAGCAAAAATTCTGATAAAGCAATTCAAAGATTCTTTTGTTTAAAGAAAAACAGTTACAATAATTTTTTTTCAAAATAAATAAATTAAACATTGATTTAATTTATAGATCTTGGGAAGTGTTAAGTTAGTTGTATAAAGGTGATACAAAAATTTCTCAAATTAAATGCATAACTAATGGAATAGCCCTATAGCAATAATTTGAAAACAAGAAAAAAATTAAATATTTAGTCCTTATTAATAGGTCTAAGTTATACTTAAAGTCAGTATATTTTTCTCAGAGTTAAGTCTAGATTAGGTAAAGAGTATAAAACATTACTCATAAAAACAACACTAAAGCACCTAGTCATTTTTGATTCAATAAGTTCCCTGAAATGAAGAGATGTTTATAGTAAGAAAACAAATAGACAAATATTTTCATAGCAACAAATGGCACAGGATTCTATACAGAACAGTTCCCGATAATAACTTGAATAAAACAAAATTTTCAAGACAAATGGGGAAAAACAATAATCAGATCAAAAAGCCTAGCAAAACCTTTAACATTTTCTGAGAACATTTTACTTTATAAAACAAATTTAAAACATGTGAAATTACATCATATTCTGCACTCAAAAAAGAAAGAGTACCAGGCTCAAGTATGAATGTTTTTTATCTCAAATGTTTTTATCACAGAAATTACTTAATGTGACAAAAGGTGTAAATGAATGATTTGAGATTCACAATAAGGGTACACCTTTTACTCTATCTTCAAGGGCAATTAACTCTTGGGTTGGAATTATGTACAAAACCTTAGATAATCATAAGCTAGTGAATAGATATTAAGTATTTATATATACAAAATTTTATACCTCAAATGAGTTCAAAACAAATTTAATTAAAAAATTATATACCCTTAATATCTTTATTACCACAGCCAGAATTTAAAAACGTTTTTCATTACAGATAATGAATTTTTCACACAAACAATATCAAGTTTAACCCGTAGCAGGGGATGTGGGTCTCCCAGACTCCGCATCATTTTCCTTTCCTCCCCTCCACACGCTTGGATTGAATGGATTCTTCCCCTAGCTTCACTTTTCGTGATCTTGACCCTGACCCCTACTTATCAGCATGTTGACAAGTGCGACTGTATGGAAATTCCACTTCTATTCCATTTTTTTCACCTCCACTGTTACGGGTTGATAAAACAAAAATATTTTGAGAAAAATTTACACTTTGATTTATTTTAGTAGTAAATTTAAAAACAGTAATAAAACATGTATATATAACACTCAATCAAAACATGTTATTCATAAGTAACAAGTGTACAACAGAGATCAGAGAAAGTTTTAGTTAATTAACAAAGTTAACAGTGTTTGAAAAAGGAGCAATTCAAAACAAGCAATAACTGTTTTTTTACACAACAGAGATTTTTCCATAAACTCTTAACCACCCTTTTAACTCATGAAAGTTAGTCAATAGATAAAACTAGAATAAAGCCAAATGCAAGCAGTTTAGTCAAGCAACTATTTACAGTAACACTAATCCCCATAAATGTACAAGTCCAACCACATTTTGATATATACATAAAACCTGTGGCACAAATAAAACCAACATATTATTCCAACTTGAAACAATTATATTTTGAATTTGATATACGATCCACAACTTAACAGATTCAAACAGACACACATACAACATCACAAATTCTCAGACATTTACTTCTATGTACAATACAATTGTCTGCAAACAATCAATTAATCGTGAGTTATTATGAAGCAGATGTGAAACAGTTAAAACATGGATGGAGAATGATTTGATGCACAAAAGAACTCAAATTCAGCAAGTATTCAATTCATTCACATGTGTTAAAATCAAACCTGTCAAATGCATAACTAAATGCAATAGGAATCTTTGAATTTAGTGCGATATTTCTTTGATTAAGGGTTTCAAAGACATATTACAAACATTTAGATGCAAGCAGGAAAACAAAATAACAAAGCAATATATAAAAACCCCAAGAGCTCTACCATTTCTTTGATGTGATGCAAGTTTCCACAGACATGTTTAAGCACCATAAATAATGATTATTTTTGGAAGAAGGTTAAGCGGCTCCAAGAGAGCAAGCAAATGCCTATAACATCCCAACTCAACTAGTGACATTTTATCCAACTTTCAACACTTATGATATTGATTCAGCATGATATTAGGAAAAACACAAGCAAGATACAACACACTAATGAATTCAAAATGTAAAGACATTAGTATGGAGTAGGGTGTATATTTTATAAGTCTACATAATCAAATTCCAAATATTCGACTAGGATACTATAACAACATCTCACACAATGAACACTATATTCACTGCAACGACAATGAGCAACTGAAAACTAAACTGGCCCTCTTTTCAATTTCCTGACTTTTTGAGATCAATAAGAATAAGCAGCCATACAAATGTTTAAATAAAGATGAATAATTTGTAATGACAGACATGTGCATTTGACAGGCTTGGTTTTTGGTGAGACACTTAAACATTAATTGTATATATTTACTTTACAGTTAACATTAATACAGATACATATTTAGACACAACTGATCATTTGTACATCAAATACAATCACTAAGAACATTTTAGAGACGTCAAGATTTTCATTATCTTGGACACAGCAGTTTCATATAGAAGGAATAGTCTTTGGAATTAGAGTATCACAAAATCAAGAAATAACTGTTTCTTCAATCACAGGATTTTGTTTAACACAGTTAAATATTATCTTTTCACATTAATATGTATCAGTCATTTTGATTCATGATAAAAAATATTCACCGGTTCACACAGAAGAATGATACAATTGGGAAAATACAAATTTGAACCAGCCAATTTGATTTTATATTGAATTTTGTAACAATGAATCGAATCACTTTGCAGAAGTACTTTCAAGAAGTATATGAAAGACTAATTCAATTTTATAAAGATACATTTCCCATACATTCTGGTTGTTTCAAGAAATTAAAGTTTTCCTAATGTTAAAAAATCGAAAAGCCTAAAAAATTAATTAAATTTGTTCACTCAAAAGCAAAATAATCCCAACAAGTGACATAATAGTCAAACCTGAAACAATTTAATTTGAGGGTATAAACAGGAAACTTCAAATGCAACCAAGTTTGAGGCAACGCAAAACAGGGTGGGCAGCTTTAGAACTAGTTAAAGGGCATCCAAAGTATGAACAATAGCAAGTAACAGCAGCTAGAAAACATTTACTCTAAATGCTTACTCACATATACTTTTGGAATAATGATGCATAAGTTTATCTCTCTACACCTATTTCAAAAGATAGAAAACTTTGGATTGTCATAGCCATCCATAATTCAAACTAACCATAATACGTTGCAGTTGCAACTAAATCTAAAATCACGAAATGTTAGTATAACTTATACAAAACACAACAGGTGTGGCAACAAAGTTAAAGAAACTTTACTGTTTGGAATATATAGTAATTATGAACACACAGAGACCCTGAATTATCTTTAAATAGCTTGTAAAATCTCTTCAAGGCAAGCAATTTGTCGAAAAATACGTAATTCAATATTAAAGAGGACAATGAAGATTTCTGCTGGTGAGTTGAAAGAGTAAAGAGAAAGGAAGTCAACTGCATGAGATGAGAAAATTAAATTCTAAATCAGCAGACAAGAAAACTAACTATATTTGTATATTTAAAGTAGAAGTAGAGTCTCTGAATGTGTGGATTATTTTGAAACTAGAGCTAGAAAGGAAATATAAAACTGAGTCTACATTACAAATTGATTTCTTGGCATCATAAAAAAGTATTAAAAAAGCAAACTAATTCAAATAAATTTGGCACCAAAACTGTTAGGACGGTTCATGTGTATACAGGCTTACATCCTCAATAAAATCAAGAATGCAAGGTTAATAAATGTAACATTACATAATCATACATATACTGCAGTAACACAAGACTTTGCCACATACGAACGAAAAAATGCAAGAAATCTAGACAGAGCTGAAAGTAAGACAGCATTCAATTGATAGATTTTCACAGGAGATTGAGGTGCACTGTGAAAAGTGCTTATTTTCACTGGAATAGAATATTAATTTATTTATCATAAGCTCGATAATATATTGGCTTGATTGCCTGATTAAATTTTGACAAAAGAAAGACTTGGTGCGCACTGAAGCAATTACAGTTGTGGACAATCATGAAATATGGACTTTGATTTAAATACTCTTATTTTCAATATAGGTTAAAACACTTTTTTTATATATTTTTGTACATACCAACAGATTTTTTTCTATGTAAATGAAAGTTTAGTTATGATCTTGAAAGTTTCTCTAGTAAATTTCAAAATCAAACGAAAAGAAAACTAAGACCAGATACTTTCAGCACTGATGAGAAGCAATGAGCAGGTGTGTAATCCTTAAAAAGTTGCATAAATACTTAAAAATCTTTTCTCTCACTGTAACAAAATACACATCATAGATCAAACAAAGGTATTGAGGCGAAAGAAGGCATGTTTGTTTTTGATCTGAGCACGGCCCCAAACCTGCAGTATTTTAAAATCTTGGGAAATATACAAAATGAGCAAATATTCAAAAATGGAAGCCACTTAGAGCAGCAACCAAGATTTCTTTCCAGCATGGTGGATACAGATTAATAATATTTTAAAATATGTATTGAAATCTCATTCAACTTTCATATCTTTTTTTATCATTATCTGTCTGCCTATGGCTTTTCATGTGAGCACTTCGACTTTTCACTTTAGAGAACACCCTGAAAGGCAATTAAAAATACATTAATTCCTTCCTCATTTTCCTCAGATGAATGAAAAAACTTGATAACTACAAATACAGGGTGTCCCTAGATAACTGTCCACACCCTTTAATTTTTGAACCATTACAGGTATAGTCATGAAAGTGGGGTCTAGGTATAGTAAAGTGATCATGCCCTTTCTGATGAGACAACTTTAAACGCCATCTAGTAGAAATGTAAGGAGCTATAATTTTTATTTTAAAAACTATTAGATGCTAAATTAGTCAATTACTAAGTTGAAGAGCAGCATCGATTTAGTACAAAAAGACACCTTGTGCAGAGAAATGCCTTGAATAAAACGCACGTTCAATATTAGGTTGAATTTAAAAATTTTTAACTTCCTAAAACACTCCTTATGAGGCGGAAATGAGAAATCCTCCTTTATAGGATCAAAAAATATTTTTATTCATTTACCCAAGTCATAAAAAGGAGAATTTCTCATTTTCGCCTCATGAGGAGCGTTTTAAAACGTAAAAACTACTTAAATTTTACCTAATTGAGCGTGCATTTTTGGGGTTTTATTCAAGTCATTTCTCTGCACAAGGTGTATTTTGGTACTAAATCAATGCTGCTCTACAACTTTGTAATTGACTAATTTAGCAAATATCTAATAATTTTAAAATAAAAATTATAACTCCTAACATTTCCGCTAGATGGCATTGTCTCATCGAATAGGGCATGGTCACTTTACTATACCTAGACTCCACTTTCATGACTATATCTGTAGGGGTTCAAAAGTTAAAGGGTGTGGACAGTTATCTTGGGACACCCTGTATGTCAATTTTTGTAAACTTGACACCTTTAAATATACAATGAGGAAGTTTCATATTTTTTTTTTATTTTTTAAATCGATCCTACCTTACGAGAAAACCCTAAAACCGAGATATTTTTTAATTCTGATCATTATTTATTTTTTTACTGCGGCTTAAAGTTTGCGCTCTGGAAAAGGCGGGAAAAACAGCGATTTCAGATTTGTGATGTCACTCGGCATGTCAAAACGACTACAACTCGCATCTCTTCCTAAACTATGCAGCCGGCGTAGACAAAACTCGGTACATAGACGTATCTCGAGGCGAGGACGATCTCTACCAAGTTTTCCAAGTTCGAAAATCGAATATTTACAAGTAATAAACGATTTTATGGCTAAAAACGCTTATTTCTCCATTTCTCTACTAGAGTGGATCTGCTTGACTCACTATTTTAAATATGAAAACCTCAGGATTAAATATTTTTAATAAGAAAAGCTCTATAATTGCTAATTTAAAAGTTAAATCAGCTATGAAAACACCAAAATAAAATCAAATAATTAATTTTCTAATAATATTCTTATATTTTAAGATTTTTCCCCTTAAAATTCAAATATTTATGGAAAATATATTATTAAATGTTTTTTATTAAGTGGGACTAATCCCCATCTGGTCTGATGAAACTAGACCAGATTCATGAGGTCATAAAGACCTTTTATTTTAATAATGAATAAACATCAACAATGCTTTTTGTTTAGTGTCGAGTGACGTCAAATTTGATTTTTGAGCGTTTGCGATTGCATCATTTGTTTACGACTTTTCTCAACTTTTATTTCTTCTATATCTCAGTAAATAAATTTTTGAGGAAAATTTGGATTGCAGGTTTGGATTTTTCACATCTTATATTGTATTAATATACCCCAAAATCGAAAATTTAAAAAATATGAAACTTCCTCATTGTAATTTTTTGTTTTGCAACCCACAAAATAATTTAAGTTGTACACTTACTTGCCACAAATTTTACATGGAAACTCTTCCATTGGTTCTATGGTAAAGTCATATGTAGAGTTAATGCCAGAACCATTGTAAGTGGAAGTGGGAACTGATGAGTTTCCATGATAGCTCTTAACTTCACTCGACTTGCTAGTGCCATTTACAGCAACACGTCTTTCACTGGAATCCTGCAACAATGGATAAATTAATAATCAGCAGAATTTAGTTGATTACAATAACACTTTGATAAATTCAAAACAGAAGAAACAACTAAGTCTTCAAATTATCAAAACTATTGAATTCAAGTTTCCTCTTTACCACAGTAACATGTCCACGGAACCATTAAAAATATTACTTTCTACCTAATGAAGGACACAACTTTTCTATTCCAGCAATAGTTAAATTCTTGCTGTAAAATTCTGATGATGATTTTTAGAGATGAGTTAAAAAAGTATCACAAGTTTTTTGAGAAAAACTGTCAATGAAAGAAATTAAATTCAGAATTATCAGTGATTTTTTTAAACTTTGGTTTAAAAGATAGTTCAAGAATAAAAAAAACTTAAATAAGTGTAAACTCACAACTCTCAAGCGTCACCACCAACCGTGGACCGGTTTCATCCTTGTTAGGACTCATCAGCACGGTATAGGATGGTAACGCAAGAGAGTGGAGGGGAAGTACTAGTCTAGCCGACTATAACTGAAAAAGTGGTGACTATTGATTAGTCCTACACTCATCTGCTGGAAAGACAATGGCTTTCCTAGGACAGATTTAATTCCAGAAAGGCAAGGTACATGAAAGGAGAATTTGGTGAAATTCTCCTTTCAAAAAACTTAAATGTTATAGGCTCTGGATCGTATGAGCAAATCCTACGAGAGCCGAAAAATTTGTTTGTGCGCATGCTCGAGTTGGCGACAGATGTTTGGCGAGATTTTGGCTTCTTTGGAGGTATTGAGTTTAAAAATGTAATTTCTATCAACCAGGTGTGAATCGATGGCTCAGTGGGTAGGATGAACACTAGCTGTACGAGTGGTCGTGGGTTCAAATCTTAGTGTCCGCTTGTTTTGTTTTACCAAATTTATACTTAATTTAAAGAATTTAGTTTTTATTTAATTAAATATTATAATTATTTTCATTAGATTTATAGATTTTGATATAAGTTTTGTAGTTATAATGTGAATATTATTAATTATTAAATTTGATAACATTATTTAATTTAATTTAAGAATTTAGTATTATTCAATTTAATGTTAATTTGTTAAGAATTTTTTTTAATTATATTTAAAAATTTTGAGAGTTTTGTGTAGTTATGATGTTAGTAAATAAATTTTGATGGCCTGATGTTCATAATTTTAAATATTTTAATATTAGGGATCATTTTACTATAAGAATAAGCTCCTGTGATTTTTCTTTTAAATCTTATGTAAAACACGAATTATCTAGAAATAGACTCTTGGACTTTGAAAACTTACGACCCAAACCAAAAATATACGGCAATTTGAAACTGGGATAAGAGCTTCGCCAAGTAGCGATTCCTTCACCAAATATTTGCTGCAAATTTGCTACTTAGCGCGTGCGCACAAATATTTTTTTCAACTCTCATTGCTTGGCTTCATACGTCCTAGAATGCAATGGTAAATGTGGGCATAGTGGACACTATAAGGAAAATTTTTGCTTAAATTCTTAATAAATACAACCCTATTTGCTTGGAAACGGTTATCATCCTATTTTTAGGTTAATTGGATCTTCTTCTTTTGATTTTACCATTAAAAATTTTAATAAGATTGGGTAAAGTATTTTTAATTCATTTTTAAAAAGTACTCCAAATTGCATCTATAGTGGCCACATAGATGTAGCTGTTGTTTCTAGTGATGGGCAGGTATCGATACCAAATACTTAAGTACTCGATACCTATAGGTATCGAGTGTATTCGATACCCACAAAAGTATCGATACTTTATTGACATATTTCGTTTTAAATTTTTCAATGAAGTAATCTTTATAATACCTACTGTAGATCAAACGCAGCCTGTTTCCGTTTTCATTTTGCAACGCTCAAACCCAAGTCGTTATCATCTGCGAGAGAAATTTGACGCGGTTAGGTTTTCCCCCCGCCAAATCCTTCGCCTCTATCCACCTCCAGGCCCGTAGCTACGGGGCTTTTTGATGGATCGCTTTCAGTTTTTTGAATATTAGTCTGATTATGGATAGGCCCTAAAAAAATTGTCCCTTCAGGTTCATTTCCCGACATTGAAAAAAAGTACTCGATACCTAAAAGTACTCGATACCTATAAGTATTCGATACCAAAGTATTCGATACCTAAAATTATCGATTTTGCCCATCACTAGTTGTTTCTATGGTGGACACCTCTTGCATCTATAGTGGACACCTCTTTTTCTGCTTTTATGAGGGGTTTATGCATGAAATCGAGGGTTTTTTTTGGTATAGTCGTTTAGATCTAATTAAATCTTCCTTCCCAACTAAAAGTATTTTAGAACCAATCAAATTAACTTTATTTAAAAAAAGACTTGATAGTTTTCAGCCCAAAGCCTACGCTGTAGCTGATTTTAGAGGAATTTAACATGTAATTCAATGTTTTAGAAACCTTGGTTCCTGAAGCCAGAATGAAACCAAATTAATACAACACTCATTTTAAAGCACGTTCAACAGTTTATGAAGAAAAGCCAATTCAAATCCAATATTAATTATAGTTCTATTAGAAGCCATTGCAGTGACCACTATTGGAAAATCTAAGATTATGTGTTGGTAAAGTGGCCACCCCCATAAATCCTCGTGAAGTCAATATTTTCAAAAAACATTTATTCATTATCAATTTATACCCTCTTCTTTATCTTAATATAAATTTAAAAGTGAATCAAACAGTAATAAATACAAAAAAATCAGTTCCGAAATACCCGTTTCCTTACGCGATTCAATAAGCCAAATCAACTTTCAGTCACTCGGCCGATGTTGTTATTTTCAAATATTTAAATATCCTTCCCATGCTGATCTGTGGTATCGGTGGTAATTTACCAGCTTACCTGATTGTACAATCTACTATGCCTATAAATTTTGACGCTGTTTGATACTTCTAACTCGTTCTATTTAAAATTAATCAGCTATGTGGCCACTATTGGTAGTGTCCACTATACCCACATTTACCTTACTATCACTGGATTTGAACTAGACAGAGTTATACTGTATTCAAATTTTGTTTACATTGAGATATCTCTATTTCAAGTATGATTATTTAGCTAGCTAGAAATTTTTCACAAAAACAAATATCTTAAGGTACTAAAACACTTAAAAACACTAACCTCATTTTTTCTAGTGCTGGTTGGAGTAGGTGAATTACTTCCTTTGCCATTCTTTTCTTCATTTTCCTGTGCTTCTTCTTTTGACCTCAAGTTGTAGATTAAACTTTCTTGCTCTTTTCGTCGGCGTATTAGTCTTATCCGTTTGTATTCATCTGGACAGACTTTCTTCCACAGGTAATAGAACTGAATGCATTGTTTGACTGACTTTGTAGGAATCTGAAAAATGGTTAGATACGATAAACTGACACCTAAAAATTTAGGAACCAATTAGGAGTGAAGTTTGACCCAAGCCAGATATATCTTTTATACTTTAGGGTTCAACCATGGTTGGAAAAAGGCCTTTCTTGGAAATATCTGGTTTTTTAGACCTGTTAACTACAAAGCAATCAACAGCAATGCACTTTCAAAAATGATCTTTCTAAATTTAGAAATAAATTTTTACATAACCATTTGATAATGGGATTTTAAGTTATTTTCTCTAATTGATAACATGAAACACAGTCTAAATCTTCATACAAGTATGAGATGAATATTGGAACTGTGGTAATATGGTGAAGACCTTACTTTATACTTAACGAAATTCTAAGCATATGAATATAACCCCCACCTTACATTGTTGTGAATCGGAAAGAATTCCTACTTACTTCTTTGGCAATACTGAAGAAATCTTTATCACATTTCAACAGGCCCTGGTGATAAGCTTCTATTTCCTCAGGGCTCCATTTATCATGCTCTGTAGGTAAAGAACCATAAACAAATTGAATTCAATATTACAAAATTAATCATAACACAAGGTAATAAAAAAACCAAGTAATTTTTACCAGAATACTGAAAGGTGAGAAGAGGGTGATGAGGAGGCAGTTGTGGCTTGACATCCATGAGGCTTGAAATAGCATCCTTAGAGGGAAAATAGACTCAATTTTGAATCAAGCACACTAAATCTTACTTTAGACCTTAGGAGGAAGTTAGTTCATAGCACTGTTCTCCTAAAACTTTACTTTCAACAATTCCAATTTTTACAAATCAACATTTTTTATCATAATTTTGTTCTTTTTATAACTGTACTGCTTTATCAGAAATCAGCTATATGGAATTGGGCAGTGAACTATTAAAACCATGTTTGCTCCTCAAATCGGGTCGACTCAGCCCTTCATCCTTCCGGGGTCGATAAATGAGGACCAAGTTTGCTTGGGGAATCAACTGGGGGTCCAGCGTCGAGCTAGCCACTCGGCCTGGACACACGCTAGTAATGAGGAAGTTGCATGATTTTTTTCATTTTTTTAATCGATTCCTCTTGCAAAAATAAGCAACTACCCAAAAATTGAGGCCGATCGAGATATTTTTTGATTGTCAAAAAATTAACAAAAATCCCCTTTTTAAAAGCGCGCGAAAACGCCAAGAGTTTGGATGTGACGTCATCTTATACTAAACATTGTTGTAAAGCAATGGAGTTGATGGTGTTATTGTTGACGTCATCTTATAGTTTAAACAATAAACGTTTTCAGTCACATGTTTTTTTCTCGACTTTTAAATTAAAATATTTAATTACCTGCAAATTTTTTTGAAAAACTGACTAGATATTTCATTTTACCATACAAAAAACCATACGGAACACTTGTTTGTTTTTGAAAATCTGACACATGCAACTTCCTTATTAGCACCCCAGGCCCAAAGGCTACAGAAACGGAGATGGGCACCGCCTGATGGGCCACTAGGCCCGGGCAGACTTTGATTTGATTTGATTGCTCCTCAAATCAGCTACCATGTTGGGTTATGTTTGGTTAGGAAATATGTGAATTTTTTACTGTCCTCATGTTATTATATGAAATCCTGTTTTTTATTAAATTATTCCCCTGATTAATAAAGACATAATTAATGAAATAAAATCTTTTTAAAAACAACGTTTTTAAAATGCATTAAAAAGTATAAAAATTTTTTTGGTAACTTCTTGTAAAACGAAAAACGTGGGGATCTTGCATTAGGTATTTACTTCATCAGATTCATTCCATCAGCATTCGTCATTAATTTAACTTATTGTGGATAGATTGATAAATAAAGTTCCAAGAGTAGTAGCTGAAATATTATTGCAGGATCCCCACGTTTTTCGTTTTTAAGAAGTTACAAAAAATTAGTTTATACTTTTTAGTGCATTTTAAAAAGGCTGTTTTTAAAAAAAAAATTTTTTTTATATCTGCTTTTTAGTTTTGTTTGTGTAAAGATTCTCCAATTCAGCCTGAAAGACTTCCTTTCATTGATGAAGAAGAGAGGGATTTGATTCCTTTCTCTTTTTAATAAAACTAAAAAAAAATTTTCTGAAATAGTTTATCGATAAGTAACACATGTCTGTATTATTTTTCGTTAAAATCATTGTTATACAATTTTTCCCCACGTTATTCAAATGGCTTTGTAAATTTCTTAATACACTAGTAATATGAAAAAATGCATTTTAAAAAACATATTTGTGACAAACTTGGTATTTAATTAATTAAACTAAGCCTTAGATATTTAACAAACATACAATCTACATAAAGTAATGTACTGTGTATTACTTTTATTCCTAGAAATTTTCATTTTACTAATGTTTTAAACAACACTTCTAAAGCAATCTTAATAACGAGAGGCAATCTGCACAACAATGATTTTTTTAACAATAAGGTCCTATGGTTGAACTTCTAAACTTTATCTCCCCCTGGGGGTTCAGGGGCAGCAAATTTAACCAAACTAATGAGATAATATTGCATTGTCATCCAGATCTGAGCTTTGTTCAAAATTTCAAGTCTCTAGCTCATCTGGGAGTTAGTTTAAAATTGGTTACTTAATTCTACCCAAACAGATTGAACATGACCGAATAAAAACGTCGTAAAAACCAAGAAAACAACAATTCCAACAAAAAAGTTAGTAAATCTTCTGAGCTTTAGGTAATAATGAAATTAATTTAAAATATATGGCAATGAAGAGTTTCCCAAAAATTGCCAATTTGCATAGATATGGTGATATATTGTACACATAGAACTCAGTAAAGTTTCTACACAACACTTGTGCATCTTGAATTCTAACCTACTCAAATGTATGCTTTATTACGGAAAGCAATTTTTTACTTAACTATCATTAAATAGCTACTAAAATTAAAGCAACTTTTACCAATAGTTTTTATAGAGCAACAATACATTAATATATCCATGATGTCTTATCTTTATGGCTTATGGACAATCCATTCAATATGGTTAAAAAAATTAACAAACTAACCTTAATCTTTCCTTTACATATTTGGAGTAAATGAAGTGCATATTCCTTATTTCTTCCACCTCCAGGAACTAAAGCACAACAGGACAACTCCAAATATGAATCAACTAAGTAAACAAAAAGAGCTTGCAATTAACAACTTTCTTTCCAATATGTTTAAAATAAGAAAACAAAAATGAGGTTCTTTTTACTACCTTCTTCATCGGTGAGAGAATCCATTATTGAAGGGTCCCAAACTTTATCGGCTTTATGTTTCACCAAAAGTGCATCTTTAAAGTTGGCTAAAAAGATTTAAGTCAAACATTCTTAAAAACTGACACCTTGCTAAATAATTGAATCATTACATCTAGAAAAATGTTTTACTTACGGTTAAATGGGGGAATTTTGGCTTGATAATTAGACCCAACATTAACATGTCTAAAAGAAAGTATTTGTTGAAATATCTCAGTAGTTAAGTAACCAATATTAGCAATGGCTTTTTGAGAAATAAAACTTACGGAACAGAATCTGATTCAGGGACTTCATCATATTCTTCCTCCATTTCTGGTGTGCTATCACCCACACTTGCTAAAAGGAGAGAAAAACTATTATGCGTGGATTCATTTAACACTAAGACTTGCACAATACACATGATTAGGCATGTTAAACATTTAACTGCTTCAAAGGAAAGAATTTTGGGCTATCTATAGTGGACTCATGCCCATTAAGCTTTAAAATTCTAATTAAGACCAGTACCTTTCCGCCCAAGGCCAAAGCTAGGTGTGATGGGGGCAGACTTGGGAGTGAGACTGCCTGATCCACTTATGATGTGCCAGAACAATCCAGACCCGCTGCGAACTGGACTCAGCATGGGAGGGGGAGTGTAGGGGGGAGGGCTGAGATTCTTTTGGTCGGGGTTCTTTTGGTCAAACCTTCGGGGGGACCGAAGGCGACTATTGTGAAAGTTGGAAGTGTTCACATAGGGAGGTATATATATTGGCTAAGAAAGAAAGAAGTGTAACATTAATCAGAAGTCTTAATCCTGTTAGCAAAAAATAAAACAGAAAATCATTTTACAGAGAGGCAAAGGTTAAATTTAGAAGGGTTAACAAACTGGAGGTATAGATACAAACCTCTATAAAATATTTATTAAAATAATGCCTATTAAATATTAATCTGCCACTTTTGAAAACTGTACACTGTGTAAACTATATTCCACCTGCAGCAAAGCCTGTGAGTCATATGAAAGTAGAGTTGTTATTTTTTTATAAACTATAGCAGGGGTTCCCAATAGGTGGTCCGCGGGCTATGTCCAAGGGGTCCGCGAAATGTCACCCAGAAATTAAGTATTTTTTATTTTCCTTAATTTGAAGTAACCATTATCCTACTCAGAAGTTCATTTGTTAGTTTTGTTTGTTAATTGTCACTGTAGTACAAATAGATTAATGTAGGTGACGCTGCCTCTGTTTTCCACCAAAGATAATCCATGTATTGTTTTTTGAAATTTTTTTATTAACTAAAATACGATAGTTTCGGTTTTGAATACATCGAGTTTCAGTTTTGAAACCGATTGTTGCTGAGGGCAGACTTGCTTTTTGATTCGTGTTTGTGTTAAATGACTTTTGTTATTGCTAAATTGCCGTGATTGATTTTGCTTTACCGCAATTGAAAATGGATCGTTGGTTGAAAAGTGGATCTTTTAAACGGGATGTTAGTGGAGCTATAGTGGAAAAGTGGATTTGAATACATTAGTAATTTATAGTAGATTCTATATAATCTACAATTAAAAAAAAGATTAAGCCTTTAAGTTCAAGGGGTCCTCGTCAGTAAATTAATTGTAAAGGGGGTCCTCGGCAAAATTTTATTGGGAACCCCTGAACTATAGGAAACTCATTTTTATGTTCAATTGTCTTTTAAAATACATAACTTTGTGCAAATGATCTGTCATGTAAATGATCTTTTGGTGAGTAAAAAATGTCTTAGGGGAAAAAACCCCATGAACCCTTAGAAGAATCGCAAAAAAGGAAAGGATAAATTTCTGTTAAAGAAAAGCTGATGAAACAACAAAAATGCTACAAAAAATTTTACTAATACAAATAATCAGTTCTTACTTCAGGCCTTCGCTTTTTCTTGTGCTTCAAAGGGCTGGTTGGAAGACTAGTAGGACTCAAGAACACATCGTCATCGTTACTGTCCTCTCCCGCTTTCGCCTTGACAACACTCTCGACCGGCCTCGCCTCACCCTGCAAAGGTGCAGTTGTCGTGGGAATGGCCACCGTTGCAAACTGCATCATCTCTAGCTCGCTGACCGAGATCTCCGGAAAGGGCTGTCCCAGGTCCCGCCCTTCGAAGAACACCTGGCCCAGCTCGAGCATGGGCTGGGGGATGTCTTCTGCAGACAGTACGGGCAGAGCCGCGTCTTCTGGGGTCGTGAGGGCCCCCAGGTCGTCTTGGGGGCCGTCGTCTTCCTCCATGGCTGACGTAAACTTGGGGAGGTCGGAGAGAGAGTCTGGAAGCTCCGAGAAGGCTGCGTCCAGGTTGAGGGGTTCGCCGGGGTCTGAGCCGGTGCGGCATGTGCGTTTGGCGACCACCCTGAAGAGTAAGTTGCATTTAATTAGAGGCCATTTTAGTTTAACAGGGTACCTGCCAAAATGAAGTTTTTCAAACCCATGACTTTCCCTGCCTATGGCAATTCATTTTCTATGACTTATAAATAAACACTTAAATTACGTAATTTATGACATGAACAGTACTTTCTGCATGTTGTTAATAAAGTAAACAAAATTTGGGACAAAAAAAGACTTTTCTTGTTTCAGTAACCAGCAAGCCGATACAGGAGGTTAGGCGATCATGAGCAATAGGTATTACAATACCTTATGCAAAAAAGGACTCATTACTTTGCTTTGAGTTCATAGTAATAATTAAAAAGTTATTATCAGGAACATATTTTAAGAGACAATTTACTTGTAATCCTTAAATATTTGTTTGCCCTACAATTGCACACCCTAAGTAAATTTTGCAATGAATAATACAATGGGTTATTTTCATTCATTAGTCTTAAAATTATCCAACAACTGTTAAACAGCTATTTATAGGAGCAACATGAGATACTTAAAAGAACATCTAAATAGATTTTTTCAACACTTAATTCTTTAGTAGTATTAATAAGTACCCTAAGTTCATAATTAACCTTATTACCATAATTACCCTAAGTTCATAACCCTTATTACTAAGTTCTTAGTAATAAGTTCAACCCTAAGGGTCTATTTGATTAATGAAAAATTCCTTACCTATTACGCAGCAAGTCAGCTAATGCACTGGTAGTAAAAGTAGCACAGGGCCTTTTGGGCAGGATGAAGTGATCAGAGTCCGAGTGCCTTCGGTGTTTCTCAACCGGAGGGTGAGGCACACGGAACTGCTCCTTGAGGTCCAGTTTCTTCAGAATATCACAAGTGAGGTGGTGGTCAGAAAGGGCATCGAGATCATCGGAGGTTGTCTGACTAGGGGGGTTAAAGTTGTTGAACACTGGGGTTTCCTGAGGAACTGGGCTAAGAAGGGGAGAGGGGGTCTGGGGGATAAAGGTGGTACTAGGGGGAGTGGGGAGCTGGTTAGTCTGGAAGTCAAATGTCTGAGTCGGGTGATGGTTGGTTTCTATGGGGGCAGTTGTGGTGGTAATACTTTGAACGGAAGTCTGAGGGATGAAGTTTCTTTTTTGGTTGATCTTCTCCTCAATGAGTGCCCTCACATTTGTACTGGCAGTTTGTAGAGGAGGATGAGAAGGATTCTTCTTGTCATTCTTTTTGGCATCATTCTCCTGGAATTGATGTTTGTCAGGTCACAAGTTTTGAAGAAAAAATCTATGCTCATTTGTAGCAAGAGAATTGGAGTTTTTAAATATTGATTATGGAAGTATAAAAATGATGGTTTGAAAAGCACGTCTAGCCTGGTAACTTGTTTTAACTTTAAGTTAAAATATAACCTTTAAAAATGAAATGCTTCTTAAACTGTTTTTAAAATGAATTAAGGATATTAAATTCTATTGATTACTTTAACTCTTATACAAGATGGAATACCTGCAAACATTCTTGAAAATCGTAAAAAATCAGGAACATTCAAGGGGGTGAAAGAAGTTCAATAAAAATATGGAAGGCAAGAAAATAAAAGAAACTCTAAAGGGTTGGAAACTCTGCAAGCATTAATATAAATCTGATGGCATACATCCCAGTTAACAATAAATTAGCAATAGGAAAGTAAAAAAAGTTTTAGTGATAATACTACAAACCTTTTTGAAATAGCCTCCATGAAGTCTCATATGGCCATTTAATGCAGGAATGTTTTTAAATTTTCTTTGGCACAAACTACATTCAACAGGCTTGGGGTCTTGGCTGCAACAAAGGAACATTAATTTAGCTTCAAGTTTCTAAACAAAGATTTCAAAATATTAGAGTGGAACAGTATTCAATAAAAATTTAAGCATGCCAAATTAAAATAAATATTTTTAGTAGTAGTATAACTTATACAGAGGTCTCATAATCCTAAAAATAATATCCCAGGACCAGCTCATAAAAAATTTAAGGACGTTTTTGTGAGAAATTGTATGAGTAAAGTTATAGCAAATAGTTAAGATTAAAAACTCAATATAATTTAATAATAAAGAGATATAAGAAAACAAGCACAATGCTATATATGAATGGCATTATATTCTCTTTTGATAACCACAATCCAGGAGTAATAATGAGCAATAATTTTTGAACCAGCTTACATTCTTCTGCCTAAACTTCTTTTATTTACAGCTTTACATTAATCATAAACAAAACAATAAAAAAATTAATCCTTTTATAGGTACCAGAGAAAAAGATGGATACCTAAACCACTGCCCTACAGTCCAGAAGATTTATTTTTAGTAACTTTCTATAAATAAAGGCCTGAAAGTGCAAAATATTCTATATTATCTTTAGTTGCATCTAAAATCCATTTAAAAGTCAAATAACTTATTTTTAAAAATAATTTAAAAATGATCAAGATAAGTCATGAATTATTTCAGGACTTTTAGGGAAACCATGAGCCTGCTTATGATATTTTAAAAAGATATCCTGATGCTTACCTGAAGCGAGAGGAAGTAGAATTAGTCCCTGAAAGCACCTAAAAGCAATGACACACATGAAATTTTAAGGCACTAGCCATGAAAAAACATCCATATGAAATTTTAATTACCATTTTAAAGAACTTAAATGTTTAATTGTTGAAAATTTGAAGGCATTTAAATGTGAAATTTTGGGCAAGAAATTTCAACATACCTTGATGAGCGAATACGCTAACGAGCAAATTTTGTCTCTCGAAATTAAATTAATCTAGTAGCAATAAAGAATTTAGATCTGGCCAATAACTTTATTTCCTTCACAGCTTAAAGATATTCTAAAATCCAAGAGAAACGCAGCCAAAACACTTTACCTGTGACCACCGTGACATCAAAACTGGTGACAACTGTGAAGACGACTGCTTGGACTGCTCGCTCAGGGTGGTCAGGAAGGAATGCTCGGCCCTCGACCCGACAATGCTCACGCCAGCCTCGCTTCCCTGCTGATTGAGCAGCTGCTGTAGCAGGGGGGACCCGTTCACCACCTCCTTTCCGGTGGGGGTCGTGGGCGTCGGGGAGCCCTCCGAGGGAGCCTCGATCTTCACGATCTGCATCGCACCCCGGGGGAAGTCCCCGCGGACCACGGCGCCCGACTCAAACTGGAGGTTGACGGAGCCCTGCGGGGTGAGGGCCACCAGCTGCTTGGCCCCCGTTGACGAGTTCACTACCTCGAAGCACGCCTCGGAGAGCTCCTGCGGCGTCAGCAGCTGCGGCTCCTTCCCGCCACCCTCCTGCTTCTCGGAGCCCCCCGAGGAGTCCGCCGCCTCGAAGTTCCCGCCGAAGTTCTGCGCCAGGAGCAGGGCGCCTGTGTTGATTGTCTGTGCGGTGGTCTGCCAGGAGGCTGCAGCAGCCGCCGCCGCGTCTTCCTCCTTGGCCTGCCCGCCGCCCTTTTGGAATGTCAGGAACTGCATCGAGGGTATCACAGAGCTGCTGACCGTGCTGGTGGTGGGCGGTTTCTCGGCGGCGCGGCTGGCTGCGGGCGCGTACTGGATCCGGTTCTCAGCGGCGAAGGGCGGGGCGGCGGCGCTTGTGATGACGCTGGCGGGGAACGACGTCTGGAGAGAGTTGAAGCCCAAGTGCGCCAGGCCGGGTATCACAGACACTTGGCTGCTCAAGGTGGTGGTCAGAGTGGTGGAGGATGTGCTGGAATGGTGGTTCTCTTTGTGCCTGCGCAGAGACCGAGCATCGCAATAGCTTTTGCCACAGCCCTCCGCATCGCATTCAAATGGTTTCTTGTTTCTATGAGTTAGCATATGGCCATTCCTTCAATAAAACAAAATTAATCACCAAAACTGTAAAGCTCAGATATACTTTTTGCTGAAAAACAATCAAGATAACAGCAACCTCTGATATCCATGTATGGAACTTTCATTATGAATATGAAAGCAATAACTATTTAATATTTAAAGCAACAATAATGATTTTAATTAATAGTGTTAGGAAAATCTCCCACTTCTAGAGGAAATTAACTAGAACTAGGTTCAGGTCGTATTTATAATTTCCTTGTAAAGCATAAATACGGTCTACCTACTTCCGATGCTTCCCTTCCTTTTCTCACACACTTTGTTATGCTGCTCTTGCTATTTAAGTACTTTTTGTCTCCGTACTTGTCTGTAGATCTCTTAAGTTATTATTTTATTAGGAGTAGTTTAGTTTTTAATTAGTCTTTTACTTAACCCTACAGTGCATACTGATGCCATTTGGCAACACGACACTTTTCCCCATTTCCTACTCGAACTTTCATTTTCAAACGGCAACAACATGCAATAAGTACAATAGATATAACATTTCATCCTATTAGCACTTTAGACTGCCAGTAGATCACAGCAGGGGTACTATTTTGAGACATTTGTTAGTAGCTAGTGAGACGAAAGTCAAGACACAGAAAACGCCAAAATAAAAGGACCATATAAATTAAAATAAAAAAAAATTTCATCTTGAAAAAAAAATGTTTTGAAAAGATAAGTTGTTTTTTTATATTTTTAGAGCATTTGGTTTTATTTTACTTCACAATTAATTTCACAAGAGACACAAATTAATTTCTCAAGGACAAAGTTTTTTGCCAATAAAAAGTAGGAAAAAATTAAATTAACTTTTTTAGTATTTTTTTACTAATTTACACCATAATATAAGTCACATAAATGATTTTCAAGTGAATTTAAAAAATCATGCATTGTAGGGTTAACTATCAGCTAAGCTTCCATACAAAACACTGCTAGTTGATTAATTATTTTAATTAATAGTAAGATCTAAAGACACTTACAGGTGATCTTGCCTCTTGAAAGCTTTGGCACATAACTGGCAAACGTATTTACGCTCATCACTATGAGTCAATTTGTGCTTAGTGAGCGCACTAGAGTTACTGAACACTTTGCCACAAGTGGGACATGGTTGTGTACCAGGTCGGTTGGGGGATGTTGCTTTAACGGGACGAGACCCTTTCACTTTCAGTTTATCCACAACCAAAGACGTGGCAGCACTTTCACTTGCTTTGTTTTTCATTTCTGAAACACATTGTACTCAAAATGAAACAAGGTTTTGTAACTATAATAGTGTTACATAGAATTAATGTGAAAGGTTTTCATAGCTGGATGAATGTTGATAAGATGCTTCTAGGCTTATGGGCTATGGTTTTATGGTAAAAATTGAGGAAGTTTTGTCCGACTATGCTAGGCATCATCAGTGCTTGATCTTAAGCAGCAGTGATCATCTTAATGACTGATCAGTAGGGTGGAGCGAAAAACACGAATTTTCGAATTTGAATTTTGGTTAGCTCCAAAAAGTTGCCTTTTAGTGCCAAAAGAACACCTGTAAAATTTTATGAATTTTGAATAACTCCTTCAGGTCTCTACCAGGGCTCATATGTTTACAAAAAATAGATTTTTACTATAAATATCCCATTTAAATTGTTTATTGGCAAACTTTTCTGCCAATTTTGTGTTTTTAATATAAAATGTAACTTTCCAGGCCCCTCAATAGATTTTTTAAATGAAAAAGTTAATGAAAAGGCAGTAATAAATGTAAAATACAGGTTAAATGTGCTACAATACTTGGGTGGAGCAAAACAATTTTTTTTCGAAATCGGTGTGCGGCTATTGCTCAAAGATTGGTTGGTGGTCCTAATAACCTATAAAAAATTTGAACTTGATCGGATAACATCTTCAGGTCGCACTTTTGAGTTGAAATATGAAAATTTTATAAAAATGTAAAAAAATTTGAAAATTTTCCTAATAATTTCTAAACGATCCCGATGTTATTTTATCGCCAATAATTACAGGTATTGTGTATGTTGCTTAACATTAGCAAATTAGAATCCTTGAATGACGCAAAAATGGTTTAATAATTCTTCAAAATTCGTCAGTGGACTATGTAATGCAGTTATGTTAAAGATATTATATAATTACACTATGATGGTTATAGAAACAATGTTTACGGAACAAATACGGCTGACTCTTTTGTTAAATTACCCCCTGTGTCCGAATATGACCTCCGTTTGCACCACCAACCTTTGCTTTTGGGGGGACGTCCTCAAATTTATTTCAATTCCTTTTCGGTAATTTTATGCCTATAAATTTAGTTTTTTTTAGTATTAAGAGATTACTTTACACTTTAAATTTCTCTTGAGAGGTCAAAAAGGTTTCATGTACCAAAAAATCAACATTTTTATCTAGGTGATTTATTTAAAACGCAATTTTTCCTTATTAATTGAGAAAAATCTATGTAACTGATTACGAGGGGTTTCGCGTTTTAATGCTATACTTGTATTTTTCCCTTAACCGAATTTAAACAATGTCTCATCCACCTCTACACATTCCCAAATAAAAGAAATGGGAAAAGAACAATCGAAGTAGTATTTAGTGAAAAATATAAGAAAAAGGATTGATGAAAAAATTTTTAATGATTTTTTACAAGTAATATGGAAAAATCGCCTTTTAAATATATCACCTAGCTAAAAATGTTGATTTTATAGTACATAAAACCTTTTTGACCACTCATGAGAACACAGGGGGTAATTTAACAAAAGAGTCAGCCGGATTTGTTCCGTAAACATTGTTTCTAACCATCATATAGTGTAATTATATCATATCTTTAACATAACTGCATTACATAGTCCACTGACGAATTTTGAAGAATTATTAAACCATTTTTGCATCATTCAAAGATTCTAACTTGCTAATGTTAAGCAACATACAAGCAATACCTGTAATTATTTGCGTTAAAATAACATCGGTATCGTTTAGAAATTATTAGGAAAATTTTCAAATTTTTTTACATTTTTCATAAAATTTTCATATTTCAACTCAAAAGTGCGACCTGAAGATATTATCCGATCAAGTTCAAATTTTTTATAGGTTATTAAGACCACCAACCACAAACTTTGAGCAAAAGCCCCACACCGATTTCGAAGAAAAATTTTTTTGCTCCACACACACACCTAAGTATTGTAGCACATTTAACATGTACTTCACATTTATTACTGCCTTTTCATTAACTTTTTCGTTTAAAAAATCTATTGAGGGGCCTGGAAAGTTACATTTTATATTAAAAACACAAAATTGGCAGAAAAGTTTGCCAATAAATGATGTAAATGGGAAATTTATAGTAAAAACCTATTTTTTGTAAACATATGAGCCCTGGTAGAGACCTGAAGGAGTTATTCAAAATTCATAAAATTTTACAGGTGTTCTTTTGGCACTAAAAGGCAACTTTTTGGAGTTAACCAAAATTCAAATTCGAAAATTCATGTTTTTCGCTCCACCCTACTGATCAGTATCTAAGCTGGTGGCGTAGAGGTATTAATGGAAGTGGGCAGGGTCAACTCCAAAAAGGTGGCAAGCCGCAATTGGACAAAATCTCCAACCAGTTGATACCGATCATTTATCGGTTCTCTTTGTCACACATTGTTGGAGACCACAAACCCAGGTTTTTAAGAATTTTTTGGTTGCTTCTTTTTTGTTGAAATTTTGTTTATGATTGAAAACTTACATAGCTTTGGGGCAGAGAGAGAAGTAGAGTTGTATTCAGCACTGCTGTGCCAATGAGCTGGATGCTGTGTGATATGCATGATTGGCTACTGCAGACTTCTCCAAGTTTCCCAACCTGCCACTTCTGTTATATCTTTTTTTATACTATATAGGGTGGTTCCAATACTGACTGATCCACAAGAACAGTTAGCGCTTTATAGTCCAGGATAACAGGTTTTGGCAAAACAAGACCTATAAGCTCAGAAGCATCTAGTAACAACATTACATTGTTAATCACAATTGAATTCTACATCGACTGAAAGCAAACAATACAACATAATTTAAAAGTCTTTCGAATAAATCATTTAAACTTTCTGGGTCATCCCATTGGCTTTCAATCATCAAATTTTCACAATGCATCTACCCACTTATAAAATATATAACCTCCCCTCACCTTGCTTGATGTCGTTCAACACCGTCATGGGCGAGCTCTCCCTCACCATGAACGTGTCGCCGCTGCTGTGGAACGCCTGGGGTGACAGCTGCAGGTCCTGCCCCGTCTCCATGTACGCCTCCTGGTTCATGTCCCCGTCCAGCATCAGCCCAGGGCCACCGCCCGCCCCCAGCAGCCCGTCCAGGGTGGGCACGTCGAACCCCATGTCCCCGTCCGAGTAGCCCAGCCCCGACAGCATGGCGTCGCCCGCGGATGGCTGGAAGCGCATGACGGTGAGGGGCGAGAGCGCCCGCCCTTCGAAGCCAGAGATCATCTTGTCGCCCTTGGCCTCCGAAATGCCGAGGGCCAGGAAGGACTTGGGGCTGGCTGTGGAGTGGGAGGAGTTGCTCAGGGGCTGGCTGGAGAGGATCACACTGGCCGCATCCCCCTTCTCCAGGTCTTTCATGTCCACGTTTTGTTGAGGGGAGAGAGAAAAGCTCCCATCTGAAAAACAAAGCAAGATTCAGACGGGGTATCTGCCAAAATGAAATTTTTCAAATCCATGACATTCCCCAATTATGGCAATTCACTTTGATTTAAACACTTAAATTACACAATTTTTGACACGAACAGTACTTCAAAGCATGCTTTTCAACAAAGTATCTAGAATATTTGGAATGAAGAAAGACCATATTTAATTCATTTCAGTAATTGTTGAGCCGATACAAGCAAGTATGCAGAGGAGGCCATCACGAGCCATTCAAGAAATACAGTCGAATCCGCTTAATGTGATCGCATTTGTCCGAGATGAAACTGATAACATTATCCGATTGATAACAATAAGCGATTTCCTATCAAAAAGTAGCAAACAGTGTAACTAGATTATTTGCTTTAATATTAAAATTAAGTAACCGTAATTAATGTTTTCAAAACAATTTTACACTATACATGTACTTGGCAACTTAGAATTTTTTTGGTTAAAATATAAGAGTTGTCCGTCCAATTAATAAAAATAAAAAATAGCTTCCTTTGTATTTTCATTTATGTTAACACAACACCTATGCGATTCCGCTCATAAATTTGTTTTCTTTCGACTTCTAGACGAGATATCATCCGTATTTTTCAAAATTTTACATAGAAAAGGCTCAGAAACATAAATAAGCACTAAAATTCATCCGAATTCCATTAAACAAAAAAAATCAAAAATATCTCATCAGAAACATCTGTAAGGCGCCGATGGTGATATCCAATGACAAGCATGGATTCGCCATCCCCCCTTCAACCTTTTTCCTTTCAATGTATGAGGTCGGAGAACATCGAATGTTTATTTTTCTAACATTCAAAGAAAAGAAACATAACAGTGCACTGTGAACTTATACTGAGTTTCAGAAAAAGAAATTAACGAAACTCGAAAGCAGGCGTTTTTTAGGGGATATGGACAAATTTCGATAACATTAAGCGGCATGTTGATGCATAGTTGATCACAATAAACGATGTATTTTACATTAAATTAAATAGGAATGATCGGGACCTGTTGATTTCGATAACATTATCCGATTGATAACATTAACCGTGATCACATTAAGCGGACTCGACTGTATTATATTATAGTCATTTTCTAGTAACAATTTAAATGACTAAAAAACTTATAGTTAATCATTTATAATCCATGACTTTCCTCCACTTTTTCCTCAAACCCATAACAAAATTTAAAAAATCATTTAAATTCATGACTTTCCAGTGTGCGGAAAACCTATTCAGTCACTTCTGGATGCAAACCGCTGAAACATTCATTCTGGATAGACCCATCTTAACAACTAATGTGTGTGTGTATTGACAATCTAGAGAGCTATTCTAATGGTATTGAAACTCTATATTGAAGATCAGGACATTGCCTGACCCTGATTTTTCAAAATGAATATTTTAGACTGCCACAGTCCCAATGACAGGCATGAAATCAGACTTCAGTGATGCAAAAATGGGCTATTGCACCAGATAGGGAAGGCTTGGAGAGACAGTCAAGGCTTTGACAGCCTATAATGCTTTCGAGAAACATGTTATGTATCAAGCCTGATATTCTCTTACTAATATGCATCACGGTTGGTTGGTTAGTTGGGGTTTAATGGCGCAAGGCCCAAAAAATCGAACAAAAAGTGCCAAAACATTGTTAAAGGTTTAAGCAGGCTAATATGCATCAGGGTAATATTGGCTTAATTATGACCAATTAAATGTAGTAAAGGCTTCTTATCAGATAAAAACCAAGATCCCACTCACCATAGGAAAAATTGAAGGAATTTGAATTGTAATCGGCATCTATGCTCTGCAGAGCAGTTTGGGAAGAGGGCTGTTCCACCATGAAGCCAGGGCTTCCTACAGCCACATCCGGCGAGCTATCCCTTTTAATCAACATGTGGGACTCCAGTTGAATTGTAGAACTCTCAGACACTTTATCGGGGTTGGAGACGGAATTTTCAAGACAGTTGGAGGAGGTCACAGGGGTGGTGGGAGCTGAGATCAATACTGTCTGAAATCCACCAACAGACATTCTACATGGAAGAGGAAACTGCACGGAGGATAGGGAATAGACTGTTGCCAGCAGGCATCACGCTTTTCCTTGGAGTTTGGAGCAGACAAGAGCTCAAGTTCTTCACATGCTTCATGACTTTGTGGATGTTGGTCCAGTGCCAGTTCTTGTTTGCTTGATAGGGTACCTGAAAAGATGGAAATATGAGGGTCTACTTTTTGGCACTGGCATATTCGGTCAACGTTTAAGAACCAAAGATAATCAATAGTAAATCTTGAAAATTGATAATTCATGAAAAGCTATAGAACTATAATTTAATAAGTCTCTTTTTGGCAAGTTAATGTTAAAATATACAAGTGAATTCTAGAGTGTGAGTGATGAAATTTTGTGCAATATTAACTTTTTATCAACAGGATAATGCCAGCAAATTCAACAAATTATTCAACATAAAACTCCAACCTATAAATTAAACTTATAAGACAAACCTAATCTTTAATAATAAGAGTTCTTTACCATTCATTCATTCATTAATGCACAGCAAAATCTACTCATTACTCTTACTTACATTAAAGACACATTACTTGGTATGGTGGAAAACCTTATCATGAATACGCAAACTAAATGGAATTTTTTAAAATTTCTTTTAGTTCTTCCTGATCCACACAGGGGCTTGGGACATTTTTGCCATTTTGAAGATTACCTGTGTTCCAAACATGTTACATTCTTGTTATTTCGCATTATGGTACCCAGCTACTATACCTAGAGATAGGCACCCTAAAATTTAAAAAATCCCCAAAAAACAAGTGCTTAATCAAAGTGTTATTACATTTTCATAGGAAACAGAAAGTAGCAAGAAATTAACATAACAAGGTCACCTCTAGGTAATATATTCTTAAGTGTACTTTTTAAAGTAAAATTTATAAATAATTAAATTAATTATTTATAAATGAAATAATTTTTGATGATAAATATAGTAAACAATTGTTAAACTGTAAAATTCTAATATTTTTTTTATTCGATTAAATTAAAGTATTTGCGGCAAAGGTATAATGGTAAATATATTTCATCAGCAGTGTTTTTGGATAGATAGCTGGTGTTCAACTAAAGCTTGGTCTAATTTCATGTTTAAGATACAGAAAAATTTGTTTCATTGCATTGGTGAGTTGTTAAAAAATCAATAAAAATAATAATAATTGAGAATAGTTTACTTCCATTCAAGTAAATTTTTTTATTATGTTGTGAATTTAATAAAAGATACTTGGATGCAAAGGTACACAAGTAAATAAAATCCACAGAAATAGTTGATTAATAGATTTTTACTACAAATTTTATTAAGGAATTTGACATATTACCAATTAAAGAGACCTATAGAAAGAACCAAGAAAATTAAAGAGAATGTTGTAGTGAAAAAAACTTAAGAAAACTTGACAAAAAAGGGGGTAGAAGGAATCAGGGGTGCAGAAAATGTTCCAGGATCCAAAATTTCCCCAGAACACAATTTTTTCTCCAAAATTTCCCCCAAAATGAAATTTCATTAAAAAATAGTTTATTCAGTTCTTAAACTTCTTTCAGATTCAATAATTTTCAAATAATCCATAAATTTAAATTTTAATGATCTTAATACTCTTTTTTAGTCTTTCTTACACACTTATAATCTTGGCTAAAAAAAGTGCCACTTTCCCTAAAATATGAAAAATTTTCTGATTATCTCAAATTTGAGCTACCTGTAAATTTCTACTTAATGAACATTTTAATTAAGAACATCGATGTGATTGAACAAGAACGCTATTAATAGTGAAAATTACCCATTCTACCACGGATAGATTGTTTTTCCTGCATACCAATCGAAAAGCAAGGAAAAGCCAACATCCAGGTTAAGAACCTAGAAAAATTAGGTTTTTTAGCACAGATCCGTAGTTTTTCCCACTCTACATCCGTAACTCCGCTGTTTTCGCGTTGAAATTGGAGGTTATGATGTAGTCACAGCACAAAATATCTGTTTTTCAGCTAATGATGTTGGATTTTTTAGTTTTTCTTTCTATCTTGGGGAAAAATTTCTCCAGAGCTGCTCGAATTTCCCCCGAACATTGTTCGGGCGTTCAGACATATTCTGCACCTCTGGAAGGAATCTCTCCCTTACTTTAAACCAGTGGTGCCCAACCTACGGCCCAAATGTGGCCTGCGAGGCTGATCCAGGTGGCCCGCGGACTCGTTAAATATTAAAAACAAAAACCCCTTTCAGAAATCTTCCAAGAAAACCACGAAGTGCGAGAAATTATGGCACTTCCATCTAAAAAAAGATGATAAAAAGAATTCTTCAACATTCGGTAGTAATTTTTTTTACTTCTCTGTCTTAGTTTTTTCTATACACGGGGAATTTGCCATTAGATAAATATTTTTCAGTATCAGTTAGCTATTTGAATTCAGTTTATAAGGATGTTTGTAGAACCAAACTTTGAAAAGATGTCCAATCGTAAAAAGTTGAAGATTCACTCCAAATGCCGAAACTTTCAAGAAAAGTTGACAAATTCATATTTCTTAATATAACGAGAAAATAAACTGTATGTAAGGGGACATATGTTAGGAGAATGGCAGTGTTTAAAGAACACGATATCAAGAGACATTACGATACGAAACAGATAATCATCTTAATTCAGTTTTAAGGATAAGTGTTACAAATTTGGAGCCAAATTTACAGGAACTAGTATCCTCCAAACAGATGCAAACTTCTCATTGAAAACGGTTTGTAATTTTTCTTCATGCTTAGAAAAATCTTTAAAAGCGTTTGTGTAGCCCGCGAGATAAATCTTCAAAAGCAAATTGGCCCTCGGGGAAGAAAAGGTTGGGCACCACTGCTTTAAACTATAGGTTTTTATTTTAACACGTTAATTCTAAACAGTTTTTTTCTGTTTTACATCTTAGAAAAGTATTTATAGTTTTAAAATCAATTTGCAAATTTATGAAAGGACAGTGAAATATGTGGAAAATTTAAGTTATAAATAAATAACTTTTTCAGATAAGCTTTGCTATCACCCTTTTAATGTAAGTGGAGATTAAAATCGAAATAATGAAAAAAAATTTCATTAGTTTTCTTGTGGTGTATAATGTTTCGGACCAAGTGATTAATTGGGCATTATTAATAATGCCCAGAGTGGAGGCGGGCCCGGGCAAAGTGATAAATTTCCTTCATAAATTCCATTGAATTTATCACATTGCCCGGGCATTATTAATAATGCTCGATTTATCACATTGCCCGAAACATATGTAAAATTAAAGAGGCCTGCAGCCCCATAGCCTTGTCCCTAGATTTTGCATTTTACAGTACTGTACTATCATACAGTACTACAGAAAATCCATTTTCTAAAGCAAACAAATATGATATTGCATTACATCTTTTTCCCTCCTTTTTCACGTAATCACTTAATTAATCATTATACCATTATAAAACACTTTTTTCACTTTATTTGGCTAGTTTTAATAGCTTCCTTCATTAAAATATTAATTGATAGACATTTTCACCATGAAGGTAATTTGCAAAGGAATTTCAGTGCTTCCAATATACCAGTGACCAAAGAAGTAGTTGGGAAAAAACATTATACAGCTCAACTTTTTTTCGCTTTTATTCTCCTCTTTCTTGGTTCAAAATCAGTATATTTTGTTAGGACTGCCCAAATATTTTGGAAGAAGTAAATTTTGAATGTACAGAATTAATATAAATATACAAAGGCAATCTGGTAAAATTACCCTTGTCCAGACATAATTAATGAAGGTTCGACAAATTTCTTTACAAATTTTGCAATTTACATACATTACATTACAAAATGTATGCATATAAAAATAAACTATTTTGAGCTCTTTGTGTTTCCCAACATTTTGTTATGTTTAGTTAATTCCGTTTTCCATCCCATTAAAAATGGTGATTAAAACAGCATAGCCCCATAGGGGTCATTTCCATGTCAAATCAACAAGCCACTCACCTTGACCCTCTCAGATTTTAATGAAACTTTCAGAAATTATTCTCTTCGATATAATACTTTCATTCAATATACAATGTTTTTGTTACTTAATTTTATCAGTAATTTTTTTATTAAAAATTTTTGAAAAAAGGAAGAAAACGCAATTTTTCTCTTTAATGTGTTATAACTCCAGTTATATTTGTTTGAGAAAAATCTATCCCCCCTCACATTTTAAAGATAATTTTGCAAGCTTTAATTTGATATAAAATTTTGACTATGTCCACCAAAAAAAATTATTTTCACGATTTTTTACATAAAAAAGCTTTTAAAAAACAGTGTTGGTATCCTTCAATTTCTTTGAAAATTATACTTATATTTTGCAACGTTATAAAGTATGATATACAGAAATTACAAAATGGGACAGCCACAGGATTAAGAGTTATAGAAAAAAAAGAGTTAATTAGAAGTATACTATTTCGGAGGTTAGAGTGACCAAATATGGCACAGTATCCAGTATTTGGCCACTTTAACTTAAAAAGTGGTATTTTAAAACAACTCTATTTGCTATGAATCCTGATCCCGTGGCTGTCCTATTCTGTAAATTTCAGATATCAAAATTTATAATTATCATATTTAATAGTGATTTTAACACAGTTTTCAATTTATATTTTGACTTTCTTTTATTTGTATAACTTCTTATTGTATAATCTTTAATAATCTTCTAATTTGAAGTTAATATATATACCTTATAAAAAATTTTTTCCTAAAAATTTTTTTAGTCGCTTCTAGGAGAATATTCTCAAAAATTCTTTTCTTGGAGAATATTCTCTAAAAGATTATTATCGAGAATTTTACAAAGTCGCCAAACACCTTTGCAAATGATGCTTGTATATCCCAATTGGCATAAAGAGAAACAACAATTTTTTTCACAAAACTTCCAAAGGAAAACCCTCATTTTAGAGGCTGAATTTTTTGGAAATTTTACCTATAAACACAGGATTTCTACTTGGTTTTGGTACACCTAGTCCTAATTTTGGCTTGGTTTTTAAAGTAGGATTAGGATTTTGATGAACTTATTATAAAAATAATTGTAGTAATAAAATTCCAATCAGAAAGGATTTGGGGGTATTCCCCAGAATTTTTTTGAAAATTTGTTCCTTAAAAACAGGGTTTAAGCTTGTTTTGGTACACCAACTGCAGATTTTGGAGGGGGGAAGGGCCCCCTTGCCCCCCCTTATATATGCCACTGTGTTAAGATCTCGAAAAAGTTTTTTCTCAATAATAAGGTATGTTTGTTTATTCTAGCTAATGATGCTTGTAAATTGTAAAAAATGTCTTAATTTTGTTAGTTATCAAACTTCTTGATATCAGTGGATGATTGGGGTTTATTTGTAGATGTTTGTTCAAGTTCAGGTTCAATTCCATTAGAGGTCCTACTAAATATCATCTCTCTTTTGAACGCTTAATTTTCAATTATAAACAATTTTCTAAAAATTTTTATGATAAACTGAACAGTTATACATTGAATTAAACATATTAATCCACGAATTTAAAATTATTTAGCAATGTTTTATAGTTATTTGAGCTTTGAGCCTGGGACTTTAACTGCTTCTCTAATTTTAAACTTGCTTCCTTTGAAAATATGGATTATAAGAATTTTTAAAAGTGTGAATTGTTACAATATAAGATTATATTGAGCTTTATAAAATATATATTAGATTTATTGAAACATATGTAAACTGGAACCTTATAAGAAAAATAATTTTAATCTAAAAATAATTACTTAAACTAGCATTAAGGCACTAGACCAGTGTTTCCCAACCTTTTTCGGTCCATGCCCCACCAAAGCCTTTCTAAATTTTCCATGCCCCCCCCGGTCTCAGTGGCATATACAGGGTGTATCTGAAATGGTGCAACAAACTTTCAGGGATGATAAAACATCAAGACAAACAAGAATCGGTGTATAAAGGGGGGTCCCAGACCAAATCCCAGGGAGTTAAAAATGGAGCGACACCCCAAAAAAATCATTGAAAAATTCAATTTGTAGAAGAACAACTATTGGTAAAAACTTAATTATGCTCTCAAAAATTGTGGTTTAATATGATCTTTAAAATTACCTCAAAAGTCTTCAATTTAAAATTTGTTTTATTATGAAAAAAGTTAAAAAACACAAAAAAAAGTGAAAATTTTGCAAAAACCTTATTTTGTATTTCGAAATCCTTTCTTTTGATTTGATAATCTTAAAGATCATTGTTGAAAATCCTTAAGTCCAAAGTTTCACGAAAATACAATCAATATTAAACGCTTGAGATCCTGTTAAAGTTTGTTTTTTGCGTGCGCTAACAGCTGTTCTGGAAACAGCTCTAAAAAACTACTTGTGAACCCAAAAAAACAAACTTTAACAGGATCTCAAGCGTTTAATATTGATTATATTTACGTGAAACTTTGAAGGTTTAACTATGATCTTTCAGATTATCAAATCAAAAGAAAGGATTTCGAAATACAAAATAAGGTTTTGGCAGAGTCTCACATTTTTTTGTTTTTATTAAACTTTTTTTCATAATAAAACAAATTTTAAAGTGAAGACTTTTGAGGTAATTTTAAGGATAATATTAAACCACAATTTTTGAGACCATAATTAAGTTTTTACCAATAGTAGTTCTTCTACAAATTGAATTTTTCAATGAACAAATGAGGAACTTGCACGATTTTTGTTTACATTCTAAAGATATAGAAAATGTAAAAATAGGACGAAATGTATCTTCCTTTTTCACTTTTACTTCCCGTAAGGGTAAAATAAAAGCGATTCAATAGTGCACTATTTCCCCTATACCTCAAAAACGCTATTTTCCTACGCCGCTTCTTGTGACGTCACAAGTCCCCCTCCGGTTGTACGGAAAGCGCTGAGCCACACTGGGGCAACGTTTGAAAGGCACGCGTAATTTTTATTGATTCAAAACACAATATAACTTGGATATCTGAAATGTGTCAGCACAGTTTTGAAATTCATTTCAATTTCTGAAATGTATTATTTATTACCTCGTATAGTTTTAGATCAATGAATTTTTTTCTTAAAAATTAAACAAAAAATAGTAATGCTCTTACTGAGTTTAGAGTTCTTTCTAAAACTAATGACATAGTTTGTTTACTCAGGTACATTTTAAAATTCAATTTGATTTTTGATAACTTGGTAAAATGATATAAATTTCTTTATTTAAATTGTAGGGGAGAGGAGGGAGGAATGGGACAATTTTCACTAAATATTTTTTTATTCATTATCCCCTGCTTATTCATAGATGCAAATGGTTGGATAATAAACTTTAATGTTTTAACTTAATTTTTTAAAAATGTACAGTTCTTAAATGTTGTTTAATTTTATCACTTTTGATCATTCAAATTAACAAGAATTTTGTCCCATTCCTCCCTCATGGGTGGGAGGAGTGGGACATGAGTATGGGAGGAATGGGACACTTTTGAAAAGTAAAGAAAATTAGTAAAATGTAATAATGAGAAAGGGCCTAGTATTTTACCTACTATTCTTTTAACCTTTGCCCACATTTTTAAACAGCTTTCAATTTTATATCTATTATAGAATAATTTTAAAAAAATATTTAGTACACTTGAACTCTTTCCCATGGTGTTAAGAATCAAAAATTGAAATATAATGTAATACTTGGAATTGTTTATTCAAGAAATGAAAAGCATTTCAATTGAAGCGATAGAAAGCTATCAGAAATTAATATTTTCAAATTTTGTTTACATTTTTGCAGATTTTGTTTACATTTTTCAGAGTGTCCCATTCCTCCCTCCACACATTGTTTTTAAAATATAACTTGTCACATAAACTATGCTGGTGTTAGGCTTTATGAAATTGCAGATTAGCATAAATTATATCTTTTAGATTACAATGGCATTATATAATGTTTGTTCTGCAAATTACATGAGAAATGAAATAAAACTCAAGATAGACTGGATATTAACTTTGGAAGTGGGAAAATCAAATTTTTACAACTATAAACAGAAACTTGCTGCTGGATAAACTAAATGAAGGAAATAACAAGAAGCTATAAGAAGGCCATCTAATGACCAAATTGGAAATAAAATAAACTGATTTATTTTTCCAGAATTTCAGCTGTCCCACTCCTCCCACTGTCCCATTCCTCCCTCCTCTCCCCTACTATAAATAATAGGCTTTTATACCACATAGTTTTTTTATAAAATTTTGAAAACATGTTATTGAGTATAAAAAATCAGCTTTAAGATTTTTTTTTAACATTTAAGCAAAGGATAAAGTTTGTTTACTCAGATACATTTTTCAAATTCAATTTAACTTTTTAATAATTTTTATAGGATTTTTTATTTGAATTGCACTATAATTAATAGGTTCTCAAATTATTATAGTTTATTTTTCAAGTTTTAATATATTTGTGTAAAAAATTCATTTTAAAAGAAAAATTGGGTACCTATTTTTATCATGTTAAAATTTTTATTTTTGGTGTATTTTTATTTTGCATGTTATAAAATTAAATGTAATAAAAAAATTGTAATTAAAAAATTATTTTAGATTTAAAACTTATTTTAAAATTAACACACAATTCGTGTAGTTCCACTAATTTTTTTTAACCTTTTATCGAATAAAAATAGATATCAGCTCAGTGGATCGAACACGGGACAGAAAAAATATCACCCCGTGCGGACGTATTTTTTTAAATTTAATAAAATAATTTTGTGTTTTTCTTAAAAAGAAGTAATTTTGTTATTTATATATAAAAATATTTTTTAAATTAATACACAAGTTTGTGTATAGTAACTATTATTTTTAATCTCTTACGGAACAAAAATATAATCTTTTTTTCCTCTCCCGGGAATCGAACCCGGGAGAGGAAAAAAAGAAGAGCGCCAGGCATGGGCGGATTTAAGGGGGTGCATGGGGGTGAAACGCACCCCCAACTTTTTGAGAAAATTCCATTTTTATAGGGGAAAATCATGTTTTCAAAGTCATCAGGGGCAGCTTGCACCCCCAAGTTTTCCAGTACGCACCCCCAGGGTTCACCATCTAAATCCGCCCATGGCGCCAGGCGCGTACGCTAACCATTACACCACACTGTTACACCGGAGGAAGGGAAATAACGCTAAAAAACTCTTTTTTGTAGTTGAGGCAAAACTGAGATTTTTATCGAAAAGGGGTGATTATTTTGGGTTAATATTTTACTGCAGGAACCCTGTTATTTTGTTCATCTTCCTTGCATTCGAAATAAATTTTCCCAGCATGTTTATCTATTGGAAACGCATAGACACCGTTTGATCGCTGGGGTAGCGTATCGTTAACATTTTTTTTACAAGCGAAGAAAAATCATTAAATATGTTAAAACGGTTCTCTGAAAATTTTATCATGTATATTTCTATTGGTCAGAATACAGAATTTCTAAAACTTTTTTCTTCCCAATTGGTTGTTTAAAAATTGTAAGTGAAAACGATGCGAGATATTTACAGCTATACGTAAAGGCATGGGGACTTGTGACGTCAAACCAATCACGTTGCGTTATTGAGTCACATGCTTTTTAAGTGATTTTAAACTTAAAATTTTAATTGTATTAATCTATTTTTTGGGGTTTTGCGATCATTTTATGTCTTTTGGATGATCAATCTGTTGATATCACACAGAAATGAGCATTTCCCCCACGGGTGCAAGTTCCTCATTGAATTTTTCTATGTCTATCGTGGCTTGTTAAACTTTCTAAAAATGTAACTGCATGGAGTTGAAATAACTTAACAGTTCTTGTTTTTTTCTAATAAAAACAAACTTTTTATTTATAACCACATTACAGTTTTTTTAAATTTGCTGATTATCTTTCACAAAAAAATTAATTATAGATTATGTCAAAGTGCTTAACTACTAATATAGTTATTGTTTGGAATCAAATAGAATTGTATTTGCTAAAGAAATTACTTTTTTCTCTTCTTAAAGTTTACTATGTCATTTTATCCTTATATCGGGTAAAATAACATACTTCTTACTTTTTTGGAAAGGAAAAAAGAAAGATTATGATATTACTCAATTAGGGGGTGTTAGAGCATTAAACAAACATTTCATTGGTTTTGAAAACTACAGGAAATCTAATCTAATAATGAAAAAGTGGTATGTCGTATTAGCCGGATCTCCCATTCTCAGATAGAATAATAGGATCAGATTTTGATAAACTTCTTTTTTTTTAATTTTCCCCTTGGATTGGCTCCACCTGGGGGGCAGTTCGGTTGAAAATTTTCAAATTGTCCCCCTAGAAAATGATATTGCCCCCCGGTGGGGCGTACGTCCCACGTTGGGAAACACTGCACTAGACTCAAAATTGCTTCACAATTACCATGCAATAATATTCAAAATAACCGCATCATGATATGAAATTAACGATGAAAACCGTGAGTGAATTAAGAAAATGGAGACCTTAACTTCATGAACAATAAATAAATATTGCAGACCAGGGGTGCAATAAGAGCAATGCGCTAATAATTAAAACATAAATATTTAAATCAAATTTACATATTGAGGAACAAAAACTGATAAAACACAAAAATTTTTATAAACATGAAGTAAAAATTCAAAGATTGGTTCATCAGAAGCATAATACGGTGAAAGCGCGCTATTTTTCTTAATGACAACAAACCCCGTCAAAACACAGAAGCATGAAGCAAAACATAAGCAATCACGGGTTTTAAGCATTATCATATTTTAATATAAAGCATTTTCTTCTTCACTCACTTTTAATTCAGAGGTTTGAGATGTAAATAAACAAAATGTAATGAAATTCGAGTAATAAACGCTGCTTTCCTCCATGAAGTTGCGATGTTGTGCATCAACATTAAGCTGATCCGAAAACTAGTTCCAAGGTCGTTTAGTTCTTTTGAATTTAATACAGTAGTTATCTCTTTAAGGAAAGTATATTGATTTCCTCTGCAAAAGGAGTAATTAATATTCTATACGGAGATATTTTTTGCACCTTAAACAATTCACATTTCATTATTTCATTCTCGAAATATGTACATGACGTCATAAAACTGTTCCCTTCATCCTCACACATTCTGCGGTAAATTTAGAGAAATGCAGTTAACACAAGTCTTTTTTTTACATTTATAATATTATGAATTTCCCTTTCATAAAAGGGATATCTGTGTGGTTTTAATAGTAAGCTATCGAGTTTGGAAAATTATTATGAGCAGCATATTTATTTTCCTGTTTAAATAAAAAACAAAACAAAAAAATCGACAGTTCAATTCTCAACTCAACAATAACAAAGCTCTGTGATTGGGATTGGGATTTTTAGCTGACGAATTTTTAGACGAACTAGCTTGTTTAAAATTTTTGTTTTAGGTAATCTTTTCATATTTTTATGTGTTTTTTAAACTTGATGTGTTATATTATCGTTAGATTACTCATGGAATTATAGATTTTCTTAATTATGTCGAGTGGTATAAGGAAATGACGTATTGAACTCTGCTGACGGAGTCAAACAAACGCACGTGAGGTACCTTAATATTTGGAAATATCTGATTAAAATAGATTATCTGGATAACTTGAAAAAGATGACTTTTTAATGTTTACTCTAGATATTGTCCATTCGATTTTGCGATTAATTTTATATTAGTGTCCATGAAACAACTAGTTTACTTCATCATCGGTTGGATTTTCCTTTTCCTGTTTCCCTCTATTGTTCGTGGCAAAACCGGATCACTTCCCCTTATTCGTCTTCAATCTAATCTTTTTAAGTAAAATAAACATGTTTATTTTAACTTTAAACATTGATTCTCGTGTTATCGTGTGTACTTTTTATAATTATATTTGTTTGTTAAAGATGTAGAAATTTATTTTCAATTTTATCGGCGTATCGGCTTTTCTTTCCAAAAAGCTTCCTTTTGCAAATTGGTCCTTGACATATTAATCCTGATAGTATATTTTCCTCTGTGTAGGACTGCAGAATTTTAGCTGGAATGGAGAAAGATAAAGGTGAAGCTGTTACTGCTGTCAAAGCTGAAGATCATACTTTTGAGCTGAATGAAGATGTCTTGAATGCAATATTGATGCAAAATGATATCAAAGATAAAGAAATTGCTGTGATATCTGTTGCTGGTGCATTTCGTAAAGGAAAATCCTTTCTTTTGAATTTCATGCTGCGTTATCTTGAAGCTAAGGTAATATTCTTAGATTGCTGCTGACTAATGCTCTAAATAATGGTATTCTTAGGATTAACTGGGTGTAAATCTCATCAATCATACTTTAGTAACCAGATTTTACAAATTTTACTTTTAAACATTTAAAAAATTAAAATCAACACTTCTACTTGTTGTAATTAAACTACTGGTAATACTTTAGAATATGCCAGTGCAAGAATCAAGTTTTGTTCTAAGTTTCCCTTAAGGGGTCATCCATAAATTACGTGAGGTCAAAAAGAGGGGGGAGGGGTTTGGAAAAATCTCACCAAATCTCCCCAAGGGGGGAGGGGGGGTCGATTAAAATCTCACGTCAACTTTTTAAGTTAGAAATTATACGATTTTCTTTTTTTAAGTATGAGAAACAGATAAGATACTGCAAATTATTTTTAAAAAGTTATAGGTAAATCTCACTTGGGGGGAGGGGGGTCCAGCAAAATCTCACTAAATCTCACCAAGGGGGGAGGGGGGGTCCAGATTTTGGAAAAAACGCCTCACGTAATTTATGGATGACCCCTAATAATCAAATATTACAGGGTTCCCACGGTCCTCAAAAGTCCTTGAATTTTTAAGGCTAAATTTAGGTACTTGAAAGTCCTTAAAAAACATCCTAGGTCCTAGAAAAATGACTTAGGTCCTTGAATTTTCACTCAGCCACTAATCAAACTTAATTTTTTTCAGATCTTTCTTTGTTTTTTTCTAGAAATTTTCTTTAAAACTGCTCTTATGTACTTAACTTGCGGCCAGTTTTACAAACTGACAGTGAAGAGCGACTTCTCCCCTCGTTCTGATTGTATGAGGGAAAAATGACTTGTTTTGAAATACGACTAATTTTTAAATGGCTGCAAAAAAGGTCCTTGAAATTCCTTAATTTTCAATGTTTTTAAAGAGTGGGAACCATGTATTAAAATAAAATCATTAGAATGTCTTAGATAACAGTGTATCTTTTAATTTTTTTATTTAATGTGTACAAATAACCATTTTGTTGCCAATATAGTTCAATTGAAGAGGTATGCAGCCAGTAAATTCTGTATTTTAGTATATTATAAATTTATGAAAGAGGGAGAAATGTTACTTGTGAATGCTTGTGATAATGGCTGGCTGACAAATTGCAATTTAATGTGAGATGAAGCAGTTTATTTTTGTTAACAGGGACTAATTCACAGGTAATTTTGGTACCGTTAATTAGCACCTTCACACAATTTTTGTCAAAATTATTGACATCATCACAATAATTATGCCAAAAATCAGCAGCTTTCCAGTAATTTTTTCTATAAGAAATCTGTTTAAATTTATTTGTTTATAAGTTAGTAAATTAATGCTGCTTTCATTAATTTTGGTTCAATTCCGTTAGAGTTCCCGCTAAATATCGCCTATCTCTTTTGAACACCAAAAAGTATAAATATTGCTAAATAATTTTAAATTCATGGATTAATATGTTTAATTAGATGTATAACTGTTCAGTTTATCATTAAAAATTTTTAAAAATGGTTTATATTTGAAAATTAAGCGTTCAAAAGAGATAGGTGATATTTAGTGGGAACTCTAAATTTTGCAAAATTAAACCTTAACTTTTAGTTTACATTAAAAATAGTTTAAAAGTATTACATTAATTAAAATAAGCTTTTTTCAATTTTTCACAAAACTTAAAACGCAGTGTAAATTAAAAAAAGGGGGGTTAAGTTAAAATCCTGGATTGGTCCCTGTAACTGTCCTGTTAAGTATCCCTGAGGTGTATTAGATAAAAAATATGCAAACTTAGCCAGTTTTTTATGGAATTCATTAATATAGCTAACTAGGTATATTTTAATAAATTAAATTGCAATTTTTGGCAGTATTACTAATATTTGTTTTGCGTCTAAAACAGCTTGGTGATATATAGCAGATCATATAATAGAATTAAACTGGCAAGGCATACATCTTTAGCCCATTATAAGAAGTACAGGATAAAGAAGGTAAAATGAAAGGTAGTTTATACTTTGCTATTTTATTTTTTAGGGAGAACCTGGATGGATGGGAAATGAAGACGAACCTTTAAAAGGATTTTCTTGGAGAGGTGGATCTGAAAGAGATACCACTGGGATTCTGATATGGAATAAAGTGTTTTTAGTCACTTTACCATCAGGCAAAGAGGTAATATGACAATGAACTATCTTGGGTACCTACATATTATCCCGTCGACCGTTCAGCAGCCGCCTAATTCAGCGGTACAGCTTTAGAAAAGTCAATGGGCTTTGATAACGTTTTCGGATTCAGCGGCATGGTCGACAGGATAATACGCGAGAACCCAATCTTGTTCTCTTTTTAGACAATCCAGGTGAAACTCTTGGAAGTTGACATAGTGTTTCTGTCAGTATAAAGAACAATAAAATTGAGCAAACTTTTAAATTGTAGATTGCTGTCTTACTCATGGATACACAAGGAACCTTTGACAGTTCTTCCTCTGTGAAAGAATGTGCAACTGTATTTGCACTGAGTACTATGCTTTCTTCAAGTCAAGTAAGTTTATTTTGTTTTAAACTATTACTTTATTTTTTTATCATAAATAAATAGTATAGTACTGTCTTATTTAATCAGACTAACCTGGGCCCAAAGGGCAATCTGCAGAACAAATCCTTAAAATGCAAACTTACCATTGGTTATGAAAACCCCCATATGTTTTGTTACAAACAATAAGGAACTTGCATGTGTCAGATTTTCATAAACTTTCAAGTGTTCCGTATAGTTTTTTGGAAAACAAAATGAAATATTTTGTCAATTTTTCAAAAAAGTGTACACGTAATTAAATATTTTAATTTAAAAGTCGAGAAAAAAACACGTGACTGAAAACGCGAAGTGTGTTTTCATGCATAGTGACGTAGAATTCCATCGGGCAAAATTGCAATCAAAATTGAATTTCTATGTTTTAGTTGATGATTTCTTTTTTCTGAAGTGTCCGATATGAATGTTTTAATAAATAATTACCTTCTAGACACTTCTGGTGACGGTCAGAAATCCAAAGCAAACATTTTAGGCAATGTCAATAAATTGTGACGTCACTATGCATGCAATTAAGCGTTTTCAGGTGCTTCGGAAAAGACGATTTTTGATAATTATTTTTGCAATCAAAAAATTTCTCAATCGGCTTCAAATTTTGTGTAGTGGCTAATTTTTGCGTGAAGAATAGATTAAAAAATTTAAAAAAATCATGCAAGTTCCTTATTGTAGTATTGGTTAGAACAATTATTCACATTTCAGTCAAATAATTTCTAATATTATTTACTTTTAAACTGTCAACTGTAAGCTTGCTGCATTGTGGGTTATTTCATTGTTGTAGTTGTCCCAATAGACTTTTCAAGCTATTTCTCTATTCAATAAAAAAGCAAAGAATGCAAGGGGCAGGGAGACTAGCCTGTAGATTTAGAAGTCATAAAACTGACGAGTCAGAAATATATAAAATTTGCAAATAATTCCTGTTTTCCCTAAATGCAATAAAAGACATTTGTATTGGTATCGAGCAATCAGGATAATTTTATATCGTATCAGTCATTCCATGTTAACTGGGTTACTCTCGATTTCACAGAAGCCATAAATATTAAACTGGAAGGTTGCAGTTTTTTTTACCCAACCAACTGTATTAATCAAAATAGCAGAAAGATATTGCCTCAAATATACCATAGAAAATAAGCTTCTAATGTATTGTAAAAGTCGTTGAAATTGAATTAATACCAGTGAGTATTGATTTATACGTGCTAAGTAAAAGGACTAAAAGGAAAGATGAATTTCTATAATCTTACCATAGAGGTATAAGAATAATAGAGACGGCATGGACGGCAACCCTGTGTTCCAAAGATCAATGCTAGGCAAAAAGAATTCTTTAACATTGGAGCTCCCATAGACACGTCGATTTCGAAGGTGAAAAATCGTAATAACTTAGAAAAATTATCGGAAAAAGAAAAAAACACCTGTTTATGATGTAGAAGGAAAATACTAATTATTCTGAGCTTAAAAATTTATAATATCTCCGAAACATTTTTATGAATGGGATTTTAAAAAACTTCCTGCCGAGTTCGTTCGACTTTCACAAGCTATATTCGATTAAATTTGACAGAATTTCAGTTAAATTACTTCTAGTATTATAAAATGAAGAATTGTGATTAGATTGGATGTGTTTTTGAGTCATTCAAATCAATATTTCTGGTTGAAAATTGTTTTTTAAGAAGTTAAGTCATGAAATGAGCTTTGGCGGCCGTTGGCGATTGAGCTTGGCGCTTGTTTTGTGTTGGTGCTGGTTTAATTTTAGCGCGTTATTATTTTTTTATTTTACCCCTTTCTTTCTTAAGAATTCAAGAAGATAATTTCCAATAATTATTAAGGAATAAAAAAATGCATATTCCAATTATTGAGATGCAGTTTCTAAATAATTGTGATTTTATAAAGTTTCTGTGGATTTTTTTTGACATATTGTAAAGACTATTTTTAGATTGCTGCTACATTAATGCTAAATGTATCAAAATAAGTTACCAATATTTACATTTATGTAATTTTTGTAACAATATTGTTAATAATATTATTATGGATATTTGTACAAGATTTGGGTACTTCTTTTAGAATTTTAATACCTCAATAAAATAATGTAATAATAATTAATGTCTCCATCACTGGGGCTGTTTAAAAAATTTTCGCTTTGATATCCTTGAAATTTCATAACACAAAACCTAATCAGTAGAATGCAATCTTATTAATTTAATTTACTAGTTCAAAAGCCATCAAATGTTTAATTCGAAAATATTTTTTCCGTTGCGAGTTTGCCATTAAAAAACTGTAATCAGCAGATTGGTTGGTTGGGGTCTTATGGCATAAGACCCCTCTATTTTCAGAAAAATATTATTTTGAAGCAACATACTCTTATGAATGAAGATTACTGTCACTCTTTTTCCTATTAGTTTTTGGGTATTTATATTTTGAAGTTTCAAGCTTTTCGGTGCCTTTTCGGTTTTTGCAACATTGTTTGCTAAGATCGCGAAGTGATAAGTAGAGGGGGTTAACGAGCTTTAATGAGAAAGGGGGAGAGTCTCCAAGTTAAATAAGGTAAAAATGTAGACCATCAAATTTCAAAGTGATAATTCACTTCACAAATCCATAAACTTCTTCCCTGTATGTTTTCGGATGTAATTCGCTATTCAAATTACACAATTTATGCACTTCTATATAAAAGCAAAATTAATTAACTATTTTTTTAATCTTTCTAACCACTTAAAGTAACAGTTTACTTTAACTTTTGTATTCATCAATTTAAAATTGTTTTCCTTTAAATATTACGTGTGCTTTATCGTTGTGAATTAGAATAGGATATAGATTAGTGTTAATTTCATTTATGTTTCAGATAACAGATACTGGAATTAAAATTACTTAAATAAAATGTAACCTTTAAAAACAGAAGCTATCACTAATTTATATTTTAACTGTAAAAAATACGATAGCATTGATACAAAAATACGAAACTTATAAGGCAATAAAAAATATATATATTCTGAGCGCCGTGCCAAGCAGCGCGATAACCTCGCCAAAAAGCGTGAAATCTCGTAAATCATAGCTTTGACATGCTTGGCAGTCATGGGATCGCTCGCTTCCGTTGAAATCGGACCCGATTCCTCCTCTATTCTTCTTTCCTAACTCTATGAATCTTACTTTACAAATAACTTTTATGAGAGTATTAATGCATTAAAATAGTAATTTATGTGTGTTTTTTAGGTGTATAATCTTTCACAGAACATCCAAGAGGATGATTTACAGCATTTAGAAGTAAGAATTATGATCTCAGTTTAACCAAAACCTTCTCAAAAGAGAAGCTAACTTAGTACCATATGTTTGCATATGCCTAAAAACAGCTCTGATTTCCACATATAAGCTAAGAGTACGATTATTCTATAACAAATTTACCTAAAATTCAAAACCTGTGTTTATGCTTTTTAAAATTTTCCACCTTGCATCACTAACATCATAGCTTCAAAAAGCCAATTCCACTACAAACTTTGTGATCCACTGGCTGTCCATAGTACAGTAACGGACCCTTTATCCGGGAACCCAAATTCCGGAAGGACCTGAAATCCGGCTCGCGTTTATAATTTGTTTTTTATATTTTGAAGAATTTTTAGTGAGTTAATGCTGTTACGACGCGCAATGATTGCGACATCGTCTCGGTGCGGAATGGGACGATTCGGCACGGGCCGATGCGGCCGAATCGTATCGTCCCCGCGCTTAAACGGCTGTTCCAAAATCGGCTGCTGCCTCGCTATCGGTTCTTGCCGCGACGACCCACATGCTTTGCAGGAAGTTTTTTTTGCTGGATCCGTTACGATTGGAACGGAGTATGTCGTTTCGGCGGGTATTTAATGGCGTTTTTTCCGGAACGGACCCGAAATCCAGAAAATTCCGAAGTCCGGGATGATGTCGGCCCCGAGCTTGCCGGATAAAGGGTCCGTTACCGTATCTTCCCCCACCAGAAAACAGGTCCTTGCCTTGTCTGTAATGAGTGTGGTCCTCATCAGAGTATGATGATTTTACTCCTTTGAAATGCAATTGCTGCATTAAAATGATACAGTCAAAAAGCAAACCCTTTCCATCTGTCTGTAATACATTAGTGAGTGATAAACCACCAATCAATGGACATTTGACAAGATTCTCTTTGACAGCTGAGGTAGAAAAAATCCCCGAAACCATGTATAAGCTGTTTGTTCCCCAACTTTAACATTAAAATTTTTTCTAAAAATTCTCATCTCATATGTGGAAATTAGAAATATATTTTGATTTTGATTGTTTGGGGAGTAATTTAACTGCTAAAATCTGATTTTGAAGGAAGATCATCAAAATTTTAAACAATAATTTCTTTTTGTTATGCTGTAATTTTCTATTTACTGCATCTCAATGTATTTGTATATTTATAGCTCTTTACTGAATATGGAAGATTGGCTATGGCCGAAGGAGATGAAACACCATTTCAGGTAATTTTAATCAGCTTAAACAAATATAAAAGGAATCAAATACGTAAAGCACCGTTTATACGACTTTTCTATTTACGTCGTTTTCGCCAAGTCCCAAATCATTCCTATTTATTTTAATGCAGAAATTCTTTGTTTATTTATTTTTTCCCCAACGGGCGGGTACTAAAATATGACGTTGTTTATATGACGCACGATATCAGTTACATGTTCTTCCCCAAGGAAGGATTTTTCCAAAAAAGTTTAATATACTATAGATTTGATATTCATATACCAATACTGATCATTCATTCGATTTGATCAGATTTGATCAAATGTTTGATTCAGATTTGATCATTCATTCGGATGTGGTGTTTAGGATGTGCTATATAGTACTCATCTCAAGATATGAAAGCATTTTAAAAACTGTTTTGAAGTAATTTTTTTCTTTAGAAAAACCTCAAAATTTATTGTATTTTTGTAAATCTGCATTAGGACCATTAGAAACCTATAGTTAAAGGTGTTTTCTATTGTACATCTTTTCATTTATACGTCGTTTTACGTTGGTCCCTTGAAAGATGTATAAATGGTACTTTACTGTATTATCTGTATATCCCTATGAAGTATAAATAGTTTTTTCCTCTAATAAACCAAAATGTTAATTAATAATATACATCCTAAGTTTCAAAAATTTTGTTTGAAAAATAGAAAAAATAATTATTGGATTTTTCTTGTATTTAGTATGATAAATAGAAATAATAAAACAATAAAATTTTGATTTATCAGCATTAAAATTATGATGAGTAACATTTTAATCAGTTTGAATTTTCACCTCTAATTATGCTTTACACCTTAGAAATTGATGTTCTTGGTACGAGACTGGAGTTTTCCTTACGAGTTTGAGTTTGGTGCAAAAGGTGGGAAAACCATTTTGGACAGGCGTTTGGAGGTATATTTTTCTACATTTTTATGCTTATTAAGGAAATTTTTCCATTGATGAAATGCATGTGACTTTTCACTTTCCCTACTTGTGCAGATATCTGAAAAGCAGCACCCTCAGCTCCAACAACTGCGCAAGCACATACGTTCCTGTTTTTCTGAAGTGGAGTGTTTCCTTATGCCGCATCCTGGCTTTGAAGTTGCCACTAGTGAAAAGTTTGACGGTAGACTTTCTGGTATGAAAATATCTTTAATCTCCTAGTATGAACCTTCCTTGTTTGTGTTAAAAGGAGTGTGTTCTGTGACATAAATATTCCAGTAAAGTGAGGTTTTAGAAGGACATTCTTAGGGTTATTCTTAACTGTTCAATTTGTAAAATGGGAATTTACATACATTTTATTTATTTAAGTAACTATTAATGTTTTTTCTTTTTAGATATACGGGGTGAATTTAAAGACCATTTGCAAGACTTTGTAAGGTTGTTACTTTCACCTGAACATATTATCCCGAAGAAAATTGGGGGGCGATTAATTACTGCCAAAGAATTAATTAACTATTTCAAGGTAATATATTGAAAAAGCATAGAATATATCTGTATGATTACCCCCTAAACAAAACAAACATGGTTTTATCAATCATCCAATTGGTGCCTGTCTGTTTTATCTTAAAATCATATAAGTTAAATTAGCCATTTATTGATTAAGCCATAACTCTGCATTAACTTTTTAAAGCATTGAAACTTAGTTTATTTTATCAAGTGTTTTAGAAAGAAGTAGCTCTAACTGTATCATTTTAAAATAATTGCTTCAAATTCAGAAGCTTGTGTATTAATTGGTTTAACCCATATTTGTTTGAACCTATGTGCATATGTTTATTTTTATTAAAATTAACTCTTTGTATTTCTTTATTCTGATATATTTTTATACTTAATATACTACAATTTTTTTAGTCCAACTTGAATCTGATTAGATAATTTTGTATACTTTAGGAAAATTGTAATTGAAAGAGACATGTTTTAATGCATGATATAGCAATATTTTTGGTAGATTTTCTTCCTTACATTCTTTTTATTTTCTCAATGTTTTTTTTGTTAATTTACAAAACAGGTTCAAGTAAGTACAAATACAAATGTATGTTATGATCAATGTGTTAAATGATAATTCGAATAAATGTGGATTAATAAATAAATGTAATTTTTAAACGCGCATATAAATCCAAATGTTCTGTGCTTCAAAAACCTATTATAATTGATTATATATTTTTATATACTTCACAAAAGAGGTTAATAAACTAGATTACCAGTTAGTTAACTTAGTATGTAGTGACTCTTTCATCCATCTAAATTAAGTGTTTCCTTAATTCATTATTTGATTGTAGGTTTATGTGGAAATCTTTAAAGGTGGAGAACTACCCGAGCCAAAATCCATGTTAGTTGTAAGTGTCTTTATTAATCATTTGCAAATAGCGTTTTTAAAAACAAAGTATGATTGATACTTTTGGATTATCTGTGTTACATTACCAAGTGTAATATCACCAAATATAAGTAAATGTACAAAAAACTAACAATTAAAATATCTCAACTAACAGTCTTGCTTATTAATGTTTTCTGTACAATCTGTAAAACATTACCAATAAAATCTGATTGGCAGGACTTATGCTTGACTAATCCTAAAGTATTGTGAGATTGGTGGATAATTTTTTGAACTCGTATAATTACTTTTCATTGCCATCTGATTCTAGGCTACTGCTGAAGCAAACAACTTATCAGCTGTTGCAAATTCAAAGGAATATTATACGGCTGAAATGGAAAAGGTATTTATTATTTATCGAGTTTTTTGTGTGCACATAGTCTTTAATTTATATATTGCTATATGTTGTGCGATGTTTCAATTAGTAATATTATTCCAAGAAATATGATAAAAAGAATGCATGACTATTTTACCATTTTTATATTTTAAGAACTTTTTAAAGATAACTGTTCCTGAGAAGTTTACTATAGAAAAACCCTATTTCTAAATCTATTTATTCTTTTCATGTTTTGAAGAGTCCTTTTCTCTCCTACCTTGATTAACTTTTTCTTTTGATGAAAAATTTTTAGACTTTAGTAAGGTATTAAATGATTTGAGATATCTTAAAATTCTGTAACAAGTGAGGAATAATGGTTAAATTGACAATTTCATAATGATTGCCTTATTTATGTATCTAACATAAATTGCAATCAACGATAAAAGATAATGTAGTTTGTGTTGAGTTTCATCATCTTTATTAATGGATTAAATTTCATCTGTGCCTCATTCAGTTAGTGGAGATAATTGAATTTTTTTTCCCCAGATTTGTGGAGGAGATCGTCCCTACATTAACCACAAAAACTTGGAAAGGATGCATTTTGATCTCAGGCAGAATGCATTGCAAAAGTTTTCTGAAACTAAGAAAATGGGTGGCGAGGCTCTCGAGCATTCGTTCAAGGAAAAGCTTGTGAAGGTAACATAATCTAGGTTTGAAATTGTCGAACTTCAAATGTATTCATTCTATGTTACACAAGGATTGTAAAAATGTCATGGAATTTGCATATATACCATTACCACTCACCACTCAAATAGTCAGATTAATAAATTGCGTTATATGAAGCAAACTAACTGAAGCAAATCGTCGCTTAAGGCGCAAAATGACATAACTGCATTTCCCCTATTTTGCAGGAGATGAAAAAAACAGTTTGGCTATTAATTAAAGAAAATAATATTATTATAGTTTTAAACCTTCATTTTAGGCCTTTTTGACCGGGGATTGAGATGAAACGCTTCTCTGTGGCGGCGTCCCTAACGATATCAATGAAAGGCGTGCAATTATGTCATTTTGCCTTACGAATGCAGTTATGCTAAAATGACAAAATTGACGATTGCAGCGATTTGAGTCATTTTTTCGCAAAATCGTTGGTGCCAGGTGATCCGGGGCCGGGATTTGCATAAAGATTGATGCATAACTCAAAATGGCCAAAATGTCAGTTATGTCATTTTGCGCCTTAAGCGACGAAATATGACCCCATTGTATACTTTTGAATTGTATGACCTTCAGATCATAATCTTCCTTTGGATATATACCCCATCTGCCACCAATTAAATTATTTTGTCAATTTAATTAAAACTTTTTTTGCTAAAAAAATGGGAATTTTATTATCCAGAATTTTACCATCTTATGATAAGAGTTATTATTTTGTTAAACACTTAAACACAGTTTAAGTACAAAACAATGACGAGTCATTTTATGTATATTTTAAATACTCATAATTTGTTTACATTTTTAAAATTAATTTTTTAGAATACCATAGTAGCTGTTTAATAAAACTTAATTGGTATGTTATTTTCAGGAGATTGATGAGATGTTTGCTAACTACTGTCGATTTAATGATGGGAAACAGATAGCTCATGCTGTGAGAACTCCAGCAACTTTGTTCTTGGTTATTGTAGTCTGTTATCTCAATTCTACATTGTTGCATGCCCTAGGCCTTGAAGCTTTTGCAGTATCCATCAATGTATTCATGGTTGTGGCTGTGGTTGCTCTTGCATTATGGGGATATTCTAGGTGAGAACAGTTTGAAATTAACATTTTTTGTGGTGTGGTAGTTTTTTTATTATAAATACCAATCTTAGAAAAAGTGATGTAGTGAACCTTTAAACTATCTACAGTAGAACTCCAATTATCCGAACTCCAACTATCCGAATCGCCGATTATCCGAATCGATTTCAGAATTAATAAAAAAAATTCCGCCGCTAATTTTGCCGTTTTTAATGTTCTTTTTCGTGTTCTATTTGACATTTCTATGTTCACTTTGTTCTTTTTTCGTGTTCTTATTCATTAGTTATTCAGGGCCGAATGCAGCTACGTTCTGTAACGATTCAATGAACCGTAGAAACGTTCTAGGGAACCGTATTTCGTAACGTTTTAAAACGCCTGCTCCTGACCAGGCGTTCAACGACGATCGGGGCGGTACTTCCGATCGTTCTGTGCGCGCACAAAGTGGAGAAGGCGCGGGCCACTCAGGGGCGAAGATTTCCTATCTTGAAGATTATTTACCGGTTTGAACGACGCGTCGCCGCAGAACGTAGCTGCATCCGGCCCTCAGTGTATGGCAATAAGAAAGCAATGACTGTCGAAGAACGATACGTACTGTATTCTGAAAACCACTTGTAAATACTTTTAGTATGTGAAATTCCTTTTCATTTAATTAATAAACAGCTCATTTTCTTTAAATATAATTTTTTCCTCCTATTTTTAAACTTGCATACAGCAATTAATTATAGTAAACCCCTTTTTTCGGAAAAAATCCAATTATCCGAATTTTTGATTATCCGAATGGGGTTCGGTCCCAATTGATTCGGATAATTGGAGTTCTACTGTATATATATTACACTTGCGAGGCACAAAAAAGGCCCTTATTACTCACTTCTGGTTAGCAATAATCCGTTTCCGATCACTGCTCTCAAATGCGTAAAAATATCTTAATGGTAGCATTTCAATACTACAAGTATTTTTTTGTTTGGGGGGTTGCACCATATTTCTACAAGTATATCAACCCTGATATGTTTTTACTTAAAATGAATTAATTCACTCGAATGTGCTATGATCACATGTTGCATACTTTTTGCAATTAAATTAAGAGAATATAAGAATTAAAAATAGAATCACTCACCGAACTATGGCATCAAACACAAAACAGTATACAAATCAAAGTTTTTCAAGAATGTGTTGTTGGTGCAGTATGCCATTGTGGGGTTTTGTGCCATTAACCATTAGCAAAGGGCGGCACGGCAGTGCCCTAGTATAGGGAGTATTTCATTTAAATTGTTGTTCTTAAAATATTTTTTACCATAAGTATGCAAAAAAGTTATTTCATTATTTTCTTTCCGACTATTTTATATTTTAATAGTCTATCAATTTTAAAATTTATTTAGACTAATTTTATTAGATTCTTATTAAACTTAAAAAAGGGGATAATAATACCACTGAGAAAGGTCATGAATCATTTGTTGAATGACAAATCAGTTTTGTTAGAGCAAAAATTATGTTTCTCTTGGTTGTTATTTTTTTAACCAATATAATTTTGTGTTTGAATTGGATAACGGTATAAAACCTGTTATTTTTTGTTACTTTTATTATTTTTTAATTGGAAAAGTTTTATCCTTTTACTACTATTCATAACCTATTTTTCTCATTCTCATTGAAACTTATCATAAATTTATTTTTAGATTCACTGGAGAAGCTCAACACATAGGGATGTTCATAGACAACCTGGTGAATGTTACTCTTACTAATGTAAGTTATTGAGCTATCAAACCCTTAAAAAGCTTGTTGCCTAATCAATTAAAAAATATAATTGATCAAGCAGTATCTTTTATTCTTTATATTATTTTTATTCTAATTACTTATATTTCTTTTTATTAAAATTATAATTTAGCTTTGAATAGTTATTTGTATATATAGCTGAATTTACTTTTATTAAAATAATGTTGTAAATTACCCTGATATGTTCCATGTTTGTGCATTTGGTTAACTTTTTCAATTTTTTTTGTCTGGCACATTGTCTGTATTAGGACTTTGTCCTGTAAAACCCAAACTAAACATCAACTAACCAACCGATCTTTTTAAATTTTTTACAGTTCATCTTTCCCAGCCAAAAGCAAATAGCTCAAGCTTTTAATCGTGGAATCAACAATTCCACGTCCCCAGGCACCCCCGAAACCATTCCTTCTCCTGCCGCAGAGCATAACAATCTGATACACAGGCGAAACCAATAGCCTCTGATCACCATTTTACAGTTAAGTACCAGCCTTGTTATATTTGAACTCAGCAATATTCTTATTGTACCTGTGTGTCTGGATTGAAAACTACTTTTTATGGAATGTTATCTTGTTAATGTTAAAGTGCCACAAACATCAGTTGTCCGCTGCTGTGCAGTATTAAAGTTTTCTTTTCTATATTTATGAACTATTGTTTGTATACAACATAAAAAAACATTGGCTATTTGATTTTGTATGTTAATTCGTTAGGTTTGTGCATGTACATAGAATGGCATTCATTGCAGACGAGATGAAATGTCTTATTCTTACCACACGAAGCTTCAGCGAAGTCTTATCTATAATGATGCATTTAATAAAGAAGGCAGCTTTATGAGGTTGTAAAGAAATCGGGAAATCAGTTTTTACAGTAGATATCTTGTTGTTTTAAATTATATGTAAAAATAGTTTCAACAACACTTTATCATATATTAAGCATCCTGTTTATAAGTTTGGATTTGCAATGCAATACATCATATACTCTGATTGTTCTAAACAATGTTATAAATTTCCTTTTATCTTCTGTACCACAAACTAATATTCTTTTATGGTTTGAATTTTACACTTAAAATGATTTTCACCGTATGAAATAAAATATAGCACTTTGTGTAACTGATTCCATTTCATGTTCTCCAGAATGAAATTATCATGCACATAAAACTTTAACATAACAATATATGGTTTATACTCTACTGCTAGTATTATCAGTGAAGTTAATTTTCAACTGATTTGTTTTGCACTTGTTTTTTTAGCTACACTTAATGAAACATGTGATATTTCCCTGTGTATAATGTGTAAATTTCTGTATAGCTTTTAAAATTACATTGTTTCTGACTGCCAAATTATGGATTGATATTTCTGCTTATGGTTTAGAAATATGAATGATTTGGAGCACAGGTAGGTAATAACATTTCAATAGCTTTAAAAACTTTATCTAACCTTTCTACCTTAATAAGATTTGCTTACAAGGCATGCCTCTATGGGTCATGGGCTTTATGCATTATAAACCCCATCCAGGGCTCACACGCCTGCGCCATTTGCGCCAAAACCAAATTTTGATACATACTGATACAAATTGCCTATTTTACCAGCTCCTGCGCCAAAACTGTGCCATTTTCAGAGACTACTACTACGGATTCTTTGTAGTTTCTCCGGATGCCGTCGTTAAACTATGGACTACGGATAACTTCGAAAAAGCTACGGAAAATCGGAAATCTATCATAAAAAGCACTTGGAAGCGCAAGTTTTTTCCCAATTATGCTCTATTTTTAGGATATTTTTTCTTGGACGGCCGGCGGGCGCCAAGTTGAAGTTGGCTTCTTGCGTTGTTAGTGCGATGTGGAAAAAACAACTTTAGCGGTTAGAAGCCGTCGTTCGGTGTTTAGGATCGCATTCTGCGGAAAAGTCGAAAAATAGCGATTTTTCGCGCAAGTACCGTTTTTCCAGCACGTAGTTGAAAATGGCTTCTTTTCACATAGCTGCCAAGTTTTACGGATTGTCCGTAAAATTTACGGATTTGCACCAAAATTTACGGTTTTACGGATCGATCCGAAATTTTTACGGAATTTACATTTTCTTGCATTTTTCCTCCGTGAAAACGTAAACAAATCTTGTTGCGCCAAATTAGTCTTGTCTGCCTTTTCTAGGCGTTTGGAAACGGGTAAATCGCGGAAAAAGCCGCGATTTTTCGCGAAAGTTTCGTTTTTTGCTTCCTTCCGCGACTATTTTCGACGGCCGCGGACGCCAAGTTGAAGTCGGCTTCATCTCGTGTCTGTATTAGAATGCAGGAAAAACTACTTTAACGTGGTCAAAGCCAACATGTCCGCGATGGTTAGAATCACGATCTTGAAAAGCCGAAAAATAGCGATTTTTCGTGAAAGTTCCGCGATTGCTTCCTACCGGCGCCTAATTGAAGTTGGCTTCCTTTCACTATTGTATTTACATTGTAGAAAAACAACTTTACTATGGTCAGAACTAATTACTTTGGAGGTGAATTGAAGGGCTTGGAGGATGAACGGGCTATGTTACAAGGCCTGTCCCGAAAGTAACGAGACTGAATTCCATTCAGAATTAGGGAATTCAGTCTCGTTACTTTCGGGACAGGCCTTGTAACATAGCCCCATCATCTACCATGCCCTTCACTTATCACTAGACCTAATAACCTCAAGTAAATAAAAATTGATAAGGTGTAAAAATTGGATAAAAGGTGATAAATTAATAGAGGTTTAAGTTAAGTATTTATGAATTAAATCTATACGCACATTATTTGTCGTAATCAAAATTATGGTTTTGATGTCGTACGAAAAGTTTTACCGATGCAAGTTTAAAATATAATGAAGGGGAAGCTTTTGTAATTTTAAGTTACAAAAGCTTCCCGGCAATCAAATTGCTACAAAAGAAATTTTTTATGCTACAAAACTTGGTTTTACCTGCTACAAAAGGAATTTCTTGTGATACAAAACTTGGTTTTACCTGATACAAAAGACATTTTTTGTGATACAAAACTTGGTTTTACCTGATACAAAAGACATTTTTTTGTGATACAAAACTTGGTTTTACCTGATACAAAAATTGATACAAATATTTTAAAGTGAGTGTGAGCCCTGACCCCATCAGATTGAGTTTTATATTTACATTTTATTCAATACTTATGGCTTTAAAACATCTATTATAAAATCATTTGATCTATTTGCTGCTTTGTTATTTGTAAAATTTGTTACGATGAACAAGGCAAGTATTGCATTTCTAATTCAGTGCAGTTTCAACGACCTAAGTCTCTAAATGTGTAAAAGGTATATTGAAAATTTTTATTTCCTTGTGCTCCCCTAAGAAAATGCTTTAAGTAACCAAGGTCACTCTTTTGTAATGTTCTGCTGCTGGACTGTAATGTTGTTCTGCGACCATGGGATTTACTGATGTCAACTCAGTCTCAAGTTAGGCAGATGGCACAGTAATGCTTGTGCTTTTGGCCTAACTCTAATTGCCTTATCATGTTTTTCCCATAGGGTTACTGGTGTTAAAAATCCAATAATCGTGAAGTATTTTACTACCAACTCTTTTATATTACATACTTTGGAAGTAATGTATTTTTGTAAAGTAAGGAAATTAATCTTAGATCATTATATGTGATTAGCATAGCACACAGAATTTAAACCTTTTTGTGTACAGCTATATGTTTTGATTTGATTGCATAGTGCAATTTTATGATCTCAAGTTATGATGCCCATTTCTCTAAGTAGTACTTAAAACATTTCTATAAATGTATCTTTTAATTTATACTTAAAATATTTTTAATAAGAACTTCATTTTTATTAACAATGAAAAATAATGTGGGTAAACATTAATAAAATATTTGGAACTAGTTATAAAAACACCCTAAGAAATTCTAATATATCTCTGATTGCATTTGTTAACTAATTTTCCTTCTGTCAATCTTTTTTAGTGGATAGGTTTCCTAGTTCGCAAGGCTCGTTTTATCATTGAGCTTTCAATAGATATTAAAAAATAACTGATGAATTAGTTGTGCTGATTGTTTTATACCCTATAAAAATGCATTACATATCACTAGCTATGAAAAAAATTAATATAATGTAGGAAAACAGTTTGATGTAGAATTTTCTTGTATAATAGCTGTTTTTTGAAAATGATCTGAATGTCAACAAGTGCCATAATGAATATTTATATTTTTAAAATGTTAAGTTAGTTGTTATAGATTTTTTAGTTGCTTCAGTATACTTGTATAAAATGTTTAAAAATGCACTTTAAAGTATAAATATTGAAAATACTAAATTGTTTTGATGCATTGTTTGCTAAGTATTAGCAAATGATACATTCTTGTACATATTAATTTTTTATGCTGTTCTTGCATTCAGCCTTTACTTAAAAGTATTAGCAGTTAAGGCTTTGGTCAGGGTAAAAATAATCAAGATTATGAAAGTTTGTTACATAGTCTTAAAGTCAAAAAGTCTTAAGAAACAAAATATAAACATTTTGATCATTATCTTATAAAGTTACTTAGGATGTTGCATGTATTTATTTACATCAAAAACAGATAATATTGTTTTGATATTGAATTAAGTAGTATTTTTTTCTATAAATCTATGTTTTAGTTACATGACAAGTTTTCTTGTCTGATTTTGTGTTTAGAAAAGTATTAAGCTACGAATCCTGTTTTGTTTAAAATTCCCAATAATCTGCCTATGTATTGTTGCCCATAAAAAGTAAGAAAACATGCATACCTTAAATATTGGTACTCATAATCATAAGTAACAGTTGTCAAAAGTTCATTTTAGCATTCCAACTTGCCAAATCTTTTAATATTTTTTTCCTCAGTGAAGTTTCTTTGATATACTGATGAGTTTAACCATACTTACCTTAAAACTTGCTACTGTGTAATAATGCACCTTAGTGCTGTTATTTTCATAATGTACCTAATGTTAAATAACTGGTTAATATGTATTTTTATGGTAATTCAAATTTGAAATAAATACATTTTTTTAACAAACTGTATTGGATTATAAAATTTATTCCTAAGTATATAGGATTTGAAAGTTTTCAGAAATGCATTTATCATTGGTTTAAAGGGAGCCTTCATAACTTTGAGAGAAAATATGTAGTAAAATTTAAGTCTTAAAACTGAATTTGATTGCTTCATGACTGCAAAACCAGGAGTGTGCAGGGAAATGTTGAAATGAAATTTTTGACTCTTTCACCATATATTTATAAGATATTGAAACAAAACTGATTAAATCATAAGTTCACAGCATTCCTGAAAATTTTAGTACCCTTTTTAGATGCATTTATCAAAAACTTCCCATTAAATCATCGTTCGAAAAATTTGAGAAATTCCGTGCAAATGGGCCCCAGAGGAGAGGTACATTCAGACTGCAAAATAGTACAGAATCAATTTTTAGAAGCTAGGGGTCATCCATAAATTACGTGAGGTGTTTTCTCCAAAATATGGACCTCCCTCCCCCCTTGGTGAGATTTACCTACAACTTTTTCATACTTAAAAAATAAGAAAATCGTATAATTTCTATTTTAAAAAGTTAACATGAGATTTTAATCAACCCCCCTCCCACCTTGGTGAGATTTTTCCAAACCCCTCCCCCCCTTTTTGACCTCACGTAATTTATGGATGTCCCCCTACTAAATTCATTGTACATTGAAGCTTACATTAACAGCAATCAATTAAGCTTATTGGCACTTAAAGGCTTAGATTAGATAATCTACACTGTCTATTATACTATACTAAATCAGAATCACTTCAGATATATGTTGTTGGAATATGTTGGATATATGTTGTTGGTTGTTTTCTGCGACTCCAGGTGCCAAAAACCAAAGGCAGAAGATTTCGGCCGCGACGCGTTGAGCGCTTTCACCGTTCTTTGTTTACTAATTATTATATTAGGTACTAGCTGATATGCCCGGCCTTGCACGGGTGGAGTTAAAGCTTTAGAATTTCTTTTTCAAAATTTTCAATATATTTTATACCTTATTTTACCAGGTGAAAGGTATTAAAATCCATCCAGTTGTCAAGCATTTTAATATTTGAAGAATTTCTACATTTAACCTCATGATCCCTATAAAAAAATCAGAAACAAATCTCCCAAAATTACTTAAAATATATGCCCATTTAGAACCCTTGATTAATCATACAGGATTTTAATTAACTTTTTCTGTGAAATTATCCAATAACTAAAGCATATTTCACTTTGAAATTTATGAAAAATCTATCTTTCTAGATATAAGGGCTTTCAGATTTTCAATTGTTTTTGTTTTGTAAATCAACTTTCTTGAAGCTACAATAAGCAAGGCTGAACTTGATCGTAACCGTGGTAGTAATCTAAACTACCTAGATAAAAGTCTATTTAAAACTTATAACACTAATCTAAATATATAATTAAATGAAATTTAAAATTTTAAAACTGGTAATTAATTATATTTTAAAATATTTTTATTTGAAAGTTGATCTAGCTTTTAAATAAAAAGTTTCATAGAATAGCATTTGCATTGTTGTTAAAATAGTCTCCATGGAAACGAGGATGTAAAATCAAAAAGTGATAATATTTTAACTTTTAAGAAAGTTGGTTAACAAACCCCCTTTCAACTAGAAAATATTGATTTTTTTTCTTAAATTTCAAAACGGAATAAGCTTTAATTATTGAATAATTTCACCGAAAACGTTTATTCTTAAAGAAATGATTATTAAGGAATCTGAGAAATTTTAAATAATTTTTAGAATATTTTTTCCATGTTGTAAATGTGGAAATCATTCAAAAGTTATAGTATTGCGCTTGAGTACTGAAGGAATTTTAGTCCATCCGGGAACACCGGGATAAGAAAAATTACTAGGAACACCGGGATAGGAAAAGTTACCGGGAACACCGGAATATGAAAAAGACGCCTGGGATACCGGGATGATTGGTAAATGCTGATTATATAAAATTAGAAATGTATTTGGGAAAACTTAAAAATGAGGCGTTTGCTATCAAAACCAGCTTATTCCATTTTTGGAAATTTTACAGGAGAGACAAAAAACTTCTCACGTCCACAGTTCTAAGGCTAAGCGCGCACTAAGAGACTTCTGTCTCGGCGACTTAAAACACTAGTCACTCGAGAGCAATGCATTTCTATGAGGAAATTCTTGGCCTAGTGATCTTGGTCTCGTCGCCATGTGCGCGCACTCTAGCTTCTTGCAATAGCCAGGGAAGCAATTTTGTCTCTGTCTCCGAGAGCAATTTTGTCTTTGTCTCCTAGTGCGCGCTTAGCCTAAAGCTAAATTTGTTTTTTAAATTTTTAATTGTAGGTACAACCACCTAGAATTTGATTAGTTTTTTATTTTCATTCCAGTTGCATTACCTTGGGCGTAATTACACTAATTAGGTTGGAATGAGCTGTTTTGATGCAAAAACACGATTTATCATGCTTTTTTCAGTTTTTTGTTCAATAAAGTTGTGTGAAATTGCTTTTTTCAGTAAACCAGTTAATTTGTGTCTTTACGAGTTTAAATAGATGACATTCACTTAACTTTTTCAAATGATCTGAAATTTCACAGTCGAGATCATAGTTTTCACCCTTTAATCTAATTTTTGGGTTGGAATGAGCTGGATTTGAGATATATCCCTTCGCCAGGTTATGAAGGACCCTCTAAATTTTCAAAACATGCAAAAAAGGGATTTCAAAAAATATGGAATGAACTGGTTTTGATAGCAAACACCATAAATAATAAATTTATACTCTTCACCCGTGCAAAGCCGGGCATATCAGCTAGTATTAGATACAAAATTTTCAGCTGTGAAGTAATTTACCCGCCTCATAAAAATGTTATTTTGAAAAAATTACAGTAATACTTCAAGAACCACCCAAGTTATATCGCTTGGTATTTTATCGACCGCCATTTTAAAAAACAACCAATTTCCGATTTCTAGGCTTTATACAGGGTGATTCAGAAATAATCATCAATAATTGGAGGGGAGGTAGAGGGGCCCTAGGCAAGCATATTTCGAATAGGGATGGTGGGGCGCAGCCTTACCGTTAAAGAGCTAGGACCTAATGTAGTGGGAGAGCGTTTCAAAAGGCCGTTTTTAGAAGGCCCGTGTGACGAAACAAAACATAATAAAATGAAAAAATCTATTGCGTGAGGTAAGGAAGTATCCCTACTACTTACATTATGAATTCAATAGAATTTGAACCATTTTCTAAACCAACGATGGGCAACCTACGGCCCGCGGGCCGGATCCGGCCCGCCTCGTCATTTGATCCGGCCCGTGGAACATTTTAAAAATTGTACCAAAAATCACTCTGCTTTTCGTCAACAAGAGCAAACGAGGGGATACAGAATTTTCCCTGAAAATAACTTAATTTTAGCAGTTAAAACGTGCTGTACAACTACACTAGCGGAAATAAAAATCCCAACACCAAGAAGGAAAGGAGATATCAAAGTAAAATTCATTTCTATGATTGCACATAGTATTATTGTGAATTGATTAAAAAATCAGCCTTTCTGGATGTTAGGGGGCCGAGAAAATCGGTGAGGAGTGTTGTCTCCATAGGTGTCCATTACCGCCGTCACACGTCATGGTATTGAGTGACAGGGGATATAAATGACTTTTGAGGGATTAGAGGACCATGTTGCCTCCTCAGGTAGTCCTAATTCATATGGTGCACCAGCGGACGTTGCATACCGGGCTAGGTGATTTCTCCTCTTTCTCCGGACATGTTTTGTGAGTGTTGGTTCTTACGAACGGATATGCCAGGGTAAAAATGCAACATAGGGGGTTAAGAAGAAAGCTTGGACATTGCATACAACATGTGGTTGTGCATGTTTCTCATGAAATTTGTCCCCAGGACAGGTCTGAAGGTAAGGACGGTCTACCGGCTGCAAAATCTCAATGAAGCAGCTCTGGTTGGAAAAAGTACTGGTGAATCATACTCAGGAGTTGCAGAAATGGAATCCAATGCATCCCCACTCCGTTACCCTGCATCAACACTCCGTGGAACGATTAGAAAATCATCAGCTGAGTGCGCTCTCTCCATTATGTCTTCAAACTCATACCCAACCGTCGTGGTGCTCCAAACCGAATCAGGATTCTCTCATAAACACAATATCATGATATTGGGATTTTTATTTCCTTATTTCGTGCACTATTGGACACAGAAATGCCCATTTTCAGCCCCTTGTTTATAGACAAAGATGTAAAAAGCTATGCGGACCGAACGGACGATCCGCAGTACTGCAAACGACATCCATCCCACTGCCGCTTGTCCTCAGTATGATCTACCGGTATTTTGGCCAACCAAAGCTGCTTCATTGAGGTTTTTTAGCCGGTTGTCGGTCCTTACCATCAGACCTGTCCTGGGGACAAATTTCAAGAGAAAAATGCACAAACACATGTTTCATGCAATGTCCAAGCTTTCTTCTTAACCCCCTATGTTGCATTTTTACCCTGGCATATCCGTTCGTAAGAACCAACACTCATAAAACAAGTCCGGAGAAAGAGGAGAAATCACCTAGCCCGGTATGCAACGTCCGCTGGTGCACCATATGAATTTGGACTACCTGAGGAGGCAACATGGTCCTCCAATCCCTCAAAAGTCATTTAGAGCCCCTGTGACTCAATACCATGACGTGTGACGGTGGTAATGGACACCAATGGAGACAACACTTCTCACCGATTTTCTCGGCCCCCTAACATCCAGGAAGGCTGATTTTTTAATCAATTCACAATAATACTATGTGCAATCATAGAAATAAATTTGACTTTGATATCTCCTTTCCTTCTTGGTGTTGGGATTTTTATTTCCGCTAGTGTATATTTCGTTCTTGGGATGCGTCTATAAGTGAGCTGGTCAGGATGAAAGTGGTCTAAGTCCACAAATTACAAAAGTTGAGTTAAGAGTGGATTTGGATAGAGTTTTAGGCCCTTTATTTAATGCAATGGTCGGTTTAGCGATATGTTAATTTTTCGCCCCTTAAGAGCGACTCAAAAAATCACTCCTTATCGAAACAGCAGTTTTCGTCACAGGATGATTTTGATAAGAGAAAACTCAAGGTCGTTCGCACAGCTGCAGTAGTGGAGGGACCCACACCTATTTTACTAGAGAGAAAGGCTTTTTTTGTAAACTTTAAATACATATATTTGGCTGTCCCCTTTTTGTAAGAAAATATCCGAAAATAAATCCGCGCTTTATTAGATTAGGCGGGAAAGCTATAGTCTTTTAATCATCGTGGCTAATACAGAGGATTTAAACACCTAATCTAACTGATTACAGACAACATCATGTAAGTTTTTTAGCATCCATTCTATATACAGTATGCTAGTAACTTTAGGTACTGATATTGGTTTTGGGATAAATGTATTATTTTTATAAGGTATAAATTTACGTTTATGGTACTAAATTTTCATTATAAAACTTGAGTGAAGTTACCTTTTTGATAACATAATGCTTAATTTCAGAAGGATTTTTTGGGGGTTCTGATAAATTCAAGTTGCTATTGACATGGGCGGATTTAAGGGGGTGCGTGGGGGTGCAACGCACCCCCAACTTTTTGAGAAAATTCCCTTTTTATAGGGGAAAATCATGTTTTCAAAGTCATCAGGGGCAGCTTGCACCCCCAAGTTTTCCTGTACGCACCCCCAGGGTTCACCCTCTAAATCCGCCCATGGCTATTGACTAAACAGTACTTCTGTTAAATTAAAGATTTTTTTATTTTAAAAATATCTTTATAAGCAATGATGCTTACCGTGATATGGTGTAGAATTTAGAGAAACAATTTAACTCCGGCACTACCTAAACCATCTGGGTTTATAGAAATTACCCATTGAAATATAAAATAATCTTCATAATGCTTAATGATTTTTTTTGACTTTTCTATTCGGAAAACATTTTATCACCTGATAATAATTAATACGAAATCAAATTTTTAATTGGTGTTTCAAGGAAAAAATTTTATTATGCCTATTGATCAGCATATTGTGCAGTTAAAGAGGGTCCCAGAAAAAAAAGAGCTATAAAGTCGAAAAATTAAAAGTTTACCAGTGTAGATTGAAAAACAACGTTTATTTTTACACAATTTATAAAATTTTTTTTTTAAAAATGTAGACAATTGTTTCGGGGATCAATGGATCCCCGACGGATGGATGAAAAGACGATGATTTTCGTCTTTTTGTACTGAAGAAGGGGATCCATTGATCCCCGAAACAATTGTCTACATTTTTAAAAAAAATTTTATAAATTGTGTAAAAATAAACGTTGTTTTTCAATCTATATTAACATTTGCACAAGATTCTTTTCGCTAGTTTACCAGTGGTCAAATGCAATTGACCTAAGTTCAGGGATCTCCTAAACAACAACGAGACAGAAAGAAAAGGTGTCAGAAAAGCTATTTAGGGCTAGAAAAAGTAGATTGACCACTGGTCAAAATCTCTTGACCACTGGCCAAGACAAATTGTTTCGCGTCTCAAGGCGTTTGGTTTTAACCCCTAATGACCTTCTGCAGTGCCAAAGCATAGAAGAAGCAAAAAGTTAACCGGACTGACCAATGGTCAACCTGCACTAAAATGACTTGTTATAACAATAGGAAATACAAAATATTAATTAGAAACCCCCTACATTAATTTATAATGATTTTTAGCCATATAGAGCAATCTTGACCAGTGGTCAAGCAACCCAAAATATTCGTAACCTACCTACGCATCAAAATCACAATGGAATAGAACAATAAAATCAAGTTTCGTACAAACCAGTCGCCCGTGATGTCGTATTTAGTACATCCCAATAGCAATCTTCCTACCGAAACCGGCCAATCTGTTAGGATGAAAGTGGTCTAAGTCCATTAAAGTGAATTTAGAGCACTTCCAGTTGAAATTCGATAAAAGTTGTTCCGCAGCAAAAATTGTATCCATGGCTAGACACAAATCCACCCCAGAAAGTAAAAATATAAGCAATCCTGATTTTTTTGGAGATGTTTTTAGAAAACCTTCAATTACACAAAACGAAGTTCAGTGGACTTAGACCACTTTCATCCTAACCAGCTCAAGTGTGGGAGAGTTGTTACTTCACGACGGACGATCGCCGACGGTTGATATTCCCCTCCTGTTAGTAGAGAGTAACTTGGCAGTCATTCTCTGTCTTTCCCAATGCTGCTAAAGTTAATCTGTTCTCCTGAACATTAATTCCTCCTCCATTAATTTTCCTGTATCATGCAATGACAATAGGGTTGTTTCCTTCAACTGAAATTGATCATTTTAACACCAAAAACACTAAGAGAAATGCAAAAGAATAATTTACCCACGCTCAAAAAATTTTTAGACCAAATAGTTAATTAGTTAAAAGCATTTAAAATTTGGAGCCGCAAAAAAAGAGGCGTGGCCAGCTGTGACGTCATTTGGTATGAACCGGCGAAAAGTACCGATCCTTTGCCTTGCCTCTTGCCTGCATTTGTGTTTTGTTTTCGAACTGAGTATTTACGCTTTGCTTATCATAAATATTTTAAACTAAGCTTTCGTTTATTGTTCTTTTACATCATTACTGTACACAAAACAGGATTAGTTTTCAAATTGAGCTTGGTTTTATTCGAGCAGATTCGAATAATTCGCCGAAAATTTCGGTTTTAACTTCGGTTGATTTCCTTAGAAACGATACACGGTTCAATAAACCAGAAATAGAGGAGTTAAACAAGCAAGATGAGTACTATTTCGTATTCTGTTTTTAAAGTTTTAAAAATCTATTATATTTATTAATAAAGAGCATTTTTAGTTCGAGTACACTCCAGCATTGTGGTAGGGTAGTTTTATTTTCAACTCCCGTTTTGATCCTGAAAAAAGTAGTAGGAATTTTGAAATAATTTTACTATTGGTAACTAGTTACATCTTTGAGAATTAGTTAACATGTTTTCTGGAAAAAATCAGACATTTTTTAACTATTAGATATCGAGTTTACAAGCGCGCACCTCGGTCTTATTTCCCGCCAACCCATAGAGAAATCTTCTTTTTCGACATATTCCCCTTTTTGATGGTTTAAAAAATAAAAAAAAACTAATGAATATTTAAAAATAAGATAATTATCGAAGGTTACAAACATATTTAGTTACATTTCAACGTAATCACCTTGAAATGAACTATTTATTGCACCTTTTTCACAAGTTTTTCTATCCCTCATCTTGAAAAGTTAGATTTTTCGTTGATTCGCAGGCTGTAGCTCCATGAATCACCAATGCCTGGAACTTGGCTGATGCACAGCATATGGTTTTAAACCTGCACAATTGCATACTGCAAAAATCACCTGCCTGCCCATTGTTTTTTGTTAATGCGAAAAGAGTTTGAAAGAATAGAAATTACACAGGTTTGCAATGAAAAAGCTGTTTGAACAATTATTACGATTTCCTATGTATTTTGGTGTGCTGATAACGAAAAAAATATTGAAAAAATCCTGTACGTCAGGATTTTTCACAAATTGCAACATAATATTCTAATTTTCCCATTTTTATATAGTTTTTGAACATTTCTAGCTCCTCCCTTTTTAAAAATTAGGAGCTGTGAATGATGCACATAGTAAACTATCTCATCAGGATATTTAGAGATAATTATAGAGATTGAAATAAAATATTAAGCAAGACTTAATCGTGCAATAATGAAGGATTTTTGTTGTATAGTTCAAAGAAACGTTCTTGTTGATAATCACAAGGGTAAATTTACCAAGAAGAGCTTCATAAGGTGGAAAAATTGGCTTAAGAGTGTGTAAATGAGTTTATTTTAGTTATATAATGATTTTTATGAAGAATATGTAATAAAAAATTTATTTTATAAGCATATTTTTATTCAAATTGAAATATTAACTTATTTTACAATCATACCTAAATCACCTCATTAATAAATTTGGATTAAAAAATCTACTTCTTAAGTGTATTTACATATTTTTTAAGAAATGTTGCTATATTTGCTCAATTTGTTACAAAATGCGATGTTTTAAAAATAAAAAGAGGTCATATTTGGATTCAGCACACCAAAACACATCAAAATGATATTCAGATAAAGTTTGAGTCGAAAAATAATTTTTTTAAAAGATACTTTCATTTTCTTAAAAAAATTGGCATTTTTGTTAAATTGTGAAGAAAGGTGAAGTCTTATGATAAAATGGAGGGCGATTTTAGATTCAGCACATCAAAAACCATAAGGTTTTATGGAAATATTTGATTAAAAAAAATAGTGTTAAGAGTCAATTTTTCAAAATTTTAAGGCATTTCCAAAAAAACCTAAAGACCTGAATTGTCAAAAAACGTGACGTCCCTGGGCAAAATGGAGGTCATTTTTCGATTCAGCGCACCAAAAATCATAAGGTTAGGTGAAATAGTCCAAACAGCTCGGAAAATTTTTTTTTGCGGACCTGTGTTATCATATTGGCCGGGGGAAATAAGTTCGGGAAGCGCACTTGTAAACTCGATATGCTCGATTGCTGTATATTAATAATGTTTAAATTAATACGTTAAAGTTTTGAGATGATTCGATAAGTTTAAGATAGTAATTTTGGCTCTAAAACTGTACAAACTAGTAATTGTCCATAGTTCTTTAGTACTTCCCTCGTTCCGTTGAGCAGCTGGCATGAAATAAAATCAAGACAGATGTTTCTCTGAACATTGAGAGCTGAGAGTCTTTTCCATAATATCAATGTTTTATTTGTTTCCAACTTCGAACAATAAGTGTTGCATTTTTAGTTTATTCAAAAATATTCATTCGCGCTTTACCGTAATTTAGCGAGTGCAATTCTCACAAGCTAAAATAATGCGTGCTTAAATATCGCACTAATTTCTGGATCTATAATTTAACTTAAGATAATTTAACTTAAGACATATTACTAAATAGCTGTGTCTATGTGTAAGCTTTCTTGTGTTGATTTTGATATAGTTTACAGAAAATTTTCTTCAAATGACTAACAAATACCGAGAGAAGTTTTTCCCAATAGATGTTTTGTTTGAGATAAAAATTTCTCCTCTTAAACTTATTATTATCATCTCAAAACTTTGACATCTTAATAACATTGAAAATATACAACTTAACTTTCAGTAGCCATTTTAATCATGCATTCCCAGATCTTAAAGCGGCCAAATATATTTTACGAAAAGCGTCGTTTGCGGTCTTCTTTTGTAGCCGCAATTTTAAAAAGAAATAATACCCCTACCAAAACCATACATTGTATTCTTAAATATACGTTAACCACAATCCCCTTTGTTTGAAATCTCCACCTATTACCAGTTTTTCAAAAAAAATTCAAAACCAAAACTTAGTAAAAACTGTCAGAACTTTTCGGACAACTTAATATCTTTCGTGAGCAATTTGTGTTATCAAAAGAACTATAAATTATGAAACAAATAAGAAGCACTACATGTTTACTACACTATGCTTTTTAATAGTGCCAAATGGATACTTTAAAAGGGTCTTCACAACAGTAGAGTTTGGAAGTAGCGGAGCCCATTTTATCCTTCATACAGGCTTTGAACCATTTCTTCCTCAATTTTTTGTTTCTTGGAACAATCAAGAACCTTTTACTATGTGTTTTTGCAGTCGATGAAGTGCATCCTGGCACAATGCAGTATTCATAAGCTTTTTTTACTTCGGAATCCATTCTTTTTTACTGATGCACGTGCTTTCTATTGGGAAAAATAAGAGCGCGCGATCGGCGAAACCTCGGATACTACCAAATGACGTATCTGCGCAGTGGCGCGTTTTTAAGCACTGTGACTGCGCATCCTCTTTAAAAATTAATAAAAAATTAAATTAAAGTCGTAGCGACCTCGGGATTTTTGATAACAACTTTTTTCACTATATTCTACCAGGAAAAAAATAAAACAGAAAATGGGAAACTACCCTATTGTTAAAAGTGTGTCCTGAAATATTTTTTTCATTACTATGAGCTCTGAATATTATTTTAGCTCATATTAATGTAAGTTAAACATTATAATTATTGTATGTAATCAAGATATTATTTTAGTCCAGATTAATGTAATTAACTTAAAGTTATTGTATATAATGTTATTCTAAACCAGATTAATGTAACTTCATTATAATTATTGTATGTAATCAATATATTGTATAAGTCCAGATTAAATTTTAACTTCAGTATTAAACTTCGTAAATATATGTAATAAAGCTACTCATTTTTTACTTTTTTACTTACTCTATGGCCCTCCACGTCATTATAATCATTGAATCCGGCCCGCAGATTTGAAAAGGTTGCCCATACCTGTTCTAAACCGTGGAGTGAGTTTCAAAAGTGCAATATTAATCTTTTAGTCAAATAATGGAGTTCCCTTAATGGTATTTAGAAAAATGATAATCAGGGAAGGAATTTTCAATGATCGTAACATTGATCATTGAAACTGTTTATTCATTGAAAATTCCTTCCCCGATCATCATTTCGGTTTAGGAAGTGGTCCAATTTCTATCACATTGAGGATTTAAGTAGTACGGATACTCTTGTACAGCTCCCGCAAAAAAAAACGTTACAGTTATTTTTTAGGCTTGGCGATTTATCGATGATTTGGCGCTTCTGGCGTTTTTGTATTTTAAACAATGTTTTTTTAAACAATTAGCCTATGAAAACGGTAGCTTTTTCAAAAATTTCATATAGAAGTTTTTTTTCGGCGGTTTTATATGTTTTCGAGGGCGCTGATTACGAATATGAATTTTGCTTCCTTGTGGGGGGTCGGCTTCATATCGAAAATCGCAAAAAATCGATATTTTTTGCTCTTTTTTCGATTCTCAGCTTATATTTAAAAACTATAAATTTCTCGAAGATAATTTCAGTCACAAATTTTAAGACCAGGAAATTTCCTACAAAATGCACTATTCAACTTTGGTTTTCTGAAGAGTGGTTTTGCCGCTAGAGCGTGCTCAAAACCATCAATTTTTTAGCATCTCCGCAAAAAAAATAGAAACGCGTGCTTCTACCCTCTACAAAACGAAAACTATTAAAGTTATCAACAAAAATTTCATACCATATGAAAGACATTTAATTTCTATCCATGACATGCTTTATATTACCATTTTTTTAGAAGGGGGAGGGAGCGAAGAAAAGATAGATAATTGAACTGTCGCAGCTTGCAGACCAAATGGACTTTTGCGGTTGTTAATCTTAAATCTGCGCTATATTTCCGGTATATTACCAATAAAATGGGTTGTTTTGGATAAATTGATGATTAAGCATGCCTAAAAAAATGAATTTTTAAATTAAATTTATTTTGGGTATTTTTATCGGATTTTTAACCAATTTTTTAAATTTATAAATTAAATTATGGGAGTGTTTTAATGAACGAATTAATATGTTTTTAGCATAGCTAAATCTGAATTTCAAGTTTATTTTAATTTTAAAAGTCTTCTTCACACCAAAAATCGCAAAAAATCTCGACCTTTTGCTTTTTTCCTCGGTTTTTTATAGGTTTTCTAAATAAATATTCAATTTTCGAAAATATGCACCAAACCAAATTAAAGTATAAGCAAAATTTCCAAAAGATGCACTGGTTAATTTTTATTTTGCGATATATTCTGTATGTTTTATAGTATTTTGAAATGAAGCAATTTTTTTGTTTTTATACAATAAAGTGATGAATGCTCGATTTCTCCCACTACAGCTCTAAAGATAATTAACTTACAGAAAATATTTTATACCAAATGAAAGATCATTTCATTTCCTACAAAATGCACTATTTTACTTTAATTTTATAATAATAAGTATTGACGCTAGAGTACACTGAATTACAGCTGTTTATTAACTTTACACGAAAACATGATTAAAACAAATTAAGTTAATGATTTACCGGGTTAAAATGTTAGAATGAATTCAAAATAACAAGCTGAAAATTGGTGTAGAAGTAAAATATAATGTCCTGATCATTATTCCAAAATTACCAAAAAATCACACCAAGGGAAAATCCACCACTTTGAAAAAACCACCGGCATCTTTGACTCTCAATTTAAGCATATTGATAAAGGAGTTCCCTCTTTACGCAGCAAAGAAATTGCCCCAAAAAAGCATTATTGTAGCTGGAAAAAACTGGAATTTTAATGTCGAATATTTAAAAAAAAACTATTTTCAATCGATTTAGGTAAATTAAGGCTTAAAATGTAATTTATTTGTTTAACAAAAGCATATATATGTTACGGGCAAAGTGATTAATTGGGAATTATTAATAATGCCCAGAACGGAGGCGGGTAAAGTGATAAATTTCATTGATTAATGCCATTGAATTTATCACATTGCCCTCCTCTACCTCGGGCATAATGTCCGATTTATCACATTGCCCATAACATATATACGTGCACGGTCAAAACTAGCACCGTTTGGCTGCAACTGAATAAAAATAATGGACAAAATGGTCTAATTAAAGAAACATACTCTGCTCCAAACGATTTAGCAATCAAACGCTCCAACTTTAGTTCATAATTTTCATTTAATAATTAAACAAATAAACTACATTTTAAGCATAAATGTATTTAAATAGCTCGAACAGTTTTTGAAATATTTGACTTTAAAATTATAATTTATTCGAAAGCAATTGAATTTGAAAATCTAATATTAATTAAATTTTATAATTTTTTAAGCTGAGTGAAAATAAGTTCAATGTGTAAACAAGGTTAAAAATCAGTTTCCATATTGTTTTGCGCGTTTTAGTCCTTTACCCCAATGGTATGAAAACTATTTTTGTTATTAAAATTCATAACAAGAAAATCATATTAAATGAAAATGAATCAAAGCAATTTTAACCAGTTAGTACTGTAACATTTTCGTTCTAAAGAAACCTATCTTTGGATGCCATGTCTAGCATCCTTCATATCATCGTTAACAATGTTTCGTATGAAATAAATACAATGAGAACATAACACTATTTTATCCACATAATTATAACTACTTTTATTTAAATTTTTCTTTCTCTTACTATCATTTAATGATTATAAATATACATAACAATTTAATATTAACAGGTGTTTGGAAAGAACAAATGGTCGACCATCACACTATTAGGTGTTACCAAATAAACCATCGCATCGGTCGAGCTCTGGCATTTATGTTTTTTTGGGCCGATGGGCCGATGTTTTTAAATTTTAACTTCGGCTGACGATGCCGATGGCTATTTTTTCAAACATTCGGCGCTGATGCATCGGTCGAGCCCTATATGCACCTATTGCATTTTTTAACAGTTTCAATATCCTGCATTTTATATTTTACCATTTAATATATTTTTATCAGTCTTCTAAATTGAATCGCTTATTTCTGAAACATGTCAAATGCCAATTTCTTGTTTTGAGATAATCGAGAAAACCTGTATAAAACTCGCCACATTTTTATGAAAATGTTTAGTTTTCTTCAAGTAAACCTTAACTGAATATTTTTCACTCAAAAAGAATTTTTTTAATGTTTTTATTCTTGTCAGAAAAAATTAAAAAATTTGCATTTGACAGATATCTGCAATAAAAAAGTATTCAAGCCTATTTCCACAGTTTAACTTTACATGGTTAAAAGTTAGTTTATGTGTTGTTAAAAGTAGGAGTATTAGTTGAAAATAACATTTTCTTGTTAAATAACCCATTAAATTATTATTAAATTTTTTATATTTTTTTCTCTTTTGGTTAGTAGATGTTTATATACCTTTTTTATAAACGAATTCAACTCCAGTCACAAAAATAGTGGTCAGCCAACAAGAATATTAGTATAGACACCTTCGAAGTCAATTACATAGGTTTTTTTAGATGAAACTTAGTGGACAGTGAATCGATTTTGCTTTAAAAGGCTATACAATCAGTTAATTTGTTCAATATTATGATCTGGGGTATAGTTGTCCCCTTTTCATAAAGGGATTCCTCGATCTAAAATCTCAATCACATGGATGTAATAAAGGGCCACAAGCATAAACATTTTAAATATATAGCTACCAAAACGTCCTTATTCTTGAGATTCGCACAAAAACTTTAAAAATATGGTTTTTACTATGGCTTGATGGATCTAACGGATAATCTCTAAAGGATAAATTTTCCAATTGAATATAGTGGTTGTATTGAATAAAAAAAGCAGCCCCAAACAAGCTACAGATGAGTGCGGCATGAACAAAATTCCCCTCAGTTTAAGTGCAGAAACCTGTCAAACGACGTCGTTTGACACGTTTCTACACTAAAACTGAAATTTAAGATGGTGGAAAACTATTTTATAATCACGTAATTTTCATAATTTTTACTTCAAAATGTGTGTTTACCCCTAAAGAATCCCATAATACCAATAACTCATTTTTGAAAAAAGTGGCGTTTGACATGTTTCAGAATTAAGCGATTCAATTTTGTCAGATTTATTTCATTTCCTAAATTAGTGAAATCAACCACCTAACCGGGAAAAATGCCTAACACCATGCACCCCAGGGCCCCACGGTCACGAAAATGAAGATGGGCATCGTAGGCCTTGGCCCACTAGGGCTGTTGCGCCAATGAGTTTAGTAGTAGTTTAGTAGTGAAATCAACAATAATCATTTGCTAATTAGAAAATTTATATTACTAATAAAATAAAATGGATAAACAAAAACTAAAATAGTTTAACCATAAATATTAAATTTACAAGCTTGTTAAAGGCTAAAAATTTTAAAATAAACTTCTCTCTGCTTCAATAATTAAAAAATAAATATATTGAAATATCGATTTACTAGTTCTGTGGGTTACCAGACTTCAGTACTTGGCGATTGGCGACTAATTCAGATTTCCCATGTTATTTTTTCGAATTTTAACAGTCTGCCATTTCTTTTCTTGATGACCAAATTAAGTGAAACTTGGTTTTTAGGGGTTTTGTAGTATGCTCTTTCAAAAAATCGAATAAAAATTGGGGTATTCTTTGAAAAAATTTGGACTTCTTATTCCTCTGCGCCAGAAGACGACCTCTGAGCGAAAAATAGTCAATTAGTGTTTTCAAGCTTATACTAAACCCTGAAAAATGACACCAAAAGCATCTTTCTAACCCCACTCGTTCGCACGCAAAGTCTACTGTAACGTTTTTTTTTGCGGGAGCTGTACCTCATGCAGAAATGTTTTTCATTTTATTATGTTTTGTTTCGTCAGACGGGCCTTCTAAAAACGGCCTTTTGAAACGCGCTCGCACTACATTAAGTCCTAGCTCTTTAAAAGTAAGGCTGCACCCCACCATCCCTATTCGAAATATGCTTGTTTAGGTCCCCTCTACCTCCCCCCAAATTATTGATGATTATTTCTGAATTAAGATGATTATTTTAATAAGTACTCCTTAATAAGGAACTTGCATGTGTCAGATTTTCATAAACATTCAAGTGTTCCGTATGGTTTTTTGTATAGTAAAATGAAATATTTTGTCAAATTTTCAAAAAAGTGTACAAGTAATTAAATATTTTAATTCAAAATCCGAGAAAAAAACAAGTGGCAGAAAACGCGAAGTGTGTTTGCATGCACAGTGACGTAGAATCCATCGAACCAAATTGCAATCAAAATTGAATTTCTATGTTTTAGTTGATGATTTCTTTTTTCAGAAGTGTCCGATATGAGTGTTTTAATAAATATTTACCTTCTAGACCAGTGTTTCCCAACGTGGGGCAATATCATTTTCTAGGGGGGGCAATTTGAAAATTTTCAACCAAATTGCCCCCCACGTGGGGCCAATCCAGGGGGAAAATTAAAAAGAAAAACTTTTTAAAAAGCAGTCAAAATCTGATTATCCTATCTGAGAATATATGTCTGAAATCTGGACCAGTATGTATCAAAGTCAAGTTGAAACCCTGTTTTTAGAGTCTAATTTCCAAACCTTTTCTGGGGGATGACCCAAGATCTCTTTGTTTTTAGAACGTTTATATTTGAAACTTTTCAAAATGCAAATCTGACCTAAAAATTTATATCCATAATTTCCCAACTAGGGATACCAAACTAGTTAAAACCTACTTCCTAGAGTCAAATTTCCAAAAATTTGCAGGGGGAGGACCCCCTGACCCCACCTTGGTACTTAGAACTTAATTACTCATAACTTGATTTAGTTCTTAAGCATGCAAATTCTACCTAAAATAATCTGAAAAGCTTCATTATACTTATTAAATATACATAGGAGGGAGGGGCTAAGAAATAAGTTTGCCTCCCTCTTAAAATATATTTCTATATATGCCACTGAGACCGGGGGGGCATGGAAAATTTAAAAAAGCTTTGGTGGGGCATGGGCCGAAAAAGGTTGGGAAACACTGTTCTAGACACTTCTGGTGACGGTCAGAAATCCAAGGCAAACATTTTAGGCTAAGTCCATGATTAGTGACGTCACTGTGCATGCAATTAAGCGTTTTCAGTCGCTTCGAAAAACACGATTTTTAATAATTTTTTTTGCAATCGAAAAATTTCTCAATCGGCCTCAAATTTTGTGTAGTGGCTTATTTTTGCGTGAAGAATAGATTAAAAAAATATAAAAAAATCATGCAAGTTCCTTATTATGTGTAAATAACATTGAGACACCGATACTACCAAGAAATCCATTTGTTTACTGCAAATTACGCATATTTACGCACTAAATCCAATATTTTGTTGATTTTTGGATTTGGCGGCCGTCTTGGAAAAAAAACCCCACTTCCGGTCATCAGATTTTGGTAGAATTTTTTCTGTCAATAAGTACACTTGTTAGGGGACATCCATAAATTACGTGAAGTCAAAAAGGGAGAGGGAGGGGTCTGGAAAAATCTCACCAAGGAGGGAGGGGGGGTCGATTAAAATCTCAGGTTAACTTTTTAAGTTAGAAATTATACGATTTTCTTTTTTAAGAGAAAGGAATAATACCCATAGATATGATACTGTGGTGATTTTTAGGCGCAATAATGTCCTTTTCCCCCACATCATTAATAATGGAAAAGTTTTAGGTGCTGTGAATCACAAAATGCAAACGAATAGGATAGAAAATTATTTTTAAAGGTTGTAGGTAAATCTCACTTGGGGGAGGAGGGGTCCAGCAAAATCTCACCTAGGGGGGAGGGGGGTCCAGATTTTGGAAAAAACACCTCACGTAATTTATGGATGTCCCCTTAGGTGGCTGCTACATTGCAGCGTAACTACGCCAGTTCCATTAACCAAGGAGGGAAGAAAAGCATAGAGTTGAGCCTGTCTCCCCTATCTTGATAGAACTCAATGCTTTCTCCCCTATCTTGATTTACGACTTCGAGCGACTCGAGTCGCTGTAGTGTGGCGCGGGGCTTAGAGTTGAAAACCGTTGAAAAACCTTTTGTTAGAATTTGTTCCGGGTTAAACCTTATTTTCCCCCTACTAGTATACAAGAGTGGCCGAGGGGGTCGTGCCCTCCCCCTGAAATTATGACTAGGTATACAAAAACAAGTTAAAAACCTGTTTCTCAGTATTTAAATTATATTTACTGCGGCAATATTTTAAAAACCTGTTTCTCAGTATTTAAATTATATTTACTGCGGCAATATTTTAAAAACCTCTTTTTCCTTTACATTGGAAGAAATTCTGCAGCTAATATAAAACTGCGATAATCGGGAGACATACTGTGTTTATTGAGTTATCAAAACTTTCTATGGGAAGGAACCCAAGCCCTCCTTTTGCACTCGGTTAAAATGTCTTTCTTTTTGCTTTTAGATCGCTGTTGTTGTTGAATAGACAATGGCGTCCAGTCAGTTGTGATTTCAGGATTATCCGATGACTATATTAATTAATTGAGGCTTCTGGGTATGAAGATTTTCCTTTAAAAGGATAAAAAGTAAGTAGGAAATAATTTTTTAATGAAATGTTTTGAAAAACTAGATAAGTTAAAAATATTTGTTCATCAAATGAAAAAAAAGCAAACGATTAAGATTCACTACTATTAATTAAATTTTGCCGATTATGAAATGAAAAAAAGTAAACAAAAACGGGTATATTTTCTTTTAAAATGGTCTGAAAGTAATCTTGAACTGTAAATATTTTTTTATTATACAGGGTGTTTCAAAGTTGCGTTGCACGGCTTTTATTCGGAACCAGCTCCTCCTAGGGTCATGGAAGTAAGGTCTACTCCTAGGTAAGTAACCCTGGAGAATCCATTGAGATGACTTACAGCGCCCCTAGTGGCGAAATTAAAAAGTTAAAAAATTAATTTAAAAACTAAAGGAGATAGAGCAAAAACAAGACTCTCTATATAAAGGCCTCCCAACTCGGCCGTGCAACGTCATAACTTCCACTCATCTTTGACGTCACTCCCATAGACTTAACATGGTAATTTTCACTCACGTTTGACGTCATCGTCTGGAGTTGGGTGGCCATGTATATAGAGGGTCTTGGCAAAAACCCCAGTGAGAGTATTGTTGCCAACGTCAAGAAGAACTCACTGAAAAAATTTGATCAAAATATCTTGAATATTCGCGGAGATATTAGCATGTGAAAGAGCAGCACTTTTTCAGGGGTCAAAAAGTAAAAAGTTTGCATAGTTGCAAATTTTTTTGATTTTTTGGTTAAATTTTGTGTTCTTTCAACTAAAAAAACACAAAACTACACAATAACACTGAAAAATTGGAAAATATGATATGCGAACTTTTTACTTTTTGACCCCTGAAAAAGTGCTATATTCACATGCTAATATCTCGACGAATATTCAAGATATTTTGATCAAATTTTCTTCAGTGAGTTCTTCTTGACGTTGGCAACAATACTCTCACTGGGGTTTTTGCTCTATCTCCTTTAGTTTTTAAATTAATTTTTTAAACTTTTTAATTTCGCCACTAGGGGCGCTGTAAGTCATCTCAATGGATTCTCCAGGGTCACTCACCTAGGGGTAGACCTTACTTCCATGACCTTAGGAGGAGCTGGTTCCGAATAAAAGCCGTGCAACGCAATTTTGAAACACCCTGTATATCGTTTGGTTTAACTATGTTATTTAATGTTACTAATGGTTGAGTACTACTTTGTTTCTTAAATTTACCCCTTGAATTTTTATTAGTATGCAATTTATTATTTTTATAAAGCAACTTTCTAATAGCATATAAGTTACAAGTAGGTGTCAATGCTATTCTTACCTTTTTAATGATTTACTTTATTACTGAGTTTTAATGAGATACTTTACTTGTAAAAACAATTAATGTCATATTCGTGTTTTTTAGATATGTTTTTATAACTAATTTAGATATATGAATATCTTGTAATTACTGTGTTGCTTTGTAAATCAAGTCTTTATTCCTTTACCTTATTGTGTATCCTTCAGTTTATTGATTAGTATTTTAAATGAAGCCATGATAAACTTTGTAGAAGTTTTTAATTATTTGAGTAGGTTCAAATTACGTCCACTTTATATTACTTATTTTGAAAAAAATCTGATGAATTCATCAATTTTCAGGGGCTTTTGAATCTGCATTGATTGAATTCAAAGCTTTCAAGAATGATTGCATTATATTATACCCTGCACTGTCAAAATTGTAGTTTTTTGAGTTATTCAAAGTTATGTCTGTTTATGTAAAGTTTTAAGTTTAGTTGAGTATTAGTGTGTTTAAAAACAAAAGCCTTATATCACTCAGACACTAAAATAAACAATAATCTGATAAATTATTTTATAAATAAAGAAAATATGTACTATCCTAAATTCTATTGTGGAATATGTTGGCAAAATCCCTGAAGGAAGTCAAAGCACTTCAATCTGTGTAACTAAATCATTAAAATTTGCTGTTAATTTTTTAAAAGGAAAAATATTTTATTTCTAAATGACTTGGAAATCACGAAAAATTATTTATGTGACTAATTTTTCTTAGTAAAATTATGTAATATTGTAACTGGGAATTTTTCCACCTGTACCATTTTATTTAATTTCAATGTCTTATATTTTTGCAGAAATCCCTTAAACTAACTGGTCCTTAAGATATCAGAAATGCTATTTATAAAACTTGTCCAGTTTGTGTAATATCTGTAAATATCTATTCAATAAACATTTTTTTGTTACTACTTGCATTCACTGTGTTGAAATTCATATAAAGTAAGAACTTTTTTCCTATGTTTCTTTTAATCTTTTCACCTTAGAAAATTTTTTATCTATTTTTATTTATAAATATTTTTGAACAAATAATTAGATGATATAGATGTTTAGTAGGTAAGTGGTATTTTATTTATTTCTGTAGAAAAACATCTTCATTTTGATAATACTAAATGTTTTATTTCCTTATTAGAATTGTTTATATTATAAATCACTCTATATCCATTTTATCTCACCCTTCTATATGGAATTCAGTTCAGTTTTTGAATATTAGTCCAGGCAATCTGTAACTTAACCGGGAACAAATTGATACATTTAGTTTTTCAACGGTTTTCACTTGGGAATGACCTAAATAATAACATACTAAAAATAGGACAAAATCGGTTCGCGGGAAGTTTAATTTTTTAAAATTTTTAAAAAATGGCCGAAAAAAATTTCAAAAAATCAAATTATAGTAATGGAGACTTATTATACATGTTTATAGGCTATTTTTCAGTGCTGAATACGGATATACCATTCAAATTTTAAAAAAATTCAAAATTTCAATTTTTAAAAATTAATTCAAAATTTGGAAAGTCGAAAAAATTAAAACATCGCTAAAAACCACAAAATAATTGCAAAAGAAGTAATTTAAACGGTTTTCGATTAGAAATGACTTAAATAATAACATACTAAAAATGGAAGGAAATCGGACAATAAAAAGTTTAATTTTTTTTAAATTTTCAATTTTTTTGGCCTCAAATATCGACCTTTTTAAAAATTCTTGTTAAAAACGTTTGAGGCATTTTCCACTGTCATTTTTCCATGGATGTTGTAGGTATATACCTGTATAACCTAAAAAAACCACAATTGGTGATTAAATCATTAGTTGATTAATTAATTTATAAAAATTAATGTTGAAAATACAGGTAAAATCTTTCAATCAAGTAATACAGAAAATATTTAGACACTATTTGATGATAAATCATTTTTAAAATAATTAAATTGAAAAAAGACAAAATATCTTTCAAAAAATTTAAATTTTAAATTAATTTTAAAATTTTAAATTTTAAAAATTTTTAAATTTTGTAGTATATGCATGTGATACATGTCTCTAGGCTATATTTTAGTGCTGTTTACGAATATCAAGCCAACTTTTCAATAAAATTTAGAATAAGTGTGGAAAAATTGAAGCACTTTTCTCAATAATTTTGTTTTTTATGCTTCAATTTTTCCACAGTAAATTTAAATTTTATAGAAAAGATTTGAAGATTTGATTGTAAAAACTAAATTTATTCATTTTGATTTAAGACAGACAAACAATGACTTAAACATCAAATTCCATTCTATGTCCTGCAATGATGGTTTAATTCTGAATTGTAACTGCCATTTACTTCAGAAAGTAAAAAGCATAAAATATTTAGGAATATTTATAGAATCTAATCTTAAATGGAAAACTCATGTTAAAGAATTGAGTAGAAAACTTCGCTTTGTTTTAATAAAATTTCATCATCTTAAAAATAAAATTCATAAATCATTTTTGTTCACTTTATATTATTCATGGTTTTACTCATTAATAAATTATGGAATAATAATTTGGGGTGGTGAGTATAAAACACAAATTTATTTCCATTAATATCAATTCAAAACAAAATGTTTAAGTTATTAAGTTCTCCTTTAACACCAAATTTTAAAAATTTAAATCTATTACCAATACGCCACATTGCTTTTTATCGTATTATACTCTTTTTATTTCGTAAAAAGGATTTATGTAATTTAAAAGAAAATATTCCAGACAGAAGACCAACATTTATTTATCAAACTCCTAATTTCCGCAAGGAAATTTTTCGTAAGCACTTTTTCTATCTAGCACCAAAACTATATAATAATTTACCTTTAGATTTACAAATCATTCCAAATTTATGCACTTTTAAACGCTCTTTATTTAAATTCATAATTGAAATTGAAAATTTGGATGTTTTTTTCTCAATTTCTTAAAAGAGAAGCAAATTTTTTATTTATGTACTCGCTGTGCCATTTCATTTTATTTTATGTTCTTCAAATATGTATAATTCTATTTATTTGTTTAAAAATGCCTAGGCTTTTGTTGTTGTTTTTTGTGTTCATTATGATTTAATTTTAATTTATTTAGTAACATATCTTTCGCCTGTACGGGTTCTTTCCCCTTGGCGATTAATATATTTTTTGATTGTGTTTTATGTCCTATTGTGTGTGTGTTAATAAAGATTATTATTATTAAAAAAAACAGGTTCTAACCGTTTGGTACAACTAATTCGAATGTTTTAGATTTGCATTTTTGGGTAGGATTTGGATTTTGAATGTTATTGTAAAATAGTTTTGATTTATTAAGTTCCAAGTCCAGAGGGGGGCTGGGGGATTCCCCCATAAAATTTTTGAAAATTATACCTTAAAAACAGGGTTTTAACTAGTGATGGGCAGGTATCGATACCAAATACTTAAGTACTCGATACCTATAGGTATCGAGTGTATTCGATACCCACAAAAGTATCGATACTTTATTGACAATATTTCGTTTTAAATTTTTCAATGAAGTATAATCTTTATAATACCTGTAGATCAAACGCAGCCTGTTTCCGTTTTCATTTTGCAACGCTCAAACCCAAGTCGTTATCATCCGCGAGAGAAATTTGACGCGGCTAGGTTTTCCCCCGCCAAATCCTTCACCTCTATCCACCTCCAGGCCCGTAGCTACCGGGCTTTTTGATGGATCGCTTTCAGTTTTTTGAATATTAGTCTGATTATGGATAGGCCCTAAAAAAATTGTCCCTTCAGGTTCATTTCCCGACATTGAAAAAAAGTACTCGATACCTAAAAGTACTCGATACCTATAAGTATTCGATACCAAAGTATTCGATACCTATAAGTATTCGATACCAAAGTATTCGATACCTAAAATTATCGATTTTGCCCATCACTAGTTTTAACTTATTCTGGTACCCCACACTTGCTCTGGTATTATACTCTGTTCATTTTGAACTGGCGCTTGAAAATATTTCCTTCCCCCACCACCGATCGGTAACCATAGCAACTATCCTAGTCAAAGTGACGCAGAAGGCTTACTATTGGCTGCTCGAAGAGCGTAACTATGGTTACGCTTCTAGCGTGGGGGAAAGCACTATTTCTCAAGCGCCAATTCTAAATGAATAGAGCAGTGGTTCTCAAACTGTGGTCCGCGGACCCCTGGGGGTCCGCGGCGCCTTCCTAGGGGGTCCGCGAGTTACCTTGAAGAATTCCTCAAGCTACTTTTAGAATTCCCCAAAGAGTTTCAAAATTAGATGAAACACTAGTTTTAAGAGGTAAATTTTAAAAATTTTCTGGAGGAGAACCCCCAGCCCCCTCAAAATTTTGACTTCAATGCATAATATTTACCTTGAAATTTCCAGACCCTCACCTCAAAGACTTGGAGTAATTCAGGGGAGTAATAAGGGTGTGTGAAGGGGCCCTGAAATTTGGATTTGGTGTATCAAAACAAGTTAAAACCCTGTTTTTGTGATCAAATCTTCGAAATGGTGGAGGACCCCTGAACCCCCTTTAGTACTTGATAATTTATTATTTAAAATTTTTTTTTAAAAGTTCATCAAAATTGAAATCCTACCAAAGAATATATAGTCTGAAATTCGTAACTAAGAAATATAGTTAAAATCCTGTGTGTTTTCAGGGACAAATTTATCTAAAACTTCTCTGCGGATGACCCCCAGATACCTTTTTGTTCTTAAAACTCTATTATAAACTATTTTTAACATTGAGTTCATCAAAATGCAAATATTACATTACCATTTATATTCAAAAAATTTTAACTAGGGGTATTAAAACTAATTTAAAATCTGTTTTTCTAGTTGAATTTCCAAAAATTTTCTGGGGGGGGGACCCTCAGACCCCCCTATGTGGGTAGTACTTAATTACTCATAACCTTTTCATGTTAATTTCCCTAAGACGCAAATTCTACTTACAAATGTACTAAAAAGCTTCTTTGACCTATGAAATATACATGGGGGCGGAAGGGATAATTTTGGTCCCTCCCTAAATAATATTTCTTTGGAGTGGAGTGATTGTAAAATTTATTATAATTTGTATACTATTTTTAATTAATCTTAAACACAGAACAAAAGTCTGGTTACAGCTTTTGGTGTTGGGGGTCCGCGATGCCTGGCTTCTAACATAAAGGGGTCCATGACGATAGAAAGTTTGAGAACCGCTGGAATAGAGTATAAAATGTTCCGCGGGCCGGAACAAATGTCGTGGCGGGCCGGATCCAGCCCGAGGGCGTGAGGTTGCCCGTATGTGCTCTATTGGAAAGACATTTCGTGACGAAAACGTTCCCCTGCCATTTGTTTCGGGTTTTTAGCTCAAAAATGCTTTTATACACTTTTTGAAAATTGTCAATTCTTTTCCCTCTTTTAAAAAATAAATGAAAAAATAAAGTATCCCTATGTCCTAATATTTAGTTGGGGAAATTTGTTCACATAATGTAGAACAGCGTGTAACGTCTTAAGAAAAAAAACAGTTAAAAAATAGTATCTTTATTCAAAACAACTTTCACACTAAATTAAAAAATGGTACAATCTTTTTTTTCTTTTCTTTTTTAGAACAAGTCGAAGTTATTTCTTTTGATCTACTAGTCTAGTTTAATCTTCCTATCATATATTGTTTAGTGTTTTATTTCTTGTGCTACTAGTTCCACTTCTTTACAGACCCCTCCCCTCCTCGAGAGGAACTTTTCACGATAAAAGAGGGAAAAGTTCGACTTCATCTCATCTCTGGTTGTCACAAACTATTTTATGGAAGGCGACTCAAACTGTCAACATTTTGATGTAGTTTACCTTCTCGATGCACAACCTCGTAATCGAAAGGCTGCAAAATCAAAGCCCATCTCAGAAGTCGGGGATTAGTCCCAGTGTTCTTATCTAACCAGACCAACGGGTTGTGATCAGTTTGAATGGTGAACTTCTGTTGGCCATCTAGACTAGATAACATCTAAGTTTCTGAACTGCAAAAATTATGGCTGCACATTCTTTTTCCGTCGTGCTGTACTTCTGTTCGGCACTTGAAAATTTTTTGCTCAAATATAAAATTGGATGCTCTTCATCCGTTTCCCCTAATTGAGACAGCACAACACCAATACCGAGGTTTGAAGCATCACATTGAACGATAAAGGGCCTTGAGAAATCTGGACTATATAAAAGTGGGTTCTCAGATAATTTAGCTTTCAATTCCTCGAATGCAACCTGGCAGGCGTCATTCCAATTAACACCAGACTTTGTACTCTTCCCTTTTAACAGATCCGTCAGTGGTGCGGAGATCACCGAAAACTCAGGAATATATCTCCTATAATAACCTGCTAAACCTAAAAACGACCTCACTTGAGTTTTAGTAGCGGGTCTAGGAAATTCTTTAATAGTCAGGACTTTTAGTTCCCCCGGAGTCCGTTGACCTTGTCCAACACGATGACCCAAGTATTTTACAAATTCCTTAGCAAATTGACATTTTGAAGGCTTTATGTGCAGTCGAGCCAACTCAAGCTTTTCCAATATTATCCTGATATGTTCCAAATGATTTTCCCAGGTTTTTGAAAATATAGCGACATCATCTAAATACGGCACAGCAAAGCCATCATAGTCTTTTAAAAGACTTGCCATCAGTTTACTGAAATAATAGGGTGCGTTTTTTAGCCCAAAAGGTAACCGTAAAGGTTTAAACGTACCAAAGCTTGTTACAAAAGCAGAATATCGCTGGGCTCGTTGGGTTAACGGAATTTGCCAATAACCCCTAGTGAGATCCAAAATTGTGATATAGGTAGCTGCTGATACTCTCTCCACTAACTGTTCTATGTTTGGTAATGGGAAATACTGTGTCCTGGTTATCTTATTCAATCTTCGATAGTCTATGCATGGTCTTGCATCTTTACCTGGTACCTCCACCAGGATTAACGGAGACGTAAAATCGGATTCTCCGGGTTCGATTACATTTAGTTCCAACATTTTTTTTACTTCAGTCTTTAAAATTTCAGTTTGTCGGGGAGACATTCGGTATGGCCTCGCCAAGATGGGAGTTTCGGATTCCAATTCAATGTCATGTTCCGCCAAGTTTGTGCATCCCGGTTGATTGGAAAAGATGTGAGAATAGCGAAGCAAAAGAGTTTTGAGTTCTCTTTTCTGGTTTAGAGATAATCGGGAATCTAACTGAATATCTTGCATTATGGAGGACAGTTCTGTGTCAATTGTCTCCACTTCTACTCCAGGAATATCTTCCTCTTCATCTCTTTGATTTTCTTCCAAGCTCAAAAGATTAACGTTTTCAGCTCGTTGATAGTAAGGTTTAATCATGTTTACATGATACACGTGCGTTTTACCTCTTTCAGGAAACTTAACCAGGTAATTCGTTTCTGAAATTTGGCGAATAACTTCTCCCGGACCTACCCATTGCACACACAACTTATTTGGCTGGGAAGGTGCAACAATCAAAACAAGGTCCCCTATTTTGAATTGTCGTTTCACCGTTTTCCGATCATACCATAGCTTCTGTCTTTCTTTGGCGTCTCCCATGTTTTGGATCGCCAGTTCTTGGCAGTGTTTCATTCTGTTTGTCAGTTCAAAAACATAGTTGACCACACTGTTCTCTTTCGGTTCTTCGTTGGTTAGTTTCTCATACAATAGCATAACGGGAGTTCTTAAATTTTTACCATGAACTAATTCAGCTGGAGAAAAGCCTGTACTATCATGTGTTACAGTCCTTAATGCAAAAAGAGCCTGTGGTAGAATTTCTTCCCAATTTGATCCAGCTTCTAGGCACAAGACACGCAGAATTCTTTTCAATGTTCTATGCATTCGCTCTACTGGGTTACTTTGCGGATGTTGAACTGAACTTCGCCCAACCTTGATGCCAAATTTCTCCAAAAACTCTGTGGTAAGTGCACTCATAAAGGAAGTTCCTTGATCAGTCTGCAGTTCTCGAGGAAACCCCATCCTACTAAAAATCTTAAGCAAAGCATCAACAACAGTCGTCGAGCGGAGATCGGTCACAGGAATTGCATCCGGGTACTTGGAAGACATGCATAATGCAGTGATTATGTATTTGTTTCCTGAAGATGTTTGAGGCAACGGTCCGCAGGCATCAACATTAATTTTTGTAAATATTTCAGTGATGACTGGAACAATCTTCAGTGGTGCCCTGGTTTTTTCAGGAGGTTTCCCTACTCTTTGACACTTATCACAAGACCTCACAAACTCCTCCACTTCCTTGTAACAATTTGGCCAGAAAAATGCCTTAAACAATGCATCCTTGGTTTTAGTTACCCCCAGATGTGCAGCAGTTCCCTCGTGCCCAATTTTCATCAAACTGTTTCTGTACTTATTTGGAACCACGAGCAATCTTCGTTTGGTCCCATCTCGGTCTTCTTTTTGATAAAACAATACTTCATTTATGGTAACATATTTAGTCCTTCTAGATGAACCTCGTTCGGCTTCTTCAAACAATTCTATCAGTTCAGTTGATTTCCTTTGCTCTTCAATAAACTCTCTGTTGGTTATTTGCACAAGATCATGCTCTGCATTTTCCCTTTCTATGTTTGGCAAAATGTCATCTCTCAACAAGATATCTTCATTTGATTCAACTGCTGGATCTGATTCCTCGGGTATAGGCTCTTGATCATTCTTTGGGATTTGAGTCCAAGTCTGAACCGCATTTACCATCATTACCTTGACTTTGTCATCTCCTTCGGCTTTCTCAAACAATGCAGCTGTTTTATTTCCTAATAAGTATCTTCCTTGGTCCAACGAGTCCCTCAAAACAGCGGCTTTTGTTATTAAGTGTCCATATTTACAGTTCAGTTCCACCTCAGCTAAAGGCAAACACACTGGATGTTCTTCTAAAGGAGTACGAATCCAAACAGTCTCACCAGTATACCTGGATGGATTTACATACTTTTTACAAATCAAATCTAGACTGGCCCCTGTGTCTCTCAATATTGCCATTTCAATTCCGTTCACCTTACCCATACTAATGTAAGGCGCCAAAGCATCTTTAAATCCAACTTCCTCACTTGTATTAGAAGCTACATTTTCCAAGTTCTTTTTTAATTTATCGCACTGTGGTCTCAAATGTGAATAGGATCCACACTCATAGCACTGCGGCTGCCTTCTCCTCTCGAATTCTTTCGGCCAGGTTTTTTCAATGTCATGCCCTCTGTTTATTTGAATTCCAGACTGGAAATCCCTTGAATTCACACTATAATTGGCTCCTTGTCTAGTAAAATTGGGGTTTCTTTGGTACTCCTTAAAACTAAGACGCAAGCTCTCGTATTCATCCAACTTTTCGGCCAGTTCATATGGGGTCTTAAATTTAATCCACTCGCCCAGGAAATGATCCCTGATCTCAGCGGGAACCCGAAACTTTAATTGTTCTGTTATCATCAAATCCTTCAGGGCTTGAAAGGTCTGAATTTTCAACTCGTCTATCCATTCTGAAAAGTAGCTATTCAGCTCATGGGCATAATGTCTCCAAGACATTTCTGGGGATTTTCGATGCCGATAAAAACACTGTTTCAACTGTTCACTATTTAATTTGTACCTTTTTAGTATAACACTTTTAACAAACTCATAATTCTCGGCATCCTCAGGAGATTCTCTTGCCAGCATATTGCATACATCCGCCGGCAAAACGCTCAACAAGTAAGCTACCCAGTCCTTCTTAGGGACACCGGCCATTTTAGCTTTCCTCTCAAAATTAACTATATATAAGCTCATTTCATCCCGTTTCTCATCGAACTTAGGAATAATTTGGGCAAGTTGAATTCTGTTGGATTGTTGAGTCGACCTCTCCGTCAGGAGTCTATTAGCCTCAATCTCCAGACGTTTCAATTCTATTTCCTGTAACCTTCTTTCCTGTTCCTCTCTCCTTTCTCGTTCCTGTCTCTCAAGCTCATCTTTTCTTTCTCGTTCCTGTCTCTCAAGCTCATCTTTTCTTTCTCGTTCCAGCCTCTGATTCTCCCGTTCTTGTCTCTCAAGCTCATCTTTTCTTTCTCGTTCCAGCCTCTGATTCTCCTGCTCCTGTCTTTCACGCTCCTCTCTATCTGCAATAATTCGCCCCAACATCAACTTGACCTCCTCCTCCTCATAAAACTTACTTTCCTTTATTTTTTGCTTTATCTCTGGCACTGTTTTTGAAGTGTCTACCACCTCACCCATTTCCTCTGCCAGGTTCATAAGGTCTTGTTTCCTTCCTTTAGCAAGAAAAGCCATTACTAAAATTCACAACGCACTAAAATTCAACTACAAATTATTTTCAAATCAAAAACCTCCAGATAAACAAAAATCCTAAATTCGACACTTAAAAACAAAATCTCAAACAATTAAATTTCTAATCACACCTTTGAAACTTACAACACAAACAGAACAAAAATCCAACTCCAGAACCAAAATCTCCAAATCAACAAAAATCCTAAATTCAACACTTAAAAACAAAATCTCAACTAATTAAACTATAAAAACTAACAAACATCATATACCATAAATAAATTCCATTAAGGCCGTGGGTTTTCATCCGGTAAAGCTGCAACCAATAATATAAGACTGTAACGTCTTAAGAAAAAAAAACAGTTAAAAAATAGTATCTTTATTCAAAACAACTTTCACACTAAATTAAAAAATGGTACAATCTTTTTTTTCTTTTCTTTTTTAGAACAAGTCGAAGTTATTTCTTTTGATCTACTAGTCTAGTTTAATCTTCCTATCATATATTGTTTAGTGTTTTATTTCTTGTGCTACTAGTTCCACTTCTTTACAAGCGGTTCTCAAACTGTGCTCCGCGGAGCCCTTAGGGCTCCGCCAAGCATTTCCAGGGGCTCCGCGAAGAAATTTGAAATAAATACATTTTTTTAAAATTTCTAATTTGCTTTTCTCTGAAATGTTACATAAATAATTTTCTGTAAGGTTTTGTATAAGGTCTGCTGGTTTTTGCCTTTTCAGGTCTTTTTTGGTTTACCAAAACAAGTTAAAACCCTGTTTTTAAGGTCAAATTTCCAAAACTTTTCTGGGGGAGGAACCCCCAGGATGGGACGATTTGGCGCTGGCCGTTTGGGCGCCAGCCCGTTACGGCACCAAATTTTTCTTCTAATTTTTAGAAGAATTAAGAGAGTTTTTTATTTTTTCTATTTACTTTCATTTTATTTCTGCCGCTGAAACGGCCGGTATTTATGTCCAAAATTCTAGAGACAGCTTACTCTTCTCGGTAAGGCAACCCTGCATGTCGAAAAGAGTCGGACCTGTGTGAGTGGCGGAAGTAAATTTTTAACATGGGAGCTCCCGTAGGCGGGTGAAATTTGAGCAGGCCCGTAGCCAGGAAGCCCACTTTTTCAGGGGGGGCAAGGGGGTTTTCAGTTTTTAGGAGGTATCATAGGCGTAAGTTCAACTGCTTGACTAGGAGACAAAACCCATAAGACCCTCAGGCCTAAGGAGCTGTTACAAGACTTTTGTTTCGGGAGGTGTTAGGTCCTAAATTTTTCTAGTTTTACATTATCTGTTTTCTTAAGTTTTCCTTCTTTAAATTTTAGAAATTTGAAGCTTAAAGTAGTTTCAGCCCATTTTTAGATCCTTTGGGTTAAAATATAGAAAGAACTGTGCTCAATGAATTGCCCAGAATTGCTGCTCAATGCCCCAGAATTGAACAGGAAAACTCGAAAATCGAGTTTGATCACTCCTTGTTAATCTTTAAATCGACATAATTTTATAAAGGGTGTCAACCTAACCCCCCTCTTCAGTCAGTGCTAGGGTATATAGAAGTTTATTTCGGTAGGGGCTTGAAAATATTAGTCAGCATATTTAATTGATTTAATGTAGTTACACATTTTGAAGTTGAATTTTCGTCAGAATACTTCATTAATTCGTGTGATCTGTTGTTACATTACAGGATTTTTTTTGTAAAAATGGGGGATATAGAAAAATTTTGAAAACTTGACACTAAAAACATGGTTTTAAACTGCTTTTAATACTTGTAGACCAATATTCGGACATATATTTTTAAGTAGAATTATGATTTTGATGAACTTGTTATTTTTAAAAAATTGTGAATAATAAAGATTTAAATACAAATGGGGGTATGGGGGCCCTCTCCCAGAAAAATTTAGAAAATTGGACCCTCAAAAACTGGGTTTTAACTTAGCTAGAAGGAAATAATGAAGAAGGGGGCAGCCGCCCCTCCAAGCCCCATGGATGTGCTTGTGGATAGAGTTTGTGAAAATTTTCTAGGAGGGGCAAATGAAGATGCCAGGGGGGGCTCAGCCCCCCCTGGCCCCCCTGTAGCTACGGGCCTGAATTTGAGGTATATAAACTGCTCTTCTTCCCAGAAAAATGATGAAAAAAAGATACCGACAATTTGAAACTCGAGAAAAAGCAATGACGAATCGTTCAGAGAAGAAAAAATTTCTCTATCTCAATTAGTTTTTTACCTGTTATTATTTTAAATTCCGCGGATTCGGAAAAAACAATTTTAAACTGTATTTTTATAATGTTGCGGGAGGAATTTCTTAAAAAAAGCTTCACTCTATATAATATGAACCCTCCTGATTCGATTCGAGTAATTTTCGATTCGTTTAAACAAGTATATAAGGGAGAAAATTGCTGATTTAGTGGTCGAGGTAGGAGTTGGAAGTTGGCAAAGCTTGGCGCTTGGCGGTATGAGCTTGGCGGGCGTTTTTGACGTAGTTTCTTTACGAGTGAAGCCACGCGAAAAACCGAAAATGCCAAAAGAGGGATTTAGTGGCCAAGTTGGTTCAAAAAGTCATGTGTGAGTGGCAGAGCGAAACCGGGAGACCGGTCACGCTTAGAACAGCGGAGCAGATGTTTAAGCTGTCTCTATATTAGTACTAACTCTATGGATTAAACCAAGGAAAAACCTGTTTTTAGTAGATTCAAATCCCCCCCCCTTTATAGCATTTGGAACTTAATTACACAAAACTTTTCTTATATTAAGTTCTTTAAGATGCAAATTCTGCCAAAAAATGTAGAAAAAGCTGCATTGATCCTATGGCATGGGAGGGGATAAGGAATAGTTTTGGGCCCATGTGTAAATGAATTTCGATATGTACCTCTGACGTACGGTCTAGCAGCCCCCCAAAACAGCTCTCGATTTCAAAAGAAGTAACTTTTAGGAAAACAAAATTTACAAATGTACCAACAGATTTCTGTATGAATCCTATGTTCATGCATCTCGGGCATAATGATTAAATGATTAAAAAGTGATAGCTTTAATATTCAGAAATTTAAAACAAAGATTTACATTGTATCCAATGATAAAATATAATTGGTTAACAAAATATTTCATATATCCCGGGGTGTATATCATAGGGGTGAGGGGACCCTGCCTCCCCCCCCGGAAAATTGGATTACGTATAACAAAACAAGTTAAAACCATGTTCTTTAGGGTCAAATTTCTGAAATTCTTTAGGGGGAGGACCCCCAAAATTATACTTGAAACTTTATTATTGTCAATTTTTATAGTAAGTTCGTTAAAATTAAAATCCTACCTAAAATGAATCTCCAAAATTTGGACAATGATGTACCTAAAACGAGTTAAAAAAACTGTTTTTAAGGATCCCATTTCACAAAATCTTCTGGGGAGGAAGGACCCCCAGACCCTTCTATTGTAATTGGATCTTAATTCGTCACAATTTTTCTTACAAATAAATTATCTTAGATGCAAATTATACATAAAATGTTTTTAAAAGCTACGCTAAACTGTTAAATATGCATGGGAGGGGCTGAGGAATAATTTTGGACCCCTCCCGAAATAAATTTCTATTATGCTTTTATTTCTAGAAGCGATGGGTTTTATGTAATTTACTTTTAATATCTTGAAAAATTTATTTTGGAAAAGGGCTCCGCGAAGAATTTGTCTCTTGAAAAGGGCTCCACGACATAAAAAGTTTGAGAACCCCTGATGTAGAAGGAATGGTCAAGAAAAAAAAGATCCAATCTTTTCTGCTTGTTTATTTATTATCAAAACCTACATTTACTAACTTTTCTTATCTTATACCATCGAACTCCTTCTATGCTGATCTCCGAACCATTGAATCAACAAAAAGACGGGGTAATGCATGGCAGTATAAAAAGCCGCTAGCAATGTTCTCTTTGCAGTACGAACAAAATTGTCTTTCCACAAGTGGTTAAAAATCGTTTCCAGCTCCTGCAAATAATATTATATTATGCCTAGTATAATATTAAGCCTATACCTAAAAAAATAGAACGGATTAGTAGAAAAACAGCACGAGTTCAAAGTCAGTTTTTCGAGATAAACGCATTTAAATGTTTGATTATCGTCTGAATTGCTATTAATGTATTTTCACAATTTGTCAACCATCAAGTATTGCCGGTCATATCAGCATTATAAGCTGTTTTTTTAAAGTTTAATAGTAAGTGTGTCCATGGGCGTAGCCTAGGGGGGGCAGGGAGGGGCAGCTGCTCCCCGTAAGTCCGAGTAATTAACTTTTACTTTACTTTTAGTTAGTTAAAACCCAGTATTTTAGGGCCAATTTTCTAAATTTTTATGGGGGAGGACCCTCAGACCCCCCTTTAGTGTTTAAACCTTTATTATTCACACTTTTTTATAATAAATTCATTAAAATCAAAATTCTATACTTAAAAATGTATGCCCAAATTTGGGTTTACGTGTACCAAAAAACAGTTTACAACCCTTTTCTTAAGGGAAAATTGCCCATGAGTGTGTCCATAAAATAACTTCCCCTATTCAAGGGCCTCTAGAAACTGAACCGTTCATGGGAATTCAATACAATTTTAGTTGAAAACGTTTAGAAAGATGGGGACGAGAATTATGTAGTAGAGCAGTTAAACTTTAGCAGATACGATTAAAGTGAAAAAAGTTTTGAAAATTCCCCATCTAGCCCTAGCCAGACCTCACGCCTCCTTTGTTACTTCATCACTAGAGGCGGATAAATATAATCCCAATTGTCAAATTCTCAAAGCACCAAATCACATGGCATACCTCATGCTTTTTTTTATATTCAATATCGCCTATGGTCATTAGGGTGGCCCTTATTTTTCAAAGTTGGATTTTTGTTTCGCGCCGGGCTGATTTTTTTCCTTTTACTATAAAATGAAAGTGTGCAAAAGGATTTTCCGATATTTTAATATTAACACGTGCCTCATCGCGGTTGAAGTTTTCCCATAGCGCGCCATTGTAATAGTATGGCTTACGACGCGAATAGCGTCTCCGCTCGCTACCCCATGGGCGGAATCACGAACAGATGAAATTTCAGTAAGAAGCGTGTGTCATGGAAAATTCCAGATAAACAGATGAGGAACTTCGTAAAAAAATCAAAATTTTAGCATTATTTAGATCCAGGAAGATGAAAATGAGAAGTTAAAATATTTGGTTGTCTGTGGGAGTGATACTAGATTCTTTAGTTGGTATCATCACTTCTTACGAGAGAAAACTGTCCCATTCCCTTTTCCTCTCTTCGAAAGGTTGTTTGTTTTTGCACGTGCAGCCCGACTTTTGAAGCCCCCGCCACGAGGGTGGGGTGGGCGAAAGGCAAAACAGACCGCTCCACCCCATCTTCCCAATTCTCATTCGTCTTAATTTCTTTTTTCAGAAAAGAAAATTGAGAATTTTATTTCGAAAAAGTTTAAATTTTATTGAACGATTGAATGTGAATATTAGTTTTCTTAGTAGCAGTCTAGAACTTTGGAATGATAACTTATCATTTATAAGTACCAAAGAAATATTTCAAAATTTGACTGCTGTTAATGACACAGCCGAAAGGTGTGTCAAATTAGTTCAAGACTTTAATGGACTTTTAACAACAGATGAGGAGCAAAAACAGTACCTTCTGCAATGTGTCGAAGATCATCGAAAACAATACCCTGATTGCAAAAAGTCCACTCTACTCTAAAGCGTAAATTTGAATGCTAATTGTTTCAAAAAAGTGTATTAAATTTTTCATATTTTTAAGATGGTAGAGTTTTATGAGTTTGTTGGAATATATTATACGATAAATATATTTAAAATATAACTTAATCTGGAATATTTTGTAATTGTATGTAAAGTGTAAATAATTGTTGTTTTACGTTAAGCAGTTCTGAATTATATGCAATATGTATGCTTTTTAATTTTTTTTCAATAAATACTTTGGTTTAATTCTTGACTTTTTAATTAATTTAATGCATACTAATAATATTCTTATGTCTTACGAAGTCTTATGTTTCTTAATTCTTAGCGGAGACGCTATTCCCGTCGTAAGCCATACTATTGCTATAGCGCGCTATGGGAAAACTTCACCCCCGATGAGGCACGTGTTAATATTAAAATATTGGAAAATCCTTTTGCACACTTTCATTCTATAGGAAAAGGAAAAAAAATCAGCCCGGCGCGAAACAAAATATTGAAAAAAAAATTTCGCCATTTATAATAAGGGCCACCCTAATGGTCATGGACTCTATGTTCTGGTACACTGTGTTTGCCTTACTTGACGAAGGTTTATAAGTGGATCCTTGGGATCAAGCACACAAGCCGGAAGTGACCAAAATCCAATCCAATCAACCGGCAAATTTGGAATCGAGATAAAAATGGGTACCTCACTTTTCCTGTTTTTCTAGCTCAAGTTTCTTTGATAAAAAAATTAAGTTTTATTTTATTAGTATGTATGTAGTTATACTCTATACTCAGTTGCAACTTAACTTGACTTGAGCCTGTAGAAATATGCTGAGAGCAACCAAAGAAAGTAGTTCCCCGCGAGGTGTCTGAATTTTGAGTGAAATTTAGAGCTTCAATTTTGAATAATGATTAGTTTTTTAAATCCACGTATATTAAGCACCTTTTTATCCCGATATGCATAAAATGTTCAGTATTATTGTTTTTTTAAAGTGGCATAACGCGTAGTAGTACAAATCGCTCTCAAACTCGCCAGCCAATAAGAGCTTCTAGCAACCCAGCAGGCTTTCTGTTCACTCAAATTTTCTTCCGCGTGGCCATGACGTCAGGCTCAACTTAAGTTGCATTCGAGTATATTCATTTTGAACTGGCGCCTGAACTGAACTGTGAAGTTGATAGTTGCCATGGTTACTGATTCGGTGGTGGGGGAAGGAAATATTTTCGGGCGCCAGTTCAAAATGGACAGAGTGTAGTAGGAGAAACCAAAATTTCAAATATGTTACCTTAATTTTAAACTGAAGAACCAGGTACTGTTGAACCAACGATTGTAAAAGGGTCACTTGATTTTTTGCTTCAGTATTTTTAATTTTATTTAAAATATACTGATTTTTTATGTATATAGAGCAGTGGTTCCCAACTCAAATATGTCTGCGGACCACTTCACTTAAATTTGAACCTCTGCGGACCATCACTATCCCTAACTGTATCTTCAAAATTGTAACTTTTTTTCAGTGCATTCATTCCTCATGGAGGGTCTAAAATTTGGACTTTTTTTTCTGAAGTAAGGGAAACCGAGTCTTACAATGTTTCTAAATAGAACTTAGAAAATCAAATAATCTATTAAACTTAAAAGAAAAATTAACATTACATTAATTTTATATCTAATTATTTAAAAATATACCTTTTATAAAAGACAATTTAACCATTTTTATCAAGCCTTTTTATCTATTAACCCTAGAAGGGTTCACACCTACACAAAAGTTACAGGTTTAAATAAACAAAAGTATAAAATAGTTATTTTTCTTCTTTTTCATAACCAACAAATAAGGAAATATATTATTAGTAGATTTAAATTTGAAAGAAAGTACTTAGCTTTAAATTAAACTACAGGACGAATGAGATAACCAGGAATTCTGTTGATCACAAAAAGCAAACTGGACATGCACTTGACAGTGAGTTGTGGCATAGAAAATTCGGCGCAAGTTTAGAACTGCTGATGCGCCAAGTTTTTAGCGATAGAAATCAATATATAGCAACCCCAACTAATGTTAAATGAATTATGTGGCTTCTAAATATGGCGCCAAATAGCCAAAACTCGCCAACCATCAGCAGTTCTAAACTTGCGCCGAAAATTCTATAGGCGAGGCGGTTGAGGCTGATGTTCTCCCAAAAGAAACCGCGTCAAAAGTCAATAATTATTTCAAAGGAGCGATTAAAATAGAAAATAATTTATGTGTTCAAAAACTTTTGCATTTTCGGCTATACATTTTTCTCATATCTTCGAACAAACCTATTTCACGTGTATCTTAGAAATTTCCTCTTTTCATACCACGATTTCTCGAAGACCCTCTGTCTGACCATAGCATCCCAGTTACAAGTATCTTTCAACATTTCCATGCTTCGCTTCGTATCAAACCAAGTATACAAGTACAATCATTCGATTCTTTATTAGCCCCACCCCGACGCCTCTCAGTTTTAATTTATCTTATGCAATACTTTTCCACATCATCACATTTCGTTTCTACTCTGTAATAAACTACTGTTGAATAAAACTGTGCAAAATAATAGAAATGAACAATTGATACATAGGATAGAAAGAGAATATAACATTTTTTATTTATGAGACAGATGATTTTTTACTTATGTTTTTGTATCTGGTAGTTTTTACTATTTCCTGGAATGTGTGATTAGGAAAACTATTTTTTAATATTTTCCACACATTTTTCGGATAAGTTATTTAAAAATCTTCTCACGGACCACCTCTGAAGGCCTCACGGACCACCTGTTGGGAACCACTGATATAGAGGGTATAACTAAGGTTAGAGGGAGTAAATGGATCTTCCTCTTTCGATCAACTGCCCCTCAGCTTCTTCCTTTCTCTCCTCAGAGTATGTCAAAATCACGTGACCCTTTTACTATCGTTGGTTCGACAGTATCTCCACTTTCAGTTAAAATTTACTTTAGATGGTTTTTGGCATGCTTTAGGGTTGCTGTAAAAGCTTTGCCTAATATAGGATAAATATGGGAGTCAAAACAGCAACCCTAGTATTTTTACTATGAAAAATCTGTAAACCTTTAAGAAAATTTTTAGTTTGTAATCGTGTTTTAAAAATTTCAAGCTGTTACATCCCATCCACTAGGTGTGGTCATCACCGATGATATCGGCCTCCTTAGATTTTTTTTAAAAAGGTAGCTATTTATTTATTACCCTGAACCTTAAGATCTATTACCACACTGTTGTTCGCATTTAAGTCTCTATGAAAGCTAAAATAAAGCCCATGTTTTCCCCCTTATACTTGCAGTTTAAGAACCCACATATCTGACAACAAGCTAAGATCGGCATTTTACGGTAATTATTGTAAGTGTGTATGGCTACTTACGCGAATCTAACTGTGATGTGAGTAAACTTGGTTTGAAAGTGGAGATATCTGGTTTTTGCCCCGACGCGACCACAGAGTACTAGAACAGAGAGTCCATCGCCATAGGAGCTAATGGAAATCGAAAAGTTGGATGGATGTGGGGCTATTTTGGCGCTGCGATCGCATCTACGTCACGAGAGGCGGAAGGAAAAAGCCTGATTGGTTGAGAAAAACTTTTTCCTTCTCCTTCGAAAATAGGAGATTAAATGACAACCAATCACAGGTTTGGTCACCAAAATGTACTGCTGATCTCTCTGTCAATCATTTATAGTCCTTCGTGACGCCCTCATATCCATCCAACTTTTGAATAAATCGTTTTGGACCCTCTGTTAGGATTTTTCTCTGTGGACGCGACGGTCTCAATTTAAGTAGAATTTTTAAAATGGCACCTCAATAAGATGTTCCTCATATAAATCTTCCATTTCTTTGCCACCCATTTTCTTCATTGTGAAAAATATTTCTATAGCTTTGTTTTTAATGACTTTATGTTCTTTCTCCATGGACTCATAAAATATAAAGTATTTATCTTTACAAATCTGAAATATAAGAAAAGAACTTCATCAATCTAATTCATCACTTTAACGAGTTCGATAAAAAGTATCAGATTTAGAAAAACACCAAAAGTTAAGTGTTAACTCCAACTCCCAAGCGTCACCTCCAACCATGGACCGGTTTCGTCCTAAGGACGGAACCGGTCCATGGCTAGAGGCGACGCTTGGGAGTTGGAGTTTACACTTATTGTCTGCTAACCTCAGCGATAATGGTTAAATACTCCCTTCAAAAGTTAAGTATTTTTTATAATTACCCCAAAAGGTGTTGGTGTTATAGGAAAAAGTACTTTACAAAACTTTACTAACGTTAAAAATATTTTGAGACTCTTAGACCCGCAAATAAATAGAACAAATTTAAATATTTTTACACATATCTAAGAAAAATCTATTTTTTAGTTTTATAATTATATACAGGGGCTCATCTAGAAAATAGATCTGTTTAAGGACCCTTCACAAAATTATAATCAACCAAAAAGAACCCTTCACAAAAGGGAAGAGCCAAAACTATTAGCTGTTTGGATGGTCGATTTGAGAGCTCTTGTTGTCTTGTTGAACTCAAAAATATGCTTTTTGCTCATGAAAGTAAAGTCTATTAACAAATAAAGCGTCTTGTCAGTTCAGCAATTATATCCCATGATGTCCATTTTTGATTCTTGCCACATAAAACAATAACCAAACCAAACCAAACCAATGATGTTCAAGTCCATCCTAGGTCTTTATTTAGAAATAATTTATATCTTACCTTTTCCATTTCGCTTTTATAATATTTCTGAGCTCTACTACAAGCTACGGAGTTGTCACAATGTCCATTAACCTGAAAATAAAGCATACATAGATAATACGTACAGTTGGGGAAAAAACCGACTCAGCTGCGATTTCTGGCGAACCACTTAGGTTAGGAAGACAAAATAGGGGTCGTTTTTCATTAATTAAAGTATTCTTTTACCAAAAAAATTTTCGAGTCCTTAGGGGGTCGTCTTCATAAACTAAACACTAACTTTTTTTTTCAATCGGGGCCCCCAATTGTTATTAGTTTTTCTGAAAGGCCATCCCCCAAACCCTTAAATACCCAGTTTCATCCAGATTGATTATAATGTTTTTTATTTTTTTAAATAAACTAGGGGGCTATCGCTCGCCAACCCCCGGGAACTGCTGATGCAGTTCCCCTAGGATTGCTTCGCAATCCTGTGCTCACTACGCTCGCTCGCCATAAGCTAATACAGCTCAGATGAGATTCATTAGCAACTAAATTTATTGGTGAAAATAGAGTTTTATAAATAGTAATATGCAGCAGGGAAACATTAAATACAGTGTGTGAAAAATATGTATACAGTGTTTATAATATTCATGGATCCTGTTGCATTAGCCAAGAAAAACCACCATAAGCAGTATAATATATCAGATAAGTACTATTAACATGTATATGTTATACTTAAAAGTTGATATAGGTGCTTTTACTTACCCCATTATTTCATTACTCCTCTAACACTTCTTTGTAAACACAATTGTAAATACTCCTGCTTGGAGCTACAACCTTCACAGATTGGAATAATACTTTCTAGCTCTACTTAAATCCATCCTTAGATTGCTTTTGAATTTACGAAAGTAAACAAAACAAACCAACCGTTGCCAACGGGAGAAAACAAATACCGCCAAATTTCAGCGTCACGTAAGATAATTATAGATTTACAAAAAAGTTCAACAATGAATCTGTTAAATTTAATATAGTCAAAATGTCTAGTGTTTTATCATTCAAGTTTTTGTCACAAGACAGACTTTTTAAACAATACAATTTAAGCTATTGAAAATAATAAGAGACAAAACCTACATTACACTCAATGTTTACAAACAATTTTGGTGAAATTTGGTGTGTGAAATTCTATACTTAAGTATATCTGTGAGTTTCTGGAAAACTCTTATCAGTCTTTTAAAAAATATTTTATTTAGAAAGTACATATTTTGAAGCGCAATTTTAAAGCGTGAAAGGAATTATTATCATCATTAATGAATAGCGTCGGTTGGTCATTGTGATTGGAGGTATAATAAATGTGGAGGGTTTGACCAAGACCCTCTATATAAAGGCCTCCCAACTCGGCCGTGCAACGTCATAACTTTCACTCATCTTTGACGTCACTCCATAGACTTAACATGGCAATTTTCACCCACGTCTGACGTCATCACCCGGAGTTGGATGGCCATGTATATAGAGCAGCGGTTCTCAAACTTTCTATCGTCACGGACCCCTTTATGTAGCAGTCAGACGTCGCGGACCCCCAACATTTTAAACACCAAAAGCCGTAACCAGATTTTTGTTTTGGGTTTTAGATTAATTAAAATTAGTTTATATAAATCATAATAAAATTTTACAATTATTACTCAAGAGGCGTATATAGATGTTTATTTCGGGAGGGGACAAAAATTATTCCTCAGCCCCCTATGTATATTTCATTGGTCCAAGTAGCTTTTTAGTACATTTTTAAGGATAATTTGCGTCTTAAACTTAATATAAAAAAGTTATGAGTAATTCAGTTTTAGCCACAAAAGATGGGTCTGGGGGGGTCCTCCCCCAGAATATTTTTGGAATTTCCACTCGAAAAAACAGGTTTTTAATTAGTTTTGATACCCCTAGTTAGAATTTTTTGAATATAAGTTTTTTTGTAAGATTTGCATTTTGATAAACTTAATGTAAAAAAAAAGTTTAGGGGGATCATCCCCAGAACAGTTTTAGAAATTTGACCCTAAAAACACACATGGTTTTAACTTGGTGTTGATACACTTCCAAATTTCAGACTATATTCTTAGGTAGGATTTCGATTTTGATGAACTTATTTTAAAAAGGTTTTTAATAATGAAGTACCAAGTACTTGATGGGGTTTGGGGGTCCTACCCCAGAAAATTTTCGGTCATTTGATCCAAAAAAACAGGGTTTAAACTTGTTTTGATCCACCAAGTCCATATTTCAGGGAGGGGATAGAGCCCCTTCACCCACCCTTATATACGCCCCTGAATTACTCTGTGAGGGTTTGGGGTCTCTCCCAGAAAAAATTTTGAAAATTGGCCTCAAAAAGATGTGTTACTATGTCCATTTTGAGAAATGTTTTTGGTTACACTTGAAGAGAACAGTTTCTTGTTATCCATTTAAATTTCAAGGGAAAAAATTATGCATTGAAGTCAAAATTTCGAGGGGGCTGGGGGTTTTCTCCCTTAGAAAATTTTTGAAATTTGCCTCTTAAAACTAGTGTTTCATTTCATTTTGAAACTCTTTGGGGAATTCTAAAAGTAACTTGAGGAATTTCCCAAGGTAACTCGCGGACCCCCTAGGAAGGCGCCGCGGACCACAGTTTGAGAACCGCTGATATAGAGGGTCTTGGTTTGACCCGCTCGTGCCTCTTCCTTAAATACAGTGCACTCTCTATATGTTATATTTCCCTCCCGCGGGAGAAGCTGTAAAATAACTCAACGCGCGGAAGCGCGCCGGAACTTGGTATATTCTCTGTGGAAGAAGCGCGGCTGCGGTCGGCTTTTTGGGTTCGCTTTTGCGAAAGCACCCGTTTGTAATTCGATAAGCTAATTAAACAGCTGTGTTACTGTTAATCTGTTTCCTGTCTGCCTGGTACTCTCAACCACATAAATTGTTCGACAGTTTCTTGCTGTTAACTGCAACCTTATCCATAACCATAATCCAGAAAAATGGAAATATTTTAGAATTGAGAATTTTTTTAGAAATTCTAAAGGCTTATTGTACATCCTCAAATGAATCCGAACAGTTTGATACCAAAAACATGTTATACGGATCAGTAATTAAAAAGCCTTTCTCTGGAAACCATTTACAAAAACTTTTTTTTAGAATAGAGAGATTAAAATTTTTTTTAATTGTGAAATATTTTTATGGTAATCGATTCTGGTAGTAATTTTATGTAGGAAACCAAAATTTCAATCGATTTTATCCAATAGTTTTTGATAAAAACGAATTAATATCTTAAGGGGCCGTATACCGTTGCCGGATGCATACCGCAAATGCTCTTTCTGCTTTCTCGTTCGTTTTATCAAAAACTATAAGATATCAAAAACTAACATCAACTGAGTTTCCCCAACACCGTACAATAATATGCACAGAAAATTCCAAACACATCTAATATAATAAAATTGAATGTGGGTATGTGTGTCTTTTATACAAATCCACAGTTTTCTTCCGATCTGCACCAAACTTGGTATACCAACGTAAAAAAACCAAGGAAAAACATAGGCTATGTTTCGAAAACTTTAATTGACCCCTTGACCCTCTTTTGACCTTTTTATGGTCATTTTGCTGAAATAGCTTTATTTCTCCTCCAGAAATCGTTCAGAATTTAAAATGCTTGATTCGACACCTTTCACTAATCAAAATATAAGCGCGGATCCAGCACGGCTCCAAGGGGAGGGGGCACTTTTCCAGACAAGATCCCTATTGGTACCATTGGGGGTATGGGGGTCCTCCCCCAGACTAAATTTGAAATTCGACGTGTAAAAGTAGGGTTTAAACTCATTTTTATAAACGTTTTGAGTTTAAGGGGGGCACTTTTCAACACTATTACCTTTACTTTTTCACCCAAAATGTCAAAATATTGGGGATTTCCTAAAAATTATCACTGAAGATCCCCTGGTGGTACTATTGAGAGGTATGGGGGTCCTCCTCCAGAAAAAAATTGGAAATTAGACCGGTAAAAGTAGGGTTTTACTCATTTTGACTATCTTTTTGGGTTCCCAAGGAGGGGGCGCTGTCCAGAGTGCTACCCCTTGGATCCGCGCCTGGAAGGTAGAAAATGAATTAAAAATTTTAAAGAAAAAAAAATCTCCATCTCCACCCGTGCAAGGCCGGGCTTATCAGCTAGTCTAATATAATAAAATTCAATGTGTTTGTTTGTCTTCTATACAAATCCACAGTTTTCTTCCGATCGGGACCAAACTTGGTATACCTACGTAAAAGAATCCCAGAAAAGACATAGGGGGCCGTTCAAATATTACGTAAGCACTTTTTTGGTCATTTTTAACCCCCCCTCCGCCTCCCCCCTTGTCAGCAAAGATAAGCACACCTCAACCCCCCCCTACCATAATTACGTAAGAAACTGCCGGACCCCCCCCCCCGAAATTTTGACATCCCTATTAGTATGGTAAAATGAAATATCTAGTCAGTAAAATCATGTTTGAGGAAGTTGCATGATTTTTTTAAATTTTTTTAATCGATTCTTCTTGCAAAAATAAGCAACTACCCAAAATTTGAGGCCGATCGAGAAATTTTTTGATTGTCAAAAAAATTAACAAAAACCCCTTGCGAAAACGCCAAGAGTTTGGATGTGACGTCATCTTATACTAAACATTGTTGTAAAGCAATGGAGATGATGGTATTATTGTTGACGTCATCTTATAGTTTTAACAATAAACGTTTTCAGTCACGTGTTTTTTTCACGACTTTTAATTTAAAATATTTAATTACCTGTACATTTTTTTGAAAAACTGACTAGATATTTCATTTTACCATACAAAAAACCATACGGAACACTTGTTTGTTTTTGAAAATCTGACACATGCAACTTCCTTATTCAATTTTTGTTACATTTATTTTTGGTTGAATTTTGAAATTATTTATGCAAGAAACAAGAGCTTTTCGAAAATGCACCATCTTACTTAAGCATCACTCATATCCCCCCTCCCCCCTTGTCAGCAAAAATAAGCAAAGAGCAAACCCCCCCTTCCCCCCCCCCCCTTAGGTGCTTACGACGTAATATTTGAACGGCCCCTAGGCTATGTTTCAAGGTTCTAGAACGACCCCTTGACCCTCTTTTGACCTTTTTTATGGTCATTTTGCTGAAATAGCTTTATTTCTCCCCCAGAAGAGATCTGAGATCTGTTTACCCCATTGTTACAAAAAAAAACATAATGCAAAACAGCAAGTTTTTAAAAGAAAAACTAGATATAAGTATAATTAAAAATTATAACTATAATCTAAAAATATAATTAAATGAAATTTAAAATTTTAAAACATGAAATTAAGTATATTTAAAAATATTTTGATTTGAAAGTTGATCTAGAGCTTTTAAAAATAAAAAGTTTCATGGAATAGCATTGTTGTTAAAATAGTCTCCATGGAAGCGAAAATGTAAATAAAAAAAACGATCATTTATTGTAGCTTCAAGAAAGTTTATTTGCAAAACAAAAACAATTGAAAATGTGAATGCCCTTTCAAGTAGAGATAGATTTTTTTCATAAATTGCAAAATGGAATACTCTTTAGTTATGGAATAATTTCACAGAAAAAGTTAATTAAGATCCTGTATGATTGATTAATCAAGGGTTCTAAATGGGCATATTTTAAGTAATTTTGGGAGATTTGTTTCTGATTTTTTATGGGGATCATGAGGTTAAATGTAGAAATTGTTCAAATATTAAAAGGCTTGACAACTGGATGGATTTTAATACCTTTCACCTGGTAAAATAAGGTATAAAATATATTGAAAATTTTAAAAAAGAAATCCTGAAGCTATAACTCCACCCATGCAAGGCCGGGCATATCAGCTATACTCAGTTGCAACTAAACTTGAGCCTGTAGAAATATGCTGAGAGCAACCAAAGAAAGTAGTTCCCCGCGCAGTGTCTGAATTTTGAGTGAAATTTAGAGCTTCAATTTTGAATAATGATTACTTTTTTAAATCCACGTATATTAAGCATCTTTTCATCCTGATATGCATAAAATGTTCCGTATTATTATTTTTTAAATTGGCGTAGAGCTAATAGTGGAGTTAATAGTTGTACAACTCGCTCTCAAACTCGCCAGCCAATAAGAGCTTCTTGCAACCCAGCAGGCTTTCTGTTTACTCACATTTTCTTCCGCGTGGCCATGACGTCAGGCTCAACTTAAGTTGCATTCGAGTATAGTAATTTTATAAAGGTACACAAATTTAAATTAGAGGAAAACAGAGCAATTAGATACACGAGGCAAAAGTAGTAAGTAAATACACTTTCACTTCACAAATAATAAGTATACATTTGATACACTTTCACTATTATCAAGCTAAGCTATCAAGGTTATTTTAGGCACTGATCTATAAAACAAACTGGAGTGACGAGTGAGCATGCCGAAACCGCATCACACCTTATTGAAGTTTGTGTCTGCGTGGAGAACTTTGTGTCTGTTCCCCACCCTTTAACTGTTGAACCCCTACAAATATAGTCATAAAAGTGGGGTCTAGGTATAGTAAAGTGACTATGCCCTATCCGATGCAACATTTTTGAACGATCTCTAGTGGAAATTTTAGGAGTTATAAATTTTATTTTAAAAACTATTAGAGATTTACTAAATCAGTCAAATACTAAGTTGTAAAGAAACATCAATTTAGTAGGAAAAGACACCTTAATCAAAAAAATATCTTGAGTAAAACCCCTAAGCCTAAACGCACAAAAGTTCCAACTCACACAGTGTTAGCCTATGGAGAAATTGGTGGTTTTGCCCCGTTGTGGAAATTCTTGTAACTCTCCGCGCCGGCACGTTTGTTCGCATGTTAGGGGACATCCATAAATTACGTGAGGCATTTTTTCCAAAATCTGGACCCCCCCTTGGTGATATTTAGGGAGATTTTGCTGGACCCCCCTCCCCCCCAAGTGAGATTTACCTACAACTTTTTAAAAATAATTTGCAGTATCTTATCTGTTTCTCATGCTAAAAAAAGAAAATCGTATAATTTCTATCTTAAAAAGTTGACGTGATATTTTAATCGACCCCCCTCCCCCCAAGTGAGATTTACCTACAACTTTTTAAAAATAATTTGCAGTATCTTATCTGTTTCTCATACTAAAAAAAAGAAAATCGTATAATTTCTATCTTAAAAAGTTGACGTGAGATTTTAATCGACCCCCCTCCCCCTTGGTGAGATTTTTCCAAACCCCTCCCCCCTTTTTTAACCTCACGTAATTTATGGATGTCCCCCTTATGCTATCGGAGGTTGTCACTCCAGTGGAATTTTTCTTAAACGTTGCCTTTATTATGAGCATATATGTTAATAATTTTTAAAAATAAAAGATAGTGATACATTTTCCGTGGTAATTTTTAAGTAAATTTTAAAGTAAATAGTAAAGGTAATTTATTTCATTTTCCGGGATGGATGGCCGTGTTTGATGAATGGAATTTCCAAACGTTTCGCTCTCTGCTTCGGAGAGCATCCTCAGTGGCAAAAAATCAATTGATAAAAATTATAAATAAAACTGATAAATAGTATTAGTATCTGATCTCATTATCATACCACGTTAGCATTCACGCTGTAATTGTTTAGTATTTGTTTTTATTTTCAATTTTTATCAGTTGATTTTTTGCCACTGAGGATGCTCTCCGAAGTAGAGAGCGAAACGTTTGGAAATTCCATTCATCAAACACGGCCATCCATCCCGGAAATCCCGGAAAATGAAATAAATTACTCTTCAGGTCGTGGAAGTTTTCATCAATTTATAAAGAGTAAAGGTGTTTGAACGAAAAATAAATTTGTTAATAGTCAATCTCATTGTTGTAGTAAATATGGGGACATCCATAAATTACGTGAGGTCAAAAAAGGGGGGAGGGGTTTGGAAAAATCTCACCAAATCTCACCAAGGGGGGAGGGGGGTCAATTAAAATCTCACGTCAACTTCTTTAACTTAATTATTACTTAATTAGGTGCTTAATTATTACTTAATTAGGTGCTATGAAGCACAAAATGCAAACGAATAGGATAAAAATAATTTTTAAAAGTTGTAGGTAAATCTCACGTGGGGGGAGGGGGTCAATAAAAATCTCACTAAATCTCACCAAGGGAGGAGGGGGGGTCCAGATTTTGGAAAAAAAACCTCACGTAGTTTATGGATGTCCCCTATTAACTTTTCAGAAAAAAATTAGAAATAACAAATAGAATCCAAAATGCATAGATATTTATGAAGATTTATACCGAAGGCACATAACCAAAGCAGGAACTTTGAACCGTCTAATTTTTATTATTATTTATTTCTCAAAACTAAATGAAAATTATGCGATCTTATTCAAATAACAACTGCTTTTGATTACTCACTATACAAAATCATTTTTTGCTATTTTTTTGTTGTTTATTACTGTTTTTTGAGTAAATTAATCAGTGATCATCGATACAGTAAACGTTGTTTTATTTTAAAATTTCAAGGAACTTTTATGTTTTGAAATTAGTAAAAATTAATAAAAATATTTTAAATTATTATTTTCATAATAATTTTCTGGTAGGTAAGTATTCAAATTTATTTCTAGATATTTTTGTAAAAAATATATGACTAAGAGTCATTTTTTTCTATTCAGGAAATGTGTTTAAATTTTTAGTATCAAATTGCCCCATTTAATATGAATTTATATTCTAGGTAACTGAATAGAAACTCACCTTATAAATAGATTCCAAGAGTGGTATCTCATTAGAGTTGAAGATTGTTTCACAGTTCTAAACAATAAAATAAACATTAAGTATATTTTTATGAAAAACGTTTCTTTTTACTTCAAAATATCAAAATAAAAAGCAAATCCTTAAAATAGTAAAATGTAAAAGTTCGTTTAAAAGACCTTTCTTTCAATAATTCTTCTTTAAATTAATCTTTTAAAATTATTTTGAGACGGATAAATATATAACATCACAAAAAAGAAATCTGAAGAACAGTTCTTGTATATCTACTCAATTCAACTTAATTACCTGAAAAAAATCGCAAAGGTCCGTGGCAGTAAGAATACCATCTATATCTATCTTTTCAACTAAATAATCTGGAGAAAATAAAGATTCCATAAGCTCCTCCAATTTATCTTTAAATTCTTCCCTAATATCTAAAAGTGAAAAATATTTTGCACTTACAAAGAAAAGAAACATGAGCGACAAGGTTGAGCAACAGGTTTGAATATTTTAAACTTTTAGTTAATGGGAATCTTTTTTCACAATTACGAATCTTCACAAATTACATTTCACAATTTTTGGCTATTCAATTGCTCTTCCTCCCCATGTCTTTATGTTTCCAATTTGTTTCAAGTTTAGCTACAGATTTCGTTGGACTTTTTATATACACCAAGCAGCAAAAATGTTCAAGATTCGTCAAATTTATGTCCCATATGGCCAAATTTTGCTTACTTCAAGAGAGAGTAGCAGTTACGTAAACTTTATATATTTTAGAGTCAGTGACAATCCCTGAATTGTAACACGAATTTTAAGTGATAAGTATTAGAGATTTCTAAATACGTTCTGGAGGAGGACCCCCAGTGTGTCATCAGTCCTCGAATTTTTAGTAAAACTAATTCAGCACTAAAAGAAGTAAGGTTAGAGAGGTTTATCATCTGAAATTTTCATAGTAGTACTACTTAAAAATACCCTAGTAACCTTCATTCCTCCTCTCCCTCACCAGAAAAATTCAATATTAAAAACATGGAAGTCTACCTGACTACATTGCGACCCGCCACTTCACTTGCACATTCGATTGTGGCCCTCGAGCACTTGTAAGTTCATTAAAAAAAACGATATTTTACACCTCCCACCTAGACTCGGAGGGGGTCCCACTACGGAAGGGACTAGGTGGGAGGTCACTCCGTATGGTGGTGTAAATACAGGGTGTCCCACGAGAAGTGGCCCAACCCCTTTAACTTTTGAACCCCTACAGATATAGTCATGAAAGTGTGGTCTAGGTCTAGGTATAGTAAAGTGACCATGCCCTATCCGATGAGACAACTTTCAACGCCCTCTAGCGGAAACTTTAGGAGTTATAATTTTTATTTTAAAAACTATTCGAGGTATGTGAAAAAAGTCAATGACTAAGTTGTAGAGCATCATCGATTTAATAGGAAAAGACACCTTAAGCAGAAAAATATCCTGAATAAAATCCCTAAAACGCTCGCTCAAATAGGTTGAATTTACGTAGTTTTTACGTCTTAAGACGCTCCTCACGAGGCGAAAATGAGAAATTTTTATTTTTATGATTTAAGTAAATGACTAAAAGTATTCTTAGTTCATTAAATTGAAAATTTCTCATTTTCGCCTCGTGAGGAGCGTTTTAAGACGTAAAATCAACGTAAATTCAACCTATTTGAGCGTGTGTTTTAGGGATTTTATTCAAGATATTTTTCTGCTTAAGGTGTCTTTTCCTATTAAATCGATGATGCTCTACAACTTAGTCATTGACTTTTTTCACATACCTCAAATAGTTTTTAAAATAAAAATTATAACTCCTAAAGTTTCCGCTAGAGGGCGTTGAAAGTTGTCTCATCAGATAGGGCATGGTCACTTTACTATACCTAGACCCCACTTTCATGACTATATCTGTAGGGGTTCAAAAGTTAAAGGGGTTGGGCCACTTCTCGTGGGACACCCTGTATTAGGGTGTATCGAAAAAACTTTTTTGGATTTTGCGGAAAGTTGTCTAGGGTGGCGGAGAGTACCTGGTGTGGTGCCACATTGGCCCTGAAGGTTCCCCGTTATCCTGAGCGCGCAAGCCCAAAAGGCCGAAAATTGGTTTTTCGCCCCTCATTCCTAGTCTAATCACACGACAAATGTCTTCACTCGAGTTATGGGTCCTATAGGGTGTATGCTACCCAACAAAACTTGAATAACAGCCTAAATATCTATAATGCGTTTTTTGTGGGCTCAAATTTCGTCGAAAATCGCGTCTTCCCGCGTTCAAATTTGAGCCCACAATCAACATAATATAGATATTTAGGCTGTTATTCAAGTTTTGTCGGGTAGCATACATCATATAGGGTCCATAACTCGAGTGAAGACATTCGTCGTGTGATTAGAGTAGGAATGAGGGGCGAAAAACCAATTTTCGGCCTTTTTGGCTTGCGCGCTCCCTAAGATAACATGGAGAACCTTCCGGGCCAATGTGGCACCTAAAGTCCAAAAGATATTATCCGAAAATTCTGAAAAAAGTCACAGGTACTCTCTGCCACCTTAGACAACTTTTCCGCTCTAATGCATCAAAATCCCAAAAAAGTTCTTTTTGATACAACCTTGTAAATATCTCTCAATGTATGGAGGCAATTTATATCCAACACTTTTTGTGTAAGTTTGTGATGGAAACCCCTGCTCTTAAGTAGTAGTATTATCGATGCATTTGGGATTGAGAGTGGTACCACCTTAGCCCCAATCAAAACCGTATGTTAAAAAAATATTTTTCTTCAAATAAAGAAAATCGCACACCTTCAAGTTTGCCATCAAAATCATGCGTAGTAGATGCTTTCAAACCAGGGTGAGGCATGAGGAAACATTCAATTTCAGAAAAGCAAGAATGAATGTTTTTGCGCATACTTTTGTGGTCCTTATGTTGAACTTCTCTAATCTGCAATAAAAGCATATGAACGTCATCTTGTACAAAGAAGCTATTATGAATAATTTCAGACATCGATAATATGTAAAAAATATTACCGCTAAACACCTATTCACAAATTCTTCTCCATCTTTGTATCCATAGTGAAAATCATAAGGATAGCTCCAATCTCGGACCAAGAACATCAATTTCTGATGAAGAAAGCTTGTATAAAAGTTAAGTAAAGAATATAAAAAGATTTACAGGTGAACAAAACTATGTCAAAATTGTGTGGTTGTTATACAGGGTGTCCCCCGAAAAGTGGTCCAACCCCTTTAACTTTTGAACCCCTACAGATATAGTCATGAAAGTGGGGTCTAGGTGTAGTAAAGTGACCATGCCCTATCCATCCAATGAGACAGTTTTCAACGCCATCTATAGCGGAAACTTTAAGAGTTATAATTTTTATTTTAAAAACTATATGAGGTATGTGAAAAAAGTCAATGACTAAGTTGTAGAGCAGCATAGATTTAGTAGGAAAAGACACCTTAAGCAGAAAAATATCTTGAATAAAACCCCTAAAACGCACGCTCAATTAGGTTGAATATACGTAGATTTTATGTCTTAAAACGCTCCTCAAGAGGCAAAAATGAGAAATTTTCACTTTAATGAACTAAGAATACTTTTAGTCATTTACTTAAGTCCTAAAAATAAAAATTTCTCATTTTCGCCTTGTGAAGAGCGTTTTGAGACGTAAAATATACGTAAATTCAACCTAATTGAGCGTGCATTTTAGGGGTTTTATTCAAGATATTTTTCTGCTTAAGGTGTCTTTTCCTACTAAATCGATGCTGCTCTACAACTTAGTCATTGACCTTTTTTCATATACCTCATATAGTTTTTAAAATAAAAATTATAACTCCTAAAGTTTCCGCTAGAGGGTTTTGAAAGTTATCTCATCGTACCACCTTTTTACCACCACGGACCGGTCAACGTTTGATAACTACCGCGGACCGCTGGGGGGGAGTTGATTGTTTACATTCTAGATTTTTTTGATTTATTAATTTTAATATACGAGGGTTGTTTTTTAATTAACTTCCGTTTTTCTCTTGAAAAAAAAAGTAGTAAGAATTTCGAAAAAATTTCGGTGCTGGTAGTTAGATACATCTTTCAGGTTCAATTTGCCACCTTACTGAATAAAATAGGAAATTTTTTCTTTTTTTTATCGATTTTACAAGCGCGCTCCTCGAACAATTTTCCCGCCAACCCATAGAGAATTCGGCTTTTTTTTTCTTCCTTCGCTCCGTCCGCGAGCAGGCATTAACATTAAACAATGGGTGGGCAGGTGATCGCGGACGGAGCGAAGGGAGAAAAAAAGCCGAATTCTCTATGGGTTGGCGGGAAAATAGTTCGAGGAGCGCGCTTGTAAAATCGATAAAAAATAGAAAAAATGTCCGATTTTATTCAGTAAGGTGGCAAATTGAACCTGAAGGATGTATCTAACTGCCAGCACCAAAATTGTTTCGAAATTCTTACTACTTTTTTTTCAAGAGAAAAACGGAAGTTAATTAAAAAACAACCCTCGTAACTGTATTTAAACATGCTTTCACAATAAAATACAGTTACAACCAAAAGATAAATATAAAGTAATTTACAATTCATTTCATTCATTAATTTGGAGTATAAACCTAGGAATTTAAATTCATTTTGAAGGAAATGGTCGGCCCGCGGCCCGGTACCATTTGATCCACGGACCGGCACCGGTCCGCGGACCGGGGGTTGGAGACCACTGGGCTATAGGGCATGATCATTTTACTATACCTAGACCCCACTTTCATGACTACATCTGTATAGTCTAAGTCTAAGCGGTACAAGTTGAAACACTGAAATTTTTGATGATGGTAAGCCACTTGGTACACTGATTCCATAAGAATGATGACCATAAGAATGAGTTTTCGATCAGGAGTCCGCCTCAACTTCTCTTAGAATTTAAAATATTTAACTTTTTGTGAAATTTTTAAATTCGTGTTTTACACCTTAACTATCAAACTTTTCAACATGTAAGGTGACTTTTCTACACAATTTGAGGTCGTAGATTACAAATATGAAGTCGAAAATTTCATAAAGATGCTATTGGATATGTTTTTTTTAAAACTAAATTTTAAAATTTAAAATCTTCAAAAACACAACGTTAAACATAAGTTGGTATCATGAAATTTTTACCAGATATTAAGCTATTTGTAACTAAAAAAATCTTAAATTTCAAAGCTGTACCTTTATTATTCACCGAGATATGAGACTTTAAATTTGGAAAATTTTCAAAATGACGGCCATGCTTGATGCGACTACTCATCGAAAACTTCACAGAACTCGGTAAATTATTGTTCAAAATGAATAGTTAAAACCTTTTTTGAAAGAAAAGCAATGCCACTATTTCTGTCAAAGAATCACAAAATCGTGCTTTCTATTATGATTTTCTAACAACATTTTAGCCACTTAACTCCAAGTTTAAAAAACAAGCATCCCTTATCTTTTGTATCAGAAAAAAATGCTTAAATAATTCTAATAATTTCCTATATGATATAAGCATTTAGTTTTTAATCTATAACTAGCTGTTACAATCTATAACTAGCTGTTCATTAAGAAGCATGGTTAAAAATTAACATAAGCGAATTTTTATAAATCTGGAATTTTTTCTACTTGTTTTAATAGTATCTTTCATAATAAATTTTCCAATTAATATATACAAGGTGTATCTGAAATGGTGCAACGAACTTTCAGGGATGATAGTAGACACCGTGCTGAACAGCTCCTGAACAGCTGTTTGCGCACACAAAAAACAAACTTTAACGGGATCTCAAGCGTTTAATATTGATTGTATTTACGTGAAACTATGAACTTAAGGGTTTTCAACTATGATCTTTCAGATTATAAAATCAAAAGAATGGATTTCGAAATACAAAATGAGGTTTTGGCAGAATTTTCAAATTTTTTGTGGTTTTTAAAATTTTTTCATAATGAAACAAATTTTAAAGTGAAGACTTTTGAGATAATTTTAAAGATCATATTAAACCACAGTTTTTAAGACCATAATTAAATTTTTACCAATAGTAGTTCTTCTACAAATTGAAATTTTCAATAATTTTTTTGGGGTGTCGCTCCATTTTTAACTCCCTGGGATTTGGTATGGGACCCCAAATCCTATGTGATTCTGACTCGTCTAGGTGTCTACTATCCCCCTAGAAGTGTGACCCATTATTTATGAGACAACCTGTATAAGGGGACATCCATAAATTACGTGAGGTCAAAAAGGGGGGGAGGGGTTTAGAAAAATCTCACCAAATCTCACCAAGGGGGGAGGGGGTCAATTAAAATCTCACGTCAACTTCTTTAACTTATTTATTACTTAATTAGGTGCTATGAAGCACAAAATGCAAACGAATACGATAAAAATAATTTTTAAAAGTTGTAGGTAAATCTCACGTGGGGGGAGGGTGGTCAATAAAAATCTCACTAAATCTCACCAAGGGAGGAGGAGGGGTCCAGATTTTGGAAAAAACTCCTCACGTAATTTATGGATGTCCCCTAAAGAGTTTAAGGTATTAAATAGCCTTTTAAGGATTTCAAATTATTTTATTTATTCTTTTGGCACAAATTCAAAAGTATTTGATTTAATTCTTTGATGTGATAAGATCATTGTTTATAACTACTAAAGAATCTTCATAAAGATGAATAGCTGGGTATCGTAGCGTAACATTGCTGATTGGTTTTTTTGGAGAACCGTTTAGACAGGTATTGAAATGAACCAGATAATTTTTTTTAAATAAACCGATTAAATTATGCTTCAACTTAAAAATTGGGTGAACAAGTATAATATACAGGGTGTCCCACGAGAAGTGGCCCAACCCTTTAACTTTTGAACCCCTACAGATATAGTCATGAAAGTGGGGTCTAGGTATAGTAAAGTGACCATGCCCTATCCGATGAGATAATTTTCAACCCCCTCTAGCGGAAAATTTAGGAGTTATAATTTTTATTTTAAAAACTGTGTGAGGTATGTGAAAAAAGTCAATGACTAAGTTGTAGAGCATCATCGATTTAGTAGGAAAAGACACCTTAAGCAGAAAAATATCTTGAATAAAATCCCTAAAACGCACGCTCAAATAGGTTGAATTTACGTAGATTTTACATCTTAAAACGCTCCTCATGAGGCGAAAATCAGAAATTTTCAATTTAACGAACTAAGAATGCTTTTAGTCATTTACTTAAATCATAAAAACTAGCTGTTACGACCCGGCTTTGCCGGGTCGTAACAGCTAGGCTAGCCTTTTATGCGAGCTTCCCTCGTTACTACTTCAAGTTCCTATTAATTATACATTAAATAAGAAGTTTTGCATGATTTTTTTAAGTTACTCCATCCAAAAATTAAAGCGTTCGCGGGCAGTCCGTGGCCGGCGTAATCGGATAACCGGTATTAACGTAGCTTCATTACATAAAACAGCTAATAAATACAGCGCCATCATATAGATGGCGCTATATTTATCGCTTATCTCCTAGTGTGCGAGCGTTCCAGAATCAGTGAGTCAGTGAGTGACGTGGGCTTTTATATGAGAGATAAAAATTTCTCATTTTCACCTCGTGAGGAGCGTCTTAAGACGTAAAAACTACGTGAATTCAACCTATTTGAGCGTGCGTTTTAGGGATTTTATTCAAGATATTTTTCTGCTTAAGGTGTCTTTTCCTACTAAATCGATGATGCTCTACAACTTAGTCATTGACTTTTTTCACATACCTCACACAGTTTTTAAAATAAAAATTATAACTCCTAAATTTTCCGCTAGAGGGCGTTGAAAGTTATCTCATCGGATAGGGCATGGTCACTTTACTATACCTAGACCCCACTTTCATGACTATATCTGTAGGGGTTCAAAAGTTAAAGGGTTGGGCCACTTCTCGTGGGACACCCTGTATACTTGATAGCAAATAAATTCCGGACTTTTCAAAACTTTCAAAGAATTAAAACTGCTTAAAAATTCACTTCGAAAGAAACTGGTTGATTTTTTGTTTCGAACTTAAAATACTTTTAAGAAAGTAGTTCCATCTTTTCCTAAGACCACTGACAATAAAAATGAAGGGAAACATAAAACTTTGTTAATTTAAAACCTTTTTCTCTGACACACTGTAATATATCGTAAATAAAAAAGCTAGTAGATAAGGTGTAGTCTTTATTGGAATTTTGTAAATTTAGTTGATGGATTCCGTCGTAGTATGTAATTTTGAAGGATGTAGTTTTGAAATCACCTAAACGTTTTGAAATCACAAAATACTCAAAATTATTAACGAAGTATTTTACATAAGAATGTGTATAAGATTTAATTAGGATAAAACTTTAAGGATCATAAAAGTACCTGAAAGGGTATGCCAACACCCATCTGTGACGCTCTTTTTCCATATTCGGAGAAAATCTTTAAAAAAATGCAATTGTTTTAAACATCTGTATTATTAAGAGTGATGATAAATAAATAATCAGAGGAAAAATTTGATTAATTTTTTATATTTATCAAATTTTAAACAAAAAAGCTAATCAATCTTTTAGACTTGTCTCATAGACTAGTCCAGGTAAATTAGACAAAATATGGGCCAAACCCGGACATCCAATATAACAGGCTAAAAATTAGTGGAAATGTAGAGGATAGTGTGCTGATTGATATACCAAAATTCCCAAAATATCCCTCCGGGGAAAATCCACCACTTTGAAAAAACTACCTTCTTCTTGCATTCATACATTCATCTTGGACATTGCAGTTTAAGTATAGTGATAGTCCAATTTTCTCTTTACACACAACAATGAAATTTCCCCAAAACGCATTTGTAGCTGAAAAAACTAATTTTAAAGTCGAATATTTCAAAAACTATTCAAGCGATTTAAGTAAACTTGGGCTAAAAATGTAGTTTATTTATTCAATAAAACATGCAATTACGTGTATGGTCAAAAATATCACCATTTGGTTGATGCTACATAGTTTGAGCAGCGTTTCCCAACCTTTTTACTCTCACGGAACCCTTTTGACAATATGCAAGTTCCGGGGAACCCTAACGTCCATGTAACTATTTTTTTCTTAATTTTAATTAATATTTTAAATTATTAAATAAAATAGAAAATAAGTAACAAATCGTCTATTTTTATAAATGCTATTGTAATTATTTTAAATATTATATACAGTGTTGTTGTTATCATATTCAGTTATTTTAAATATCATAAACAGCGGCCCCATAATTTTTTTTGTGGGCTAGGAAATTTGAAATTCAAATTGAATCCTCTCAATGAACATAATATAAAAAGGTCATGAATAATCGTGCTTTAACTACCTAAAGGGGGTCTGGGGGTCCTTCCCCAGAAAATTTTTGGAAATTTAAATCTAAAAAGCAGGTTTTCAACTAGTATTGGTACACATAATCGGAATTTCGGACATTTTTATACGCTTTCGGTTTTGACTTGATATTTTAAAAAATTACAAGTTTTAAAAATATTCCCTGAAAAAATTTGGCTGATTGATCCATAACTTATTAAGGGTTGTAAAAAAAAATTCGGATCTCTCGCGGAACCCTTCAGGAAACCTCGCGGAACCCCGGTTTGATTTAGGTCCAACCCAAGAACGGTGATATTTTTGACCATATACGTAATTGCATGTTTTTATTGAATAAATAAACTACATTTTTAAGCCTAAGTTTACTTAAATCGAAAAGTTTTTGAAATATTCGACTTAAAAATTCCAGTTCTTTCGGCTACAATAATGCGTTTTGGGGAAATTTCATTGTTGTGTAAATAGAAAATTGGACTATGACTGTGCTTAAACTGCGAGTCCAAGATGACGGTGTTTTTTTTTCAAAGTGGTGGTTAGTGGATTTTCCCCAGGAAGGATTTTTTTGGGAATTTCGGTATATCAATCAGCACACTATTCTCTACGTTTCCACCAATTTTCAGCTTGTTATTTTGAATGCCTATCTGTATTTTAACCCTGCAAAAATCGAATTAAATAAAAATTAATTTTTATTTTATTAGTACTTTTATTTAGAATTTGTTGACGTTATTTTTTAAAATAGACATTTCTCTAACAATTTTGGACAAAAACGAACACAATCGGATCCTTGGTTCAGTCGCTATGCTTGAAAACGCAATCCGGATTTTCCCCAAAATATATTTTTTGGGAATTTCAGGACATCAATCAGAACACTATCCTCTACATATACCCCCCAATTTTCAGCCTTCTATACTGAATGTCCGGGTCAATGTCTACTTTGCTTGGACTAGACTGGACATGAAGAGTAATAAAAGGTGATAAAACATTTATCTTTTTGTTTTTCAACATAAATTTTTCTTTTTAGGTCTTTCGTCGTTGTAAAGCCCATAAAATGGATTGGAATAGATTGGAATAGATTGCTTGTGTAGGAGCCTTTATTTTTAAGGTGTTATTTTTTCTTTGCTGAAATGCCAAGTATACAAATATACTTGCATATATATATTGAATATATTGATACATATATTGAATAGTACTACAAAAGTTTAGTACTATTGATTGTAACGTTATATGCAATACTTCTCTGTTACAAATGCTTTAAACTTTAGACTAGGTAAAGAGACATTAACCCGCACTTATTTACAAAAAATTAAGTTGTGTCTATAATTAATGACTTCTATTCGAAAACTTATTTTTTATGAACCTTTTAGGAGAGGGATATGAAGTAGCAGTATACTCCATCCATAGAGGAATAAGTAGAAGTTCCCAGTCCAGAACAATAGGTTTCTAAGAAAGACTGGTTCTATTTTATATCTGTATCGATAAAAAATATTCAAAATTCTTACTTCCAGGTACATCAAATCATTCTCTTGTATATTCTGCGAAACATTAAATATCTAAAAAATAGAAAAAGAACTCAATTAAATGTTAAGCTATTAATTTAGGTTAGGTATAAGATAATGATAAAATGAAAGTAATTATCTCGGGGAATCGTAGTACCGTAATATTTACGATGGTTCAAAGTACTGTAAAAATACATGCGATTACTTACTTGAACTGAAGAGAGCAGGGTACTGAGTGCAAATATTGACGCATTGTTATCGATGGAGGAAGTGTAGCCGTACAATCCCTCAGTGTCCATCAGCATGACGTATATCTAAATGGAATGACATTCACATTTTAAAGTCAGTAAAAATAATTCCTTAAATTTTAAGGGAATGCAATTTCGTAAATTTTTGTTGTAAAGGGTAATTCAAAACAAATGGGCAATATTGAGAGGGAATTTAGACCTAAGTGTATTCAGAATCACCCTGGTTGGGGGGGGGGTCCGTGAAGTAATAAGTAGGGTGTGGACAAAAATTGTTTTTTTTCGGTTCAGGACGGGTCAGGATTAAAAAATTTTAATGAAAACTATCGTGTTTTAACTTAGTTATAAAAACTGGGAAATATTTTGTTCTTAAGACGTCGTTCTTAAACTGTGACAATGATAATTTTGGTGCTTTTAAAGACGACCTTCACGGACAAAAACTTTTTACACTGTTTTTATATTTCAGTTAAAACATGATAATTGGCACTGAAATTTTATTTTCATCCCAAACCGTAGATTCACTGTACTATAACACCCTTTCATTGCTTCTAACAACTTTTGTCTGGACTCTAGCTCCTAAGGATTATTTCTCGGAAGATGCAGATTATGGCAAACGAGAAAGAAGGATAAAAAGAGGGAACAGAAAACATTGTGTTCAATGTTTTTTTAAGGTATCCGTACACCTTTTTTTAAGTCAATTTGCATGAAAACCTCGATTTTCTAATATTGCTTTAGAATTGTAGCCCTATTCATTAGCTTCAAAAAACACTTTAAATTTTCTGTCTAGGACATTCAGAACCGAAGTTATAAAAATTTAAACATTACATATATGTAGTAAGTTGGGTACAATTTAAAGTTTAATTTTGTGTTTTCTCAAAATGGGTTTTTTGTGTTTTTGCTTTATCGCATTTTTAAATATCTCCTTAAGTTATTGTTGGATTTGCATGAAATTTGGTATACATATTTTAGATATATGGAGGGCTCAGAATTAAAATGGACCAAGTCCACTTTTTGTCATTTTTGAGTTATCAACGCTATAACATGCACCAACTATGTAAAATTTCAGTGCAATAATGAACCAAGTCCTAGTTCTGATAATATCCGCTTGGCAGCAGCAAGTTCTATTGCGTTAACATGTAATTTTCCTATGAAGCTTTAACTTTAAACGTCTGTAGCTCAAAGGTAGCTAAAGTGGACTTGGTTCACTTTATTCTGAACCCTCCATATAAGTGTTGGATCTAGACTAAAATCATGGTAATATGTTGAGTAGAAAAAAATTAACAGCTTAAATAATAGCATTGTTTATATTGTTTTTATTATTTTTAAGGTATTTCAATTTCAAAAGCTTCTAAAAACTTTAAAACTGTATATTTTTAAAACTTTTAGTCTGCATCCAAGAGTACATATCACTCTTTGAAATCCAATTTACAGAAGTAAAAAATATTAATAACTTTTTGTGCAATTTCAAAATGCGTGATGGTGGTTTTTTGACCCTTTTGACCCTATTTTTTACCATTAATTGGTGGAAAAAAAATTTTTTCTAATTTTTTTTATTTATAACTAAGTTTTGGGGTAAATAATGACATTTTAAAGAAAAAATTAGGTTATTATCAAAATTAAAACAATAATTGGAGGGGAGGTAGAGGGGCCCTAGACAAGCATATTTCGAATAGGGATGGTGGGGCGCAGCCTTACCATGCTAGGACCTAATGTAGCGCGAGCGCGTTTCAAAAGGCCGTTTTTAGAAGGCCCGTGTGACGAAACAAACATAATAAAATGAAAAACATTATTGCAGGAGGTACAGGAGTATCCGTACTACTTAAATCCTCAATGTGATAAAAATTGGACCACCTGCTAAACCGTGGTGTGAGTTTTAAAACGTGCGTTAGTCAAACAATGGAGTTCCCTTAATGGTATTTAGAAAAATGATGATCGGGGAAAAAATTTTCAATTATCAAACAGTTTCAATGATCAATGTTACGATCATTGAAATTTCCTTCCCCGATCGTCATTTTTCTAAATACCATTAAGGGAATTCCATTCTTTGACTAAAAGATTAATATTACACTTTTGAAACTCATTCCACGGTTTAGAAAGTGGTTCAAATTCTATCGAATTCATGGTGTAAGTAGTAGGGATACTTCCTTACCTCATGCAATAGATTTTTTCATTTTACTATGTTTTGTTTCGTCACACGGGCCTCTAAAAACGGCCTTTTTAAATGCGCTCGCACTACATTAGGTCCTAGCTCTTTAACGGTAAGGCTGCACCCCACCATCCCTATCCGAAAAATGCTTGTCTAGGGCCCCTCTACCTCCCCCTCAATTATTGATGATTATTTCTGAATCACTCTGTATATAGCGCATTAAAACTGCCTTACCTCATAATCTGAATTGATTTTAACCGGAAAGAGTTTGCTCCATACCACAATTCCGGTGGAATGTTTCTCGCATCCATTTCTCCAAGAAAACCCTTTTAAGGGTTCGCCTTCCTTCCCCATCCATCCAGGTTTACCCTGAAAAAAACTGTTCATAAAGTTCTACAAAAATTCTTATTTAATATATAGGGGTGAGTGGACCCCGTTGTCCCTTTTGTCCCCTTTGGACAAAAATCCCGTTTGGATTTTTCCAAGACAGGTAAATCCCTTTTGACCATTTAAAGTGCCCAGCCTATAGTCCTAACCTTTGTGAGTAGGGCGATATTTTTTATTAGCTAAAATCTTAAAAATTGTATTTTTAATTAATTTTAAGAACTTGAAATAATTTGTGTCCATAGGTACAACAATGTGCTCTCCCTATGGACAGACCCAGTTGTACCTGTGGACACCCTTAAAAAGGGAAGTTTTAGTTGAAAAATGCTAAAAATGAACATTTTAATGCATTACCTTTTTATAACATATTTCAAGCCTTTTTAAAGTTGGAAATAGATTTTTTAAAGTAATGTAGTTTTAGATCGTAAATGATCATTCAAACTAAGTTGAATGATTTTTTTACCAAAAACACATAAATCACATGTGATTTTCAGATCAAAATTTAAGGTAATAGTTTCATCAATCATGCTGATTGATCTGATCACTTCACTGATAAAAAAATTAGATCGACACTTAGTTGTGCAAGCAATTGGTGGTAATAACTTCCGCAAATCTTCTTCAGTGGAAATTTAAGTTTTTTGTAATCATCATACTTAATTGCGATATGGTGCTTAAGATTTTTCACCATATTTTACACTAAATGCCAAGTAAAATAAAAAATTTAAAAAAGTAGTCACAAAATAATTGATTTTTCATCTAAAAATCACTTGAGGATAATCGTCTACAAATAGATAACCATTTAGAATTAATTTAGCATGCATTAAAATGTATTCCCATAAATGAAACCTGATTCTTAAACGCCGATTAGCTACAGACACCCACAGGAATGTGTCCGTAGGTACAACACTTATGGTGTCCGAAGGTACAACATTAAGTGTTTTTGCATTCAAAATTCTATAAAAAATAAAAGAAATGAGATCTGACGATTTTTAATATCAAAACTAAAAAGTCAAAATCTCGAGGATTCACCCCATATATCCCATTATATTATATTATAAATATAGGGGAAGAGAAGAATTAATGTAGTGATGCACTAAAAAAACTTTGAGCATCTAAAAACAGTAAATTTATTATACAGGGTGTATCTGAAATAGTGCAACAAACTTTCAGGGATGATAGTACTCATCAAGAAGAACAAGAATCGGTATAGGAAGGGGGGTCCCAGGCCAAATCCCTGGGAGTTAAAAATGGAGCGACACCCCAAAAAAATCCTTGAAAAATTCAATTTGTAGAAGAACTACTATTGGTAAAAACTTAATTATGGTCTCAAAAATTGTGGTTTAATATGATCTTTAAAATTACCTCAAAAGTCTTCCCTTTAAAATTTGTTTTATTATGAAAAAAGTTTAAAAAAACTAAAAAAATTTGAAAAATCTGCCAAAACCTTATTTTGTATTTCGAAATCCTTTCTTTTGATTTGATAATCTGAGAGATCATAGTTGAAAACCCTTAAATCCAAAGTTTCACGTAAATACAATCAATATTAAACGCTTGAGATCCTGTTAAAGTTTGTTTTTTGAGTGCGAAAACAGCTCCAGAAAACGAATGTTCAGGGAGAATCTACGAGTTACGGATAGATAATCGCTAAATTTCTTTTCTCTCCCAATTTGGCGTAACATGCCAAGCTCCTACAGATCGCTAGGGCGATCTGTTGTTGGCGAAAGTTGGCGAGGAATCTCGTAACGCAAATCGTGGCGAGAAATTTAGCGAGCATCAATCCGTAACTTGTAGATTTTTCCTGAACATATGTTTTTTGGATCTTTTTTCGCACGCCTTTAACAGGATCTCAAGCGTTTAATATTGATGGTATTTACGTGAATCTTTCGATTATAGGGTTTTCATCTATGCTCTTTCAGATTATCAAATCAAAAGAAAGGATTTCCAAATACAAAATAAGGTTTTGGCAGATTTTTCACATTTTTTGGAGTTTTTTAACTTTCTTCATAATAAAACAAATTTTAAAGTGAAGACTTTTTAGATAATTTTAAAGATCATATTAAACCACAATTTTTGAGACCATAATTAAGTTTATACCAATAGTAGTTCTTCTATGAATTGAATTTTTCAATGATTTTTTTGGGGTGTCGCTCCATTTTTAACTCCCTGGGATTTGGTCTGGGACCCCCCTTTCTATACCGATTCTTGTTCGTCTTGATGAGTACTATCATCCCTAAAAGTTTGTTGCACCATTTCAGATACACCCTGTATAAATTTAAATAATATTTTAAAGAGTTTATTTCACGTTAGCAACTTAGATAGCATGTGTTTACATTCAAAATCGACCCCAAATTCAAATTTACATTTTTTCCCGAATTTTAAAATGAGGTGGCTGAAGATACAACCGTCCTTAAGTACAATACTCTCCCCTATACATAAATAAAATGTAACCAAATTGGTTATATCAGCCTGGAAATTGTTGAAATTAATTTCTTCAGTGGCATATGCGAGCCACGGGGTGATACCGATCCGAAGGTCATAAGACTCAAAAGTATACTTCGGTTTTGTATTAACTTCAGTCAGCATTTATAGCCCATTTGAAATATTTGACTATTATACTGGTGACTAAGTTCGCCCCACTTCTATCAGAATTTTATAGGTACCCAAAAATTGGGATAGTACAACCAGGCGCGGATCCAGCAGTGATTCAAGGGGGGACACTTTGCCCAAATATAAAAGAAAGCCTCAAAATTACATAATAATTAATAAAATTTTAATATTTTGACACTTAATTAACATAATTTAAGCATTAGAATATAATTTTAAAATTTACTTTTTAGCTCCGAGACTACTACTCTACAAATTATCTAAAACAATTTCAGTTTACAGTATTGGTTGTTGGTAATTTAGAAAAATGACAAAATAATAAAACTATTATATATATAGATTATTATATAGAGCAGATGTTCTAAATCAAATTTGTCATTAAAGGATGGTAAAACCTACCTCATTTTCGAGATACCGCAGCATGAAGTTCAACAGAAAGGATTTTCCTTGCCGAAAAGCTCCAGCAACAGAAATGACCGCTATGTCTTCATGGCTGTAGTCCACTCGTTTCAAGATGGAAGACAGAGCCTCTTGGTCAAACAACAACTTGTTATCTTTCAGTCTTGCAATCGTAACCGGCTTGCCGTCCATTTTGGATCAAATTTTAAGGTTTCTATCCTAAGACTAAGGAAAGAGGTTTTTAGTTGGTGTACAGCGCTTTTTACTTATCGAGAAAGGGGTTAAACAGGGTTTTGTAAACATTTTGCCGGTTTAGAATCCTGATAAAAGGTCAAAATCGCGCCCCGATAAGTCATTCTTTCTCAACCTGTAAACTGCTAGGGATAGTGTCGATAGTATCTTTCTTTATTGCCCAATGTATAAATTTTACAGATTAAAACATTTTTCATATTTCTTTACGTATAAAAATAATTTTGAATGGTTTTCTCACATATCAACAGCCACGTTGCAAAAGCCTGTAAGTGCAAAACCTCAAAGTTTTCAGGAGACGAAAAAAACTGCATATTTTTCGTCTTATGAACTGTACCTTTTCTGTTTTTATTGTACAGGCAACTATGAAACTGAGTAGGGGAGAGCGGGGCACATTCGCACAAAAAGTGCATTTCGGCATATTTCTCTATATCTAGATGAGATATTGAAACAAACTCGAATTCAAATGAAAGTTAAGACCTTTCGCGATATTTTAGAACGATAATTGGTCGCATTCATCTAGAATTTCTAACCTATATCATCAATCTAAAAACGAGAAATTTCGTGCGAATGTGCCCCATGGGTGGGGCAGTTTCGCACACGTGTGGGGCACATTCGTACACATGCAAAAAATAATACAGTAATTATTTTTACAAATTAAAAACTTTATGGCACTTTAAAGTACACTGTAAAAAATATTGGTGTCATTTAACACCTAAAGTGGTGGCAACAAAGTTTCCACCCCTTTGGGAGTATTAAAACACCAGCATAAACTGGGGTTTCATAACACCAAAATTTTTTTCTAAGCGTTGGTGTTATGAAACACTAGCATAAATTGGGGGTTCATAACACCAAAATTTGCTCATCATTTTGGTGTTATGAAACCCCAGTTTATGCTGGTGTTTTAATACTCCCAAAGGGGTGGAAACTTTGTTGCCACCACTTTAGGTGTTAAATGACACCAATATTTTTTACAGGTGGGTAATAACTTGAAATTTGATATACAATTGCATAAAATTTATAATTTTAGTACATAATAAAATATATTAAAACTTTTAATGAGTTATATAAATAAAATAAATATCTTTCAAATTAGACTTAATTTAAAAGCAAAAAAAATTGGATAAAATAATTTTTATAATTTTCATAAAAGGGGGTAATTCCACATGTATATAACTGACTGACATTTTCAAAGAAAAACAATAAGTATTTTGTAAATTACTTCCCAAAATAAATTTTAAAAAAGGTTTTCCACCCAGTTATTGCTTTCTTGTTAGCTAAATTTTATGGAATAAATAAATTTAAAAAAAACATATATTGAAAATTTAATTGTGTCATTAGAGATTTAGTCAACAAAAAGGCTGCAAACTGGTATAGAAAAAAATTTTAAATTATTTTTGGGAAGTAAATAAGAAAATACTTGTTGTTTTTCTTTGAAAATGTCAGCCAGTTAGTTACCCATGCCCATGGAATATGGAACTTGCATGATATTTTTAATCTATTCTACACTAAAAAAAAAGCCACTACACAAAATTTGAGGCTGATTGAGAAATTTTTCGCTTGCAAAAAAATTACAAAAAATCTTTTTTTTTCGAAGCACCTATATTTATTAAAACACTCATATCGGACACTTCTGAAAAAAGAAATCCTCAACAAAACATAGAATATACAATTTTTATTTCAATTTGGCTCGATGGATTCTACGTCACTGTGCATGCAAACACACTTCGCGTTTTCAGTTTTATGTGGTTTTTTTCAACTTTTAAATTAAAATATTTAATTACTTGTACACTTTTTTGAAAAATTAACAAAATATTTCATTTTATAATACAAAAAACCATACGGAACACTTGAATGTTTATGAAAATCTGACACATGCAAGTTCCTTATTACCCAAAATGGAAGCAAAATATTTACCATAAAAATAATTTAATGCAAGAAAAAGAAAATTTCTTATGCTTTTTGAATGGATAATGTATAATCACAATTTTAATTATCTTAATTAGAAATGTTAATTGTTGACTACTGAATAACACAGTGTACTATCAAACCAATTACAGTTTAAAAAATAATTGCACTTTATAGTTTGAAATCTTAAATATACTTATAAATAAATATACTCTTAAATATACAAAACAAAAATAAAATACTGCAAACAATCTTCATTTTCATAAACAATAATACCCTTGAAATTAGCAATTTTTAGCCATAATTTGTATTAAAAATAAAATTTTAAACAATCAAAACTATGATCCTAGCAAAAGGCGACTTTTTAATGGCAAGTTTCCTCAAAGGGTGCCTATGTTTTTTAACTAAACCAACTTACTAATCCAAAATAAAGGAAGAAAAAATTGCACTCACCTTTTCTGAGAAGTCCAACGGGGAAGCTTGACAACATCAAAACCTGGAAGGTAGTGTTATGGGTTGAAGAAAACACTTCTTAGTTACTGATACTCAAACATTTAATTTCTTAATATTTACACTTTATACAGATGTATGATAATTACTAGGCCAGAAGCATGAGACATTCAGTTAATTTTTTTCCACAACAAGAATGTCTCTCTAAAATAAAAGTGTCCAGAGTCCAAGTTGATGAGGAACCAAGGATCACCACACAACAAGGATCAGCACAGGAGCCGAAGAAGAGCCAGAGACTCCCCCAGGGACTGTAACCCTGAGCGAAGTAGAACCAGGTACCCCTCCAGGAACCGGGAGCAAGGCGGAATAGGAGCACCTTCAGGAATCAGTGTCCAGAGTCCAAGTTGATGAGGAACCAAGGATCACCACAGGAGCCGAAGAAGATCCAGAGACTCCCCCAGGGACTGTAACCCTGAGCGAAGTAGAACCAGGTACCCCTCCAGGAACCGGGAGCAAGGCGGAATAGGAGCACCTTCAGGAATCAGGAGCGTAGAGGTACCAGACTCCTCCAGGGAACGGAGCGAAGAAGAACCAGGTACCCCTCCAGGGCCAGGAACCGGAAGCGAAGAGGCACCAGGCGTGTCACCTCCAGGAACCGGGAGTCAATTCTTTGAAAAAGTTCACATTCTTAGCTGTAAATAGAGGAGTATTAATATGACATAGAGCACGGTCAAGGTACGGTGCCTTGACCAACTCGGAGGGAGAGAGTATAAGGTCTTCGCCGATAACATGGTAACTGAAAAAATTTCTTTAATTTGAAAATCCTGAAACACAGTAAAGGCAGTGAAAATGTTATCAAAGCCCATTGACTGTTCTATAGCTGTGCGGCTGAATTTGAGGTCACTGAACGGTCAAAAGGATAATATGTAAAGTACCAAAATTTGTTTTTGTGACCATTCAGCATTTAATGAGCTTTCTTATTTTTTCAGATTCAGGGATTTAGGATTTCAACAATCTAATACAAGCTTTAAAATATTTTTTGTGTTTTTCATGCATAGAATTTAGTAGACCCAAATAAAACAAACGTTCAGCGAATTGGCAGATTTCCGCCAATTGGCTGAAGAATCACATGTATAATAATGTTAGCAAATTTATGCAGCTGAGAATTTTCAATACTGGATAACATGAGTAGTTTCACAAAGTTTAGGTCAACAGGGGTGTACTTAGCAGAAATTTGGTTTTATTTGGGCGGCTTTCACAAAATATTTTAAGTGAAATTTTTTTTCACATATTCAACTCAGCAATCCGCTGGTGGGTCCCCGATCAGTGTTTGGAGGATTACGACAACATTTTGAATTCCTCTGAAAAGTATATATGTATATATATGTTACGGGCAAAGTGATTAATTTGGCATTATTTTAATAATGCCCAGAGTGGAAGCGGGCAAAGCGATAAATTTCATTCATAATTTTGTTGAATTTATCACATTGCCTGGGCATTATTAATAATGCCCATTAATCACTTTGCCTATAACATATACAAGTATATTTTTAAATATTAAGAAAAGTCTATTTTAAAGTTCATCATAAAGCTAAAAGAATAAAATGAGCAATAATAATAAGAAAAAAATACCCAGTGCTTCAGGATTTCACAAGTACAAATCTTTCCAACCTGATTATATTAGGCAATGTTTTTTTATTGATGCATAAAATATATACAGTGAAATCCCGTTACAACGAATACCGATACTACAACGAAAAATCCCGTTATTACAAAAGTCCCCAACGTTTTTATTTGAATTAGCGATAGTACGGTTACAACGAAGAAATTTTACGGTCCCGTGAAGTTCGTTATAATGGGATTTTACTGTATAGCAAAATTTAAAAGAAGTTGAGATATTTTATTTGTGTTTTATATTGATGTTGATTACTTTGAGCAATATAGCATCATAGTACTAGAAGCTTGTGCCCAGCTAATCCATAAGTACCAAATACCCTAATATTGAATTCTGTAATGGACAATTAAAGTAAACTAAACAAGTCATTTTAATGTGCTAATTCAAAAATTGTTAGTTATCCAAATAAGATTTGAAAAAAACACTTGGAAACCCTGTTTTTTTTGTCAAACAAACACACAAATTTATTATTATTATCATTATATCATTACATAAACTAAGGAGAAAAAAAAAACAAGGCAATTCAGGGAGGGGAGAAATACATATGAATATAAAATTCAAATATTTCAATGGGGGAGGAGCTTTAAACCCCTTCTTTATATTTGCGGAGCTCATTGCTGCTCCAACAATTGTTCATTTCCGTTAACGTTCCCGCTAAATATCGCCTATCACTTTAGAACGCCATATATTCAAATATTGACAAACTGTTCTTCACACAGCTTAGATAAGGGTCGACCAGCTGCCATGTTTACCCACAGCTCAAATGATGACACAACCATATATAGATCTAATTTGAGCAGTAGGTAAGCATGGGGGCTGGTCGACTCTTATCGAAGCTGTGCCCTTTTATCTTTAATGAAACTGAACAGTTATTTATCTTCTAATTAATCTATCACGAGTTTGAAATTATTTAGCAAATTTTCCACTTTTTGTGTCCATTACAATACAATATGACATGGTGGTAATTAGCGGGGTAAACAAATCGAATCTGGTCTGTAACTGAATTTGGCGATTTTTTTGTTGCGAAGTGGAAAGCCTGTATTATCCGAGCATTGAATCGATATAGCCTAATTTGGGGGTAAATATCTGCATGCCGGATTCACTTCATTAACCTTTAGCAGGGGTAATATTCTGTAATCTAGGTTTTCGCCAAACTTTGGCTAGGAGCATTTTATTATATGTAGTAATGTTAAATGTTGGCGCAATTTCCTCCACGCTTTGAAATTCGATCTGGCCAAGTTTGGCGAAAACCTCGATTATGGAATCGGTTCCTTTAGCGGGTAATTTAATGGAATTAAACCCCACAATTTAACAATTAGATATGCTCAGGTTCAAATCCTTCATTTTATTTTTCAAGAGTCAATTTAACCTGCTTTACATCAAGTAATTTATAATTCAAACAAAAGGAATAGCTTTCTTCTACGGGTACCGTGATTTTCAAAGTCGCAAAGGCGATAACCCCTTGGATACGTGGTATTGATATATGGCCACTTGGCATTTTCTAAAAGCGCCGAGTGGATTGAAAGTCGCCGTACCCGTAGACGAAAGCTGTTCCAAACAAAATAATTGATGACCAAACCCCACAGCCTCATAGCTAAAATCTTAGGTAAATGAAGCAAATCAGGGCTGCAGCTGAATTAGGCGATTTTTTTGTCGCCAAGTGGAAAACCGATGGCTTCCTAGGATTAATTTGTTATCACCAAATTTGGCGATGAAAATCTTCAGTTCAGATTCGCTTCATTAACCAAATCTTGAAGAGGATATGGGGAAATTAACTGAAGATGTGAGAAGAAGGTTGTGAGTCGTGTTGAATTTTGTTCATAAAAAGTGGGAAGCGATGTTCAAAAGTCAGATCCATGTTTCAACTTCTTAATAACTTTTTGGGATTTCTCAAAAATATTTAAAAAGCTATTCAACTCGTTACAATTTCAACAAAGCAGGACCTATTTCCCTTCTTTCACAAAAACATGAATCTGCTCGAAAGAACACAATTTAACGCTTATTTTAAATTTCCAAAATTATGTGAATTTTTACAATTTTGCAAAACAAGGGTATTTCACAATAGTTTCAAACTCTCCTCGTCATTTCTAAAAGACATTACTAACAGCAGATGCCGAGAAAACTAATCTAACGACGACGAGGGTAAACATTACCAACCATTCAAGCTATAAGCGCAAAACCTAAGCCTGACGAATCTATTTGGAAAAATAAATTTACCGGAACAGGTTATACAGTAACATATAATAGCAACAAGTTATTTAATACAAAAGAGACTTAATATTTTTGGCGATTGACATGCTATCGGTGAGGTAAAAAAGGGAAAAGTTTGCTTACCTAACACACGCCGATCTTCGTAAACATAACGACCAAGATGGCCGTTGCCAGATGGTGTAACGAAAGTAATAAAAGATAGTATGATTAGTATGAAAGGGTTGGTGTTCAATGACACCTTTGAAAAATGGGTACGAAAATCCAGTTTTTGGCGTTTCTTGAGCTCGAAAAGAGAGACGTAATACACTTTTTATTCTTACAACACCATTAAAGGATTATTTAACACTAAATTTGTTGTTGACACCATATGTGGAGTCTATTAACACCCCATTTCATATTCCTTTAACTCTAAATAAGTGTAGAGAGGGTGTAATAATACTCTTCATTTTTTACAGTGTAAGGATAATTAAACGAAATATTTGGCACTTTTACATATTTTTCCTCTAAATTGAAGATTTTTTATACAAAAAGAAAACAGCTTCAGAAACTATTGAACATCTAAGTTTTTGATGAGGAAAACAATTGTAGTAATCAGTGGCGTAGCCAGAAAAAAATTTCGGAGGGGGATGTTGATATTTCGGGAGGGGATATGGGGTATTTTTAGTGGTTTTCTACGGTCAAAAACGAAATTTCCTGAGTTTCGGGGGGGGATATATCCCCAAATCCCCCCCTCTGGCTACGCCCCTGGTAGTAATGAAGAGTATATTGCACATTGACATACTTCACATAATATAATTAGTTAGAAAAAGTTCAACCAATATTTTAACTGTCAGGTTTTATTCGAAAAGAAAAGTGAACCAACAGCTCGCTTATTAACACTTGAAACTGACGGTTGGGGAACTTTCAATACGATGTTACCTTTTTGTATGAATATTGAATCATTAATTACTGGGAAAATAAAAGTTTCGTCATTAATTTTAAAGTTTTTAAAGTTTTTCATCATTAATTTTAAATATGCACCATTCAATTCCAAATTTTCTATTTGACCAACATAACAAAATTTTCTTTTTAGTAGCAAATTTTAATAGAAACAAATCACTTAAGTTCAAGTCAATTGGTATTAAACAATTATCAGGGACATTTATTCCTTCAATGTTTAAATCTGGGTCTAAATTCCTTAAAACTGAAGCTTTCTTTAAGATGTTATTATCTATTATCACCAAATTTTGAAACAACTACAATAAAAAACAATTAAACTTCAAGTTATTAAATATACTGCACTTATAAACATATAAATCACTTTCATAATCTAAAATGGGAAAGATGAGGCCCATTCCGACTGTCCGAATCTGCCCCATCTTTTGGTGTACGAATGTGCCCCATCTACCAGTTCAAGCTTACCACGTCCCAACATGATATTTATAATTAAAGCAGGGAAATAAAACCTTTCTAGAAACTTACTTTAGTAGTGCCTCTGCTGAATTAAATGCTGAATGTCCACTTGAGAGTTATTTTTGATTGATATTTTACGCCAACAAAATGACAAGAAAATTTACTTTGCTGCTTCTAACGCTAGCAAATTTCTAGTACGTATACAACAAAATGGCCCAGAGCTTTGAAAATTCATGCAGCAGGTGGTAGTCATGCTTCCATTTACTGGTATATTTTTTCAGATTTTTTAATTAATAATTACTAGGGGAAATGCCGTCTGTCCGAATGTGCCCCATGTGCGAAATAGCCCCACTCTCACCTATGGTTTTTCTGAGGACGACACGGTTTCCCCTCAGCGTCACTGCAACTTACAGAGTTTTGCTTGGTGATTGAGAGGTTTACAACTTACAGGTTATTACAAATCGTCATGGAGAAGTTATGAAGCGTCTTTGGCCGATTTTGGTGGCACTGAGATGTGCGCAAGGCTTTAACAAGTACAACTCAAAACCTTATTTTCGCCAAAAAATGTTCTTACAGGCTTTTGCAACGTGGCTGTCGATATACTCATAGAAATTTCTTTGCAGTAGTAAATTTTATTCAATCAGCACCAAAGTTGAACCAGTCTTTTGTTGGAGAATTGTTTTTGTTCCTTGGAGTATCTCATGGTTGTAACTTAAATCTATCTGGAATTAGAATTTTTTTTATCTATTTGGTCTTTTTTATCTAATTTTCCCGTACCAAATTGCTTACATTGTCCTTGTATTTGTAAATAGTGTTCGATATAATATAATGTGTATTTATGCTGTCATGTTTTTATGTGTGGAATATGTATTTTGGTGTATGGGCCGGTGGCCCTTTTGTCTATAAATATTTATTCTTATTCTTATTCTTATCCTTATCATTATCATTATCATTATCGTTATCGTTATCGTTATTGTTATTATTATTATTATTATTATTATTATTATTATTATTATTATTATTATTATTATTATTATTATTATTATTATTATTATTATTATTATTATTATTATTATTATTATTATTATTATTATTATTATTATTATTATTATTATTATTATTAATTTTTTTTATTATTTTTATTTTTATTCTTATTATAACTAGCGCTGAGCGCTAGTTATAATAAGAATAAGAATAAGAATAAGTTCGCCCAGGTTTTAATTCCTTAATATCATCTGATGTGTTACAGACGGGCTTCACCAGTCCAAATGTGTAGCTACTACAATTGATTTTAAACTACAACAATCGATGTTATACCTACAGCAACCGATATTATACCTAGAACAAATAATGATACATCTTATCTTTTGTTATATTTACAACAATGGATGAGATATGAAATGCTGATTTTCAAACATAAAATGTACCAAAAAGGTATTAAAATAATTCGATTTTAGATTATCTTATTTCAGAAACCTTCCCGCGGGAGCGAGTATAGATCAACGTGGTAAAGTTTTGATAGTTAAGGTAGGTTTGAAAGTTTTAAAAATATAAAGGACATATACATTATACATATATTATACATACAGACATACACACATACAGACAAACAAACAAACAAACATTAATTTTTATATATATGTTACGGGCAAAGTGATAAATTTCATTGATAAATGCCATTGAATTTATCACATTGCCCTCCTAAACTTAGGGCATTGTTAATAATGCCCGATTAATCACATTGCCCGTAACATATGTTTAAGAAAATATTATATTATTATTATTATTATTATTATTATTATTATTATTATTATTATTATTATTATTATTATTATTATTATTATTATTATTATTATAGAGATAGTTGATAATAGCAGCTATAATTTTTTTACTATTATTAATATTTAATTGTTTTTGTAATGTGGAGGCATTGACTTGAAATTACTTTAAAAGGGTGACTTCAGAATATTCCAAACTAATCTTTACCACGCTTTATGTTATATTTGTTTTTCCAACTGCGATTGACATTGTAGAATTTGATTATTTAGTTTAATTAGTTTGATAGTAGTTGATTCAATTTGATGAATTATTTTCAATTAATCTCATTTGTATGCATAACTATCAATCTTTCCACCTCAGTATAAAGTTATTTCCTATAACTTCCAGCAGTTGATGAATAAGAAATTTTAAAACGTGATTTGAAAGATCACATTTAAAAACAGGAAAAGATTTAAGCTACTTTAAAATTACCTTTACATTAAATTACTTTAATGTAAAAGTATATTAAAATTTCCTTTGGTGGAGATAATAGTGATTATAGAGAAAGAGAGAGAGAAAAAAGAGGAAGAAAAATAATAGGAGAAAAAAGAAATAGAGGAAAGAAAGAGACAGAGAGAGATAAAAGGAAAAAGAAAGACAGAAAAGAATGAGAAATGTTTCTTGTTTCCCATTCAAAAAAAATGGTAAGTAAAAGGAAAGAGAAATAGAGAGATAAAACAGAGAGAGAAACGAGAAGGGAAAATAGGAGAGAAATACAAATAACTATAAGAGAAAGAGAAAGCAATATAAAAGTAAAAAAAAGAATGAGGGAAGAAAGAGAAAGACATACACCAGACTTTGAAAGACGCCCAACACAGGGGAAACCATTGTTCATATCCATAGCTAGTATAAAACAGTATTCTACCCAGTGGCGGCTCGAAGCTAAAATTATAGGGGGTGCTGCGCCAAGTTGACAACGTGTATTGTATCTTAAGCGATTATAATGCTAAATAAACCTAAAAAACGCGGATAAAAACTAAAAAACTTTACTAGGATTTTCTCATGATAAGACAGCAAGGAAAATTTAAGCTGTTGAAGTTCACTTACAGCCACATAATTCAATTCTTAGGGAAGCAATCCTACACTATTTCTATTAAACAAAAATTTTGAAAAAATCAAATAAAACACATGGGAACAATATTATAAGAACATATTGAATATTGTAAGAGCACCCTTATTAAATAAATTGTTTTTAAATTTTGAAAAAACTCATAATTGGGTAATAATTCAGACTACTCGTACCTATAAAAAACTTTTGAAAGATTGCCCCCAAAATTGAAAAAATCTAGGTTTTTCTTTACATTTTTCATACTTCATGAAACTTAGTCAGAAAAGAGGGAATAAAAAAGCGGGTCATCTGGTCACCATACACTTAATTAACAATAAAAAACATGCCACTTATACCTATTAACTCATTAATCACATCTTACAAAGAAGATGTTCCAATCGCGCTGAGAATGATATTAAAAACTACAGAGAGCGAATTCAATTTGTTTTGTATAAAAAAAATCTTGACTGCTAAAAAGTAAAAAAAATATCCGTATTGAATAGGGTGGGTTGGGGAAAATGGGTCACTTTTACGGTACTTTCACATTCTAAGTTTTACCTTATCAAAACTATTACTTTTTAAGGATTTCTTTCAATTGGATCTTGACATTACAATCCTTCCGAACATTTTCATCTAATTTTATCAAATATTTTTTAGTTATAAGTTGGTTAAACTTAGCATCAAAATAATGACCTATTTTACCCTAACGTGGGGTAAAATGGGTCTTTTTGCAAAAAGATGTCAAAAATAAATTTATTACTAAATATACATGAAAATAAGAAAAAAGGCAATCGGCTAAGCCGTTTTTATTTTAAAAAATTAGTTTTAAGTTTTACTTTAATGAAATTGTAAAAGTCCGAAGTTAATGGACATAGTTCAAATGTAGCAATTAAAATACTTCATTTGGAGAAAAAAATAAACTTGTTTGCAGTTCAATGTATATTTGAAGGAAATAAGTTAATAACATTGTTTTTACATAATACAGAAGGCCTCCTAACTATGACCCATTTTACCCCTAGTACAGGGGTCGGCAACCTATTGAAACGGAAGAGCCAAAAGTAACAGTTTACGAAATTTCCCAGATTTTAAAGAGCCATTTTTTGCTCCAATGTTATAGTATACAGTGTTGCCAGACATTTTGACGAAAAAGTCGCACATAAAAGCTCTAAAAGTAGCAGATTTGAAATTTTTGGAGCACAAATTTTGTTTCAGTGGTAATATTGTAGTTACACACTTTTAACATTATAATGAACTATTGTTTTATACTCTAGAAATTAAAAAATAATAATCTTTTAAATTTTTTAAAGCTATTTCGACTCGAATAAAACTAATTTTCCAGATTCTCTTTCATAAATTGATACTTTTAGAATAAAATATTGGAACTTTTTAGATTTCCATTAGTTAGATGCATTGTTATACTAAAAACGAATTAGTTGAAAGTAATTCCTCTATTCTATTGCTATTCGAAAAGGAACCCATGCATAACAAATATTTAATTATATTTAAGAATAAATATTTAATTAAACCTTATAAGGATATGCTCAGTTCTCATTTCATAAATCGCATAGCTTAGGTTCACACTACCCATCAGGATTTATCTGAAAATTTTTTCCCTTATGTCTACCGTTCTCCCTCTTTCTTCTCTTCCAACTCCCTTATTTGCACCTATAAAATGTCGAGGCGGGGACTAAAAAGGAGTTGAAAGAGACGTAGAAAAATTACTTATGGCTCACCTTTATGCACTAGAAGTGTAGTACATTTGTAATTATTATGTCATTTTTTTAAAACAAAAAAGTCGCAAATTAAAAACGCTGTAGCCCAGATTTAATTTTTAAGTAGCCCAAAAGTAGCCTGCTGCCCAAAACGAAATTTTTGTCGCAAAGGACCTACAAAAGGAGCCCAATCCGCTACTTATAGCCCAATCTGGCAACACTGATAGTATATGCTTAATATATATATATATATATATATATATATATATATATATATATATATATATATATATATATATATATATATATATATATATATATATATATATATATATATATATATATATATATATATATATATATATATATATATATATATATATATATATATATATATATATATATATATATATATATATATATATATATATATATATATATATATATATATATATATATATATATATATATATATATATATATATATATATATATATATATATATATATATATATATATATATATATATATATATATATATTTGATTTTAGATTGGGAGGGTGATTTTAGTTGGGGAGCATTTTTACCCAACATTTCTTCTGGGGTACCTCCTTTCGTGTACGGTACTTTTTTACATCAAGTTTTAGATGACTTACGTACACATTGTAAATTAATTTTAGTGAACTTAATTTCAAAATCTTGTATAAACAATGTGAATTCCAGGAAACATTGGGGGGTCTGGGGGTTCCCCCCAGAAAATTGTTTTGAAATTTCCCCTTCAAAATCGCGTTTTAGCTCATTTCTGCCTTTTTCGATTGCACCCTAAGAGCACCTCTCATTATTAAATGGCAGAATTTTTAAGGAAAAATAGTATAGATATAATAAACAGCAAAACTTCGAGGTTGTGTGGATCTCACTTCAGGAAAATTTTGGAAATTTGCCCCTAAAAATAGTGCTTTAATTTGTTTTTAGAACTTCTATAACGACCAAATAAAGATCACTCCTCATAAGTCACAGAATTTTTAAGGAAAATCAGCACATACTCCAACATTTTTAGGAGTGTTTAGGAGTTCTCCAGAAATTGTTTCGAATTCTTATCCATAAAAGTAGAGTTTTGATTTTGACTCATCTTGGGAACTTAAAAATATATTTTCTGATTTTTAAAAGTTTTGATAATAAATTATTAATTTTTTCGTATGGAACTGGAGAGCCGCAACTTAACATCAAAAGAGCCGCATGCGGCTCGAGAGCCGCAGGTTGCCTACCCCTGCCCTAGTACAAAATATTGTTATAAAAGATAAAATATTTTATATTTTTCTAAGCTGATTGACTTGAAATGTCTCTCAGACTTTCTTTTATGGAAAAATATTACAAAAGTCTGTTGTAATTTATTACAATATATAGATATTTGGGAAGTTGGTAAACCCTGTTTTTTCGACAACACCATTTACCGTTCAAATAAAATATTTTTACAGTTCTTAAATTCATGAATCTAAATTTTTGACAGTCGGAAAATGTTGCCAACAGATAAAAGATTATAATACAAAAAAATGAGCCAAAATAATTCAGTTTAAATTTGATTTATATCGAGTTAATTAAAACTGACCCATTTTACCCCAAGACATACTTTACCCCAACCTACCCTAGCTTAACAGAATTGTTTCTTACGTTGAAAAGAAAAGAAAAATAAGAAATGAAGAGACTGAAAAAAGCTAGAAAGCCAATGTGATTTATTATTTGAAATGTTTGAAATCGGATATTTTTTTTCTTATCTCTACAATGCTGGCGAAAGAAAGAACAATCATTATTTTGATCGGCTCTGAGGGCTGCTGAGAAGCAGCCCCTTTTCCTTAACAGATTCGCGTGCTAAATTCTTGATATTTTGATATGATATGATACAGCAAGATACAGCTAATACTCTCAACAGTTTTCATACCCTCGTTTGGTATATTTCCGGGGGCTGTCGACCCAGAAAGAAATCTATTGGCGAGACTGGGGCAGAGTATTTTGACTGTTGTGCGTAAGGGGAGGGAATGATTACTAGCATTACGGCTATGCAGAGAATTATAAATTTAAAAAAAGCGATTAAGAGAAAAAAAAAAGGGAAATATGAAATATTTTTTTAAATATTTTTAAGTTAATAAAAATTGGAATTTAGGAAAATTTTGGTTGGGGGTGCTGCAGCCCCGCACCCCCTATGGATGAGCCGCCACTGATTCTACCTCTTATAAGGCACTTAACCATTTCCTGAAAGCATCACACAGCAATAAAAAATTAACCCCCATAACAATGAACCATTTCAATAAAAATTTAAAATTATTAACGAACTTAAAAGTAGAAAAAATGCTTACTTTCGTAGTCGATGAAAGATCCACAGAGCAAGGCCTCAGTCTCCAAGGCCTGCCTCACTCTGAGATAGAGTCCGAGATGTCGACGATACACTGATGCCCGTACCTTCAACGCCAGCCTGGCACACAAACACGAGGGGGGAGCTTTTTGTTGTTGGGTTGTTGGTAGTTGGTTCAATGCAAACTACGGCCAAATGCGTCCCGCTCGCGTATATCCGAACCCTCAAGCGTGCAACGCATTGGCGCGGTTTCAAAAGTTGCGCGCTTCGCCAGACTCGCGCTAAACGAAATCTAGATAACTAGCTCTCTCTAGATAACTAGCTACGGCAAACCTATTTGCTTATGAAGTGAGGTGTTTAAAGGAAAAGCCAACATTCAGGAACATGCATGCTTGCGTACGCTGAACTAGCAATATGAAACCGAAACTGAACTTTGAACTCGGGGTTTTGGTACAGTGGCGTTTTGTTTTGCACTAACCACCGCTTAGCTTCGTTCCTTTACATGCCATTACTCCATAGATCGTGGATTCTTAATATGGATGTGAAACATATTTCCGAGCAACTTTCTTCAATTTATCCTTCGTTGTTGGTTGATGAAACTAAATCCATCACGGAAAACTATGTTCTTAGACTAATTTTAAAAGAAAGACGATGCAGAAAATTTCAAAATACTTTGTACCGAATAGTAATATCCAAATGATATGTATTCTAAGTACTTTATAGTATTGCTAGAGTACTACATGGCCATTTCATATTATCAATAATATTTACATTTATTTCCAAATATCAGTAAAAAAATAGAATACCCTCAATTATTATTCTCGGAAAATATTATCGTTTTACAAAACTATTCAAGAGCTTTTAAAAAGAAATAACTTTATATATTCTGAAAAAATTCATAATTAATATGTTAAGAGTGTTAAGCTAATATAGCCTCAATTTTTAATATTAATTTTCCAAACTTTTACATTACCATTAATTACAATATTGAAAAGATATAGTCTTAAGTTTACACTAGATTAATAACACTACTCGACAAAAAAATAGGGTCAAAATGCTTCTGACACAAATCAAGCAGATTCTTATGTAAAATGAACCCCTGAATCCGAATCCGACCCCCGTTTTTCTCCATAAGGCTCAGATTTTCGGGGAACAGCCCCTCCCCCTTTTTGAGTTTTTCAATGACTTAATGACTTTGAAGTCGATTTTCAGGGGCAAAAACATAAGCCTTTAAATTACACCCGAGGGAACAAAAAAGGTTAAAGCTTCTAAAATGTACAAATTTGTATCCAAATGAATAAGTTTAAGGGGTTAATACCCCCCTGAAAATGCAAAAAAATCGTTAAAAATTATAGAGATTATTTTTGGCTATTTTTTCCTCTAATTTTTTACGCAGTTCATCATTAAAGAGTCCTAACCCTTCCCAAAGGACCCAAATTTAATGAATATATGCATCAAGGATTTTTGCTAAAAGCGGTTGAGGCTACAAATTTGTACATTTTAGAAGCTTTAACCTTTCTTGTTCCCTCGGGTGTAATTTAAAGGCTAAAGTAATAGTTTTTGCACTTGAAAATCGACTTCAAAGTCATTAAGTCATTGAAAAACGCAAAAAGGGGGAAGGGCTGTTCCCCGAAAATCTGAGCCTGATTAAGAAAAACGGATTCGGATTCAGGGGGTCATTTTACATAAGAATCTGCTTGATTTGTGTCAGAAGCATTTTGACCCTATTTTTTGTCGAGTAGTGTAATTTGAGATTTATAATACATGCTATGCTACCATGTAAACTCCTACATTCAAAATTAAAAATACTTCATTGACCATCATACATACTTCTGAATATTATAGTTTTATAAAAAAATTTATTCACTATGACTTCAAACGAGAAAATTATTTGGATGAAATGTCTGTCAGCAGCAAAACAGAAGCAAGCGGTGATAAAAAAGTATATGATAAAGAATAGAATGTAAACCTTGTAAGCAAAAAATTTCACGAAAGTTCACACAATTTCTTACATAAACACATAATCTTAATTACGTTCTTCAAATGCTTTGTTAAAGAAAATTAAGTTCTTTTTAGAAGCCTTGGATATAATAAGCTAAGAATTAAACTATTTTGTTAAAATTTCGTTGCAAAGCAAGCGTTTGTTTACATTCTGTACACCGTTTGATGGTTCGATCTCGACTCGAACGCTATGGCGGCGTAGAGGCATTCGCGTGTCCATATTTAGTGCCAAACTGTGCGGCGCTCTTCAAACCGCGCCAATGCGTTGCACGCTTGAGGGTTCGGATATACGCGTCCCGCTCTCCGTTTCCGAGGCAGTAGGGTTCAGAAGAATGGATCCAAGGGGGTATATTGGCGGATCCAAGTTTGACTTTGGAGGGGGGTGGGACACCCGGACACCAAGAGTTTGATTTTTTTCATTGTGATAAAATAAGGGATAATGTTCAAAACATTGAAAGTTTTTACATCCTATGCATTGTAGAATTTCAAAACTTCAAAATTAGTTTCTTCATTTTTTTGAAATTTTATTTATTATTTTAATCCTGTTTAACTTTCTGTGCAAGGGGTAGCCAGGGGGGTTCTTTTTGACCATAGAAAAGGGCAAAATTAACTAATATTCCCTCCCTTCTCGCTACGCCTCTGCATCTGCGAGGGCATGTACTGACTGAATAAATGCTAAAAATACTTAATTTGAGTGTTGAATTTCTATGATTAAGCTCCCCAATTGAAATATAAATCTCTCACATATCGGTATTAAAATTTATTATATTTCAATTTATAATATAATTAGACCCAATTCATATGATTGTAACAGTTCACCAACTGGTATTGGGTAATTTTTTTGGCCTCAAGAACTTGACCTCAACGAGGGATGATTTAGATAAAATAAATATATTTTATTTATATCTAACAATGAGTAAGGCTAAGCGGGCATTAGAGACTTTTGTCACGGCGACAGAGACAAAATTATCACCCTGGCTTATTGCAAGAAGCTAGAGAGCACACGCACAGGGGACGAGACTCTTGGCCGATTGTCAAGAATCTCTCCATAGAAATGCATTGCTCTTCAGTGACTAGTATTATAAGTCGCCGTGACAGAAGTCTCTAGTGCGCGCTTAGCCTAATCGGTAACACGCAAATTAGTAATGACACCGATTTTTGATAACTAAATATGATCCGGAGGTCTACGTTGCTGTGCGTTTAGAAATTAATCCCAAGTCCTAAGTAAGTTGTAACTATGAAATTCTTCCAAATATTCTCATTTTTATGCTATGGCTTATAACAAGGGTTGAAAGCGGTTTTGATCATTAATTACTGGAATATGTCTTATATATTTGAATTACTTATAACTTGCCTCCTCAGGGTTAAAAGTTAAATACGTAATAAATTCCATATAAACCAAGTTTTGAAGGATTTTCATATTTTTTCGGTTGCTGAAAAGCGCGGCTTTGAAAATATTAAAAAAGAAGCTTTCTATAAACTGGCAACCACGTATACTGTCAGCAGAATTTAATTTAAAGCTTGCCACAAGAAATGTTGCGTCGTAATTTCAATAGTAAGTACATTAAATTTTATTTGAATTTTAAAATTAAGGAGTGTTTGCTGCAACACACACAGTAAGCTTATAACTCCAATAAAAAGCTAATAGAATCAGCGGTGTCGTAGTTAAAAAAATAAGGGGAATTATATATATATATATATAGGTATTTTTTGTGGGGAACAAGAGGTAATTTTAGTCGTCTTTCCTATGTCAAAAATGAAAATTATTATTTTAGTTTCAATATAAATTGGAGGATTCTCTTCCCTTGGCTACACTTTGTGGTTGGAATGAGCTCCTTGTTGCAGAACGAGCTTAAACATAAGTACTTATTTATTATAGATATATTTGCATAAAGTACGATTATAGATATATAAGACATCTATAAGCTTAATATCCAATCTTGTCAAATAGGTATCTTAACTTTGTTGTATATTATACTATATTTTGTATAGTAATTTCAGCAAAGCTGAGGAAAGGGTTGGAGTAGGCCAGATAGGAAGGTGGAAGGGAAGGGCAACCGGCCGATCGGACGGCTTGAATTATATCGGCTGTGCCCTTGCCAATAAGAATATTTTCTAAACATTAAAACTAATCAAGGGATTTCAAGACTGTATAATACGAAAAATTATCGAAAAGTCTAAAGTTCATGAAGTGCACGGTAAAATGTTTGCATGGGACAGGTAGGATTACGTTATAATTGTAGAACTTTTAAAAACAAATTTCATATTTTTACGTAATTAACTTTTTTGAAGTTGGGCAATTCGTTCTGAACTAAATGGTAGTCTTGTTCGATAACCAGATGTTCTATTAAAATACCCCCTTAAAACCGGATTTTTGCGAATTAAAAGATAAAAATGTATTGATTTTTTGTTTCTTTGAAAAAATTTTTAAGCATTAAATTTAATGATTTAAAATAAAGAAACGATTACTTTCTATTTTAAATACAGATTTAAATCTCAAAATAGTAATTGAATTTCAAAACTTGACTAGAAAAATAAGATTATTTAAATTAAAAACTTTAAAAATAAAACGTTTTCTCGTTTCAGATTCAGCGGTATAGTTTTGAGATTCGGTAATAAATGATCTTCAGATTCAGCAGCACCGTCAACGGAATGATACGTAAATACCCATTTTCTTTCTGAACTAAGCTAGATCATCCAAGGGAAAAAAGGAATGCCACTATTATTTAATAAAATATATTTTACTTTAAGAACTAATTTTAAACTTTTCAAATTTTACTAAAAATGTCTGTTTTTGAAGTTAGAACGATACAAAAATCGGAGCCCTTGTCCAATCAGTCATCCAAAGTACGATTAGGTTTATTGCGGTAGTATGCCTTTGTGTGTCAGTCCACGACGTTGTAAACGCAAAGTTAATCTGCCTTCTTTTTTGAATGATGTGATGCTTGGCTTGTTTGTGGCAACAAAACTATCGATATTAAAGACGGACATTTTTTTTACAAAGTATTGTAGCGGACCTAACCATAGACCTAGACCTAACCCTTTCAGCCTGTTTTAACTAATTTCGGGTGATTTGAAATGTTTTTTTTTCTGGTTTTTAAGATTTTCATACTTTGGGACACGCTGTTTCCATGCATTTAGTCATTTAAGAGAAAAACAAAAAGTGCAATAAGTGTCCCAACTCCCGTAATCTTTCTACAACACCGAAAATTGTCCGTGGGTTTGATATCTCTCCCGAAATTGAACGAATAGACTAGCCTCTAAAGTGATCACTTGATTCATCACTTTTATTTATTTTCGAAATACTATTCACAATTTCACGCCGAACTATAAAGAAGGAACCTCACCATGTCACGTGTAAGCATTGGAATGTAAAGAAATTGAGGTTTATTCGGATTTTATGCAAATTGTCTGGTGTCCGGTTGATTGTAGGGTAGGGTGTCCCTTATTTAGGCGTTTTTATAAAAAGTTGAGGAATCTTTTGCGACACCCCCCAATTTTTTTCCTTTTGGTACCCTAAGACTGTGTGCAAAATCTTAAATCGATCAGATAATATTAACACGTGCCCCAAACGGCCTAAAGTTAGAAAAATTGGACTTTTTTCTCATTTTTTCGAAAATTTTTAAAAATGTGTTTAATAAATCCGTTGCCGAAAAATAGGGATCTAACACATTTAAATAATCTTATTTGACCGTTTTTCATTACTATTTAGGCCAAAATGCCTAGTTTGTAACCTAGCCATCAATCAGAAAATCCTCAAATTTGTCCATTTTACACTGAGAATAGAAGAATCAAAAAGCAGTGGTAAATGACTTAAAACCGCAAAATTCTATGACTAAACACCATTTATAGACCATATTGATGTGGAAATTAAATATCTTGAGCTCAAATTCATTATGGGTTGCTTGATTACGGACGCCATATTGGATTGCATTAAAACTAAAAAAAATTCTGGAAAACCGGTATGGGCATGTTTGATATCAGGTATTGGGTGTTTGATGTTTCTAAACTAAATTAAGACTAATAAAATCTTTTAACACAACTTTTTAAAGTTCTTTATGCAATTGTAAAGGCCAGTAGATCTTCTTATACAAGTGCAAACCACGATTTCTAAACTATAGATGGTAATAAATTCTAAACACATAAAACCGGCAAGAGTAATTCTGGAAACAAGTAAAAAATAAGACATCAATGTGTCCACGAGTATTTTATTCCATATGTTAGTTGAAAAGCTACAGTAGATACAAAATTAATCCGCTCTTAATAATGATTGAGTTATACTCTCAGAAGATAAGCAATTAACCATGCTTATAGAAACTGTTTATGTACTGTATCATAATTTTATACATTAACATAAAAAATACCTGCAATTCAATAAATTAGTGTTATTAAAACAATAAAACACTGATATGGCAATGTTCGTGGCTATGATAATATGTTAAATATTAACTACAGTTTCTATATAACTCTTCTACTATACCCTTAGTTCTTCTTCACGCTGACAACTTTTAACTTTTCATCAGTAAACGTCCTTAAAGAAGCAATTAGAATTCGAGTAAATTTTTTGTGAAAATTGTTTATGAAATTAAATTATTTTAAACCCACAAAGCCTTCTTTAAAAATTCAGAGGTAGTAGAAAACTTACAGAGCGAAGTATAGCTCTGACTTAAAAATATACTTTAAAAAAGAAATGATTTTAAGAAACTGTTGTTTATAATTATGATATTTAAAAGGCCAATATAAATGTCTTAGTTTTTAATGACACTAATTTGTTGAATTTCAGGTATTTTTTATGTAAATGTATAAAATTATGATACAGTACATAAACAGTTTCTATAAGCATGGTTAATTGCTTATCTTCTGAGAGTATAACTCAATCATTATTAAGAGCGGATTAATTTTGTATCTACTGTAGCTTTTCAGCTAACTTATGGAATAAAATACTCGTGGACACATTGATGTCTTATTTTTTACTTGTTTCCAGAATTATACTCTTGCCGGTTTTATGTGTTTAGAATTTATTACCATCTATAGTTCAGAAATCATGGTTTGCACTTGTATAAGAAGATCTACTGGCCTTTACAATTGCATAAAGAACTTTAAAAAGTTGTGTTAAAGGATTTTATTAGTCTTAATTTAGTTTAGAAACCTCAAACACCCAATACCTGATATCAAACATGCCCATACCGGTTTCCCAGAATTTTTTTTAGTTTTAATGCAATCCAATATGGTGCCCGTAATCAAGCAACCCATAATGAATTTGAGCTCAAGATATTTAATTTCCACATCAATATGGTCTACAAATGGTGTTTAGTCATAGAATTTTGCGGTTTTAAGTCATTTACCACTGCTTTTTGATTCTTCTATTCTCAGTGTAAAATGGACAAATTTGAGGATTTTCTGATTGATGGCTAGGTTACAAACTAGGCATTTTGGCCTAAATAGTAATGAAAAACGGTCAAATAAGATTATTTAAATGTGTTAGAGCCCTATTTTTCGGCAACGGATTTATTAAACACATTTTTAAAAATTTTCGAAAAAATGAGAAAAAAGTCCAATTTTTCTAACTTTAGGCCGTTTGGGGCACGTGTTAATATTATCTGATCGATTTAAGATTTTGCACACAGTCTTAGGGTACCAAAAGGAAAAAAATTGGGGGGTGTCGCAAAAGTTTCCCCGAACTTCGATTTTAAGGGACACCCTATTGTAGGGTTGTGTATTTGTCCTTTTTTATGTGTCCAAAGGTTTTTGATTGTTTTTAGCGTTTTGATTAATTCTGTGATCCTTGTAATTTGTCGTGAAGACAAATCAGTTGATACGGTTTGATATGGATCTCAACCCCAAACGTATGGTATTATTTATCCATAAAATTGGATCGGGATATATTTTTATAATGAACGGTGCTTTTGGAATTCATATTGAATCTCCTAGATGACGCCACCACAATTTTGAGGGGAGCCGCCCTGGAAAATGTCGGATCCCAAACCCTACACTAAACTTTTGGTAATAAACAATAAATTAAATACACACAAAAAACGATAAAGTGAATTTGTATTGCATAATACTGTGATTTACCCTAAGCGTTAAAGAGCCACTTTAACCTAAAAATATTTCCATTCACGGCTATACACTATACATTAAAACTGTTCATCGTAATGATATTTAAAGGAAATATAAATATTAAGATTATTTTTATGAAAACTTTCAATGTTTAACAATTATTTCAAGAACTGTATATTAAGAAAGTAATTTTTTAACCTGTGATTGTCATCAACACGTCTGTCTTTCACGCTGCTTTAAAATTATTTTTCTATTCTTGAGCATATATCTCTATGCTCCTAAGCAGCATTCTCTTCAGCATCTTTAATTTACTCTTGAATCTCTACTCTAAAGATCTGCTATTTATCATCCCTTTGATCTTAAACTTCTCTTTTTAGCTAAGGTGCCTAGAGTTGATTTATACATTTTCATGGCTGTTTCACAGGAACAGTTATTTAAATTTCTCTTGGTGACCCCTATTTTAGTGTTGTAGCACCCTCATCGCTGACCATTTGTGTAATAAAAAAAGAATAAATTATTTCAAAGCCCATTTCTGGTATTTATTAGTCCATTTCTTTTTTGGTGAGAATAGATTAGAACACGGTACTTATGTTTTTTCTTATTTAGGCGACATCATTATTTTCTTCTGAAGCCATCATTTCTTTCGGTTGTGGTGGAGAAACATACTTCAAGAACATCATCTCAAAGTGTAAGTTTTATATAATAACCACTCTGTGTTAAACATGAAATATACTAAAAATCATCATAATAATTCTTCATAAATACAAATATTAGAAGTAGAAGTTAAAATTTATTTTTGGGAACTAATATAGTTCTCCCACCTAAAGAGAAAATTTTGACGTCGTACAATATTGTGGTATTGTTACTTACCTTAATTGTGGAGGTAATTGTAATTCATAAACACTGAAAAACATTTTGTGCCAAGTCTGTGTGACTATAATTTAGATTTTAATTTTTTTCAAAGTTTTTCTTGTGGAAGTCGGACTATACATAATTTTTTTTCACATAATAAGGAAGTTGCTTGTGTCAGATTTTCAAAAACAAACAAGTGTTCTGTTTGTTTTTTTGTATGGTAAAATGAAATATCTAGTCAATTTTTCAAAAAAATGTACAGGTAATTAAATATTTTAATTTAAAAGTTGAGAAAAAAACACGTGACTGAAAACGTTTATTGTTTAAAATATAACGATGAGGTCAACAATCATACCATCAACTCCATTGCTTTCCAACAATGTTTATCGTACGATGACATCACATCCCAAAGTCTTGGCGTTTTCGCGCGCTTTTAAAAAGGGGATTTTTGTTAATTTCTTTGGCAATCAAAAAATTTCTCGATCGGCCTCAAATTTTGGGTAGTTGCTTATTTTTGCAAGAAGAATTAATTAAAATAAATAAATAAAATCATGCAACTTCCTCATTGTAGTTAAGTTAGCCTTCAGAAGTTATTGTAACTGGTATTCGTTAACCATAGTAAAACGGGGTTCTTTTCTAAAATGGTGGATCCCTTTTAGGAGTAACACCCTAGTTAAAAGCTTTAAGAGTTATTATTTATAGAACTTTAATCAAAAATTTGATTTCTTAGTTTCCTATTGTTCAATATGTAATTTTTATGCATAAAACTTAAAAAAAAACCATTCGTTTATCCGATGTTTAATGTGACATGTATTTACCATTTTTAAGGGAGGGAGATTAAGTTAAGGGTTCATTATAAATCTCATTGCATTACCATTTTTTCATGAAAATAAGATGAATTGGTACATATTGATGAAGTTTTTTTGTAATAGTTTTAAAATGGCTTGTAGATATAGCAACCTGATACATAGGAAGTACACCTAGATTCGCCTTTGAACTCTGGATCGCACAGAAATTTTCTTTATATACCTGAAAAAAATTGACGTTGTTGGAAATAGTTTCTCATGATTAAAATCCTTAATGCTTCATGATAGCTAATCTCTAAAAATGCGTATAACTTAACTTTACATTTGAGGTAACAGATAAATACATTTAGTAATAACCCATATAATATCTTTACAGATGGCAGCACTTAAGGGAGTGTACTGTAAGAGAAGGGAGACTTTTAAAAGGCCGTTGTAGTATACATATTTTTGTACAAGGAGTTTATAGATATCACGAAAAAAGTCCCCAGAACTTAGTGATATGATATAGATATGATATGAACTAATCAACTAAAAATACACTATGTTTTTGAAGAAAACTGGTAAAAAGCTCAAAAACTCTAGACAGAAGGAAATCTAGACAAAAGGAAAGGACATCTTAATTCATGTTCACAGATATGCCCGAAACCTCACATTTGAAACAGTATGTAATGTAAGAATTTTAGAGGAATTTAATTTAGAAATAGGGGCAAAAAAAGTATATGGAAGCAAAAAAAATAGTTGATTTATGTTATGGGAAAAATATGGGAATCAGAAAAGAATTTTCAATGTAAAGTAGGTTTGATGTCAAATTTAAGATTATCAAACAGCTTTTTCATTAATTAATGTTATATTTTTGTAAGTGTAACAGTAAGGCATCTTAGAACAGGTTTTTTTATTTAAAAATTTGATAGTATGAATGGAGAATTGCAGCATCTCTTACAATTCTGAATATTCAATTTTAGTCCAGTAACTTGGTGTCAAAAATAGGGTGTTTCAGGAAAAAAATACAGAAGTTTTTTTTTCAACGGTTTTATATGTTTTCGAGGATGCTGAATCCGAATCTGAACTTTGCATACAAAATTTCGAATGGCATTTTGTGAAAATTCGAAAAAACCCTGAAATTTCACCTCATTTTTTGGTTTTTTGTTTGTAGAACGGAAAGTATGGGTTTATCATGAAAATGTTAAATGCAAAAAATAAAGGTGATAAAACAAGCTACAAAATTGTCAATTACAACTTTTTCGTCAGACTAATAGTTCGGCCGCTAGAGCGCGTTGAAAATAGGGCATAATTTGCGCCTGCGGGTAAAAATCCAGAAAATCGAAATTTCATCTAAAAAATAAAGTATTTTTTAAAATAAGGTACTTTAAAAACTAGTTTTATAATGTTTCACATGAAATAAACCATCTATTTAGTCTATTAATTAGTATTTAAATGCATTTTCCTCAGCAATTTTCTTAAGAACGCAGTTTCAATAGAAGACAATAGTGTAATGATAAGTAAGTTGCTTGGTTGAAGAAAACATACAGAAGTTTTTTTCTCAACGGTTTTATGTTTTCGAGGGTGCTGAATCCAAATCTGAACTTTGCATACAAAATTTCGAATGGCATTTTGGTGAAAATTCGAAAAAACGCTAAAATTTCACCCCATTCTTTGGTTTTTTGCTTTTAGAACGGAAAGTATGGGTTTCTCGTGAAAATGTTAAAAGTAAAAAATAAAGATGATAAAACAAGCTATAAAGTTGTCTTTATAATTATTTTGTCCGACTAATAGTTTGGCCACTAGAGAGCGTTGAAAAAAGGGCAAAATTCGCCCTAGCGGTGGAAAAATCCAGAAAATGACCATTATATTCCTAAAAAAGTCATTTTTCGATTTAGATAACTAAGAAAAACTACATTTATATTTTCTTACATGATATAATCCTACTATTTATCTCAAATATTATTTATTTAATGAATGTTCTTTAGGAATTCCCTCCCAAAAACGCAGGTTTTTTAGGCAAAGAAAAATCCAGTTGTTATTTTCTTTTTTGTCCTATGCACCGATTCCCAATGAAAACTTTTGTTAAGCATTAAAAGTAAATTTTTTATCTACTACGCTTATTGCTTTTTATATTATCCTCTCCTGCTCACAAACTTATAAAATCTATGAATAATTTTTCTTTCTGGAAAACTATAATTTTCTGTTGTAGATTATAAAAACTCCTTGCATGATTATTAGAAATGATACCAAAATTCACAATAACTTCTTGACACGTGGAATTATAATATTTATTTATCAGTTTCTACACCAAGGAATGTGAATCCAATTGATTTGTTAGAGATGAAATTAAGCATAGCTTAGTAATAATATAAATTACATGATGGTCGCAGAAAATTATCCTAGTATATTCTTTAAAGTGATGAACATAATGGTTTTCTCCATTCGGGAATGGGGTTTTATCATGTAAGAAATTATAAATGTTTTTCTTAGTTATCTAATTTGAAATAGGACTTTTTTAGGAATATAAGGGTCATTTTCTGGATTTTTCCACCGCCAGGGTGAATATTGCCCTTTTTTCAACGCGCTCTAGTGGCCAAACTATTAGTAGGACAAAATAATTGTAACTGACAATTTTATAGCTTGCTTTATCATCTTTATTTTTTACTCTTAACATTTTCACGAGAAACCCATACTTTCCGTTCTACAAGCAAAAAACCAAAAAATGGGGCGAAATTTTAGCGTTTTTTCGAATTTTCACCAAAATACCATTCGAAATTTTGTATGCAAAGTTCAGATTTGGATTCAGCACCCTCGAAAACATATAAAACCGTTGAGAAAAAAACTTCTGTACGTTTTCTTCAACGAGCGAGACTTACTTATCATTACACTATTGTCTTCTATTGAAACTGCGTTCTTAAGGAAAATTGTTGAGGAAAATGCATTTAAATGCTAATTAATAGACTAAAGATATGGTTTATTTCATGTGAAACATTATAAAACTAGTTTTTAAAGTACCTTATTTTAAAAAGTACTTTATTTTTTAGATGAAAGTTCGATTTTCTGGATTTTTACCCGCAGGCGCAAATTTTGCCCTATTTTCAACGCGCTCTAGCGGCCGAACTATCAGTCTGACGAAAAAGTTGTAATTGACAATTTTGTAGCTTGTTTTATCACCTTTATTTGTTGCATTTAGCATTTTCATGATAAACCCATACTTTCCGTTCTACAAACAAAAAACCAAAAAATGAGGTGAAATTTTAGGGTTTTTTCGAATATTCACAAAAATGCCATTCGAAATTTTGTATGCAAAGTTCAGATTCGGATTCAGCATCCTCGAAAACATATAAAACCGTTGAGAAAAAAACTTCTGTATTTTTTTCCTGAAAAAACTACCAAGTTACTGGACTATTTTAAACTATTGAAAATTATCTCCTGATTCCAAAAATATGCTTGTCTTTTCCCACAATTTTTTTCAGTTAGTTATGAGATATTTTATTACAGAAAGCGCCTAACAGTGTGACGTCACATGTGCCTTTTGGAAATGTGGGAAACTCAGTTTTCATCGAAACACTAGGCTGTAGACGCCTGTAGTTGGTCGACTTAATTTGTATTTGTATTTGTATAGGCTATAAAAAACTAGAGCTTAGTATTTCAAAGCGAAATGATGGCACAAGCTGTTTCAGCTCAGACAGAAAAGAAGCTATTTTTAATTGAAAATAACTTAAAATTTAGGGCTTTGAAAGGTAAATTAAAATGTTTTTTGGAGGTTTTAGGTCATTCTGAATACATTAAGTTTTAAAAAGTTTTTTACTTCAATTATCCATTCCCTAAGGAGATAATTGGTGAAAAAATTATTTGATGAATTTAATATATTATACAGGGTGTCCCATAAATAGTGGGTCACACTTCTAGGGGGGATAGTAGACACCTCGACGAGTCAGAATCACATAGGAATCGGGGGTCCCAGACCAAATCCCAGGGAGTTAAAAATGGAGCGACACCCCAAAAAAAGTATTGAAAAATTCAATTTGTAGAAGAACTGCTATTGGTAAAAATTTAATTATGGTCTCAAAAATTGTGATTTAATATGATCTTTAAAATTATCGCAAAAGTATTCACCTTAAAATTTTTTTCATTATGAAAAAAGTTAAAAAACCACAAAAAATGTGAAAATTCTGCCCAAACCTCATTTTGTATTTCGAAATCCTTTCTTTTGATTTTATAATCTGAAAGATCATAGTTGTAAACCCTTAAGTTCAAAGTGTCACGTAAAAACCATCAATATTCAATGCTTGAGATCCTGTTAAAGCACGGTATAAGTCCGTTTTTTTCGTCCGCAGACTGTCGTTTTGGAAACGGCTATAGGAAACCAGTTTCCGCACGCAAAAAACGAACTTTAACAGGATCTCAAGCATTTAATATTGATGATTTTTACGTGAAACTTTGGACTTAAGGGTTTACAACTATGATCTTTCAGATTATAAAATCAAAAGAGATGATTTCGAAATACAAAATGAGGTTTGGGCAGAATTTTCACGTTTTTTGTGTTTTTTTAACTTTTTTCATAATAAAAAAAATTTTAAGGTGAATACTTTTGCGATAATTTTAAAGATCATATTAAATCACAATTTTTGAGACCATAATTAAATTTTTACCAATAGCAGTTCTTCTACAAATTGAATTTTTCAATATTTTTTTTTGGGGTGTCGATCCATTTTTAACTCCCTGGGATTTGGTCTGGGACCCCCGATTCCTATGTGATTCTGACTCGTCTAGGTGTCTTCTATCCCCCCTAGAAGTGTGACCCATTATTTATGGGACACCCTGTATATTAACTGTGTTTGAATAATTTAACAATAAAATAAATTGCACAAAAAAATTTGAAAAATAACTTAATTAAAAGTGTCTCAAGGTGATCTACTCTCCCCACACTGTATATTTTTTTTGCAATCTTGGTTACTGGTGCAAATTTTTTTTTATCACAGGTATGTTGACAGGCCTATTGAAGTGGCTTAAAAGTAGAATAGGATTCTAACTAGAAAGAATTCACTTATGGATTGCTCGAAAGAAAGTTTGAATCAACCTAAACCTGGGTTTCATAGTTCCAGCAGAAAAAGTCCTAAAAGCTTGGAGATTGAAAAGAATATGGCTGCTCAAATTTTCTCAATCGTAAAAATACTAGCATCTTCATCAAAGACTTCAGACAGGAGGAGATGAAAGATTTGAACTGTGCTTTAGGATTCTTCAAAAAGTCAAACGCTTTTAAAGGTACGTAAATATCTAAACATTGTACGATATCAAAATGTACCTGAAAAAAGCCTTAGCATGACTTTCATGCTGTTGGCAGATTCTATCACGCATTGTAAGGAATTGCATTTAAAAATTTTCACTAAAATGACGAAAGATTTTCAGTAATTTTAATATTTACGTTCTTTTTTTCTTTTGAAAACTTAATTTTTCCTCTTACTTTCAAATAGTTAAAATGTGTTTAGTAGACTAGTAATAATCTAGTATTTTGGTGGATTATTTCAATTCCCTTAATCATCATTGGCGTCATCAACACCAAAATATTGAGGACGATCCAGGGATTACAACAACCATCATAGTCAGCCCTTCTCCTAAACTTGATTTATTAAATAATAATAATAATATAAATAAATAAACGGTTAAAGTTTCAGACCCCTTTCTGGGTGTTTCCCCGTAAAATGGTCGGAAAATCGACTCTAAAAAAACGGGATCAAACTCATTTTTGGTAAGCTAGTAATGCATATCGATTTTTAAAATATTACTCCGGTTTGAATGCTAAAACTTTTGCTGTATTAGAAAAAAAAACAGAACTTTTGCTGTAAAGAAAGAAATATTTAAAGAATTCACACTTTTTGGGCCAGAAACTAAACATTTTAAGGGGAACAACAAAACATTTTAGCGCTGGCTTCCCCCTCCCCCCAATCTCAGCATTGGCTTCAACTTATCCCGAATTAGATAGGGTTCAAAATCTAGGATTGTATACAGTGTCTCCCTCTCCCTCTTAGGACACCCTGATAATTGGTGACACTGGAAAATTACAATTAAAGACCTGGTTTCAAAAACAAGCTAAGTGCCAAAATTAAAAAAAATTAGTTACACCGAAGAACCAATCTAAGTACCATCTCCAACAAGTACCAAGTCGGCTTAGTGCCACAGCTATTACTAGTAGTTCCAAATTAGCCCAAAAGATAATTTATTATGTATATTTCTAATGAGAATATCAAACTAAAAATGATCAAATACGGAAAATTTATTTTTTGGCACTTTGATCGTTTTTGAAGTCTAGTCTTCTTTCTTCTATTATTCTTTACAATTAAGGATTTGAGCTACTTAATCCAGTTAAATTTGGGCCTCTAGAATTTAAAAAGTTTCGCTTTTAAAGAATGCTCTTTATTGGGTTGTATTATGTCCCCCTGTCCTCCCAGGATCGACGCTCGTGACCAGGTCTTACTTAAAGCTTTACAAGTGAAATATTCCCAAGTATAGGAAGTATAAAATATTCTTCACTACCTGTATCGGAATATTTGTTTACGAATTTAAGGACTTTCTATGTGTATGATACATAAGAAGAAACGTTTCTATGGCTAAATGCATGTGATAATGATAAAATATATTTTATGCATGTTTGCAAGCTTCAGTTAGCTTACGATTTTCATAGGTCATAAGTTAACTCAAACGCTACTTGTTGGACCACTTTGAAGTGAATGAACCACAACAAAGGGAAGGTGCATCGCACCCCATTATGTTTTTCTAATGCTTCTGAAAAGTCTTAGAGTATATTTTTAACCGTTTCTTCTTTTTTAGGAAACTGTAGACACTGAAATTGGATATAAGTTCCCCGATTACATTGGTGTCAATCCAGTTGACCAGTTCATGCGACTGAGAGGATTTGATATCTATTTGGAAAACTTCCAAGGTTCCTCTGGTGATCTAGTTGAAATGATTCTGGTTCGAGTTAAAGTTAGGACACATGCGAGTGCAACTCTTGATCGACCCCAACAGTGGCGGCTCGTCCATAGGGGCTGCGGGGCTGCAGCACCCCAACCAAAATTTGCCGAAATTCCAATTTTATTTGCTTTACAATAATATTTAAAAAATTATCCATTTTCCCCTTTAATCTTTGTCCTGAATAACCCTTTTTCAATTAATAATTATCTGCTATGCCGTATCGCCAACTGATTTCTTTCCGGGTCGATCAGCCCCCGCAGATATACCAATCGTGGTATAAACCCTAGCTCATCATATCAAATCAAAATATCAAGAATTTAGCATGCGAATCTGTTAGGAGAAAAGGGGCTGCTTTTCAGCAGCACTGACCAAAAGAATGATAGCTTTTTCCATTGAGAGGGCTGTGAAAAGAAAACTGCGGGAAGAAGAAATATACGATTTCTACCAGTAATAAATCACGGCTTTTTAGCTTTTCTCAGTCCAACACTGTTTAAATTTTTTATTTATAGCTTCTTTTTTTCTTTCAACAAAGTGAAAAAAATCGTTTCGGATGTTTCGGCAAGTTAAAGATTTATGTTTACTTTTTTGTAGCCAAGTTTTTATTTCTTTTTATAATGAAAAAATTAATTTGAAATGTAGATATTAATTAGTTCATATTCGCTTGATAATCTTTATCTTCTTAATAATCAGCTAAATAAAGGTAAGAGACAGTTTTTTAATGCTTATTAAGTGTGAAATCGAAATTTTATATTGTTTCCATCTCTTCTATTTGGTTTTTCCCACGTTTTTAATTTGGCATTATATCACTTAAAATGCGTTGCCAACTTGGTACCGCCGGAGCAGCACCCCTTATAATTTTACCTTCGACCCGCCACTGGACCCCAACTAATTAATTTGTATGTTGAAATGCATGAAACCGTTTGGTGTCTAGTAATAAAGATTTGACTTCTTTCAATTTTGTTCTTATGTAGTTCCCTTATCCTTGCTCGGTCCACGCCGCTCAGATTGAGCATGCGCGTGGACTTGGTATATACAGAACGCGCAGGTATACTTAGAGCGCATGCGCAAACCAGAGGTGGGTAGGAGTTGCAGCCAACAAGGAAGCAGAGATAAGTTCGAAAGATAGCCAAAGAGTAAAGGGTTATCAGGTGTAAGGTAGAAGTAAGAGCAAGTAAAGTCCAAAAGCTGATTTGGTTGAAAGATCAAGTTTAGGGTTTGGTTGACCAGTCGACTTGAGAGTCCAAAAACAACAAAGAACTTTAGTTCTAAGTTCAATAATTCCATTAGAACTAAAGTTCTTTGTTGTTTTTGGACTCTCAAGTCGACTGGTCAACCAAACCCTAAACTTCAACTTGATTTTTCAACCAAATCAGCTTTTGGACTTTGCTTGCTCTTACTTCTACCTTACACCTGATAACCCTTTACTCTTTGGCTATCTTTCGAACTTATCTCTGCTTCCTTGTTGGCTGCAACTTCTACCCAATTCTGGTTTACGCATGCGCTCTAAGTATACCTGCGCGTTCTGTATATACCAAGTCCACGCGCATGCTCAATCTGAGCGGCGTGGACCTAGTTGCATCACCTCAGCAATTCAAAATAAAAACACATTTAAGAGAAACATTGTTTTATTGAAAATATAAAGGTGTTACAATAATTAGAGTCCGAGATTAATTTACCAATAGATGAAGGCTTACAACTAATTTCTTGTGTAGAACGTTCCTTGAATGACCAGATGAAGACTAGGGATCCATTGAATTCTATAAGGAGATAATACTGGTCAACATCTTGCTTGTAACAGTGATCCAATCTATAAAAAAATTGATGGTTAATAAAGCACAACATACGACCAAATAAATAATGTAAACTTTATATATATATATATTTTTAAAAATTAACTGATTTAACCAGAGTGCAGGATAAATTTCTTGTTAGAGATTAGGAAAAACAGGAAACCTCTTTAAAATTTGGTTTTTAAAAGCTGGTGAAAAAAATTCAGTTTAATCGAGTTTTTCTACTTTCAGAACTGATTTTGAATCCTGTGAATGCTTATTATATTTTATTTTTCCATCTTTTGTGCAGTACGGCGCCAATCTTTGCAACCTAGCTAATATGAGAAGATTTTTTCTTGATTGCCCTGATTTAGAAATGTAATTATCTTAAAAAAATTGCGTTTTAAATCAAATATCAGTCTACATAGATTGAAGTCTATAGTAAAGGAATCCTGAGTAAGTACTAGCATGTTTCCAAAGCGTCATTTTTATCACTGCTTTACTATTAATTAAATTGCGAACATCAATGATAAATTTAGACTTCACTATGACTAATACGTTATAGGGATCAGTTCTTTGATAAATTACTTTCGCATTGTGGGGCACCCTTGTCTCGAAAACTCATTATCTATTTTATTTCAACCGCCGGCTATTTATAATAATTATTTTACAGGACCTTTGGATTTCTGAGGTATTGAAGTTATACTGTAATGTTAAGGTATTGTTCTATATATCTATACCCTAGTCGGCCTAGAAAATTTTGGAAACTTACTGTGTTTCGGTTTGTAGGCCTTTCAAAGTTGAGTTTAATATCAACGGTCTACCTAAATCTTCAAAAAGTTAATTACTTCTAAAATTTAAATTATTATTCTTTAAAAAAAATATTAGGATCTTATGTCCCCGAAGAACTTTTGCAGTTACAGTAACCAATATAAAGTTAAAATTCCGAATTTACTCAAAAATAGTTAAAATATTAGGTTAAATGAGTGAGCTAAATTATTATAACATTACTTTGATATTAATTATAAATATAAATTACTCTGATTAAAAATGTATGAATTAGTTTATCAGTTAAAGGAAATTGCCAATAAAACTTACAGAACCTGTAATTTCATAATAGGGACATTAAAAAGGATTATTAGGACTATTTTGGTATTTAAAAATAATGTTTAATTTTTTAAAACTTACTTATTGCAATACATGCTGTACTTTATCCATTAGCAGCTTTCAGGAAACTGGCTTATAAATACGAGAGGTGTCAGCTAAAACCACTGCTAATCTGGAGTCACTTTAAGAGTAAGTGCTTCAGTAACCTACTACATTCTGTAGCCTAGCTTAGTTGCTGGGATTTATGCATAATTCATGATAACCAGGAACACCTGAAGAAAATTTGAAAACTATGCTATATATGAAGACTGAATTTATGAGATATTTGAATAAATTTAGTGATAGAACAAAATAATTTCACTCATTTTTCACTATTTTACTTTTATTAGTTATTTTAAAAACTTAAATTTAAGTGATTTTAAACTAATGTTAAAGGTTTGAAACGCATCAATTTTATCTTTTTAAATCCCTTTGATATACTTATTAGGGTGAATCAAATTCAATCAATTTCCCAGGGGCACAGCGACAAAGGGTGCCAAATGGTCTCAAACTGACGTGTGTAAAATATTATTCGATTATAATAACTCTTTTTGCCTCCGGATTGGCCTCAAAGTTTCGATTAATATAGTAATTTCATGTAAAAATGGACAAACTAAAATCAAGTTTTTACCTCGATTTCACGAATCCGTCATGAATGTAAATGTGCAAAATGGTATAAAAATCATCATTGAAGACTATAAAATAATTATAAATGAAACCAGAGTTGAAATACTCGAGTTGTAATACTACATATTTTAAAATATCTCAATGGTTAGGACTGGTAATCAAAATTTTCTTGCTGGAATCATAAAAATGTGCAAAACTCTTATTGCCAGTTGAGTAGGATTTTAAAAACATTAAATATTTAATAAAAATGGATATGTCAGAAGGTGGGTACCTTTTTTGGGTTATATTTCAATCCCAAGGAAAACATTTGGATAATTGTTTAAAAGTTGAGGTTTTCCTTGAAATTTCTTTGGTATATTAGGAATATTCCATCCCAAGTGACCCCATATGAGTCGCTAATGCCCAAAAATAAATTAAAACCACATATTAAGAGTCAGATTTTTAAAAATTTTCTTAAGAATAGCAGTAGATCCCCGTTTTCAGCATAAGGATCAGTATTATCCCCTAAGTTTTTAAATAAGCTACATTACTTTTCAAATCTTACTTGTAATTATCTTAAACAGTTAAATTTGCTATATTTTAACTTTTATGAACGCATAAGGGAATGCTAAGGAGCCATTTTGAGTCAATCCTCCCTCCAAAGTAGTATAATTTCATGGGCCTGGGTTTCAGTCTATTGTTACAGCAAAAAAATAGGTAAATCATGACTGAGGTGAATCATAACTGATATGCCTACTGAACAAACTATAAATTCGACAATTGTTTCAACAAATTTTTGCGATTATATTTGGATCCCAAAACCACAGCCAGTGAAATAACGGTCCCCTGAATTTTGAAAGCGCGGCATATTTATGAAAAATATAACTATTTCTACTTTTAAGAATTAAAAATACCACCTTGTAGTGACCAAACTTGAGGGAAAATGTATCTGAACTACCAATATTTAAAATATGTACCACTGACAATCCACTGTTTGTGGTCAAAAAAGATCCTCCTATTCTACGGCTATTGTTAATATGATAGCATATTATTAAATTGCCACTTTGGCAGTTGTTTTTGTATTGATTATACATAAAGGTAGCCAATGTGATTAAAATTGCTTTTAAAGACCCTTATTTGTGAGCTTAAGAAGTCTAAAGTTATCTACAAAAAAATTTAATTTGTATAATTTTTAAAAAATATGAAAAATTACATATTTTTGTTCTATTTGAGGCCAATCCGGAGGCAAAAAGAGTTATTATAATGGAATAATATTTTACACATGTTAGTTTGAGACCATTTGGCACCCTTTTCTTGCTGTGCCCGATAGAATTTGTAAAATTTTTTTACGCCATAGGAAAATGACCCACCCTAATAGTAAAGATAGAAGTAAAATATTAAAACTAAGTTTTAATACTTATTCATAAATCAGAAACATATCGAACGAAACATTTATATAAGATATTACACATATATTTAAAAAAATATTAATCATAGTTTCAAGCGTGTTAGTATAACTACAGGTCCCTATCAAAAGATCTTAATACCAATTAAAATACTTAATAACTATGTGGAATCCTCTATAAAATTCCCTATAATTTCAAAAATGTAGGAACAAAAAATTATCAAAATTTGTTTAAGTGAATAAATTATCAAAATTAATTTGTTTATTACCATTTAATAAATTCTATTTAACTATTAAATTCTTTTTGGCATAACCAGGGCTCGATTTCAGCCGAAACGGTCCGGAACGCCGTTCCGGAACCTCTTTTTCTGAAAAAAATTATTCTATATCAGGGGTCTCCTAACTACTGTCCGCGAGACCCATTCTTCAGGCCAGCGGATACCTTTCTATGTAAGAAAAAAGTCCTAAAATGAATTAAAATGAATTTTCGGGAGGAGAACCCCCAGACCCCTCTTATGTACTTAGAACTCAACTTATTATACTTGTTTTCAGATTAAGTTCATAACAGTAAGAATTCTACTAAAAGAATATAAAAAAGGTATATTTCAAATTTTAAATAATATTTTCAATGCATTTTTTCTTTTTAACAAATAACAATATTTATGATTTAATTGTAAGGTTTTTACTTAATTGTTCTTTTAAAACACGATAGTGAACGTGTGCACCCCCATTTGAACTACCCACATTGGTCCATTCAATCCACATCAACCATTTGTCAGAACGCTGGGCAAATTTGCAAAGAAAATTTGAGGCATCTTCAATTCTACCATTTAAGGACTTTAACTACGCATTATATTCTTTAAATTGGCAAAATATACAACACTAATGTTTCATTAATATTGGTTCTTTAATGATTGATGATAGGTCTCACCTCCCTACAAGAGGCACACTGTTGGGAAAAAGTATAACCTGGGGAAAAGTATAAAGTATAAAAGTATAATATAAAAGGTGTATAAAGAGTTCATCGTCTTATACAATTAATAATTAAGTTAGAGCACTCTTCCTAATATAGTACAACACATTTGAATTTATTTTATAAATTTAAATTTGAAAATAAATGTTTAAGTTTTGGTATTAAAAAGTATTCGCTTTTTCAGTTTTGATACCAATAATTTTACCGTTCCGGTACCTCTTTTTTTAGAAATCGAGCCCTGGGCATAACTAAAAATGAGTATCTTTCATGAACGAAAGCGCTAAACGGTTTGAAAATTTCTTATTAGTTAAATAATTTGGAAAGACTTAAAAGAAATAGTTTTTCAGGCAATTTTAATATAGGTAGAATATCTTAAAAGTGAGAAACCTTGTGTCCTGTGTTGTAAAACAATTATATTAACTCAGAAAAACATTAAGCTTACTTCACAATTATGTATTTACTAAAGATAGTAAAGAAATTGAAGCAATGAGTAAAAAAACACATGTGCAAAATGAACTTTTTTTCGAGCTAATAGCATTAAACGGTTTGGTTATCGTCTAAATCGCTATGAATGTGTTTTAATGGTTTTTCAACCAGTGCATTTTTGAGCTTAAAAAGAACTTTAAGTGTATAAAAAATTATAAATTCATGGACAAGTAACGTTTTTTACTTCAACAAAATTTTAGTTGAAAAATGCTTCGTTCATATCAATTTCAATTGTAAAACATCTGACACACAACCTAGATGTGCATATAAAATATTATAATAATTAAAAGGTGAAAGTTACACTTTGAAAAGCAAAAAAAAAGGGTTTCATTGTAATTAACGTGTTTGTGGGACTCAAGAAATTATAACTAAAAATGATTCTCCTTTATACATTCATGGAAATTTGAATACACACGCAAGTTTGTGAAATAATAAAAAAACCCCTAAAATTTTGCTTTAATTGTAAAATATACTTGCGGTACTTCAATGCTTTGAAAAATAAATGTAGTTAATATATTTTCAAATACATTCCGAGAGTTATTGAATAAATCGCCGGTTTAAGGAGCAACATGAGCTATAATACTTGCTAACATTGAGAATTTCTACTAAAGAATTATACTCGTAATAAAATTGTAAGTAATGCAGCCAATCCCACCAACCCTAACGATCACATAAAGTTGTTTAGGAAACATAATACTATACAACCTAACACCCTAGCTGTTTTGAGATTTCCAGTCCAAATAATTTAACCACTTTTAAGTTTTCGTATCAAAGTTTAATCAAGAGGTAAAGAATCAAGATGTTGATTGATTTAATTAACTTAGAAGCTTTTTTTTAGTTTTTTATCACAAAACTTCCAATTACGCTAATCTTTTTTAAAAATTTATCTTGGAAATTTATAAGATTATTTTAAAATTTTCTTTGCTTTTCTAATCATTTGAATATAATATAGATTCTTTCCAGGAATTTCACGATTTCAACCTGTGTACGCCGTGAGAAAAAAATAACCGAGTATAGCACAACCAAATGCTGTATAACTGATGATATTTGTTTTATTTAAATAGATCAAGAAATGCGAGTAATTTTCTAGGAAACAGTAATTTTTTCGCAACATTCATTCATTCAATTAGGCCCAACTCGATCTGTCCATTAAACTAGCTATCTCAAAAGCTGTTGGGGTATTTGCGGTTTTTAACATAAATCAAGAGAGTTTAAATTGTAAAAAAAACTTTTTGGTAATGCCATTATGCCACCCAACCAAGCGCCACGATTTTTGAAGTAGGATTTCGCCTGTTGGAAAAAGAGTTTAGCCCATGTTGTTAAGCGTCGATATACTAATATGACTATTTAAAAAAATGAAAAAAAAAAGATTGACAAATTTCTTAGCATTTTTAAATCCATAAAACTCTAGTTTAGGGAAAAATCCATTTAAAGAGTTAAAAATGTACACAAAATGTAATAAAGCTATATTTTTGAATACCTTAAAATTTTTACACTCACATATATATAATAAAATTTTGTGTGAACAATTCTAAAACTTTTAAACCAAATTCATCTGCTCAGCTGCCATAGTGGAGCAAGGCCTACGGTGCACATCTTCATTTTACTGACCGTGGAGCCTGGGGAATATGCCCGGTTGGCCTAATGTTTAGTTCCCAGGCACTCTTGGTCCTCAGTTTATCAACCCACTAAAAGGACGAATAATTGTATAGCTAATACAAAATCTGAATAAAAATTTTTACGAAATTTCGGTACCAAGTTTTTAAAAAAGCGAAAAGCTTAACAAATTGCATTAATTTAAAAAATATGCTTGCTTACCCAAAATGTCAGGCACCAATTTATTCACCACGAATTTGATTCCAGCTAATTGACAAGCCATGAAGACTTATATTTCCGGAATCTTCTCAGAGACCGCTGGAGATCTAGCGGTTATTCTTGTATAGGGTGGGTTGGGGTAAAATGGGTCACTTTTAAGGTATTTCACATTCTAAGTTTTATTTTATCAAAACTATTACTTTTTAACGATTTCTTTCAATTGGATCTTGACATTACAATCCTTCAAAACAATTTCATCTAACTTTATCAAATATTTTTTAGTTATAAGTTCGTTAAACTTAGCATCACAATAATGACCTATTTTACCCCAGCGTGGTGTAAAATGGGTCTCATTGCAAAAAGATGTCAAAAATATATTTATTACTAAATATACACGAAAATAAGAAAAAAGGCAATCGGCTTAGTCGTTTTTATCTGAAAAAATTTGTTTTAAGTTGTACTTTAATGAAATTGTAAAAGTCCGAAGTTAATGAACATTGTTCAAATGTAGCAATTAAAATACTTCATTTGGAGAAAATAATAAACTTGGTTGACACTTCAATGTATATTTGAAGGATATAAGTTAAAAACATTGTTTTTACTTAATACAGAAGGCCTCCTAACTATGACCCATTTTACCCCAAGTACAAAACATTGTTATAAAAGATAAAATATTTTATATTTTTCTAAGCTGGTTGGCTTGAAATGTCTCTCAGACTTTCTTTTATGGAAAAATATTACAAAAGTGTGCTGTAATTTATTACAATATATAGATATTTGGGAAGTTGGTAAACCCTGTTTTTTCGACAACACCAATGACCGTTCAAATAAAATATTTTTTCAGTTCTTAAATTCATGAATCTAAATTTTCGACAGTCGGAAAATGTTGCCAACAGATAAAAGATTATAATACAAAAAAATGAGCGAAAATAATTCCATTTAAATTTGATTTATATCGAGTTAATTAAAACTGACCCATTTTACCCCAAGACCCACTTTACCCCAACCCACCCTATTCTACATCCATTGGATGAGTCGAGATACCTTCATTTTTAAAGAAAAGCATCTTAGATTAGAACTCATTTACAAGTCATTAAATGTTTTTTCTGTGGTTAAAAATGAATGTTTGAGTTGTTAGTTTGGGGAGTAGCACAATTTTATTGCACTTATATTATTTAGGTTTAGGTAAATCTAACGAATCCGAGCCGGGTGAAATTTGCTTTGCCAATGGCGTTTATAGGCTAGCAATCAGTTCAAATTTCTGCAGAACTGGATTGCCAGAATCCACTATTTTATCGCAATTTTGTTTAGTGCAGACCCGGATTCTTTTGATAAACCCTTGTTATTATTATTTAAGTTTGTGTTGGGGGAAATTCTGGCTTAAATCTAGAAGTGGGTATAAACGCCAAACGAAGTAGTAGCGCCCAAGTGCTCCTAAGTATCCAAGTGAAGTTTGCGACAAAAAATTCGCCAAGAGGTGCCAACCATTTTTACAGAATTTTTTTTACATTTTCCTTCAATAAATGTGTTTGAAAACTTAACATTTTGCCTGGGTTCAATCTTTAATTAGCTATGGAATAACTTTTTATGCCTCAGATTTCTATAATAATATTAAATCTCTTATCCACTTACAAACTAAAATATTATGTCATAAAATATAATTCTTTATTATTAGCCCATATTTAATGTTAGAGACCTTTATTTTCCGCTTGCTTTTATCTTCAATAAAAAATCCATCCATCAAATTAAAACCAGTAACTTGACATTCAGAAATATAGAAGGAAATTATTTTGTACTCAAGACAACCAAAGAAATATTTCGTAAATTATATGCTTTTTTAGGACCTTTTTCTGTTTAATAAATTAAATGAAAATAATTTGATTTGAAGTTTGAAAAAAAAACGTTCTCACCGATGAAGAATGATCGCAGATTTAAAATAATTGATTTAAAGAATATACACATACAACATCTTGGCGCAATAAGATCTTACTTTATTCTTGCGCCTTAAAACACTAATCAAATCAAACCATCAGGATAAAGAATTTTAACTGTAAATTAACATCCAACTTATTTCCAATAAATCAGACAAGCTTCAAACTTACGCAGACTTTAGAAAGGTTTCATGCACGAGTTATTAAAGCTATATTATTTTTTTCAAATGTTTAGAAAAACAGATAGTTCTTTGGCATATCATAATTAGAGTAAAGTAATAACTTGTTAAAACTGGTCAGTGTTTTCATTGCATTAAAATGTTTTACAATCGAAACTTTCAACAGAAAAATCTGGGGTTTTGTAGTATTTCCAAACAATATGAATAAGCCAAGTATTTATCTATGATGAATTGGAATCTTGCGTAATTTTAAGTAATTATAATTAATCCTAATATAAATAATTTATTTAATAGTGTCCTTATAAAACATTTAAGGCACAAACATACTTGGAGAGGGGAATACGAAACCAAATCATGGTCCGGAACCTATTACGAAAACATGATATCTGTAATACGGACATTTAAGCACGGAGGACATTTTAAGCACTGAAGTCATGAATCATCCAACTCGTCATACTCTACTTAAACATCAGTGAATTGTTAATTATCGTGTTTCGAAATTTATAGAAAATGCTGAGTTTTCTGAGTTTATTTAAAGAAAGATGGTTATAAAAATATTCTGATTTAATGTTCAATATAACTTACTTACACAATACTTTTCCTTCTATCATAAAATAGCAATTTTAGAAAGACACGTAAAAACATGTCAGCATTCTTCTAACTAACTAAGTTTAATCGTTGCCAAGAAAAAAAGTGCTAACTATAAATAAATTTGATATCTATTTTCTTGCCCTGATGTCACACATCAGATTAAATTGAAACGCGTGCTTTAACCCTTTATGCCCCAAATTATTTTCCTCATCCTCATCCAAAACATGTCAAGTTTACGTAACTGCAACTATAAATAAACTAAATTTGGCCTTACATGACGAAAATTGGACGAATGTGGAACATTGGGAAGTGCGACTTACAAGTCCCATCTGGGCATAAAGGGTTAAAGCTATCCTCAATAACACCTTCCTCAATCCTAACACACTATCCCCCATAACATTTCATCCACAGCACAAATCAACGAGTTAACCACCATCTCCGCAAACCAAAAAGGAAGCGGGAAATGCCCCCAACACAGAAATATTTCCTGTCACCGGTAAAACCCAGCTCCCAACTCGTTTTCCGTCTCCTTTGATGAGGCAGCGAGAGAGAGGTTTCGGAATCGAGCAACCTCCGCATTATTATCTCGACGTTCCTCCTCTCCCGATTCGAACATCACGCGCCATCAAAGCCCACCCCCCTAAATGACGAGGGGAGGGTGTCGGAGTGACGGATTCTTTTAACGAGCAGCCGATTGGGGAGGTGTCAGCGGGAATAACGAACGAGTCAACCTTAAGGCTTGTTAATTCGGCTTTTCCGCAGGGCGCCGCGGCTCGACAAGGAAGCGCTTGGCGGCTTTATCGCGTTAATTGGCGAGGGGAGGGTTTTTAATTTAGACAGGTTTGGGGGATGATTTGGTTGGGGTTTTTTTCATACAGTTAGTACCACAGAAATTTATTTAGGTCATGGGATTTCTAGAAGATCTTACATTGCTATTATCTTTTTTATTCGGCAAGGTTTATATTTGTTAAATTAATTCGTTTAATTTACGGTAAAAATGACAAAAAATAATTAATTAAGCTATACGTTATCATGATTAAAAACTACTTTTTTCTTTTGGAAGATATTGTGAAAATCCTAAATTAAATGAAAAGTAATGCATGCATTGATAAATTATTTAAAGGCACTGTGTCTAGCTCCACGAAAGTAACAACTCAACTCTAACGAATTTCGCTATTAAAAGCTATAGTACTGTCTATCTCCTCGAAAGTAACATCTCAACTCTAACAAATTTCGCCTAATACTTTAGAATGGGGCAACTTTCGTGGATATAGGCACTTCGTTATAATAAATTCAGTAAAATTATATGTTTGAAATTAAATGATATTTTCAAAATATATTTTAGGCTCATTTAGGGGGTACAGAAAAATCTCACCAGGGGAGGGGGAGAGTCAATTAAAATCCCACGTCAACTTTTAGTTCAAAGAATAAGCGTTTTAAATTTTTTTGAAGGGTCCTTAAGAGGACCCTTTTTCTTTCAAGATGAAACCCTAATGATAATCCCAATGTATAAGAGAATGATTTTGAACTTTTGAAATGTTTATGTTAAACGACTTCATGCCGACAAGCTGAAACGAACGTGGCTAGAACATGTCAAAGAAATTTATTTAAAAGTTATGAGGAAAGTATCACGTAAAAATTTGAGGGGGAGGGGGGGTCTAACCGAATCTCACTAAAACTCAACAAAGGGGTTGGAAGGGTCTAAAATTATTCCCTTACATGACATTTAAAGCTGTAAAAAATGGATTTTAAAAGTAAATAGTCTAAACAAGTCCAAAGTTTTAAGCCTGTCTGGAATATTACTGAAAACAAGCAATTTTTTTAAGTGAAGTAGTTTAAATCAGCCTACCTTAAATGAAATTATTTTTAAAACAGGAAACATTTCAAAGTTCCCTTTTTTACATCCAGCAAGGAAATCCATGGATTAGGTACTAGGTAGCCATCCCGAAGATTTTATAGCCGTGTTGGGTACCATAGCTTTTTATAGCTATATCCAGCACGGCTCCAAGGGGGGGCACTTTTTCAGACCATTACCTTTACCTTTTGACTAAAAATGTCAAAATGTTGGGGATTTTCAAAAAGTAAAGCACAAGATACCCTTGTGGTACCACTGGGGAGTATAGGGGTCCTCCCCAGGAAAAAAAATTGAAATTTGACTCATAAAAGTAGAGTTTAAACTCATTTTGGAAACCCTTTTGTAGAGTAAGAAAGGAGGAATACCAGATGAAATATAAACCCTCATAAGGTAGAAGGCCTCGGTGACACACACATAAAAAAAACCCTGCGATATAAAAAGAAGGAGAAAGGCGTAAAACCATAAGCTGAAAAAGAACATACATATGGGAGGTGTGAGAAACGAAAGGCGGAGAGAATGGGACAAGATAAAGAATTCTAAATATACAAAGACCCAAAAAAGATCTCGTAGTCGGTTTTTTGACGGGAGTAGGAATGAATATTCTCCCTCCCCTAGATTTAAATTCGAAGGACGTACATTCGGAGACTCAAATGGAGGAAGGGGTTTCTTCTCTTGGGGATTGAAGAAAGATATTCACAGAGGAAAGAATGAAAGGGGAAAGCCTTCGTTATGATGAAGCCTTTATTTTCTGCCAGAGAAGGAATTTTAAAGTAACGTTGTTTTAGTGGAGTGAACAACTTGCTTTTATAAATGTTGTGTTTGCTTTTTTGGTTATAGTTATTTATCAATTTTAAACAAATGATAGTTTAGACATGAATAATATTAATTTATTTGCATGTAACGAAATAATGAATTGTAAAAGTTTAGAAAATGAGATTCTCTGTATAGGGCGTGTTTTTATTTATTAAGCAAACCAAAACATATTACAATGAGTTATTTGCATGAGTGAGGGATTTGCTTGATTTTATACTTTTTTTGATACATTATGGGTTAAAAATCCCAAATTTCTGATTTAAGTTCAAAAATGTGTTTTAAATAATTTAAAATTCAATTTTATTTTTGCCAAAACGTCAGAAAAGTCATGTTATAAAAAAACGGGCTTCTATTGGATGTGACATCACAGCGCATGATTTATGATTCGAAAGTGTTTTCGGACCCAAACAAAAAACGAAATTTCAAAAATTTGTCTCAGAAACTAGGCTACGAAAATACTTGATGTAAACGTCATTCTTCATGGTTTTTTATCTACTATTTTAATACAATTTAATCTCAAAACTTGAGAATACCTCATTGCAAAGAATTTGAAAAAAGCATTACGGTTCTGTTAAGAAGTCATTTTGATTTCACCTATAACAAATCGTAAAAATAACAAATTCATACTAATTTAGTAAACATGATAAACATTTTTGAACTAAAAATTCAAAAAAAAAAAACCCGCGATTGCAAAATTTCTGGTGCAGGAGTTATTCAGCATTTGTGTGTAGTGATTGTAAACTTAAGTATAATTTAAACATCTTGCGTTTTTCCTCTTATTTAATATCTTGCAATTGAAGATAAAAAAAACTTTTCGATATTTTAACATGTTTTAAAACTTTCAACTTTTGAGGAAACTTTAAAGTTTTATTTATTCTTTTACAAATAAAATTCTAACGCTTTTAGTACTTTTTTTATAAGGATTTCTCTATTTAAAAAATTTGCTGATAATTTTTAGTGAATAAATTTTTAAATACTAATCCAAAAGACAAACAATATTGGTATAAAAAATATCCAGATTGTTTAAACTACTAGGGGGCTCTGCCCCCTGCTCGCTATCGCTCACCAACCCCCGGAACTGCTTCGCAGTTCGTTGAAGATCGCTTCGCGATCTTAGCAAGCAGAGCTTGCTTGTTTCATCTCAACTATCCAGTAAAACCTGGAACTTGTCGGCTTAGTTTATGATAATTTAAAATCGAAACTTTTATCTCTCGAACTTATCAATAACTTAATTCGGACCATAACTACAAAAATATCAAAATAAAACTGCAACTGAAATATCCTTGTTTTAACTTGTCAATAATTTAATCGAAATGTTTTTTAAAATATCCAGCAAGTCTACAAGATATCATCAACTATCTTAGAGAAAAAGCATGCCATTAATATCTTTTAAATTTATGAAATGCACGTGTATCTAGTGAATCGTTGGAAATAAAAGAAATCAGACTCACATAAAAATCGCTGTTTCTCTAGTGAACGACCAGAAAGACATGAAAAAATTGAAACTTTGAATCTTAATAATTCTAAAAATAATTCGAATTTTTTAAAAAAGGAAACGCCAATCTTTCTATAAAAAATAATTGTATGCTTGTTTAAAATATCATATTTCTACTGTGATTAGTTTTTGTATTAAAACGAAAAAAACGAAAAAGAGTAAAAAATTTCGAAACTTAAGAATTTAATTACTCCAAAAATAATTCGAAATTCGAAAAAAGGGCGACGAGGTGCAAAACTTCATACCTAAGAGTATGTGTCTGCAAAAAATCATGTTTCTGCTGTATATAGATTTTGCTGGGGGCGAACTCGCAGCCGAAAAAAATAATTTTCGAATTTGACAATAAATAACTCTAGAACTAATTATCTAATTAATTAGGTCTGGGAACTGAAATGACCATCATGCATTTGTCTACCAATGGTCAAAATTTCATAATATTCCTTCAAATAGTTTTTGCGTAGTGATAGTTCAAAGTGTTAAAAAATAAAATTTCAAAATCAGCGGCGGCGGCGGTGACGGTCACTGTTACTTTTTTTTAATATAGAGAGATTTGCAATTATAAGAATTAGAATTTTAAAACATTTTTTAAATTAAATTCATTGCTTTTTTAAATTTCTGGTAATTTTACAGTGACATCAAGCTTAGTTTACATCGAAACGATTAAAATTGAAGTTTATTTATAATTTCGTAGAAACATTATACTACTTAAATTTTATTATACTAACTTCATTAATTTGAAATTGTACATTTTGTTATGAGTTTAACATGAAAAAGCAGAGTAACCGCTAAATATTTGATAATAACTTAAGCTAGCAGTAGGTCCTATATGTTTTTGAACTGTTAAAAAATAGACTCCCTAAAATTAAGGAATACGAGAATATTTACCAAAATAAAAAGGTACTATTAAACGGTGTCTTGCTCTGAGCGGACATTAATAAAAATTCGAGATCTTATCTGCAAGTTATGCTATTTGTATTAATATTGGTTATTTAATGATCTTTTTGTGGGATTTGCGTATTTTGTGTAACAAGAGTTGTTGTAAGAGTACCGAGCCGCCTTTTTTCTGAATCGTCACTGTAACTGATTACACCCAAAACGATTTTGGTTACAGTTAGGGCAGGTGGGGGTTATATAGGAGTTACAGTTCTTCTGATGTTGGAATTCAATTTTATTTTCTATTTTAGTGCTTATTTTATTGAGTTTTCCTGCAAAAGAGCATTGAAATGGCTAATATTAATACAAATATTATAGGGGAGAGTGTTGTACCTATGGACAAAAATCACGTTTGGATTTTTCTAAGTCAGATAAAATCACATTTTGACCATTTAAAGTGCCCAATCTATAGTCCTAACCTTTGTGAGTAGAGAGATATTTTTTATTAGTCAAAATCTTGAAAATTGGATTTTTAATCATTTATAATAACTTGGAAAAATTTGTGTCCAAAGGTACAACAACCTGTTGTACCTATGGACAGACCCAGTTGTACCTGTGGACACCCTTAAAAAGGGAAGTTTTACTTGAAAAAAGCTAAGAATGAACATTTTTATTGATGAATTACCTTTTAATAACCTATTTCAAGCCTTTTTAAAATTGAAAATAGATTTTTTAAAGTAATGTAGTTTTAGATCGTAAATGGTCATTAAAACGAAGTTGAATGATAAAAGTCTTGATTTTTTACCAAAAACACAAAAATCATATGGTATTTTCAGATCAGAATTTAAGGTAATAGTTTCATCAATCATGCTGATTGATCTGACAACTTCAGTGATCCAAAAAACCCAATTCGATTGACACTTAGTTGTGCAAGCATTTGGTGGTAATAACAATAATAATTTGGTGGTAAATCTTCTTCAGTGGAAATTTTAAGTTTTTTTAATCATCATACTTAAATACGATAGGGTGCTTAGGGTTTTACACCATATTTTAAATTAAATTCCAAGTAGAATCATAAATTTAAAAAGTAGTTTAGATCACAAAATATTTGATTTTTCATCTAAAATTCACTTGAAAATAATCGCTGACAAATAGATTACCATTTAGAATTAATTTAACATTTATTAAAATGTATTCAGTTAAATGAAACCTGATTCTAAAACGCCGATTAGCTACAGACACCCACAAGAACGTGTCCGTAGGTACAACACTTATGGTGTCCGAAGGTACAGCATCAGGTGTTTTTGCATTCAAAGTTCTATAAAAGATAAAAGAATTGAGATCTGACGATTTCTAATATCAAAACTAAAAAGTCAAAATCTCGGGGATTCCCCTCATATATCCCATTTTATCATATCATAATCATAGAGGAAGAAAATAATTAATGTAGTGATGCACTAAAAAAAACTTTGAGCACCTAAAAACAGTATTTTACTATAGAAAATTTAAATAATATTTTAAACAGCTGATTTCACGTTAGCAACTAGATAGCATCTGTTTACATTCAAAATCGACCACAAATTCAAATTTACATTTTTTCCCGAATTTTAAAATGAGGTGGCTGAAGGTACAACCGTCCGTAGGTACAACACTCTCCCCTACAAATAGCATACATAATCACTAACTTACCGATTCGATCTCGATTTTTATCAATGTCCACTCAGAGCACGGTTTTTAGATGTTCGCTCAGAGCACGTAACCCTTTTTTTATTTGATATACATAACATTTTATCTCAAAGCTGCTTGAGGATTTTTGTGAACGATTGAGTGAGAATGATTTTATGTTATAATTTTTAGAAAATTATAAAAAGCATATTTTACGAAACTTGGGGTTTGACACGTTTCTGAAATGAACGATTTAAATATTGGTAAGGTATTATCTTTGTAAATATGGTCAAATATTGTTATATAGTATGTCCAAAAAGGGAAGCACTACTTTCTTTATGTCTCTACTTTCACTATGTCACTACTTCCTTATGTTCGGGTCACTTGAAAACCAACTTTTCAAAAGATAAAAAATCGCATTACATGAAAAAAGATTATCAAAATTGATTTCACTTGGTTCATAAAAGAAAACTTTCGTCTTCATCACGTGATATTGTACAGTGTGAACACCAATTATTTAAAATGACTCGGGCAGAACCACACTTGAATATTTTGTACAAAAAGGTTTATCATACCTTATTTTGCCTAAATATTAGAGTGAACCTAAACCTTTATCTACTCTTTAAACATTATCGACTCTTTTGAAGATCCCATTGACCTCTATATGAATCCCTGAGCCAAAACAATAAAGACATATTTTAAGTTCGAATTTTTACAGATCTTAACTCCAAGATGTCCCAGAGGAAGTATGCTTTGAGTCTTAGGTATGCTCTTTCAGAGTCTCGAAAGAAAATGGGTTCCGTGAAAGGAACATGTTGAGTTATGTATGAGTATAAACTCTTGGAGAAAAATTGTCAGTATAATAATCTTTGAGAATACATTAAATCATAAAAAACCACCATTATCACCCCAACCGTTCACCCATTGTCCACACTAACGTTTCCCCCCCCCTGTATTCCTAAAGGCGATTACTAGATCTCCACAAGGTCCAAACAATAAAAAATACTTTAAGTCTCACGAAAAGGTATACTTTTAACATTTCCTAAAGGATCGCTACTTCCCTAAAGGGCCAAATCAAACCACTTCCTACTTATTCACCACTGAAACACACAACCCGATCTATTTCAGTACACACAACCTCCACACACACAAAAAAAAGAGCAAACACACACAAACCGGGCGCAAACCACACGAGGGCTGTTGTAGTGCAAACCCAATCGATCGGACGCCAAATCTCAACGCAACAAAACAACAAGCTGCCGGGGCAACCCGGGCCTCTGGGGCGGCCCTAATGAGGCAGGGGCGCCCGGGGCGGCGCGTGTTTCCCGACTTATTGACGCAATCAGCGGCCGATGTTTGCGGGGCCGCCGTGTTAGCCAACTCGGCGGCCCGTCGGCTGCCAAACACGCCGACCAAACACCGCCGACGCCCCGAGGAGCCCCGGCCGGGGCATTAATTAATACCACAGGCGCGTTCATTAGCGACTGTGCGCCCTTGTTGTTTTATTTGTCGCCCTTGCAAACTCTCCTTGTGCCTTTGTTATGGGATTGTTGTTAACGAGTAGTAGAGGGAGGGTTTGGAAGTTGGAGAGAGTTTTTCTTTCTTCTTCTTCTTTCTTGGGTGGTGGTGATTAAATTCTGTGATATCTATATCTATGTGTGTGAGAGGAATGATTGAGAAGACTTTTTAGCGAGGTTAGGAGTAATGAAGCTCTTTTCTTTTGCGGGGTTTGTTAGAGAGAGATGGTGTCTTATTGGAAAGAACTGTCTTATTGTAAGCGGGGTGATTCAGGTAAACTGGTGTAACTCAAAATTATAGAGATATGAGTCTCATTAAAACATGGGATCAGAAATTTTCTTTTTTATAACACATAGATACTTTAGAATATTCTCTTTTCTAAGGGTACATTCTGAAAACTTTAATTTATGTACAGTATTAGATGGAAGAGCAAATTTGATTACGTTGAATTTTGTTTAGACATCAGTAGCCCCCATCCCTTTTACTATGTTGTAAGTGTTAAATCGCAGTTGACTCCGAAAATCATCTTATAAATAGCATGCCAGTAGTAAAGTTTCACTGATATACTTAAAAACTTTTTCCGGGAACCGTCGATGTGTTCTTTAAAAAAGGGATGGACATATTTTCCAAAATTTTATTAGTTAAAATAATCAGTTAATATAATACCTTGTGGCAATACAATAATGCAACCCAAAGAGATAAGTGAGTAAAAATATCTTTTTAAAAATGATGTTAACATTATGTTATAAATCATGTATTCAGTTTAAAATAAATAATCAGAGTTAATTAAGCCAATTTCTTTCTTCTCATGTTTCTACAGTCGGGATTTCAATTTTATTCTAAAAATAGTTAAATCGAAAGCTATTATTTTAAACACTATTGAGCCATCTATTAAAAACCATCTCCGCTCAAAACAATTAACATACATTATATGTACCTACTAAAAATAATGGAACAATAAAGATTTTTATGCTTCAAATAGAAACAGTAGCAAAATTTACATAAAAATTATGGAATATTTATAAAAATATTTTGCTTTCTAGATTTACTAGAAACAATTCCAGCAATGAGAGGGTACCAGAGAGTTATGTTCTTTTGTTCTTCTATCGGCTTCTTAAATTCTCTAATACTTTTCTCTTTTTTAATTTTCCCCTATTTTAATTTAAAAACGTATGAATTTAAAATATAAAAGAAACAAAGGGAGTTCAAAATTTCTATATTTAAAATATATAAGAAGGAGGAAAGAATTTATGATTTAAAAAAACAATAAATCAAAGGTTTAAAATAAAAAAGTTATTAGAGTTTTAAATATTTACATTATTTTTTCTCGCTATACTTTATTGAACATTTTAGTGAAATATTTGTTAATAAGATTATACCCGTGCGAAGAAAAAAACAACAACAAAGTAGTTCTTAATGCTCAAAGCAAGAAGGAAAAAAAACAAATATATGTCCTGTAAATCCCTTTCTTCAACACATAGACATCTCCAGCAGGAAAAAACATATTTACAATGTCATTTAATTATTATTTTTGGGAAGTGAATGTCATAAGTAACGCTATACAAATTGAATATTTGCATGCTATTCAAGGAACAAAAATAGTCATTTCATAATTTATTAGTCTTAAATAAAAACTTTTTATAACTAATTAAAATTTCCGTAGAGGTTTCAAAACTAATTTAGAGAAAAATCTATTGTTTAGCTATTGTACTGTACATAGAAATCTTCAAGTAGGAAAAATACTCATGATTGTGCAATACCAACTACATGCAAAAATGTTAAGTTAAATAATAATAATAACAATTGTAGAATAATAATTAAAAAATAATGGTGTTATCTATTTTATATTTTTCTACTTCGTTGTTTAGGTTTATATTTATAATTTTTGATACTCTATCATTCCCTAACTTTTGAAACTTATAGATTTCTTTAAGAAAAATATCTTACAACTTAAAAAAAAGAATCTCTCTATTCTAAAAAAAAGTTTTTGTAAATGGTTTCCAGAGAAAGGCTTTTTAATTACTGATCCGTATAACATGTTTTTGGTATCAAACTGTTCAGATTCTTTTGAGGATGTGCAAAGTGCCTTTAGAATTTCTAAAAAAATTCTCAATTCTAAGATATTTCCATTTTTCTGGATTACGGATAAGGTTGCAGTTAACAGCAAGAAACTGTCGTACAATTTATTATACCTCCAATCATAATGACCAACCGACGCTACTCATTAACGATGAAAATGATTCCTTTCACGCTTTGAAAATGCGCTTCAAAATATGTACTTTCTAAATAAAATATTTTTAAAAGACTGATAAGAGTTTTCCAGAAACTCACAGATCTACTATTCAAGTATAGAATTTCACACACCAAAATTAATTGTTTGTAAACATTGAGTGCAATGTAGATTTTGTCTCTTATCATTTTTAATAGCTTAAATAGTATTGTTTAAAAAGTCTGTTTTAAAACTAAAACTTGAATGATAAAACACTAGATATTTTGACGAGTTACTAGGTACTATATTAAATTTAACAGATGCATTGCTGAACGTTTTTGTAAATATTGAATAACAATAGCACGAGCAGACTTGATGGATATTTTCAAGGAAAACGTGTTGATTAAATTATTGATAATTTAACCAATAAATATTCTAACTTTTAAGAGAGTGTGCTTCAAGAAAGTTGGTTAAAGTAGTTGTAAAGTAGTAGTTGTAGTAAAGTTGGTCAAGAAAGTAAGTTTTTTCTACTAATTGTTATAACGAATGTTTTATAAATAAATAATTTTAGTGAGCAGGGTTTAGTGGGGATTGCGAAGCGATCCGAAAGGCCCTGCGTCAGCAGTTAACGGGGGTTGGCGAGCGATAGCGAGCAGGGGGCGGTAGCTCCCTAGTAGTTTAAAAAGAAACCAAGTTGAAGATACTTTATCAGTTCTAATTTTTCCAAGTCAAAGAGTGAGATGTTATGAATGATCGTTTAAGTTTAAATATACCTATTGTGCTTCGGTTTTCAAACTCTAGTAACATTTCTTTATAAGTTGTTAAAAATAATATGTAAGCGTGTATGATAAAAACATGTTAAAAGCATATTATTTATAAGCATAGAGTAATAATTTTTTTCTTAGGAAAAAAACTATAATCTACAAAGTAATTTTTTAAGATGTAAGCTGTTTTTTATTAATTGTTACGCAATTTTTTATTAATTGTTACCTATTTGTATTAACTGTTCCCCTCTTAAGAAAATTAATGTCATAAAATAGTATCAATAAATTTTTTCATTTTAAATTTTATTAATTAAAAGAAAAAAACTGAGTCGTAAAGCAACTTCAATATATTTCTTCAGTATAAAAGACAATATTTTAATCAAAGAAGATGCAGCATAAATTGTCTAGATAAGGCGCTACACTCTTAAAACGATTGTATTAAAATTGAGTAAAAAGTACTCAAAAAGACTCCGATCCAATAAGTACTCAAATTCGAATACATGAATATACTCATTTCTGAAATGTGCAAACTCAAAAATGAAACATCGTGAGCTCATTTTTGAGTTCAAGCTCAAAAGATGTTTCATTTTTGAGTATGCACATTTCAGAAATGAGTATATTCATGTATTCGAATTTGAGTACTTATTGGATCGGAGTCTTTTTGAGTACTTTTTACTCAATTTTGATACAATCGTTTTAAGAGTGTAATCTTTCAAAAAGAAATCGCCTCTTAACAATAATAATACACAATATGTTACGGGCAAAGTGATTATTTGGGCATTATTAATAATGTCCAGAGTGGAGCCGGCATTATTAATAATGCCGGCGCTACTTCAGGCATTATTAATAATGCCGGCGCTACTTCAGGCATTATTAATAATGCCCGATTAATCACTTTGCCCGTAACGTATATAATCCTTACCAAAGAAACTTCAATAAAACTCCATACATTCATTACACATTTACCACCAGCAATTCTCACACTACTTAAACACAGCACAAATTCCTAATCTCACAATCACGGCCTCCAAAAAAACAAAGCACCCTCCACCAAAACCACCTGACCACTCACCCCTCGAACACCCACCGTTCGAATTACGCAAATAGAGACAAACGATAGCAGCCCGTGAGAAGACAGCGGGCAGATGTTCTGGTGCTCTCTTTTAATTGGCCACTGCGGGGGTGTGGTCTATCTGCGCGCGGAATCTGCAAGGGAGAGTGTGGCCATGGGGAAAGGGAAATGTGGGAAAATCCTGGTTGGGTTTATGAAAATGGACGGTTATGGGGCGATATAAATTATTAAGGTAAGTGGTTTAGGGATTGATGGTGTTGGTTGGTTGATGTAGGGATGCAGAAAGTATGGGAAAGTGTAGGGACGTATATACTTGATTAAAAGATTCTGATTCAAAGTTGACTATACTGTATAGAAACACTGAATAATATAACTTTTTGGAATGAAATGTCAAAAGGTTGGGTTAATATTTTATTCAGAATATTTTTTTTACTAAATTAGTATGCAAATTTAACCTAAACTTTAAATTACTGTGATATTAATTAAAATTAAAAATAAATAATTAAAATTAAAAATAAATAATTAAAAGTAAAATTAAAATATCTAGAAAATTAAAAGGTGCAAGGTTTTAGATCTAGGATCTAGGCCTTTTAGCCTACAAATTAATCAATAGTCTAATACGTCACCTTATCGTGTCAGCATTATTATCGTGTCACCATGTGAGATTTTTTTACATTGATAAAAGTGAAACGAATTTATTGCAATAGACCAGCAGAATATGTTATTACGGGAAATTCTACTTAGAAAAGAAGTTTTCACTAAATTTGTTACTAATAAACACGAAATTTGAGTAAATTTTCACTGAGTAAATTTTAATGAGTACTTGAACTCATTAAAATTGGTCTTCATACTAAAGCATGGAGCGAAACTACGTACCGTAAAACGGGGTGAATCGGATCAATTTTGAAGTTTGAACTGCTGCCAAAAGTTTAATAAAAATATTTTTGAATGCTTTGAAAACAATATTTCGAGTCCCAATTAATACTTTAAGAACCCGTTGAAAAAATTCAATTACCTTGAATGGTTTATTTTATATAAATTTTTAAGTGCCGTGATCCGATTCACCCTCAATGCGGGGTGAATCGGATCACTGCCAGTTTTTGTGGAAAAAACGCAATTTTTAAGTCATAAAGTGATACAGGATCCTTAAATTAGCCTTCAAATAGTCTAATAAGGTAAAATGAATACATTTTACTAAATAATGAACATTTTTAAAAATAAAATATAAGGTTTTCAGAAAAGTTATGATACTTTTTACCAAAGTTTCATGTTTGAAAATTTGTTTTGGAAAATTGGTAATAGGTGGAGATTTCAAACGAAGGTTATTTTGGTTTATGTATATCTAAGAGTATAATGTATGGTTTTTGAAGCTCTGGTGGTATTATTTCTTTTCCAAATGGTGGTTAGAAAATAAGACCGCAAACGACGATTTTCGTAATTTTTTTCGGCCGCTTTAAAAACTGTGAAGAATGCATTATTCATGGCTAATAAAAGTTTTGCTGTATATTTACAATGTGTAAATTAAGATGTCAAAGATTTGAGATGATTTGATAAGTTTAAGATAGCAAATTTTGGCTGTAAAACTGCATATAACTGGTAATTTTCCATTGTTCTTTAACACTTCACTCGCTCCGTTAGGAGCTGGTGTATGAAATAAAATCAAGACAGATGTTTTTAGAAATAAATTAATTATTTAAGCATTGAAAGTTTTCCATAACATTATTGTTTTATCTGTTTCCAGTTTCGAACAATAAGTGTTGCTTTTTTTAGTGTTTTCATTTGTAGAAAACAATCGCTTCGTTCCCTTTACCCTTAAGTTTAGCGAGTAGTGCAATTCTCAGAAGCTAAAAAATAATGCGCTCTTAAATATCGCACTGATTTCTGCACCTATATTTAAAGATAATTTAAAATACGGCATATTAATAAACAGCTGGGTCTGTATGTACGTTTTCTTGTTGATTTTGATGTCGTTTTAGTGAAAATTTCTTTCGAATGACCAACAAATACTGAGAGAGGTTTTTAACAATATATTTTATGTTTGAGATCAAAATTTCCCATCTAAAACTTATCGGTTAACCTTAAACCTTTGACACATTAATGTAAACATACAGCAAAACTGTTATTAGCCATGAATCATGCATTCTTTTCAGTTCTTGAAGCGGCCAAAAAAATTTAACTAAAATCGTCATTTGATGTCTTCTTTTCTAAGCTCCATTTTGAAAAGAAATAATACCACCACAACTACCAAAACCATACATTATATTCTTAAATACACATAAACCCAAATCCCTTTTGTTTGAAATCTCCAACTAACACCAGTTTTTCAAAAAAAAAATTTCAAACACGCATTTTTATGACTGATCCGATTCACCCCGCATCAGTAGTCGGAATGGACTCGTTTTACTAAAAAATTCAGCAAAAATCGGGATTAAAATTTATTTAAAATTTGACTGCAAAGAAACCTTTGGAAGATTTGGGACCACACGGGGGATACCAAAAATTGAGAAAAAAAAGTTATTTTTTTGGTTCAATAAGCAAAGTTTTGACAGCCACGTTTTTGTGACCTTTTTTGTATACAACTTCAAAGCCGTGGTAGACCTAAGATATTGTCACAAAATAATTTTTGATGGCTGAAACAACTTCTGAACAATGCGTAAAATAAGTCAGAATTTATCCTGATTTTCTAACTCTAACACAACCAGAGCTATGATGGTTTAAAAAATTTTTTTCAAAAGTGATCCGATTCACCCCGTTTTACGGTAACTTATGAAAGATAAAACTACTACATAATAAGTGGTGGATGCATATATTTGTCAAAAATGCTTTATTATCAACTTGCATATTAACACGTACCTAAAACCGGGTTTTAGTTTAACTTAAAACTTTTCTTACCTATTTATACATAAAAATTCAATTTTTGTATTAATTTTCTTGTATTTGTTTGAAATACACAATATTCTATTTTAGCTTGAAAATACTTTGAACATTGCCTTAACTGAACTAAAAACCAGTATCCGCTCCCAGAAAAAACCCATTAACCATGAATCATCTTTCCCACATAAAAAACCATGCATTAAACACAAAAACTTTACATTCATAACCTCGACCCAACATATTTTAAACAAATACCCTAAAAGCTCAGATCATCTCTTTCATACAGAGTAATGGAAGCTTCACAAAAAAGGCCAGCGACATATTTATTTATATAACATACGGGTCCCCATTCAGAAAAAAAATGAGCATCCACATAGGATCCTCATCACAATACACCAAACAAGATGACGAGCAGATAAGACGACAGCCACACAAACGGCCTTACCCCTACCCCTCATGCTACCTCTCAAAAATGGTACTTCATTCCCATCATCATAATATGCCGGCATGGCCTCACAATAGCCTGCAATGGATGCTTTCATAACTACCCGGCTTATCGCATCTCCGCCTGCGCGTGCGCGATATTTATCTTGCTGAGAAAGCTGGGAGTTGAAGTAGAAGTGTATGTTCCGCTGTGCCGGGAACATGAGATTCTGTGCCGGGAGATTGCAATCTTGCGTTATTAATACGGGACAAATTGGTAGGTCACGCGTGCGTTGTGACGGAAAAAATACGGTTTTTGTGGGAGCGCTTTTCGCAGATAAGAGGCTATTTTATGAAGTGCATTAGTGGATCTGGTTACAGGGAGGCTCGTTATTAGAAGAGGATGGGGTAAGAAAGAGGGCCGTAGGGGGATACAGAATATTTTGGAAAATGGAATGATCGATGATGGTCTATTGTAAACATCACTCTAGCGGGAAATCTAAATAAGTAAACTAATCACAAGGAGATAAAACTTCTAAATGTAACGAACGTTCCTGATGCTCAAGGAAAACTTATACGAGTATTATTATTCCATCAAACAAAATACATAGTTGAACATTTTAGAAAATATCAAATCTATGCGTATTAAATTATTTTATTTCTCTGTGTTCTAAAAATTTTTTTGAGCTTTAATAAACTTCAAATAAAAACGAAGTAATGTTAAATTTTATCAACAGAGTAAATTGGATTTTCATATCATTTGTTTATTTTAAAACTAAATTTTTTTAATTTTTAGGAAAAATTATTCAATCTGGGACTATCATTTAAAGCAATCTATTTATATGCAAATAAGTTAATTGTCATTCAAATCTGTGCAATATATAAGTTAATATTTCCTAAATTAATAATGTGCTGCACAATTAAACAATAAACAGTATGCTTAAAGAATATATGATATTTTGTAATAATTAAAATCATTTCAAAGCATTTATGGACTAAACATATATGATAATTTGAACAAAATTATCGGAGCTTATAATAATTATAGATAGTAATTTAAAATTAATCTTAATAATCATTTGGAAATTAGTTAATGGTACTTTTTATCTTGTTATTAGTATATCAAGTCTCCCCTTAATAATATTAACCTTTGAAGCTTCAAAATAAATCGTCAATATTTTAAGCCATGATTTTAGGTTTGGCTAAAAACTTACAAAAATTAAATGTATTAAAATTAAATCGTTAAACAATATGATCTATTATAAATTTACTGCTCTTTAATACATATCAGCTTTACTAAGTCGTAATTTTTTTGGGAGGGGTTACAGGATGTTTTCATTTATCGATTAAATAAAAAAATTTCAACATGGCCGCCTAGACTCATAAAGCCAGAGAAGCTCAAAATTGTGACATTTGACAATTTGTCCTAACGTCAACTTTTGTCACTCATTTTGAGTTAAAATTTGTACCTACCTCAGAACCAAAATGTACTATCGTATAGTTACTCCAGGAAAGAAGAAAACTAAAATTTTAAATTTTTATTCAGTATTTTGAATTTATCAAAGATTGAAATTATTTGAATTAAATAAATTTAATAAAATAAGATTCAATATTTACTTCAAAAATTCGAATTAAAACCTTAAACTATAGTTTTTCTTCTCTCCTGGAGAAAGTAGGTGATATGACCTTTTGGTTCTGAGATACAACTTTCAAAGCATTTCAAACAATATTAGCAGGATGATTTTTAACTTTAAAAGATCACAAATGAGGGTTACTTAAATTGAAATCAGTTATTTTAACGATTATATTAAAAAATTTAACGAATATATTAAAAATTTTTATTTGAGATGTCTCTTAAGTTTCATTAAGTGAATTTTAAAAATTGATTTTACAATTCAGAGGGAAGTTGAGTTGTTTTAATTAAAGGTGATGTCAGGACTACTATCAGAAGTCACAGTTTCGAGTTTCTCTGGCCTTCTTGCTCTGGGTGTGCTTTTAAGTACAACGCCTGAAGTTGGTTTTGCTGCATACTGTCTACTGTAAAGGAAGAACTTGTTTTACAGAGATTGAAGGAAAAGTTTCAATACAGGACAGGTTTTATAACTTAATTGTAGAGAAGCATAAAATTAACACTGTCTTTATCTATCTCATCTGTATCTATTGTTTAAAAATGGATTTGATATTGTAAAAAATTGGAAATTATTTCAGATGCTCGAATAAGCTAAACTACTGAACTTAAAATAAAACTACAATAACTTTTTAAAAATTTCCTTGTAAATTTGTTCTTAAATACAACGTATATTGTAGCGTATTTTTACTAACTGCCTCATTGTGAAATGAATCAATGAATCAATGAAACATTGAAATTTTTTAAGGCATTTCAGATTAAAGATCAAGATTTTTTCAGATTATTTCGTTACTTTCCCTGAAAGTCCCCATAACTTTAAAAAATAAATTTAATCCAAAGTATAGTGAGAGTTAAGAGCACAAGAATGACTAGATTTTTGAGTATTTCGTTTTCACTATAGTTGGATTTTGGTTTATCAACATTTAATAGTTTTAGATTTATTACTATTGTGTAGCCGTTACTTCTGTCAAACATAACATTGGCCTTCCTCCCATTAATAAAGTAATTCCATCTCATTCTCAACTATCTAAATACAATAAGCCTTTGGTGCAAGAACCAGACATATCTCCTATTTCAATTAAAATTTACATTAGATTATTTTTGGAGATATATTAAATGTTGTCTCGCTTTAGGGTTGATGTAAAAACTTTGGGTAAGTTAGAATAAATATAAGAGTCAAAACATAAATAAACCCCAGTATTTGTACTATGGATGAGATCTTTATGCATAAGAAAATTTAAGTTTGTTATTGCGTTTTAAAAATAAAATTTCGATCGGACGATATTTACCTTCTTAGTCAGTTTTTTTAAATGCAGCTACTCTTATTGATTATCCTCAATCTTAAAGATCCGAAACCACACTCTTATTCCATTCAGTTAAGTCTTCATGAAAGTTGAAATGAAGGCACGTTTTTTTACCCAGACTTGCAGTTTAAAAACCCATACCTGGCAACAGGCCAAAATCTGCATTTTAAGGCAACAATGATTGGAAGTGTACGGGCAAAGTTATAAACCAGGCATTATTGAAATTTATCACATCCCGGAAGTGAGGTGGGAAATGTGATAAATTCGATGGAATTTATCACCGAGTATTTTATCCTTCTGCCCGAAATACGCTGTAATTATAAATAATGCCTAGATTTATCACATTGTACGTAACATTGCTATAAATTGGCAAATCTAACTGCGAATATAAACTTGGTTTGAAAGTGGAGATACCTGATTCTTGCCCCAAAGTCCTCAATTCATACATACAATATCCTCATTCTATTCAACTCATAATAATTCTTTCACCTCCAATCTATGCAAGTCAAACACCGCCCGTCCAAAAAGAACCCCCCAAAACCGCACACGCGTGAAAAAATAACAAGTCACACAGGGACTAATCCATATTAATCCGTCCTTCGCTATACAAATCCAACGCATCCCCTGCATTAATTCACCCTCTTCCCCTCCATCAAAATTCCCCACAGTCAGCATCAACACTCGCACGCGGACCTGTCCGTCACCCTGTCACGTGCTCTCCCACTCAGGTGAGAGTGACGTCCGTTACCATGGGAACCGCCCCGGGACACGTGACTTCGGGTCGGTCACTCCCGATTTTATGCATTGCCACGTTCCAGGGGGTTTTAATTGTAGCTTTGTGCACTTTTAATTCTGGGGGGTGAGTGTGGGGGGAGGATGCCGAAGTAATAACCTTAAAATCGTGCGTGTGAAGTGAAAGTAGGAGTTCTTTTTTTACGTTTTTGGATGGGTGGGTTTAAGTGTATTAAAGGTTTTTCTCACCGATTTTTTGGTATTGGCGATTGGCTCTTGACATGTAGGGTTAGATTGAATGTGAGGGGAAGTGTGGTAGGAATAAAATTATGTGGGGATAATAGGAGGAGTACTGTTCGTATCTTCTATTTTTATCTTGTTCTTTTGTTGAAGAGTTACATGTGTACAAAGGGGAGTTGAATTAAGTTTTTTTCGGTTTAATTTTGATTTTGTAAAATGATTGACGTGTCGGGGAAGTTATATGAAACTATTAACTCTTGAAGTGACTCTAACTTTTTGATCATCTTGGTCTCCTTAATATGGTTTGAAATTTGATTATATATTTGATTTGGTCGTCTGAGTTTAAATCTGTATATTATGCGAGAAGTTTGAAGTTTTCATCGTTTCAAAAATAATTAAGAACCCTATATCTTACTGATAAATATCTACTACAGAAAGAAAAGAATGACTAAAGAAAGGGGTTTTACTCAAATTTTCCATACTTACACGTGTCTTCTAATTTGTGTTAAGGAAATTTCAATAAAAAGTATAAGAATTGCTTATGTATATTTGTGATTATTCATGTTCCTCTTTATACTACGAACTGATGAAAAAAAACAATTGAGTTTATTTTTTAATTTTCAAGAAAAATAAAATGAATTTGAGGGAAATAAAAAAAATTAAGGAACAGCAAAAACATTAAAAAGTTCTACTTGAATTTACAATCATTCCCAGGAAACAAGTACCAAAATAATAAGTTTTTTACATTTCACTTCTTCTCTCGACTAAATAACTATTTCATTTCTATGTAAGTTGTTAACTCATCAACGATATACTTTAATGCTCGAGTACAATGTTCTTATCATTTTTATTCAATTTAAGATAATAATCTAAATGCACAACGGCAGCTCTACATCCTTTCGATAATTTTTTAATTATCACCGTAACTTAATTATATATCCCATTAATTAAAATTCCTGCGCTAAATTACACAGGGTGTTTCAAAAGTCCGTTTCGCGGCTTTTATTTGGAACCAACACATGTCCTAGGGTCACGGATGTATGTAAGGTCTACGGTGTTGGTTTCAAATAAAAGCCACGAAATGGACTTTTGAAACACCCTGTATTCCTAAATCCAGTAAAAGCCAAATGGTTACGGAATGAAAATTCTACCATACAACCAACAACTGCTCACACCCAACCTAAAATCCACAGGACAAAATGAACCCAAATGAACCAAAATCTCCCACTACAACCACCACCCACCAACACCCCCGAACAAAAACAAACCCTCCAAACCCCCATCAACCCAACACACACAACACCTATCCTCTCCCGGGTACTCCGACGTTTCACACGACTCTCGACCAGGGCACTTGAGCCACTGGACATTAGCGGCGGTTAGGGCCCTGGGGCCAGCTTATGGAAAGGATGAAGAGAGCTAATACGATTCAAGGGCTTGTCTTTGATGGGATCCTTTTATATTGGTACAATGGGGAATATGACGAGCATATTGTGGCGGTGGATTGTTGCTATTATTGCGGATGGTATGGGATTTTTCTAAGGGGAGGGGTGAGTATTGTGTGGGGAGATAGGGGGTTGTACGTTGTTGGGGGTTAAGTAGTGGATATTTGAATGTTAATTGTTGGATGGATGGATGTAGTGGAAAATATTAAAAGAGTGAAATTATCTAAAGTTGGAATGAATGTGCAGCAAATATTAGTCGTAGTTTCAAGTACTAGAATGTTAACTAATTGTATTATTAAGAACTGAATTGTAGTTGGAAAGGCTAGAGTGGAAATTGAGGGTAGCTTAAGAAAATAATTGTAGCTTAAAAGACTAAACTGAGAAACAAATGTAGAATTAAGGCCTACCTAAAAAATGCCGTTTCGGACCAAAAATTCAAGAAAAATTTTATTATCTTATTTCGAAAAACACATCTTTAGCTTTCCAAATCAGTTTAAATTTTGTCTTTATCTTTCCTAGAACTAAAGTTACAGAAATTTTACTTGAAACAAAAGGTAAAGAAATTCGCGTTTTTCTCAGAATCACTTTTTTGCTATTTTCCTTCTCCGCAAAACTGCATTACTCAAAATATTATGAGTGAATTTCTATGAAACTTGGGTACAATACTTGACATAATATTGTTTAGGAGCCCTACTACTTTTTTGGCTGTGGGTGTAATATTTTTTATTTTATGAATAGTATAACTTCAAACTTTACTGAAATTTGGTGGGTCTGTTTTTATTTTTCAAGTTTAGTGCTATAACTTTTGATATTAAAATAATTTAGACATAAAAATAGTAGGCCTTCTAAAATATGTTTTTAAGAGGATAATAAAGTTTTACAAAACAAAAATATCTTCATATAAATTTGAGTTATGATGTTTTGCGGAAAGGCTGTTTTTTGTGATTTTTATGCATAAATTCTTCAATAATATGAAAATTTCAATTAATATTTAAGTATTTTTTATATTATTCATAGTTTTTAGACGCATTTAATTGTATGAATCCCAAATTAGTTCAACATTTTAATTATTAAAAAAGCCTCCTAAGGTAGGCAAGCACCTTAAAGAACCAATTGTAGGTTTTAAGATTTTAAGACAAAGATATAAATCAGCTTGAAAAATGAAGTGAATATATGAAATGAGTGTCGTGAAAAAATTATTTCTTATTTAAAACTATCCTTTTAAAGATTTTATTTCTTAACTCATCTTCAAAATAAAAAAACATTAAAGTAACTTAAAAAAAGTAGTAAAATTAATGCATAAAACACAAATGAACAACAAAGGTAATAAATAGAAGGAAATAGGATTTAAAAAATATCCTCTTCAATTATTAAACTGTTTTATCTAAAATATGAAAACGAAAGATAACCACACATAATCAGTAAAGAACAAAACTATAAACTAACAGTGTAAAAAAAATTTAAAACCAAAAACCAACTAAATTAAGTTAAAAATTTTTAAATTATTGAATTTTTTTTTAAATTAATGTTTATTCTGCCCCATGCCCCAAATCTATAAACTCTATTTGAAATTTGAAGTTTACTTGAAGAAAAACCTATTCAATAAATATCAAGTAAATATATCAAAACAATATTTTACTAAACAAAATATATATTTTAATCGATTTTTTGTATCGGGCCGAAAGTTATTTTGAATAGAAAAAAGTTCTTAAAAATGATAAAAAATATTAATAGTTTGTACTGCCCAAAAACTATGAACTATTAAAATTTGAAGTTTATTTTTAGAAAAACTTTTTGATTAAAGTTTCGGGAGATATTTTTCAAATCAATTTTTAGTAAAAAAAATAGATTACAATTGATAGTTTTTATCAGGTTTAGCTTTTAATAAATACTTTGAATAGAAAGCACGTAATTATATATTGATAAAGAAACTAGATAATAGTTCGTTCTACTTTGAAGTGCTATTTGAAATTAAATTATTTTATTTAAAAAATGAAATGCATGATTCAATTATGAAAAAACCCCCATGTTTGCGAAATGTTTATTCAACAAAAGTACAATCGCATCTTTTAATTGAAATGAAACTGGATATTCTACTAGAAATTTGTTTGTTTACTGACAATAATTTCCAAAATAAGCTACAAATGAATTAACACTAGTTAAGTGACACACGAGTATTCATTTTCATTAAATATTTAGCAAAGACAACATCCCCTCGCTACACAAGCAATGAAACACCACACTCCATAAGAAATTAATCACTACTCCGGATAGAGGAGGAAAATCAAGTCTGATTGCATGTGGAAAAGAGATACTCTCCCGAAACCCGCCGAATGTTACCGAACAGAAAATTGCTTTTCGCTTGTTGTAATTCGGAGACCGGATACTCGAATCGCCAAATTGCGAATCCAGAGCGGGTTTCGGGGGGCAAGATTTAAATTAAATCCCTGCTTCCTCGCAAATGAAAAGTTGAATCGGGTTACCGAGTTTAATTTTGCATTCCGTATTATTTAAATGGAGATTCGAAAAGAGAGGAGGAATTATTGGGAAAATCAAATAAATTCAAGCAAGCGAATGAACGGAACTGAAGAGAGGGAGTTTTTTTCTTCCCGTGGAGGGGATAAAGAAAATATGGAAGAAGATTTCAATGTTTACAGTAAAAACGAGTCACTTGATCCGATTGCTATTTTCTAAAATCAAAGTTTTTGTTTCGGCCGCTGGGGTTGCTGGGATTGTCGAGGATGCCAAGTTGGCGGGTTTTCTTCCTAGATTGTTCACGTTTGCATCAAATTTAGAACTAATTCCAATTTTCTCGAAGAAATACTAACTTTGAAAACTAAACTAGATTGCCATATAAAAAATGACAAATTTGCTCATCAGTTTCACAATAAAATAAAAACTATTTAGCCTTATATTATTAATAGCCTATTTGTTTACTATTTCAACATTAAAGGATATTCTGAAAAACATTAAATATACAGTCGAGTCCGCTTAATGTGATCGCATTTGTCCGAGATGAAACTGATAACATTATCCGATTGATAACAATAAGCGATTTCATATAAAGCAGTAAACACAGTGTAACAAGATTATTTGCTTTAAAATCAAAGTTATGTAATCATAACTAATGGATTTGAAACAATCTTACACTACTATACATAGAAGGGAAAATATTTTTGTCCAATTAGTAAATATAAAATAATCGCTTACTTTGTATTTTGTCGAATTTCTCCTTTTACGCTCCATTATATCTTTTCATTTAAAAAAATCCCTTAAATTAATCTGAATTCCAGTAAACAAGGAAAAGCAAAATCCCATCAGAAACACCTGCAAGGCCCCGATGATTCCTTTAACTTTAACCAATCACAAGTATGGATTCGCCCCCCCCTTTTAACTCATTTTCTTTCAATATGCCGAGCATCGAATATTTTTTTAACAGTGCAACTGTCAGATTTTTGGAAAAAAAGAAGCGTCAAATGCGTTTTAGGGTGGGGCAGATGTTTACTTATAAAAATTTGACCTTCAAAAGGAAACTCGAAAGTGGAAGTTTTTAGGGGATGTTGATAACATTAAGCGGCGTGTTGATCCATAGTTGATCATATTAAACGATGAATTTTACATTAAATTAAATAGGAATGATCGGGACCTGTTGATTCCGATAACATTATCCGATTGATAACATTAACCGTGATCACATTAAGCGGATTCGACTGTATTACTTTTTTACTTTGAGAATTTCAATTTTGAAAACGATTTTGAAAGTTATAAGTAAAATGCGAGACATAAAATTGTATCTTGGTTAGAAAGGGCCACCTTTACATGCTCTTAGTTTTAAATTGCGCATATTTCTACAAGTGAAAGAGGGAGAAAAAAAAGGATGACCTAACATCTTAATTTTGAAATATTTAAGATTTTCATATTAGTTTAAAAAGGTTTAGCCAAATGTATGAACCGAAAAATGTTAAAAAGTATCAAAGCTTTTACACAAAACACTTGCTCAAATTATGTGGAAATAATGTAAAAATATAAATTCGGATAACAATCTTAGAAATTCCTCTTTTTCACTGTGTTACATTGATTAGAAATGTAGAATCCGTAAGAGTTGAGTTTTTACTACAGATTTCTCCTATTTATAAATTAGAGATTTACATGTGAGATACTATTTTTTTTCTAAAATTTTAATTGATGGATAAATTAGTTCATTAACATATTTCATACTTTAGTTTAGAAATAAACCGGCGAGTTATTATTAGCATTTGTGAATGTAAATATAAAATAAAAATGCGTTGTTTTTATGAAATATTTAAAAATATTTTTGTCAAAAACCTAAAAAGGAAATTACTTTTTAAAGCTCACTTTAAAATCATACTTGCTGAGAGTGTTTTCAATTGTATTTTTAAAAATATTTTATTAAATTAAGTGAATTCTATAACTAAATACATCTATAAGTTTGAAATTTAAAAAAAATAGACACACAAGTTTTTATTGTAAGAAGAATCCTAAGGCATTGACACAAATTTCAATATACATATTATCAGCTTTGTTAAGGGCAAAAACAATGCAAATACATATTTCCAAGTTATAGAAATATGTTCAAACACTTTCAGAACAACTCCTAAAAAAGAAGACCATCTTTAGCGTAATATCTATTACTTAAAAGATACAGCGGATTTGGAGAATATTCTCATTAGTATCAACCCATAGTCCAACTGTTTTTGATGAATTTGCAATTAATTTCTATTCAAAATAAATGTTTCAAAAATTTTAAGTTTTAATAATTCCTATTATGTTGATTTTAAAAGTTTGGGTCTTTACTCCCCCTACGACATGTTTTTTTTTTATAGAATTACACTTTTCTTGTTTCGCAATAGACATATTTGCAATTTAAAAAATAGGGTTAACGAAAGGAGAATTAATGAAATTTATCAAATTCCGCGCTTTTATAAGGATATATTTCGCAAACACTTCTTTTATCTGGCACCTAAGTTATTTAATAGACTACCTGCAGAACTACAAGGCATTTCTTACTATCCCTCATTCAAACGATCGTTACATAATTTTATTATTATCTTAAAGATGTTGAGGACTTTTTTTAATGGAAGCACCATGTAATTTAATTTTTTTGCCTTAGCTATTTGCCAAATTAGTTAATTTATAAGTTAAAAAATGTAAGGCTATTATCGTAAAAACTATTATTCATTTTAAAAAATTCATTATTTTGTACTTTGTATTTTCCTTTTTGTATTTTTTACATTTTATTAATGTTATATATTATTTTTTAAAATTTCAAGTCTTACTCAATGTATTTACTTTCTCGGTTACCTAGACGGGATTGATTCCCCTTGGTAACCAATATAATTTTTTACATTTTCTGTTTTGTTGTTTCTTAAATTGAAAATATATAAATATTATTTTAATTTTTCATAAAATTGATTACATTTTTTTGTGTGTGGTTTAAAATATAAGGTAGAGTATCTTTAATGTATTTCAATAAGAGAGAAAAGAAACACACCTATCAGAATAAATAAAAATGTTGAAAGATAAGTGAGTAAAATTTTAAATCTTCATATTTGAAACAGTGTTGATATCTAGTAGGAAAAGTGGGGCTGTTTAATACAGCAAAATTAAAATCCATTTTTTAGTAGAAAAAATGACTTATTCAGATACTTTTTTTCTAAAAATATATAAGAATGACTCAATTTTATGAAATCAATTAAAAAAATAAGTTTAATGAAAATTAAAATATAAGGACCTTTGTAAAAAATCAATTTTGTATATAAGTGCCCCACCAAGGGGGCAGTTGGATACACTGCTTAGGACATTTTGATACAGTGATTAATTTGCTCAAATATAGTAATTAATGACAAAAATTTTGGAAAATAATAAACTTTATTTATTAAGAGAGATTCTTAGATCTTTTTCATTACCGTTATTTGAATATAAATAAAAAAAATTTCCACATTCAAGGATAAAAAAATCTAAAATTTAACAAATGGTTATTTTTAACAAATATCTAATTAGGGAAATAAAATGCTAATTTTCATAGGTATAGTTGCTCCTGAATTAGTTGAATAAAATTCAAAGGGCCTGACAATGTCATTCATGCCTGCTTAAATCTTAAACAATGTCTTGGCACTTTTGTCCGATTTTTTGGATCTCGCGCCATTAAGCCCTAACCAACCGACCAAAATTCAAAAGTATATTTGTTGAAAGTTAGTTTGTAACTGTTTTTAATACAGTTCTTTGTTACCTGTAGAAGTCCCTAATTCCATCGTTTGGTTTTGTATTTATCAAATGCATTTTCTTTTAGAAATTTTATAAATACACTTAGCTAGAATGCAAGCAGTATCCAATCTGAAACACTTAAAATACCCAAACACTCAAAAATTTATATAAATATCCTTCACTGAAGATCTAACTTACCCTTAACTCATTTTTAAGAAAATTGCTGAGAGATTGTTATCTTCGAACGCAAAACATGGAAACTTTCATGTATATCAATCCACAAGTGTTTTAAAGTAGCCCACCTCAAAGTGTATCAATTTGCCATATTTGTTGTTTTTGAACAAAAACCTTTACTAAAAAAATTGGCTAAGGATATTTAAAATTTAAGTGTACCCCCTATTAGTAACTAGGATGAACTTGTTTTTTGAATTAACAAATTTCTATATTCCAAGTAGAATAGCACCAGGAAGATTTTACATTTTAATTAGAAATTTACTTTTGGAAATTTTTGAAGAAAATAAATTAGTGTGTTTCACTAAAATTCATAGACTTATTACAGAACTTGACTGTTTAATATGTTATGCTTAGGCATATAAAGGAAACTTTTCGTAAAAACACGACCTAAATAACCTTGATAGTTTTTGAGATATTGAAAGAGTGTATCAATGTGCTCCTTGTATCAAATTGTCCTATTTTACCATATACTCTGAAAATAAAATATATTGAGAAATTCAAATAAGCTATGCAAGAGGGATTTGAAGAAAAAAACTTTATAAATTGAAAAATAAATAAAAATATTTAACTATTCATTTATTCACTAAAGTGAATGCATTAAAAACTGTAAAAAGTAAACCAAGAATAATAATTGCAATAGTATTTTATAGCGTAAAAACAATTACATCAATTCTGTTAATAATATATAACAGAAGTTTACAATATGTTTTATATAATGCTCTTTAACGATATATTTCACTTTCAGCAATTTTTTAAAGTAATACTATTCTTTCAAATATTTCTTTCTAAAAGTTTTAAAACGCCTTTTAGAAAAGGAAAGGAAAGTCAATATTTTACAAAATATGAACTCTTGGGTTATCCGTCTTCTACTAAATCTAATATTTCGTGCGGGTATTTTGATTTACCATTGGCACACATTTGCAAATTGTTTTGACTTGGAGTTATAGCAGTATTCAGGACTATAGGTCATGAAACTATTTGTTTGGAATCAATAAGTAAAATTTGAGCATATCACCAAAAACATTACACCTTTAAAGAATTTGATTGACTGTCTTATATTTATTTTGTCTTCGATCAAAGATTTTGTTTATGCTAGCCGCAGGAGGTGGATTAAACAGATTAAAATAAGAATATTCGATTCTCTGAAAAGGGAATGAGAATAGAATAGAGAGAATAATATAGGAATATAATAGAACAGAATTGAATCGTCAGTTTGAAGAAGGGAATAAGTCCAAAAAATGACAAATTGACTTTTTGTGCTCAAAACAATCTCCAAGCTTTGCCCTACACATGGGTGAAAAGAGGGGGAAAATAACTAACCCCTATAGTGAGATATCGCCCCTTGAAGTTGTGAAATCGATATCCATACAATGAAAATTCCATTACTTTTTTTCGATTTTCTCGAAACTTGATTTTTGGACTTATTCCCTTCTTCAAACTGACGATTCAATTTAGCTTCGAAGAATTGTTTAAACAAAGATACTTTAAAAGCAAGTAACATTTTCTTCAAAGTGTTCTAAATTTTATTTTATATTAAAAGTTATATGTGTAGAGTTATCAATATTTATTTCAAAACAAAGGCAAAGATATTCAAATTTTTTATTAATACCCATATTGACATTAAGTGTATAATTAGACTGTTAAATGTATAAGATAATGATCGAATATTATCTGCAATACATTTATTTTAATCTGTAGTTATTTGAAAGGAAGCAAAAATCCTACAAATGATGTAGGTTGACGGTATGATTGAAAATTTTATCATTGAAATAAAGTAAAAAATATGTATTGAAATAATTTCGAAACATTTTCCTCTTCAACATATGCATGAACTTAGATTGGGATCTAAATAATAATTAATAACCATATACCAAACTTTGAAATATTTTCATTACAATTACCATTTGATGAACAGTGATTTAATTACAACTAGAACATCATTGAGGATTCAAGGATTGACAGGACAGGATTTGACATCGAAGTTTTTTCAAATTCTTTACAAATACCCTATTCATTCTCCTCTTCTCTACACTGTAAAAAAAACTGTAGAAAAACAGAAATTTCAATAACAGTGACTTTATGTTTACAGAGATATTCTGTCATGTAACATTCCCACCGCACTTCTATTTATTTTATGTAAAATAATAGCTTTTACCTAGTTTTTTAGCTTATCTGTACTTAAACAGAAACTTACTGCATTGAAAACCAATACAGCTATTGGCAACGGTATACTGAATCTTCTTTGGTTCAGTGGATAGCGTGCGTGCTTAGCATGCGGTAGGTCGCGGGTTCTATTCCCGGATATCAATTAATTAAAATTAAAAAAACTCTACTAAAATAAGTGCATGCGCACAAGCAGAAAATTACTGAGAGGCAACAGAAAATCTGAAACAGAAATGACAGAAAGTTCCTTTTTACAGCATTTACCTGTAGGTTACAGCTTTTTTCTGTTGACAGGATTTTTCAACCTACAGATTTTTTCTGGCAACTTTTGCTGCCAGAAATTTTCTGTTTTTTTGCAGGATTATTTTTTACAGTGTATAGATAAAAAAATTACTTTAAAATAGAAGAGTTTATATTTAAAAGCTATTTAATTTAAAACAATTCTAGTTTTGGTCAAAACCATCTTTTTAACGCCATAAAAACAACGACTTGAGAAACCAAGCCCACACAAAAACCTTTTTTACACAAAACCTCAGCAGGATACAAAAAAAGGGACGGCGATACTCAGCCAAATATTGACATCTCTAAGCCGGGATATGAAAGGAACCAGAACCTCTAATCATTATCTGTTTTAGCGACTGAGTTTGAATCGCGGGCCGGATCGGATTTCCCGAAGGAAATGTTTGGAAAGCGGCAGATACAACAGATATCTCTCTTTCCCTGTTGGGCCCGCTGTTTTTAATAACAATCCGCTTCAAAATAAAGGAAGAGAGAAAAACAACAGTGTCGGCAGTTTTTTGGAGGTTTTGAGTTAGTTTGAGTGAGGGGGAGTTTTGATTGGATTTTCAGTTACAGGGGTACTCTCCTAATTGTATCGAGGTTTATGTTATGGAGATTTACATTTATCTACAGGGATGAGGTAGCCAAACTTTATGATTTGAAGAAAAAAAAAGAATATTTTAAAACCATCAAAAGAAAACAAATTTCATTGGAGTACATCCAAGTTTCCGACAAAACAATAACTAAAATATTTTGGATACGATTAGAAATTAATCCAAGAAAACTATCAAAATTGGCACATAAGCTTCTGATATTTAAATGAATAATGTTAAAATCAAACATATAAGATTGATAAAATTCAAAAAAGTCCTCCAAATTTTCTGTGGTCAGGCAATTAGGATCAGGTACATTTAGCACTTTATGAGGGAAGAATGTTTAGGTCATAAAAATATTTTCAAACTTAAATTCGTAAAATTTATTTTCTGCACCCTGAAAATAATTTTTATTTCCGGTAAAAAGTTGGAATGTAACAAAATTATTCCAGCTGAGGTAAAAGTTATATCTTGCATAGAGAAATCTAAAATAACTCTTGTATAAACAAATATACCACCTGTTATAGAATAAAAATTTTATAACATGTAATTTTTTGTATCTCAAAATTTGTGTGGCCCCTTGGGTTATTCTTTTTTTCAATTGACAATTTAATGGAATTCAGCTCGCAAGCCAGGCTGTAGTCTAAAGCCCAACATAACAATATTAATTTTTTATAAGTTCAAAAGTTATAAAAAGAATTAAATCACATCTCTCAGAGACCAACTTACACGAATGTCAATCATGAATTACTTATTTAGCTGGGATAGCCAACCATTCGATTAATAAATCGCAACCGACGAATATCGATTCACACACACCTCACAAGCAACCAAACCCTCAGAAACCAATCAAACTTTTGAAAAGAGTCGCTCTCAGGAAAACACCTCAAACGCGCAATTACACCTCATTACCTCAAACGAGGGAATAAATCCTCCTCTCCGCTCTCGCTAATGATGTCTTTTCCGCAGTGCTTTTGTGCTTTGAGGGAAAGCCGCCATCCGCTTTGAAGAGCGAGAGATCCTTTTTTATTACGCGTTCAGTTTGTTAAGCAACTCGACGGGTATTGTTTTCTTGTGTTGTGTTTTATAATAAAACAATCAGGCTCAGGGTCAGTGGTCAACTATTTGAATAAGAGTCGCTCTTTCGCTCTTGATAACAAAGGGGATTTATTCTGTAGCAGCTGGGTATTGCCTCACTCGGTAATGGGAGTAAAAAATGGCCCACATTTCATTGGGTGTGAGGAATGAATTTATTTATTCCTTAATAAAGATGTGGAAGGGTTATTTTAGATTGGATTGAACGTGGGATAGCTGTGAAAGTATTAAATGTTTTACGACTCTCTTTTACTCTTTGTATGAAAAAGAGAAACTTTTTTTGCAAACTTTTATTTAGGAAATTTCTTTTCTACGTTATGTCAGCTCACTAAAATATACCATAAGTTTTAATTTAGCAACTGTGTGTAGTTATTTCTTATCTTACCACATTGTTATATAAATTCATTTATGCCTAGAATTATTTACAAGTAAAGCTTCGAATAAAAAACTTTGACAACTTTATTAATGAATTTGATAATGTTAGTAATTTTCCATGTTATTTCGAATTTCCTTGAAATGATTTAATTAAATTTCAATGAGCATTTTTGGATAAAAATTCTGCTTTAGCTTTTACATTTTTACACACACATTCACAGCCATCAGCGTCGAGTTTAACCAGCAGCTAAAGAAAGAAAACTTAGCTTTTCGCTGACTAAAATTAGTGGAATCCTTCCTTGATGGCTCTGAATATGATGGCAATTAAATCTGAATCATCATTTATGTAACTCTTAGCACTAAATTAAGTGAATATGAATTTTACACCTTCTAAAGTTTAATAAAGAATAAAATTACGATTGAAATTATTCGAATTCCAAAGTCTACTTTAAATACCCACACTCTTGCCCTATTTGTTTTTCATTACTCTTAGCAACATTTGAAGCCAAACATATTTTCTCCTTTTATATGTTTAGATGTTACGACGACGTTTCGACAGCAACAATGATGTAACAAGCTAACATTTTATTGATGGGACAGCAGTTTCCAATGATTTAAATGCAATGTGGATATTCGGGTGTGGCAACTTAAAAAATGAGGTTTTCAAAGTTTGACGGAACGTGTTTTCTAAAAATGCTTTTTGCCACGTCACAGCAAAGATGACAAAATAACATCGTAATTAATTTCTGATACCTACGGAAAAGATGACAAAATTCGACAGATACAACCGAGATGATGGTGTTGATGATGATGTTTTTGTTTACCCCATTCCACCCCCACCCACGTCCACTTCGACCTTGGACACCCGATCCCCTCGAAAACAACACCCCCTCAAAAAATCCATCAACCTCCACTTGTTTTTCATACCTTGTTGATAAAACAACCTCTTAAACCCCCTCACCCGATCCTGACAAAATGAATCCCCCAAAACGAACAACAACAACAAAAAAGGCAGCTCCGCACTAATTAATTATTTATCGTTAAGCCACCGTTAATCAGGCCCTGGGCCGTCTCGTTAGCTGGCAAGATGGCGTCGGCTAATTACGCTAGAGGCAGGACTTGTTTGGTTGTTAGGAGCCGGACGCTGTGTAGCAAACAACCCGACACCGCGGCATTTTGCAGCGACGCACCGGGCCTCAATTTACGATCTCTATTAAGGTATTATGTTTCTCCCCGGCTTCGTTAGCGGCGCTCCAATCGATGCGCTGCCTAACGGGCCTCTCTGTTTACTGACTCGGCAGCGAGGCAGGTAAGATTACAGAGGAGCGGGTGGCAGCGTTAACGAAGCGCGCGCCACGGTATTGTTTATGCAGCTGCCGCAGTAATGAGCGTTGCGCTCGACGTAGGGAAGGGTTTTGATAGAAAGGGCGTCGTCCTGCAAACCTGAGACGACGACTTGAAGGGTAGTGTAAAGAAATCCTTATTGCGGGAAATTTCATTAAACATTAAAGATGCAATTATGTTGTAAAGTAGAAGATCTACTAATTGAAGAAAGATTTCATATGGGGCTCCCCACAAAACTTTTTACTTGAAAGAGAACGTGAGAAAGAGAGAGAGATGAGATGAGCTAAAGAAGAGGGAGGAAAAAAGAAGAAGAGCACGAAAATAGAGAAAAAAAGGAGACGAGCAAGAAACGGAGACGAGCAAGAAACGGAGACGAGCAAGAAAAAAAATTAGATGAGAAAGAGATAAAAACAATGAGATGAGTAAGAGAATAGAGATAAAAAGGAGATGCGCAAGCGAATAGAAAAAAAGATGAGCAAGATCAGAGAATAAAATTGGATGAACAAGAAAATAAAGAGAATAAAAGGAGATGAGCAAGAGAATAGAGAAATTTTCTCTAACCGATTTAATTTCAATTAAAGGTGTTAATTACACTTTCAACGGACGGCAGATCAAGACAGAAGTAATATCCATATAAGAAATCACAGTCCATAAATAAATTGACTTGTTATTATAACAACTATTAATTGTGTCCTTTGAATAAGACATAATAAATAATTTTTTTAAAGATTAAAAAATACCTTTTTCATGTATAAGAATACTGCTTTAACCTCTACCAGTTTGCAATAATTTAACAACGATATTAGCACTCACTCTTAAACAAGGAGGAGCTGAAAAAATTTTACTATTTTTTTCTTTTAATGTTTTGTATTTAGAAAAATGGTGAAGAAGATTGTAGTACGAAATAGTCCGTATGAAAGAAGATAGTTCTTATAAATTGATTCAGTGGAAATAAATTTCCAGTCTTTGTATTTGCGCATGACTAACATTCAACGGTTTCTCTTGGAGAGTTACATTATTCAGTAACTTTTAAAGTTTTCATCTAGAGAGTATGAATACTTTAATTAAACAAAATAAATAGTAAACACTAAATAGCAATTTTTATTTAAAAAATACTAAGCGGAAAATTTAAAATGCCAAAGAAGCTGCTCCGGTAAATTGGAACAGTCTCTTTGACGTGGAAAGATGTTCAACGCGTCCCCTACACTTTATAACTCTATTCAACGCTGAACTACAGCTTCTTCGCCTTCTTTTGTCTTTTGCCAATTATAATAAGCAGGGGAGGAGGGTCCGGTTCCGGGGGGTTCCTTTTGGACGAGGAAAAAAGGGGTCGGGTGACGGGGATGTTTTGGGTCGTTTTCTTCCGACTTTTCGAACGCGCGAGTAATTAAAGAATTGGTGATGTAATGAGTGAAAGAGTTTGGGTCAATTACCAATTAGTTTTAATGCTGCTGGGAACTTTGCAAATAGTTTGGAAATTCAAGTTTAAGTATTGTCGTACAAAGCTGAGGGTTGGGTTGTAATTGTAGCGTAATTAGTGTATGTTAAAAGGACAGAGTCTTAAGAGTTAAGTTCAGCTATAGAGATGTTCTCATACATTTTAATTGCCTTGCTCTCTTTTCAAATAACTTATTTGCAAATTCAGGCTACAAAGTTTCGATCAAATACTCAAGTTCTACTTTTCTAACATTCTTAAACTTTAGACTACCCATTCGTTCATTTGATTAGCGATATGTATTAATGTTAGGTAATTATTTTTTCCCTAATAAACTAGGAAATATTCTGAATATATTACATGCAAAATAACAGAGTTAAATTTTCGAAAACTTTTTATGAACCTTAATTTTGTATTTTGTAAAAACTCGGTATTTACATTATTTCTTTTTTATCCAAGTAAATTATTTATAACTCCTACTAGAAACTAACAAGTAGTTTCTAGTTTTCAATTTTATTTTAATTAGAAAAGTGTTAAATTGAATTTAAACTTTTCTTCCAAAATAATTTTTTTCAATCTTTTTATTAATTTGTTCTTATTTTGTTCATTCAATCTTTAAAAGCAAAGTTCAAATTATTTCAACGTTTTTTTTGTTCCGCTAATTTTTTAAAAAACTTTTCTCTGAAATATGTCCTGGAAGACAAGGTCAAACTTTCAACATGCACTGCTAAATCATTCCAGCAATTAAAAAATATCTAATCGTTAATCTATCTAATTCAGTACAACTTGATGAGTTTGAACTATCTTCAAGTTAACTTCAAATAAAAAAGTAGAATTAAATAAATTATTAAATAGGCATTATTTATTTAGAACACCAAGAAAAATTACAAAAATATCCACCACTTTATATTATTCTATAGCCACCAAAATTACTCATCAATAAACTCCATCACTCATTTAATCAATATAAAAATACCCAATAATATTTCCATCAATGACTATTACTACCAAGAGGCATAGAATTGATACACCGTGAGAAACAAAAAGAATACAATCCCCAACTGACCATCCAATTGATTACTTAACACATTAACTCCCAGAACCCGTGCAATCACACAGCAAAACCCCTTTTCATCCGTCTCTAATCACCGCATCTAACGAAGCGATCACAGGGACCTCTTCTTCCACCCGACACCCCCATTACCCGGTGCAGCCGAGTGGCAAATCGGGCACTTGTTACACCCCACTCCCCCGTCGAAAGGGGGAGGGGAAAAATGGAAATTTCATTAATCCCCGTATGCTTGCGGGGGATAATGCAATATGTGTTACATGATGGCTGTGTGTATCACTGTGACCGCTTTAACGAGGTGCATTGCTGAGTCACGAGGTTAAGTCACGTGGTGGATGTAGGGGTGATCTTCGGTTCCGGAAGGGGGTGGTTGGAGCGGAAATCGTTTGAATGGGTCTATTAGGTTGCCATTTGGGAACAATGTCCTGTTGGGAAGAATGCAATGTTGGAATTTTGGATGGTTGATTAGAGTTTGAATTACTGCTGATATTGAAGTTTTATCATGTGCTTTAGAGAGATTAAATGGTTTCTGATGTATGAGAAATAATTTTGGGAAGGTTTTCTTTGTGGTAATGTATTTAAAAGTATTGAAATACTAGTAAATTGCAAAAATAGTCTCAGGGTATTTTTAACATAAACCTATGTTAAAAAAACTGTTGCATATCAAATTAAATTAAACAGGTGTATAATTTTATAGGAGTTCAATACGACAGTCAAATTTAATTAAGGACTTTGTATTGAATACTGGTTATGTTTCAGGCATTTGGAAAATTCCAAAGAATATTGCATCAAAGAATAAAGTATCAAGATATAAAGTACAGATCTAAGTGAGAGCTTTTGAAAGAATAATAAAAATATGCTTGGATACTTAAAGGGGTATACTATACATCATAACAGTTATCACAACCCAAGTTACAATTACTGGAAGTATATCTGGTGAACTTTTCTATCTCTGGTATTGCATCATAGGATTCTCCTTGAGGTGTACCTTACCTGTAAGGCACCTGTAAAACCATTTTTGCCACGTAAAGAGTTAAGAGGCAGTAAAAACAACTTGCGAGTATTGGGAAAAAAGTAGGAGGCTCGTAATATTCAACTTTTTTTCCGACTGGTAATACTACTATCAAAATACATGCACAACAAATTTTTTAACTCATAAAATAAAGCAGTTGTTAATTTATAAACATAGGTTAGAGAAATTATAGATCCCACAAAATACAACGTATGTCAACGGCTTGGGACTAAAATTTGTACTTGTTTGCAATAGCGTACATAAAAATTTATTTCGGGAGGGGCCTAAAATTATTCCTCAGCCCCGCCGCATATTTTTAATATATTTAAGGTAAAAAAACTTGTGCCGTAAAAAACTTAATATAAGAAAGTTTGTGGAAAATGAAGTTCGAATTACTAAAAGGGTATATACAGGGTGTATCTGAAATGATGCAACAAACTTTCAGGGATGATAGTACTCATCAAGACGAACAAGAATCGGTATAGAAAGGGGGTCCTAGACCAAATCCCAGGGAGTTAAAAATGGAGCGACACCCCAAAAAATCATTGAAAAATTCAATTTGTAGAAGAACTACTATTGGTAAAAACCTAATAATGGTCTCAAAAATTGTGGATTAATATGATCTTTAAAATTACCTCAAAAGTATTCACTTTAAAATTTGCTTTATTATGAAAAAAGTTAAAAAACACGAAAAAATGTGAAAACTCTGCCAAAACCTTATTTTGTATTTCGAAATCATTTCTTTTGATTTGATACTCTGAAAGATTATAGTTGAAAACCCTTAAGTCCAAAGTTTCACGTAAATATATTCAATATTAAACGCTTGAGATCCTGTTAAAGTTTGTTTTTTGCGTGCGCTAACAGCCGTTCTGGAAACAACTCTAGAAAACTGTTTCCGCACGCAAAAAACAAACTTTAACTGGATCTCAAGCGTTTAATATTGATTGTATTTACGTGAAACTTTGGACTTAAGGGTTTTCAACTATGATCTTGCAGATTATCAAATCAAAAGAAAGGATTTCGAAATACAAAATAAGGTTTTGGCAGAGTTGTCACATTTTTTTGTGTTTTTTAACTTTTTTCATAATAAAAAATTTTAAAGTGAAGACTTTTGAGGTAATTTTAAAGATAATATTAAACCACAATTTTTGAGACCAAAATTAAGTTTTTACCAATAGTAGTTCTTCTACAAATTGAATTTTTCAATGATTTTTTGGGGTGTCGCTCCATTTTTAACTCCCTGGGATTTGGTCTGGGACCCCCCTTTCTATACCGATTCTTGTTCGTCTTGATGAGTACTATCATCCCTGAAAGTTTGTTTCACCATTTCAGATACACCCTGTATATATAATGTTAGAAAAATGGACTTTTAAAAGCCAGGGTCCTTTCGCCCTTACTGCTGATAAAAAAAAGGCTTAAAAACACGAACAAGCCAAAATCTACAAAACGATCTCTTTCAAGAAGCTGGGGTAAAACCAACCATGATTTATGTTAATAAAATGAGCAATAAAATTATTTTTTAAAATTAAGAGGAATAAGTTTTATAAAATAATTTGTATACATATGATTTTATTTAATTAATTTTAATTTAAAGATGATAAATAAGTTTTATGAAATTATTTAAAAAATCATAACCAATACAAACGTTTTAAAGTATAATATCTTTTATTATTTTCAAATTGAATTATAAATTATGCTTCAAATAATTGTTATTGAAATAATGCTTGGGAAAAGTAATTACCGTTTCTTGAAGACAATGATTTCATAATTTCTAAGTATTGCCCACTCTATTTCATACCCTCTTCAGATTATTCTGAAAGAAAAAATGCTTTTCTCTATAAGTATAAATTTTAATCATTTGAAAGATAATTATTTCAACATTTTTACTACAATAAGTGAATGGTAATACTGATGATGGATCTGAAAATATCATTAAGCCCTTAAAAAAATTATATTTTGAAGTTTTAAACTACTGTCTTGATTTTATTTTAAAAATACGACATTTCAAACATTAGGATGAAAACATTAAAATATTTCTAGAAAATATTGTTACTTTAATGTTTCTTTCAATTTAAAAATTTTATTCAATTTTGAAATAAATTAAAAAGAAGGGTTTATTTTGTATAAACCAGTTTAAGATAAGTTCTTAATTGAGGAAATTTAAATCCCTTTCATAATATTTTACACTTTATATAGGATATTGTAAACAAAATAGAAATAGAAGTGGGGCTGTAACGACAATAGATTTGTATTTAAGTTATAAGTATACAAAGTATAAAGTAAAATGATACTAATAAAGTACAAGAATCGTTAAATCTCGTCAAGCCAATGCTCAACTCTCTTTTCAAAGGTTGAACGAAATTTTTTTAATACTGCTTTTTTTCTTTAGATCTTTAACCAATTATGGATGGAATGAGAAACGACTCAAGAAAGACTACAGAAACTTTTTATTGAAAAAAAAAGGCATTCTAGGATAAAACATACTTTTGTATGTGAAGTAACTTTCTTTTATCGCAATGTGTAATTTTTCGATGAACCCATACTGAATGCAACTTGTTCTTTCCATTACTCTGTAAATCAGCAGCGGAGAAAAGCACACTTTATTCCCCGAATTTCCTCCACACTAAACCGTTTTCTCACAAGCATAAAGCATCCTCCAGCAGAAAGAGAAGCTTTCCTTATTATCATCATCATTATTAATACGAACTGTTTGTAGTACGCGGCCGGTCTCTTCCGAAATCAGCACTTTCTCTCTTTTAACAAAAGGAGCAGCAAAATGACAAATTTATTTGTTTCCCTAACAAGCGACATTTACTGGGAATGACGCACACATCACTGTTAAGCGAGTTACGAGGGAGTGAAAGTGACGTCAACAAAGAAGGCCCGATGAGAAAACAAAAGAACCGTTCGTCCTAATCAAATCCAACAAAATGAGAGATCGGTTCCGAGAAGCTTTAATTTCTTGCAACGGCAGCAAAACCGCTGGGAAAAGGGAAATTAAACGCGGGGAATGAAAACTCGCAAATCTAGTGGTCGATTAATCAGGGGAGCTTTAATTGGTCCAAGTGGTGACGTCATAGAGCGGCGCCAAAATAAATCTTCGTCTGTTATGATTTGAGTCACAACGTGCGGTGGGAGTGTTTTGAATGTTGCTATATGCGGATACTATTGTGAAACTAAAAATGAATCTATCTACGAGAGGAATCTACGAGAGGAAAAAATAATAATCTTAGCTACTAATACTTAATATAGTAATAGTTTTTTATGTATAGTATAAGACACCGATACTTAAACAGTTAATTTGATTTTAGACATCTCAAGTCAAAATTGAACTCCTGTTAACATTATCATTTGCTTCCATTGTTAAAATATAGCTTAAAGTACTCGAAACAAGCATTCAAAATGTGCTTAACCTGAACTTACTCATTTCCAAATATAGGTGAATCAAAATATTGGTTTAGTATTGTGCTTGATACCAATCAGAATATACTCAATTTTAACAGTTTCTTTCATTGTAACATCAACTCATTTAATTCTTACTATTTAACTTTTTTATTTTTTACTATTAACTTTTTATATTGGCTTTCTTTGAATGAAGCACATAAATTCGATTTTGGCTGATGTATGAAAAACTTCTATGTGATAACTATGTGTTTTACAGTTGCAAACCTATTTGAAAATAATTGTACACATCTGTGTCCCTTTGAACACACTGGTATATCCTTTAAAAATTTTAATATTTTAATTTTAGTTTGGATTATCCTAGAATTGTTGTAGAAATAAAATATATCTAAGGTCAGTATTTTTTAATTAAAAAAATTAGCTGATTAACGAGGATTAATTAAATTGACGAGGACCTGAAACAGGCATAATAAATTATGCTACATACGATTCACCTTTTCATACTCTTTTACTTCTTTTATATCAATAACATTTTTGAAAATAGTTTTCACTATACCTTTTTACTTGTATTTTATTCATTAATAAAAGGGAATAAAAATATTTGGTTTTAAAAATGAGGTTTTTGTTTCACTGAGGTTTTTGTTTAGCTCACAGAGTAGAGAGCTTAACAGAGATACCAAACCGCCGTTTTACTCCTAAGATCTTTAATTTATTCAGCACGCATATTATAATTCAGTTCACTAGTAGCCAATCAGTGAACGCGAAATGTATTTGATTTGAATTTAACACTGATTATAGGCGATTTGGATTTGAGTGACAGCTTCAATGGGCGAATGACAGAATTAGCAGGAATAGCGTGGAGGCGGGACTTGAGGCCAGAGATTTTTCAATGGGAAAAGCCCTGTTAAAAAAGTTGCCATTAGCGTCTACGGAGATGAACACTCTGTAAAGCTCTATACTCTGTGGTTTAGCTCTAACGTTTTTGTTCAACTGATATACAGGGTGTTTCAAAATTGCGTTACACGGCTTTTATTTGGAACCAACGCCTCCTAGGGTCATGAAAGTAAGGTCTACCCCTAGGTAAGTGAGCCTGGAGAATGCACTGAAATGACTTACAGCGCTCCTAGTGGCGAAATTAAAAAGTTAAAATAATTAATTTAAAAACTAAAAGAGATAGAGCAAAAACCTCAGTGAGAATATTGTTGCCAACGCCATGAAGGACTCACTGAAAAAAAATTCATGAAAATATCTTGAATTTTCGCCTAGATATATTAGCATGTGAAATAGCACTTTTTCAGGGGTCAAAAAAGAAAAGGTTCGCATATTTGCAAATTTTTCTGTGTTATTTAGTAGTTTTGTGTTTTTTTAGTTTTAAGAACACTAAATTTAATCAGAAAATCAAAACAATTTGCAAATATGCGGACTTTTTCTTTTTTGACCCCTGAAAAAGTGCTATTTTCACATGCTAATATCTCGGCGAATATTCAAGATATTTTCATGAATTATTTTTCAGTGAGTTCTTCATGACGTGGGCAACAATACTATCATTGAGGTTTTTGCTCTATCACTTTTAGTTTTTAAATTAATTTTTTTAACTTTTTAATTTCACCGCTAGGGGCGCTGTAAGTCATCACAATGAGTTTTCCAGCCTCACTTACCTAAGGGTAGACCTTACTTCCGTGACCCTAGGACGCGTTGGTTCTGAATAAAAGCCGTGCAACGCAATTTTGAAACACCCTGTAATGTAAAATGTTCAGTATGGTAAATATGATAAATATATTGTTTTAATTGTTGAAATAAACTTTAAAGATGAAATCTTCATAAAATAAAGTAATTTCCATTGATAAAGTTCTGAATACAATGATACTAAATACACTGATTCTAAATATTATCTTATTCGCATGCTATGATGGTTCGCATGATGGTTATGCCTATTCGCAATAAAGCACTAAGCGACTCATTGGCAACGATTACAATGTTTATTTGTCTGCATACAGTAGGGTAGGTAGTATTTCGATTAACCGCAATTATCTTGCCTTCTGAAACTGCCATCAGTGCGATTATAAATACACTTTTATGTGAAATAATAAAGACACCAATTGCGGTTTGGGTTTAAATTAGAAAACACTTGGAGAATAGGTAGTAAAACAGTTATAAACAAGACTGTTTCTAGAAACAGCCATGTCTTTAATATCTGTGTCGCCATACTTAAATATAACGTTTCAATGATAATTGATGAGGGTTTAATGAAGACTCAATCGAGCATTTAAATTATCCTTTGCGAGTAAAGAAATAAACTTCTAAACTTCTTCGCAGCACTTTCTTGTTGGTTAACGAAAGAAATATTTTGTTTCCATTTAATTTATGAAGGTTTGAAATGGAATATGTGTTTTCTTTTGATATCATTAGAACTAATTAAAAAACTAACATTCATGCTAACTCTCATAATATCATAAATTAATTTGGTTATTATTGAAAAGAAAAGAAACGATTGAAGATTTAAAATAATAAAAACATTTGATGTTAAAAATAAAATATGCGAGCATGCACGAAAATTTCAAATTAAAATAATTATTAAGCAGTTCTTATTTATTAATTTTAAAAATAAATATAATTTTAGAGAAAAATATTATCAAGTGTTTAATAAAAACAAACAAACATAAATTTGATACAAAAGCAACGGAACATTGTGAAGTTGTGTTACAACCCTTTAAACTTAAACTAATGGATAAATTTATACAATCCTGATCTTAAGAGTTTTTCCTCATAGTTTTTAACATTTAACGTAAAATAAATTCTTGTTACATAGTTAAAGTTTAAAACTATTTTAAAAACATATTCAAGATCCCTTTATTCATCTATTCTTAAAATTAATGTTCTAAAATCAAGTAAAACAGTGTTAGTGTTACACATACCAATAGTTTGAAATACTTTTATCAACATTGTAAACAAGTACCCCCAACCAAAGTAATAACAGAATAATAATTTTCAACACCCTCAGTCATTGTAGTAATTATAAAATGAACTGTCTGGCAAAATTCTCCGCTCCATACAATGTTAATAATGATATAATGATGCACAAAAGCAAAGGGTTTCAGAAGCTTTCGTTAACAAGAAACTTTAATAGAGCACTTAGCAAGTTTGAAGTAGTTGAGTTTGATGAAAATTGGTTCTGCGAAATTCTCGAGTCAATATGGTATAATTAGTGCTCTCCCTTTAACAGAGAGTTTTAATAAAAGTGGACGCTTAAATACACAAACACTGCTGAAAAACACGTTTGTTATAACCAAGCTTATTACTCGAATTTTCTGTATAAAACTATTCAATTAAATTATATGTATTGAACAATTAGTTTTTAACAGATAATTTTAATAAAGTGGAAGCTTAAATACACACTAACACTGTTGAAAAACACGTTTATTGTAACCAAGCTTATTACTCGAATTTTCTTTATAAAACAATGCAATTTAATTATATTTATTGAACAATTAGTTTATAAATTAATTATATTAAGTTAATTGTCGTAATCCAATATATTTTATGTAAATAATGAATTATCCAATTAAAATTTAATAATTTGTTTTTAATAATTGCCTGAATATTTCTTGAGTTTAAAGATTTGGCCGTAGTAAAATAAATTTTAGAGAAAGAGAAGACATTTTAGAACATGTGAAGGAGAGAAATAAAAACTAAAAATAACAGTAATTAAAAATTTAGTACTTTTCTTTTAAAGGTATAGGATAATCTATATATCAGGTTGTCAATAAGAAAAATAGTTATTTTATACCATTGAACAGTTATTAGATAAATACATTTTCTTTTTAACAACTATGTTTTAAACAAATTAGAACTTCTGAAATTACACGATTTAATTGAATTTATGAAAAAGATAGATAATAGTTCTGTTAAATAAAGATGAGAGGGCACCTTTATTGTTTATATTGATGTTATATATTTAGGGAGTATTTTAAAATATAATTTTTAAAATAATTATTCAATATTTTTAGTAAGTACTAAAAAAATTGGTTTGAATCAAATTAGGTTTATATTTATAAATAATTGAAAATTTATGCTGTGAGATAGGTTAATAGAACAACATGAATTACGAAATGACAATTCACAAATTAAAATAAAAAAATGTATAAGTAAAATTAAAGTGAAATAAATTGTTTATATGTATATTTTAGGTAAAAATTCCATACTTCCTCAAACACTATTAAAATTAAAGCATTTTACAATACCTTTTAACTTCGTTATAAGGTTGAAACTTCTAGGAAATTAAGATTATCTCTATACTTTACCTTTCGTACGAAGGAAATTTATGTTGATACTTTTTGTCTACTATTTCATTAGATATAAAGGTAAATAAATGATTTTCTATTTTATTCTTGTATTCAAAATTATTTATCAAAACTAAAACCGTAGAATCGGTATGGTAGTTATTGTTAATGAGCACACAATATCAATGGTAACGTTTAAACATCAAATAAGAACCTTGTAGATGCTAATACTAATAACCTTGTAGATGCCAAACTAATTTTTTAATTAATAATTTTATTTTAAAATTACAATAAAATTAGTTTAAAAAATTGTCAAAAAATTCTTGCTCATAAGCGTTATATCGTTACTTAAAATTTTAGAAAAAATCTTTACTAAAACGTATAATAAATGATAGCTTACAATTTTATAAAATCTGCAAAAATTTATTTTAATTTTTTAAATAAAAATCTTAAATTAAAAAATATTGGGACACTTACTTTTCTTTCTTAATTTTTTGAGTGTACATTTTCAAATTCACTTTTAAACATTATATAGTCTCTTGAGAACATTTAACCGCATGGTTTAACATTTAACACGACATTAATAAAAACAATGTTAACGTTAACATTTAATCCAATTCATCAAGTTCATTTTAGTCTTGAGAACATTCCACATATATTTCACTGGTTACTACACTATATAAATTTATCTGACTTAATTTCACACCCAGTAATAACCCTTTCACTCCTAATCCGCCTGTGATTACCATTGAATTCTTCTATCCTAGGACTGAAAGCGTTAAACCATATAAGCCAGAAATATTCTGACAATGGGCATCGAAAGACACCCCAAACAATCTTCACCATAGATACAGACATCCTCACACATATCCAAGTTCCTCCACAGAAATCATCTCCCAACCCCGCCTTCCCCAATATTCAGCCCATACGCGATGAGAACCCGCAATCGCGCGTCTACCGGTCCCTCCCCGTCACAATCATCATCGCCCGATGGGGTCCCATTCATTAAGCTAATTACAATGGAGCTGGAGGCTTCTCACGCCCGAAGGAGAGTTGATCCAACATCTCGGAAGCCCATGATTACGCGCCGCTTCTTCTAATTGGCCTGCCCTGGGAACGGGCCGCGTTCCCAGCTAATTAAGTGTGCGGCCAGACGCCTAATGGAAGGCTTTTAATTTGTGGCCACTCCGAGGAACGGCTTTGTTTCGAAGCCTCAGATATCGATGCTTTCTGTTGTTATCGAGTTGTTGAAATCGAGTATTTAATTTGCAAGGCATGTCGCATTTCTAATTTTAAGTACTATTTGGTATTATAATCTATTCATTTTGAATTGGCGCTTGTAAATATTTCCTTCCCCCACCACCGAATCGGTAACCATAGCAACTATCACCGTCAAAGTGACGAAGAAGGCTTACTATTGGCTGCGCGAAGAGCGTGACTGTGGTTACGATTCTAACGAGGGGGAAAGCACTATTTCTCAAGCGCCTATTCTAAATGAATAGAGTAGGAGAGGGTGGGGACGATTGTAACAAAATTTTTTATTTGATTTCAAACTAAGCCATTTTTTATGTCAGAGTTATGAAAATTGGTATGAAAATAGGTTGATGTATCCCAATTTCAATTTTGTTACGAAAACTGTCCGGTGGACATGCATTGCAATTTAATAAATAAAACATCGAAAATTGAAAAACGTTACAATCGTCCCCACTTGAAGGGTCAATTGAAACACATACAAGGGTCAATTGTAACACAACACAAATTCATAAAAATAGATAGAAAATCATTCAAATTTAATAACAATTTATATTTTCTTGTTAAATAATAATTAAATACATTGACTAGAATGGAAATAATGAACTTATCACTCAAATAATGAGTTTTAAATAATAATGAATGTTGATGAGTAAATAATAGTAAATAATTATTCACAAGGGCAATTAGGGTATTCATAACTTAATTCCCCTGTCGTACAATGAACGTGGGACCATTTTTTGCATGAAAAATGGTTCCTCTTACTGCCCTTGATCGAAAACTTTATTGTGTTGATTATAATCAACTTGAGGATTTTCACTTTTTATTTTCTTCTGACAGAATCTGTATAATGTTACATAAAAAATACCGAGCTCACGAGCAACATTTCTAATAGACTTTTTAGACACAGAAACCTCAACAGCCTCTCCCTCCATTTTTTCTAGACTAATCAGCCCCCTTTCAGTTTTCCTTTCGCGTGATCTCGGCCTCCTAAAACCGTAAAAATTCATAATTATATGCAAATATTAAGGGCAAGTATAAAATTATAAATCAATACACCGAAAATACTTTTGAAACATGTTATTTTCTACATTGGGGTAAGTTGTATCATGTTACAATCGTCCCCGGCTGAAGTGTTACAATCGATCCCACGTTGCCATTTTTAGTTCAACCCTCGTTTTCCGCGAAACTAACTACAGTATCATCTTGAAACTAAGCAGAATAAAACTAGGATACATGTAAATACAATACATAAAATCAGTGTTCTTGTGCTTCATACCTGCAGTGCGGGAGAAGGAAAGTTACACAAAAGTAGAAATTCACTTCGATGCTCGAAAAACACTCTTTTCTCAATTGCATAGCCACAACTCAAATGTCAGACTTGGCAATCTCTGATATTCTTTCATTCACCTGCATTTTACGTACTGTCATCTTCTTTTCGCCCAGGCAGCCTCTCATTTTGAGAAAATCAAAGTGTTACAATTGCCCCGTGTTACAATCGTCCCCACCCTCCCCTATAGGTATCTGGAATTATATATATTTGGTATTGGTTTTAAAGGTATCTGCAACGATCCTTTTTGTTAAAGATGCGAAGAATTAAGGTATTGTGTTGTTGAAATTTAGTATCTGATTCTCAAGGTGTAACTATTGCATTTCAAATTTTAAATATTTGGTACCTGCTAGGTCTTGTAAATCAGCATTAAATGTATAAAACTACTATCCCTTTCGTGTAAATTTGAGGAGGGCAAATGCAGATATTGGCAAACTGATAAGCTAGCAATTTTAATTTAAAAATTATGAGAAAATTATTTAGTGAACTAACAAAGTTTCGGATAGAGGAGAAAAGTAGAAATAAAAGGTAGAGAAATGTAAGGAAAACAAAACGTGGTTTAAGAATTGTACATGGTAGAGAAATAAAGTTGTTGAATGGCAAATATGAGGTAATAAACCTTTGACTTTGACAGTATGACCGTAGACCGTCCACAAGTTAGTCCGCTTAAGATTTTCAAATTTCATCTGTAGTTGGCCTATAGCAGTGGTTCCCAAAGTGGGTTCCGCTGAACCCTGGGGTTCCACGAAAAAAATTAGGAGTTCCATGTGACAAACTTTATTTCATTAAAAAAATAAGAATAGTGTAAAAAATTAAGAATGGACACAAAAAGGGTCTCAAAACGAGTTAAAACCCTACTTTTTCAAATTTCAAAATTTTTTCAACCCCCAGACCCCCTCACGGTACCACAAGGGGATCTTGCGTGATACTTTTTGGAAAATCCCCAGCATTTGGACATTTTTTTGTCAAAATTAAGATTAAGGTAATGGTCCAGAAAAGTCTCCCCTTGGACCCAAACAGCTTCTCAAAATAAGTAAAAATTCTACTTCTACAAGTCAAATTTAAAAATTTTTCTGGGGGAGAACCCCCATACCCCCCAGCGGCACCACAAGAGGATCTTGCGTGATACTTTTAGAAAATCCACAATAATTTGACATTTTTTCTAAAAGGTAAAGGTGATTGTCTGGAAAAGTGCCCCCCTTGGATCCACACCTGGTTTTATTTAATATCAGATATAAAATTTTGAAAAGTCGTTGATTAAAAAATAACCAGGGTTCCACGATCATTGGCAACAAATTTGGGGGTTCCACGACCAAAATAGTTTGGGAACCACTGGCCTACAGACAAATTAATTAATTAAAATAAAATAATTCTGTCAACTTAATATTGACAAGTAGATCTCTCTACAGAAGTAACCATCGAAACTAGTTGAAGATCCAGGCAGTGGTACATGTCTTTCCAAGATGGATAAAAGATGCATTGACTTCTCAATATTAGGAAGAGATAAAAAACAGGAAGCATATGAAAGGAGCATTCACCATCCGAAGTATTTTCCCCTTTTTATAGAGAAAGATGTGTCCCTAAATCCCCGTCTCCCCCTCCCAAAGTGAACCCTGACCTAACCAGGCCCTCACAAACCTTCCCCAAATATTTAACCCCAATTCCAATAACTCCAAGAGTCAATAAACCATAAGGAAAGAAAATCTTACCAACAAAAACCCAAGATCTTCAAACCTCCAACCATGGGAACTCCCAAAGACCAGGTGAGATGGAGAAGAGTCAAGAACCCCAATGGACACAAGACACCAAACATCCAAACTTCAAGGACCATGGAGATGTCAACCACGCATCAAATACTATTTCCCTTCCCTCTTGGGACACTATGAAGGCACTCTTTCATGTGTCACCGATCGTCTCCTCTGTTTGTTTTGGGCTGGCCGTGGCCTGTGTCACACTCGACAAGGCCTCTACTAGGCCGGCCTGTTTGTATTTGGTCGCGGCCCCGGCTTCTATGAAAGCGGCTCGAGTTACTCGCACTTGCTCTGTGTCTTGACGCTTGCGGAGCAATATTATTTCAGCTGAGGCCTCTTTAGACGGTCGGGTTTTGATTTCATTGGAGAAATACCGAACGCTTCATTCTGTCGTTGGATGCTGATCTTGTAAATACGGACGAAGCGGGGGGATTAAGACGTCTCTTTTTTTGACGTTTGAACCTTGCAGATAGGGATCTATGGAGTCGTTTTTGAAGAAAGGCGGCCAGCTTTAACTTAATAAACCAATTTTTTACACGGAATATATAATAATATTGAAAGATTAAGGTGGAAAGATCAAAACACCAGCATTGCAAATGATAAGACAACAATAACAGCGATATTAGAAATAAAAATAAAGGATAAAAATAAGATATATGTGTGTAATAAATTTTTTGGTTAGTACCTAAAAAGTAAATGTCATTCTTAACTAACATCTGTTCCTGATATCTAAGGTGAAGAAGAACTTGGTGACCTTTGTTTAATGGATGGGAACAGTAATAAAACACAGTGTGAGTAGTGTTATTTACCCTTTAGATTTTAGAGGTTGCTTTAAAGGTTTTTCAATTACTTGCCTTATTTAGTTCAAAAAACGGTGTTGATATTTTCCTATAAAATATCATCCGGTTCAACTAAAGCCTTAAAAAATTTTTAGTTGACGTTTTCATTATTAAATCAAAGGTTGAGAGCTAAGTTATAAAACTAGTCTTGAACACTCTTTGTATTGCAGAAACCACTCAATTTCAAAGAAGAATAAATTTTTAAGAAGTGTTCTTTTCTCTATAAAATATCCAAATAAGGTCTACTTTAATAAAAATTAATAAATATCTTCATAAAAATTTGATGAGTTGCTAAAAAGGTTTTTCTCAAAACAATAGAAATTTGTTGTTTGATTGGTTTCTGAAATAGACGGTTTAAATTTTTGGAAAGTTGTTTACAATGTTAAGATATCAATAGTACTAATAGATAATTTTTAAATTAAAATAACAACCTAGCCAGTGTAACAACTTAACTTACGCATTTCAGTTTCTCTTAAAACTCCTCTTACAACTTTTTTACATTCTTTGGTTTGGGATTTATTGTTAAGAACTTTGATGTGTGTCTTTTTATTTTATACTTATCTGTATATTTAACAACAGTTTCCTAAGCTGCCACCACAAAGAAATTATACGTTAAAAAATAATTGCATTTGGTAGGAATTATTTTGATAGCTTAAAACAATCTCTCATCAAAATAATAAAACTCAAACATATTTATCATTACTTTAGCATTTAAACTAAAATGAGTTAGTATTTCTTTTGCTAAGTATTTTTCTTACCCCTAAAACAGTATCTAATTTAAGAAACAAGATTTCGGGAAAACATTTTCTTTGTTTTTATCTTGAACATTCAAAATCATGGACAGGGGAATATTTCCACTCTTTTATCTTTTCTTCGAATATTAGAATTTAAATTACTTTAGAATAATCCTCTTCTCGTTAGGATTCCAAATATAAATACAAAGTATTTAGTTTCTATTTAGATTTTATTTAAAAGAAAATTGTTTTCTGCGTTTTATTTTAAAATTGTGAATTTAATAGTTTGAAATTCTTTGTGGTATAAGATTTATTTCCTCAAATTATTTCTGATATTCTTTATCCAATTGAAAACACATATTGTTTTGCTTTAGAATGAAATAATAGATTTTTTCGAATCAATTTTTAAAATTTAAAATTAGATGGGATTTTTAAAATTTAAGATAAATTAATGTTATTATTTTTTATTTTGAGGTTTAAAAGTGTTAAGTATTAAAAGTAGATCCTAGTATTTGAAAATATTGAAATAAATCAATAAAAAAGCACGATAAATCGAAAAATCGAAACGATAATCGCACGATAAATCGAAATTTTAAGGTTTGAAATGTAGATTTCTTTTCTTGTAGATTAGGACAAATATTTGTTGGTTGGTATTATTATAAACGTATAACTAAATGAAACACCGAAATAAATTCTTTTAATACGTCTAAAAAATATCTTTCTAGAATTCCTATTCCATAATATATTTCTAGTTCTAGTATGTACTTGTGTAGGTGTAAGTGAAGTAAAGCTGCTTCTCTTTGTAACGGTGTTCGGTTGTAACGGTTGTGTTATACATATAAGATGCTTTTCTTTCCAGGCGAAATTATGATCCATTTTCGAAGAACTCCATGTAAAATACGAATCAAAATTCCATCTAAACTGCTTCTTTCAGCATTAATTATTTTTTATCTCTATTTAGCTTTTAAAAAGCCCTTAATCTGCTCTGGTTGAACATTTGGATGTTACCGCCTCGTAGTCTTAACTTGAATGAAATTTATGGTCCTTCATTCAATAAAAAGGAAATGCCTTATTGCTGTAGAAAAAAAATGTAAGGATCGTGTATTGTTGGAGCTGGGGCGGTTTTAAATTGAGTCTTTTAAGCATATCACCCTTTGTTCAATTTAAGCCCTCAACGTATCACGACTTATGCGAGTAAAAATATGGAGTAATTTACGAACAAATAGAATTCTAGGGAAGCTTGATTGCATCTTTATGTCCACACAAAGCCCATTGAGAGGAATTCTTGTTCCCCATCAAGCTACACTTAGGAGCCGATTCCGTTCCTTACAACAATCATAACATTTTCCCACTTAATTCGTCACTGATGAAAGCATAAACGATTTCTCCTCGCCCAGTGAGAATCGTCAATGGAACGCTTTCATGGTTATCCCCAGCTCCCCTTTTTTGTGTTCTACTAACGGTCGAACATTCTTCGCCAACAATTAGCGGTCGACACCACCATGACTAACGGTCGGCGCTTTTAGCAGTCATCTGTCATGCCCCATTGCCAGATTCATTCCCAGGTTAATAAATCGCCGGGGCGCGTTCAAAAAACTGAACGAGAGAATAAAAAGATGATTTACTCTCTCCCGTGAGGGAGTGGACTCTCCAAAATGGCTGTCACATTGTAAGGAAACAAGTTAATACCTTTTCACAATGGCGATCTAATAACGCTACGTCAGTTTCGGTAATAAATCTCTTTCGAATTCTCCAGGACACATTTTTTATTCTTCGCTCCACCGGCGTCGGGGAGTCTAAACACGTTTTGATCGAAGGCGTCAACAAATTAGATTAAGTTCCTTTTCTGTTGGTAGTATTGTCCTTCGCCGAATGGCAACGCTCAGTCAAAGAGGTCTGCTGATTTTAAATTGCTGGAATTACATGTTCCGTCTTTGAATGGAAGGGATGGGAATGAGAAGTCATTCGTCGCTATTATGTGTCACTTTGGAAGCTGTTATTAAACTTAATCATTGCTTTCTCGCCTGCGTGAGAAGAAGCTCGATTTTTGCACGCCTGTCGTGACCGATCAACGTTAGGATTGTTGACTGCTGTTATGATCTAAATGAGTGGAAATATTGAAATGACGGATGAGTTAATGTTCGCGAAAATATTTCAGGGGGTGGTGTGAAAAGCAGATGTCGGAGTCATATCAGTTTCACGACCAATTTGTTCTTCTGTTAAACGTTGACAAATTAAACACAGTGTTAGGATTGGCCTTGGAAACTCAGTTCTGAGAAATTGTATGCAGACATTTTTTATTTCTGCAGAGGAACAAACCGAATACTGTAACGACTTATTCAGAGTGATTTCAAATTCAGTATAAAAACAAAACACAAAAATATGTTAGTGGTACACAAAAACAACGACGAAATCATATTATAATGACCAATGACTGTTAGGAATAATAAAATACTATGAGTCTCAAAAAAATCCATACATGATAATATACAGAGTGTTTCAAAATTGCGTTGCACGGCTTTTATTCGGAACCAGCGCTTTCTAGGGTCATGGAAGTAAGGTCTATCCCTAGGTAATTGACCCTGGAGAATCCATTGAGATGACTTACAACGCCCCTAGCGGCGTAATTAAAAAGTTAAAAAAAATTAATTTAAAAACTAAAGGAGATAGAGCAAAAACCCCAATGAGAGTATTGTTGCCAACGTCAAGAAGAACTCATTGCAAAAAAATTTGATCAAAATATCTTGAATATTCGCAGAGATATTAGCATGTGAAAATAGCACTTTTTCAGGTGTCAAAAAGTAAAAAGTTCGCATATTTGCAAATTTTTCAGTGTTATTATGTAGTTTTGTGTCTTTTTAGTTGAAAGAACACAAAATTTAATCAAAAAATAAAAAAAATTTGCAAATATGCGAACTTTTTACTTTTTGACCCCTGAAAAAGTGCTATTTTCACATGCTAATATCTCCGCGAATATTCAAGATATTTTGATCAAATTTTTTGAAATGAGTTCTTCTTGACGTTGGCAACAATACTCTCAATGGAATTTTTGCTCTATCTCCTTTAGTTTTTAAATTAATTTTTTTAACTTTTTAATTACGCCGCTAGGGGCGCTGTCAGTCATCTCAATGGATTCTCCAGGGTCACTTACCTAGGGGTAGACCTTACTTCCATGACCCTAGGAAGCGCTGGTTTCGAATAAAAGCCGTGCAACGCAATTTTGAAACACCCTGTATAAAGAGAAAAAACAAAGATATAAACAAGATTAAATTTCAAAATTCAAAACCAGGATTTTTAAACTTTTAATGGTCAACCCGACTGAGGACTTCATCAGGGGTCACCCCCAGCCGAGCTGACCGGGGCCTTTTCTGTAGCAGAAGAACCGAAGTTCAAAAACTGCCGTGACCCGAAGACCCCAAAAAAACAACATTAAAAAGGACTAGAAACGATTAGACCACCACAAAAAACATTCAACTCACCAAAGAACACAAACTCCAATATCTATAATCAAATAGAATCCATACCCTTTTGATCTCTGTTGCCAAACCAGGAAAACGAAATTCACAAATTAATTTCTCCGTAATCGAGCTGTTGCTCCTTTATCGTAAATTCTATGTTGCAGTAATTAGTTGGGTAATTATTATCATATAGATTTAGAATTAAGGCTCTGGTGGCTTCCAAGTAAGATTTCTTATTATTGCAGATTCTCCTGATCCTTTTTGCCTGCGCAAAGATTACATTCTTTAAAACTTTTTTACTTAAATTCGTTTCAAAATTACACAACTTTATTACGCTAAATTGAAAACTGTCTCTCTTGTCAAAAACCCCAACGGCAATTCCTCCATCCTCCAGCCTCAAACTCAAGTCCAAAAAGGTACAACTCTGTGTATCTTCATTAGTTCTGTTTAATACAAGATCCTCAGGATAACAATTAATATAAAGAGTAACAATTGTATAAAGAGAAGATGCTATTGATGTGTGGATAAACAGCTTAGGGTAAAAATCAGATCCGATATCCATTTCCATGCTTTAAAGTGTTCTTTTTTTTATTTCCAATGCAGCAGGCTTACATAGCCATACATCATATAGCCATAACAGAGACCCAAACAAAAAAGGATCAGGAAGGAAAATACACTAAAGAAGTTGGCACAATAAGTCCCTCGCCTCCCAATACCGGGAAAGCAGGCCTGTGGATCGTAGGGCTGAACAGGAGGGAAGGTGGTCGGCATTCATTACCGCACCACTACTGCAGAGGGGGCAGGTAGGGTCATTCACAATTTTGATTTTGTGTAGGTGTTCATAGAGGCAATCATGTCCAGTCGTCAAGCAAAAAGCAGCCATGGCACTCCGCCTAGGATGGTCAGGGAGTGATTTAAGAGAGTTAGCCCATGGCCTGTCCCTTGTGCGATCTTTAATTAGGGATGCATGAGTCTTGATCAAAAGATAATTTATTTTTGCTGCTGCTGACTTGTAGGGTATTGCAGGGCAGTTTGCCTGGCTTATTTTGCAGCCCTTTTTTGCCAGCTCATCTGCTTTTTCATTGCCTGGGATACCGCAGTGGGATGGGATCCACTGCAAGGTAACTGATTTATATTTTTCACCCAGGTCTCTAATTAGATGTCTGCATTGCAGAACAGTCATCAAAGTGTTCTAAACCGTCTAAACCTATGGAAAGTTTAATGAATCGTCTTTGTATCTAATTTTTCTTATTTTTATTTGCATGGGGGCAACTAGTATTAAATTCTACTTTTGACGATACATTAAGTACAGACCTTTTGTATAACGGGCAATGTGATAAATCAGGCATTATATAATAATGTATAAGTGGAGGAGGGCAATGTATTAAATTCAATGGCATTTATCAATGAAATGTATCACTTTGCTCGCCTCAATTCTGGGCATTATTAATAATGCCCAATTAATCACTTTTCCTGTAACATGTACACAATTTTTAGAACAATGGGTTAAAGTGAAGGGGAAAATTCATGATAAAGTTTGAAACATTTCATGTGAAAAGAGGAGGGTGAAAGTTTTTAGTTGCTTGTATTCGCTTGACAAACGTACTAAAATGAAAAATTATAGCGTTATGACGAACTTTTGAAAAAGTAGTTTTATTTTTAATGCTTGTAAAAAGAAGCAGTTCAATGATTAAAAAATGTGAAGGATAGAGGTTAATATAAATAATTTAACTTAGGTAAACCTTGCATTCACAACAGTAGAGGAAAAATACTCCTTCCTAAAAAAACATACCACAAGGAAAATTAGTGTACTTAAATATATCCTAATACCATTATACATAATAATAGCTTTTTATCTTTTTACTTGTTTATTACTATATTATCCCCCACTACGTAGATAAATGAATGGTATTGGATAAAGAAATCAGTACTTTTAAAAAATAAGTAAAAGTGAAATCCCAGAAAGAGCAAAGATAAACGCAATTCGTAGTTCTTACCCCACAAATGCATCATATAACAGTGAAAAAAAACTCAAGATAAAAACCAAATCATTGTCCGAATAGAACAATTCGACTCTCTTGAAACTCTAAAAGAGAAAGGAAAATCTTTCTTCTTCTTGAAAAAAAATTCTCTTCGCGTGGGCGATTATCTTTTTCTTTCCACGGAATGGCAACGCTAGCTGGTTTTCGCTCGTCGTTGCCAGATTACCGTTTTGCCTCAAGTGTGTCGGCGGCTAAAGTAAATAGCGGCCACGAGGAGATATTTGTCAGCGTCTCTCCACTAAAATGTTTATGTGTTCAAGAGGCGAAGGAAGCCCCTCTAATCGAACTTTCTTTCGTCGAGGAAACTTCTCTCGTCGTTCCATTACTCTCTCCTTGCAAACGATTTTTTTCTTCTTCTAGGCCTAATCTGGCATCGGTCTTGAAGTGAGGCTTGTGTTTTTGAGAGCGAAATGGGTGTTTAACGGCATTTTCTGGGGGATGACATTTTTTTTCTCGCGCGCTCTGGAAACAATTCGACCAAGGGGGAGGGTGAAAAGTGACTGAGTTCTTTTTTTTGTGAAGTGTCACGCCTATTTTTTCTACCCCTCCGCCCTCCTTCACTCACTCCTGAACCAGATAAATATATTATTCCATAAGTGAGACAGATCATGGTGCGGGTGACCCGGGGTCTAAATCATATCGTGTGCTTCATGGAAAGGTCGTTTCCCTTTATGGGAAAATAGTGCACTAGAGTATTTTTCTGACGCATTCGTATTAACCGTTCAATACGAGTTTCATAAGCTTTTCCACGCATTCCGCGTTTTCGTTATGGATGTGTAACATTTTAACAAATAGAAAGCAAATGTCTCATTATGTGTTTATATTTCACATTAGGGGAGAACGGGGGTGAATGGGACAGGGGATAAACGGGACAGGGGATGAACGGGACAGCTCAATTTTTTATACCTTAACTTCACTTTAAAATTTTTTTATTTCAGCCATAAGATAGTAGTACCTAGAGAGCCTGTATGCGAAAGAGAGGCGACAACTCAGTATAGCGCGCGCAGATCGGTAAACAGGTTTTCTTTTCGCCACAGGTTTCCCTCCATAGGATTAGCGTGGGGCGGCATGATACAGTTTGGACAGAATTGGATGCGCAGAGACGCTTTTAAGCGAGTTGTCGTCTCTCTCTCGTATATAGGCTCTCTAGTAGTACCTAGCCTGTTCAAAAAATTGTGTTCATTGACATCAGCTTCCATTTTTGTATAAATAGGACTACTAAATGTGTTTTCCCATACCAAAAGTAACTTATATAGTTTTATTTCAATAATTACTTATTAAAAAATAATTTAACTAAAGCTATACATTTTACAGTGTGTTTAAAGTATACTTATATTAGTATAGTTTCCAAATTAAATGAAGAAAATTCATGGATTTTTTCCTAGTCTAATTTTAGCTTTTCAAAAATAAGTGGGTACGGGGATGAATGGGACAAGAGTTGCGTTGATGAATGGGACAGTTCCATCATCACTTCATTTCCTGTTTCCAAAACTTTCCACCAATAGCTTGCTATATTCAACTCATTTAAGTAATTTCTGATAAAGTTTACTAAAATAGGATGCAAAAATTTATGTTTAAACTTGTGTTTTATGTTTCAAACTCGTGTGAATATGCAAAGTCTTAATGAGCAAATAGTTGTAACTGTCATCTCAAATATGTTATGGTTAAATAATTATTCAAACAAGTTATGTTTTTATGCTCTATTTTTATGAAAAGTTCCTTCAAAATGGCAGGGAAAATGTTACTGCAGGAGAGGAATGGCTTTGGGGGTTAGGTCCAGGCATCAAAAATTATCTATTATTTGCACTCCTAAAAGTACAGACCCATAAAAAGCGAGTAGCATTAATAGAAATAACACCAGCTTCAACCACTGAGCTGAAGAGCAAAAGGATTTGCTTCAGTTTATGTGTTAATTTTACTCGGCATAAAGTCGAATAAATGTAGGCTGTTTTTTGCCCTTTAAATGCCTTTTTAATTTTTTTCTTTGGAAAATAGAAGTGTGTTGTTCCTTTAAAAAGCTAAACGTTGAGCAATATTTAAAATAACTTTGTTATTTTGTAAATTTTTTAACTTTTTTTAACTGTCCCATTCATCCCCACTCGGTGTCCCATCCATCCCCACCACGGGGATGAATGGGACAAAATACATGCGTTCATAAAAACATTTCTTGGAGTTTAAATAATGGGTAATTGATTGAATATACACTAGGGTGGGTCATTTTCCTATGGCGAAAAAAAATTTTTACAAATTCTATCGGGCACAGCAAGAAAAGGGTGCCAAATGGTCTCAAACTAACATGTGTAAAATATTATTCCATTATAATAACTCTTTTTGCCTCCGGATTGGCCTCAAATAGAACAAAAGTATGTAATTTTTCGAAATTCAGCGTACAGTTATTTCACTGGCTGGTCTTGGGATCCAAATATGATCGCAAAAATATGTTGAAACAATTGTCGAATGGATAGTTCGTTCATAGGCAATATCAGTTATGATTCGCTCAGTCATGATTTACCTAATTTTTTTGCTATAGCAATAGACTGAAACCCAGGCCCATGAAATTACACTTCTTTGAGGATTGACTCAAAATAGCTTCTTAGCATTCCCTTATGCGTTCATAAAAGTTAATATATCGCAAATTTAACTGTTAAGGATAATTGCAAGTAAGTTTTGAAAAGTAATGTAACTTATTTAAAAACTTAGGGGATAATACTGAGCTTTAAGCTGAAAACTGGGATCTACCGCTCTTCTTAAGAAAATATTTCAAAATTTGACTCATAAAATGTGGTTTTAATTTATTTTTGGACATTAGGGAATCATAAGAGGACACTTGGGATGGACTATTCCTAATATGGCAAGAAATTTCAAGGAAATCCCAATTTTTAAACTATTATCCAAATTTTTTCCTTGGGGTTGAAACCTATAACCCAAAAAAGGTACTCACCTTCTGACATATCCATTTTTATTAAAAATTTAATGTTTTTACCATCCTACTCACCGAAACTAAAGGTTTCGCTCATTTTAATGATTCCAGCAAGAAATTTTTGATTGCCAGCCCAGCAAAAAAAATCAGCATGAAACCTTCAATAAAAGTACCCCTTTTGAAGGTTTCATGAAGTTACCCGCAGTTTTTTTGAAGGAAGTCAGATCCATGCAGATTTTCTAAAGGTAATGTGCAGTGTTTTTGAAGGCTTTGTGAAGGTTTTGTGCAGTGCAATTTTCCCTTCACAAAAACTGCAGTTTTGATGCAGAATAATTAATGACGATATTGAACTTAATGTTTCTTTCAAGAAAACTGCAGGTTTTGTGAAGACATATTGCAGGTTTTATGCAGTGCTATTTTCCCTTCAGAAAATCTGCATTTTTCTACAGAGCAAATAATGAAGATTTAAAACTTAACTTTTCCTTCATAAAAACTTCAGTTTTTATTAATTTTATTTTCGACGAAGATTTGACGCATGCGCATTTCCAAGTGTTTGCTGAATCCGATATCCGAAATAAAGTAAGAACATTTTTATGAATAATATAATTTTATTAATCACATAATTTAATTGATTTAATAATTAAATAAAATTAATCAAATTAGTTTTTGTCTTTATTTTAATCATCCCGGAATTCTGACGATGTTCTGCGCAGTCCCGTTTCTAAAAGATTATGTTTATTGCGATAATGGCGGTATGAAGTAAGCAGCGTTGAAATCGGTGAGCGGAAAGTTATTTATCTTAATCTTAATGATTCCATACTTATTTCTTGCAATAATATGATTAATATTCTTTTATGTACTCATCAAAATTTGTCCTTTTGTTATAGAATGCTATTTAACTTATACATTGTAAGGTATCGTATTTAAGATGACTGATTTATTTATTGCTTTGGTACCGTGCTTTATACATTTCGCACAAGTATTATTTACAAGCTTATTGTATTTCTTCTCACTTCAATCGGAGTAATCGTAAAGCACCTTATTATCATTTGAGGAGTGGTAAAACATGGCGGCCGGTATATATAGCGTAAAATGATCGGATCTCCCAAAATTTGTACAGAGGAAACGTTTACAAGCATGAAAATCACGCGTTAATTTTGATAGCAATCGGAGAAGTTTGATGACAATGTATATTGGTTGTCTTGATTTCCCCGAACTTATCTTCCGTTTGAAAATGTTACGAAATGGGTATAATGCCACTTATTTAATTTTTTGGGGAAAAAATTAGGCAAAAACACAAATGTTAGCAATGTAAGCGAGGTTTGAGTCAATGATTATGTTTTGGTTCACTGTTCAATGCAATATGAGTGGTAAGTAAATTATATAAATAAATATCTTTATTATTTTTTGGAAATAGTTTGAGCATTAATTTATTTCCGCGTATAAGCTGAAAGCATGAATTTTCTATAAAAAAAACAATCAAAGTTTCCACATTTGCTTCCCCGCCATAGAGTAAGCCCATTTCAGCTTGTTATAATTTTATGCTTGGCCCTTTTTGGGATACGAGAATTATGTAACTGTATGAAAATCAAAGTTTTTAAAGATTGTTTGTGTTTTTGGTGCAGTATGTTTGCAGGGTATGACGCAGGGTTTTGTGCCATTTAACTTTTACGAACCAGGATGTTAATAAAAGTCCCAAAACCAGACTAAAATATTTTAGTATCTTATTAGCGAGCACAGCGAGCCTGGATCGAAGCTATCCACTAATTGCGGATTAGTTAAAGAGCGAAGCGAGCAGGGGGGGCAGCCGCTTAGTCACTTTATAATTAAACATAAATTTATATTTTGGTTACAGTTCAGAAATCTTTCAAGTTGAGCTAGCTCTGTATATGTGGATGATATTCAATACTCAAAACTTCCTTTTCCACTATTTTTCTATGATAATGTTTGTTGATGAAAGTAGAATTTTACTGAGTTGTTGGTAAAAATGTTTTATTATTCAAAAAAATCGACAAAAATTATTTTTTATATTAATGTGTGTTTTATTATGTTGATTTTTCATACCAGTTTGCTGGTTTTTTTTGCTGGATGCTGTTTAACCGTATCCAACATTAAAAATTAGCAAAAATCCTTTTAAAAAAACTTGCAGGTTTTTTGCATGAAATTCGGACAAATTAACTGCAGGAAACCTGCAGTCAAAGAAATCAGCATGAAACCTTTAAAAAAATCAGCATGAAACCTTCAAAAAAACTGTAGGTTTTCTGCATGAAATTCGGACAAATTAACTGCAGGAAACCTGCAGTCAAAAAAATCAGCATGAAACCTTCAAAAAACCTGCAGGTTTTCTGCATGAAATTCGGACAACCTAACTGCAGGTAACCTGCAGTCAAAATCTACAGGTTTCTTGCAGGTTTATTTGTCCGAATTCCCTGCAGAAAACCTGCAGGTTTTTTTTGAAGGTTTCATGCTGATTTTTTTTGCTGGGCAGTTCTAACCATTGAGATATTTCAAAATATGTTGTATTACAACTAAAGTATTTCAACTCTGGTTTCATTTATAATTATTTCATAGTCTTCAATGATGATTTTTATACCATTGTGCACATTTATATTCATGACGGATTTGTGCAATCGAGGTAAAAGCTTGATTTTCGTTCGTCCATTTTTACATGAAATTACTATATTAATCAAAACTTTGAGGCCAATCCGGAGGCAAAAAGAGTTATTATAATCGAATAATATTTTACACATGTTAGTTTGAGACCATTTGGCACCCTTTTGTCGCTGTGGCCCTGGGAAAATGTGAAAAAAATATTTTTGACCCACCCTAATATACACATTTATAATGTAACCAAGAGTTCAATTATTGGTTTTAAACTTCTTAAAGGATTGAAAAATGTATATTTTTTTTCAATTTTAGCAAAAATGTGAAATTTGTCCCATTCATCCACGATCTCCCCTACCCTTTTTATTTAAATACTAGACCAAAGAAAGGTAAGTTGAATAAAGTTCATACCACCCTCCCAAAAAAAATTACCGTTGCCAAAAATCTATATAGCCGATTTAGTGTTACAGTCATAAATGGTATTCATACAAAGAATGACTGTATGCTTTTATAGAAAACCAACTAAAATTATCAATAAAGGAAAATCAACGTCCTGGATCTTAGTCTTTTTATAGTCCTCAAATATATTTTGATTCTTCAATTTAGCAATCCAATTAGCTTCAGTGATCTTTTTTTCTTATGTACTGATAAACCTCTCATATGACCTTTATAAATACTCATAAACACATGTATAAATGTAATATAAATTGAAGTAGCTAGATATTTGAAATCATATAGTACTACTACAAAGAGATTTCAAATACCTTGCAAGAAATACCCAAAGAAATTTTTCATCACTTGTTTAAAAATATAAAATTTAATAGGAATATCAATAAAGATGATTCCGAATAACAATAACTATTCATATGTAACTCAAAAACTCACCTCTATTACAACCGTTTGAATCATTATGGCTTGAAGAAGTAAGAAATCGTCCCTTCAGTGTGAAAAGGCATCACGATTTTTTCAACCTAAAATTAAATTTAGTTTAAATAGTTTATGTTGGTGGTTTAAAGTAAAACTAAACAATTTTGATTAATATATTTTAAGAACAAGATAAAATTGTCTTGTTTATTATAATTTTAATTATTTTACTTAGCTTGATTGCTAAATAAAATTTAGTTCAATATCACCTTTGAAGAAAAAATAATAGTATCACCAAATATATTTCAATTTATTCTTTGATTTAAAGAAAATCTAGATTTCTCTAAATTTTATAATATTTCATCACATTTTTATACTTTTTTCATAATCTAATGCCAACAACAGAAAATAAGACTGTTAAGAGTATTAAACATTCTAGTATTAATAATTCCATTCAATGCTTCCATGAAATGTTCCCATAGTTCGACATCCACAAGAAAAACTTTGTCAGAAAAACCAAACTGAAAAGAAATAAAAATCTAAATGATAACACTAGTCGACAGTGGTTTAATAACAACTAAATTTTTATCTTTGTTACTAATTCATATAGTTATTCAAATATCTAAACTAAACTAAACTCATTGGCGCAACAGCCCTAGTGGGCCAAGGCCTACGATGCCCATCTTCGTTTTCGTGACAGTGGGGCCCTGGGATGCAAGGTGTTAGGCATGTGTCCCGGTTAGGTGGTCATTCTAACGCGAGACCCCCAGTGTTTAGTTCCCAAGCAAGCTTGGTCCTCATTTTATCGACCCACTGAAGGGATGAAAGGCTGAGTGGACCTTGCCCAGCCCGGGAATTGAACCCCGGGCCTGTGGTGTGGAAGCGCGAAACACTATACCACTGAGCCACTGGGGCTTCTTCAAATATCTACAAGTAAAAAAGTTCCACCACGTACCATTTTTGTGTAACAAAAAAATTGGATTTTTAGCTTTTTTTCTTAATTTTCGATTTTTAAGCGTTATTTTTGTCTAATAGCAACCCTTAAATTCCAACCAATTAATTCATTTTTAGTACCCCAGTATGTAGACATTCTTTTAAAAGTGTGGTTATGTTTTCATGCCTCAGTTCCTTTTGAAAATGACGAGTCTTCAGTGTAGATTTTGCACATTTTTCTAAATTTGGATACGGTTTAAATTGCATTTCAACGGTAAAATTTAACAGGAGAAGAGGGAAAAGTTTTTTTTTCCTAATTCGGGTCCAAATAGGTGACTAAGATGAAATTTGGGCCCTGCACGTGTGTTGCATAAGTTACAATGTGGCTCTTTTTAAGTGTATAAGAGACAACAGTAGTTCTATGCAAATTATACTATCCCTATAATATCGGTGAGACATTAAAATTATCTTGGTTATTGTTACATCAATGACAAATAAAGAAGATCATTTCAAAATGTTCTTAAAAGGAGTAATTAAGTGAAGGCAAACTCAAAGTCAGTAGGAACCTCTGACTAGAAGGATTCACGACCCTGCTTTTGAAGGAAAATTTTATAAACATGCATTATCAGCTTGGAAATAGTTTTTAAGAGAGTGGTAAGAAGATTTTTAGAAAATAGGACTGATAAAAATGTTTTAATCTTAATAGAAGGTTCTCTTTAGTCTTACCAAGAGAGCCTGTATATGAGAGAGAGGCGACAACTCAGTATAGCGCGCGCAGATCGGTAAATCGGTTTTCTGTCCGCCGCAGGCGGTAGTTAGGTTTCCCTCCATAGGATTAGCATGGGACGCGAGACAAGCGGCATGATACAGTTTGGACAGAACTGTATGCGCAGAGACGCTTTTAAGCGAGTTGTCGCCTCTCTCTCGTATACAGGCTCTCTAGTCTTACCATGCTATAGGATGTTGAACATCACTCAAAATTCATATCTTACATCCACGTTTGAATTTATTTCCGGAAAATCCCACTGTAGTCAATCATTAACAAGGGTAAATATTTCTTTAGGATATTAATTCGATAGATACGTCATTGAGAATCAGCAATTTTGGATGACAGCTCTTGGTTCATTAAAAGATAATATTTGACGCCCCTTAAGATGAAAAAATTGATAAAATTGCATCGTTTTTAATGAATGTTTAATGGTTTTTAGCTTTATATTGTCTAAATATGATATAATCTTAATTGTGATATTATTTTATACTAAAAGAATGAGTTAACTGTTAAAAGATGAGTAGTTTCAACGCTTTTTCCGTTTCGTACAGTATTGGTGCTATACTTGTAACAAAAAAAATGTACTTGCTGCAGCTTTTTTACAACTATTTCTGAATTCTACGTCCTCCAATTAGTCAGAAATACCTTACCTCCTTTTTGTTAGGGGAAAAAAGTTTAATTTTGTCGACTAGTGTAATCACACAGATTTGGCACAAAACGTTTTTCAGTGTTTATGAATTTATGATTTTTTTAAATTTACTGTAAAAACTTTATAACAAAACTACCATTTAACCAGAAAAGTGTTATACTTGATCATTTTATTTTACAATATAATTTGAAAAGTTATATTATTTTATAACATTCAGATAAAAAAATACGATAATTTATGTAAGAGATTTTAAAACTTCAAAATCAGAGTTTTTTCATTTTAACACTAATTAAATAAAGGGTGAGGAAATATGTCCTTACAAATTTAAATTTCTCTTCCAGAAATTTTTCTAACATGACAATAGACACAATATTGATTTTTTAAACTATAACCGCTGATAAAGTTGTTATTTTAAAGTTAATTATTTAAAAGGCTATTTGAAACCGATTTCAAACAATTGCGCTATTCTGTGTCCAATAAGATAACTTGATAAATAGAAAGGCATATATCCTTATTTAAATTTTTTTACAATATATTTCACAATAATATTGACTGTTCTTTAATTCTTCATGAATTCAGTTTAATTGTTCCACAATACCATACTAGAAATAAAGTAACTTTCCTCGTTCCTCTTCTCTCAAAAAATTACTTAAAACAACAACCTTTAATACAATTTATAAAACTTGTCAATAGTCTTCCCAACTCTGATATTTTTTTGATAGTTTTTCAAAGATAAAAAGTGACCTGGATATTTATCATTTCTCTTTTGTTCCAAGAAATTTTTCCTCTATTTGATGTACTTAAATTCAGTTTTGTTGTATTGATTTTTTCTAATTTTATATTGCTCCTTCTATTTTATATGGTATTTGTATCTTAGATTAACTTATATTTTATCGATGTAGTCTGTGTTTTGTCATTGTTTTCCCCATGTAATTGGATTTTGTGTCTGTTTGGGGGAATGAAAATAAATAAATAAATAACTATATCTAGATATGAGTTCATAGATATATATCTCATATTTAGATATGAGTTATACATAATTCCAGTTTTTTAAGGTATACAATTTAAAGTAAAATACATCAGTATTAGTTTTCATACTGATGGTTATTCTCTATATTGTAATTGTATCGCCTTTCATTTATAAAAATATTAATGTAACATAAACTAATTTAAATCTTTACATCATTCATTATGAATAATGGGAAAATGTGTTTTTAGAAGAATCAATATGCAAAAAAGGGAAAAAAAATTCAAGATTTCAAATGCTTTTAGTAATTTCTTTCCCAAAAACTTATATCGAATTCTTAAGTTTCTAAATAATTTCCAGCAATTCCAAACAGATTTACCACAATATTAATTTGGTTTTGTTATAAAAGTTTTAAACCGACAATTTTCTATAATTTACATTTATACTTTTAACCGTACATTTACGTTCATTAAATCGGTGATAAAAGAACAAAATATTAGTGTTACTTTTATTTAGGAATGGATGATAATGTAGGTAAAAGGAAAAATCATATTATGACAATTCAATGACCAAGACTGGTTTTGTTTGATTTAAATTTAAACGTTTTAGTCAACCGAAAGATAATAGGTAATAGGATTTTCATGGATTTACCGTGAAAAATATTTATTGTTTTAAGTATTTCTGAAATTAGGTTTAGCTTTGAAATGGAAGTATTAAAATGCTTCATTAATATTTCCTTTAAAATCAAAGATGTTTACTGAATTTTGCTATGATATAATGTAGATGTTTTTTTTCTTATCTACACATATCAATTGCTTTCCTAAACATTTACAGACTATAAACAGATTTTCAATAAAAATTTATGTAGGTAATAATTTTACGGTATTGATTTTAGTTTTTAAGAATTAATATAAATTAAACTTACTTTAATTAGTATAGCCTTCACTACTAAGAAGTAAAATAGTATAAGAAGTAAAATAAAACTTTAGGTCACCAATATGGATCAAGTGATCCCTGGTGGCTATAAGTGTTTTTTTCTTTGTCTTTTTATGTTTCTATGTAACCTTATATGTGTGTAATAAAAAAAATTCTAAAAAAAAAATACAGATAAATTATTATTTTTATAGCTCTTCAGGGGGGGACTGATTAATGTATTCAATTTGTTAATTTTTATTTCTCAAAATATCTGCATTTAATATTCAAACAGTTTTATATAAAAACACTGAATACTTACTGGTTGTTAACGTGAAGGATATTGTTCATAATGCAATCTCATTAACAGACGAGAAAAATATCTTGAAGTTTCTAGAAACAAAACAAATGAATGAAAAATAAACGAGACTAGAGATATAGAGAGCACATACATTACAAATTAAAAATTGCACTTATTAAATTAATATTCTAAAGGCCCATACATTTAAAGTAAAAAATAAACACAGAAAGCAAAATTAGGTTGGAGTACGTTGAAATTAATTAGGTAAAATATTTAATAACAAAGAGTAGGGATCATAAAGTTTTTAGGGGATAAATGAGGTATTCTCACGTTTTGAGATTAAATTTTTATTAAAATAGTAGATAAAAAACCATGAAGAATGACGTTTACATCAAGTATTTTAGTAACCTAGTTTCTGAGATATAAATTTTTGAAATTTCGTTTTTTGTTTGGGGGCGAAAACACTTTCAAATCACAAATCATGCGCTGTGAGGTCTGAGGTCACATCCAATAGAAGCCCGTTTTCTGATAACGTGACTTTTCTGACGTTTTGGCAAAAATAAAATTGAATTTTAAATTATTTAAAACACATTTTTGAACTTAAAAATCAGAAATTTGGGAGTTTTAGACCATAATGTATCGAAAAAGTATAAAATCAAGCAAATCCCTCACTCATGCAAATACCTCATTACCCAATATTTTATGGTATTACTATTTAATTTGGTACTTAAAGAATAGAAGTAATAGTTCATAAATACAATTAAAATTTTTCAAGATAATCTAATGTGAGTGAATTATTAATTTTTCTTTTTGTTAAATTATTATCAATGTCGGGATATAATATTGATCCGTTGATCTGTCATTATAGAAATTTTGAAGAAATTTATATTTACATTTCTTTACATTACAACACTACACCAAACATAAATATAATGTCTAAAAATACAATATATATTTTTTGTTCATCCTAAGTTTTAGAACCAATACAACCTTTCGACTAAATACTAACAGAGTATACGAAACAATAAAAACTGTAATAGGGGATCAAGATCTCATTCGCTAAACTTACAGTATATAAAAAACATTTACAGAAATACATTGTTTTCCAGAGAGAGAATCATTGCCTTTAGTTTTAAAAGCAAATTCAGTGTAACCCATGCATTTAAGAATACTTTTCTTCATTGGAAATGGAAAAGGAGACAGAAATCATTTTTGTTAAAGTGAGAAGATTCTTTAAGAAAAAATTTTTTAATAAACAACAAGAAAAACAGGAGAAAATTTCTAGAAAAGGAGGAAATATTCAAGCAATGGTAATGTCATACAATTTCTTTCTGAAAAAAGAAGGGATTGTTAAAAAAAAGGTTTCAAAATCATCCTTATATTATATAAAAGTGTATTTTTTGTATTATAAATCATGAATTTTGAAGATGAGTATCTAAGAATGGAATCATTGTGTAATAAAATACAAATATCATATCCCGTAGCTATTTATACATGCAATAGAGGTGGGGGATTCTAGTCACCATATTGTGATACAGTATTTCTATCAATTCTGGCGATAGCTTGATCATTTCTGAGTCATGAATAGTGATGGGCAGGTATCGATACCAAATACTTAAGTACTCGATACCTATAGGTATCGAGTGGATTCGATACCCACAAAAGTATCGATACTTTATTGACATATTTCGTTTTAAATTTTTCAATGAAGTAATCTTTATAATACCTACTGTAGATCAAACGCAGCCTGTTTCCGTTTTCATTTTGCAACGCTCAAACCCAAGTCGTTATCATCCGTGAGAGAAATTTGACGCGGCTAGGTTTTTCCCCCGCCAAATCCTTCGCCTCTATCCACCTCCAGGCCCGTAGCTACGGGGCTTTTTGATGGATCGCTTTCAGTTTTTTGAATATTAGTCTGATTATGGATAGGCCCTAAAAAAATTGTCCCTTCAGGTTCATTTCCCGACATTGAAAAAAGTACTCGATACCTAAAAGTACTCGATACCTATAAGTATTCGATACCAAAGTATTCGATACCTATAAGTATTCGATACCAAAGTATTCGATACCTATAAGTATTCGATACCAAAGTATTCGATACCTAAAATTATCGATTTTGCCCATCACTAGTCATGAAAGGAAACTTTATTTTACTTTTGATACGGGAACGCCCTTGTCAAATAACACCACAAGAGCAGCACAATCTTGTTTCTACACCACCCGGAAGATAACAAGCCCAGAAAGATTACGCTAACGTCCTCCCTAACACGATGACGACCCTCGTGACAACTCAACGCATCGCATCCCTCGGCGCCACCTCCCCAAACAATACCCTCACCCCCTTATCTCCCCTAATTGCCGCAAGAGACAGCCTCTTTCGCACTCGAGAACCACCTCGGTCGGTGGCATAGACGGACTTATCTCCGCCCCCGCATAAACACAGATTCATATAGACACTCAGGTGGCGAGAGGTCAGTGGGGATGGAGTGGATGATCGAATGCGGGCCACCCAGGGAGAAGAGAGGAAGGGTTGGCGGAGGAGAGATGGAGGAAGGATTGTCAAGCTATCGTTTGGTGACATCATCATTCAGTGGTGGGATGTGGGGGGGTTCACTGTTTTGCAGGGAGTGGAGGGAGAAGCCAAGCGATGTTGAAGGTCAGTGAGGCTAAAGAGAAAATGATGCTGAAGAGCAGAGGAATTCCAAAGAAAATGTTAGGAAGGAAGGAAATATTGCTGAAGACCAAAGAAATTTCAAAGAACAAAGTTGTTGAGCAAAAGATGCTAAAGAGCAAAACATTTCTAAACAGAAAAGTTACTTAAAGAAAAAGATGCTAAAGAGCAAGTGAATTCCAAAGAGAAAAAGTACTGAAAAGGAAAAATATGCTGAATAACAAAGGGATTCCAAAGAGAAAAGAGTGACAAAGAGGGAAAAGATGCTGATGAGCAAAATGTTACTAAGATGGAAAATGTGCTGAAAAACAAAGCACTGTTAAAGACCGAAGATAAAGAACAAACGATTATGATGAACAGAGATATGGTAAAAGGGATGCTCGAGAGTAGAGGGATGCTCACAAATCTAGAAGTAATCTCTACTTATTGATAAGTGACATATTAAGAAACAGTTTTATTAAACATTTTAACATGGTAAATGAGCTTTCTCCTTTGAATTTTGATAAGGCCAACGATTTTATCACCCTAGTTTCTTTTATTTAATTTTTACCGCGATTTGGAAATTTTAAAAAATACTTTGAACGGAGTAACACTGTTCGTTCTAAGAAAAAGCATATTTTAGTTTCATAAAAAATAAAATTTATTAGCAGGATCCCCTCCTTACAGCTTTGTTAGAAGCGTGTGCAACTTGAGTTCATTCCTTTGTTTTAGAACGACGAAAACCAATATTTTTTAATTCAAAGAGGAATAAAACGTCGAATTACACAAAGAAATTTGTTACTCGATCTGATTAGAAAGGTTTGAGCTTCTACACGCATTGAGTCACTTTAAATTAAGTGCCTACCATGCATTTTTAACTAGTTTAAGAGTCCATTCCTAGAAAGCGACTCTAAATTAAAACAAACACTCCAGCATAGCAATAAAATAACAACACGCCCTAGACGAAGAAACAACAAAAACCTCATCCGATTTAATTCCGTCACAATCTTCTCCCTCTCGGAATGGCAACAGAAAGAGGCTTTGTAAACGGAGAGCGGAAGTCCCGAACGTTGTCATTGTAACAGAAACAAAGATTACGAGTGATCTCCGACGCGAAGGTTTGTTCTACCGAAAGCTTCCAAACGATAACAAAAAGAACAGAACTCGAGTGGAGAAAGAGAAGAAAAAAAAGGAGAGCTCACCAAAATCTGCTCAGTGTCACGCCGAGACGCGTTTGATGACAGACATTTTGACACCTGGCCGTATGATTCATTGGAGGCAAAAATGAAGATGTTTTTCTGCCCTCTCGGTAGCAGATAATTAATCGGAGTTTAAATTTAGGCCTCTGTAACGGGATGCCTATGCCATCTGTGATCAAACATGAATCGGGGCTGATCAAAGAGGACGTGTTTCGTTTGGTCAGTCAGTGCTGAAGGTCTGTTTTTATGAATTTATTATTGGAATGTGTGCGCGTCGTGTTTGATTTGTTGATCCTGGAGTAGTGTATCAACAACAAGTGCGGCGTTTTTCATAGAAGCGGTCGGTTGAAAAAGTGTTTTGAAACATGTTGAAAGGTCCGGTGTTGCGATTGATGAATGGAGGTTTTTGAATCGTTGAAGAGTGGGGTAATTTCGGACGACTCGAGGTGTAAAGTATCGGAAAAAGAGGAAGTTTTCGTCTCTTGAAAGGTAAAAGAGAAGCGTTGTTGCGTCTCTATTTATGTAGCAGCGCTTTATTCATCTTTCGTCACATGTTATCAAATGTGGAAATGATCACGTGCATGGTGCTAAAACATGGAAAAACTTTATGGAGAAGAAAATATACATTATTAGAAGTAAATCCGCGGACATACTGGCCTAGTGGGTAGAGTATCTGACTGCGAAGCCGTACGTCTGGGGTTCGAATCCCCGTTTGGCATGGATGTTAGTTTCTGTCCTTGTGTGAAGAATGAATGTGGTCCCCCTGTAAAAAGGAGTTGTGCGAGTGAATATGGTGTGTGACGAGGGTAACAGTACCTCACCTCTGTAGCTTCGGTCCACAGGTGCTCCCTGGGTAACGCTAAGTAGGTACTTCTTAGGGCAGTTCAGTGGTAAAGGATAATGTCCCGCTTGGATATACCCGCGCAATGGAAAAAAAAGAAGAAAAGAAGGATCAGACTCTCGGGAAGGATAAATAAATACTATGCAAATAAATAGGATAGTTTCTCAATAGAATAATGCAACCGAGAAATATAGCCGTAAGAAATAAAATACACCAACAAATAAGTAATTTTTGATCAACAGTCTTTTTCTTCTTCTTTTCCTTCCTTTCTTTCTCCTCTTTTCTTCAGTCTTTCTAATCTTATTTCCAAGAGTCGTAACCCTTTTGCAAAGGGATACCGAAAATTCAGGAGTAATTTTTATTACGTTTCATTTAAAAGAAGTACCCTTAAATTTAAGGGGATATCTCGCGATATTTATAATAATCTACGTCTCTATTTTGTCTCTCCTTGTCATCTCGATCGGAGGAGCATAATAAATCCTTATTACGCATGTTGGTTACGTAGTAATTTGAGCATGCACACAATAACTGTTTCAGCAACAAATGAGAAAGGATGTTAAGAAGTTATTATTATTTCGAAAAACATCGGTTAAAATATACCGAACGCAGGGTGCGCACAGTCCTTAAAACTCCTTAGATTGCCCGAGTCCTTACAAAAGGGCCCTTTAAGTCCTTAATTTACACATTATAGTCCTTAAATTTCGAAAGAACGCAGTTTTTTCTCTCTTTATGTCAATTTTTTTAAAGGGATTTTAAAATCAACTTGTGTTTTGAAGCTAGTTCGTTTGGTGAACTACCTGCAGAACGGTCGGCTTTACAACGTGTTTCTATTGTTTTTCTAGTAAAACAACACAAAACCATGTTAAAATTGCGATTTTTCACTCAAAACTGTCCGGTTAATTTTCAGTGATGTTCTTGATTTTAAATAGGGCGCGTAAGGAGGTCTAGAAAACATTTCATTGAAAGTTCTGGAATTATAAATTTGATTTTCAAGGCCTGGAATTTCCTATATATATAAAGGTATTTTTTACTAAAATCTTAAATAAATCCCTGAATTTTAATATCTAAAAGGCTTAAAAGGCTTTCAGGATGTCTTTAATATATATGTGAAAGTCTTTAAGGTCTGAAATTTCCATTACAGATTCCTAATTTTCATTTATGCTTCCGGACTTTTGCTTGTAAAGTAGGCTTTGCGCATTAACGGCCGGCAGAAAAAACTACTTACAGTCACAATCGCGTTTTTCTTTTCTTTCTTGATGTCTTTGGCTTTTAAAAGCTTGTTTTTGGAGAAAGTGTTTTTATGGTAATGAATATAAAATTTTAATAATATACGCATATGAAATGGAGTATATTGCATTCTTGAAAAATCGTTGAAAGCATTTCATTTACAGTTTAATTATAAATTGCTTTCAAGAAGGTCCTTAACATTTTTCAAAATGTTCTTAGAAAGTCCTTAAAAAGTACTCAATTTTACTCTTTAAATTTCTTTCCGAACCCTGCAAACACTTATAATTGGAAAATCCATTCTTTACATCGAGTTTTGATAATAACAGAATGGACTTATACACACATAGTGAAAAAAAATTTTTAATTCTATTTTTTGAAATAGGGTTTGAAAAAAGTTCGTTTTTCAGTTTTTTTAAACTCAACCAAAAAAGACATTTTACATTTGTTTATTTTTTCATTCCCTGATCGCTTAATGGAATATTATATTTTCTTCGGCCTTATTATGATTTAATATGTCAATTTAAATTAATTTATTTTTAAAGACTAGCTATAAAAAATAATAAAATCATAACGGACAAAGCTTACAGCCAAATGCGAACACAATGCTTATAAAGCAATGACATATTGGTTAAAAATGTCACTATTAACATTACAACTATTTGTGACACATACAGATTGGATAAACATAATTCATATGCAGATGATTCTCAACACATAAACTTAAAGCTCCCCTAAAAATATAAACCCAAAGAAAAAGTAACAAGAATAAAAAAAAAACGTCTGATGATAATGAAAGAAAAAAAGAAAGATCTCTGCGTCGAAGAGAGGGTTTAAAAGCATTCCTGGCGCTGGCTGGCAAAGTGATTTAAGGCGGCCAATATTGTGCCAACTTGGCGCAAAAAGACGCCGGTAATGGCGACCACTGTTTATTTGCAGGAGAAGCTTTTTGCAGCGTCGAAGGATCCCCGCGTAATTAAAGATCAGCTTTGTTATTTGTCAAGCGTGACAGCGTGTTTAGGCTTCTCGAGCAAACACAGGGAATCCCGTTTTCCGGATGTTTATTTTTACACAACGCTGCTGCCAAATCCCGAACAGAAAAAATTGTAGCTTTTTAAAAGTATCAATTATTTTCTTTTGCGGGGAAAGGAGAAGAAGGTATATAATGGAATCGGTTTAGTCTGTTGTTGAAGATGATGGGTTCCTGAAATTGAATGGAATCTTCGTTTTTGATGTGAATTTTTCGGGATGATTGGGGGTTTTATGAGTCAAAAATTTACGTAAAGAATGTTGGAGACGTGTGGTGCTTTAATCATTGTTGTTTACTCGCGTTTAGCTGGAATTGATAGCATGAAATCTTCCTTTCAATCTTAAGAATGAGTTTTTATCGCTCTTTGAATACATCTCAACTTTACTCTAAATTACATTTAATTTTTTACACCATAACCAAAAGGTCTTATTGCTTAGTTTCTCAAGGAGAGAAGAAAATTAAAATATTTGACTGTGATTCGAATTTTAAAATTTGTAAAAGCTTGTAATTCCATAATTGAATTCATTTAAATAAATTTAATTTCGAAATACACTTCAAAAATACGAATTAAAACTCCAACAGTTTTACATTGAAATTATAGCTTCTTTTTGCCAAAAATAAAGCAATTTTAGTTTTTCCTTTTCTCCTGTAGAAACTAAGCGGTAAGACCTTTTGAAAAATGGAGTACAACTTTCGAGGCATTTCAAATATTATTTAAGAGTATTACGATTTTTACTAAAGAAAATCATAATTAATTTCTAATTTTATTGCAATTGGTAACTTTGTAACAATTAAATTAAAAATCGCCCCGCTAATATTATTTGAAATTCCTCGAACGTTTCATCAGAATGAATTTTAATAGTATTTTAATTTAATTCAAAATGAAATTTAGTCGTTATCAAAGCAGGAGCGGATCCGGCACGGCTTCAAGGGGGGCACTTTTCCAGACCATTACCTTACCCTTTACCTTTTGACACAAAGTGTCAAAATAATGGTGATTTTTTTTAAATTAATTTAGTAAGATCCTCTTGTGGTGGTATGGGGGCCCCCCAGAAATTCTTTTGAAATTTGTAATAGTAAAGTGGATTTTTAAATCATTTTAAGAACATTTTTGGGTCAAAGGGGATATTGTGCAGATGCATCCACGTCTGAGTCAAAGAGCGATCGAAAGTGACATCAAAACTACCATCAAACTTCACAATTTTGATCTCCTCTGGTCCATAGCCCCCATTAAAAAGAAAAGCCTCCATGCAAATGCGGCCCACCCGCGCGTCAATTAGCGTCAAAGCCGCCGCCGGGGTTCAGAGGTGACGCCTCCCGCGTTTGTTTGGTCCGGCGAACAATTGCCGCCGCCGAGTGGCGTGGGAACCCTTTTGAGTAGGGAATTAAGTGCCGCTTCATTAGCTGATTCAGAGTGCGACATGCGCATGCGACACGGCGGAGGACATAGGATGAGGTGAATTACTAGTTGTGAGGAAGGACACTCTTTGACCAGAACTATATCAACTCGGAATTGGTAGTGTAGTGTTTGATCAGAGCGCACATAATTGGTGTAGCAGAAAATTATTTGCTTTCCAATCCCACTCAGGCGGGGATCCAGCAAGGCTCCAAGCGGGGGGGCACTTATGCAGACCATCACCTTTCCTTTTTGACACAAAATGTTGGGAATTTTTAAAAAGTATCACGCAAGATCCCATAGCTAGGGGGCATGGGTTCCTCCCCCACAAAATTTTGAAATTTGACTTGTAAATGTAGTAGGGTTTTGACTCATTTTGAGAAACTTTTAAGGGTCAAAGGGGGGATCTATCCAGAGTGCCCCCTTGGATCCGCGCCTGCTCCCACTATCTTTCTCACTATCCCCTTTTTTCCCTTCACTTTCTCTTTATCTATTATCACTCTCTTTCTCTCATTTTGAAGTAAGGTATAACTACTATATGGTGAATCTCATTTAAAAAAGTAATCTTTCGAGACTGACTTTTTTACGTTTCACTCATCCACGTATTTTACTGAAATACCTGTAGGGGGTCGGGACTATAGAATTCCACTTATCCAGGTTTGACTGGTATCAGTTAATGTCCTCAGTTCATGCATCGAGCTTGAAACTTTTAAAAATTCCTTAAAATGATATTTTTTTTACTTTTAAGCAAATTTGGACACTAAGAAAACCACTTTTGTGTAAAAAATAAAAACTGTTAAATTAAAAAAACAGGTTTTTCAATATTTATTACTTCTTTTAATCTATATATATAAAAATGAATGTCTGTTTGTATGTTTGTATGTATGTATGTCCTTTATAGTTTTAAACTTTTCGAACCTACATTAACTATTAAACTATACCACGTTGATCTACTCGCTCCAAGGAAGGTTTCTGAAGAATAATAATTTAAAATCGATGCATCCTAATAACTTTTTTGGACAATTTTATGCTCAAAAACCCATTTTTCATGCCTAACTTCAGGGCAAAACCACATTGTTGTAAAGAAGATGTAACTTTAATTGTTGCAGGCATATTCTCGAATTGTTGCATATGAAATCGATTGTTGAAGTTTAAAATCCATTGTTGTAACATAAACATTAAAATAGATCCTTTATTTAACTATTTCCCCATTTGGACTGGCGAAGCCCATCTGTAACACACCAGAATAGTTTTTTCAATGGACTGGCGAAGCCCCTCTGTAACACACCAGAATAATTTTCTTTAAAAATGGACTGGCGAAGCCCATCTGTAACACACCTGATGATATTTATTAAAAAACGGAAACCCGGGCGAAGCCCGGGTCTAGCGCGTCAGCGCTACTGCGCCCGGGTAAAGCCGGGTCTAGCGCTTTAGCGCTAGTATGTTTATAAAACATACAACTTCAAACACCTGTAAAGTTGCTTTTTGCCAATCATTCCCCTTTTAAAGGAAGACACAAAATTTGTCCCTTAGATTCGTTGATTTCCAACAAACTTTAACTCACCATCAAACTATACGATACGTTAACTTACAGTGCTCATGAAGCGACTTGGGCTCCCTGTCATTTAGATGTTTTGAAATATCCTCCTATTTCTCCTATTAAAACAAAGTCAAACTTAATTTTCAGGAGAGTAAAATTTTCATAATTTTAAACTACCATGCTTTAACCCATTTACCTCGAATTTCGGATTAATATTAGTATGTATAAAATACTTGATCCCACACTAATATGAAAAATATCCAAGAATTTTCTTTAGATAAGCTGGGTAGATATTTGTTTATTTTTCGAAATAATGTTCCTGGAAAGTAACAGGAACGTTATGGTAAAATTTTAAAACCTTCCTCAGAAATACCTGGAACGTTCCATGTGGAAAAAATCGACATTGCTCTTTTTTTCTTGAACATTAATGAAAAATCTCTCTATTCTAAAAAAAAGTTTTTGGTGAACGGTTTCCAGAGAAAGGCTTTTTAATTACTGAACCAAATGACACATATATGGTATCAAAATGTCCGAATTCTTTCCGGATTTCCGAGTAAGCCCTTCGATTTTTCAAAAAAATTCTTAATTTTAAAATATTTCCATTTTTTTAGATTTCGGATAAGGTCGCAGTTACAAAGCAAGAAACTATGAATTTTAAAACAATTGAAAATATATTTCACTGGTTTTTTAACATTCAAATACATTAAATAATCATCTTTCTATTTATCACACTTATTTAAAAAATATATATTGGATTATTTTTAACAATATTTATATTTTTGCTGTTCAAACGATTTTAATTATAATTAAAACTAATGTATAATTAATTTATCTTTATTTTTAAATAATTAATTCATATTTATATATTTATCTTTGTCGTTGTGGCAACCTAATCATTACTATTTTTACAATAAAATACAAACTCGCTTTCAGAAATTTTGAACTTTTGCATTTATTTATTACAATAATAATTATTTTTATATCCTTTTGCAAGTTATATTATTTAAGGTAGTAAAAGGTAACTTTTTTATAATGCCAAAACGCAAAACTAGATATGGCGGGGGAATGTTTTAGAAAAAAAGATAAAAATCGAAAGTCAGAACATTCGTGTCATTGCTATGACACGAATTTCGATGTTTATTTGTTCTCATGAAGCAAAATACTAAATTTTCGTGATGTTTACGATAATTACTACATTTTTCACAGACAATCAATGAAAATCATTACAAATTTTAAGAAAGTAAAATTTATTCCGGAGATGTTTCAGTGCTTCTGAATGGATCTGTGTGAGAAAAACATTACCTTGGGGAAATGGTAAAAGAAAGTTGACACTGCTTTGTTACTAATTTTCTTGGAATTAAATGGTGATCCGCCAATTCATATTGCCATAAAGGAACTGTTAAAATTTCGCCGCTGAATGAATATTCCCCTTTTTTGAAAGAATACCCCAGAGAAGTAGTTCCCCTGTTTTAAGAATGTTTTATAAAATGAGTAAGTGCTGTGAGCTGTGTTTTGTGAGGATGGCAAAGAGATCCTTAAGTATCAGCGTCAGCAGTTAACGGGGGTTGGCGAGCGATAGCGAGCAGGGGGCGGTAGCGATAAACAATTAGAATTAGTTATTTTTATAACCATAGATTAAAAATAATTAAGATGAATATTTTTTAATATTTCGTTTAAATTTTTGATAATTTCGAGTTAATATATATTTAAACTTTTAAGGGAGATTTATTCATGGAAGGGATTTGGTGACATATTTTCGTAAAGTTGGTTGACGTTTTTTCTGTAAATTGTTTTATAAAGTGTATTAAGTTCAGCGAGTTGAAATTTGTGGGAATTTCGAAGCAATTCCAAAAGGTCCTGCGTCAGCAGTTTACGGGGGTTGGTGAGCGATAGCGAGCAGGGGGCGGTAGCACTCTAGTAACACAAATGTTACAAATATTACTGGTATTAACTGGATGAGGAAGGTTTTACTGTAATTTTAATGTTATTTTTCAGGAATAGGAACTTGGAAAAACGGGAAATCTCGTGCCAAGTTTTTCAAGGAATGTTTCACAGGATTTCTTTAACAGTACATTAAGGACCTTTTCCTATTATATCTCAGCCAAAAATTTAAATGCTTACATTCCACCCATAACTTAATCAGAAAAACCTAAGCACACATTGAACAGAAAAAAATAATTCAGAAAATAAAATTTTTATAACCCAGGATGATAAACACTCGAATTCAGCAAGCTAAAAGAGGAAATCCGCTCATGCTCAATACAAAGGGGATTCAACTGTAGTTTGAAATCTCTGTTTTTATTAAAGTACTTTAAGTAGTAAAATATGAAGAAAATGAGATTATAGTTTTTATCTAGAAATATGCCACATTTTTAATAGTTTTTTGCCCCAAAGAATTGAAACCTAACCACCCTTACTAATTTCCAATAATTCCTGATAATAATTATCCACATCCTGTGGAAATTCTTCGGTTTCCTACACTGCTGTGCAAAAATTAAGGACGGAACTGTTTTTTCAACATAACACCTAGAAGAATTATTGTTCAACCATGAAAATCATACCAAAAGATGTTTATTGGGTGAGAATACAGGGCCCGATAACAAATTTTCCCTATCAATAATTTAAGGGGGAAAATGGGCCCTCCATTGATAATGGAGTTCCATTACACATTTGGAACAATGACAGAAACGTCTATGTAAGAGGTATTTAACCGAGAAATTTAAGTTTTTTGGAATGAATTTGATTATTCTTAAACTCAATGCATATTATTAAACGTTTTTGCTGCCTTTAAATGGTATTTTTTAGGTTTTATTGAGAGATATCGGTCTAATCATCATTTTTGGCAAGTTTTAGCTTCTGGGTAATTTTTGGTAAGTGGTATCTTACCGTCAACTCTGTTTTTAGTAGGTCTCACATGTGCCTGATTGCGTTGAGGTCTGGGGACCTAAAAAGTAACTGTTTTCTTTCAATATCGTTACTTATGAACAATTTTGAGATAGTCAAATTGTGATTTTCTGAAGATTTTTCACTAATAAAGAGAAATCCTTGACCCGAAATGTCTTCTAAAAGAAGCAAATGGTCCATGAGAATACAGATATGCAATTGCAGACATCAGGGGAAATCTCTTTTGAGTATAGGGGGTGTTGAAATGTCTAAAAGGATAGTACAGACTTAAAGGAGAAATTCGATTTCTTTAAACTTCATTTTTAAGATAATGGAGATATTTTTACAGATATATCTTTCTTTTCAGACATGTATAAGTCCATAAACACTAAAAATACTTTTTTTTAATGTTAATAACAGATGTCCTTTCTGTGAAACAATGCAATTATTTTTGCCGTTTCAGCACCCCTTAGACAGCACAGAAATTTTCACTGATATCTGTAATTGTGTACCTGTGTTCTCATGTCCCTTTTCCATCTTTAAGAAGGCCTCTCGGGTCAAAGATTTCTCTTTAATAGTGAAAAATCTTCAGAAAATCACAATTTGACTATCTCAAAGTTGTTCATAAGTAACGATATTGAAAGAACAAAGTTACTTTTCAGGTCCCCAGACCTAAAAGCAATCAGGCACATATGAGACCTACTAAAAACAGAGTTGACGGTAAGATACCACTTACCAGAAATGACCCAGAAGCTAAAACTTGCCAAAAATGATGATTAGACCGATATTTCTCAATAAAACCTAAAAAAATACCATTTAGAGGCAGCACAAACGTTTAATAATATACATTGAGTTTAGGAATAATCAAATTCATTCCAAAAAACTTAAAATTTCTCGATTAAATACCTCTTACATAGACGTTTCTGTCACTGCTCCAAATGTGTAATGGAACTCCATTATCAATGGAGGGCCCATTTACCCCCTTAAAATATTGATAGGGAAAATTTTTTATCGGGCCCTGTATTCTCACCAAATAAACATCTTTTGGTATGATTTTCATGGATGAACAAAAATTCTTCTAGGTGTTATGTTGAAAAAACAGTTCCGTCCTTAATTTTTGCACAGCAGTGTATTATATACTCCACCCAAGCGCAGTCAGGAGCCTCATTAAAGTCACATTGTTTTCCATTAACTCGATTTGCGCTCCCATATCGCATCAGTGCTGCGATTGTGTGCGGCAGCGCTTCCATTGCCTCTGAGGAGGGATATCCTCACTTAAAAGAGCCAAGGCTGAGCGCAAAAGCGTTACAGGAATCACGGGGCTCCATTGAATGATCTGTCCGGCTTGCTTGATTTCGACAATTGCGTAATACTTCGGAATACGGAGGAATGGAAAAAGATTATGTACGCCAATTTAGTGTCGCAAAATCTTTGATCTCAAATGTTAGTACAAAATTGGAGGAAGTTTATATCTTTGAAGACTAATAAACAACATTAGCTGATTTCTTTGAAAAAATAAGTTACTTTGATTTTTTTATCAAGCAATACAATTACATAAGTTTTTACCAGTTTCCTTGATCTCGTGAACCCTTATACAATTCGTATGAACTGACGAACACTTTGTGAAGCCTACACTGCAAAAAAAAACGAAAAATGTAACAGCAAAAACTGCTGTTAATATTTTACGCATTTGCTGTAATCTAAAAAAACTGCCTTTTTAGCTGTAAATTTGAAGCGCCACCTACATTAGTATAAATTAAATATACATAGTAATTTTCCTGGTAGTTTTCCTTGTAATATCTGAAATTCTTTAATTGGTCATCGAAATAAATATTAAAAGAAAATGAAATTCTTGTTTATTGAATGCATTTAAATGAGTAACGTTCCTGATTTTATGAGTTTTTACAGCAGTTTAATACTTTCCTGGAAAATTCTGGTTTTCATTTCTGAATCCTTGTGGACAGGAAACCAATGTTTTTACGCTCACCACTAAAAGAGTCAAATTATTTAGATGAGGTGTAAGAACCAACATGATTCTAAAACTATGAAGTATAACCTTCGTAGATCGGATCGGTATCTCCCGTGGTTCATAATATGCCACATTTTGAATACTTGTAGAAACATGGAAGAACAAGACATAACTGAGATGTGCACATTACTTTCTAGTTTTTCTGCGGAATAATTACAGTATCGCTGTAATGTTAACACAAAATTCTGTAAAATTACAAAATTGCTGTAAAAATACAGAATTGCTGTGTTAAATTTACAAAATTTCTGTTAATTTACAAAATTGCTGTTAAAGTCAAAAATTACAAAATTGCTGTAAAATCACTGCAAAAAGAGCTGGCACCCATATTGCCAGTGATTTTTGCTGTAAATTTACTGTGAAATTTTTTGCAGTGTAAAGTGGTTTTTTGACTATGTAGAAAAGACTGACTATGTAGAAAATTTATGTACATAAGAGAATTCTTTACTTAAATGTGTTATATCAATTTTAATTCCACCATTGTAATATTTTTTTCGGTTTAATAAATTACTGGGCTGCTTTATTTCTAACTTTATAACTTTATAGAGAGCTAATCCAATCCTTTTGAAGTCCCATATCATATCAATAATACTAAACTTGTCCGCACTAACTCAATCAAAGATATTGGGGAAACTTTTAAAAGTTATTTAGATTTTTCGCGGAACATATCAATAACATCATTTCCAAAGCTTATAAAGTTCTTTACATTCTGAAACGGAAAACTTGTAATTTTACTATTCAACATTCTTTAAAAACTTTATACTTTAGTCTGGTACACGTTCTAATATGCAGTAAAATTGTTCTACTGCAGTATAATATGGGATCCTTATTATGAGAGTCAAGTCAAGATTATTGAACAAGTTCAAACAAAATTTTTAAGACTTTTGTATTACAAGTTTTTTGCTCAAGTTCTCGTGATCTTTCATTTGGTATTCATAGTCTGAAATCTAGGAGTAAACTTTTTTGTGTAATGTTCTTTTTTAAAGTTTTTAATAATATCCTTGACTGCAATTGCATAATTAGTACTACTTTGCAGATATCTGTGCCTACAAGGTCTTTACGTAATCATCATTTGTTTAAAACTGTTTTTATTAAATTTAATTATGTTGAAAACTTTGGTCTTTACAAATTTTATAAAATTTTAATAATATGTCTGATCAATTGGATAATTTTAATATGTTCTTAAATGAATTTATATCCAAATGATCTCTTTTGATTCACTAATATGTTAACTGCCATTAAATGTATTTGTATTTTAATTTTTTTTCGATGTAACACTGTTATTGAATTCTTTTCTGTTATGTACACCTAAAAATAAAATAAACTTTATAGAGAGTAAATTGTATTAATCATTCCTTAATGAGACTTTATTTTTTAAAAATTACAACGTTGTTCTTCTGTGTAAAGAATTATCCGCATTTAGGTACATTAATTAAAAAAAACTAGTGTTATTAATATAACTACGAATTTGTGTCACCCAAAAATCTAATATAATAAAACAAAGTGTGTGTATGTATGTGGTTGCGTATATTTGTCTTCTATACAAATCCACAGTTTTCTTCCGATCTGCACCAAACTTGGTATATATACGTAAAAGAATCCCAGAAAAAACATAGGCTATGTTTCAAAGTTCTAGAATGACACCTTGACCCTCTTTCGACCCTTTTTATGGTCATTTTGCTGAAATAGCTTTATTTCTCCTCCAGAAGAGATCTGTTCACCCCATTGTTACAAAAAAACATAATGCAAAATAGCAAGTTTTAAAAGAAAAATTAGATATATGTCTAATTAAAAATTATAACTATAATCTAAAAACATAATTAAATGAAATTTAAAATTTTAAAACATGATATTAAGTATAGTACAAAATATTATTATTTGAGAGTAATTTTTAAATAAAAAATTTCATGGAATAGCATTGTTGTTAAAATAATCTCCATGGAAACGAGGATGAAAAATCAAATGATGATCATGTTGTAGCTTTTAAGAAAGTTGGTTAACAGACCAAAAACTAGAGTTAATATTAAAAACCAGAGGAAATATTGTATTTTTGCAGGAATATGTTTTATTTATTAAATTTTATACCAAAGATATAATAAAATCACGAAAATACGATTAATTAAGAGCTCTGATTGAGCATTTTAAGTGATTTTGGAAAGGTTTTTTTTTGTTTTGATTGTTTTTTATGGCACATGATCCACGTCAGGATATGATTTTGGGAAGAATATTTTTCTAATATTTTATTGTTTTTTTATGGGAATCATGTGGTAAATGCAGAAATAGTTCAGAATTTAAAATGCTTGATTCGACACCTTTCACTCATCAAAATATAGGCACAGATCCAGCAAGCCTCCAAGAGGGGGCACTTTTCCAGACAAGATTCCCATTGGGGTATAGGGGTCCTCCCGCAGAAAAAATTAGAAATTCGACGTGTAAAAGTAGGGTTTAAACTCGCGTTTTTAGAAACGTTTTGCTTCTAAGGGGGGCACTTTTCAACAATATTATCTTTACTTTTTCATCCAAAATGTTAAATATTGAGGATTTCCTAAAAATCATCACTGAAGAACCTCTGGTGGTACTAATGGGAGGTATGGGGGTCCTCCACCAGAAAAAAAATTGGAAAATTAGACCAGTAAAAGTAGGGTTTTACTCATTTTGACAACCTTTTTGGGTAACCAAGGGGGGGAGGTGCTGTCCAGAGTGCTACCCCCTGGAAGGTAGAAATGAATGATTGATTTAAAAATTTTAAATAAAAAATATCTATCTTCTCTCACCCGTGCAAGGCCGGGCATATCAGCTAGTATACTATAAGAATATCCTCTTATAATATATTCTATATAACAACCATATTATAATCATTTTATGAGAACAGCAAAAGGCACAAACTACATATTTAAGTTGGATATTTTCCAATTCATCTTCTTCTCCCTTATCAACATTTCAAAAATTACAATCATTATTTATCGTGATAATAAAAAGACAATTCGATAATTACACGACTTTAATTGTTCCAGGAAATGAAATAATCCATACTTTTAAGAACGATTATCCCTGTCGTTTCCATTCACCAAAAAACATAATTATCCCACACAAATAGAGTAAGTAATGAATGAGTTTACGAGCAATGAGAGTTTTACCTCTACAAGAAGCAGCTTAACGAGATGCGGCCATTGTCAGCAAATAGGAAACAACATGGTGGTATGGTGGTATTCCAGTATTTCGATTTCTTGTTGTTTTTTTCTGTTGTTGCCAATAATGGATTCCTAAATGTTATTCCGAGAAACTTTGTAGCAATTATTATTGGTGCTTCTTTTACTTTTGTTTTGGTGCTTTGTTGTTTAACGAACTCGTTACGTTATTCGGTTGCTTTTTAAGTATCAGTTCTTGAATCCAATTTTTAACGGATTTTTGTTTATGAATTTATTTTCATTTCAATTTATGTAACTGCAAGTTATAAAAATAAATTATAATAATGAATGTGTGTATAGTTATTAATTCAATAGAAACGGTTCATTAATGTAGATTGTTGCATATATTCTATGCGATTCAGGAATATTTTTAATGGGAACTTTTATAATGCAACAGAACGAGTTAACTTGATTGCAGAAGTTGAAATTTCATTTTATTTTTGAACATTTAAGCTTAAGGTGGTTTTTCCATTGGCACTGTCTATTTGGACCGTATTTGGACGGCCTTTTTTCAACTAAACTCTACTCTAATTTCCACGGCCCGGCGTTCCATTGGTTCCATCACTAAGCTCCGAGACTGCTACGTAACCACGAGACCTACAGCGCATGCGCCACGGGCCGTTTGGGCCGTCCAAATATACACTTCGTTTTCCATTTGTTTGTATTGCTCTACCATACCTTCTTTATAACGTGATAAAAACAACATCAAGAACGACTTTTCAAACATAGTTCACTTAACTATTCAAAATTAACAATTTCTTCAGTATTAGGTACGAAACATTGACGGTTACAAGGCAAAGCAGATATTTTCCGTATAGTAATAAAATTTATCCTTATAAGTTAAACAAATGCCCCGTAAGACCAACCTTAAAAATGTTCTTTTTTACAACAGAAACAACACAAGCGCAGTAGCAAAACAAAATCTCCTCCAAAGCTAATTTAGTAAACTTACGCCACTCTCATTATAGGGTCAAATTTTAGTTATTCCGTAACGTTATTCGTTGCTTAAAGGTAACGTTATCATCGTTGCTGCTTCTTAACGTTACACATCATTCAACCGCCCCTAATTCAACAATGTGTTGAAATCAAATGTGATAAATTTTCGTTGCTACCTAAATACACTGTGGTTACCCCCAAAGACAGCGAGTGCCCCACGAATATACGTACTTATTTTAATTTCTCTCTTGAAAAGTTCTAAACCTAAACTTCTCTTCCAAAAAAGCACACTCCATAACTCAAAAGTTTGGGACTCCTCTCTATATTGCTCAATATAACCTCGACAGAACAAGAACAAAAGGATCTCCCAGTAGAACATTCGAAAAGAGTGCGTTAACGGCGAAAAAGAAGGGGAAAAACACTGAGCGATTACAGCGCGTTAAGGGTTCTGATTGCCGGCGTGGATCATTCGTATAAAACTGGAGAAAGAAGCCGCCGGTTCTGGGAACATCTGCTGGGCAATGATGACTGTAGCGCATCCAATGGCCAGAGGGTCCCATTAGATACAATTACTGAGCGGCTTCCGCAGTTCTGGGACCGACTCATGTCGCCCAACGCTTGCACGTAATAAAATGGGCCTCCTGATTTTCTGACGAGTCGGGCAGGGGCCGAGGACACATCTACGGACGTCCATTGCAGAGGCCTGGATCGTAGTCGAACATGGTTGAAAATACGAAGTCATACGATTATGTAAGCTTACTCCACGAAATCTTTTAAGCAACAGTTGATGAGTTTACCGAATACTGGAGATGAGAGTGGAGAGTGTGAAGGTAACAAGATATTGCCAAATGATCCATGCAGGATTTAACCTCTTTGGGGGTGCTGTGGGGGAAACGGATAATTTAACTAGACTAGGGAATGACTAGAATTCAAAACCTGAGAAGTTAACTGACTATTACAGACTTTTAAAGAATTATAGATATTTAAATATATATATATATATCACGAGAAGAGTATGAGCGATGTAGATGAACCAGTTGAACCGTTAATGAATCCAATAAATACGCAAATCTCAAACGAAGAAGGTCCAACAATTAATTAATTTAATCCGGGATGATTTCCTACGTGTATAGTATAATAACATTTTCCTTTTCAGATAATATTGTATAGAATGGAATAAACTGATGTAAAAAATTTTCAACTTGATAGATATAAAATTTGTAAAAATATATAAAAAAGATAGGGCAAAGTAAGCCACCTGTAGCAAATATAAGTACTTTGATTTAGTTGAAACATCGTTACAAAACTTGAAACAAAAACACATACCTTAGTTAGTGGAGGTACTTATTTTTATTATCATCACACTGTAAAAAAATACGGCACGTTGCACAAAAAGTGGTGGAAAGAAATTGCCTCCGCATCATAGAGAGATGTTACACCACGGTACGGAGAAACCTCCCTCTTCGTCTAGGTGGGAGATTTTTGTGTATCGTGCTGTATTTTTTAAGATTAACAAAAGATCCATGTAAGCTATTCTTCTTTAAAGCAAATGATCTAATTTATATTTTAAAATAATTTTTTTCATTAATGTGTCTCGTGTTTCTCCATCAACATCATTAGAAAAAGGCTCAACTGATACAGTCTTTAGAACCAAGCGAAAGAAGTAACAAACTCGTTGAGCGTTTTGTGGATTATGACAAGGCCCCCCGACTCCAAAGACAAGTCGTTGGAGATGTGCGTCTCTGCAGCTCAACGACTTCCCACTTAGCGCTTATGAACGCAATTCATCCTCGGGTCAGCCATGTGTCTTTGTGCAGCAGACTCACTCAAACCGATGAAGCTGGATGATACACCCTTGGCGATTTGGGAACGATCGGACGAAAAATGCAACTCAAGTGCTTTGTGGAGTGAATTACACAGTATAACCTCGATATCTCGAAATTGAAGGGACCCGAAAATAAATTCGAGATAAGGTTACTCCAAAAATATAAAATTAATTAGTACTTTATTTAAAGGTGAAATTTTTTTCAAGCTATTAAAGTTCGAGATAACAATAATATATATTGTGTACTGGAAAAACAATTTGAAAGGGAAATTTTGGTAAAAATACTGGAATAGTAATATTTACCGTTCACTTCCAAAAATTAATTACGGAGCGGTAAATGCGAAAAAAGGACAAGTACTGCTTTGATTGAAATGGAATGCTGTAAGTAAATAGCTCTATATTTTTTCATGAAACAAAACAAATGATTACAATCAGAGATAAAACAAAATATTGAATTTTCATCAATTTTAAGAGAACGTCATATTTGGGTCATTAACAAAACGTTGTTTATAAATCAAACTTACAAAAAAATCGACATTAATAGGGTATGTGAGCAGTGAGCACCCCTCACCTTCATAAAAGTGATCAACTGATCATACTTGTTACAAGGTAAACCTCCGCCGAGTCCAGTATATTTTCTTCTCCGTGCTTTTTTAGAAGTGAACTTTTAGAAGTGAGTGTATTTAAAAATTTCAATACAAAAGTTTTTTATCCCCTAGTCATATAACCCATCTCAGAGTTAATTTACTTCCGTCGCTCGTTCAGAATTAAACCTTGCATTATTTCTTTAGGTCCATCCGACCATCTGTTTAAGGAATTTTTTTAGCAGTGGTCTCTCGATTCTTTAGCCCCAAGGTTATATTCATACTTTAATTACGAATGATACAGAAATTTTAGTTTCCAATATGATGCTATCTTTTGTTTGTTAAATTAATAAATCTCCCAATTTATAATAAAGATTTATGATCAAATATTCTATTTTTTCTCACCCTGACAGCATTCAACTCCAAATATTCATAAGTTTTGGAGTCTGCTAATGCCTGTGTAGGGGAGAGGAGGGAGGAATGGGACAGTGGGAGGAGTGGGACAGCTGAAATTATGGCAAAATAAAACAGTTTATTTTATTTCCAGTTTGGTCATTAGATGGCCTTCTTATAGCTTCTTGTTATTTCCTTCATTTAGTTTATCCAGCAGCAAGTTTCTGTTTATAGTTGTAAAAATTTGATTTTCCCACCTCCAAAGTAAATTTCCAATCAATCTTTAGTTTTATTTCATTTCTCATGTAATTTGTAGAACAAACATTATATAATGCCATTGTAATCTAAAAGATATAATGTATGCCAATCTGCAATTTCATAAAGCCTAACACCAGCATAGTTTATGTGACAAGTTATATTTTAAAAGCAATGTGTGGAGGGAGGAATGGGACACTCTGAAGAGGGAGGAATGGGACATGCAAATCATCTGCAAAAATCGGCTTAAACTTAATTTGTCTGTTTAAATCTGCAAAAATGTAAACAAAATTTTAAAATATTAATTTCTGATAGCTATCTTTATCGCTTCCATTGAAATGCTTTTCTTTTCTTGAAGTACTACATTGGAATTCAATTATTGATTCTTAACACCATGGGACAGAGTTCAAGTGTACTAAATATTTTTTAAAAATTATTCTATAATAGATATAAGATTGAAAGCTGTTTAACAATGTGGGCAAAGGTTAAAATAATAGTAGGTAAAATACTAGGCCCTTTCTCATTATGACATTTTACTAATTTTCTTTACTTTTCAAAAGTGTCCCACTCCTCCCATACTCATGTCCCACTCCTCCCACCCATGAGGGAGGAATGGGACAAAATTCTTGTAATTTGAATGATCAAAAGTGATAAAATTAAAAAACATTTAAGAACTGTATATTTTTAAAAAATTAAGTTAAAACATGTAAGTTTATTATCCAACCATTTGCATCTATGAATAAGCAGGGGATAATGAATAAAAAAATATTTAGTGAAAATTGTCCCATTCCTCCCTCCTCTCCCCTATTGATTAGTACCATTTAAGTAGTAGAGGAGAGGAGGGTATTATGGAATAGTCGGGTAATATGGAACACCTGAGTTTCTGCTCCCCCTCGTGTTGCCATTACGTGGCAATGCCACGGAAGTCTTAAGAAATCCCCCATGAGGCAGAGCGCAAAGAGTTTAGCTTCTTGTTGTTGTCTGATCAGTCGCAGCAAAGGAAAGTGTATGAAAAGAGAGTACTTCACCACTACCTCTGGTTAGAGGAATATGTGAGAACACTCCAGCTCTCAAGCGTTGCCTCCAACCGTGGACCGGTTTCGCCCTTGTTAGGGCTCATCAGCATGGTATAGGAAGGTAACGCAAGAGAACGGAGGGAGAGCTTGGAGTGTTCTCACAAAGGAAAGTGTGTTTTAGGATTTTCGAAAGTTTTTGACGGTAAATGTTCAAACCTTTTAACCTACCAGTATAACTATGATACTTTGATTTTGTTGTTAAGCATAATGTACGCTAAAAGATCAGTAGTTTCTCATACTGCAGTCTTTTTTTAGCAATCCATGTTTTATCGGTCAGTAAAAGGGTTCATAGTACAAGATTGCCTGTCGGGTATTATGGAACATTCCATAAGCAAAGGGTTAGAAAAAGACGATTATGTTTGTGACTGTTGTAAATAGACTCATGAACAAAACAATTTGAACGTAAATTGTTAAATATATTTTTATAGTTAAGATTAACTATGTTCTTTAAGGTCTAATTAGTTTTCAATAGCTGTAAATCCAACTGTTCCATAATACCCTCCATTTGTAACTTTTTCTTAAAGTACATTTTTTGATTAAATAAAATGCTGATTTATTTGACCATTGGATCTTCATTGTCATTAGTTATAGATAGTATGTATTTAAAATGATTCGGTGGATTTTTATTAAAACTAATAGTTATTCTTAAATATATCCATAATACCCTCCTCTCCTCTAAGTAGTAAAAAATTGAATGGGTAAAATCTTGTTCGCTTCCATTTAAAAAATTGGAGATTTATGGGGGCCAGTTTTTTGTTAATGGGAGCCATACTATAAAAACCCCTGTTATTAAGGATTCAATGAAATTTTAAAGGTCAATAGGGTATCTATTAAGGGTAAAGAGTTGGTACATATTCAAGGGCAGAAATAAACATTTTAATCAGGTAAATTTTTTTTGTAATACACAATGACTGCAAAAAAAACCCAAAATGTTAGATATACATTAAAGTCAACTACTCAAACAGTTGAAAACTAAAGATGAAATTTAACATAGATTGTGAATGGTGCCATTGCCGACAGAATGTGGTGTTGACTAAATTTTTTTTTAGGATTGTATAATAAGTGTTGAGATATTTTAAAATATCTGTATGTTAATGTAATCTGTAATTTTCTAACTTTACAATATCTTTTAATTTGCAGGTAGTTTTCCACTTTTATAAATTTCAAAATGGTGAAAGTAAAATCCGATAAATCTTTATCGCATTAAACAGTTTCCTCTGTCAAAGAGTACACTGGTGCTAAAGTTCTAAGAAACTCACTAAGTATTTCCAATGATAAGCTGCAAAGCTCCTAAAAGGGGCCATTAAATATCGAATCTAAACAAATATGCAAGGAAAGATCGAAAATGAGACCAAATCTTCGCAACAAAACCACAATAAGTTGAGATCAATTCTCAAAACTCCATCAACTTTCTTGAAACAATAGCCAATGTTATTTTCTCTTCAACGAATCCAGGACCCAAACAAATATCAATAATGGCATTCCTTCTCAGAAAACTGCACGAAATCAATTTACTCCTCACCGATCGCATCAAATATTCACAAACACCAATCGGTAAACTATTAAACTCCCGGTATGAATGACAATCCCAAAAAGCCGTGTCTCTCAAATTACAACTTACCCTTTCTCTGTGTTTGTGTAAGATTCCGAGCGGACTTTGCGCTTGATGTACCAATTTCGCGGCAAATTACACACGTGGTCGTCTGCCGCTCGCGTTGCCAGTTTGGAGAAGCTAAATAATAACATGGCGAAGGCCGGCGAAGCGTATAGAACGGTAGCCATAACCGTGACCATAGGTAAGAAAATGGTGTTCGAGTTGAAATTGAGTGTGAGTGGGATTGAAATATTTGGACAGGACGCTTGAGAGGATTGGGTAATTTCAAGGCGGGATGTTTATATTTGGGGGATAGGTTTTTTAGTTTGAAATTTTTTGTAATTGTTTACCTTTTAGAAAATTCACCTCAAAAGAAACTAAAGTGCTCAATAAAGCTTTTGTAGGTATTGGTTTCAACAATAAAGAGTCTGATGAAGTTTCAAATTATTCCGAGGAAAACAACTTTTACATTTTCAAAGAAAAACACGTATTATATTTATTCAGGTAGAGAATATTTAGTAACAAATTAATATAAAGATATTATTGTATTTATCTAATATAAGAGTTTTACACATGGTGCTGGGTATAAGTATCTTCTGAAAGCTTACTTTGTTATTTATGAGATTCTACTATCTCCTTTGGTTCCAAAAGAACCTTAAACTTTTTTTTAAAATGCAAATACACTTTTTTCTTACATTATTACCGTGCAAAAATACTTCTTACATAACTCATGCTCATAAAACATTTTCATATTTAAGTTTTTATTACTATAAAAATGAGGATGGATAAAAATAACTGCTGGGGTAAAGAGTAAAATACAATATGTAATTAAGTCTTATTCGTAATAATTTACTTACATCACCAATCCCAAAAGAAAATATAAATGCTCTACTTGCATCACAAATTGTATTTTATTTGAGAGTGCAAGTAGAAACTTATTAAATAAATACTTCTGCATTTTATAAATAAAATAGTTAGCGATATATTTTTTAAGACAATTTTTTACCCTTCAGCTAATTAAGGTAAATATATGTATTTCTTAAAAAATATTATAAATATAATTTACAGTAAAGCACCGTTTATATGTTCCTCATTTATACGACTTTTACGCGAAGTCCCAATTCATTCCTATTCATATTTCAGTACAAAAATTCTTCGTTTATACGACGTGCAATATCGATTATACGCTGCTTCCCACTGCCTTAAATTTCGAAAATATTCAGTATCAGTTGTTACTTCCTAGGAAGGGGAGATTTCCTCAGATCTAAGGTCAAATAAAGGATTGGGGAGGGTTGAAGGACTGCCTTCCTTGGATGTTGAGGAGCTGTAAGAGCTTATTTTCTATGTCAGAACACTAGAGAAAAAACATTTCACGAACTTAATTCGATTTATAACGCTGTAATTCACAGTCAAAGACAATATTCACGTCAAACGACAATGAAGGATTTAAAAAATGTAATAAATTGAAGATTTGATATTCATATAGTACAATGCAATGTATTCGGATGAGGCGTTTAGGATGTGTAATAGAGTGTACTGAGGATATGAAAAATAATAATTATTATCATATAATTATTTTTTTTAAATTAAAAATTAGGATGTAACCTTTTTTATTATAAAAACTAGGGAGCTACCGCCCCCTGCTCGTTGATGCTCACCAACCCCCGTAAACAGCTTACGCAGGACCTTTGGAACAAACTCCCTTTATAAATCATAAAACATTCGTAAAAACAATACAGCAGAAACGTTAACCAACTTTCCAAAAATAAGTCACAGGTCATCTTCATGAATAACACTCTTTTAAAAGTTTACATATTTAAAATCTGAAATAGTGATAAGTTTTTAATTATAGGGGAGAGTTGGGCATTTTCGCACTAAAAGTGAATTTTGGCATATTTTTCTGGATCTAGATTAGATATTGAAACAAACTAGGATTAAAATGAAAGTTAAGACCTTTTCCGATATTTTAGAACGATAATTGGTCGCATTCATCTAGAATTTCTAACATATAACATCATCAATCTAAAAAACGTGAAATTTCTTGCGAATGTGGCCCATGGGTGGGGCAGTTTCGCACACATGCAAACAATTATACAACAATATTTTTACAAACTAAAAAGTTTATTGCACTTTAAAGTAAGGATAATTAAACGAAATATTTGGCACTTTAACATATTTTTCCTCTAAATTGAAGATTTTTATAAAAAACAACTTCAGAAATATTGAACATCTAAGTTTTTTGATGAGGAAAACAATTGTAGTAATGAAGAGTATATTTCACATTGACATACTTCACATAATATAATTTAATTAGTTATAAAAAGTTCAACCAATATTTAACTGTCAGGTTTTATTGCAAAGGAAAGTGAACCAACAGCTCGCTTATTAACACCTGACACTGACGGTTGGGGAACGTTTAATATGATATTATCTTTTTGTATGAATGTTGAGTCATTACTTACTGGGAAAATAAAAGTTTCGTCATTAATTTTCAATTTTTTCATCATTAATTTTAAATAAGCATCATTCAATTCCAAATTTCCTATTTGACCAACATAACAAAATTGTATTTTAAATAGGAAATTCTACTAGAATAAAATCACTTAAGTCCAAGTCAATTGGTATTAAACAATTATCAGGGACATTTATTTCTTCAATGTTTAAATCTAGTTCTAAATTCCTTAAAACTGAAGCTTTCTTTAAGATGTTACTTTCTATTATCGCCAAATTTTGAAACAATTACAATAAAAAACCATTAAACTTCAAGTTATTAAATACACTGCACTTATAAACATATAAATCACTTTTATAATCAAAAATGGGAAAGATGAGGCACATTCGCACTGTCCGAATCTGCCCCATCTTTTGGTGTACGAATGTGCCTCATCTACCAGTTCAAGCTTACCCCGTCCCAACAGGATATTTATAATTAAAGCAGGGAAATAAAACCTTTCTAGAAACTTACTTTAGTAGTGCCTCTGCTGAATAAAATGCTGAATGTCCACTTGAGAGTTATTTTTGATTGATATTTTACGCCAACAAAATGACAAGAAAATTTACTTTGCTGCTTCTAACGCTAGCATATTTCTCGTGCGTATACAAAAAAATGGCTCAGGGCTTTGAAAATTCATGCAGGAGGTGGTAGTCATGCTTCCATCTACTGGTATTTTTTTCATATTTTTAAATTAATAATTACTAGGGTAATGCCGTCTGTCTTAATGTGCCCCATGTGCCAATGTGCCCCACTCTCCCCTAACTCTAACTTATATGTATCAATAATTAAATCAAAATATTTTCCTTAAAAAATATCCAGCGCGTCTATTAATAACTATCGTTAATCAACATTCTGAAAAATGTACACCAATGAAAATTTTAAATTCAATATTCAATTATTCAACATTCCAATTCGTTAGAATACCTAAAAATGTTTTATCATTCTTATTTTTGTTTCAACTCAGATTTGTTAAGCAATATCTTTTAAGCCATTGAAAATAATAGGAGGCAAAACCTTCATGACACTCAATGTTAACAATTAATTTCGATTATCAGACTAAAAAATATAAATTTCAATCAAAATATGTGGAATTTTGGTATAAAATATATCTGTAATTTTTTAGAGTAATTTTATCAGTCTTTAAAATATATATAATTTGGAAAGTACACTTAAGTACATTTTCAAAATATGAAAAAAATTTTCATCATAAAAGATGGCGTCAATTGGTAGTTGTGATTGGATGCATTATAAGTTGCTTGTCAGAGTACTTGCTTTGTAAGTGCGACTTTATCCGTAATCTAAAACAATGGAAACATTTTAAAACTGATAATTTTTTTAGAAATTGTAATGCACATCCTCAAAAGAATCCGAACAGTAGATACCAAAAATGTGTTATACGGATCAGTAATTAAAAAGTTTTTCTCTGGGGACCGTTCACTCAAAACGTTTTTTAGAATAGAGAAAAGGAAAGTCATGTTAAACTAAAGTTAAATCTTTATTAAATTTACCTTTGTGTCATTCTTGATCTTGTAGCTTGATGTTATCTTTTCAGCTTACTCTAAAAATAGAAAAAAATATATTTTAGTTTATTATCAAGGAAAATATCTTGTAAATAATCTCTAATATGAGTGATATTATTTTGACATTGAAATCATTAAAATTGCGTCAAACAAATAAAAAAAATATTTTTTACAAGAAATAAAAAAATTGTTAGTAAAATTTTAAAACATTTTTAATATTCCTTTCTAATTAGGCAAAAGTTTGAAAAAAATTTTTTTGCCAGTTTTAACCCTTTTTAGTTTAAAAAAATCTAGAAAAACTTTAACCTGAGCATTAGAGCAATACTAATAACTTCAGATTAACTCTTCTAACAGACATATAGTCTCTTTTCAAAAGGGACCTTAAACTTAGCAATAAATATTAGCAATTAAAAACTTTGGAGTTAACACTCAACAGTTAGCAAATAAGTGTGCTGGGTAAATAACTGTTAATGAATTCATGTAAATAATTAGTATATGGTTTGTTCATTAACTTTCGTTTGAAAGATTTGAAGCTTTTTTATCATTTTTAACATACCTCTTCGTTTTGTTGAAACTATATGAATTATAACAAACAGTATTTATATTTCCTTCCTATTTATATTTCCTTGTTCTGAGAATTAAAGTGCTTTTACAATATTTAGAAAAAATCATATTTTGATGAAGCATTTATTGTGACTATCAATTGGCAATTTATTTTTAGTTGGCATTAACATTAGGGTGGAACGAAAAAGGGCCAAAAAAACATTTTTCGAATATTCAATTAGTGATAGTGCGGAAAAGTTGCCTTAATACATCAGTGTCAATATGTGAAAATCTGAAATTGATCAAAAAATATCTTGAGGTGCCTCAAGAGCCTTGAAGTTTCAAAAAATTCAATTTTTCTACAAAACAACAAAAAAAACAAAGATTAAACAATAAAATTTTTTCATGATTTTTTATGTAAAACTACTACTATAAGAGATATAATGGCACAAGTTTCGTTTTTTATCACCCTTCATTTGGGAGAAATATTTTATTTAGAGTTACGCAAATATTGTAAAGTTGTTTTATTGCATTACTAGAAGACATAACTCTTTAACTATTCAGTTTAAACACAAGAAATGGAGCTCATTTCGTTCATAATTTTATTCTCTTTGTTTCCTTCCTTCAATTTTTTTCACAATTTCAAAAAAATATATTTCAAAAAATTTTAACCGAAAAAAGTTATTAACGTGTAAAAATTTAATACCAATCAAGAAATGCTTTGATATTATCACAAATTACTAAAAAATTGTATAATTCTAGTTAATTTCAGCTATAAGTGCTTCATTAATAAACATTTTCAGTTAAAAGGTTTCTTTAAAACCATTAAATACTTTCACTAAATACTGATCAAAATTACTTAGAGATTATAGTTTTAGTTAAGTGATTCTCAGGGGTCTGCAAACTATATACTAAATATGAATTCTTAACAATTATGGTAAAGCTTTTACTGTTTTTGTCTTATTATACTTTAGGAATTTTATAAGTAGTTATGGTTCTGCAACAATAAGTTGACACAGATTAGAAATAAAAAGCATATATTCAATTAAATATTCAAAGGAAATATAATTGATTATTTTTGATTAAAATATAATGATTGTTATTTTTGACTTCCGATTACACAATGGTAAGAAATTATAACATTTTTGGAAAACAATCAAGAACTAAAACAACGAAAACTATTCTTGAAAAATATCTTGTGATTTATTCTGTTTTACATTTAAGTTGACCTAGATTAGAGATAAAAACACATTATGATTTTAATTAATACATAACATTTTAATTGAATTATAGGGAGTGAGGATTCCGTGTTTCAAGATGTTAATAGATGCACGGCTGTGGATAAAAATTAGGGGGCATCCCCTTAAAAACTGAGGGTGATGGAGGAAAATGGGTGTCATATTTGAATTCAGCAGATCATTTTACACAAGAATCAGCTGAAAGTTAGAAGAATCAGTTAGTGGCTTAAAATTTTTTTTGTACAGCACGGTTTAACTCAAGGGCGGCGTTGAACCTTCCGTGGGTGCTTTGGGGGGCGCTCTCACCTCAACCGCTTTTAGTAAAAATCATTGCTGCATATAGCCATCAAATTCGGTTCCTTGGGGAAAGGTTAGGGCCCTTCAAACGTGAATTGCGTAAAAAATAAGAGGAAAAAATAGCGTATAAAAACCTCTATAATTTTTAGCTATTTTTTTGCATATTTAGGGGGGTAATTACCCCTTAAACCTATCCATTTGTTATAAAATTATCATATTTTATTAATTTAAATCTTTCATGTCCCCTGGGGGGCAATTTGAAGAATAAAGCAATGCTTTTTGACCCTGAAAATCGAGTTTAAAGTTATAAAGTCGTCGAAAAACGTAAAAAGGGGGAGGGGCTGTTCCCCGAAAATCCTGAGTCAATCGAGAATTTTAATGGTGATTTTCGTATTCAGCGACCACAAATCTATAAGAAATGACTGTTTTCAGCAAGGAAATTTTTTCATTGTTGAACAGTGTAATCGTTCTTTTTCTGTGTTTTGATAAGGGGTGTTAAAAACCTACTAAAATTTCGATTAATTATATTTTTCTGCACGATTAAATTAGATTTTTAACTTGAAACTTGGTAGAAATGTTTATCATAGATAAATAAAAATGAAAACCTATAAAAATAATAATAAAAATTAAAAATAAAAAAAATAAAAATGTTTCACATTTTATTTTAAATAAAAAATTTTTGGGAAGGGATCGTCAATGATGCATAGCATTGTAAAGAGAAAAAAATATCGGATAAAAGGAATCCAATTTCACGTTTTTAGGTTTGATAGTTCTAGTGTTATTGATGTTTCAATAATGCAGGAAAAACAACTTAACAAAATTTATTTGACGTTAAAAAATATTACTACCAAAAAAAGGGTAATAAAAAATGAAACCTGGAATATTATATTAAGAATAATAGTAGTTCCTCATAAAAAAATAATGAACAAATTGTAAAGATTTTATCATTGGATTTTTTGTTGTTTTGTAAAAAAACAGCATTTTTTCGAAACTTTAAGGGCTTTGAGGCAACTCAAGATAATTTTTGATCATTTTAAAATTTCTAACTATTGATACTGATGGCTTAAGGCAAATTTTGTGCCCTATCACTAAGCGATTCGAGAAAATTCGTTTTTTCGTTCCACTCTAATAAACATGCCTTATCATTTGTTAAATGTGTAAATCTACATGCAGAGTTATCAATAAACAATAAAGTGCAAGTGCACATCAAAAAGTATTTTTAAGAGGACAAAATTCTATAATACAAAAGAAAGATGAATGCGAAAATATATTACAGTTAAATTTTCTATACGGTAATTTCAATAGCATCACATTGTAGGACGAATGAGTTCAACTCAACTGCTTACGTTTGATTTAGATTTAAATTCGAAAGTTAGTTGTACATGCAGCAGCAAAAGAGGACACTAAAAGAAATGACAGTTTCAAAACTGAGTAAATCGATGTTTTCATTTTGATATAAAAACATTTTCCTTCAAATCTGAAGCCCCAATTCTTTCAATATTAAAATAATCAGAAATACTCACAATTTCAAACAATTCAACAGTCACCATTAAAATGATATTAATTTAAATTTAATGTCTTAAGTTAAATATTTTCAGGACATACATGTATAACTGGAGTAAATTTAATTGCCAGCCAATTTGACTATGCAACATACTCAAATTTGAGTATTTTGTTTATTAATTTTTGAAAATATCCCTTTTATTAAAATTCTAAGAGAAAATAAAATAATTGGTTTGTGAAACTAAACACAAACTTCAGGCACTCTTAAAACGACAGTCTCAAAACTGAGTAAAAAGTACTCAAACTGGCTCCGAATCAAATTTACTCAAATTTGAAAACATGAAAATGTGCATACTCCAAAATGAAACATCATAAGCTCCTTTTTGAGTTCAATCTCAAGATGTTTCATTTTTGAGTATGCACCTTTTTAGAAATGAGTATATTCATGTTTTCAAATTTGAGTAAATTTGATTCGGAGCCAGTTTGAGTACTTTTTACTCAGTTTTGAAACCGTCGTTTTAAGAGTGGGAGGTTGTTTAATTAAAGGTAACTAAGTATAAATAATTTTCACTGGCCAATTTTCTCTCCTCCTTCTTTATTACCTTTGCACGTCATCGTATAAGAAACGAGAGAGAAATAGATAATGGATTATAGGGAGTATATAGTATGGGAGATAGTCGTATAAAGGGAGAATAATTTGAAAGATGACGGAGAAGGAAAAAAATGCAGAAAGAAAAGATCAAAGAGAGAGGGGGAAGAGAAAAAATTTAATAAAAAAGAGAATGATAGAAAATCAGAGACGGAGGAAATGAAAGCTATAGAGAGACACGTTATAACAACCTAAACAAAGAAATAATTAGTGAGAATATATTAAAAGGGGAAAATGAGAGAGAGGGAAACAAATTTTTTTCTGGAATGCTGCTTCGGGGGTTAAATCACTGCTGAATCGAATAATATTTTCCCTTACCTTTCAAAAAGCCGCCATCGCCGCTGTCCCCTTTCAACATTCGCCAAACATAAAAAAAACGTGTGTTCAGGGAAGGGGAGATGAGATTAGTAAACAAAGGGTCTCGGCCCCTCCTTCCGGAACAAACTTTTCCCGCAAAGCGTGCGACCTGCCATTCGCTCTCCCTCTCCTCCGTCGGCTCTCCACGGCCGGCGCTCGGCAACCTCCGCCGGGCCTCCCTCCCTCATTGGCCAGAAGTGCCCTCGGAGGGCGGAGAAAGGGGCGGGCCCGAGGCGGGGCTTGATAGCATGGAGGGAATGGGAAGGAGCGACCGGATTGGGCGAGGGACCGCGGGGAGTCGTATTTAATGTGTCGTTTTGCGGCCGGGAAAGTTTTTTGCGGCCGTCCGCTATGGTTCGAATCGAGGGTACGACATCAGACGCGATGGTTGTGCCGAGGAGAACGTCGTTTTCGATCAGCAGCCTCATCCACGGCGGCGAAGAGGACGAGAGCGTGCCGCCGCCGGCCGTCACCCCGCCGCAGGACTTTAGTCGGCGGTCCCCGCCGACCACCCCGGCGTCCTCCGACCCCAAGCCCCCGTCTTCGCCTCCCTCCTCCTCGAAAACACCCCCGAAAGGCGGCGGTGGAGGTAAGGACGACCCCAAAAAGTCCACCTTCGAAAAACCCCCCTTCAGCTACAACGCGCTGATCATGATGGCGATTCGGCAGAGCCCGGAGAAGCGACTCACGCTGAACGGCATCTACGAGTTCATCATGAAGAACTTCCCCTACTACCGCGAGAACAAGCAAGGCTGGCAGAACTCCATCCGCCACAATCTCAGCCTCAACAAGTGCTTCGTGAAGGTCCCGCGACACTACGACGACCCCGGCAAGGGCAACTACTGGATGCTCGACCCCAGCTCGGACGACGTGTTCATAGGGGGCACGACAGGGAAGCTGCGGCGGCGAACCACCGCCGCGTCCCGGAGCCGGTTGGCCGCTTTCAAGCGCGCCGGGGCACCCGTCTTCCACCCCGCCGGACTTCACCCGCACGACAAGGCCGGACTGGGCTGGTCCCTGGCCGGATACCCGGGCTTCCACACCCCCGGCAGTCTCCTCTCTTTCAAATACCCCTACTCCACACTCACTTCCAACATGGCCGCTCTGCAAGCCCCGAAACCTCCCAGTGGTTTCAGCGTGGACAGACTTCTAGGGGCTGAAACCGCCGCCAACATGCACGCCCCTCTGTGGTGCCCCCCTGGTTGCGCCCCTCTAGGTCTTCCCCAGGGCTACTCCACCATGCCCGGGTGCGGATACCTCTTCTCCTCCCTAGTCACCCCCAGTCAAGCCCTGTACGACCTCCACGCGTTGAGGACAGTGTCAGCCTTGAACTGTCAAGCCGCTGGACAACCGAGGAACGTCTCACAAAGCTCGACCTCTTCGAACTCTGAGCCCACCACCCCCATCTACAAACCCATCCCTATCATGTCCAAACAGAGCTAGTGACTGTGACTTTTGTACATAGAGCTCCCCTCCTTTCAAAGTTGTACAGTGTAAATAGAATGAAGACATTTATATATCATCATAGTACTTCGAACCCTTGTGACAGTGAACTGATATGTCTTAGCAAAGAAAAAGTCATCATCATAGGATCTCCTATATTGAACTCGCTGTGGACTTGTGATCCTCCTATTTATTTGTTAATTCATCAAAGTGTACCTCATCCAGTCCTACTTGAACAGGTAAACTATTTATCAATAGTTTGACTATACTTTAAGCAGAAGTACACTTTTAAAGTCATGAAACCCTTTTTATCACCTTACCATTTTATTTCTGAGTTCATAGAACATTTTATAAACGCTTAACAGGCCATACTTATTAAACAAGCCATATGTGTTTCGATTCATAATATTATGCAAAGTTTTGTTCATCCTCTTCCCTTAATAATTGAGTCACAACATATTTCCTATAATGTGTGCAGCACAAGTTATAGAAATAGTTCCTATCTTTACAAACATTACTGTGGAAATAACTATGAAATCAAAGTAGTATTGATGCTTTGTCTTTTACCAAAGCTTAAGCTTTTAATGTCTTTAGCAACAAATTTGCTTTCCCTGTAGCGTATCTTTTTTTACTGACAGTACTTATTCAATTAAAATAGAGGAAGATTTTTCTTCCAACAAAATACCTACACATCAAATGTATTACTTAGTGAGATTTGTAACACTACTTAGCTAATATTTCGTAAAAATGTGGAAACTGAGGAATGAATTAGTATCTGAAGTATTTTATTTTTTACTTAACATACAAACCTAATCCTCGGTTTATGAAAGTTCCTTGTTTTGTAAAAAGATGTGAAGTACTATATGTCTATATGTATCATGTACTACTATGTCTAGTATTGGCTTACAAACTAGGATAATTGTAAATACTGAGAAATTCAACGCTTTGTTGTTTTGTATATGCAATATGAACAAACTTACTGAGATATAGAAAGTATATAATTTTATAGCAGCATATAAATAAAATCATGTCAATTTTATTAGACTTGTTACTTGAATTTCTTTACACGAATTTCGAAACAAAATATTAAGTATTTCTTTTATGGAAAACTATATGGAAGGATAGCTATATTATACATTAGTTGTATGATTTATTATAGAGTCTTAACACACAATTATATAGTATGAGGAACTTCATACATGCTTAGTTAAATATTAATTTTGTATTTAAACTTCAGTTACTGTAATAACAATTTGTTAATGAATTAAAACATTAAAACTTGAAACATCTTCAATGTTAGATAATTATGTCCTATAATAATGACATAAAGTTAATATCAATTTAATACAATAGTTTTATTAAAAATGATAAAATTACTATGACAGAAAGTTAATATCAACTTAATATTATACTTTTATTAAAAATACATATTTGATTCAATTGAATAACAATCTTAATATAGTATTTATGATACACTTAAAAATATACAATCGAAAGCTTTATCAATATCTCTCAGAGGAAATTTGTTACCAAAGAATCCTAAATAAATTCTTATGCGTTAATTCTAAAGAGCTAACTCTATTTTTACTTGTAATTTATCATTAAGATCCTAAAATTTGTATTAGGTACTATAGGTATATAATGTGCCTTTTACAGCTATATCGTTTTATTAAAAATTTAGTAAACAGTAAAGCTTTATTTACTTTTAATGAAAGTAAATATCCATAAAATAATGGCAGAAAGGTTTAACAAAAACACAGAAAAAAAATAAATACAAAAAAGCAATAATAAAAACAACTTTTATTTAAACAACTAGGGGGCTCTGCCCCCTGCTCGCTATCGCTCACCAACCCCCGGAACTGCTTCGCAGTTCTATGAAGATCGCTTCGCGATCTTAGCGAGCAGAGCTCGCTTGTTTCATCTCAACTATCCAGTAAAATCTGGAACTTGTCTGCTTAGTTAATGATCATTTAAAATCGAAACCTTTTATCTCTCTAACTTATTAATAACTTAATTCGGTCCATTACTACAAAAATATCAAAATAAAACTGCAACTGAAATATCCTTGTCAATAATCCTTGTTTTACTCGTCAATAATTTAATCGAAATGTTTTTAAAAAATATCCAGCAAGTCTACTAATTATCATCAAACCATCTAAGAGAAAAAAAGCATGCCATTAAAATCTTTTAAATTTATAAAATGCACGTGTATCTAGTGAATCGTCGGAAGTAAAAGAAATCAAGAAATCAGACTCATAAAAATCGGCTGTTTCTCTAGTGAACGACCAGAAAGAGATGAAAAAATTGAAACTTTGAATCTTAATAATTCTAAAAATAATTCGAATTTTTTAAAAAACAAAACGCCAATCTTTTTATAAAAAATAATTGTATGTGCGTTTAAAATATCATAGTTTTACTGTGATTAGTTTTTCTATTATAACGAAAAAACCGAAAAAGGGTAAAAAATTTCGAAACTTTAGAATTTAATTACTCCCAAAATAATTCGAAATTCGAAAAAAGGGCGACGAGGTGCACAACTTCATACCTAAGAGTATGTGTCTGCAAAAAATTATGTTTCTGCTGTAAATAGATTTTGCTGGGGGCGAACTCGCAGCCGAAAAAAATAATTTTCGACTTTGACATTAAATAACTCCAGAACTAATTATCTAATTAATTAGGTTTGGAAACTGAAATGACCCTCATACATTTGTCTATCAATGGTCAAAATTTCATAATATTCCTTCAAATAGTTTTTGCGTAGTGATAATTCAAGGTGTTCAAAAATATCATTTTCTGAAACAGCGGCGGCGGCAGCGGCGGCGGCGGCGGCGGCGGCGGCGGTGACTGTTACTTTTTTTTAATACAGAGAGATAGGTATTTGAAAAGGAGAACTGTTGGTAAAGAAGATGTCTGAATGTTATTACATTATAAAAATATAAAAAGATCTAAATCAAATACATTTTTTATGTTCTAATAAATTTTTTAGTAAAATAATTAGATTTGTAATAATTCCCTTAGAAAATATTCCAGTTAAATCTATTTGATCCCTTTTAATATGAACTTAATATTTTTTACACAAAAAAGCAATTAAGAAAAGATAGAAAGCTATATAAACACAAATATACTATCAAGAAATAGTTTTTAAAACGGTTATGATACCAGTATAAATCCAAATATTTTAAAGCCCTAAAAAATATAAAAAGTACTTCAAAACTTCATACTTTGCAGTATACTTCAAAATCTATCAAGCTTTTCTTATTAAAGATTTTAAATGGATGAGCTCCCTTTAAAAGAACGAAAATCCTTAATAAGTTTATTTTTAAAAGTGTAAGACATCTTATGAAGCTTTAAAGTTGTTATTCATAAACATTATTGAATTTTAATTTGCATAATAGTTATAATTTAATATTCATTTACATAGTAATAGCAATTTAGTTTCTGGCATACAAAGAGTTACATTCGAATTTTCCAGACTGGAAAAATGAAAATGCTTTCTGTGTTGAAGAAATTTCCAATTTATACTATTTAAAATATTACGCAAATAATACTTACTAACTATATGGCTTTAAGGTGATAGCATTTAATACTGAGCTTGCTTTTAAATCATGAAAAGGAAATTTAAAAAAAGTATGGATATGCTACAATAAAATTAATACGTTGGGAAACTTAATCAATAAGGAAATATCAGAGACAAATTTATATAGTCATTTACTTAGCTAGATAATTTACTTTTATATGTAATCTACCATTCTCTCCTGTAATCCTATAATTTGCAAAACACGTAAAACATTTAATTTTACATAACATTATTAAAAATTACTTTATTTTACTAAATATTTAAATTTTCCCAGCAGAAAATGTAATTAAAAAACTTTCATGAAAAATCTATCATCTTAATAACTTAATAAATATTTCAACTAACTTCAAAACTTCTTTAACTGATCTTTCTGTTATTTCGTGCTATTTTGCATATAGATAAATGATGGAATGTTCTTGCTCTGATGCATTCACATTAAATTTATACCCAAACACCCTTAAATTCAACCGAAATTATTTTCAAAAATTAGAAGCTTACGAAATTATTCCTTACAAATTGAAACATCATTTTCATTTGTTAAAAAAATATAAATGCTTTATAATCGAGTGAATATAAATGAAAACTACAAACGGAGATATTTGTCAAGGGCATCAAATTGAACGTATAATGTTTCAAGATTAATAATTAATCATGTCGTATAAAGGCACTGACTGATTTTAATTTCATGGTAGATTAGCAAAATTTGCCATGTCAATTATACCACGCCTTTCTTACACCTCCTTAATTCATCATCATTCTTTTAAACGATTAACTATATAAATGTAACAGGGAAAGGAACTGTTTCAGTTTAATGTTTCGAGGATACCGAGAGACATTTTAAATAACTGTTAAAAAGGGTTCACGTGGTAAAAAATTATTTAACTTTATTTTTTTACTAGGATTTCTATTTAACTACCCAGAAAAGATATTAAATTTCTTTTTACTCAAGTATTTTTCTATTTCAACCAAAGATACGTTTAGCCTTAATTCTTGCTCAAATATGTATTTATGAATTAATGCAAGTGAACTTAAATATTCGGTATGCGATTTAAACAGAATGAGATAATAAAATAAGGTAAATGCAGTTTTAAATCGATAATTATTGACAAAGATTATTATTTTTTTTTGGAAACATGTTATTCATTCATCAAATTCTACTGCACGACTGTGAAGTTTATATTTCAACCAACAGGGTAATTACGATACTTATACGTTTGTTGGGTGTGATGACGTCTTCGTTTCTTGATTTAAGTCAAGTCATGTAACGATGTTGTTGGTGACATCTTGTGATTTGTTTCCGCCTTAAGTAAGATAGATTAAATGGAGGATCAACACTTCTATAATTTAATAAAAGATAGAACTGACTGAGAAATAAGATATCATCACTATCTACCTAATTATTGAATTGTATAAATGTTAAGAAATAATAATAAGTAACAGGCCTTATAAGGGAGAAAATTAACACAAATCTTTTCTAATGATATCTTGAATTATTTCAACTTTACAGGGATGAACTGGTGGTGTGATTTGAAAAGATTTCCCGAACAAATTGCTTTTGATAGGGAAATTTTAAAATTAAAAGGATATGAAGTTATATATGAATATTTAACTGTTCCTTAATCCCTTAAGAAAGGCCAACACAGCACTTAGGCATTGATGCAGGTCAAAATAAGCCCTCCAAACTTTTCGCAGATAAAAAAAATTCTGTAAATCTATCTTGGGGGCTAAAAGATGATTTGAAATTCACTGTTGTTTGCTCATAAGGCTTTTTTTTCAAGTTGTCTTAACATTTACAGACATACCGCCTGGAGAAAAACTTTTATCGTCTAACAATATTGTTGCGACTGTTATGGAAACACAATTTCAGGGGTGATGGTAATAAATAAACACTGAAAAAAACACTTGGTGCAAAATCTGGGTACACATCATTTTGATTTGTATTTCTTCTCAGAATTTTTGTTTTTTTTCTGTCAAAGTTTTTCTACTGGCGGTATGACTATTCTTTATACATTCGTAATCAAGAAAACAGTTCAAAATCTTTCATCATAAGCCTATTCTTCTACGAAAAGTTTTAGCATAACACAATATTTGTTAAGTGTAAAAAGTAATTATAAGTTATAGAAATAATTCTCATAACTCTTTTAATAATTTTTTTCCTTCCAGTTAATTCAAGGGAATTATATTTACCTAGGTCTCTCACCTGATCAAAGCACAAAATATTAGTCAATGTGTTATCTCACATGTAGCAATAGGACATATAAAAAATAGTGGATTTAGATGGTACTTTTATGCTGATTTTGCTGAAATAGAATTTTAGAATTAGAATGGATATTTTTGGTATTAAAATTGTAAAAAAATTATAACAGGTATTGAAACAAGTAGATAGGAATTAGGTCACTTTAATAATGGTTGCACTTTTAAATACGGTTAATTACTAAGTCACAATATATTGTTGGACAATGTTAGTAAACTTGTAGATGTTTTAATATATTAATAGTTTACAATGAAGGCCCTAAAAAGACGTCATACATCTTTCTAATTATATAAAATTATGTATTATTCCTTTTAGTTTCACCTATAGTCCAAAAAACCTGTCGAGAAAGCTACCCAAACAAGGATTCGCCATAGCATTATTACATTTCCACATCAGACATCCCTTCAATCGTGTGTATCATGGTCGAAACTAAATAGAAATGAATAGGACATGAAAAACAATGAACCTAATTCTGATCAATTAAGTCCACGCACATCTGCTGCAACTTCCTCTGCTAAAATTAACCCGCTGTGTAATATAGCCCCATCAATCAGTTTCAACAACCGAGCGTTATTCCTGTTCGATTCGTTTGCATCCTTCCATCCGTCTTCTGTGCCTCGCAGTCACCAAAGAAGGATTTTTGAGGGTTAATCGGGAATAACAAGAGACGATTGATGATGTGTCTTTGTCATTTATTGATCAATTCAATCTATTTTTGTTATTTTTTGGGTTGGAATATGGTACTACCAATAATTATGTGCGTTAGCAAATGGTTACTTAATTGTGTTCGTAGTAGAAGTAAGCATATAAAAGTTACTAACAGTTATGGAAACTATCCTTATGATACATAAATACAAGTTACTCAGCACTATGAATAACTTTGTGCGTTGTATAACTATGTAACAATCCTTAAATCAATGAGGTTTATACCAATTTGAACACAAATTAAGGTTACTTCTGTTACATTACACATTCAGACAGGTTGAGCGGTAGTTTAAAAGGCCACAAGTTATTGCACTGTAAGAGTGAAAAATCGTTTATAATAGATTACCGAAACAAAATATTTCTGAACAGAAAAGAAACACTTATAATTATTCATAAGTAATATTATTATTATTAATTATTAGATAATAATAAGAGCAATAATTATTATAGAAACTGAAGGATACTTAAATTATGATATAATATTTCATAATCAAAGATCTAAATGTGTATTGTTGAATACAATTAAAGTATTTGAGTTAATGTGTCATTTAACAAAAGTCATTACATAACAGATAAGAGGTGATGATAAAAACTTTTTTCAATATAAATCAAGAATCATTTGTATATTGGATCCCTCAATGTATAGTAATAATTTTGCAAACAATTATTGGTACTTTTTTAAGCCTGGCGCATATCTCGATAGTCGGGCATTATTGACAAATGTTACAAATTACACATAACATTATAAAAACCACTAAAAGAAGCACCGTAAGTTGAGTAAGTTGTTTTTAACTTATAATTTGAGGGCATTAATCTGGCATTTGAACCCAGAAAATTTACTGGCTATTTATAAAGTATGTAATTTTTTCAGCAACCCTCTTTTATCAATGCTTTTATAACATAAAATATGTATATTTTCAAATAAAGAATAATTTTAACAACCTAACAAAATTTAAACTGCATATTCAATACGTAAGTCACTGACATAATCGTAAATTGGTAGAATTGAATTGAAATATTCGGTACTCGAAGATTCGTAACCAATAAATATCCAATACATTAGTATCGATACAAATATACGTATTGATTTTGACACACAAAAAAATCACAATCCACATCCAACTATTTTAATTTTCAGTCCAAATTAATAAAAAATGATCTCCAAAACCTTTTCCTATTCGAGTCGCAACAGGGCTTCACTATTTGGCAGCAGGGTTCCGATATATCCCGTGACCGCGGGGCCCAACGTCACTCCCGTCGGGGCTTGATTGTGATCCATGGATTAAGGAAATGCCATCGGGATTGGATCGTATATCAATCCCGATGCTCAACGGAAATGTGCTCCGCTAATTATTTTGTATGAGCACCAAAGCCATTCGAGGTTTTGCTCTGAGCGAGTAACTCGTGCTTAACGCTTCGTCATCACGCTGTCTTTAATTTGTTGTCGTGAGAAGAAAAAGTACGTCATCATGTGAATTGCATACGAGGAAGTGGTTTTAGTTCGAGTTTCGCGTTCTGTTTTGGTTTTTTGTAAGCTAATCCCCTCTTGAAAATAGTAATCGTATGATGGCGCTATCGAATTCTGCTTCTTTTTTATCCCTTTAATGCATTAAGATAAATATGAAAGTTAAGTCCGTTTTTCTTTTCGGATGTTTAAAAAAAGTTAAGAAAACTGTTGATATAACACACCGGGGAAGGGTCTTTTTTATTTAATAAAAATAGTTTAAAGAGTAGAAATAGGTGATAAATGTTTTGCTAATTTTTTTTATCCGAGGTATTTTTTCACAATTGAGTGAGCTCAAGAAATGCTTAAAAGTTTCTATCATTAACCTAAGAATTTAAATTATTATTTATGCCATTAATAGAATTTAAGATAATGGTTTTTGATCCTCATTCAAACGAAAGGGCAGTAAAAAAATCATCCCACCATGTAATTCCCTATACATAGTTGAAATAAATGAATTACCCAAAAAGGTCTGAAGTTTTGGTAAGATTTAATAGAATATCATACGTGAAATATCATTTCATACTTCAACATTTTGTCATTAAATCAGGGAGGCTTTAAAAAAATAAACGTCACACTCTTGACACAAATTAATGTTACGAATAAAGTTTTTTAAAAAATATTTCCAAAATATGAGCTGTAAAATTACCTTTTACAAAGATGCAGCAAATCCCACTTTAAGTACATGTATAAAAATAATTCCATTCAACAAAATTACTACAAATAAATTATTTTACAGCTCGTAACACTCCAAGCTTATCCTCATCTAAACACACCCAACGTTTATTATTTAATCCCTATATATTTTCTACAACGATAAAAATACGTCAGAAAGATATCAAATAAACATCCATTCCACTCTTTTCAAACCCCGTTCCAAAAAAAAAAAACTCCGACAAACTGGGTCGAAGCTTTCATCTCTCTCTCAACAATCGATCAACACAAACACACTTTAAGGAACCTCCACACACACAGCTAAAGCGAAAACACAATCCACTGAACCTAAAGATACAGATCAACTTCCTCCAAACACAAAGTTCCGCGACACAAAAAGTGCACCCTTCCAAACGGCCATCATCGATCATCCCCCAGATGACCACGACAATTCGGACACTGTCCATCCCCGGATCGATACGTCCCTTTTCCGGTGTTCAATTCGAACTCGACGAGCGCCCCTTGTGTTGAGAGCATCGCCCCTTGGGAGCTCAATTAGATGATCCCTCCCCCAGCGGAAGGGGTCACTTCGTTTAGTAGTGCATCGGTTTGGTGGGTGGGGGGGGGTTGATTCCGCTCAACATGCGGGAAATGATGATGATGATCTTACTCATCCTGTGCATGGATCCTGTGTTGAAAAGGGGAAGGTTGTAAGGGAGGGATAAGTGAGGATATTTCAATTGGGGTGGTTTAAAACTATTTATTAGTTCCTTCAAGAAAGTCTCACTATGATATTTTTTATAGAAGATTAAAATTAAAAGATTCCCTCTTAAGGAAAGAAAGAAAATAAATAAAGATCACCCCTCTAAGAAATTTCTAGTTCTATCGTTTTTAAAATCCGGATTTCATTGTCAGGGAAACTTTCGGGGAAATTTAAATATAAGAGGAATATGGAGTAGAGTATTGCTTGGTATCATCCTAATAATCCTCTCATTGTTCTGACACTGTTTTTAACGACCTCCTCCACCGATGACACTTATACCGATGACACTCTTTCAGTAATATTGTCATTAAAAAAACAATTTACATAATGTTAAAAAACTGAGAAAATTAAAATATTCTTGGAAATCTAAAGCAAAATTGATCAAGAAATGTATTTTAAATTATTTGTCATACTCTTTACCAGTTGAAACTAATTTTTGATTGAAATTTATGGATTTAAGAAAAAAGTCATAAAAGTTTCAATACTTTTAATGCTCTTAAATTTTAATAGTTATTTTACTCTGTAATACCTTTTTATGTTTAAAAAATTTTTGGAGTTATTTTAATGATTGTCTTAGTAGGAAAATGTTTTGTTTAATTCTTGTGAATGCTATTCTACAAATGTAAAGGAAAACGACTAAACGAGAAGAGGAAAAACGGAAAATTATCCAATTTTGTTGATATATGAGAGAGTTCAATAAAAGCTTGAAACTCTCTATTATTAACTTAAAATTAAAATTTATTCTTTACGCTATATATAGAATTAATATAATCAGTAAGGGGACATCCATAAATTACGTGAGGCGTTTTTTCCAAAATCTGGACCCCCCCTCCCCCTTGGTGAGATTTAGTGAGATTTTGCTGGACCCCCCCTCCCCCAAGTGAGATTTACCTACAATTTTTTTAAAATAATTTGCAGTACCTTATATGTGTGTATTCCTTTCTCATACTTAAAAAAAAGAAAATAGTATAATTTCTAACTTAAAAAGTTGACGTGAGATTTTAATCGACCCCCCTCCCCCCTTGGTGAGATTTTTCCTAATCCCTCCCCCCTTTTTGACCTCACGTAATTTATGGATGTCCCCTAAAATAAAAAACTAACTCACCAAATCTTTCCTCCCTCAATCACAGTAAAAAGAACCATCCGAACCCAGAATCCCTTTTGCTAAAACTAATAAAATTCCGTAATAGCAAACCTTTCCTTGCGGTGTTCGCAACGTGCCTCGATTCCCTCACCACCTATACCCAAACAAAATCAATACCCAACAAATAACAAGCCCTCCACCATCCTCCTCTTCTATTTCTGCCACAAGCATCAGCGTTTTACGATACAATCCCTCAAACAACAATAGCTCACTTACGCGTAAACCGATTGAAATTAGCCATCCCGTTGCCCCATATCGGCCAACGCGAGGCGTCGTGCCCTTGCCCCTTATCGGCAATCGGGAAAAGGGGCGCCACGTGACTCGAGGACCCGGGGCACGTGTCCGACACAAAGGACGGACGATCTTGCAGCGTCCGCAGCGACTATCAGCAAATACGCGAGGGCTTTGTGCCGGGGCGGCGGCAGGGGCTGATCATGTTGGCAGATAAGGGGCCGGGGCTGAAGGAGGGTCGCCCAACACGGACGCCCCGCGATAGGGCTCCGTTTTGCTGAGACGGAAAAAGTTGCAAACAAGCTGAGAAAGTGGGAAGTGCCGACTTTGGGTGATAGGTGGATGGGTCTGGATGGGTCTGATGTTCAACGTATTATTGAGATTTGGGATTATTATTGAATTGTATAAGGTGTTCGGGAAACATCAAAGATATGGTATGAAGGGATCGTGATTTTTTCTGTGTAGGTGGAGTTATCTGGGGTGTGTCTTTCGCTGTGGGAGGATTCTTGGGGTGGAAACATACCGTATCAGCGAAAATTGGGAGGTTTTTTCGGAAATTGGGGGTGAAAATAGATTTGGAAGGAGGTAAAACTTTTTATCTGGGTGTTTGGCAGGTACTATGTGAATGTTGGTGCGAAAGCGGATTAGTTTATTTTGGTTGGTGTTAGTAAAGTGAGGTTAAACTGAGTTAAAAATATTATTTGTAATGAAGAAAAATTTAAGTTCTGATACTTATATATATATAAAAATAATTTCTTGCTTTTTAAGAAAAATTGCAGGCGAAACTTATTAAGTGTAATGTATGTTTGCACTTTTAAGTTATTGAATAAGGATAATTTTATTTTGAGGAATGGAATTTTTTTGTGCTAAGTACAGTATTGAACATTGTTTTCTCCTTTCCCTACCTGTAGTTAAGGAAAACCCAATAATTCATGAAATCTATGAAAGGGATTGTAATTGCAATGGAGAAATTCAAAATTGATGTAAATATACTATAACGAAATATAATAAATTAGCATTCCTAATAATGGGGCCTTCTTATTTAACAATGAGTTGAATTTTTCACCAGAAGTAACAATTACTTTTTGGTTTTAAAAAAGGTTTTCAAGAAGAAACAACTTATTATAAAAGAAATTTCATTGATCTTGGGGCAAATTTCTCTCTCCCCGACATTTCCATCGTTAAAATAAGTCACAGTCACAGTATCACCCAATCGGTTTACCATTCAGCTGAATCGTAAAAAAGGGGCAATAACAAACCAGATATGTTACAAACCAAGAGCCGAGCCGTGAGAAACGATGCTTAATGGTGCAGGCAGGGGCTGAATCAAAAGGTAGTAGGAGTTGCGCCTCGGATTACCAACTTTTGTGCCCCAAGAATAGACAGAAATCAGGAGCCCTTTGTGGGGCTACAAAGGGACTCGGGTGTCGCGGTGGTACCACCCGTAATCCATCTTTCGAATCTTTTATTTCTGGGGGTGCAAGGTGTTGCTGAATCGTAGTTTATCATGTTGTGTTGGTAAAGTTCGACTTCTTCTGGCGATTGACTCAAGTGTGACTAGATCTTGATATTATCTCGTGCCGAAACTGTGACAATGTATCGTGGAAATGTTGTTTCGGAAAGGAAGCTTTTTTGGATTTTCTGTGTCGTATATCAAATTTTTATATAAGGTATTCGTTTTTACAGTAACAATATTGGGGGGAAGGACGAAGAGGTTTTTCGCACTTAAAAAATGTCTATAAATAAATCAACTAGCAGTTGGTTAGAGATGTAGTATTATACAAGTTTTTACTATCTGTTCATAAAGTTTTCTTTGAAGTTATAGCGTTATAACATTTTTGATACTCGAAGTTCAATATAATTTAAATAAATACCTTTGACATGGTCAGGTCTTTTTTGCAAAAGAATGATGTTTCTTTAACCCTTCCAGTCCTAAGCCGCCTGATTTCTGTCGAATCCTATTGAAAACTTGAGGTATTCGGGACTGAAAGAGTTAATTTTTTGTCTATCAGTCAGACACAGACAGAGCATAAGAACTTTAAAACTTTCGTATAGTAAACGTTCCAGTTACTTGTTACTTCTTTATATTTCTACAACACTCAATACTTTCCTCAAAAGTAAGTTTTATAATAATATTAAATTTGTTTTAGTCTTAATTCCATTGTATAATATTAAATTCGTTCAACGAAATCTCCATAAAAATCATTTAACTCACGTCCCAGTTACTTTTCAACTTCCTAGCATTTTTTCGACACACTCTCCTTAAAAGTGGGTCGCATCCCAAACCTCTCATTTCCTCTCTCCCGAATGGCAACAACAACACTCCGGCCAGCCAACCAACCAACCAACAACATCTAAACAATCGTAGCGGGCGGGGAAACATCAATTCCCGCGCATAAAAGCGGCCATTAAACGCTGAAAGAAAAACATGGCCGCTCGGATTATTCCTGGCAAAAGCGGTCGGCGAAGTACAAAGCGGATCAGCCACAATGCCGCTCCGAAAACATATGGCATGGCAGAGTCAACAGACCAGGTACACCAACAAACACGACAGCCGAGCTCTCCGGTTTCCTTTCTCTCCCCGAGAAGGTGCGTTTTTTATGCGGAGTTCGATCGGAATGCGCTATGGCCTTTTGAGGATCGGGTTTCGCTCGTGGCTGTAGGAAGGGATTCCGATCGAGTGGACGGAGATTTTGTTTTAAGGATGAGGGATTATTTTGAATGGACGAAGGGATGGTAGAGTGATGTTGGAGGAGAGAAATGTTTTCAGAAGCGTACTTAGGAGGTTTCTTCAGTGGTTCGGAGGAGTCTACGTTGGGCATAGAGTAGAAAACTAGCATTTTAAGTTAAAACTATTTCACAACGGCTTTGTAATGGAAAAAAAAAGAAAATAATCGGAACAAAGGGAAAAGGTATGAAAGGAGAGAGATAAAGAAGGAGAGAGTAATTGTGATAGAGAGTGAAAGAGAAGGTGCAGCTATCCCAGCACGAATCCAAGGGGGGCACTCTGGACAGTGCCCCCCTTGGACCCAAAAAGGTTCTCAAAATAAGTTTACACCCTACTTTTATTGGAAATATTTCAAAAAATTTTATTCAACTACTATCAAATTCAGGAGATATTGACATCGTTTATATCTGTGTATTTAAAAAAGGTTAGAGGGATTGTGAAAAAGGGCAAGTAATATAATTTCTTCTCTTTAACAATTTATATTTCTTTTATTTAACTTTTATAGCGTTGTTTTTAGACACATGTTTTTATAGAATGAATTTTTAATTAACAAAAAGTGACATTTAGCTCTTATATTATTTCCATTTTTAGAGTCGTGTCCATGGTAGAACTAAATGTATACACACGGTTACCTTTAGTTCTACCACGACACCAACTAACCATTATTTTAGTTCTCAAGAATATTTAGGGATAGGTTTTTTTAAGGGCAAAATAATTTAAACTAAACTGTTAAATGTTTAGTGTAGGTAATATTTTTGAAAAATAATTGGAACATATATTGAAAATATTTTTTAAGGATCAAAATTTGTGTTTTGAGATGAAGTCCTTCATAAACTTTCCATTCTCCTAAAAACTACCAAGATTATTTCTTTTAATGCGGACGAGCAAACTAATATCTCAGATGGGTACTCCACTCCACACTCCCACTACATGATCTCCACCCGGGTGGTGAATAAATCACACGAGTCGTTCAAAACGTCAAGAAACAACTTCCTCTTCACAACAAACACTCGACACCCGATCCTTCCATATACCTGTTGTCACACAGTCAGTCGGACAACGCATCTCGCTTTATAGCGACACCTCGCTGTCCTCTGAAAGACCCGGAAACCACACTCACTTCACGCCATGAGGGTCGAATTAAAGCGCGACAGCAGCAGCGGGCATACACATCAACACTACCCGGTGTCTTCGGTATGCCCATTCAAATGGGGCACACAACAAGACGAGGGGCTATCCTGGGGCTCACTGAGAAGGGCACTTTTTTCGGAGGGGAGGGGCGGAGAAACCCGACACCCCGTCTCGGTGTCGCGGGTTGCCATCGTCGGGATTTGTATGAATTTTGTGGGGGTAGGTCGGGTCCATTGTGATGTGGGATATGGATAAGTCGCTTGTTGGCTGGATTTGGAGATGTGTGGATGATTCGAAGATTGATATCTGGACAAAATAGGAGTCGGGGCTGAATTTATTTCCCGAAATTCGAAAAGACATCCATGGCAAAAGTTGATATGTTGTGTGAGAAAAAACATGCAAGATTTTTTTATAAGTGGTTTAAACTCTTTACTCATAGAGCTTGAAGTTCCCTAAAAATTTTAATACAAAGCAATTTTTAAAATGTTATTTACTGGGAAGAGATGAACATTTTATTGGTTTAAATATTTTTTTCTGTGGTTAAAAAAGGAAAAATAAATTTTGAAAGTTTTTTTTGTTTTGGTATTTTTCTTTTTATAGTTAAAAAACTGAAATTTTTAACACCTGTAAAGTTGTTTTTCTGGTGATCATTTAACGCTTTGTACCAGAAATTACCACTAGGGAGGGGATAGAAAATGCGTTGAGTTCCTCTCCTACTATGAGACTATGCCCATTTAAACAATTAGAAGAATTTAAGGGAGGGATTGAGTAGGGGGATAGAATGATAGAGTGACACTATCCCCCCATCGTTTTTGAAAAATTAAATGTAAAAGAAACGATCATTGTATCAGACAATTCTGGTAGTTATTGCACCCACTTATCTCCAAATTTCCTAATATAAAAATCAAATTTCGCCAAGAAAGTGCAGCACCGCCAATCCAGTGCTCACCTTCCGAAAAAGCATATGGCATCTCACATATCGCCCGCATATAAAACACGTCCCAAAAGGGAGGGCATAAAAACTTTACTCCTCCATAAGGGCGCAAGCACTCCAGGGCCCGGCAGGGGACCCAGGCCCCCCGCGGTCGCATTGTGGTCTAGGGGGAGAAGGACAAGGCTAATAGTTTATAAACCCCTTAACCTGCAGCTTTTCGTGTCCCATCCCCCCTCAATAAAAAAATAGCCTGCTTCCTAAACATTATTCTTCTTTACAGCGAGGCCTTATCCTGAAGGAATGATTTCGTATGCGTAATCCACTCCAGTGGATAAGTTGGTTTTGGAATGAATTGGGGATATAGATAGATACATTTGGAGGATCAGTGACGCATAAATATACGCTTGAACTTTGGGAGGATCGTGTATATATGGCTTATTTAAATAAACTTGATATTGTGATTTTTTGGGGAAGGAGGATATTTGAATTGGAGAAGTGCTGGTTGAAGAAGATTTTTTGTGGTCTCATATGTATCGTAATGTTCTAGTGTATTTTATGAGCTACTTGAAGAGTATTCGTTGGTATATAGTTATTTGGGAATAAATAAAAGAATGCCTACTTGTGAAAGATGAACTGATATGCTTGAAATAGTTGGAATTCTTGAAATTTTAGTTATGATGATGTATAGAACCTAAAAGAAATGAATAGAGTCTCACAAGCGTATATGCTAGTGAGACTTAAGGACTATTCATTGAATTGCTTCTGTATATCATTGATACATATATTATTTTTAAAATCAAGCTTTTTCCAGGTAAATGTTGTTTTTCCTGCAATTATTCAACTCAAAGTTAACATAACTCAAAAGGACTGCCTTCCCATGGAAATTAAAAACACTATTTCTACTAAAACCTTTATACTATTAAAGTATTTCTTTAGATGCAAAATTTGAAATTTAATAGATCACAAAATCAAAACGTATGATTATACTACCACTAAGAACTAAAAACACTTAGCGTTTGATATAAAAATGTGTAATAGCTTTCCTTTTTTTATTTGTAATAGAATCCTTAAAAATAAAGGATAATTTAACATTTAAATATTTTTGATAAAAAAATCAATACCTATTCTTTAATTTATAGCTGCCACAACTATTACAATTTTATCTCGTTTTTACATTATTTACTGCAGTATAATTCATTGTATAGTTTTCATTCCTTTCAAGCATTAAAATTTAGAAAGTAGCAAAACAGGAAACATGACTAAGGATTAGGGTGCATCAAACGCTCCTCTAGAAACAAATCACTTTGTACCCAATCTAAAAATGTTCCTTTACACCTAAAAAGTTGTCCTGCCAAATATTTTTGTTTTCTTTTGACTTTAAATGGGTCCACATCGAGCTTAAAGTTTTGAACTTTTACTAATTTTTTTAAGAAAAATGCAATAAATTCAAAGATAAAATGCTCACAATTTTTTCTTAATTTTTTTCTGAAGAACTACTTTAATACTGTATCTAATGATTCAAGTTTCATTAATCTGTGATTGTTCTGTTAGGAGTTATAATTTTTCTTATGGTAAAAGAAGCTCATGTAAAGTTGTTTTTCCACAGTACTCAATGTTATAACTCGGGAACTTTTTGACTTAGAAACACCAAATTTGGTCCATTTTTTTCACCATTTTATGAGATTTGAATAGATATGTGACTTGACCCATTTAATTAAAAAAATTGTATCTAAAAAATTGTAAAAGTTTTTATAATTAAAAAAAAATTTTTAACTATAATATTTTTAGATAATTTTTAAAAATTTATGTTTCTTACATTTTATATTTCTATACAAATGTTTTAACCAAATACCATGTTCTAATTTAGATTTTATCCAACAAATAAAAAAATGTTATTGAAATTTAAGATGGTTCCCTAACACCTCCACAAGTGTGGCTCAAATACCCCAAATATTTTAATAATTCCTACAAATTAATAATTCCTACAATTAAATAACTTTTGTTTCTAATGCTGTTATTTTTACAGTTGGTAAATATGCATTTGGATGGCACAGGAAAGTGTAGCCATCAAATGAGCTGTACGCAAGGATCACGGTTAATTTATTTTACTTCTCTAATTATATAATACTACTGAATTGGAAGAGGCGTGTTGTCGAGGCAGCTAAGACCTGTAACAGGTTGTTGAGCTGATAAATAAGAATTATATAATTATTATTGTCATAACAGTAGTTTGTTTGCTTTTGAATGTTTCTAACGACTTTAGTTAGATATGCTCTTCTGCTTTGTATTATTGGTCAATGTTTTGCAGAGTTAGGTATCCCAATGCCAAAGTTGCGTATTCAGGAAAGTCTCACTGTTCTTTACAAGCATTCGAAATTTCTACAGACACTCGTCTTTTGGACGTATCCACTGTTGCATAAGAAGCCGCAACGGAGGACGTTTTCCCTCCAAGTTCTGTAATTAATGTTCTTCATTAATGCAATTTTGTTCCTTTTCTTTAACTTCGAGGATGTGACTTCTGAGATCACTTGTTGATGGTTTATAAAATTCACTGTTGTTTACACTATCTGTGCATTCAGAATCATCAGAAAATCTGTGAAAGTCAGTGAATGGCGCACTATACCCGGGTCATGCGCCATAAAAAATCCAATCATCCATCTGTGAAAGTCATCTAATAGGAATTAAAACTCAATTTCTTTCTTATGTGTGTGCATCTTTTTTTTGCAACAAAAAGTTCTTTCTTTCATTTCGACCATCTTTTCAAAAAGGCTTTTTTTCATAATCCAAATGTGAGTATTCGGTCACTTTTCATGAACTGAAAGAACAGAATATCGTCTCTATGGCTGAAAACACTGAATTTATTTTCAATATGGCTAAAGGATGTGGAGAAATGAAAATGATATATTCTATTAATTCTTCATTTCATGAGAAATGACCTTATATTATAGCCCCGTTAGGAATTAGGAATAAAAGTTGCAGAACTTGGAGGATAAACATCTTCCGTTGCGGCTTCTTATGCAACAGTGGATACGTCCAAAAGACGAGTGTCTGTAGAAATTTAGAATGCTGAATGAATGAATGTAAAGGACAGTGATGCTTTCCTGAATACGCAAATTTGGCATTGGGATACCTAACTCTCCAAAACATTGACCAATAATACAAATCAGAAAAGCGCCAGGCTAAAGTCGTTGGAAACACTCAAAAGCAAATAACTGTTAGCATATACCCTCGAGTAAGATCAAAAATATGGGTCAGTTATTTATGAATTAATTTACAATAATCTAACTTAATAGCAAGGTGAACAAACTGTTAATATGAAAATAACTAAATAATTAGAGAAGTAAAATAAATTAACCGTAATACTTGCGTACAGCTCATTTGATGGCTACACTTTCCTGTGCCATCCAAATGCATATTTACCAACTGTAAAAATAACAGCATTTGGAACAAAATTTATTTAATTGCAGAGTTTTGTAGGAATTATTAAAATACTTGGGGTATCTATTGATATTGTATTTGAGCCACACTTGTGGAGGTGTTAGGGAACCATCTTAAATTTCAATAACATTTTTTTATCTGTTGGATAAAATCTAAATTAGAACATAGTATTTGGTTAAAACGTTTTTATAGAAATATATAAATTTTTAAAAATTATCTAAAAATATTATAGTTCAAAAAAAATTTTTAATTATAAAAACTTTTAAAATTTTTTAGATACAAATTTTTTCAATTAAATGGGTCAAGTCACATGTTTATTCAAATCTCATAAACTGGTGAACAAAATGAACCAAATTTGGTGTTTCTAAGTCAGAAAGTTCCAGAGTTATAACATTGAGTACTGTGGAAAAAACAACTTCACATGAACTTCTTTTACCATAAGAAAAATTATAACTCCTAATAGAACAATCACAGATTAATGAAACTTGAATCATTAGATACAGTATTAAAGTAGTTATTCAGAAAAAAATTAAGAAAAAATTGTGAGCATTTTATCTTTGAATTTATTGCATTTTTCTTAAAAAATTAGCAAAGTTCAAAACTTTAAGCTCGATGTGGACCCATTAAATATTATTATATTTTTACATAACTTTGTATGTATCAGTTTTGAAGTATTTGGAACAAAATTAAGTTGGGTACAAAACAATATTATCAAATTTTAAAAATCATGGGGCGTTTGATGCACCCTACTAAGGATTTAGTTTAGAAACCTAATATAACTTAACTTTTCAGACTAAACTTATTTTGAAATTGTTTTAAACAATTAAGAAGCTTTACATTTTCGAGAATAATCTAGTTTTTATATTATCAATACCCAATATACCCATAGTAAATTCCTAATTACTTATTATTTACTTTTATCTTATTTCACTTCTTTGTTCTTAACCCGAGTTAAACATTAAGATATTTACATTGAATTGTATGTATAATTCTAATAGCATTTTCTCCCAACAAAATTAGACGATTTTTTGAAACTGAGACTAAGAAGTTATATTTAATTTTGTTTTCTTCTAAACAGTTAGGATTCCAGAAGAAGGAAAAGAAATAATACTAAGTCATTATTATTACACAAGTTAAAAATATTTTTACACTTGAGATAGTTTAAAAGATAAGTTAAATTAATCTAGATTCCGGGGGGACAAAGGGAAATGATTTATGAAAATTTCACGTTTTTCTGTAAACGGTGGGTGGGGAGAGTATTATGTGTATAATAAATGTTTTGCAGTTATAATAATTCTTCTATTTTTAAACATAATTTTTAAAGAACTCCAATTTTCTAGTTCCTAGATACTTTTTCGTTTCATCCCCTGAAGTCTTCACTTCATCGGGGGTGGGGGAGGGGAATAAGTACAGAAATTGAGACGTAGGCCCTTTCCCCCAACGGGTCATCCCTCTCCCGACCTTGACTCGGCCCCTGCAAAAATATAGATATGACAACCCCTGGAAGAAGGTGGGGGAGAGGACCACGTAATTCAAGCCGCGGTGTACTTCACAGAGAAGGGTGGACCCGGCCCGTGAAAAGGTGTGCAGTCAAGGGTGGGATATTTGACACCGCGCAGGGGGAAAAACAAGCGAAAACATACGCATTGGACACAGAGGGTCCTCGGACAAAGCAGTCACAACCCCTGTTGTGTTAACTCACCGGGTATCGCTTCAACTTGTGTGTAAACAATTCGGGTAGCGACCACAAAGCCGAGCGGCGGGAACCACCTTTTGTGAGGGGGCAGCTCTGTTTTTGAAAGGGATTTGTACCACCGGGGGGAGGGTTTGATGTGAAACCACTGATTTTCAGGGCAGCGTAAAAGCCGATTGTGTAAGCGAGAGATGGGGGAAGGGAACTTCCGTCGCCAACTGATTGGCGTGCATAATACAGTGGGGGGATGTTTTCGTGGGACACTGATGTTATTATTAGTAAGAAGGGATCGGGGATGCATTAAAATCATTCCTCTTAACGGATATTATTGCAGCCTCCCTGCTTTTGTTGTCGATCAATCGGTGGTTAAACACACGGCCTGGTGCTAGGTATAGTGAGTTCAACAAGGAAAGTTTATATATCAGAGGCTGTAATAATATGGTACACGAAACCTTTTTCTCAATCTTATTTGATTCATCCCAAAATTTAGCTGTATGTATGTATATTTTATTGTAACAGTAGGAAATTTAATAACTTATGTCCATATAAAGCATAAACCTTAAATTGGTCTGGAAGAACTAAACTTTAATTTAGAGTAAATAATATTAATCAATTAATTAAACAGAAGAAGATTATTTCCATTGGGAAAACGAGGCTGTAAAGTGTTTTAAAAAATTCAAGTAAAATAAACCCTGTATTGAATTATTTTGATTACGGCTAATTTTTTAAATTTAAGTATTTCGATATAATATTCAAATGAATATAATGGTTCTCTAGATAGAGTAAAAATATTGTGCTTTAAATGATGTTGCCACCCTGCCACCACTTTATGCGTTGTAGGAACATTTTATTGCTCACAATAATAAGACTAATAAGGAAAAAAGTCAACAAACAAGTCAATCTTTAGTACAGTAATAAGACTAATAAGAAAATAAGTCAACAAGCAAGTCAATCCTTAGTACAATAATAAGACTAATTTAGTTTGAATTTTTTTATTTTGCCTATTTTATATATGTATAAAATGGATTCTTATGTCTTTAATTCAACAATTACATTATAAAAATTCCTGTAAAATAATATTTTAATATTTTATTACCTTAATTTATATGGTAGTACTCGCTTTGATCAAAATAACGATATTTCCTCGCCAAACCGGAAGAATAACCGCCAAGCGGGCAACCGTTTAGTAAAAACCGCCGCCTCACAAAAAATAACATCTCTATTCAAAAGCAATGTGTGCATGTAATGTTTTGTACGGCTTATGTGGTTTAGGGATAAGTTTCTGCATGAAAAGGAGACGTCTCAATACAAAAAGGAGAGGGGCCCCTATCATTGGAGCTGCTGGTGGGGCAATTTCCAGCAGGGTCCCCTATCTGGGGGCTCCATTGTAGGGCCCCTCTACACGCATGGAGGAGTTAACATTAAGCCCGTGAATTCTAATCTGCTTTTTTAATTCTTATTAATATTCGGCTTTTGGGAAAGGGAACGTGTGAGAGGGGGTTGTGGGGAGGGGATTGATTCGAAAAATATGGATGTTAGCTATTTTGCTGAGCTATCCCAGCAGAAAATTTCTGCAACGAACTTTACATGGGAACTGTTGTAAAAAAGTCTAAATGCGAAAATCTATTCAGTTTGGAAGCGTGTTTTTTTATTCATTGGGGTAGCTTTGCTTGATGATATCAGGGTAAATGAAGCTAAAAGAGCGATAGATGTTTTTCAAAGCTTTTAAGTCGTGTTAAAAAGAATTTATTATTGTTGCAGAGTTTGTTGTTAATCTTTTCATTTGTCATCTTTAAACCCAATAAAAAATTTCCCCATTTAAACTTTATTACTCTATGTTTGTAGTTTACATTTAACACAACTAGTTTACATTTAAAGTGTAAAAAAATTATTTAGAATTGCATGGATTTCTTAATTCTTTACCTTTTATATTGAAAATAAATAAAGTTTTATACTGACGTATTTATTGTTATAATATTGATATCATTAATTAATTTATATAATGAAGGAATATCAGTTGTAAAGTTAAAGTAGATAAATACTTAATTTTAAAATGTACGGTTTGAAAAAAAAGATATTTAAATAGTTGTTAAGGAATAAAATACTACTTTTTAATCAATTTTAACAGCAAATTTTAATTTCTCATACGCTTAATTCTACAATAAATTTTATGCTAAAGTAAAACAACAAATAATGAACTGAAATAAAGCACTCCCTTAAGTACTCAAACGTATTCACATATACTTTTTTAAATATTAAGTAATTTTCATTTTAATAAGAAATATCAATCATTTAAATAATTGTCATAATTTATGCTCAAGATTTTAAAATGAATTCTTCAGCAAAAACATAGACTTCATGACTTCAAAAAAAATTTTATGATCAAAAGGAAGTGTCCCTGTAGAACTACTTTTACTGCGGTAGTACCCTTGTTGCAACAAAAACAACACAAAGTACACCAGTAGCAAAACGCATGTTTTCCGGTTGTTAAAAAATAACTAAATGTTCAATATTTAATGAATATTCGTATATAAATGAAATACAGTAAATATTTTATGAAAAATCTTTACTTGATGGAGGTAAATTTTCCGATTTACCATAAAGGATTAAAAAGAACCTTAGCGCTCAAAGTTAAGAGTTGATTTCTTTTACATGTAAAGAAAATTTATTATTATAAAGAGTTGCTGTATTTCCTGTATTTTAAAAGTATGTAAAAAGTTTATTTAATTCTTTGATTTTGTAAAAAATTATGGATTTTTTTTATAATTTTATTTAGTGGAATAAGTGTCAATTGCAAATAATCTATTAGTTTCTCTGAAATTTAATGGCACTTGGAGGAAATATTTGTGTTTATAGTTTACATATATCATTATTATTATTTAATTTTTTGTTTCTCATCATAAAGAAAATTAAGAAAGCAATAGACAAATTTAAATATAATATCGATTAGTGCTAGGAAATCTGTAATCGATAGGAGAGAGTCGGACAAAACCGTGTAGGTGGATAAAACAGAGATTCGGGCTTTATTCATTGATTTGGAGTGATATCTAGCGAAGACTGCTAGAACTACTTCCAGGAACGAACCCTTGACAACTTCCAGTAAACAAAAATTATATAAACCAAGCCATTTAGCAGAAGGAATCATTTTTAAATTTCATGAGTAAAGCTTATAAAATTTCTTCAAAAAGGCACGGTCGGACAAAACCGGGATGCGGGTAGAATGGGATGAAGCTTGCATCTTATGTGTTTATGAACATTCTAAAAAGAAGGAGATCTAGATACAGTGCTTTCACAGCAAAGGGTGGGCACATGAAATGATGAACAAGACCAAACTTGAAATCTTGTTCTTGAAACGTTTAACCCTTAGAGTGTAAATTAAATTGTTATTTGATAAAAATTTTATATAAATTGAAATTCTAGAAGTTTATTATGTCATACCACGCAAGTTTTCTTATAATAAACAATGTTTTTTTTCGAAGTTACTAAGTTATTTTGAGTATTCAATCCAGTTCCCAGTTTTGTCCGACCCAGTTGGATAAAACTGGGATTTTTTACTCATCTTAAATATGTGCTTTTATGACCTAAATTACTATTAATTTATTTAAAAAAATATTACTATTTATTTATTTGATTAATTTATTATTATTGTTCTTCATAAGGAACCAGTTTATCGTTTTAGCACCAATTTTGACTGTTTTGATTACAAAATGACTGTTCAAAAAATAAAGTTTGGGTCCCGATTTTGTCCGAACTTTCCCCAACATTTTTAAATTGTCACTGATTTACAGCAAAAATAAGTTTATCATTGAAACTAAAATTTAGGTAATTAGTTTTAATATATATATATTTTTCTCCCCTTATTACGCTATATTCCCTAACTTTTAAAAGCTTCAACAAACTTTATATTCCTTCTATAAAGAGTACTTACTAGATGTTCTATAAAACCACTAATAGAATTTAAGCTTTATCTATGAAATCAGTGTAAAGTTATTATGTGCTCAATAAAGTCGATAGTTAGAGCTCTACTATATATTTTTATTTCATACGCTTCATTCAAATTGAAACGAGAGAATACAAAGACTGAAATTCCACTGACGTACAAAAAAGGAACACCTACTGCCACCCTAATAAAAATAATACTCAAAAAACCCATAATCTCAGTGCACACACTCCGCATTTTCAGCCAAGCATACCATGCTCCAACATAAATATCTCACAGAAAGGAACTACAACTACAACTTTATCGAGACAGCTGCGTCAACAGCGGACCCTGGCGTCAAGAAGATGAAGATGTTATCGCATCATTGTGCCTGGTCCATTGTTGGTCATGGTCAACAAAACCCCTGATCCGCAAAGCCCGGTAGCGTCTGCTTTTTGTGCTATGAAGATGTTTTTCGTCGAGTTATGAGAAATAGAGGGGGCTTCTCCATTGAAGAGAACATACAAATATGTCTTATAGCTGCACTAATTACACAGTTTGTGTTATGTGGTTGAGTGCTAAATATGAAGTCATCTCGCATTTTTACTCTTCTTGAACTTTCATTAGATATTTAAATAATAAATGTAATATTAATAACTAAAAAATAAATTCTGCTTGTCACAAATCAGAAAGACTAAGTATCAGAATTTTTCTTTGGCGTTTGGGATTTTGCTATTCCAAGGAATTGAGTAGACAAGACTTACCAAAGTCATTTCCTGTTTCCTTAAACAAGATAAATACGTGGAAACAATTTTGGCACTTAATGGAATTTTTACTATTTTCACCAATTTTTACCAGTACCACTTTCTGCTCGGGTGCTAAACATGGCGCTGAGACATGGCACCAAAGCAGCCATAACGCCAGAACAAACTTCTTTTCCACAAAACACTGTTTTACTTTTTACTAGGCTAATATAGAGAAAGAGAACCTTTGGTGTAAATTATATCCAAATAAAAAATGTGAACCATCAAAAGTGTACCTCGCTCACAGAAAATCACTCTTAATTAAATGAATATTTTTTTTATTAAATACTAGTGGTATGATCTTTAATAATCCAGGTCTTATTCAAGAAAAAAACTCGAATGAATATAAGTCAGATGTTATGCTTTATCTCGAAAGAACACGAATTTTTAGATCCAAATCTTTTCCAAGTCCCGGTGCGATGCTATCATACTATCTAACAGGAGGAGTTATATTGAACGAGATCTCTTATGTATAGACATATTGAGTCAGATGTGTGCGATGTTACCTTTTATGTATATAAAGATTTAAAAAAATTTAATTTTATAATTTGTTTTTAAATATTTTTCATGTCGGATTTTATGTATCTTAATTTTTTTTTCAATCAACGTACTGTCTGTTTATTATTTTAAGTTGTGTCAATTGTTAGTTAAAGACAAGGACCTTATGTACCCAGGTGCTTTGTTTTTTTATATAATTTTTTACACAAGCAAATATTTACAGTTAGATAGGGAAAAACGATAACGCAGAAATTAGAATAACTATTCAATTTCAATTTTCAATAATAAAAAATAATTACTATAATTAAAAACCAATTTAAATTGTTCACTTTACACAATAATTTCTCTTTGTCTCATGTATTGAGTAGTGTTTATGGTAAAAAAGTGTTTTTCCTACCCATCAATCTTCCCTATATATACTCCTGTTCATAAAAAATGCAACACCAAGAAGGAATTGTCCGATCTACTTGAAATTTTGAGGGTATGTTCATTATTGTTTGATTATCAAATGATATCAAATTCAGAGCTATAGCGCATGCGCGAGCTGATCAGTGTCTTCTCAACCACTGATTTATTGGTATATTTTGGGGGCTGTAACGGGACGTTAAGGGCTTGTAAGAAGGTTGTCTACCGTTGATTATCTTGTCATTAGATGTTATTATACCCCTTAGACCTTAACGGATGTCATATGAACATTTAACAGATTTTTAAAGAGGATTAACGTTAGGCCTCCCGGAGGGGTGTTTTTCACACTGTTTTACCGCTGGTCAGATGAAGGGAAACCGGACTTTATTGAGGTGGGTTTGAAAGCAGAGGTCCAAAAAGGGTAAGGCGAGTTGAAAATTGGGGTCTGGACCCCTTATAGTCACGTCAGCACGGGATGAAAGAGGCTTCATTCGCATGGCAGTGCCGGATCATTGAGTGACTTTTCGACATGTTTCAAATTGTTAGAATACTTCTACAGGTCTATCATTGTCTGCTCCATCAGTTAATCGGTCGTCATTGCACCAAAATTCACCAAGTATCGTTTTTTTACAGCGCTCCATCGACGGAATTCCATCGGTGCATAAAGCTACCATGGGATCCACAAAAAAAATATTTTCGCATGATTACTGATAACAAATGGTCCTTTTAAAGAAATCCCCCTTCAATTTTGGTTAACATGACACCTAAACTGGGTTTGGAAGCTATGCAGAAAATCGCAATTTTTGGAGTGTTTTATCTTGAGTCTGTGGTGAAGAAAAGAAGTGTTTTGCCCTGGAGCACTATTGGGTACCATGGGTAACCTCATTAGATAAAAAATGAGGACAATCTCATTTCTTAAAAAAATTTATAAAAATTTTTGGAGCCAAAAGTTATACCCTACCTTTGAAGGAATCCTGAAGCTGTAATTCATCAGAACAAATCCCGTACACATGTTTTATGGAATGTTCCAAACTTATTTTACATCCAATAAAGACAGCTTCTTTCTCGACAAATTTCTTCATCCAAAATTTCACCTATGGAGCTCGACTAAAATTTAGTTGGTTTTTCATCATGCTTAAAACGCTTGTCATGTTGCCAATATTGGCAAACTTTGAGTTTGGGATGAATCTTAGATGAAAATCACCTCCTCAGTCAAAATTTCAATGTGTTTGATTCGATGACCTGTCGTATAGAGGCTCTCATTGCAGCTCGTATGGAAGACATTAAACACCGATTTTCGATATTAAATTTTATTCCTTTGTTCTGAAAATTATATCATTTATTTGTATTCACAAAGATCACTTACTGTGTAAATTTCATCAAAATCTAACAAGTCCTTCATGGTGTTGCATTTTTTATGAACAGGAGTATAAGTGATCCCTCAGTTGTTACTCTCCATGCTAACCATGCAGGGTTGCATCGAACTCCCACCCTATTCCATACCATCCCTACGATGTTTTTTCAGAGGCTCCCTGGGAGGTGGCCGTACGAGGGTAAATATTGACCCGTGTACGTGACAATGGAATCTGCATTAAATTTTAAGTCGAAGTGAGACGAAGGGGATGTTTGTTGTACGGGGAGAATCCGATCGGTTGGCCAAACACTGACGTTTCTATTGAGGGCGAGATGTATGCAAGTTGATAAGATGGAGTCTCGAAGCAGCGGGAGGTCTCGCACCCATACGGCCAATAAAGTATCGCTTTGGATTATTTAGGGGAGCCCAGTGACGTCTCCTAAAGAATGTACTAAAAAAAAAAGAATACTTTGGGAGTGAATTTATTATTTTAAAAAGTTTGGTGTATTAGAAGAGGGATTAAATCAAAAACTTAAAATTAAACAAATTCAAATTTATTCAACAAAAACAACACACAACATGGGAATTTTGTTAGAACAACAAATATAAATCCTTTGTTGAACTTCGCACATCCTTGTCTACTGCTTTGTCTACTGTCGCACTGCTTTACTAACAAGATCACAAAATCAACAAGGATTTTAAACTCCTCCCTGTCTTTTGTCAGAAATTATCTCATTTCAATGACATCTTCTCACTTTAAAGTAACCATCATTTGATATGTTTGATATTTAATTTTAGTATTTTGGTATCTATTAAAAGAAATCTTTAAGGGGTAAAATTTCTATTTATCCTAATTTTGAAACAGCCCTAAAAGAAGTTTTTAAGAGTAAAAGTATGAAGACTCCTCCTTCATCCTTGTAACATAGTATGTATTTGTATACAGAACTATCTCATACTTACTCCTAAAAGTATGATTTAATTTGTGGAGATCCTTACTTACTTATAAAAATAATTATAAGTAAGTATTTGTAATTCTTATTTATAAAAAGCTATAAACAAAACTAACCCCTAATTCATAATCATATGCACTAGGGTGGCCCAAAAACCTTTTTTGCAGGTAGAATTCTGGGCACCCTCTACTTTTTTTTGAACGGCTAATAGAAGCTCACAGCCAAAATTTCAACTACGTATTCGAATTAGAAGTCGATGACCAAGAGGAGTGAAAAAATCCAAATTCGAATATTTTTATACAAAACAACTAACATTTGTGTGACATTTTTTGCATGTTTTCAGTCATATGGACACCCTCAAGCGAGTTTATGAATTTTCCATGAGTGAATCTCTCTTGCTGTATAATTTTAGGGATAGTTTAGGGACTTGCCTAAATTTCAAATATTTTTATTTTTTTATACATGATTAAATTTTATTTTCAACTTGAAATTTGATAGTAATGTTCATTTTAAGAGTTAAAAGGCTTTTAATATTTTTTCAAAAAATTTTTCAAAAAAATTTTTCATGAAATTTTTTTTACTTTTTTTAAATTTTGAGAACAACTTTTTGAAAATGATGGTCATGATGCCCATTAAATGAAAGACAAAAAATTTTCAAACAAAATGGGACTAATTTCAGGTCTTTAAGTTGTATAGTTCTAGAGTTATAAGCTGTTAAAAATGTAGAAAAAACAACTTTACAAAAGTTATTTGGACATTAGAAAATTACTACAACCAAAATAAAGGTTATAAAAAACAAAACTCGGCACATTAAATCTATAACGTTAGTTGTTTCTTATATAAAAATCATGAACAAAATGAGAGGTTTTGAACTTTGGTTTTTTAGTTGTTTTGTATAAAAATTTCGAATTTGGACTTTTTTACTCCTCTTGGTCATATCTTTCTAGTTAAGGTACAGAGCCCAAACTTTTCCTGAATAGTTTTCTCTGTAGGTCTAAAAAATTGAGCGGGTTCCGTGGCAATTTCATAACACTTTATTTTTTCCTATAGAAAAGAGGGCCACCTATATGCACTAAAAAGAAAAAGTTATCAACTTTGTAATAAACCATTTACACGAATTTTAGAATTAAATATCGAACTATTTACTATCATCCATTTCTTTTTTATCAAATTACATAGTGAAAATCTAAAATTAAATAAGGAATTAAGATTTGACTTTGATTATGAATTTACATAGAGAAATGCATTTAAAATTAAAATTTAATAATAAATAAATTGATAATAAATTGATAAATTTATGTTAATCATGTAAAGTAAGTATATTAGAGTTATTTCAAAAAGAAAAATCTAGTCTATTTCACCAAAGAAAAAAAGAAATACATTTCCCTTCCTTTAAATATTTAGTTTAACTACGAATCTCAAATTTGACTCCTCGCAAAATTCAATTGAATTCAATTCAAGCACCCGACAAAAAAAAGATTAATAGTCACGAAATAATGAATCCCGAACAAAGTTATTTACAAGTAAGGCATAAAGTTACTCCTTCCTCCAACTGAAAATCTTTTTCAACACCCGTGGAAATTGGATCCAGACTGCAAGAACAAGAAACCTCCATTGTCCCCCAAACCAAATTAATTCTCGCCTGCCTACATTCCAAATAACACCTCCGCTGTTTCCTTATTATGCGCAGGCGGTATCCAGTTGCAAGAAACCCAATAAAACGTGACCGGGATATTTCCTTTCTTAGGAATACTTAGAGTTTCGTGCCTGTGTTATGTGTTTTCGCACCCGAGGTAACTCGATAGAGCTAATCCCTTCACAATAGTTGAAGAAATAAAGCTACATGAACAAAATAATGATAGACTTTCGCTTTGCAAGTCGATACGTCTTAGATTCAGATTGGGCTTCGCGGACCAAGTTTTCCTTAATGAGGAGGGAATGAGGGATTTTTGAGGGTTTTTGTAGCATTATGGGATGAGAACGAAACAAAATATCCATTCAAATTATTGTAACGTTGCAAATTTTTATTTTTTGGTAATATTGTATTATATTTTATTATTTAGAAATATATCCTATGCTATCATAGAAGTCCCTAATTTGGCTGTATTAAATAAAAGTCCTTATATTTGATGTATCAGATCTAATTATATTTTTTTCATGAGGTTTATGTTAGAATTGAGATACTCTTGGAAATATCCTTTGCTTTTTTGGCAGTTGTTTGGGTGCACTAAATTAATTATTTTTATTTTAAGATATAAATTATTGCATTAATAATTGAGATGCGTAAATTCATAAGATTAAATTTTGCTTAGGAAGTTTATACTACATTGATAAACACGGTCTTTGGTCCAATTTATTTATTTTAAGATCTTATTTGTGAGCAACATATGAAAATGGATTTGGAATTTTTCTAGGAGCCATACATTTAAATGCCTATATAAAAATTAACACTTGCTATAATTTAACCTTTTACACATCATGATCAATAATTCAATAACGTTAAATAATTTTTATACCAATTTAATTTGTGTAATATAAAGTTTTAAGGTATACAGAGCTTGGTGCAAATCGGAAGAAAACTAGAAAACTATAAAAGGCAAAGAAATACACACAAACATACCTTTAGTTTAACTACAATAATAACTGTCCACACCCTTTTACTTTTGAACCCTACAGATATATCGAAGGAGAATTTCACCATTAACGCTGGTTAGCGGACAATAAGTGTAAACTCATAACTCTCAAGCGTCGCCTCCAACCGTGGACCGGTTGTCCTTGTTAGGACTCATCAGCGTGGTATAGGAAGGTAACGCAAGACGCTTTATGTCATAATGTCTATCAAATTTTTATTTATAAGCAAAAATAGCATCAGTAATTTTTTGCAATGAAATTTTTAGTTAGTATCAGTTCCTCCTGTGGATATTTATGCATATTTAACTAGAACCATATAGATATTTAACTATAGCATATTTAACTAGAATATTAAATGGACCATATTATAGAAGTCTTCATATGGTCTTGGACTCCAAAAACTCTAACTACTTTATGGCACCTTTCTAACCTTCTACACATCATGATAAAAAAATTAATTGCCTTGAAATTATTGCACCAATTCAATAAAATTCCTATATAATTTATTCTTAGTGCCGACAAGATCTCTTGTCCGTTATGTTCTCTAATAAAAATTATTGTAAATTGCTAATCACCCTGATTCCTCCTCAATACTAAGCATATACGACACTGGTGTACAAATTTAAGAGAATTTGCACATTTTTTCGATTTCTCCAGATCTACTGGATAGATTTTGATGAAATTTGGTATGAACATAGGTTGATATAATACCAAATAAATAATCATTCAAAAATTGTAATACACACGCATGCGCAAAAGTAATAACCACCAGAGTTGAAAGGTATGAAATAGCGGTTCCAGAATAGAGTAAAATAGTGGGTTTATAAGGGGTATGACACCCTTTCACTATCATGCACGCCTCCTTGAGGTATTTATAGCGTGAATAAGGCATATAATAAAATTTCCTGGTCATTAAGCCTACTTTTTCAGAAACGCCGTTTTGGAGCTCTGAAAGGTATGTGGAGGGGGGTAGCAAGATGCAATTGCCCTATATAGAGTCCCTCATACCTCCCCCAAAGGGGCGAAATCTTTAAATCTGGCTGCCCATTCCATATGGCGAATATCTTCTGTTTTAATGAAAATTGAAAACCTGATGAGCTCCATTAAGATGAAGGATTTCTATCGATTGAAAAGAAATTACGACCGACAGAACCCCCAAAAGGTGAACAAAGGTCTCCAAGATATCAACACATTACCTGAAACTGTCAGGTTTCCTCTTTCAAAGGCAGGGAGGGATCTGCAACTTGTCAAAAATATGCAAAGAATTGTCTTTAATAAGGTAATATTCAAAGGGTGAATATTTTCCTCTCTGTTTGGTCTCAAATCAATTAAACCATTTATTCTCGATGCAATCTCATGTGGAAAGAATCAGAATGCTCTGTCAGTCCTTTAATGTAGGAGAAACTGACCATTTTGGAATCGGAGATTTGGTGCTCTTTGTAAGAATGTTGTTAAGTCTATGCCAAACTCCCTACATCTTTCAAAAGGAGAAAATCATGGTTGAAGGTATTGTGTTGATATCTTGGAGACCTTTATTCAGCTTTTAGGGGGTTCTATCGGTCTTAATTTCTTTTCAATCTGTAGAAATCCTTCACTTAATGGAGCTCCTCAGGTTTTCAATTTCCATTAAAACGGAAGATATTCGCCATATGAAATAGGCAGCCAGATTCAAAGACTTCGCCCCTTTAAAGGAGGTATGAGAGACTCTTTATAAGGCAATTGCATCTTGCTACCCCCCTCCAGGTCAGAGCCCTCCAGGTTCAGAGCCCCAAAACGGCGTTTCTGAGAAAGTAGGCTTAATGAACAGGAAATTTTATAATCTGCCTTATTCACGCTATAAAATCCTTTAAAGAGGCATGCATAATAGCGGAAAGGTGTCATATCCCTTATAAACCCACTATTTTGCTCTGTTCTGGAACCGCTATTTCATACCTTTCAACTCTGGCGGTTATTACTTCTGCGCATGCGTGTGTATTACAATTTTTGAATGATTATTTATTTGGTATCATATCAACCTATGTTCATACCAAATTTCATCAAAATCTATCCAGTAGATCTGGAGAAATCGAAAAAATGTGCAAATTCTCTTAATTTTGAACACCAGTGTAGTACTGTATTTTTTTTGTTATTCGTAAGGTTGAGTAAAGTACTTTTTTTGTATTGTGAAAATTTATTTTTTTAAATAAATTTTTAAATTAAATTAAATTAAAATTTAAAAATTTAAAATTTATTTAATTTAAAATTTAATTTACTAGGGGGCTCTGCCCCCTGCTTGCTATCGCTCACCAACCCCCGGAACTGCTTCGCAGTTCGTGTAAGATCGCTTCGCGATCTTAGCGAGCAGAGCTCGCTTGTTTCATCTCAACTATCCAGTAAAACCTGGAACTTGTCGGCTTAGTTTATGATCATTTAAAATCGAAACTTCTTTCTCTCGAACTTATAAATAACTTAATTCGGACCATAACCACAAAAATATCAAAATAAAACTGCAACTGAAGTATCCTTGTTTTAACTTGTCAATAATTTAATCCAAATGTTTTTTAAAATATCCAGCAAGTCTACTAATTATCATCAACTATCTTAGAGAAAAAGCATGCCATTAATATCTTTTAAATTTATAAAATGCACGTGTATCTAGCGAATCGTTGGAAATAAAAGAAATCAGACTCGCATAAAAATCGGCTGTTTCTCTAGTGAACGACCAGAAAGAGATGAAAAAATTGAAACTTTGAATCTTAATAATTCTAAAAATAATTCGAATTTAAAAAAAAAAACGAAATGCCAATCTTTTTATAAAAAATAATTGTATGTGTGTTTAAAATATCATAGTTTTACTGTGATTAGTTTTTCTGTTATAACGAAAAAACCGAAAAAGGGTAAAAAATTTCGAAACTTTAGAATTTAATTACTCCAAAAATAATTCGAAATTCGAAAAAAGGGCGACGAGGTGCAAAACTTCATACCTAAGAGTATGTGTCTGCAAAAAATCATGTTTCTGCTGTAAATAGATTTTTCTGGGGGCGAACTCGCAGTCGAAAAAAATAATTTTCGACTTTGACATTAAATAACTCCAGAACTAATTATCTAATTAATTAGGTCTGGAAACTGAAATGACCCTCATACATTTGTCTACCAATGGTCAAAATTTCATATTATTCCTTCAAATAGTTTTTACGTAGTGATAGTTCAAAGTGTTCAAAAATAAAATTTTCAAAATCAGCGGTGACGGCGGCGGCGACGGCGGTGACGGTCACTGTTACTTTTTTTTTTAATATAGAGAGATATTCATTAGACACTAGGGGGCTCTGCCCCCTGCTCGCTATCGCTCACCAACCCCCGGAACTGCTTCGCAGTTCGTTGAAGATCGCTTCGCGATCTTAGCGAGCAGAGCTCGCTTGTTTCATCTCAACTATCCAGTAAAACCTGGAACTTGTCGGCTTAGTTTATGATAATTTAAAATCGAAACTTTTATCTCTCGAACTTATCAATAACTTAATTCGGACCATAACTACAAAAATATCAAAATAAAACTGCAACTGAAATATCCTTGTTTTAACTTGTCAATAATTTAATCGAAATGTTTTTTAAAATATCCAGCAAGTCTACAAGATATCATCAACTATCTTAGAGAAAAAGCATGCCATTAATCTTAATATCTTTTAAATTTATGAAATGCACGTGTATCTAGTGAATCGTTGGAAATAAAAGAAATCAGACTCACATAAAAATCGGCTGTTTCTCTAGTGAACGACCAGAAAGACATGAAAAAATTGAAACTTTGAATCTTAATAAGTTAATCACGGCTTACACATACTTTGATACTCGGGTTCCCCATTCCATCCGGCAATATAAGAAGATTTACTAGCTTTGGGCTACTCTCCCCTATCAATATCCTAATTTAAACACTTTAAATTTAACACTTAATCTAAAAATAATTCGAATTTTTAAAAAAAGGAAACGCCTATCTTTCTATAAAAAATAATTGTATGCGTGTTTAAAATATCATATTTCTACTGTGATTAGTTTTTGTATTAAAACGAAAAAACCGAAAAAGAGTAAAAAATTTCGAAACTTAAGAATTTAATTACTCCAAAAATAATTCGAAATTCGAAAAAAGGGCGACGAGGTGCAAAACTTCATAACTAAGAGTATGTGTCTGCAAAAAATCATGTTTCTGCTGTAAATAGATTTTGCTGGGGGCGAACTCGCAGCCGAAAAAAATAATTTTCGACTTTGACAATAAATAACTCCAGAACTAATTATCTAATTAATTAGGCCTGGAAACTGAAATGACCCTCATACATTTGTCTACCAATGGTCAAAATTTCATAATATTCCTTCAAATAGTTTTTGCGTAGTGATAGTTCAAAGTGTTAAAAAATAAAATTTTCAAAATCAGCGACGGCGACGGCGGTGACGGTCACTGTTACTTTTTTTTAACTAGGGGGCTCTGCCCCCTGCTCGCTATCGCTCACCAACCCCCGGAACTGCTTCGCAGTTCTTTGAAGATCGCTTCGCGATCTTAGCGAGCAGAGCTCGCTTGTTTCATCTTAACTATCCGGTAAAACCTGGAACTTGGCTGCTTAGTTAATCATCATTTAATATCGAAACTTTTTATCCCTCTAACTTATCAATAACTTAATTCGGACCATTACTACAAAAATATCAAAATAAAACTGCAACTGAAATATCCTTGTCAATAATCCTTGTTTAACTTGTCAATAATTTAATCGAAATGTTTTTAAAAAATATCCAGCAAGTCTACTAATTATCATCAACCATCTTAGAGAAAAAAAGCATGCCATTAAAATCTTTTAAATTTATAAAACGCACGTGTATCTAGTGAATCGTCGGAAGTAAAAGAAATCAAGAAATCAGAATCATAAAAATTGGTTGTTTCTCTAGTGAACGACCAGAAAGAGATGAAAAAATTGAAACTTTGAATCTTAATAATTCTAAAAATAATTCGAATTTTTTAAAAAACAAAACGCCAATCTTTTTATAAAAAATAATTGTATGTGCGTTTAAAATATCATAGTTTTACTGTGATTAGTTTTTCTGTTATAACGAAAAAACAGAAAAAGGGTAAAAAATTTCGAAACTTTAGAATTTAATTACTCCAAAAATAATTCGAAATTCGAAAAAAGGGCGACGAGGTGCACAACTTCATACCTAAGAGTATGTGTCTGCAAAAAATCATGCTTCTGCTGTAAATAGATTTGGCTGGGGGCGAACTCGCAGCAGAAAAAAATAATTTTCGATTTTGACAATAAATAACTCAAGAACTAATTACCTAATTAATTAGGTTTTGGAACCAAAATGACCCTCATACATTTGTCTACCAATGGTCAAAATTTCATAATATTCCTTCAAATAGTTTCTGCGTAGTGATAGTTCAAAGTGTTCAAAAATAACATTTTCTGAAACGGCGGCGGCGGCGACTGTTACTTTTTTTTAATATAGAGAGATTCTTTAATTTTTTTCCTTTCTTCTTTTGTATTAATGACCTGTATAATTTTATTTTGCTACATATTTATATTTGTATTTATAAATTTGTGTATTTTTTTCTTGGATACATTATTGGACCAATTTGACTTGTGGGTATTATCAGTAAGTTTAAAAAATCCATATATAATTTATTCTAAGTGCCGACAAGATCTCTTGTGCGTTATTCTCAAATAAAAATTTTAAAATCAATTTTGTTCTTCTTTGAAAGATTTACACTAATGAAATTGTTAACAATAGGACTCAAAGTGAAATTTATCATAAATCTTTATAGTAAACAGAAAATATTGCATATCACAAAAGTTAACCGAATCAAAGTGTATGTAATTGAAATAGAGTTTTAACAATGTTTGCTATGGAAACGAGACCTTTTAAGTATAGAAAATGTGGCTTTGATTGTGTTATACTTTTTTCAAATGTACGCAAAACAATTATTAAACTCAATATAGGGAATAAATGGATGTAATCATACTAATTAAATTTATTGATTTTGAATATTTCCGCATTAATAAAATATATTTCCAGAATGTTTAATTGATAAATTGTATAATTTGAGTGAATGATGGTTTATTGTCACGCTATTGACGGAAGTAAACTTACGAATTGGGAAGCATAGTTCGAAATTAATTTCAAGTCTTAAGACGAACTCAATATGAGTTAAACTCTAGAACGTAACTGAGCTATAGCGAAATATTTTCATTTGATATTGTTAATTAAAAGAGGCTGGGTATTTCAAAACGGCATTAGTTCGACAGTTATTTTTTAATTATTATTGCACCCGCCAGCAAGCTCACTATCAAAGAAGAAAAAGTATCGATAGTGAATTCTCCTATGAAGGTATAGACACTGAGAAACTCGCCACACTCAAGAGAATGATATCCGTGGATATTCCTCTGCAGTTTCTGTGCCAAACCAATACAAAAAAAACGAGATGTGTCCTGTGGCGATATGCTTTAAACTTGTGCACGTTATTATTTCATGTGTATGTTGGGTACAAAGTGGTGAAAGGATTATATATAGTAATTCGTTACCCACATGCAAGTATGAAGATAAATATAGCGTACATTTTCATTTTCTCAACATCGAGTTGCTTGTGGTGTTCTTTCCAGTGCCTTGAGAAACGTATACAAAGACTAGGCTGCAGAATGCAGTGTTTTCAGCCGAAGAGGCGGGTAACTGGAAAATCTCCAACGATATATGAGATTTTCGGGTTAATATTGGTGACAATATCGCCATTTGTATTGGCCATTTTATGCGTAATTTACAGCTTTCCCTGGTACCAAACGGATAACTCGTTTTATGAGCTCCTTCACAACTTCGTGATGGTTAACTACAGTTACTTTTGGATCACTGAAAAATGGCGATTGGTGGCTCTATGGTCTGTGTGTCATTTTCTGTATGAAGGAGAGCGTGTTCTAAGTGAATACAAAAAGATATTGGATGCTGGAGTAGGTTTTACTAAAAAAATTGAACCCTTTATCATCCCAAACTCAACATCGATACCAGCCTACTCTTGGGTAAGACCACTACACCACACTGAAGGCAGGAGAAAACTCGATAAAATAAACTCAAGTTGCACTGCTGGAGAAAAAGTCTCCGTTGAACATTTAAGATATACTTTAATGGAGTATTTTGATGTCGTAAGGATGACTCGGGAACTTAGAGATGTAATATCAGTACCCTCCCTGCTCTTGATAATCATGAGTTTCTCTAGCCTTTACCTAGCCCTAGCCAATTTTTTGATTGGTTCGGGAGCTGATGGTTTTGATGTAGTGATCGAAATGGTTTGCAACGCAAGTGTTGGATGTGCGGTTCTAATATCGTTGAGTTTCCTAGGATCGAAGATTCCGCAAGGCATGTCAGATATCAAAATCACGTGCAGCCGCATCATAGAAGATCAAAGATTGCATAAAGGTACAGAAGAGCAGTTTCTTTTGGAAAGAATTGAGAAAATCAAAAATGTGTACGTTACAGCCAGCGACTTCGTCGTGTTCAGCAAAAGCTTCATCTTGAGTTCTTTGGGTTCGCTTTTGACTTTTGGCTTGCTAATATTCAATATAAATGTACGTAATGAAGATCCAGAGAAACTATCTATCACGAATTCATCTGTTACACAATGATAAAAAAATAATGTTTATTCTAAACTTCCTCATTTCTGAAATTCAATGTGATGGCTTTTCAACTGGCTTTCTTATTTAAATAAACTTGCCACGAACGCATTTTTTCAAACAACCTTAAAACTTTTTTATTTATGTATAAAAGCATATTATTATCATTCTTAAATTTCTTAACCTATAATTACACTGCTGGCCAACCAAAATGGTACACCAAGAAGGAAAAAAAGCCAAATTTATTTCTATGATTGCACCTAGTGTAAATGTGAATTGATTAAAAATTCAGCCTTCCTGGATGTTAGGGGGGCAAGAAAATCAGTGAACAGTGGATCAGTGCAACCTTTTGTCTATCCTTACCTTCGACCCTGGCCTGTGGACAAGTCTCAAGGGGAATATGCACAACCACGCGATGAACGCAATGTCCAATCATTCTTCTACGTTGCAGTTTTACCCTGACCTACCCGTTCTTCAGAACCATCGCCCACAAAACATGTCCGGTGAAAGAGGAGGAATCACCTAGCCCGGTATGCAACGTTCGCTGGTGCAACACATGAGCTTTGACTACCTGGGGAGGGAATATGGTCCTCTAATCCCTCCAAGCCCATTTAGGGCCCCTTTCATTTAATACCATGGCGTAAGACGGTGGTAATGGACACCTTGTTCGAATAAAACTCGCCAGCCAATAAGAGCTCACAAAGCCCTGCAATAAGCTTTCTGTTAACTTAGATTTTCTTCCGCGCGGTCATGACGTCAGGCACAACTTAAGTTGCAATCGAGTATTAGTGTGGTGGCAAATGGTAAGAAAATAGGCTCCCGTGTGATTTTTGTGTTACAATTATAAGGGTTAGTTTTTCTGAAAGGTATTAATGTGAGGAATACGAATCCGGTTGTTGGTAACCCCAAAAATGGTGCAGAGGGGCGCAGCGGAGGTTCAAAGTGGCGGATCTCGCATCAGAAAAACCGTGATTTCTCCTATATTTATCGCAATATAAAAACTTTTTCTGGCTTAAATATTAATTTATTACATATCCGAATGTATTAAATGCCCATGGTGCATTTTAGCGCAGCGGGTAATACCGAAAAGTTAGAAATCTGAAATACGCTCGTTTATGGCATTTTCAGTGAGAATTTTACAGTTACAGCAACGAAAGTTGGTTTTTCTGAAAGCTATGAATATAAGAAACATGCATTTTAATATTGCCAACACCTAAACTTGCGCGGAGGGAAGAAAATTCAAAATAACCAACTTCGCGTTTCAATGAAACAGCCCTTTCTTCACCGTTTAGTGCAAAAAAAATTACCTTTCAGAAAAACCAACCGTCATAATTGCAACACAAAAATTACCCAAGGGCCTATATTCTTACTATTTTTTCCACTCTATGAAACTCATAGTATCATAAAAAAGTCAAATACAGATGTTGAAATCCACAAAAAGTTTCCGGTGGAAGAAATTTTAAAATGAGAGACCATGACCTGTCGTATCTGGACCGCCGACTAATGTTTAAAACCATCTAAAAATAATTTTTCCTTATGTTATAAGCTGAAAAACTGTTTTATTTTAAAGGTAGAAACATGAGGAATCAGAATCCGGTTGTTGGCACCCCCAAATATTGTGCAGAGAGACGTTGATGGAGTTTAAAATTGCGGATAATGTTCCAAAAAACAGCAAAATTGTCAATACTTATCAAAATAAAGAGTATCATTAGCTTGATTAAATCTTTATTTGGTTTTGGGGGGCTAAGAATTTTCATAATCCAATTGAATCTTCTTGTTAATGGTAATACGGAAGAGGTAGTAAATTATCCTACTAAAACCACTAAAAGGGGGCTGGGGGTCTTCCCCCAGAAAATTTTTGGAAATTTAAGTCAAAAACCCCTCTTTTTCAACTTGTTTTGGTACGCCTCATTCGAATTTCGGATATAGATTTTTTGCGTTTTGACAAATTTAGTAAAATTTTAGACGTTTTTGGGGCCTTCAGTCTGAAAGCCCCCCCCTAGATCCGCCACTGTTAGAGGGTAGCGATGTTTCACGGAAAGACGGATATCTAGCCATTTAGTGGTATTATACAATAATTACATCTCGTTGGCTGTGTTTTCCGGATTTACGAGAGCGAAAATTGGAGAAAAAAAAAGACATTCAAAACAGATCCGTATCCGAAGGCGGTTCTCTCCCAAACCTCCGATTTCAGATTTCAGTTTATACTATACCGATTTTTCCATGTAAACTCTGCATTGTGCGAGATGTGAATCTCCACCCAAAAGTCTCAAAAAGGAGTTAAAATGCTAATTTTAAGGGTAAATTTCGTTTTATAATCTTACCTTATAACATCACCCCCTTTTTAAAAAAAAGTATCATTAATTTTAGATTCTTGATAGTATGACAGTATTTTTTTGCGTGCTATCAGAAAATACAGGTATTTTTGCTTTCCATTTATAATAATAATTTCATTTAATTGGTTAATGCCCAGTATTATTTTGGACGGGTATAGAAAGGAGTATCTTCTGTTTCAATTGCGTAAACACGAAACTGAAAAATGGGAAAGAAAAAAAGCGATAGCAGCTGTAGACCACACACTTGGAGGTCGGGCATGCTTTTATCTCGGGGTGACAGTGGGTACACGAAACAGAGTGTACTGGGGTAATTTTGCTAATTTTCAACTGACGAAACTGAAATACTCTTGGGTTTCAGAGATATAAATGAAAATGTTACTAGTTCCTTTACACCAAGTATACCGATTTTAGTTAAAATGCTTAATTTCTCGGGACTCGGAAATTTATAATATTTATGTTATTGCAGAAAGACTACCACCGTTCTCCAACACTACCCTCTAATACTACTAAACTAAAACTACTAAACTCATTGGCGCAACAGCCCTAGTGGGCCAAGGCCTACGATGCCCATATTCGTTTTCGTGACCGTGGGGCCCTGGGGTGCAAGGTGTTAGGCATGTGTCCCGGTTAGGTGGTCATTCCAACGCGAGACCCCCAGTGTTTAGTTCCCAAGCACGCTTGGTCCTCATTTTATCGACCCACTGAAGGGATGAAAGGCTGACCCTCTAATATATTTTAAAATTAATGAAGATTTAATCAAGCTTATGATACTCTTAATTTGATAAGTATTAAATATTTTGCTCTTTTTCGGAACAATATCCGCCATTATGAACTCCATCCACGTCTCTCTGCACAATATTTGGGGGTGCCAACAACCAGATTCTGATTTCTTATGTTTCTACCTTTAAAATAAAACTGTTTTCCCAGCTTATAACACAAGGACAGATTATTTTTTGATGGTTTTAAACATTAATCAGCAGTCTGGATACGGTAAGTTATGGTGGCTCATTTTAAAATTTCTTCCGCCGGAAACTTTTTGTGGATTCCAACATCTGTATTTGACTTTTTTATGATAGTTTGAGTTTTATGAAGTGGAAAATAGTAAGAATATAAGCCCTTGTGTAATTTTTGTGTTACAATTATGACGGTTGGTTTTTCCGAAAGGTAATTACGAAAGGAATACGAATGCGTTGGTTGGCATCCCCTAATATTGTTAAAAATATTGTAAAAATTATAAAAAAAGTATTAAAGTCTTGAAAATTTGATTTTTTTGCACTTAACGGCGAAGAAATGGCTGTTTGAGTGAAACGCGAAGTCGGTTATTTTGAATTTCCTTCCCTCCGCGCAAGTCTAGGTGTTGGCAACATTAAAATACAGGTTCCTTATATTCATAGCTTTCAGAAAAACCAACTTTCGTTGTTGTAACTCTAAAATTCTCACGGCAAATGCCATAAACGAGCGTATTTCGGATTTCTCGCTTTTCGGTATTCCCCGCTGCACTAAAATGCGCCATGGGCCTTTAATATATTCGAATATGTAGTAAATTAATATTTAAGCCAGAAAAAGTTTTTTTATTGCGATAAATATAGGAGAAATCGCTGTTTTTCTGATGCGAGATTCGCCACTTTGAACCCCCGCTGCGCCCCTCTGCATCCTTTTTGGGGTTGCCAACAACCGGATTCATATTCTTCACGTTAATACCTTTCAGAAAAACTAACCCTTATAATTGTAACACAAAAATCGCACTGATTACCTTTTGCTCCTTGACTATATAGTGAGATATGATTCGATTGTGAGTTTGTTTTTCAATATCACGTGATTAGTATGGTCTTGGCCGAATATTGTCCATTGCCAAAATATTGTACGACGTCATGAGATTTTCTTGTTGTTACATATTAATATATTACTAGTGTTAGAATTTATCTACTAGTCACAACTTAAATTAAACTAGTATCATTGTTTAAAGAAAACAACTTCTACTATAGAGGTACTGTTCTAAAGATATTTAATTTCATAATGTTTGGATTAGAGTATGTAGAGTGTAAATAAACCAGATATGTTTTTTTACAAGCTCGCCTGTTCTCTTCATAAGTAAACCTACAAAGGTTAATTAAACATAACCAGATTATGTTAAATGGTGTCAGAGTCAAAAAGCAAATCTTCCTTTTGATTAAAATTGAATGAGAATGACTACAAATCTACCTACAGTGTCACCGTTTAGCTCAACAGCTAACCCTTCAGAGGCCTGGAGATACTGGAAGCAAGACTTCGAAGATTACACGGATGCCATCAAATATAATGAGGAAGAGGAGAAAACGAAAACTGCCCTATTCCGTCACATTTGTGGAGAAGAATTAAAGAAACAATTAAGAGCATTTGACTTGAAACCAGAACAAGGAAAAAAGGAGGTAACCCTGGTACAAATAATCAAATCATTTGATGAGTATTTCAAGGACTACCAAAATGAAGTCTATGCATCTTTTAAATTCTTGGAAATGAAGCAAGAGAAAGGTGAAGCTTTTTCAGATTTTTATTCCCGACTTAGATGTGCTATTGTCGACTGTAACTATGGAACATCGCAAGATAGAATGTTGCGAGATAAAATAATTCATGGGCTTATAGATAAACCCTTGCAAGAACGCCTAATTCGAGAAACTTCTAGAAAAGAGAAAACCCTTCCTGAGGTAATAAGCGAATGTAAAGCTGCAGAACATAGTAGAACACAAGTCACAGAAATGAATGAAAACAGAACAGTGAATTCAATTGCAAAGAAAAAGAATTTTTCAAGACCCAACCAACTTTCTCAAGAAAATTTCAATCGGGATCTGAAAAGAATTTGCAGATGTTGTGGAACTTCTCATGAAGCAAGAAAATGTCCAGCATACGGATCAAAATGCAAAAAGTGTGGGTACAGCAACCACTGGGCTGTAGTTTGCAAAACAAAAATGAAAAATAGAGATCATAGTTCTAAAAAGGTCAACGTGATTGAAGAACAAGATCCAGATGTTATTTTCATTGGTGAATTAAAATCACTTGATGAGCTGAATTCGGAGAAAGAATCTGTTTGGCTCCAGAAAGTGAATGTGAATAATCATGAAGTAATATTTAAGTTGGATACCGGATCACAAGTGAATATAATTCCAAAGAAAGCAACTCATCATTGCAGATGCCTTGTCAAGAGCACATTCAACTTCAGAAATTTTTGATGAGAAAGAATGCTACGAGACATATGCCAGTATCAACCTTTTGACACAAGCTTCAACTACAAAGTGGATTGAATTAGCAGAACTCTCAGCTAATGATGAAGAATTACAAGACGTCTTACATCACATAGAAAATGGATGGCCAGAAAAATCCAAAACTAGAGTGGCTGCACAAGCTTATTGGCATTGCCAGGAAGAATTACACCAAACGCAAGATGGTATAATTTGTCGAGGACAACGACTTGTAGTCCCAATGGCTGCTAGAGAAGATATTTTGAAAAAGTTGCACATATCTCATAAAGGAGTTGTATCTATTAAAAATAAGGCAAGAGAAAATTTTTATTGGCCAAACATAAACAGAGATGTTGAAAAATTTATTTCTAAATGCAAAATTTGCCAAAAGTATCAAAGAGAAAATCAAGAAGAAATTTTAATGGATGTCGAAAGATCTTTTCTACCAACCCATACAGATCGTTTAAAACCAAGATATGACATAGAAGAAGCACAAAGATTTTTGAAGAAAAGGCAAGAAGTACAAAAGAAGTATGCTAACAGACAAGGAAAACATCTCCCAGAACTACCAAACGGTGCAAAACTACCAAACGGTGCAAAAGTTTGGTTTAGACACAAGAGTAACAATCCTTGGAAGCAAGGTACTATTGTGCGCGTCGGACCTCAGCCTAGATCCTATCTCATAAAAGCAAAAGAAGGAAGTTTCTTTAGAAGAAACAGGTGCCACATTAGACTGGATCATTCGCAAGAAGATGACGATATAATCCCTGTTGCTGCCTCAACAGTTGAAGACCTTTATGATACGAGTAACTTTGAAGAGACCCGAGAGACCGAAAATTCCAGTAGTGAACAAACTGATGAAACTTGTCCCAATGATGATGACGAAGCCCCTGAGAGTGAACTTATTGAGAATGCACCTGAGAATGGACTTACTGAGAATGCACCTGAGAATACAATACTTCCTGATAGACCAAAAAGGACAATAGTAAAACCTATTAGATTTGGACACTAAATTTTCATATTAAATTTTCTTAAAAAAAAAAAAGGGCATGTTACATATTAATATATTACTAGTGTTAGAATTTATCTACTAGTCACAACTTAAATTAAACTAGTATCATTGTTTAAAGAAAACAACTTCTACTATAGAGGTACTGTCAAGACCCTCGATATACATGGCCATCCAACTCCGGGTGATGACGTCAGACGTGGGTGAAAATTGCCATGTTAAGTCTATGGAGTGACGTCAAAGATGAGTGAAAGTTATGACGTTGCACGGCCGAGTTGGGAGGCCTTTATATAGAGGGTCTTGGTACTGTTCTAAAGATATTTAATTTCATAATGTTTGGATTAAAGTATGTAGAGTGTAAATAAACCAGATATGTTTTTTTACAAGCTCGCCTGTTCTCTTCATAAGTAAACCTACAAAGGTTAATTAAACATAACCAGATTATGTTAAACTTGTGACTGTCGGACTACAATTTTTCTCGCTTTTTTTTCATACCATTGGTTATTTTTTTTCTTAAGATGTTTATTTTTGTGTGTTTTTTTTACATAGTTTTATATTCAAAATTATCTTACCGAAATTTATATATTGTTATTAATGGCAGGGAAAAGTATTTAGGGTCGAAATACAATTTGAGTGACAAACCAGATATTTTCAAAAAGATATTTGAACTAAATTTTCATTGAAAATTTGTATACTTGTTTATCCGAATAAACTTAGATGTCTGTTGTTGGTTATCAAAATGAAATACTTCGTGTAGAATAAGTTAATTGAGTTACTTGTAAAATAAATTTTCTTAATCATTATTATAAATAATTATAATTGTTATTTAATGATAATATCTAACTCTTTATTACATTTTCATATCATAAATTTGAACCCAGATTAAAATTACACACAAGCCGCCACTGGTGGGTATATCAGTAAGTTTTAGAAACTCCTAGTAGATTTTTTTTTCGTTTGTCTATGATAGTTTCCCATTATATTCATTAGGTAAAAAATAGCCAGCAATTTCGTGATCGAATTATTAACATAAGGATTAAATTGAAATTGACCATAAACCAGTGATAGGAAAAGAAAATATCGAGTATTACAAAAGTCAATAGAATTTCAACAATATAGAATTTCAACAAGTTTTTCAAAGGCAACAGAACTTTTGAAATATTGAAATTCAGGCCTTGCATGTGTAAATTTTTTTTCCAAGATACATAAAATAATCATTTAACTCAATATTGAGAGTACAATATACAAATTCATTGATTTTAAATATTCTCGCATGTATAAAATTTCAATAATTTTAAACTGATGAGCTATATAACTTTTAAAATTTACACATTTCATAAAACAATTTATGTTCAGTATACTCTAAAAAGATATAAATATTGATTTTTCAAAAAGAAATATTTTTGAATAGTCATTACCGCTCTTTTAAATAGCTGTGTTTTCAGAAATACTTAGGGAAATAAAGGTCTATTTCCGCATTATTGGATAAAAAAAGAACCTACGAATTGGAAGTGGGATGAAATGGTAAGAATAATTTGAAATTCAAGGAAAGTTCAAAGCCGAACTCAATATGAACTAATCAACAAAAATAGAACTGAATTATACATTTTTTTCATATCAAATAGCTTCCAAACAGCATAAATTGAGACTTATATTTCAACCAGAATGTGCAGCACAGATACTAGCTATCGAAGGTTTCATAATAACCGCAACAGCTGATAAATAAGGAATTTCACTATTAAGATAGCAAAAAACAGCCATATTCAAAAATATGATATCCGTGGATATTCCTTTGCAGTTCCTGAGTTACACCAATATGAAAAAAACGAAAAGGATCCTTTGGCGATATGCATTAAACTCGTGCATGGTATTTTTATTCCATGCGTGTGTTGGTATCCGTCTTTTGATCGAATCAAGACAATTAATTCATAATTCACGCTCTAATTTAAAGTTGACTTTAGCGTACATTTTCATTATCATCACATCGTATTTCTTGTGGTGTTCGTTCCAAAGGCTTGAGAAGAGGATAATAAAGCTTGGCCGCAGAATGAAGTGTCTTCAGCCGAAAAGACGCGTTATTGGAAAATATCCGACCGTGCATGAAATTTGCTGGTTGACATTTCTGACAATCTCTCCATTTGTTCTTGCTGTGTTGGACACATACTTTTACATTTTTTATACGTCTCAAATGGATAATCAGAATCAGTTAAATAGGTTTCTGATCGAATTCGTGCTTTCCTACTCATACTTTTGTATCTCTGAGAAATGGCGGTGTGTGGCTCTGTGGACAGTGTGTCATCTTCTGTATGAAGGAGGGCGTATTCTTAGTCACTTTAACGATAGATTGAGTGCAGGAATCTACTCGACCAAAAATATTGATTCGCGAACTTTCATGACCCAAAATTCAACATCGGTACCAGACAACACTAGGGGGAGACCAATACACTTCACAGAAGGCAGAAGGGAACTCAATAAACTTTCCGTTATCGGAGAAAAAGTAACTGTTGAACATTTCAAAGATATTTTAATGGAGTATTTTGATGTCGTTCGAATGATTCGAGAACTTAGAGATGTAATATCGGTACCATCCCTGCTCATCATAGTAGTGAGTTTCTCTAGTCTCTACGCTGCCCTAGCCTATTTCCTGATTGGTTCGGGAGCTAATGGTATTGATATAGTGATCGAAATTGTTTGCAACGTAATTGTTGGATGTGCGGTTCTAATATCGTTGAGTTTCCTAGGATCGAAGATTCCGCAAGGCATGTCAGATATCAAAATCACGTGCAAATCGTTCATCATAGAAAATAGAGGATTCCCCAAAGGTTCAGAAGAGCACTTTCTTCTGGAGAGAATTGAGAAGATGGAAACTGTGTATATTTCAGCTGGCGATTTCTTCGTGTTCAGAAAAAGCTTCCTTTTGACTTCTTTAGGTTCGCTTTTGACGTTTGGTTTGCTTATATTCAATATGAATGTACAAAAAGAAGGTCTAGAAGAATTATCTACCAAGAATTCTTCTGTTACTCAATGGTAATGAAATTATGCTCTCAACTACTATCAAAATGTAATAACTAGGATAAAGGAAGGTAAGAGTATGCGCTCAACAAATATTCGGAGCTATAAAATCGCGAATTTAAAAGCTAGATCTTTAAAATTTTGCTAAACGTAAGTTTATTGACTCACAAATCAACCCTCAAAAAGGGAAAGTCTTTGCTTAAATGAAAATATGTTAAAAATCAAAAAGAAAATGAAAAATTGACTGTGTTGTTATAACCCGACCGACGTAGCGGCTAAAAGTACACAGGATGTGGGGCTAAGAGAATCCGCCCGGAAAACTTGCATAAATCGCAAAGAAATGCACCATTGCCCTTCGTAATTGAGAGATCCATCCCTTATGTCACCTCTCTGTAAGTATGATACAAAGAAAATTATTTCTTCTGGAAAAATCCATGAAAAATCGCAATATTACTTTTCCTGGATTTTACTTGAACTAGATTCCAGTTTCATCCTAAATTTCAAATATTTTTATTCTTTTATCTTATACTAGCTGTTATACCCGGCCTTGCACGGGTGGGGTGTATAAATTTATTTTTTAAAATATTTCTTAAAATACATTTATAATTTTGTAAATTAGCAATATTACAAATCATCCCGGTATCCCAGGCGCCTCTTTCCTATCCCAGTGTTCCCGGTAATCTTATCCCGTTGCCCGGTGATCATGGTAATTTTTCTAATCCCGGCTGCGTTCCCGGTAATTTTCCTATCTCAGTGTTTACGGTAATTTTTATATTCCGGTATTCTGGGTGTCTTTATGGTAAATTTCCTATCCCAGTGTTCTCGGTAATTTTTCCTTCCCGATGTTCTCGCTAATTTTCCAATCCCGGTGTTCTTGTCACTTTTTACAATTCCGATGTTTCTGATAATGTTTAATAATATCTTGGTGCCTTTATAAAATAACAAATTTGAAACCGTAGTAAAAAGTCTAGTGAACAAATTAAGAAATTTAAAACCAGTGTTTAAAACTAAAATAAAAGATCTAGTAAATGAAAAAGTCTAGTGATCTGTGTCTCATTTGATTTGAAACAATGTTTTATTTTTAACTCGTTGTATGACTGGTAAAACAGGTTTTCAAACACGGAAAAATAAGTGAAAAAAAGCAGGAAAAACGGGAAAAAAAGAATGAAGGACTGATTTTCTCTTTATAAATTATAGCCTATGTGTTATTCTGATGTATAAGCTACATTATGGTAAAATTTCATTAAAATCCATTCAGTAGTTTTTGCGTGAAAGAGTAACAAACATCCGGACAAACATTCACAATTATAATAGTAAGTAGGATATTAAAATAATTGGGTTTTTCTTTCGGCCGGCCGCCAGGCCGAACCCCCCAACCGATTCCGACAAACTCGGTCTCTATCGAAAGCTTTCCACTCCTACATGAGCCAATAATATAACACGTTCCCCCCAAACCTTCCATTTTGAAATTACGCGTTCTTTTCGTTTTGCTACCATGTTAAGTCTATGGAGAGGTACCTTTCGGCCGGCCGCCAGGCCGAACCCCTGAACCGATTTGGACAAACTCGGTCTTGATCGAAAGTTTTTCACCCCTAGATGAGCCAATAATATAACACGTTCCTCCAAAATCTTCCATTTTAAAATAATGCGTTCTTTTCGTTTTGCTCTAATGTTAACTCTATGGAGAGGTTCCTTTCGGCCGGCCGCCAGGCCGAACCCCTGAACCGATTTGGACAAACTCGGTCTTGATCGAAAGTTTTTCACCCCTAGATGAGCCAATAATATAACACGTTCCTCTAAAACCTTCCATTTTTAAATTATGCGTTCTTTTAGTTTTGCTCTAATGTTAACTCAATGAGAGATCTTTCCACCGGCCTCCAGTCCGAACCCCTCAACCGATTTCGACAAACTATGTCTTGATCGAAAGCTTTCCACCCCTAGATGAGCCAATAATATAACACGTTCCTCCAAAGCATTCCATTTTTTAATTAGAAATTTATTTCAATTTGCCCCATTGTTTTTAGTTAATATTTTTACCAACACAGGCAAAACGTCCTTGAAAGAGCGTGAAGAAAATCTACATTGAAATTAAATTTCAAAGTTTTGACGGTTCACTAGATTTATCCTAACGGGATACTAGAGCCGTATTTAATTTATAAAAAATTATGGTACATGTTTGATTGTTTATTTCTTCTTTCCCTTTACACAGAAGGGGATAAACATCTAACTTCAAACAATGAGACAAATAAAAATCAAATACTAATTTAAAGTGGAAGGTTTTGGGAGGATGCCCCTTTAAAATGGGTTTATATAGGGGTATTAAGATTTCATTTAAGAACAAGTTTGCACAGATCCGGTTCGGTGGATTGGGCTGACGACCGGTTAAAATCAAATGACAATTATTTCAATGTAATAAATTTGTGACAATGCCATGTGAAATCGGAGACAAAACCCCTTTCGAAGATAATGAATTAAAACTGCATATTTAATGACAGGGAATGCTTAAATACGAACAGGTAGTAACGAGCGAATCTAACTTCAGCGCCAAAGAGCTAGCTGTTAAACCCGGCTTTGCCCGGTTGTAACAGCTAGTACATGATTAAATTTTATTTTCAACTTGGTAGTAGTGTTCATTTTAACCCTTTATTTACCACATTATGAATTTATCATAAAATATATATAAAGTATTTTTTATAACTGATTATGCGTTAACTTAAAGATAAATGCCATCATAATAATTATTATTACAATATTAAAATATTTAATGAGGATTAAGTGAGATGGTACTTGTAAGTACCGTTGGCACTAACAGGTTTAAAAAAAATAAGGACTTGAAAATTTCACAGAATGAAATTTGTTTTTATTACATTTATTTTTTTACTAATATTTGCGTACGAGGGGATACCAATTACCCCGATACTAATTTATTTTACGTACAAAAAAATCCTAAAACCGGAAATAAATTCAGTTGTTAAAAAAGCAAATTTAAATTGATAAATTATAGTAATTAAAGTTGAAGTACACAATTTTAAATTGACTTGCAAGATATCAGTAAAAAATAGATATATAAACAAAAAAGTTATCACTTGAAATACGTACAAAAAATCCTATAAAACCGAAAATAAATTCACTTGTTAAAAAAGCAAATCTAAATTAAGGTGATTATAGTTGAAGTATACGCAATTTTAAATTGACTTGCAAGATATAAGTGAAAATTATACAGAAAAAACATTTAGTCATCACTTGAAATTCAACCAGGTAAGAACCAACGGTACTTGTAAGTACCGCTGCATAAAAACAGTCGTAAGTTTTTTATAAATGGAAATATCTAAATTTCAAACAAAGCATTATCATTACAAAAGTCATATTTATCGATAAAAAATGTTTTGGACACTTATCATCAATTCACAAGGTACTGCAGGAATTAGTACTAACACATGAGATGTCAGCGAGAAATAGCACTTGAAAGCACGTTTCAGGCTACAAAAGAACCTTTCTAGAACAAATACTACTTTGTGGACCCCCTAACGCGTTCTCCTGAGTAAAAGGGATACTATGTAGAGTGAAACGTGCGAGTACCGAAGGAATTGGATTCATCCAGCGGATTCTATTTGCTTTTAAATCTAACGGTACTCAAAAGTACCGTCGGTAGATAAAGGGTTAAGAGTTAAAAGGCTTTTAATATTTTTTCAAAAAAATTTTTATAAAATTTTTTTTCACTTTTTTTAAATTTTGAAAAAAACTTTTTGAAAATGATGGTCATGATTCACATTAAATCAAAGAAAAATTACAAACAAAATGGGACTTATTTCAGGTTTTTAAGTTGCATACTAGAATTACTAGCAGTTAAAAAATGCAAGAAAAACATCTTTAAAAAAGTTCTAAGGACAATAGAAAATTACTACAACTAAAATAAAGGTGATAAAAAAACAAAACCTGGAACATTATATCTATAAAATTAGTAGTTTCGTATAAAAATCATGAACAATATGAGATGGTTTAATCGTTGGTTTTAAGTTGGTTTTTATAAAAATTTTTGAATATGGACCTTTTCACTCCTCTTGGTCATCGCTTTCTTAATTAAGGTACAGAGCCCAAACTTTTCCTGAATAGTCTTCTCTGTAGGTCTATAAAATTGAGGGGGTTCCGTGGCAATGTCATAAAACTTTTTTCCCATAGAAAAGTGGGCCACCCTAATGGTGAATGCACGTCATTATTTGCTTTAAATTTTACCACTAATTAGAAAAAATTCAAATTATTTTGTAAGATTATATGTTAACTATACTTCTGTCACGTTAATAGTAACTTTTAATATAAAATTACAATAATTTATTTATTTTAAGATATTATTTGTATAAGTAACAGGATTGAACTTAAATTAGGAGCAACATATATAAAAATGAATTTGGAATTTTCTTGGATCCATACATTTAACTGTCCATATAAAAATTAACACTTGCTATAATTTAACCTTTTACACATCATGATAATAATAATCATAACGTTAAATTTTTATACCAATTTGATTTGCATAATATAAAGTTTGAAAGTAAACAGAGTTTGCTGCAAATCGGAAGAAAACTGTATAAAAGGCAAAGAAACACACACAAACATACATTGGGTTTAACTACAATAATGTCCCAAGCTAAACTGTCCACACCCTTTAACTTTTGAACCCTACAGATATAGTCATGAAAGTGGGGTCTAGGTATCGTAAAGTGACCATGTCCTTTCCGATGAGACAATTTTCGACGCCCTCTAGCGGAAATGTAATGAGTTATAATTTTTATTTCAAAAACTGTTAGATATCTGCTAAATTAGTCACTTACAAATAAGTGAATAGGAGTAGGGTGTCCCGAAAAAACCGAAATTTCTCTAATCGCTTAGCGGAAGTGCGGAAAAAATGTGAACTATACCATCACTAAGAAGGTGTGAAATATTAAAACTGTGGGTTGAGATATCTTCTGTTGCCTCACGAGGCCTATAAAGTTCTGAAAATAGGACTAAAAATGACAAAAATTTCAAAAATTCATGAAAAATTGCGAATTATAACCATGAGTTTGGGGCTGCACTTAAAAGGTACTATTATTAACCAACTACAACTGCAAAAATTTTCAAAACTTAAGGTTAATACCTTCTTTTGCCTCATCGGCTTTAAAATTTGGAAAATTAAGACAAAATTTCGAAAAAATGCACCAAAAACCATGTTGTCCCAAAAAAACCCTTTTGTTAAAAAAAACCTCGCTCTCCAGGGATTTTCCCAATTCTTTTGGTCCCAAAAGATGGTGTGTGATGTTTTAGCTCCCCAGGTAAACTGTAGGGTTTATCGGTAGGGCCCCTAAATTTGAAAAAAAGTGAGAAAAATGACCATTTTTCAGAATTTTTTAAAGTAAATTTCAAAATTAATATTGTGATAAAACTGGTTCATATGAGTTTTTTAGGATGTATTTAGAGGGATTTTATTTACACTAGCGGAAATAAAAATCCCAACACCAAGAAGGAAAGGAGATATCAAAGTAAAATTTATTTCTATGATTGCACATAGTATCAATGTAAATTGCTTAAAAAATCAGCTTTCCTGGATGTTAGGGGGCCGAGAAAATCGGTGAGAAGTGTTGTCTCCATAGGTGTCCATTACCACCGTCACACGTCATGGTATTGAGTGACAGGGGCTCTAAATGACTTTTGAGGGATTGGAGGACCATGTTGCCTCCTCAGGTAGTCCAAATTCAAATGGTGCACCAGCGGACGTTGCATACCGGGCTAGGTGATTTCTCCTCTTTCTCCGGACATGTTTTGTGAGTGTTGGTTCTTACGAACGGATTGACCAGGGTAAAAATGCAACATAGGGGGTTAAGAAGAAAGCTAAGACATTGCATGAAACATGTGTTTGTGAATTTCTCTTGAAATTTGTCCCTAGGACAGGTCTGAAGGTAAGGACCAACAACCGGTTAAAAAACCTCAATGAAGCAGCTCTGGTTGACCAAAATACCGGTAGATCATACTGAGGACAAGCGACAGTGGGATGGATGTCGTTTGCAGTACTGCGGATCGTCCGTTCGGTCCGCATAGCTTCTTACATCTTTGTCTATAAACAAGGGGCTGAAAATGGGCATTTCTGTTTCCAATAGTGCACGAAATAAGGAAATGAAAATCCCAATTTCATGATATTGTGTTTATGAGAGAATCCTGATTCGGTTTGGAGCACCACGACGGTTGGGTATGAGTTTGAAGACACAATGGAGAGAGCGCACTCAGCTGGTGATTTTCTAATCGTTTCACGGAGTGTTGATGCAGAGTAACGGAGTGGGGATGCATTGGATTCCATTTCTGCAACTCCTGAGTATGATTCACCAGTACTTTTTCCAACCAGAGTTGCGTCATTGAGATTTTGCAGCCGGTAGACCGTCCTTACCTTCAGACCTGTCCTGGGGACAAATTTCAAGAGAAACATGCACAACCAGATATTGTATGCAATGTCCAAGCTTTCTTCTTAACCCCCTATGTTGCATTTTTACCCTGGTCAATCCGTTCGTAAGAACCAACACTCACAAAACATGTCCGGAGAAAGAGGAGAAATCACCTAGCCCGGTATGCAACGTCCATTGGTGCACCATATAAATTTGGACTACCTGAGGAGGCAACATGGTCCTCCAATCCCTCAAAAGTCGTTTAGATCCCCTGTCACTCAATACCATGACGTGTGACGGCGGTAATGGACACCTATGGAGACAACACTCCTCACCAATTTTCTCGGCCCCCTAACATCCAGAAAGGCTGATTTTTTAATCAATTCACATTAATACCATGTGCAATCATAGAAATAAATTTTACTTTGATATCTCCTTTCCTTCTTGGTGTTGGGATTTTTATTTCCGCTAGTGTATTTACGTTTATTAACTGTACCCTATAGCGCCTTCAGTTTTTGAAAAAAATACTACTTTTAGTGACGCTGAGCCCATAAATATAGGCGCTATAGGGTATATTTTTGCAGTTGTAGTTGGTTAATAATAGTACCTTTTAAGTGCAGCCATTTTTAGTCCAATTTTCAGAACTTTAGGCCTCGTGAAGCAACAGAAGATATCAACCCACAGTTTTAATATTTCACATCTTCTTAGTGATGGTAGTTCACAACTTTTCCGCATTGCCGATAAGCGATCAAGGAAATTTCGTTCTTTTTTTCGGGGACACCCTAATGATAGAGCATCATCAATTTAGTACGAAAACACACATTTTGCAGAGAAATGCCCTGAATAAAACTCCTGAAAAGCATGCTCAATTAGGTCAGATTTACGTAGTTTTTACTCTCCTCATAACGCGAAAGGGACGAATTTTAATTTTTATGATCTAAGAATATAAAAATATTAATCATTTACCTAAGTTTTAAAAATTAAAATTTCTCATTTTCGCCTTATAAGGAGCGTTTTAGACGTAAAAACTACGTAAATTCTGCCTGATTGAGCGCTTGTTTTAGATTTAGAGGTTTTATTCAATGTATTTCTCTGCACAAGGGTTTTTTTTCGTTCTAAATCTATGCTGCTCTACAACTTGGTAATTAACTGATTTAGAAAATATCTAATAAATTTTAAAATAAAAATTATAACTCATAACGTTTCCGCTAGAGGGTGTTGAAAGTTGTCTCATCAGATAGATCATACTTTACTGTACCTAAAAATTCTTTTTTGGAAATCTCTAGGGGCTGGGGTGGCGAAAATTGTGTACTAAAAGTTGTGTATCAATAACACGTGTGCAAAATTTGGAGGAAATCAAACAACTTCAAGAAGTTGTGCATTGAGCTTGAAATCTAGAAAAACTTGAAAAATACACTTAACGTCTAAAAACAAGTTGTGAATAGCAAACATTTTTGATACCGATTAATTCTTCCTTAAATATATCTTAAAAGATGTTCAGAAGGTAAAAATAGCTCGTATCTTTTTCTACTATAGCCACTGTTATAGTTTGAAACCGTTAAAAAGTATTAGTTAATGACGTAACTCGTAGCAGTAGTGAGAAATTATTAGCTTAAAATAGAGCCGCACAAACGAGGATAATATTCAAAAACAAGATTTTTCATCAGTTTTCAACTCCATCAAATAAACTTATAGACAGGATAACAGTTTATCATTATATGATGAACGGAAGGGTGTTTTTCCAAGGGCCAATACTATTAAAAATCATAATGTCGATCAAATTTTTATTTAAAAGCGAAAATAGCATCGGTAATTTTTCGCAATGAAATAGAATTTTAGTTAGTATCAGTTCCTCCTTTGGATATTTATGCACATTTAACTAGAACCATATAGATATTTAACTAGTGCATATTTAACTAGAATATTAAATAAACCATACAATAGAAGTCTTCAATATGGTCTTGGCCTCCAAAAACTCAAACTACTTTATGGTACCTTTCTGACCTTCGTACACATCACGATAAAAAATTAATTGCCTTGAAATTATTGGACCAATTTAATTTATGAGTATTATCAGTAAGATTATAAAATCCATGTATAATTTATTCTAAGTGCCGACAAGATCTCTTGTCCGTTATGCTCTGTAATAAAAATTGTTGGGATATTGCTAATCACCCTGATTCCTCCTCTATACTAAGCATATAGTGCTGTATTAGTTTTTATTATTCGTAAGGTTGAGTAAAGTCATTTTTTTGTACTGTGAAAATATATTCATTAGACATTCTTATATTTTTTCCTTTCTTCTTTTGTAATAATGTCCTGTATATTTTTATTTTGCTATATATTTATATTTGTATTTATGAATTAGTGTATTTCTTGGATACATTATTGGAACAATTTAATTTGTGGGTATTATCAGTAAGTTTAAAAAATCCATATATATTTTATTCTAAGTGCCGACAAGATCTCTTGTCCGTTATGCTCTCTAATAAAAATTTTCAAATCGATTTTGTTCTTCTTTGAAAGCTTTTATTTCCATTAATCGAATTGTTAACAATAGTGCTCAAAGGGAAGTTTATCATAAATCATTATAGTAAAAAGAAAATATTGCGTATCACAAAAATTAATCGAATTAAAGTGATTGAGATAAAATTTTAACGATGTTTTCAATGAAAACGGGACCTTTTAAGTATTGAAAATGTTGCTTTGATTGCGTTATACTTTTTTCAAATATACGCAAAAAATCATTAAAATCAATATAGGGAATAAATGTCTTTAATCATACTAATTAAATTTATTGATTTTAAATATTCCCACATTAAAATAAAATATATTTCCAGAATGTTATACTGATAAAATGTATAATTTTGAGTGAAATAATGGTTTATTGTCACGCTGTTGATTGAAATAAACTTACGAATTGGAAGGCATAACTTGAAATTGAAGTAGTCTTAAATCGAACTCAATATGAGCTAAACTGCAGAACTTAACTGAGCTATAGCGAAATATTTTCATTTTATTTGTCAATTAAAGAGGCTTGGTATTTCAAAACGGCAGTAATTCGACATTTATTTTTCAACCACATTGCACACGCCAGCAAACTCACTATCAAAGAAAAAAATATCGATAATGAATTCTCCTATGAAGATATAGACTCGAAAAACTTGCCCTACTATTAAAGAATGATATCCGTGGATATTCCTCTGCAGTTCCTGTGTTTCACCAATACGAAAAAAACGAAAAGTATAGTATGGCGATATGCTTTAAATTTGTGCACGGTATTGTTTCATGTGTGTGTTGGGTACTTCCTTATGGAACAATTAAAGTATCTAATTTATAAGTCAGATTATAGTACAAAGATTATTTTTGCGTACATTTTTGTTTTCTCATCATCATATGCCTTGTGGTGTACTTTCCAGTGGCTTGAGAAGCGAATCGTTAAGCTAGGCTACAGAATGAAGTGTTTCCAGCCGAAGCGGCGTATCATTGAAAAACCTCCGACTGTGTATGAGGTTTTCTGGTTAACAGTGCTGACAATCTCTCCATTTGTGCTTGCTATGTTAATGGCATTTTATAGCTCTGATTGGTACCAAATGGATAACCAGTATAAGAATCTTATCTTCTTAATGTATTTCTACGGATATTTTTGGATCTCCGAAAAATGGCTTTGGGTGGCTCTGTGGTCTGTATGTCATCTTCTTTATGAAGGAGAGCGTGTTCTTAGCGAATACAATAAAAGATTGAATGATGGAGTATATTCTACCAGAAAAATTGAACCTTTTATCATTCCAAACTCAACATCGATACCAAACAACTCTTGGGTGAGACCTGTACACCACACTGGAGAAGAAGTTAGTTACACTACTGGAGAAGAAGTCCCCGTTGAGCATTTTAGATGTACTTTAGTTGAGTATTTGGATGTCGTAAGGATGATTAAAGAACTTCGGGATATAATATCGATACCTTCATTGTTCTTGATAGTGACGAGTTTCACTGGTCTCTACACTTCCCTAGCCTATTTTTTGATTGGATTAAAAGCTGATGGTATTGATGTAGTGATCGAAATGGTTTGCAACGCAACTGTTGGATGTGTTGTTCTAATATCGCTGAGTTTCCTAGGATCGAAGATTCCGCAAGGCATGTCAGATATCAAAATCACGTGCAGCCGCATCATAGAAGACCGACTGTTCCATACAGGTTCAGAAGAGCACTTTCTTTTGAAAAGAATTGAGAAAATCGAAATTGTGTACATTACAGCCAGCGACTTCATCGTGTTCAGAAAAAGCTTCATCTTGACTTCTTTGGGTTCGCTTTTAACTTTTGGCTTGCTAATATTCAATATAAGTGTACGTAATGAAGATTAGACAAACCATCTATCGCGAATTCTTCTGTTACACAATGATAAAAAAATATTTATTCTAAACTCATTTCTGAAATTCAATGTGATGGCATTTCAACTGGCTTTCTGATTGAAGTAAACTTGCCACAAACGTATTTCTTCATTTCGTATTGGTAAAAAAATAATATTTATTCTAAACTTCCTCATTTCTGAAATTCAATGTGATGGCTGGCTTTCTTATTTTAATAAACTTGCGACAAACGTATTTCTTCATTTCGTATTGGTAAAAAATAATACTTATTTTAAACTTCCTCATTCCTGAAATTCAATGTGATGACTGGCTTTCTTATTTTAATAAACTTGCGACAAACGTATTTCTTCATTTCGTATTGGTAAAAAATAATATCTATTTTAAACTTCCTCATTCCTGAAGTTCAATGTGATGGCTGGCTTTCTTATTTTAATAAACTTGCGACAAACGTATTTCTTCATTTCGTATTTGTAAAAAAATAATATTTATTCTACACTTCCTCATTTCTGAAATTCAGTGTGATGGCTGGCTTTCTTATTTTAATAAACTTGCGACAAACGTATTTCTTCATTTCGTATTGGTAAAAAAATAATATTTATTCTACACTTCCTCATTTCTAAAATTCAGTGTGATGGCTGGCTTTCTTATTTTGATAAACTTGCGACAAAAGTATTTCTTCATTTCGTATTGGTAAAAAGTAATATTTATGTTAAACTTCCTCATTCCTGAAATTCAATGTGATGGCTGGCATTCTTATTTTAATAAACTTGCGACAAACGTATTTCTTCATTTCGTATTGGTAAAAAAAATATTTATTTTAAACTTCCTCATTTCTGAAATTCAATGTGATGTCTTTTCAACTTGCTTTCTGATTTTAATAAACTTGCCACAAACGTTTTTCTTCAAACAACCAAATTTTTTTTATTTTGTTGCCTAGTGTTATTGATTAATGTATAAAAGCACATTAATATCATTCTAAAATTTCTTAACCTATAATTAGAAACTGTCAAATAAGATTTTAATATATAAGGGGAAGTGGGACAGTTTGATATAGCAAAATTAAAATCCATTTTTTAGTAGACAAAATGACTTATTCAGATGCCTTTTTTTCTAAAAATATCTAAGAATGACTCAATTTTATTAAATAAATTAGAAAAAATTGAAGTTAATTGAAAATTAAAATATAATATATATTTTAATTTTCAATAAACTTCAATTTTTTATCTATAGCATATCTATATCAATAGCATCATTTTTATCTACATCAATATTATCTGAATAAGTCATTTTTCTACTAAAAAATAAATTTGAATTTTGCTGTATAAACTGTCCCACTTTCCCCTATAAATTACAAACTTATTTGACAGTTTCTAATTATAGGTTATGAAATTTAAGAATGATATTAATGTGCTTTCATACATAAATCAATAACACTAGCCAACAAAATAAAAAACTTTTTGGTTGCCTGAGGAAAAACGTTTGTGGCTGTATAAAATCAATTTTGTATCTAAGTGCCCCGCCGGTGGGAAAGTTGGATACATTGCTTAGGGTATTTTGATACCGGAATGGGACGATTCGGCGCGGCCGTTTGGGCGCGGCCGTTTGGGCGCTGGCCGTTTCGGCGCGGGCCGTTTGGGCGCCGGCCCGTTTCGGCGCGAGACAAAATTTTTTTTCTTCGAATTTTTAGAAGGATTATGAAAGAGTTCTGTTTACTTTCATTTTATTTCTGGCGCCGAATCGGCCCGCGCCCAAACGGCCGCGCTGAAACGGCCCCGCGCCCAAACGGCCAGCGCCGAAACGGCCGCGCCCAAACGGCCGCGCCGAATAGTAGTAGACCGTTTTGATACAGTGATTAATTTGGTCAAAAATAGTAATTAATAGCAAAACTTTTGGAAAATAATAAGCCTTAGTTTATTAAAGAGATCCTAAGCCCTTTCACATTCTCATAAAGGTATCTTTGTCGAAAATTATCCCGAAATTTAAAAAATACGTCACTAATTAACTGGTTAGTTTTTATCAGTTGCAGATGTACCGCTAAAGAGCTAGGACCTAATTTAGTGCGAGGGCGTTACAAAAAGCGGTTTTCCCAAGGCTCTTTTAACGCAACAAAACATAATAGCATAAAAAAATTATTGCATCAGGTACAGCAGTATCCTTACTACTTCCACCATAAATTTGACAAAAATCGGACCACTTGCTAAACCGTGGTGTGAGTTTTAAAACGTGAAATAATTAATATTTTAGCCAAAGAATGGAGTTCCCTTAGTGTAATGGTATTTAGAAAATGATGATCGGGGAAGGAATTTTCAATGATCATGCAAGATCCCTTATTTGTTTAAAAACTGTATGATCATATGATCATTCCATCCATACCTCCGAATTTGGATTAAATAAATCTTCATTTTACAAATCCATTAAAAAGAATGAAACAAATTATTTTTTAACAAAAAAAAGAGATTGACTTCCAAAAATGCACCTAAAAAAGTGAAATAATTTTTATCCAACAGACAACAATACTACTTTTTAGCATAATTTTTTAAATCAAAACACTTTCACTCATCATAAATTAGCATTCCTAGCTAACATTGAAAATGTTTAGCATCACATAATTTTAAGGGTCGTTTAATAACTTTTCCTCTATAAATTTTCATAAGACTGCTCAAAATATATACCATCAATTTAGAGAGATCTGAAATGCAATTGTTTATCCGAATAAACTAAGATGTCTGTCGTTGGTTAGCAAAATGAAATGCTACTTCTAGTTGTAGAATGATCCAATTGAGTTACCTGTAAAATTAATTTTTTAACCATTATTGTGATTAATTATAATTGGGACATAATTGGTGAGGTTCTAACATCACTACATTTTCAAAACATAACTGTGAATCCCCATTTGAATTACCCACAATCCTCCACTGGTGGGCAAAATCAGTAAATTTTAAAAACTCCAAGTATAGAACTTTTTTGTTTCTCTATGGAAGTTTCCACTATATTCATTAGGTATGAAAATAGCCAGAAATTTTATGATCAAATTCTTAACAAAAGGATCAAATTGAAATTGACCATAAACCAGTCATAGGCAAATATCGATATCAAAAGTCGATCGAATCAACAAGTTTTTTTCAAAGGCAACAGAACTTTTCAATTGTTGAAAATCAGGCCATCATGTGTAGTTTTTTTTCAAAATACACAAAATAACCACTAAACTCAATATAGGGAATACATTGATACAGACAAAAATTCATTGATTTTAAATATTCTCACTTCGATAACTTTAAACTGATAAGCTATTATAATTTTTAAAATTTTTGTATATTTCATAAAACATTTTTTTATGTTCAGTATACTTTAAAAAGATATAAATATTGATTTTTCAAAAAGAAATATTTTAGAATAGTCATTACCGCGCTTTTAAATAGCTGTGCTTTCAGAAATACTTAGGGAATATCGGTCTATTTCCACATTATTGGATTAAAAAGAACTACGAATTGGAAATAGGGATAAAATGGTCAGAATAATTTGATATCCAAGGAAAGCTCAAAGCCGAACTCAATATGAGCTAATCAACAAAACTAGAACTGAATTATATTGAAATATTTTTCTCATACCAAATAGTTTCAAAACGGCAACAATTGATATTTATATTTCAACCAGAATGTGCATTACAGAAACTAGCTATCGAAGGTTTCATATATAACCGCAACAGCTGATAAATAAGGTCTTATTCAAAGTCTTATTCAAAAATATGATATCCGTGGATATTCCTCTCCAGTTCCGGCGTTACACCAATACGAAGAAAACGAAAAGGATCCTTTGGGGATATGCATTAAACTCGTTCATGGTATTTTTATTCCATGCGTGTGTTGGGTACTGTCTTTGGATCGAATCAAGTCTATTAATTCATCATTCATACTCTAATTTAAAGTTGACATTAGCGTACATTTTCATTATCATCACATCGTATTTCTTGTGGTGTTCGTTCCAAAGGCTTGAGAAGAGGATAATAAAGCTTGGCCGCAGAATGAAGTGTCTCCAGCCGAAAAGACGCGTTATTGGAAAATATCCGACCGTGCATGAAATTTGCTGGTTGACATTTCTGACAATCTCTCCATTTGTTCTTGCTGTGATGGACACATACTTTTACATTTTTGATGGGTCACAAGTGGATAATCAGAATCAGTTTTACAGGTTTCTTATCGAATTCGTGCTTTCCTACTCATACTTTTGTATCTCTGAGAAATGGCGGTGTGTGGCTCTGTGGACAGTGTGTCATCTTCTGTATGAAGGAGGGCGTATTCTTAGTCACTTTAACGATAGATTGAGTGCAGGAATCTACTCGACCAAAAGTATTGATTCGCGAACTTTCATGACCCAAAATTCAACATCGGTACCAGACAACACTAGGGGGAGACCAATACACTTCACAGAAGGCAGAAGAGAACCCAATACACTTTCCGTAATCGGAGAAAAAGTAACTGTTGAAGATTTCAAAGATATTTTAATGGAGTATTTTGATGTCGTTCGAATGATTCGAGAACTTAGAGATGTCATATCGGTACCATCCCTGCTGATCATAATAGTGAGTTTCTCTAGTCTCTACGCTGCCCTAGCCTATTTTCTGATTGGTTCGGGAGCTAATGGTATTAGTATAGTGATCGAAATTGTTTGCAACGTAACTGTTGGATGTGCGGTTCTAATATCGTTGAGTTTCCTTGGTTCGAAGATTCCGCAAGGCATGTCGGATATCAAAATCACGTGCAGCTTCATCATAGAAAATAGAGGATTCCCTAAAGGTTCAGAAGAGCACTTTCTTCTGGAGAGAATTGAGAAGATAGAAACGGTGTATATTTCAGCTAGCGATTTCTTCGTGTTTAGAAAAAGCTTCCTTTTGACTTCTTTAGGTTCGCTTTTGACGTTTGGTTTGCTTATATTCAATATGAATGTACAAAAAGAAGGTCTAGAAGAACTATCTATCCAGAATTTTACTGTTACTTAATGAAATTATACTCTCAATTACTATCAAAATGTAATAACTAGAGTAAAGGAAGGTAATAGTATACGGACAAAAATTATTCGGAGCTATAAAATTACAAATTTAAAAGCTAGATCTTTTAAATTTTGCTAAACGTAAGTTTATTGACTCTCAAATCAACCCTCAAAAAGGGAATGTCTTTGCTTAAATGAAAATATGTTAAAAATTAAAATGAAAAATTGACTGTGTTATAACCCGACCGACGTTAGGGGCTAAAAGTACACAGGATGTGTAGCTAAGAGAACGCGCTCTGAAAACTTGCATAAATAGCAAAAAAAAATGCTCCATTGCCCTTCGTAATTGAAAGATTCATCCCTCATGCCACCTCTCTGTAAGTATGATCCAAATAAAATTATTTCTTCTTGGAAAAATCCATGAAAAATCTCAGTGTTACTTTTCCTGGATTTTACTCTTGAGCTAGATTCCAGCTTCAGACGGACTGTAAGCTTTCTAAGGCATGATCTTCGGTGGGCGTACTCTTAGATGTGTTAATCATATAAGTTGTCCTTGAATCAACCCTAAAGTTCACTTCAGTTAAATTTTAACCATACCAGTTGTTCAGAAGGAAGTATACCTCAGATTGGCACTCATTTTCAATTCAATCATTATAGTCTGTTCATTTAGAATTGGCGCCGGAGACAGGATCAAAAGCGTTCAATAATGCTCAATAACGCTCATCAAACAATTTCAGTTACCGATGTTTTTACAGTATTTTAACTACTTCTGTTCAGGCTGTCTTGTCATTGAAGAAGAAAATTTTTCTGTGATAATTACAATAGTAAGTGCTTCTAATACTTTACGTCTCAGGCACCAATTCTGAATGAACATAGTATAGTTCTTTATTTGCCAAAAAAAATTATTCCTTTCCAGAAAAATTAGATGCTAACTCAAAGAAACCCCATTTTACCCGATAAATATAATACAGAATGCATGAAAATAATGGTGACAGTCTTTTTGGATAGTTTATGATACCATGTGTTCATATGCTCATACTTGTTCTCCCTTATACTGTTGCCAACAGGGGAAAAACGCTGCATACTTTTACCCGACTACGCACTCTTACTCTCCTTTCCCCTCGTATGTATTCTTTTCATGAGGATACTTGAGCCACAGTCAAAAAGAAAATGGACATAGAGAAATGGTTGAAACATGAAACACTATCACAAACTTTCAAACACAATATTTCTTTTTGCTGTATATGGTACGGGCAAAGTGATTAAGTGGGCATTATTAATAATGCCCGGACAATGTGATAAATTCAACGAAATTTATGAATGAAATTTATCACTTTATTAATCACTTTGCCCGTAACATATATATTAGTTTAAAAAATTATTAAAAATTAAACTTTAATTAAAAAGTGCTCTCCCTATGGTAATACTCTCCCCTATGGTATTATTTAATGGGTATTATGTTCTAAGTATAGAAATTCTTTACTTTAATACTGGACATATTTTACTAGTTTTGTTCCAAAGTAAAGGGGGTAATTACAATAGTTTTTTTAGGAATTAATCTTCTTTACAATTGAAAACGAATGTCATTGAAATTGAGTAAAAAAGCAATGGAACCGTTTAAATATAAAAGCTAGTCGATTATATTTCTTCCAGCTACCCAAATAATCATTAGAATCAATTTATGGAATAAACAGTTTTAATCTTAGTAATGAAATTGATTGATTGTGATAGATTGATTGATTCATTGATTTTAAATATTTCCCCATCCGTAAAATCCATGAAAAAGTTGGATTCCATTAGGAGGATATAATCCATATATGGATATATAAAAATCCATTTTGGAGGATATATAAATTTGTTGTACATATAAATTCCTTGTTTATCTTTAATTTTCTCAATGGGTTCAGTATTTTAGTTATGAATAGTTGTCTTTCTCGGGAAAAAATTTTAGACTTTCCACTACTAAACTTTAAAACGGCAGTGTTCCAATACACTCTGGGAATTAAAGTCAAACTGGGTCACTTTAGGATTCAAAGCAATCCTATTAATTTAATACATTTATTCCGTTGGGAAGTACGATTCAAAATTTACGGAAAGGTTTAAGATAAAGCTTTGGTTAGATAAACTGCAGAATTTACAACAGAAACAATGAAAAAATTTCATTTAGTCTACAACCAATGAGGATGTTGCATGATTTTTTTTTATCGATTCTTCTTGCAAAAATAAGCAACTACTTAAAATTTGAGGCCGATCGAGAAATTTTTTGATTGCCAAAAAAATTATCAAAAATCCACTTTTTAAAAGCGCGCGAAAACGCCAAGAGTCTGGGATCATCGTAGGTTGACGTCATATGATAAACATTGTTGTAATGCAATGGAGTTGATGGTATGATTGTTGACATCTTTAAACAATTTAAGCGTTTTCAGTCACGTGTTTTTTCTCGACTTTTAAATTAAAATATTTAATTACCTGTACATTTTTTTTGAAAAATTGACTAAATATTTCCTTTTACCATATAAAAACCATACGGAACACTTGTTTGTTTTTGAAAATCTGACACATGCAACTTCCTTATTGAAACTGTATTTCTCAGAAAGGCTAATTTGGTGACCACTTTCAATACAAGGCATACCTATGGCTATGGCTTTATGCTTCAAACTCGTGCACGATATTATTTCATGCGTATGTCATATACTTTTTGTCGGCCGAAGTAGATATGCTATATCGCGATTCAGATACAAATTTAAGTGCCAGTTTAGGGTACATGTTCATTTATTCCACAACGTACTCCTTGTGGCTTAGAGTATAGGACGTCAGGGGTTCGAATCCCCGTTTGGCATGGATTTTAGTTTCTGTCCTTGTGTGATGAATGAATGTGGCCCCCCTGTAAAAAATCTTGCGGATTTTTTGCACTTTTACAATTACTTTTTCTGGCTGTGCAAGTATGGGTAGATCCAAGGAATTCATGATGCTGATGCATGGTAAGGGAAGTTGTCTCATTGAATGTATATATAAATGCAATTATAATACAAAAAATGAGTGAATACATATTGGAAAGAAGAATACAGTAGTGAATAGAAAGTGAATACATATTGGAAGAATACATATTGGAGTGGAAAAAAAACTTAGCCCGCACACATTTCAACATAAATAAAAACTTTAAAAAATGTCAGCCTTAATGAGAAAAAATTATTATTATTGTTGGTACAAAAATATTAATATAATAATTATCACCGATAGTTGAATCGTCAGTTGGAAGAAGGGAATAAGTCCAAAAACCAAGTTTTGAGAAAAGGGAATAAAGCTGTATAAGTTATGGAATTTTCATTGTATAATCACTAAAATTTTACTGGAAGTTCAGAACCCTATTTAGAAAACAGATCCATCATCAAAACAAATATAAGAATATGCAAAAATATTTTACAGTCAAAATAAGTTGATGGACCCTTCTCCCTTCTTCCCCCTTATGAAATTTTTCTGATGAAAAAATCTTTAAAACCCCTTCAATTCACATTTAAATTATATTTCTAATTAGTTTACACCACAAAAGGATAAAATAAAAAGAATAAGACAAATAAAATTCAAAATTCAAAATTATGGTGAAACTGAGTTATTAAAGCAGTATATCAATGGAGTGAGTGAATATGAATGAAGTCAAACATAAAAGTTTGAAAAAAAAATTGAAATTAAGAGAAAGTTTTATTTTTACTTATTTTACAGCACAAAGAATATGAAAAGAAAGACAAGTTAACTTTAATTCCAGATTAACTTAAAAAAATTTAATGAATGGACATCGATTTCACAACTTCAAGGGGTGATTTATCCCTAGGGAGTAGTTATTTCCCCCTCTTTTCACCCATGTGTATGTGTAGAGCAAAGCTTGGAGATTGTTTTGAGCACAAAAAGTCAATTTGTCATTTTTTGGACTTATTCCCTTCTTCCAACTGACGATTCAATTATTAAAAAATTATGATCACACCAGTGATAAGTAAAACACATAAATTTTTTCTTTACTATGGTCAGAAAAACGAAACGACTTCCTCCAAACTATGAATCGTTTGGGATGAAAAACGTTGCCTTAATTTTAAAGTGGCAAATAAAAGTTTTGATCTGGTTCAAGTTTTTTCTCAGTTTCCATATTAAAAAAAATATGACTGTACTTCATACATAATTCATTTTATTTTATTTTATTTTATTTACTCGAAAAATAATAAAAATAGCTTTTTTTTAACTTTAGGGCTGATGCGCTAGGGCAGGGGTCTCCAAACTACGGTCCACGGCGCGGGTTTGAAGAAAGCCCTTCGTTTCACCCGAGTGAAACGAAGAACGTGAATTTTAAAATACGATTATTTCATTAAACCCATGTATATACTAAAGTGTCTTTTTATCACGATTTGCGTACCGAAACTCAATAAGCCCTATTCTCAGGGTGCCAGTATTCGCAATTCGCAACACTGCGCCTGCGTCAAAAGTTAACCCAATAAAGAAGATGTTGTAATAAGTTTTAAAGTTACTGAATCCCCGCGGGAGCAGTGGTAGCGTGCCTGCATAGCATGCAGCAGCTCGTTGGTTCTATCCATAGTTATTATTTTATTAACCAACCAATTCAATTATTTCAACCAACCAATCAGAGCAGACTCGGCTAAAACTTGCACCTTGGGGCTAGGCCGCTAGGGTCTTGTCCGAAACTCCTCCTAGCAACACCACAGGCTTTGTGTTTACCCACTTTCTCCTTCCGCGTATTGACGTACTGGGTTCAGGAAACGTTGCTGTGAAGTATAACCAAATTCCAATCCAATTGTTTTATGTAAAAGTAATTTATACTTGACTTATTCCTCTCCCACTCCATTTCTGGAGCTTCGGGCCTCCGTCATGTGTCTCCACCTGACTCTATCGGTGGCGAGATGTTTTTGCCTCCTTCCGTGTCACTCCAATATCTTTAAGTTCTTTCTCAATTACTGTCCTTACCATGTTATTCTAGGCCTTCCCCTCTTTCTGTGGCCCTGGGGGTTCCAGTCAAAGACCTGCTTAACCTTGAATTTTTCAGGTTTGCGAAGTGCATGACCAATCCATTTCCGTTTCTTAATTTCTGACTCCACTAGTTTCTGTTTCGCTTTTTTAGAAGATATTTGTTGTTAATTTTGTGAAACCCTTTATATCCAGAATTCTTCACTTGTTAATGAAGATTTGAAGTTTCTTCATGTTGGTATAATTTTATACAGATACTATAAAAAATATTTATCTAGCTTTTATAAAACAAAATTTTTAGTTTTCAGGTAATTTGGGGCCCCCCTAAAACATGGACCCAAGGCCTGGGCCTTGTAGGCCTAGACAATGATTAGGGCCTGTAATCATACACTTTGTATGACCTCAGATGAATATCTTCCTCTCTGGAAAGTAACTTCTTTACCCAATAAAAGATAGGGCAACTTAATAAAAAATTTTAAGACTTAATCATGTATCATATTTTACTTGATCTCTCTTCCTTATACACTTTTATTCTCTTCCCTCTTTTCATCATCTCTTCCTTTTATTAATTTCCTTCTCCCCTTTTCTCAACGTAAAAAAAGGTACCAGCGGGTTCATGCAAGTAAGTAGGCATTAACAAAATCACTAGTCACACAGTCCGCACAGCACAATCTTATCCCAGACTTCATAATCTCAAAAAAGAGCCGACATCGTCACCGGACTCCCGTTGTTCTCCACACAACGGCAACAATGGCCTCACCTTCCCATAAACAGACCGCGACAAAGGGCCTGCCGCGACACCAGTCGCACAACACCGCCGTAATGACGTCCCGCGACAAAAGGGGACATTATTCCGCTCCGGCGACCCCCGGGACGCAAATCGGGCCCGACGTCCCTAGGTACGAGCTGTCATGTTTAGTGCCGTTGCCAGACGATTTCGTCTTCGCTCTGGGGGAGATCGTGAATGGCGATGATGATATCTGAGGTGTGCGCCGAGATGTTTTGAGGATTATTATGGATATGCATGTGTGGTTAGGGAATCAATGGTGTGGAATCTACGTTTTGGCTAAGTGGGAGGGGGTCAGGGAGGGGTCTTGGTCAGAATCCATGTCGGTTGTGCTTGATTTGTCATGTGTTTGAATGTTGAGGAAGTTGGAGAATTCATCTTTAGGGCAACGGTCACATTAGGCGCAGGACCAGGCGTATTAGCTGAGGCGATGACTTCTCCGCCTATCACACAAATGGGAAATACCAAGAAACCCCATGGTTTGTGGTTGCCCTACTGTGTTTGGGTAACGTCAGCCTGGAATCATGGACGGGCGTATCTGGTCGAGGGCATTTTATCGGCTGTAGTTATCTACCCCACTCAATTAGTGGACAAAGGGGTCATCGGCGGGATCAGCTCTCGCTCTCCGCAGGGGTCCCCCTTTTGGGGGACCCCTTTGTCCACTAATTGAGAGGGGTAGATAACTACAGCCGATAAGATGCGCTCGACCAGATACGCCCGTCCATGATTCCAGGCTGACGTTACCATGGGCGAAGAAGGCTAACGTCACGGCAAGCGCAGAACGGGCTTATCTGGTCGAGCGCATCTTATCGGCTGTAGTTTATCTACCCCACTCAATTAGTGGACAAAGGGGTCCCCCAAAAGGGGGACCCCTGCAAGGGGGACCCCTTTGTCCACTAATTGAGTGGGGTAGATAACTACCGCCGATAAGATGCGCTCGACCAGATAAGCCCGTCCATGATTCCAGGCTGACCCTGGCCTAAGTCATCAACTCAGCAATTACGCCTAGTCCAGGGCCCAGGGTGACCGTTGCCTAAGAAAAGAAAGCCTCGCACGGTGCTAAAACACGTACCGCAATTTTTAATTGATAATAATCGATTTAAAAGTTGATCACCAGGTGACTGGTTTGTCTTATTGTGATCCATTGTTCCATGGATCCCAACAGCTTCAAAAGTTAGGGGATTTAACCCAAAAGGAAATTATAACCTACAGAGGATCCCTAAAAAGTTAAATAAAGGTTTCCGAGATGTTGTCAACCCTCTACATGAAACCCTCATTTCCCCCCTTTTGAAAAAAAATATTGGGCACTTTGAAAATAGTTTCTAACATTCCTGCACAAGATTATCAAATTTCAGATGCCCATACTGATCAATTTATCTATCATTTGTAAGGAATTTCTGGTTCTCTCCACACGAGACTACATCAAGAAGAGAATACTCATCCTTTCAATTGTACCTAATTAATGATGATTTCTGCATAATGTTAAACGGATGCACATCCCTCCATGTCTTTAAAAAGGGAAAAGGAAGGTTTGAGGTAGAGGTTTGATATGTTGGAGACCTCCACCTACTCTTTATCCCTTTTCAGGGATCCAAAACTTCTTTTCGTGGACAGAAATCCTTAATGGAAATCAAGAGGTTGGCAATATTCATTAAAACTGATTATAGTTATGTTTAATATTGGTGGTTGACTTGGGAATAATAAATCAATGTGACAAGGATTATTTCTAGTGGTTTCATAAAAAATATTATCTTTATCCATGTTCATTCCACTTGGGCACAAAGACCCTCAAGGGCGGGTCTTTGCCCCATTTTTGGGGACAAAGCTATGCAATTTTTTTCATTACTAAATTGTAAATTTCTCTTTATATACCATCAAAAAGAGCTAAAAGTTGAATTGGTTTTATAAGTAAGATCTCAATCTAAGGCCTCCAATTGAAATTTTTGGATTATCTACCCTCCCTTGATCACAATGTTAAAAAAACTGAAAATTACGGGCCTTTATACCCTCCCCCCTTCCCTACATGTTTTGAAGTTTTGCATCATCAATGCGTAAATTCAAGACGAGATACAGATGCACTCTCCTCCAGGGACTCCCAAAAGTCTCCAGAAGCAGTGAGAGACATAAAGTTAAGTTCTGTTAATTTTAGGTAAAATAATCTAGAAGTGGGTAGCTAGATACTAGAGCAGTGGTTCCCAACAGGTGGTCCGCGGACCACTGGTGGTCCGTGAGGCCCTCAGAGGTGGTCCGTGAGAAGATTTTTAAATAACTTATCCAAAAAATTTTAAATAACTTATTAAAAAATAGTTTTCCTAATCACACATTCCAGGAAATAGTAAAAACACTACACACTGTAAAAAATAATCCTGCAAAAAAACAGAAAATTTCTGGCAGCAAAAGTTGCCAGAAAAAATCTGTAGGTTGAAAAATCCTGTAAACAGAAAAAAGCTGTAACCTACAGGTAAATGCTGTAAAAAGAAACTTTCTGTGAAGTGGGCTACAGATTTTTCTGTTGCCTCTCAGTAATTTTCTGCTTGTGCGCATGCGCTTATTTTAGTAGAGTTTTTTTAATTTTAATTAATTGATATCCGGGGATAGAACCCGCGACCTACCGCATGCTAAGCACGCACGCTACCACTGAACCAAACAAGATTCAGTATAACGTTGCCAATAGCTGTATTGGTTTTCAATGCAGTAAGTTTCTGTTTAAGTACAGATAAGCTAAAAAACTAGGTAAAAGCTGTTATTTTACATAAAATAAATAGAAGTGCGGTGGGAATGTTACATGACAGAATATCTCTCTAAACATAAAGTCACTGTTATTGAAATTTCTGTTTTTCTACAGTTTTTTTTACAGTGCAGATACAAAAACATAATAAAAAATCATACGTCTCATAAATAAAAAAATTATGTTATCTTTCTCTCCTATGAATCATTTATTAATTTCTATTATTTTGCACAGTTTTATTCAACAGTAGTTTATTAGCGAGGAAATGTTGAAAGATTCTTCAAACTGGGATGCTATGATCAGACAGAGGGTCTTCGAGAAATCGTGGTATGAAAAGAGGAAATTTCTGAGATACAAGTGAAATAGGTTTGTTCGAAGATATGAGAAACATTTATTGCCGAAAATGCGAAAGTTTTCGAACACATAAAACATAAATTATTTTCTATTTTAATCGCCCCTTTGAAATAACTATTGACTTTTGATGCGGTTTCTTTCGGGAGAACATAAGCCTCGTCCTCCTCCCGTATAGAATTTCCTCTACCACAACTCACAGTCAGTGCATGTCCAGTTTGCTTTTTTGTGATCAACTGAATTCCTGGTTATCTCATTCGTCCTGTAGTTTAATTTAAAGCTAAGTACTTTCTTTCAAATTGAAATTTACTAATTATATATTACCTTATTTGATGGTGATGAAAAAGAAGAAAAATAACTATTTTATACTGTTGTTTTTTAAACCTGTAACTTTTGTGTAGGCGTGAACCCTTCCAGGGTTAAAAGATAAAAAGGCTTGATAAAAATAGTTAAATGGTCTTTTATAAAAGGTATACTTATAAATATGATAAAAATTTAAAAAAGTTATAAAATTAATGTAATGTTAATTTTTAAGTTTAATAGATTATTTGATTTTCTAAGTTCTATTTAGAAACATTGTAAGACTCGGTTCCCTAACTTCAGAAAAAAAGTCAAAATTTTAGACTCTTCATGAGGAATGATGGATGCACTGAAAAAAGTTAAAATTTTGAAGATACAGTTAGGGATAGAGATGGTCCGCGGAGGTTCAAATTTAAGTGAAGTGGTCCGCAGACATATTTGAGTTGGGAACCACTGTACTAGAGGATCTAAAGAGTTTATTCATTTAAAAGGTTTTTGAATTTGTTTTTAACTTAATTTATATGTTGATTCCTTTTTTTCTTGATGAATTTCCAAGTAGCTTTCTTTAGGACAAAAGAGGATTAAAGAAAGATAGACAGATAGATATTTAGTTAGAGCGAGATGATGAATGATGAGAAAAAGAGAGTAAGAGAATATAATAGAAGAGGGAGAATATATTGAAAGATGAAAAATTTCCAGAAAACAAGTTTACAGGGGAAGATCATAGGAAGAGGAGGATAAAGAATGAAAATGGGAAGTGAGGAATCAGAAAAAAGAGAAAGGAGAGAGGTGAAAATATAGGATAAATAATTAAGGAGTGAATGGATTAAAGAATGGATTAAGTACTTTTCTGATATATACGTTAAACATTTATATATGAATAATGAAGAGAATCGAGGCTTTTCTCTAACACTTTCAAACACAACACGGGACCAATAAGATAAAAGAATTTTCTGCAACCAATCCGAGAAACCCAAGAAACTTAAGTAGATCCCAACGTCCGATTTTCGTCCATTTAAAACGAAACACCACTTTTTTCGGAACTCAAACAAGCGGAACCCCCAACCTCCCTCATACGGTATCCAGTAACGAACTCGCCGAATGGAACAAAACAATAAGAGATAGACCTTCCGCAAAAGTTGGTCGTAACATACCTGTTTCGGATGTCAAGACGACGGTTTTTTTTCATCTTCAGGAAGCCATGGCACAGATTGTGACGTGCGCTTCCTGCACGTCGGATAGGCTTTCGGATTATGGTAATGCCCTTCCCATTCAGCTAAGCCGCTCGAAGATTGGACACTTGAAGGCACATTCTAACGAAACGAGAGAAGACGACTTTGGTCTTTTCGACGTTGTTTTGTGTGCATTGTACATGGGGATTCAACTCTGAAAGAATGGACACCCGATGATCGAAATGATAAAGCGATGGCTTTGTCAACGTTGGATGACAGACGTCGCGCGTGGTATGCACACGATAGGATCTGTGTAGAGTCGACGTGTTTTCTTTTGATGAAATAATTTACTGCGAGAGTTCAATACTCTCGCCGAAAACAAACTGAGACGGGAATGGATGATAGATGTTGACCTGAACGAATGTTGAATGGCGTTAAATTAACGGGGATGGCATAATAAAGGCCTGTGTGGAAACGAAAGTGAATGTTTTGGAGATTTGAGGTTTTGTTTGCTTCAGGGTCCGGCTGGTAGACAACATGATGAATGTAGATGTTTTGGAATCAAAAGGAAGCACGTCAACATGAAATATTTCATCCTCAAGTAAGAAAAATATCTTAAGGACATAAGTTATTGGATAGTAGGAATAAAAGCTTGGAACATTAAGGTTCTTAAAGTGTTCTAGCCACTTTCTAAAAATATAAGTGTTGAAGTGACAGCTCTGTGCCGTTTTTACGAGATGTTATGTTAGCAATGTTTAAATGTTTTTTAGATTCGGTTGATAAAAAGGGTAAAAACTTCAAGAGTTAATGTAAATATTAGTGAAAACTTGCATAGAAATAAATAATCGTATTGTTTCACATGAATACTATTATAATGAATACTGCTATAAAATAAACTAACATCAGATGCTGCTTTTACATTGTACTCCTCGATATTATTCGTTCAAATTATTATCAAAACACCAGTATATTCTTTCAATCTATTTCTGCTTATAAATCAATACGATAAGATAAGAAATAAAGAAAATAAGGAAGCTAGCATGAATTTGAATGAGAAGCGTTCCTTGTAATACATTTTTCAATACAACCAGGGTAACACATCATGAAGATGACGAAGTAGTATAAAAGGAATGCTTTTTAATCTAAGATATAATGTTTTAGTAAAAGAGTACCGAAAAATTGAAAAGGAATCTGAAGCAAAACAATCTCATTCTTACCTGGAACTAGGTGAAACTTTATTGCTCTTATAGAGAAAGACCAAATCAATGCCTCATTTCCCCCTTATCGAACTTAGAAGACTTTTAGAAGCATAAAATACTTTACTTCTTCAAGAACTCCAAAAAAATCTACATTTCCCTACGGAGTGGGAACACATTTAATATCCCAGGGCACAAGTATACTCACATTTAGCTCAAAGCACAAGCTTAATTAGAGCTTGTTAGTCGCAAACGACCGAAGAAGTGTCAACCAAGACCCCCATCACTCCCCGACTGTTCCGGGTCGACATAACATAACGAGATGGCAACGCCAAAACGATGCTCCCATTGAGAGCTAAAATAAAAGATCCTTAACCCTGAAGAAAAACATCCAGAGCCCGGAACTGAGTTTTCTAACGCTTATAAAAAGAGTGGTGAGAGCACAGCGGGCGCGAGGCTTATTTGTCGTGACGAGAGCTCCTACTATATCATGTGGAGATGAGGACTAGAGCACGCGTAGGGTGAAAACCATGCATGGCCTATAGCAGTGGTTCCCAAAGTGGGTTCCGTGGAACCCTGTGGTGTTGGTTCCACGAAAAAATTTAGGGGTCCCATGTGACAAACTTTATTTCATTAAAAAAAGGAATGGCGTAAAAAAGTAAGATTATACAGTGCCCCCCCTTCGACCAAAAAGGTTCTCAAAATGAGTTAAAACCCAACTTTTACCAGTCGAATTTTCCAGTCGCAGACCCCCCACGGGGATCTTGCGTGATACTTTTAGGAAAATACCCAACCTTTTGACATTTTTTGAGAAAAGATAAAGGTAACGGTCTGGAAAAGTCACCCCTGGGACCCAAAAAGCTTCTCAAAATGAGTTAAAACTCTACTTTTACAAGTCAAATTTCAATTATTTTCTGGGATAGGACCTCCATACCCCCAGCGGTACCACAAGGGGATCTTGCGTGATACTTTTAGAAAATCCCCAAGAATTTGACATTTTTGCCAAAAGGTAAAGGTGATTGTCCGGAAAAGTGCCCCCCTTGAACCCGTGCTAGATCCACGCTTGGTTTCATTTAATATCAGATATTAAGTTTTGATAGTTGTTGATTAAAAAATAATCAGGGTTCCGCGATCACTGGCAACAAATTTGGGGGTTCCACGATCAAAATAGTTTGGAAACCATTGGCCTATAGGGAGTGTGTAAATAAGAGGGTATAGTCTGTCTATCCTAGCTAGGCGGTTAGTGCAATCCTAAACGTGCCTTCCAAATACAAGATTTTGTGATAACAGCCGCCTTCCGAAGACAGACAAGCTATACAGCCTAAAAGTGGAAATTTCATAAAAGCAAAGCTATGGGGAAAACTTCCAGACAAAGGGGAATGGTCAGTATCTTACATTGTGTGATTTCAAACCAAAAAGGCATTGTGTCAGGGAAAACTTAACATCGGATCTAAAACCTTCAGATAACCTACAATAATATTTCATGCAGAGATTTTCCTTTTCTTCTCAAAATGCACAAGGAGCGATATCAAATTCAAATCAATCAATGATTTAAATCAATCAACGAGTACCTTTTTTAAAATCAATCGTGTTGAGTTCATCCTTAAAATCCAAAGGTTTCATCTCTTCTTATTCTATTTCTACTGACACGGAATTGGACAAAACCTCCCTCAACAGTGTTTTTTGCTTGTTTTCGGACATATATTCTTATTTAAAATCCTTCGAGATATGTAAAATGAACCCCTTTCCATCAGTTGGAATTAATTCACATTTGTTTTACTAGTATCTTTGGAAGATAATTGAATTCGGAAGCGAAGTAGGTAAGTTTAGGGGGTAAAATTATTATAACTTAGAAATAATTAAATACAAGCCATGGAAACTCAGAAATCACAGACCCCAATGGGAAAAATGCAATCTCCATTTCAGGTAAACAGGGATCTTATGTGCAGGAGGTATTAGATATTAGAGCACTGTGGCTTAAGTGCTAAAAAAAGTTCGATATTCTCTCTGTTCTTTCTCGCTCTAAGAGTATATCACCCTCCCAGCTGCCAGGGCTGTTTGCTAGGAGCGCAATTTGTGCAAATTTAATCCCGCAGCGGTAGCTGCCGACTGGGAAGCATCGCCAATGAAAAAAGAGCGTTGAAAAAGCGCGTTTAACGATGCTGTGTGTGGTCCCGCATCCGGACAGAAATCCCGTTACGATTAAAAAAGTGTCAACAAACCGAAACGGCGCTCTGCGTTGGCGGAGGTTTCGGTTTGTGTCGCCAATTCGAAGCCGAGTCCACCCACTGATTCCTATAGTCTCTGTATTCCTTTAAATCCCCTAATAATACCTAATACCTAATCTTATTTTGCAACGTGGTAGATAAACCTAGATCTCTCTTTGAAATTTGATTGTATAGCAGACTCACAGGGAGAAGCTTTTCGGGGGTATACCTCCTTGGAGAGATGGACTATGCAGTAATACTGTGTAAAATGAATTCTAGGGTGATTAAAAGATATTTGCAATATTTTAAGACACAAATATTCTGTAAAGCATTAGTTTAAAAAATACGCATTGCAAAACAGCATTTAAAATGCCCTTCGTCTTTATCTTCCTAACAATTTACACTATCCAACATCAAACACTCATTTAAGGTCTTAGGCAACGAAACAAGAAGACTAAAAAAGAAAATATCGTTAACCCCCTCCAAATACCTCTATACCTCCCAATAGGATACCCTCATGTGAAGCAAAGTGACATGAAACATTGTTAAACATATTGTTAAACGTTAAGCATTGTTAAACGTTTGGAAACTTTACATCTACTAGAATACGGCCAACTTGCCCGGAAAACAGAAGTTTTATTGTGAAACATAGCTTATTGGAAACTCTATTTAATGAACCAAAATATTTTAAAATGTTTTTCAAACCTCAGAAGGAAATACTATGCGCAGTAATATATTGTAATTTTATTGTCTCTCTACTCTTGACGAGGGATTCCATAAATGGTCAATGTGATTCAAAAAGTGAAAAGGGTCAATAGAGGGTCAATTTTTTCAGTTAAAGGTAGTTTGAAAAAACACTTCACAGTAGAGTAAATAAAAAAATTTATCAAATTGTGAAAAAAAAAATTTTTAAAACACATTCAGAATTTCGTCTTTTTCAAGATGAAGAAGCCATATTAACAAACCCAAACTCTGGGTTACCATACAATTTACGTTCCCCACGTGTTTGAAGTGCAATGTTGCCTATCTTCGAGCATCGTAAATTGTCTTTTTTATTTTCTTACATAGCTTGTGTGCTCAGGCTCACAGGTTTTAACTCTCCCTCCTCCTTTACAAATACTCCCGTACTCGTGTAGGAAATGCCAACACGGGCCACCAAGGGTGTCGGGAAACAATTCTTGGGGGAAAACCTTTTTATAGAACTTTCTCCCTCAACTCATTCTTTTTAAGTTTATAAAGCTGGGAAAACTTGCATACTTAACACTTTATATTGCTTTACGATCAATAAAAGAAGAACAGGCATTGATTGTAGCAAATATTTAGGTTTTGCCTATGAGCCTGTTTGTAGCTGTAACTGTGATAATATTGTTTAATGGTGTAAGCTTTTTATTTTAATGATGTACTTAGAAAAGTAGAATAATAAACAAATAATTATTTCTTTGAACCAAGTCCTTGTTCATTTGCACTACATTATTTGTTTCAAGGGTCTTAAATTCATTTCTGTTTACTGTATTACACGCATGATTTTAGAGGGATGACAGAATGAAAGAGATGATGAGGATTAGAATGATGATGATATGGAATGGATGAAAGGCTTGAAGATGAATAGGACCCAAGATCATAATTAGGATTACGGATGATAGTAGTAATTATGAGGGTGAAGCGACGAAGAAGATAAAGATGGAAATGATGAGGGCACAAGGGATGAAAAGTGTGAGTGTATTACAAAAACTTGCATGGTGTGACATAATAAATGTCTAGAATTTCAATTTATACAAAATGTTTATCAAATAGAGCAATTCAATCTTATCCCAATCTCCTTAGATTTATAATGTTCATAAGCGAAAAATACAAGCTTCACCCGACTTTACCCCCATCCCAGTTTTGTCCCACCGTGCCTTTTTCTAGAAATATTACTCTAACGAAAAGAAATTTTTTGTAATAAAAGAACTCTCAGGCACCAATATAAACTTTTAAAATAACAAATAAATAATCAGGTATCATACGCTGTACTTACCGAGCGTTAATCCTTAGATATTTAAGATTGGTGGCGCAATATTGCAGACGATAAAATGGTAAGCTTTTCTCATGAAACTTAAAAATTTTCCTTGTGCAAAATTGGGTTGGTTTACATAACTTTTGCCCACTGGAAGTTGTCATGGTGCATTCCTGGAAATAGTTCTAGCAGTTTTCACTAGATATCACTCAAAATCAACGAATAAAGCCCAAATCCCAGTTTCGTCCACCTACCCGGATTTTTACGACTCTCTCCTATTCTTAACAACACGAACACAATAGTTTAACATATAATTAAAATTTAATCCACCCAGGAAGTTACACCTCATTTTCCACAAATGCTCCCCTTTCTCTATTCTCAGACCCATAAAACTCATCCTTTGAATCCCTTGCACCGGGAAGCCAGAGCAAACATTATTACAGGAAATTCTCTCTCCAAATCCTCGCTCCTCCCGCCTCGGAAATTTACAACCCTATACCTTTCATGGAAGCTTAAGCAGAATCCCATTTTTAACAGCTGACTCGATTCTTCCCATCTTAGAACGCGAAAAAAGAAATAGGTTGAGGATGTGGTTTTGGGAATCCCCCTTGATATAGTAAAAGGTCAACAGGAATTTAGATACGTTCTTAAATGAAAGTTGTAGAAAAGTTACTGCATTGATTGTTTACAAATCCTTCAAAAAATTAACGCTTTAAAATTAATCCCCAATAAGAATTTACTTATGTCATCCTCCCCGTGCAAAATTAGACAATTCTTTAAAATGGACTAATTTCTTATGTCAAATGTCAATTCATAATAATATTAATTTGGAAATGAATATTGTGCAAACATATTTAACGAAAATAATTTAAGATTTTTCAAGCAATTCAAACAAATTGTTTTAAAATTTTCCCGAAGGCCACTATATATTTTAATTAGAAAATTTACTATGAAAGAGACTATTTAAACAAGTAGAAAAAATTACAGAATCATAAAAATTCGCTTATGTTAATTTTTACCATGCTTAATGAAAAGGATTTTTCGAATGTGATTTAATATCGTCCATATTTCGAGGTATACAATGTTAATGTTTATTTATTGGTCTTATTACAGAAAAGATTGAAATTATAAGGATCTGAAAGGAGCGGGTCAAAATCGTAATAGACATAGACATGACATATTTGTCTAAGAAATCGTAATTCAAGTTAATTATAAAGTTATAAAGTTATAATCTATCCTAAACACACACACACACATGTACAGAGACATCCTAATCCTTCAGTCTTAAAATCTTAACAGATTCATCAAAACTTAGCATGTTATCTACTCCTAAAACTGCATTCACATAGTTTTTAGACGTGCTTAACGGATATCAGTAAAACTAAAGTGAAATCAGGAAAAAAAACATATTTCGAAGTTAAACGAACACATTTAAAGAATTATAAGCCGAAATTCAAAACCAACAATGCAATACAAACCAATATAATCTGACCTAATTCCCCCTTTCCGAAAAATACTCCATTTCTACCCCATAATCCCCGGTCACACTCCCGACCGGCGTAAACAAACACCGCATCTCTCGCTAATCCGGACTCTGCACATCCGGACGAATTATTTATAGCGGCAGGTGCGATGAATCCCCAAATCCCGCCAAGCGCATCAAGAATAATTCGTACTTCTCTTGCCAGAGAGAGGATTAGCGACCTCTCTTCGCGACTAATGGGTGGGAGAAGTGTTTCATCTATGGTTTCAGCCGCGGTTGGATTTATTGCGTCCTTCTTGTGACTTTTTGTCGACCCTCTTCGGTTTTCATTGCGTTTTCGTTCGGGTTTTTTAAGTTACTGAACCGTTGTGTGCCGTACAGTTGACTCACTATTAATCCAAACGGATGGGTAGAGAGGAACTGCGGGTGACAGTAAAAACTTACAGAAGAATGTAAGAAAGAATTTTAAAAATTGTTATTGATTTTTGGTAATGAAGCTTAACTTTTAAATTTTACATGCTAAAGACGCGTCAAATCGACAACTTTTCTGCGCTTTATTTTCCAATTTTTAAAAACTTAGGTCGGTTAAAGCTGTGACCCAGTTAAAAGGATGAATTCATAAAAGGGAGAATTATTTTATGTAGATGAAAAAGCCCTTTCTACGTTTCAATTTATGTGAATGAAGAAATTATGTTCGAGCTCATTTTGGAAAGTATAAAAGGGATTTTGTGTGAAGTGGTAAATGGTAATGTAATATGGCAATAGTGAGCTGCTATAAATGTATTATTAAATTGAGGGGAAATGTTGAGAATGTAGTAAATTATTTATTTAAAACGTTTTATGAAAAAGAAATAATAATGAAATTAATAATTTTATTATAAATGTTAAGTAAATTAATTATAAAATAGTACATCAATATCGTGTATATTAATTAAAGATAATTATATACGATTTATTTTCTGTTGTTTTCTGGTACCTATTATCAATCACGTGCATATTTCGGTATGCGGACTAAGGTAAAATGCAAATTACCTAGGAAATAATTCATACTTTACCTTGGTTTTTCGCATATTACCAAATTATGCACGCTAACGGTAACATATACAAAAAAGAATTTATCCCAGACTTTAAGTACCAAATAGGCACTTAATAAATTAAGGAACAATATAATTTTCATCCATATTTACACTATTTTTAAATTAAGATATTTTTAAGAACATTAAGGTATCCGCCTACCCCTAAAATGCCGATTTTCGACTTTTTCGTCGAAAATTTGGTTCTTACATTTTCAAGCAGTTTAGACTTTTATCTTTCCAAAACTGTTTTCATTTTACTTGTAGGTGACTTAGAAAAGAAATTACAGCATTTTTTTAAACAGATAGTCGTGTTGCGATCGTATACAAATACAAACTTTAAAGCTAATTTTCTCAGAACTAAATTTTGTATAAAAACCCTCCACTATTTTCATGATTACTCAAAAACAATCCAAGATATTCACTCCAAATTTTTAGCAGTATATTAATCATATTGTTTTTAACCAGATGGACTACGGATTTTTATGTAAGTTTATATTTTTTATTTTTATTGACGTTTTTTTGTTAAATGGTTGTAGAAATTTTGAAATTTTTCACTTACCTTTACATTTTATGCTGTAAAACAATAACTTTTCAAAATATGTGTTAGAAAATAGTTCATTCTGAAGATAAGTGTTATACGGTACTTGTGTCCAAAGGAAATTTATATAGAGGTAATAGTATTAGTGAGAGGGGTTTTATAAAAATTCACTTAAATTTTACACTAATTACCCCATATTTTAGAAAATAATATAATTAATTTTGTTTTTTAGCATTGATCAATATTTTTATTTACATTTAAACTAAAAATTAAAAAAAAATTTGTAAATCAGGTATTTCAAAAAAATGGTCTCAAATGTAGGCGGATACCTTAAATGAATCAAAAAGATACCCAATTCTAAAAAAGTAAATTCATTTAAATAATCGTTATAATATTTTAGAAAATTTTAAAATATTATTTATATAAACATAACCAATATCAAATGACTAAAATGTTGTAAAACGGTATCAATGTACTATATTCGTGTTTAATATCACAAGAACCAAAATAAGTATCTCCTGAAATACAGTAAAGCACCGTTTATACGTCTTTCAAGGGACCGACGTAAAACGGTGTATAAATGAAAAGACGTATAATTGAAAACAATTTTGATTATTTGAATGAATTGGGACTTAGCGAAAACGACGTATAAATGTATAAGACGTATAAATGAGAGACGTATAAACGGTGCTTTACTGTATATGGCAAAATACCCAGAAATCCTTATGCAAATCCTCTCTTCCTTCTCAAAGATACATTCTGTGGATATATCCCCCTCGAACCATATCCAAACAGTTTTTCCACTAACTGTCTCCAACTAATCCGGTAACCAAACCTGCGGAAACCCACTACCTAAATAAAAAAGAAACAGATTATTTCCTTACAGCCAGCCCCTAATCCACTTCCTAGGCAGAGATCTGTTTGCTTAAAAAGAATTAAGGTTCCCAGAACAGAGACAACTGGTACTCCGCCATCCCTTGATAATTAAGGAGGAATGATCTCAGTCCTTGGGATGTATGTTAAGGAATGCCTCAGACATACAAATCCTTGTAAGTCTGTGGGGGGATGTGGGGGGATGCTTGGTTACCTCTTGTGGGTGTTAGTTGGATGGTAGTACTTATGGAGTGATTTATTGAGAAGACATACGTTGGCTCGTTTACGGAGTCGAGGTGCATAGGGGAAACTAGTTAGAGTTTCGGGAACGTTGGGGTTTAGTTTCTTGAGAGACATTATTATATAATCGAAATAAATATTCCAAAACCTTAATAAATATGCGGTAGCGTGTCATTCTCGTGTGAATGCATCTCTTATTCTCTTAGTTTTTTTTCTTGTCAGAGGATCATACACAGATCCTGATTTCTGAAGGGAATTCAGGAGGACTTGACCAGATCCCCATTTTAAGGAAGTGCCCCCCCCCAGACGCTTAAAAACCTAAGAAAAAGGGGAATAGTGTAAAATAAATTTATCAGCTAATGAATTTAAAATCAATAGTAAGCTTATAAAGCTTTCAAATAAATAATTTTTACGCAGTGTTTACATTTGGATTAAATATGATTGATTTTGTTATTTTAGACCCAGTCCCTGATCATACATCTATTTATAATGGTAGTTTTAAAAATGAACAAAGTGGAAAAATTGGTGCTTTGTGTATCGTATCCAGTGTGCTTCATTAGTATATTTAATAATTAACTTAAAAATATTATCTCCTAACGAAAACAAAAAATATGATGTTCAATACTAGATATTGACTAAATTTTCTTTCCAAAATCGTAATTTTTAAAGTTTATCCCAAAAATATATTTGTTAAAAATAGAAACTCCAAATTATTGTATTGCAAAAAGTTTCGTTCATAATTATTCAGTTTTTAAGTAACCTTTATTGCTTAAATTGTTAAGCATGGCAAATAGTACAATGTAATTTTCTATTTAGATTTATGAACAACTCTAACCTTTAAGTCCATCCATAACTTTTGTGTTTAAACTAAGTGGGGCATATGTTAACATATAAAAAAAAAGAATCAGGAAGAGTTAAGTTATTTGAACTTCTAAATTCCAAAAACGTCCTTTAATTCGGTCAAAAGAGCCGCCTTCGATGTTATTTTTTTAAAATCAACCTCTTCCAACAGCTTAATATTGCATTCATGGAGTAGTCTAAACAAAAACTGAACGAGCATGCTTACGTTGAAAGCAGACAAGTGTTAAATGCACAAGCGATACTCACTCTGTCTGTGTCACAGGTCAAAGTGCTCAATCATTGATCTAAGTGGTTGACTGCACTCAAGTTTGCCAACATGGGATCAAGAGTTATGGACCCATTGGGAGAGGAAATCTCACAACGATATTCTGAGTAAGTATACGTCACAAGACAATAGGAAACTATGGACCATATAGCAACTGTTTTCAGGGATTCAAGGATTTATTTCAACAAAATATAATTAAAAATTACACAAAAGAGAAAAAAACAATGGAATAATACGCACACAACATTGAAGAGACAAAAAAAGACGAACACGACATACATACAAAAAGAAAATAGTAGTTTTGAAGTACCAAAAGAGCTCGTAGCTCGTAACGTTTTCCAATCTAATAATTTTATCTAATAACATCCAACCAATATATAACCAATCTAATAATATAAAAATATAGTTTAAACTATATTTTTATTTAAAACGAACTAGAAAGAGCATTTGCGGTATGCATTCGGCAACGGTATACGGCCCCTTAAGATATTAACTCGTTTTTATCAAAAACTATTGGATAAAATCGATTGAAATTTTGGTTTCCTACATAAAATTACTACAAGAATCGATTACCATAACAAAATTTCACGATTTAAAAATTTTTTAAGTTTATTTTTAAAAAATAAATTTTTTTAATCAATCTGGATGAAACTGGGTATTTAAGGGTTTGGGGGAATGGCCTTTCAGAAAAACTAATAAGAATACTTTAATTAATGAAAAACGACCCCTATTTTGTCTTTCTAACCCAAGTGGTTCGCCAGAAATCACAACTGAGTCATTTTTTTCCTCAACTGTACGTCATATTGGGAAATTGGACGATTTAACGCCCTTTTCAAAGTCGAACTTTGAAATTACATAAAAAAATAATCATTGTAATTAAAAAAAATTTATGCGTATATTCCGCTCTAGGGTACCTTTATCGAAAAAAAAAATTAAAAATAAATAGTGGTATTGCCCATTGCTAATTAAGTAAATGATATGAAAACCATAAAATTTTTTGCAATACTTGTATGTTGGAGTTCAAAACAACATTATTTAACAAGGCAGATAGACAAAAGTTAACGCAGTTTTTTAAAATTCAGTCTGTTTGTTTGAACAAAAGATTAAAAACTTGGCATTTCAACAAGTGTAAATATTAAAAATTGTTCATTTTCAACATGCTTCATTGTTAACCAAATTGATTTAAAACAGGCTCAACAATTAGATTTTTCAAATTCCTATTGTTATCCACTACTTTTTAAACAAAAAGCAATAGAATGAAAAAGAAACTCATTATCTTGTTCGAGATGGAAAACTGAACACATGACAATACTTTCACAAAGAATCATTAGAAGCTGACTTTTCAAGGGCCTGTTATATAGACATCTATTTATTTCAGTCGAGGAAAGAATAAATAGATGACTCAAATCCTGTGGATCTGTTTATAGGGTGCATAGTACCAGAAGGTCGGTCAGAATTGAGGAAACGAGCTAAAGGCTGTTGAAATTACTACTCAGTTGCTGCAAACTCCTTAATTGTAAAACATACTTAGAGCACCGATAAAACAGGTAAGTTACATTTTAATATTCTACAAATTCACTTAATTAGACTCAAAGTTTCCTCCATAAACACAACCGAAATGTAAGAATATTTATATAGTATTGAAATAAATTAAGACATTTTTCCAATGTAACAAAATGTGGGAATCCTGCTCTAAACAGAGGAATGCAATTAAGAAATGGTTCAATTCCGTTCCGCTAAATCTCTTTTGCACACCAAAAAGTATAAATATTGCTAAATAATTTTAAATTCATGGATTAATATGTTTAATTAGATGTATACAGGGCCCGATTTAGAAAATTTGTAAAAGTTAACATGCATTAAAAGTTAACATGCATGAAATGCATGTAGTAATATAAATACATGTTTGCATTACATTGGACTTTATTTGGTCAAAGTAATGAAAAAACAGTCTAGGATGTATAAAAAGTTATTTCTACTATAAATTTTTATTTACGTTTCAAATTTAGGGGGCCCCCAAATTGTGGGGCCCCTAGGCCCGGGCCTAGTAGGCCTAATGGTAAATCAGGCCCTGGATGTATAACTGTTCAGTCTATCATTAAAAAATTTTATATTAAGCGTTCAAAAGAGATAGGTGATATTTAGCGGGAACTCTAACGGAATTGAACCTATGAAATAATTAACTCTTGATAAGCGGATAGGATTTTGGAGCACAAAGTAATTAACTTTTGTATAGAAGGGTACAATTTCGTCTCTGTTAACTGGTTTAGAAGCTAAGTAACAAAAATAATGGGAAAAATTTTCAAATCATTACATTAAAATATATAATATTCTCTCTATTCTAAAAAAAAGTTTTTGGTGAACGGTTTCCAGGGAAAGGCTTTTTAATTACTGATCCGTATAACACATATTTGGTATCAAACTGTCCGGATTCTTTTGAGGATGTGCAAAGTGCCTTTAGAATTTCTAAAAAAAAATCTCAATTTTAAAATATTTCCATTTTTTTTAGATTACGGATAAGGTTGCAGTTATAAAGCAAGAAACTAGGAATTTCAAAAAAAATTGAAAACATATTTCACTGGTTTTTAATATTCAAATAAATTAAATAATCATCTTTCTATTTATAACACGAATTTAAAAAATATATTTTGGGTTATTTTTAACAATATTTATATTTCTGTTGTTTAAACGGTTTTAATTATATTTAAAACTTATGTATAAATATTTTGGCACTGTATATTTGGACGGCTTTTTTTCAACTAAACTCTACTCTAATTTCCACGGCTCGGCGTTCCATTGGTTCCATCACTAAGCGCCGGGACTGCTACGTAATCACGAGACCTACAGCACATGCGCCACTGGCCGTTTTGGCCGTCCAAATATACACTTCGAAATATTTTATCTTTTATTTTTTAAATAACATATTAATATTTTTACATTTATCCTTGTCGTTGTGGCAACCTAATCATTACCATATTTACAACAAAATATAAACTCGCTTTCGGAAATTTTGAACTTATGCATTTATTTTTTACAATTATTATTATTTTTATATTCTTTTGCAAGTATGTTTTTTAAGGTAGTAAAATGTGACACCTTATTTCATAATGCCAAAACGCAAACAACTAGATAACACGGGGGACTGTTTTAGAAATTAAGATAAAAATCGAAAATGTTTGAAGTCTAAACATTCGTATCATTGCTATGAAACTGACACAACTTCGACGTTTGTTTGTTCTAATGAAGATAAAATTCTAAATTTTCGTGATGTTTACGGTAATTACTACATTTTTCACAGCCAATCCATGAAAATAGTTAAAAATTTTAAGAACGTTAAATTTATTCCTGGGATGTTTCAGTGCTTCTTAATGGATCTGTGAAAAAACATTACCTTTGGGAAATGGTAAAGGAATGTTACATTGCTCTGTTGTTAATTTTCTTGGAATTATAAGGCGACCCGCCAATTAATGTTACCATAAAGGAACTGTTAAATTTCCGCTACTGAATGTATATCCACCATTTTCGAAAGAATACCCCGGAGAAGTACTAACCCTGTTTTAAGAATGTTTTATAAAGTGAGTAAGTGCAGTGAGCAGGGTTTTGTGAGGAATTGCGAAGCGGTTCAAACGTGTCTGCGTCAGCAGTTAACGGGGGTTGGCGAGCGATAGCGAGCAGGGGGCGGTAGCTCCCTAGTGATTTAAACAATAAAACCACAACTTTACGGTATTTAATGAAACACTTAACCAATTCGAACCTACAGTGATATCAATGAAAACCATAGAAATTTGGCGGGGAACTTAAATGAAAATTAGGAGTCAATAGTAACTAAAGATCCCAAACAAAACAATATATTGCAAGGGTGTATTCCCAGCAAATTCCACCATCGTCCATCGGAATTCGGCGTAGAAAAGAATGCCGACCGAGGGGGTGCGTGTTGTGCAAGCACACGTCAGCCGTTATCGTTCATCACGGCCGGGTCCTTTCTCGGCCGACCTTTGCCACAGGTTACAAACGATTCTCGCTCATGCCTGTCAGGTGGTAGCTGAGTGAGTCATCAGCGGTGTGTGAGGACACTATGGGTGATAAATGCCTCGTGAACGCACCGCATCATACTAATAGAGAGGCCTTTTTCTTGGTGGGGAAGAGAGAGAAGAAGAATATCTCTTTGGATTCGCACTGGGGAAAGAGGAATTATGAACAAGTGTAGGTTTGATATTTAACATGAAGAAATGCCTAAAAATATTTCTAGAGCGCAAATAGTTTAGTTTTAGGTTTTAAGAAACGTAAAATAAGGGGAGAGAGAGAGAGTAAGAATGGGAAAAAGAGATTTGAATAGAAAATGAGGAAAATGAATGGAGAGGGAAAAAGAGAAAAGGTAATGTTGTGAGAATGAGAATTAAAATGATAAAACAAGCTTTAGAAGAAAACAAAGGAGCAAAGAAGAATAGATGAGGTAAAGAGGAAGAAATGTGAAGGGAATTAATGAATGTTAAGCATAATGATAAGTAATGGAAAAGAAAGCGAGGTAATTGGAAGGGAAAAAATCTAAATGGAGAAAGAAAAGTTTTGAAAAAAAAATGTGGGTTTAGTATTCAGCTTAAAATGAAGTGTAAATATTTTCAAAAACACTCACTAATATGTCTCGGCGGATTGCCGTAACGCGAATGATCGGATAAGTGTGTAATCATGAAACAGAGTGTTTGCATTCCTTCATTTCCTAATTGATCGTTGATTCTTTCTAATAAATGAAAGAAAGAGGAAGACTTTGAGAGAAAGGGAAGGAACATAAAAAGAGAAGATGTAAATTTTAGAGAGGAGGAAAATAAGTAAAGAAATGGGAAGTAAAGTGTATTGAGAATTATATTTAAAATGATAAAATATAAAAAAGAGAACGAGAAATGGAACGAGAGAATGTGAATGAGAAATACAGGATGATCATAAAATAAGTAACCCGATTTAAGGAGCTCTAGAAGCCAAAGCGTTCATCGGAATTAAATGAAATTTTGGTGGAAGACGTTTTGAGGGATGGGGACGAGAATGGTATGGGGTGGGGTTGTTAAACTTTATCAGTTACGGTTAAAGTGAAAGTTTGAAAATTCCCAATGTAACTCCCTTTTTTATTCGTGCTATGTGATCCCTGATGTCTAAAAACACTAATAGCGTTGAAACGATACCTATACCTCTAAGTTGTAAACTCACTTCTAGAGATACAAATAAAAACAGCTATGAAACTGTTATTTCGGTGGGAGCTGGTTTTCATTTGTCTCTCTAGGATCGAGTTTACAACTTAGAGGTACCGATTCAAAGCCATTCGTGTTTTTAGACATCTGGGATCATATAGCGCGAATAAAAAAAGCGGGCTTATACATTGGGAATTTTCAAAATTTCTTTACTTTAACCGTAACTTATAAAGTTCAACTGCCCCACATCATTACCATTACACCATACAATTCTCGTCCCCATCCCTCAAAACGTCTTCCACCATAATTTCCTTCAATTCCGATGAACGGCTTGGCTTCTAGAGGCCCTTTAATCGGGTTACTTATTCTATGATCACCTTGTATATAGATAGGAAATAAGAGAGCAAAAGAAGAAGAAGAATATAATAGGGGAGAAAGAGAAATAAAGAATATATGTATAGGAGAAAATTATAATAAAAGAAGAGTAGAGAGGCAACTAATATTTTTGGATTGTGAAAAAAAAACCTGACGGAAATTTTCTACGTATTTTCATTTGAAATGGAAGCACGACCATAATAATTGATACGTTATTCAACCGAGAACTGTAATGATTTAATTGGATCGGTTATTGAAAATATTTTTTAATTAAAATCCCGTCTTTGTTGCAACAATCTAATTTATTTAAGAACAATGTCAAAAACCTTTATTCGTGCGTACAAGACGGAACTTGCGAGACGCATTCTTTGAGAGCAATGAATTAATTTGACTGACAGAAGGTTCCACCAATGATTTGTGGTTTTAAATGCCTTGCGATCAAAGTACCAGACAACAATGCATTACCGTGATATTTTGATATGAAAAAAAACTTGATACTATAGGTTGTTTGCTGTCAATAGATAACTTAAAAGAAGACCGGAGTAAAAAAACTAGTCTTTTTAATACCAGAAAAGAAGTTTCCAGGACAGCTATAACATACTTGTTAACTTATTTCAATGAATTTAAATGAAGTGTGAAGTGTTACGAAATAGCTATTGTGTCTGATCAGCATCATTGGTTACAGGTGAAATCTGGATTGAGTTGGAAGAAAAGTTTTGTTGTTGAATAATTTTGAAAGCTTTTGTTCATCATGAAAGATTCGTTGGTATTCATTTTGTTCTTTTTATAATACACAGCATCATTTCAACAACAAATTATACGGTTAAAAATGAATGGAGATAATAACTAGGAATTATAAGAAACAACTTTACATTTATTTTTTTAAATACGCTTGACGTGTATTTTATACCAGGTCTACACTGTAAAAAATTCGTCTCTTTACGTATTCTTTTCCGTGTTTTTTTTTCACGTAATAATTCCGCAAGTTAGAAAACCGAGTTTTAACCGTGGAAATTTTCACATTTTCAAGAACTTATCCAGTGTATTCTTACACAGAATGTTAACTTTTCATATTGATAATACGGAAGTATTTTTTAGTGTTAAGGTGTCTATTTCTTAAGATATTAAAAAGTTTTACAATCGTTTAAAAGAGAATAAACATTTAAAATGTTCTTCAACAACTGCAATAAAATCCACAGAACAGTTTTCTTCTAACGTGCACGTCCTCCGAGATAGAAAACCATTTTATAATTAAGATCATTAAAAAGTACATTCGCCAAAAAATTTTTTTTTCAATGTTTTGAAAATCCATATTATAAAAACTAAGGAAACAGTGTCAGGTATTATTTTAATAATACCTGACGCTGTTAAGATTACTTTAAAGGGTTTAAAAACCCTTTAAAGTAATCTTAACTTTCATCACTACTTTTCCTTCATTTACTTTACTAAGTTTTCTTATAAAATATTTAGCACAAGTAGTTGTCAAATAATCTGACGTGGGATTTCGAATCCAAAGGTTGCGCGATTGGGTCCAATCAAGTGCAATAAAACAATAGGAAATGATAAAAACGACTCATAGGAGCATTACATTAATCATTTTTTGTTTTTCTCTTTTATCCAATAAATTAATTCCCTTAAACCCACCGAGAAGCACACTTTTCATTTATGTTCCCTAAACCCTCAACGTACTGTAGGAAAAACAAGTTATAAAAACAAAAATACACTGATTCTCATGAATTATACAGTGTGTCCCATAAATAGTGGGTCACACTTCTAGGGGGGATAGAAGACACCTAGACGAGTCAGAATCACATAGGATTCGGGGGTCCCAGACCAAATCCCAAGGAGTTAAAAATGGAGCGACACCCCAAAAAAATTATTGAAAAATTCAATTTGTTGAAGAACTGCTATTGGTAAAAATTTAATTACTGTCTCAAAAATTGTGATTTAATATGATCTTTAAAATTATCTCAAAAGTCTTCACCTTAAATTTTTTTTATTATGAAAAAAGTTACAAAACCACAAAAAAATGCGAAAATTCTGCCCAAACCTCATTTTGTATTTCGAAATCCTTTCTTTTGATTTTATAATCTGAAAGATCACAGTTGTAAACCCTTAAGTCCAAAGTGTCACGTAAAAACCATCAATATTCAATGCTTGAAATCCTGTTAAAGCATGGTATAAGTCCGTTTTTTTCGTCCGCAGACTGTCGTTTTGGAAACGGCTATAGGAAACCAGTTCGCGCACGCAAAAAACGAACTTTAACATGATCTCAAGCGTTTAATATTGATGGTTTTTAAATGAAACTTTGGACTTAAGGGTTTACAACTATGATCTTTCAGATTATAAAATCAAAAGAGATGATTTCGAAATACAAAATGCGGTTTGGGCAGAATTTTCACATTTTTTTGTGGTTTTTTAATTTTTTCCATAATAAAAAAAATTTTAAGGTGAAGAATTTTGAGATAATTTTAAAGATCATATTAAACCACAATTTTGAGACCATAATTAAATTTCTACCAATAGCAGTTCCTCTACAAATTGAATTTTTCAATAATTTTTTTGTTATGTCGCTTCATTTTTAACTCCCTGGGATTTGGTCTGGGACCCCCGAATCCTATGTGATTCTGACTCGTCTAGGTGTCTTCTATCCCCTCTAGAAGTGTGACCCATTATTTATGGGACACCCTGTATACTGCTATTTTTTTTCTTGAAAAATATGACTAAAACTTAATTTACTCAAATTCAAATCCTCAATAATGTACAATCAAATATGACCCAAATAGCATTTTTTTATTTAAACTAGGGGGCTCTGCCCCCTGCTCGCTATCGCTCACCAACCCCCGGAACCTCGTGCGGGGTTGATGGTTAAAAGGATCAAAATCGAGAATCCAACGTAAAAAACGAGATTTCAACTTAAATTCGACGAACTTCAACCCCCACTCCTGGCTTCATTTGGGGACCAAATGGCATGAAAACTGGTTTTGGGGGGTTTTAGAGGGTGCTCTTTCAGAATCTGGAATAATCTTTGATGGTTTCCATAGGAAAAACGAAAGTTGGTGCTTCGTTTAATATGAAGACGACCCCCTAAGAACTTGAAAAATTTTCTGTATATAGAATACTTCAAATCATGAAAAATGATACCTTATTTGTCTTTATATCACAAGCCGTTCCGGAGATATAGGGTCTGAGTCGATTTTTTTTGCCAGTATTGTACGTTTCGTTTAGGTTAAGGTTAGGTTTCGTTTAAATGTAAAATATTACCAAAACATTGCAAATTAGCACAATTTTAAAAGTTCGGTTAGTACACTAACGACGATAATAACCACAATGAGGATTTTTTTACTCTTTGTCATTCAAAAAATATTTTATCGATTTCTTTAATATGGAAAATTGAATGTAATATTGATATTTTATACCACAAACTAATATCGTTAACTGCTTCAAATTTTAAAAATAGTATAACCTCTGCTAGAACAATACATTTTTAAAGGCAGTACGAGAGCACATAAAAACGAAATACAAGAATTTTTTCATTTTATATTGTGTATGTAAAAACACGATCCGTTACACGATCCCCCACTCATTTCTGATACACCAGAACCACACGTCCATCACCACCGATACAACCAAACCACCCCACCGCAAAAGCTCTCGGTATCAAAAAGGAAAAGCCGATCCCTAAAGAGGTCAAAAGACCCACCTAATGACCCTCAGGAAAACACCCCTCGTCGATATAAACATCAAGAGCGAGGGCTGTCATCCAGCAGCGCGCACACCTGAGCGAGCAATCTGTCACCGGCCGCTGAAAGGTTCGGCCAGCCGTGAAAGCGGGAACAAACCGCCGACAAAAACAAGCGATAGACGCGGCACGTCAGGGCCCGTGACGAGGGGTCAACTCTTGCCTTGACCGCCGCTTGTATTATGTATTTATGGAGAGTGGAAGTTTAGTGTCGGTCTGTTTGATGCTTCAGGTTGTCCGGGGATGAAGATGTCAGGGCGGGGAGAGGTCCGGTTGGCGAGGAATATTTCTATGTAGAGAAGGATATGTTTTCTGGGTGTATGAATCTAAGTTTTTGGAGGATGTTGGTTGAACTGGATTTTTTCCAAAAATATAAATCTTCTTAATTGAGAAATATGTTTGTTGGGTAGGTTCCCTTTCAGTTACATCTGTCTTTTAATCACTCATTCAGTCTGTCCCTTTATATATTTTTGTTCTTTTCTTTTCCTTTCTTCGATACTCTTAAAAAGACTCCAAACTGAGTAGAAATTACTCAAACTGGTTCCGAATTAAATTTACTCAAATTTAAAAACATGAATGTACTCATTTTTGAAAATGTGTATACTCAAAAATGAAATAAGTTGAGCTTGATTCATGAGAATGTCATGCACTAACTCAAAAATAAACTCATGATGTTTCACTTTTGAGTAATATGCACATTTTCAGAAATGAGTATATTCATGTTTTCAAATTTGAGTAAATTTGATTAGGAGCCAGTTTGAGTAATTTTTACTCAGTTTTGAGACTGTCGTTTTAAGAGTGAATACTCCTTTTACTATCACTATTACAATTTTATTTATCTTATTTTTATAATCACTATTTTAAAAAAGAAGAAAGTGCATTATTGAAATGGGTGGGTGCCTGTTTTAATACTTACTATAATTCCAACTTATTATGGTACATTATTTTATTATAAACATATTTCTCTTGTCTTTTCCCTTGTAGACAGGCAAGGGATATCTAGTTTTTTTGGTAAATAAACAGAGCTTTTATTTTACAAGCAAGAATGAAAAAGTAATAAGCAAAAGAACAGTAAATGCTGCGAATTTATAAAGAAAAGAAAGATGACGAAAAGGTGTGACGTCACATAAAATGAAGTGTTGCCACACCTTTTATTTTCAGAAACGCGCGAGAATGTTAAGGAAGGAAGAAAGTATTAATTAAACGTTATATAGTGCATCTAATAGTCTTAACAGTTTATTGAACATCCTTCAACTAAACTTTAAATATGCGTCCCGAAATATTTCCCTGAACTAAATCTTTGATTAGAAAGTAAAAAAATTAATAACTACAAAATTAATGATGGTTCCAATTTTAGGTGAACTTATCCACGAAACATCAATCAGATAACCTTTAATAGAATAATAACCTGAATTTTTCAGAAAAATATCAGATAACCTTTGCTTTTAATAAATATTAGGAATATGAATGGACTAGAAGGGATGTTAAACTCAATCCTCGTAAACGTTATAGTATATTTTTCTACGTTTTATTAATAAATTGTAAATTAAAAAATAATAATTGTTTTAAATGTAATAAGAATGTAATTAAATATAAGTATTATAATTTAATTATAATTAAAATATTACAAGTCACAGTGTAATAATTAAATGCAGAACATATTTTACACTAGACTACCAATTTGACTACTTTTGAAAAATAATTATGAAAGGAGCATACATTGAGAAAGGGATACATATATTTCACACACTGTAATCCCACCCAAGAAAATTGCATTAAAAATAAAATTGGGTAGCTCAATACAATATACTTTTTTCTAACGCTTCCAACCTACATCCAAAAGAGGATGGATTGGGGTTACCAGATTTGCTCGTTGCAAATCTATTTTATTACAAGAGTAAAGCAACTATTCCAAAAAAAGGCATCAAAATTAAAAGCTTTAAAGGAATTCCATTTCTCAAACTTCTGATTACATACATACATGACACATTTAAAAATAAAAGTGATATACTAATCATACTTTGGTACATTTTCTATTAAGTAATTAAAGTATAACGATGCTTTATATCAGAACTGACAAATTCAATACTTTATTAAAGACACAAATCAAACTATTACAATTAAGCTAGCTTCAATTAGGAAATATCATTGAAACAATAAAATAAAAATACTCGCTAAACATAAAAATTTCAAACTTTCACCATCCTATTAGTCATCCAATCCATGGCATATTTTGTACTTATTAATTAATTAAATTAAAATATTATGGTGAATTCTTCGTTTAATGCTTCATCAATTATAAAAGTAATTAACTGGAAAGTCTATTTTGTCCTTAATGTATTAACCAAATTTCAATCACATCTAATTACCCATATTAGTGTTTATTTTAAATTAATCACTGGAAAAATTTTTTTAAGTAACCAACATGGAATAAATATTATGACTAAAGTTACTTAATTAAAATATATAATTAATTATTTAGCATTTCATTTGAAAGTAAAATAAATCTCTAGATACCGAGAAATGAAATATCTGTAAACAGGAACACATAGTTTTAATTTGTGATACTTCGATAAGCTTAATTAATGAAGCTTGAATATTTAATTAAGGAATATTTTTGTCGTCCTCTTTATCCCATGAATGTGAAACCATATACTCCGTTAAATTCCAAGCAAAAGTTCTTTAATTTCTGTAATGAAGTTAATTTATCATTTGTATAAAGTAGAATAAAATTGATTCCTTCACTTAACTCGTTACATTCTACTGAATCGTTATATCTGAAGCCAGCTACTTTTGTTATGAATATGACGTACTTTTTATTTACTTGTCTTATCTTTATTACCCTTAACATAAAATTGTTTAATTGTATAAAGCGTGGTTAAAATGCCGTTATGAAATAAAAAAAGATACAGTTATTTAAATATTTTTGTTTTATTTGTTATTTGTTTTATTATTTGACAAATTTACTCTAACGAGTATTCTTTTTTTTACTTAGGAAAATTTTGGAGGATTTTCTTCCAGGATTTTGGCTTAAAGAGCTTAGTAAAAATCTTTATTCATATCTTGTATCTTGTAAAGTCCTGATTATTCCAAATTTAAGTAAACGAATATGTTTTTGTACAGTATGCCTACTCTGAATTCTACAGAGAAATGCCTTTTTTAGTTATCCATTGATTTTTAAAAAATGTTTTAAAATTCTTATTTAATCTAGAAGAAATTCAGCCCCATTGCACTATCTCTGGTGTCCTGTGACTTTTGTTTTTTAGTTAATTTAATTCATTCAATTTTATGAGTTCAAGTCTGCTGCTACATTAAAATAAAAAGTTTTGAAAGGGGTTTTCATCTCTTTCAAAAAAGTAAAAAATGTGAAGTGTTTAGAAATATATATAAAAGAAAACGAAAGTCTTTTTAAAAAGGCAATGGCAAATTTAAAAATATATATGCATCCTTCTCTCTACCTCGAAAATTACAAAGTATTGTTCAAAGGCATTTCCTTCTATCCAAGTGCAATTACGCAAGGAGTAATAAAAAAAGCTATTCATCATCATGTTATTAAAATATACAGCATTTTAAAAGCATTCATTTGTGGTTTGGTTGCAATTGTTCGGTAGTTACATTCAATTACAAGAATCCCAACTTCTAACCAAGATAAAATTTTTATTATCATTTAAGAATACAAAACATGGAAAAGCGTGTAGTATTATAAGCAGTAGGACCAATTGGTTAATCACCGCAAAACCAAATGCTTAAGGTTGGGGTACTAACTGGGTTAAAAATTAAAATAGTAGTTGTTTTCGTCTAAAAAAATCTAATTGTATTTCAGGATTTTATTTTATTTTAAATATGAGGTCCAAGAAGTTGCAACGTATAAAAAGAAGAATTTTAGAGTCTCTTTTATCATATGAAAACACTTTTAGACAATTTTAAACTTTAATGCCTGTTTCTTTTAATTTTTTGAAGAATTATTTTTTATACTTTGGATCACGGCAACAGTGATTTCTCTTAAAGTACTTAAAATATATGAAATTTTCTGAATGAGGAAGTTGCATGATTTTTTTAATTTTTTTTAATCGATTCTTTTTGCAAAAATAAGCAACTGCTCAAAATTTGAGGCTGATCGAGAAATTTTTTGATTGTAAAAAAAATTAACAAAAATCTCCTTTTTAAAGCGCGCGAAAACGCCAAGAGTTTGGGATATGACGTTTATCTTACGATAAGCATTGTTGTAAAGCAATGGTAAGATTGTTAAGATGGTAAGATTGTTAATGTCATAATACGATTTTTTAAACAATAAACGTTTTCAGTCACGTGTTTTTTCTCGACTTTTAAATTAAAATATTTAATTACCTGTACATTTTTTTGAAAATCTGACGCATGCAACTTCCTTATTGACTCTATAATGCTATCTGATAAAATCTAAGAAAAAGTTTTGAATTAAGGTATCTTTTAAAGTGTTTTTACTTGATTTGAATGATTTTTATCATGAATATTTACTTTTTTTATTTCAAATAGGGGAGGGTGGGGACGATTGTAACAAAATTGTTTATTTGATCTCAAACTAAGCCATTTTTTATGTTAGAGTTATGAAAATTGGTATGAAAATAAGTTGATATATCCCAATTACAATTTTGTTATGAAAACCGTCCGGTGGACATGCATTGCAATTTAGTAAACAAAACATCGAAAATCGAAAAACGATACAATCGTCCCCACTTCAAGGGTCAATTGTAACACATATAAGGGTCAATTGTAACACAACACAAATTCATAAAAATAGATAGAAAATCATTCACATTCATTAATAATTTATATTTTCTTGTTAAATAATAATTCAATACATAGACTAGAATGGAAATAATGAACTTTTCACTCAAATAATGAGTTTTAAATAATAATGAATGTTGATGAGTAAATAATAGTAAATAATTATTCACAAATGCAATTAGGGAATTCATAACTTAATTCCCCTGTCGTGCAACGAACGTGGGACCATTTTTTGCACGAAAAGTGATTCCTCTTAATGTCCTCGATCGAAAACTTTATTGTGTTGATTATAACTAGTGATGGGCAGGTATCGATACCAAATACTTAAGTACTCGATACCTATAGGTATCGAGTGTATTCGATACCCACAGGCTCAGGTATCGAGTGTATTCGATACTCACAAAAGTATCGATACTTTATTCACATATTTCATTTTAAATTTTTCAATGAAGTAATCTTTATAATACCTACTGTAGATCAAACGCAGCCTGTTTCCGTTTTCATTTTGCAACGCTCAAACCCAAGCCGTTAATCATCCGCGAGAGAAATTTGACGCGGCTAGGTTTTTCCCCCGCCAAATCCTTCGCCTCTATCCACCTCCAGACCCGTAGCTACGGGGCTTTTTGATGTATCGCTTTCAGTTTTTTGAATATTAGTCTGATTATGGATAGGCCCTAAAAAAATTGTCCCTTCAGGTTCGTTTCCCGATATTGAAAAAAAGTACTCGATACCTGAAAATACTCGATACCTATAAGTATTCGATACCAGAGTATTCGATACCTATGAGTATTCGATACCAAAGTATTCGATACCTAAAATTATCGATTTTGCCCATCACTAATTATAACCCACTTTACGTTTTTCATTTTTTATTTTTTTATGACAGAATCTGTATAATGTTACATGAAAAATATCCTGATTTAGAGCAACACTTCTAATAGACTTTTTAGACATCGAAACCTCAACAGCTTCTCCCTCCATTTTTTCTAGACCAATCAGCCCCCTTTCAGTTTTCCTTTTACGTGATCTCGGCATCCTAAAACCGTAAAAATTCTTAATTATATGCAAATATTAAGGGTAACCCAGCAAAAAAAATCAGCATGAAACCTTCAAAAAAAACCTGCAGGTTTCCTGCAGGGAATTCGGACAAATAAACCTGCAAGAAACCTGTATATTTTGACTGCAGGTTACCTGCAGTTAGGTTGTCCGAATTTCATGCAGAAAACCTGCAGGTTTTTTGAAGGTTTCATGCTGATTTTTTTAAAGGTTTCATGCTGATTTTTTTGACTGCAGGTTTCCTGCAGTTAATTTGTCCGAATTTCATGCAAAAAACCTTCAGATATTTTTGAAGGTTTCATGCTGATTTCTTTGACTGCAGGTTTCCTGCAGTTAAGTTGTCCGAATTTCATGCAGAAAACCTGCAGGTTTTTTGAAGGTTTCATGCTGATTTCTTTGACTGCATTTTTCCTGCAGTTAAGTTGTCCGAATTTCATTCAGAAAACCTGCAGTGTTGTTTTTGAAGGTTTTATGCTGATTTATCTTGGATTATTACAGTTTTCTTGCAGAAGACCTGCCGGGGTTTTTGAAAAGAATTTTTGACTATTTTTATGTTGGGTACGGTTAAACTGAATTCATCAACAACAAAAATCAGCCAACTGGTATGAAAAATCAACATAATAAAATGTAACATACGCATGAATAAAAAAACATTTGTTGATTTTTTGAATTTAAAAATTTTTTTTGTATCAAATGTTAATTAGGCCGTATCAACTTTTTAGCAGCAGAGCAGTAAAATTCTACAATCATCAACAAACATTATCTAGGGAAAAATAAGTTTAGTGTATTGAATGTCATCCATATATAGAGAGTTAGCTCAAATTGAAAGATTTCTCATCTAACTAAAATATTTTAGTTTAGTTTTAGGAGTTTTATTAACATTCTGGTTTGGTAAGAGTTTAATGGCACTAAACCCTATGATGGCATACTGAAAAACACAAACAATCTTTAATAACTTTGATTTTCATAATGTTACCTAATTCTCGTATCCCAAAAAGGGCCAAGCATAAAGTTATGATACGCTGAAATGGGCTTACTCTATGGCGGGAAAGCAAAGGTGGAAATTTTGATTCAGCTTTTTTATAAGAAAAATCAAGCTTTTAGCAAAATATATTCAATTTCAATTTTTAAGCAAAATAAATTAATGCTCCAACTATTTCTAAAAAAATAATAGATTTTAATTTACTTACCACTTATTATTGTATTGAACAGTGAACCAAAACAATCATTGACACAAACCTGGCTTACGTTTGACTGCTAACATTTGTGTATTTGCCTAATTTTATCCCAAAATATTTAATAAATGCTAGTACCCATTTCGAAAATTTTCAAACGGCAGATGCGATCGGGAAAATAAAGACAACCAATACACATTGTCATCAAACTTCTCCGATTTACATTGAAATTAACGCGTGATTTTCATGCCTGCAAATGTTTCCTCTGTATAAATTTTGGCAGATCCGATCATTTGGTGCTATGCATACCGGCCGCCATTTTTCACCACTGCTCAAATGATAACACTCAAGTGCTTTACGAGGACTCCGATTTAAGTGAAAAGAAATACGGCACAGCTTCGATAAGAGTCGACCAGCTGCCATATTTACCCACAGCTCAAATTAGATCTATATGGTCCTGTGTCATCATTTGAGCTGTGGGTAAACATGGCGGCTGGTCGACTCTAATCGAAGCTGATCCAGAAAGGCAATAAGCGTGTTAATAATACTTTGCAAAATGTATAAAGCACGGTACCAAAGCAACAAATAAATCAGTCATTTAAAATACGATACCTGACAATGCATAAGTAAAATAGCATGCAATTACAAATGGACAAATTTTGATGAGTATATAAAAGAATATTAATCATATTACAGCAAGAAATAAGTATGGAATCATAAAATTCAGAGAAATAACTTTCCGCTCACCAATTTCAAAGCTGCTTCCTTTATACCGCCGTTATCACAATAAAACAGATCTTTATGTAACGCGATTGCGCAGAACGTCTTCACTATTCCGGGATGATTAAAATAAAAACAAAAACTGGTTTGAATAATTTTATTTAATTATTAAATCAATTAAATTATGTGATTAATAAAATTATATTAATCATAATAATGTTCTTACTTTATTTCGGATATCGGATCCAGCAAACCCTAGGAAATGCGCATGCGTCAAATCTTCGTCCAAAATAAAATTAATAAAAACTGAAGGTTTTATGAAGGAAAAGTAAAGTTTTAAATCTTCATTATTTGCTCTGTAGAAAAACTGCAGTTTTTGTGAAGGGAAAATAGCGCTGCATAAAACCTGCAATATGTCTTCACAAAACCTGCATTTTTCTTTAAGGAAACATTAAGTTCAAAATCTTCATTTAATATTCTGCATAAAAACTGCAGTTTTTGTGAAGGGAAAATTGCGCTGCATAAAACCTTCACAATGCCTTCAAAAACACTGCACATTACCTTTATAAAACCTGCATGGATCTGACTGCCTTCAAAAAAACTGCAGGTAACTTCATGAAACCTTCAAAAGGGGTACTTTTTTGAAGGTTTTATGCTGATTTTTTTTGCTGGGAAGTATGAATTATAAATCAATACATCGAAAATACTTTTGAAACATGTTATTTTCTACATTGGGGTCAGTTGTAACATGTTACAACCGTCCCCGGCTGAAGTGTTACAATCGACCCCACGTAGCCATTTTTAGTTCAACCCTCGTTTTCCCCGAAACTAACAACAGTATCATCTTGAAACTAAGCACAATAAAACTTGGATACATGTACATACAATACATAATATCAGTGTTGTTGTGCTTCATACCTGCAGTGCAGGAGAAGGAAAGTTACACAAAAGTAGAAATTTACTTCGATGCTCGAAAAACACTCTTTTCTCAATTACACAGCCACAACTCAAATGCCAGCCTTGGCAATCTCTGATATTCTTTCATTCACCTGCCTTTTACGTACTGTCATCTCCATTTCACCCAGGCAGCCTCTCATTTTAAAGAAATCAAAGTGTTACAATTGCCCCGTGTTACAATCGTCCCCACCCTCCCCTACTTGTATTTCATTTCTATTTTAAAACTAATATTTTTTTAAGTTAGTAGCACACATTAGAGTCTTAGGCTTCAAATCCTGCAAAAAATTTTATTTTTACCTATAAAAGAAAATTTTCTGTAGTTGTTGACAGAAGTTTAAATTTTAGCCTTATTTTCATTCAAATTTCTCAATGTTTTAAGAAACAATTTTTTTTAAATAACTTTTTGCAGGATTTTCGTTGTTTTGGAACATTTTCTCTCAGAAAATAACAATTAATTAAGTGTAAACTCCAACTCTCAAGCGACGCAGTTTCGGCCTTGTTAGGACTCACCAGCACAGCATAGGAAGGCAACGCAAGAGAGCGGAGGGCAAGTTTTTAGTCTATTTTAAAAATCTCATTTTTTTCAGTTAGTAGCACATATTAGTGTCTTAGTATTAATTATTTATTAATTAATTATTTCATAGTTAAAAAATGCCTCCTAACCCAGCAGTTACCTTAAGGTAACACAGTCTCATTCAAAACACCCTCTAACACGAAATTTCCCACAATAATCCTGCTCTATTATTTTAACTTTTCATTAAGAAAAAGAAGCGCCAAGGAGGAGCGCTGCGGTTGCGATGCGGAATGCTGGGTTGGGTGTCGGAGGTGTCGGCACCGCCAAGGGCTACCGGCCCAGCGGGAGTCCGTTACCGCCCCCTGTTCACCTGCATGGGCCCACACCTCTCCGCCCGGGGAGCGTGAGAAACGGGGGAAAGGGTTGGCCAAACGATATGATGGTTAATTTTATGCGAATAATTTGCGATTGGTTTGAATAAATGGTACGCGAAGTTAGTTTGGTGATGGGGTAAAACCAAAATGCTGAATATTTTATATTAACAGAACTTGATACACTTAGATTTTAATTATTACCAGTCCTACTTATAAGACTCAATTTCGCTTGAAACCATTTAGTTTGGTTTTTATGACGGAAGAATCACGATGATGTAAACCCTTTAGCTCTCCCCATTCTTCTATACAATATATATCCTTACTCTGGGAATCGTCTTTTATTAAATCGTCTTTTATTTAATAAGTTTGAAACAGTAGATGAGGTTTACTAAGTAATTTAAATTATTTTTAATTATCGTTACATATGTGTATTTTACCATTTGAGTATAAATCTATAATAAGCTTCTTTAAATTGGAAGGTCGGTAAATAGGGATATAGTATCATTTAGGAATAAATTATGTGATTGTTAAGTTTATTCATAAAAGTGTCAAACGAATTACAATTTGAAAAAAAAATTGTATAAAAACTATCTGGTTTAAAAAATAAACAAGAGAAATTTTTGAATCTAAACTCAAAATAAACCAAAATAACTATTCTGCTTTCTTTCATTTTGATTTCAAACATTTACTTAAATTTAATTTCACATGTTATTAAAATTACTTCGATCTCATGAACTCGCAAGCACACAATTTGAGCACAATGGGGTATTCTCACGTTTTGAGATTAAATTTTATTAAAATAGTAGATAAAAAACCATGAAAAATGACGTTTACATCAAGTTCGTAGCCTAGTTTCTGAGATATAAATTTTTGAAATTTCGTTTTTTTGTTTGGACGCGAAAACACTTTCGAATCCCAAATCATGCGCTGTGAGGTCACATCCAATAGAAGCCCATTTTCTGATCACGTGAAAACAGAAAACACAATGGTTTTCATGCGCTGTGACGTCACATCCAATAGAAGCCCGTTTTCTGATAACGTGACTTTTCTGACGTTCTGGCAAAAATAAAATTGAATTTTAAATTATTTAAAACACATTTTTGAACTTAAAAATCAGAAATTTGGGAGTTTTAGACCATAATGTATCGAAAAAGTATAAAATCAAGCAAATCCCTCACTCATGCAAATACCTCATTGAGCAAGCACTTCTGACACAATTTTAACACAATTTCAAAACTTTCCCCAATATTATCCAATTTTAATTAGGATGAAAAACCGTATTTCAATATACTGGTGAGGCTACTCAATTAACACATTACAAGTTAAGTACCAAACTATACGCAAATAACCATAAAAATCAACAAATCATTTTTCAAAACTTTTACAATCACCCAGCGTCAAACAGCCAAGCTTACAAGTCATTCCCCTTCTCGAACGGATAATTAGCATCAATGTTTCAATTACAAATTACAACCTCCAACCCAACGATCAATTCATTTTCTGACTCACAAAAACCCATCCCTCAATCAAAAATAACAAAACCGATAAATTTACAACGCGTGACCACTGATCACTTTAACCGCTCAACACGAATAAAAAAAAGCAGCCCAAAACCTCTCCACTCCACTCCGCTCCTCCCAACCAATCAAAACCGTCCATTCCATTCACCAAAAAGAACATCCTCATACCTTCCCATCTTTTAATACGGGCTCAGTCAAAGAGCGCGATAGATAGATATACGCAATAATGATGGCCGGATCAAAGAATCCGGAGCCCGTGTATCGTAACTCAGGATTTGGGGCCCTGACATCGTTTTATTATTACGCCCCGCGTGTCATGGGGGGGAAGAAGGGGAGGGGCTGCGATCTCTCTCGGACATGCGCAACAAGGGTGTTCGGATATGTAAATGGCATGCAGGAACTGGAGGAGGATGTAGAATTGACAGTTCGGTTGGATATTGTTTGTGAAATTGTTTTCGGAGGGTTTAATTTGGCGATGGGATAACCGATGTTTGTGTTAATGGATATTCTTACGTATCTAGTTGTGGTACTCATCAAATTCCATAGTCATATACACACAATACACAGTTTAAATTTAAATTCACCAAAATATAATCGATGGATTAAAGTTGAAATTTGAGTATCAGGCTCCTAGGTTTAAGCGTTTAAATATGTTAGTTTTACTTATTTCGAGTTGTAATTAAGATGATATGTTAAAAGAGTTACTAAATGTATTTTTTAGTTTTTTTTGTTTTTGGTTAGATAAAAAAATTAAAATAAAGCAGAATGTTCCATAAATACAATACAGACACACCTTCTTTTCTAATCAGAGGTCCAAGAACCCCCTGAAGTTGGGTTACGCAAAAATAATATTGTAATGATGAAATTTTAAAATCAATATAAAAGTAACGATATTATTACAACATAAAATTTAATGTAAAGACAATACTCTTAAGTATAAAAATAAATAAAATTGATCTAAGGACTAGATAGGGGTTTCACCTATTGCTTTCGAATTTTATTAGAAGAAAATGTTTGGGCACCACACTGCTTTAATAATTGTATCATTGTTCTATTAAATCGACAGATCTTTACTTAAACAGTTAGATAATATATTCTTTCTTACTTTTTACGTTGAATTTTTCTTATCTTTAAACGATAGAAAGAAGATTATGTAAATATTGGTTAACTTGTTTCTGCTTTAGTATAACAGGTTGCGTTTTTTCTTACCAATAAATTAGTTTTAATAAAATCGAAGTTAGTTTTAAAGTAGGAGAGAAATGTGATCCACTTATAAAAACATCGTTACGTATAAGATCAATGTTTGTTTTAGTCCCTAAAAAAACAGTGAATAGAATTGAGTTAAATATAAAAAGTTATCAAATATTAATACTTCTAAAGTTATTCCAACAGGACAAAATAAGTAGCAATGAACAAGAGTAATTACGATGTTTTATACGAAAAAATTTCACTTAAAATTTCACTAATAGTTTGTTTTGTGCAATTTTCTTTTTTTCCTGTAGAACCAGTTTTTCCTTTAAAGTTAATAGTATACAGAAAAAACAACTTTACTTTGTTATTCTTTTTGGTCATTTTTAAATGTAGCAAAAGCTTATTCCAACCTAATAAAAAACGTAAGATGAAATCAAGTTAGTAAAATAAAAATTAGCCCTGAAAAATATTAAGAGAAGTTAATATTATAAGGGGCATAACTTGATTTTTACTATGAAAACTCCCTACGACCTTGAAATTTCACTAATAGTTTGCTTTGCGCAATTTTTTTTATTCCTGTAGAACGAGTTTTTCCTTCAAAGTAAACAGTATGCAGAAAAAACAACTTAACTCAATTTTCGGTCACGATTCTTCTCACAAACATGCTAACGGAAAAATGTTAGTAAAATTAAAACACTTTGAAAATTACAAAGATGCAAACGCATGACCATCTATTCGCCTTCAAACAATACCATCTTTTTGCATCGCCACGGGCCAGAATACATTCCCCTTACTCCACACCCTTTTCAACACCCTTTGATCTACACCTCACCCGCATATACATATCCCAACAATAGATCGACGCAATCCCTAAGGAAAAATCCTCGGAAAGGCCACCTCAAATAACGCGTTATTAGGGAAATCCATAGCGTCCTTTTCTGACGCGTTGCTGCCATCGATAACAGCTTCCGGCCAGGTACTGTATGCACAATAGATGGAGGTTTGTGGGGAGATGCAGTCCTCACAAGTCGGAAGTGTAAATGATAGAGGATTTGCATACCGGTTTGCTGGTGATTTGTCCTCGGGTGCTCTCCCTTTTTTTTCGGGGACAAGGTTTTTATTTTTGGTAGAGGTGGCAGTGTGAATAAATCACGCGAAAGTCACGGAGTTTCTTTTGTTGCGGTGGCAACAGGGTGTATGGGGGATGTATTTATTCGAGGGTATAAATATGTAGTAGGCGGAAGTCGAAGAATTGATGGCTTTATTTTATGGGGAGAATATTTAGATTCAACTCGCTTAAAAAGACCAACGAAGGGTGAGAAAACGAATTGGCCTGATAGTTATTTCAGAGTAAATCTTGTTCCTTACACAAACCTAAATAAAGTCTGTAGAATTCTATAGAGACGGTCTTGTGTTTATTAAACTGATTGACATAAAAAATTACACATATATTGCTATACCAAATATTATTAACTTCTCTAATTTTTATGATGAAAGTATTAAATAATCACACAATTTAATTTTTGAATAAACCAATGTAAAGATAATTTTTTCAAATATCTTGTATTGATCAGATTACATTTCTCTATATTTTTTATACCAGTGTTACTCCGACACTGACTGATTTTTCCTAATTTTGTCTTTTAGTTTGTGGTACTCTTGATTTTTTCCATATATTTTAAATGTAATTAAAAACAAAAACAAAACATCTGGACACTTTCAAAACTAACCCCTTTTCATTAAAAATAATTTAATAAATTCAAAAAAGTGCTTGCCTAAGCAATGTTATAACATAAGAAGATCAATAAGGGACATATTGAAAAACGGATTTAGGTTTGAATAGTGGGATCCCTTTCCATAAAGGCCTTTAAACAAACTTACACCCAGTCCCATTTTTTCCAACATTCTCAGCATTTCGAAACCACTCTTAAAGACAGGGGTCTAATGACCGTCCTCGCCAGAATAACGGATACCCTCCCGCCCCCTAAAAGAGAACAAAAATATCCACCCCCAGAAAACGTCCGCAATCTTGACACAGAAATTCCACACTGCTCTTTAAAGTTGAAAACTGGATGACACCCTGAGTCACAACAATCAGGGCCCGGACCCCGCCCGGTTGCCAGATTCCGCAGGACTAATTGCAGCCGATATAATTACATCCCCCTAATGAATTGTTAAGGGTGCGGACGCCAGATGGCGTTGAGAAATGGCCACGTTTAGGAGTCTCCTCTCTGCGCGAGCTTCCTTTAAATTATAGATAATTACTGCCGCTACTGGAAACAAATACTTCATCCCTTTCAACTTTATTGATCAAGTTTCATCCATTAAGGGGAAGGAAACAAGCTTTTACTGGAATTTTTGTTTGCTGCTGGGGGGTAGTTATTATTATTTTGGATTACTTTTTTTATAACGTCGGTGGCATCACCAAGGCTTTTTTTAGTTGTTTTGGTGCTTCATTTAGAAGAGTCATTATTGCGTTGCACTCAATTTGTTACTGTTGATTTCTGTCATTAAGATCATAAATGGCGAGCCGTGGATCGGAGTTGGGTCGAAAATATGTTGATCTGAGACTTTTACGGTTGGATAAATAAACGGATGTTTTTCTCTCTTTTTTATTTTACCAAAACAAATTGTTATTTTGGTTTTGGCAAAGCGCTTTCGCATTGTTCTTTATGTTGGCCTTAATGGTTTATTGAGTTTCCTTCGTAGAAGCTTCGTTATTTCCAAAGTTGGAAATGTTTCTTTTCATTATTGTGTTCTCAACGAAATTGATGTTGGTGATAAAAAATATGTTTTAAAACAGGTATCTAAGGAGTTAAAAAAACATTAAATTTCCTTTAAAAGATAATTTTAATAATATAAACACCGATTTTCCCTTTATTGTAATTGATTTCTCGGCTGTCAACAACCTATTGAAGCTGATCTGACAGATCTTTTGAGGATAAGAAACAACAAACCAAAAAGTCAATCTCTACAATTTATTGTTGAAAGCCATCAACAAGAACCACTCTCTTGGTTTTGTGTGAAGATAAATATTTGAAAAATTCAATAGTTTTTTTTCACTTACCATATTGAAAAATTTTAGAAACTTGACCTTTTAAATACAGGTTTAAACTCATTTTAAGTGTTATAAAATTACAGTTTCAAAATCAAATTTTTTATGCTTTAACAGGTGCTGTAGCTGGATTTTTTTTGAATGGTCTCATTAAATTGATACTATTTTTTTATAAGCCAAAAACATAATTTTTTTTGTGATAATGTTTTCCCATTCTCTCACTTGCTTCAACCTACTCTAAATGAAATCGTGTTCGAAAAATGGGGTGTCCGTCTCCTTCTTGTATACGCCTATTAAATTAGTCAAATGGAGAATAAATTATAAATTAGACTATTGTTAGAAATCAGAACATAAATTCAACTGTTTTACCTCTTAAATTAGGTGCCATTGGTATATTAGCACCATCCTTTATGGTTAAATGTAGGAGAAACACACATTCAGTAAATTTTTGGTCACCCTCAAAAGTTAAAAATATAGTTTTTTAAACAATGTTCCCAATTATTGGGGGGACGCGTCTCCCCCGGCGACGACGCCCGTGTTTATTATCATGTACATTAATACAGATCTAAACAAAGGAAATATAAAACGATTTTACAAAACGTAATTCTAGATGCTAATGTAGGTGTAGTTTTTAAAATATTTTCGCACCATTTTGTGCTTACCTTTTAATAAAAGAAAACGAGATCCCCCAAACGAAACTTAAATCAATTCATGCAGCATGTTTCTCACATTCCAGAATCTAAAGCCTTTAAGGCTTAAAGTGGTTGTATGCAATTTTAGCAATACCAAAAGTCGTTACACCTCCCGAGAAAGATCAAGATGCTCTATAAAATAACGGAAAAGTGGGGAGCCTGCTTTCCCCATACATCCTTCACCGAAAAGCGCGCAAAACCGTTTTCGATTTTCGTGTCAAGAAGGGGGCGAAAAGTCTATGAAAAACGCATCAAAACTTTAAATGGGCAAAAAAAAAAAGAAGAATCCCTGCTTGCGCGCTCGGCATGCATTGAGGGCAGAAAGAGGTACAAACTAGCGCGGAAAATGATCCCCAGGGGGAAAAAAGGGAACAAAAAATAATCACAACGAGCGGCAGCAGCGCATATATATCCCCCTCCCAGCAAGTGTGGAACCCTGGAACTTATGCGAAAATAACACCCCCTGAACTAGAATAAGAGAAGCGTCGTCCTCAAAGTTTTAACGACCAAAGTTTATTCATATCGTCAAAAAATATCGCCGTGCTCCCAGCGTGGGGGGAAGAGAACGGAACGCATTTGCGAATTTTCACCATCATTCAAAAAATCCCCTTTCCTCCTCTCCAACGTCATCAGTCAAGAAATGCAGACGATATGTCGAAGGAAGAACCAATAAAATAAGGTGATGCTCCCTTTTTTTCGACGCTTCCCCAATTCACCAGGGCGTTCTAAATATTTCCTATTCGTCAATGCCAGATTCCTGGCCTGTCGCATCAGTTTTGCCGCCCTGTGCGCCCCTGAGATGGAATCTGCCGGCTGATCCTTTCTTTTATGCGACTCGTATGTCACTGTAACTTTATTCGATTCGATTTCTTTTTTTTAATTCGCCATCTTGTGTAGAGTTAATGAGAAATGAAAGTTTTTATAAATATGGAGAAATGGAGAGAAACTCGTTGAGGAAATAATGGATTATTCTTGAAGCTACAGGGAGTGGTAGAACTTTTTTTAAGTTTGAATTTTCGAAATCATTTCAACTCGTTTAATGTATTTATCAATATTCTCAGGCGACAGATTGAAATTATTTAGTAGAGGATTCACTATTCAAGACAACGTAATTAATGTTCAATAAGAGTCATAAACTTAAATTAATTTTTTGTTCTCGGTTTTTCTATATTTAAACGCATTTTTCAATCCAACTTTCTGTTTTTTGAAGTCAATTTTTTCTAGAATAAACGTAAAAAATATCATAAAAAGATTAATTATTTTCAAAATTTTTTTATTTAAGATGTTTTTAGTATAGAAGGATTGCGCTTTTTTAAGGAATCTTCAAACTAAAGCGTGATCTCAGTATTTAGGAAACATTTTAGTGAGGTCTTGCGTAATAATGCACATGTAATATTGTAATGAAATTTAAAATGTTTCGAACTTTTCTATGTTAATGCATCAACATAAAAAGCTTAAGGCATTTAAAATTTATATGAAATAATTTACATGTTACTAGCTCTACAATAAGGTTAAATTCCATGATATGGAATTATATTTAAGAGGGACTATCAAGACAAATACATGATACTTAATTTTAATAATGATATTAATAATTTTAATAAGGATATTCATAATTTTATTAAGGATATTCATAATTTTAATAATGATATTCATAATTTTAATAATATTATTATCTAGATAGTATCCTTCAAATTTATAGATAATATTCTTAACACCCCAAAACTATTTGAAATATATTTGTTTATGCAAAAAAAATAATTCAAAATTTAAGAAACTTCCAAAACAAAAGTCTCAAACGTTTAACTAAAAAAAGAGAAAATCTTATTAAATAGGAAGTTCAAGGGACCAGTTATAGTTTGAGTATATAAAAAATTGGCACTGATTTTTTTATAAATCAGGAAACCTTTCTCAGGATTTTTTGTTCAGTTAAATATTAAAAGAACAAAATTATCATGATCCTTTTTATTTTTATGTATAGTAACTTGTTTAAAACTCGATTGAACACGATTAAAATCGATTTTAAAATTGATTGAAAAAATTTAACACGAAACTGGACAAATGTTGCAAAAATTCACAAAAAGATAAACGAAATAGATTGTTTGCTCGTTCATAGCATGAATGTTTTACCGATACTCTTTTTGTTGAAGTTGTTGGATGACAGATGAGCTGGCTGAGCAAAAACTGTGTGTTTTACTGATGTGCATTAGAAGAATTCAATAATCATATTCAAGCATGCTACTTCTTACTTATTGGCTACAAGAACATTCAATAAATAAAAAGGGAACTTGCTTCAGAAAATGACTAGCCTGCCAAGTAAAACCTTTTGTATAACGATAAAAGCAACGCCCCTCTTCGTATCAGGTTTTATTTTTAGAAACTTCAGAACTTTAACTTAGTAATAAAAGTGAAATGAAACAACTCTTAGCTAAATCACGCGAACAAGTTCAATCCCTTTAAAACAAAAACGGGGTGATAGATGAATCCACATCGTTAAAACCAAATCAAAAACCGGCGATAAATTCATAAAAAAGAAACAATATCCTCCACTACTAATCAATAAATATTTCCACACAAAATCGGACTTCCGAATAGTTAAACACACGCTGTGACCCTCTCCCCAACGCAAAACAAATCCAATTTACAAATCAAAGCCAGGGCATTATCTTTTTGCCCTCGCTGCGCCCCATTGTTATTATTCAAGCTAAGCACAGGGGCCCCGGGATGCCAAATGACTGTGATCAGCGGCGCCCCTAACGCATGATCGCTTGTTGTCACGGGGCAGACCATATTTTGTTCCTGCCATTATCCGGGGCCTGCGAAATTACGGGGCTCGGGGCCGGGATGGATGGGCTTTTTGCGCTAGATCAATGTGCCACCCCCTCACCGGTCATTCGGGATTGGCGCTCTATCACCTGCAGACGATTTCTCTTGGGGGATTTATGGAAAGGATTGGGAATGTTCCTCTCCTTATCATGTATTGGGTTGGATTGAGTTGAAATACTACTCTATATGGGTGTCGAAAGTGCATCCTGTAGGGTGGTTGAAATCTTAATGCTAGTAAAAAGAACTGCAAAATTTGCAGTTGAAATGAATTTCAATCTGTGTTAATGTTAAAGCCGATGCAATAAGTAGTGGGTAAAACGTTCTTTTTCTATTTGGCAAAGTCAAAAAAATCTTAATCTATCAATCTTAAATCTATCTAATGATATAAAGCCGATACAATAAGTAGTGTGCAAAACGTTCTTTTTCTATTTAGCAAAGTCAAAATCTATCTTAAATCTTAATCTATTAATCTTAAATTTTAATCTATTAATCTTAAATCTATCTACTGAAAATCGTACATTAAAATATTAAAGGCTTCGTGTAGTGAAATTTTGAATTTAAAAATTATTATTGTTTTATTGTTGATATCGTCATCATAATACAAATATTTAGGAAAAATGGTCCCTATATTTTGCTAGCTACCATTTTATTTTCACACTATAATTTTAACTTCCTATAATTTACTTATTAACCTATTAGGCATGCGAGAGGAAAATAGTGAGAATCTCGGTCTAGAGTTAGGATGAAAAGGAAAATTAAATGAAAGGAACTAGAGATAGTAAGAGTAAAATGAAACGCGAATAACACTGATAATAGAGAGAGGAAGAGAAATTGAGAAAATAAGGGGCGGGAGATATAGAGAGATATTATTTAAAGTGAAAAGTGGGTGAATGGGAATAAAAAGAAGAGAAAACTATAATTCCTTTCCCATAGCTTTGTAAAAAGTAATTTATCTCTTTTAGTTAAATTAAAATGAAAAGTAATGGATAAAAAAATCATTAGTATTTTTCCCAATCACAGATTGGTGTAGCCAAATAAACTGAAAAAAAATGAAAGAATTCACTTAAAAAAAATTTTCAGATATTCTTGAACTTTATTAGGAGATTTAAGATCAATTTTAGATGACACTTAGAAGCATAACTTTATCCATTCTAAATTTCATTTTCTTTCTTTCTAAAAGTTTAATTCAAATTCAGTGTAATGAGTTATTATTTATTTAAGTGTCGAAATGAATGATTAGACAAAGGTATGTAAACTTCTTTTAAATTATAATTTTGGAATGGTATTTTTTTTACTTCGGGGAATTTTACATACCATTTTAATTGGAAAGTTAAATATGAAAATTGATTATCAATTACACTGATCTAATCAGAAATTTTTGCGTTTTAACTTTACCCAACGAAGATTTTAACATCAAAAAGGTAAAAAATAATACATATTAAAGGTTCAAAAGAAACATTATAAAAGTCCTTCAAAATAGAAAAAATCACAAGCATTAATGCATTTACCCTGATCTATCTACCTGTTGAGTTTATGTTCAGCAGTTTATGAAAATCTACCCGTTCCCGTTATGTCAAAAACAGTTAAAAAAATTTAACCAAAAAACGTTTCAGGAGGAGAGAAACCCCAGAACCCAAAAATAATGTATTGGTATTCCTTCTCATTGGTAATTTATGTAATCATCCTTCTCACTAAGAAACGCACGCAATTAAATAAGGAGATTGTGAAAAAAAAAAAGGTTCAACATTAAAGTAGGATGATCTCCTCAAACCTTACCGTCAGCCCTGTGACCTCAACTCCATTCTTTTGACCACTACATCTGCCCCTGCATCCCTCGCCACTGGTCAGGAGAGGTCTCCATCGATCTTCGGGCAACCCTGCGGCCCCTCCCCCGAGTATTTCTCCAACAGGGCTTTAGTTCATTGTTTTGGAGTGGCGCCCCTGCAAAGGGCTATCATTTCCCAAATTCGGATCGCTCTCCTATTGACCAACACCCGAGAATCGGTCAGTTTTGCGCCGATAAGTGGGGCTCCACGGGTTATGTTTACCGACTTCTTTTAAGGTACTGGCTCTCTCTATAAATCGATGGATGTATTTTTATCGCTTTTCTTTTCTTTCGAAGGGGGTAGTGCGTTTTATGGGCAGTGTCCGCGAGTAAACATCATCTTGATGTCCTGTTGTATCTTATATTCGGGTTGGGATTGTGTGTTTACGATGGACTTTTTTGACAGTGTCGAAGAAGAGTGGTGGGTTTTCTATAAATCGATTCAGATGTTTCGTCGGGTTTTTTTTAATGTAGGAAGGATTCTTTTACTTAGTCTTTTAGGAGGTTGCGTTTTATAGATAGTGTCCACGTAAACAATGTCTAGAGGGGTTTTTTATCGGGAGAGACTACATTGTGGAAATGATTTTACATCGATAAGCTTTTACAAAAAATAGTAGACGTTACATGTCTTCATCAAGTTTACAAAAAGTTTCAAAGTTCGAAGGAAATCCATTGATCCCCGAAACAATTGACAGCTTTTTTCCCACCTTATAATTGTGCAATAAATTTTCGTTGTTTTTATCTTCTTTGGTTTATTCCTTGTACGAGCATCTCTTGCCGTCAGGTTCAACTGTAGTTTAAGATTTATAAAATATCATGAAAAAAGCTTAAGTTTATTTTTTAATTTCTACACTGGCATTTTAAAGCCCATGTTGCTGAATACCTTTGATTTTATTTTTTACATGGCAAAGGTTTTTTATCCTTTTATAAGACATTTGTGAGTTAGAATCCATTCACTGAAAATTTATAATTTTAAACCTTGTGCTTTGTTTAAACTTTTGAATAATTTTGAAAGCTATATTGTGATACAACTTTATAGGTTTATGGGGGTTAAATTAATTTTATTCATTTAATTTTGACGAGTTCAAATTAAAATAAATATAAAAGTATAAAACACTCGGTGAAGGTAATAATCAATGAAATTTATACAGAAAAACTGAGATTAATCTTTTTAATTATTTATCATGATATTTTAGAAATTAATTAAATAAAATATATCCAATTATCTATTTGTGGGTCTATCGGTATATTTGTATTTCTTCATAAAACTTTCGTTCATTTGTTTACAACGAAAGTCTTGATCAGATAAGTTATTCAAAAATATTTTACTATTTTAAACATTTATTCGAATGTACAGGGGAGAGTGGGGATACTTGAGCATATGTGTTGAGCATAGGGGATACTTGAGCTACCCCAATTTTCTCCACTATATGATGACTTTTCGTTCAAAAACTGGTGACATGTGAACATATTTACAGTTTTCTACATTTGATGAAAAAATCCCATACCACATTATCATTTAAGGGGTGTAGGGACCATAGGGTTTTCACGTATCTGAAGTAAATATTCAGAGGAGTATTTTCATATTATTTTGTAATTAAATTTTTGTTTAAGGATGGATCAACATAAACAGAATTAATTGTTATAATATCAGGTTTATTTTGAATCTATGTTCATTAAAAAGTGCGCATGCATTATTTAGTAAAAGCCCCTTAAACAAAAAGGGTACTGGTGGGTATACTTGAGCCACTTAGAGTGGGGATACTTGATCCATACCAAATCCTATGGTAAAAATGATATGCAAATCATTAAGTAACTTACTTTATTATAAAAGGCTATGAACTTGTCATTATACTTTTTTAAATTATTTTTTCTTCTCTAGCTCAATTTAAAACTAATTTTTCTAAGTTTAAAATATCTTACGAAAATAACAACTAATGCAATATTTTAAATTTAATTTGGTGTTAAATTATCCGTTTATAATTTTTAAAATTTTATCTTCAATAAAGTTTTTGAAATTTTGCACAAGAAAGTGTATTTAGAGTTGTTTCAAGAATCCCTCGATCACGGCTCATGTATCTTCCTCATGGGGATACTTAAGCCACATTAAAAAAATTTTAACTATATGCTATGGATGGGTTAAATGTGTTTTGAGAAATTAAAAACAGTTACAGAACATGTGATTCAAATATATTTTCTGTGTATTAATTTTGAAAATTTCTTGTTCTTAGCTGATAGGAAATGGGTTTGCGAGATTCTGAGCAAAAAATAGTTTTGGAATATTTTTATTTATTTATTTTTTAACATAGGGAAATAATATGAATCTGTGTTTCCCAATATTCACCCCTAACTACTTCTCTAAATTATTTTGAATACATAATGTGTTCAGGAGGTATTAGGATTACACAGAATAACCATTAAGCAATGAGCAAATTTGTCTCAACAAGTTTGTTCCCAGCAACCAGTTTTACCTGACTCGGGGCCGCAGTATTTGAAACACTTCGTCCACGTCCCAGCACAAAATAAGACATTTCATCCTCCTCAAAAACAATAAAAAGCGCATATTAACGCTGAAAGGGCCATTAGGCACCGCTCTCCCACTTCATAAAACGGACAACTCCTCTTAATCCCCCGAAATAAATTCTTTCGACCCAGCCTTTGTGCTCAGATTAAAAAAAAAGATCATAACTCAAGCGCCCTCTGATGTGGACCGCCGCAAACTTCGCGCGCACGTTCGGACTCGTGATAAATTATTCGAACAAGAGAGAGAAAACGATTCCATTCAAGCCCAAGATAGATCGTCCGAGCAAGAAGAAAATAACAACATCGGAACAAAATGGCGGACAAGAAGAAATACGCCGAAATTTCGTGTTTTAGAGCCCCGCTGCGAGGAGCCTCTAAAAGGTGTGAAGATGAAGGGCAGCCGAGGTGATTTTTATGTCTTCATTATTTCAAGCTTCGCCGCAGTGGCATGGGGTGGACTCCCCCCTGTCTCTCTCTTTCCAAACGTCTCTTTTGTTGTTGCTGTTTTGGGTCGTTTGCTCTCCATTTTGCCGAGAGCGTAGCGAAACACATTTGAAATATATACTCGTCTGTGAAAAGGGAGTGAAAAAAGAGAGAGAGAGAGAGAGAAGTAGGCGGAGTTGTGGTGTTTAAAGACTGGTCATTTTCTGAAGGAGTTGTTGCCTGGAGGGGTTTTGAATTGTGCGCGGTGAAATTGAAACAAAGTAAATGAGTGTTTGTATCCTGCTGTGAATGTTAATTATGTGACTGGTTTTTTTTATGTTTGGGTTTAATTTAAGAGGCAGCTTAACCTTCCTACCCTCTTGAAAAAATAGTCACATATTCCCCTCGTGGGGTCTCTGAGGACCCCATGCGTAAAACATGCCTATGACTCTAATAAAGGTTAAAAATTCCTTAAATGGAGAAGAATTGTCATTTTTTATTTCTAGAAAGATGCTTCAGAATAATTTATCCAATTTTTTTGGTATTTTTCTCATTTTTTTCGTCTTATTACGGCTTAAATGGGTTTCTTTTGATACACGTTTTTTATAACATCTGGACCTTCAAACAAGAATTAAATTACAGAAATGAACTACATTGAAGTTGTTTTACTTAAAATATTTATAATCACACTGTTTAAAGCATACTAGTTGATATACCCGGTCTTGCACGGGTAGAATTTAGTAGTTTATTTTAAACGATTTATGAAGCTGCATAGATTCTCTATTCTGCATTATCAGCTACCTGTCACCCCAGATTAATTTATTTAGTATTATGAAACATGTAAAGTTTGGATTCTTCTTTTTAAAATTGAAATAATACAAAAAAAAATGATCGGTTCAGATTTCTTAGTGAAATCAGTATCTCGCTTGCTTATGTAAGTTTTAACATAAAATTGGTTTTTTTCTTCATAACACTGTTCTACAAATTTGACCTTCAAAATTTTTTCCTTGATGAAAATAGTCAATTCTTATAGATTTTGGGTCGCTGAATACGAAAATCACCATTAAAATTCTCATTTGACTCAGGATTTTCGGGGAACAGCCCCTCCCCCTTTTTACGTTTTTCGACGACCTTATAACTTTTAACTCGATTTTCAGGGTCAAAAAGCATTATTTTAGTCTTCAAATTGCTCCCCAGTTAACAAGAAATGTTCAAATTAATAAAATATGATAAATTTATAACAAATGGATAGGGTTAAGGGGTAATTACCCCCCTAAAAATACAAAAAAATAGCTAAAAATTATAGAGGTTTCTATACGCTATTTTTTCCTCTTATTTTTTACGCAAATCCCGTTTGAAGGGTCCTAACCCTTCCCCAAGGACCCAAATTTGATGACAATATGCAGCAATAATTTTTACTAAAAGCGGTTGAGGTGTTAGCCTCCCAGAAGTCCCCGCGGAAGAGTTCGGAAGACTTCCAGAATCGCGAAGGCGCTCGCGAGTTCAGGAATTAATGTCGATGATTTTGAAAAGATTACAAATGATGTTTTTCTTATATTTTGGGTGTATCCTAAGTAGAAACTCTTCATTTCTTTAAAAACTGACCGGTTTTCGGGAGTGAGGATTCCATGTTTCAAGATGTTAACAGATGCACGGCTGTGGATAACAATTAGGGGGCATCCCCTTAAAAACTGAGGGTGATGGAGGAAAATGGGTGTCATATTTGAATTCAGCAGATCATTATACACAAGAATCATCTGAAATTCAGTAAGTGGCTTAAAATTTTTTTTGTACAGCACAGTTAAACTCTAAGTGCGGCATTGAACCCTTCCGTGGGTGCTCTGGGGGCGCTCTCACCTCAACCGCTTTTAGCAAAAATCATTGCTGCATATTGCCATCAAATTTGGGTCCTTGGGGAAGGATTAGGACCCTTCAAACGGGAATTGCGTAAAAAATAGGAGGAAAAAATAGCGTATAAAAACCTCTATAATTTTTAGCTAATTTTTTGCATTCTTAGGGGGTTAACTACCCCTTAAACCTATCCATTTGTTATAAATTTATCATATTTTATTAATTTGAACACATCTTGTCCCCTGGGGGGCAATTTGAAGATTAAAGCAATGCTTTTTGACCCTGAAAATCGAGTTCAAAGTTATAAAGTCGTTAAAAAACGTGAAAAGGGGGAGGGGCTGTTCCCCGAAAATCCTGAGTCAATTGAGAATTTTAATGGTGATTTTCGTATTCAGCGACCCAAAATCTATAAGAAATGACTATTTTCATCAAGGAAATTTTTTCAGTGTAGAACAGTGTAATTCTTCGAAATCACATTCTGGACTTCCGTAAACACTCATAAATATTTGAAAGCATTCTTATTTTTCAAAGAAGACTGAATATAAAAACCTATTTACAATCAACCATGAATTTATATTGTTTTTGTAAAGAATGTGTTCAACAGGAAGTAATGGCGACAGTTGTCTGAGTTTTTTTTGCTGCAACTGTTAAATACTCAAAAGATTTCTATAAATAGCATATTTTTCTTAGAATGTGAATAAAAAATTTAAGAAATAGCGAGTGATTCAATGTATTTAGCCGCAATCTTCTTTTTGTAAAAAAATGACAATTTCTACGAAAATATCTTTCTAATATTTCTCCAAACGTTCTAAACAAACATGCAAACCTTTTTTTATCTATAATACAACAAAAAATAAAATACTAAACTTTATTTGATACTGTTTTACCGCCATTCATGGCTGGGGTCTCAGAAGACCTCAGAGGGGGAATATGTGACTATTTCTCCCAAGACACTTAAAAATGGAATAATAACTCCAAAATTTTTACCCATTGTAAAACTTTGCGTAATTAAGGAATAGTAGCATCGGAAATTGTCAAAACAAAAATACATGGGAGATATCAAGCGTCAAAGTGCGTCTAGGGTCGAAAAAGACCCCAAAGGGGTAGGAAGGTTAAACTGGTTTCTGCTCATTTTCTCTACTTCAAAGAAAAATTCCCCCATCAAATGATCCTTAAAGTATATTTTCGTATTCCCACGGAAACCCATTAATATGGGAAGGAAAGGGAAAATGTGTAAATTTCCCTTCCAATCATTAATTTCGTTAAATAATTCCAAATCAACAAAAAAAGACTCAATTATATATTGCTTACCTTACAAAGTGTCCAATCCTTACAGCAAGAAGCCTAAAACAAAAATCATTACATTATTAAAGTATTTAATGAGAAGATCATTTTATAATTATTCTATTATAATTTAATTTCTGTTTGTAGTATATCATCTAAAAATTGATTGTTATGAAAACTAAATTAAGAAAAACATTTTTATACTTTTGATGAAGTATAAATAATAGTAAAAGACAGTACAGAACTAAGCAGTGATGTGATAAATAATGTTTTTTTAAGAGAAGAAATTAGTTTCTTTTTTTCAACTCAAGTCTAACAATAGAAACAGAAAAATGTTAATCAAATTTAATAAATATATATTTTGTACAATGAAACGTAATGTCGTTATAAAATAAAATGAAGCTGGTATTTAAAGTTGTATTAAAAAATCAAACATCTCTTTGTTGGATAATGGATTATTGCAGTCAAATTTTTTTTAATCATAATGAGTTCTGAATGGCTGAAAACCTCCAAAAACATTTTAATTTACCTTTAAAAGCCCTAAATTTTAAGTTATTTTCAATTAAAAATAGTTTATTTTCTGTCCAAGCTGAAACAGTTTGTGACGTTAAATGTGCCTTGCTTCTGCTTGTTGTTATCATCCCACTTTGAAAGATTGGAAAGACTGAGCTCTAGTTTTTTTACATCCTAGTTTTTCGATGAAAACGGTGTTTTCACATTTCCAAAAGACACATGTGACGTCACATTGATAGGAGTATTCGAATATGTCATAATTACCTTAAAAAAGTTTGTGGGAAAAGACAAGCGTATATTTGGAATCAGGAGATAATTTTTAATAAATTAAAATTGAATATTTGGAATTTTAAGAGCTGCTGCAATTCTCCATTTTAAATAAGTATAAAACTACGTAAGAAGTACATGAATGTTTAAAATATAATGTTTATTTTTTCTTGAAAGGGGTATTTTTAAACTCCTAGTGAGAAAACCCTTATCGTTAGATGATAACGTATTAGTTTTGAATTACATAATATTTGTGGAAATTCTATATAAAAGTAAATGTGTAGGGGAGAGTGGGGCTATTTCGCACATGGGGCACATTCGGACAGATGGCATTTCCCCTAGTAATTATTAATTTAAAAATCTGAAAAAATACCAGTAGATGGAAGCATGACTACTAGGGTGTATCGAAAAAAACTTTTTTTTGATTTTGATGATGCCTTAGTGCGGAAAAGTTGTCTAAGGTGGCAGAGAGTACCTGTGAATTTTTTCAGAATTTTCGGATAATATCTTGAGGTGCCGCCAAGGCCCTGAAGGTCCCCATGTTAATCCAATGGAGCGCGCAAGCCAAGAAGGCCGAAAATTGGTTTTTCGCCCCTCATTTCTATCCTAATCACACGACGAACGTATTCACTCGAGTTATGGACCCTATATTATCTAGGCTATCCGACAAAACTTTAATAATAGCCTAAATCTGTATATTACGTTTTTTTATATGCCCCAATTTCGTGGAAAATTGCGTATTTCCTCGTTCAAATCAGAGCCCACAATCAACATAATATAGAGATTTAGGTTATTATTCAAGTTTTGTCGGATAGCCAAGATCATATAGGGTTCATAACTCGAGTGAAGACATTCGTCGTGTGATTAGGGTAGAAATGAGGGGCGAAAAACCAATTTGCAGCCTTCTTGGCTTGCGCGTTCCATTGGATTAACATGGGGACCTTCCGGGCCTTGGCGGCACCTCAAGATATTATCTGAAAATTCTGAAAAAATTCACAGGTACTCTCTGCCACCTTAGACAACTTTTCCGCACTAAGGCATCATCAAAATCAAAAAAAGTTTTTTTTCGATACACCCTAATGACTACCACCTCCTGCATGAATTTTCAAAGCTCTGAGCCATTTTGTTGTCTACTTACTAGAAATTTGCTAGCGTTAGAAGCAACAAAGTAAATTTTCTTGTCATTTTGTTGGAGTAAAATATCAATCAAAAATAACTCTCAAGTGGACATGCAGCATTTTATTCAGTAGAGGCACTACTAAAGTAAGTTTCTAGAAAGGTTTTATTTCCCTGTTTTAATTATAAATATCTTGTTGGGACATGGTAAGCTTGAACTGGTAGATGGGGCACATTCGCACAACAAACGATGGGGCAGATTCGGACGGTGCGAATGTGCCTCATCTTTCCCATTTTTGATTATGAAAGTGATTTATATGTTTATAAGTGCAGTATATTTAATAACTTGAAGTTTAATTGTTTTTTATTGTAATTGTTTCAAAATTTGGTGATAATAGAAAATAACATCTTAAAGAAAGCTTCAATTTTAAGGAATTTAGACCCAGATTTAAACATTGAAGAAATAAATATCCCTGATAATTGTTTAATACCAATTGACTTGGACTTGATTTTATTCTAGTAGAATTTGCTACAAAAAAGAAAATTTTGTTATGTTGGTCAAATAGAAAATTTGGAATTGAATGGTGCTTATTTAAAATTAATGATGAAGAACTTTAAAATTAATGACGAAACTTTTATTTTCCCAGTAAGTTATGATTCATACAAAAAGATAATATCGTATTAAAAGTTCCCCAACCGTCAGTTTCAGGTGTTAATAAGCGAGCTGTTGGTTCACTTTTCTTTTCGAATAAAACCTGACAGTTAAAATATTGGTTGAACTTTTTCTAACTAATTATATTATGTGAAGTATGTCAATGTGTTCAACTCTTCAACTCTTCATTACTACAATTTTTTTCCTCATAAAAAACCTAGATGTTCAATATTTTCTGAAGCTGTTTTCTTTTTGTAAAAAAAATCTTCAAATTAGAGGGAAAATATGTAAAAGTGCCAAATATTTTGTTTAATTATCCTTACTTTAAAGTACAATAAACTGTTTAGTTTGTAAAAATAATTATTTTATAATTTTTTTCATGTGTACGAATGTGCCCCACACGTGTGCGAAACTGCCCCACCCATGGGGCACATTCGCACGAAATTTCTCGTTTTTTAGATTGATGATATAGGTTAGAAACTCTAGATGAATGCGACCAGGTATCGTTCTAAAATATCGGGATAGGTCTTAACTTTCATTTGAATCCAAGTTTGTTTCAATATCTCATCTAGATGCAGAGAAATATGCCGAAATGCACTTTTTGTGCGAATGTGCCCCGTTCTCCCCTATTGGACATTTCAGATAAATTTTCATTACATAAGAAGTATAGAAGGTAATGATAAAACAACTTTGAAAAGAAACATAGATAAATTAAAATTTGGAAGAAATATTTGCAGAATAATTTAAATTAAAGTGTTTCATAGGTGATCAAATCTTGATATTTGAATTGGTAATCTTGAGAAGTTTCCTATCAAAATTAAATTATTTATTGGTTACTAGCGGATATGCCCGGCCTTGCACGGGTGGAGTGTATAAGTATTTTTATTTTGAGTTTTCTTAAAATAGATTTATTATTATGTAAATCAGCAATAACCAATCTTCCCGGTATCCCAGGCACCTCTCTCCTATCCCAGTGTTCCCGGTAATTTTAAAATCCCGGTGTTCACGGTAATTTTTTCCTGTCCCGGTGTTCCCGGTAAATTTTCTTATCCCGATGTTCCCGGTAAATTTTCTTATCCCGATGTTCCCGATAATTTTCCTATCCCGATGTTCCCGGTAATTTTTCCTCTACCGATGTTCCTGGTAATTTTTTCCTTTCCCGGTGTTCCCAGTAATTTTTCCTCTCCCGATGTTCCCGGTAATTTTTCCTCTCCCGATGTTCCCGGTACGTTTTCCTATCCCAGTGTTACCAGTAATTTTTAAATCACAGTGTTCCCGCTCTAGTAAATTAATAAATCTAGTGAACAAAGTAAAAAATTGAAACTAAAATAAAAGATCTAGTAAATTTAAAAGTCTAGTGAACCGCTTCATTTGAAACAATGTTTTATTTTTAAGTCGTTTTCCATGAAAAAAAATTTACACTCTTCCATAATAATTTAAATTTTAAAGGAAAATATCTTAAAATAGGGGAAAGTAACGTTTCAAAATAAATTTTTTGAATTTATTTTGATGTTTTTACAACTGATAAAGCTTTTAAATGGACAATTATAGAGTTTTTCCTGTTAAAATATTTGATTTTTGGAGGTTTTCATCTCGTTAACAATAGTGAGTCGAGCAGATCTACTCTGGTAGAGAAATGGAGAAATAAGCGTTTCGGGCTATAAATTCGTTAATTACTCGAAAACGTTCGGTTTTAAAGCTTTGAAAACTACCCCAAGTTACTCCCCGACTCGGAATACGTCTATACGTCGAGTTTGGTTTCGGTCCGTGGCCTATTTCAAGAGATTACCCCGGACATACCCACATACACACATGTTGTTGTTTCTAATCCCCACACTGTCTAGCGGCAGCTAGACATGATCCATGAGTCCATACACTCTTAAAAGGGCAAGCAAAGGTTCCGTCGCAAAAGTCTCCTTAGGTATGCGAAGACAAGCGAGAATGTGCTCTGGGGACGCACTCTCCACTCCGCACTTTGTACAAACAGGGAAAACCTTGTTACCCTACCCTACACACACATACATACACACATCGCCCGTTAGCCTTTTATTTATACAGAGACTAGCTGATATGCCCGGCCTTGCACGGGTGGATTGTATAAAATTTTTTAAATTAAGTTTTCTCAAAATATATTTATAATTTTTAAAGCAGCAATTACCAATCATCCCGGTATCCCAGATGCCTTTTTCCCTATCCCGGTGTTCCCGGTAATTTTTCATATCCCGGTGTTCCCGGTAATTTTTCATATCCCGGTGTTCCCGGTAATTTTTCTTTTCCCGGTATTCTCGGCAATGTTTCCTAGTGAGTCTGGTGAACGAAAATAACAAATTTGAAACAATAATAAAAGATCTAGTAAATTTTAAAGTCTAGTGAACCGCTTCATTTGAAACAATGTTTTATTTTTAAGTCGTTTTCCATGAAAAAAATTACTCTTTTCCATAAATATTTAAATTTTAAAGGAAAACATCTTGAAATAAAGGAAAATAACGTTTGAAAATAAATTATTTGATTTAATTTTTGTGTTTTTACAACTGATATAGTTTTTAAATGGACAATTATCGAGTTTTTCCTGTTAAAATATTTGATATTTGAAGGTTTTCATCTCGTTAACAATAGTGAGTCGAGCAGATCTGCTCTGGTAGAGAAATGGAGAAATAAGCGTTTCGGGCTATAAATTCGTTAATTACTCGCAATTATTCGATTTTAAAGCTTTGAAAACTATCTTAAGTTACTCCCCGACTCGGAATACGTCTATACGTCGAGTTTGGTTTCGGTCCGTGGCCTATTTCAAGAGATTACCCCGGACATACCCACATACATACATACCCACATACACACATCGCCCATTAGCCTTTTATTTATACAGAGATTCTTTTAATTTGTCGTGGAATTTTATACTGTATTTGTGTTTTAAAACTTTAAATTATGATGGAATAGTTTATAAGAACATCGTGTGCCTAATTTATCAAAACCATATATTTGACTTACAAACATGCTTTGAAATAAATGTAACTCTGACAGTTAATTAATTTCAAATTACATTTTTAAAATATCCCTTAAAATCAAAGGGCAAATCCAAGCGAAATTCTTTATTTTCATATCAAGTATAAAAAAGCAAACAGTTTTTATTAGTTTTTAAACATTACAGTCATTCCACTGTATGAATTATGTCCAAATATTTCCTGATTAAGGTTGCTAAATAAAGAATATCCCACAACTACTAACTACGATATCTGTTTTAAATAGTACTAATCATCATTCAATCTACTTAAGATAAATTAAATACACGGTTTTCCAAATAGCGCTAGTCGAAGAGCAGTAGAGTAAGGTCTTTTCCCCTGACTCTACTTCTCACCCGGAGTGGAAAGATGATAGGCCAAACAGAGAGTCAACTTCATATTCCTACTTTATTAATTTAGAGTTAACATGCCAAACAATTCAAATCAGACTAATAATTTCAAAACTAATAACCTAAACTAAACACAAATCAATTCATTAAATTTAAAACTAAACTAACTTCCTACAATTCAAATCCATAAACAAATTTCATACTAAACTAACTTCCTAAAAATTTAAAACTAATCACATTTAAAACTACCTACGCTACTAAAATTCAAGACAATAATAATCATTTCACAATTTCACATCATTTAAATTACAGTTGCCAAATGCTATTCCTCAAATGCTTATAGTTCACTAGATCGTCGAGTTGCAACATACTCCCGCCATTGAGGTCCGACCATTGGAGCTCAATCTAGTCCAACTCGACGAATGGATTCCTCATCTGGAAATTCAGGACCATCATCGGAGGTGGCAGGCGGTGGTGGGCATTCTAAGACGATTCGCATATCTGGAGCTTGAATGCCCGCAAAGCATGGAGCAATGCAATGGAGATCTGAATTTGGGAACGATTTTCTTTACAAAACTTTGTTCAGTAACTGTTGGCCCAGCAATCGAATGCGAGACTGTCCTTGGTCCACTAAGCACTTTACTTGATGAACTCATGTTAGTTTGTTTGGTTCTTCTGTTCCTACCTTTTCCTTTTACTTCTTTACTTCTTCTATTCCCTCTTCTGACTTTACGCTGGGGTCTAGCTTCGGGAAAATCAGCTTCTCTAATTTCACCCAAATCATTCTTTTCGTATTCCATACCGTTCATCATGCTAGTAGAGGGATCTGGCTCTACTATGATCACTTCAGCAATCTCGCTTGCTTCAGCAGAGAGTGCATTCACCGGCGTCTTCTTAACAACTGGTTCCGTCTCCATCAGCATCACTTCAGCTCCTCCGGCTGTTTCAGCAGATCCCACGTACTCCTTCTTCTCTTCAACAGAGGGATCTGGTTCCATCCCGATCATCTCATATCCTCCGGTTGTTTCAGTAGATCCCACGTTCTCCAACTTCTCTTCAACTTCTTCAATGACGGAGCTATCCGTCTCTTCTTTCTTATTCAGCATCGGGCCTGACCTTCGTGCTGAATATTGTACTCCTTTCTTAACTCTAAATTTCCATCTTATAATTATTTCGTTCAAATCTTCGGCTTCTTCTATTTCTTTATCTACGTTATCCTCAGTATAAAATGGTAGTAAATCTTTCTCTATCTGCTTCAAATATCTTGATTGTACTTCTAAAACTTCTAAATCTTCCTCCAATGAATCCAAGTCTAATAAAGGTTCCTTTAACTTAACCTCCAACGACTCTATTAGACTCTGTGCCGAACTTCTAATTCTGCCCCTCTGTTTTCTTAAAACGGCTTCCGAAGTCATCCTTCGCACATCCCGGCAGGGATGCCACAATTTTCCAAATAGCGCTAGTCGAAGAGCAGTAGAGTAAGGTCTTTTTCCCTGACTCTACTTCTCACCCGGAGTGGAAAGATGATAGGCCAAACAGAGAGTCAACTTCATATTCCTACTTTATTAATTTAGAGTTGACATGCCAAACAATTCAAATCAGACTAATAATTTCAAAACTAATAACCTAAACTAAACACAAATCAATTCATTAAATTTAAAACTAAACTAACTTCCTACAATTCAAATCCATAAACAAATTTCATACTAAACTAACTTCCTAAAAATTTAAAACTAATCACATTTAAAACTACCTACGCTACTAAAATTCAAGACAATAATAATCATTTCACAATTTCACATCATTTAAATTACAGTTGCCAAATGCTATTCCTCAAATGCTTATAGTTCACTAGATCGTCGAGTTGCAACACACGGTATATTTAGCGTAATTCTATTTAAAAATCACTCAATTTCATGACGGGTTCTGAATGTACTTAAATGTGCTTTTAATTTCGTCATTTAAACACATTACATGATCCGTCATTTCCTGTCTTTTTAATTTCTCCTCATTGGGGGAGCTCCCACCCCATCACAAGTGATGACGAAACGGATTAAATGACACCCCTTCTTTAATGGCATCATCGAGAATTATTAAAGCAGGGGGACATTAAAAAAAGACTCCCCCTCCGATCAAAAGTCATTTGAGTTCATCAAACGATACTGATGATGGGAGCATAACGAACGTCAATGTCTTTATAAAATTGGAATAAAAGCGACAATGATAATAATAATCGATGGAGTAAAAATCGTTCGAACAAAAAGTCGGGGTTGAAGAAGAAACACAGTGTCAGTACTAACAGCCCGCGAACCGTCCTTATAAATCACGATTGTCACTTTTTTTATTGTTATTATTTTGTCCTCGCTTTTTCATTCCGGCCGCCATTTTTCGCCGCTTGAAATTGCCGGGTGGAGAGGGGGCAGCCATTTACGTGATGAATGATTCTCCGTCAGGCTGAGTTATCGGAATTTAAAACTCTCGGTATCGGTCACTCATTCGAAAATAATTATTATGCGACGGGGCTTTTTTGTGATTGGACCGCTCTGCGGGGTTTAATCACTGCTATTAGCCAATAACGTTAACCCTGTTTAAATAGTTGGGGAAACTAAGGCGGGTCATTACTCAGGAATGTTACATTCATTCATTCATTCATTTCAGACAAATGAATGGAGGAGTTCGTAATTAGAGACTGTTCTTAAAGTGAGTGGTGAATGCCCATCTGGTTTGTTTGAAAAGGTGCCAGCTCTAATGAATTGATGGACTGTCCGATTGGGGGAATTAGAGAATGGAAAAAGAGAGCGGTTTTGCGGATGCAATTTTGACAATTAATTACTGCATTCTTCTCATTTGTATTCTCTGTTGATGTATAAGTGGCATTTTTTTAGCTTGTTGATATTAATTTTTTAATTCACAGTTCCTTCACTAGTTTTTTTGACTAACTACATTCTACATTAAAGAATTGATTATGATAAGGAAGAAAAATGAGTTTTAGTTAATATGAATTGAACAAATCACCTAAATATTTGTCATACTTTTTAAGGTTAAAAGTGTTTCTTGGTAATTATAAAGTCTTTTTTATTCCTTGACACTTGACTTTCCTACTGTGCATACCGGGGACATATTTTGAAAATATATTTCTTCTAAACCTCTATTAAATTTATTTTGCTAATCATCAAATTACTTGGAAAGATTTTATAGAGAATCAATTATGTACATATTATATTGTACTACTCTAAATCCGCCTCTTTTATCTACAGTTACTATGTAACTCTTGTTCCGCCCGAACATGCCTGGTATGCAGCTGAGCGCCCTGGACTGTCCTTGTAGTGCTCCGGCCCTAGAAAAACAGTTCATCCTTTCACCAGTTTAAGGTGAAAGGTTGGGCTGTTTCACCACAAACTTGGTTCAAATTTAGCTGCAACCTAAGGTTTGGTTAAAGATTTCACCAAGTTTTCGGTGCTTTCTCTATGTGAAATCCGGTGCTTTCGCTTAGTGAAAGCACCGAAAACTTGGTGAAACCTGTTATAGGTTGCAGTTAAATTTGAACCAGTTTGTGGTGAAAGGTTGAACTTTTTTTAAACAGTGTACAGAACTGGCCGCATAAGGAGTTTAAATTTGGAAAGAAATTATAAAACTTCTGCTGCTGCTCAGCCATCGCCTCTCATATCTTGCATTGGTGCTTCCCTGAAACAGCTGTTGAATGAGAGGGATGAGGTCTTTGATCTAATATTGCGACCTGGTCTTTTGAACGTGGTCTAGTTAATCTATCCCAAGGGGGATAAGCAAGTACAAAAACATCAACACAACTCTAAAAATATAGAGATACTATTCCTATACTATGATAATGAACAATCATTTGAAAACATTAGAATGAAAATAAATATAGAAAATTAGTGCAGTGACGGATAAGTTATACATCGTTGCTAATTTTCTTCAAATGAAGTAAAATGAAGAAAATTTCAAATGTTATTGTGCACACGATTGGTTAATAAAGAATTAAAGATTGATAAAGAATTCTTTACCTGTGTGGATCGTCGTAGTAACAAAGCAGTTATTCAATTTATTGCCACATAAACTCCGTTAACACTCTACCTGTAAGATAGATCGATAGTCTAGAACAAGATCGGAAATAACTGTCATTTTCTTCCATCACCAAGCTTCGAAGTGCTGTTATTTTGATTTTTCAGGGTCGGATAACATCGGAGCCAAGAATTTACAGCAATGCGAATCCGAAATCGAGAAAAAACAAGCTCAAATATTATTATAACAACATCGGGCCGTAACGCGCGAGGAACCGACCTTCCGCATTTGTTTTTGATGCACACACATTTCGAGCAGCTCGAACCGTGATACCGATGGGTTTGAGACCTAATATTCCAGAATAGAGCCGAGGAATAAATAATAACAGAGAAGGCAGGCCCTGGTAATCTCCTGTAAGCCCCATCAACCAAGAAAAGAGGCCATTTTCCTCTCCATAGACCCTGGAACATTTTCCAAGTCCTGTATATCGTTTGGGGAATTGGATTGAAGCCTCTTACGCGAGCAGTTTATATTTTCAGATCGTTTGGTTATGATTCGATGGTTACTTCACAACTCACTGATCGCACGTTCTGTGGATTGAATGTTCTCAAAAATATATCGAGCCGATTTCGAAGGTTGTATTTGTCCTATAAGGGTTGGAATCATCCTATATTCAGGTTTTGCAAGAGTTGCCTTTTTTCCTCATTTCCACAACAAACACGCTTATAAAATTTACATTGGAATGATTCCCATTTCATTTGAGTGCATTTTTGTAATATTTCCAATCAACATAATAAATTTTAGAATAAAGCCAATTCATTTTAAGTTTTTTTTTACAGAAAGCACGCTTTGGCAGTTGGGATCAAGCTAAAGATGTGTCTCCTGTGAGATTAAGAAAAAGCAAACTCCCCGATTCCTTTTTCGTAGTAAGATGTGGTGAGCGAGTGCTCTGATTGGTTTCTCAGCTACTGATTGTCATAATCTGAAGAGTGAAACGACAAAATTTTCATTTTGGATGATTCCTCCAAATTGTTGTTGTTGTTGTTGTCGTGTGCCACTTGGAATACCCAAGCTCCACAAGGATTCAAGGCAAAATGGATGCGGCTCCTGAGAAAGTGAGGCCCATAAATGGCAGGAGTCCGACTTCTGCCTCATGAGATGATAGATGCTGCCACTATCTATCGCCACCTCCACAATTTTGCCATGCATCTGAAGGGGAGGGAAATAGTCTCCAGACACCTGGACCCAAGGTAAACTGCGCCATGACCGACCTCAGGACTTTCGGACCCACAGATTTAACGAGCACGTACTCCGCATATACTCGATGCATATATTCCTCCAAAATAAGGATCCAAATTGAAACAGTTTAAATGAACCTTTACGAAGTGAAATAGGGGAATATGCGTCGATTTTTACATTGAATAGAAATTTTATAAAAAAAATTTATACGCAATCAAACCCGCTTTTAGCAAGCTCAGACAGTGGCAGAGCCAGAAAAAAATTTTGGAGGGGTATATTGGAATTGGAGGCGGTATGGGGTTGGGGTAAGTTTAGCTCATTTCTATGGTAAAAAAGAGAAAAATTTGTAACTTTCTGAGGAGTATATACTCAATTCCCTGTCCCTTTGACTGCGCCTCTGAGCTGAAATGTATCAACTCGGTTTTAATACAAGAAGATAAGCAGAAATAAGCGAGCAGTTGGGATCATGCGCGGATCCAAGGGGGTGGGCACTCTGGACAGTGCCCCCGCTTGGACCCAAAAAGGTTACCAAAATGAGTTAAACCCTATTTTTTCAAGTCAAATTTCACAATTTTTTTCTGAGGGAGGACCCTCATACCCCACAGCGGCACCACAAGGTGATCTGGCATGATACTTTTTTATAAAGTACCCAAAATTTTTGATTTGACTGGATGATTTTTGATTTGCCCCCCTCGGAGTCGTGCTGGATCCGCGTCTGGTTGGGATACAATAATGTGTGTTCATAATAATAATCCAATAGTGTTTAGACATAGTCATCTAGAGCTGGATGGCCTGGACAGTTAAGATGATGAGTCATTCTTTCCGTCGAAAGCTTTCGAACGATTGGTTAAGGAGCGGGGGAAAACACGAGAAGCTCGCGCTTATTGGAGGTTCGCCACCTTGAAGACGGAGAGAATGACTCATCGAGGCGAAGTGTCCAGGCCTCCATCTAGATGGTTTAGAGCAGTGGTCATGTAGTTTCGGCTTCATCTTGCAAATTTAGTAAACATTTTTAAAGTGTAATAAAGTCTAAAAAGTAGATAATCATTTCTCAAACTCAATTTGATGCATTAAAATTATTGTAATGTAGTATACATGCAAACCTGCATACGCTTGCCAAAAGGTTTCAACGTCCTAGTGAATTGGAAACCAGTTTTGAATAGAAACATGTTTTAAGATGATTCTGTTTTGAGTCTCTAAAAATAAACAGTATAAATTTCAGTGTTTTTTAGATTAATAAGCTTATCTCCTTCAGTTTTTTATGCATTGTATTAACAAAACGGGGTGCCGTCATGTAAGCTAACGACTCCATTTTTTTCAAGTTTTATAAAGTCGTTTTCTACGAATGATTTTAATGTTTTTCAGACGATCTTAGAGACAGTTGTTTTTGTCCAAAGCGTGCTCTTAATTTTTCTCGTCTCGAAGAACATCCTTTCTTTTTGTTATTTTTTCGCAGTAGATTATTTATCCGACGGAAGAAAAAAAGGGGACCACCTCATCCGTGAAAACTTTCTCCTCCACGCGCCGCGGCACCCCCCTTTTCGAACAAAAGCTCGTTTGTGTCACTTCCGAGTTCACACCACGCAAGAAAATTTAATCATTTTTTTCTCAACTCCCCTCTCTCGACTCTATTTTCTGTTTTAACGCCTCCCGCGAGCAAAGATGAACCCCAAAAAGTAATAACGCAAAGAAAAAAGAAGGGAATTTTTCTCGTCCCCTCGAAGAGAGAAAAAAAAACAACCATGAAACTCTCTGAGGGGAGGGGAATGATTATGAAACAAAAGCGGGAGAAAGAAATTTAAATCTTTTTGTTCCGCTCGTTCTTTCTTTTTTTCTTTGCTTCAAACACTCGCAGCAGGAGGAGATGTTCCTCTAAACTCGCACGGAGTCATCATCATCATCGAGGGAAGAATTAGCGAATCGAAATCGGCGAAGGCGTCATTTGTAAAGGGAAAGAACGGTTTTTGCAAATGACAGTTAACAACTCGGCATGGTCGTTTGACTTTACGACCTTCCCTCCTCACCCCGTCGTCAACTTCTTTTTTTTCTCCTTCGCCCCCACCCCCATCTGCTATCGTCTGCTGCTCAAGTAGTGGTTGATGACTTTGCCTCCAAGTCAAGTGATCTATGACCAAATGACGCTAATATAGTATCGAGATATCGACTGGTGCATTGCATTATGGACTCCTCAAGAGGCAGCAAACGATAAGAACAAAAAAAGAACAGTTTTTTTACCACTGTTCTTTTTTTTATTCGCTCACTGATTACGATTTTTTTCACCCTTCAACCCCACTGTTATTCGTGTTCCGTGAATCGGAATGATTCCTTAAGCCTTTTTAAATGCCGTTCTATTCTTTGATTAAGCGGAATTAATTCGCGTAGGTCGTTCTTCCATCAATCATGGCTGTTTATTGTTCGATTCTCGGTGACAGTGTCTTCATCAGAAAGTGTAATTATTTTAATACGCGATTACCGCATTCGGCAAACACTTTTCTCGAGTGATATAATTATAATGGAATTTTTTTAACTTGATATCTTTTGTCAAAGTTGGTTTGACGTGAAAAGGTGAAGTAATTTAAGCGTGAATTTTCACGGTTAAGAATTACATAATATTGATTTTCTCATAATGGGGGTTAGATCAATTTATGACCAAATAGTGAAAGTTTAGAAAATAGTTCAGTCATTATTTTAGAAGGTTTAAAATTTGTTTACTTTTTTATATAACTTTTTAGGAAATAATAGACTTTTTATATTTAATCTTCAAGACCAAAAGAGGTGATAATGACACTCAAGAGATCACTGAAAAAAGATCGATTAAGGAAAATATTCTTCTAGGAATACTCAAGTAGTTGATTACAACAAGTTTGTAGTTTCCTTGAAGCTTTCAACTACTTTTTGTTATTTTAGTACTTCAAAAATTTTAAATGAATATACTAAGAACAATGATGAATGAAATGAAGGAAATGTTAATCATGAAGTTACAATTATCATATTATAGAAAGACTCGAAGAATATTTTGTAATTAGAAAATTTATTTCTTGAGATCCCTGTCTTTATATTTTTATTTTGCTGCATTTAAATTTTAACTAACGTAAAATACAATCGGTTTTTGTTTTCACTCAAGTATTGTCTATCTATAAAATTGAATATTTCTGTTACCAAAATATGTTTATGATTTCTAGAAATCCTTATGGTGTCTTAAAAAATATTTGAAAAGCAAACATTGTGACAGAGCAGAAAGGAATTTTTTTCACACACAAGTCCTACTAAAAATAGGTGATACAAAATATTGATTATTCTGAAATCAAATTCTTCAATTTCAGTATTTTTAAAATTGGGTAATTTTTTTCACCTTGTGTTTAGTTAGTTACTGGAAACTTTAGCATTAGTTTTTCGGAAACTTTAAATGATTACCCAAAATTATGCTAATTGACAACTTTGTCATTATTTCCCATTTTCTAGTCCCCAATCAAATTTTTGAACTAACTGAAAAATTGTACATATTTTATAATATTCAGCATCTTTAAAAGATATCGCCTTTAGTTCAATGAAAAAACCTCAAAATATTTAAAAAAGAGCTTCTTTCAATTCAAAGACAAATTGAATTGTTACCTTATAAAAGCAAGTTTACACCAAACCAAGCAAATCTCAAAATCAATCTTTCTAGATCAACCAAACTGTTTCTGTAATAACGGTAAAACAATAAACCTTCATGGGTGGCGTGGCTCCACTAATGGGGAAAAAACAGTCCTTCAATGTAACACTTAACAACGTCAAAAAAGCGAAACGCACCCCCGACTGAGCATCTGTTTCTCCTTCTGGGATGCGCACATGACGCTTCCATTTACCGCTAACTGGGACGATTTACAACAGGGAGGATGGAAACAAAAAGGTTCCACTTGCCCCTTTCCATATTTCACACCTGTTGAAGGGAAGTTTTTTCTCCAGTGCAGTTTGAGTGGTAAGCAGCAAAAGCCCATTCCAGGTTTTTTGGTGGAACTAATCAGAATCTATAGGGCGAGAGACGGGCTTGGTAATTGGTGTTCGATGAACGAAATTACGAAAGTTTTGTTCTTTAAAAAGTGACGCATGCTGTGAGTGTACCATATGGAGCTAATTCAGGGAGTCATTTTGTCAGAAATGGGGGTTTTCTAGTCGATTCTTGGGGTGGATCCTTTCACGATTGATATGGACAGTGATTCAGCTTTTCCGAAACGTACCAGTTGGTACTTTCGGGAGTCCAATTCTATCAAATTTTGAGATTTTTGGTGGGTTTGGGATTTTGGGAGCTGTTTCTTTCTTGATTGACATGAGCAGGGATTAGGTTGAGCCATTCAGTTTGATTTTCTGGAAAATGAGTTTCACTCTTTCTGACACATTCACTTTCTTTAATACTTCATCTATTTCTCATTCTCTTTTTCTCTGTTATTTTATGCCTTTCTCATCCATATTTTCTATATTTCTTCATTTCTTTCTCATTCACCTTTTCTCTATTACTTCATCTCTTTCTCATTCATATTTTCTCTATTACTTCATCTCTTTCTCATTCATATTTTCTCTATTACTTCATCTCTTTCTCATTCATATTTTCTCTATTACTTCATCTCTTTCTCATTCATATTTTCTCTATTACTTCATCTCTTTCTCATTCATATTTTCTCTATTACTTCATCTCTTTCTCATTCATATTTTCTCTATTACTTCATCTCTTTCTCATTCATATTTTCTCTATTACTTCATCTCTTTCTCATTCATATTTTCTCTATTACTTCATCTCTTTCTCATTCATATTTTCTCTATTACTTCATCTCTTTCTCATTCATATTTTCTCTATTACTTCATCTCTTTCTCATTCATATTTTCTCTATTACTTCATCTCTTTCTCATTCATATTTTCTCTATTACTTCATCTCTTTCTCATTCATATTTTCTCTATTACTTCATCTCTTTCTCATTCATATTTTCTCTATTACTTCATCTCTTTCTCATTCATATTTTCTCTATTACTTCATCTCTTTCTCATTCATATTTTCTCTATTACTTCATCTCTTTCTCATTCATATTTTCTCTATTACTTCATCTCTTTCTCATTCATATTTTCTCTATTACTTCATCTCTTTCTCATTCATATTTTCTCTATTACTTCATCTCTTTCTCATTCGTATTTTCTCTATCACTTCATCTCTTTCTCAATCATTTTCTTTATGTCTTCATCTCTTTCTCATTCAAAATTTTTTCTATTGCATTACATCCTCTTTCTTAAACTAACTAATCTTTCTCTTATTCTCTCTCCCCTCCATCGTTCTTTTTCTTTCTTTTTCTTCTTATTTAGCCCAATCTCACTTGTACTTTACTTTCTCGTTCTTTCAAGTATTTTTCATAGTTTTATTACATTATTCAACTTCTGTGCTCATATCCTTATTTAAAATGTTGGAATGTACAACAAATTAAAAGTTAGCTCATTCCTCCTACCGAAAACCCCGAAGCATACAACAAACGCCACAACCTACTGGAGCAAATCGCTCCGAAATTACCTACAAACCGAACCCCAAACATAACCTTTTACCTTTAGGCCAGGGTCAGCCTGGAATCATGGACGGGCGTATCTGGTCGAGCGCATCTTATCGGCTGTAGTTATCTACTCCACTCAATTAGTGAACAAAGGGGACCCCCAAAAGGGGGACCCCTGCGGACCTCTCCTCAGGGTCCTGCGGAGAGACCCCTTTGTCCACTAATTGAGTGGGGTAGATAACTACTGCCGATAAGATGCGCTCGACCAGATACGCCCGTCCATGATTCCAGGCAGACGTTACCCTTAGGGAGATAAAAAAAACATCCCCACAGTGGTGACCACATGTTATCCCATCCACCAAAAAGAAACAGACGTGATCATACCTGGGCGTAGCAAATGACGGGTTGTAAAAAGCGAAGCGGTCGTTTAACGCCAGTAATTGACCAGTTACGGTTCCAGCGAACCTCCCCGGTTAATTCAATAACTGATTGCTGCCCGGCCGGCACGCGCGCGCGCTCGAGCGTTGAGGAGTCAAAACAGAAGCTGCGGAAGAGTGACTTTTCGAGGCCTTCTTTGTTTTTTCATTTTTTTTGGGGGGGGGTGACTTGGTGACCACACGCAGTCTTGATGAGACGGTGTGTTTAATGTGTTGTCCGTCTGAAACATTCTTCGTGTGTGTTCTGGAATATTTTGGTGTTTAGGCATCTCTCATCAAAACAGTAGAAAATCAGGCGAGCGGTGCCTTTTTTGTGAATACCGAGCCGATTTCAGCCGCTGTTGTTGTTTTTAAGAGATATTCCAAAATGTCTCTGTTCTCTAAAAGCCTCGAAATTACAATATTTCTTTAAATTTTAAGAAAGAACCAATTATTTAAAGAAACGGTTAGTTCCATGTAGAATTACATTGTACATTCATTTTTGTTTCGTTGTTTTGCACGTATTGGTGTCTTATATAATATTGAACTTTATCTCAAATATTCTTTTTCCTTGGCACTTTCATCTATTTCTCATTATCTTCTCCTCAAATCTCCTTCTCCCACATTTTTTCACGTTCTCTTCTTTTTTACTATGTTTCATTTATTCTCATTTTCTTTCTCCTTCCTCTTTTTCTCCCATTGCAAAGAAAGTGGCAATGAAGTTAAAAAGGAAAATAATAGAGTCATAATAGAAACAATAGCATTGTTTTTTTTATTATTTACATTATAATCACGCTCACAACTGGTCAACACAATTTGTATTTGTAATTTAAAATCCTTGAGGAAACTATATCTTTTCTTCTACTGGGTATGTTCATCGATTTTATCAAAAACGTTTTCTTGCAAGTCACAATTCGCTAAGAGTCGTATGAAAAATAAATTCTCAAAAAAATGAAATTAATTTTAATGTGTACTCAGTTAAATTTAAATTTTTATTTATTTATTTGAACATTTATTTGAACATAACACTTGAACAAGAGAAACACTTAAACACACAACACAAAATTACAAAAAAAGAGAGAACCATAATCACCTGGGACCTACTGGTCCATTTAGGTGACCAAATATATATTTAAATAAGAAAATATATGAAAATACATATTTAAATAAGAAAATATATGAAAATACATATTTAAATAAGAAAATATATGAAAATACATATTTAAATAAGAAAATATATGAAAATACATGAGTGGCAAACAGGGTGTCGGTAAAATAAAAACAATATTATCAGTCATACAGATTTAAAATTACAAAAAATATGTATAAAAACAAAAATAGCTACATTAAAAAAGTTTCAATATTTGCTATTGTGAACAAAAATTCCTTTAGTTTCTTTTTAAATAAGTGTTTGGATGGGCTATTTTGGATTTCAAGTGGTAACATATTATACAGTTTGGGGGCTATATATTGAAAATTATTACAAAATATTGTTTTTTTGGGCTTAGGAATATTATAAATTACATTAGGTCTTCGAGGATTTATAGTATTACGTTTTGTTCATTCCAGTGGGTTCAAAAAAAGATACAGGTATATTTTATAAAAAGAAAGATGACGAAGAGGTAGAATATTCAGTAATTTGAAGTGGTTTATAGTAATCGAGTTGGTATTATTAAAAAAAACCTTAAAAACCTTTCCTGTAATTTGCTGATTCTTTTTAAATTTACCAAATAATCCCCACCCCAAATAGTTAAGCCGTAAATTAATTGCGAATGTACCCACGAATAATACAAATTAATTAGAAGCTTATTACTTATTTTTTGTTTAAGGTGTTATCTTAAAGTTTTATAATTTGAATCCACTATGAGACACTTTAAACCAGGGTTTCCCAAAGTGGTCGGTACCGACCCCTTGGGGGTCGATGAAGGGGGTCGATATGAAGCTCTAGGGGTCGATTGGGGGTCGACGAAGCTTAAGGGGTCGGTAGGGGGTCGATGAAAGTTAAACAGTCATAAAAAAGAAAATTGCAGATGAAAACAGCTTCTTATTACTGTGGATAATTCAAAGAATTTTCCTGGTCCTTTAAACATACTTTAAATACTAATTTTTAATTTCAAAGTTTTGAAAGATTAATGCTTTGGTAGTTTATTGCTTATTTGGTTCACCGATAAATTATCCAGATTGAACTGTACATTACTAGTGAGTGGAACACTAGCGGATCCAGGGGGCTAGGGGGTTTTATCCCCCCAAAAGAAATGAGAACTTACAGTGAGAAATAGGGGAAGTGGAAACAGGGGTGTAAAAAAAAGGGAGAAGCGACTCCAAAACGAGGGTAAAACTTCCAGAAATTTTTGGGAGGAGAACCCTCAGACCCCCTTTAGAACTTGGAACTCTATTATTTACAACTTTTTTGTAAGAAGTTCATCAAAATGCAAAAATCCTACCGAAATGTAATTTTAAATTCTTGGAAATGTATGTCCGAAATCCGAATTAGGTGTACCAAAACGAGTTGAAAATCTGCTTCTTAGACTTACATTTCCAAAAATTTTCAGGGGGAGGACCCCCAGACTCCAACCTTTGGGATATTAAAAGACTATTTTGATATTGAAAATTCTTAGCCGCCCCCCCCCAAAAAAAACCCCAAATCCTGGATCCACCACTGGAGTGGAACCAGCTGTAAAATTTTAGTTAGATTTTCATTCATAAATAATTTTTCTTAAAAAATTTAGTCGGATTTTTGAAAGGGGGTCGATGGCCTAGGTAAAATACTACAAAGGGGTCGATGCATGATAAAGTTTGGGATATATTCACTTTCATGAAACAGCTTTAAATAACCTAAAACAAATTCATCATCAGACGGTGAACATTTTGACTTTAATAACTTTATTTTTGGGACAGCATATGATTGTACTGTAGACTTTTCTGTTAATTGACCTACACATTCAGAATTAACTTTGTAACTAAGTATTGAAAAATTAGACTTTCATTTTTCGTAATCAGAAGCGGGATGTAATTTGACGCAAATGAATTGTTTCTTGTCTTTAAAAACAATAGCAAAGCAAGGGAACAAATCATTATTTGAAAAGAATACATGATTTTTAGCAATAATAAAGTGAAAATATTTAACGTACATAAATAATTCTAATCATCGGTAAAGTTTGATATTTTTCTATGACCTAAAAATATTTTTTTCATCCCCTCCTTGGGGTCTAAAACTTCTTCCAGGAAGACTATAATGGACCCAACTGCTTTAACCAAACTAGAAAAAGCATTTCCCTTTACAAAAGCATTTTTCTGAAACAAGTTTTTAAAGAATACTTCGAAGCAAGTTTAAAATAAACCTGAAAAATAGTATTATATAGGGGGAGAACAACGTTTGAATGTACAAAATTTGTAATTGATATAATTGAAAATTATTAAATTATTAATAAATTAATTTTTAAAGATGTAGCGGTAAATTAAAGAAAAAAGTTAAAATAATACGGTTCACATATTATCTATTTTAAAAGTGATAATCTAAAAAATCATGTCAGAAATAAACAGTTACTGAATCTATAAAATATAAGAAATAATATTATACATCTTACCTTTCTCGAGACTTGGTCATTTATCATATATTCAGCTTATCATCTTCTCAGTTCCTGTCAAGCTGGTAGCTATATCTTCTCATAAATCCATATTTTTCTTTGAAATTGGGTCTGTATTACTTCAAAGAAAAATATGTTTAAACACCGTGAAAATGGAGAAGCCACACTTTAATATCCTATTTTAATTTAAATTAACAGTTACAAATAAAATAGCGCAATAATGAATTATCAAAAGCAACAATGAGTAGGTAAAAATGAAACTTAGAAAACACGAAAAGAAAATTTCTGAACAATGAATTCTTAAATTGACAATCAATAAAAATATATGCAACTGAATTTTTTTCCGCTCTTTCTATTGTTGATTTTAAACAAATTTCAGGAATTCCCTTCTTTTCCTTTTAATTTACTAGTGTTTTAGCTTGGGAGTTACATATTTACAGTAACTTTTCCATTTTCATGTATAATTTTAATTTCCTTTGAAATTATTCAGAGACGATTTCAAAGAATAAGCATTTACAGACATTTTTCAAGAAGAGATGGCTTATAGGGGAAGAAAAAAAATATACAGTCAAAAATGTTTTAAAAAGGTTGATTTTTGAGGCCAAAAAAATTAAAATTCGAAAAAAATTAAACTTTTGACTGTCCGATTTTCTTCCATTTTTAGTATGTTATTATTTAAGTCATTTCTAAATTAAAACCGTTTAAATTACTTCTTTTGCAATTATTTTGGAGTTTTGAACGATGTTTTAATTTTTTCAACTTTCTAAATTTTGAATTAATTTTTAAACATGTACCTATCATAAGTCTCGATTATTAGTTATTTTCCGGCCGTATTATTTTTCGGCCATTTATACAAAAAAATAAACTACCCGCCGACCGATTTTTAGTATGTCATTATTGAGATCATTCACAAGTGAAAACCGTTTAAAAACCAAATGTTCCAATTTTTTACCGGTTTAATTGACGATTGCCCCCCTTTTTCAGTAGATTTACTAGAAACAGAAAGGAGGAATAATGGAATATTCATGTGCTGCTGCCATCTACTGAAGGTTGTAAGAAACAATGACTTAAATACAGCAAAGCATTTTTTCCTGACGTGAGCCTGAGCGTTTTTAATGAATATTACAACTGACCCCAACTTAACAAAAATGTATGTAGATTTATAAGTAATTAATTAATAAATTTGTTTCCGTGATTATTTAATACAGATACTCATATTATTATTAAAACAGGATTTAAGGTTCGCTATTATTTTATACATAATACATAATGTTTACTATAATATGTACATACGGTAAAAACCCTTACCTAAAAGACAGTGTTCTAAAAATGAAATTTTATTTACGGACGCAGAAGAAAAAATTGATTCTAAAGTAAACAAACAACGTTTTTTTTTCAAATGTTTGTTGCCATTTTTAGAGAAGAATTAGGCTAAGCGCGCACTAGAGACTTCTGTCGCGGCGACCATAAACACTAGGTCACTCGAGAGCAATGTATTTCTATGGAGATGACTCTTGGCAATCTGCCAAGAGTCTCGTCGCCTGTGCGCGCTCTCTAGCTTCTTGCAATAGCCAGGGTGAATAAAACTATCATAAGTTCTTTTGGATCTTATCTTCTTATCATAGTTCACATTTCCATTATTACCTAATCCTTTTAAAAAGAGAAAAAATAATTACAAAAAATTGCTTTGATTTGTTTCACTCGTCAAGGAAGTGCGTTTTTAAATATTTTCAAATTGTAAAGTAATTCTTTCAAAATTATGCAACCTTTTTTTACTTATTTAATTGTAAAAATGTACTTAATTTTAGTCTATTCTTCAAGACAGCGTATGTAAACAAGATTACTCATTATTGAAAACTTGTGTTTTTAAATTATGGTATTTTTGAATTAAAAATCTATCCAGCGCAGCGGTCTTAATTTATCTATTGCTTTATCTATTACATTTTATTTTTTTCTGAAAGAACAGCTTCGTTTAAATAAAAGACAAGATAATAGGAAAATAACATTTATTGTTACTGAGACACGACAAAATACACTTTAAGCATGTATTTAAAAGACTAGAATATCACATAATGAAATATTGAATACATAAAAAATGTAATTAGTAAGTATTACAACATGGCAGTAAAGCAAAGTCCAGTTTGCATTTATTTATCATAAAAGGAAAAATAATTCGAAAATGTTTTGTTATAGTTTTCCTATCAAAAGATTAATCTCATAGCCATAACAGTTTTTGACATTGGAACGACTTTTTTTTTTAGTTTGTGCCGAGCTTACTCACATGCTATAAAAGTGAAGTTAAAAAATCTGGTATATTTCAGAACGACATTTTATTTATATTTTAATATTTTTGCAATTTATTAAATTATTTATTATAATCATTCTAAAGCTGAAATTTTTTAAAGTAAAGTTAAGTTTAAAATTTAGCTCCACTATTTCTTTACAATACATGAAATATTTTTAATATTCTTAAGCATTTAATTTTTACTGAAATGCATTCTAAATAATAAAACATCTTTTAATACTCTATAAAAAACATTGAAATACAATATTACATTTTGAAACCATGGATAAAAGATGTTATTAAAAGTATTCGCTCTGAAAGTACCTATGTTATCATAAAGTATGTTCGTAAATTTATTCAAAGTGCAACATTAGCAATACACCTTGAAGGTAAGGATTTGAGAAACAATGAATGATCAAATCATGGCCACCTATTTCTACTATATCCAGAATACTTACTACTTCATTGAAAAAACGTGACTCAATTCCAGTTTATCTCTAGATCGCTTAAATCCAGGGGAAAAATTTTCAGTTTTAAAAGGAGATATTATTAATAGAGCGATCTCAAACTGTAATTCGCCCTCCAGACTTAAACAGTGACGTTGAGTGCTCTATCCAGAGGCAAACGACATTTTTTCCTTCTTCAAATATCTCTCAATATCTCCCATTTCAGGGGAGGATCCAGGTTAAAGTTCTGGGGGCACCCAAGATTTATAAAACACCTTAAGCAGTAAAACCTGCGATATTTTAAAAGAATATTGAATGATAGTAAACATTTTCGGCTATAAAGCTACACATTTAACCATTTGAAAGCTTCAAAATTACTTTTCATTAAGAAATTATCATTATATGTCTTTTTTTTTTCATTGAATTTTTATCATTTTGGGGGGGACACGTGCCATCTCCTGGATCCGCTATACTGCCCCCTATGATTTACTTTTGGACCCCGCCTCAAGTTTAATAAATGGCAAAACAATGTTTCTCAACCTATGATCATTGATCTGAACCTCATAACTATCATATTTTCACGTTCCTTCCAGCCAAACCAATCTTTCTCAAACAACCGCCACGGTATCCATGGGAAACCACGGACTCTGCATATGCCCGTTCACCACATACACCGGGGGCGGCGGAGGCCCTACCGGACCGTACCGGTAAAGCCTCTGCGACCTCTCTCCCCCACCGTTCTTGTCCACCTCCACCACCGCCTCCACGGCGTTGGACGACAGCGGACGAGCCGCCGGAGCCACCGCTTCCACTCCGTACACGGCCGCGTCGTCGGCGTCACCATCGGTGTCACCGTCGTAGTCGTTGCCGGGGGACGAGAGAACGACGTCGGCGGGGTCCGGGACGTCCATGCCGGGCTCGTTGGTGCGGATTCGGGCGCGGAAGCCGCCGCCGTCCGCTTCGTAGTCCACGTGCCGGTGCATGCCGTCGGCGTCGATGAAGCCGTACGTGCCGCGGACGTGTCCCACGCCGTCGCTTACTTCCGACCGCCACTGGTCGCCGTCGCCGTCTTGCACTTTGTATCCGAAGGAGTATGGGCGAGGCGCCTGGAAGAGAGGAATATCCGTTATACTAGTCAGGGATGAGATTGACAAAAAAAGCAAAAAGTATGAAAACTGCAAGAATCGATAAGAAAATCGTAAACCACATCAAATAAAATTTGGCTTCCCTGCCTCAGATATGAAATTTAAGCCTCATAATCCAAGAACATTCACAAAAATTAAAAAGATGTAGTTTTTAGTTGAAAATTCCAGTTTATAATAGTAGGGGAGCCCAGAGTGTTTTTGGGGATTTACTCGACCTCGTCAGATAATCATAAGGGGGGATACTTTGCAAGCTTTTGAGTAACTCCACCAAATATAAGCTCTCTATGTAGGGGGGTTTGCCTAGAACAGCCCGTCAGATTTGTAAAAAAAAATTAGTTACATGGACATACTCGAGCGCGTCACATAAAGATAAGGTAAGTTAGTAACCAGCTAAAAAATGTACATTTTCTAAAATCTGCCGATTTGAGCGGTGGGCGAGGGAGTGGGAGGGTTACAAAGTTGCAAAGTAAAGCCAAGACCGGTAAGACGCTATCGCTCTTTTCGAGAAAAATGCACGAAACAAAATGTTTATAGACTAGTAGCCAGGAAACTAGTCTCAACTAGTTGTTTAATGTCTTGGTAGCCAATCTGAAGCACTCGAGTATGTCCATGTAACTAGTTTTTTTAGAGAGCCTATATATGAGACAGAGAGACGACAACTCGCTTAAAAGCGTCTCTGCGCATCTAGTTCTGTCCAAAATTCTGTCCAAACTGTATCATGCCGCCGGTCTCGAGTCCAATGCTAATCCTATGAAGGGAACCGGCTGTGGCGAACAGAAAACCTGTTTACCGATCTGCGCGCGCTATACTGAGTTGTCGCCTCTCTTGTAAATACAGGCTCTCTAGTTTTTTTTAAATCTGACGGGCTGTTCTAGACAAACCCCCCTACATAGAGAGCTTATATTTGGTAGAGTTACTCAAAAGCATGCAAGGTATCCCCCCTTATGATTATCTGACACGCTCGAGTAAATCCACTTTTAGCATCATGGGCTCCCCTTAAGTTGTTTTTTCCATTAAAAGTCAGAAATTTGTGTTGATTTTAAAAGTCTGAAAATCCTTCAAAAGTCTGAAAAATCTCCGCCCTGACTATTACATTATGGAAGTGTTGCACAGTCTTAAATAACAGAGAAAAATTTCAGTAGTCTTAGGTGAGCCGTTCTCAATTTCAACATTTTCGTTTGGTGAAATTCTTCTTGAAAACCTTACAATATATGAAAAATTATTTAAGGGGCACACCTGTGTGACAGCCTAAAAAAAGGCAATTTTTGGGAATTAAAAAAAAGAAAACTAGTGAATCAATCGTTTTAAAATTTTGAGGGTATATTTATACATGTTTTGAGAATACACAGTAAAATTTTTTAAATAAAATATTAAATATTTTTGAAATGACACGCGATCTCCGGCGGCGCCAAAAAAAAGGTCCTCCACTGCTGGAGTGATTCCAGCCTTCTCCGTTGATAAAACCTAAAAAAAAATTCTCGTGAAACTAAAACATATTGTCTGTACGATGACCCTCGGGCGAACAAAAAAATCAAAAATTGACAAAATGGCATGTTGAAAAAAAAGCTAAATTTTACCCAAAATTTTGGTCGTTTTTGGCCTGCCAAAATTCGATTTTTGATCAGATCAAAAAACTGGAGGGTCATCGTATGGAGAAATATATAGAGAAGATGCAAAAAAATTTGATAGCGATCGGATCATTTGTCTCCGAGTAATCACTCCAGCAAATTCGAAAAATGCTGTTTCGAGAAAAACGCGTTTAAAGATTAAATGATCGTGTTCACTGCCGAGCGGCTACTCTTTTAAATGGCTGTAACTCAAAAACTATTTAAGATATCAATTTAAAATTTTAGTATGTTATTTTTAAAGGTATAAACTATCGAAATATAAAAAATAAAAAAATCGATTTTTTGAAAATTTCACACTAGGTGTGCCCCTTAAATATTTAAAACCTTTAAATTAAGAAATAAATTCAATCTTTTTAAATTTCAAAATCATACACTTTTCGGGCCGCAAGAGAGAAAAAAATTGTTCTGGCCAAAATTTTAGGAATTCGAAGTTGTGGCTGTCGATTTTCTTGGCATTGCTTATGGTTTCTGTAAAACTAGTTTTTCCTTGATAGTACACAGTATGCAGAAAAAACAACTTATAACAAAGTTACTCTTGTCGGAATGACTTTTTTCCTGCAATGCTCGGGATTTAGATTTCGTTGCTTAGGGAACGTACCCATACTACGTGACTCGTTCAGGGGAGGGAGGGGGGTCTTCAAAATACCACGCTTGGTCACAGGGGGGAGGGGGAGCTTAGGGTTTTGTCACGTAGTCAATTTCCCCTATTCATTACGACAAAATTAAGCCAAATTAATTAGTGAAATTCGCCAAATTACGCCAGCTTATTTATTACAATTACACAAATCAAGCCAAATTAAGTTTTTTAAACTTTCTGTTTGCAAAAAATGATTAAAAACCGTATTTATGATTTACTACGTGAAAACTAGAGGGGGGGGGTCTTGGCATATACTACGGATGGTCACCAAGGGGGGGAGGGGGTCAAAAATAGTAAAAAATGGGTCACGTAGTATGGGTACGTTCCCTTAGATGCGTAAATTTTATTTATAAAAGTTGAAAAAAAATTTAGTTATTGAAATATAATCATTTATATTGGCGATAAATAAATGATATAAAAATATTAAAATTTAATATTTCTTGCATGACAATTTTAATCATAAATTATTTTTGTACTTCAAAGCTAATCAGTGGGAGCAAAAGCTATATATTCTGTAAGAGCTTAACTTTTTAAATCGGTTAATTTTTTTACTTTTAGTTATAGGTTCATACTTTAGTTATAGGTTATAGGTTCATTCTTTTATTAGGGTTCATACTCTATCTAACATAGTAAAATCAGGAGTGTTTAAGTAGTTTTCAAGAGTAAATTACTAAAAAATCAGGAGGTAACGTGAATAGTTATAAGTAAAAATAAGTAATAAGTAAAACTAAATAAAAAAAATATAATAAAAAACACTTATTTCCAACAAATGGATAATAAAACTTCGTTTCGCTCTTTCATAGATGTTTCTCAGGAGTCGGAGTGAAAATTCAGGAGAAAAACATACTTAATTTTCAATTTTCAGGAGTTAAAAGGGTCCTTAGGAAAATAAAACAAATTTCAGAATTTCTTCAGGAATTCAGGAGGCGTACGAATCCTGTTTAATATGCTACATGGAGTGAAAAGTTTCAACTTTTTTGAGTTGAAATGTGTTTTCTAAGGTTCTATTAGATTCTCTTGGTCTCTCCATTAAAGATACCCTTGTTTTTCAAAGTTGGAATAAGAAAGTACCTATACTTACTCCTTTTTCGAGATCTTTCAACTGAGACCGAACAGAGAGAATACTTAGCAAGAATGACATCAACAGAAATAAAATCTGTAATTGAACAAATAAATTTTATTATAATACGTTTCTTTTATTGTCTAGTTTTAAAACAAGTTTTTTGTGGCCAGTGTTTTAGGATATGATTGCATTAGAATTTTATTCCCTAAATTCAAGAATAAAGAAGCTCAATTCTTTTAGATATAGTAATTTGACTATTTCCAAGCAGCACAAACGTTTAAGATTCATCCAATTTTTTCACGTATGGCCAAATTTCGTTTACTTCTAGTTGCAGTAACGTTAACTTGACATATTGGTATAAGTTGTGGTGCTATGGTTTTTAGTACTATTTCAAACAACGATCACATGGAGGAAATAAAATAAAGCACGGAATATTTATTATTAAAAATTTTTAATACGTTATTTTTATAAATAATTATAACAAAAAAATACCCTTAAAATTATTGAACAAAACCAATAGAGGAGATTAGTGAAAACGTCACTTCCGGTTTCTTGTTTTGTTTGGAAACGTTGATTCGATCCGTGATTGGTTACATACGGATCCGTACTGTCCGTACAGTTCACGGAACCAATCACAGACTGAATTTACGTTTCCAAACAAAACAAAAAACGTCACACTAATCTCGTCTATTGATAGCACTGCTTTTTGAAAGGGCCGCCTTATTTAGTTGCATGACAACAGTAGCAACTAAACAGAAATACCTATACTTAATTACATGGGATCAGCTTATTGCTGGAAAAAAAGTTTTCACAATAAATATTCTACTTTATTTTAGTATACATTTTGCTTTATTTAAGTCCATGTTTTCATGGCTCACCAAGTTATTTTCGAAACCAGATATTAACTTACTATGTTGGTCAACGTTTTTATTTATTAACATAACAAATGTTAAGGTTATGAACTTGTCATCTTTTTTAAAAACGATACGAAAGGAAAGCTTGCCCAAAATTTTATAATTAAGTATAGATATAATCGAAAATTAAAGGAAAAGTATCAGTTTTCCCTAATAGACAACAGATAACAGTTTGTCTTAAAAACTAATTTTAAAAAATAGGGGTACTAACCTGATATCCCATATTTTTTTCCGGATAGAAAACTTTTATTCCAAAAAAGCACAAAGACACTCGTGAATAGTTCCCAAGAGTGGACTGAATAACTTTCCCACGATTTTCCTCTCTTTAAAACTGTCTTTTCTCTGTGGGGAGCAAACCGCCAATTTCTCGTCTTCTGATTGGTCGGTCGATCGCTTTCACTTTTCACGAGTTGAGGAAGTTGACTGCTGCCACAGGTGGATGAGCAAAGTTAGTCGGCCGCAGGCTGTCGGCACTGCTCACACATGGAAAGCTGGTGAGAACAAGTCGTTTCGATACCTTTCACTTTTTAGAATCGGAGTTTCCTTCAGTAAAGAGAAAGCCATCCTGTTCGGAGTTGTTGACTCTTGTGGTGGCTGAAAACTTTTGCTCGGATGGAAGTAATGCATGTTATGTTGGTGGGATGTCCTTATTTTTTTTGCTTTGCATTCATTTCTCATTAACAATATTTTTACATGTCGATAGTTGGAATTAGAAGTTAATTACATTTAATGTGAACTTTAATTCTATAATCATGTCATGGTATAACTTGTACTTCAGTGCAGGTTTTAGTGAAGTAAGTTTATAGTTTGATTTAATTTCTTTTTTATGGGGGGGAGGGGGGTATTTACTTTTTTTAAATCCCAATGCAAGTTTTATCTTAAACTTTTTTCATTCTTGTACACTATCATACCTAAAAAATTACTCTCTAAATAAGTACTCTATAAAACTGTATGTTTTTAATGTTTCCTTCTGCTACTGGACTGGTTAGTTATTTATACCAGTTTTAAAGGTCATGAGGGGATTTTTAGCTAAGAGGGGGGATTTGGGAGGAGATATATCCCCCTCTGAAAGTCAGAAAAGTTTCTTTTCTGACCATAAAATAAGGACTAAATTTACTCCACATGCCCCTAAATACCAATAACCCCTCCCAAAACTTTTTATCTAGCAGCGCCACTCTTAAGCTCTAATCCATGGGATTTTTTAATTTTAGCATTAAGATTTTTAAAAATACCACAACTAATACTAAAGCTAATTACATACACTGCCATCTAAAACACTTAAAATTTATAAAATAATTATCTTCATACTTCCATTGTCAAAAATATCTTTGCTTTCAAAACACAATAAATTCCGCAAGGGAAAATATCAACCAATCAGTTTCCGTAACAAAATTTACATTCCTTTTTCAAGTACTATTAAACAAATAGTTTAAATTTTCAGCTCAATGAAATTGAAAGTTCTTAAAAAGCCTTGTTTCTGCCTAAAAGAAAGGTTCTCTGGATGGTGCTCTAAACCCTCCCTCCCTTAATCAAAAACTTTAGAAATTGCACTAAGCTTCAAATATACCGACAGTTCCGTCGTTCTATACACACGAAAAAAAATTACATTTTAGTTAGACGTATCAACCACTTTTCAGAATACCAGGAAAAAAAACGGAAACGGCCTCCTTCATAGAACAAATACATAATAAAATATATCAGCAATAGAATATGACTTCCTCGACCACCTACAGAGATGGATGCTCATCTATGAAACTATTGAAACTACATCTTTACCCGGTTCTTTGAACTTTCTTCAAACACAAGATGAAAATCTGCGACAATAGAGGGACTCCGGCAAAGAGCGGAAAATGTGTGACCGACCTTCAAACTTAATAATCCGTGTCGGGAGATTATCATATACAAACGATTCTATTTCGGGCATGTCGGTTAACGCCTGGAGGATCAGCGACAGGGGATTATTGATTAATGGCTGTTGTTTTTCCGAAGTGAAGTAAAAGAGTAACCGTCACTGTCACTTTCTTTGCACTCTCCTTCTACGGTTTAAATTTAGATTGGCATCGTAATACTTCATTCGTCAGAAATAAAACGCTCTTATAGTTCGGTGGTTATCAAAATGAACGGCAACGTCACATGGGGGTAACTCGTTACTCTACTTAATCTTATATGCTTTTTAAATAACTTTCTTCAAAACTTATTTTCGTTATTATAAAACAAAGTTTAAAAAATTAAGAGATGCCCAAAGAATTAAGTTAATTTTTTTCTCTGTCGCTAAATTTAAGTACAAAATTAGCCAAATATTCTATATCAACACTAAAATTTACCCAATAGACATGTATCACACCTATATCCTATACCACATAATTTAACTTCATAAAATATAATTCATTTTTAGAAGATTAATTCTTTTTTAATTTAATTAAAATTTTGATGCTTTATGAACGAATATTGTTAAAATATTAACTTTTAAATTATTTTGATAGATTTCCCCTGAATTTTTTGTTAATTATAATTAATGTAATAAACTGGTAATTTAAATATCAATTATTATCTTTTCTATGATATAAAAATAATTACTTCATTTGAAGGGAGTTTTTACGTTTACAGCTATTAATTTTTTCGGTGATAAAATTTTTACTTGATACTTGAATTTCTTTTCAAGTTAAGGGGAATGTATATTCGTACTTAGCACTAAAAATAACGTATTAACTGTATCAAGTCTCTATCACTATTCAATTTTTTGAAATTTTCTCTTGGCCTTTTTTTAATTAAAAAAATTAATTTTTCAAGCACCTATTTTTAGTATGCTATTATTGACATCATTTGTAAGTCAAAACCGAGAAACAAAAAAATGCTACAATGGAATGTCCTATTTCAGAGATCTTGCTATAGGAAATATATAAGGGGACATCCATAAATTACGTGAGGTGTTTTTTCCAAATTCTGGACCCCCCCCTCCCCCCTTGGTGAGATTTTTCTTGACCCCCCTCCCCCCAAGTGAGATTTACCTACAACTTTTAAAAATTATTTTCTATCCAATTCGTTTACATTTTGTGTTTCTAGCACCTAATGAAGTAATAAAAGTTGACTGAGATTTTAATCAACCCCCCCTCCCCCCTTGGTGAGATTTTTCCAAACCCCTCCCCCCCCCCTTTTTGACCTCACGTAATTTATGGATGTCCCCTTATCAGCGTAATAGTATCTGAGTCAAGGGAAAATTCTGGGGTAGGGGGTTCTTATATGATTATCTAACATCCCTGAAAATTTCATGAAGGTATCACAAATTGCAGTTTTTTTGTCCTAAGCTACCTAATTAATAAAGAATAAGAAATAATAACTAAATAGTTTATTCTGCATATAGCAATTATAAAATGTCTTTACATTAATATTTATTACAATATATACAGTCAAGATATTTCACTTTCATGTCTAGATATCAATGCATGACATCTAAGACAAACATCAAGTCATTAAAAATGTTTCCCTTCGGTTCTTCAGTTGTAACATTCAAATTCTATAAAAGAGTAAAAAAATTTATTGCACAAAATAAAAATCAAAATTTTCACTCTGTTTCTTAAAAAATAACTGGCTTTTAAATTTATCCTTATTTAATCCAACTGACAGGAGAAAAAGTTTAAACTACTTCATTGCAGTTGATGTCAGTCACCAGCTGTTTTTACAGTCAAAGAAAATTACTAATCAAATAAAAAATGTCAGTACATTGAGTCTTGATTTTTTTTACAACAAAATATCTGGTGGATGAACAGAATTAAAAAACTCTCGATTCTGCATAACAGAAGTTCTCAAGCTGTTGGTCACAAGTCCCTTTTTAGTGGGTCACGGGTCGTTACATTTATATATTTGTCCTTTTATAACTTTTACAAATGTTGTATTTTATTATTTACCAGGTATTTAAAAAAAAACTTGGGTCACATTAATGTAGTGGTTGATGCAAAATATTTATTAAAACAATATAAAAGATTATTTCTTAAAATTTAGAGCAGTGTATTTATTAACAGTTCTGCCAAAGGCTCAATACAATTTTTTGGAGTTTTCTTAGTAAAAGTAATTATAAATAAAAAAGAAGTTGAAACGCTACTTTTCAGAGATAAATTTCAAAAATTTGTCACCTAACCCCTTTGCACATATTTAAAACCTAAATCAATGAGGTTTTAATCCATCCTCTAAATTTATAGTTTAGTTATTGTTAATCTCTAATGCATGTAAGAAATAATTGTGAAGGGAAGAGTTGAGGATCCCAAACCTAAGTTTTGATGCGGCCCCTTAGAGGGACATGGGAAAATTAGATGAATGTAGGTGGAGCAAGGCATCAATAAGGTTGAGAAATACTGTGATTAAGTGTAACTACTTTAGTAAACTACTTAGTGTAAATACTTTAACTAAGGATGAGGTAGGTTGCAATAGATTCTATTTTATTTATAAAAAGTAGATCTCGATGTTCAAAAGTTTGGGCAGGAGTGCAAGGATGTCCCAAGGCCCAATATTTTCCCAGGACACAATGAATTTCGTCCAAAATTTCCCCAAAAACATCCCCATATTTTCATTCCAGTTCATGTTACTACTAAAGTACAAAGCTTTTAAGATAAAATTTGATTTTCTTAATTACTGAACTTCTGAAAGGTTGTATATAATTACCAAATAATCCATAAGTTTTAATTTCAGGGCTCACACTCACTTTAAAATATTTGTATCAATTTTTATATCAGGTAAAACCAAGTTTTGTATCACAAAAAATGTCTTTTGTATCAGGTAAAACCAAGTTTTGTATCACAAAAAATGTCTTTTGTATCAGGTAAAACCAAGTTTTGTATCACAAAAAATGTCTTTTGTATCAGGTAAAAATAAGTTTTGTAGCACAAAAAATGCCTTTTGTAGCAGGTAAAAACCAAGTTTTGTAGCATAAAAAATGCATTTTGTAGCAATTGGATTGCAGGGAAGCTTTTGTAATTTAAAATTACAAAAGTTTCCCCTTCAATATATTTTAAACTTGCATCAGTAAAACTTTTCGTACGACATGAAAACCATAATTTTGATTACGACAAATAATGTGCGTATAGATTTAATTCATAAATACTTAACTTAAACCTCTATCAATTCATCAGCTCTTATCCAATTTTTACACCTTATCAATTTTTATTTACTTGAGGTTATTAGGTCTAGTGATAATTCACCTCCTAACAAGTAATTAGTTCTGACCATAGTAAAGTTGTTTTTTCCACAATGTAAATACATTAGTGAAAGGAAGCCAACTTCAATTAGGCGCCGCGCCGGTAGGAAGCAATCGCGGATAAAACGGAACTTTCACGAAAAATCGCTATTTTTCGGCTTTTCAAGATCGTGATTCTAACCATCGGACATGTTGGCTTTGACCACATTAAAGTAGTTTTTCCTGCATTCTAATACTGACACGAGATGAAGCCGACTTCAACTTGGCGTCCGCGGCCGTCGAAAATAGTCGCGGAAGGAACGGAAAACACGGCGCACAAAACGAAACTTTCGCGAAAAATCGCGGCTTTTTCCGCGATTTACCCGTTTCCAAACGCCTAGAAAAGGCAGACAAGACTTTAATTTGGCACAACAAGATTTGTATACGTTTTCATGAAGGAAAAATGCAAAAAAATTTAAATTCCGTAAAAATTTCGGGTCGATCCGTAAAACCGTAAATTTTGGTGCAAATCCGTAAATTTAACGGACAATCCGTAAAACTTGGCAGCTATGGGAAAAGAAGCCATCTTCAACTATGTGCTGGAAAAACGGTACTTCGAAAAATCGCTATTTTTCGACTTTTCCGCAGAATGCGATCCTAAACACCGAACGACGGCTTCTAACCACTATAAAGTTGTTTTTTCCACATCGCACTAACGACGCAAGAAGCCAACTTCAACTTGGAGGCCGCCGGCGTCCAAGAAAAGATATCCTAAAAATAGAGCATAATTGGAAAAAAAACTTGCTCTTATAAGTGCTTTTTATGATAGATTTCCGATTTTCCGTAGCTTTTTCGATGTTATCCGTACTCCGTAGTTTAACGACGGCATCCGTAGAAACTACGAAGAATCCGTAGTAGTAGTCTCTGAAAATGGCGCAGGAGCTGGTAAAATAGGCAATTTGTATCAGTTTGTATCAAAATTTGGTTTTGGCGCAGTTTGGCGCAAATGGCGCAGGCGTGTGAGCCCTGTAATTTTTATGGACTTAATAGTACCTTCTTTTATTGTTTCTTATCTACGTGTCACCAGAGCTATAAAATGTTCTCATACGATGTCAAAAACATCCTTGATTGAAAAAGAACGTGATTTTTAGTGAAAATCGCATCAATTCCATCACGGATACGTTGTTTTTCTAGCATATCAATCAAAATCTAAGGAAAAGCCAACTTTCAGGCAGTGATAATTTTAACGCCTCTGAGAGCGTATTTCACGCATTGAAAATAGGAAATACGCGGTGTATTTTCACGCTTTGAATTTTGGTTTTGCTTAAAAAATGCATGGCACCCCATCGAAATCAAAAAAAAATTTCTTCTCAAATTTGTAATAATAAATAAATATTTCCTTTAGAATGCTTAATGTAAAATCAATTATTTTATTTATAATTTTATTTTTAATATTTTCTACTTATATTAACAGATGCTATAATTGTTAAAAACCAAAACAGCATTCTCATTTTTTTCTATTTCAGTTTGTCCATTAAGAAAAGCGTTTTTATTAGAAATGTGTCTCTTTATGTATAGTTTATGCTATTTCCGTATTTCACTCCTCATAAATGAATTTCACGCCTCCTAAAAAAGTCGAGGAGTATTTTTACTCCTCCAAAAAAATCCTAAGAATAACACTGCTTTCAGGTATTCACCAAGGAAACTAGTTTTTTTGGTATAGATCCGTAGCCTTCAGCTAATATCCATATAATTTGGAGATAATGATATTATTCCCAGCCAAAAATATTTGTTACAAATAACTTGGATTTTCAAGAGTTTTTTTCTTCATAAACTAAAACTAAACATTGGAGCAACAGGCCTAGTGGGCCAAGGCCTACCATGCCCCGGACCTGGAAAAAGTGCCCGAACCTACGAACCTGGTTCGGGGGAAGCCCCTGCCAGCTCCATAGGAGCAATACATAAGGTTTGGGTAAAAATTTTATTAGGTTCGGGGGAAGGTTACAACTTTTTCTAGGTCTGCCATGCCCATCTTGTTTTCTTGACCGTCGGACCCTGGGGTGCGAAGCAAATGTCCCGGTTAGGTGGTCAGTCTAGACTCCCAGTGTTTAGTTCCCAAGAATGCTTGGTCCTCATTTATTTACCCACTGAAGGGATGAAAGGCTGAGTCAACCTTGCCCAGCCCAGGACCCAGGAATCGAACCCAGGACCTGTGGTGCGAAGTACTACCACTACACCACCAGACTTTTTGTATCTTTATAAACATGGGCGAAAATTTCCCCATAACTTCCAGAATTTCTCCAAACAATGTTTGGGCATTCGGACATATTCTGCATCCCTGAGTAAGGGAAAGTTAAAAAATCCATCTTGGTCCTTTCAATCCTTGGAATCAAAGTAATAAAATGAAAAAGAAACAATAATCAATAACTCACTTCTTTCCAATTTGGCAAATCCACAAAAAATACTCTAAAAGCTAGATCCATACAAGCAATAGCTATTTCCTCCGCCGAGTATTCAAGACATCTTAAAAAAAGATCAAACAATAGTTTTAAAATCAGGGGTTAAAAATATAATTCATATTATGCCTCAGTTGTGGAATGTCTGGCATTTAATACATTCTTACCGTTCACTCAAATAAAACTGGGTGATGCATTTCCATGTAAACTTAACAACTGTATGCCGAATAAATTCAAATTCTGGTCTATCCCGCAAAATCAATAAACACCTTCCAGCAATCTAAATAGATATAAATAGTCATAGAATTATTAAAAACAAATCACCTTTTTAGCCTTTACTTTTTTTAAAAAGCACTCAAATTATGTCTTAAAATCAAACTTCTTTAGATATTTAGAGTTAAAAAATTAGAGTTAGGGATTTAGAGTAAAAAAATATTTAGAATGACATTCTCTTTCAAACTCACCGTTATACTCAAATTATAGCTAATAGTTTTTCCCTTGCCAAAGCAAAATAATAATAATGTTATCAAAACATAAATTAAAAACAAATTGCTTATTTTGCTGTTTATGCAATTTTTCTAGCTAAGTTTAAAACTTTGGGATTTAATGCTAAAATGTGGAATGAAATGATATAGCATAAAATACAGAGTAGTTAGCATTTCAGCAAAGAAAATTAACTATTCCCAGATAGTTGTAATATATAAGCCCTCAAAAAAACTATGCAACTAAAGCACATTTATAAGATTTAAAACAAAAATCACATAAATATTAATCATGTAACTTATCATTAATCATATAATCCAGGGCATGAAATTTCAGCTCTAAAAGTACTAACCAGACTAAAATTTTTACTTGACACTACTTAGTCCAGTTACTTAATACATCACCGCATGCATCAAATCCGGTAGTTCTGATTTTTTGCAGACTTGTTTATGATGTTGGCCTAATGAATAATCCAAGTTTTAGACCTCGAGCGCCGAATGCAACTTGGTCAAAAATCGAAAAAACCGCGGAAAAATTTTGGTAATTATAACCCTAAAGAACTAGTTTTTGAAAAAACTTTCTTGTTACAAAGTTAAAGAAAACAAAATTTCCTACAAAATGCACTAATCAATTTTGATTTTCTGAAGAGTGGTTTTGAAGCTAGAGCATGCTGAAAAACATCGATTTTTTTGCCTTTCCGCAAAAAAAAGGAAAACAAGCACTTCTCTTCCACCCTCTACAAAATGAAAACTATTCATGTTATCAACAAAAATTTTATACCATGTGAAAGAGCATTTAATTTTCTATACATAACGTGCTTTACATTGTTATTTTTTTAGAAGGGGGAGGGAGGGAAGCAAAGATCGATAATAAAACTCTCGCGCCTCGCAGACCAAACGGACTTACGCGGTTGTTAATCTGCAATCTGCGCTTTATTTCCGGTATATTACCAATAAAATGGTTTGTTTTGGATTCATTGATGACTAAGAATGCTTAAAAAAATAAATTTTTAATTTTATTTGCAAAATATATTGTGTTTTAGGCGGAATTTTGATCAATATTTTAAATTCATATATTAAATTATGAGGGTGTTTTAAGGAAAGATTTTATATGTTTTATGCATCGAAAAATCCGAATTTTAAATTTATTTTCATTTTCAAAGTCATCTTCACATCAAAAATTGCAAAAAATCTCAAATTTTTGCTCTTTTGTTAGGTTTCTCATCGATTTTTAAAACAAACATTCCTTTTACAAAAAATATACTGTACTATATATTTTTTAATTAATTCTGATTTTTGTAATTACAATAATAATGACTTGAAAAAGTTAAAGATGAGAACAAATATCCTTCTATGTCAAAAATAAAGTATTTAGATGGCACACATTTTCAAAAATCTTACTGTATAAGCTTCTCCAAAGTCAATGTCAAATTTAAATGTTCGCAGAATAAACATCTGAAGTTTAGTTAAATCTTCCTTCATTGCCACTATTTCTTCCTCAGTAAACATGTTGACATCAAAATCATTTGAATTAAGTCTATAAAAATAAATAATACTGATTTACTTTAAACTTCTAGGTAGACTATATTTTAAACACAGCTTTACATGTAAATGACTGTATTCCTTAACATTTAAACATGGTAACATTTGAATACTTTTATCTCCAAAATAATGCTTACAATTTGTCATGCAAGGATAATGTTTTCGAGCATCAACCCCCTAAACAAATCAAGAATATTCCATTGATCCCCCTAAAGATTATTCACATTATTCTTTTAGAAAATTAAAGTTTTTCAGTAACTGAGTTCAGTTTGCCTTCATTGGAAATTACAGGGGAGCAGGTTTGCAACTACATAAAATATTTCATTTTCCCCAAAAACAATCTTTAAGGCCCCCTTTCAAGAATGCAAAATACTGTTAGGTTGGTTTTTAATATTTACGTACTATCCTCTTGGCCGTTTAGTGGCGGTCTAATTCAGAGCTATAAAAAGTCAATGGGCTTGATAACGTTGTTGGATTAAGCGACACAGTTGATGGGATAATTTGTAAGAACCTGGGGTTTTTTCAAATTTAGAGGAAAGACCCAACTCCCAGGCGATTAATATCCATAACTTTGGGAAGCCTTAGCATGTTTTTTGAATCCTTAAATTTGCAAATAAACTACATCCTATTTACTTTTAGCCATTAATTTGGTCAGGCAATTCCTCCTTTTATATCTACGTTAAATGTAAATAAACCAAAGAGGAAAAAAGTAAAACAACTTACTGGCGAAATGCAACTACTATACTTTTATATTCATCTTGCCCAGTTTCTTCATAGACACAGATATCTAGTATAGCAGCACTTACACTCTGAAAGAATAAAACTTTTTAAGTAACCATAGAAGTAAAATAAATTTTCTACTTATTTGTTATGATACATAAATATTACCACATTAAAACAGATTTTTTAATAATGCTAATTTAATGCAGAAAACACAAACTGGCAGTTAAAACTTATGTTTTTTTATATCTATAGCAAAAATTATAACATAGGTAACTTCAAACTTAGCCATAAAATAAAAAAGAAACTCAAAGGTTCTATAACCTATGATAAATTAAACACATAAATACAGGACATGCTTTTCTACAGCCATCCTTAATTCTAAAGACATCTCAAATGAAAAATCTTAAATTACAAAGCTACCTTCTGTAAATTTTTTAAGGTTTACTTACCAAACAGTTAATTTTATGCTTAACTGCAGTAGGTTGAAATTTATGATACAGCTGTAACGCCTTTGCTAAACAAACACAGGAAAATCCCAGTGCTGCCCCTGTGAAAAGACTTTCAAGGTAAGTTATAATTTTCAATCAAACTGCTCTCATTTATATTTTAATGTGAGAAATGTTTGTATTATTTTGTATCAATCAAGTTAACATTTATTTTTTTCTTCTTAAGTATATAACAGGAGTAGCGAAAAAGGTGGGTAATAACTAATACTAGTACACATAGGCGTAGCGTGACCTAAAATGTTGGGGGGGCACAAGTGAAAAAATTTCAAAAAAACCTAGTTTGCATTTGAACCTTATAAAAGGTCTCAGGATGTAGAAAAACCGAAGTTGTAAACACACATGAAAAAAACTACTAGTTGTACATTATAAATTTATTCATAACTCTGGTGACAACCTCCTTTTTTAAAATAAAAGCTCTTTTTTTCAAATAGATGAACGAAGAATTGAAGAACTTTTGAAAAGCATCTAGGTGAAGGATTTGTAAAACCAGAGCATGTTTTTTGGAAATTATTGAAACTATACGATTAAAACCGTAATAGTAAATCGAAAAATTCATTATTTTAGAGTTAACATTGGAAACACATTGACAAACCTTCTAAAATGCTATCATCTCCCCGCAAAAAAAAACAAATAATAAACCAACTAAAATAGTGAAAAACTTTATCAAAACTACAACTAGCTTGGTTTTGTTTTATGACACTAGGGGGCTCTGCCCCCCGCTCGCTATCGCTCACCAACCCCCGGAACTGCTTCGCAGTTCTTTGAGGATCGCTTTGCGATCTAAGCGAGCAGAGCTCGCTTGTTTCATCTCAACTATCCAGTACAACCTGGAACTTGTCTGCTTATAGTCTATTCATTTAGAATAGGCGCCTGAAACAGGATCAAAAACGCTCAATACTGATTAATAATGCTCATCAGAAAACTTCAGTGACCGATTGTTTTTAAAGTATTTTAACTACTTCTGCTTAGGCTGCCTTGTCATTGCAGAAGAAAATGTTTTTCGACGATAATTGGAATAATAACGCTTCTAATACATTACGTCTCAGGCGCTAATTCTTAAAGAACAGAGTATAGTTAATGATAATTTAATATCGAAACTTTTTATCTCTCAAACTTTTGCATAATTTAACGAAAATATCAAAATAAAACTCTTACTGAAATATTTCTCTTTAAATTATCAATAATTTAATGGATAGAGGGCTACCGCCCCATGCTCGCTTACGCTCACCAACCCCCGTAACTGCTCTGCAGCTCTTTACAGATCGCGAAGCGATCTGTAATATCTGTAATGGAACTTTAGCAGAGTAAAACAAACTTCCTGAAAATCCTATTTCTTTCATCGCCACAAATAACACACAATAAAGTTAAATTATTTATTTCTCTAGTGGTTCAAAAAATATCGAAGTGTCTTTAAAAGATTATTAACCAAGTCTATACTATATCGCTAGCAAACTCAGAGCAAAAATGTGCACCTCAAAACTTTTAAATTTAAATATCCGTGATCGCGACAACCTAGTGAATAGGCAAATATAAAATTGAAAAACATTAAACACGTCTGATAAAGACCTACTAAAACTATGAATAGAAATAAAACTTTGATGCTTAATAATTCCAAAACTAATTAGAATTTTTTAAAGAACTAAACGTCAATCTCTTTCTAAAAAATAAGAATATAAGTGTTTAAAAAATCATATTGATACCGTGATTAGTTTTTATTTTAGATAGAAAAAAAAGAAAAAGTGTCAAAAATTTCGAAAATTAAAAAATTAATTGCTCTAAAACAAATTCGAAAAAAGGGCGACGTAGTGCACATCTTCATACTTCAGAGTATTAGGGCGCAAAAAATCATAGTTCTGTTGCTGATAGATTTTGCAGAACTGGATTACGCGGCGAAAAAACAAAAACTTCAACTTTGACCTTAAAAATACCCCAGAACTAATTATCACATCAGTTAGCTTTTTGTTCAAGAATGTGCCCCAAATATTCCTCTACAAACATTTCAAATTTCATAAATTTCTATCGAGTAGTTTTTGCGTTATGAGAGTTCAAAGAGTTAGAAAATTAAATTTTCTGAAACAGCGGCGGCCGCCGGTAATTTCATGTTCCCGGTAATTTTCATAACCGGTGTTCCCAATTATTTTCATACCCAGTGTTTCCCGTAATTTCAATTTCCTGGTGTTTCCCGGTAATTTTCATATCCCGATGTTCCCGATAATTTTCATATCCCGGTGTTCCTGATTATTTTCATACCCAGTGTTCCCGATAATTTCCATATCCCGGTGTTCCCAATAATTTTCCTATCCCGGTGTTCCCGGTAATTTTCCTCATCCCGGTGTTCTCAATAATTTTCCTTACCCGGTGTTCCTGGTAATTTTCATATCCTGGTATACCCGATAATTTCCATGTCCTGTTGTTCCCATTAATTTTCCTATACTTTTCATATCCCGGTGTTCCCGGTAACTTTTCATCCCGGTATTCCCGGTGCCTTTTTTCATCCCTGTAACTGATATCTTCTAATATCTACCCAACCCAATCAGTTCCGATGTTGCACATTTAACTATTATCAATTCAGTAAATAAAGCAATATAATAAATAAAACTTGTAACAAAAGAAATTATTATAGCCATCTCAGACTATTTAAAAAATCTTCTAACCAACCTAAAATAATCCCGATTCAAGGGGAATTTTATTATGATAACCAACTTCTTTAAAACCTACTTTGAAAAAGTAAAAACTTATTGCTAACAATAATAAAAAATCTAGTGAATGTATAAGTCTAGTGAACCAACACGCTCTATATTTATTTTTGAGCATATTAAAATAATGTAATTAATGTTTTAAAATTAATTATTTCAATTTATTTTAGTTTTCTAATCACTGTTTTAACTTTTAATAAGAAATTTACTCTGTTTTTCGTCTTGAACTCCATTGTAAGTTATACAATGTTTTTAAACAATATTTATCAAGTGAGGCAAGACGTCGCCTTCAGATAAGAAGTAAACCCTGCATTTTTTGCATTTCAACAATGTGTAAAGTTATGTAAGCATGAAGACTTTCACAGCCGGTTTGATTTATTAAATTCATTTCTTTCGGGCTTGTAGGCCGTGGTCTAAAATAAAATAAAAGGTCCAGACGTTTCGTTGGAAGCTGTGTCCGACATCATCAGTGGAAATAAAACATTAGTTCACCGATTCAATAAGTTTGGTTTGGATTGGAGGTTGCCAGAGGCTTCAATGTTTTATTTCCACTGATGATGTCGGACACAGCTTCCAACGAAACGTCTGGACCTTTTATTTTATTTTAGACCACGGCCTACAAGCCCGAAAGAAATGAATTTAATAAATGTGTAAAGTTATTTCAATGGGTAAAACGAAGCCGAAAAAGCGCCGAAAAACAGGGAAGGAGTCGTTCGATTTTAAAATCGTTTCTTAGTGCGCGTCTAATGGCGGAGAGGAAGGTCTCTGTCAAATTTCAAGCCTATCAGTCCGGCAGTTTTGGAGATTTCGTGATGAGTGTTAGTGAGTCAGTCAGTCAGTGGTATTTGGATTTTATATATATAGATGAATTAAACTATAAGAATGTGTTTAAAAAATGAAGGGAGATAAGGTTGTGCAATTTTTTGTTATTCATGTAGAATCCTAAAAGCATACTACTTTGAAAACGGGACGTAGTGAATTTATGAGTAGAATAGAAATATGAAGGGCATTAAACCCTTTAGAATAGATGGGAGAGTCACTTGACTCTTCCGTCGTTCCTAAAGGGTCACTGGTCACATATCCACATGACTCATGTACATGTCCCACAAATAGAAAATATGTAAACATTAAAAAGTTTATTTGTTTATTAATGAAATCAATAAATTATTTGCCGGCCCCCTCACTTTTTAAATAAAGAAAAAAAAACATTCTTACTTATCTCTTTTAGAAATGAACCGTTTGAACCGACCTGAATGAACGATGACAACGGCACAACAGTCAGCAGGCACAACAATTAGCACCAGAATGCAAATAATACTGAACTGACTCTCCAGTCCCTAAGCAAACTGTCATCCCTTTTCCAGTCACGTGGGATATACCTTCGAATAGGAAGTCAAAACAACAAAAAAGGAACAATTAAGGGACCATAAAACGCCTTGGAGCTGGTAAATCTCCGACTTCCACAGTCGACAATCTGAAAACCCTCCCCTGAGGATTTGGTGATAAGAAACAAAAGAGACGTATTTCAAATGTGCTGTCCGCCGTTAACATATGGGGCCCTTATTTATTGCCTAGCCTTTCAATACAGTGTTCGCATTTCAAAAAACTTTCATGATGGTCTGCTTGTTAACGACCAGTTGGCGCCTCTTTGAAGACCCGACACCGGACATGAAACCCCCCCCCGTAACAGGCATGAAAAGAGATAAGAGAAAGGGGGCCATGTGCTGTAGTCGAGTAGGCAGGAGGGTGTTTAAGACGAAGAAAAAAGGAGAGGACTTTTGTTTCTTTGGGGAGAATTATGGATTTTTTTCGTAAATTTCGGAATTTTTTGTTGACAAGTTGGGGGGGCACAGGCCCCCCCGTGCCCCCCCCGACGCTACGCCTATGCTAGTACAAGAGATTCCTAGGTTTTGTTGTTAGAATCAGGACATTTGAATGTTCGTTGCATGAGCAAGAGATGCTCATACTGTGTTAGCTGTTTAGAGCAGGCATGGCCAACCCGCGGCCCGCATGCGGTCCTCCGGGTCATTTTGTGCGGCCCGCGAAGCTCTCTGAAAACTCTCCAAAAAGAAGCTTCAAAACACTTTTTAGCACACTAAAATTCAAAATTTTTTCGGGGGAGAACCCCCGACCCCCCATATACCTCTTAGATCAGGCTTTACCAACCCGTGGCCCGCATGCGGCCCGTTTTGAAATAATTTTGTCGTCCGCAAGAATTTTTTTAGTCAAAAGTTAAAGTTTTAGGGTAAGTTAAGGCCCCCAAATTCGGAAAAAGGGTACCAAAACACTTTAAAGTCTGTTAATCCCTCAACAACATTTGGGTTGGCCACCCCTGGTTTAGAGCATCCCTCTAAGGGTTTAAAAGTTTACGATTTTACAAAGTTTATTTTTGTGAAGGAGCCGTTCTTCCGAAGTTTATTTTTGTGAAGGAGCCGTTCTTTCAAAGTTTATTTTTGTGAAGGAGACGTTCTTCCGAAGTTCATTTTTGTGAAGGGGCTGTTTTATCGAAGCTTATTTTTGTGAAGGGGCCGCAAAACCGCCCTAATTTTTGCCCGGATCGACCCCTGTAACTGTAACCAGGCACGAATCACACCAATTGACTTTATTAGCAACGTCTTACAGATTACACATAAAAATATAAAAAAGACACTGCTAATTAGGCTATTTTAATGAAGTTTAATAATGATAAAGAAGATATATATAGAAGAACCATAGTCTTTTTCGCCTAGGCGAGATTGGACCTAAAGTCTAGTTGGCAAGTGTGGCACCGGTCTTGAAATATTACAGGGATGAGTTTGTCTAAAGATGAAAAAAGAGGAAATAGCGCGTGAGCTTAGTCATGTAATAATTTATTAAGAGCGTGAAACAAATAATTTTAACAAGACAAATTTTAATTTACCTAGGTTATATTTGGGAGGATTTTAGGAACTTTATACTGGCATTAAACTAGTCATTAACATAGATAGTGTAGTCTAGATAAAAATATCTTAAAAAGAAGAACAATAACAATTTCAAGTTACCTTCATTTGCATGAAAATAACCAAAATGTAACTAAAAGCAGATGAAAATTTAGGAAATCAGTTAAATACTAGGATAATTTATTGATTACTTAAAATGTAATTCAATTACTGAATTTTTTTACCAATATAATTTTTTCCAAGTGAAGAAAAAAGTCAAATATATTTTTAAAAGTATTATTAGAATCTCAAATCATATCATATATCTAATACAGGTTATAATCTAACACAATTTAAAAACTGAAGTATTATCTTAAGTTGCTTCTCAAAGCGGCCTTTCCAAGTTTTTATAACTTAGATTTTTCTTACTTCCGGACTTGTTGGCTTCTGACTACGGTAAAGTTGTTTTTTCTACATCCCAATTTTACGCGATAAGAAGCCGACTTCACCTTAACACCGCGGCCGTTCAAGAAAGCATCGTGGGAGAAACGGTATACTCCGCGAGCAACACGGAACTTACGCGAGAAGTTGCGATTTCCCGACTTTTGCGATTCCGATTTCGTAAAATCGCGATTCCACGGAAGAGACTAATACTTGAAGGAAGAAAAATTAGTAGAATTGAAGTAGCGGAAGAAATGAGAAAAAGCGGAAGTAGCGGAAAAAATGAGAAAAGGCGGAAAATCGCGTTTCGGCGGAAAAAACTCATGCCTGAATATTAACAGCAGTTTCATTAAATGAAGCGAATCTGGCCTGCGGCTGAATTTGGAATTTTTTTTTTGTCGCCAAGGGGAAAACCGATGGCATCCGAGCATTGAATTGTTACTGCCAAATTTGGCGATGAAAATCTGCAGGCTGGATTTATTTCATTAACCGCCAGTTCCAATTAATTTAATCTTAGATAAAATTAACTGGCAGCATAGGTAATCAACGAATTTGTTAGTTCTATATCATTCTAAAGCTTTAAAGTTTTTTTCCTCAGTATTAAACCCTAAATCTTATACAAAACGCGAAAAAACGACTGTACGAGCGGACCATCGAAAAAACTTACAGGCTAAGCCAGACACTTCTAAATATGGTGAATGTACTAAACTCTACCTGAAAACGAAATTAGATAATTTTAAATAGAAAATACAGAAATTAAGCTGTTAAAAATCTATGGTTTTTCCATGCAATCACCCGATATAATTATCCTTTTATTCCTAACATGTAAACTAATTTCAAAATCTGGTTGAAGTTTTCAGAATAACTAGCTTCGCTGAAAAGAAACACAAGATTTTTCTTTCGGTTTGAACAGCTTACCAGTTTTAAAAAGATGAAGAGCGCCCTTATCAAATTCAATAGATTGCATTTTTTATTTCATAAACAATCAGAATTAATCAGTTCACAGGATTCTATACTAGTATCCGGAACAGGAACATTCGGAAGTTCAAAACTTGAAACCAAAATATCAACAAAACAACTTAAAATGATGCCAGTTATGAAATGCTAAATTTTCCGAATGGGATGAATTTTCTTTTTTTTTCCAACGAACCTTAAAAATAAATTTGAAAACTTAAAAAGGTGTCATTAAAAAGAGTATATAGGCTTTTTACTAGGGGTAGGCACCACATTTAAGGAAATACCTTTCCAGACAATCACCTGTACAATTTGGCAAAAATGTCAAATTCTTGAGGATTGATGTTCTAAAAGTATCACGCAAGATCCCCTTGTGGTATCGCTAGGGGGGTCCTCCCCCAGAAAATTATTGAAATTTGACTTGTAAAATTTAGAGTTTTAACTCATTTTGAGAACCTTTTTAGGTCAAAGGGGGGGCAGCACTAAGTTTGTCACATGGACCCCTAAATTTTTTCGTGGAACCCCAGGGCACTGAACTATAAAACAAACTGGAGTGACAACTTCCTATACTATAACAAGCGACCAAATTCGGGGCAAGCTTGAAGATCATTTCCCCGCATGCAGTGGCGGATTCAGGATTTGGTTTTTGGGGGGGGCTAAGAATTTTCCTAATCCAATAAAATGTTCTTGTTAATGTTAATACTGAAAAGGTAGTGAAATATTCTGCTCCAACTTTCCAAAGGGGGGTCTGGGGGGTCCTCACCTAGAAAATTTTTGGAAAAAAGTCAAAAACCCCACTTTTTTAACTCCTTATTGTACGCTTCATAAGAATTTCGTATATAGATTTTTTGCGTTTAACACAAACTTAGTAAATTGTTGTTATAATAACAGAGTAACAAGTGCCAAGGGGGTCTGGGTGAAATTTTTCAAAATTTGACCTTAAAATAACAGGGTTTTAACTCATCTTGGTGCATAAAATGACATTATATAGAGTAAAACTTTTCCTTTTGGGGGGGCTTGAGCCCCCTAGCCCCCCCTCTGGATCCGCTAGTGCCCGCATGACCCCCTTTTAATCCGCCCATGCCTGTTTTTTAAAATATTATGAGCAAAATTTAGAATGGTCGTTCCATTCTGTGCATACAACTGTGCTAACAGATGGGAAAAATTAAAAGAGGGAAATCCATTCCGCGGTGCGATGGCACGCTTACTTGTCACTCCAGTTTGTTTTATAGCTCAGTGCCCCAGGGTTCCCCCGAACCCACTTTGGGAACCACTGCATTAGATAGTATTTCTAAACAGTTACCGCTTTAAATCGCTAGACTTTAACAAAATATTCAGTATAAAATACAACTTCATATAAAATATAACTTTGAATAAAAAATTGAAAATGTAAACCTAATGGGTTGTCAAGACTTTTGCTGCATTATTTTCAAGAAATGACAATGATTTGTATTGCTCACAAAAAAAAACGTTTGAATCATTAAATCCTTGTAAATGAGTTTAGTATGTAAAAAATTTTTTAAAAAACTGAATTTGTGGGTTAGCTTTGAAATTTTCTTTCAACCATCATTAGCTGGCGAAAATAAAATAAAGAAAACATTTGGTTGAAACATTTTATTAAGACATAATTTACACTTAACATAAACATTTACAACACATTGAGTAATTAATAAAAATTAATAAACTAAAACTAATAATAAAAATATTAATAAAATTTGAGTATGGTATGAGCTTAATTCAAGTCTCAATTACAAACACATTTTTTTACTTTATGCTATAAAGTATGATGTTAAAAATCCACAAGGAGTCTTAAGAAAAAGAGTGTACCAAGTTCCATATATTTAATTGGGTATAATGATTTTCACTTAACCGAGCGTTTTAGTCATCAGAGTTCATCTACATTAACTCGGATAATTGGGACTGTATTAAAGAGGAAAAAATACTATTAAATTAAAGCAAAAATCAGGGGGTTAGCTCAAAAATTTGTGTGACAAAAAATATTTGTAATAGTAACTGGGAAGAAAAATTTGCATGCTTTCACATATAAAATATCAAGAAGCATTCAGTATAAATTTAATTTTTTAAATACCTGTGGCGACACAGTAATCAACAATACTAGTTACAACAATACAATACCGTGACAACAATGCTAGAGAAACAAAAGTGATTGGGGTCTTCTGAGAATTTGCACTTGACTAAAAATAGAAACTTGTAAATACACCTTTTTCTGAAATATATTAAAAGTAATTTTTTGTAATAAATACATTCGTTATTTTTATTATAACTAAGCACAAGCCACAATTGGTGACCCGGATAAGAAACAAGCAACATGTCTGAAACAGAAAAAAACCAGCCAGCTCTCCCTGCACGTCTTCCCCCAATATCTGACTCATCTCCTGCAGCTCTTCCAACATCATCGCATGAAATAGCCCGGGTTTCATTCAAAGCACCTCCGTTCTGGAAACAAAACCCAAAATTGTATTTCGCCCAAATTGAAAGCCAATTTGTTATTGCGGGGATAACTCAAGATGAAACCAAGTACCATCATGTCGTTGCTGCAATAGAAACAGATGTAATAGCCTTAATTAGCGATATCATCTTGAATCCTCCTAGAACAGGCAAATATGAAACCCTCAAAACGCGGCTAATAGAGCAGTTCGCAGATTCAGAAACACATAGATACAAGATGCTTTTACAAGATCTACAGTTAGGAGATGACAGGCCCACCCAACTCCTCAGAAAGATGAGAGACCTCTCTACCAACTGTCCGGAAGACCTGCTCAAGAATTTGTGGATGCAGCGCCTGCCCACTTCAGCTCAACAAATCTTAGCCGTCAGCTCCGAGGATTTGGACGCAGTGGCTAAGATGGCGGACAAGGTTATGGAGGTAACAGATTCATCGGCAATTAATCTGGTGGAAGAAAAGAGATGCCAAGACTGCAGAACACTTCAAGCGCAAATGGAAGAGATGACAAGGGAATTCAAGAATCTTGTGAGATCTAACAGGAACAGGCAACGATCTCGAAGTCCAGCTCATGGAACCAATTTCAGAACCCGGTCAAAGTCCCGCAGTAAATTCGAGCCCACAGCAGGAATTTGCTGGTACCACCATAAATTTGGCAAAAAAGCTCAAAAATGTGAACAACCTTGCAAGTTCAATCAGGAAAACTAAAAGGGCCATCGCTTGGGGCCACAAGCGACCTTGGCCTACCTAAAAGACTGTTTTTGGCCGACAAATCAACTGGACTGCGTTTTCTTATTGACACCGGTGCTGAAATTTCAGTAGTTCCACCTCAAACCACTCAAGAAAAGAATCGCCAACATGGGAAAATGAAGCTGTTCGCGGCAAATGGAACACCAATTTCCACTTTTGGAGAAAAACTGCTTACAGTGGACCTCAACCTCCGCAGATCTTTCACTTGGCCGTTTGTCATTGCATCCATTTCTCACCCTATAATTGGAGCAGATTTTTTGAAAAACTTTGGTTTACTAGTCGACATGAAAAACAACTGCCTGATCGACACAAGCACAAGAAGAAAAATTTCCGCTCAGGTAGTAGACTCAACAACATACGGCACAATAACAGTCCTAAATGAAGACTCGCCTTACAAACAACTTTTAGAAGAATTCCCAGAAATAATTCAAGTAAATCAAAGAATAAGCGTCAAGCATCAAGTGGAACACCATATCGAAACCACTGGACCTCCTGTCTTTTCAAGGCCACGAAGATTACCACCGGATAAGTTAGCCATAGCCAAACGAGAGTTCCAGTTCATGATAGATCAAGGAATCTGCAGACCATCAAAAAGTAGCTGGGCATCACCTTTGCACATGGTTCCTAAAAAGAACGGAGACTGGAGACCGTGTGGAGATTACCGCAGACTAAACGCCGTAACAAAGCCGGACAGATACCCTATTCCGCACATCCATGACATAACCCAACAACTTGATGGAGCAACCATTTTTTCAACCATAGACCTGTTCCGTGCTTACCACCAAATCCCTGTCAGAGAAGAAGATATTCAAAAGACTGCAATAATTACACCATTCGGACTTTTTGAGTTTCCGTTCATGACCTTCGGACTTTGCAACGCCGCCCAAACGTTCCAAAGATTTATCCATTCTCTTTTACAAGACCTCGACTTTTGTACGCCTTACATCGACGACGTCTTGGTTGCGTCTAAGAATGAAGAGGAACACCTTGACCATCTACGAATTATCTTCAAAAGGTTTCAAGACAACGGTATACGCATCAATCCTTCCAAATGTAATTTTGGTAAACCAAAGATAAATTTCTTAGGATACCATATTACAACAAAAGGAATCCAACCAATGGAAGACAAGGTTTCCGCTATAACCGACTTTCCGAAACCAACAACAATTCAAAGCATGAGAAGATTCCTGGCAATGGTCAACTTTTACAGACGCTTCATTCCCCAAGCAGCAACCAAGCAAGCCCCGTTGTTCGAGTATATAAAAGGCGCAAAGAAAAAAGACAATAGACCCATTTTGTGGACTGAAGAAGCAGAAAAGGCATTCAAGATATGCAAACAAGATTTGGCAACTGCCCCTACATTAATTCATCCTTCTTCATCTGCAAGTCTTTCATTGGCTGTCGATGCATCAGATACCGCCATAGGTGGAGTTCTACAACAAACCACATCAAATGGATATGAACCCCTTGCATTTTTCTCAAGAAAACTGACATCGGCAGAAAAAAAGTATAGTGCCTATGACCGCGAACTTCTTGCTGTTTATTCTGCAATAAGACACTTCATTCACATGCTGGAAGGACGGGAGTTTGTTGTGTTCACCGACCACAAACCACTAATATTCGCATCTCAACAAAAATCCGAAAAGGCAAGTCCACGACAACTCCGACACCTGGATTACATTTTTCAGTTTACAACCAACATCCAGCACGTGAAGGGAGAAAACAACATCGTCGCGGATACATTATCAAGAATTTCAACAATAGACACCCCATCACCAATAGATTACAGAAAAATGGCCGAATCCCAAAAAAGTGATGAAGACTTGCAAAATATTCTAACAAACCCTGAAAAGACAAGCTTAAAACTTCATCCCATAAATTATCAAGACACAAATCTCTACTGTGACATCTCCTCAGGAAATGCGAGGCCATTCGTACCTAGAAATTTTCGAAAGATCGTCTTCAATTCATTCCATCAAATTTCTCATCCTGGAATTAGATCTACACAGAAACTGATCACCACAAGGTTTGTTTGGCCACTCATGGAGAAAGATGTTTCAAGATGGGCCCGATCCTGTATGGAATGCCAACGCAACAAAGTCTCTAGGCACATATCAACACCTTTAGGATCATTTCCACTTCCATCTAGCAGATTCGAGCATATCCATATCGATATTATTGGACGTTTACCACCATCGAGAGGATACTCCTACTGTCTCACTTGCATCGACCGGTTTACAAGGTGGCCCGAAGCATTTCCAATCACTGACATGACCGCAGAAACGGTAGCTCGCACCTTATATGAAAACTGGATTTGTCGTTTCGGGGTACCAGCAAGAATAACAAGTGATCAAGGGAGACAATTTGAATCCAGCCTGTTCAAATCACTCGCCGCGTTTTTGGGAGTGGAACACCTTAGAACCTCTCCATACAGACCATCTGCAAATGGGATGATCGAACGCATCCATCGCAACCTAAAGGCCTCTATCAAATGCCATGCAGACAAGGGATGGGCAGACTCTCTGCCAACAGTGCTGATGGGATGGCGATCAACCTTCAAAGAAGACATCCAAGCTACTCCTGCGCAACTAACATATGGAGCCAACATCAGACTGCCTGGTGAATTTTTCACAGAAAGCAAATCTGAAATTGATCAGGAAACTTACGTTGGTAAATTGCAAAGGATCATGCAGCGTTTGAGACCTGTGCCTGGATCAACTCACAGCCGTGAAAAAGTTTTCATCCATAAAGATCTGAAAAATTGTAGCCATGTTTTCGTTCGGCATGATGGAGTCCGCCAGGGCTTACAATCTCCCTATCACGGACCCTACAAGGTATTGTCAAAGTCTGACAAACTCTACAAGTTAGAGATCAAGGATAAACCATCGCTCATCAGCGTGGATCGTCTAAAGCCAGCGTTTCTTTCCTCTGAAGATACGGACGCATCCACAGAACACCCAGCTTCAGATGTCCAGCCACCTGCAACAACCACTACTAGATCCGGCAGGAAAGTACGTTTTCGTGTCAATCCAAGAGACCTTTTTTGACACTGGAGGGGAGTCCTGTGGCGACACAGTAATCAACAATACTAGTTACAACAATACAATACCGTGACAACAATGCTAGAGAAACAAAAGTGATTGGGGTCTTCTGAGAATTTGCACTTGACTAAAAATAGAAACTTGTAAATACACCTTTTTCTGAAATATATTAAAAGTAATTTTTTGTAATAAATACATTCGTTATTTTTATTATAACTAAGCACAAGCCACATACCAATATAATGAGAAAGTTGCACCAATGCAGTTGTGGGGGGAAATGTTTTTTTTTTCTGTTTATCAACACATTGATAGTCAAAAATAACTTAAAATGCCATAAAACATATAAAACAGGTTTATATAATTAAAGTTTTAATTTTTTAATTGCCAAAACAGCATGTGACTTTGAATCGTTTTGTGGTTGGTTTGGTGTTATTATTTCCCATGCATTTCCCTAAAGGTGGGCACAAATTGGAGCCGAACGGCGAAGCGAACAGCCACGAACACGCTCTACGCAAGCGCCGCTCTTAGCGCCTCCGAGTTGCGCGTGCGCAGAGCTCGTTCGTGGCTGTTCGCTTCGCCGTTCGGCTCCAATTTGTGCCCACCTTAACGATTGCTAGAAAGAGGATATCTCACATCACTCCCACTTAAAAGGTTTTAGAAACTGGTGTTTTGACTAATAGAAATCCTTGATTAGGTTTTCCAAAAGCCATCTTTCAAAGTTTATAATTTTTCACTCTTAGAAAAAATATTGTTTACAATACACTCCACCAACAAGCAACAGCGGTCAGTGCATTTCCAATGTATAGACACCTGGGGAAAATTAATTTTGAAAATAAGGAAGAAGCACATTCAACAATTTGCAACTTTCTCATCAGTAAATAACTTGTAACCTAACTTACAATATTATACATAATTAAATTAGTAATAAATAACCTAGTAACTCAATAAATGAAAGAATGATATGTATGTGATCTATTTTACAGTTATTCTTTAAAATCAAAACTGTTAACATTTTAAAACATACTTAAAAGTTTCTTCATTTTAAAATGTCGCTATTTCTACACTGCAGTAAGTAGTATTTCAATCTGATTAACAACAGGAAAAACCTAATAAGACTTGTAAAGCACTTGGTAAAACCATTATTCTATAAAGAAAATATCTATCGTTCTATCACAAAAATTTGATGCAACCAATAATAAAGCTTTCAATACTATTTAAATGAATAAATAGAAGTCTGGAATACAGAATCGTCCTAAAAATGCAAATTCACACAATGAATGAACTGCATCTGTATGACATATGAGCACATTGTAAAATCACAGAAAATTCTCTTGAGGGCTGAATTTGTCACAGGCTGCCTCTGTGAGGTTGTTGAGAGATATTGTTGCTAGTGACCAATGGAGAGTCCATGCTGTCCCTTAAGGAAGCTTGGAGAGCTATGGGAGTAAGCCACTCCCGTGGCAGACATTGCTGTAGGAAGGGAACGCAGGAACTGAAGTAGGCTAGTCGATTTACCCAAGATGGTATATCTAGTCCACACAGAATCTAATGAAACCAAATATAGTCATTAAAAACTGTTGAAAAAACTATTTTCCCTTTCATGATGTCAACTATTACTTATTTAATTAATTGCATTCAGTAAAAAATAATTAAGGGTTGTACAATAAATCGGGAGTCAGCAACATGAGACCCCAAAGAAATGAAGTACTTTATATGGTCCCTAGAGATGAATTAGAATGGAGACTGCATGGGAAATATTAGTAAATTTAGGAAAATTTTAAGGTGTGAACAAACAATAACTTTAAAAATTGCAGCTATACTTTGGAATGGCAGATATACAGTAGAATCTTATGTGCAATTTGGTTATCTGTTCTGTTAAATATCACCAAGCCGTTTTTAATGCAAAATATTGTAAATGTTGACAAAAATTGCTTTCTGATTAAAATAGACTGTTATACCAATGATAGCAATAAAAATTTGGAAATATTTTAATATTTGGTGTCCAACTTAGTCATTATAACGAACAAAATTATAGCTATCATAAAACGATCAGTACTTTTATAATCAGTTATAACATAAATGTTGTAAAATCAGGGAATCCTTATAGAGGTTCTACTGTAGGTGCAAATAAAACAAGAATTTGAACAACATATTGTTTTAGTTTAGGTCTTGGGAATAGGCTGAAGATTTATCAATTGGTAATCCCAATTCCCAATCAATTGGTTTATTTAAGAAAGACAAGCCATTTTAAGCAAATAGCTTCATTTAAAAAAATGCATCAATATTTATAGTCAAGGTATTACAAATATAACAAACAGAAACACATTAAGCCTTTCAGTCCTAGACCACTCGAGATTGTCACTGAATTGTATGGAAAATATGGGGCAGTTAGGACTGAAAGGATGAACTAATAACATAGTATTAGGAATATATAACATTATTTTTTTACAATTCTGAAAGAAAAATGATAAAAAATATATTTAAAAACTAAATTTATCAAGAGATGAACAGATTTTATAGCAAAAAAGAACACTTTAAAATTTGCAAATTTTACTGTAAAACAAACTGAAATTATTTTATTTCCTTATACTATCTCAATAAAATGAAATAAAAGTTAGATACCTTGATAAAGCTCCCAGAAAAGTTATTGCAATTTTTACTCATAAGATGGTAACTTTCCCCTTTAAAGTCTTTGCCTAATTCTTCAATAATGCGTCGCATTTCTGGTTCCGTAAAGTCAGTGTATCCAATCAGCATGGCTTCCCTATAAGAAAGATTTTCATAACTGATTATGAAACTTCAAAGCAGGGCCGCCGAGAGCCAAGCCGGGCCCCGGAGACAAAGTCAAATAGCGGGGCCCCGGTCACATGCACTCATTTCGAGGGAGGAGCGAAAATTTTCTGAAGTACCACCAATCATGCATAGACTTAATGTAATTTTCAGAATATTTCCAGGCAAGATTTGAATTTTGATGAACTCTATAAATTTTGTTTTCTTGATAATACAATGAAGGATCGTGCCAAACTAGCGGCTTGAAGACGTCAAAACCATAAAAAACTTGTTAAGAGGCTTATCAAGAGAGGGGAGAGTGAAGCCAACGTCACCGCGGGCGCAAGACCAGGCTTATCTGGTCGGGCAAATCTAATCAGCAGCGGATATCTACCCTATAGTGGCGACTCTTTTATTCGATAATTAAGCGGGGTAGATATCCCCTACCGATAAGATGCGCTCGACCAGATACGCCCGTTCTTGCGCCCACGGTGACGTCTCCCTGAGGCTCAATTCCATGCTTTCTCCCCTATCTTGATAAGCAGAGTTTTTTGTGGCTTTGGCGTCTTAAGCTGCTAGTTTGGCACGACCCTAACATCAGAAAATATTTAGAAATTCGACCCTAAAAATAAGTTTTTAATTTATATTATTGTTCACAACTGAGTGTCACCCAAGGATGGACTTTGTCTTAAATGAAGTTATAAGCCATTTAATGATTTATTTTATGCATGAAATTTTAGTGAGTTTTTATAATCTCCCCCTCATAATGAATTCCTTTGGGGGGTCTGGGGGTACCCCCCAGAAAATTTTTGAAAATGTGCCCCTAGAAAGTGGGAATTTACTCAGTTTAGGCCATTTGGGTAAACAGATTAATTTCCAAACTATTCAAAATGATAACCATCTAAGTACTCAATATGAAAATATCTGGAACTTAACCCCTCCCCTCTTGTCAGGCCTCCTTTTATCCATATTAAAAGGTTTAATGTAGCTTTTCAACCCATGTTTTGGTAGAATTTGCGTCCAAGAGAACTTTAATATAAGACAAGTTTTTGTAACTAAAGGTTCAAGTTTGAAAGGGGGTCTGGGGGTCCTCCCCCAGAAAATTTTTGGAAATTTCACCCTAAGAACAGGGTTTCAAACTGTTTTTTGGTACACGTAAACCAAAATTTGGACTTACATTTTTAGGTAGAATTTTGATTTTAATGAACTTATGAAAAAAGTGTGAACAATATTGGTTTAAATACTGAAGGGGTGCCTGGGGTCCCTCCCCCAGAAAAATTTTGAAAATTTGACTCTAAAAACTTGGGTTTTAACTGGGGGGCTGCCGGGCCCCCTCTTGCCCCGGGCCCCGGGGAAAGTACCCCACTTGCCCCCCCCTCTCGTCAGGCCTGCTTCAAAGGTTATAAAATAAAATATTAACACAACATTTTCTAATTTATTTAAAAAAACACACACAACAACACTAACAACCAATGTGAGTTCATATCCTATAAAATCCCTATTTCTGTGTTTGCGTTACAAGTGGATCATAGTCTGTGATAAGTGAAAACTTTCAAAATAGTCCATCAAATACAGTCGAGTCCGCTTAATGTGATCGCAATTGTCTGAGACTAAACTAATAACATTATCTGATCCATAACAATAAGTGATCTATCAAAAGCAGCAAACAGTGTAACTAGATTGTTTGCATTAAAATCAAAATCATGTAATCGTAATAAATGTATTCAAAACACTATTTTTAAGCTAGGTAAAATTTTAAGGGAGAAATATAAGAGTAGTTCAGTTAATAAAAGAAAAATAATCCCTTACTTTGTGTTTTTATTTGTATAGAAAGGTCTCTTTTTTCCACTCCATTTTAATTCTTTCACTCCAATAAACCACTTATTCATTAAACACAAGGTAAAATTTAACTTTCTTATCAGACATCTGCAAAGCGTTGATCTTGGTGGTTTCTTTAACCAATCACAAGAATGGACTCGGACCCCCCATAACGGTTTTCTTTCAATACATGCAGAATGTTTTCTTTATCTCTTACTCATACTGAGTTTCAGAAAAAAGGAGCGCCAGATGCTCTCATGGGGCAGATGTTTACTTGTAAAAATTGACCCTCAAAATGAAACTCGAACTCAAAAGCGGTCGTTTTAAAGGGAATATGGACAAATTTTGATAATATTAAGCAGAGTGATGATTCATATTTGATCACATTAAACGATGTATTTTACATTAAATTAAATAGGAATGATCGGGACCTGTTGATTTCGATAACATTATCCGATTGATAACATTAACCGTGATCACATTAAGCGGATTCAACTGTATTTGGTAGCACACAAGAAATTGCCATAAAATAGAGCTTTTTAAAGTAGTGTGTGTTAAACAGGAAATTGGTTAATATCTGTGCTAATAATTATAAGCTGTTTAATTTCTGGAAATCAGTCATCTCAAAACTGTTTGCAATATTCTTTAAATCCTCTTTACTTCACTTTTATCCTCTTTATCATTCTCTTATTACTGCTTTTGAAACCCCAATGAAATACTGAAAACAAATTTTTGTTTTAATTATATTTGCAGGCATCCAAACAATTATTCCTTATTAGTGTACTACAGTGGTTCCCAAACTATTTTGGCCATGGAACCCCCAAATTTGTTGCCATTGATCGCGGAACCCTGAATATTTTTTAATCGACGACTTTTCACAATTACTTAAATGAAGCAAGTATTATTTTGGTATTTCAGATTTTATTGAAATAAACAAAACTAAAAGACATTCATCATAGAAATAATTAAAAAAATACAAAAGAAACAAAAATAAATGGAAAAACTTTAATGTGAAGATACACCTGCTTCTTTGATTCCATGATTCTCTTAAAATTGGGCTTTATCAGGGGTGTCATTTCAGTTTTTGGTTCATGGGGGCAAGGATTTTTTTCAGTGGGTCTGGGCCAGGCCGTAACTAGACTTTTTTTGGGAGGGGGTTGCCGGTTGCCTCAACTTCATTTTTAAGGTATCCCCTAACGAGCACTGAAAAGAAGTATTTGAATGATATTAATTATAATATCAAAATTTGACGACGTGAACTCCAAGAAAAAAAGGTGAATCTGGGGTTCAGACCCCAGGAAAATTTTGAAAATTTACCTCTTAAAGTAGTGTTTCAACTCATTTTGAGACTCTTTGGGCTACATCCAAAGAGAACATTTTCTTGTAAACCATAGAATTTTCTTGGAAAAAAAGTTGTAAATAAACGTCTAACTTTCAAGGGGGGCTAGGGGTTCTCCCCCACAAATTTTTTTAAATTTCCCCTTCAAACTAGTGTTTTATCACTTTTTCAAACTGTTTGGGGAGCTCCTAAAGGGAAAAGCTTCTTGTGAGTGGTATAATTAATTCTAAAGGGAAAACACTGTATAACCGACGTAAAAATTTAAGAGGGGGGCTGGGGGTCCTCCCTTGGAAAATTGTTTTGAAATTTAACCTCAAAGGAAGTGTTTTAACTCCTTTTCAGACTTTTTGGGTTACATCCAAACGCTCCATCAAAAGCTCCTTGCGGAAGTTACAGAATTTTCAAGGGACTTGCAGCTATTTTTCACTTAACAGTGGAAACCTTGGGGGCGGTTGCCCCCTCTGCCTCCCTAAATGACGCCCATGGGCGTTATGTTTGATAACTGAACTCGCATATTTGGTGCAGCATCAAGTTTGTTACGATATTTGTTTTTTGTCGCAACATATTTTGAAACCCAGCTTCACACAAATAAGAGGTTGCAAAAGGCTGTAAAATTCGAAAAGCCTATTTTGCTAAATTTGGACAGTGGAGAAATACTGATGCTTGTGTTTTATGCCTTATATAAAAATATTAAATTTATTTTGGTGGTCGATTGTAAACTTTCCGAGGAAAATGTGAATATATTAAACACCTATCTTGATTTTTTAAGGAAATTAAATCTGTCTCGCGTAACCCCTAACTTATTTCGTGGAACCCACTTTGGGAACCACTGGTGTACTATATGACTTAAACAGCCTGTTAAACTTTTAGAAATGAATAAAAATTAGTGTTAAGAGAAATTATTATCTTAAGACAAAATCTAAGCAAGAGAATAACAATCAAAACTAATGCAATAATAATTTATTATTAAAATATTCAAGAATTTTTTGTCACCTATTTTGGTAGATGTATTTATTTTATATAAGTTAAAAAAAGAGAACATTATTTCATAGTACAGGAAAAGCCAATTACTGAATTACATTACTTTTTCAGATACTTTCACTCTTAAGCTCTAATCGAAAGGCATAATTAAGCTTTACTTAATAAATATCTCGTAATACCTGAACCTAAAATGGTCTCCTAAGTCCCCGGCATCTCTGGGTTGTATTTCAAATATACCAGAAAAGTTGAAGGGGTGACCTCCATATGCAAACTCTGGAAATATAACATCCTTTTAGCTATCACCTATCTGCAAATACAGTAACGGACCATTTATCCGGCAAGCTCGGGGCCGACATCATCCCGGACTTCGGAATTTTCCGGATTTCGGGTCCGTTCCGGAAAAAACGCCGTTAAAGACGCAGCTGCTTTAGTGAAACGAAAATACCCGCTGAAACGACATAGTCCGTTCCAATCGTAACAGATCCAGCAAAAAAAAACTTCCGGCAAAGCAAGTGGGCAAGAACCGATAGCGAGGCAGCAGCCGATTTTGGAACAGTCGTTTAAGCGCGGGGACGATACGATTCGGCCGCGTCGAATCGTCCCATTCCACACCGAGACGATGTCACAAAAGGTGCGGCGCATCCAATCGTAACGGATCCAGCAAAAAAACTTCCGGCAAAGCACGTGGGTCGTCGCGGCAAGAACCGATTGCGAGGCAGCAGCCGATTTTGGAACGGCCGTTTAAGCGCGGGGACGATACGATTCGGCCTCGTCGGCCCGCGCCGAATCGTCCCATTCCGCACCGAGACGATGTCGCAAAAGGCGCGCGCAACCATAGCGTGTCTTAACAGCATTTACTCACTAAAAATTCTTCAAAATATAAAAAAAACAAATTCTAAAAGCGAGCCGGATTTCGGGTCCGTCCGGATTTTGGGTTCCCGGATAAAGGGTCCGTTACTGTACTACAAAAAACAAGATAAAAAAACTATCCAAAAGCTTGCTAGTTGATGCTTGAAATGTTTTTTAAAAAAATTTTAAAGAGAAATTTCATAGCATTGAAATAAACATACCAGCACCGTATATTTCCACTCCTGAATGAAAAACACCAATACCAAAAGGAGAGGTGTAGTCATTTATCCAATACTGAAATAATCATTTCATATTATGAATGAATAATATTATGCAAAATAAGAATATTAAAATTTTAATGAATCTTGTGTATTATCCCATTGACCATCAGTTTCAGAGGACAATTATTGAGCTTTGGCTAGGCATTTTTATTTTCAAATGTAGTCATCAGGATACTTCTGATTAAATAAACATAGTTAGGATTCCTACTCAATTTTAGAAATAAATTCTTTAACGCTAACAAGTTTTTTCTTGAGTATTCCACACTACTTTCACCACACATTTGATCGAAATTTGAGAACTTGTCAAATTGTGGTATGAGTTAAGAAGTTCAATTTATGAAGAGTTAAGTCAATGAATAAAGGGTACTTTTGTATCATCTCATCGACCATGTTACTGAAAGCGAAATTCCATAGCCAAAGCCCTTTAACTGTGCCACTGAAACTGGCAGTCCATGAGATAATACACAGGAACTAAATTAAGTTCCAGGGAAACATTTGCAGTAGTTCATCTCCATTCGAAGGGATTTGTTTTATCATCTACACTTTAATTTCAATCTTTCTTCCAATTTCCTGTATTTGAACTTAAAGAATTCTTGTCTGATCATTGGATCAACATCAGACAAATGGGACTCCATTCTTTTGTTAAACACTTACCTAATATATTTCACTTTTTATAATCAGGGATCTGTCTAGGATTTTTTGCCAACTACCTATTTTGTGAAAATTTAAAAATAATTTGTGAAAAAAATTTAATTTGTGAAAATAAAATACGCGTAATAAAATGAACTGAAAAATATGTTTTTAAAAATCACTTTACATATAAATTTTAAGGGGAGTTAAAGTTTTCAAACATTAGTATTATCAGTTTAGTAATAATTTGTGAAAATTCTGTTATAAATTGTGAGAATAAGAAATTTCAAATTTGTGAAGCTACCGTTTTAACCATTGGCGAATTTGTGAAGCTACCCTTTTAACGATTAGCGAATTTGTGAAGCTACCGTAAAACGGTAGTAAATTTGTCCTGGACAGATCCCTGATAATTCATCCCACAGTTTAACAATTGTTACTATTTCTATAAAAGTTATAAAGAAAGTAGGGTTATATTACGTTAGTGTTCCCGCTAAATTTCGCCTAGCTCTTTTGACATCCATATATTCAAATATCGACATTTTTTTCTGATTTTTTATTGATAAACTGAACAGTTATTGATTTAATTAAATATTTTAATCCATGAGTTTTGAAATTATTCAGCAATATTTCTACTTTCTTGTTTCCATAAAAGCATGGTGATATTTAGCAGGAACATCAACAGAAATGAACCGAAAGTAGTATGCACATATGGTGAAAGTAATAGCATACTGCTGTACCTAATCTAATGCAAGGAATCTTTTCACTTGTTTTATTTTGAGTAGTTAAATGGGCCAAGAGAACTTACATTCCTATGACTAACCAGATGTACTACTTTTAATTAATTAATTAATTAATTTTGCCCTCAAATAGAAATCAACCTAAACTTACCATGTCGTACACATTTAAAAATACAGGTTCACGGGCCATAATAATTAGTCGTAATAAAACAATTAACTTCAGAAATTATGATGAATTGTGACATTTAAAAATAGTTCTTTTACTTTTCTTTAAATGAAACATTTTAAATAGCTACATGTGAAATTTAATGGGTATTTTCTTATGCACTCTTTCAAGTTAATATATCTGGGGGTAAATAATTTAAAGAAATTAAGCTTAAAATTTTTCTTTGGTAGGGTAAAATGATGACATTTAGAACTAACAATGACAAATGTTTTCTTTTGGAGGAATCTAACAGCTGGTAAACATACCAGATTCATAAGTGAAACTTTCTTTGGAAATAGTTGTTTGCAGATTAGAAGTAAATTTCATAAAAATTCATTTATTGCACATAAATTTAGTGAAAATAAACAATTTTTTTAAATCGTTTGTTCAAATTAGCTTGAATTTTTGAATGGATGCCTTTCTCTTTCTTCAAAGTACTCCAAATTCAAAACCTATTTATTTCAAACTGTGGGGTGGCAACATTATATTTTAAGTACTTAAACTTTTCTGCTCCGTACGTTTTGTTTATATTTAACATTTTCTTGTATATTTTTAATTAGAGTTTAAAGTTTTCCAGTAATCGTTTTCAAATTGAAGAAGCCTGCTGCGCTTCAAAAATAAAAAACGATGCCTCCCACTATTCAGACTGCTAACTCTTCTTCCGATCGTGATCGCAAGCAAAGACCCGGTGAAAAGAAGTAAGTATGCACACTAAGCATGTTTTTATACATTGTACTTGGGTATTATTACAGGCATTCTAATGACGTTCACCTGTAAATCGAGTAAGGTTCCATATTTTGTGATCTCGCTTCTACTTTATAATTACTTAATGATGGAATTGATTTTTAAATATTAACCAGATGACTTTGACAGCTGTTCATAGAGATATTATTCTTAATTGGTATAATCCAAAAAGTGGTTTCGGGTTGGCCCCTCATGGCAACTTTTTTGTCGCCAACTTGATACTTAGGACACCATGAAATCCACGCACAAATCCTTGAAGATTACAAAAGCAAAAATAAAGAATGCAGGAAAAGCTTACGTAATCACAGGAGAAAGTACTGCAATGATCTTGCCACTGCAGCTGAGGAAGCAGTTTTGAGTAATGACTCAAAAAAACTGTACAATATTACATATCAAATCAGTGGAAGAAGACGAACTGGCGAGAAAACTATCAAAAATAGACAGGGACAGAAACTAACAACAAATGAAGACCATGCAAAAAGATGGGTAGAGCATTTTAAAGAGACTCTTAATAGACCTAACCCTGCTGTGTTGGAGGCGATCCCAGATGAAGCCCCCGAGCAATTGAACATTGACACAGGCCCAATCAAACTACCAGAAGTGCAGAAAGCAATCAAATTGCTTTAAAGCGGGAAAGCTGCTGGCAGCGATAACCTACAATACTGAGCGGTAGAGGGATAAATCAAGTAAGTCAGTTGATACCTAGGCGCACTTTAGCACTACTTCGCTTGGCGATTGAACCCACTTATAGGAACGAGCCTTCTTTTCTCTTGGTATGTTAACTACTAAGCTACTTGCAGGGATGCCAACCATTCCGGATTTTGTGGAATCATTCCTCATTTCGGCCCCGAATTCCGCAATTACGGATAAAGCTGGAAAAACTACGGAAACTACGCTTATATTTTAAAGACAATTTGTTAAATTTTTCTTCTAAATTCTCTGTTTTTAGCTTCAATCATTTCAATACATATTTTTTTTACTTATAATTGCGAATAAAAACGATAACGCTTGTCTGTAGTAACTGATGAAATGGGCAATAAGAAGGGGGAATCAATCGGAATATTCTAATTGCATGGAAGATTGATTCATGGGAGAAAAAAAATGCCTTCTTTTCTCAAATATTTGCGTTTTCAGGACTTTCCTAAAATTTTTAAAAAGATTGGGGCTCTTTTCTACGTCCAGAAGGCTTGGCGTCGGTCGGCAAGCCACGTGTCACGCCGGATTTTTTTTTCGGGTGGGGGCGATTACGGATAAGCTTTGTCTCAGGTTGGCAACCCTGTACTTGGTTCATTTTAATCCTCTTTGCCACGACCCAAGGATAAGTAACCAATTTTATATCTTTCTTGCATATAATCTGTTATTGACCTCTCAAAGTTTTATATTTATTTGCAAAAAAGTTCATTTCTTGTTTCATCCAAGGATTGTTAAAATTCATTACATTATTGGTTCAATTCCGATAAAGTTCCCTCTAAATATTGCCAAGCTCTTTTGAATGTCATCTACAAATATAGACAATTTTTTACAACTCTAATTAAAAACCAAACAGTGTTTGATATAAATAAACATTCGCACAGCTTGGTTAAGAGTCGTCCAGCTGCCATGTTTACCTACAGCTCAAATTAGATCTACTGCTCAGCCAACAATAGTAAAAGAGTTACATGATTTTTAGACTCTGCACTGCCGATAGTTGGGTAACCGGTGATAGTTGGAGTCTTGCTTCTATATACAAGCAAATGGCTCTTCCTCTTTCAATCAACTGCCCCTGAACTTCCACCTGTCTCCCCTCCAAAATACTAGTTCCAGCGTTGTCAAAATAGCGCGACCCTTTTACTATCGTTGGTTCAGGTTCAGCAGTATGTGGTTGTGTGTCGTCATTTGAACTGTGGGTAAACATGGCGGCTGGTCGACTCTTTTCAAAGCTGTTCCTTAACATTTTAATATATTTTTTTGAATTTAGGATACTTGCATATTAAAGCCACCGCACCCCTACTTCTGCTGCTGTGGCATTAATGCGTAAGAACTGAAATTATTTAGCAATATTTCTACTCTTTGGTGTCTAAGAGAGCATGGTGTTTTTTTAACGGGAACGTTAACGGAATTGAACCAAATTATCATTAAGGGGCCATTCATTAATTATGTAAGGATGATTTTGGCAATTTTTGATCCCCCCTACCCCCATGTAAGGGTACGTAAGATTTTTCAAACCCCTCCCCCCTATTCTTATGTAAGATTCCATTTTGTTTTTCAAAATAATAAAATAACAATGCTACTCCAATAAAAAAGATACATCTGGTATACCTTCATTTTTTTAATTAAAGCTTTGATAATATACCGAGATGGTCAGCATTTTTAAGTTTTTATGGGGTTATTCAATAGTAATTTGATTAGAATAATTGGAATTTGTTTACATTAACTTGGAAAATCTTACGTAAGAATGGGTTTGATCCCCCCACCCCCCAAGTAAGGGTATGTAGAGATTTTTCCAACCCCCCTCCCTCGGGACCCTTACGTAATTAATGAATGGCCCCTAAGAATGCTTGGTATTACTTAATAAGTAGGGTTGGTATTTCAGAATATGTGGGGCAAAAGTGCCAAGTCTCATGGCAAGTCGCCAAGTGATTCAATATAAAAATGAAACACCATTTGAATATCTCAACTAGCAGTTTTTTTTTCTGAAAATATTTGGTACTTCCTTATTATCCCATTAACCATTCAGCTGTAAACAAAAATGAATAGCCATTATCCATTATACTCCTGTCCAAAGCGATTGTGTACACAAACGCAATTTCTCACAGATTTACTTTGAGAAAAATCTCGCCAAAAGAGTATTTGGCAGATTTTTAATTCTATGCGGTAGACCCTCCTTTTAAGATCAAATCGTCACCTTAGAATCAAAAACTACTATCTCCGTTTGGCAAACTTCGGGGATCCCGATCCTTGGCTACTTAAAATCAGACGCCAATTCAAACCACTACCCAGAAAAAATCCACCAATTAAAATTAAATACCACTAAATCAAACAATAATAATAATTACCTGCTTCAGATCGTTACAGGCGCTCATTTGATTCTTTTGGCACTTTGCCAGCTCGTGGATGTCACGCTTCAAACCAATGAAATGAGCTTTCTCGCTTGCAATCAGACCAGAAGGCAGTATTATTTGATTTTAAGATGAAGAAAATATATATTGCCCTGATATGGCAACCTGCTTACGATATCAGACCGCCAAAATTAACATTGAATCTAGCTCGTTTCACAGCAGCCAATGAAATAATTGGAACACTTTTTTCGTTATAAAAGAAAAACTAATCATGTTAGAAGTACAATATTTTAAACACATATATACAATTATTTTTTACAAAAATATTGTCGCTTCGTTTTTTAAAAAATTCGAATTAGTTTTAGAATTATTAAGATTCAAAGTTTTAATTTTTTCCCTTTTTAAGTTTAACAATATATTTATGGCAAGCAGGGTTTAATTGCACAATTACAAATTATTAGCATTTCAGCTGCGAACTCAAGCGAGTCGCATATTCCAGATGTAATAATAACATTGATATATTATATGTTCTTAAAACAATATATTTAAAAATATTCCATTTTAGTTTAAATATTATTTTCGATTTAAATTGATGTTAATTTCAATCTTACAAAAATATCAGTTTTGTTTCAATTCTGATATTTAACGAGTTTTTTTCATGATCTTGCCAACCATTCTAGTGGCTTGGAAGTAGCGAGATACATTCTTGCCAATTTAAAAACGTGCCAAGGGAGAAAGAAAATGATGTTTTAAGAAAACTCGTTTACGTACATTTTGCTTAGGACGGCAGTATAGCCCATCAACTGTGGCTCTGAAACTGACAATTGATGGGATGTAAAATCCTTAAATCGTCAATATAATTTTTTATACTTTTCTGTCTAATTTGTGAAGTTTTGCCAATAAATTCAGATTGGTGATACTTGCACCCCACAATTTACCCTTAAGCACTGCAGGATTCATTAATTTACCCCAAATCATACATATTGGTAAGGCTTTAAATGATTTTTACTTTAAGATAAAATAGCTGGGCACTTATCTTTTCACAAATTCTTCACTTTTGTAAAATTCATTTCTCTGTTCTCTTGGTAATTTTAATTCACCATTTATTTCAGGTCTGACTTGGTTTGCAGAGTCAAGTACTGCAACACTCTTCCTGATATCCCATTTGACCCAAAGTTCATCACATATCCATTTTCTTCTAGCAGGTAACTCATCTTGAACCATTTCATATAGTTTGTCAATCATGGTTAGTCAACTAGTTTATTGGTTCCTTGTTTTGGCCCAAGATAACAATATTAAGAAAGTTTAATTCTGATATCAGTCCCATTAAATACTGTCAAGCTGTTTCCAATTCCAAATATTGCAAAGCAATTGATTAAAATATAAATACAGTCAACTCAATAACTAGAATAAAAATTTGGCAATATGTAGTTGAATATCTAACATTTAAAATGATAGAGATTTTCGGAAGTGGAAAAAGTTGTAACCTTCCCCCGAACCTTATAAAATTTGCCCAAACCTTATGTATTGCTCCTATGAAGCTGGCAGGGACTCCCCCGAACCAGGTTCAGGCACTTTTTCCAGGTCCAGAGATTTTCAATGAGGCAGGTATTAAAGTCAAACCCAATATTTGCTTATTCCTTTTTTTAAGAAACTTAATGACAACTAATTTTTTGTTGTTGTAAATAAAGCTTATCTTAGACTGTTTTATTACCAGATATGTTGATTACAAACCTACATCTCTTGAGAGAAATTACAAGCATGATCTTCTTACTGAACATGACCTTGGTGTTACTATTGACTTAATCAATCCTGATACCTATGCTGTTGATCCATCAGGTATATATTTAATCTATTATTTCTATAGATATATATACTAGTTTATTACTAATAAATGCAACTGTTTTTTATGTTGCTTTTGCAAATTGATAATATTTTTGAAGTTTGTTTTGATGTGATTTTGCCAGTAAAAAGTATTTGAGGAATAATTGTAAACTCATGTGAGAGTTAAACTCATCATGTTATTATCAATTATTAGATTAGTCAAAGATTTGAAAGAAAGAAAGTAAAAGGACAATAACATACAAAAAATTTTTGTTGGCAAAAAAGTTTTGGCAATAATGGATTGTTCTTTAAAAAAGTTTTCATAAGAAGGAAATAAATTCCTACAAAAAACTAAGTTTATCAATTGAATCTGAAGTTTTTGTTGCATTATTTTAGATTATAGTAAATTGTTTATGACATTTATATTTATATTCTTACCTATAAAGCAAAAGTAAAAGATTTAAGTGGTTGGTCATTTGGCAGTTACCTTATGACAGGGTGCGAAATTTCCGCCTGCCAACTCGCCATTGGCTACCAAAAATTTAAGGCTGGCGAGAAAGTTCTTTTCCCATGAAAAAAATGTTGAGTTTAAAATAAAAAATGTCCAAATTAAGGAACCTCAATTGAGTGGCTTGCTTAGAGTTTTAAAATTAAGCGACCAGCGGTTGGAGAGAAGCCAGCAAACGCAAGATTGCTCTTGTACGCAAGTTTCGTTTTTGGGTTAGACCGTTTCTTTTCGGCGGTACTTAGTTTAACTACAGTGCGACCACGAAGTTGAGTCGCTTGGGCAACCCCCAAAAACCCATAAAATCTTTTTTTTCTGGTGGGGAGAGATTGCTCTTGGCGCGCCAACCCATTTTCACCTCGCCAATACCACGCCAAGGAGTCGTGCTGATTAACGAGCTAGTCGCTGAGGTTTCGCATTTTTCCCGTTACTCCAAAATGGATTGTAATTTAAAAAGATGGAATATTTTTTTAGTTATCCCCATACAGAAGGGTTTTTGACTGGAGGACCGGGGAACAATGCAGGAAAATTTTCTGCGTAAGGGAATGAAAAATTCTCAGCGACATGGTTTAATACAAATTAATTTAATGCCTTTTATGATGTTTTTGGAACATTGTTGGAAAAATAGAGACTGTAGAAGGGGGAGAAAGTACGAGAAAATGTTTTAAAAACATGTTTTACAAAATTCGTAGGCAAATCGGTCAAAGGAACGCGTAGAAGTATAACATTTTTTTGAAATTCAAATAATAATCATTTTAAGTACTACATATTAAACAATATGTTAGGAAAGTAAGGTAGAGTAATCGGATATAATGCAATTATTTTTTCATATATAATATTTTTTGCAATGTAAAGAAAGAAGTCAATAGGATTGAGTGTTTTTGGACAGTTAGGGGGGTAGTTTTATATAAACTATGGGTACTATTGAACATTTAAAAAAATTCCGTTATTATGAATTTTCAATTTTAAAATTCAATTTAAGTTTTCAAATAAATGTAATGTTACATCAGGTTTCTCAGCATGAGTAAAATTAATTATCTTTAAAATAAAACTGAGATACGAACGAAAATTAAAAAATTATTTATCCGCCAAAAAACACTCTTTGAAAAGTTAAGAAAATCTCTACTTTTAATTGAACTTTATTATTTAATTAACATTTTGATGAACTGACAACTTATTGTTTAAAAAATTGTATCTGTATTTATAAGATCGTTTTATGGAATTTATCTGTTCCGATTTTCAGATACATAAAGTCATAATATTTTTAAATTTTTTGCTAGGGCATTAACTGTACTATATAAGCTATACACGAGGTATCCCTTCAAAGTAATTAGTTCCCCATAAAATTTGAGATATTTTATCTTGAATATCGAATATTGGAAATTAGAGTAATATTTTGCATCCTAATTACAAAAAGTTTTTTCTTTATCGCACCAAAACACTAAAATCCCTTTATTTCCCACGAAACAAGCTTTTCATCTTATTCTACGGAATACGAAAAGCACGAGTTCGCGCGCTCATCTGTTTTTCCCAAAAAAAGCGCAAAAGGAGAAATCTAGCAACCCTGAAGCGGAGCGCTCTCCCCGGGTCAGAAAGGTCAAGCGACTCAACTTCGTGGTCTTACAGTAGGTTTGTTTGTGGTAATATCAAAGGTATTATGAAGAAAAGGGAGCGAAATATTGATTCCTATTTTACGAGGGGTAATGAAAGTGTACCCGTTTAAATGCAAGAAAGAGATGATGCAAAGTGGATCTGCTATCAGCAATATTCCTATATCATTAGTATTCCTATAACAGAAATTTTTCATGGATGGCTAAGGGGGTTTGTAACAACTTCTAAGACCTGATATCAAATATAATTAGTTTTATTATTTTTGCAATGTATTTTAATGTTACATTCTTTTAAAGTATTACTTTCCATAATGTTTCTGCAAACACTATTTTTATAATAAAAAATATATGAATCCAAAGTAGTGGCGAGTAAAAATTTTAGTCTTGCTAGTACCTTTAGAGCTGAAATTTCATGCCCTGCCTTATGAGCTGCTTATTTGTATTTCTCTATAATCTATTCTTTACACTCTGCTTCTTCTACTACTATTCTTTATACTCTGTGCTTAATTTTACACCACATTTATATTTTTTATAGCAACCTTACATCCAGATGATGAAAGACTTTTAGAAGAAGATAATTTGACTGTTAAAGATTCTAAGAGGTGATATATCCTTTTGTTCTATAAATTACTGGAATAATTTTCAATTAATAGTTAACTTTGCCATTCAAACTCTGAATCTTTCTAAAACCACTTATTTAGTGTTTTAGATGTAAAGTCGACTCCGCTTAATGTGATCATGTTTAATGTTACCAATCGGGTAATGCTATTGAAATCAACAGGTCCTGATCATTTCTATTTAATTTAATGTAATCTACGCACTGGTTAATGTTATCAAAATTTGTCTATATCCCCATAAAAATGACCGCTTTGGATTTCAAGTTTCGTTTTGAAGGTAAATTTTTACAAGTAAATATCTGCCCCACCCAAGAGCATCTGGAGCTTCATTTTTCTGAAACTCAGTATGAGTCACAGTTGCACTGTTATGGTTCTTTGCTTTGAGTTTGAGAAAAAAATTTATTCTTGTAAGAAAACATTAAAAGAGGGAGGGGACCAGAATCCATGCTTGTGATTGGTGAAAGGATATCATCATCAGTGCCTTGCAGATGTTTCTGTTAAGATACTTTGATTAACCCTTGTTTACTGGATTTCAGATTAATTTAAAAGGTTTATTTATTGGAATGGAAAGATATAGGTCTATCTATGTAAAATTTTGAAAATCGCGATGATACCTGGAAGACGAAAGAAAACAGTTTTATGGACAGCGGAACTGCAAGTGTGTGTGTGTGTGTGTGTGTGTGTGTGTGTGTGTGTGTGTGTGTGTGTGTGTGTGTGTGTGTGTGTGTGTGTGTGTGTGTGTGTGTGTGTGTGTGTGTGTGTGTGTGTGTGTGTGTGTGTGTGTGTGTGTGTGTGTGTGTGTGTGTGTGTGTGTGTGTGTGTGTGTGTGTGTGTGTGTGTGTGTGTGTGTGTGTGTGTGTGTGTGTGTGTGTGTGTGTGTGTGTGTGTGTGTCCTTATTTTTTTTAAATTTCAGTAAGAAAAGGAAAAATATGTAAGAGGGAAGAGAAGATTGAAAAATCAAACACTAAATAGGAAGCATAAAGATATTAATCAATATGGGAGGGCTGGCAGTCTGACCTTGAACGGGTCAGTCCGAGAATTAACACCCCTGTTAACCATTGGTCACACATTCTACACCTTGCCTTACCTTTTGTCATGTACTGAAATTCATGGCTGCCTCAATTCTTGCTTGAAAGAGAGCAATCCACGGAGGGGGGCAAATTCAAGAGCAAAGAATCCTGAATTGGGCATAAGTATAGGGAGGGCGAGGAGGTTCTGCCCCCCCCCCAAATTTCGGACTAGGTATGCAAAAATAAGTTAAAATCCTACTTTTTAGTGTCAAGTTTTAAAAAAATTCTCTGGGGGAGGATCCCCAGATCCCCTTTTGTATTTGGAACTTAATTATATTCACAGCTTCTTTACATTAAGTTCATCAAAATGCAAATTATCCCTGAAAATGTATATCCAAAATTCAGGCTAGAGGTACCAAAACTAGTTAAAGAAAACCTGTTTTTAGAGTTAGTTTTTCTAAAATCTTCTGGGGGAGGAGACCTGTGGGGCAATCAGACACATTAGGCCCGGGCCCACCCTGAAAATCGGGCTTTGATGGTAAAAAAATGAGTTAAAGCCCTGTGTTTTAGGGCCAAATTTCCAAAAATTTTCTGGGGGGACCCCCAGACCCCCCTTTTTGTACTTATAACTCTGATATTTTACCTAAAAATGCTTAAAAAAGTACACAACACCTATAAAACATATGTGTTAGGGCATGGGAATAATTTAAGGTCCTCTCCCTCATTGCAAATATCTAGCATTGGACTTTACAATGACTTGACTATTTGCAGGATATTTGGACTTCTGCCGAAATAAATTTTTAATTACGCCACTGCCAACTAGAATAGAGGGGCCGCTCATCTTTAGGATCTCTCTCTTGGAGAGGAGGGGACCTTAATTAAAATCCAATTCCCCGATCTAAAATGAGTCAAAAGACTACTTTTTAAGGTAAAATTTCCAAAAATTTTGCTGGGGAAGAACCCTCAGGCCCCCTTCTTTCCCTGGAGCATCATCTAAGTTTTTTCAATTATAGATTTAAATTTTCAAAATTCTTCGGAAGAAGAACCCAAATCTTCTTAAAATGTAGTTGCCCCCCCCTTAGGTCCAGGCTGGATCCGCCACTGCGCGTGTGTGTGTGTGTGTGTGTGTGTGTGTGTGTGTGTGTGTGTGTGTGTGTGTGTGTGTGTGTGTGTGTGTGTGTGTGTGTGTGTGTGTGTGTGTGTGTGTGTGTGTGTGTGTGTGTGTGTGTGTGTGTGTGTGTGTGTGTGTGTGTGTGTGTGTGTGTGTGTGTGTGTGTGTGTGTGTGTGTGTGTGTGTGTGTGTCAGTCAATAAATAAAAATTCCAATATATTATTTTTATGTTTTTTCATTTATTTGACCAGGGGTTCATCCAGGTTTTTCTGCCAGGGACCTGTTTTAGGAATTCTGTGAAAAGTTAATATGAATTTTGTGAAAACGAAGGGCTCACACGAAGGGCGAAACACATTTTGAAAACAATTTTCAAACCCCTTTTGATCTTTGGACTTTTTTGAAGATTCTGTTTTTGGGAATTGGAATTTTGTGAATGGTCCTTTTTTGTTGATTAGAATTTTGTGAAGGGTCCTTAAATGGACTATTATATTTTTCTCTAAAAATTTAAAGTTACCAAGTACATGTAGTAAAATTGTTAAAAATACATTAATTACAATTGCATGATTTTGATTTTAAAGCAATCTAGTTACATTATTTGCTGCTTTTTGTTATGAAATTGCTTACTGTTATCGATTGGATAATGTCATCAGTTTAATCTCGAACGATTGCGGTCACATTTAGCAGAGTCGAGTGTATTTTGTTTGAAAAACTCTTTCTTTTAACAATAAAGAGTAATAAAAACTGCTAAAATGTTTTATGCTTTTTTCTTTCAAATCAAAAATCTAGTTCTGCCCAGGCATATTGGCATTAGGTGATGCCCATCTGTTAATTGCATTGTTGCTTAACAAACTTTATGTTTGAGTTTTATTCAATCTGTTTGCAGGTCTAGACATCATAATAAAGCTGTTCCTTGGCTTAAGAAAACTGAGTACATATCTAATGAATTCAACAGATATGGAAACCTTGGTGAGAAAACAGAAACTAAGTAAGTTAATAATCTTTGTTCGTTTCCATTGGTTAGCTTGGGAACTTTCTATTAAGTACCAAATATTTCCCTTTAAGTCAATTTGCTGTTAACTTTCTTCTTTTCTTTATATTTTAGGGTTGGTTACAATGTTAAAAAGTTGTTTAAAGAAGAAAACATGTACATGGATAGAGAAAGTCAAATCTCAGCTATCAACAAGACATTCTCAGATGCTAAGATTCCTGTAAGTATACTTAAAATATCCCATTTCCCCCAACCATTTTCTTTATTTTAATTAGTATCCTTTGTAGCAAAATTTGTATTTTTTTATTTTTGTGCATATTATCGGACTATTGCATTAAGTTATTTTAATCCCCAAGTAATATTTTTTAATTTGTAATATTTTTTTTCTTGATTTACCATAAAAGGAAAAGTTTAGTTTCCAAAATGCTGTAGAAACAATTCAAGCTGATTCTCATGTAAAATGACCCCTTATATCCAATATGGCCTCTGTGAGTCTCCAGCACCCTTAGTTTTTAGGGAACACACCTTCCAACTTTATATTTTGCAATGGTTTTTTTACTTTGAACTTGACAGAGTCCAAACCCCTTTCTAGCCTGTAAATTACTTCTTAAAGTCTAGAAATGTTAAAAGTTCTAAAACATGAATTGATTCCTCCCTAAAAATGAAAAAAATTTTAGAAAGATTGTTTTTTGTTATTTTTTCACATAGTTTATCTTTGAAGGATCCTATCCCTTCCCCAAGCACCCCAAAGTAATGAAAATATATAGCAATATATATTTTAAAGGAATCGATTGAATTGTCTCGGTGGCATTGTCAACCAGTGTTGACTGCAGAAAAAGTTTCCTTTTTTGATTTTCAAATAAACTAAAACATATTGTTGATTTGATTAATTTTCACACCTTATAGATTGAACACCACTACAGTAAAGCCAATGTATATGCTGTGGAAGAACTCCCAGTATTTCCTGACTTTGAAGTAAGTAGTTGATTGATATCGTGTGCATGTAATTTTGGAAAGAAGTATCAGTTTAGTTGAATAGTAATGCATATACGAGGGTAGTTTGAAAAGTTCTCGGCCTGACCATGAAAATATTAACTTATGGTTTCAAAAACTGTTTATTTTTCAACATTGACTCCTTTTAGGCTGCCCCACTTCTTGGAACGACAGTCCTGTCTTATTTTACACTCTTATGGGGGTGTTCTAGAATTTCGTCATAAAAACCTACTTATCTCACAGTTACTTCTTAATTCGAAGTAAAACGGTGACCAGAGGGAGAAATTTTCACTTTGGGGGATAAAGGAAAGTTTGAAGATACCAAATCTGGGTAATAGGATGGGTAATTTTAAAATTTTTAATCGATATTCCTCAATTTTTCCAACGCCAAAACACATTTGTTAACATGAGCACTATTCTGATCAGAAATGTTATTTTAATCTGCTTAATTAATTTTTTTTCTCGGATATTCTCATTAACAGTTTAAATTAGTATTCCCAAATTATAATCATACCCTTTTCCCGATAATTTATTGATAAAATTTCCTTGAAATCCTTACGCCATGAATTTGGCAGCCGATAGAACCTTTTGGTGCTGAAAAATTGACTTTTATCCATTGCATTGATTATTATTTCGCTTACAGGTTCCAAGGTATGTCCATTTGTGCCTATAGACGTAAAAAATCGCTTTTATTTTGTGTAAATCGCGTAAAAATTCGCATCAAGGTCGTCATGTCAATGCATTTTTGGGCCGCAGTTTGCTTTCGCGGCACACATCTCGCGCAAAGTGTTTTCACGTGCAATTGTTCCTGCAAAAAATAATTTTCGCATTCCTTTGATATCCCTAGACTGTTAGAAATGTCCCCCACCATTCTTTGTCAATCTTCAAAATCATGGGGGGTAATTTTCTATGATTTCCGGTATGGTGGCTCTTTTTTAATGTTTTCACATGGTTCTTTAGGAACACTCTCACAGCCAACTTAAAGTTTCAAAGCTAATTTTTTCACGTGGAAAACAAAGGTAAAGAGTCCCTTTACACATTTATGAGCTTAGAATTAATTCCATTTGGTTATAACCCTTCTTTTTAAAAGAATTTCATCACAGCTCGATACTTGTTTTTCCCATTGTTGAAAATATGCTCACCTTAGCCCATTCAAAAAATTGCCCAAAGCAGAATTCTGGTCAGAACAACCCCAAAAATTAATTTGGTTCATTTGAAGAGTTGTTCTCAAAGGAGAAAAAAATTCCCGTGAATTCGAGCGCGTGTTCTGGGTGAGGCCGAGAACTTTTCAAACTACCCTCGTAGGTAGCCATATTTACTTAAAATTTTATTAACCATTGAGTTTTAATAAGCATCTGGGGTTTGTGCGTTAAATGATTAACATTCGAATAACAACATAGAAATGGACAATGATGTCAGAAAACTGTTTTTGGAGTCCTTCAGTTTTGAAATTTTAATTTTATACTGCATTGTAGTTTTTTTTAAGGGATAAATACTAGCATTGTTTTAGTTCAATAGAGTCCAAAAAATTTGGTGTACAAATCTCCAATACCAATCAATCTGGTATTTTTATTTTAAATGACTGGTATCATAAAATAAAACTTAAATCTAAAATTAAAATTTTCTTCAGTTGTGGCGCTATCCCTTTGCACAAGTTATATTTGATGCTGAACCAGTTGCTGGCAACAGAACAAAAGAAATGTCACAGGCTATGATCAGGTATTCTTTCAACTTACTTTGCAAAATTTAAGTTATAATATTTGCTTAAAAACATATTTACATTCAACTGTATATTTTATTCTAGTACCGTATATCTTTTATAATTTTTTCCCATTAAAAACATTATTATTCTATTATTTGTAGAAACTAAAACCTAAAATACTTGTTTTTCAAAAGCTTGAATTTTAACTGTTCCTAGGTGTATTTTCCTTTAGTTATCAATTTGATTTTTTTAAATTGTGTTTAAATTATCTTTTTCACTTTTTTATGCTTTTTGCAGAAAGTGGCTCAAAATAATCTTTTTTTACTGTAAAAAATGTAACAAAACTGATTTATTTTACTATTTTTTATGTTGTAAAATCTTGTTACAACAATCTTCACAGGGCCATAAAATTTCTTCGTTGTAACAGTATTTTGATAATTTTAAATTAAACAGTTGGGGACTTTCAGGACTGTATCGGTATTCGTTGTTACGGGATTCCACTGTAGTATTATATTTTTTTTCTCAACTTGTAGAATACTCAATTTGTACAAAAAATTCCAAAATATTGTAGTTTCTACTTGAATTTTAATTAGAAAGCTTTGTCATGAAAATTTATTTCTATATTTAAGAGAAGACTGCTACAACTTCAAAAGTATAAGTGTTAATTAAATCTGTATTTATATTGATGATGGTTTAATTTTTTTAGAGGTGTAGTAGATGACTCAGGTGAACAGTTTGTTGCCTACTTCTTACCTACTGAGGAAACCACGAACAAGAGGAAGCGTGATTCTGAAAAAGGTGTAGAATATGATGATGAAGACTTGTAAGTAAAAATAATTGAAGTTGCAAATTAGCTTATTCAACCTTTTGCAGCACAGTGGTTTAGCTTCTAAACTGTACCTTTGTATTTTTTCTCCCCTTCAAGCCATCAGTTTTTCACTGAAAAGAATGTTCGGTTTCCCTTAAACATTCATAGATTGATAGCTCCACGAATCAAGAGAAAAAATCTAGTATTTGTTTTGAATTTCTCATGTATAGTTGTTTTCCCTTTATGAAAATTTCGCTTTATTTTAGCTTTAAAAAAACCTGAAAACTTCACTTTTAAAATACAACCTCACAGGGTCTATTTAACAGACACAATATAAAAACTAAAAAGAATATTTAACTGGTGCATAAAAAAGTATAATCATATCATCAGTTGACTTAATAAATATGCTACAGGGAGCACCATTCTCAAAGGAAAAGGCTGGTTATACAATTTATTATATCTTAATCTAACTGTTCACAAAGTTTTCAGTTTATTAAGGTAATATCTAATTCCCCAACATTTTTAAATATTTATATGGTATGCATTGTGGTGAACTAGTATTTTTTTTCACTGCAAACTAATCCAATTTGTAGAGTAGTAGAGGTATATTAAAATAACAATAGGGCTGATAATTTTAAGATTTCAATTCTACATTATATCAAAATATTTTGTTGTTTATAATTTACTATGTTTTTTTGTTTTCAGCTATGAATACAAAATGGCACGAGAATATAATTGGAATGTCAAAAACAAAGCTACCAAAGGTTATGAAGAAAATTACTTTTTTGTGTACAGAGATGGCTGCATGTATTATAATGAATTAGAAACAAGGCAAGTATTTTATTTTTTAAATTAGACTTGAAAAGGTCAATAGTTTAGAAGTTCAGGCATGAGATTCTTCCGATTTTTGTCGGATTTTCCGGAGTGCCCCCAAACCCCTTTTAGTACTTTGAACTCTATTTTTCAATCTTTCTTATGTTAAGGTCATTAACTCGCAAATTCTACCTAAAAATAAATTGGAAAACAATATTGAAAATGTCGTTCACGCAGTTTTTCCGACTTTTTGCTTTTTTGTCAATCTCACCCCTGGAAGTTGGAAAATTACTTACATTGAATTCTTTATTAGGGTACGTTTGAATAAAAGAAGACTAAAGCCTGGAGTCCAAGCTAATTCCAATTCAAAATTGGTTGTGAGGCATAGACCTTTGAACGAACCAGAATTCAAAACTCAGGTATGTTAAATTTTATGAATGTTTTCTCATTATTCATACAAAAAAATTAAAATAATGACAAGATTACTGAGAGTATTTCAATTAGCTTGTTATTTATTAAAGCATCGTGTTCTTTTATGAGTGAAACATCTTATCTAAGTGCCCGATTTCAACTAGTCTGGCGGCAGAGATTTTGGAGAATATCCAACACCATCTAATGTCATAGGAGATGTGAACCACAAAAAAAATTAATTTCTATCTACACGATATATACTTCATGAAGTGTATCTAATTTAAGTTGTAAAAATCTTATTGTGATTCGTGTTAAATCGTGTTTGGCGCGGAATAGCCAAATATGGTCCTCGCGCCATAAAACCTCATCAATCAACCTTTATTAAAGCAGTCGAGTCAGGGAATACCTGGTTAAGTCAGGGATTCATATATCACCTAAAAAGTCTGGGAATAGTAAAAGAAAATTGCTCATTTTGGCCAAAAACCTGGAAAGTCAAAAAAATACCTGGAAAATGAGAAATTTTAATGGCAATTCTCCTATTGATACAGACCACCTTCAGGATCTGGCATCTTCAAACTCAGAGACAAAAAAAATAAAAAACCATTAAAATGCTAGAAAACTTGCATGCTTTATAGGCAAATACCAAGCATTTTTTAATAATAACCCTTATTTTAAAAAATCCTTAGTTATTTTTTCACATAATGAAGCAAGCCTTATCATAAGTGTTTTTATAGCCTAACTATGACACATAGTAGTTATACTTGGTTTAGAAATAGGTACTCAATTCAAACTACTGTTCCTCGTTTTAGGAGTCTCGTATGATGAACCTGGAGGCTCCTCCTGAAGAGGAAGAAGAGGAGGAGGAAGAAACCCAAGAGACTGAAGAAAAAGAAAACGAGGGAGAGGAAATGGAAGCTGAAGATAACGAAGCTGAAGGAGGGGAAGAAAAAGGTTAGAAGTTTCTCCTTTTATTTTTGATAAGTTATGATTATTTTTGCGGAACTGGTTCAAGGCCATTGATTTAACTTAACTGAGGACTTAAAATAACTTGCTTAGTTTTTGACACCTTGTCTGCTATGTGAAATAGTGAGTTTTTAATGCAGGCCATATATTTGGTTCGTTAAAAAATAATAGTTCATGATGTTATTCAAACCTAGAGCACGCGATATTTTGATAAAATCCTACGGAAAATTTGGAGCATGAAGTACTGAAAGGGTTAAATTTAACTCTGGTAATTTTTTTTTTACTAAAAAGCGTTTAGATTTGGGTATTAGCTTTGTATTTCATAAATAAAATATACTTCCTACCTTTTAATAGGTATTTGAAAGGAATTTATGGTTTAAATTTAACCCATTAGCGCCCAGTGATCTATTTCTAGATCGCTAAACATAGTGTCATAAATGCTCTCTTAAATTACCTTAAATTCACCCAACAATAACAAAACTGCACACAGGGCAAGAGAAAACATCCCTCAATTATAATACCCTGTGTTTTTTGCGTTTCCTTCATTTATTTTGTAATAGGGATGGGCTAAAGTTCGTCTCTGGGTTTCATTTTACAATTTTTTCATCTTCATTCGTGTTTTTCAAGAAAACAGTAAAGGTATACTACTTAAGGATTCTTTTTTCAGTTTTATTTTATCTTTATAGATATAGCTATTGGGATATAATGCAAAGTTTTGTCAAAATTTATTTATTTAGTGAAAAATCAAGTCCAAATACTGCTGGATCTAAAAATAGATCACTGGGCGTTCGGGCGTCCATTTTTTCTGTGTTGCTTACAATACGATCATTTAGTTTTTCCACTAAAAACTGATAAAAATGAGTCTGAGAATACTCAGTAAGGTTCAAGATGAAGTCAACTATTGATTTTCTTAAGAAATTTAATATTATATTATTGCTAATTAAATTTTTTAGTATATTCTGGTGAATAAATGGAGGATAGGCCATTATGATTCATTACCAATAAAGCACAGCATTTCAACAAGCGGTATAAAATTATTGGTGTTTATTCACATAAACTTATTTTATACAACACAATTCAATACAAGTAGTTTTGAAATTCTTCACAGGTTAAATTATAAGACAATTAAAGGTTATCAAGCATCCATGAAAATCTCAAATTGAGAATTGCAATTTTTTTTTAATTTTTCCTCATCTAGCCTTCGTAACCTTAAAATTATGACAGAGTAAGTAGTTTATTGGAATAGGGTAGGTGAAAAGCTCTAACAAGTAGCAATTATGAATGTTGCCATGTAAGATCAAGTTACATTTTATTTCATGAGTATTATTTGATTTATGGTAAAACCAATCTGCAAAGGTTTCAAAAAATTAGCCCAATGCATTTTATTTTACTTATTAGTTAAAATTTTATGTCATTTCATATGTTTTCTATAATACGCTTATATAAATTTAAAGTTCTAGGTTCAATTTCCCCTTTTCCCCTATAATTACTTTCAACATAGGCTATTTGTGTATTTAATTGTGGGTAAATTATTTAATTTTATAACTATTTAATTATTTTTCCCCACATATTCATGAATAAATACACGTTTTTTAAAGAGAAATACTAATATTTCTATTTATTTCATAATTTTTAGGATTTTTTGAAGTTCAACTAGTACTTAGCTCTGTGACAAAAAATATCCTCCGAACGCCCAGTGATCTATTTTTAGCAGTGGCGGCTCGTGAGTTAATTAATAGGGTGTTCACACCAATTATATAAAAATTTAAATTTTCATTAATTTAATCCGTTTATGTCATAAATGTCATCTTTAAATTATCTTTTAAAGTTCCTATATCTTTTCCATCAGTAACTTGGACAATGGTCAGATGAGGAGTTGGTCTCAAGTTCTTTATTTCAACTTTTTTTTCCAGCGGCAATTGAGAAAAATACAGATGCTTTAACTCAAACACGGAAATTTTACTTAAGGCCATCATTTAAAAAATTCTTATTAATAACAAAAGTATTAAAATATTTTGATGAAAAGATTTAAATTGTATTCAAAGAGTGCTCTTACTCGTACTTTCCAATTAGCCGATAAAATCCCTTCTATCAGACGTCAAAAAAGAAAGCTGTGCCTCAAAAGTGAAAGCCTCGGCACACTAAATCTGTGCTAGCGGAGATCTCCTGCGCGTTGCCGTAAGCTCAAATGATCTCCGGCAAGCAGTCGGGGTTTCTTCGGATTCTCATATTTTTTTCGCTCACACGTGCGTAAGGGGAAAGAAAAATAAGAGTTAAATCTTTTTTCGATTTCTTTCGCGCTTTCGGTAGTAAATTTTTCTTATTGAGAAGAGAAGGGGGGAGAAACATAATTTTGAGCAAAAAAAGAAATTGAGAATATTTTTCCTTTGATATTTATTTATCTTTGTATTCGCTTGTTGTTCTACTTTTTCAGTGTGTGTTCACGTGCTCCTGTGCTCCTATGGACGAGCCGCCACTGATTTTTAGATCAGCATTTTTTAAAGAAACTAATGACTGGTTTGACAAAATTTGTTTATAGTATTCAATTCATATTTAAGGCAAAATACACCAGATTCATGATTTTCATCCAATTCGCCCCACAAAAACATAATTTGGGCGTTAATGGGTTAAAGAACAAATCACAATGCATCGATCCTGATTTCATGACAGTAAAACAATAAAAGATAGAACGATGGTTTCCTTTTAAATTTTAGAAAATTTATCTACAAAAAATTATTCTATAATTTTTAAGTGTGTGGGAGAATAATTTTACTCAAGTGTTATCATTACTTGCTATAAGTTATTTTCAAATCAAAATGCTTTTTTAAAACATTCTCTTTTTAGAAGGTTCTGCATCAAGTGGAAGTGAAGCTGAAGAGGAGACACAGAAAGATGAGGAGGAAGGAGAAGAAGAAAAGAAAGAAACTCGATCTCGTTCTGCCAGCAAGAGCTCTAAATCATCTTCATCATCCAGTTCATCGTCTTCATCTTCATCCTCATCATCCAGTGAAAGTGAAGCAGAAGATGAGGATCAAAAGAAGGATAAGGAAGAAATTTTCGGTAGCGACAGTGACTCTGACTAGAATATATATCTCTCAGGTTCATTCAAAACTTTGTACATATTTTTATGGAAATAAATGCACTTTTTTTCTAGATTTTAGCTATCTTGCTCACCTTTTTTGTTATTTGATTATTATAAACAATTTTGTTTTGACTTACTGGAGAAATATTTTAAAAAAGTCATGAGTTAACTGAGATGAGTTTCTCTACTAAGAGGATTGTGTTTCGTAAAAGGTATTTGAAATAGTAGAGTAAATTTGAGTGAAAGCATTAAAAATAAAAACAATTTATAAGCAACAATAAAAAAATTAAATACAATGTATATGGCAAGTAGCAGATACAGCACAGTGAGTGATTCTTCAAATCACAAGGCAAAAAAATATTTTGAAGTCTTCAATGCATTTATTCATATTCTGAAAGAAAAAATATCAGTGTCAATTTATTTTCCTGAAAAAGTTGATATAATGAATCAAACATATCCAATTGTGCATTGAAAAGTATAATTTATTTCATTGTAAAAGTTATGTATGAATCATGAAGAAAAGATCTATTAAATGAAATAGGAACATTTTTTAAATAATATATGACATGTAACCAACCTCTTTTGGTTATATATTGTCGTGGAAGATGCAATACCTCATCATCTAACATCGGAAAAAGACACAGTTTGATATAGTTGTTGATTGTTTCAATTGGCAGTGAAATAAATAGCCAAATATGGTTTCGTATGGTTGCTGCTTAAATAAGAGTGTAAACCAACACTAGCACATTTATTCATCAACGAAGTTAAGCACTTCCAGGTACAGGCAATACTTGGGAGGGTGACATGGGCGCTGCCAGGATTTCTTTTAGGGGGGTGCACACCCATCTGTGTCTACATATTGTCTTACTAATTAATAAAACAGGATTTATAATTCTGCATATTTCTTTTCCATTAATACAGAAAACTGTTTTGGGAAGGGCCCAAAATTTTTCCCTCCCTCTTCCCATGCGTGTTTATTGGTTCAGATGTAGGTTTTAATACATTTTTAGGTAGAATTTGCGTCTTAAAGAACTTAATACAGGAGTAGTTTAGCGAGTAATAAAGTTCCAACAACCAAAGGGGGGTCTGAGGATCCTCCCCCAGAAAATTTTTGGAAATTTGACCCTAAAAAGAGGATTTCTACTCTGTTTTGGTACACTTTTAGTCCTAATTTTGTACATATATTTTTAAGTAGGATTAGGATTTCGATTGAATTTGTTATAAAAATATTTGGAATAAAATTCCAATGAGAATGGGGGGTTTGGGGGTCCTCCGCCAAGAATTTTTTTAAAATTTGTTCCTAAAAACAGGATTTTAGCTTGTTTTGGAACACCGATTTCGGGGGGAGGGGTAGGGCCCCCTCGTCCCCCCCCCTTATATACACCACTGCGTTCTAATGCAAAAATCTAAATGTTGTTTTATTCTAAATGAATATCACTTAAGATCATAAGATCCCTTTGTGTTATCCCCCTACGTATGTGATTAAAAATATAATCCAGGGAAACAGTATCATAAAATATCATCGCAATCAAAACCATAGTATGTTTGAAGAATGTGAACATTTTGTAGGTAACGTATTACACTATTTTAGGGAGTCTGGGGGTCCCCCAGAAAAGTTTTGAGAATTAGACCCTAAACGACTAATTTTTGACTAATCTTATGTGCTTACTTTGCATAAAGTCGAAGTCAAAAATAACAACATAAAATCGAATTTCCAAGGGAAAAGGAGTTTATAAATAGACTCAAAATCTTGAAGAGGGATATTGGTTTGAGGGTCCTATCCCTGAGGAAAATTTTTGAAACTTGATCCTTAAAAATAGGGTTTTATCTCATATTGGGACCTTTTGGGTTAAACTAAACAAGGACTGCAGGGGGGTATGGGGGTTCTTCCTAGAAACTTTTTTGAAATTTGATCAATAAAAGTAGGGTTTAAATTCATTTTGAGAATATATGGGTAAAGGGGTACTGTCGATAGTGCCCCTTCCTTGGATTCGCGCTCATCAAATTTGTTCGCGACGGTGCCAGGGGAGGGTGACTACTTCGAAACATCGCTTGCTAATAGAATTTATCTTATTCTCTTGCCCACATCGAGCATTTTTCTGCTTTTCAGAAAAGAATATCCAACATTTCCATTAATTTTGTCTCAAATCATAGATATATAAAATAAACATTATTAATATTTTTTTGTAAATAGACACTTTTCTGTTATTATCAGAATTAATTGTCTGATAACTTTATTTACAATGCAATTCTTACTAGAAAATTTTTTTCTTGCCTCTTATTGGTGCATAAACCCAAAAAAAATCATGAATATACAAAATTAAAAAACTGTATACATTAGTTATAGTTAGTATCACAATAAGTTAGTAGCTGGTAAGGTACCACGACATAAAATAAAGCATGCTTTATTTGCATTATTCGGGAACTTTACAAAGCTAATTAAAGGAAAAATAGGTAGTAAAAAAGTAACACATAATCGAAGAGCCAGTAATATCTTTTTTAAATTAGTTTAACAATATTCGGAGGAATAGTTAAAACAAAATCGCACTCACAATAAACCAATATCTTTCACGTTCTCAAACGGTTTGATCGAGATTGATTCTCTAAATAAATACTATGACAGATCATGAAAGATCGGCAACTTTTTTCTGACCAATGTGAAATTTCTGAAAAAAGTTTGGTTTACAAAAAAGCACAGCCCGCCACTTTCCGAAAACATCTTTTTAGAACTCCATCCACCAAACATCAAGGCAATGAAGGCATTAGAAAAATTCCTTCTGCTGGCGGACTATATCAACCAATAAAAGACTAGAATCAGATCTCTAGGAAACTCTATTAGCACTCTGGAAAAAGAAGGCATAAGCGGCTCTTAAGGAGCAAGCAGAAGCCTCTAAACACCCAACCAACCAACCAACCAAAGCACAGCCATGCCAAACGAAGTCGCGAAAACTGTTTGGCGAGAAAGAGGATTGGCATACTTACTAAAGGTACTTCAAATGTTAGATGTGTGGTATAGCATCTTCCACGACGATATATAGAATTTAAATACACATGGAAAAATCCCAAGTGCCTTTGACCATTTCATAAAAACCTATACTGCCTACTATATTTATGATGCACGTTGTTCATAAATATTAACATTATTTAAATTCAGAAAAAAGCTAATCAGTAAATTAAATAAATGCTGACATAATATCAGATGAAAATAAAAGTGAGGATAAGAATAATCTTAAATTAAGACCTTCAAATATATTCTACTGTAATTGAAACGTAACTGAAATAATCTATAACAGTTAAATTATATTAAAATAATGAGCTGCTTACTTTCAAGTATCACCATTCTACACTTATTTTATCTTGATCTGATATTGAGTAGAATGACAATTGCCTTAGATTATTGTCCATTTCTGTTTTCTGCGATTCATCCTAAAGTAAAAAAAACTTTTCATGAAATTGGTTGCGTTCTGTTTTTAATGTAAGCGAGAAATAAATGCCAAAACTAGACCCATTTTTATTTGGTAATTTATTTTCTACAGATGTAAAATTACTCTGAACTAGGAATTAGTTAAATTAATTTAGTATGAAGTAGATTTGTAAACAGATAAACCTGTAATTATAAAACTATGAAGTGGCTTTGTATGTGTGCTGCATGTTATACTTTTTACAAATAAAAAAACGAGTCTATGGGGAATCCACAGGGAGGGGGATTGGGTCAATTATGCCCCCCTCACCCAAAAGAGGACAGACCCATTAGGGGTATATTGCAAAGAACCGCAAAATTCCAAAATGTGGTAAAACACTACTTTCAAGAGGGTAATTTTTATAACTTTCTGAGGGAAGCCTCCAGACCCACAATATTGTGAGAAACTACAAAACTTATAGATTCAGGCCACTAAAGTTTAAAATATTCCTGCACGGATGTATCCATGATATTGGGACTACCAGGGTTAAAATCTTTAAATCCTGTCCAATTCCAATTTCCAAAAATTGTCTGCGTGAGAAACTCGACTGCATTTTGTGCTTGCAACCCCCCCAAAAAAATAATAAATTTTTTACACTACTGCATTTCTGTATGTTTTAAAAGGCTAAATTTAACCAATAAGGAAAGCTCGGAGGGGGCCATTAAATATGGTGATTTAACCCGTCAAAAAAGAGTAGATACAGGACTGAAGCTAGGATAGAATTGCTCCTACCAAATTGAGTCTGGATCCACCACTGGTGAATATTTCATATGGATATTCTAAATTAGGTTTCACACCTTAGATAAGTTTACTCACTTCTTTAAATAGGCGGGTCAATGTTACTTCATTGGCACCAACTTTGAAAATCCTTTGGGCAAGGGCTTTAAGTTTACCAACTGTCATTTCGGCTGAAATACAAAAATGTGCTTTACCTCTAAACACTGGCTTGAATTATACATTTACACAAGACATATAAGGATATTTACTTGGTAGTTTTTTCGTCAATGCAGGTTTATCGGGCATTAATGGGCTAAATATTTTTACAGCTAATGCAAGTTAAGGAAAATTTAAAAAGTTGACTAAAATAAAGGATCAGGCACCGCAGCCGATTTTTCGTAAAAAAAATAGGAATAATAGGAGAATTTAAGAAAAAATAGGAGTAAAAAAGGATTATTTTTCTAAAAAAAATAGGAGAAAAAAGGAATATTTTTCTAAAAAAAAGGAGAAAAAATGAATATTTTTCTTAAAATAGAGTTAAAATAACACAACAGGGATGCCAACCTGTGGCGACGCCGATTCGTATTGAGTGCTCCCGCGATGCCGCAAAAAATCGATAAGTTTTTGCTCTTTTTTCGATTCTTCGCTTATATTTCAAAAACTATAAATTTCTCGAAGACAATTTCAGCTACTAAGTTAAAGTAAACTAAATTTCCTATAAAATGCGCTCATCAACTTTGATTTTCTGAAGAGTGGTTTTGAGGCTAGAGCTTGCTGAAAAACATCGATTTTTTGGCCTTTCCGCAAAAAAGGAAAACGCGCGCTTCTACCCTCTACAAAATGAAAACTATTCAAGTTATTGACAAAAATTTTATACCACTTTAATAAAGATAATTTAATTTTATATAAGTAACGTGTTTTCCATTACCATTTTTTGAGAAAGGGGAGGGAGTGAAGCAAAGATCGATAATAAAACTGTTGCGGCTCGCAGACCAAACGGTTCTGCGGTTGTTAATCTGCAATCTACGTATTATTTCCGGTATATTACCAATAAAATGGGTTGTTTTGGATGAATTGGTGACTACGCATGCTTAAAAAAATAAATTATTAAATTAATTTATGAAATATTGGGTGTTTTAGGCGAAATTTCAATAAATTTTTTAAATTCCTATATTAAATTATGGGAATGTTTAAATGAACGAATTTTTATGTTTTTTGCATAGCTAAATCCTAATTTCAAGTTTATTTTAATTTTGAAAGTAATCTTCACATCAAAAATTGCAAAAAATCTCAAATTTTTGGGTTTTTTTCAGTTTTTCATCGATTTTCTAAAACAATATTAATTTTACGAAAAATAGCATGAAACCAAATTAAAGTAAAAGTACGTAAAATTTCCTATAAGATGCACTGTTCATTTTTATTTTTCAAGGAGCGGTGTACGTTTTATAGTGTTTTGAAATTAAGAGATTTTTTTACTGTTCTACGAAAAAGTGATGAACGAAAAAGTGAACGAACCCCACTACAGCTCTAAATAAATTCTAGTTACCGACAAATAGCTTATACCAAATGAAAGAACATTTAATTTCCTACAAAATGCACTGTTTAATTTTAATTTTATAATGAGAGGTTTCCTGACTTTACACAAAAACATGAAAATTGCGTTTCTTCAAAATGCTATAAAATGTACACCGCTCCTCGAAAAATAAAAACGAACAAGTGCATCTTATAGGAAATTTTACGTAATTTAATGGCACTGTATATTTGGACGGCTTTTTTCAACTAAACTCTACTCTAATTTCCACGGCTAGGCTACAGCTCGGCGTTTCATTGGTTCAATCACTAAGCGCCGAGACTGCTACGTAATCAAGAGACCTACAGCGCATGCGCCACTGGCCGTTTTGGCCGTCCAAATATACACTTCGTAATTTAATTTGGTTTCAAGCTATTTTTCGTAAAATGAACATTTGTTTCGAAAATCGATGAAAAACCCCAAAAAGAACAAAAACTTGAGATTTTTTGCATTTTTGATGTGAAGATGACTTTCAAAATTAAAATAAACTTGAAATTCAGATTTAGCGATGCAAAAAACATAAATTCGTTCATTAAAACACTCCCATAATTTAACATAGGAATTAAAAAAATTTATTGAAATTCCGCCTAAAACACCCAATATTTCATAAATAAATTTAAAAATTTATTTTTTAAGCATGCGTAGTCATCAATTCATCCAAAACAATCCATTTTATTGGTAATATACCGGAAATAAAGAGCAGATTGCAGATTAGCAACCGCTAAGTTCGTTTGGTCTGCGAGCCGCAACACTTTTATTATTGATCTTTGCTTCACTCCCTCCCCCTTCTCAAAAAATGATAATGGAAAGCCCGTTACTTATATAAAATTAAATTATCTTTATTAACGTGGTATAAAATTTTTGTCAATAACTTTAATAGTTTTCATTTTGTAGAGGGTAGAAGCGCGCGTTTTCCTTTTTTGCGGAAAGGCCAAAAAATCGATGTTTTTCAGCAAGCTCTAGCCTCAAAACCACTCTTCAGAAAATCAAAGTTGATGAGCGCATTTTATAGGAAATTTAGTTTACTTTAACTTTGTAATTGAAATTGTCTTCGAGAAATTTATAGTTTTTGAAATATAAGCGAATAATCGAAAAAAGAGCAAAAAATTATCACTTTTTTGCGATTTTCGATATGAAGCCGACCCCCCACGTAGTAGCAAACTTCAGATTCGTAATCAGCGCCCTCAAAAACATATAAATCCATCGAAAAAAAACTTCTATATGATATGAAATTTTTGAAAAAACTACCCTTTTCCTGGGCTAAAAGCAATGGAGGACAGCTTTGCCTCAACGGGAGAGGAAGCTCCGCGGCGGCCTGGGCCTAGTCGCTTCTGGCTGGAAGGAAACGAATCGCTCCATATCGTATGCCAAAGCGTTGACAACGGACCGATAGTATTGACATCAATCCTTACCCACAACAAAACATAAACGAATGAAGTCGATCCCAAGAATTAAAAAAATAGGAAAAAAAGGACAAAAATGCTGAAAAAAGGAGGAAAAATAAAATGGACCGTAAAAATAGGAAAAAAGGAGCGAATGTGAAAAAAATAGGAAAAATAGGAAAAACAGGAGCGCTGCGGTGCCTGAAGGATAGATATTTTATTACATGTATAAATTTAAAGAATTTAAGCACTAGTAGTGGAGCAATGAAATCAAAGGATACAAATTAAGTTGTCTTTAATCAAAGTGCTCTGAGCCTTAACTTCATTTTCATCTGCTGCACCATGCCCTAGAAAGGATGGAAATTTGAGATTATCAAAAAATAATTGAAGTGCTTACAAATTATGATAACAAACACAATAGTTAGAAAAATTAAGAGTTACATCCTAAAAATGATTTACTTAAAATATGTCACAGCAAGCAATTATTTTTTAATATGGATTTCTTTATCTCTCAAGATTTTAGTCTAGTACGACAGATTTTAACCCTTTAGTACAAACTACTCTAAATTTTTTATGTGTTAAATCATATCATCAGGGGTCCCCAACCTTTTTGTGCCTAAGAGCACATACCAGGATATCGGTCGAATGGCGGGCCGGGCACCATTTATTTTTCAAGATAAATTTATAGAGGTGGACATAGTTAATATCATACTCACTACATATAATGCAATAAAAATTTTATTTTAAAAATTAACTTAACAGATGAATATAATTAATATTAATATTCTTTTGTAAAATAATTAATTAATAAGTTGTTTGCAAAACTTTCGAAGCATAAAAATTAACTATAAAATATATAAAACTAGCGCTAGTTTTATATATTTTATAGCAGCAGTTTTTTAATAAATATTATCTGGTGCGTTACAGATGGGCTTCGCCAGTCCACTTTTAAAGAAAATTATTCTCGTGTGTTGCAGATTGACTTCGCCAGTCCATTTAAAAAAAAATTCTGGTGTGCTCAAGATGGGCTTGGACAGTCCAAATGTGGAAATAGTTAAACAATGGATCCATTTTTATGTTTATGCTACAACAATGGATTTTAAACTACAACAATCAATTTCAATCTACAACAATCGAGAATATGCCTACAACAATTAAAGTTACATCTTCTCTTATGATATTTACAACAATGGGGGGGTTTCCATTAAGTTAGGCATGAAATATGGGTTTTTAAGCATAAAATGGACCAAAAAAGTTGTCGGAACGCTTCGATTTTAAATTATTTTTATTCAGAAACCTTCCCTGGAGCGAGTAGATCAACGTGGTATAGTTTAATAGTTAATGTAGGTTTGAAAAGTTTAAAACTATAAAGGACATACATACATACAGACAGACATTGATTTATATACAGGGTGTTTCAAAATTGCGTTGCACGGCTTTTATTCGGAACCAGCCCCTCCTAGGGTCATGGAAGTATGGTCTACCCCTAGGTAAGTGACCCTGGAGAATCCATTGAGAGGACTTACAGCGCCCCTAGCGGCGAAATTAAGAAGTTAAAAAAATTAATTTAAAAACTAAAGGAGATAGAGCAAAACCCCCAATGAGAGTATTGTTGCCAACATCAAGAAAAACTCATTGAAAAAAATTTGATCAAAATATCTTGAATATTCGCGGAGATATAAGCATGTGAAAATAGCACTTTTTCAGGGGTCAAAAAGTAAAAAGTTCGCATATTTGCAAATTTTTCAGTGAAATTGTGTAGTTTTGTGTTTTTTTAGTTGAAAGAACACAAAATTCAATCAAAAAATCAAAAAAATTTGCAAATATGCGAACTTTCTACTTTTTGACCCCTGAAAAAGTGCTATTTTCACATGCTTATATCTCCGCGAATATTCAAGATATTTTGATCAAATTTTTTTCAATGAGTTTTTCTTGATGTTGGCAACAATACTCTCATTGGGGGTTTTGCTCTATCTCCTTTAGTTTTTAAATTAATTTTTTTAACTTCTTAATTTCGCCGCTAGGGGCGCTGTAAGTCCTCTCAATGGATTCTCCAGGGTCATTTACTTAGGGGTAGACCTTACTTTCATGACCCTAGGAGGGGCTGGTTCCGAATAAAAGCCGTGCAACGCAATTTTGAAACACCCTGTATATATAGATACTGTCAATATGATAATGGAAAACTGAGTTTCCATTAAATTAATTAAATTTAAAATTTCTTAATTTGTTTTAGCTTTTTCACACCAAAATATATAATAGGAGAGTTAAAATAGTTAGGAGAACAAGGGGCTTAGGTCACATAGCACACTGACTTCTTCAAGGGAGTTTTGTTAATTAACATTGAGTTGGCAAGTTCTTTTCCTGCCAATTTAATAGTAATTACTTAAAAGCAAAGAATGATAGGTAGGATGATCAGCCACAAAGGATTCAGATGGGTTGCTTTGGGAAAGATTTGCGGATCCACCACTTTCGATCCACTCTTTTCTATAGCGTTTAAGGTAATCTAATTCTGCACCTCTTCTTTCAGATCTCTCAATCTGCAAAAATAATAGAGATAGTCTTATAAATCTGAGGTTATTATTTAAAGCTATCATACCTTATTGTTTGATAGATTTCTTTTGTAAAATGATTGATATTACATAAGCTTTATCAATCGTTAATTAATACACTGAAAAATCAGAAGAGCTAAGGAGCTAAGTACACTTGTGAGTATCATTTAGGGTAGTTTCTCAAATTGGCACAAAATTTAATTCTGGCACCTTGTGGATGCTTGCACACACATTTTTTTAAAGGTTTTCTTCAGTCACCGATGGACCCTTTCTTAGATACTCTTTTTCAAAGCACAGGGATGTCAGAGATCCGATGTTTTATAGTTTATAGCATTCTCAAAATTCATGGTATTCCAATAAAATGATCATACTCAAAAATTTGAATTTAATCGCTGTTTCAGAAATGCTTCTTTCCATATCCAGGGATGTTGCACCACTTTGAGCATTTTGTAGCAGCTTAATTAAAAATTTGTAGCAGAATAAACCATTTTTAGCAGCTGATTTTAAATTTTGTAGCAGCTTATCTTAATTTTAAAGCAAGAACAGGGCGAATCAATTTTTTGCAACAACCAAAATTAAAATCCATAGAAGGGTTAATAGTTCTTGTTACTAAAATATACCGATAATTTATCCCAACTATTAATCTTAAAACAATGCATGATTAAGTTAACTATTAAAAATTTATAAGATGAATTACGCAAAATACAGGTGTTTGAACAGCTAGAGATCTGTCTAAGCAAAATTGCAACCTTTTAAAGGTACCTTAGAAAATTTACCATTTAAAAATAGAAGCATTTACAAATTAAAAAAAGAGAAAAAAGAACCTTCACAAAACAAATTTAAAAACCTCTGATAAGCCATTTTATCATAAAATAAAAGTTAAATGGTAATTCTGAACAAACTTTTAATCAATTTTTAATGTTTTTAAAATAATTTTATTGTTAATTATAATAGTTTTCAATACAATTTTTAATTTTAATAACAAAAACGCCAAATGCAGGGTTTATACAAATTTTCAGAAATCAAAATCAAGGAGTATTCCAGGAATTTTCAAGGAGTGTTTTAAAAAATTCAAGGAGTACTTTTTTACTTAAGAAAGAGAAATTTTTCACACAGCTTCAAACACACACTATGCCAATTATATTCCTGAATCAGGTTTTAAAACCACTTTAAAAGTCAAAATGTAACTAAAATTAAATAAAAATTAAGGAAATTAGTTAACAGAATAATTATTTAAGTAATAATATTAAATTGCAAAAACGATATTGTCAAAAAATTTTAGTTAAGTAGAGCAAAAAAGTAAGAAATTAGTAATTTTGAAGGTATTTTTGGAATCTTAAATCAGATAAAAAACACTATAATAATCTAAGTTGCTATAAAGCGACCTTTCAATAAAAATTTACAACTTAGAAAATCCTCTTTAGTTGAAAATACTGACTTAAATGGAGAAAAAATAATCTTATTAGACTTCTCAGGATGCTCTGACCAAAGTAAAGTTGTTTTTTCTGCACCGCCGTTGAAGACGTCCGTAGGAAAAGCGGAACTGTCGCGAAAAATCGCTATTTCCCGATTTTCGGAACACCAGACTTGTGGCCTTCTTACAACGGTAAGATTGTTTTTTCTACATCACAATAATGACGCAAGAAGAAGCCAACTTGAATCGGCACCCGCGGCCGTCCACGAAAGTCGAGGGAAGAACGGAACACTCCGCAAAAAAAAAACGAAATTTTTTTTTATTTTTCCCAACTTCCGGAACACCGGGAACTAGTGGGTTTCGGACCACGGTAAAGTTTTTTTTTCTACATCGCCATAGCGACGCAAGAAGAAGCCAACTTGAATCGGCACCCACGGCCGAAATTTGGGGAAAAATCGCGATTTTTTGACTGACTTAACACAGCAAATTGAGCTGACGTCATCGGTTTTGGTTTTGAATTCAAGTGGTAGAAATGTGGAAAAGATTCCATAGACGATTTGAGTTTTTTTTCCAAAGGATGAAAGTATTCTTCGCTAGGGTGGTTCAAAAAAACTTTTTTTGAGCTAGAGTCCGGGCCACCCCTTAATTTTTTTAGACCTATCAACAGTATAGTCCAGACAAAATTTTAGCTTCCTATTCAAATTCTAAGAGGGTGCTCAATGACCCTCAAATTTAACATTAGCGGGCCCATAGGGAATGTGACCTATAATTTACTATTCAGAAGTATTTCAAATTTTTCACATAATTCTTTGGCAGAAACTTTGTTTATGGTAGATTATTAACATTATTATTATTTCTTAATTATTTTTAATGGAGTACATCATTTGGAAAGACTGGGGTACAATGGACCACAGGGTACAGTGGACAGCCCCCTGTTTTTTTATATTTCTTTTATGTTTTAAGTGTTTCAAATTTAGTGAATAAAAGAAGACAGAAGTTAGAACAAACCAAAAATCATGTTCTTGACTAATGAGCCATTTTATTCCTGATAATCTATTTAAGGTATGCAAAAGTAAATTTTTCCCTCCAAAGTTGACTGCTTTTTATCACTGAAGATTTTGGATTTGAAAAACTTTGTTAAGTTCAATCATATAGTAGGACACTAAACTATTATATTCACTTGGAGTTAAAAGGTTAAATGTACATTTTATATATTTTTAAAACTAATTTTGCTAAATCTCTGTACAGGGTACAATGGACCACTCTAGGCATTATCTTTTAACTGTGATAAAAAAATTTGTGGAATTAGAGAATTTGCATTTTTATTTGCATATAAACACATTATTCCTTCTATAATATTTCCCATTCTTAATTTCTGTTGTTTTTATTCTTTATTTATTTTATTCAAATAAGAGCCTTTAAAGGTTAGAAGCTTAACTGTTTTCTTAACTGAACTAAGTCTTGCCATAGATATAATCCCATCTTATAAGTAGAAATAACATAACCATAATGTGGCTGCATTTAATTCTGTTATTTTTTTGTTTAATAGCTAAAAATCTATCTATTAACTAATCTATTTAATAATGAAATTTTTACTGTCCTTTATGATTGTTAATTGTGAATAAAAATTATTATATCAGTACTGGGAAATTTTGACTTAAGATAGAATAAAAACCAGCAAATTTATCTGAAACACCCTGAAAATTTCAGCAATGCTTCAAAAAAGGCTAGGAAAGCCACTAGGTTCTGTGTCTTGAAAATCTTTCGGATTTCCATCTCCTGGTTTTAATATTCATCAAAATTAGGATTGGTATGAATTATATACTGTCAAAATAAACCTAATAATCGTTCAAAAATATGTTTGGCATTATTACTGAAAAATGTATTTGCCTTATTTATTTTAAAAAAAGTTAAAAGTGGTCCATATACATATCACCAATAATGAAGAAGATAAGCAATTCTTGCTGCGGGTTGTGGAAGCTAACAGAAAATGCATTCCATCATAAACTAGCTAGAAATCCGTTTTAGACACTATTGCGCAATAGTATAATTTTGCTGTCAAGGGGCAATAAATACCTACAACTTTTACTTTGTACTTTATATATCGATTTATTCTTATGTTAAGTGATTGTAAAATAAAAATGCATACATAATTTGGTAGTTTTTAGTTTTTAAAACAATTTATTGAAAAAATTGCAGTAGAATTCTCTAACTTATAAAGTTCGGGGGGCTTGAGCACCCCCTTGCAGTTGAGATATGAAGTTGAAATTTTCCCAGAATATTACTGTCTACTAGTCTAAAAAAATTGAGGGGTGGCCCGGTTTATATTTGAAACTTTATTTTTTACCATGTATTGTTGAACCACCCTATTCTTCGCGTGAGAGGAGAGTTTGATAATTCGATTTCAAGAAAATCGTAAATTGGCGCAGTTTTGGCGCAATTTCGCTCAAAATACGGTTTTTGTAGCAGTTTAGCACATGAATTAGGATTTGGCGCAGTTTGGCGCAATTGGCGCAGCCGCAACATCCCTGCATATCTCCTGCATCTCATTTCCACGAGGGATTTTTGGGGCTCCCCTATGCAGGATTTATGGAGTGAATTACCTCCAGCTTACCTTTAGACACCTATCTAATCTATTCCATATTATATTATTTTGTGGCACACAGCTTTCTTTCAAGGGACCTACACGATATCTGACAAGTGTACCAGTTTTTTTGGATCTCCATTGTAGTTGATTGAAGAAAATGTAGTCGTTTTAAGTGACCTTAGGCAAATAAAATCGAAAAGTTTTTTTTATTTTTTAAAACAGTATCTTTTTTCCTTGTCAGAGCACTAGGATGTAATTAATAAAATGTTTTAAAAGTCTAAAAAATTTTTAAATACATTTATTCTTTTGAATAAGAATCAAATTTTCTCAACTATATTAAATTTCTTCAATTTTTAAAAAAACTTACTTAGAAAAGTTTGAAAAACTTAGAGAAAATGTATAAACTTATGAAACTAACTGAACACTTTGTTATACCTCTGTTCGATTCAATGTTTGCAAGCCTTGAATTTTTGCAATAATTAGTTGTCTTGAAGTTTCAGGATCAACAGACTGGACAATAGGATTTTTATTCACCAACAAACATTTCAAGTTTGCAAGTTTATTGAGTTCACCAATGTCTCTCCACTAAAAAGACAAATAAATTTCAAAATTTGCTAGTGTTAAAGAATAATATAATTAAATGCATAATTCAACACAAATATGAGTAAAACATACATTGTTCAAACTGTTTGTTTTCATATTTAATAGCTTTAAACTTGGAAATAAATCTGTCTTCATAGTAGAAGAAGTATTTGGAAATTCTATTGAATCTAAAGATGTGTTTTCTAAGTATAACTCCTCTAAACTATAATAAAAACAAATAATGATAAACACATGTGATACACACCAAACTAACTAAGGAGCCATACACATTATACAATTATTCTCACAGTATGATTGCAAATAGTTATATTGGAGAGAGAGAGATAATAGGTACAAATGATTTCTTTAAACACAATGATCACAGTTGTAAAAAACTTTAAGGTAGAGGGTCTAATAAGCTACTTTAAAACTAGTTTTGTAAAATTACAGATGGTATGCATATCTAGAACACATTTCTTCATGTTATATATGAACTTAGCCAAGTTAAAAAGACTAGTTAACTAGTCAGTTAGACTAGACTAGTTAACTAGTAGTTGCAAACTACTTTTGGTTTAGAGTAGTTGAACTAGTAGTTTAACTACTTTTTTCACCAACTACTAGTTCCAACTACTTTCAAAAAGTTCAACTACTTCAAAAAATATTGTAAGATCAAAATTTTAAAAAATATGTTACATCTACTAACAATGCCATTTTTCGTAATACATTTTCATATTTAGCAACCTTGAAATATATTTCATCCCAGCAATTGACATATAAATGCAACCCTTTTTTGAAATCCTCTCTAGAAATTAAGGAGTTCAGGGTTTTCTCTCCTGGAAATTCCAGCACTTTGAAAAGCGATTTTAGGCTAGGTTTATGAGGATTCTAGATGTTTTTCCTGCATTAAAAATTAGTAAGGCAATACTTAAAGTTAACGGCCCAATTTTGTGCTTAAAATATTGTTGTTCAGGCTAAGGGGGCTTAGAACCCTTAACCCCCCTTATATACGACACTGTATTGACTACTATAAATACAACTTAGAAAACTTTAAGACACCAAAAACCTGTATACCTACCAAAAATTAGCGAATCCTTAGCCATGATGTTTTTGCTAGGTAAGAAAAAGTAATCGAAAATTTGGGGGAAAATATCTTATGAAATTAAATAGACTAGTTAACTACTTTGGGAAATAATCAACTACTAGTTACAACTACTTCCAAGAAAAAGTAGTTAACTAGTAGTTACAACTACTTTTGCCCAGACTAGTTGGTAGTTAACTACTTTTTGACCAGTAGTTGCCGAACACTACAAATCACATAATTTATAACTAATTTTGTTACTTTAAAAAAGGTATAACTTACTTTGTTAATGTACCTAGCTTGTTCACTTCAGCCCATTTCGCTATGGGGTTATTATCTAACCTTAAAACTTTTAGTTTAGAAAAAATTGGAGGCAATGGAGTATCTAAATTTGATATTTTACTATCAAGAACACACAACTCTTCTATAAGAGGCCACATAACTGCTGCTGAAAGAACCTAGATAAGAAATTACTGTGTGGTGAATAAATTTTAAAAAAATTTACACAAATTTCACTCTTGTCAAGCATCAAAACATTATGTCTAAACATAAAAATATCTTGAACTGTCTAAATTTAGTAAAAAAAGTATGTTGCACAAAACATGGATGAAAAATTATTGGATAACTAATAGAAATTAAAAGAATTATTTTATGGACCCTACAATTTTTTATCCACTAATCCAACATTAAAAGATCTTAAAGTTGCTTTATTTTTGAAAACTATTAAAGGGGTAGAACTTTTCATTATGCAAATTACAATTTTAAAAGCCAACATAAATACAGAGTACCTCAAATAATTCAAAAGTGAAGGGACCACCAAAAAAACTATGTAATAAAAAATAAAATTCAATTACAGTAGAACTCCAGTTATCATTCAACCTTTGCTTTTAAACTATGTATAAACTTTGTATTTAAACTTGTTTGCCTGAAAAACGAAGACAGAAGTTCTTATACAAAATTTATGAAGGCAGCAACTAAGATTTAGAAGATGCCGTTTTCAAGTATAGTAAAGTTCTATGGAAAACCCTATTTATTGGGTCAGATGGGTTGTAAAAGCAACGCTATTAGCTTAGAATTTAGATGCTTGGTTGTTCATATTTTAAAGCAAGTAATGGCTTGATAAGAACCCTATAGACAAGTTCCCAACTTTTTTCAGTCCATGCCCCATCAAAGCCTTTCTAAATTTTCCATGCCCCCATATCTGTTTTTTTAATCCTTCTTAAAAAGTAAATATAACCTGGTAGTCAATGTCCCAACTGGGGGGCAATTCGGTTCAAAATTTTCAAATTGATCCCCAAGAAAATCATATTGCCCCCCGGTGAGGCGTGCGCCCAACATTGGGAAACACTACTATAGTCTTTTTTTTCGGGAAAAATCCAATTATCTGAATAAGGTCCAGTCCTAATTGATTCAGATAATTGGAATTCTACTGTAATAGGATGTGAGGGACCAAAAAAGCCTTAAAATTTTTCAAGACCTAGATTTAAGAAAATTTGAGTTATCTAAGTTCTACTGTAATTTATATAATTTGTAAAAATTACATGAAACTATTCTGTATGATCATAAATTTAGGGAGCACTTTATCTGTATGGTATAAAATTATGCTACAAATTAATGTAAAAGATTTATTCAAATTGCTCATTTTTATAATTTAACTTTATTTCAGACTCCTTAAACTAATCTAATAAAAGCAATATAAAATATTTAAAATATTTTACTGATCATAAATCATTCATATAATTAAAACTATTAGTTAAAATATTTAAAAAAATAAAATACAGTACCTCTTCCCAACAATAACCCATTTTGTTGAGTGCAATCATTTTCAGAGATTTAAAATTTTCCTGAAATGTATGGCATTCTTCTGGAATTTTCAAGCGATTTTTCCTGTTGAATAAATTAAACTCATTTGCAAGGCCACAGGCTTTTACACAGAAAAAAAACAATATTTTTCAAAAAACATGTAGTAAATGTTTTTAAAAACATACTTTATAAACTAAGAGAGAATATCTTAACTAAACATTTAAAACTTAGAACTGGAGAAATAAACTTGAATTATACATAGTTTTCAAACTAATAATACTCTCCTTTATTGGATATTTTTATCTCTTTACTTTAACCAATGGCATAAAGAACAAAGTTGTGGCTCAAATATGTCATACAAGATGGAATACTGTCAAAGGACTTAGTTTAAAACATAATATTACTTTGATTTTTCAAGAACCAATTAAATCATTGGTACATTCGTATTAGCCCGTCCATTCGCCAACAGGGGTGATAAGTTGTCAAGTCTGGTAAAGCCCACAACACTACCGTTGATTCTGGTAACCCTGGAAAACGTAGCGAAATTGCGCTAGTTCCGATCACTGGCGCAAGCGCGGGCAATTTGAATCGGTAGGCCCATGGGTGAAATAATGTGTGTGCACCGCGCAGGTTGTTTTGAACGTAAATTCAACAGTGTTTACAAGGTAAGAACGAAGACTGCATCTGAAAGGTAGGAGTCTAAATGCTTTCGTGTCGTTCCACGATGAACTTTGTTGCGCCATTTTACCGAGCCCCAGAGTCTTTCAATGTTTTGAGTATGCACGCCGGTGGTAGGATCGACAAAGGATGGCCGGCTCGACAAAGGATGGTAGGATCGACCATTTTCCAAGTAAGTTAGTGCTAAAAAAGTTATTTTTATGCTCTTACCGACAGATATCCGTAGTTTTGTTTCATCCAAGAATACTGATTCCCCTTTTTCTGAATCCTTACTGTCTGATTACCCCCACAATGAGTTTGGTTACAGTTAGGGAAAGGGGGGTTTTTGGGGGCCCCCCCAACCACATGAAACTTTATTTTTTATTTTCTGATGTTATAAAGATGTTTTTGTTGTTAAAAAATGTGTTTTTCGGCGATTCTGATGAAATTCCGTGTTTTGGCTAAGTTGGCGAAAACGATGGACGGGCTAATACGAAAGTTCCAAATCATTAAGGTTATGATCAGTTATTTGAAATGGCTTAGCCAAGCATATAATGAATGAACGTAATTTTAAAGAAAGTGGTTCAGGTTCAGCAGGCAAACTTAGAGTCAAAAAAATTTTTTAAATAACTTACGAAAGAATAAGTGTGGAGATCCTGCACAGTTGTCTAACTATTTCATTGACTTCTTTCCAAGATGATATTAGGTTTTGACTAAGATCCAACTCGGTTACATTTGGCACAAGCTCTTTTAATTCATTAGCTTTACCAGGTCCATTTACAAGCATATTGGACAGTGAAATGTCAGTCAAGCAAGAAAAATTACTGGAAATAAAATTACACAAATTAATTGATTCTTGGTTAAAATTGAGGAAAACCATAAAAGATAATTTATTTTTTCTACATAAGGAACAAATATGCAGGTACACATCCTAATTTAATTAAAATATAAACTAATGGGAAACACAACTTATGGGAAAGTTTTTGACAATAACAAAAATATTGCTGAAACAATTATATGAAATTCAAAAAAGAAGCAAGCATTTCAACTAACCTTTGTTTACCCATTATTTTTTCCATCCCAATCATTTCAATGTGTCTTGATTGGCCAGATTTCTGTGGTAGATCAATAAAACTTATAGGTTTATTTGAATCTACACTTTTGTCATATTTCAATCGGATGGCCTCTGTACAGGATATTCCAAGATCAGCTTTTGTGACTTTTATAAAGCTCCCAGCGTTTGGTATTCTATAAAAAGGGAAAAAAACACTTATTAGATAGTTTCCAAATGAGTTGAAGAAAGTTATTTCATGAATAAAAAAGTGCATTAGGTAAGTTTTACTTTCAATGGTGTCTTTCTATTGTAAGTGCCAAGTTTTAGATTTTTACCAAGTATAGGCTTTCTGCCCAGATTCAAAAAATTATAGAATGTTTTTCAAATATTTTTTTCCCTTCCAGACTACTAAAAAGGTGTACTTACTCCTAGTTTGAAGTTTATAAACATAATTTTCAACTGAAATTTTTCCAATGCAAGTTGTTTGTTGTCATTTTTCTCAAACTTTAGTCCCGTTACGCTTTCAGGGATATTTTTAGGAATTTTTTGATTATTTTTACAGTTATCAGCATGCCAAGATGCAACTTTTGGGACCTCTATCTTTTAAAATTTCAAAAATTTGTTTTTCCCTCCACCTAATCAACAGGTATAGCTACACATTTTAAAAAGCAATATTTTTCTTTTAAATGCACCAGGTTTTTTCATTTTATACTCTGAAAATCTATGTGTTAGATAACTCATAATTCATTTTGGTGAATTTTAAGATGTGAAAGCGACCACAGGAAACTAAAACAAAAAAGATTATCTATCACCAGATATTGCCCTATTTTGGTTGATTCCACTTTCATCAGTATTTATTTAATTGTTGTTAACTTTCTAATTCATGAGTCTACTAAAAGCCTTCGTTTGAGGGAATTAATTTTAACTTCCTAAAAAATATAAAGAAAACCCCGGCCCCCCTTGTTTAACAATTTAATTATTTTTTAATAAAAGATATTTTTTAATGAGTTTTAACTAAAAGCTTGCTCTTGTAGGGAACAAAAACATGGAATGGGTTAAAAGTATTTTATAACAGAGTACTACACAGAGTTTCCACTGAGTTCATTAGATTTAACTCAATATAGAGGCACAAACTTAGTCGTGAAGTAAGTAACATCCTTATAACATCCACTATGTTTTCCTCGATTTGGATTATCCCATTCAACTCCTAACCATGTACCTAGAATCAAAATGTAAATATATTGAATAGGGTTAGGGTGGAAGTAGAGATAATCATGCAAGGATAAAGTAAAAAATATCCAAAATGCTGCTCTCTAATTCAATGCAAGAGTTTTGCACTTTAATTTCTATTGTCATGAGAAAAAGTCAAATATTAAAACTCACCTTCAAAGCCCTCTATAGAACCAATATACAAAACAGTACCATATTCTCCCTCACAATGGATTCTGCATCCACACTGAATATCAGTAGCTCCCATTGTAGTTAAAACTGAAATTAAAAATTATTAAAAATAAAGAATAGTTAAACTTAACAAAAGTATACAGACAAAACTTAGGTATTACTGACTGTGATTTAGATTTTGCTGTCCAGTGTCATAAAAGTGTTGTCAGCAGTTTTGAAAAAGTTAAAGCCTTTCCTTAGACTTGATTTCTCATTTCCTCACTTTTTTACATATTTCCTTCCAATTCATTCATTTGAATATTATTAAAATTTGGGACTGGCTTCCTTTCAACCAGGATTCTTAGAGTCGGTTATCTGTGTATCACATTTTCTGGCAGGTTTGTAGAGATTAGATAGGAATTTTAAAAAAGTTTTTAGAATAAAAGATAAGAGAAAAAATATACTTGTGGGGATGGTTAAACACAGGAGGCACTATGTGTTTTGCAGTCCTCTTTAATTGAATAAGAACAATAAACAAATATATGAGTATGATTTTGTTATATTCTCTTAAAAATTACCTAGCTGTTTTGGGCATCAACTAACAGAAATATTACCAAAAATTGCATATACTTATAAAATATTACCTGTTTGATAGCTAACAACAAATAAAATTGGTGATATTTCTGAAAGTAGGCATCCAAATAGCTTGGCAATATTTAACAGAACAGATAACAGAGTGAAACTTACACTTATAGTAAGACATAGATATAAAGTGACATAACCTTTTTAGTTTGAAAAGTCATGATGATAAAAAACATTATATGACTCCAACCTTCCAAAGGCAAAAGTCCTATATTTGCAACAGATCTGATATTTTCTTTTAGAATATAAACTGTGGCCTACTGGCTCCATATTTAGATGGAACTCTTATATGGTACAGGACAACATACAAACCTCGAAACAAGTGCTCCAATTCCATTAGTGTGATTATATTGAAAGTATTAGTTGAAATTATGCTTTATCTTATGCTATAAATATTTTTATACTAATAAATTGTTAAACTTTCAGGGGCCTTAGAAAATTAACTTTCTCGGTGTTTCTTTTATTTCGCAATGAAAGTTTGAAAATGCTGTAAATAGAAAGAAAATCGGAACGTAAGCAAAAATTAGGCTCGAAAAAGTAATTAACATGCAGATTACAACAAATATATAAGCATTTTATTATTATAAAACAATTTTTATTACCCATGTGTGCCGACAAAATATATTTAAATGAAACAAATCAAAATTAACTTACTAAAAACCTTTTAAAATGTGAATTTTTCGAAAACCTTCAAATTCAGTGCTAAAGGTTTCAAAATTACCTATTATTCTTAATTTAAAGTACTTATTCTTCAATTAACATAGCAGACAAAGCAAATTCAATGTTTCCAAACAAATAAAACGGAAACGGAACTTCACATAAATACTTCACTTCAGTGTACACCGTGTACACTACTCTACAACTCTAGCACAGACTAATAGACAGACCGGTCATTGGGCGGTCCTTTAACACTAACGCCCTCGACCCATGTGGTAGCTGCACTAAAACGCATATTCACAAAGCCATCAAGGTTTTTTACTTTGATATAATGCCCATGGCCGCCCATGGCCCATGCGTCACAAAGAAATAAAAATTTAAAATTTTCAAATAAATTTTATTCAGTATCATTTAAATACGCTTCTAATTAAAAACACAAATAAGACATAGAATTCTATCAGTGTTCTATCATGCATAGAAATTTCAAGTCCCAGCCCAGAATGCAACACAAATTTTCCAATTTATTGCTAAATAGAGAAGGGTCATCGAATTTTTTTGATAGTTCAAAATATCAAAATGTACTTTCATATTTTCTCTTTTCATTCTTTTAACACCCTGGTTTTTCTCCTTGCCGGTGAAGAAAATATGACTAGTGAACCGGGAAAGTAGGCAATGAGGAAGTTGCATGATTTTTTTTATTTTTTTAATCGATTCTTCTTGCAAAAATAAGCAACTACCCGGCAACCACAGAGTATTGAGCTTAACAGAGTGTTCATCTCCATAGACGCTAATGGCAACTTTTTTAACAGGGCTTTTCCCATTGAAAAACCTTAGGCCAAACGGACCCGCCTCCTTTAATACCACTTCATTCCTGCTAATTCTGTCATTCGCCTACTGAAGCTGTCGCTCAAATCCAAATCGCCAATAATCAGAGTAAAAATCAAATTGAATATATTTCGCGTTCTCTGATTGGCTGCTAGTGAACTGAATTATAATCTGCGAGCTGAATTAAATTAATTACCTAAAGACTAAAACGGCCGTTTGGCATCTTTGTTAAGCTCTATACTCTGTGCCGGCAACTACCCAAAATTTGAGGCCGATCGAGAAATTTTTTGATTGCCAAAAAAAATTAACAAAAATCCACTTTTTAAAAGCGCGAAAAAACTCCAATAGTTTGGGATCAATCATCGTATGTCGACGTCATCTTAAGATAAGCATTGTTGGAAAGGAATGGAGTTGATGGTATGATTGTTGACATCTTTAAACAATAAGCGTTTTCAGTCACGTGTTTTTTCTCGACTTATACAGGGTGATTCTGAAATGGACCGCCAAACTTTGAGGGGTGATAGTACTCATCAAGACGAACAAGAATTGGTATAGAAAGGGGGGTCGCAGTTACACCGTTAAAGAGCTAGGTCCTAATGTAGTGCGAGAGCGTTACAAAAGGACGTTTTGCCAAGGCCCGTTTAACGAAAAAAACATAATGAAATGAAAAAATTTATTGCATGAGGTACAGCAGTATCCGTATTACTTACATCATAAATTTGATAGAAATTGGACCACTTTCAAAACCGTGGGGTGAGTTTTAAAACGTGCTCTTAGTCAAACAATGGAGTTCCATTAATGGTATTTAGAAAAATGATGATCGGGGAAGGAATTTTCAATGATCAAACAGTTTCAATGATCCATGTTACGATCATTGAAAATTCCTTCATCGATCATCATTTTTCTAAATACCATTAAGGAATGTGATTCTTTGACTAAAAGATTAATATTGCACTTTTGAAACTAAATCCGCGGTTTAGAAAGTGGTTCAATTTCTATTAAATTTATGATGTAAGTAGTACGGATACTACTGTACCTCATGCAATAAATGTTTTCATTTCATTATGTTTTTTTTCGTTAAACGGGCCTTGGCAAAACGTCCTTTTGTAACGCTCTCGCACTACATTAGGACCTAGCTCTTTAACGGTGTAACTGCGACCCCCCTTTCCGCATCAATTCTTGTTCGTCTTGATGAGTACTATCACCCCTCAAAGTTTGGCGGTCCATTTCAGAATCACCCTGTATTTAATTACCTATACATTTTTTGAAAAATTGACTAGATATTTCATTTTACCATACAAAAACCATACGGAACATTTGTTTGTTTTTGAAAATCTGATACATGCAACTTCCTTATTTAGCCAACGAAATCGAAAAATTTTGTACGTTAACTAGGTTTTTTTTTGTTATTTCCTGAATTATTACTTTGTATTTTTTCAATTTTAGAGAAGTAAAAATATTAAGTTACCAAAAGTTAAGTACACCAACATATTTGCAATGTGTATTAGTGTAATGCCTATAAGAAGAAAATAGAACATAAAAGAAATTCATTTGTTTAAACTGAGAAGATAATTTGATAAAGATATTTGTCGTGATAATTTGAGAGGGGGGTCCAGCGAAATCTCATCAAAAGGGAGGGAGGGGTTCAAAATTTGGAGAAAAAAACCCGCACTTAATTTATGGACGCCCCCTTAAGAAGAAATTGTTGGTGAAGTGTTCGGAAAGTTGGATTGCAAATAAGGAGCAAGAACAAGTGTGGGAAGTAAAGTGGAAATTACGTTTATTTGATGTGAGGTATTTTTTAAACTAAAGAATTAAGAACATCGGTTCTGGTTCTGACCCTTCAAAATCCATTTCAGAGTAATTCACTGATAAGAGAAGTTTTTAGCTTGCTAATAGAAAGCAAAGATAGTAAGGATCATGAAATTTTTTTTGATATTAATATCATTAAAGCTTAAACTCTCACTCATTATGGTGTTGTTTAAGTAAGTACTCGTAATCACAATTTTTATCGTATTTATGGTTTATGATTTACATTTATAACATATTTTTTACTAGGTGGTTCATAAATAAAATGTTCGAGTTGCCATCAATGGTGAAAAAATACTTTTTTCATCTTAAATTTTGCATAGTTTTTTCCAATTTGATTTTGATTGACTAATTTAATGTAATTAGTTTTGTATTAGATCAAGCTGCGTGTCTATACCATACCCTTATCGATGGATCATTCGTATAGTTTTGTGTAGTGAAATTTTTCCCTAGTTAAAAGTTCTGCAAGTACTGCATGCCCATCTACATCAGTGCTGTAATTAGAACAAAATATTTTTAAGGCACTCAACTTTTCCTTTTTCAACTTTTTTTTTAGCAAAAATTATATACAAGTTCATTTACACTCCATCTATATCCTAGTTTTATGCAGTTACGGTTCTTTAGTTTATTCCGTCTTTCCATGCACATTCGCAGATTCCACACACTGGTTCAAATTTAGCTGCAACGTAGGTTCGGTAACAGATTTCACCCAGTTTTTGGTATTTTCACTAGTAAAAGCACTAAAAACTGGATGAAACCTGTTACCCAACCTATAGGTTGCAGCTAAATTTGAACCAGTCTGTGGTGAAAGGTTGAAATGTTTTTTTAACAGTGTAGCGATTCACTTATAACTTTCCAATTACTTTCTTCACTTCAACTTGTTCATTCAATGCTCGTTAGTTCATTACTCACTCGACGTTTTCTCTTTAGGTCCACCCACAGATCGGGGCTGCGCCGAGCGTTCGCGGTCCTCTCGTCCTTTTCCCTGATGGGACTAGTGCTCTTCCTCTCCTACTCCGCCGACGACCTCCCGTGGGCCAGCAACCACAGCTTCCTTCTGGACACCCAAGGCTGCCGCATCCCGGACTGGGACCCCTACGACCCCTCGGTGCGGGGCTTCGTTCACCAAGTCTCGGGACTCTTCCGCTGCTCCGGACTCCCCTCGCCGCTTTTGGTGGTCCCCGGAGGGGCCGTGCGCCTGGACCACGCTATACTAACCTTCTATTACGGGCGTGAGGACCTCACTTGCACATACAGGCCCATCATGCGCGATCCCGGGCCGCCTCTGAAGCCTACGGACAGCCGCTTTGCCTTCGGGACCCCTCTTCCCCTGCCTTTCGACACCCCTCTCGGCGAAGACTTCATCTTGGCCGAGTGCCCGATGGCCGACTTCCCTAACTTCACCCAGTTCCTGCCGCTGGTGCCTTTGAAACCCGCCGTCGAGGGACGGAAAGCCCCCCTGCAGCAAGAAGGGAGGAGGCCCCTCAACATCATCATGGTCGGCATCGATTCCGTCTCGAAGCTCAACTTCCTCAGGCACTTCCGCAAGACGCGCAAGTTCCTCAAGGATAACTTGTCCTACTTTGAGCTGAAGGGCTACACAAAGGTGGCTGACAACACGTTTCCTAACCTAGTGCCATTACTCACTGGTCATTTCATCGAGCATTACTGGAACGAGTCCGTGCCAGACATGTTCTTTGACGACCTCGACTTCATCTGGAAGAAATTCTCAGAGCGCGGCTATCGAACTTTGCTCGCAGAGGACGCCCCTCGCATGGCCACTTTTAACTATCTCAAGAAGGGCTTCCGAGATCCTCCGACCGACTACTACTACCGCCCTTTCGCTTTAGCCATAGAGAAATCGCTGACGAGACACCACTTTGACTATTGCTTGCAGTCCAAATTTGAGACGGAAATCCTGTTCGACTATCTAAAAAGTTTTGTGCAGACCATGCAGCAGAGACTGTTATTCGCATTTGCGTTCGCGGCCCGTCTGACTCATAATAGTCTGAACGCGGCAGGCTACGCAGACGAGCCGACGTTCAGCCTTCTGCGAGAACTGCACGACAAGGGGGATCTGAACCGCAGCTTGCTGATCCTCTACAGCGACCACGGAATCCGGTTTGGCCCAATCCGGCTGACGTACATCGGCAAGTTCGAGGAGCGCATGCCGTTCGCCTATCTGTCCTTCCCGCCCTGGTTCCTAAAGCAGCGGCCGGACTTGGCTCGCAATCTGCGCGATAACCAAAATCGCCTGACGACGCCGTTCGACATTCACGCGACGTTGGCCCACTTGCTGAACCTCCATGCAGGTCCACCGTCGACCCCGCACGGTCTGAGCCTGCTGGGGAAGGTGCCAGCGGAGAGAACGTGCGAGCAAGCGGCCGTGCTGCCACACTGGTGCCCATGCCATACCCACTGGTCAGTGTCCGTGTCTGAACCCGTTGTTCAGAACTGTGGACTTGCTCTTATTGACACCATAAATGCTCTCTTGTTACCACACAAAACCCAATGCGCAGCTTTGCGGCTGGAGAAAGTGCTGGATGCCATCAGACTTGGCAAAATCGACGATGCTAAACAGAAGGTCGACCGGCATGTAGTTTTGGGGAAACGTGTCAATGCTCCAGTTGACTACCTGGTCGTGATAAGTACTCAGCCCAGCGGGGGTATCTTCGAGGGTACCGTCCGGTACGACGCAGAGGGGGGTACGTACAATGTTTTGGACGATATTGGTCGCTTAAACGTCTACGGGAATCAATCCACTTGTATTAGGAATGCCAGAATGAGGAAGTTCTGCTATTGCAAGTCCTCGACGCTCTCAAGAAAACCATGATAATGAATAATATATTGGAACATCTTTCATAAGAACGACAAAAAGTGTGAACTAAGAGTGCCAGCATGGAACTTGGTGAATAAAACAAAGGCGTGTTATTGAAGCATTTTGTAAATAAAAGGTAGTCATTAAGTGTCTTAGAAAAATGCTTCCAAACGATTCCGTCTCTTTTTAATATAATATGACCCCATTCCCCTCTATCAAGGCCGTAACCAGACTTGTCTCCGGAGGGGTTTTTACTCAACCTTTTTTTAAATTACTGTTTAGTTTTAGTTTAGTTTAGTTTAGTTTTAGGAACTTAAAAATAGTAGCTTGAATTGTTACACACACGTAATGTCAAAATGTTCCAATGTGAGTTCCAAGTAAATATGGGGATGGGGGGGCAGGGCCGTAACCAGACCTGTGTAAAAAAATTGAAAACACTAAATTGTGTAAAAATGCGAATCCCATGTAAAAGGGGGTCTGGGGAAAATTTTGGAAATTTGCCCCTCAAAATAGTGTTTTAGCTCATTTTGAAACCCTTTAGATTGCACAAAAAAGCACCGCTCATTGTAAGCAGTAGAATTTTCAAGGAAAAGAGTATTATGGTATTATGAATGGCTAAATTTTTAGGGGGTTTTGGTGTTCCTACTCCAGAAAATTTATTGAATTTTGCCCCTAAAAGTGGCATTTTAACTCATTTTGAGACACTTAAGCTTTTGATTCCAAAATTTCGAGGGGGGCTTGGGGGTCCGCCCCCAGAAAATTTTTGGAATTTTTACCCTTAAATGTAGGGTTCTTACTCCTTTTGAGACCCTTTGGGTTACACTCGAAGAGGACCGCTCCTTGTGGCACATAATTTTCATTGAAAATAACAGTATAAAAATTTATGTCAAAATTTCGGGGGGGGGTTGAACCCCCAACCCCCTCCCTTGGATACGGCCCTGGGATGGGGGTACTCCCCCAATATTTTGAAATTTTTCCTCTAAAAGTAGTGCTTCAGCTCCATTTAGAGACCCTTTGGTTTTATCACTACGATAACAATTCCTTGTAAAACTCGAGTTTTCAAAGGAAAAAAGTCTAAAAAGATGTCAAAATTTCTAGGGTCCCTACCCCTTTGAGATTTGACCCTTTAAACTAGATTTATATCAAAAATTGAAACTTCTTTGGGGAACACTCAACTCAAAGGGTTATAACTCAAAGGGTTATTATTGCTTCTTGCAGTGGCGGATCCAGGATTTAGTTTTGGGGGGGCTAAGAATTTTCATAATCCAATTGAATCTTCTTGTTAATATTAATACGGAAAAGGTAGTGAATTATCCTGCTCCAACTACCAAAAGGGGGTTTGCGGGTCCTTCCCCAAAAATTTTTTGGAATTTTAAGTAAAAAAGCCCACTTTTTCAACTCTTTTTGGTACGCCTCATCCGAATTTCGGATATAGATTTTTTGCGTTTTGACACAAACTTGTAAATGGTCCATTTACAAGGAAGGAGGGAGAATTGTCGGGCAAACGTACCGGTAGGGCAGTTGATAGTCGGGATATTGAACGGATCCCATAAAATGTCATATTATATATAGAGTAAAAATTTTCATTTTTTGGGAAGAGGGGTCTTGAGCCCCCTAGCCCCCCTGGATCCGCTAGTAGCTTCTTGTAAATGGTAGAATTTTCAAGGGACTGAATTTTTTTCTGGGGGGGGTGAGGTTTCTCTTCTAGAAATACTATAGGGGAGACTAGGGATACTTGATCCCCACTTTGGTTTTTAATTGATTTCTCAGATGCAAATCATCACTTTTCAGAAATTTTTGGCATGAACATTGGTAACACTATCCTCTACCCAAAAGACAAAAAAAAAATTACTAGAAAGTAAACAGATACTTTTAGTAAAATTAGTTTTTAATTTTTTTTATAAAGGGATCAAGTATCCCAACACCTAGGGATACATGATCCCTTAGTGGGGGATATTTGATCCCACTCAGAAATTACGTTATTATTCATCATACAAGCAATTTTATTACCTATATATTTCGTTTACTAAATATTATTTTTAAAAATAACCATAATTTTAATTCATTTTCTTAGGTATTAATAACAATACAAACATAAAAATTGTACACAAATAGTAAGTAGTTTTATTAATGGAGCTAAAACTCAACGAATAATGCAAATACTTTGCAATAAAAATTATAATATCTTATTTACTTCTTGTAACAATAATTATATTTGTTGAAAATAAAAGTGGAGGTGTAAGCAGGTAAAAGCATTACTTGGAAAAAAAAGAAATCTTAGCAAATGTTTTCAAAATCAGAAAAGTCAAACACAAACATTAGAGTTGATGCAGTTCTTAAAGTTCCACTCATCCTAACTGGAGGAGGTAACTTAACACAATCATTTTCCTCTACAACACTTTTGTACTTTATTTCAGGAAAAATAAATTGAGTTAGTGTGGTACCTTCTTTTTAAGAAGTTGATTTCGAATTCTGAAAATCCAACTTTACGTTCTACTTAACCAACATAATGGGAAACCCTCCTTTTTGTGGCAAATCTAACTAAAACAAAATCATTTTTATTTAAAGAAGGATCATCTACTTCAGCTTGTTCAACCTCATCATGTAAGAAGGACCCTCATGTATACCTCGAAGGGGATACTTGATCCTGGGATCACGTATCCCTCAAAAGAACGGGATCAAGTATCCCTAATATGCGATTCATACAAAACATACATTTTTAATAGTAAATAATCAAAGGATGCTCACTAATGAAATTACTTAATTGTTAAAGACAGCCTATACTTTGAAATTTCACTTAGTTTAAGTTTTTAAGTTGCATATTTCAGACAATACACAAAATAACATATTAACATTGAAAAATGTTTTCCATGCAAGATTCAAACAATCACTTCTTGAGCTAAAATAAAATGACTGAAAAAGATGTAGTGTTGCCAGTTTTTGTGTACAAGTATAACTTAAAAATTGTTGCCAGATTTCAAAGATCTGACATTTTATTTTAGTGCATTTTTTGGCTAGGGATCATGCATCCCTAGGGATCAAGTATCCCTAGTCTACCCTACCTATTCATTAGGGTGTCCCTTAAAATCAAAGGTCGGGGAAACTTTTGCGACACCCCCAAATTTCTTTCCTTTTGGTACCCTAAGACTGTGTGCAAAATCTTAAATCGATCAGATAATATTAACACGTGCCCCAAAACGGCCTAAAGTTAGAAAAATTTGACTTTTTTCAAATTTTTTCGAAAATTTTAAAAAATGTGTTTAATAAATCCGTTACCGAATAATAGGGCTCTAACACATTTAAACAATCTTATTTGACCGTTTTTCATTACTAGTTAGGCTAAAATGCCCAGTTTTGAACCTAGCCATCAATCAGAAAATCCTCAAATTGTCCATTTTACACTGAGAATAGAAGAATCAAAGAGCAGTGGTAAATGACTTAAAACCGCAAAATTCCATGATTAAACACCATTTGTAGACCATATTGATGTGGAGATAAATTATCTGGAGCTCAAATTAATTATGGGTTGCTTAATTACAGACGCCATATTGGATTGCATTAAAACTAAAAAAAATTCTAGAAAAATGGTATGGGCATGTTTGGTATCGGGTAATGGGTGTATGAGGTTTCTAAACTCAATTAAGACTAATAAAATCATCTTAAACTCCTTTTTAAGGCTCTTTGCCCAATTGTAAGGGCCATCAGATCTCCTAATACAAGTGCAAACTATGATTTCAGAACTATAGATGGTAATAAATTCCATACATATAAAATCGGCAAGAGAAATTCTGGAAATAAGTTAACAATAAGACTCCACAGTGTGTCTACTAGTATTTTATTCCGTAAGTTAGTTTAAAAGCTGAAGAAGATACAAAATTAACCCGTTCATCATAATGATTGAGTTATAGTCTGTGAAGATAAGCAATTAACCATGTTTATAGAGATGGTTCTCTCTCTCTCTCTTGTATTTTTTCATAAATTTATACACAAACATAAAAAATACCTGCAATTTAACAAATCAGTGTCATTAAAACAATTAAACACTGATATTTTGTTTGAGGCTGTAAGCAGGCCCGTATTTAGGGTTTTTGCCGCCCTGTGCATATCGGTTCATTGCCGCCCCCCTCTATTTCCTTTCCTGTTTCAAGAAAATAGCCCTCTTGTTTCTTTTAAAAGTCTATTGCTTAAAGGTGGGGTCTTAACCTTTTGAACCAAAATATCAAGATGTTGGTGATTTTTTTAAAAAGTATCATGTAAGATCGTCTTGTGGTACCACTGGGGGGTATGGGGGTCATCCCCCAGAAAAAAAATTTTGAAATTCGAAGCTTAAAAGTAGGGTTTTAACTCGTTTTGAGAACCTTTTTGGGTTCATCGCTTTGACCTTTTAACACAGAATGTCAGGGATTTTCTCAAAAGTGTCACGCAAAATTTTGAAATTTACTTGTTAAAGTAGGGTTTTAAATCATTTGAGAACCTTTTTGGGTTCGTCCCTTTTATCTTTTGACACACAATTTCGGGTATTTTCTTAAAAGTTTCATACAAGATTCTCTTGTGAACCACAGGGGGGTATGGGGGTCCTCCCACAGGAGAAATTTTGAAATTTAACTTGTAAAAGTAGGGTTTTAACTTATTTTAAGAACATTTTTGGGTCTAAGAGGGGGTACTGTCCCTTTTGGGGGATGTGACCGTTGGATGCTGGGAATGACTCAACCCTAGAATCCTCCTGTAGTGAAAACTGTATGGTACATTTTTTTTCAAAACTGTATAGTACTAGCATTTTGAATTGTTGTAATCTGCCGCCCCCCAAAATTTTGCCGCCCTGTGCTAGAGCACATGTTGCACGTGCCTAAATACTTCGAGCTGTCGACTTAGCATCAGTAAACGTCCTTGAAGGATTTCGAGTAAGTTTTTCATGAAAATTGTTTATGAAATTAAATTATTTTAAACCCTCAAAGCCTTCTTTGAGAATGTAGATGTAATAAACTTAGAGCGAAGAAAATCTCTAACTTAAAAACAGACTTTGAAGAAGGAGTGATTTTCAGAAACTGTTGTTAATATTTATGATATTCACGTAGCCAATTTAGGTTTCTTAGTTTTTAAAGAGCCTAATTTGTTGAATTGCAGGTATTTTAATGTTAATGTATAAATTTATTATAAAATACAAGAACAGTCTCTATAAACATAGTTAATTGCTTATCTTCACAGAGTATAACTCAATCATTATGATGAACGGGTTAATTTTGTATCTTCTTCAGCTTTTAAACTAACTTACGGAATAAAATCCTTGTAGACACAAGATTTAAGATTTTGCACACTTTCTTAGGGTACCAAAAGGAAAAAAATTGGGGGGTGTCGCAAAAGTTTCCCCGACTTTTTGAAAAAACGCCTAAATAAGGGACACCCTACTATTCATTTATGAAGGAATTTCCTAAGTACCTCAAGAATTTTCGTTACAGATGTAAAAACTTAATTGTAATCTGGAAAAAAGTGAAATTCAAGCATTTTTAATAGAACGTCATACCACATTTTGGAAAGGGAGGAAAATTGATTTAATAAGCAACTCAATTTGAAAATCCAAACACAAGAGTCCTTGTCTCACTTCCAAAAAAATGTCATTCTTTAAAAAATACACACAAGTAAAAAAGTTATCAGAACCTTTATTTTTTTATTTTACAAAAATTGTATGAAAGTAAAAAAATATCTGTTTTGGTGAATTGTGGTGCTGCGATCTAGTGTTAGTTCGAGAACTTAAATGGTAATCATCAGGTTTTCTCGTTTTAAAATGATGCAGGTGAGAGCAGCTTTTCAGTTAGAGACACTCGGGACGGCTACGAAGAAATTTATTTTAAAGGGGACGCAAATTTTAATGGAACAATGATTTTGAAGCAATTGTTTTAAGATAGGAAAAATACAGTCATTTTTATTTGAAGGGAAGAAATAGATTGGTATTAATTTTTTTTAAATGTTGGACTGAAGTATTGCAAAAACACTAGAATCAAAAACTGTTTCTGGGATCCCCTCTTTTAGAATCTATTATGTAAGACAACTTGTAATAATAATAAAATTTAATCTCACTGTTACTGATGGTTTCCCTTTGGTATTATTCACTGATGGTAGTACATTGAGTGGCAAGGTTGGTTTTTGGATTAGCAGTTTTTGCAAACGAGCATTATCAATTTAGAATCAGGGATGAATGCACTCTTTTTTTGGCAGAACTCTTGTGCTTGAAGTTTGCGATTAGGTGGATCTCGGAGCAAGATTTTCCTATTTTGAAATATCTTATTTCACGGACGTAGCTAGCTTTTCCAAGGGTGGGGTCTAGAATTCACTTTACAAAGAAGATTTTTGGTTGATTTTTTTAGGGGGGGAGCATTGGGTGAACCTTATTTTTAAAGTACCCTTTTATGAGTGATTTTATTACATTAAGTGTTAGATCACTTAAAATAGTATTTTAATGACATGTTGCTTGTAATATAAAAAAAATTACAATGTAGGCTCCAAGCAAAAAGGGGGTCTGGGGGTCCAGAAAATTTTTGAAAATTTGAATCTTAAATAATTGTTCCAGCTTAATTTGAGACCCTTTTGGCAAAGAGAACATTTTCTTGTAAACCACCGAATTTTCAAGGGGAAATAGTTGTAAATTAACAAAATTTTAAGGGGGACTGTGGGTCCTCCTGCAGAAAATTTTCTTGAAAATTGCCCTTTTACACTGATGTTTTATTTTATTTTCAAACTCTTAGGGAACACCCAATGAATTTGCTTCTGGTAAGCGGCAGAGTTTTCAAAAGAGAAACACTATAGGGGAGAGTGTTGTACCTACGGACGGTTGTACCTTCAGCCACCTCCTTTTAAAATTCGGGAAAATATGTAAAATTGAATTTGGGGTCTATTTTGAATGTTAATGCTAACGTGAAATCAGCTCTTTAAAATATTATTTAAATTTTTTAAAATAAATTTACTGTTTTTAGATGCTCAAAGTTTTTTTTAGTGCATCACTACATTAATTCTTTTATTCCCCTATAATTATGATATGATAAAATGGGATATATGGGGTGAATCTCCGAGATTTTGACTTTTTAGTTTTGATATTAGAAATCGTCAGACCTCATTTCTTTTATGTTTTGTAGAATTTTGAATGCAAAGACACTTGATGCTGTACCTTCGGACACCATAAGTGTTGTACCTACGGACACGTTTTTGTGGGTGTCTGTAGCTAATCGGCGTTTTAGAATCAGGTTTCATTCAAGTAAATACATTTTAATGCATGTTAAATTAATTCTAAAAGATTATCTATATGTCGGCGATTATTTTCAAGTGATTTTTAGATGAAAAATAAAATATTTTGTGATCTAATCAACTTTTTAAAATTGATTCTACTTGACATTTAGTGTAAAATATGGTGTAAAATCAAGGTGTAAAATCTAAAGCACCCTATCGCATTTAAGTATGATGATTACAAAAACTTTAAATTTCCACTGAAGAAGATTTGCGGAAGTTATTACCACCAAATGCTTGCACAACTAAGTGTTGATCAAATTGTTTTTTATCAGTGAAGTGATTAGATCAATCAGCATGATTGATGAAACTATTACCTTAAATTTTGATCTGAAAATCCCTTGTGATTTATGTGTTTTTGGTAAAAAAATCAAGACTTTTATCATTCAACTTCGTTTTAATGATCATTTACGATCTAAAACTAACTAAACTAAACTCATTGGCACAACAGCCCAAGTGGGCCAAGGCCTACGATGCCCATCTTCGTTTTCGTGACCGTGGGGCCCTGGGGTGCAAGTTGTTAGGCATGTGTCCCGGTTAGGTGGTCATTCTAACGAGAGACCCCCAGTGTTTAGTTCCCAAGCAAGCTTGGTCCTCATTTTATCGACCCACTGAAGGGATGAAAGGCTGAGTGGACCTTGCCCAGCCCGGGATTTGAACCCCGGGCCTGTGGTGTGGAAGCGCGAAGCACTACCACTGAGCCACTGGGCTTACACGATCTAAAACTACATTACTTTAAAAAAAAAATCTATTTCCAATTTTAAAAAGGCTTGAAATAGGTTATTAAAAGGTAATGCATCAATAAAAATGCTTATTTTTAGGTTTTTTCAGCTAAAACTTCTCTTTTTAAGGGTGTCCACAGGTACAACTGGGTCTGTCCATAGGGAGAGCACGTTTGTTGTACCTATGGACACAAATTTCGTCAAGTTATTAAAATTAATTAAAAATCCAATTTTGAAGATTTTAGCTTATAAAAAATGACCCCCTTCTCACAAAGGTTTGGACTATAGGTTGAGGACTTTAAATGGTCAAAATGTGATTTTACCTGTCTTGGAAAAATCCAAACGTGATTTTTGTCCATAGGTACAACACTCTCCCCTATAACATGCGTCAAACTTTTAAAGGGGATTTAGGGGTTCTCTCCTAGAAAAATTTTTCAAATTTTACCCTCAAAAGTAATGAATATAAGATTTTTAACTCATTTGAGACTTTTTGGGTCACAGGTCACACCCAAAGTTCCTTGTGAAAGCTATACGAAGGGGGTCACCCCCCTGTCAATGATGATGAAAATTCAAAAAAATTGTGGCTTTAGGCTAAGGGGGGGTCCAGACCCCCTAAACCCCCCTTCTGATTTGTACCGCTACCGATTCCCTTTCATCCTTAGACGCTCTAAAAGAAACTTCTTTTAACGATATAGTTACAGATATACAACGGCAACTAAAATCCTTGAGAGATCATGGGACTCTTGTGTATTTTTCTTTTGTTCGAGGGCATACGGGCGTGATTGAAAATGAAAGGACAGATGTTTTGGCTAAGGGCTAGGTCCACAACAGATTTAAGTATTGAGTTTGAACCTGCTAATATACCGAAGTCATATTACAAAAGGATTATGAAGGAGAGCATTATAGAAACCTGGTCAGATGAATACAGTGGTTCAGAGAAGGGTGAATTAACAAGGAAATATTTCCCGACTATTGGCCATCGTATGTCTTGTGCTCATTTCTATACTAACTTTAAAATAACTCAATTTCTAACTGGTCATAGATGGTTTGGAACAGGGGTTCTCAAACTTTTTAACATCGCGACCCACTTATGAGAAACAAAATCTAACGTGACCCACCGACTTCAGTTAATTATAATTAACTGAACCGAGATTATTATCTCATGCCCTCCCACAGAATTTTAAGTTCTCTGACTGGGGGGTGTTCACCAACTATTTAGTTACAACAATAAATTATTACATGCACGTATTAGAAGAGAAATAAACTTTTTAGAAATTTAAAAATAAATATTTGAATTTGTGCGTATGCAATAGTTTAATTGTGGGCAAAAAATGATCCCCACAATAAAAAGATGGTCTGGGGGTCCTCCCATAGAGAAAATTTTAAAATTTCACCCTTAAAAACATCGTCTTAACTTGTTTTTTTTAGCAATATGGGATATATTGCATTTGCATCAATTTTTAAGAAAATTCTTAAAATTTGCATTGCTACCCCCTGGTGTGGATGGACAGTAACACTGAATATTTTTTTTCAAATCTTATTTGAATAACCAACTATATCTGCATTATCGGCACATTAAAGTGACACACATGAAACGTAATTACATTAATTGCCTTTTCCGTTCGACACCAAATAGTGTAGTTTTTCCTCAAATTTTTATTCTTTTTATTATATTGTAATGTAATAAATTTCTAAAGTTCAAATAATAGTTTGATAATTTAAAAGTCAATAACACGTTTGTAAAAATTATAAAAAGATACTTCATATTCAAAAAAACTAAAAATCTTCTCGCGACCCACCAAAAACTGACTGGCGACCCACAGTTTGAGAAACTCTGGTTTAGGAGGTATCTTCATCGTTTTGGTTTGGCTCATTCTTCGTCTTGTGACTGTGGTTTTGGTGAAGAAGATGTCCATATTTTTTATGATTGCCCTAAATTTTCATCCCAAAGAAAAGTTTTGAGATTGGCCTTGAGAAAAATGCACACCAATTGGCCAGCATCTCTTTTTGCTATGATATCCAATAGAAAAACTTTTACATTATTTGTTAATTTTGTTGAGTGTTTTTTGATTCTGCTGTTTTGTACAGATTACTGTTTTTATTTGAGCTTGTAACTTACTTCTGTAAGCCTCATGTTATACTCTGTGTGGAGCATGGGGAGATTTTAAATTTTCTTAATAAAAAAAGACAACTTTCTAAATTGAAATGTAAAAAAAGAACATATTTTTTAATGTCCAAAAACATGCAAAAGAAGCAACCTTTTTAAAGTTAAATCAAAGAAAAGGGGATATTTCTTTCTGCGGTAAAATACGAATATCAAATTATAAAAACTGTAAATCGCACTATGAAAAGAAGATAACGTACTGATAATAAAAATAATTTCGTATTTTGGATTTTCTGTGGTGGCCGTGAAGTCCATTGTGTGAGCATCATGGGACATGGGATCTAGGATAGATTTTGAAAGAGTCCGTACCAAGGGCGCAATTTTTTACAGAGGGTACTAGACGGGTTTAAAAGCTATTTTTAGAGACATATTTCATACAAGCTAAATATAGTACATTCAAAACTAGGATAAATATTAGCCTAAAATTGGATAAACCTTGTCTTTTTAATTTTTGCATATAGGTGATACCGAGTTTCCCACTAAAAAAGAGAGCCGTGGGGGTCTTTCCTGAAAGATTTTAAAAACTACTTAAAAATTTAGTTTTTAACTCATTTTTGAAGAATGGGTCTCTTTGGCATCGCAAACCCTTATTCTCCCAAACTTTAATGATCAGTTGATATTTCAATGGAATTACAATATATTCTAGTCTTACAACTCACAGAAAACTTATTAAACAGCATGAGATTAAAAAGAAGACTAGGATATCGATCATTAAACAATTTTTTATTGCAAGGATAGCTATTATTTAAGAGGATTGGGTAATAACTAGGGTTAAGATGGTTTGCTATTCGTCTGTACTACTTAAACCAATTAAAAAGAGCCATAAATCTCTTTGACCTTCAAAATCACCATAGATTCTGCATATTTTGTTTCTTTATCTTATTAAGGAGACCTTGCTGTCTCAACGGGTTACAGTTCGCTAAGATAGAGGGGTTGAATTTTACTCAGTCTTTCTCTATTTGGTGGTTAAGTGTCTCAATGAGACACTTAACTATCAAACTATGGCAATAAAAAGCTATTCATGAGACAGTGTGTCATTACCAATATCATGCTTAGCTTAGCTTTTATCTAATAGCAATATACTTTATGCTAATCCGAAAGCATAAGTATATTGAAATGTGAACATATAATACTAAAAAAATCCAATCAAAACATTCCACAGTCATAAAATTCAGACGAATACTTTTTTGAAATTTATAATAGTAATTTATATATTTGTTTTTAAGGGTTTGTTAATAGTGTAACTAATAGTAAAAGCATAGTCCCCTTTTTCACAAATGTAAAAATACAAAAAAGTAACGATTTTTTTTCAAAAAAAATTCTGGCCGTAACTTCAACATTCAATTGCATGTAAAAAATTAAATTAGCATATTGATACAATTCAAGTTCATAACTTAATTTAACACAAATATTTTTTTTAAATTACAGTAGACTCTCAATTTCTCAAAAAAAGTTGGAAATAAAGAAAAATACGTGTTTACATATAGGAGGAATGACTTAAACGAACATATTCAAAGGAGGGATTAGGGGATATACCCCCAAAAAAGTCGCAAATTTACCCTTTTTTAACTTAGAAAAGGAATACATTTACCCATCCCCCTCCCCATTTTTTCCTGATACACGGTGTTTCAAAAGTCCGTTTCTGGGCTTTTATTTGAAAACAAAGTCTCCTAGGGTCGTGGAAGTACGATCTACCCCTAGGTAAGTAAGCCTGGAGAATCCATTAAGATTAATTACAGCACCCCTAGAGGTTAAATAATAAAGTTAAAAAAATTAATGGACGATATTCGTGCCACGCCCATTTAATCACGTGATGGGGAAAAACAAAATCACTATCAAAACATATCTCACTATCATCATATCTCATTACAAGGTATACCTGTGGTAACCAATTGCAAGCTCAGTAGGTCACATGATGAGGAAAATGTGACGTCAGACGGATATGGTCCATTAAAAAACTGAAGGAGATGGAGCAAAGAACTGATTAATAGTATTGTTGTCACTATTATGAATAACTCACTGAAAAAAAATTCATGAAAATATCGCAAATATTAGCTTGTGAAAATAGCACTTTTTCAGGCATCAAAAAAAGTTCGTAAATGTGCGAGTTTTTTAACTTTGTTAATTGAATTTTGTCTTTATTTAACTAAAAAAACTACTGATACAACTGAAAAATTTGCAAATTTGCGAACTTTTTCTTTTTTGATTCCTGAAAAAGTGCTATTTTCACATGCTAATATCTCCGTGATTATTGTCGATATTTTCATAAAATTTTTTCATTGAGTTCTTCATAACGTAACGTTGGCAACAATACTCTCACTGAGGTTTTTGCTGCTCTATCTCCTTTACGAAATAAACTAGTTAAAAGAAATTAACTTAAACTGTTAAGTTAATTTCTTTTAACTTTTTATTTCGCCGCTAGGGGCGCTGTAAGTCATTTCAGGGGTTTCCAGGGTAACTTCCCTAGGGCAGGGGTCGGCAACCTGCGACTCGCGAGCCGCATGCGGCTCTTTTGATGTAAAGTTGCGGCTCTCCAGCTCCATACGAAAAAATTAATAATTAATTATCAAAACTTTTAAAAAATCAGAAAATATATTTTTAATACTTAAGATGAGTCAAAATCAAAACTCTACTTTTAAGGATAAGAATTCCAAACAATTTCTGGGAGAGAACTCCTAAACACTCCTAAAAATTTTGGAACATGTGCTGATTTTCCTTGAAAATTCTGCGACTTATGAAGAGTGATCCTTATTTGGTCGTTATAGAAGCTCTAAAAACTAATTAAACAGTATTTTAGGGGCAAATTTCCATAATTTTTCTGAAGTGGGATCCACACACCCCTCGAAATTTGCTGCTTATTATAACTATACTATTTTTCCTTGAAAATTCTGCCACTTAAATAATGAGAGGTGCTCTTAGGGTGCAAGAGGAGGGTGCCCAGACCCTCCAATTTTTCCAGGAATTCACATGGTTTATACGAAATTTTGACATTAAGTTCACTAAATTTAATTTACAATGTGCATGTAAGTCATCTAAAACTTGATGTAAAAAAGTACCCTACCCGAAAGGAGGTACCCCAGAAATGGGTAAAAATGCTCCCCAACTTAAAATCCCCCTCCCAATCTAAAATCAAATATATATTGAGCATATACTATAACATTAAAAAATAGTGGCTCTTTAAAAACTGGGAAATTTTGTAAACTGTTACTTTTGGATCTTCCGTCTCAATAGGTTGCCGACCCCTGCCCTAGGGGTAGACCTTACTTCCGTGACCCTAGGACACGGTTCCAAATAAAAGGAAACGGACTTTTGTTTTGAAACACCTTTTGTAACCTGTATACCTAAATATTTTTCTTTAAATAAGAGCTTAAGAGACTTCTAAAAAATGTTCTCATAATTTTATTAAATGTGTCAGTTCTGTGTGTGTGAATTTTTTTCGATGGCAATGGGGATTACCATCATTTTTTGAAAAAAGAAAAAAATGCATATTTCCAGTAAAGGAAATAGATATAAATCCAAAAATCCACATGAAAAGTTTAAAAAAATTTAGTTAATTAAATATTTAAAATTAAAATCGCCAAGCCCTTTGTCTTTGTTTCGGAGAGATGTACGTGACAACTGATTCATACAGACTTTAACGAGAAACCCAACAATGACTTTGATTTGTTTAAACAATTATTAAATTATTCATTCCATTTTCCGGAATGGAGGGCCGTGTTTCTTGGAATGTATTTCCATGTAATAAATTCCAAGAAACACGGCCCTCCATCCCGGAAAATGGAATAAATTACCCTTCAGGTCGTGGAAGTTTTCATCAGTTTAAATTAAAGCATTGTTTAAAATCAATGTATAGGATAGAAGTACGTCACATATGGGTAATGAGGAAGTTGCATGATTTTTTTAATTTTTTTAATCGATTCCTCTTGCAAAAATAAGCAAAACTACCAAAAATTTGAGGCCGATCGAGAAATTTTTTGATTGTCAAAAAAATTAACAAAAATCCCCTTTTTAAAAGCGCGCGAAAACGCCAAGAGTTTGGATGTGACGTCATCTTATACTAAACATTGTTGTAAAGCAATGGTGTTGACGGTATTATTGTTGACGTCATCTTATAGTTTAAACAATAAACGTTTTCAGTCACGTGTTTTTTTCTCGACTTTTAAATTAAAATATTTAACTACCTGTACATTTTTTTGAAAAACTGACTAGATATTTCATTTTACCATACAAAAAACGATACGGAACACTTGTTTGTTTTTGAAAATCTGACACATGCAACTTCCTTATTGGACGATTAAACGCCCTTTTTTAAATACAAACTTTGAAATTACATAAAAAAATAAATAATCATTGTAATTAAAAAAATTTTGCGTGTATATTCCGCTCTAGGGTACCTCTATCGAATTAAAAAATAAATGGTGGTATTGCCCATTAAAAACTTACTATGAATTTGAATATAAAACAGTCGAAGTTCCGTAACAGGCGTAATTTTAAGACTTGGCGAAAGATTCCTCCACAGTGTGTTGCCATGTTGGTCTGTGGAGGAAAAAAAATAGGGCAAAGCTGATATACGAATTACGTTTAGCAGAAGGTCTGGAGAAAGACCACTATCGTAGTGAAGGATGTTTTGCGACAAATAACCAAAAAATGCCTTCCGGCCGCGAAAGCTGCTGAGCGAGTCCAAAAACAAGACAGCAGCAGCATAAAACAAAATCTGACCCGGAGCATAGAAATTCGAATGGAGTCCAGGCAAGGAAGTTTGGTTGCGATTCCTTTTATTATTAGTATTTTCTTCGCATTCTTTTTCTAAACGAAAGAGGTGGAGCTTCTAAGCCTAAGTGAAGGTCGACGAGACAAGCTAGCTGGTTGCCTAAAAGTATGTGGACAAGCTACATATTTGTAGCTTCGCGAAATGACTTGCAATGCTGATTCTGAATCGGAGCTATTGCACCTGCCTTCGCCTTTCTTTGAAGCTCTTTCGTAACACCTGTGCTCGCCCTGTTTGTTGTTGTTCGATTCCGAGATTGCGCAATGCCAGATCGCATAATCTCTTTATCGTTCTGCTCGACAGGAATTCGCATGCGCCAGCGAAAATGAATAATTCTTTTCTTCGTTCTTGAAGAATTTATTGTGCTCGTCTCCTTGGTTTTCCAGGGAGAAAAATTTTATTCGTATTCTTTTTCCACTCGAAAGCAAACGATTTTTGAAGCCTCAGTTTTGCGATAAAATTCGAACAAACGTGCGCGATTCGGAGTAATCCTTTCGTTATATTTGCGCTTTAAATATCAGACAGTCGTTTGAATCATATTCCAAACAAACGACTGTCACCTTTGACATTTTCGAGTATTTCTATTATTTTGGAGACATTATTTTACAAAAACTTCCTGTGCATTATCTCCCTTGGGAGTTTAACCCCTCCGCAAAAAGAAAATCAATGTTATATCCAGAGCTAAAAAACATTTTATATACTAGCATGAACAATGGAATTCAGAAGTACTATCATCAACTTTTGTAAAGAAATCAAACGGATTATATAATCTCCAGTGGAATATTCATTTTAAAAGTAAGTAACTTTTAGTTCTTTTTTATAAAAATTACTGTCTTGGGCATCAATTATTTTTAGTTTTTTTCCTAAGTTCATTGGTTCTGAAATATTTTACTCGAAAAGAAAATGTTTTAATAACTTTACATTATACCCCAATCAATGGGTTGCAATAAATTTTAAAATTTCTCTTAAAAATATGGGGTTACTTTACAATTGTAACATCATTTGTTCTTTTTTTTCTTGTATCAAAGGAGAAGTATATTATGATTATTGTATAAAACAATAGACATTTATTTAATTACTTAAAATAATTTTTAGTATTCAAAAAGTCGAAAAATTTTGCCCTTTTCTTTAATTTTTTAATTTGGACTTAATTTTGTAATAATTCTCTTATACTACAGCCAAAAGTATGTTTTAAAAGTACCATCATGTTTTTAAGTTTCAAACCTTATGACTTGAGTTCTAAAGGCCACTTACTACAAACCCCAATTATGTTGTAAATATTAAAATTTTTAATTTAAAAAATCGTTAAAATATAAAATCTTAGAATTTATCCATAAAAATATTTTTGAAAGGTTTACTTCTCTTAAATGGAATAAAAATTTTACGAGACGAATTTTTCGCGGTCGGTCTCTTAGCTTTACAATAATTCTTTTACGGCGTCTTTTCATAGTTGAATTGACAAACGATATTTGTACCTTTGACATTTTCGAGTTTACTACCCCTTCATTCATTGAGTATAGACGAATTGAAACGCTATTGCACTGCTTTTTATGGGGATTTCCCTAAAACTAAGATTATTTTACTACTGCACTGATTAATTCTGTCCTATAATAGTAAAGCAAACCTTGCGTTTCAGATATGAATTTTGAGTACGTTTTGAAGTATGCTTCAAAACTTTTGGAATAACTAGCTTATGTTTATCAAGTGGTTGGTTATTTAGTAAATTGCGCTAATTTATATAAAAAATGAAGCAATGAATTTGTAAAAATTTTGACCAGACTACATTAGATAAATAGTTATTATAACATGTTGAATCTATTATTATTACAAATCTCTTCTAATGTATACAACTATTTTCACCGTACATTTTCATTTCAGAATTGAAAATAAAAACATAATTGTATAAGTTGAAACTTAAATAAAACTAAAAATATCCTTTTAAAATCACTAAAGAGGTCTCCCCCTGCTCTTTATCGCTCACCAACTGAGTGAGCATAACTCGGATTTCATCAACCCGGAGACCACGCTCATCTCCTTAAAAAATTTTAAACATAAAAAATGCGAAATAGACAAAATAAGAAAGTTTAAAAAATCTACTATCAATTAAACATGTAGCCAATGGCTACATTATAACATTACTTTCATAAATTTAGGAAGACACAAGTATTGGGCTTCCATGGGGGTTTTGCCTCAAAAACGTTTTACACTTTTTTGTAGAAATAAATGCATTAAATAATATTTCACTCATCTCTTTTATAACTTAAAAACTCCTCTCAATTAAAACGTTAATAACTTTCGCAATGGTTCTCAATTTTCAAATTTGGGATCTGTCACAGCATATGTAATGGCCATTTTCCTTAAACTACTGTGTACTATGTTTTAAAAATTTGAGGAATTTTGGTTTTACAATTAAAGGAATTTAAGTTCGTGTGTTATGAGATTGAAAACTTGTTTGTGAAAACAGCAGTGGGTGTAAGAGAATGTTTCTCAACTATTATTGGAAATGAACCGAGATGAGAAAATCCTTGGGTCATGGTAAGGGGGATTCTTGCTATAAAATCTAGTAAATAGCACAAAAAACATTATATTGTTTTCCTTTTTTCAACTCATCCCATGAAACAACGTGGCTCTGATTAGAACGAGTTCTAATAAAACTGAGCTTTGTTCTCTCCTCTCTACTCCACCTCTCATCCATCAATTATAATTAGAGTTCCGGCATCTGTTTTCGGTGTAAAAAATGGTTGAAGATATATTAATCATACCTCTAAACTCCACTGTCATCAACTTTATTGCATTTCTTTAAAATTCTGAATAGGAACCTAAAAGTAATGGAATTCCTCAGAGAAATGGTGTTGTACGGCATGGTGTAGAGCAGTGGTTCCCAACCTTTTTCACGATTGTACCCCCAAAGGAAAATTACAATTCCCTGCGTACCCCTTGCATGCAGTTGCAGCTAGTAGTTGAAATATCACCTTCGTTTAAATATATTACGTAAATTGGTGGATCCAGGATTACGTTTTTTGGGGGTTTTGGGGGTACGAAGAATTTTCAAAATCAAAAACTTAACCATCTTAGTAACCATAATATTAAAAGAACATGAATAATCGTGATCGAACGATTATCTTTAAAGGGGGGTCTGGGAATTTTGGGAATTTAAGTCTAAAAAGCAGGTTTTCCACCTAATCCGGATTTCGGACATACATTTTCAAAAATTTAATATATTTTTTGGTAGGGTTTTTGCACTAAATGAAAATAAATGAGCCCCCTTTCAGACTTACATAAAAAATTGTAAAGGAAATAGTAAAAAATTAGTAAAATTGTTCATTTTCTGCATCATTTTCGGGAATTTTTATACGTTGCACTTATTCAAAAATTAATAGCTCCGAAAACTATTATTTCTCCATCTTGAAATTTTGCATACTTGTAGCTAATATGTCACAGATTAACATATATTTTTTTCAAAAAATCGAAAGGGGGTGTTTTTCAGGAGATCAATCAAAATTTTTAAAAGCTTGTAAAATTTTTTGTTTAACTCCAAATACTAAGTTCTGCCATAAAAATACCTTTAAAATGATATAATGAATTAACTTTCTACCTAAATTCTTGAATTATAACTTGATTTATGACTGTAGAAATTGCAAAAATCGACAGTTTTGGACACTTAAAATTCCGTTAAAAAATTTCTTTAAATACTGGTTTATTTCTTAATATCCTGTGACCTAAAAATGATGGAAATTTTTTGCGCCTCTCCAAGCCTAATGGGGAATTTTCCGATTCATTCCCTTCGTTCTTCAATGGAAAAATATTTAAGATTTTAATTTTTAAAAATGTTCGAATTTTGTTGTTCGGAAGAAAATGCTACAAAAAAACCCTTGAAAAATCATTGAAAGTTGAAAAATACATATTTCGTGAAGTACCCATTAAAAGCTCTCGGCGTTACCCTAGGGGTACGAGTACCCCCGGTCGAAAACCACTGATGTAGAGTGGCCCTGTTTATTGAGGGCTTCTACCAGGACCGTACCATAACCAGACTTTTGCTTCAGAGAAGGTCTTGACTCGATCTCTTTTCTGGATACTACCTCCTTATAACACTATAAATTTTAGATGACTTCCACACAGAATTTTTATTTTAGTGCAGTAAATTTCAAAAATTGAGTAAACAATGTGTATTCCAAGTAAAGTGGGGGTTATGAGGGTCTTCCCCCGGAAAATTTTGGAAATTTACCCCTCAAAAGCTGTTTAGCTTAAAAGTGTTTTAGCTTATTTTGTAACCCTATGAATTACACCCATCAGAGAGTACCTCTCATCGTAAGCAGCAACATTTTCAAGGAAAAAGTATATAGTATATAAAAGACAAAATAACGAGGGGTTTCAGAGTTCCTACTCAAGAAAATTTATTGAATTTTTCGCCTGAAAGTGGTGTTTTAACTCATTTTGAGGACCACTCCTTATAGTCCACTGAAAATAGCCAAAAATGGGGCCGAACCTCAAACAAATTGCAATAGAAGGTTTCTCAACGGTTTTCACTTAGAAATGACCTCAATAATAACATACTAAAAATCGGCCAAAATCGGCCGGGGGGAAGTTTAATTTTTTTCAAATTTTTAAAAAATGGCCGAAAAAAATTAAAAAAAAAACCAAAACAATAATATAGACATGTGATACATGTTTATAGGTTATTTTTGAGTGCTGAAACCGAATATTGCATTTAGTTTGGAAAAAATATTGAAATTTCAATTTTTAAAATTAATTTGAATAATTAGCTATATGAAAAAATTAAAACCCCCCCTAAAAACCTAACAAAAACATCCAAAGAGATAAATCCAACGGTTTTCATTTAGAAATGACCTAAATATTAACATACTAAAATTTAAAATTTTTACGAGTTAAAGAAGTTAATTTTTTTTTCAAATTTCCATTTTTTTTGCGAAAAATGCATTTTTTTTCAAATTTGTGCAAAAAACTTTAGAGGCTTTTGAAAAGGTCATTTTTCGGTGGATATTGTCCACAGATAGTTATATAATGGAAAACCGGTGGAATTGACCCTCAATGAATTAGTTAATTATTTTATTTAAAATTTTGAAATTGGTAAATTGTAGTACCTTTTTCACTTCTTTCGAAATTTGTACTACATTTTACCAATTTCAAAATTTTAAATAAAATAATTAACTAATTCATTGAGGGTCAATTCCGCCGGTTTTCCATTATATAACTATCTGTGGACAATATCCACCGAAAAATGACCTTTTCAAAAGCCTCTAAAGTTTTTTGCACAAATTTGAAAAAAAAATGCATTTTTCGCCAAAAAAAATGGAAATTTGAAAAAAAATTTAACTTCTTTAACTCGTAAAAATTTTAAATTTTAGTATGTTAATATTTAGGTCATTTCTAAATGAAAACCGTTGGATTTATCTCTTTGGATGTTTTTGTTAGGTTTTTAGGGGGTTTTTAATTTTTTCATATAGCTAATTATTCAAATTAATTTTAAAAATTGAAATTTCAATATTTTTTCCAAACTAAATGCAATATTCGGTTTCAGCACTCAAAAATAACCTATAAACATGTATCACATGTCTATATTATTGTTCTGTTTTTTTTTAAATTTTTTTTCGGCCATTTTTTAAAAATTTGAAAAAAATTAAACTTCGCCCCGGCCGATTTTGGCCGATTTTTAGTATGTTATTATTGAGGTCATTTCTAAGTGAAAACCGTTGAGAAACCTTCTATTGCAATTTGTTTGAGGTTCAACTCTATTTTCAGTGGACTATTAGTAGATCACAAAATGTTCAGGAAAAAAACGGGCTTAATGATAGATTTCAAAATTTCGAGGGGGTTTGGGGTTCCTCCTCCAGAAAATCTTTGGAATTTTTACTCTTAAAAGTAGAGTTCTGACTCATTTTGAGACCCCTTGGGTTACACCGAAGCGCTCCTTGTGAGTCACATAATTTTCATGGAAGATAACAGTATAAAAATTGATGCCCAAATTTTGAGGGGGATTTAACCCCTAACACTCCCCTTGGTGACGCGAAAAAACCGTGCAGTGCAAAAACCGTTCAGACGAAAACCGTTCAAAAAACAAAAAAATTCATAGCTTTACACATGTAATTAATTTTTTTATATTTTATTGAACGGTTTTGGTATTGAACGGTTTTTTCGTATATCCCTCCCCTTGCATACGAGACTGGCTTCTACAATAAATGGATCAATCTCTAACGATTACATTCCTCTCTAGACACTAACCATAGGTACATAGGACTAGGACACTATACCATAGGAACTTTATTAGTGTTGTTACTAGTGTGTGTATAACAAAATACCTGCAAAAAATATTTTGTTGACAATGTCCTCAACAAAGGCATTTCCACCTACTTTTCTAAAAAAATAGCTAAAATGTCAAAGACGGGCGTCAGCCAAAGTATACCTCTGGAACGACCTTATCTTTGATTTCTTTGTTAATGGATGACAGGAATAACAATTAGGTATAGCAAGTGGAGATTACACCGTTTAAAGTGGAATGATAATATTTGTGTCTAGAAAACGTCGTCCTCACTGGCATGGAGAGATCAGGAGAGGTATGTTATTAAATAAGAACTAAGATTTTGTTTTCTCTCATAATACACTGCTTGAAAAAAATAAAGGATTTTGTTAGTTTTAGGCAAAAATTTGCAGTGATGGACGCATTTTTCACAAACTCATCAGGTTCATGTAAAAGCTAAATCCATGCAGTTATTGGAAGTAAACATCTTATTTTTCGAAATTAGAAAATGCACATTTTGCGCGATTAAAAAAAGTTAAAATTCCCTCAATACTTCATTGAAAGTCCATTTCGAATGAGGTATGGTTTCTCCGGACTGATAACAATGTTGATTGTTGTGGACCTATTTTCTACCAGGTTTGTTCGGTTATTAATGAGAGACTGGGGTATTTTCTCCAACTCCCCTTTAGAGAAATTTTCTGCAATTGAACTTTTTGGGAGGTATTGGAAGAGCAGCAATTGGTTTTTCTAGCATGTCCCCGACGTGTTCTCTATTGGATTCATGTCGCTGATCCATCCCATTCTTGCGATTTCTTCATCCTAAAGAAAGGAAAACATTCAGAAAAGAAGCACACTGTTTGAAATTATCATTCCTTAAGTAAACTTATCACCGTTTTCTTCTGCATGAGGGACTACCAGATGTTTAAGGATATTTACCTAACAACTTGGGATCGCCAGGCCCAGAAATGGTTTCTGAAGTCGACGGGGGTCTTTACTCCATAGATAGAGCAGGCGCGGATCCAGCACGGCTCCAAGGGGGGGCACTTTTTCAGACAAGATCCCCTTGTGGTACCATAGGGGGTATGGGGGTCCTCCCCCAGAAAAAAATGAAATTTGACGTGTAAAAGTGAGGTTTTAACTCATTTTTAGAAACGTTTTGAGACTAAGAGGGGCACTTGACCCAAAATGTCAAAATTTTGGGGATTTCCTTAAAATAAACACTGAATACCCCATTTTGATACTAATGGGGGGTATGGGGGTCCTCCCCCAGAAAAAATTTTGAAATTAGACCTGTAAAAGTTGGGTTTTTACTCATTTTGAGAACCTTTTTGGGTCTCCAAGGGGGGGCACTTTCCAGATTGCCACCCCCTGGATCCGTCAGTGATGGTGCTCGATACCATCACTTCCCATCTTAAAATCTGACTCGTCTCGTTTGCTCCTTAGTTCATCCTTATAACATCCCATTTTTGTCTGGAGGGTACAAAGAACACAAAATAACCCATTTTTTAGGACCAGGGACATTCCGTTGGCAACATTTGCGCGCGGCTAACGGAAAAGTACCTCCTTTTCTGTTCCTTTAATGAACTAGTTCATGTCCTCTTGTAAGGAACACTAAACCCTCCCACAAATACCCCACCGTCAACAGTAGCGGATTTCTAAATAGGCTAGCTAGGCTATAGCCTACGGCGGCAAATTTTAGCAGGCGGCAAATAAATTTTTTAAGGCAGAATTTTTTTCAAAAATTTATTTCCCGCCTACTAAAATTGAAATTTCCTACTGAATAAAAAAAGGAGAGGAGAAATAAAACACTAAACATAAGCTCAGACTGGAACATCCTTTCAAAAAAGCAATTCTGTGGTTTACAAGGAACTGTTCTCTTTGTTACCTAAACGTTCTCAAAATGAGCTAAATCACTACTTTAAAGGGCAATTTTTAAAAACATGTCTGGGGGAGAACCCCTACACTCCCCTCTCAAATTTCGATACTTGTTATACAGTGTTTTCCCCTTAGAAATTATGCTGCCTACAAGAAGCTTTTCCCTTTTGGTGCTGTCTCCTCTCCATAGAGTTTAAAAGTAGATAAACACAAGTTTGGGGGAAATTTTCAAAAATATTTTCTGGGGGAGGACTTCTGGCCCCGTTTGACGTTATTTAAAACTTTTCCCCCCAGAAAATTCTGTGGTTTTCAAGGAACTGTAAGGGAGGGGCCGTATCCAAGGGGGGTTGGGGGTTCAAACCCTCCCTCCAAAATTTTGACATAAATTTTTTATACTTACTGCTTTTCCTTAAAAATTAGCCTTAAAATGCATAAAACCCCTATTTTTAAGGTTCAAAATTCGGAATTTTTCTTGGGGAGAACCCCAAATCCCCCTTGAAATTTTGAAATCTGTTATAAAAGTTGTTCCTTGAAAATATTGGGACTTACAAGGAGTGGTTCTCTTCGGGTTAGTCTAAAAATGAGTGAAATCATAAAGAGGCCGTGGGGAACTCAGAGGGGTGTAAAAAAAGGGAAAAGCAACTCTAAAACGAGTTAAAATCCTGGTTTTTAGGGTCGAATTTCCAGAAATTTTCTGGGGGAGGACCCCCAGACCCCCCTTTCGAATTTCGAACCCAATTAACCACCACTTTTCTGTGAAAAGTTCGTCGAAATGCAAAAATCCTACCAAAATGTACACGTTCAGCTGTCAGTTAGACCGCAATAAAAGAAAAGAATAAGAACAAAATAGGAATTCAAAAGTCAAGTCACGTAGTGTACCAAATCCACTTAAAATCTACGTATACCCCCCTATCGGAACATTTTTTCTGTTGTTCCATAAACCAGTATAAATGATACTGGATCCAGTTCCAGTATAATTTGATACTGGTTTATGGAACACCAGAAAAAATTTTCCACCCCCAACCAAAAACTAAAATGACACCCCTGTTTTAGTTTTGTAAAATGTATAGCATATCGGCGGCAAATTTTGGTTCAGCCTATAGGCGGTACATTTGGAAATCCGCCACTGACCGTCAATTCAACTCATTCTTTCATATATAACCCGGGCTTCACGCCGAGTCCACGCTTTTCAACACACACACCCTCTCAAGGCCAGGGCACGACCCCAGGACCCTCCACGCGCTTCCAAAACGTTCGATTTGAGGGTGATCTTCCCTCCTCAAACGATCTTTTCCGCAGAGCGTTGACATCCCCGACTACGCCCAGAGAAGAATAAAATGCAAAACGGTGCCTAGTCATCTGTGAAATGATGTAGAGAAGTGTATCGGAATTCCTCTCTGGCTTGAAACCAAACATTGCCCACGCGAGTCATTATTTTTTGGAGGATTTTCGGAGATGGGATTTTGTTTTGTTGGGTGGCAACGGCATGATGGTGATGCGGTTGGCATCACGCCCGCGACTGCCTACAGGTGTTCGTCCCTCTGTCTCTCTCTCGAAGGTTTTTTTCGGATGAGCAATGAATAGTTAGGAGATGAGGACAGAGAGAAAGCTTTTCGGATATGCTAATTAATGAACGGAATGAGTTGGCTTGTCTGCTTTTTCTAGACAGGTGGTATTCGTTTCTCGGAAAGTGACAGACACCCGTGAGTTGGAATGAACGTTTTTGGGAGTTTCTGCTTGACAGGACCGAAGTTTAAAGGTATAAAGATAAATGAACTTACAACTTTTCATTGTATTTTTCCACATTTATGCATTATCTCAACAAAATTGACCATGAAGGGTTTTTTTTAACTGGGGTGTCCGTTTCACGGCTTCAGATTTGAAACGACGTTTTGATTCGATGGGGGTAATTGGAGTTACTCGTTGTCAGTGAGCATGCTGATGAATCCCTTCCGACGACTTACCTGGAGTCAAAATAAAAAAGTTGAAAAATTAAAGGAGGTGAAACAAAATTTTTAAAGAGAAAAATACATTGCATTGCATTTACATTGAAATGCCTGCAAATTTTGAAAACTCTTCGATATAGAGACGGTTAACTCTTCCATATAGAGACGGTGGTGTTAACAACGAATTTAAATTAAATATCAAAGAACTCCAATATCAGGAATGTTTTTAATTGGTGGCTGGCCTATCTCTAAGGTTTGAAAATAAGATTCCAGATTCCTCTGTGAAAAAAATATCTTTCGCATTCACTTGTCTAATTATTGCCTGTCTCAATGGAAGGAGACTTTGCTGGAACATGCTGGTATGAAAAAACTATATCTTGAACTTGTAATTTTGTACCTCTTGGTTCGAAGCGCAGATTCAAGAGTGTCCCCCTTTGGACTCAAAAAGGTTCTTTAAATGAGTTAAAACCTTACATTTACCGGTAAAATTTTAATATTTTTCTGGGGGAGAACCCCCATACCCCCAGTGGTGGTACCACAAGGGGATATTGCGTGATATTTAAAAAAATCCCCAACATTTTGACATATTGTGTCAAAAGGTGAGGGTGATGGTGTGGAAAAGTGCGCCTCCCCTTGGGGCCGTGATGGACCACCGTTCCGGTGCGTTCCACTTTTTATGGAGCTACCTCCGGCGGGCAGCTATTTCAGAAATCCCCTTATTAAGTCTCGTTCGACCACCTGCTTTTGCGACAAGCTCACTCTGAACACCACTGGGAAGTAATTTAGTCCATCACACACCACCGAGATCGAATGTTCGAAAAAGCAGGTGACGGCGAGAGCAGGTGTGGGGAGAAAGCTGATGAATTGCGGCCGCAGTAGCCCCTGCCCCTTGTTTGGGTGATTTGATGGGGCAAAAAAAGAACGATGTATAATTGCCCAACCTGACGTACAAGGAAACTACTAGTTTAGTTTGGGTTGTAATTTAGCTTAGCTGAACAGGGTCGTTTTTGGGAAGAAATTAATTCTGAACAGTCTTGTAGTCGGATACAGTTAATGTTCGGCACCAAAAGTAGTTGAAAAGTAGTTAACTACTAGTTCAACTACTTTTGGTTTAGAGTAGTTGAACTAGTAGTTTAACTACTTTTTTCATAAACTACTAGTTCCAACTACTTTTAAAAAGTTCAACTACTTCAAAAAATATTGAAAAATCAAAATTTTAAAAAATATGTTACATCTACTAACAATGCCATTTTTCGTGATACATTTTCATATTTGGCAACCTTGAAAAACATTTCATCCCTGCAATTGACATATAAATGCAACCCTTTTTTGAAGTCCTCTCTAGAAATTAGGGAGTTCAGGGTTTTCTCTCCTGGAAATTCCAGCACTTAGAAAAGCGATTTTAGGCTAGGTTTACAAGGATTCTAGATTTCATGCATTAAAAATTAGTAAGGCAATACTTAAAGTTAACGGCCCAATTTCGTGCTTAAAATATTGTTGTTCAGGCTAAGGGGGTTTAGAACCCTTAACCCCCCTTATATATAAATACAACTTAGAAAACTTTAAGACACCAAAAACTTGTATACCTATCGAAAATTGGCGAATCTTTAGCCATGATATTTTTACTATAGGTAAGAAAAAGTAATCGAAAATTTATTGAAAAATATCTCCTGAAATTAAATAGACTAGTTAACTAGTAGTTAACTACTTTGGGAAATAATCAACTACTAGTTACAACTACTTCCAAGAAAAAGTAGTTAACTAGTAGTTACAACTACTTTTGCCCAGACTAGTTGGTAGTTAACTACTTTTTGACCAGTAGTTGCCGAACACTAGATACAGTGAAAACAAGCTACTGAGATCAATGAAAACATTAAGCATGTAAAAAATAACTGTTGAAAACATTGTGAAGTTATGAAAACTAAATTTGACGGACAATTACATGAATGTACCTAAAAAGACTTCTGGAAATAATGATTATGTTGTATTGGAATTGGAAACAACTGAGAATGTAGCGTTCTTAATAATTCAATTCAAACTAGGTACATAATCTGTTGAATACGTTTTTTTCTTAAACTTGCATTTATTTCCTCTTTTTTTAAAGTAACTGTAGTATATATCTATTTGTATAGTTTAGGGGGGCTAAAACAAGTTATATGTTAAGGGCAAAGTGAAAAACCGGGTATTATTAATGCCCGAGCCCCATATCCGGGCATTATTATTAATGCCCGGATATGGGGCTCCTCTGTAATAAAAAAATCATCCTCTGTAACCAGTGATATTTTTAACGCCTCTGAGAGCGTATTTCACGCATTGAAAATCGGAAATATGCTTTTAAAAACTAGCCAGGCGTAATTTCATGCTTTGAATTTTTAACAAAGCATTTGCTTAAAAAATGCACGGAGTCCCACCAAAATCGAAAAATAATATTTTTCTACTCAAATTTGTAATATTAAGTTGATATTTTATTTAAAATGTTTTATGTAAAATGAATTGTTTTATTTATAATGTTTAATATTTTCTACTAATATACTGCTTTTTTTTAAATTTTTTTCTCTGTATATGCAGTTTATGCTATTTCCGTATTTCACGCCTCCTAAAAAAGTCCAGGAGTATTTTTACTCCTTCAAAAAATCCAAAGAATAACACTGTCTGTAACCTATGTCTTTTATTTCAAATTCGCCTACTTATATTATTAAATCCTGCATGTGATCTGAGTTTATTCAATTTCCGAGCATTAAATTTGTCAAGCCTTGACCTGAGCAGAATCACAGCTTTCACTTACGAAAATATTTTCCACTGATCCAAGGCACCTAAACAGAGGCGGAATGGGGCAAAGAGTGGGTTTTGAGAGACACTTTCACTCCTCTGTAGGACGTTGGAATTCCAAAAAATAAAAAATGAGCATTACTCTGAAAGGATGGAGGCTGGAAGTCAATCATTTCGTTTAAATTAAAGTACCTGCCATAATTGAAATAAATAATATGAAAATATAAAAATTATTTCGATTTATAGAGCAACGAATCATCTGTTTGAAAAATTACAATACCATACCTTTACTGTTGCAATAAAATTAGTTTTTAAGAATAATCACACCCATCCCCCCCGAAAAAGGAAAAAGAAAGTTCAAGATTAAGTATTAAGTTCAAGACTATTAAGAAATTATCTAATTAGAAAAAAAGTAAGGATGATAAAAAATAAAAAAACTTTTATTGACCTCATATCTTGGATTATTATTGACCATTAAGCAATTTCTACACAATAGATATTTGTTCTGTAAGATTGGGAAAAATGAAATGGGGCACAGGTCAACAGCAGAAGCGATAGTCCGATCGTGATGAAATTTTATGTACGCTTTATTATTGAAACCGTTTGTCCCAAAATAGACACTAATCACAAGCGGATTTTTAAAAGAATTGATTTTTTATGTAGAATGTTTTTAAGTATATTAAAAAATCATCTCTTTTTATTTAATTTCTCAAAGATAAAGAAGGAATAATATTTTTGCTAGCATTTCTTATCTTGCTTTTTAGCATCTCTTCTCTCCTTAGGATCCCTAAGTTCTTCAACATGAATTTGCTCTTGAAGAATCTTTTTTATCGTTAGCATTTTTGACCTTGAAAAATTTTGATTCACTTTTATTAAGAGCCTTGCTCTAGTCAGTGTATGGATGCTTCGCTTAGATATCTAAATTCTTCAGGTGCTCCCTATTTTTTATAGAAGAGTAACACTTCACGGCTTCTTTGGGGACCACTGTTAAAAACACCGCACTAATTAAACTTCGAAAGATAAAACATTGTTATTTTTGATAAATCTCATGCGTAGTAAAATTATAAACCATTAGAGATTGGCCATTCGTGTTCCAATCTTTTAACTTTTCTATGTAATTGAACTAATCATTTGAACATAAGTCGGGCGTTTCACCTCTATTTTAATTTGCTCTGCTTGAGTTGATATTTGTTAGGCAAATAACTGTAAAATGCATTTAGGCATTGTCACTTTCTCCCGTTCGTAGAATATCAGTATAATTGCATCTCCAATTTTTTAACGCTTAGGAGGAAGTTACGTTAAACTTCAGAAAACTTTGTGGGCGAGGAAACACTGTCAACCTAAACAATTTTAACTTAAGTTGTTTTTATTAACTTTTTTAACGTTATAAAACTTATTGCCTAACTCCCAGTCCCAGTGAGAGTATTAACAATAGTATATTATTCGTAACGTGAGGATTGTCACGTTATCTCGTAATCATACAAAGACGAGAGTATTTATATCTTTTATTACATTCCTTTGAAGCTATAACTTCACTGATTGAGAGATATTTTTTTAAACAATTTAATCTTTTAATCTCTACAGGAATCTTGTCGTAAAGCTTTTAATTGGCTGTTTAACGAGCAATTATCTGTACGGCTACAATACTTTATTAGACATTTTGGGAGGTATTGATGAAATGGACGCAATCTTATATTAAAATAATTGGGTTTTTCTTTCGGCCGGCCGCCAGGCCGAACACCCCGACCGATTTCGACAAACTCGGTCTAGATCGAAAGCTTTCCACCCCTAGATGAGCCAATAATATAACACGTTCTTCCAAAACCTTCCATTTTAAAACTATGCGTTCTTTTCGTTTTGCTCTAATGCAGTGTTTCCCAACGTGGGGCGCACGCCCCACCGGGGGGCAATATCATTTTCTTGGGGGGCAATTTGAAAATTTTCAACCAAATTGACTCCCAGGTGGGACCAATCCAGGGGGAAAATTAAAAAAAAACTTTTTAAAAAGAAGTTTATCAAAATCTGATCCTATTATCCTATCTGAGAATGTATGCCTGAAATCTGGACCACTATGAGTCAAAACCAAGTTGAATCCCTGTTTTTAGAGTCTAATTTCCAAACGTTTTCTGGGGAATGACCCAAGATATCTTTGTTTTTAGAACGCTTTTATTTGAAACTTTTTTACATTAGGTTCATCAAAATGCAAATCTTACCTAACAATTTATATCCAAAATTTCCCAACTAGGGGTACCAAACTAGTTAAAAACGTGCTTCCTAGAGTCAAATTTCTGAAAATTCGCCGGGGGAGGACCCCCAGACCCCCCTTGGTACTTAGAACTTAATAACTCATAACTTTATTTAGTTCTTTAGCATGCAAATTCTACCTTCAAAATGTTCTGAAAATCTTCATTAGATTTATTTTATATACATAGGAGGGGGCTAAGAAATAATCTTGGCTCCCTGTCAAAATATATATGTCGTAGCCAGATCGTGAAATTAGACATTTCGTGAACTGTCTAGACATTTCATGAACTGCAGCCAGATCATGTAATGGTCAATCAGTTACACGAAGTGGCTAAATTTTTTAGACAGTTCATGAAATGCAATTGAGCCTTAGACAGATCGTGTAATGTTCCAGAATTACATAAAATGTCTAAATTTTTTAGACAGTTCATGAAATGTCTAATAGCTGTTTTGCTGATCGTGTAATACACAGAGAAAAATCCTAACAGAAGGTCCAAAACGATATTTTCACATTCTGGATGGGTTTCAGGGTGCCACGAGGAACTATAAATGATTGACAGACAGGGGCGTGCCAACAGGGGGGCAGGGGGTTTTTCGCCCCCGCAGTTTTGAGAGTGAGGGGGCGAACACTATATTTCGCCCCCCCCCAGTTTTTCATAAATTTTTTTTTTCAGTCATCTAATCCGAAAAACTTTTGAAACATTTTTAAATTCAACCCAGATTGTCTTATTATTCAAGAATCTCCCCACTTGATGGCCCAACAACGGGTGTTAATTCAACCTGTCGCTCAATCTGCTATTTTCGAAGGAGAAGGAAAAAAGTTTTCCTCGCCCAATCAGGCATTTTTTCTCCACCTCTTGGGACGTAGATGCTTTTTCCAGCTGGCTCTCAGTTCTTTACAAGTGATGACCTAGACTTGGAAAAACTTCTTTCTCTGAGAGAAGCAGTGAACATTTGCAGTGGATGGCAAGGATTTTTTCAATGCTCGTGCAGAGCTTCTGACGTGTAATGCACTACAAAAAGATAAGCAAAAAGAAAGCTAACGTTTTGTGTAATAGTTGATGTCACTCAGGTTTACCATGTGTAAATAAATAAAAAAGACGAAATATTTTATATTTGAAGTTTTGTAAATAAGTGAAAAATGAAATTTTATACATAAATAAATAAAATTGGTTGCTTTAACTAATATCTTATCTTTTTTTAGTTTATTCCTTTTGAATAATCAACTACTCCTAGATATTACACGATCGGCAAATCAGCTATTAGACATTTCATGAACTGTCTAAAAAATTTGGACATTTCATGTAATTCTGGAACATTACACGATCTGTCTAAGGCCCAATTTTATTTCATGAACTGTCTAAAAATTTTAGCCACTTCGTGTAACTGATCGACCATTACACGATCTGGCTGCAGTTCATGAAATGTCTAGACAGTTCACGAAATCACGATCTGTCTACGACATATATTTCTGTATATGCCACTGAGACCGGGGGCATGGAAAATTTAGAAAGGCTTTGGTGGGGCATGGACCGAAAAAGGTTGGGAAACACTGCTCTAATGTTAACTCTATGGGGAGGTTCCGTTCCGCCGGCCGCCAGGCCGAACCCCTGAACCGATTTAGACAAACTCGGTCTTGATCGAAAGCTTTCCACCCCTAGATGAGCCAATAATATAACACGTTCCTCCAAAACCTTCCATTTTAAAATTATGCGTTCTTTTCATTTTGCCCCCATGTTAAGTCTATGGAGAGGTTCTTTTCGGCCGGCCGCCAGGCCGAACCCCTGAACCGATTTCGACAAACTCGGTCTCGATCGAAAGCTTTCCACCTTTAGATGAGCCAATAATATAACACGTTCCTCCAAAACCTTCCATTTTAAAATTATGCGTTATTTTCGTTTTGCTCCAATGTTAAGTCTAAGGAGAGGTTCCTTTCGGCCGGCCGCCAGGCTGAACCCCTGAACCGATTTGGATAAACTGGGTCTTGATTCTTGATAGAAAGCTTTCAACCCCTAGATGAGCCAATAATATAACACGTTCCTCCAAAACATTCCATTTTTAAATTAGAAATTTATTTCAATTTGCCCCATTGTTTTAAGTTAATATTTTTACCAACACTGGCAAAACGTCTTTTAAAGAGCGTGAAGTAAATATACTTTGAAGTTTAAAACTAGATTTATCCAGATTTATCCCAATGGGATACTAGGCACATTTAATTCAAAAATTTTACTGCTACAGATTTGATTGAAGTATTTCTTATAATAATTAAAGAATGGAAGGTTTTGGAAAAATGCCACATAAACTGGGTTCATTTAGATGTAGTAAGACTTTATTTAAAAACAAGTTTGCACAGATCCGGTTAGGTGGATTTGGCTGACGACCTGTCGAATTGACAATTATTTCAATAAGATAAAATTGTGATAATTCAATGTGAAATCGGAGATAAAACGCCTTTCGAAGGTAATGAATTAAAACTGCATATTTAATGTTAGGGAATGTATTAATAAATACGAACAGGTAGTAACGAGCGAATCTCGCATCAGCGCCAAAGAAGGCTAGCTGTAACTCTATACTAAGTATAGAGGGTCTTGGTAAGACCCGGCTTTGCCGGGTTGTAACAGCTAGTACGTTATTAAAACACTAATTCGTTTGTTTTAAATTTTAAATCTTATGGCATTGAGATTCCTGTTCCGATGGTTACGATGCGTTCTTAAATGTTTTTTAATTTTACATTCTTATATTATGATACATGGTGGTCCAAGAAAAATGAGATAAGAGGTGAGAATGGTGGAAATTCGATTATTTTTATGAATCGTTTACTATCTAATTCGTTATGGCAAAGAAATTTTATGGATTAGTTGTTTCAGAGCAGTAAGGAAGGAGTAATAATATATGGAGTTATTCAATAATTAACCGGAAGATGAATTAAATTTAGGTTTTATCATATTTTTTCTTAAATTTTCATTTTATGGAAAAATCCTCGAGAAGAGAAAATGAGAAATTTTGAAATGAAAAGTTTTTGCAATCAGTGTGCTTTTGATTAGAATTGATAGCTTGAACTGTGAAATAGGAGGATAAATAAATTGTTAGTATTTAGAGAAATATCACTATCGTTTCTCACTGCTAGAGTGATTTTACGGGCAATGTTTTCATTTGGTTTGACAAGCGTCTCAAACGCATATTCCTGTCCTGCCATTGGTGCTTGTAAAACATTGTATAAGATCTTCTAATAAACAGCATCGCACAAAAACGTTACTTGTCACCCACCCTTATTCTCTCAGTCTCTTTTCAATGTATCTATAACAGATTAATGAAAAACATTTATCTAGAGAATATATTACCTTAGATCACATTTTCCCAAATTTTATTTTGATTGACTGGCAGCAACTCATAAATATTCGATTCTTCCAAAGCAGTAGCTATTAACGTGCTATTCACCGAAATCTCCAACGATACAAAAAAGACCCCTCTTACAAAACGTACTAAGATGACCTTGTAACCTCTTCTCCTTCACCACAAAAAAGGTCCAAAAAGAGAGTTATTTTTTCCTCTTCGAATAATAATTCATTCTATCACAATTATAACTGCACCTCAATACCTCTTTGCTAATTAAATTCACCTCTCATTCAATGCCATCCGATGAAGCGAAGCCTTGATTGTGTGCTGATGCTCTTCAGCAAATACTTGCAGCTTTACGTGTTTCCCTATACAGTTTTTAATGAGCGCACTTTGGAAAACGGTTTTCTCGTGGGGCCATTATTGTGAGCTTTCATGCTTCATTCGCTTCTGAAAATGAGCTGCGGGTGTGCATATACTGTACATATACAATGAATATGAATATACAGCGTCATGTATTTTCAAAGTTTTGTAAAGCAAACAAGTTTGCTATTCATTTCAATTAAAGCATTTTAATTCATTATAACTTTTAAACCTCACTTTTTCCTGAAGATTATTTTATTAAAACAGCATTAGGTGTAGGGTTTAAAAAATAATACGAAATTAGGCATTATAATGGAATCACATTTTGGGCTGTTCTGATGAAATGTTTTTTTTTCGTCATCTGATTTTATTTTTAATTGTTTCATCATTCATCGGTTAAAAGGGTTTTTGAGGGACCTCTGAATAACATTTTTATAGTGTTTCAAAGATCCAATATTTGTTGCCACATACTACATTTCACCCTTACTTAAAAATGAGAGGGGAAATTTTATGGAAAATCAATGTTACTGGTCTCAAGTTAGTTGAATTATACGAATCAATAATGTCTTTCAATAATTCTTATGATTAAGTTATTTTATATGCTTTTCATTTTTTCTGATATCCGTGGTTACTCCCACTGTTTCACTATTTATTTTAAAACTGACTTTTTCCTCAGTTTCTGCAAGCAGTCTGGATAAATTTTTAGTTTTAGCATTTTAATTCGGCTTGGACGTTAGAATAGATTTTCAATGAGGGGCAAAAATCCAGGCACCTCTACCAAAGGTCCATTGTAACATCGGCTTGGACGAATAGTCCACTGAAAATAGAGTTGAACCTCGGACAAATTGCAATAAAAGGTTTCTCAACGGTTTTCACTTAGGAATGAACTCAATAATAACATACTAAAAATCGGCCAAAATCGGCCGGGGGGAAGTTTAATTTTTTTTAAATTTTTAAAAAATGGCCGAAAAAATATTTCAAAAAATCAAATTATAAAAATAGAGACTTATGATACATGTTTATAGGCTATTTTTCAGTGCTGAATACGAATATACCATTTAAATTTTAAAAAATTTAAAATTTCAATTTTTAAAAATTAATTCAAAATTTGGAAAGTCGAAAAAATTAAAACATCGCTCAAAACCACAAAATAATTGCAAAAGAAATAATTTAAACGGTTTTCAATTAGAAATGACTTAAATAATAACATACTAAAAATGGAAGAAAATCGGACAATAAAAAGTTTAATTTTTTTCAAATTTTAAATTTTTTTGGCCTCAAAAATCGACCTTTTAAAAAACTCTTGTTAAAAACGTTTGAGGCATTTACCAAGGTCATTTTTCCATGGATGTTGTAGGTATATACCTCTATAACATAAAAAAACCACAATTGGTGATTAAATCATTAGTTAATTAATTAATTTATAAAAATTAACGTTGAAAATGCAGGTAAAATCTTTCAATCAAGTAATAAGGAAAATATTTAGACAATATTTGGTAATAAATCATTTTAAAAATAATTAAATTGAAAAAGGACAAAATATCTTTCAAAAAATTAAAATTTTAAATTAATTTAAAAAATTTAAATTTTTTAAAATTTTTAAATTTTGTAGTATATGCATGTGATACATATCTCTATGCTATATTTTAGTGCTGTTTACGAATATCATGCCAACTTTTCAATAAAATTTAAATTAACTGTGGAAAAATTGAAGCATTTTTCTCAATAATTTTGTTTTTTATGCTTCAATTTTTCCACAGTTAATTTAAATTTTATTGAAAAGTTGGCGTGATATTCGTAAACAGCACTAAAATATAGCCTAGAGACATGTATCACATGCATATACTACAAAATTTAAAATTTTTAAAAAATTTAAATTTTTTAAATTAATTTAAAATTTTAATTTTTTGAAAGATATTTTGTCCTTTTTCAATTTAGTTATTTTTAAAATGATTTATTACCAAATATTGTCTAAATATTTTCCTTATTACTTGATTGAAAGATTTTACCTGTATTTTCAACGTTAATTTTTATAAATTAATTAATTAACTAATGATTTAATCACCAATTGTGGTTTTTTATGTTATAGAGGAATATACCTACAACATCCATGGAAAAATGACCTTGGTAAATGCCTCAAACGTTTTTAACAAGAGTTTTTAAAAAGGTCGATTTTTGAGGCCAAAAAAATTGAAAATTTGAAAAAAATTAAATTTTTTATTGTCCGATTTTCTTCCATTTTTAGTATGTTATTATTTAAGTCATTTCTAATTGAAAACCGTTTAAATTATTTCTTTTGCAATTATTTTGTGGTTTTGAGCGATGTTTTAATTTTTTCGACTTTCCAAATTTTGAATTAATTTTTAAAAATTGAAATTTTAAATTTTTTAAAATTTAAATGGTATATTCGTATTCAGCACTGAAAAATAGCCTATAAACATGTATTACAAGTCTCTATTTTTATAATTTGATTTTTTGAAATATTTTTTCGGCCATTTTTTAAAAATTAAAAAAAAATTAAACTTCCCCCCGGCCGATTTTGGCCGATTTTTAGTATGTTATTATTGAGGTCATTCCTAAGTGAAAACCGTTGAGAAACCTTTTATTGCAATTTGTCCGAGGTTCGGCCCTTTTTTTCGCTATTTTCAGTGGACTAGAATACTTGGGTCTCCAAGGGATTCTCTCCAAAGGTGCACGTACAACCCCTTGGTTTTCCCGCTGCAACAAAACTAAAGACAAGACGGTCGAAAGAATCATCCCAAACCATCTTCGGAACTCCTTTGTTTCGTCACAGGAATCTCGATCTCTCCTCGATTTCACACCTTATTGAATCTAATCGGGGAGCAACATCGGCCTGCTTGTTTGTCACGACGACGACCAAACCAGTTTGCGATGGTCGTAGTAACGGTATCAGGCGCTGTCCCACAAGGCAGGCTTTTGCCAGAGATGCTCTCGAAGGAAACGAGTTTGCAGGTGCGCGAATCGTAATTAAAATACGATCGTGTGTCGAAAGTAAAAGATCCAGTGAGATAAAATATTCCTACTGTGTGTGTGAATGAGGTGAATACGGTGCGTTAGATGGGGAATTCGATACAGAGTTGAGAGATACCTATAATTTATTTTATTTTAATTATGAACTATAATGCTAATTTTAAAAGATGATGGGGTTCTTTATCTTTGATATATCTGCATTTAGCTACTTTTAAGAAAAGTGAAAATACTATTCAGTTATGCAATAATTTTAATTTACAGCTCGCATATAATCGTTTTGGAGGAAAGACATAAATTACCAATCCAATTTTTTACCATCCGAAAATAATTGCCCTTATTCTAAGTAGATTTTAAAAAAAATATAAAAATATGATCGTACTTAATTTTTTTGGTGATTTTTTATTTGAATTGCCAGTTAGAAGAAGGGAATAAACCCAAAAACCAAGTTTTGAGAAAATCGAAGAAAAAAACTGAGTAATGGAATTTTCATTGTACAACCACCAAATTTTTATTGGAAATGAGGAAGTTGCATGATTTGTTTTTATTTTTTTAATCGATTCCTCTTGCAGAAATAAGCAACTACCCAAAATTTGAGGCCGATCGAGAAATTTTTTGATTGTCAAAAAAATTAACAAAAATCCCCTTTTTAAAAGAGCGCGAAAACGCCAAGAGTTTGGATGTGACGTCATCTTATACTAAACATTGTTGTAAAGCAATGGAGTTGATGGTATTATTGTTGACGTCATCTTATAGTTTAAACAATAAACGTTTTCAGTCACGTGTTTTTTTCTGGACTTTTAAATTAAAATATTTAATTACCTGTACATATTTTTGAAAACTGACTAGATATTTCATTTTACCACACAAAAAACCATACGGAACACTTGTTTGTTTTTGAAAATCTGACACATGCAACTTCCTTATTCAGAACCCTATTTAGAAATATATATTAGAAAAGATATATAAGAAATATATATTTACAAATATAAGTACATTAAAAAATATTTTTCGGTTAAAAAAAGTTATGGACTTATTCCCTTCTTACACCTTATGAAATTTTTTTGAAGAAAAATCTTTAAAAAACTCTTATTAAATTGACATTAAAATTACATTTCATCCTAGTTCACACCACAAAAGGGAGAAATTAGAAGAATAAGGCAAATAAAATTCAAAATTATAATAAAACTGAGTCATTAAATCAGTATCAATAGAGTAAGTGAATATGAATGGAGTCAAACATTCTCTGCATAAAAAAGTTTGAAAATACTTTTAAATTAAGAGCAAATATTATTTTGGCTTAGTTTACAGTATAAATAATCGGAAAAGAAAGACAAATTAACTTTAATTCCAAATTAAATTAAAAAATACAATGAAAGGACATCGATTTCGCAAATTCAAAGGTCTATATCTGCCGATAGGGGTAGATATTTTCCAACCTCTTTACAATATTGATATAGCCTCTTTATTTCTCTCCTTTAGTTATTTCATATTTCTCATTAAAGTCCAGTTTGCATATTTGCATGAGAAACAAGATTTAATTAATAACTTTACTCAGGGCTCGATTTCTAAAAAAAGAGGTAACGGAACGGTAAAAATATTGGTCCCCCTTTTTTATATTTTTTTCGGTAGGATTCTTCAATTTCAGAACTTAATCCGTAAAAAAACGTGATTGGTTGCAAAAAGGGGGTCTGGGGGTCCTCCCCCCAGAAAATTTTTTGAAATTTGACCCTAAAAACAGGATTTTAATTCATTTTAGGACTTTTTTTCATACATAGAAAGGTATCCTCGGGGCTGAGGAAAGGGTCACGCGGGCCGTATAGGAGACCCTTGAAATAGAATATTAATTTTTTTTTCCGAAAAAGAGGTTCCGGAACGCCGTTCCGGACCGTTCCGGCTGAAATCGAGCCCTGACTTTACTTATATTTCAAAAATTGCAGCTTGAAAAGGAATTTTCTCTAATCCATCATTTTAAAACTTTTTTTCATCTGTATTTACCATAACTTATTAAATTTCATTATTTTTAATTGATGTATTGATTTCAAATATTATTGATTGTTTCTCCCCCCTCTATTATTTCCTTTTCACGTGGATAGAACGCCCAAAGAATCCTAAATTCAATTGACCTTTCAAAAAAAATCGTGTTAATCAAATATACAGGGTGTATCTGAAATGGCGCAACAAACTTTCAGGGATGATACTAGACACCTAGACGAGTCGGAATCACATAGGATTTGGGGGTCTAAGACCAAATCCCAGGTAGTTAAAAATGGAGCGACACCCCAAAAAATCATTGAAAAATTCAATTTGTAGAAGAACTACTATTGGTAAAATTTTAATTATGGTCTCAAAAATTGTGGCTTAATATGATCTTTAAAATTATCTCAAAAATCTTCACTTTAAAATTGGTTTAAAGTTAAAAAAAACACAAAAAAATGTGAAAACTCTGCCAAAACCTGAAATTGTATTTAGAAATCTTTTATTTTGATTTGATAATCTGAAAGATCATAGTTGAAAACCCTTAAGTCCAAAGTTTCACGTAAATACAATCAATATTAAACGCTTGTGATCCTGTTAAAGTTTGAGTCCTGTAAAACAAATTTTAAGGCGACTGCCTACGTTGGGAGAAGGTTTTTAAAAAACATTATATGTAACTTGTTTACATATTTTTTCTTTACCAATGTAGTTTAAATAACTAATATATGTAAAAATTACCCTAATTTTATAAAAAATATTTTTAAAAATAGCAATTTATACTAAAATTTGGCGGAAATTTAAAATTACGCCAACATCTCTATAGGTAAGTATATAAAAGTTTTTTTGAAAATTCTTGAAATCACACGTTCCTTAGATAAATACCTGTGCATTGACCTAAAAGCTAAGCAAAATTTTGAAAATTAAAGGAGCTATGTTATTTATCGTAAAATGAACATTTTTTTTAGATAATTTTTAAACAAATTTTACGATAAATAGCATAGCTCCTTTAATTTTCAAAATTTTGCTTAGATTTTTGGTCAATGCACAGGAATCTAAGAAACATGTGATTTCAAGAATTTTCAAAAAAAACTTTTATATATTTAGGGGAGACTAGGGATACTTGATCCCCACTTTGGTTTTTAATTGATTTCTCAGATGCAAATCATCACTTTTCAGAAATTTTTGGCATGAACATTGGTAACACTATCCTCTACCCAAAAGACAAAAAAAATTACTAGAAAGTAAACAGATACTTTTAGTAAAATTAGTTTTTAATTTTTTTATAAAGGGATCAAGTATCCCAACACCTAGGGATACATGATCCCTTAGTGGGGGATATTTGATCCCACTCAGAAATTACGTTATTATTCATCATACAAGCAATTTTATTACCTATATATTTTGTTTACTAAATATTATTTTTAAAAATAACCATAATTTTAATTCATTTTCTTAGGTATTAATAACAATACAAACATGAAAATTGTACACAAATAGTAAGTAGTTTTATTAATGGAGCTAAAACTCAACGAATAATGCAAATACTTTGCAATAAAAATTATAATATCTTATTTACTTCTTGTAACAATAATTGTATTTGTTGAAAATAAAAGTGGAGGTGTAAGCAGGTAAAAGCATTACTTGGAAAAAAAAGAAATCTTAGCAAATGTTTTCAAAATCAGAAAAGTCAAACACAAACATTAGAGTTGATGCAGTTCTTAAAGTTCCACTCATCCTAACTGGAGGAGGCAACTTAACACAATCATTTTCCTCTACAACACTTTTGTCCTTTATTTCAGGAAAAATAAATTGATTTAGTGTGGTACCTTCTTTTTAAGAAGTTGATTTCGAATTCTGAAAATCCAACTTTACGTTCTACTTAACCAACATAATGGGAAACCCTCCTTTTTGTGGCAAATCTAACTAAAACAAAATCATTTTTATTTAAAGAAGGATCATCTACTTCAGCTTGTTCAACCTCATCATGTAAGAAGGACCCTCATGTATACCTCGAAGGGGATACTTGATCCTGGGATCACGTATCCCTCGAAAGAACGGGATCAAGTATCCCTAATATGCGATTCATACAAAACATACATTTTTAATAGTAAATAATCAAAGGATGCTCACTAATGAAATTACTTAATTGTTAAAGACAGCCTATACTTTGAAATTTCACTTAGTTTAAGTTTTTAAGTTGCATATTTCAGACAATACACAAAATAACATATTAACATTGAAAAAAGTTTTCCATGCAAGATTCAAACAATCACTTCTTGCGCTAAAATAAAATGACTGAAAAAGATGTAGTGTTGCCAGTTTTTGTGTACAAGTATAACTTAAAAATTGTTGCCAGATTTCAAAGATCTGACATTTTATTTTAGTGCATTTTTTGGCTAGGGATCATGTATCCCTAGGGATCAAGTATCCCTAGTCTACCCTACCTATAGAGGTGTTGGCATAATTTTAAATTTCCGCCAAATTTTAGTATAAATTGCTATTTTTAAACATATTTTTTATAAAATTAGGGTAATTTTCATATATTAGTTATTTAAACTACATTGGTTAAGAAAAAATATGTAAACAAGCTACATATAATGTTTTTAAAAACCTTCTCCCAACGTAGGCAGTCGCCTTAAAGTGAAGACTTTCGAGATAATTTAAAGATCATATTAAACCACAACTTTTGAGACCATAATTAAATTTTTACCAATAGCAGTTCTTCTACAAATTGAATTTTTGAATAATTTTTTTGGGGTGTCGCTGCATTTTTAACTCCCTGGGATTTGGTCTGGGACCCCCAAATCCTATGTGATTCTGATTCGTCTAGGTGTCTACTATCATCCCTGAAAGTTTTTGCACCATTTCAGATACACCCTGTATTTTCGTCAAAAAATATTAAGAAAATTCTTCATGATGTTTCAAACAATAACTTTGCTTTGGGTAGAAAATGCAATGAAAAAAGATGATATAATTGCACTTAGTATTCTGAAACTGAAAATAGGAAGGCCTCAAACGATTTGTCTTTTCACAACGAAGTGAACTGAAGAGAAGAATGTTAATCCGTTCTCTTCTTCCCGCTGTACTCACTTCTTAAAGGATTAGATCGACACCCTCAGGGATACAAGAAATGCTAAGAAGACAGCTTGTCCGTAACGATTTGGATGAGTAGTGCCTTTATACATTTACAACAAATGACGATCCCAGCTTAATAATTGTGATCATATGGGTATTTTTACAGCATTATTTGTGATGGAAAATGTAGTGTGATGTCAATGCATGCGGAACTTTCACCTAGTTCCATCCAGGCAGTTAAAAAAATTGAACTTTTTTTGCTTATTTATTTATTGCAGTCCTAAAGTATTTTAATGATGATGAGTATCTTTCAGTCAATAGTTTTTGTCTATTACAGATTTTAAGTCAAAGCGGTTAAAAGGATCAACTTTGAAAAAACTATTATATTTCTGATAATATTAACATCCGAAACCCCATTTTCGAATTAGGTTTTCTCTGATTCTACGAAAACCAGTAATTGTTGAGAGTTCTTTTTTTACTGAATGATTTCATTTTTAGAATAACTACTGCACGCAAAGGCGATTCTGAAAGAATATTAGGGACATTTCTCGGGAAAAATGTTTGCGGTTTTGGTTGATGGAGAAAATATAATAATTATGAGATAATCATGGAATTTTACCACTTTTCCACTGTTACTACTGTGTATTTTTTTAGAACTGTTTGTGGTTACCTAATGGTGGTAAAAAATGCTTAGATAAAATCTACTGCTTCCCTCCGTCTGGGTCTTTTGATATTGCTGTGCTTATACTTCATTTCAAAGAAATCGATATGCTTTGTGACGAGACAGGTCGTAAAATTTTTCTATACATCATACATCATTCATAACTAATGATTATATCTTACCGGGAGTTTCATAGAGTTGGGAGTTTACAACGAAAATAAATACATGAAATTTTTTTCTATCGCTTAAAATAGTATTGAAAATGGTTAGAAAACTTTGTGTCTGAAATAATTTAAATTCATGAATTTGGAAAATTTATAAGTATAGTGACATGTTCCAAGGGAAGAAACTGTTTTGTCAAACCTCTTACCACATAAAAATTTATTTCTGTCTGTGTGTATAGTGAGTTATTCTTGTGATTCTTTTTTCAATAAAATTTCATTGAATGATGAGCTTAAAGGATTTTCCTTACATTTAAAACATTAGTACTACGCATTGAATTTAAACCGTATTTTGAGAAGATATATAGAATGTAAACCGAAATTTTAGCTTTTACCTTGCCTCGGCATAGCTGGGGAGTTAAACATTTTCTACACACATTCAACAGATGGCCCAAAAATCATACTCCCACTTCAGACATGAGGATAGACAGACATCTATTATTTGTCTGCGCTCGCTTGGCGGAGGGAAGCGGGGAGATCCAAGTTTGGGTAGGGGTGCGGAAAATCAAGGTTGCTGGCTTGGCTACTTATACACCCCATTGGCAAAGGAGAGGGAAGGGAGGTGGAGTTGTTCTTGGCGAGAAGTAACCAGTTTGGCGCTCTCTCTCCCTTCCTATCCAACCCCAGGGAGAGAATGGCCTTTCCCGTTTGGGTTTACCATTCGTGCCAAGCGAGGACAGACAAATAATACAGACATCGTCCCATGAGGGCTCACCCCGACCCCAGGGTTTTACGAGTGGGGTGGCTTTTATGGCGTTGCAGATTGAAAATAAAAAGCAACTTCCGTAGTAGATCCCCGGAAACAGGGGCCCCCTTCCGTGGCTTATCACATGTCACCGATCGAACATTCGAAAATTTGACAGAACGCAGGACAAGTTGTTTTTCGCGTGTGATGTTCTCACGCTTCTCATGGGGCCGTGTTGCAAGAATGTAACATCCCAATATGTATCCTTGAGTTTCTGGTAAATTTGAAATCCTCTGTTAATTTTTTTCTAAAAAAATGACGTCTAAAGAATTAATTAGATGCAAAATATTTCAAAGGACCATTTTATTTAGAATAAAGGTTTTTGGTGAAAAAATGGTGAATTTTGATATTGTGTAAATCTTTATGGTGTAAAGAAAAGAGAAAGAAGACAATGAATAAGTTTTTAAAACTTTTTTTCTTAATATGCGATGGTGAAAAGTAGGTAAGGGATAAGAACTGTAATATTTGCTTCCAAGGAGTTGTAAGATAAATATTTATATACACAAACAGATGGTGCAAATTAATTAAAAAAATTATCTATTATTAAAAATCATTAATTCTTATCTATTATTATCTATTATAATAATTAGTTTTTCCAATATCAGTTCAGTTTTAAACACCAAAATAGAAATTGGATAATTAAGAAAAGATACATGACACATTCACTTAATTGTTAATCCCTAAATAAACAACGCAAGCACTAAAGTTTAAAATAAGTTGGAAAATATTTCAAACTGAAAAAAGAGTTCTTCAAATTTAAATATGAAGGTTACACTGTTTAAATAAAAAAATAAACTTCCATTTATCAAGAAACTACCCACTAAATATTAGTACCTCCCTCAACTTCTAAAATATGCAAGCTATGTAGAAATAAAACGAACAATGATCTTCTACCCCCAGCTAATAATCGAGAGTTACCTGCAATTAGCAATCCTTCAGATAAAAAAAGGACGCGTATGGTATGAGGATATCCCAATCAAGACTAGTCGGCGCCTCCTAACATGCCATAAACACCTAAAAAACCCTATCGGCTTGCTCTCTGGGGTACCACCATCTCACGCTCGTTCTTACTCACTCCCTTTTTCTACCTTGCCACGCAGCCTTGACCCAGTCGATGATGGTAGTCCTTCCGAGGAATTTCGCTTTTTTCCGCTCAACAAGTGGTTCTGGGGAAGGATTGCCTTTACAGGCGAACACACGCCAGTCCTTCGGGAAAATTCGATCGGAAAGCGGTTGTTCCGAATATAGTTTGGATTTAGTGTCCTTTCTGGGGAGCTAAAATTTTTACCGAAAACTAATGATGCCTAATTAAAATTATCCTTTATCGTAATAATGAAAGGGCAAGTGAGAAAACCGAATGGTGGAATTTTTGAGCACTATTAAATTTAAATAACTAAATAATAACTAATAAAAATAAAGTACCTTTATAGTAAGCCAGGATTTATTTGTGTTTTATAGCTAAGTAGTTCCCCAGACTTAAAACTTTCAAGAACTTTAAAGGCCATGATTTTTTATAGAAAGAAGAACCTTTTTGCTTTGTGCAATTAAATGCGTTTTTGCAAGAAAGAGGGGGAAAGTTATGTACATTGAAATATATACTTTATAGACACTATCTCTTTTCTTTTTTCATTCCCTCACTTTCTACATTAATATTATGGGTGAATGAAAAAGAAAGGATCAAGAGTTATACTGAAGTCAAACAAATGATACAGTGACAACAATAAATGTAGAACCATATAACTAAGGATGGGGATAACCAAATTATTTATTAAAATTAGCATTTAATCATATATATATACAATTTTTAAAATCCTTAAGTTAAAAACTGCCAGCTAAGGGGCCATTCATTAATTACGTAAGGATGATTTTGGCAATTTTTGACCCCCCCCTCCCCCCATGTAAGGGTGCGTAAGATTTTTCAAACCCCTCCCCCCCTATTCTTACGTAAGATTCCATTATGTTTTTCAAAACAATAAAATGTCCGTTTAACGTAAATCAAAGATTTTTATTTTTCAACAGATAAGTAATATTCTTGTTGTCCACTACCATATTACTATTATATTATTATCTCTTGATTAGAATAATTGGAATTTGTTTATATTAACTAGGAAAATCTTACGTAAGAATTGGTTTGACCCCCCCACCCCCCAAGTAAGGGTATGTAGAGATTTTTCCAACCCCCCCTCCCCCTCGGGACCCTTACGTAATTAATGAATGGCCCCTAACCACAACATCAACTTTTCTGTAATTTTTTTTATCTAGAAAGCAGTGGTCAATATATTATTGAATAGGAAACCAAAGTGTTTCATTCAACCATCTTCGGAATTCCTGAAATATCTCTATGTCAGAATGTTATAATACTATAAGAGGTTTACGATCCATCTCATCCCCGTGCGCTCGTGTCAAATGAACGTGTTGGCTGTGAGGACAGGTGGTTCGAGCGATGTGCGTTGTGTGTGGGTTTTATGCGATTTCTTTGTCTCTCCCTACTTATGGACAGACGTCTCCTGATTGTTTTGTTCAAAAGAGAGTCTGTGGGAACATACATTGAAAAACAGTTTGTTTTCATGTGCTTTGGCTATGGGAAAACATCCTGTGCTAAAAATATTTATGTGAATCGCTGTTTCCTGAAATATAAATATATGAAAGCATCTTTTTCAAAATTGTGACTGTGTTTTCTTAGAAACTTTTTGCATAATTATGGGATATAAAATCCTCTAGAAACATTCATATCCGTTGGATATAATGGGGAAAAAGAGCAATAAAAATTCCATTGTTTATTTATTAAAAATTCGTTGATGATCCAGATCTATTGAACATTAAGCATTTCAAATAAATATCAATATTCAACCCATCGTGTAGCCAATAATATTCTAGCGCATATGTTTCCAGAGTGTCTCACGGATCAAAACTGACATGCCAGCTTCTAAAATACGGCTAAAGTGACTGAATTTACCCGGTATTAGGCCCGCCTTCACTTACTAAATTCACTCGGCTTTCAAAGATTGAATATTTCGGGATATAAGTACAGACAAATGTAAAAATAAAGGCATTGAATGTCACAATTAAAAGATAATTTTAAAAACAAAATGTGGTACGCGGGTACGTCACTCACGGGTATGTCACACCATGGAATTTTAAAAGTGTCTGTGGCTACAAAATTTGGAGGCCCCGCTGCCTTCACATCATTCACTCATGAAATCTCCCCTTCAACTCTCGCCCATCAGTAACATTTTCTCCAAAATGTCCTCGATCACTCCTTAAACGGCTTTCCCATTTCTCATCACTTGTATATTCATTCCTCGCATTCCTCACCAAAAAAAGCCAATAGAAGAAAAAAATCCCCTGTTCGTGTCGTCCCCAGAACCACACATCTGTCACCCCCACGCGACGCGGCGCGTGTCGGGTCATCGGAGGAGTGTCAACAGCTAGCTGGCGTCACGCTCTGGATATCCCCACAACAGAGGTTCTTGGGGGATGCTGGAAGACGCTTTCTCTGCGCTCCAGAGAGTCGCTGGTCATGCCCAAAGGAAAGCGGTGGTGGGTTAATCGCTCCGTAATTGTGGTGACGGATGCAATTGGAATTGGAGGAGAACATCAGTCGAGCGGACGCGTGTGTCGTTCTGGGAGGTTTTCCCCCCAAAAGTGGTGTTGAGATGTAGATCAACTTGGTTGAAAACATTGGGATTTTAAAGGTTTTTTTTGAAATTTATTGAAAAGCTTTCAGGCAATCGCTTTTTGGACTTCATCAATGCTACAATAGATTGCAGTGCATGTATTTTCCTTTAAAAGCTATCTTAATTAAATTTTTAACTTTTTACACGAATGAAGATCTTACATTTTTCTTTGCTCCTTCTAATACAGGCAAGTTTCAAACTCGAAGGGTTCCTATGGGCACAGCTCTGAAAACTCAGGTGAAAAATGGTAGGGTCAGGTGGGGGTAATTGGGAAGCAGGGGTGAAGGGGAACAAGCCTTAGTATCACTAGTGTAGGGGCTTGGTGTAAATGGTCAAATTTCTGGACAATTTTATATACTCCAAGAAATCTAGCAATACATATTTTTGGGCGGACTTGTTAACAACTTTTGTACTTTTTACTTAAATTTACTACACTTCGTTTTCTCATATAGACCTCCATGGAGCTGCTACTTGTAATCAAATTTTTCTTCAATTATATGAAATAAGTAAATGTTTAAAAGGCAATATTTAAGAAAAACAATATTGGTTCAAGCTTTTTGAATCACTCTGCATGTGCATAAGATGATTTAATAAATATATTATCAAAGTACTTTTTGACTGCACCAGATTAGAGATACAATGGTATTCTTGACTGAATTTCATGCAAATTTACAATTTTATTACAATCCATTGGGAATACTACTGTGTTACCTTTAAATATATAATTTGTTTTGAATCACACTTTCACAGTTAAAAATGTCAGTTGTAAATTTTTTGGACGTGCTTGAAAAAAATTTTTTACTTCTTGAATCTAGTTCTGCGTTTTTAGTAACAAGATCGAGAGGAGGGAGCGTTCACCTGTAAAACCCGTTTTACCGCGATGGTTGTCTTTTGGCAGGAAAGCGATATTCCAGTGTACGCGGCAACGGCGGCAACTGGTCGCTTGCAAGTTTGGGTTCATAACTGAAACTGATAATACAGAAGTGGCATAGTACAAATACAATATAGTTTATTAAGAGCACTTGATTTCTATGGACCCTCCATCCCCAGTATAAGTTAACAATAATTTTTATTCTATGTACAATGTACATAGATAAAATACAATATATAAAAAGGTATTTACAATATATAAAAACAATTTCTTCAATATAAGATAAATAAAATTATCACCAATAAGAAAAATTAGTTTAACAAGTAAGTAATGGTTTAAAAAAACACTAAAAACATCTTGAAAAATTTTCAAAACTTAAGTGGATCACACAAAATTGATCTTGGCCTTTTTGGAGTCATATATTATGAGGATCATATCTAGGATTTGAAGCTATTGATAGATTGTCTGATGCGTCGATGCCCCTGAAGAATTTTAACGCACGTTTCTGAGAAATATTTTTCTATTGTAGGTATGTTTAACTCTGATATGATTATTTCGGTAAAACATGGACTTTTAATTATTATTCTGAGGATTGAGTTTTGCAGGACTTCCAGTCTATTGATATTGGTTGTGGCGGCATAACCCCAAACGCTTCGGGCAATATGTAATTAATGGTGGGTCTAAAGATAGCTTTATAGATAAGTACTTTATTATTTAAAGAAAGAAAAGAGTTTTACAAATGAGTGGGTATAATTGGTTTAGTTTTGATTTTTAATAACTTCTATATATTATCTTTTCCAAGTTAGTCTTGAGTCCAAGGTCACACCCAAGTTCATAGTGTATCATTACACAGTATTACCTCGTTATCCCAAACTTTGATTATACCTCGAAAATATATTTTCCTTTGAAATGAATTTTATAGTACATATTTAGAGTAACCTTATTACCTCGAAATTTTTTTCGGGTTCCTTCGATTTCGAGATATCGGGGTTATTATACTGTACTAAATTTTTGCTGTTTAGGAGAATTCATTTTCATACTAAACACATCTTATAACAGAACTTCTCACTAATTACTAAAATATATTTGATATTTTAAATTGTTAACATATTTAATAGGAAATTTTATATATTTTACTTGAAATGAACTTAAATCAGGTACATAAAAAACCACTTGCTTAACTGTAGTCTATTTCTTCTCTTCGATTTCCATATTACATCAATAACACTTTCTCATTCTCCTCTTACAATGCTACGACTCGTATCGAGATCTGTAAAAATTCAAGTTCAGCACCATTATTATGCTTTCACTCGTACCTTGTGCACCACCACTTTATGGCATGTGGACACGCATCACTGAGGAATCGTAAACATGTCTCCCGATTAAGTTTTCCTGACTTCATCTATCATCTGTCACTCGCTACAATGGAATAGGGATGATTTTGGGATTCGGTGGTTAGGTTTACCAGTCTTGAGTGCGTGTTTGGTTATATAAGAGCCGCGTCACATTGGGCGGCTTATAGTCGCTACTGCAATCCATCTCCATAAAAAAAGCATGGAGAAAGCCTAGTCCCCTATCTTGACAGGAATGAAGATTCCTGTCAAGATAGGGGGAGTCTCAGGCTGAACTCCATGCTTTTCCCCTATCTTGATTTACGACTTCGAGCGACTCGAGTCGCTATAGTGTGGCGCACGCTTAAGGGAACGCACGTAAGTTATTTTTTGGTTGATTTATTAGGTTATGAAACCGGTTGGCTTTATCCTATGAGAAATTTTAATAAGTATTCGAAGTTTCACTGCGTAAGAAAGTGTTTGTAATGACAAGAAGCTCAAAGGGGTTTGCTGAATTTTACTACTTTTAAAATTAAAAGTTTTAACTTGGGATGATGGAAAATAAAGCTGTATTTAACAAATATTTCGTAAAAGTTAATAAATCCCACAATTTATTTTCTTTTGGAAATATTTTTAGTTAAAAATTTATTTTGTTTTCGCTCTTAGAAGAATTCAACCTCAAACCTTTTTTTAGACAGTAAAAATTAACTTATTGTCTTAAGTATTTTTCAATATCGATGTACGTAGGTACTTCAAAATAAACCTCCAAACTATTTTCTTAATTACTGACTTATGGGAATCAGTCAAACAGCATCGAATAATATATATTTCCTTCAAGCTTAAATATGCCTAGGTGAGTTTATGAGAGCAAGAAGAAAAACTTCCTCCCAACTGAACATTTTAAAAGTTAATTATTTTTGAAGATTCGGTACCTTATCATCTACCATCCAGAACATCTTTCTCTTTAAAATTAACTATTAAAACGCATCTAGAAAAGTTTCACAACGACTTTAGCCACTAATAATACAGACATTTGACCCAAATTAGAGAAACCGATATTATCTGCCCCATGTTATCCACACAAATTTTCCGCATACCAATCGGCTTAATCCAGCTTCAAATTGTATACATCGCCCAAGATCATGACTGTTGACTCACGTCCTCGTAAAACTCAGCATTATTGTCATTATTATGATAGGAAAAACATGTAGTAGCAGCAGCTCCGTTTAAAGAATGCATCCGAAGCTACGGTATTCTCATGACTCACTGAACCGGCATTCTCGTCTTGATCAAACGGAATGCCTACCTGTTGCGGCGGTTTATTGTTTCAGGCCGGCTTTTTTTTTGCTTCAGAAGCTTTTCCTGCCGAAAAATTTCTCCAGGTCAACGACCTCTTTTGCCGCAGGAAGTGGAATTGATTGGTGCTTAACTGAGATCTTGACTAGCGATTTGCAAATTATGTGTTAGGCCCTAACTGTTAGGGTAATGAATAATTGGGTTAGAAGCCATGGGTACAGATGGCTGTGTGTGATGAGTTAACTATGCGGGATGGAAAAAATTATAGTCACCTACTCAAAATTTTAATCAAGTAGAAATCTATTGATATTAAACTCTGATTTATAACTGCTACTATAATACTTTTTGTAGCCAATGGAAAGTGACGCTTCTTAATAGGAATACGCAAAGTAAAAATGCTCACCACGTTTGTCAACCCCTTAGGTCAAGGCTCGGCAGATGAGAACCTTAATCATCCTTTGAGAAAATCAACATCTGACTAAAAATGACATCATAAAGCTAACTTCTCACCTTCGGGCCCTGAAATCCCCGTTAACCCTTCTTTGACTATCAAATTTATGAGTCACTTACAATATACCCTCAGTAGATAGAAAATGAGAGTTCAGCGACATTGGGAAGGTGGGTAGTGTCTGGGCCGGTACTTTGGGAAGTGCGGCTCTGCGGCTGTCTGCGCCGGTGATAAGGGTAAAATGGGCAAAATGCGACTCTCATTGATAAGAGATGGGTACTTTAGGGCTCCCCGAGTAGAGGGGAGGCTAATTAAGAAGATTAATTAGCAATTAACAGAAGGCGTGCAGGTGTTTTGCGGCTGTCTAGCATGGTACTTTAGGTAAAATGAGCTAAATGCGGCTGTCTGGCCAGGTACTTTGGGTAAAATGGGCAAAATGCGGCTGTCTGGGCATATACTTTGCGGAGTGTCTGGACCGATACTTTGGGAAGGTGCGCAGTCTCTGGACCGATACTTTGCGGAGTGTCTGGGGCTCTACCAATAAATTGGGGCTCTACCACTAAATTGCGGCTCTACCAATAATATGCGGCTCTGCCACTAAATTGGGCAAAATGTGGAACTGACTGTCTGGGCAGGTACTTTGCGGCTGTCTGAGCGAGCAAATTGGGCAAAATGTGTCTGTCTGACCAGGTATTTTGGGGAACTAACTGTCTGGACAGATACTACTTTGCGGCTGTCTGGGCAAGTACTTTGTGGATCTACTACTAAATTGGAGCTCTAAGACTTTGCGGCTTAACCACTAAGGCACAGCAGCCAATTAACAGGAAGTTATTTTACTACATAAAATGATGAGGATAATTAACAAACTCTAACCCCTGTAATATATCACCTATTAAATGTACATACCAGAATAAAAGACCAAGACAATCACAAACTCAAATGTAGACTGTACTACTCACCTATCATTGAGACTGCCTTAACAATGCGCCGGCGAACAACCCCCTTCCCTTTCACAGAGCAATATGTGTAGTGTTAACGGGGTGGTAACCATTGGGATTGATAGCGATTGCATCTTTTCCCGCAATACCAAGGAGATGGTTTCCAAAGATATAATATATATTTTTTCATTACAATCTTCTTTATTTCGTTAAATTTACAGTTTAATGTTACATATTGACTCAAAATGCTTATCCTATCACAATCCTTAACTTCGAAAAGACAGTAATCTTTTTACCTGAAAGGATACTTAGAAAAAAGTTGAGAATGATCGAGTATTTTCAAAACACTTGACATATAATACGTTATCCTACTGGTGGAATTACTTTTATTTTACAATGATTAAAAATTATTAAATTATTGCATTGGATAAGATTTTAAATATTTTAAGCAATTTTTCAAAATAAAATATACTTTTTATTACGAGTTCGGTACAAGGAGTTAATTTTTTCTTCAAAGAATTTTAGAAACATTTAAGGTAAAAATGATAGTTACAAATGCAAGTTAATTCTCACTATGATTCAATTGAAGATATCACTTATTTTATTCGCAAAGAAGCTTTCTCTAGTTGTAATCATGAGAATATATGATTAATCCATCTTAAAATCATCTTAAACTTAATCTATTCAAATACATTTTTTCTGAAAGCATTATATGAATAAGACAATTTTTGTAACTAAATTGTAAAATATATACAATTTCTCCAACAGTTGAAGAAATTTCTATCGTTAACCTTTTCTTTAAAGTATGCTATAATGCTGCCACTACAGTACATACACACTACATACATTAATTTTTACTAATAATTTTCTATAGTTTTTATTTGCAAAGATGTTCCTATTTGTATTTCTTTTTCATATTAACTAAAATTTTTTTCTTTTTAAAAGAATTTTAGCATAACTTTAATTTTTTTCATGACAAAGTATAAAATTTTCTTCTATGAAAACGACAGAAACAAGACAAATTTTTCATTTTAAAACATTTTATTATTATTTTCTTGAATAAATAATGTTCCTTACAGATTTGAGACCACTACAAGGCAACCTTAAATCTTCAACAGATCTACAAAGCTATTTAATTTCTCATAATGGCTGATATTTGCTCATACTCAGCTCAAAGTGCTCAATTTTTTCAAGAGTCCACCCTGAGCCACGCTTAACAAATTCATCAAATGCCATTCTGATTTTAGCAAAAGCTTCTTGAATGTGACCCTCTATAGTATTACTCACTAATTCCAACAGAACGTCACTTCTAAAGTAAGGAGTTGCATGCTCTTCATCACCATTCTCACTAAAGCGTACAAGAGTAGCTTTTACAACCCCGTACCATTTAATTGCACGCATTGAATGCAGTTCTTCATTTAATTTTGACTGTAGGTGCGGGGCTACTTCTTCAAAGAAGAGGATGAAATCTTTCATTTCTTCCAAAGGTTCAAAATAAACATTAACAAATGTATTTAGGGCTCTTTCTTCCCTTTTGGCACGTTTTGAACTCTCTAATACAATCGGTAATACTCTTCCCACTTTGGTCAGGGCACTTGCAGAATGACTCTCCCTTAAATGTTGTTGCTTTGTTTTAACAGAGGCAAAGGAACGATCACACAATTCACAATTAAACTCCCCACTATTATGTTTTAACATATGCATAGTATAGTAGTGCTGTCTTTGGAAGGATCTATCACAAATTTCACATTTAAAGTATTTTTCTTGACAATGTGTTCTCTTATGTCTCTTAAAAGTATCATTTCGGATGAAAGTTTTGTTGCAAATTTCACAAATGAATTTTTTCTCCTGATGTTTTAACATATGCCTATCGTAATACTTTCTTCGGAAGGATCTATCACAAATTCCGCATTTAAAATAATTTTCCTGGGAATGAATCTTCGAATGTCTTTTTAAATAAATATTTTGCATGAAAGTTTTGCTACAAATTTCACAATTGAATTTTTTCTCCTGATGTTTTAGCATATGCTCACAGAGAAAAATCCTAACAGAGGGTCCAACACGATATATTCAAAAGTTGTATGGGTTTGAGGGCGCCACGAGGAACTATAAATGATTGACAGAGAGATCAAACCTGTGATTGGCTGTCACGCAATCTTCTATTTCGAAGGAGAAGGAAAAAGTTTTTCTCAACCAATCAGGCTTTTCCGTCCCGCCTCTCGTGACGTTATGCGATCGCAGCGCCACCCAACCCATCCAACGTTTCGATTTCCATTAGCGCCTATGGCGACGGACTCTCTGTTCTAGTACTCTGTGGCATATGCTTATCGTAATATTTTCTTCGGAAGGATCTATCACAAATTTCGCATTTAAAATAATTTTCCTGGGAATGAATCTTCAAATGTTTTTTTAAATTATTATTCCGGATGAAAGTTTTGCTACAAATTTCACAATTGAATTTTTTCTCCTGATGTTTTAGCATATGCTTATCGTAGTATTTTCTTTGGAACGATCTATCACAAACCTCACATTTAAAGTATTTTTCTTGAGAATGGATTCCCAAATGCCTTTTCAAGTCATCCTTTCGGGTGAAAGGTCTACCACAAATTTCACAGACAAATGATTTTTCTCCACTATGAATTTTCAAATGTTTAACAAGAGAGCTTTTCCATGCGAAAGATTTTGAACACATAGGACAAACCTAGAAAAAATAATTGAAATTAGCCTTTATACTATCACCTATCATGAAAAATACCACCAATGTAAAAATGTACTTACCAAGGTTTGGCTATTTCTACGCCTGCCAGGAGATGCAACCATTCCTTCATTAGCATGTTGAATGGAAGTACCGGGCTCCTCAAGTTTATTGAAAGTAATAGCCTCATCACAAGGATAGTTGGACTCTGATTCGTTCTCATTCAACACACAGCTCCATTTTTGAGGTGAAATATCAAAATCAGCTAACTAAAAAAGGAGCAGTATTAAAATATATAATTGATTTAGTAAGAAAATGAACGGATTCTAAAGAGAACAATTCAATTTATTCATCATACATGAAGCCTCTATCTTAAAGAGAAGTAAAAAAAAAATTCAATAAGACTTGTACATACTTTTGTATTATCAAAATCCATCGAGGAAGCACTAGATTCTTGATGACTCATTTTTGAAGATTAGAGATGAATGCTCAAACGAACAAAAATATGAGAAACTAATAGCGTTAAATAATTAGAAGTTTGCAGATCACAGGGGAAGTCCTCACAAATAAAGAAGTAATGAAAGTATCCACACCTTTGCGGCTCATTATATACCAGTTGGAATAATCGCCAAAGTCGCCAAATAGTATCACCAAATCATTAAACATTCTAAAAAAGTCGCCAAATAGTATCGCCAAATCATTAAATATTCTCAAAAAGTTGCCAAATATTGTTACCAAGTCGCCAAATAATGACGCTATAATGATGAGGTTACGTGATTATCTATTATCATATGTTTACTCTGATTGGTTGATAAGTTATCAACTATTCACACACACTAGAAAAATTTTACAAGAAATGAAAGCTTATACACTAAAAAACTAAAATCTTTGTTAAAAATAAAAACTTAACTGAAAATTTTGTTAAAAATTAAGACATATGCAGAAAAATAACTTAATACTTTGTTAAAAATAAAAACGAACACAGAAAAACTTTACAAGAAATGAAAACTTTTCACTGAAAAACTAAAATTTTGTTAAAAATAAAAACTTAACTGAAAATTTTGTTAAAAATTAAGACACTTGCAGAAAAATAACTTAATACTTTGTTAAAAATAAAAACGAACACAGAAAAACTTTCACTGAAAAACTAAAATCTTTGTTAAAAATAAAAACTTATTCACTTCGAAACTAAAAACTTAACTAAAAATTTTGTTAAAAATAAAAACTTAACTAAAAATTTTGTTAAAAATAAAAACTTAACTGAAAATTTTGTTAAAAATTAAGACATATGCAGAAAAATAACTTAATACTTTGTTAAAAATAAAAACGAACACAGAAAAACTTTACAAGAAATGAAAACTTATACACTGAAAAACAAAAATCTTTGCTAAAAATAAAAACTTAATTGAAACTTGAAAATTGTGTTAATAATAAAAACTTAACTGAAAATTTTGTTAAAAATTAAAATACATGTAGAAAAAAAAAACTTAATACTTTGTTTGAAATGAACTAGAAAACGAAAAATTTTACAAGAAATGAAAACTTATACACTGAAAAACTAAAATATTTGTTAAAAATAAAAACTTAACTGAAAATTTTGTTAAAAATTAAGACAAATGCTGAAAATAACTTAATACTTTGTTAAAAAGCTACAAAAATAAAATATTTGTTTAAAATAAATAAAAACTTACAAGAAATTTTACAAGAAATAAAAAGTTACACTAAAAACTTTATCAAAAAGAAATACTTCGTGTGAAAAATAATTAAAAACTTTGAAAAAATTTTACAAGAAATAAAAAATTACACTTAAAACTTTACCAAAAAGAAATTATTACGAAAAACTTTAACAGAAAGAAAACCTTAAAAACTATAAAACTAAAAACTTTGTTAAAAAATAAAGGCAAATGCAGAAAATAACTTAATACTTTGTTAAATATTAAAACTTAGAAACTATGAAATGAAAAACTTTACCATAAATAAAAACTTGTACACTACAAAACTAAAATATTTGTTAAAAATAAAATAAAAACTTTGAAAAAATTTTACAAGAAATAAAAATTTACACTAAAAACTTTACCAAAAAGAAATTATTACGAAAAACTTTAACAAAAAGAAAAACCTAAAAACTAAAAACTTTGTTAAAAATCAAGACAAACGCAAAAATAACTTAATACTTTGTTCAGTATAAAAACTTAGAACCTATAAAACTAAAAACTTTGCTAAAAATAAAAACTTTAGGAAAACTTTGTTAAAAATAAAGAAACCAATACAGAAAAATTTTAAAAATAAATAAAAACTTCGAAAAAATATTACAAGAAATAAAAAATAACACTAAAAACTTTATCAAAAAGAGATACTTACAAATTATAAAACTAAAAACTTTGTTAAAAATAAAACAAAGTTGAAAAGTTACACTAAAAAAAACTAAAAACTTTATCAAAAAGAAATACTTCTTGTTAAAAAAAAATACTTTGAAAAATATATTTGTACAAGAAATATACTAAAAACTTTACCAATGCCCATACTTTGTTAAAATTAGAAGACAGATAGATTCACGTCGCCCTTTCATTGGGACCCTTTTTTAATTATTATGAAAACTCGGTGGGCTGAAAACTCCTTCTTAATGAAGGAAATTTAAAAATAGTACTTTTAAATTTTTCAGCCCACGTTTTACATAATAATTAAAAAAGGGTCCCAATGAAAGGGCGACGTGAATCTATCTGTCTTCTAATTTTAACAAAGTATGGGCATTGGTAAAGTTTTTAGTATATTTCTTGTACAAATATATTTTTCAAAGTATTTTTTTTTAACAAGAAGTATTTCTTTTTGATAAAGTTTTTAGTTTTTTTTAGTGTAACTTTTCAACTTTGTTTTATTTTTAACAAAGTTTTTAGTTTTATAATTTGTAAGTATCTCTTTTTGATAAAGTTTTTAGTGTTATTTTTTATTTCTTGTAATATTTTTTCGAAGTTTTTATTTATTTTTAAAATTTTTCTGTATTGGTTTCTTTATTTTTAACAAAGTTTTCCTAAAGTTTTTATTTTTAGCAAAGTTTTTAGTTTTATAGGTTCTAAGTTTTTATACTGAACAAAGTATTAAGTTATTTTTGCGTTTGTCTTGATTTTTAACAAAGTTTTTAGTTTTTAGGTTTTTCTTTTTGTTAAAGTTTTTCGTAATAATTTCTTTTTGGTAAAGTTTTTAGTGTAAATTTTTATTTCTTGTAAAATTTTTTCAAAGTTTTTATTTTATTTTTAACAAATATTTTAGTTTTGTAGTGTACAAGTTTTTATTTATGGTAAAGTTTTTCATTTCATAGTTTCTAAGTTTTAATATTTAACAAAGTATTAAGTTATTTTCTGCATTTGCCTTTATTTTTTAACAAAGTTTTTAGTTTTATAGTTTTTAAGGTTTTCTTTCTGTTAAAGTTTTTCGTAATAATTTCTTTTTGGTAAAGTTTTAAGTGTAATTTTTTATTTCTTGTAAAATTTTTTCAAAGTTTTTAATTATTTTTCACACGAAGTATTTCTTTTTGATAAAGTTTTTAGTGTAACTTTTTATTTCTTGTAAAATTTCTTGTAAGTTTTTATTTATTTTAAACAAATATTTTATTTTTGTAGCTTTTTAACAAAGTATTAAGTTATTTTCAGCATTTGTCTTAATTTTTAACAAAATTTTCAGTTAAGTTTTTATTTTTAACAAATATTTTAGTTTTTCAGTGTATAAGTTTTCATTTCTTGTAAAATTTTTCGTTTTCTAGTTCATTTCAAACAAAGTATTAAGTTTTTTTTTTCTACATGTATCTTAATTTTTAACAAAATTTTCAGTTAAGTTTTTATTATTAACACAATTTTCAAGTTTCAATTTTCAAGTTTCAATTAAGTTTTTATTTTTAGCAAAGATTTTTGTTTTTCAGTGTATAAGTTTTCATTTCTTGTAAAGTTTTTCTGTGTTCGTTTTTATTTTTAACAAAGTATTAAGTTATTTTTCTGCATATGTCTTAATTTTTAACAAAATTTTCAGTTAAGTTTTTATTTTTAACAAAATTTTTAGTTAAGTTTTTAGTTTCGAAGTGAATAAGTTTTTATTTTTAACAAAGATTTTAGTTTTTCAGTGAAAGTTTTTCTGTGTTCGTTTTTATTTTTAACAAAGTATTAAGTTATTTTTCTGCAAGTGTCTTAATTTTTAACAAAATTTTCAGTTAAGTTTTTATTTTTAACAAAATTTTAGTTTTTCAGTGAAAAGTTTTCATTTCTTGTAAAGTTTTTCTGTGTTCGTTTTTATTTTTAACAAAGTATTAAGTTATTTTTCTGCATATGTCTTAATTTTTAACAAAATTTTCAGTTAAGTTTTTATTTTTAACAAAGATTTTAGTTTTTTAGTGTATAAGCTTTCATTTCTTGTAAAATTTTTCTAGTGTGTGTGAATAGTTGATAACTTATCAACCAATCAGAGTAAACATATGATAATAGATAATCACGTAACCTCATCATTATAGCGTCATTATTTGGCGACTTGGTAACAATATTTGGCAACTTTTTGAGAATATTTAATGATTTGGCGATACTATTTGGCGACTTTTTTAGAATGTTTAATGATTTGGTGATACTATTTGGCGACTTTGGCGATTATTCCAACTGGTATATAATGAGCCGCAAAGGTGTGGATACTTTCATTACTTCTTTATTTGTGAGGACTTCCCCTGTGATCTGCAAACTTATAATTATTTAACGCTATTAGTTTCTCATATTTTTGTTCGTTTGAGCATTCATCTCTAATCTTCAAAAATGAGTCATCAAGAATCTAGTGCTTCCTCGATGGATTTTGATAATACAAAAGTATGTACAAGTCTTATTGAATTTTTTTTTTACTTCTCTTTAAGATAGAGGCTTCATGTATGATGAATAAATTGAATTGTTCTCTTTAGAATCCGTTCATTTTCTTACTAAATCAATTATATATTTTAATACTGCTCCTTTTTTAGTTAGCTGATTTTGATATTTCACCTCAAAAATGGAGCTGTGTGTTGAATGAGAACGAATCAGAGTCCAACTATCCTTGTGATGAGGCTATTACTTTCAATAAACTTGAGGAGCCCGGTACTTCCATTCAACATGCTAATGAAGGAATGGTTGCATCTCCTGGCAGGCGTAGAAATAGCCAAACCTTGGTAAGTACATTTTTACATTGGTGGTATTTTTCATGATAGGTGATAGTATAAAGGCTAATTTCAATTATTTTTTCTAGGTTTGTCCTATGTGTTCAAAATCTTTCGCATGGAAAAGCTCTCTTGTTAAACATTTGAAAATTCATAGTGGAGAAAAATCATTTGTCTGTGAAATTTGTGGTAGACCTTTCACCCGAAAGGATGACTTGAAAAGGCATTTGGGAATCCATTCTCAAGAAAAATACTTTAAATGTGAGGTTTGTGATAGATCGTTCCAAAGAAAATACTACGATAAGCATATGCTAAAACATCAGGAGAAAAAATTCAATTGTGAAATTTGTAGCAAAACTTTCATCCGGAATAATAATTTAAAAAAAACATTTGAAGATTCATTCCCAGGAAAATTATTTTAAATGCGAAATTTGTGATAGATCCTTCCGAAGAAAATATTTTTTTTTTTTTTTATTTCCAATGGCAGGTAAGTGAACAGTTACGGATAACAGAGTTCATTGACCAACAGACACGCCGAAATTAGTACTTTCTTCTCGTTACCCAGTGGGCACCTGTGGACCGAAGCCACGGAGGTGAAGTACTGTTGCCCACGCCACACACACATTCGCAGGCACAACCCCTTTTTACAGGGGGGAATTCCGAAGAAAATATTACGATAAGCATATGCTAAAACATCAGGAGAAAAAATTCAATTGTGAAATTTGTAGCAAAACTTTCATGCAAAATATTTATTTAAAAAGACATTCGAAGATTCATTCCCAGGAAAATTATTTTAAATGCGGAATTTGTGATAGATCCTTCCGAAGAAAGTATTACGATAGGCATATGTTAAAACATCAGGAGAAAAAATTCATTTGTGAAATTTGCAACAAAACTTTCATCCGAAATGATACTTTTAAGAGACATAAGAGAACACATTGTCAAGAAAAATACTTTAAATGTGAAATTTGTGATAGATCCTTCCAAAGACAGCACTACTATACTATGCATATGTTAAAACATAATAGTGGGGAGTTTAATTGTGAATTGTGTGATCGTTCCTTTGCCTCTGTTAAAACAAAGCAACAACATTTAAGGGAGAGTCATTCTGCAAGTGCCCTGACCAAAGTGGGAAGAGTATTACCGATTGTATTAGAGAGTTCAAAACGTGCCAAAAGGGAAGAAAGAGCCCTAAATACATTTGTTAATGTTTATTTTGAACCTTTGGAAGAAATGAAAGATTTCATCCTCTTCTTTGAAGAAGTAGCCCCGCACCTACAGTCAAAATTAAATGAAGAACTGCATTCAATGCGTGCAATTAAATGGTACGGGGTTGTAAAAGCTACTCTTGTACGCTTTAGTGAGAATGGTGATGAAGAGCATGCAACTCCTTACTTTAGAAGTGACGTTCTGTTGGAATTAGTGAGTAATACTATAGAGGGTCACATTCAAGAAGCTTTTGCTAAAATCAGAATGGCATTTGATGAATTTGTTAAGCGTGGCTCAGGGTGGACTCTTGAAAAAATTGAGCACTTTGAGCTGAGTATGAGCAAATATCAGCCATTATGAGAAATTAAATAGCTTTGTAGATCTGTTGAAGATTTAAGGTTGCCTTGTAGTGGTCTCAAATCTGTAAGGAACATTATTTATTCAAGAAAATAATAATAAAATGTTTTAAAATGAAAAATTTGTCTTGTTTCTGTCGTTTTCATAGAAGAAAATTTTATACTTTGTCATGAAAAAAATTAAAGTTATGCTAAAATTCTTTTAAAAAGAAAAAAATTTTAGTTAATATGAAAAAGAAATACAAATAGGAACATCTTTGCAAATAAAAACTATAGAAAATTATTAGTAAAAATTAATGTATGTAGTGTGTATGTACTGTAGTGGCAGCATTATAGCATACTTTAAAGAAAAGGTTAACGATAGAAATTTCTTCAACTGTTGGAGAAATTGTATATATTTTACAATTTAGTTACAAAAATTGTCTTATTCATATAATGCTTTCAGAAAAAATGTATTTGAATAGATTAAGTTTAAGATGATTTTAAGATGGATTAATCATATATTCTCATGATTACAACTAGAGAAAGCTTCTTTGCGAATAAAATAAGTGATATCTTCAATTGAATCATAGTGAGAATTAACTTGCATTTGTAACTATCATTTTTACCTTAAATGTTTCTAAAATTCTTTGAAGAAAAAATTAACTCCTTGTACCGAACTCGTAATAAAAAGTATATTTTATTTTGAAAAATTGCTTAAAATATTTAAAATCTTATCCAATGCAATAATTTAATAATTTTTAATCATTGTAAAATAAAAGTAATTCCACCAGTAGGATAACGTATTATATGTCAAGTGTTTTGAAAATACTCGATCATTCTCAACTTTTTTCTAAGTATCCTTTCAGGTAAAAAGATTACTGTCTTTTCGAAGTTAAGGATTGTGATAGGATAAGCATTTTGAGTCAATATGTAACATTAAACTGTAAATTTAACGAAATAAAGAAGATTGTAATGAAAAAATATATATTATATCTTTGGAAACCATCTCCTTGGTATTGCGGGAAAAGATGCAATCGCTATCAATCCCAATGGTTACCACCCCGTTAACACTACACATATTGCTCTGTGAAAGGGAAGGGGGTTGTTCGCCGGCGCATTGTTAAGGCAGTCTCAATGATAGGTGAGTAGTACAGTCTACATTTGAGTTTGTGATTGTCTTGGTCTTTTATTCTGGTATGTACATTTAATAGGTGATATATTACAGGGGTTAGAGTTTGTTAATTATCCTCATCATTTTATGTAGTAAAATAACTTCCTGTTAATTGGCTGCTGTGCCTTAGTGGTTAAGCCGCAAAGTCTTAGAGCTCCAATTTAGTAGTAGATCCACAAAGTACTTGCCCAGACAGCCGCAAAGTAGTATCTGTCCAGACAGTTAGTTCCCCAAAATACCTGGTCAGACAGACACATTTTGCCCAATTTGCTCGCTCAGACAGCCGCAAAGTACCTGCCCAGACAGTCAGTTCCACATTTTGCCCAATTTAGTGGCAGAGCCGCATATTATTGGTAGAGCCGCAATTTAGTGGTAGAGCCCCAATTTATTGGTAGAGCCCCAGACACTCCGCAAAGTATCGGTCCAGAGACTGCGCACCTTCCCAAAGTATCGGTCCAGACACTCCGCAAAGTATATGCCCAGACAGCCGCATTTTGCCCATTTTACCCAAAGTACCTGGCCAGACAGCCGCATTTAGCTCATTTTACCTAAAGTACCATGCTAGACAGCCGCAAAACACCTGCACGCCTTCTGTTAATTGCTAATTAATCTTCTTAATTAGCCTCCCCTCTACTCGGGGAGCCCTAAAGTACCCATCTCTTATCAATGAGAGTCGCATTTTGCCCATTTTACCCTAATCACCGGCGCAGACAGCCGCAGAGCCGCACTTCCCAAAGTACCGGCCCAGACACTACCCACCTTCCCAATGTCGCTGAACTCTCATTTTCTATCTACTACCCTCGTTATCTCGAACCTTTGATATGTCGAAAAAATATTTCCCTTGAAATTAAGTATTCTCTATTTTCCCTCAATATCTCGGATTTTTTTCGGATACGTATTAATTATGGTTAGAAATATTTATCATTTCGTGATTTTAAGGCACAAATATCAATACAGCATCATTCTGTTGGCAAACCGTCCACTTACAAATTGACTAACATGCTAAAACGATGTGAAAAGAATATTTAACTAATTTGTTTAAATTAATTAGCAATTTCCTTTAGCTTACGTTTTTAAAGACAACGTCTTCATTTAAATTTGTGCCATAGCACGATGTAGCCCTCCTTGGTTTTTTCATTGATAAATAACCAAATCAAAGCTATCCACAATTTTAATTCAGTTCTTAATCCCATTCCTTTTTCTCGATATAATTGACGACGAAACAGCTTCACTTTAACTCGTTATTAAAAGGAAATACCTCTGGTGGGAACTTCAGTTCCGCAGTTATGTTCGGAATGGTGACAGAGGAAATGAAAAAGACGCCACGTTTTATCTCGGTTGCGAAAAAAGCAGATCTTCAGAGGAACGAACGGAATATTGATTCGATTAAAGAGGTGATTCTCACGATCTCTCTGCGGCGTTGGACGCTTTTTCCGGTTTGACTCCCTATTTATGGATGTGTCACTTTCGAATGTGTGGAACGTTTTTTTTTTCACGTGATGGAGACCGGAGATATGCGAGTCCACACTTCCTTTGGATTTAAATTTTGCGGAAAAGGTGGTCGTGATGCTGTCGAATCAGCTGCGATCCATCCCATTTTGATTTTAATATCACTCATCCTTCGATGAACCCATTTAACTATGTATTATATAAAAATGACTGTTACTGAGGAAATATTGTGAGAAAACTTTATTGAGTTTAGTATCCTGGAAGTTTTGCCTCTGGGCAAGTTTTCTTTTGATTTGTTGCTTCGTTTGCATTGAGCTCAGTAAAATGAAAATTTCAGTTTTGAGCCACCCCTTTTTGCTCCTCAACTCTTACTGTAGTCAAACCCTGCGAAAGAGGGTCGAGGGCATACAAACTTAAGCATACTGACCGAAGTTAATTTTTTAATCATCTCTCAATATTATAAATTATTTGTTTTAAAACAGTTAATATACCAGTTTTTATGCATATATATTACGGGAAATAGACGTGCTAAACAGTAAACAGGGATATTTATTTGTATTACATAGTAAAATAATAATTTTCTGGAATAGGTTCACATAAGGGAACGTACTCAAACTACGTGATCCGTTCAGGGGGTGGGAGGGGGTTCTTCAAAATACCACGCTTGGCCACAGGGGGGAGAGGGGGGCTTAGGGTTTTGTCACATAGTCAATTTCCTCTAGTCAATACGACCAAATTAAGCCAAATTAATTATTGAAATTAGCAAATTAAAACAAATTAATTATTAAAATTAGACAAATTAAGTCATATTAATTTTTTTTTAATTTTCTGTTTGCAAAAAGTGATTGAAAACCGTATTTATGAATTACTACGTGAAAACCAGAGGGGGGAGGGGGTCTTTGCATATGCTACGGATGGTCACCAAGGGGGGAGGGGGGTCAAAAATAGCAAAAAAATGGGTCACGTAGTATGGGTACGAGTGTTGAGAGAGGAAACGAGAAAGAAATAATGAGAGACAAACAAATAATATTAATTGGAAAAAATGACAGAGGGGGTGATTTGAAAGAGTAATATTTAGAAAACCTGAAAAACGTGTAGTAAAAACATTTTATTACATTATTAGAGCCCTACCAAAGAAAAATCCCATATACGCCCCAGCAAAAAATGTCGTACCTATTGGTAACTTGAAGTTTGAAAATAAGAGAGAGATTTATGATTATGCTCCATGTTTTGGAATCTTCTGACTGAGAAAGAATCCAGAAGATCGCATCCCGCACGGATTTAACCGGAAATGGTCTCTCTTCGGAAAAAAAAATTTGAGGTTGCTTCACGAGCGCCGGGGATCCTGGGATACACAACGTGAAGGAATGCAACGGAAGGGCGCTTTGTTCCAATCGAATCGGATGACCTTCCTTTTTGTAGAGAGAAGGGGAGAGGGTGTTCCGTTCATTTTTTGTGTTTCGGTTCTGAGATGTCTACGAGCTGCGGTTATGGTTAGTTTGGGTTTGGGTGAATGTGTGCGGGATGGGTTTCGGTTACTGCGTGCTTTTTTTCTCAATCGGATTAGAAGGTTGGAAGGGTGCTATTTTGAAGTTAAAGGTTGTGTAGGTTAATTTGTGTTTGCCAGTTGGTTATTTATATATAATGATGTAGCTACTTGAAAATTAAGAAACAAATATATCACGAGAATATAATTTTGAAATTTTTTATTCTTTATTGTTTTAGGTTGCATTCATTTTGAATGCATTATCCCGCCTCTTCATAATCTTCAAAAATGAAATGTGATTTTTTTAGTCATAACGTTGATTAAATACGGATATTGACATGTAATGATATTGATAATGTGTTAAACAAAATGAATGCGACTTCTTTCTAATTAGTATTGTAAATGCAGTTGAATAATTGTATTTATTATTTTTAAATAAAAAATTCACTTTACTAATCAACATTAACATACTTTATCTGATGAAAATAAATATTACAGATAACTTCCTGCAGTGCCTTTTTCTATATTTTTAGAATTGTTTGATGTTAGTATTATAAAGGTACTTCATTTTACTCAAACAAGATCCAGGTTTTATTCGTTAAATCATGAAAAAATTCATCTTGCAAACTTTCATATACACTGTTAAAAAAACAGTTCAAGGTTTAACCAAAATTTGGAGCTTTGTTTGAGCTTTACTGAAGTTGCACCAAAGTTTGGTGCGAGGCGAAACAGTTGACTGCTGAGAATAGCAGCTAGCACCAAACTTTGGAGCTTTGGTCCAGAAACGAAGATTTTGGTGCAACCTCCGCCATATTAGATTGGCTTACACACTAACCCTAATCTGCTGGAACATAAAATTTGAAGGTGAGTTTTAACAAATTTTTGAAAGTATGAATTATTTATGTGATATTGCAATAAAACTTTTGATGATTTATGCTCTGAATATTCTTTGTTCATCACTTTGTAGAGCATAGTCAATTTGTCTTTTGAACTCGTCTCGTTTCAGTTAGTTAGGAAATAGACCAATTTTTCATAATGATCTATTTTTGAAATAATTTAAGACCTACCAACTTCCATAAAAGTAACTTTTAATTTATTAAGTAAACCAACTTTCTCGAGAGATATTTTAAGGCTACTATTTTAATTAATTTTAATATTTATTTTCTAATTATTTAAAGATGGCAATAGTAAATTACTAATATTCCAAAAAGAATATAATTTTGTTATTATTTATATTTTAAAAGTTAGTTGTCTTTATTTAGAATTTTGAGAATTTAATTATTAATAATAAATTAATGAATTTAAAGAATTTTATGTTTAGATTACTTTTTATTGTAGATTTGAGTCTAATTTTCTGCAGCTTTAAATTTCGCGGAAAAACTTTGGGTCAAAAAAAGCTCCCAAGGCAAACCATCAAATGGGATTTTACTGTAGGTGTTAAAATGTACAGAATTTATGTTTTACTTGTATGATTATTGTATTTTAAGTTATTTTAATTTCTTTACAGCATCCTGAATTCGTAACATCTGTTCTTGGATGACTGACTGTTCAGATATTCATATTTCGACTCAAAGTAAGCATGTTCTTCGTTTATGGTTTACTTCAATTGGCTTATCACGTACTTCTATTTATTGTTTTTCAGAGATGCAAAAGGTTTTTAATTATGAAGTTTATTTTTCAATTTAACCTTTCAAAAGGAAGTGGAAAAACAATCATGTCATTTTACAAAAAAAATGGATTTTGGATTCAAAGGGATTGTCCACATTAACTAAAAAATGTTAAATTTTAAGTTAACTTTTTTGGGGCCCAAGTATTTCATGATTCCTCTGGAGTAAGTGGGCCAAATTCGTAATACAACCTTGCATAATTTAACGACATTCCTTTCTTTCAGTAGGTCGAAATATGTACAGTCTTCAATATTTACATATTACTGTATTTTAAGTAATTGTAATTTCTTTACAGCATTCTTGATTTCTGACAAGGTTGTGTTCTTTTCTACCAATGTTATTTCAGAAATTTGTACTTGGGTTCAAAGTAAGCAATCTGTTTATCTATGGTTTACTTAAAAGGCCAAATAATGTACTTCTATTGTTTCTGTAACTTATTTAATTAAGAGAAGTTTAATTATTCAGTAGGTAATACCTTGACTAACGCAAACATACAATTCCAGTTTTTCTAACCTTTTCTCAAAAATAACTTTCTAATACAGTAAAACCTCTCTTGAGCGACCACCCCATGAAAAATCGGTCGTTAAAAGGGGGTTGCTCAAAAGGGGTCATCTTAAAAATAGAAAGAGATTACTTTAGAACTTACTCAAAACATTTTTCAAACATTTAGTGATAAAAAAACACTAAAAAAGCTTATTATAGATTTCCACATTCCATGAAGTTTGCCGATTTAATCATTATGCGCTTTAAGGCACATCTCTAAAAAAACATTGCAGTCTCAACCATGTTGAATATTTCATTGTGTTCATAGCTAGCTTAAAGAAATGGTAGTGTTATCATTTTCCAATCTTGAGATATTTTTAATAATTTCTTGTTAGAACAAACGTGGTTTTAAAAAACTCTGTTCTGAATTATCTCAATCTTCTCAAATGGTACTTATTTAATATGGAATTGACTTATTAAATGAATGAATTTTTAGAATTGATCTAACTTGATCCACAGTAAAAAATTTAACTAAAATTAAAATTTTTATTTTTAGCCTTTTAATGTGACAAAATCATCTTTATTTTCAATCACATTCGTATCAGATTGAAAAAAAAGTATCAGAGCAAAAAAGACATAAAAGAATTGCTCTTCGTCCATAACTTTGAATTTTAATACAAAAACTCCGGTTTATTGGTAAAAAAAAAGAATTTAAGAAAAAGATAAGAATACAAAAATGTAATTCAAATTGTAAAATTGTAAAAAAATATATAATTGTTTGGATTATTTTTACGTTTAATAATAATATGATGACCCGGTTCTAGTTATGTTTTTTCCCCTTTCCTAGCCTTAAAAAACAAAAAAAAAATTCTGAATTAAAAAAACTGGTCGCTGGGAGGGGTTTTAATGGTCGCTATTTGGGGTTTTAACATTAGGATAACAGGGGAAAAATCGGTGTCTTCAAAAATCCGGTCGTTAGAAGGAGTGGTCGCTATATAGGGGTGGTCGCTCAGAGAGGTTTTACTTAGTTGTAAAAGAAGGTATATGTATATCTATATTTGGTACTTTCGTAATAGCCGGGCATGTGAAGTGTTTTCTGATAAATCGGGAAAAATATGAAAATAGAAAAATTAAAATATCCCATTTAGCAGTGTTTCTTTCAATATTTTTGTTGTTTTTATGAGTAATTAATGAAACATTGCCAACCATTAGCAAGATGTAAATCTGGTTAGTCATAAAGTAACATGTGTTTTTCATTGATTAGTTGACAAATTTTGGTTTGTATGTATTATCTTATCCCATTGAATGCCAGTTTCAGTAACATAGTAGTTAATGGGTTTTGGCTATTCATTTTGGATTAAAAGGGCATAGTCAATAGCAATGGGGAAGAACCTAAATTTTTAGGAATATTTTTTATATTTGGCATCCAAAATAACTTGGTGAATGGTGATATTTAACGAGACAGTTAATGGTTTCATTGTAATTAAAGTTTCTTATATTTTGCAGCTTCTATAAATTGTTTGCTTCTAAGACTTTTTCTTTTCTGTTAGGTCTGAAGGTCAGTATTTTGAAGTAAGTATACTAAATATTAATTAAGCGGGAAAATCCTGCATGTTCCTGAATAATTTGTAAAAAGATAAATTTGTTTTAAAACTTAAAATTAGTACTTAATATTTTTAAAATTTTGAAGTTTTGCTTGAAATGAATGTAAGCATTTTTACTCTCCTGTCAATAGTTATGGAAAATAGATATTGTTAATTTTCACTTTAGGTATTGATTAAACTATTTTTGGAATTTGCAATTGAATTTTGTGGATTGAGAACTTTTTTTGGAAATAACTTTTTATTTAAAACTTCCATCTTAGGCAATTTAAGTGATTAAGTCATCACGGTCACTTTTTCTCAGCTCTTTAGTTTTATATTACTGATAAACACTGATTTGATTTATGATACATCTATTAAGTAAATTGCTTTATTTTTTATGAAATAATTGTAATGGATGGTTTATTTTTTTCAGATTTCAGGCGATGCCCCAACTGTTGATTTCCTGGAGTTTCCTCACCCAAGATTAATCATTAACGGGGATATCGTTGAAGGACTTTCCGATTTTTATGTTGTTTCAAAAATTAAAGTCAATGGCTTATTGTACAAACCAGGCTTGTGTGTTCTAGAAAGTTTTAAAAATGATGAGCCGGTTTTTTGTAAAATTATTTTAATACTTGTCAAAGATGAAAATGTCAAATTGGTTTGCCATTCATATAGTTCTGAAACGGCTTTTCATATTTTAGGCTATAAGCTGCTTGAAATGATGAATATAAATATTTTTTCTTATAATTCATTGCTAGATAAGTACCCATTAACTATATATAAGTATAAAGGTGAGTCTGTAATAATCCCAAAATGCCAGTTATTTGAGTTGATTCATAATGCTAATCTTGACATTTTATTTCATGTAACTGTATAGTAGTGGATCCAAGGAGGGGGCCATGGCTAAAACTGGCAAAATTTGTATTTAGAGTGATTGTGTTTCTTTGTAAGAATTTTATTATGAAAAATTGGGACTCTGTAAGGTCTAATAGCAAAATCCTTGTAGCAACAAATTGATTGTAATAAAAAATAGTAGTAAAAAATTTATCCTTGTAGCAAAATTCTTTTATCAGCTGACAATTACCGAATATATTAATAAATATGTACTTATCCAAAACATTAAATATCCTGCAATATTGGAAAGTAATAACACCGCATATTTATACTTAAACCATATCCAGCTTTTTCTCAATCTTGCTTTGTAAACAATGTTTGCATACCTAATTATGTATTCGGCACACTTTAAAGAATAATTCTTAAGTATAAATTATTTTAAGCTATTTCTGTGTTTAAAATGACAAAATTTGTATTTAGAGTTATTATTGAGTTTAGGATCATATTTGTAGCAAAAAATTTTCATCTGCATTTTTATCAGCTAGCTGAGCTAACCATTACATAAATTTCCCATAAAAATTAATCTGGTCATTGAAATAAATAGATTTTATGTAGTATTGAAAAGTGAAATAATACTCTAAGATTTAATTTTTAAGTATTTTGTATAAAATTATTACATTAAAAAATTACTTTTTGAAAATGCATCTTCTCACTCAATATTTATATTTTGGTGTTGTGATTTTGTTCACTTAAAGTTTGAAACTATACTCTGATTAAACTTATTTAAAACGTCATTCAACACTTAAAAATGAACAAACTATATCCTCAAAAGTATAAAAGTGTACCTAACTATCAAAGCAATAGATTTGGTTCAAGGTAGCACCATAATACGGTAAAAATAAAAAATCTGAATTTGGTCCGACTTGGCACCATAATATGGTGTTCGCTAAAACATCTGATTTGGTTCAATCGGGCTCCATTACGCGGTACTCCCCAAATCAGTTATTTTGGTTCAATCGGGCTCCATTACGCGGTGCTCCCCAAATCAGTTATTTTGGTTCAATCGGGCTCCATTAGCGGTGCTCCCCAAATCAGTTATTTTGGTTCAACTAAGCTCCAACACGCGGTGCTCGCCAAACCAGTTATTTTGGTTCAACTTGGTACCATACTATGGTGACTGCCAAAAAGTGGGATTTTGGTTCAACCCGGTTCCATATGTTGGGGACAGCTAGTTTGAAACCAATAATTGGTGAAAGAGTGAACCTTTTTTTCTAACAGTGTAGGTTGACAAAAAATTAACCAAATACAGTATATAAAAATTGGGGGTTTTCTTTCACATAATTTTACACCAAAATTATGTTTCACCAGCATCTAAACCTAGTACAAAAATGTGTGCTGTTACTGTTATATGCAGTACAAATTCAATTTATGGGATTGGACTTGTTGAAGCATCTATATCAAAAAAGGGTTTACAGTTACTCCACACGTTTCGTTATTTGGTATTCATGCAGACGGAGTACGTGCCAATGCGATTTTTATGAGTATGAAACCGCCTTCCATGTATACGAACGAAACTTTTTTCTTCTATTGCCATGTTCCTTTTCGCACTATTTGAACGCACACAATAGAAAGGGGAGTTACGTTACAGTAGCAAATGGTTCGGGGGTCAGGGAGGAAGTTTTCCCCCACCGAAATGCACAGTTTGAAAAGTCATTAATCTTGCCATTGTTGCCTTATTATAATGAAGCTGTGAAAAGGAATTCTGCACAAGTTAAACATAGAGTCCCAGCTGTCATGTATGATGCATGTGCGCCAGTGATTTATTGTGAGGCTCCTGAAGTTTCGGTTATGAAGTGGAAAGTTCGTGACACATCTGGTTTTATGGGGTGACAAGTTTAATTAGTGTGACTTCACCTGGTGCCGAGTCAAAAAGTTGCCCCAAATAGTCGGTTTCCTATTTTTGCATGCGGTCTGAATTTTTTATGGTGATTTCCAACCAAACCAAAGTTGTTTCTCTACGTTAAGAGCCATTGTTATAAAAATTGTGTTTTGTAAAATTCACGTTATACATCTGAAACATCTTTCGCCAAGTGTTTAATTTTCCTTTCCACCTTTAATTTTCTTTATTCAACCTTTCCCTCACCGTTTATTAATTTGGTATTTTTCCGTTAACTATCCCGATAAAAATTGCCAAATAGTTTTGAATACCAAAAACTGCAAGCCGACAAATTAAAGCAGCGTAGTTATATTAATGACAACAATAAAAAAAATTGATGGTATTTTTAACGGATCCTGCGTTTATAAATAAAATACTGTTTCTTAATGTCATGATGACTTCAAACTATTTTCACATGAAGCTATTACTACCAACTCCTAAAAACAAGTAACTAGTAGAATTGAAATGACAAAAAGAGAGAGAAGTGAAAGGGTAGCCATTTGTGGAAGATAGAAATAGCACATCCTGACATCCAGGTGTAACTCTCATAAACATTCCTTTCGGGTCAGATGCAGCTTCCCAAAATGGAGGTGAAAACGATGCAACCAAATCTGAAAACCCGTCAACCAAATAATCGATCCAGTAAAATAAAACGGGGTTTCAAGAGCACTCGTTTTCCAGTTGATTTTTGTGTATTCATCCCAGTTTTTGATTTACATCCACTGCAAACAAAATTTTAAAACTTGCTTCACTTGATTGCTATCGTTTTTACCTAGTTTTTTAAAGCTGCATCTGGCCCTTATGTCCTCCAAATTTAGCTATTTATACACATGCGTCCTCTTTCGATTCCAGCTGTAGGGGTAATGCCTCTATGGGTAATGCATCTCGAAACAGAATACCTAGATTAAAGCACTCTCGAGTGTTGGGTTACCCCTCACTCTTTCTATGCAGAACTTTGCATTGTGTTGTAGTAGAGCCGGCTCCCTCCTCTATGAAACATATTTTGCATTTCTTTTGTGCAGGTTTTAACTTTGCGTAATTATTGACACGCGATACATAGGAGGGAAGGGTGAAATATATATCCCCTCTTTTTTTGAATGTCGTTGTTGGGGATGTAAATTTGGATTAACGTCGTTTTTTGAAAGGGGGTTACTTATGTAATGAAATTTATGCCCGAAAAATACGTTGGGTAATTTTGAAGTTTTTTTTAACGATAAATATGAAACTTTAAAGCTACATCTGAGGTTTAAAAGTATAGGTATGTGAACCAAAACAATATGTACGTTGTTCATCAAGGGTAATAAAACGATCAAATTACTAACTGATGTGAATCCTTTTTTTGCATGAAAAATTGCCAAATTGCTGATGATATCTTTAGATATGAAATTGTGTTTGTTATTTACAATGTATTACACTTTTTTTCTTAATTTTCAGTAAAAATTTCTATAATAATAAAAATTGTATGAAAAGTTTCCAAAAAAAACCTACTTCAAATTTGTGTATTAGTTTAATCTTTAATTACAATATTATCCTTTATCCTTCATGAAATCCTATTTAATATGTATGCAACTTAGAAGAATATATGACTTCTCTCGAATACTTCAATATAAGGAAGATTTTATTGAAAAATACGCAAGAGATTAAACTTTTAGTACATTTAAAAAGCAAATTTCAAGCAAAAGCATAAAAAGCCTATTAAAAGCATATGTGTATTAGTATTAATTATTTACTTAATATTATTGTTTAATTATTTATTTGAAGTCAGTACATTTAACCTTAACCGCAATAGATTCTTCATATTTTCTGAATGTGGTTACTAAAGAATTTATTATTAATTTCAGGGGTTTCCTTGACCATTCCATCAACTGACTTAGGACTTATTCGACATTCAAGACGGGATCTAGGGCTCTGAAAACATCAAAGAGCGCCACCTACATCTTCCATCCTCTCAGAAGAATTTCGCTTTATGGCGGTTTGTTCGGCTCCGGAGAAACGCCCTCCTCGCCACCATGATTTACCGTCCCACAGACTCCATTGTTTCCGGACCACGGGACAAAATGAGCGATAATTGAGTCACGCAAACTGAAGTGAGGAGAGTCGTTGTCCGGTTTATGCACACAGCCATGACCGTGACCCATGGAGCCCTCGGAGGTAGGCAAGGTCGATATTTTAATGCGTAAAAAAAGACGATTGTCACAATGCCTGATGCTGACCACTCTTGTTGTATGTGTGGAAAGGGCATGTTGCGTTTTGTGTGTGGAATGGAGGTTGTTTCCGCTTCGAGGCAATTGTCCGTACGCGCCCCGACAATATTTGGAAATGGAATGCTCACGAGGGTGGATGTGGAATGCCAATGACAGGATGTGGAAAAGGTCGTTTGGGGGATGTATTGAAAGCTGCTTGACGTGTGTTGAAAAAGCGTTTTTTTTTCTATCTGATGGTTTATTATTGTTAGAATCGGATTCTGCTGAGTGAGGGTATCTGATTTTTTTAACGTTAATTTGCTTTTGTTAAAAATACAATGGTTTTTCAGGGGTGGGAATATGTTTTTGCCTATAGAAAGTGAAATTGGAGTTTGTGTTTTGTTTGAATTCGTGATTAATTTTTTTTGAAGTTAGAGTTTGAAATCCGGATTTAAGGGAGGTTATAGAGGAACAAACCTTAAACTTTTTCAGCATATTCCATTTTTTAAGGTAAAGAAGATATTCAAAGCATTCTGGAACATCATGTCCCGCCAAAGTTGAACCCCTAGGGTCTTCCTTCTAAATCCTCCCATGCCCTGGGGACTCTTTACCACCCAATAAACAAATAACTAAGCCATAAATATTAAGACTGTGAGTGATTTTTTATAGTTTCTCGAATTTATGGATTATTCCTATAACTAACTCATGAACTTCTTGTAACTAAACGATATTTTTAACATTCTTTAACACAAAGATTCAGGTTTGACCCCTGTAGAAGTTCTAGAGAGAATTCAATAGAGGAGGCTAGTTTCACTCACCCGATGGATAGAAAAACACGGTCTAAATACCCTCAAGTAATTAAAATGCCCCATTCAAAACAGCCAACTCCCTTCATTACAACAAGCGAATGCTCAAATCACTGACCACTGACCAGTCGCCGCAGAAAAGAACCCCATTCCATTCTCTCACTCCGTTAATTCCCCGTTTCCCGGAACACCTATTATTCTCTTTTTGTCGTCAGGACTGTCATAAAATCCCCACAATAATAAAAATAATAATAAAGATCCTCTCCATTGAGTGAGTGGTCTGTCTCATTCGGCAGGAATGCGGGAGCACTCTCGGTGCCTAGCGGAGCGGGAGGGTCAGTGTCATTCCTTTTTTCCACCCACGCATGCCGTGAGACCCCCCCACATGGTGTCTTTTGTTGTAGGAATTGTCGGATATAGATGTGAGGGGTCTTTTTTCATAGGATTGTATCTGATGTTGGCAGGGACTTTTATTTATACTGTTTTTATGGCCATGTTTTGGAGGAGTGTCAGACACTGGAGTCGGGCTTGGGAAAATGTCGTTTAGTGTCCCCCGCTCTTGTAGATTGTAGAATGGGAAAGGTGTTGCTTTTGTGTAAAATATGTTTTATGTTGTGATATGGTTTATATATGCTCGGGGGCCAACTGCTATAAAATATTTGGAAGTGACTACTTCCCCTCCGCGAGCTTTAGGGGTCCCCCCACAAAAGTTTTACGTCGAGTACTCTTCAAAAATAGAATTTGGAATTAACGACCGCTGCATGCATTTTTATTTGAGTATTATGGTTATCTTTTTTATGCAATATCTTACTGGAATTTATGCGGATTTTTTTAATCGACATGTACGGGTATTCATTGTTAAAAATATTGCCACTTACTTGCCCTTTTATTGGGGGGTTGATATTACCCTGGTTTCTTTTTTAAACTCGTTTAAGTTGTGTGATTTTGTAGTTATTACATAAAACTCTGCCTGTTCTAACTATTGCTTGTCTCTCTATTTGTATTATAAATTTTTTGCACACTTGCAAAGCTATCAAATGTTACATATTGATAAAATCGTAACTAAAATGTAGCATGACAGATTTTGATGATAAAATAAATAAAGAAAATAATAGAATTTAATTAATGAATGAAATTTAAATGGAAAAAATCTCACGGTTGTTTTGATATCTTTCGTTGCATCAAATTTTAGTACAAAAGAGTAAAACGATTTGTCATGTTCTTTCCTGATAAAACTTTCATCTTTGATGGGTAATCCCATTACAATCACCCATATTGCGTGGTATTACTAAGTAATTTCTCTCTGCTAAGGAAAGAGTTTAATCAACAAGGTTAACCGAGAAATCACGGGTAAAGAATGCTCTTCTCTTATTGCGACCCAGGCCCGGACTGGCCCGGGTGGCTACCTGGGGAAAGCCAGGCAGACAGGGGCCAAATGAATTGGGGGCCAAACCATTAACTTCATCTTATTTTTAAGAGTAGTTCAGAAAAATTAGATCTTCAGCAAATCCAAAATGAGCAATCCCAAGAAACTAGCTTTTTCCAAATCCTCAAAAAAATCTTCCAAACAGAGCTAACATTGCGTACCCCGATATGCATGGGGCGAATTCATTCATTCTCCAGCGTAAAATGGTCATCTTATCATGCAGGTGTCCTCTGCACAAAGGTCCGAAGAAGACGGCTTAGCGACTTCCTGTGATAAAATAAACTACTGTCGTCTAATTTCCAGGAATTTTCTGGGGAAGGACCCACAGACCCCCCTTTGGTACTTGGACCTGTAATATTTACAAGTTTTTTATAATACGTTCGTCAAAATGCAAAAATTCCTCCTACCAAGTAAATGTAATAAATTCGTAAAAAAAGGTATGCTCGAAATTCTGATTAGGTGTACCAAAATTAGTTAAACCTGGGTTTTAGATCTAAATTTCCAAAAATTTTCTGGGGGAGATACCCCAGACCCCCCTTTAAGTATTTCCAGTACGACTTCAATAACCTTTTTATATTATGATCATTCATAAGATTCAGTTTGATTTGGAACATTCTTAGCCCCCCCAAAAAACACAAATCCTTCATCCGCCACTGCCTTTTCGACACAAAAATCCGTATAAGAAGAAATGTTGAGTGAAAAAAGGGGGCCAACATGAAGTTTTCCCGCCGGGGCCAACTACTAGCCAGTCCGGCCCTGTTGCGACCCACAGACTATCATTCCGGATTACTCTCTAAAAATATTTTATATCGATTTTTGAATTTAGATCTTGGCAATTCCACATCTAACTGACTGACATTTTTTAAGGAAAACACTAAGTATTTCGTTATTTTCTTCCCAAAAATCTCTGTATAAATAAAAGGCTAACGGGCGATGTGTGTGTGTATGTATGTATATATGTATGTATGTATGTCCGGGGTAATCTCTTGAAATAGACCACGGACCGAAACCAAACTCGACGTATAGACGTATTCCGAGTCGGGGAGTAACTTGGGATAGTTTTCAAAGCTTTAAAATCGAATAATTACGAGTAGTTAACGAATTTATAGCCCGAAACGCTTATTTCTCCATTTCTCTACCAGAGCAGATCTGCTCGACTCACTATTGTAAACGAGATGAAAAAAAACCTCGAAAATCAAATATTTTAACAGGAAAAACTCGATAATTGTCCATTTAAAAAGGATATAAGTTGTGAAAACGCTAAAATAAATTCAAATAATTTATTTTCAAACGTTATTTTCCTTTATTTCAAGATTTTTTCCTTTAAAATTTAAATATTTATGGAAAAGTGTAAATTTTCTTCATGGAAAACGACTTGAAAATAAAACTAAAACATTGTTTCCAATGAAGCGGTTCACTAGACTTTTAAATTTTTATTATTGTTTCAAATTAGTTATTTTTATTCACTAGACTCATTAATTTACTAGGAAACATTGCCGAGAACACCGGGAAAAGGAAAATTACCGGGAACATTGGGATAGGAAAAAAAAGTACCGGGATTACCGGGACATGAAAATTACCTCGATCAGCGGGATAGGAAAATTATCGGGAACATCGGGATAGGAAAAGTACCGGGAACATCGGGATAGGAAAAAAAGTACCGGGATTACCGGGACATGAAAATTACCTCGATCAGCGGGATAGGAAAATTATCGGGAACATCGGGATAGGAAAAGTACCGGGAACATCGGAATAGGAAAAGTACCGGGAACACCGGGATAGGAAAATTACCGGGAACACCGGGATATGAAAATTACCGGGAACACCGGGATAGGAAAAATTACCGGGAACATCGGGATAGGAAAAGTACCGGGAACATCGGGATAGGAAAATTACCGGGAACACGGATAGGAAAAAGACGTCTGGGATACCGGGATGATTGGTAATTGCTGATTTAAAAATTATAAATATATTTTTAAAAAATTTTATTTAAAAAATATATATACACTCCACCCGTGCAAGGCCGGGCATATCCGCTAGTCTCTGTATAAATAAAAGGCTAACGGGCGATGTGGGTATGTCCGGGGTAATCTCTTGAAATAGGCCACGGACCGAAACCAAACTCGACGTATAGACGTATTCCGAGTCGGGGAGTAACTTGGGATAGTTTTCAAAGCTTTATAATCGAATAATTACGAGTAATTAGCGAATTTATAGCCGAAAACGCTTATTTCTCCATTTCTCTACTAGAGCAGATCTGCTCGACTTACTATTGTTAACGAGATGAAAACCTTCAAAAATTAAATATTTTAACAGGAAAAACTCGATAATTGTCCATTTAAAAACTATATCAGTTGTAAAAACATCAAAATAAATTCAAAAAAATTATTTTGAAACGTTAGTTTCCCCTATTTTAAGATATTTTCCTTTAAAATTTAAATATTTATGGAAAAGTGTAAATTTTCTTCATGGAAAACGACTTTAAAACAAAACATTGTTTCAAATGAAGCGGTTCACCAGACTTTTAAATTTGCTAGATCTTTTATTATTGTTTCAAATTTGTTATTTTTGTTCACTAGACTCATTAATTTACTAGGAAACATTGTCGAGAACACCGGGAAAAGGAAAATTACCGGGAACATCGGGATACAAAAAAAAGTACCGGGATTACCGGGACATAAAAATATCCTCGATCAGCGGGATAGGAAAAGTACCGGGAACATCGGGATAGGAAAATTACCGGGAACACGGATAGGAAAAAGACGTCTGGGATACCGGGATGATTGGTAATTGCTGATTTAAAAATTATAAATATATTTAAAAAAAATTTAATTTTAAAAAAATATATACACTCCACCCGTGCAAGGCCGGGCATATCCGCTTCATGGAAAACGAGTTGAAAATAAAACATTGTTTCAAATGAGACGGTTCACTAGACTTTTCAGTTTACTAGATCTTTTATTATAGTTTTAAATTTGTTACTTTTTGTTCACTAGACTTATTAAATTACTAGACTTTTTATTATAGTTTCAAATTTGTTACTTTATTAAGATGAAAAAAGACACCGGGATAGGAAAAAATTACCGGGAACACTGGGATAAGAAAAATTACCGTTACTTTATTAAGATGAAAAAAGACACCGGGATAGGGAAAATTACCGAGAACACCGGGATAGGAAAAAATTACCGGGAACACTGGGTAAGAAAAATTACCGGGAAATGAAAAATTATCGGGACCACCGGGATATGAAAGAGGCGCCTGGGATAGTGGGATGATTGGTAATTGCTGATTTAAAAATTATTAATATATTTTGAGAAAATTTAATTTAAAAAAATTATACACTCCACCCGTGCAAGGCCGGGCATATCCGCTAGTAAATTATAAAAAAATCCTTTTCCACCCAGGTTATTGCTTTCTTGTTAGCTAAATCTAATGGCACAATTCAATTTTCAAAATATATTTTTATTTATTTTTAAAATTTTTAAAACAAAATGGCAACTGACTGACATAAATGTTTCATAAATTAGATTTAGCAAACAAGAAAGCAATAAACTGGGTCATGGGCGTAGCCAGGGTTAAACTTAGGGGGGCAAGCAGGGTCAACTTTTTTATGTTTGTAGAGATCAATTTTAAAGCCCAGTGAGAGACCCGTCAAGTTTCAACATGGGATCCTCCCCCAGAAAATTTTTGGAAATATGTATAACCCTAAGAACATGGTTTTAAACTGTTTTTTGGTACACGCAATCGCAAACACAAATTTTGACCTACATTTTGAGGTATAATTTTGGTTTTAATGAACTTATTACAAAAAATTTTGAATAATAAAAGATTAAATACTAAAGGGGGGCCTGGTGGCTCTCCCCTAGAAAAATTTTAAAAATTTGACCCTAAAATACCGGGTTTTAACTTAAATAAAAGTAAAGTAAAAGTTAATTACTCAGGACTTAGGGGGGGGCAGCTGCCCCTCCCTGCCCCCTTTGGCTACGCCCATAAACTGGGTGGAAAATGTTTTTTTATAATTTATTTTTGGTAAGAAAATTACAAACTACTATACGGTGTTTTTCTTAAAAAATGTCAGTCAGTTACCCGTGGAATTGCCCATCTATTACTTTTACTGGAAAAATGCAAAAAATGCATTTTCTGTTTTCAAAAAATGCTTAACCCGTTTCTTATGCGTACGGAAAATTCTCATCAACAAACCACAGAACCCCAACCACCACACCAACTTCTCCAAAATTATATTCTTCCCGCCTCCGTGCGTCTCTCCACGCGCGCATTCCGTCTCCTCAATTAAACCCCCGAAAAACCGCGTCATTTGCATGAGCTCGCCAAGGTCCGCTTCTCGGAATCCCGACACAGAAAAAAAATCTTAAGAAGATGGCTGCTTTGTGCGCCGCCCTAATGAAATGCCCGAGACGTCATTACGAAGTTGTCACATAAATCAGTCCGAGATGTGTTATCGAAGCAATCATGCAGGGAATTACGATAATGGCGGTCCTCTCTCTCGTTTAATTAATCCGAGGGTGAAATGAGGGACCACAGGGTCCATTAGTTGAATAGGTACCCGATTCTATTGAGTCGTGTTTTTAATACTATATTTCAATTGCACAGTGTTTATGTAAATAATACCTGTAAATCTATTTTATATGACTCATATATTTTACAGGAAAAATATGTTCTTAAAAAACAGTTTTATTCCGTTAGTACTTCTCAAACTGGTTTAAATTCCCACACTCGCCATTTAATAATCAACAACGACTGATGCATAGAGCAAGTTTTAAAACACTATCGGTTTCTCCTATATTGATAAATCCATGAAGGATAAATCAGTATGATAATATCGCTACCTCAGAGCAACAGTGGGGGACATCTACAAAACATGCTACTTTTGCACTGAAATCTACATCTGCAATATACTTGAACACCATCATAACCTTAAAACACAAAAAATGGAAGATGTCTCACTGTTGCTCTGAGATAGTGATATGTAATGCTCCATCATTTCGTTTGTGTCGCTGTATGAAGCTGTGACAGTACTTAATTATTTCTCAAACAAACGTAGAAATGCTAGTTTTACATGAACTTAATAAATGCAGAATTAAATAAACGTGTTACCAGTTAATTCTGAAATCAGGCTGTTAAAACAGTTAAAATTCCGTAATGTAGACAGAAGTAGACTATTAAAAATGGAAAGTCTGCAAAAGATCACAGAAGATATATCTGTGAAATGAATAGGAAAAAACTAGCGCATTGCAGTGGCGGATCCAGGATTTGGTTTTGGGGGGGGGCTAAGAATTTTCATAATCCAATTGAGTCTTATTGTTAATGGTAATACGGAAAAGGTAATGAATTATCTTACTCAAACCACTAAAAGGGGGGGTCTGGGGGTCCTCCCCCAGAAAATTTTTGGAAATTTAAGTCAAAAACCCCACTTTTTCAACTCGTTTTGGTACGCCTCATCCGAATTTCGGATATTAATTTTTGTGTTTTGACAAACTTCGTAAAATATCAGACGTTTTGGGGGGGGGCTTCAGCCCGAAAGCCCCCCCCGTAAATCCGCCACTGGCGCATTGGTTGACGTTTTGTTTATAAATTCAACTTATTTTTTACAGTGTATGATGACTTTAAGAAACAAATTCAAATTCAGAATAAAAATTTGGCAATATATAAAAGTCTTGCTTATTAAAGGGGTTATTATATCAGTCATTTTGGGTGTAGAAATTTGCCTCCCCAGTGAAAAATGTAGGAATAAAACTTAGGAGCAATAGATATGAAATCCGTTTTTAAGAGTTTTAGTAAGAGAAGTTGTATGGTTAAATGAAGATCTTTTAGCACACTCTCTATGGGATTTTTTAAAGTTCATTTCAGGCTTTATTTAGGTAGGTTTGAAACTCCGTCTCATACAGACATTGAAGCAATGTTAACCTATTATGGAGACTGCGAAACCATTGAGATATTGAGATAAATTGCAGCTCTCTTAGCTGCAGAATACGGAACTTAATAAATTATTAATTTAAAATTAAAAGAGATGTTGAACAAGATCAAAAAACTTCAACCAGAAAAAGGAGTGCATTATCACAATAAAAGTTGAAAAAGTATTTTATCAATACGTAAATGGTATTTTCCTATATCGCCGCTAGTAGCGCTTTAAGCCGTTTTACAGCAGTTCTTTTATCTATTATATGGCTTTATTCTATGCAAGGAGTGGGGAGGACTTAAGATAGTGTATTGTTGCCCCTGCATTTTGGTTTATTTTATGGGAAAGGTTTGGAAAATTTCTCTCACATGCAGGTCCCTCTAACTTCACCATAAAAGTACCCATCAACATTCAAAACCAAGCTAACCTGCCTCTCTCGAAAAATAATCAACGTAATACCGGCAAAGCGTGAAATTGCCGAAAATCGACAATAAGGGCAATTTGGGACAAGCGGCAATAAATAGAACTCTCGTGCCTAAAGCAGGGACGTGATTCACCGTGTCAATGGGTTCGAAGGAATGGAAACATCATCGCTTCATCGAGTAGTCGTGATAAACTGCGGTCTTTCGAATCAATCTTTTCAGAGCTCGAGTGAAACCTGTCGATACTATCTGATAAGTGTTATTTTACAATGGAAAGGATTGCTATTCTAATATCGGGTCAACCGGATTTTCGTGGAGTAAAATTGATATTTATTCTGCAATTATTTGCTCATCCCGCGATATGCACGCGATGTGATTGACCGGGCGTGTGTAACTTTTGGGAAGTGGAATTCCGTGTTTGCGTATTTTGACGTTGTCTGAAATGATTCAAATTGGAATAAGGTTTACCCTATCTCATTGTATGACCCAAAACCAAGTTGATTTTACGTAATGTACTGTAAAAATGAATGATGTAAATCTTTGATATTTTTACTCTTCTCATCCCCTTACTTTCTACAAATTATCAGTTTTCAAACATTGGAGGGGTACCCAGTCACACTAAATAATTTTTAATAGCAGCAGTGGTTATTGATGCGCCAAACAAATCTTTTTACAAGATAGTTTTTGTTTTTGCTTTAATTTGTAAAAAGATTAAATATGAATTTAAAACTTGCATGTCACAGTCATTAATAATTGGTAAACTGAAAACAATCATGAGTGTATTAAAACAACATTGAGGTTATTAATAAATTTGCACTTAAGGCTGTCTTTAGAAGAAGTAGTTTTAATTTTTTATGTTTGGAAAAGAAGAACAAGAATCAAAATTTATATTCCTTCTCAGAATTTGAGAAAAAATATATAGTGTCCGTTTTAAAAGGATACTATATTCAAAATAACCTGAAAACGTGACGCTTTTGTTGTTTTAGTAGACTTGGACATTATAAAAATAGTCGAGATGAAAATGTTCAGATGACAAATTTTTTAAATGAACTGTTTCATGGAAGATTTTATTTTTCGAAGGGATAGTGATAATCCTGAAAAATTAGCCTTATTCCTCTATCGTTTACTTAACACTAGCTCATGCTGTTGGTGAAGGCTTTGTGGGAAAAAATAAAAACAGTCCCTCTAATCCGAAGTAAAGTTGTCCATTATGTTGTCGAGGAAAAGCAAAACGCTTTCGCGAACAAACTTAAGAAGAAAGCTCCTCAAACATTCCATTTTTCATTCCTTTTGTCACTTTTAACACGAAAATTTTCTCGTTCTGTCACGGTATGAAGCTTGGAAAGGGAGTTATTTGGATTTTGTTTGCGGTATGTGGTTTTATGACTGCTCAGTGGATGATGGAATGCTTGTAGTATAGCAGCTGTTGGAAGTGGAGTGCACCCCATGTTTAGTAAATTGGGAGATACTCCCAAGTTTGTTAAATATTTAGCAAACAGGGACATAGCCAACATGCTGCAACAACAAGTGTAAACATGCACTGGAAAAAGTGACTGCTGAAATTTGTATGAGATTCTTAAAAGCCTAAAATTTAATATATACGGCTTAAGGAGCATGTTACCCCTCAAAGTTTTAACCATTTCTCTAATTTAATTTCAAAAAAATATTACGTTTTATAAATTATGGAGACCTTTATAGGATTCGAATCTTGATTAGCTCTTAAAGTACCCAAAATCTCAAACCAAATTTAGTTCTAAATTTAGAACATTAAGATATTGGTACCATCTATAGTTTGAGTCCCACTTCCATTATATCATTGAATACCATGGAATTTTTCGGATTTTGGTCTTCGCACAGTGGCACAGTTAGCATTCAAAGACCCAATGAGGATGAGTAGAAGGGCAGGGCACGTGTCCCCAGGAAAGTTTAAAAAATAATTGGATGAAAATAATTTTTAGCAAATTTTTTAAAAACTACATGGATATAAAAATGTAAAATTTTACATACTATTAATAAAAATATTTTAAGAATATTTTTCTATTAATTAAGAATAAGAGAAGAATTATTTATATAAGAATATATAGTAAAAGAATATTTTTCCCCTTTTAATTTTTTCAAATACTTTTGTGCAAATAGAGGATTGTAAAAGCCCTCCCCTCTGTCTAGATGTCAAGGTGTCAAAGTTAAATCCGAACCAAGAGTTTAAAATCGGTCTGATGGAAATCAGTTAACAACCGCGTTTGCAGCTAGTTGTTAACATTTACTCCGGTGCACTTTGACATTCAGTTTAAGAGCTTGAAAGGTGAAACAGCTTAAACCGCTAGTTTTTGATGATTGAAAAAAAACTTTCGAGTCAAAGGTCTGCGTGGGCTAGGATTTTGACCCCAGGTATCAGATTCGAAGAAGTGTAAATCTGAACGCAGTAGGCGTCAGGATTGCCCACGAGGGTCTTCGCGTAACTATTGTGCTTGAAGAAGCGTTTTGAAGTACTATCTTTGTATTCAAAAATTTATATAAAAAACCGAAAAGTGGTGGGTGATGTGAACTTAACAAAAGTTATAGTAAACGATTTCGGGAAAGGTCAATCCCTTTGAACTGTATGTGAAACAGAATCGTTATGTATCTACGAAGAAATAAGTTTAAATTTATAATTGATGCCAAAAACATTTTCTGGTACTAATTAACTTTGCTGTAATATTTATCTGTGTTTTAATAGGCATGTTTCTGTTTTTTTATTTTATCATGTTGTAAACAAATATAATATTTTCATATCAGTTATAAATATAATACAAATAATAGATTTAAAGTGGCGTAAATAGAAATTTAGGATGATAATTTTTAGACGAGATAATTTATTAGAAGAAAAAAATAAGCAAAGAGAGGAAGATGTACACCTTTTTTAATTGAGAGTCCTTGATACCTTTACAATTTCAAAGGGCCCCTTATTCATTATAACTAACATTGATATTGATTTCGATTATACGACCCTGATTTTTACAATTTCAAAACTGGTCTTATGCATTATAACTGATATTGGAATTTCTTTCAGTGTAAAACCACGATTTTTAAAATGTTTTTTCTCATGACGAATATAATTAAAAATGCATGATACATCAACAAATATTAATACGTATTCTATTTTCTATACTGAAGTTGTATATTGTATATTATTAGTTTTGCTAGAATTTGAAGTATTCAGAAAAACTAGATGAAGAAAATCTTTCGTGAAATGAAGAAAAGTTTCGTTCGAGGTCATTCAAAAATTACGTCACAAAATTTTCAAAATTAACAAAGTTGCTAATGGTGTCACAAAATGCTTCCTTCGTCTGGTTGCCCCCCTAAACGTGCGATGTAATTTGTTAATTTGTAATATATGAATAGCTTCTGTCTTGTCACATTTCAAATCTTTTACACTTACAAGCCTTGTAACTTTTGATGTGGATACAATGTAAGTATCAGATTATAAATGTCTTCTTTCAACAGTGACATTACTGAGGAGTGATTCCCCATTACGCACGTGCACAAGTAAAATAACATTCCCTATTCTGCAGCAGGGACAGAGTCTTGTGCCCCGCCCTATGAAAAACCTCATTAAAAGACCAGCACAATTCCTTTGTGAGTGTCTCAACCGTTTATTTAATCGCACAAATGAAGTGACACAATGCCTCTCACACACGGGATTAATGACAGGAAAGGTCACGCAATCCTACGAAAACAAATAGCATACGTCTTGGAAAATAATAATACGGCGAGCGTATTTATTATGGGCATGTTATCTGTACGATCTCGGACAATCAATATGTGCCCGCGGATTCTAATTTGATGACCATTTCGTGATGAAATTCGGGTTTTCTTGTTTGATGGTTTAGTCACATAATTTGCATTGGAGTTTAGCGATGAATTGGTTTAGAGCAGAGGTCCCCAATCTTTGGCCTTAATAAGACTCTTCTCGCTACACAGTGTTTAGTTTATAAACGCTTGGCAATTAATAATAAATATGATTGAATGTTTTTCCATGAACTAATTCATGGATTTTAATGATTGAAAACACATTTTGCTTATTTCATAGGTTCTTGCAGTAATATCTGAACCTTTTTAACTTAATTGTGCTCTTTCCCGCAAATTTTTCTCGCTTTAGTACCATTAGACATTTAAACATTGAAAATTTTCATTATCTTTGTCATCCATATGATATCCATATTTTATCATTACTTGGCTCCAAAAAACTATTCTTTGGTAAATGAAGATACTAAGTTAGTAAAATTAAATGTTTTTTTCTTATTCATAATTTCTAAAAATAATTTCAAAATTATCAAAATACTCTGATGACACTCTTAATATTTTTAGTTCAGTTATGCACTATTATTTTTTAGAGAAGCATGGAATCATTTAAATTTTGCATTACTTTCAATGGTAAAGTAAGGAAGGAATATTTGAATATTTCCCCAACCTTAAATTTTTCCTCGTTATTCTCTGGTCATGCTCTTACTTTTTGTGTCATTTTCCAAAATAATTTTTAAAAAATTTGAACCGGTTTTACAATTTTACATAGATAAAAATAATGCTTGCGAAAATTTTGCTGTTATTATGCATATGATTATGATAAAGTTATCTAATGTAAAGTATTCTTGGCTCAAAAATTTTTTTAAGCAACATGTTAAATTAATACTATTACCAAAGCCAACTCCTTTTATTTATTCGGAGGACTCTCAAATTTCAATCTATTCTCCAAAACACCCAAACTCCTTGGCAATCAAAATTTGCCGAATTTTAACTTAAATCCCTTTTTGCACAAAAACAGGGGAAAATGTCATTTTAAACTTCTATTGGCAAGTTCTCAAAAGCATTTTTTTATTTCTTAATTTTTTTATTACAGTCGACTCCGCTTAATGTGATCACATTTTTCCAAGATCGGGATGATAACAATATCCGATTGATAATACTAAGCGGTTCTTAACTATAATAAAGAGTGGCAAACAGCAATACACAAGTGTTTCCATCAAGTCAAGTATTCCAAGTCAAGTCAAGTTTCATTAAGTATTTTTAGTCAATTTTAGGTTTTTTAAAACGGTTTTCCCGTTCGTATTTTGCAACTTTAACATTCTTTAAAAAATATAAAATGGATCTTATAACGGAACTACATTTGATTTTGTAAGTTTTTGCATTAAAATTGGCTTTTCAATGGGGGAAAAAGAAAATTTTAAGGGATTTCACCTGATTTTTATTACATTTAAACTATATGCTGATAACATAAAACGATACATTGTGCGTTGATTTAAATAGGAGTGATCGGGACCAGTCAATTTCGATAACATTATCCGATTGATAACATTAACCGTGATCACATTAAGCGGATTCGACTGTATTTTGTTTCTAGTTTTGGAAGTTTCTCTTTAGCTTAAGTATCCTAAAAACATTAATTTTTATGTGAAATCTATTTACGGCACAAGTCTCCCTGATATTTATTCTACAACGTTAGCAGCTATGCTTTTTAGGCATAAAGAGCCCAGGGCAACCTTGGAGCAATGCAACACATGTAAATTAAACCGGGAGTTGGTACGTGAGGAATTCCTTTTCTTCATGGCAGTCCTTTGAACTTTTTCCTTTCTTAGGAGAACTGATGTTTCCATGCATGTTCTCTTTGAGAACTCCCATCTCCCAACAAAGGAAACAAACTTCTTCCCTTCAAGCGAAAAATCGCTCTTCACAAAAATCCAAACCAACCAAAAGACACAATTCCTCGAACACGAAAAATAAAGAAATCCTCTTCCATATCCTCGAAATCGTCACAAAAAGACAGCACCAGTCAACTTATTTATCACTATGCATTCCGGCGGCACATTCCTACGATTCCGTCCATTAAAAAAGAGATTAAACATATCAAAAGAGATAGATGCATAATGGCCGCCCGGAAAACAATGCAATCAAAAAATTGGAACGGCTTTGTTTCCAAGCGGCGAAATGACTTTTTTCAGTGTCAGTGTTTCCGAGGTGATAAGAATCTCGGAGGCATGTCGCGGTGTCGCAATCCCTTCCTTTTTTTCCCGTGGAGATAAACGGGAGATGTGTTGGATCTATGTAATGGAATTCCTCCGAACATTTGTTTTCTCTTTTGTTGTTTGATTGCTTTTGTGTCATAATATTGTGCGCACGCGATTAGAAAATAGCTGGGAGATAAGAAGGGATCGTGTGTCATTGTTTGCTTGTTCTTCGCACAGCAGATAAATTCGGGCGACATTGGAAAGTTTAAGCTTATATACCTACTACAAGCTGAAAATCTGAAAATTTTATTTAAATAACTTGTTTTTGAATGTAAAAGTTTTTCTTATTAGTAAGACGAATTTTTCTTCTTAAAACTTGTTTCCAATTGTAAAATGTGCGTTATACATAATTTTTAATTCACCTTTTATTAATTAGAATTGTAGCTGGCCCCCAAAGTATACCCATAAAAAACGTCATACTTTTATTATTTTTTTAAACTATTACATATCGGGTATTTTGTTTATCATTTTAAGTTAATGTGCAAATTAATTTTTGTGAAGGCTAAAATTATGTTTATAAACAAAGTCTTAAATAAGTCAAGAGAGAGAAATTTCTCCCAAAAAACATTTTAATGCATCATTAAAAACATTTTAATGCCCAATTATTTATGCTGCCTGGAAAGTTATGAAGTCAAGAAATAAATTATCACAATTTTATTTCAGAAGCATTTGTTTATTAAGGTTACAGAAAGCATTCAGCGTTAATGTTAAAAAAAATTCTTAAAAGCAAACAAATTAAATTAACAAAATATATTCAAAAGTCTATTTTTGATTGTTATTTTCAGTTCATCTTTAAAATTAGTACATCAATGACTTATAAACAAGTAAATCTGTGATTTAATATATCAGCAATATAATGATAATATTTAGAACGCTGTTTGATTTAACGATTTTTCCTCAATTATGATTATAATCAAGTTTTTTAAGTGTTTTTCAATTAAGATATTATTAAAGATAATATTGATTAAGATATTATTAAATAATAAATATTATATTAACCCTCTCGGCACCAGAACATCAAAAAAGTGAAAAAACTTTTTTTCTTCTTCTCAAATACATCCAAAATGCCCCTATAATTTGTCTGGAAAAAAAACTTTATTCTAGTGCGCACTCCTTCCTAGTTATTTTTATGAACCTCATATGAGGCCATATGGGCCATATTTTTTCATTTTAACAGAAAATACTTGGTTTAGAACTTATTAAAAGCCACGGTCATAATATTAGACGATTACGAAATAAGAAAATATCTACCAACCTATAAAAAATGTTCTACAGAAACTAGTATCTAGCTAGTATTTTCTCTTCACAAGCATCACAGCTTAAAATGTAAACATTGAGGATAAATCATCTTGCTACCATTTAGGAACGAATTTAGAAACCATGTAGAAGTCTCATATGTGATCTACATGAATCAGTGAAGTCACTGATGAAGAGAAAACATATTTGCGTGTTTACATCATACCAAAATTGAGCTCATAAGTAGGAACCTCATATGAGGCCCAGGGTGGCGAGAGGGTTAAGATATTATAATAAATTAATATTAATAAAGATATTATTAAATTCTAATTAATAAAGATATTATTGTAAAAACCTGTATTTTTCTTCTTCTAGGATTGAGGTTGTTCTCAACCTCAACCTGAATACCTGAAATAATTTTACTTGGAAAATGACTTTCTCTTACCTCTAATGACTAGCTGATTCTATATTTTCAATATGATAATTTGAAAATAATCTAAAAATATGCATGCTTGGAAATGAAAGTGTTAAGGATTGAAGTGAAAAACTCGTATTCTCAGACAATTAATATAATGGAAAAGAGTACGCATTTCATCCAGGGTTCCTAAACACCGAAGTTAATTGCTTTCTAACTCTGACTCTTAGTACTTAATAAAGAGCTTACAACCATTGAATCGTTAAAAAGCGAAAGAATGAACATTATTAACTGGAGTTAGACAGTCAAATGAGCCCAGGGAATTCATCCATGGACAGTGTTGCCAGATTGGGCTATAAGTAGCGGATTGGGCTCCTTTTGTAGGTCCTTTGCGACAAAAATTTCGTTTTGGGCGACAGGCTACTTTTGGGCTAAAATTAAATTTGGGCTACAGCATTTTTAATCTGCGACTTTTGTGTTTTGAAAAAAATGGACATAATAATTACAAATGCACACTTTTATAGTGCAGAAAGGTGAGTCATAAACTCATAAGTAATTCATCTGCGTTGCGTCTCTTCCAACTCCTTTTCAATCCCCGCCTCGAAACCCTGGACATTTTATAGGCACAAATAAGGGAGTTGAAAGAGGGTAGGGTAGAGATAAGGGCAAGAATTTTCTGATATGCGATTTATGACACGAGTATTAATCCTTATAAGGTTTTTAGTACAATGAAATATTTATGTTATTATGCATGAGTTCCTTTTCGAATAGCAATAGATGAATTACTTTCAATTAATTCGTTTTTAGGTTAACAATGTATCTAACTAATTGAAATCTAAAAAGTTATAATGATATTTTATTCTAAAAGTAGAATTTTTTTAAAAATAGAATCTGGAAAATTAGCTTTATTCAAGTCAAAATAGCTTTAAAAAATTAAAAGAATATTTTTTTAAGTTCTAGAGTATATAATAATAGTTTATTAGCAGTGTTAAAAGTGTGTTTAACTACAATATTACCACTGAAATAAAATTTGGGCTCCAAAAATTTCAAATCCGCTACTTTTAGAGCTTTGATCCGCGACTTTTTCGTCAAACTGTCTGGCAACACTGTCCATGGATTTTAAGGAAAGAGGTAGTCTTAGGATCGAAATAAAATTAGACAGCGTTATTGCTTATGATTAAAAGTACGAAATGATACTTCGTGGTAAATTGATACGAATTTCCCAAAGACTCATCTAACCATGATTTTGTAGTAAATGTAGAAAATAAGTATGATTTTTTAACTGGTGACAAAAAAGTGAATTTTAGGTAACTAATAGCTACACAATGATTTATTCAAACTTTTTTGCTAATAGAAGAAAAATTCTGTTATAATTATATCCTACCTATACAATACTTTTGATTATCGTATTTCAAAAAGTTATAAAGAAAACTGTCTTTCAAGAATTGAACTGAAGTTATAGGTGAAACTAGTAGATAGTAATAAATATAGTAAACTAGCGCTGACGAGCTAGATCGGGGCTTCGCCCGGGTTTCACTTTTTTTAATATATATCATCTGGTGCATTACAGATGGGCTTCGCCAGTCCATTTTAAAAAAAATTATTCTGGTGTGTTACAGATGGGCTTCGCCAGTCCAAATGTGGAAATAGTTAAACAAAGGATCCATTGAATTCATAAAATCAAACTTATCCGGGATATAAGGCTTGTTTGATTTGTATGTTTGATTTTATGAATTCAATTGATAATTCCGGCCGTGAAAGCCTGAGAGTTTACAAAAGGATCCATTTTTATGTTTACGCTACAACAATGGATTTTAACCTACAACAATCGATTTCAATCTGCAACAATCGATAATATGCCTACAACAATTAAAGTTACACCTTCCTTTTATAATATTTACAACAATGTGGGTTTGCCCTGAAGTTAGGTATACTGCTGAACCAACTAAGTAAAAGGATCACGTGATTTTTTGTTTCAGTATTTTTTATTTTACTAGGGGGCTCTGCCCCCTGCTCGCTATCGCTCACCAACCCCCGGAACTGCTTTGCAGTTCGTTGAAGATCGCTTCGCGATCTTAGCGAGCAGAGCTCGCTTGTTTCATCTCAACTATCCAGTAAAACCTGGAACTTGCCGGCTTAGTTTATGATCATTTAAAAACGAAACTTCTATCTCTCGAACTTATCAATAACTTAATTTGGACCATATCTACAAAAATATCAAAATAAAACAGCAACTGAAGTATCCTTGTTTTAATTTGTCAATAATTTAATCCGAATGTTTTTTAAAATATCCAGCAAGTCTACTAATTATCATCAACTATCTCAGAGAAAAAGCATGCCATTAATATCTTTTAAATTTATAAAATGCACGTGTATCTAGTGAATCGTTGGAAATAAAAGAAATCAGACTCACTTAAAATCGGCTGTTTCTCTAGTGAACGACCAGAAAGAGATGAAAAAATTGAAACTTTGAATCTTAATAATTCTAAAAATAATTCGAATTTTTTAAAATACGAAATGCAAATCTTTTTATAAAAAATAATTGTATGTGTGTTTAAAATATCATAGTTTTACTGTGATTAGTTTTTCTGTTATAACGAAAAAACCGAAAAAGGGTAAAAAATTTCGAAACTTTAGAATTTAATTACTCCAAAAATAATTCGAAATTCGAAAAAAGAGCGACGAGGTGCAAAACTTCATACCTAAGAGTATGTGTCTGCAAAAAATCATGTTTCTGCTGTAAATAGATTTTTCTGGGGGCGAACTCGCAGTCGAAAAAAATAATTTTCGACTTTGACATTAAATAACTCCAGAACTAATTATCTAATTAATTAGGTCTGGAAACTGAAATGACCCTCATACATTTGTCTACCAATCTTCAAAATTTCATAATATTCCTTCAAATAGTTTTTGCGTAGTGATAGTACAAAGTGTTCAAAAATAAAATTTTCAAAATCAGCGGTGACGGCGGCGGCGGCGGAGGTGACGGTCACTGTTACTTTTTTTTAATATAGAGAGATTTAAAATATACTGATTTTTTATGTATTTAGCGGGTATAACTAAGGTTAGAGGGAGAAAATGTATCTTCCTCTTTCGATCAACTGCCCCTCAGCTTCTTCCTTTCTCCCCTCAGAGTCTGTCAAAATCACGTGACCCTTTTACTATCGTTGGTTCAACAGTACGAAATATGTGTTTTTAAGCATAAAAATTTGTAGGGATATATATAAATTTTATATTAGATAATGCTCACATTAAATAAGTAAGATTCCACTGAACTATGCAATATTCATCTTTTAAGCCACTTAGAACCGTTTATATGTAACAATAATAGTACTACAATTTAATAAACCTTTTAGATAAGTATCTTTGATAATAACTTGGTGAGGGATTTCAGGGTTGAAGTTTTGAGTTATTTGATCTATTTTTAAATATATTTTTGGAAAGGGTACTTTCTATCTAAATAAAAAATTCATCAAATCAAAAATCAATAAAATATCTTACTTTCACCATAAAATCCAATTTATCCAATCCAAAAATTCTAAACCGACAAGGGTCTTTCATAGAGAGACTAGCAAAAGAACCACTTCACATATGACAATAGATTCCCTCAAGCAATTTTCACAAGCTGGATAAGACCATAAGACAGATGGGTTGAATTTTTATGGGGAATGGATTGTGGACCAGATGGCTGGCTACAAGTGCATTTGGATAGTTTTGAGAGCATTTTTCTAAGTGATTTAACTCTCCAAACGCTCTCAGAACGTAAGGGTTCTTTTGCCTTTCACACTTATCCCCCTAAAGGTTTTTCTCAATGTTTGAAAAAAAATACCAAATCACACAAGAATGTGCATCCTCTCTTGCTTTTTATTCCATTATAGTGAAGAACCTGAACAAATTTAAAATGATCGAATAAAGGGAGCCGAGTTTAACACAGAAATTAAACATTTCTCCTGATGAACTGTCATTCTAACTTGTTTTTTGCTTTACATTAATGTTTGATATAAAAATTTAAATTTATAAATTTGAAATATTTTGTTTGTGTGAAGTATCATTAAAGTATTTTTGACGCTAACAACCCGTATAAAAATCCGTAACAGGAAACTTTACTACTTAAACTAAATTTTAAATAGAATCTTATTCAAAAATTTTGAATTAGGCTAAAAAAATTAAAAAACCGTTCAAATATTTATTACGTAAGCTCCTAAGAGGAGAGGAGTTTCCCATTAGCTTATTTTTGATGACAAGTGAAGTGGGAGGGGTTGCATGAGTAAGACATTAAAAATTTTATTTTAGAAAATATCTTGTAAATTTTGACTATGATTCATAATTAATTAAAATTTAATTAATTATTAAGAAATTGATCATTATATTTTTTGCTTCAAGCCTAGTTCGTTTTTCTTTAAAATAAGTTTTAGTTTTTAAAAATTAGAACATTACCGAAAGTTGTTTAAAAGGAAGTAATGCAGTGGCTCGCAGTAGGGGAAGTTTTTTAAAAATTAAAACAGTAATTAAAAGAGGAGTTAAGCAATTTGATTACTTTTGCTGACAAGGGGGCTTTAATTCTTAAAAAAATAGGATATTTTATATAATAGGAGTATTTTATCGGCCTCTAAGTAGGAAATAAGTAATAAGTTGTCGATAATCTCGTATTATAAAAATGATTTGAATATAAAAATCTATAAATGCTTTAAAACGGTTTTGTAATCACGTTTTTCATTTAATCTTGATGAAATTTCCTTGTCATAATACCAAACCGTATCCTCAAAAGAGAAGAACACGTAATTTTTTTTCGCTGGAGTCGTCTGCCGTTTTCTTGGATAAAAACCACCCCCGTGATCTTAGACTGGATGTGTAGGTTGTCGCACACTGGCGAAATCGCCGAAAGCATTTCCGAAATCCATGGAACGCTTTCTTTGATCCGCGAATTCCGAACGCCAGACTGATCCACGCGGAAGCGACAATGGGATCAGGGGGAAAGAACAAAACAATAAAGAACGATTCCCATTCGCGGCGCGGGAGGGAAAAGGCATTTTTCAAGGACCATTGACCCTTTGTGAACACAGATTCGTCGGGACGAAAATTAGCTTCATTTTTTTTCAATATGTGATTTAAAAGAACCATGAATTTATAAATTTTTCAGAGCGTGCACGTATATATTAAATGTACGTAAATAAACAGAACAGTATAGTTATCCTATTTTATCCCAAGAAAGGGTCTGACCAGACTTTTTGTGAAGGTCAGGTTGTTGTAAAAATTGTGAAAATCTTCTCATGATTCTGCGAATTTGAAGTTAGCGTTTAATTAGGTTTTTTTAGCCAGGAACCTGAATAGTGTCTATTGAAAGGCTGGAATACTTTGTGAAAGGTCCGAAAACGGACCCAAACAGAGGAATGAAAGAGAATGAGTAAAGATAATGATGAGGGAACGAGAAGAACAAGATAGAAAGAAATGGATTGGAAAATAGTAAAAGAGAAGAAATGGATGCAGATGGTGAGAGTATAGTAGTGAACGAAAGAGAGGTGGTGTAGCCTGAAAAAATGGGAATATTGGACTTATGGAGGATGTGGGGGAAAATTAGTCCTATATTCTACAAAAAATCACGGGAGGGAGAGGTTATATCTTTAAATCATCTTTTGGCTACGGGCTACGTCACCGAGATTTTGAAAAAATGTAAGAGACGATTACATTGAGAAGATGAAAAGAGAAGAGAATGAGAATAAGAGATAATTAAATATAAGAAAAAAGAAGAGAAGAGAATGAGAGAGTGAGTATGAAAGGAAAATTAAACAGAGAAGATGAAAAGATAATAAGAAATGGTTTATTAGAGAGGGAAACGAATGAAAAGAGAAAACGATACATGCAGAAAAAAGTAAAAAGATAATGGGAAAAGAGAAAAGAGGATGAAAAGAGAGTAGATATTGCGAGATAAAACGAAAAGGGATACACCCGCACCCATACACATCCAATCCAACTCAATCAGTTCGACCCACAGAAAGGGCTGCTCCATTAAAAAATCCCGACAAAAGTGATAGGATTACATAAAAAAGCCACCAAAGGAACAATAACAATAATCATAAAGTCGAACTTTGGTTTGGAAACATCTGGTCAGGGAAGCCACAAAGCACGAGTGTCATCCCTTTCAGTTTGCTCAATACGGGAGCTCTTAAAGCGCACAATATTGAAATTACGTGCATTGTGCGCTTCCCGTACATTCTTTTTTGTCGCGAACGTGTCGCAGCCTTCATTGTCGCATACGGGTCTCCCCTTTGTGGAGGTGTTTGCATCCCGTGGTTCCTTTGTGACCGGGGGGGAATCGGCGAGCGTGCGTCTTCGTTATCGGGGAAACACCCCCTCCTATCGCGCGAGGTTTCACTTTTTTTTTACTTAGCGAAGCCGGGGGCAGCGGAATAAAAGTTGGCGGGCTTTCCCTGCGCGCCGCGCCGTGATTGGTCACATTCCTGACGAGTTTCGCATTCCAGCTGTCGAAAGCACCCACCCGCCCGCGCTCGTTCTCCCGCCGCCCGCGGGATGTGGCATGTGTCAACGTGGCTGTTCGCGTTTGGAGCTTTATCGCTCTTTCGGCTTCTTTTTTCTACCTTCGTTGTTAGTTTTACGCATCCGTAAACGAGACGGGTATTTCGAATCATTCTTTTTGTAGTGTTTTTACTTTTTAAAAAACTATTAGACGCTTTTTTAAAATAAATTTCCCATGCAATGATGCAATTTTTATTTAAATTTATGAAAAATAATTCCCACATTAGGTATTTAATATAATAAATTATGCTAAAATTAAAGATTTAAACATAACATTAAAAATTATATTTCTCTGTTTTTTTTGCTTGCAATCTACTTGACTAATACAATAAATATTTAATTTCATTTTATATGAATTTAAAAAAACATGTTATACATTTTTATCTGATTAAGTTACGGGCAGTTTATGCAGGTGCGGATCCAGCACGGCTCCAAGGGGGGTCCTCTCCCAGAAAAAATTGAAATTTGAAGTATAAAAGAAGGGTTTTACTCATTTTTAGAAACGTTTTGGGTTATTTTTCAACACTTTTACTTTTTGACCCAAAATGTCAAAATTTTGAGGATTTCCTAAAAATAAACACTGAAGACCCCCTTTTGATACTAATAGGGGGTATGGGGGTCCCCCAGAAATTTTTTAAAATTAGTCCTGTAAAAGTTGGGGTTTTACTCATTTTGAGAACCTTTACGGGTCTCCAAGGGGGGCACTTTCCAGAGTGCCACCCCCACCCCCTGGATCCACCACTGAGTTTATGGGGGTTGGTGAGCGAACAGAGAGCGGTAGCTCTCTACTAGTGTCTTTTTAGACTTACGTTATTAGTTATGTTTCGACTTTTAACTTAAATCTTCATAAAAAAATCAGCAACTTGAAAATCTACTCATTAGATTAAATCAAAAAATTTACAGATTATATTTTTTTATTCTATAAAAATTTAAGAATGATGACGACCCCCCTTTTAAAACTAGAATACTTCAACATTAATAGTATTAATATTACTGAAACTGTATGTATCTAGTATAAGAACTAAATTTTTGCTAAATCCCGGGGTACACCAGTTTCAAACACTGGCAAAAATTTTCAGAAAGAAGTAGAACCTGTAGTAATACTATAATAAAAAATTTTATGTATTTTCCTTCATACCGCTAGATAAATACATAAGGGTAAGCGAGAGATATTGCTAATTGGTAATATTGATATATTTTCTATAAAATATTGATATTAATAAAAATTATTATTTTCAATCGTTTTATAATTTTTATTAAAAAAATAAATTGATTTCATCATATTTAAAAAAAAAGATTTTCTTACTGGACTCCCAGATTTTTTCCATGGTACTAATACTATACAACAGTGGTTCCCAAACTATTTTGGTCGTGGAACCCCCAAATTTGTTATCAATGATCGCCGAACCCTGAATAGCTTTTATTCAACGACTTTTCAAAATTTAAAAATATGATATTAAATGGAACCAGGCGAGGATCCAGCATCCAGCACGGGTCCAGGGGGGGCACTTTTCCAGACCATCACCTTTACTTTTGGCAAAAATGTAAAATTCTTGGGGATTTTCTAAAAGTATCACGCAAGATCCCCTTCTGGTACCGCTGGGGGGTATGGGGGTCCTCCTCCACAAAAAGTTTGAAATTTGACTTGTAAAAGTAGAGTTTTAACTGATTTTAAGAAGCTTTTTGGGGCCAAGAGGAAAATTTTTCAGACATTAACCTTTATCTTTTGACAAAAAAATGTCAAAATGTTGGGGATTTTCCAAAAAGTATCGTGCAAGATCCGCTTGTTATATTATATAAAAATTTTTGAAATTCGACTGGTTTTACCTCATTTTGAGAACATTTTTGGATCCAAGGGGGGCGGTGCTGTCCATTCTTATTTTTTTTAATGAAATAAAGTTTGTCCCATGGGAACCCCTAAATTTTTTCGTGGTACCCCAGGGTTCCGCGGAACCCACTTTGGGAACCACTGCTATACAATCTCTTATCTATTATCTTATTCTGCTTTTTACGTTATTTTTTCTAATTTTCCATTGAATTTCCTGATAAATTAAAAAGAAACGAAAAACTAATATAAATTACTTTGGTGGTTTGTTTTCAAAAGGAAACACACTATTTAAATAAATGAATACTGACTGAACTCCTTGACCTTCTCTAGATCCTCTCGATTTCGGAACCAGGTATGACTGGCGACCAAACCGCTCGCCAACTGGCGAAACCCGTCTCCGCTTCGCCAATGCGCACCGCGTTGCAAACCTAAATTCCGCGATCAGAAAGTCCGCGGCACACACACATGCTAAGTATGCGCTACGTTCCTATTCCGTGAGGCGCTAAAAACACATTGGATTACCATTGCTGTTCATCTCCGAGCTCCGTATCTTCGTTTTATCAGTGTTTCCCGCAATATTTGCCCGTTTTTTTCCGAGCCAACGATGGATATAAAACTGAAACCTCGACTCGCGCGCTGAGGAAAAAAAAACAAAAACCCGAGGAATTTCTCCGCGATATTTGTATGTGGTGCTTCGAAGGTAGGGCCTTCGCATGCCGAACATACCCATCAGTCGTACCATCACCCGATTTTGTGATTCGTATTCCATGATTTTTGGAAGGAAACCAGCATCCGCTGATGCGGATTTGCAGGTGAGTCGGAACGAAGTGACCCCAATTAAGGTTGGTTTCATTATTATTATTATTGCGAAACGTTTTGGTATGCTAATGACAACCTTCCTTTTCCCCGACGTCGCCTGCTCGCAAGATTGCGACGCGCCGTGTAAATGTCATTCCATCAAATATTTCTCATAAATTGTGTTTGTTATTATGATTGAATAATTTTTAGCTGTGTCATAATTAACTTAACGACACAAATAAACTTGTATCATACTTTCAATTTTCCTTGTGATTTCCTGCCGAATATTTAAATGTTTCTATATTGTTCACAAAATTAACCAATTATTTGAACATGTAGGTAATATTTAGTTCTATATCCAACTCAAACAAATTTAGGCAAATCTAATATTTGGGGGGAAATTTATTTGTCGGAGCAGCTATTATAAAAATTAAAAAACATTCCTATGAAAATCAGTGAAATAAATATATGCTATCCTAACCTAAAATATTGAAATTCAAATTAGATATACAATACAATCAATCTAATCTGTATTAGTCGTTTCCCTGCAATACCTCTAAATAATTTTTTTTAAATTTTCACCTTAATGTCAATTTTTTTGTATTTCTTAATACCTCCTATACCCTCTCGCTTCATTTACCTAAATCCTATATTGTTAGGGAAAGTTCTACCTATTATAATTTAAAACAGTTAACTACTATACTCTACTACCTGCCAATTAAAATTTTATTTTCATATTATAATCTCTCATTTTAATTTTTTTACTTATTCATACTTATTGACATTTTTTTTGCAAATTTTAGTTTTCTAGTATTCAAATCCAAATGCCGTATCCATTATACATTAGTGTTTTTTATATAATTTATTTTATAAATTGAATGCACACTCAAATTTTAAACTTGTTTTCATTTTATGTACACCTTATTTACCTTACTGTACCTACTGACTGATTATTACTTAAATCATTAAAAATGTTTGTATCTTCTATAATATAAATATCTTTCACTTATGTATTTAATTGCCAATCAATGAATTTGTGTGGGGCTTTTCTTATAATTTCTAAGAAATAAATTTATCTAAATATCAAGAAATTAAAATAGTAATAATAAAAGTTAACTAACTCTAATTTTGTGAAATCATTTCATTAAAGTAGTGTTTTTTTAAAGAAATCAATGCACATGTTTAATGTCTATATAAACTATGTTAGGTACATTCTTGATTTTATTTTTCTTACTTAGTTACGCTTTAACCTACCAGATAAACCACCTAACACATTTAGATTGATCAAAAGAGCTAAATATCTAAATTTGTTTTTTTAATAAGGACTTTTTACATATTGATTACTACTATTCTAATAAATTTACTCTTACTCAGTCACTACTCACATTTTACTCTCAGTTTATAATTGAATCAATTTAAAAAATGCATTTATGTGTGTGCTCTCTATCATTGTATATAAGTAAAGTTTTTCAAATTTTTCACCATTAATTAGATCAAATCATAACTCATTGGTTGTAAGTTAAGTAATCTTTAGTGTGTTTATTATAGGAATTGGAATAGTAATTATTAGTTTTATCAGTTGATATAACAGATAATTCAAATAATTTGGCATTGAAACTATAACAAAATATTTAACGTGAAAGATGCCAAATTTAGCAGTCCTTTGAATCTTTATTTTCCGTGGTAGTATAAAAAGTATTTGAGTTTTGACTTCACCACAAAAGTCAGGGAAAGTTGCTCATTTTCATGAAAAATCTGGAAAATCATGCAGAATACCTGAAAAATAATACAATTTTAATGTTCGATTCTTGATTCCAGCTCTGTTAAGTAAAAAAAATAAAAAAAAATAGACTATTTATTGAAATGTTAAGAAAAGCAGGAAATATCTGATAAGCCACGAGTTGCGTTTTTTTTTCTGAAAAATCTTCAAAATTAACTTGTAAAAGTCAGGGAATTTTATTTCTAAAATTCAATGGAAACCCTGTAGTTGTAATATTGAAATAATTTTGCTACTGGGGTAGTTAGAGATATCCTTGACAATCACTTTGTATCATTACTGGGATAACTCAAGTATTTTTTGGCCTACTTATTGCGTGTACAAATGTGAGCAACCTTTTTTCTTTCATCCCAACCTGTAGGGATGATATGTTATGTACAATGAGATAAGGCTTCAAATCTCTTTAAAACATTCCTTCACTGATAAAAAAAACCTTTATTGAGTGTTAGAAATTAGTACTCTGGTGTTTTTATATCGCTACCACCACGCCAGAAACACGAATCTTTTTTGAAATGCAGGCGAAAGCCTAGAAGCTGGTTGGGTTGGCGCTGTTTGGCTACACTGCTTTCCCGCCAAAAAAATTTTACCTTTTGGTGTGTTTTCTTCTTGCCGGTGTTTCTGATGTATTTTTGACAAGTCCATGAATAGAGTTAATTTCTCGATTCCAACAATTCAAAGTCGTGGTCTTTAAAGTTAATACCGCCTTACTCTTAAATTTTCGATCCTTCACTTAATGCAAACAAAAAACAAAGTTGAAAATTCATAGAAATATACTTGAAGCGCGATCATTCCCTAAAGGATTCGAAACCAAACCCTTCAAACCAAATATTAAACTCTTCTTGGAAAGCCGACGTGATTCTTTACACCAATCAAATTGAAGATGAGTAAATGAGACAATCTCTGGATTGAACCACCAGTATTTTATGATTTCGATTTTTTTTTGATATCGTAAACGCGCAACTCTTATCATAAGCGCGGTGGCATCAAGATGTAATTGGCCGCCAACCATGTCAATTGGGTTGCCGATTGCTGCTCACTTTGGACTGATTACTGCTCACTTGGCGACTAACAACTATCTCTAGGATGGAGCCAATTTTCGAATGCAGATTCGTGTTTCTGGCGTGGTGGTAACGATATGTAAAGTATCTTTGAATGCCAACTAAAGAAATGCTTGTATTTCTGGAAATATTTAAAAAAAAGAAAAATCAGATGATTCCTTTATTTGTAATGATTTAAAATTTATAAAATTATTTTTTAAAATAAACATTAAAATGAGTATTTTATTTTCAGTGGAAGAGTGAAAAATGCCTTAGTACCATGCGCCAGTCTTTTCACCGGGCTTTGACAACCTGCAGAGCCCCTCTGCCTCCTGGAAAGAAATATGTTGGTGTGCAGTTCCTCACTAAAGAGCTTATATTTTATGTTGTTGATGTAAGGATGATTTTTTTTATAAATTCTTTTGGCTATATGAAAATGACAATTAAAAGTATTATGGTAATTATATCTCTAACCCCTTTTAGAAATCTACATATATCAGTGCTTCCCTAACTGTGCGCTGTGGTGTCCAGGGGAGTAGGGAAGTGTTGCCAGGGGGGAGCAAACCTAATTGCAGATATTCACATCCTATTCCAAAATTTGGATCAATATCTTGTACAATCTAAAACCTTTTTACGGCTTAAATTTTGGAGTTTTGTATACAAATTTTTTTCAAAAACTCTTATTCAAAAAAACTCTTAAGTTTTGAAACAGTGAGATTTTGAAAATTCTTTTCTCTCTCTTACTTTCTTTGCATTTATTAGCTTTTATTTCATTAGTAATAGGGGAATTCATTCTTAAATGCTTATGTGAGGTGTTTGATTAAAATTTATAAAAAAATATCTCGGAAAAGTAAAATATATTTGAAAAAAGTTGGTACATTTCCTCTCGTTTCAATTTATTGCCATATCAACCAAGTTAACAATGGAAAATTACAGTTAAAAATTTATAAGTTTTTTTTAAGTTTGTTCTTTTTATATGAATGGGGCACAGTGTAAGAATTTTTATTTAGTTGGGGTGTTGTGAGTTGAATAAGTTTGGGAACAACTGATGTATATCATAACCCATTTAACAATGTTTTTAAGTTATGAATTAAAATACAGTGAAATCCCGTTACAAGGAATACGATACAACGAAAAATCCTGTTATTACGATATTTGAATTAGCGATAGTACGGTTACAACAAAATTTCCGTTACAACGAAGAAATTTTACGGTCCCATGAAGTTTGTTATAACGTGATTTTACTGTATAATATGCTTAAATGGTAATCTTTTTCTGGACTTTTTGTCATTAAAAAACAAGCGTTTAAAATTCGTAATCAATAATAATTTTGTAAATTATTAGAATAAAATTTTGAATGTGCCCTGTGAAATTTGTTCTCCAGTACATCCTGTAATTCTTTGCCTAATAATTGAATATTTTCAAAATTTTGTCCCACTTCCCAAAATTTATCTTGTATGAATACCTACTTTGTTTTGACAGGCCAAAGGGAAAGGACAAGAAATTTTTGATGATGCCAGTAAACACCTTGGTCTTTTAGATGCTGAGCTATTTGGATTAGCTTTTTATCAAGGTTAGTCTTTTTCTTTATAATATTGTATTTTACATATAATGCAATATAATTCTTTCTCCAATATAATTGTATTTTATATATAATCCAATATATATTTCTTAATATTGTTTCCTTGTACTTAGCACTTTTTTTCTTTTCATATAGATGGGGATTATATTTTCATAGATTTGAATTTAAAAGTTTCCAAGTATGCAGTTAAAAGTTGGAAAACTCATAGCAATGTAAGTTTACCTTATGGTCACTTCTAGTTTACTTTCAGCTTTATTACTATCTCAAGGAATTCTTAAGGTTTCTAAATTCATTTACTTCAAATAATTTTACTGTGATTTTACATAGTTCTTTGTTTTTAGGGAGTTGGAGGAGATGGTCAACCATTGCTTATTTTACATATGAGGGTGAAGTATTATGTAGATTGTCATCTTTTAATCAAGTAAGTAGCACACAATCTAGCTACAAATACTAATGCATGTTATATAAATGTTATACTATTATGTTATACTATTTTTTTATAAAGTAAAGCCTGATTTAACTAACCGTTGGGGGAAAATGTTAAATTTGTGAATGGATGTATCTGCATGTATAATAAAACATTTAAAAAAAGTTTGATTAGTTATCAGAACATGTAAAGTGTATGGAATAAATATAAATGGGGATCATATTAATACAATCACTGTAGTAGAATCTGTTTGCTAAATTATGTTTTTCTCATGTTTATGTTTTTAAACAGTGAGAAAGTTGTGCGCCACCATTATTACTTACAACTGAGGGAGAATATCAAGAGTTACAAGCAACCTATTGGAGAAGAAAAATCCTTTTTGTTAGCAGCTCTAGCTTTGCAGGCAGATTTAGGGAATTACAATGAAGAAAAGCATAAAGATGGATACTTTGAAATTTCCAACTACTTCCCATCTTGGGTAAGCTATTGATAATTTTCTTTCTATATCCAATAGTATGTCTGACTTATTTGAATTGTTAAACAGTATAACTTGGGAATATAAGTATTATAGCAATGAATCCTAAGTGTAAAAATACTTTACGTTCTAATAACCTGAGTGCTTTTTCCGTACACAGATAGTGAAAAAGATAGGAGAGGATTACATCATCAAGAACATTCCTGCCCTCCACAAGGACAATGCAGGGTTGAGTCGAGGAGAAGCGCAAGTTGGGTACATCAAGGAAGCCTCTGACCTCACGGCCCCTCACAATCTGCACTTCTACAAGATGAGGAGGAAGAAGGGAAAGGTTTGGGGAGATGTCTGGCTGGGCATTGGAGACAGCGGGATCCACATTTACGAAGTGAGTAACTTCGTTAGTTTAACGTTGCTGTGTTACATTTGACTACATTGTTCTTTAACTTGAGGGGAGTTGGATATCACAACAAAGGGAAATTCCCTACCTTGTATGTAAAGTCATTCAGATGAAATTGCGGGACAGAAAAAAAATTGAGAATTTTTGTCTTGGGCTAGGTGTTTAAAAAACTTTGCCAAGACCTTTGAGGTACTAAAAGGTGGAGCAATATTGTTTTCCTTATTTACCATCATCATAAATTCCTTATTATTGGATTTTTTTTCATGAAATTTTAGAGATTTAGTTGTTGAAAAGGATGAATGTAATGGATAATTGCAGTCAATTTTTTTTAATCTTAATGTGTTCAAAATAGCTTAAAATCTCCAAAAAACATTTTAATTTACCTTTCAAAGCCCTAAATTTCAAGTTATTTTCAATTAAAAATAGCTTATTTTCTGTCTGAGCTGAAACAGCTTGTGGCATTAAATGTGCCTTGCTCTTGCTTGTTGTTATCACATCGCTTTGAAAGACTGAGCTCTAGTTTTTTTACAGCCTAGTGTTTCGATGAAAACAGTGTTTCCCACATTTCCAAGAGACACGTGTGAAGTTGCATTGTTAGGAGCTTTCTGTATTTAAATATGTCATAATTACCTTAAAAAAAGTTTGTGGGAAAAGATAAGCATATTTTTGGAATCAAGGGAGAATTTTTAATAAATTAAAATTGAATATTTAGAATTTTAAGAGATGCTGCAATTCTCCATTTTTATTAAATTTAGATGATGGTTGAATTCTGGGTAGATGCAGATTCCTCCCTAGATTTACCCCAAGGCTGTAAAAAGCTTTTGAAATTAACACTTATTTAAAAATAATGGCATTAAAAATTATGGTTTTAAAAATGTAGCCCATTGTATCTTAATAAAATTGTATCCTAATTGGCAAAATTAAAATTTGTATCATTTAATTTATTCTATGGGAATTATCTTTTCACTATAGGCAAAATCTTCTTAAGAAATGCTTTAACTTTGTATTATATAGAGATATGTAGCCCCCAAAGCTTAGTCTTAGGTGTAACTAATTTCTTGTATTTTCTTCTTGCAGGAAATAGAAAACACTAAATCTTTGTTATCAACATTTTTGTGGAGTAACATTGCTAAATTGCATTTTGAGGTGTGTTAAAATGTTGTTTATCTAACAAAAAATTTAGTATTTGAGTTTCAATATTTTGTATACTTTTTACTGTAATAGGCTGGTGTGTTAGCCTACAAATACTATAATAAAGATTAATTTTAAATTGTTAAGATTTGATTATTCTTTATTCCTGGTTTAAAAGTGTGTTAAAACAATAATCATAATAACATTTTATTAATGTAGGATTTTTTCCCACAATCTTTATATTTTAGTATGAAGTAATGTGAACAATATACAGTGTAATAGTAAGGACAAGGAGTATTTTAAATTTTAAATTTTTTGTTGTTTGTAAGATTTCTAACAAGTGACCATTATATAAGAATAATAGTATTAAAATACTTTCACATCTTTTGAAAAGTTTTTAGCCAATTTTATCTAGCCTGTTTTACGAATAAAGCCTGTTAATTGTAATGAAACTGTAAAAAAAATCAAATCTTATTAGAAAAATTGTGTTTTGCATCATTAATTAAACATAAATTAAATTTTTTCTTTTTTATAGAAAAAGAAATTTGAAATACTGTCTGAAGGCAGCCCAGACTATCGCCGGTTCACTTATTTTGTCCAGAGTGAAGAACTGGCTAAGCACTTACTTTGGATTTGTCGAATGACTCACCATTTTCACATGGCCAACCAAAGTAGGGTGGCTGATTTAAAGAAACTGGAACTAGATGGTGAGTTTTAAGTGTTAAGGGTTTTTCATAGAATAAACTCCAATGTTGTAATATTCGTAAGTTATTCAAATACGATTTTATGACTTTATTTTTAACACATATTTTTTCTCTTGTTACAGGTGGGAAACAATATCGAGAATCGTACATTTACACTGACGAGGTAGACCAAGCAAGAGAACAGAAGCAAAATACTCTCCAGAAGTATAAACTGAAATCGAAGGTTGGTAGCTCTACCATGAATTTGAACGGGAATGAAGAAAGAATGGCGGAGAGGAGTATGAAGCCTACCAATGTGAAGATGTCGGGAATGCCTTGGGATAACACTAATTCATTAGAGAGTAAGTTATGATGTAAAAACCTTTAATATGTCATTGAATATGTGAAGCTTTTATCAGTACCTCTAATTTTTTGATAAAAATGCAGTTAAAACTAGTTCTAGTTTAGTTCATATACAATAGTTTATTCTGGGCTTATGATTTTATTATCTTATCTTCCCAAACATAGTCCGATAGATACAACATAAATTTTACATCTAATTGCCAACTAATGTTTTAAAAGATAATTTTTTGTGAATTTTTTTTATGGATTTCACCTATTTATTATTTAATTTTTATACAGATGGAGAATGTGTTTCTCAGCATCATTCAATGGAGTCTTTGCCATTAACAAATGGATGCAAATTTTCTTCAGAGCTCAAATATAAAAGCCAAAGTATTCCGTGTCTTCCTGAAAGAACATTAACAGCTTATCCTGAAACAGGTATTTAATTTTTTTCATCTAATGAATCAAATTTCAATGAGAGATTAGTAGAAAAGTAAACTAGATGTTCAAATGCCACTACTAACTTAATTACTTTAACAGAATTTGCCCTTTAACTTTTTCCCTCTTTAACATGGCTCTCACACGTGCTGAGCATTTGCTTTCTATTTCTCGCTCTCATGTGAGAAACATGGTGCAATAGTAATGTTCTTAAAATATTAAAATAAATTCATTTTTTTTGTCAGGAACAAGTTTCTACATTTATTTTATACAGTTTTCTTGGATAAAAAAATAACCACTTCCATGAGACCATTTTCTACCGCTCAAATTAGTTTCAGCTATCGGTCTTCTTTGAGACATTACTGGGGGATTGTACTATAGACCAACGGTCGCAGTGCGATGGCTATTATAGCCACCCCACCACAAATCATTCATTAATGACCATTTTCTTGAAACTAATTGCAGAGTTGTTAGGGGATGCACTGGTTTAACAACTATAAAGACTGGAAAGATTCAAAGCAGCAGATTTTAACATAAGCTCACATTACTTTATAGTTTAAAGATATGATGCCTTTCTGGAAAAAAACACCCAATGCCAAATCGTACTTGCTGAACAAATTTAACCACCTACATTCATTCCTCCAACACTATTTATTATTATGTCCAGGATACTGTTTTTTAAATTTTTTGCTCTAATTTTTAGTGTTTTACTCACTTATTCCCTCTTCTTTCAGTAGACAGCAGCAGCAGCTCCAGCCAGCTGTGGTGCCCCCCTTCCCAGAGCAGCGTCTCCACCACCCCCAACTCCACCCTCATGTCTCGGAGCAGCTGCACGGACAGCACCTGCAGCTCCCTCTCCCTGACGAGCGGCTCCACCCTCAAGGTGGGCTCCGACTGGGTCAAGTGTGACTCCTTCGAGGAACTGCCCCTCATGCAGAAGCTCTGCATCTCCACCTTCATGGACAAGAAGGTGCGCACGGCCAGCGTGTACGACGCCACCGGGAGCACCGCCGAGCTCAGGGCCAGGGAGAACGGCACCCTGGACATCCGGGCGGTCAAGATGCCGTCTTACTCCCTGGTGCGCGCATCTTCCGTCGACGAAGTGGCACAGACGCCGGAAAGTCCTTCGTCTAGTGCCGAATCTGCTCGTATCGAGGAACCGCCTTCCAAGCTCATGAAGGGACGGTCTTGTTCTTTGGCTTCTCTGCCTGTCAGTCCGGCGACAATCTCTGCCTCGAGTTCGCCTGAAGGCAAAGTATCCTCCAAGAAACCACCTGTTAAAACTCCATCCTTCAACGCCCCCTCTTCCTCCAAGACACCCCCTCAGTTGGTTGATTATTCGACATCCTCTCTGGGAACCCCTGCCAGCAGCAAAATAGTTGACGTCAAGCGCTCTCCTTCCTTCAATGCATGCTCAACGGACTACTCCAGATCCAGGGCCATCGCGAAGAAACCCACGCGTCAGTATGCTACGAATGCTCAATTCCACACCCCTTCTCGTCCCAGGATTGGCGTGTCATCGCTCAGTAGAGACCAAAAACTCCCCCTCGCTCTTTTTGACAATCGCAGGATGCTCGCTGCCGGTTCTGAGCCAAACTTGTACGTCCCCGTCCACGATCGGAGCCCGACCGACAAGACCCAGATTCCATCCAGATACCTTTGGCTACAGAGGCATTTGAATAGTCGCAGTGAAATGAGCCTCAATGTTCTGGACTCCAATCCACAACTTCAGCAAAGCCAAGTGTTGCATTCTAAAACTGTAAATGGAGGGGAGCTGTGTGATTCCCGAAACCGCCAATTGTCACTGCCAGATGTCTGCAGTGAAGTCCAAGAGGGTGAATTTCCCTTTATTCCACCTCCCCCTGCTTATAGAAATGAGGCAGGAAATGGTTTTGGGAATTCAAATAAGTCATCTGTTAAACCTCCAATTGCTCAACACTCAGAAAAGGTGAGACATTTGATTATTTTCCAATTGACACCTGACCAATTAGTTTTATTAATTACTTATTTTTATTTCATATTGAAATGTTGTTATGTTCTAATAAGAAATGGTAGTTAAGATTATTTTATTCAATTTTATTTGATAAAGTAATTTTTAATTATAGGTCTTAAATTTCCCTTCTCTACTATATATTTATCACTTTACAAAAAATACCTCAAGATTTTTTAATCCTGCTAGAGCCTATTATTCAGTTGTGTATCTCATTGTTAAGTAGTCTTAAATTAATTTATTTTGTTTTAGCATACCTTTATCATAGATTTATTGCTGTGTAATGATTTAATCCTGATATATGATTGTTTTTTGCCATTTTTTAAGGGTAAAGGAAAAAATAGTATTGCTTCTGAAACTAATAGTGATAGCTTTTCCCTTCTTACTCTTTCAAAAACAACAAATTAGCAAAATCTTAACAAACAATTGGATAAGCAATCGTTCTCAATCCTTACTTTTATTTTAAATCTTATTAGTATTGTAATAATATTTTTATTTATATTATGTAGAAGGTGAATTAAATCTGAAATAATAATTCCTAATTCGCATGATTTATTTCAGACAAACCTAATGAACGGCAGCGCTCCCGATGTGTTGGACCTTCACCAACTCCGCCAACGCAGCAGAGACCTGGACCTACCCCTCATCTCTGCCCTGTGCAATGACCGCTCCCTTCTCATGCTGCCCAAGACAGTACCAACATGCTCTCGTCAGCGGCACCGCAACAGGGACCGCTTCGGGCGCACCACGTCTCTCCCCGATGGAGATCCCAATGGACCCTTCCCGCCTGGCGGGCGCCCAGTCAGCTGGCATGTTGATTCGGCGCGAGTCCCCGAGACGGTCAAGCCTTGCTCCGCATCCTGGGACTATGGAGTGCAAGTGAAGGGCGTTCCAGAGCCCAGGATGATTTCAGTGGGGGCTGCCGAGATCTTACGGTCTCACGCATACTCGTTGGACACTGGTGTTCAGAACGTCGGTGTGGTTCCTCCGCACCTCCAGTCCAGGACAGTTGAGAATGGTGTCAGGAGCAATCCTTTGCTGCAACACCCAGACCTTGTACAAAAAGTGCTCCATCAGCACCAAGCTCAAAAGCCGAGGACTTTTTCCTTGGACAATGGGGTACAGAGCCATGGCATGCTCCACGGACTTCACTCCAGGCTTGCCCAGTCCCAGACGTTTGCCTCGGAACACTGCGTCCAAAATGTAACTGTCGTTGGGGGGAATGGGGTGACCAAGCCCAGGACGTTCTCGCTGGACAACGGGGTGAGGAGTCATGTGTTGGTTGGGCCCAACACTGGCCTTCCCCCGACAATACTCACGTCTTTTGTGAAGACTCCTGTTAAGCAGTATCGCAATGTGCATCCGATGCATAGTGATAAGAGTCAGATGATTCCGATGAAGCTTCGTTCAATGGGGTGGGAAGAAGGGTTTAGAGACTGGAAAGGATCATAACAGCCATTTTGTTTTGTTACCTCAAATACTTATATTTTATGCATTGTTAAAGTGGATTGTATTTTTAATATTGGGAGTGCATACACATGACATTTATATTTATTCCAATTTCTATTGTAAACAGAAATTCTATAATTTAGGCCAACATATATACACACATCTCCTATAGTATTAATTTCTTTCTTTATTTAAGTGACCTTTTGAAGAGAACTAAAATAAATTGGAAATTTAAGCAGAATACATATTTGAAGGAGTACTTTCTAAATTAAAATTTTGTTCTCTGAAGTATTTATGATAACAATTAAGGATATTGGTAGCAAAATACATTAACTAATTAATTGAGTTAACCTTTAAAAGTTCTACAGAATTAATCAATGTCACTTCAAAAAATTCACTCTACTTTAACAATAAATATCTTGTTAAATATATGCTGTCATTTCATGGTGAGGATTATTTCTTTGCTATATTTATATCAAAATAATGTTTTTCTTGTCAAGAAAGTCCTTTAAAAATTAAATTAGACGCTTCTAAAAGTATAGTATTTATAAATTTTAAGATTTTAACTTTTATTAAGCAATTGAATGAATATATAAAGCTTATATTATTATTAAAAAATGGAAAAGACCTTATGTAGGTATGTCTTCTTTTCAAATATTGTATCCCACTTACTCAAAAAGCAAAGGTAAACCAATTAATTATTTTTCACAACCACAATTTTATGGTAGGGTTGAATTCTCATGGTGAATTGACAGTCATTTGCTCAATTGTTTTACGTTCCTTTGTTATTAAATGTAAATATTTTTATACTTATTGACTAATGTAAAGCCAGTTATATTTGTTTTATTCATTGAAGTTTTGTTGTGAATATCTTCATGAAAAAATATTCAAGTCAATGAAAGGGTTCAGGGATTTTTTTTCTCTATTCTGCACTTTTTTAAAGTAAATTATTATCATTTTCAATAATTTATTCACTGTTCATTCTTTGGCTCATAATTTGCTTTGCCTTTTGTTTAAAAAGGGAGATTATTCAATGGTTTACATACCCTTCTTTATTTGTAAGTTTTCATTTTCTCTATCAAAACTAATGCATGTTTATTAGGGTGGAACGAAAACAGGCTAAAATTTTCCCCCATGTATTCAATTTGTAATAGTATGGAAAAGTTGCCTTTAGTTATCAGTATCAACCAAAAAATATCTTTAAGTGCCCCATAGGCCTTGAAGTTTTGTAAAAATGCTGATTTTTTTTACCAGAGATTAAACCCTCCATTTTGTCCATAATTTTTTATTATGAACTGCTAATGTTATAGATATAATGCTCCAGGTTTTTTCTATCATCTGCATTTTTTAAATAGCTAAGAATTATTTGACAAAACTAATTTTTTTGTTCCACCCTAATGTTTATAGTTAATTCTTTAATTGTGATCACAATAGTAAATTCATTAGTTTTAGAATCTAATTAAGGCAAATAAAAAATTACCAAACGTTTTGGAATTAATAAATTTTTAATACTATTTGTTAGGTTATTACTTCTAACAATATTTGTTATGATTCTTAATTTCATTGTTCAGTTTCTTATTCGATTGCATTCACATGTCACTGTATATATCATTATTTTACTGAAACACATTTTATGTATATTAATAAAATTATTTTTTATGATTATATTTTAAACTGGTGTTGAAGTGAACTTAATGATCCTTGAAAGCTGGGATTCCATTATTTTTAAGGTAGTATTTTTCCAGCTTAAGTACCACAAAAATATTTTATGACCCAGATGGCCATGTGCAAAAGCTCTCTGTATGGTAAGTATCCTTGTAACATGCGCAGGGGTGCTACTTCACTGGGGTACCGCCGGAAATCCAGTTTTTTAACAGCATCCAGGTTTTTTCTCAAAAATCTAGATCCCATTAAAAAAGCGCAAAACTTGGTCATATTAAAAATAGTGCAGGGCTGCAACCTTAACTATGCGGCACCACCATCGGTACTAAGCACGATTATATTTGTAAACGTTCCAGATTTTGGAGAATTCCATTTGGAATTCCGGATAAAAGGTTCGTTACTCTAATAGTTTTCCGGGATTTTGAGTTGAAGTCAGTTGCACGGAGATAACTTATAGTCCTACAGATGCAATAATCTGTTTGCTGTTACTGAGGAGTAAAACATCCGTCGTCCCAAGTCCATTAATGAAATAGATATCGTCAAAATTGTGTCACTTTTAGTTAGCGTTTTATTTTTAAAGTTTAGTATTCTAAACTTTCAGTTGGTGTTTATTTAGTGTAAGTATTCTAAAGAAAACCAACGTGATTAAAATTTAAACTGACATTAATTTATTTAACAACACCTAAATTACAAACTACAGTAGAACCCCGATTATCCGCGAGCGGATGATCCGGTTGCGGATCTTCCGTTGGGAAAGTTCTCGGATCAAACCCCGCTGTGACATTTTAAAATTCCGAATTTATGTATTAACTTTAAATTAATGTGGGTTGATTGCAGGAACGGATGGCAAGGTTGGTTAAAGCACTGACGCCTTGATTTATAGGTTCACGGTTCGGTCCTCCATAATTTTTTTACAGTTTTAAGGTATTAACTTCAAATTAATTAGAGAACCAGCTTGGTTGCAGGAACGGATGGCTTGGTGTGAAAGTGCATAAGGCCCTCAGATCGAATGCGTTCGAGTCTGAGCCTCTCCCCGGGTATAGCACTCCGACATAAATGCAGTTGGGCATTTATAAATTTATTCCTGCCTGTTAAAAGGGGGGTATTAATATTTTCATTTTAAACTCTTAACTGTAACCGTACCAGTCCAAGTCCTTTAAATTTTACTATTTTTTTATTTTGGTACTTTTTTTAATATACAATGTCTATCTCTTCTGTCTTCGACGGAAACGACCGTTTGAAATTAAGAGTCTTGAAGGAGACATTTGACTGTCACCCGTTCCCAAACCCCACCTGCGCCCTGACGATTTCATATTTAGCTTCATTTATTTTTCTTAATTTTATAATGAGTGGTGACTGAAGCGAAATTACCGTTAAAAACAATGGGGTGGATATACTTAACCGATTATCTCTGTGGTGTTATACCATTAAACTCCAGTTTAAATAGCCTAAGTAGAGCTGTTACTGAACGTGCGATTGAAAATCAGTCAGCCGAGGCAAGGCCTATTGTTTCCCTAAGTTAACTTGATCCTCATTTTATCGACCCCAGAGGGAAGAGAGGTTGAGTTAGCCTTGCCAACGCCGGGAGGGGAGAATTCGGGCCTATGGTGTGGCACCCGCGCGCGAGGTGCACTCTACCACTACACCACTGAGCTTCCACCTGAAGGTAGATGCAATATTTTAGAAAGATGATCGGCTTAATAACTTTCTCCTAATTTTAAAACTGGTGACTATTAATCCCGCCTTAAAAAATCAGAACGGTTTCAGTCGCAGAATATTTCACAGGATGGGAAAAGATGCAGTACTGATGCCATTGACCCACTTAATTATAAAAAAAGTAATAAAACTGCGTATTTCAATAATTACATTTAATTTAAAAACCAACTGAATTTAAGCGGGGAATCTTAAGACTAATTAACACTTTCTTTGTGGGACTTCTGCGATTTTAATTGGTTAATTAAATCCACTAACCCATAAAAGCCCTCAAGTTCGTTAGTTCACCTTAATTGTTATGCACACACCAAAGTGTAACTGATACAATATTTGTGAACTTCAATTTTAAAAAACTAGGTTTATTGACTGGATTCAAACTTGAAAACTTAGCATGCTTTAACTCAATTGAACCATCGACTCATACAATATACATATCACGAGTGACCAGTCGAGCCTCTCTACCCTTTTCTATGTCTTATCTTATCTAGTCCTTTCAGGGAGACAGACTTTCCCCAGTGCAGTAAAACACTAGACCGACCCTAAATCTAAAATCGTTCACACATACTTTGCTCAAGCTATTATCAGCTATTAAGCTAGTTAAACTTATCGTTTGTGAACGATAGTGCAAGAGAATGAAGAGCAACAGAATCATTCACACTCCTTGAGAAACCAACACTTCAAACATTTCCCCCAATATTTTTAGTGGTGACTGACTGTAATTTTATATTGAATTTAAAAAAAGACAGTCCCTTTTATTCCATCTCAAACCCGTGAAATACAGGGGCCACCGATTCATTATTTCAAATTTATTTTAACTCAAGCTGTGCTCAACCAGTTAACTTACAGGTTTCAAGGAGCAGTAACAATGGACTAGGACTACCTAGAACTCAAATACACCTAGCCATACCACCTCTATCCAGTGGAAGAGCGACGTAGCATTCTAACCTTTTTTAAAACTAATTTGTACTTACATGATTGCTTCCCCAGATCACGTGCAAAATCATTGTGTCCGCACAGATTTAGACATACAAAGACATACAAAGGCAACATCAAGGAAATATCGAGAATCGTCATCAGTGCCCGAGCCCCATGGCACTATATAAATCTAGAAAATTTTACTCATGAACACGATATCATCACCATCGTCAATACATGTAACTGGTTAAAGTATGAAAAATTATTTACCGTGAAAATATGCTAGATGCTGTATTATAATCAGGGAACATATAAGTAATTGATTACACCTATGCCTCTAAAGGATTTGAGCTTAAAGAAATTCTAAATCTTTGAGGGATAAATTTCTGGAGAAAATTATTACCTAATTAAAGAGGGATGTGTATAAATTATAAATGATAAGATTTAAACAAAAACATTTTATTTCATGTAAAAAACTACTTACGTATTCACAAAAATAATGAAAAGCTGTAGATGTGGCTGATATACAGTTTGTTCTTAATCCTCATGTGGATCTTATTCGAACCAACTTCCAAACAATTTTGGTAAATACATCCAACATAACATTGCAATAATGCTTATAAGTGAAGATGTTAAGGCACAGGTTCTTGATTATTTTTACTCGTTTACCTTAATTTTGAAAGCAGAACCAAGCCAAATTTGATAAGATTTTTACTATTTCCAATTCACTTTTGAAAGACGTCATCGTATTTTTACTCGTTTACCTTAATTTTGAAAGCAGAACCAAGCCAAATTTGATAAGATTTTTACTATTTCCAATTCACTTTTGAAAGACGTCATTAAGGTCAAGTTTATTAACTTGTTAACATGTTTTTGAAATTAAATCTTTTAAAAATAATTAGGTACTATAGCTTAAAAAAACCAGCCCAGTTCGCTTTCAAAGTTAAGGAGAGTTTATTGTCAGTGCCTCTAACGTTGACGATTTTCAATGTTAGTCCTCACTACACAATCTCAAAAATGTTCTGGAATTAGATCAAGTAATCATATCTGAAGATTCTCTTACGACCAAAAGGAACACTTAGGTTGCTCGGTTTGACAGCCGAAGGCTTTGTCAAATGCAGCTGAGCTCGATACCAACGTATTCACTCTGAAAATAATATATTTTATTAGAATTAAAATTAGCAATCGATAGTGGGATGAACATGCACACGGATATTAGAGAAAGTCAATCTTGAGTAAATGAAGACGCTTTTACTTTGGACTAGTAAGGAATTTTGGAAAAGAATGAAAAGTGTAAGAGACATGCGGATAAAACCAGGCAAAGAAATCGTAAGCATGATTGATTTTTTTGTCTTTTAAATGTAACTAGATACTATTATAAGGAAAATCGTGCAGAATACATTAAAAAGCGGAAGAATGATTAAACCCTAGAGAAAAAAAACCGAGTCACTATTCAATTTCAAGAAGATGATGTTACTGTACCTGTGCCTTGCAGATTGGGAACGCTTTGGTTCACATTGGGTCTGAAAGAAACATCTGCTTTAGAATATGGAGAGCACATCGGACACTTGGAGAAAGGATATTTTATTCTTACGGAAGTAAGATACTTGAACCACTTCATAAATTATTTATCATTTCCCTCTTTAATCTGTGTTTCGTTACATTTGTTTTAAAAGAATTGTTGTTATTAATTTAATACATATCTCTAATTTACAACTTAATAAAATAACAGGATTTTTTAAAAATAATTTGTTTGAATTACTTAGTTACATGTTAACGTTTTTAGTTACTTTTATTAAAACAGAATCTTCAGGAATGAAATAGAAATTGATATTAATATGTCAGATATCCCGAATATTTTACCTCCCTTTATTTGCTAAAGTTACGCAAACTAATTAATTCTCCAAGGAAAAACTGCAATCTTTATGATTATACTTTAATTCTTAAAAAGATGTGTAAATTTTGTCCGCTTAGTTTGTATTAACGGTGTCGGGAAAAATCCGTTCAATGCAAAAACTGGTAAAAAAACTAATAGCTTTACACATGTAATAAATTTGTTTTTTATTGAACGGTTTTCGCTGAACGATTTTTGCATTGAACGGTTTTTTCGTACATCCGTATTAGCAAAGTAGGCAAGAAATAATACTTTAACATAAACATTCCATTTTGGAATATATTTGAGGCCGTATCGTTAAAAAAGTGGCACATTTTACTGCGATAGGACCAAAGCTTCTTAATTTTACTAAGGGGGACAGGTTCCATGTTCCTCTGAGATCGACTCTATTGTTTAAAATTATTACGATCTACAGCTTTTTTAATTTTATTTCTTAAAATTTTTAGAAGCTTTTGGTTTGACAGAATTTGGTTTTGGGGAATAAAAAAAATGCGCGACATCAGTTAAATACAGGACTTAAAATTACTGTAAAAATGTAACAATCCTCGGTAAGTAAAGCTTAATCTGTCAACCCCGGCCAATAATAATCGAACTGTTTGCACAAGAGTACCTTCAGGTAACATTGGGTGACTTGGAAAGAAGCCAAAGTTGAGGGGACTTCTCTATTTTTAAGTAGACTCTCTTCAGACGAATATAGTTAGAGTTTTGAAAGAACAATCACACGTTGCTTGGGAGGAGAAGCCAGGAGTTTACAAACATTTTACGTTGCTATAAAGTATCGCGGTCTCTATGGTTACGATACTTCAAAAATTTTAAAAACATCCTAACATAATATTTGAAAGTTTTCGTAATGAGAAAAGTTTTTTTAATAGAATAAAATCAATTTTGATACATATAACTTTTATGCAATTATGTATCAAACCTTTGATTGATACATTGTCCAAGTATTTTTTGATGATTCAATTATCCTTTCTCACTTACCTGTGCGTAACTAATGAAAAACAGCTGCTGATCATTAAACCTAGACAGCCCAGGAAGCATAGGTCCAGACCCTGAAGCTGCCTAAAAAAGTTTTATGACAAACATAACTACCAAAAATATATTATTTAATATAATATTTCAAAACTATTCCTCTTGGTTTTTCTACAGTCAAAAGTATTAATGGCAAGAACTGGTGTAAATTAGGTTTAAAGGGGGAAAATATTATTTTCAAACACACCTCAAAAGCGGCTTCCACGGCACCAGCTTCGAAAAATAATTCCTTTAGGAAAGTCTCGCTCAGGTTCTGAAACAATCAGGAATGAAATTTAAAATTTCAAAATGCATAGTAAAATAGAAAAAAATGGCAGAGGTTCTTGGAAGAAAACAAGTTTCGAAGTAGCCTTTTTAAATCAAATTAAAAAGTGATAATAATATCTAAACACATCATATTTATGTAGGTGCTAGAAAACAAATTGTCTGAATTAATAATAAGTTATCATTTTGCGATAACTTTTTAAATATTAAAACACCAGTAGAAGCTGATATTAGTGTCTTTAAATGACAATAGTTAAAAGCTCCGAGACACCTAAATCATCGCTTCTCCTCTACATCGCTTCTCATATACATCCGCCGTGAAACGGATTTACAGGTAACATTTCTGTATACCTATGCACTGCTTTCCTGCTACAAATGTATGCTCGCAGTAAAAAGAGTTTTACAGGAAACGTTTCCGTGTGGCTGCTTTTCAGCAACAACTTCCGCACAGTGAAACTTGACACTTTTGGGAAAAAAAATGTTGTTCGATGTATAACAAAGTAAGATAAGAGGAAGATATAAAGAAGTAAGATATATTTGAAATATAAAAGGTTGCTTACACAAAGTATTTATAGAAATAGATACTGACCATACTAAGTACGTGGCCAGCTTTCTCTCTCAGACAAGCCACTGCCTCGTTATCCTGCCAATACATATTTTCCTCCAGTGGAGTATCTGGAAAAATATTAAAAAACTCAGTTTTTTTCAATGTTTGCCTATATTGTACGCTGTCGCAAAAATATGAAACTATAGTCCAAGAGCTGGCTACATGAAAGTTCAAACGGAAAAAATGTATTTCTGAAAATTATATATTTTGAAGCACCCTTTTAGGGAAGTAAAATCCTGTTGGTCAGCCGGTGCAAAGCGGTTGCGTTATCGAATGGCAGTTAATCGAAAATCGAATTTTCGGCTTTTTCTCATAAATTGTGAAATAACAACCAAACGATGAGATTTTCGAATAAGCATATATTTAAATGTTTTGTTACTGAATAAATTGGCTACATTTTAAGTCAAAGTTTATTTGCGTAGCTCAATTAGTTGCTAAGATATTTAACTACAAAGTTCTTGAATCTTCAACTTTTTCTCTTTGTCCAACAATGAAATTTCCTCAAAACGCATTGTTGTAACCGAAAAAACTGGAATTTTAAAGTCGAATATTCCAAAAACTACTCAACCGATCTTAGTAAACTTGGGCTTTAAATGTAGGTCATCTATTCAATAAAAACATGCAAATCAGTGAATGATTGAATATTTTACCGTTTGCTTACTAAATTGTTTGGAGCAACGTATGATTGCTCAATTTCGGCATTTATTCAATTTTCTTGGTTCAGTTTAAACCAAACGAAAGGATTTTAGAGCATAAATGTAATTACATGTTTTTATTGAATAGAAGACCTACATTTAAAGCCCAAGTTTACTTAGATCGGTTGAGTAGTTTTTGGAATATTCGACTTTAAAATTCCAGTTTTTTCGGTTACAACAATGCGTTTTGAGGAAATTTCATTGTTGGACAAAGATAAAAAGTTGAAAAATTCAAGAACTTCGAAGTTAAATATCTTAGCAACTAATTGAGCTATACAAATAAACTTTGGCTTAAAATGTAGCCAATTTATTCAGTAACAAAACATTTAAATATATGTTTATTCGAAAATCTCATCGTTTGGTTGTTATTTCATAATTTATGAGAAAAGGTCGAAAATTCGATTTTCGATTAACTGCCATTCGATAACGCAACCGCTTTGCACCGGCAGACCAACAGAATTTTACTTCCCTAGAAGGGTGCTTCAAAATATATAATTTTCAGAAATACGTTTTTCCGGTTGAACTTTCATGTCTCTTGGACTATTATGAAAACGTATAACTTCTCTTAAAGTTCATCGTATTATTTTAAATTTTAAGGAATGGCATAAAATCGGCCACATATAAAAACATATTTCGGCCATTACACTTTTTTCAATCCTTGAGCATATTTAACCTGTCAGTTAAGTCTTCATAGTCCTTTTGAGAGGTAGGAAGGCGATATTACGTCTGAATAAAATAGCGAACAAAAAAACTCTCAAGTCGAAACTGTAATTAAAAATGTTTAACTTTCAATTAAAAAATAACTCTTCCTAAAAATACTTTTAAAGTAAGCATGAAACCTCACCTGCAGTCGTCTTAAGCTCTCTGAGGTGCTTCCAGGCTGTAAACACACCGAAACCACCATAATTCATCCACCTGAAAAGAATCCATAACCTCAGGCGGAATAGTAAAGTTTCCATCGGAATTACAACAGTTTGAACCAAAATGTGCTACCGTGGTGCTATATTTTTCCAGACTTGGGGAAGAAGAAGGTAAAAAAAAGCTTTTTAAATCTTTAAACTGTTCAAACTTTCTTAAAAGTTTGAATGAATTTGGTAATTATTTAACACAAAAACTAGTCACTTACAATGGGCTGTGGACGTTCAGATATGGCTCTCCCACCTTGTCGAGAAGTAGACTGGGGGCATCTGGGGGAGAATCGGACGTTAGATACAGCTCCCTAAAACAGATGTATTCAATAACACTAAAAAGATATCACGTTCAAATCTGTCAGAGGATCAGACAGTAATTACCAAACTGTAAATATTCAGAATGATATTCTAAACTGTATTATAAAAAAACAGATGCCGAATAAAAATCCTTGAAAGTGTTTTTATTAAGTGAAGAAAGCAAGAATTTCCCAAATATTTCAAAGGAAATTTAAGTACAAAACTAATAATTTTCATGAGGAAACATTTAAAAAGCCAATATTGTAAATACTAGTCACATATAGAATGAGGAAGTTGCATGATTTTTTTTTATTTTTTTAATCGATTCCTCTTGCAAAAATAAGCAACTACCCAAAATTTGAGGCCGATCGAGAAATTTTTTGATTGTCAAAAAAATTAACAAAAATCCCCTTTTTAAAAGGGCGCGAAAACGCCAAGAGTTTGGATGTGAAGTCATCTTATAATACTAAACATTGTTGTAAAGCAATGGAGTTGATGGTATTATTGTTGACGTCATCTTATAGTTTAAACAATAAACGTTTTCAGTCACGTGTTTTTTTCTCGACTTTTAAATTAAAATATTTAATTACCTGTATACATTTTTTTGAAGAACTGACTAGATATTTCATTTTACCATACAAAAAACCATACGGAACACTTGTTTGTTTTTGAAAATATGACACATGCAACTTCCTTATTACAATTATTCTAAAACAATTCACCAGATATATTGGTGAAGTTAATTCTGCATTTTTAATATTTTGTGTCAAAAATTGTTCTCGGAGAAAAAACTAAAATAATTTATAATATTTTCTTTAAATAATGAAAGATATCTTTCGAAAGTAAAAGAAAAAAATAATTGTTATTAAGATTCTTTAAGTTTTCTAACCGCTATAAATTTCGAGACCATTTCTTTTTAATTAAACATTAAGTTTCTTTTCCAACTACACACTTATTCGAAAGAAAACTGTTAATTGTTTAATTTAAAGATAAAACTTACCCTGGTAAGGTATGAGCCAAAGGATTTAGCCTCTTGAACTGGTGCGTCACCTGTTGCCTCCTGAGATTTATCACAACAGACGTATAGTTGGACACAGACACCTGAAAATGAAAGAGACAGGTGGAATTCGTTAAATTCATTATAAGAAGTTTTGGTATCTACGTACTAACGCCGTCGACCGTGCCGTTGAATTTTAAAACGTCGCCCAAATCCCGTTAAATTCGATTAAACTTACAAAGCCACAGAAATGCTAGTAATAAGTGTATTCACTTCAATACATAACACCTTTCATAAATTTCACAATTAACAAGTTTTATGTTTAAGTCAAGTGTTAAAATTTTCGAGTTTTTAATTTTATTTTCAAGCAAACTCTCAACATTGTTAAAGTTTAACCTATGACATACAACTCTGTTTATCAGACTTCAAAGAATCCATGAAATGACGGAAATTAGATGTTTTGAGATGAGGTTCACAAAAAGGCAGAAATATTTTTTCAGATAGAACTAACATTTTTAACAATTCAACGTAAAAGTTACCTTTAAATACAAGTAATATACTAACCGGTGGAAGATCCATGAGTTGAGTAGAAATAAAAGGCCAATGTGCCTCCTTGGCTGCCTGAACCTAAAAAGAAAGATTTCAAGGAATGGTTGAATTAGATTTTCATTGAATTATTGAAAATCGGAGTTAATGTACAAAGCATGGCATATCCTATCATTGTGAAAGGTGCAACACCGCACATATAACATCTGAAGTAGGGATCAACCGATGTCACTTTTTTGGCCGATGGGCCGATGCCGATTGTTTGAAAATTTCCATCGACAGGCCGATGGGTCTTAAATGGCCAATTGCCGATGCCTTTGCTTAAGGCCGATGGTAAAAATTGCATTAAACCATTTGGAATTATTTTCTTTAGAAAAGCCTTAAAATCCATCATAGAGCCTTATGGATTAAAATTGGAGAAATCACTAGGACCATTTCTGCTCTCTCTCTCTTTCTTCTCTCGTTTGACAAAAAAAATATCTTTTTATTGCCAAACAGTTTTCGCAACTTCGTTTGGGGGAGAAGAATGACACTTTCAATTATGAATAATTATTTTTTAATCATAATATAATGAATTTTATTTATGATCAATTTTGGCATAATTTTTTTCAAATATGACGACCCAATTGTTTTAATTTCGAAATACACCAGACTTACTCACTTTCAACCAATATAATTGTCACCACTCAAATGATATTTATTTTTATTTTATATTGGAAAATAGTAAACCCTGGAATATATTGGATGTCTTTTTTTATGGCGTGACACCAACCACCGTTCAAATCGATCTATCACGTCGTTGTAGTAGTGTTTGTTCCATTATAGTCTAAATTTCGCACTCAAATGGCCGGTATTATCAAAACATGCATTTACGTGAAATTGAGCGCATTATGTACCGCATTTCAGAACCTACATATTTCCAGATAGGTGGAGTTTATGCATGTTTAAAACGAGTTAACTTGTTTCAGAGCTATTTTGACAAACTAGATTTGAGTAGTTTTTACTCAGGTTTGAAAATGTTGTTTTAATGAATGTTTAAATCAAAAATCTAGTAACGTTTCTACTTTGTACTTCAGTATACAACATTAACTTCTCCATCTCTTTTAATTGATCCATTGGTAGATTAGGTTATTTTTTACAGAAATATCTTCGACTTTGTTTTTTATAAAGCACGCATTCAACTGACAATATTTCAGAACCTATCTTCTAAAAACAAATTAAATACATAGATAAAAAATTTATTAAAAACCTTCGGAACCCAATTGATTCATATTTTTAATAAATAAAATCCCTCCTTACTGAACTTGAAATTTTTGCACTGAAAAGAAACCTTACTTGCAAGCGTAGAATCCTCTTCTGATCATGTTCCAACCAAGAAGCTTTTTGGGATAGTCGGTCCAACGTAGACAAAACATCGTTCTCAACAATGGATGCCTGAAATTGAAATCTTTGTCTAAATGGTATGTAACGGAATGTATATCTTGGTTACACATATGCTACAACAGTACATAAAGCACACTTTTACTGCACTAGCTAATAATTATATTTATCATGTCATTAATACAAGGTATTTCAAAAATCCCTTTGACAGCTTTCATTTGGAAGAAACGTCTTCTAGGGTCGTGGAAGTAAGGTCTAACTCTTGTTAAGTGACCCAAGAGAATCCATTGAGATGAATCACAGTGACCCTAGAGGCGATATAATAAATAAAATTAAATAAAAATAAATTATTAAAATTAAAAAGTTAATCAAATAAACTAAAGGAGATAGAGCATAGTATTGTTGCCAATGTTATAAACAACTCACTGGACAAAAAATTCCATGAAAATATCGCGAATATTGGCGAAGATATTAGAAAGTGAAAATTCCACTTTTCAGGCTTAAGAAAATAAAAAGTTCACAATTTTGCAAGTTTTCCAGTGTGGTGTATTTTTGTGTTTTTCAGTTTAATGAAGATAAAATTTAATCATAAAAAATTAAAAAAAAACACACCTCTACGAACTTAACATTTTTTTGAGGCCTTGTAAAGTGTTTCTTCATATGCAATATCCTCAAATATTCACGATATTTTCATGATATTTTTTCAGTGATTCATTACATTGGCAACAATACTATTATGGAAGTTTTGGATCTATCTCCTTTAGTTTTCTAATTATTTTTTTATTTTTCGCTGTAAGTCATCTCTATGGATTCTCTACGGTCACTTACCTAGGAGTAAACCTTAATTCCTAAACCCTAGTAGGCGTTTGTTCCAAATGAAAGCCGTGAAAGGGATTTTTAGGGCCGTATTCAGAAACTTTAACACGAGATGGAAACGAGACGGAAACGATACGTAAACGTCAAATCCACGGCCACTCGGAAGTGGCCGTTACGAGAACTCGAGCTATAATCCAGCGCTTATGCTACCATCTGTCTCAAAACGTCACAAGTAATTATACTCTGATAACACAAATTTTTACAAACACTAGATGTCCATTACTTTCGTAATACATCTGAGGAATGTCTGAGGACTTGTTATGGTAATTAATAGCTGTTTTAGATTTTTTGGAACAATTTAACGGACCACAAAAAGTGCAAAAGCAATCGGAATACGCCTCTTATCTCAGAACAATATGGCAGACGAAAGCTGTAGAGTTTGAAATATCTCTCGTTTACATAGCGTTCTCGTTTCCATCTCGTGTTAAAGTTTCTGAATACGGCTCTTAATACACCCTGTATAATCTCAACGAAAAGGGGTTTAAATATTACGATAACTGTGTAAAATTTCTATAACATAGAAGCGCACAAAAAGGTATTACTTTTTCTTCTACATCAGATGATGGAACTAGAGACTTGGCAAGGGTGTGGCCTGCCGCTCTCTCCACCTCCCTCGCACACTCCTCCCACCTGGCCATACCATCGGACCGCCTCTTTCCTTGTATATGAGGGGCTAGTGATTTGAAGAACCGCCATCCCAAATAGTGGAAGGACTCTTTGTCATTTCTGGCAAGAACAAATATGGTAAAATTTAATTTTAAGCAACATTCATTCATTTTGAACAATTCATTTCAGCAGGGCTCATAGTGGCAGTTTGAAAAAAAGGACATTTGGGGAAAAAAAAGGATATGTCAAAAAAGTTCTAATTTTTCGGATATTTTTATTTGTTTTACAGAACGTTTTTTAGACACCAAAGTTCATTGTAAAATTTAGTGTTAAAGGACACTTTTTACAGTGAATCTATTGAGAAGAGGGAACGATTTTTTACAAGGTTTTAAAAACGGTGGTGAGTACAGTTTCAGTCGGGGATATAGTATAGCTGGAATTTTGTGTTTTTCTCTAAAATTTGTTTTCTCCCTCTTTCTTTCTTATAATTTTATATCTCTTCCATTTCATCTTTTAATTTTTATTTCATATGTCAATCCAGTTCTCTCTTTCTCATTCTCTTTTTATCCGTTTAACTCAATCTAAGATATCTTTTTATCTCTGTTTGTATTTTCTGCACAATGTAGAATACATATCCTTGAAGAAATTCAACACGGAATACTGAAATGTGTTCCATAAAATATTTTTTCCGGAATAAATCAAAGGTTTTATTACCAAAGCTCTTACATGCATTCAACCATCACTTTGACATACTACGGTAGAGAAGGGGAAGCAAGCTAAACAGTTAGTCATAGTGTGGACAAAGAAATGTAGGATTCACGCTTCAATCACATAAGGACGTACTAAAACAACCTGTCTATTTATTTAACAGAAAAACTATGTCCGACTTGCTGCCAGAAAACTCTTGTAATTTGTGCAGAGAAATCTTGTTATGTCTTGGTATAGACCTTTTCTGTATGATACAGATTATCTTTCTTTGAGATAAGGAAATTCATTTTATCGTATAAATGCAGCTCTTAGTCAGTTAGTTTTAAACCACGGTTACTATAATTAATTCATTAATGAAATTTATGCGGTTATCAACAAAACTTAAATGCTTTTCGAAATTAATAAAAAAGGTGTATTAATGTAAAGCAATATGCAAAAGTTTGGGGATAATTATTTTCTATGGGGGGAGGGGATCTCGGGATTTTAACTATACACCCAAAGTAAGACACATGATATATTGAATACAGTGTTCTCTTGTTATTCGCGGTAGTTACGTTCCAAAATATACCGCGAATACGCGAAATCCGCGAATGACGAATCCAGTTTTAAAACGCGCATATATGATAATATAACAGATATAATGGTTTGATTCCGTCATTTATTACATAAAACTTATGAAACTGGTTCACGCAAAGAGTAGTTTTAACTGTAAATTTTTCAGGAATTTATCTTTTCACAGCAAAAGATTCATTTCGATTAGTCTTCTTTACTGATGCACGGTCAACCATATTTGTGGCAACTTATCAACCGTTTGGCAAAATTTATTTTCGATTATTATTTTACTGTTAAAACCGTAGCTTAGTTGGTTAATAACCGGGATCGTCGAACTCTAACGCTTTGGACCCGGATATTATTAGGACTTAAAATGGTATTCTGAAAAAACTAAATCTAAAATCTCAATCATAGAATTTCCTTGTGACTTTTCTTGGATTTTGATCCAAAATTAAGTAATCAACATGATCCTATGAATTTTAAAGCTTATTAAGCTGGTTTTAAGCTAAACTGTCATACCATGTCAATCAAAATTTACATAGAAACTTGAGTCGAAGGTATAAACTCTAATCACTACAGGGTTCCTAGATATAGAAAGAAAAAAAAGCCAAAATATTTATAAAAAATTAGTTTAATTTATTTTATATTGAAGAACCATGTTCAATTTTAAAGAAGGTTCACAATATTTTTTTCCATCCACCCTAAATGCTGGCCTCGCAACGTCGAAGCATTTATTCTCGGACCCATTCAAAAAGAGCTGGTGTATCTCGGACACGAGGTGATCCGTTAGCTATCCGTTAGCATTCACTCCATGAGTGTATGTCGGAAACCAATTTCGAATGAGAGAGACTAGATTCTGAGCGGCCAAAAAACAGTTTGTAATTCTGTTCTCAGGGACAAGTTTTCAAACATTTTCTGGGGGAGGGCAGCCAGGCCTCTCTTTAGTATTTAAAAACCTTTATTATTCCCCCTTTTTTTGCAATAAGTTCATTATAATCAAAATTCTAAAAACGTATGTCTTAATTTGGGTTTACGTGTACCAAAAAACAGTTTAAAACCCTGTTCTTAGGGTCAAATTTCAAAAAAATTTCTGGGGGAGGACCCCCATACCCTCCGTTGAAAATTGAACTTTTCTTATGTAATTTTTTCTTGGACGCAAATTCTACCTAAAAAAGTGTTCAAAAGATACATTAAACCTATTAATATGGATGAAAGGGGCTTGGGGGAATGGGGATACAGGGAAATATTTTTACACCCCTCCCGAAATAAATTTCATATTCTCCAGCACTGATTCAAAATAAAATATAAGAGCTTCCCCCCCATGGGGGGTAGGGAGTTAAACCCCTTTCCAAAATCATTATGTCTATTATGTTGCTTCTTGCCTTGAAAATTCTGAAAATTATGAAAGGAGAGATCCACCTCGAGTGCAACCTAAATGGTCCCCAATGTCCAAAAAGAAGTCACAAATATACTTTTTAGTGTCAGATTACAAAACTTTTACCTCAAAAACAAAACCCTTCAATGTTTCCACGCACACGTCAAATATTTTACGTTAATTTCATTAAAGGTAAAAAAACCATCTCGAAACAATACTGTGGCTACGCCCCTATCTCACGGGGCTTTAAAATTGTTCTCTACAAACATAAAAAAGTGGACCTTGCCCTCCCCCTAAGTGGAACCCTGGCTAAGCCCATGCCCGCGAATAGAGAATAGCGATTGTGAAAAAAAAGTCTTTGGCGATCACGGATTGGCGACCTTTTTTTCCTGTCGAGATACCAAAAGCGTTACAAGTTAGAAAACCTGCTTAGTAGAAGAAGTTACATTCTTTAAAATGGTTTTACATAATAAATACCGGAATCGAGAAATTATATCTTTTCTTCCAACTATGCAAGTTTCATAACTAAAAAACTTTGAGATCGAAATCCGCGAATATGCGGGGGTAACATTGCTCAACCGCGAATATGCGAGGGCCCACTGTAATAAGAATTAAAACAATAATATGTAGTTATAAAACAATGAGTGAAGGAGAACAACACAGGAAAAAAATTGCACCAAAGAAAATACGACTAAATTACAGAAAATATTTGTGTTTTATGTAAAACGGAGATATTCTGTTAAAAAACAGGAATAATATCTGCGAAAAGAACATATTTTTTTAGCGGCATTGGGATACAGATAAAAGTTTGTATTTTACATAAAATGGAGATATTCTGTTTTGTGTGAAATTATTATTGAATATCTGTTAAAACAAAACTTTTTTCATGAGTGTAGGTAAAAGGTAACATTAAAAAATCGGGAAATCTTTCAGAAACTACAACTTTAAAGTATAAAAACAAATTTAGCGGAAGCCTACTACAGAGAAAAATAGCAGATACTTCAGTTCCTAGCCAATCCCATCCTTTGCTATTTAAAAGTGGGATGATAAATTATTTTAGAGCTTTTCACGATTAATGTTCATGTGCATGTATTTTAAAACTTTCAAGGTTTTATTTAGTCATAACTTTGTAGCGCAAGGATCAATGATGATTATATTTCGCCAAGCAAAACATCATATTTTAAAGGAAGATATTAGGAATCACAAATAAAGAGGGGAAAAAGAAAAATAGAAGAAAGAGGAAGTAAAAAAGAAAAGGTCATGAGTATGTAAGAAGTTAATAAATTGAGTAAAATGAAGAAGAGAGAGGAAGAAAACGGTTCTTATTAAAAGACTTAACTTACCCTTGAGAGTAATCTAAAAGGCGGGACATGTAGTCCCTAATCTGCTGTTTACAGCGCACCCTGATGGCAAAAGGACGCTCCAGACCAGCCTTTGCACTCATGCGTTCAAACAGTGATGCCCAGTTCATCTGAAACAAGTTCATGATTTTTTTTTAGAAATGATATTTATACTCGGTGTCTCTAGAACTAGATAACTGTCCACTAGGGTGTCCCTTATTTAGGCGTTTTTTCAAAAAGTCGGGGAAACTTTTGCGACACCCCCAATTTTTTTCCTTTTGGTACCCTAAGACTGTGTGCAAAATCTTAAATCGATCAGATAATATTAACACGTGCCCCAAACGGCCTAAAGTTAGAAAAATTTGACTTTTTTAAAAATTTTTTCGAAAATTTTTAAAAATGTGTTTAAAAAATCCGTTGCCGAATAATAGGGCTCTAACACATTTAAACAATCTTATTTGACCGTTTTTCATTACTAGTTAGGCCATAATGCCCAGTTTGTCACCTAGCCATCAAACAGAAAATCATCAAATTTGTCCATTTTATGCTGAGAATAGAAGAATCAAAAAGCAGTGGTAAATGACTTAAAACCGCAAAATTCCATGATTAAAAACCATTTGTAGACCATATTGATGTGGAGATAAATTATCTGGAGCTCAAATTAATTATGGGTTGCTTAATTACAGACGCCATATTGGAATGCATTAAAACTAAAAAAAATTCTAGAAAAATGGTATGGGCATTTTTGATATCGGGTAATGGGTGTATGAGGTTTCTAAACTCAATTAAGACAAAAAAAATCCTCTTAAACTCCTTTTTAAGGCTCTTTGCCCAATTGTAAGGGCCATCAGATCTCCTAATACAAGTGCAAACTATGATTTCAGAACTATAGATGGTAATAAATTCCATACATATAAAATCGGCAAGAGAAATTCTGGAAATAAGTTAAGAATAAGACTCCACAGTGTGTCTACTAGTATTTTATTCCGTAAGTTAATTTAAAAGCTGAAGAAGATACAAAATTAATCCGTTCATCATAATGATTGAGTCTTGAGATTGCTTATCTTCACAGAGTATATACTCTGTGAAGATAAGCAATTAACTATGTTTATAGAGACTGTTCTTGTATTTTATAATAAATTTATACATTAACATTAAAATACCTGCAATTCAACAAATTAGGCTCTTTAAAAACTAAGAAACCTAAATTGGCTACGTGAATATCATAAATATTAACAACAGTTTCTGAAAATCATTCCTTCTTCAAAGTCTGTTTTTAAGTTAGAGCTTTTCTTCGCTCTAAGTTTCCTACCTCTACATTCTCAAAGAAGGCTTTGAGGGTTTAAAATAATTTAATTTCATAAACAATTTTCATGAAAAACTTACTCGAAATCTTTCAAGGACGTTTACTGATGAGATAAGTCGACAGCGCGAATAAGAACTAAGGATATAGTAGAAGAGTTATAGAAACTGAAGTTTATATTTAATATATTCTTACAGCCTCAAACAAAATATCAGTGTTTAATTGTTTTAATGACACTGATTTGTTAAATTGCAGGTATTTTTAATGTTTATGTATAAATTTATGAAAAAATACAAGAACCCTCTCTATAAACATGGTTAATTGCTTATCTTCACAGACTATAACTCAATCCTTATGATGAACGGGTTAATTTTGTATCTTCTTCAGCTTTTAAACTAACTTACGGAATAAAATACTCGTGGACACACTGTGGAGTCTTATTATTAACTTATTTCCAGAATTTCTCTTGCCAGTTTTATGTGTATTGAATTTATTACCATCTATAGTTCTGAAATCATGGTTTGCACTTGTATTAGGAGATCTGATGGCCCTTTATAATTGCGTAAAGAGCTTTAAAAAGTTGTGTAAAAGGATTTTATTAGTCTTAATTGAGTTTAGAAACCTCATACACCCATAACCCGATATCAAACATGCCCATACCGTTTTTCTAGAATTTTTTATAGTTTTAATGCAACCCAATATGATGGCGTCTGTAATTAAGCAACCCATAATTAATTTGAGCTCCAGATAATTTATCTCCACATCAATATGGTCTACAAATGGTGTTTAATCATGGAATTTAGCGGTTTTAAGTCATTAACCACTGCTTTTTGATTCTTCTATTCTCAGTGTAAAATGGACAAATTTGAGGATTTTCTGATTGATGGCTAGGTTCAAAACTGGGCATTTTAGCCTAACTAGTAATGAAAAACGGTCAAATAAGATTGTTTAAATGTGTTAGAGCCCTATTATTCGGCAACGGATTTTTTAAACACATTTTTAAAAATTTTCGAAAAAATTTAAAAAAAGTCAAATTTTTCTAACTTTAGGCCGTTTGGGGCACGTGTTAATATTATCTGATCGATTTAAGATTTTTCACACAGTCTTAGGGTACCAAAAGGAAAAAAATTGGGGGGTGTCGCAAAAGTTTCCCCGACCTTCGATTTTAACGGACACCCTACTGTCCACCCTCTTTATTTTTTGATCCCCTACAGATATAGTCCTAAAAGTGGTGTCTTGGTATACTAAAGAACTAAAGTGACCATCCCCAATCCTATGCGATGCTGCAATTTTCAATGCCCTCTAGCAATGTTAGGAGTTACTAAAAATTTTATTTTAAAAACTTTGAGATATTTGCCAAATTAGTCAACTACAAAGTTTTAGAGCAGCATCGTTTTTATACGAAAAGACACCTTGTCAGATAGTATAAAAACGAATTGGTAACCACTCTGCTCTTAAGTTATTACTTATTTTCTAACTAAATTATTCATTTCTTACTATTAAAGTATTTTAATCACAATTCTGACAAAATGCTTTGGGGATTTTCAAAATATTTTACATTATTTTGAAAACAGTACCAAGAATATATCTCACCTCTGGAATAAGGCGATCCAGCTCACGGACTGCCTCTTCTGGAGCAAATGTTTTAATGGTGTCGCAAGGGGTCTATAATGGAAAACAATCATCAGTTTCAGAAGGAAATCAGAAATATCTCTTATTTATGAAACATCAAAGTTTTATAGGCTGTGATAGGGGAATAACTTTTGCACGGTATAAGGCATAATACGTTGTCTTATCCAATGCTACCTGACCAGCGGTTAACAAAGAAGGATTCCACCAATCAAAATCAGCGAAAAGTTAATTTTTCTCTCTTTAGCTCTGGTCAAGTGGCAGTGAATAAAGCCGTTAAACTTTCTATTTAAACAACACTACTTAATAGTCCTCACCTGAGCAACTAATGCAAAGTATCCTTCCATAGCTATGATGTCGTCGGCTGCTCTATCCCCTCTGATTACAGTCGTTGCCCCCAACTGAGTCAAAATTTCTTTGATTTGATCTTGCAGTTTTTTATCGTTGCGGATGCTCTCTTCACTTCTGTTCAGTCCCAAGAAAGGACTACCTGGACCAATCTTCCTCAAAGAGAGAAAAATAGAACATTTTACATACATTGGGATGAAAAGGAAGAGTTACAGCTTTCTTTTACTCTTATAAGGAACATAGAAGAATATATCTACACCACATTAGTATCACAAGATCCTACACCCAGGCAGTCAGTTTTAGCAGAGTCTGCTCCGATTGGTTCATGGTTGAAATTTCTTTTGAAAAGTTTTCTTAAATAAAGTAGTAATGGAAAGTAGTGTTGCGGATTGCAAAAACTGACAGCAAGATTCTATTTCATCAAAGAAATCTAACCTTAATAAAAGGTGATTCAAAACCATTAGATCCTTTAAAAATAGTTAAGGTTGTAGAATGCTTAGAGACAATTCAGAAAAGATCCTGGAAGGTGGTTCCAAAGCAATCCCAAGGTGCCAGTTAAAGGACAAAAGTCGAGGGTGGACATAAAATTCTAGTTTCAATTTTAATGCTTGACTTATTTATAAAATACGTGTAAAGGTTTTGCTCTTAAGAGAATGTCTGCAAAATCTGGCAACATTAATTCTTTTACAGTGGTATTTTTTATGTCGGATTTGAAGATGACCTCTTTTTGACAAAAACTTAACTAAGTTTTGAACATTAAGATGAAACTGAAACATGATAATTAGAACTTCAATTTTACTTTGCCAACTGTTTGCCTACATTGCTTTTGGCAATTTAGTCCGAACTCCAGCGTCTTTGGATTGTTTCGGGGTCCCCTTTTAAGGATTTCTCAATGATTCAAAATCTAAACTGTCATTGGGCTACAACTTCTAGCATTTTTGCCCATGAGTTTCGAATCACCCTGCATGAACTCCAAACTTATTTGTAACGTTTACAAAATACTAATTAACAAAGAATGGGAACCCACCTCTAATAAATAAGTTCCGGGATTGTCAGGATTCGCGATGGGCGTGACTGAAAACGCTACAGACACGCCCATCATTAAAAGTGAAGCCAATCGGTCTGTTAGACTTGTCCGATTCTCAGGCGCCAATGCTGGTACAAGGACTGGCCAGTCCCCTAGACCCTCACGTATCATGAAATTTAGCAACTCGACTCCTTTAATACCCTCTGTAAAAAGAGTCAACTATGTTAATTATAAAGTTTATCAAACAAGTATAAAAATTTTCATATCTGTAAATTTGGACCTTGTGGATAGTGTAGGATTATAACATACATAAGTGTGTTTGTAATATTAACTCAGATTTACTTGTGGATTTACTTTAATTTCAATTAAGTTTAAAAGCGTCTAATGCAATGACAGTGGAAAATTAAACTCTCTTCTCAAAAGCATTGGTAAAATTTTAAGAATGGGTAATTCCAGTATTTTTTATTGTCTTTATTGGAAAGAAGTACCCAAGAGAAGAATATACGAGCAAAACTTTTTTTATTACGATGATTATTTATTTTTCAATTAAATGTTAAAGTTTGACTTTTAAAAAAGCGCGAAAACGTCAAATGTCAAAATTTGTCGTACTTCAATCCTAAACATTGATTTTAAACAATTCTAATTGTTTAACAATTCAAAGGGATTGTAGGTTTTCACTTTGAAGTAAGGCCGAAACAGATCTGACGTCATTCAATCCTAAACAAAGGATTGTCGATTTTTATTTTAAAATATATTGAATTCACTAATTTTTTTAACCTTTTTATGTCGATATTTGAATTTATATTTTTTTCCTGCTTAGAAGAAATGTTGGTATGCTACTGACCACCGTTTTTAAATTTTGGAAACAAATTTTGATTGAAAAAACTTACCGAATTCCATACATGTCTTATAAAACGCTCTTGCTGAATCCAAATAGTTTCCTTCATTTTCAGACTCCAGCAAATCTGAAAAACATAATTACTTAAAACAGAAGATTTCTCAGCTTCAAAATAAATCTATAAATTACACTCATAAACTATAATAATATTAACGGATCTTTGGTTATAAAGGTTTTTGTTCTAGTCTCGTTAATCCTTTATTAGTAAATTCTAAGATAAGAAAATTTTTTAATTATTTTCAAACTTCAATTCAGTTATCCCCCCGGAACCTTTTATTCCTGATACGCCAAATCTTTACATCTTTCCTAATTTTAATTAATTTAGAATTTAATGATGGTTCTAAAGTTGATATCAATTAATAGTGCCAATTAATACAATTGAATCTCTGAAAATTGCAGTTTGAAGGTTTCTCAATGGTTTTCACTTAGGAATGACCGTAATAATAGCATGCTAAAAATCGAACATGGCAAATTTAATTTTTGTTTATTTTAAAAAATGGATTAAACTTGATAAATTGAAACGATGAAATTAAAACGAAAACTTGAAACGATGATAAAGACATGTGATACATGTTTATGGGTTATTTTTGAGAGCTGAAACCCAATACTGCATTTAGTTTAGAAATAAAACTGAAATTTCAATTTTTAAAATAAATTTGAATAATTAGCCAAATGTGACAATTAAAACTTTCTTCAAACCATTGCAAAAAATCAAATACTTAAGGAAATCCTTGCAAAAACAAAAAATATATCATCAAATAAATTAGTTTTCTGAATACTCCTTAAGTGGTAGGTGTAACCACCTTAGTATTTACAACATACATAATTAGGAATACAATTTCAAAATATTAACTAATTAAATTTTAGTTTTTCAAATCAATGATTTTTGGTGAAGGAAAATACTAACCTTTGATTTGCTGATAAACAGCGTTTGTGGCCTTTAGAGCTGCCGAGCTCTCCAATCCCGCCCATCGTCCGCAGGCAAAAGTGTACAAATCCCGACACGGGTCCGAATCGAATTTCACTTGGGTTAGCACACGACCAGCTGAAAGATATTGTTTTTTTTGTCAAATAAAACACGATATCGCTAGTGTATTGGTATTTCTCGAAACTTCTTGATTTGCTCCAGAAATCTTTATATTTTTCCTTTTTTTATAAATAAAACACTCATTTCTTCAGAGCAAATTTATATTACATGGAACAATGTTTCGATGGAAAAAATAACTTTTGAAAGAAACAACGTCAAAATACGTGAAGTTGAATTCTAGATAAAGGGAAGTGGGGATTTAATGCCTAAAAATATTTGTGTGCCCTTTAATAATATTAACTTTACTAAAGGTAATATTTTTCACCATAATACCTTTAAAAGGTAATTTATTATAAATTATTATATTTTAATAAATTATTATATTTTATAAAGGTAATTTATTATATTTTATAAAGGTAATTTATTATATTTTATAAATGTAATTTATTTTTTTAATACATATTACCTTTTTCATAGATATTACCTTACGCCAAATATAATTTTAATTAAAAAAAATCAGGAAATTTCCAGATTTAGCTGGATTTCCTTGTGTTTCTACCATACATCTCCATAATCCCAAAAACAATTATCAGTTTTCCAGGTGTTTAGATTTCATGGCCACCTGGTTTCTAAAAACAGTATTCTAATTCACACCAGAAAACCAGATTCAAGAATATCAAATGGTCCACGCTAAACTTCTATTTTGTATTATTTTGCCAAAAACTATTACACAATTCCATAATTGTGTGCTTGGTAGTTGGTAATGACTTTATGGATCTAAATATTCTCTAATGATGTCTGTAAGTGAGATCTAATGATCCTGAAATGAAGGAAACTAATGGAGGATTCCCAGAAGCGCTTGTATATAACTGTTTTAATCATTCTTTGTCTTTTTATTTAAGTAATTAAATATTTTAAATAATCTGGCAATGATATGTAAATATGTACTGCTACGAAGTATCTATACCGACTGTGAGTAATGCAGATTTAACTTAACTGCATGAACAAGTGCACTGTAAAAAAACTGTAGAAAAACAGAAATTTTCAATAACAATGACTTGATCCGACTTTATGTTTACAGATATATTCTGTCAAGTAACATTCCCACCGCACTTCTATTTATTTTATGTAAAAAAACAGCTTTTTTTAGTTTTTTAGCTTATCTGTACTTAAACAGAAACTTACTGCATCGAAAACCAATACAGCTATTGGCAACATTATACTGAATCTTCTTTGGAGCAGTGGTAGCGTGCGCGCTTAGCATGCGGTAGGTCCTGGGTTCTATCCCCGGATATTAATTGATTAAAATAAAAAAAAACTCAACTAAAATAAGTCCACACGCATGCGCACAAGCAGAAAATTACTGAGAGGCAACAGAAAAATCTGTAGCTCACTTGACAGAAAGTTCCATTTTACAGCATTTACCTGTAGGTTACAGCTTTTTTCTGTTTACAGGATTTTTCGACTTACAAATTTTTTCTAGCAACTTTTGCTGCCAGAAATTTTCTGTTTTTTTGCAGGATTATTTTTTACAGTGTGCGTATCAAGTTGCAGAACACATTTAAGCATTAACTTTGATAAAACTGTATAAAAAATGTGACATTTCGCTTACCCGTGCTGATACATTCTGGACTAGAGCATTTATTATCGTCTAAAGAAACCCCGGTATCAGAGCCTAAAAAAAGGAAAAATTGCTGATTTACCTTTATTGGCATATACTATTAAAATTATTCATAACATAAAATTGTATAAAAAACTGAAGAAGTTCAGTTTCATGTAAAAAACATACGTTCATTGAATCCGTACTATCATCTAATTTTCTTTTGAGAAACTTGGGAAAAATCTTTAAAAACTGGGAATTGGGAAAATTGGGAAACTTTCTTTAAAATGTAGCTTAATTGTCTTTATTATAAAATTCGCAGTATTAAAATAAGAATTCACTTTGAAGTTATAAGGTGAGGTGCTGGTGCACTTGAACTTGAATAAAAACATTGGGGCCCCGAATTCTTACCCACTTCTTTCTAAGCTTATCCCTTGTAGCAGAGTGAAAAAGGGGATACCCCCCTGGGTATCCCCTTTTGTATAACGTGATACTTTGTGACATAGGGGTGGGAGGGGGTCAAAAATGTTGAAAAAAGGTATGACCTCATTTATGGATGGTCCCTTTACAAATTTAAATAAGGAACCCTTTCTAAAATTTGCTAACGTCAGCGCTATTCAAAGCTCCGGATACGAACGGCTTATTTTCCTCATCCCCAATTTAGCAATGACTTGTATATTTATTCTCTGCTCAACCCTGATCCACATACCCGTCAAAACAAAACACCCGCGCAAAAAAAATCCACGTCTGGAATATCAACAAAGAAAACATCAGCTTGGATAGAGGGAAGATGAAGCAGTCTCTAAATTGAGGAGGTTAACTGAACTGAAGAGCCGCTGTCTTCTTCGCGACCGCGAAAATTACAACTCACTTAATAAGCTTGGTCGTAGCAACTGGCCTTGAGTTGTTTTGTGAATTGTACTATTCTCGGGATAATCGCCCAGTTTAGGAAAGTATCTGGAGGGTTCTCGTGAACTTATTTTCCCATAGAGAGAGCCATCTGGGTTCACTTATCTCGTAGAAGAATTGTTCGGGAAACTGTGGGTGGCCATCATGGAGGGGGCCCCACTTTGGTCAAATAAAACCTTTCAGATCGGGGGCGTAGTGAAGGGGGTATTCCTCCCTAGAGGCATGGACTTATTACTATTTTGACCAAAAAAGATAATTACTTGATATGCTTATACTATTCAGTATTCACCATGAAATTCGCCCTACGAATCTGCGTACGTTGCTATACTAGACGGGTGGTTCCTTCCTTACGTTAGTGGTCTGTACTACCCCAGGGGAGTTGATGTTATACATAGTAGTGAATTTATCGGAAATCTACACTGTGTTAAAAAAATATCTAAACCTTTGGCCAGTTTGTGGTGAAAGGTTGGGCTGTTTCACCAGTGAAAGCACCGAAAACTTGGTGAAACCTGTAACCAAACATTAGGTTGCGGTTAAATTTGAACCAATTTTGTGGTGAAAGGTTGAATTTTTTTAACAGTGTAAGAGTAGGAAATAAAAACTAAAAGTCGTAACCAGGTCCACTTGCTTTAATTTTAGTCTACAGAATATATGTTATATTTTTTTAATTAACAAAGGGTTGAAAAATTATTAATCAATAATTAAAATTCTATATTTATTATTTATTTTTTTTATTTTTTTAAACAAAGTAAATAAAGTATTACATCACCTGGGATCGTTGAACGATCCATGTAGGTGAACAATAAACAGTTGGTTACAATTAGTTGCACATGAAAATACTTTTCATTAGCTTTTTACTAAAGTTAATCTGCCTTGTCAAAATGATTATAGGGGTTTTCATTAATAAATCATACATTTAGAGGGAATCACAAAACGGGACATGTGACAAGGGAAGATGTTAAATATAATGACATGTCATTAAATGTTTTTTTCACTATAGTTATAATTAAAAGAAACATTTCTTACACCGGTAATTTTGAATTAACAGAAATAAAACTGATATTAATACCCAAGAATCGGAAAAATCATTATGCAAAACTTGAAAGGTTAGGTTTAATAAAACATTTTCACAATGCTACATCAATGATATGTGTCTGAAGGTATTAGTAGGTAAGATATGTATTTGTATAATCTCTAGAAAGTGTGACGTAAGTTGTGTAAGATCTCTCATTTGAACTTGTGAAAGATATTACACTAAAAGAACATTAAAACTAAATACAAAAATTCAGGAGGCTGAAGAGAGGAGTTATTCAAATATCACTAACAGAAAAACAAAAGATAAAAAAGTGAACCAATTTGAATAACGCCCTGAAGTTGTCAATAGCTGTGGGAACTTCTGCAAGACTCAAGCTCTAAATAGTCACTTATAAGCTTCAAACAAGCTTAACTGTTCCTCATTTAATAGAAGCATAGTCAAATATGATTATATTAAATTATATTAGCGTTTCTTATGAAAGTTAGGGCAGATCTTTTAAACTAAGTGATGTGATTTATATTCAAAACGGAAACGCAACAGACCATATAACTTTTTCCATTGTGAATAAATAAATAACACACAAAAAAGCGCTTTATACATTCCCTTAGCTCTTAACTGAGACCTTGGAGTTTACTACAGTGCGAATTTCCGCCTTCATGTCAGGGTACGACATAGGTTCGCAAATTTTGTTTACAGCCCCTCTTTTGTAATGAAATTTTTTTACTTCTCCCACCACCCGCAATGTCCCTTTAACTGAATTTTTTATTAGCAAACAATTTTCTAATCTAAATCAGAGGTCACCAAGAAATTTTACGTGCGGTCCAAATAATTTTGGAAATTTTTTTTATCGAGGTCCAGAAAGAAAAAAAGGAATTTTTTACTTTTACTCTTAGTCTTATCTTCAGCGATGCACATATGTTTTATTAGATTAGTTTGAGTATGAGTATACCTTCTTAATTAAAGTAGTTATATTGAAAAACAAACTTGTCACTTGCAGTTAAAATCGTTTCACATCACAGCCAGTAGCACTAGTTAAAAAATTAAATTGTTTAAAAATTTTTTTAATAAATTAAGATATTGTTGAGGCTGTATAAAAGGGTGGGCCGAAAAAATACTTTTCTTTATTTCAAAGTTGTAATAGGGCGGAAAAGTTGCGAATTATATAGACAAAGAGAAAGAAAAATTTTTTTTCAAAATCGGTTAATATCTTCCGATCGTGCATAGGCCCCAAAGTTTGACAAAATATGAAAGAACTTAATTTTTGCGATTATTTTTTTAACCCAATCAAAGATTAAACTATCAAATATTGTTCATGACTTTTTTATGTGGAACTAATATAGTCATAGACATAATCTTTCAGGTTCCATTCTTCTATCACTCTTGTTTCGTTAGATATAATTTTTTTAATGTTCATACAAATTTTGTAAAGTTGTTTTCCCTGCATTTTTAAACAGCCAATAACTCTAGAACTATACAACTTAAAAACCTGAAATCAGTCCCATTTTGTTCGTAAATTTTTTGTCGTTGATTTGGTGTGCATCATGATCATCATTTTCAAATAGTTTCTTTAAAAATTTGAAAAAAGTGAAAAAAAATTTAAAAATTTTTTTTTTTAATTTTCTTTTGAAAAAATATTAATAGCCTTTTAACTCTTAAAATGAACATTACTACCAAATTTCAAGTTGAAAATAAAATTTAATCATGTCTAAAAAAATAAAAATATTCGAAATTTAGGCAAGTCCCTAAACTATCCCTATAATTATACAGCAAGAGCGATTCACTCACAGAAAATTCATAAACTAGCTTGAGGGTGTTCATACAGGGTGTTCCAAAAAAAGTCCCTAACTTTAAAAAATCATAAAAAATAAACTATTAGAGATAAAAATATGCCATCCGCTGCATCTTTCTTCAAATGCCCGTAAATTTTTGTTCCCAAATTTTTGAAAAACCGTAGTTCTCACGTCAATTCATAGATGGAAGCACTGTTCCCTCGAGAAATTTAGGGAAAGTTATCCTCCAAATCCCTTTTACGTTCATCGCAGGGAAATCAAATTTGGGGATAGAATCGATTTCAGAATCGAACAATAATGAAGTACTTTGAAATCGAACCTTGGTTTCCAGTAGACAGGAAGGGATCTCAGCGAATTTTTCTTTTCGATTACAGGTCACGCGCTTTAGATTATTCTATTGTGGAGGGAAATGAATTAATAATGTTCTAGGGATCTGATAAAAATACTTTTTCACTACTTCATCATCTTTCCCGCAATAGAAACTACTTTTTGCGTGATAATTTGATAATTATATAATTGATTAAATGACTGGGACGTGCAAGAAAATTCTCAGGGTTCATCTTCGTACGAAAGGGTCCGCAACTTTATCGGAGTCGTCGCAGTTTTACTGGGATCATTTCGCAACTTCACTGGAGAGGTCCGTAGCTTTATTGGATCGCTTCGCAACTTAAGCAGAGTGGGCCGTAACTTACCGGAAGTGAGCCGTAAGTCACCGGAAGTGAGCCGTAAGTCACCGGAAGTAATCCGCAACTTCACCGGAGTGGTCCGCAACTAATCGGAAGTGGTTCGTAAGTCACCGGACGTGGTCCGCAACTAACCGGAAGTGGTTCGCAAGTCACCGGAAGTGGTCCGCAATCTTCACCGGAGTGATCCGCAACATTACTGGATTGCTTCGCAACTTCACCGGAGTGGTCCGCAACTTACCGGAAGTGGATCGCAAGTCAACTGAAATGGTCCGCAAGTGACCCCTACTTACCGGTAAGTTGCGGACCACTTCCGGTGACTTACGAACCACTTCCGGTAAAGTTGCAGACCACTTCCGGTGACTTCCGACCACTTCCGGCGACTCGCGGACCACTTCCGGTGACTTACGAACGTATGTAGTGGACAACTCCGGTAAAGTTGCAAAGCGATCCAGTAATGCCAAATTAATTGTCATGGAGGCATTCAGAATTACGATTGATTCAATTGTTAATGGTAGGTTCTCTCACAATTACAATTGAATTAATTGTCAATCGTCTCCTCCGCAATTGACGATTAAATCCATCGTTGTATACCAGATCCCCCCTCAAGAATAATATTAATTCATTTTCCCTACAATAGAATAATCTGCAATGCGCGTGATCTGAAAACGAAAAAAATTTCTCCGAGATCCTTCCTGTCTACTGGAAACCAAGGTTCGATTTCAAAGTACTTCATTGTCATTCGATTCTGGAATCGATTCAATCCCCAAATTTGATTTCCCTACGACGAACGAAAAAGGGATTTGGAGGATAACTTTCCCTAAATTTCTCCAGGGAACAGTGCTTCCATCTATGAATTGACGTGAGAACTACGGTTTTTCAAAAATTTGGGAACAAAAATTTACGGGCATTTGAAGAAAGATGCAGCGAACGGCATATTTTTATCTCTGATATTTTATTTTCTATGATTTTTTAAAGTTAGGGGCTTTTTTTGGAACACCCTGTATGACTTAGCATGTAAAAAATATCACATTAATTTCAGATTCTGTTTGTTCACCTACATGGATTGTTATACAATCCCAGGTGATATATCTTCTTTACTTTGTTTGTGATTTAAAAAAAATAAATAAATAAACACAATAAAAAAAATACGACAATTAATAGATTCGGTACAAAATCTTACAGTGCTAGTTAAGTTAATTCAATTTGCATGCATTTCTGCTGAAAATTTCTAAGAATTATGTTTATATCTAATTGTTTTTACTTTTAACTTGTCAAATCAAAGTAAATTAAAAGTTTTAGAACATAAAAAATTGGATATAAACACATTTCTAAGGAATATTCAGGAAAAATTCATGCAAATTGAATTAACTTAGAGTTGGGAACTAGCACTGTAAGATTTTGAATCGAATCTGTTAATTGTCTTATTTTCTGAAATTTATGTGACATTTTTTACATGTTTTAAGTCATATGAACACCCTCAAGTGATTTGATAAATTTTCCATGGGTGAATCGCTCTTGGTGTATAATTTTAGGGAATGTTTAGGGATTTGACTAAATTACGGTTATTTTTATTTTTTATACATGATAAAATTTTATTTTCAACTTGGAATTGGGTAGTTATGTTCATTTTAAGAGTTAAAAGGTAATTAATATTTTTTCAAAAGAAAATTAAAAAAAAATTTATAATTTTTTTTTCACTTTTTCAAATGTTTACAAAATTTTTTAAAATGATGATCATGATGCACACCAAATCAACGACAAAAAATTTACGAACAAAATGGGACTGATTTCAGGTTTTTAAGTTGTATAGTTCTAGAGTTATTAGCTGTTTAAAAATGCAGGGAAAACAACTTTACAAAATTTGTATGAACATTAAAAAAATTATATCTAACGAAACAAGAGTGATAGAAGAATGGAACCTGAAAAATTATGTCTATAACTATATTAGTTCCACATAAAAAATCATGAACAATATTTGATAGTTTAATCTTTGATTGGGTTAAAAAAATAATCGCGAAAATGAAGTTTTTTCATATTTTGTCAAGCTTTGGGGCCTATGCGCGATCGGAAGATATTAACCGATTTTGAAATTTTTTTTCTTTCTCTTTGTCTATATAATTCGCAACTTTTCCGCGCTATTACAACTTCGAAATAAAAAAGTGTTTTTTCGGCTCACCCTACTGTATAACCCAGGAATTTGGGATTCCCTCAGAAGAGGATTTACAAAACCTTGACTTATTTATTCCAAAGAAATACACTTTTTACATTTAAGCACTCTCCTCCTAAATCATAAGGTTCAAAACTATTAAATTAACTTAAGTCCTTGAAAATTATTAATAGCTTTATATTGATAAGGAGTCTGGAGGTATAGGGTGGCCCAAAAAACTTTTTTTTCAGGTAGAGTTCAGGGCACCCTCTACTTTTTTTGAACAGCTAATAGAAGCCCACAGCCCAAATTTCAACTCTGTATTCGAATTAGAAGTCGGTAACCAAGAGGAGTGAAGGAGGAGTTTTGTTTTTTTATCACCTTTATTTTTGTTGTAGTAATTTTCTAATGTCCAAAGAACTTTTGTAAAGTTGCTTTTCCTGCATTTTTAAACAACTCATAACTCTAGAACTATACAACTTAAAAACATGAAATTAGTCCCATTTTGTTTGTTAATTTTTTTCTTTGATTTAATGTGAATCATGACCAAAAAGTTCAATCATGATAAATTTTTTTTCAAAAAAAAAAAAAAAAGAAAATTAATAAAAAAAATTTTTTGATTAGACATTTTTTGCATGTTTTAAGTCATACGGACACCCTCAAGCGATTTTATGAATTTTCCATGAGTGAATCGCTCTTGCTGTATAATTTTAGGGATAGTTTAGGGACCTTACCTAAATTTCAAGTATTTTTATTTTTTTATACATGATTAAATTTTATTTTCAACTTGAAATTTGGTAGTAATGTTCATTTTAAGAGTTAAATATTTTTTCAAAAATTTTTTTTCATAAAATTTTTTTTCACTTTTTTTAAATTTTGAAAAAAACTATTTGAAAATGATGGTCATGATGCATTTTAAATCAAAGACAAACAAATTACAAACAAAATGGAACTAATTTCAAGTTTTTAAGTTGTAGTTCTAGAGTTATTAGCTGTTTAAAAATGCAGGAAAAACAACTTTACAGAAGTTCTTTGGACATTAGGCAATTACTACAACCAAAATAAAGGTGATAAAAAAACATAACCTGGAAAATTATATCTAAAACGTTATTAGTTACTTATAAAAAATCATGAACAAAATGAGATGGTTTATCTTTGGTTTTTTAGTTTGTTTTGTATAAAAATCTTCGAATTTGGACTTTTTCACTCCTCTTTGTCATCGCTTTCTAATTAAGGTACAGAGCCCAAACTTTGCCTGAATAGTTTTCTCGGTAGGTCTAAAAAATTGAGGGGGTGCCGTGGCAATTTCATAATACTTTGTTTTTTCCCATAGAAAAGTGGGCCACCCTACTGAAATAGTTGGAAAGTTGGAAATAGTTGGAAATTTGTTTGAAATTTCCTAGAAAATAGTTGGAAATTTGACCTTATAAAAAGAATGTCAGACGAATAGTAACTATTCGTCATGAAGCTGCACCCTCAAAAGATTTTATGAACTATCCATGAGAAAATGGATATTACTTTATTTTATTTTAGGAAACTTTAAAGAGACTTACCAAAATTTCAGTAAATTTTTGAGGGATTAAATTTGACTTTAAATTTGGCTGAAATATTTATCTTAAAAAGTAAAAAAGCAAGAAAATTTTGTCTTCAAACAAATAAATAGTTTTTGAAAAACCATTTTGTGGAAAATTTTTATGAAAGTTTGTCATAATGCATAGCAATTTAAATAAAATAAAATAAATAACGAACAAAATTCATTTCCTTGTGTTTAATAATTTAGGATTTGCAGTTGTTGCCAAAAATGTAGGAAAAACAATCCACCGAAATTATTTTACATTAAAAAATTATTAATCCTAAAAGAAGCGTGATAAATCCTGCATCACACCTCAAACTTCCATTACATATTATTATATCCATAATCCATTACATATTATTATATCCATAATCCATTACAATAACATGAGAAAAAAACTTATGGTTTATCTTTAAATTTTTTGCAGTTTTTTTCCCAGGAGACCAAAATTTCAGAAATTTTATTGGAGGGCAAAAAAAACCTGGAATATATACTAAACTTTTCCATGCAGAAACTTTTTGATGGATGACTCATGCTTTTTTACACGCGTCTTTGTCGCATGTCGTGTCTGTGAATTCCGTTTTCTTAACCTGGACGACTGTTATACCATGAGTCTGAAGCCCCATCTCCAAGAAAAGTATGATTCGATTAAGGTCCCCCCGCCCTAGGGGCATCTATTGGCTTTCATCAGTGGAGGAAGTGCAAGTGAGTCATCGGATCGGCTGGAAATAGAGCCTCACAACAATGAGCATCAATTAGGAGCCGTGATTCAGTGCTTCCTTCCACATGGGGTGATGCTCTCTTTTAATTCGACTCCATTAAAACGGCTTCTTTCTATTGAGCAGCTATGTGGCGGGAGCGGCAATGCTCTGCTGCGAGAAAAAGGGTTGCCGCGTCACGTAGGGATTTTTTTTGATGGGTGATCATACAGTTTTGCAAGTATTGACTTATTATAAGATTTCATCAGTGTTATTGTCCCCCTGATGGTAATTTGTTACTGGTCAACTTCGTAATTTTTTTTGAAAACAACAAATAAATTTTAGTACGTCTTGGATGACATGAGTTGGTTGAGATATTCGCCGTCTCGTGGGAAATTAATGCAAAAAAAATCGTTGAAAAGTGGAAGTATTGATTATCACGTGATAGCTACAAAAACAAAGTGAATTGATACTATGCTGCTAGTAATGCATTCACTAGTAAACAAAGCTAGAAATGTAGCTATCACGTGATCGCTGACGTCACGTGAATTGAGCCCATTGGTTATCATTATCTCGTTTACTGCCTCACAAAAATCTTTTCACCTGAACCTCTATTTCCTCCAGTGAGCCGCAGTCTCCTGACAAGCTGCCCCTTCAGCCTCAACATAACATTTCAAAGAAACAAAATGGGGATATTTTTTTTTATTTAGATTTGCTATTATACAGGGTGTCCCAGGAAAGGTGGCCACACCCTTTAACTTTTGAACCCCTACAGATATAGTCATGAAATGGGGTCTACGAAGAATAAAGTGACCATTCCCTATCCAATGAGACAACTTTCAACTCTACCGGAAACTTTAAAAGTTACCTATAATTTTTATTTTAAAAAATATTAGAGATTTGCTAAATTAGTCAATTACTAAGTTGTAGAACAGCATCGATTTAGTAGGAAAAGACACCTTAAGCAGAAAAATATCTTCAATCCCCTAAAACGCACGCTCAATTAATGAATTAATTTCAATTTAATGGAATTAATTGAATATTTAGGGGATTGAGTCATTTACCTAACCCTTTATGTCTCGACGGGACTTTAAAGTCCCACTTCCCAATGTTCTAAATTCGTCCTATTTTCGTCATGTAAGGCCAAATTTAGTTTACTTATAGTTGCAGTTACGTAAACTTGACATATTTGGGATGAGGATGAGGAAAATAATTTGAGGCAAAAAGGGTTAAGTCATAAAAAATAAAATTTCTCATTTTCGCCTTGTGAGAAACTTTTTAAGACGTAAAATCTACGCAAATTCAACCCAATTGAGCGTGCGTTTTAGGGGTTTTATTCAAGACATGTTTATGCTTAATGTGTCTTTTCCTGCTAAATCGACGCTGCTCTACAACTTGGTCATTGACTTTTTCACATACCTCAAATAGAGTTTGTAAAATAAAAATTATAACTCCTAAAGTTTTCGCTAGAGGGCCTTGAAAGTTGTCTCATCGGATAGGGCATGGTCACATTATTATGCCTAATCAAATGTAACAGATATATTAATTTTTTATATTGTTTCTATACTAGTTTTAATGCTATAAAACTATTAATTATTTTTTAACTACTAATGTTTGGTCACAGGACATAAAATTAGGCCCAACAATTTTTTGAGTAAAAGTGTCTTAAGAAGTAGTAGTCTAAAGATAAAAGTGAATTCTTTCAGTCTCTTTATTATCTTTATCTAGTTTACCAGGATTTCATTATCTCACAGGAGCTAATCTCATTATGGATTGCATTTTAAATCACTTCTAGAATTTCAAACAACAGTTTGGAAGTGTTTTTAAAAAATAATAATGTGGTAAAAAAACATTATACCCTTTTAGTCAATTTTGGGATCATAACTTTGATTTAAATCTTTATGTGTGGATATTTAAAAGGTTGTAGTTGTTCTTTTTTTGATAGAAAAATCAATGACCAGATCCTATCTTATAATGAGTTATTTTAAAATGTTAGAGAGTCATCGTTAATTGAATAATTACACGTTTAAAAAGAGGTAGGAAGTTACTGTGTGTTTGTTAATAATAAACAAACAGATTTTGAAATAAATGTAATAAGTTTGTATATTACCTAGCATTATGATTTATATTTCAATTACTGTATTACGATATGAAAAGAAAAAATCATACAAGTAAGCATTCTTTAAAAGTGTAACATATCTCAAGAATATTGCTTTCTTTATAAATGATCAGGGTTGGCTGGTTTAAACCAAGGTAAAAAAACCAAAAAAAACCAAGGTAAAAAAACCATGGTTTAAACCAATGGTTTAAACCATGGTTTTTTTACCAAAAAAACCACTTGGTTTTTTTGGTTTTTTTAGAAATTATAAAATATTTTCAGGATTTTTTAAAGAAAGTGTTATTAAGTATAATCTTTTGCACAAAATTAAAAGGTCATATTTATAAAAAAACTGACATTTTAAGGTGATTAAAAATCAGAAATATTTTAATTTAATGGTTTTAATTATTGAATTCTCTCTAAACTTAACCCTAAATGCTTAAGTTAAACTTATTATATTTTGCAAGAGATAGTTCATTTATTAATTTCCTTTAAAATGAAGCATTATTTCAAAGAGTAACTAAACATACACATAAGTTATCTGTTTTTCACTGATAAAATATGGCTTGGATTTTAATTAATTAATAAAACCAATTTGTCTTATTTGTCAGTCATAAAAACCAGTTGGTTATTTTAGTAAATTAATAAAAACCGTTGATTTCTTTAATGATAAAAACTAAAAACCAGTTGGTTTGTTTATAAACAGATAAAAACCAGTTGGGTTTTTTTACTAAATTAATAAAAACCGTTAATTTCCTTAATCGGATTAATTATCTCAATCATTTATCCAATTTCAATTAACATTAGTTGCTTACATTTCCCTTTTATTTATTAAAAAAGTTAAATTTTCTCTTTCTAAAGAAATTTCTTAAGTTCATAAATAATCCACATAATTAATTTGATTATTTTACCATTTAATAATTAATCAAATTAATTATCTTTATCAATTATCCAATTTCAATTAACATTAGTTGTTTACATTTCACTTTTACTTCTCATTTAAAAAATAAAATTTTCTCTTTCTATAAAGAAATTTCTTAAGTTCATAAATTAATCCATATATAATTAAGATAAATGATTTGATTATTTCAACCATTTATCCAAGATAAATTAACACTGATTTTTATTCACTACAATAATATTAGATATTCAAATTGGAATATTTTTGAAACAAAAATTATTTTTAAAACAAATTAATTTAATTTTAATTAATTAAATGAAATATACAAATCATTTATCAATTATAAACAACCCCTGAAATAAATGTCTCAGTTTCAACTCAATTTCTAACATCAATGCTAAAATAACTTATTCTAATAAAAAAAATTCTAAAAAAACTTGGTTTAAACCAAAAAAACCAAATAAACCCGTTTTTTTTGGTTTTTTAAAAAAAACCCGGTTTTTTGCCAACCCTGTAAATGATAATTAGATAATAAGGACTTGATAAAATTGATAAACTTTAAAGTAAGAATAAACAAACGGTCTCTTATAGGGTCCTGCCGCACTCGCGGAAAGAAGTCGGTGAAGTCGTAAAAAAGTCATTAGGTACCAAGAGAGGGGAGAAAGCATGGAGTTGAGCCTCAGTCTCCCCTATCTTGATCTTAACGACTTTTTTACGACTTCAGCGTCTTCTTTCCGTGAGTGTGGAACGAACCTTACACACGCAGAAAAAAAATAAAGTTCAGGACCATCCTTACCTTATACTAATATGATTGTATCAATGTTTGTGAAAGGGATATGTCCAAAAATTAAGAAACGGGATTATTAGCCATTTGACTAATATTTGTTTACACCAAAATAATTCGATGTATCTTTAAAAAAGAATCACGGCAATCTTCTTTTTAAATTAAATTTTTATTTTTAGTTTTCTATGTGTTCCAACAAAAACTTGAAATATCTCTTAACTATGGAAAGTAGGCTCATTTCGGCACTTATTACATAATTTCCAGCATCAGATTATCCGAGATATTGAAAAGAAAGCTTTGGTCCCGAAGAGTTTGACAGAAATTCTAGAGAAAATGTGAAGCTAATTGCATAGATAATTACATTGATAACTTACATGAATGGGACACTCCAACAATGAGTACAATGACTAAAGTAACTAGTAGAACACATACAAGGGACAGGAAGGTTTTTTCTAGATTGGTCCTCTGACCTAACCATGACGATCTGAAAGAAAAAAAAAAGTTAATCTCCTGGTGATAAAAGAAATATCCCAGTGTAGTAGTGGTGAATATAAAAATTCTGAGATTGGTCCAGTATATTATTAGCACAACGGCCAGCATTCAAATTTAATAAAAAACATTTTCTTGGATGTAAATTATATTTAAATTTGTATACACAACTTAAAAATGTATTCTTTTATTACCTCAAATTCCGATCTACGGATGATGCTATACTGTGAAGTGAAGTTAGCAAGGCGTGTTTAGTTATACTGATTAGTTTTAACTAGCACTTGAAAATCCACAGTTAAATTTAATTAAGTATTTTGCCCACATAGTGAATTAAATTTACATTTTAACAAATAAAATTCTTAAGATAAGTGTATAGAAATTTGAGAAATTATACTCCTATTAGAAAGATTCAGTAATTTCTAAAAATAAATGTAAAGATTAGTACTACACTGTAAAAAGTTTTGAGCCGTGCTGCACCAAAATCTGGTATTTATTTGCTGGCTACAAAAAATGGCTCATAATTTTACCATATTATGGTGCTATCACTAGCACCAAAAAAACTTAAAGAGGTTACACCATAATATGGTGTTTTAAGGCACTCAAAATTAGAGAGGGGTTGCACCATAAATATGGTGTACCTTTTCCTGTTTTTTGGAAATTTTAATAAAATAATAATCACCGGGGATATAACCCCCGAACTGCCGCATGGTATGCAAGCACGCCAATCATACTACAGTCGAATCCGCTTAATGTGATCACGGTTAATGTTATCAATCGGATAATGTTATTGAAATCGACAGGTCCCGATCATTTCTATTTAATTTAATGTAAAATGTATCGTTTAATGTGATCAACTATGGATCAACAAGCCGCTTAATGTTATAAAAATTTGTCCATATCCCCTAAACACGTCCGCCATCAGGTTTCATTTTGAAAGTCAATTTCTTCAAGTAAACATCTGCCCCACCCTAGCATCTGGCGTTTCTTTTTCTCAAACTTATTTGTAAGAATAAGAAAACATTCCCCATATATTTAAGAAAACGGTTAAAGAGGGGGTCCGAATCCATGCTTGTGAGGAGCCTTGCAGGAAGAAGATTCTGAATTAATCTGAATTGAAGATTCAAAGAATTTAATTTTTTCTCGGTTAATGGCATTCAGATTATAAAATGGGTGGTTTATTAGATTTGGGAAGGATATAATGGAGTTCACAGAAAAAGAGAGACCCTTCTACATATAAATAAAAATATAAAGAGTAAGCGATTATTTTGTTTTATTAATTGAACACTACTTTTATATTTTCCCCTAAAAACTTTAAGTTGTTAAATACAGAGTGTAAAATTGTTTTAAATACATTAATTACGAGTACGTAATTTTGATTTTCAAGCAAACAATAAGTTACAGTTTTTGCTGCTTTTTTATGTAAAATCGCTTATTGTTATCAATCGGATAATGTTATCAGTTTAATCTTGAACAATTGCGATCACATTAAGCGGATTCCACTGTACCAATTTTTGGTACAAACTAGCTTTTTCACTGCACCAAAGTTTCGGGAAATTAAAAACTTTGCACCAAATATTGGTTTTACATTTACCCATATTTTTACAGTTTAAAGATGTTACCACAAATTTGTCTACATTGCTTTATATCTCAGTTATCAATCTTCTTCAAGTCAAAACCCAATTGAAAATTATAACACGCCATCTAAATTTATTGCCTTCTTTCGGGTTAATTGTCTTTTAATTTAATTGATTGTCTTGACGCAATATGGCCTTGTCTGGTTCTTGCGCAAAAATACATATAACTACCTCGTCCAACTTAACTATTTAAATTTAGAAACTTCTTAAACTATTAATGGATGAACGCATCGTAGTGGTGGGCAAACATAACACAAAAACACTGGTAATTTCGTCCTTTCGATATTGGTCAGTCAAAATGATTTCCTAGGAAATATCGACCAATTTCCATAACATTTCTTAGTATTAGTTATTGTGAGCCAATATAGTTTCCTCAGACATTGTTTGTAAAAAGGGGGAAACAAATTATTTATTTATTTAATTTCTTTTTATTTTAATTTTTATTTTAATCAAATAGTGTTGAGTAGAAATATTTAAAGCTTGATTTCAATAATTAAAAATCCAACAAAATGTCCAAAATTTATCGATATAGGTCAACATTGTTACAACACTGATCTATGTTACTGTGGTACCAGGGTTATTCAGTTAATTAATTTCAGCTGAAAAATAATATCATAACATTTATCTTTATGATATCCAGGTGTTTCTTATTACAATTTGGAGGAGTAATAAAATAATCATTTTATTTCAATCAAATTATCATTTTAATCAGTTTATGTTTCCAAACAAACATAACAAAAAATGTTTACATTAGTCATAATGAACTACTATAGAGGAATACTATCGATCTATCATTTATTAGCAGGCAGACATAGTTTAACTCAAGCAAAAGTTTGTTTGTAAAGCCAAAAACTATTTTTCCTTACAACTCTGAATATACTTTTAAAAGATTAAATGTTTTTTTCAATTATAAATAAAATTGTAATTACATAACTAGAATGAAAGGGAACTGGAATGGCAATTCCCGCAATTATTTTTTATTCGATAGAGATATCCTAGAGAAGAATATTCACGGAAAATATTTTTAATTACGAATATTATTTATTTTTTAATTTAATTTCAAAGTTTGTCTTTAGAAAAGGGACGCAAAATGTCAAGTGTCAAATTATGACGTACTTTAACCCTAAACATTGTTTTCAACCTATATCAACTATCAGGATTAAAAGCGATGGATGATTTTCACTTTAAAATAAGGCTGAATCAGTTGTGACGTTCAATCCTAAACAAAGACAAATAGCTTACCGATTTTTATTTTTAAATAATTAATGAATTAAATTTTTTCGAAACTTTTCATGTTGATTTTTGGATTTAGAACTACTATTTCCTTTACTGGAAAAATGCATTTTTTATTCTGTTTTCAAAAAATGCTGGTATTGCCCATTACTTAAGTTTAAAAATTTAAAAATAAATAAATGCTATATTTTATACTTCAGGTGAAGGTCTGACAAATGTTTTAGTCTAACCATCACTTAAAGATACATATAAGAATTTCACAACGTAGTATTTTAAAACTAGGGAGAGTGGGGTAATAAGATTCAAAAGGGGTAATAAGAAAAATATTCTCCTTTAAGTTCATGAAGCTGATTTTTTTACAGAATGTTTATTAGGGTGGTCCTTATTTTTAAAGTTTGGAAATCTTTATGCGACGCCCCCCCCCAAATTGTTCCACCATACAAATAAATGGTTTTTGCAAAATTTTAGCTCAATCAAAAAATTTTAACCCGTGCCGCATAAGCCTTAAAGTCTCAAAAAAATACTGATTTTTTCACAAAACATAAAAAAAACCAAAGATTAACCACTATCTTCTTCTTGATTTTTTATCAGAATCTAATATAGTTATACTTATAATGTTCCAGATTCCATTCTTCTATCACCCCTCTTTCGGTAGTAAAAATTTTTTTAAGTAATAATAACTCTTGTAAAACTGTTTTTCCTGCATTTTAAAGCAGCTAATAACTCTAGAACTATACAACTTAAAAACCTGAAATTAGTGCCATTTTGTTTGGAATTTTATTATCTTTGTTTTGATGTGCAACATAACTGCCTTTCTTTAAAAAAATTTTCAAAATTAAAAAAAAATGTGAAAAAAAAATTAAATAAAAAAAATTCTGAAAAAAAATTTTATTAAGTAAATTTAAAGTTTTTCAACCCCCAAAATAAACATTTTTTCCAAATTTCAAGTTAAAAATAAAACTTTATCATGTAGAAAAAAATAAATATTTTCGAAATTTTGGCAAGTTCCTAAACATTCCATGTAATTTAACAAAAAAAGTGATTCACTCATGGGGAATTCAAAAACTCTCTTGAGGGTGTTCATACGATTTGTACCATGCAAAAAAATTCACTAAAATTTCAGAAAATACAACTATTAGCCGATTCGGCACAAAATCTTACAGAGCTAGTTTCCAACTTAATTCACTGTGCCTAATTTCACCTGAATTTTCCTTAGAATTAAGTTTTTACGTAATTTTTTCACTTCCAACATGTCAAATAAAAGGAAATTTAAAGTGTTTGAAGATTAAAGAATAAAATAAATCATAAATTACGTAAAAACTTAATTCTAAGGAAAATTCAGGTGAAATTAGGCACAGTGAATTAAGTTGGAAACTAGCTCTGTAAGATTTTCAATTGAAAATTCTAATGGTGATTTTCGTATTCAGCGACCCATAATCTATAAGAAATGACTATTTTCATTAAGGAAAAAATTTTGAAGGTCGAATTTGTTGAACAGTGTAATCTTAGAGGTATATGAGGGGTCGGTCTAAATCTCTGAAGGCATCACGACTTCGGCCACAGACCGAAATCGTTTTCAAACCGGTATGCAACATGGATCCGCATTGAGAAGTGTTTGTGCGTTTTTAATAAAACTTAATTTTTAACTGTTAGCGGTGGGTAATACCCGCAATATTTTTTTTCCACTTGCACTTGAATTTTGACTACTTCAGGGGATTTTGCGGATGGAGGATTTCTGTGTATTTATTCATGGGACAGACCGTCTGAATTGACCCCTATTCGCAAGGGCGTATATAAGGGGGGAGATTCTTTTAATTCTTGCACCATAGAAAACGATCGAAGATAGTCCATAATCTGGTATTTGGGGGGTCGGGGGATCTATCTCCCCCGAAAAATTTTGAATTTTGGTATGCTAAAAAGTGTTTTGAAGCCACTTTTCGGAGGGTTTTCAGAGAGCATCATGGGCCGCATGCGGCCCGCGGGCCACCAGTTGGAAACCCCTGTCCTAGAGTTATTAGCTGTTTTAAAATGCAGGAAAAACAACTTTACACGAGTTATTTTTACTTAAAAAATTTTTACTACCAAAAGAGAGGTGATAGAAGAATGAAATCTGGAACATTATAACTATAACTATATTAGATTCTCATAAAAAATTAAGAAGAAGATGAGAGTGTTTAATCTTTGTTTTTTTTATGTTTTGTGAAAAAATCAGTATTTTTATGGAACTTCAAGGCTTTTGCGGCACGTGTTATTATTATCCGAATGAGCTTAAATTTTGCATGCATTATTATTTTCTATAGTGACGCAAAACTAGAGGGCGTCACCAACGGAATTCCCCCAAAAAAATTTTACCATACAAATAAGGACCACCCTAATGTTTATATCATTAACAGCTTTATTTGAAAAAATAATGCACTTCCTAAGTAAAAGGGGAAGGGGATTTTTTACTTGTTTGTTATTACCCCAAGCAAAGCAATCATTCACGAGGGGTAATAAAACACAAGCCAGTTTTTTTTAACTAAAACAAAAATCCAAATGAAGGTATAAAAAAAGTATTTTAAAACCCCAGTAATTTTCAAAAGTTTTCATTAAAATTACTTCGATTTATGTCTAGTTAAAATTTAGTCTTAAGAAAAGTAAAAGTTGAAAGTTATTAGGCAACGCTATATTTTTATATAAAATATTTGAAAATCCTGACAAACTACAATTGACAATCAATTGGTGGTTTCTCTTACTTCATTTTGTGATACTAGTAGGTTATTCTCCCCCAGAATCAACTCAATTTTTTTTGCAAGCTCAGTTTTTTATAGTAATTTTCCACTTCCTCTTTATAAACTAAGCTCTACCCCTATTTCTTCAAGTTTGAATGGTTCAGGAAGTTTAAGAAGGCACCCTCGAACCTACTCCCCACCCCATGTGTTTCAATATTGTTTTTAATCAAATTAATTTCTCGGAAATATGAATACAAAAAAAAACTGACTTAATATTTTAATTTACTCACGATAACTTAAAACGTAAAATAGATACATATAAACTGTCGATCGAATTATTTATAAAATTTTCAATAAACTTTGAAGTGGTGAGTAAAAATAAACTTAATTTAATTTAAAATATTAACTGCCTCTGCGAGGCAGCTGGAGAGAGGGGGAGGAGATATTCGATCTTCTGCTGCGAAAGGATCTCTTGGACTTGGTGTAATTAAGTTTACATCCAAGGGGAATGGGCAAGAGCAACAAAATTTTAACTTGATAAATGAAATAAGAACAATAAAATATTAATATAATAAAGAGAAAAATTCGATAAATTAATTTTTATGGATTAAAATGCTAGTGTTTCTTATTATCCCCTAGTTTTGTTTAAATCGGGTAATAAGAAACAAGGCACTTTTATGTATGATCCACAACCCTAAATTGAAGAAAACATGAGGATTATATAGCCCCTTTAACCTCCTAAAAAGTTCATAAAAAATTCCAAAAGAATTTAGTAGCTAAAACAAGATAAATTGAAATAGTAGTTGAAATGCCTTGTCTGTCAGCATCAACTTCAAACTGGATTTTTTCACAGAAATAATTATTCTAAAACGATAAATTTTTATGGGATATAAAGTACGTCTTGAGATATTCTGTGATTTTTTTTCAGATTTTTTAGCCCACACACAAAGCCGCAAATTAACAAGTTTCTTATTACCCCACTATCCCCTATTTGAAGAAAAAAAGCTTATTTTAAGTAGAGCTTCACCTCGACAATCACATAGTGTTATGCCCTTAATCCCCCTGCAAAGGCATTTCCCTCTTTGAGCGGGAAGTGACTCACTACCTTTTGTTATCGAAATATGAATTTAAAGAAGGGGGAGTAGGGTAAATGGTGAGAGTTCAGGTAGGATTTTTTACCCGCTCGATCTTTTTTACCCCCTCGATCTTTTTTACTCTGTAGTAGTTCGGAAGTGTTGAACATTCCTTACATTCACAATTTATTTGATCTTACTAATGGTTCCTTTGCTACAGCGTGAGGAAAATTTTTATCCAGAATGTATAAAAATATTTTTTATAATTTTTTTGACATTTTGAGGGCTATGAAATTATGAGCCCCTAGGCCTCTTTGGCCTAATGGACCATATGGCCTGCTTATACCAAACCATAAGGGTCGGTCTGTATTAGATTAATCGCCCTCAAATACGAGTAGTTGGATATTTTGGAGAAGGTCACTTACAAAGAGCTGTTAACATCCTCGGGTAAAAGCGATCCAATAATTCTTTTTGCGGAGAAAGTTCTTATAATGGTTTATCAACTCGTTCTATCTATAAGGTTGATATTTTTTAGCTTAAAACCATACCCCCTATAAATTTCATTAAGGTTTATTTATCCCTATTTTTACAAAAATATTGGTGACGAATTGACTAAAACGTAAAGTAAAATAATCTTTTTATGTCAGTGATATATAGTGATGCTGTGGGATGGGGGTATCTTCTACTACCTCAGTGTCTATTAGGTGTGAACTATTGTTTTTAAAAATAAGTTTTCATCTGATATTTTAAATATCTATAATTTGTTACTTTAACTAAAAGCATTAAGAAAGTTGTTGTATACGATGCACCAGGGATGAAAAAAAAGTTTGGAAAATTGTGAATTAGAAGGGAATGCATATATATTTCACGAAAAAAAAGCCAATTCGTTTTTCTTGGCAAGACTGATAAAACAGCAGACAGACTAAAGCAAGTCCAAATATTCCAGTAAACCTAGCTATAAATTAGAAGCTCTTGTTATTGCAGCATTTTCAGAATATATTCCAGATGTCCGGGAATTTCAAAGATAAGACAAAAACGAAAAATACCAAGATAAATATGTTGTCCCACTCCTTTCTTACAAGCTCTAAAAACAGAGTTTGAAGTTGATAATTAAATTTAAAAAAATAATTTAATTAATTAGGGTCACTTGGGGTAAATGGGACCCCTTTTTGGCCTAGTTCATTTTTGTAGCTCAAAAGAAAAATTTCGAACGGGTTAATTTGAACTTATTGCCTTATTTCATTTAAGTCTGTATTCATAAAAAAATTTATTATTAGTTTTTTAAATAATGATTTACATTTTTCTTAACTGTTTTTTCAAAAATGAGATGGGTGACCCACTTACCCCAAGAGATGGGGTAAGTGGGTCATCCACTCTTTATTTATATTTAAAGCAAGCAAAACTTTAAAGGAAGTAAGTGGGTCAAACTTGATAAAGTACAGAAAATTTAAATACAGGGTGTAACTGAAATGGTGCAACAAACTTTCAGGGATGATAGTACTCATCAAGACGAACAAGAATCGGTATAGAAAGAGGGGTCCCAGACCAAATCCCAAGGAGTTAAAAATGGAGCGACACCCCAAAAAATCATTGAAAAATTCAATTTGTAGAAGAACTACTATTGGTAAAAACTTAATTTTGGTCTCAAAAATTGTGGTTTAATATGATCTTTAAAATTACCTCAAAAGTCTTCACTTTAAAATTTTTTTATTATGAAAAAAGTTAAAAAACACAAAAAAATGTGACAACTCTGCCAAAACCTTATTTTGTATTTCGAAATCCCTTCTTTTGATTTGATAATCTGAAAGATCATAGTTGAAAACCCTTAAGTCCAAAGTTTCACGAAAATACAATCAATATTAAACGCTTGAGATCGTGTTAAAGTTTGTTTCTTGGGTGCGCAAACAGCTGTTCTGGAAACCGCTCAAGAAAACTGTTAGCGCACGCAAAAAACAAACTTTAAAAGGATCTAAAGCGTTTAATATTGATTGTATTTTCGTGAAACTTTGGACGGGTTTTCAACTATGATCTTTCAGATTATCAAATCAAAAGAAAGGATTTCCAAATACAAAATAATGTTTTGGCAGAGTTGTCACATTTTTTGTGTTTTTTAACTTTTTACATAATAAAAAATTTTAAAGTGAAGACTTTTGAGGTAATTTTAAAGATCATATTAAACCACAATTTTTGAGACCAAAATTAAGTTTTTACCAATAGTAGTTCTTCTACAAATTGAATTTTTCAATGATTTTTTGGAGTGTCGCTCCATTTTTAACTCCCTGGGATTTGGTCTGGGACCCCCTTTCTATACCGATTCTTGTTCGTCTTGATGAGTACTATCATCCCTGAAAGTTTGTTGCACCATTTCAGATACACCCTGTATAAAATATTTTATTGTAACTGTATCCATGTATCAGAAATCTACTCACATTACAATCAGTATGACGTGGTGAGAATATAATGAAAACCAAAATAAGTAATTTAAAGAATGTTTTGAAAGACCAAAGGGATATTTTTTACTTTAACATATAAATTAGTGTTGAAAAAATATTATAAGTTTAAGATTTATTTGTCGTATTAGTAAACATTGTAAGATAAAAAAGAAATCGAACCTAAATTAAAACGCAGAATTGATATAAAATGTTGATCAAATTATTTATAAATTTTTATAAACCCTAAAGTGGTGAGTAAAAGGTCTTGCTATACTATAAAGTGAAATTTTCTGAAAATGTTGGGAGAAATTGCCTCTATAACCTCCTTTAAATCCGCCTATGTCTTCAGTAATAGTTCTTATATCATTTGGGACCCTCTAGAACCACTTACATCATAATAAGGGGTCTCACTCCATAAAGAGGGGTCCCACTTATCCCAATAGGCTAAAATTACGGGGTAAGTGGGGCCCCTCATTACACATTTCTAAATTACAAATTTTGTAAAAATTCAAACCACAGTATGTATTTTAAGTTAAACTTTGCACAACAGTTCAATAAATATCAAAATATAATGAAAACTTAGCTGGAAATACTTTTTTGAAAATTGCATCTTGAACTCTCCAAAAATTTCATTCTGGGAATCTATTTTCAATTAGTTCTATAATCTTAAAAATAAAATAAACAAAAATCAAATATATGCAAAACCCATCAATCTGACAAACTGTAACATAATAAATGCGAGTAAGTGTGAAATTTCTTGTACATAATTAAGTTTGAGGGGGGTAACCCATTTACCCCAGTGACCCACTTCCTCCAAGTGACCCTACATACTCTCAAAATCGTACCTGTTTGTTAAGGAAAAATTGGAATAGATTTTTAAGTTATTGATTCGATCAAATTGAATTATTAATAATTTAATGATAACCTTTAAATATTTAATAATTATAAAAAATTGACAAAAAATAAAATATCACATTTGCAAGAAAACCAAATGGAAAAAAACCTGAAAAAACTATTTTAATCTGATAACTATAAAAGTCCTAAACAATCAATTATTTCTCTCGATATTTTTGAAGCAAAAACAATGGATAGATCTTTAATAGGGATATAAAGCACGAGGAGGTTAGATAACGAAGGAAAATAAGAGTGATGTATATTTATTTTGAATGCTTATAAAATACTATATTTTCCTATGAAGAAATACAAAACTTTATGTTTAGCTGTTCTTTCAAACTGTTTATTTCCAGTTAAAAAAAGGATTTAAAAAAAAACTAACCCCTTAAAAAATTAAACCGGTTAAACAAGATGAAAATGGAAATATTTTATCAATCATTGTTTAGAAAAATGCAAATTTTAGAAATTGAAGTAAGCTTAAAAACTCTAACAAATCTCAACAGAAGTAATTTCGCGCTTTTTTGCAAGAATATCAAAACTCAGTGGTTCCTCAGAACGCAGTGAACCTAACGTATCAAAACTATATGGGGTGTAGGATTAAAAAAATATTATTTTGTAGAAAAAAGTTTGGGACTCATTTAACCTTTAGGTAACTTAAAAAATAATTTGCAGACGTTCTTTTTAAAAAAATCCGAAGGATAAAGAGTGTCTATAATTTCCTCAAAATGTCTGTGTCCATGTCTGCACAGATAAAAAAAACCGAATTTCAAACGCCAAAAAGTTTACGAACGGTATTCTCTACTCACCCTCTCCTTCCCATGCTTGCAGACGATCTTCTGAAGACATGGGACCGCGAGTCTTCCCATTCACAAAGAACGTGACGTCACTCCTTCTCGGCGAATTGGGAAGATGAGGAAAGAAAAGGCTTGAGCGCCACGGGAGGCAAGCCCCACTCATTCATGTAAAGCGGCTTTTGATTGTTTGTAGGGGGATTTTGTCCTAATTGCGATGGTTCTTGAAATATTTTTTCGGCATTTGATGAACAGAGAACGTTCATATTTCAGCATAAAAAAAATTCAGGATGGTGTTTTTTCAAAAGGGATACAAAACCAACGTAGAAACAACACAATAAATTTTAAAAATTAAAAACCGACGACGTTTCGGCGGTATAAGACAACCGCCTTCATCAGAGCTAAAAAGTAAATACAACACGGAAAACACCTGACAACCAGACCAACGAAAAAACACAAAACGTTACAGTTAGTATAAAAAAACCCTGTCAAGAACTACGCAATCCAAGTGCGTCAACCCAAGCTGGGTGAAGTGTTGGGACAACAGATAGGTCATTAACTAATTTATCTGCATTTTTCCTAATATGAAAGATTTCATAAAAGTCCAGTTCAGAGGGAGAACCACATTTCTGGATGATCCCATATTTAATTTTTTATCTGGATTTTTTTTCTGGATGATCCCATATTTTATTTTCTGGTTTTTAATTTTTAAAATTTATTGTGTTGTTTCTACGTTGGTTTTTTATCCCTTTTGACTTTTCAACACGAGTTTGATTATTTACTGCATGGTGTTTTTTGTTGTTAATAAAAAAATAAAGAAGGTGAAAAGTGGAAAATTTTAAATATTTTTAAAATATTTTTTTAAGATTCCCAACTTTCACCATTTTGATTTTTTTGTCACAATATTGCAAATCTTATACTCTTCAACATAAAAAAATATCAAAAGGGTGTTTTTTGTATTTTGTCTGAAATAGAACAAATAAAAGAGGTAAGTCTATTCACCTTCCAGAAGGATCAACAATTTCAGAAGTACAACAATGAAAATTCATTGATTGAATTAAAGAGGGAGATAGGGTTTGAGGAGTCATTTACAATTCATATTTGTTCTATTAAAGACAAAATACAAAAAAAACAACCTTTTGATATTTCTTTATGTTGAAGAGTAAATTAAGATTTGCAACATTGTGACAAAAATTCAAAATGGTGAAGATTGGGGTTCTACCTTAAAAAATTCTGTAAAAAATGTATAAAAATTTCCCTTTTTCACCTTCTTAATTTTTAAAAAAATTAACAACAAAAAACACCATGCTGAATTTTTTATGTTGAAATATATGAGATTTGCAACATTGAAACAAAATCAAGAGAGGGTGAAAGGTGAGGTTTTACCTTAAAAAATTCTTAAAAAAATTCCTCCAAAATTTCTTTTTATGGATTTTTCTAAAAGTTGATCCACTATTTCTGGAATATTTTTGACTTTATTATTTAGTTAATATTTTTTCCCAAGACACCAAACTTATCTATATCAGATGATAAATAAGAAAGTTATTGGAGTTACAAAATATTACTTTGTCTTAGTGCTGCCATTTTGAGGATTTCAGTCAAATTCAAAGTGGCCTCACAACTTCAGTTTTGATCTAAAAATTGTGAAAAAATTACACTGTTCTACAAATTTGACCTTCAAAATTTTTTCCTTGATGAAAATAGTCAATTCTTATAGATTTTGGGTCGCTGAATACGAAAATCACCATTAAAATTCTCAATTGACTCAGGATTTTCGGGGAACAGCCCCTCCCCCTTTTTACGTTTTTCGACGACCATATAACTTTAAACTCGATTTTCAGGGTCAAAAAGCATTATTTTAGTCTTCAAATTGCTCCCCAGTTAACAAGAAATGTTCAAATTAATAAAATAGGATAAATTTATAACAAATTGATAGGGTTAAGGGGTAATTACCCCCCTAAAAATACAAAAAAATAGCTAAAAATTATAGAGGTTTCTATACGCTATTTTTTCCTCTTATTTTTTACGCAAATCCCGTTTGAAGGGTCCTAACCCTTCCCCAATGACCCAAATTTGATGACAATATGCAGCAATAATTTTTACTAAAAGCGGTTGAGGTGTTAGCCTCCCAGAAGTCCCCGCGGAAGAGCTCGGAAGACTTCCAGAATCGCGAAGGCGCTCGCGAGTTCAGGAATTAATATCGATGATTTTGAAAAGATTACAAATGATGTTTTTCTTATATTTTGGGTGTATCCTAAGTAGAAACTCTTCAGTTCTTTAAAAACTGACCGGTTTTCGGGAGTGAGGATTCCTTGTTTCAAGATGTTAATAGATGCACGGCTGTGGATAACAAATTAGGGGCATCCCCTTAAAAACTGAGGGTGATGGAGGAAAATGGGTGTCATATTTGAATTCAGCAGATCATTTTACACAAGAATCAGCTGAAATTCAGTAAGTGGCTTCAATTTTTTTTTTGTACAGCACAGTTAAAATCTAAGTGCGGCATTGAACCCTTCCGTGGGTGCTCTGGGGGCGCTCTCACCTCAACCGCTTTTAGCAAAAATCATTGCTGCATATTGCCATCAAATTTGGGTCCTTGGGGAAGGGTTAGGACCCTTCAAACGGGAATTGCGTAAAAAATAAGAGGAAAAAATAGCGTATAAAAACCTCTATAATTTTTAGCTAATTTTTTGCATTCTTAGGGGGTTAACTACCCCTTAAACCTATCCATTTGTTATAAATTTATCCTATTTTATTAATTTGAACATTTCTTGTCCCCTGGGGGGCAATTTGAAGATTAAAGCAATGCTTTTTGACCCTGAAAATCGAGTTCAAAGTTATAAAGTCGTTAAAAAACGTGAAAAGGGGGAGGGGCTGTTCCCCGAAAATCCTGAGTCAATTGAGAATTTTGATGGTGATTTTCGTATTCAGCGACCCAAAATCTATAAGAAATGACTATTTTCATCAAGGAAATTTTTTCAGTGTAGAACAGTGTTATTTAGCCTTTTTTCATCATGTTTTCTTTCACATAAAATTTTCAGGAAAATCCGTGACACGCGAGGGCAACAAGAATTTTTGATTTTGGGTGAGGTACTTTCGTATTAGCCCGTCCATCGTTTTCGCCAACTTCGCCAAATTTCGCCAAAACGCGCCAAAATAAGGGATTTCATCAGAATCGCCGAAAAACACATTTTTAACATCAGAAACATCTTTATAACATCAGAAAATAAAAAATAAAAGTTTCATGTGGTTGGGGGGGGGGGCTGCCGCCCCCCCCCAAACCCCCCCTGCCCTATCTATAAACAAACTCGTTGTGGGGGTAATCAGACACAGTAAGGATTCAGAAAAAGGGGAATCAGTATTCTTGGATGAACCAAAACTACGGATATCACTCGGTAAGAGCATAAAAATAACTTTTTCAGCACTAACTTACTTGCAAAATGGTCGATCCTACCGCCGGCGATCTTTTGTCGATTCTACCACCGGCGTGCATACGCAAACATTGAAAGACTCTGGGGCTCGGCAAAATGGCGCAACAAAGTTCACCGTGAAACGACACGAAAGCAGACTCCTACCTTTCAGATGCAGTCTTCGTTCTTACCTTGTAAACACTGTTGAATTTACGTTCAAAACAACCTGAGCGGTGCGCACACATTATTTCACCCATGGGCTTACCGATTTAAATTGCGCGCGCATGTGCCAGTGATCGGAACTAGCGCGATTTCACTACGTTTTCCAGGGTTACCAGAATCAACGGTAGTGTTGCGGGGGTAGTTTGCGGTTGTTGGCGAATGGACGAGCTAATACGAATGTACCTTGGGGGATTTTAAATGAAATTAGCCAAAGCAAAAAAGATTTCTCCTGGACATAAGGCCACTGTGCCAAAACGACATTGAGCCCCTTCAAAAAGTTTTGATCGGAGGGCCTCACTATCTCCCTTACTGCTCTGATACTTCCATATCTTCAGGTCCTAAAAACACTTGAACACTCCTTAAATAAAATAAGCCTTAAAAGTTTGTGAAACGAATTTGAAAAAAATTTATTAATGATGATCCAATCATCTTTTCAGCATTATAACAAAAGAGTTGACTTAGCTTAACTTTAAAAAGTTATAGGCACCCCCGAACTCTTACGGTTCAATATCATCGCAAAAAAGTTCGCTTAATGTCCGTAAAGATGAATATAAGCCGAAAGAATTCATTTCTATAAGAAAGGAAAATATGCTGGTTGGTCTAATTTTGTTTACTAATTTCATATTTTGCAGGGGAATTCTAAGAAATTTATACAATATTTTAATCTTATTAATCTTTACTTTTTTATTAGAATTAAAGATTTTATTTCTATAACGTAAAAAAAGAAGGATGGTGCACGTGAAAATAAATAAAATGAATCGGCGCACTAAGCATTATTAAAATAAACGAATAAAAATATGATATTAAATCCATTTTGCGGAATCCATATTTAAAAGGAGCCTGTAGGGGAGAGTGGGGCACATTCGCACAAAACGAGCATTTCGGCATATTTCTCTGGATCTAGATGATATATTGAAACAAACTCGGATTCAAATGAAAGTTAAGACCTTGCCCAATATTTTAGAACGATAATTGGTCGCATCCATCTAGAATTTCAAACCTATATCATCAATAAAAAACTAGAAATTTCGTGCGAATGTGCCTCATGGGTGGGGCAGTTTCGCACACGTGTGGGGCACATTCGTACACATGCAAAAAATTATACAATAATAATTTTTACAAACTAAAAAGCTTATTGCACTTTAAAGTAAGGGTAATTAAACAAAATAATTGGCACTTTACATATTTTTCCTCTAAATTTAAGATTTTTTTTACAAAAAGAAAACAGCTTCAGAAATATTGAACATCTAAGTTTTTGATAAGGAAAACAATTGTAGTAATGAAGAGTATATTACACATTGAAATATTTCACATAATATAATTAGTTAGAAAAAGTTCAACCAATATTTTAACTGTCAGGTTTTATTCCAAAGGAAAGTGAACCAACAGCTCGCTTATTAACACCTGAAACTGACGGTTGGGGAACTTTTACTACGATATCATCTTTTTGTATGAATGTTGAAATGTTACTTACTGGGAAAATAAAAGTTTCGTCATTAATTTTAATAAGCGTCATTCAATTCCAAATTTTCTATTTGACCAACATAACAAAATTTTCTTTTTAGTAGCAAATTCTACTAGAATAAAATCACTTAAGTCCAAGTCAATTGGTATTAAACAATTATCAGGGACATTTATTTCTTCAATGTTTAAATATGGGTCTAAATTCCTTAAAACTGAAGCTTTTTTTTAAGATGTTATTTTCTATTATCGAACAACCATATCTCGATGTTCGAATATCAGAATTATGATATTCGACATGATTCAATATGACCACATCCATCACAAAATATGTGGCCGCCGATGTGGTGTTGTAATATATTTTTATTTATCCCCTTTAATGTCATTTAATATTAAAAGTTGATGTAAAAAATTTTAAATCCGGGGCCTTAAAAGTCGATATAGCGAAACAAATCAAAATTCGAATATCAGGATTCTGATATTCAAGATAATCCTCCATATGACCCCATATGTCAAACCATATGTGGCCGCCGATGTGGGAATAAAAGAGATTTTTATTCAGTCCCCTTAAAAATTACTTAATATTTTATATAGATGTAGAAAATTTTGATCCTTGCCCCTCGAAAGTAAGTACAATAGGGTGTCCCTTAAAATCGAAGGTCGGGGAAACTTTTTCTCCACCCCCCAATTTTTTCCTTTTGGTACCCTAAGACTGTGTGCAAAATCTTAAATCGATCAGATAATATTAACACGTGCCCCAAACGGCCTAAAGTTAGAAAAATTTGACTTTTTTCTAATTTTTTTGAAATTATTGAAAATATGTTTAAAAAATCCGTTTCCAAATAATAGGACTCTAACATATTTAAACAGTCATATTTGACCGTTTTTCATTACTAGTTAGGCTAAAATGCCCAGTTTGTAACCTAGTCGTCAATCAGAAAATCATCAAATTTGTCCATTTTATACTGAGAATAGAAGAACCAAAAGGCAGTGGTAAACGACTTAAAACCGCAAAATTCCATGGTTAAACACCATTTTAGACCATATTGATGTGGATATATATTTTCTGGAGCTCAAATTAATTATTGGTTGCTTAATTACAGACGCCATATTGAATTGCATTAAAACTAAAAAAATCTAATAAAAAAGGTATGGGCATGTTTGATATCGGGTAATGGGTGTTTGAGGTTTCTGAACTCAATTAAGACCAATAAAATTATCCTAGACAACTTTTTAAAGCTCTTTACGCAATTGTAAGGGTCAGCAGATCACCTAATATAAGTGCAAACAATGGTTTCAGAACTATAGATATGGTAATAAATTCTAAACATATAAAACTGTAAAGAGAAATTCTGGAAACAAGTTAAAAATCAGACTCCAGTGTGTCCACAAGTATTTTATTCCGTAAGGTAGCTGAAACACTGAAGCTCATACAAGATTAACCCGCTCTTCATAATAATTGAGTTAACCTATCAGAAAGTAAGCAATTAACCCATGTTTATAGAGATTGTTCTTCTATTTATCACAATTTTATAAAAAATACCTGCAATTGAACAAATCAGAGTGCACATTGCTTTCTAGTTTTTCTGCGGAATAATTACAGTATCGCTGTAATGTTAACACAAAATTCTGTAAAATTACAAAATTGCTGTAAAATTACAGAATTGCTGTGTTAAATTTACAAAATTGCTGCTAATTTACAAAATTGCTGTTACAGTCAAAAATTACAAAATTGCTGTAAAATCACTGCAAAAAGAGCTGGCACCCATATTGCCAGTGATTCATGCTGTAAATTTACTATGAAATTTTTTGCAGTGTATGCTGACCCTTACAATTGCGTAAAGAGCTTTAAAAAGTTGTCTAAGATAATTTTATTAGTCTTAATTGAGTTCAAAAACCTCAAACACCCATTACCCGATATCAAACATGCTCATACCTTTTTTCTTAGATTTTTTTAAATTTTAATGCAATTCAATATGGCGTCTGTAATTAAGCAACCAATAATTAATTTGAGCTCCAGAAAATATATATCCACATCAATATGGTCTAAAAATGGTGTTTAACCATGGAATTTTGCGGTTTTAAGTCGTTTACCACTGCCTTTTGGTTCTTCTATTCTCAGTATAACATGGACAAATTTGATGATTTTCTGATTGACGACGAGGTTGCAAACTGGGCATTTTGGCCTAACTAGTAATGAAAAACGGTCAAATATGATTGTTTAAATATGTTAGAGCCCTGTTATTTGGAAACGGATTTTGTAAACATATTTTTAAAAAATTTCAAAAAAATTAGAAAAAATTCAAATTTTTCTTACTTTAGGCCATTTGGGGCACGTGTTAATGTTATCTGATTGATTTAAGATTTTGCACACAGTCTAAGGGTACCTAACGGAAAAAAATTGGGGGGTGGAGCAAAAGTTTCCCTGACTGTTTGAAAAAACGCCCAAATAAGGGACACCCTTAAGTACAACCATATCTTGATGTTCGAATATCAGAATTCTGAAATTCGACATGATTCAATATGACCACATCCATCACAAAATATGTGGCCGCCGATATGGCGTTATAATATATTTTTATTTATCCTGGTTAATGTAATTTAATATTAAAAGTTCATGTAAAAAATTTTAAATCCGTAGCCTTAAAAGTCGATAAAGCGAAACACACCAATATTCGAATATCAGGATTCTGACATTCAAGATAATCCTCCATATGACCCCATAAATCAAACCACATGTGGCCGCCGATGTGGTGTTGTAATATATTTTTATTCATCCCCCTTAATCTAATTTAATATTAAAAGTTGATGTAAAAAAATTTAAACTTGGGGCCTAAAAAGTCGATATAGCGAAACACATCAAAATTCGAATATCAGGATTCTGATATTCAAGATAATCCTCCATATGACCCCATATATCAAACCATATGTGGCCGCCTATGTGGGGATGAAATAGATTTTTATTCAGTCCCCATAAAAAATTTAATATTTTATATTCATGTAGAAAATTCTCATTCTTGCCCCTCCAAAATCAACAAAACCATATCTCGATGTTCGAATATCAGAATTCTGATATTCGATATGATTCAATATGACCACATCCATCACAAAATATGTGGCCGCCGATATGGTGTTGTAATAGATTTTTATTTATAACCGTTAATGTAATTTAATATTAAAAGTTGATGTAAAAAATTTAAATCTGGGGCCTTAAAAGTCGATATAGCCAAAAACATCAAAATTCGAATATCAGGATTCTGATATTCAAGATAATCCTCCATATGACCCCATAAATCAAACCATATGTGGCCGCAGATGTGAGGATAAAATAGATTTTTATTCAGTCCCCATAAAAAATTAAATAGTTTATATTGATATTGAAAATTTTTATTCTTGCCCCTCCAAAGTCAACAAAACCATATCTCGATGTTCGAATATCAGAATTCAGATATTCGACATGATTCAATATGACCACATACATCACAAAATATGTGGCCGCCGATGTGGTGTTGTAATGGATTTTTTCCATCCCCCTTAATGATTTTTTAATATTAAAAGTTGATGTAAAAAATTTTAAATCCGGGGCCTTAAAAATCGATATAGCGAAACACATCAAAATTCGAATATCAGGATTCTGATATTCAAGATAATCCTCCATATGACCCCATAAATCAAACCATATGTGGCCGCCGATGTGGGGTTCAAATAGATTTTTATTCAGTCCATATAAAAATTACTTAATATTTTATAGTGATGTAGAAAATTTTTATTCTTGCCCCTCCAAAGTCAACAAAACCATATCTCGATGTTCGAATATCAGAATTCTGATAATCGACATGACTCAATATGACCACATACATCACAAAATATGTGGCCGCCGATGTGGTGTTGTAATAGATTTTTATTCATCAACCTTAATGTAATTTAATATTAAAAGTTGATGTAAAAAAAATTTAAATCCGGTGCCTTAAAAGTCGATATAGCCAAACACATCAAAATTCGAATATCAGGATTCTGATATTCAAGATTATCCTCCATATGACCCCATAAATCAAACCATATGTGGCCACAGATGTGAGGATAAAATAGATTTTTATTCAGTCCCCATAAAAAATTAAATATTTTATAATGTTGAAAATTTTTGTTCTTGCCCCACCAAAGTCAACACAACAATATCTCGATGTTCGAATATCAGAATTATGATATTCGACATAACTCAATATGACCACATACATCACAAAATATGTGGCCGCCGATGTGGTGTTATAATAGATTTTTATTTATCTCCCTTAATATAATTTATTATTAAAAATTGATGTAAAAAATTTTAAATCCGTGGCCTTAAAAATCGATATAGCGAAACACATCAAAATTCGAATATCAGGATTCTGATATTCAAGATAATACTCCATATGACCCCATATATCAAACCATATGTGGCCGCCGATGTGGGGATAAAGTAGATTTTTATTCAGTCCCCTGAAAAATTACTTAATATTTTATAGTAATGTAGAAAATTTTTATTCTTGCCCCTCCAAAGTCAACAAAACCATATCTCGATGTTCGAATATCAGAATTCTGATATTCGACATGACTCAATATGACCACATACATCACAAAATATGTGGCCGCCGATGTGGTGTTGTAATAGATTTTTATTCATCAACCTTAATGTAATTTAATATTAAAAGTTGATGTAAAAAAATTTAAATCCTGGGCCTTAAAAATCGATATAACCAATCACATCAAAATTCGAATATCAGGATTCTGATATTCAGGATTATCCTACATATGACCCCGTAAATCAAACCATATGTGGCCACAGATGTGAGGATAAAATAGATTTTTATTCAGTCCCCATAAAAAATTAAATATTTTATATTGATGTTGAAAATTTTTGTTCTTGCCCCACCAAAGTCAACACAATATCTCGATGTTCGAATATCAGAATTCTGATATTCGACATATTTCAATATGACCACATACATCACAAAATATGTGGCCGCCGATGTGGTGTTATAATAGATTTTTATTTATCTCCCTTAATGTAATTTATTATTAAAAATTGATGTAAAAATTTTTAAATCCGTGGCCTTAAAAATCGATATAGCGAAACACATCAAAATTCGAATATCAGGATTCTGATATTCAAGATAATACTCCATATGACCCCATATATCAAACCATATGTGGTCGCCGATGTGGGGATAAAGTAGATTTTTATTCAGTCCCCTGAAAAATTACTTAATATTTTATAGTGATGTAGAAAATTTTTATTCTTGCCCCTCCAAAGTCAACAAAACCATATCTCGATGTTCGAATGTCAGAATTCTGATATTCGATATAACTCAATATCACACCACCCATCACAAAATATGTGGCCGCCGATGAGGGGTTGTAATAGATTTTTATTCATCAACCTTAATGTAATTTAATATTAAAAATTGATGTAAAAAAATTTAAATCCGGGGCCTTAAAAGTCAATATAGCCAAACACATCAAAATTCGAATATCAGGATTCTGATATTCAAGATAATCCTCCATATGACCCCATAAATCAAACCATATGTGGCCGCAGATGTGAGGATAAAATAGATTTTTATTCAGTTCTCATAAAAAGTTAAATATTTTATATTGATATTGAAAATTTTTATTCTTGCCCCACCAAAGTCAACACAACCATATCTCGATGTTCGAATATCAGAATTCTGATAATCGACATGACTCAATATGACCACATACATCACAAAATATGTGGCCGCCGATGTGGTGTTGTAATAGATTTTTATTCGTCAACCTTAATGTAATTTAATATTAAAAGTTGATGTAAAAAAATTTAAATCCGGGGCCTTAAAAATCGATATAGCGAAACACATCAAAATTCGAATATCAGGATTCTGATATTCAGGATTATCCTCCATATGACCCAATATATCAAACCATATGTGGCCGCCGATGTGGGGATAAAGTAGATTTTTATTCAGTTCCCTGAAAAATTACTTAATATTTTATAGTGATGTAGAAAATTTTTATTCTTGCCCCTCCAAAGTCAACAAAACCATATCTCGATGTTCGAATATCAGAATTCTGATATTCGATATAACTCAATATCACACCACCCATCAGAAAATATGTGGCCGCCGATGTGGTGTTGTGTAATTTAATATTAAAAGTTGATGTAAAAAAATTTAAATCCGGTGCCTTAAAATTCGATATAGACAAACACATCAAAATTCCAATATCAGGATTCTGATATTCAAGATAATCCTCCATATGACCCCATAAATCAAACCATATGTGAACGCAGATATGAGGCTAAAATAGATTTTTATTCAGTCCCCATAAAAAATTAAATATTTTATATTGATATTGAAAATTTTTATTCTTGCCCAACCAAAGTCAACACAACCAAATCTCGATGTCCGAATATCAGAATTCTGATATTCGACATGACTCAATATGACCACCTACATCACAAAATTTGTGGCCGCGGATGTGGTGTTGTAATAGATTTTTATTTATCTCCCTTAATGTAATTTATTATTAAAAATTGATGTAAAAAATTTTTAATCCGTGGCCTTAAAAATCGATATAACCAATCACATCAAAATTCGAATATCAGGATTCTGATATTCAGGATTATCCTCCATATGACCCCATATATCAAACCATATGTGGCCGCCGATGTGGGGATAAAGTAGATTTTTATTCAGTTCCCTGAAAAATTACTTAATATTTTATAGTGATGTAGAAAATTTTTATTCTTGCCCCTCCAAAGTCAACAAAACCATATCTCGATGTTCGAATATCAGAATTCTGATATTCGATATAACTCAATATCACACCACCCATCAGAAAATATGTGGCCGCCGATGTGGTGTTGTGTAATTTAATATTAAAAGTTGATGTAAAAAAATTTAAATCCGGTGCCTTAAAAGTCGATATAGCCAAACACATGAAAATTCGAATATCAGGATTCTGATATTCAAGATTATCCTCCATATGACCCCATAAATCAAACCATATGTGGCCACAGATGTGAGGATAAAATAGATTTTTATTCAGTCCGCATAAAAAATTAAATATTTTATAATGTTGAAAATTTTTGTTCTTGCCCCACCTAAGTCAACACAACAATATCTCGATGTTCGAATATCAGAATTCTGATATTCGACATAACTCAATATGACCACATACATCACAAAATATGTGGCCGCCGATGTGGTGTTATAATAGATTTTTATTTATCTCCCTTAATGTAATTTATTATTAAAAATTGATGTAAAAAATTTTAAATCCGTGGCCTTAAAAATGATATAGCGAAACACATCAAAATTCAAATATCAGGATTCTGATATTCAAGATAATACTCCATATGACCCCATATATCAAACCATATGTGGCCGCCGATGTGGGGATAAAGTAGATTTTTATTCAGTCCCTTGAAAAATTACTTAATATTTTATAGTGATGTAGAAAATTTTTATTCTTGCCCCTCCAAAGTCAACAAAACCATATCTCGATGTTCGAATATCAGAATTCTGATATTCGATATAACTCAATATCACACCACCCATCACAAAATATATGGCCGCCGATGTGGGGTTGTAATAGATTTTTATTCATCAACCTTAATGTAATTTAATATTAAAAGTTGATGTAAAAAAATTTAAATCCGGGGCCTTAAAAGTCGATATAGCCAAACACATCAAAATTTGAATATCAGGATTCTGATATTCAAGATAATCCTCCATATGACCCCATAAATAAACCATATGTGGCCGCAGATGATAGGATAAAATAGATTTTTATTCAGTTCCCATAAAAAGTTAAATATTTTATATTGATATTGAAAATTTTTATTCTTGCCCCACCAAAGTCAACACAACCATATCTCGATGTTCGAATATCAGAATTCTGATATTCTACATGACTCAATATGACCACATACATCACAAAATATGTAGCCGCCGATGTGGTGTTGTAATAGATTTTTATTCATCAACCTTAATGTAATTTAATATTAAAAGTTGATGTAAAAAAATTTAAATCCGGGGCCTTAAAAATCGATATACCCAATCACATTAAAATTCGAATATCAGGATTCTGATATTCAGGATTATCCTCCATATGACCCCATAAATCAAACCATATGTGGCCACAGATGTGAGGATAAAATAGATTTTTATTCAGTCCCCATAAAAAATTAAATATTTTATATTGATGTTGAAAATTTTTGTTCTTGCCCCACCAAAGTCAACACAACAATATCTCGATGTTCGAATATCAGAATTCTTATATTCGACATGACTCAATATGACCACATACATCACAAAATATGTCGCCGCCGATGTGGTGTTATAATAGATTTTTATTTCTCTCCCTTAATGTAATTTTTTATTAAAAATTGATGTAAAAAATTTTAAATCCGTGGCCTTAAAAATCGATATAGCGAAACACATCAAAATTCGAATATCAGGATTCTGATATTCAAGATAATACTCCATATGACCCCATATATCAAACCATATGTGGTCGCCGATGTGGGGATAAAGTAGATTTTTATTCAGTTCCCTGAAAAATTACTTAATATTTTATAGTGATGTAGAAAATTTTTATTCTTGCCCCTCCAAAGTCAACAAAACCATATCTCGATGTTCGAATATCAGAATTCAGATATTCGACATGATTCAATATGACCACACAAATCACAATATATGTGGCCGCTGATGTGGTGTTGATAGATTTTTATTCATCAACCTTAATGTAATTTAATATTAAAAGTTGATGAAAAAAATTTAAATCCGGGGCCTTAAAAGTCGATATAGCCAAACACATCAAAATTCCAATATCGGGATTCTGATATTCAAGATAATACACCATATGACCCCATATATCAAACCATATGTGGAAGCCGATGTGGGGATAAAGTAGATTTTTATTCAGTCCCCTGAAAAATTACTTAATATTTTATAGTGATGTAGAAAATTTTTATTCTTGCCCCTCCAAAGTCAACAAAACCATATCTCGATGTTCGAATATCAGAATTCTGATATTCGATATAACTCCATATCACACCACCCATCACAAAACATGTGGCCGCTGATGTGGTGTTGTAATAGATTTTTATTCATCAACCTTAATGTAATTTAATATTAAAAGTTGATGTAAAAAAATTTAAATCCGGGGCCTTAAAATTCGATATAGACAAACACATCAAAATTCCAATATCAGGATTCTGATATTCAAGATAATCCTCCATATGACCCCATAAATCAAACCATATGTGAACGCAGATATGAGGCTAAAATAGATTTTTATTCAGTCCCCATAAAAAATTAAATATTTTATATTGATATTGAAAATTTTTATTCTTGCCCAACCAAAGTCAACACAACCAAATCTCGATGTCCGAATATCAGAATACTGATATTCGACATGACTCAATATGACCACCTACATCACAAAATTTATGGCCGCGGATGTGGTGTTGTAATAGATTTTTATTTATCTCCCTTAATGTAATTTATTATTAAAAATTGATGTAAAAAATTTTTAATCCGTGGCCTTAAAAATCGATATAGCGAAACACATCAAAATTCGAATATCAGGATTCTGATATTCAAGATAATACTCCATATGACCCCATATATCAAACCATATGTGGCCGCCGATGTGGGGATAAAGTAGATTTTTATTCAGTTCCCTGAAAAATTACTTAATATTTTATAGTGATGTAGAAAATTTTTATTCTTGCCCCTCCAAAGTCAACAAAACCATATCTCGATGTTCGAATATCAGAATTCTGATATTCGACATAACTCAATATCACCGCACAAATCACAAAATATGTGGCCGCTGATGTGGTGTTGTAATAGATTTTTATTCATCAACCTTAATGTAATTTAATATTAAAAGTTGATGTAAAAAAATTTAAATCCGGGGCCTTAAAAGTCGATATAGCCAAACACATCAAAATTCGAATATCAGGATTCTGATATTCAAGATTATCCTTCATATGACCCCATAAATCAAACCATATGTGGCCACAGATGTGAGGATAAAATAGATATTTATTCAGTACCCATAAAATTAAATATTTTATATTGATGTTGAAAATTTTTGTTCTTGCCCCACCAAAGTCAACACAACAATATCTCGATGTTCGAATATCAGAATTCTTATATTCGATATAACTCAATATCACACCACCCATCACAAAACATGTGGCCGCTGATGTGGTGTTGTAATAGATTTTTATTCATCAACCTTAATGTAATTTAATATTAAAAGTTGATGTAAAAAAATTTAAATCCGGGGCCGTAAAATCGATATAGCCAATACATCAAAATTCGAATATCAGGATTCTGATATTCAAGATAATCCTCTATATGACCCCATAAATCAAACCATATGTGGCCACAGATGTGAGGATAAAATAGATTTTTATTCAGTCCCCATAATAAAATAAAATATTTTATATTGATGTTGAAAATTTTTTTTCTTGCCCCACCAAAGTCAACACAACAATATCTCGATGTTCGAATATCAGAATTCTGATATTCGACATAACTCAATATCACCACACAAATCACAAAATATGTGGCCGCTGATGTGGTGTTGTAATAGATTTTTATTCATCAACCTTAATGTAAATAAATATTAAAGTTCATGTAAAAAAATTTAAATCCGGGGCCTTAAAAGTCGATATAGCCAAACACATCAAAATTCGAATATCAGGATTCTGATTTTCAAGATAATCCTCCATATGACCCCATAAATCAAACCATATGTGGCCGCAGATGTGAGGATGAAATAGATTTTTATTCAGTCCCCATAAAAAATTAAATATTTTATATTGATGTTGAAAATTTTTGTTTTTGCCCCACCAAAGTCAACACAACCATATCTCGATGTTCGAATATCAGAATTCTGATATTCGACATGACTCAATATGCCCACATACATCACAAAATATGTGGCCGTCGATGAATTGTTGTAATAGATTTTTATTCATCAACTTCAATGTAATTTAATATTAAAAGTTGATGTAAAAAATTTAAATCCGGGGCCTTAAAAATCGATATAACCAATCACATCAAAATTCGAATATCAGGATTCTGATATTCAGGATTATCCTCCATATGACCCCATAAATCAAACCATATGTGGCCACAGATGTGAGGATAAAATAGATTTTTATTCAGTTCCCATAAAAAGTTAAATATTTTATATTGATATTGAAAATTTTTATTCTTGCCCCACCAAAGTCAACACAACCATATCTCGATGTTCGAATATCAGAATTCTGATATTCTACATGACTCAATATGACCACATACATCACAAAATATGTAGCCGCCGATGTGGTGTTGTAATAGATTTTTATTCATCAACCTTAATGTAATTTAATATTAAAAGTTGATGTAAAAAAATTTAAATCCGGGGCCTTAAAAATCGATATACCCAATCACATTAAAATTCGAATATCAGGATTCTGATATTCAGGATTATCCTCCATATGACCCCATAAATCAAACCATATGTGGCCACAGATGTGAGGATAAAATAGATTTTTATTCAGTCCCCATAAAAAATTAAATATTTTATATTGATGTTGAAAATTTTTGTTCTTGCCCCACCAAAGTCAACACAACAATATCTCGATGTTCGAATATCAGAATTCTTATATTCGACATGACTCAATATGACCACATACATCACAAAATATGTGGCCGCCGATGTGGTGTTATAATAGATTTTTATTTCTCTCCCTTAATGTAATTTTTTATTAAAAATTGATGTAAAAAATTTTAAATCCGTGGCCTTAAAAATCGATATAGCGAAACACATCAAAATTCGAATATCAGGATTCTGATATTCAAGATAATACTCCATATGACCCCATATATCAAACCATATGTGGCCGCCGATGTGGGGATAAAGTGGATTTTTATTCAGTTCCCTGAAAAATTACTTAATATTTTATAGTGATGTAGAAAATTTTTATTCTTGCCCCTCCAAAGTCAACAAAACCATATCTCGATGTTCGAATATCAGAATTCAGATATTCGACATGATTCAATATGACCACACAAATCACAATATATGTGGCCGCTGATGTGGTGTTGTAATAGATTTTTATTCATCAACCTTAATGTAATTTAATATTAAAAGTTGATGAAAAAAATTTAAATCCGGGGCCTTAAAAGTCGATATAGCCAAACAAATCAAAATTCCAATATCGGGATTCTGATATTCAAGATAATACACCATATGACCCCATATATCAAACCATATGTGGAAGCCGATGTGGGGATAAAGTAGATTTTTATTCAGTCCCCTGAAAAATTACTTAATATTTTATAGTGATGTAGAAAATTTTTATTCTTGCCCCTCCAAAGTCAACAAAACCATATCTCGATGTTCGAATATCAGAATTCTGATATTCGATATAACTCCATATCACACCACCCATCACAAAACATGTGGCCGCTGATGTGGTGTTGTAATAGATTTTTATTCATCAACCTTAATGTAATTTAATATTAAAAGTTGATGTAAAAAAATTTAAATCCGGGGCCTTAAAATTCGATATAGACAAACACATCAAAATTCCAATATCAGGATTCTGATATTCAAGATAATCCTCCATATGACCCCATAAATCAAACCATATGTGAACGCAGATATGAGGCTAAAATAGATTTTTATTCAGTCCCCATAAAAAATTAAATATTTTATATTGATATTGAAAATTTTTATTCTTGCCCAACCAAAGTCAACACAACCAAATCTCGATGTCCGAATATCAGAATACTGATAATCGACATGACTCAATATGACCACCTACATCACAAAATTTATGGCCGCGGATGTGGTGTTGTAATAGATTTTTATTTATCTCCCTTAATGTAATTTATTATTAAAAATTGATGTAAAAAATTTTTAATCCGTGGCCTTAAAAATCGATATAGCGAAACACATCAAAATTCGAATATCAGGATTCTGATATTCAAGATAATACTCCATATGACCCCATATATCAAACCATATGTGGCTGCCGATGTGGGGATAAAGTAGATTTTTATTCAGTTCCCTGAAAAATTACTTAATATTTTATAGTGATGTAGAAAATTTTTATTCTTGCCCCTCCAAAGTCAACAAAACCATATCTCGATGTTCGAATATCAGAATTCTGATATTCGACATAACTCAATATCAACACACAAATCACAAAATATGTGGCCGCTGATGTGGTGTTGTAATAGATTTTTATTCATCAACCTTAATGTAATTTAATATTAAAAGTTGATGAAAAAAATTTAAATCCGGGGCCTTAAAAGTCGATATAGCCAAACACATCAAAATTCCAATATCGGGATTCTGATATTCAAGATTATCCTCCATATGACCCCATAAATCAAACCATATGTGGCCACAGATGTGAGGATAAAATAGATTTTTATTCAGTCCCCATAATAAAATTAAATATTTTATATTGATGTTGAAAATTTTTGTTCTTGCCCCACCAAAGTCAACACAACAATATCTCGATGTTCGAATATCAGAATTCTGATATTCGACATAACTCAATATGACCACATACATCACAAAATATGTGGCCGCCGATGTGGTGTTATAATAGATTTTTATTTATCTCCCTTAATGTAATTTATTATTAAAAATTGATGTAAAAAATTTTTAATCCGTGGCCTTAAAAATCGATATAGCGAAACACATCAAAATTCGAATATCAGGATTCTGATATTCAAGATAATACTCCATATGACCCCATATATCAAACCATATGTGGCCGCCGATGTGGGGATAAAGTAGATTTTTATTCAGTTCCCTGAAAAATTACTTAATATTTTATAGTGATGTAGAAAATTTTTATTCTTGCCCCTCCAAAGTCAACAAAACCATATCTCGATGTTCGAATATCAGAATTCTGATATTCGACATAACTCAATATCACCACACAAATCACAAAATATGTGGCCGCTGATGTGGTGTTGTAATAGATTTTTATTCATCAACCTTAATGTAAATAAATATTAAAGTTCATGTAAAAAAATTTAAATCCGGGGCCTTAAAAGTCGATATAGCCAAACACATCAAAATTCGAATATCAGGATTCTGATATTCAAGATAATCCTCCATATGACCCCATAAATCAAACCATATGTGGCCGCAGATGTGAGGATGAAATAGATTTTTATTCAGTCCCCATAAAAAATTAAATATTTTATATTGATGTTGAAAATTTTTGTTTTTGCCCCACCAAAGTCAACACAACCATATCTCGATGTTCGAATATCAGAATTCTGATATTCGACATGACTCAATATGCCCACATACATCACAAAATATGTGGCCGTCGATGTATTGTTGTAATAGATTTTTATTCATCAACTTCAATGTAATTTAATATTAAAAGTTGATGTAAAAAAATTTAAATCCGGGGCCTTAAAAATCGATATAACCAATCACATCAAAATTCGAATATCAGGATTCTGATATTCAGGATTATCCTCCATATGACCCCATAAATCAAACCATATGTGGTCACAGATGTGAGGATAAAATAGATTTTTATTCAGTCCCCATAAAAAATTAAATATTTTATATTGATGTTGAAAATTTTTGTTCTTGCCCCACCAAAGTCAACACAACAATATCTCGATGTTCGAATATCAGAATTCTTATATTCGACATGACTCAATATGACCACAAACATCACAAAATATGTGGCCGCCGATGTGGTGTTATAATAGATTTTTATTTCTCTCCCTTAATGTAATTTTTTATTAAAAATTGATGTAAAAAATTTTAAATCCGTGGCCTTAAAAATCGATATAGCGAAACACATCAAAATTCGAATATCAGGATTCTGATATTCAAGATAATACTCCATATGACCCCATATATCAAACCATATGTGGCCGCCGATGTGGGGATAAAGTAGATTTTTATTCAGTTCCCTGAAAAATTACTTAATATTTTATAGTGATGTAGAAAATTTTTATTCTTGCCCCTCCAAAGTCAACAAAACCATATCTCGATGTTCGAATATCAGAATTCAGATATTCGACATGATTCAATATGACCACACAAATCACAAAATATGTGGCCGCTGATGTGGTGTTGTAATAGATTTTTATTCATCAACCTTAATGTAATTTAATATTAAAAGTTGATGAAAAAAATTTAAATCCGGGGCCTTAAAAGTCGATATAGCCAAACACATCAAAATTCCAATATCGGGATTCTGATATTCAAGATAATACACCATATGACCCCATATATCAAACATATGTGGAAGCCGATGTGGGGATAAAGTAGATTTTTATTCAGTCCCCTGAAAAATTACTTAATATTTTATAGTGATGTAGAAAATTTTTATTCTTGCCCCTCCAAAGTCAAAAAAACCATATCTCGATGTTCGAATATCAGAATTCTGATATTCGATATAACTCCATATCACACCACCCATCACAGAACATGTGGCCGCTGATGTGGTGTTGTAATAGATTTTTATTCATCAACCTTAATGTAATTTAATATTAAAAGTTGATGTAAAAAAATTTAAATCCGGGGCCTTAAAATTCGATATAGACAAACACATCAAAATTCCAATATCAGGATTCTGATATTCAAGATAATCCTCCATATGACCCCATAAATCAAACCATATGTGAACGCAGATATGAGGCTAAAATAGATTTTTATTCAGTCCCCATAAAAAATTAAATATTTTATATTGATATTGAAAATTTTTATTCTTGCCCAACCAAAGTCAACACAACCAAATCTCGATGTCCGAATATCAGAATTCTGATATTCGAAATGACTCAATATGACCACCTACATCACAAAATTTATGGCCGCGGATGCGGTGTTGTAATAGATTTTTATTTATCTCCCTTAATGTAATTTATTATTAAAAATTGATGTAAAAAATTTTTAATCCGTGGCCTTAAAAATCGATATAGCGAAACACATCAAAATTCGAATATCAGGATTCTGATATTCAAGATAATACTCCATATGACCCCATATATCAAACCATATGTGGCCGCCGATGTGGGGATAAAGTAGATTTTTATTCAGTTCCCTGAAAAATTACTTAATATTTTATAGTGATGTAGAAAATTTTTTTTCTTGCCCCTCCAAAGTCAACAAAACCATATCTCGATGTTCGAATATCAGAATTCTGATATTCGACATAACTCAATATCACCACACAAATCACAAAATATGTGGCCGCTGATGTGGTGTTGTAATAGATTTTTATTCATCAACCTTAATGTAATTTAATATTAAAAGTTGATGTAAAAAAAATTTAAATCCGGGGCCTTAAAAGTCGATATAGCCAAACACATCAAAATTCGAATATCAGGATTCTGATATTCAAGATTATCCTTCATATGACCCCATAAATCAAACCATATGTGGCCACAGATGTGAGGATAAAATAGATATTTATTCAGTACCCATAAAATTAAATATTTTATATTGATGTTGAAAATTTTTGTTCTTGCCCCACCAAAGTCAACACAACAATAACTCGATGTTCGAATATCAGAATTCTTATATTCGATATAACTCAATATCACACCACCCATCACAAAACATGTGGCCGCTGATGTGGTGTTGTAATAGATTTTTATTCATCAACCTTAATGTAATTTAATATTAAAAGTTGATGTAAAAAAATTTAAATCCGGGGCCGTAAAAGTCGATATAGCCAATACATCAAAATTCGAATATCAGGATTCTGATATTCAAGATAATCCTCCATATGACCCCATAAATCAAACCATATGTGGCCGCAGATGTGAGGATAAAATAGATTTTTATTCAGTCCCCATAAAAAATTAAATATTTTATATTGATGTTGAAAATTTTTGTTTTTGCCCCACCAAAGTCAACACAACCATATCTCGATGTTCGAATATCAGAATTCTGCTATTCGACATGACTCAATATGACCACATACATCACAAAATATGTGGCCGCCGATGTTTTGTTGTAATAGATTTTTATTCATCAACCTTAAAGTAATTTAATATTAAAAGTTGATGTAAAAAAATTTAAATCCGTGGCCTTAAAAGTCGATATAGCCAAACACATCAAAATTTGAATATCAGGATTCTGATATTCAAGATAATCCTCCATATGACCCCATAAATCAAACCATATGTGGCCGCCGATGTGGGGTTCAAATAGATTTTTATTCAGTCCATATAAAAATTACTTAATATTTTATAGTGATGTAGAAAATTTTTATTCTTGCCCCTCCAAAGTCAACAAAACCATATCTCGATGTTCGAATATCAGAATTCGGATATTCGACATGATTCAATATGACCACATACATCACAAAATATGTGGCCGCCGATGTGGTGTTATAATAGATTTTTATTTATCTCCCTTAATGTAATTTATTATTAAAAATTGATGTAAAAAATTTTAAATCCGTGGCCTTAAAAATCGATATAGCGAAACACATCAAAATTCGAATATCAGGATTCTGATATTCAAGATTATCCTCCATATGACCCCATAAATCAAACCATATGTGGCCACAGATGTGAGGATAAAATAGATTTTTATTCAGTCCCCATAATAAAATTAAATATTTTATATTGATGTTGAAAATTTTTGTTCTTGCCCCACCAAAGTCAACACAACAATATCTCGATGTTCGAATATCAGAATTCTGATATTCGACATAACTCAATATGACCACATACATCACAAAATATGTGGCCGCCGATGTGGTGTTATAATAGATTTTTATTTATCTCCCTTAATGTAATTTATTATTAAAAATTGATGTAAAAAATTTTTAATCCGTGGCCTTAAAAATCGATAAAGCGAAACACATCAAAATTCGAATATCAGGATTCTGATATTCAAGATAATACTCCATATGACCCCATATATCAAACCATATGTGGCCGCCGATGTGGGGATAAAGTAGATTTTTATTCAGTTCCCTGAAAAATTACTTAATATTTTATAGTGATGTAGAAAATTTTTATTCTTGCCCCTCCAAAGTCAACAAAACCATATCTCGATGTTCGAATATCAGAATTCTGATATTCGACATAACTCAATATCACCACACAAATCACAAAATATGTGGCCGCTGATGTGGTGTTGTAATAGATTTTTATTCATCAACCTTAATGTAAATTAATATTAAAGTTCATGTAAAAAAATTTAAATCCGGGGCCTTAAAAGTCGATATAGCCAAACACATCAAAATTCGAATATCAGGATTCTGATATTCAAGATAATCCTCCATATGACCCCATAAATCAAACCATATGTGGCCGCAGATGTGAGGATGAAATAGATTTTTATTCAGTCCCCATAAAAAATTAAATATTTTATATTGATGTTGAAAATTTTTGTTTTTGCCCCACCAAAGTCAACACAACCATATCTCGATGTTCGAATATCAGAATTCTGATATTCGACATGACTCAATATGCCCACATACATCACAAAATATGTGGCCGTCGATGTATTGTTGTAATAGATTTTTATTCATCAACTTCAATGTAATTTAATATTAAAAGTTGATGTAAAAAAATTTAAATCCGGGGCCTTAAAAATCGATATAACCAATCACATCAAAATTCGAATATCAGGATTCTGATATTCAGGATTATCCTCCATATGACCCCATAAATCAAACCATATGTGGCCACAGATGTGAGGATAAAATAGATTTTTATTCAGTCCCCATAAAAAATTAAATATTTTATATTGATGTTGAAAATTTTTGTTCTTGCCCCACCAAAGTCAACACAACAATATCTCGATGTTCGAATATCAGAATTCTTATATTCGACATGACTCAATATGACCACATACATCACAAAATATGTGGCCGCCGATGTGGTGTTATAATAGATTTTTATTTCTCTCCCTTAATGTAATTTTTTATTAAAAATTGATGTAAAAAATTTTAAATCCGTGGCCTTAAAAATCGATATAGCGAAACACATCAAAATTCGAATATCAGGATTCTGATATTCAAGATAATACTCCATATGACCCCATATATCAAACCATATGTGGCCGCCGATGTGGGGATAAAGTAGATTTTTATTCAGTTCCCTGAAAAATTACTTAATATTTTATAGTGATGTAGAAAATTTTTATTCTTGCCCCTCCAAAGTCAACAAAACCATATCTCGATGTTCGAATATCAGAATTCTGATATTCGATATAACTCAATATCACACCACCCATCACAAAACATGTGGCCGCTGATGTGGTGTTGTAATAGATTTTTATTCATCAACCTTAATGTAATTTAATATTAAAAATTGATGTAAAAAAATTTAAATCCGGGGCCTTAAAATTCGATATAGACAAACACATCAAAATTCCAATATCAGGATTCTGATATTCAAGATAATCCTCCATATGACCCCATAAATCAAACCATATGTGAACGCAGATATGAGGCTAAAATAGATTTTTATTCAGTCCCCATAAAAAATTAAATATTTTATATTGATATTGAAAATTTTTATTCTTGCCCAACCAAAGTCAACACAACCAAATCTCGATGTCCGAATATCAGAATTCTGATATTCGACATGACTCAATATGACCACCTACATCACAAAATTTGTGGCCGCGGATGTGGTGTTGTAATAGATTTTTATTTATCTCCCTTAATGTAATTTATTATTAAAAATTGATGTAAAAAATTTTTAATCCATGGCCTTAAAAATCGATATAGCGAAACACATCAAAATTCGAATATCAGGATTCTGATATTCAAGATAATACTCCATATGACCCCATATATCAAACCATATGTGGCCGCCGATGTGGGGATAAAGTAGATTTTTATTCAGTTCCCTGAAAAATTACTTAATATTTTATAGTGATGTAGAAAATTTTTATTCTTGCCCCTCCAAAGTCAACAAAACCATATCTCGATGTTCGAATATCAGAATTCTGATATTCGACATATTAACTCAATATCACCACACAAATCACAAAATATGTGGCCGCTGATGTGGTGTTGTAATAGATTTTTATTCATCAACCTTAATGTAATTTAATATTAAAAGTTGATGTAAAAAAAATTTAAATCCGGGGCCTTAAAAGTCGATATAGCCAAACACATCTAAATTCGAATATCAGGATTCTGATATTCAAGATTATCCTTCATATTACCCCATAAATCAAACCATATGTGGCCACAGATGTGAGGATAAAATAGATATTTATTCAGTACCCATAAAATTAAATATTTTATATTGATGATGAAAATTTTTGTTCTTCCCCACCAAAGTCAACACAACAATATCTCGATGTTCGAATATCAGAATTCTTATATTCGATATAACTCAATATCACACCACCCATCACAAAACATGTGGCCGCTGATGTGGTGCGTAATAGATTTTTATTCATCAACCTTAATGTAATTTAATATTAAAAGTTGATGTAAAAAAATTTAAATCCGGGGCCGTAAAAGTCGATATAGCCAATACATCAAAATTCGAATATCAGGATTCTGATATTCAAGATAATCCTCCATATGACCCCATAAATCAAACCATATGTGGCCGCCGATGTGGGGTTCAAATAGATTTTTATTCAGTCCATATAAAAATTACTTAATATTGTATAGTGATGTAGAAAATTTTTATTCTTGCCCCTCCAAAGTCAACAAAACCATATCTCGATGTTCGAATATCAGAATTCAGATATTCGACATGATTCAATATGACCACATACATCACAAAATATGTGGCCGCCGATGTGGTGTTATAATAGATTTTTATTTATCTCCCTTAATGTAATTTATTATTAAAAATTGATGTAAAAAATTTTAAATCCGTGGCCTTAAAAATCGATATAGCGAAACACATCAAAATTCGAATATCAGGATTCTGATATTCAAGATAATACTCTATATGACCCCATATATCAAACCATATGTGGCCGCCGATGTGGGGATAAAGTAGATTTTTATTCAGTTCCCTGAAAAATTACTTAATATTTTATAGTGATGTAGAAAATTTTTATTCTTGCCCCTCCAAAGTCAACAAAACCATATCTCGATGTTCGAATATCAGAATTCTGATATTCGACATAATTCAATATCACCACACAAATCACAAAATATGTGGCCGCTGATGTGGTGTTGTAATAGATTTTTATTCATCAACCTTAATGTAATTTAATATTAAAAGTTGATGAAAAAAATTTAAATCCGGGGCCTTAAAAGTGGATATAGCCAAACACATCAAAATTCCAATATCGGGATTCTGATATTCAAGATTATGACCCCATATTCAACTCCAGATTCTCCATATGACCCCATAAATCAAACCATATGTGGCCACAGATGTGAGGATAAAATAGATTTTTATTCAGTCCCCATAATAAAATTAAATATTTTATATTGATGTTGAAAATTTTTGTTCTTGCCCCACCAAAGTCAACACAACAATATCTCGATGTTCGAATATCAGAATTCTGATATTCGACATGACTCAATATGACCACCTACATCACAAAATTTGTGGCCGCGGATGTGGTGTTGTAATAGATTTTTATTCATCAACCTTAATGTAATTTAATATTAAAAGTTGATGTAAAAAAAATTTAAATCCGGGGCCTTAAAAGTCGATATAGCCAAACACATCAAAATTCGAATATCAGGATTCTGATATTCAAGATTATCCTTCATATGGCCCCATAAATCAAACCATATGTGGCCACAGATAAGAGGATAAAATAGATTTTTATTCAGTCCCCATAAAATATTAAATATTTTATGCTGATGTTGAAAATTTTTGTTCTTGCCCCACCAAAGTCAACACAACAATATCTCGATGTTCGAATATCAGAATTCTGATATTCGACATGACTCAATATGACCACATACATCACAAAATATGTGGCCGCCGATGTGGTGTTATAATAGATTTTTATTTATCTCCCTTAATGTAATTTATTATTAAAAATTGATGTAAAAATTTTTTAATCCGTGGCCTTAAAAATCGATATAGCGAAACACATCAAAATTCGAATATCAGGATTCTGATATTCAAGATAATACTCCATATGACCCCATATATCAAACCATATGTGGCCGCCGATGTGGGGATAAAGTAGATTTTTATTCAGTTCCCTGAAAAATTACTTAATATTTTATAGTGATGTAGAAAATTTTTATTCTTGCCCCTCCAAAGTCAACAAAACCATATCTCGATGTTCGAATATCAGAATTCTGATATTCGACATAACTCAATATCACCACACAAATCACAAAATATGTGGCCGCTGATGTGGTGTTGTAATAGATTTTTATTCATCAACCTTAATGTAATTTAATATTAAAAGTTGATGAAAAAAATTTAAATCCGGGGCCTTAAAAGTGGATATAGCCAAACACATCAAAATTCCAATATCGGGATTCTGATATTCAAGATTATGACCCCATATTCAACTCCAGATTCTCCATATGACCCCATAAATCAAACCATATGTGGCCACAGATGTGAGGATAAAATAGATTTTTATTCAGTCCCCATAATAAAATTAAATATTTTATATTGATGTTGAAAATTTTTGTTCTTGCCCCACCAAAGTCAACACAACAATATCTCGATGTTCGAATATCAGAATTCTGATATTCGACATGACTCAATATGACCACCTACATCACAAAATTTGTGGCCGCGGATGTGGTGTTGTAATAGATTTTTATTCATCAACCTTAATGTAATTTAATATTAAAAGTTGATGTAAAAAAAATTTAAATCCGGGGCCTTAAAAGTCGATATAGCCAAACACATCAAAATTCGAATATCAGGATTCTGATATTCAAGATTATCCTTCATATGGCCCCATAAATCAAACCATATGTGGCCACAGATAAGAGGATAAAATAGATTTTTATTCAGTCCCCATAAAATATTAAATATTTTATGCTGATGTTGAAAATTTTTGTTCTTGCCCCACCAAAGTCAACACAACAATATCTCGATCTTCGAATATCAGAATTCTGATATTCGACATGACTCAATATGACCACATACATCACAAAATATGTGGCCGCCGATGTGGTGTTATAATAGATTTTTATTTATCTCCCTTAATGTAATTTATTATTAAAAATTGATGTAAAAATTTTTTAATCCGTGGCCTTAAAAATCGATATAGCGAAACACATCAAAATTCGAATATCAGGATTCTGATATTCAAGATAATACTCCATATGACCCCATATATCAAACCATATGTGGCCGCCGATGTGGGGATAAAGTAGATTTTTATTCAGTTCCCTGAAAAATTACTTAATATTTTATAGTGATGTAGAAAATTTTTATTCTTGCCCCTCCAAAGTCAACAAAACCATATCTCGATGTTCGAATATCAGAATTCTGATATTCGATATAACTCAATATCACACCACCCATCAGAAAATATGTGGCCGCCGATGTGGTGTTGTGTAATTTAATATTAAAAGTTGATGTAAAAAAATTTAAATCCGGTGCCTTAAAAGTCGATATAGCCAAACACATGAAAATTCGAATATCAGGATTCTGATATTCAAGATAATCCTCCATATGACCCCATAAATCAAACCATATGTGGCCGCAGATGTGAGGATGAAATAGATTTTTATTCAGTCCCCATAAAAAATTAAATATTTTATATTGATGTTGAAAATTTTTGTTTTTGCCCCACCAAAGTCAACACAACCATATCTCGATGTTCGAATATCAGAATTCTGATATTCGACATGACTCAATATGCCCACATACATCACAAAATATGTGGCCGCCGATGTATTGTTGTAATAGATTTTTATTCATCAACCTTAATGTAATTTAATATTAAAAGTTGATGTAAAAAAATTTAAATCCGGGGCCTTAAAAGTCGATATAGCCAAACACATCAAAATTCGAATATCAGGATTCTGATATTCAAGATTATCCTCCATATGACCCCATAAATCAAACCATATGTGTCCACAGATGTGAGAATAAAATAGATTTTTATTCAGTCCCCATAAAAAATTAAATATTTTATATTTATGTTGAAAATTTTTATTCTTGCCCCACCAAAGTCAACACAACCATATCTCGACGATCGAATATCAGAATTCTGATATTCGACATGACTCAATATGACCACATACATCACAAAATATGTGGCCGCCGATGTGGTGTTATAATAGATTTTTATTTATCTCCCTTAATGTAATTTATTATTAAAAATTGATGTAAAAAATTTTTAATCCGTGGCTTTAAAAATCGATATAGCGAAACACATCAAAATTCGAATATCAGGATTCTGATATTCAAGATAATACTCCATATGACCCCATATATCAAACCATATGTGGCCGCCGATGTGGGGATAAAGTAGATTTTTATTCAGTTCCCTGAAAAATTACTTAATATTTTATAGTGATGTAGAAAATTTTTATTCTTGCCCCTCCAAAGTCAACAAAACCATATCTCGATGTTCGAATATCAGAATTCTGATATTCGACATAACTCAATATCACCACACAAATCACAAAATATGTGGCCGCTGATGTGGTGTTGTAATAGATTTTTATTCATCAACCTTAATGTAATTTAATATTAAAAGTTGATGTAAAAAATTTTAAATCCGGGGCCTTAAAAGTCGATATAGCCAAACACATCAAAATTCGAATATCAGGATTCTGATATTCAAGATTATCCTCCATATGACCCCATAAATCAAACCATATGTGTCCACAGATGTGAGAATAAAATAGATTTTTATTCAGTCCCCATAAAAAATTAAATATTTTATATTTATGTTGAAAATTTTTATTCTTGCCCCACCAAAGTCAACACAACCATATCTCGACGATCGAATATCAGAATTCTGATATTCGACATGACTCAATATGACCACATACATCACAAAATATGTGGCCGCCGATGTTTTGTTGTAATAGATTTTTATTCATCAACCTTAAAGTAATTTAATATTAAAAGTTGATGTAAAAAAATTTAAATCCGTGGCCTTAAAAGTCGATATAGCCAAACACATCAAAATTCGAATATCAGGATTCTGATATTCAAGATAATCCTCCATATGACCCCATAAATCAAACCATATGTGGCCGCAGATGTGAGGATGAAATAGATTTTTATTCAGTCCCCATAAAAAATTAAATATTTTATATTGATGTTGAAAATTTTTGTTTTTGCCCCACCAAAGTCAACACAACCATATCTCGATGTTCGAATATCAGAATTCTGATATTCGACATGACTCAATATGCCCACATACATCACAAAATATGTGGCCGCCGATGTATTGTTGTAATAGATTTTTATTCATCAACCTTAATGTAATTTAATATTAAAAGTTGATGTAAAAAAATTTAAATCCGGGGCCTTAAAAGTCGATATAGCCAAACACATCAAAATTCGAATATCAGGATTCTGATATTCAAGATTATCCTCCATATGACCCCATAAATCAAACCATATGTGTCCACAGATGTGAGAATAAAATAGATTTTTATTCAGTCCCCATAAAAAATTAAATATTTTATATTTATGTTGAAAATTTTTATTCTTGCCCCACCAAAGTCAACACAACCATATCTCGACGATCGAATATCAGAATTCTGATATTCGACATGACTCAATATGACCACATACATCACAAAATATGTGGCCGCCGATGTTTTGTTGTAATAGATTTTTATTCATCAACCTTAAAGTAATTTAATATTAAAAGTTGATGTAAAAAAATTTAAATCCGTGGCCTTAAAAGTCGATATAGCCAAACACATCAAAATTCGAATATCAGGATTCTGATATTCAAGATAATCCTCCATATGACCCCATAAATCAAACCATATGTGGCCGCAGATGTGAGGATGAAATAGATTTTTATTCAGTCCCCATAAAAAATTAAATATTTTATATTGATGTTGAAAATTTTTGTTTTTGCCCCACCAAAGTCAACACAACCATATCTCGATGTTCGAATATCAGAATTCTGATATTCGACATGACTCAATATGCCCACATACATCACAAAATATGTGGCCGCCGATGTATTGTTGTAATAGATTTTTATTCATCAACCTTAATGTAATTTAATATTAAAAGTTGATGTAAAAAAATTTAAATCCGGGGCCTTAAAAGTCGATATAGCCAAACACATCAAAATTCGAATATCAGGATTCTGATATTCAAGATTATCCTCCATATGACCCCATAAATCAAACCATATGTGTCCACAGATGTGAGAATAAAATAGATTTTTATTCAGTCCCCATAAAAAATTAAATATTTTATATTTATGTTGAAAATTTTTATTCTTGCCCCACCAAAGTCAACACAACCATATCTCGACGATCGAATATCAGAATTCTGATATTCGACATGACTCAATATGACCACATACATCACAAAATATGTGGCCGCCGATGTTTTGTTGTAATAGATTTTTATTCATCAACCTTAAAGTAATTTAATATTAAAAGTTGATGTAAAAAAATTTAAATCCGTGGCCTTAAAAGTCGATATAGCCAAACACATCAAAATTCGAATATCAGGATTCTGATATTCAAGATAATCCTCCATATGACCCCATAAATCAAACCATATGTGGCCGCCGATGTGGGGTTCAAATAGATTTTTATTCAGTCCATATAAAATATACTTAATATTTTATAGTGATGTAGAAAATTTTTATTCTTGCCCCTCCAAAGTCAACAAAACCATATCTCGATGTTCGAATATCAGAATTCTGATATTCGATATAACTCAATATCACACCACCCATCAGAAAATATGTGGCCGCCGATGTGGTGTTGTGTAATTTAATATTAAAAGTTGATGTAAAAAAATTTAAATCCGGTGCCTTAAAAGTCGATATAGCCAAACACATGAAAATTCGAATATCAGGATTCTGATATTCAAGATAATCCTCCATATGACCCCATAAATCAAACCATATGTGAACGCAGATATGAGGCTAAAATAGATTTTTATTCAGTCCCCATAAAAAATTAAATATTTTATATTGATGTTGAAAATTTTTGTTTTTGCCCCACCAAAGTCAACACAACCATATCTCGATGTTCGAATATCAGAATTCTGATATTCGACATGACTCAATATGACCACATACATCACAAAATATGTGGCCGCCGATGTTTTGTTGTAATAGATTTTTATTCATCAACCTTAAAGTAATTTAATATTAAAAGTTGATGTAAAAAAATTTAAATCCGTGGCCTTAAAAGTCGATATAGCCAAACACATCAAAATTCGAATATCAGGATTCTGATATTCAAGATAATCCTCCATATGACCCCATAAATCAAACCATATGTGGCCGCCGATGTGGGGTTCAAATAGATTTTTATTCAGTCCATATAAAAATTACTTAATATTTTATAGTGATGTAGAAAATTTTTATTCTTGCCCCTCCAAAGTCAACAAAACCATATCTCGATGTTCGAATATCAGAATTCAGATATTCGACATGATTCAATATGACCACATACATCACAAAATATGTGGCCGCCGATGTGGTGTTAAAATAGATTTTTATTTATCTCCCTTAATGTAATTTATTATTAAAAATTGATGTAAAAAATTTTAAATCCGTGGCCTTAAAAATCGATATAGCGAAACACATCAAAATTCGAATATCAGGATTCTGATATTCAAGATAATACTCCATATGACCCCATATATCAAACCATATGTGGCCGCCGATGTGGGGATAAAGTAGATTTTTATTCAGTTCCCTGAAAAATTACTTAATATTTTATAGTGATGTAGAAAATTTTTATTCTTGCCCCTCCAAAGTCAACAAAACCATATCTCGATGTTCGAATATCAGAATTCTGATATTCGACATAACTCAATATCAACACACAAATCACAAAATATGTGGCCGCTGATATGGTGTTGTAATAGATTTTTATTCATCAACCTTAATGTAATTTAATATTAAAAGTTGATGAAAAAAATTTAAATCCGGGGCCTTAAAAGTCGATATAGCCAAACACATCAAAATTCCAATATCGGGATTCTGATATTCAAGATTCCCATAAATCAAACAATATGTGGCCACAGATGTGAGGATAAAATAGATTTTTATTCAGTCCCCATAATAAAATTAAATATTTTATATTGATGTTGAAAATTTTTGTTCTTGCCCCACCAAAACCAACACAACAATATCTCGATGTTCGAATATCAGAATTCTGATATTCGACATAACTCAATATGACCACATACATCACAAAATATGTGGCCGCCGATGTGGTGTTATAATAGATTTTTATTTATCTCCCTTAATGTAATTTATTATTAAAAATTGATGTAAAAAATTTTTAATCCGTGGCCTTAAAAATCGATATAGCCAAACACATCAAAATTCGAATATCAGGATTCTGATATTCAAGATAATACTCCATATGACCCCATATATCAAACCATATGTGGCCGCCGATGTGGGGATAAAGTAGATTTTTATTCAGTTCCCTGAAAAATTACTTAATATTTTATAGTGATGTTAAAAATTTTTATTCTTGCCCCTCCAAAGTCAACAAAACCATATCTCGATGTTCGAATATCAGAATTCTGATATTCGACATAACTCAATATCACCACACAAATCACAAAATATGTGGCCGCTGATGTGGTGTTGTAATAGATTTTTATTCATCAACCTTAATGTAAATTAATATTAAAAGTTCATGTAAAAAAATTTAAATCCGGGGCCTTAAAAGTCGATATAGCCAAACACATCAAAATTCGAATATCAGGATTCTGATATTCAAGATAATCCTCCATATGACCCCATAAATCAAACCATATGTGGCCGCAGATGTGAGGATGAAATAGATTTTTATTGAGTCCCCATAAAAAATTAAATATTTTATATTGATGTTGAAAATTTTTGTTTTTGCCCCACCAAAGTCAACACAACCATATCTCGATGTTCGAATATCAGAATTCTGATATTCGACATGACTCAATATGCCCACATACATCACAAAATATGTGGCCGTCGATGTATTGTTGTAATAGATTTTTATTCATCAACTTCAATGTAATTTAATATTAAAAGTTGATGTAAAAAAATTTAAATCCGGGGCCTTAAAAGTCGATATAGCCGAACACATCAAAATTCGAATATCAGGATTCTGATATTCAAGATTATCCTCCATATGACCCCATAAATCAAACCATATGTGTCCAAAGATGTGAGAATAAAATAGATTTTTATTCAGTCCCCATAAAAAATTAAATATTTTATATTTATGTTGAAAATTTTTATTCTTGCCCCACCAAAGTCAACACAACCATATCTCGACGATCGAATATCAGAATTCTGATATTCGACATGACTCAATATGACCACCTACATCACAAAATTTGTGGCCGCGGATGTGGTGTTGTAATAGATTTTTATTCATCAACCTTAATGTAATTTAATATTAAAAGTTGATGTAAAAAAAATTTAAATCCGGGGCCTTAAAAGTCGATATAGCCAAACACATCAAAATTCGAATATCAGGATTCTGGTATTCAAGATTATCCTTCATATGACCCCATAAATCAAACCATATGACGCCACAGATGTGAGGATAAAATAGATTTTTATTCAGTCCCGATAAAAAATTAAATATTTTATATTGATGTTGAAAATTTTTGTTCTTGCCCCACCAAAGTCAACACAACAATATCTCGATGTTCGAATATCAGAATTCTGATATTCGATATAACTCAATATCACACCACCCATCACAAAACATGTGGCCGCTGATGTGGTGTTGTAATAGATTTTAATTCATCAACCTTAATGTAATTTAATATTAAAAGTTGATGTAAAAAAATTTAAATCCGAGGCCGTAAAAGTCGATATAGCCAAACACATCAAAATTCGAATATCAGGATTCTGATATTCAAGATAATCCTCCATATGACCCCATAAATCAAACCATATGTGGCCGCAGATATGAGGATAAAATAGATTTTTATTCAGTCCCCATAAAAAATTAAATATTTTATATTGATGTTGAAAATTTTTGTTTTTGCCCCACCAAAGTCAACACAACCATATCTCGATGTTCGGATATCAGAATTCTGATATTCGACATGACTCAATATGACCACCTACATCACAAAATTTGTGGCCGCGGATGTGGTGTTGTAATAGATTTTTATTCATCAACCTTAATGTAATTTAATATTAAAAGTTGATGTAAAAAAAATTTAAATCCGGGGCCTTAAAAGTCGATATAGCGAAACACATCAAAATTCGAATATCAGGATTCTGATATTCAAGATTATCCTTCATATGGCCCCATAAATCAAACCATATGTGGCCACAGATGTGAGGATAAAATAGATTTTTATTCAGTCCCCATAAAATATTAAATATTTTATGCTGATGTTGAAAATTTTTGTTCTTGCCCCACCAAAGTCAACACAACAATATCTCGATGTTCGAATATCAGAATTCTGATATTCGACATGACTCAATATGACCACATACATCACAAAATATGTGGCCGCCGATGTGGTGTTATAATAGATTTTTATTTATCTCCCTTAATGTAATTTATTATTAAAAATTGATGTAAAAAATTTTTAATCCGTGGCCTTAAAAATCGATATAGCGAAACACATCAAAATTCGAATATCAGGATTCTGATATTCAAAATAATACTCCATATGACCCCATATATCAAACCATATGTGGCCGCCGATGTGGGGATAAAGTAGATTTTTATTCAGTTCCCTGAAAAATTACTTAATATTTTATAGTGATGTAGAAAATTTTTATTCTTGCCCCTCCAAAGTCAACAAAACCATATCTCGATGTTCGAATATCAGAATTCTGATATTCGACATAACTCAATATCACCACACAAATCACAAAATATGTGGCCGCTGATGTGGTGTTGTAATAGATTTTTATTCATCAACCTTAATGTAAATTAATATTAAAAGTTCATGTAAAAAAATTTAAATCCGGGGCCTTAAAAGTCGATATAGCCAAACACATCAAAATTCGAATATCAGGATTCTGATATTCAAGATAATCCTCCATATGACCCCATAAATCAAACCATATGTGGCCGCAGATGTGAGGATGAAATAGATTTTTATTGAGTCCCCATAAAAAATTAAATATTTTATATTGATGTTGAAAATTTTTGTTTTTGCCCCACCAAAGTCAACACAACCATATCTCGATGTTCGAATATCAGAATTCTGATATTCGACATGACTCAATATGCCCACATACATCACAAAATATGTGGCCGTCGATGTATTGTTGTAATAGATTTTTATTCATCAACTTCAATGTAATTTAATATTAAAAGTTGATGTAAAAAAATTTAAATCCGGGGCCTTAAAAGTCGATATAGCCGAACACATCAAAATTCGAATATCAGGATTCTGATATTCAAGATTATCCTCCATATGACCCCATAAATCAAACCATATGTGTCCAAAGATGTGAGAATAAAATAGATTTTTATTCAGTCCCCATAAAAAATTAAATATTTTATATTTATGTTGAAAATTTTTATTCTTGCCCCACCAAAGTCAACACAACCATATCTCGACGATCGAATATCAGAATTCTGATATTCGACATGACTCAATATGACCACCTACATCACAAAATTTGTGGCCGCGGATGTGGTGTTGTAATAGATTTTTATTCGTCAACCTTAATGTAATTTAATATTAAAAGTTGATGTAAAAAAAATTTAAATCCGGGGCCTTAAAAGTCGATATAGCCAAACACATCAAAATTCGAATATCAGGATTCTGGTATTCAAGATTATCCTTCATATGACCCCATAAATCAAACCATATGTGGCCACAGATGTGAGGATAAAATAGATTTTTATTCAGTCCCGATAAAAAATTAAATATTTTATATTGATGTTGAAAATTTTTGTTCTTGCCCCACCAAAGTCAACACAACAATATCTCGATGTTCGAATATCAGAATTCTGATATTCGATATAACTCAATATCACACCACCCATCACAAAACATGTGGCCGCTGATGTGGTGTTGTAATAGATTTTAATTCATCAACCTTAATGTAATTTAATATTAAAAGTTGATGTAAAAAAATTTAAATCCGAGGCCGTAAAAGTCGATATAGCCAAACACATCAAAATTCGAATATCAGGATTCTGATATTCAAGATAATCCTCCATATGACCCCATAAATCAAACCATATGTGGCCGCAGATATGAGGATAAAATAGATTTTTATTCAGTCCCCATAAAAAATTAAATATTTTATATTGATGTTGAAAATTTTTGTTTTTGCCCCACCAAAGTCAACACAACCATATCTCGATGTTCGGATATCAGAATTCTGATATTCGACATGACTCAATATGACCACATACATCACAAAATATGTGGCCGCCGATGTTTTGTTGTAATAGATTTTTATTCATCAACCTTAAAGTAATTTAATATTAAAAGTTGATGTAAAAAAATTTAAATCCGTGGCCTTAAAAGTCGATATAGCCAAACACATCAAAATTCGAATATCAGGATTCTGATATTCAAGATAATCCTCCATATGACCCCATAAATCAAACCATATGTGGCCGCCGATGTGGGGTTCAAATAGATTTTTATTCAGTCCATATAAAATATACTTAATATTTTATAGTGATGTAGAAAATTTTTATTCTTGCCCCTCCAAAGTCAACAAAACCATATCTCGATGTTCGAATATCAGAATTCAGATATTCGACATGATTCAATATGACCACATACATCACAAAATATGTGGCCGCCGATGTGGTGTTATAATAGATTTTTATTTATCTCCCTTAATGTAATTTATTATTAAAAATTGATGTAAAAAATTTTAAATCCGTGGCCTTAAAAATCGATATAGCGAAACACATCAAAATTCGAATATCAGGATTCTGATATTCAAGATAATCCTCCATATGACCCCATAAATCAAACCATATGTGGCCGCAGATGTGAGGATGAAATAGATTTTTATTGAGTCCCCATAAAAAATTAAATATTTTATATTGATGTTGAAAATTTTTGTTTTTGCCCCACCAAAGTCAACACAACCATATCTCGATGTTCGAATATCAGAATTCTGATATTCGACATGACTCAATATGCCCACATACATCACAAAATATGTGGCCGTCGATGTATTGTTGTAATAGATTTTTATTCATCAACTTCAATGTAATTTAATATTAAAAGTTGATGTAAAAAAATTTAAATCCGGGGCCTTAAAAGTCGATATAGCCGAACACATCAAAATTCGAATATCAGGATTCTGATATTCAAGATTATCCTCCATATGACCCCATAAATCAAACCATATGTGTCCAAAGATGTGAGAATAAAATAGATTTTTATTCAGTCCCCATAAAAAATTAAATATTTTATATTTATGTTGAAAATTTTTATTCTTGCCCCACCAAAGTCAACACAACCATATCTCGACGATCGAATATCAGAATTCTGATATTCGACATGACTCAATATGACCACCTACATCACAAAATTTGTGGCCGCGGATGTGGTGTTGTAATAGATTTTTATTCATCAACCTTAATGTAATTTAATATTAAAAGTTGATGTAAAAAAAATTTAAATCCGGGGCCTTAAAAGTCGATATAGCCAAACACATCAAAATTCGAATATCAGGATTCTGGTATTCAAGATTATCCTTCATATGACCCCATAAATCAAACCATATGACGCCACAGATGTGAGGATAAAATAGATTTTTATTCAGTCCCGATAAAAAATTAAATATTTTATATTGATGTTGAAAATTTTTGTTCTTGCCCCACCAAAGTCAACACAACAATATCTCGATGTTCGAATATCAGAATTCTGATATTCGATATAACTCAATATCACACCACCCATCACAAAACATGTGGCCGCTGATGTGGTGTTGTAATAGATTTTAATTCATCAACCTTAATGTAATTTAATATTAAAAGTTGATGTAAAAAAATTTAAATCCGAGGCCGTAAAAGTCGATATAGCCAAACACATCAAAATTCGAATATCAGGATTCTGATATTCAAGATAATCCTCCATATGACCCCATAAATCAAACCATATGTGGCCGCAGATATGAGGATAAAATAGATTTTTATTCAGTCCCCATAAAAAATTAAATATTTTATATTGATGTTGAAAATTTTTGTTTTTGCCCCACCAAAGTCAACACAACCATATCTCGATGTTCGGATATCAGAATTCTGATATTCGACATGACTCAATATGACCACCTACATCACAAAATTTGTGGCCGCGGATGTGGTGTTGTAATAGATTTTTATTCATCAACCTTAATGTAATTTAATATTAAAAGTTGATGTAAAAAAAATTTAAATCCGGGGCCTTAAAAGTCGATATAGCGAAACACATCAAAATTCGAATATCAGGATTCTGATATTCAAGATTATCCTTCATATGGCCCCATAAATCAAACCATATGTGGCCACAGATGTGAGGATAAAATAGATTTTTATTCAGTCCCCATAAAATATTAAATATTTTATGCTGATGTTGAAAATTTTTGTTCTTGCCCCACCAAAGTCAACACAACAATATCTCGATGTTCGAATATCAGAATTCTGATATTCGACATGACTCAATATGACCACATACATCACAAAATATGTGGCCGCCGATGTGGTGTTATAATAGATTTTTATTTATCTCCCTTAATGTAATTTATTATTAAAAATTGATGTAAAAAATTTTTAATCCGTGGCCTTAAAAATCGATATAGCGAAACACATCAAAATTCGAATATCAGGATTCTGATATTCAAAATAATACTCCATATGACCCCATATATCAAACCATATGTGGCCGCCGATGTGGGGATAAAGTAGATTTTTATTCAGTTCCCTGAAAAATTACTTAATATTTTATAGTGATGTAGAAAATTTTTATTCTTGCCCCTCCAAAGTCAACAAAACCATATCTCGATGTTCGAATATCAGAATTCTGATATTCGACATAACTCAATATCACCACACAAATCACAAAATATGTGGCCGCTGATGTGGTGTTGTAATAGATTTTTATTCATCAACCTTAATGTAAATTAATATTAAAAGTTCATGTAAAAAAATTTAAATCCGGGGCCTTAAAAGTCGATATAGCCAAACACATCAAAATTCGAATATCAGGATTCTGATATTCAAGATAATCCTCCATATGACCCCATAAATCAAACCATATGTGGCCGCAGATGTGAGGATGAAATAGATTTTTATTGAGTCCCCATAAAAAATTAAATATTTTATATTGATGTTGAAAATTTTTGTTTTTGCCCCACCAAAGTCAACACAACCATATCTCGATGTTCGAATATCAGAATTCTGATATTCGACATGACTCAATATGCCCACATACATCACAAAATATGTGGCCGTCGATGTATTGTTGTAATAGATTTTTATTCATCAACTTCAATGTAATTTAATATTAAAAGTTGATGTAAAAAAATTTAAATCCGGGGCCTTAAAAGTCGATATAGCCGAACACATCAAAATTCGAATATCAGGATTCTGATATTCAAGATTATCCTCCATATGACCCCATAAATCAAACCATATGTGTCCAAAGATGTGAGAATAAAATAGATTTTTATTCAGTCCCCATAAAAAATTAAATATTTTATATTTATGTTGAAAATTTTTATTCTTGCCCCACCAAAGTCAACACAACCATATCTCGACGATCGAATATCAGAATTCTGATATTCGACATGACTCAATATGACCACCTACATCACAAAATTTGTGGCCGCGGATGTGGTGTTGTAATAGATTTTTATTCGTCAACCTTAATGTAATTTAATATTAAAAGTTGATGTAAAAAAAATTTAAATCCGGGGCCTTAAAAGTCGATATAGCCAAACACATCAAAATTCGAATATCAGGATTCTGGTATTCAAGATTATCCTTCATATGACCCCATAAATCAAACCATATGTGGCCACAGATGTGAGGATAAAATAGATTTTTATTCAGTCCCGATAAAAAATTAAATATTTTATATTGATGTTGAAAATTTTTGTTCTTGCCCCACCAAAGTCAACACAACAATATCTCGATGTTCGAATATCAGAATTCTGATATTCGATATAACTCAATATCACACCACCCATCACAAAACATGTGGCCGCTGATGTGGTGTTGTAATAGATTTTAATTCATCAACCTTAATGTAATTTAATATTAAAAGTTGATGTAAAAAAATTTAAATCCGAGGCCGTAAAAGTCGATATAGCCAAACACATCAAAATTCGAATATCAGGATTCTGATATTCAAGATAATCCTCCATATGACCCCATAAATCAAACCATATGTGGCCGCAGATATGAGGATAAAATAGATTTTTATTCAGTCCCCATAAAAAATTAAATATTTTATATTGATGTTGAAAATTTTTGTTTTTGCCCCACCAAAGTCAACACAACCATATCTCGATGTTCGGATATCAGAATTCTGATATTCGACATGACTCAATATGACCACATACATCACAAAATATGTGGCCGCCGATGTTTTGTTGTAATAGATTTTTATTCATCAACCTTAAAGTAATTTAATATTAAAAGTTGATGTAAAAAAATTTAAATCCGTGGCCTTAAAAGTCGATATAGCCAAACACATCAAAATTCGAATATCAGGATTCTGATATTCAAGATAATCCTCCATATGACCCCATAAATCAAACCATATGTGGCCGCCGATGTGGGGTTCAAATAGATTTTTATTCAGTCCATATAAAATATACTTAATATTTTATAGTGATGTAGAAAATTTTTATTCTTGCCCCTCCAAAGTCAACAAAACCATATCTCGATGTTCGAATATCAGAATTCAGATATTCGACATGATTCAATATGACCACATACATCACAAAATATGTGGCCGCCGATGTGGTGTTATAATAGATTTTTATTTATCTCCCTTAATGTAATTTATTATTAAAAATTGATGTAAAAAATTTTAAATCCGTGGCCTTAAAAATCGATATAGCGAAACACATCAAAATTCGAATATCAGGATTCTGATATTCAAGATAATACTCTATATGACCCCATATATCAAACCATATGTGGCCGCCGATGTGGGGATAAAGTAGATTTTTATTCAGTTCCCTGAAAAATTACTTAATATTTTATAGTGATGTAGAAAATTTTTATTCTTGCCCCTCCAAAGTCAACAAAACCATATCTCGATGTTCGAATATCAGAATTCTGATATTCGACATAACTCAATATCACCACACAAATCACAAAATATGTGGCCGCTGATGTGGTGTTGTAATAGATTTTTATTCATCAACCTTAATGTAATTTAATATTAAAAGTTGATGAAAAAAATTTAAATCCGGGGCCTTAAAAGTGGATATAGCCAAACACATCAAAATTCCAATATCGGGATTCTGATATTCAAGATTATGACCCCATATTCAACTCCAGATTCTCCATATGACCCCATAAATCAAACCATATGTGGCCACAGATGTGAGGATAAAATAGATTTTTATTCAGTCCCCATAATAAAATTAAATATTTTATATTGATGTTGAAAATTTTTGTTCTTGCCCCACCAAAGTCAACAAAACCATATCTCGATGTTCGAATATCAGAATTCTGATATTCGACATAACTCAATATCACCACACAAATCACAAAATATGTGGCCGCTGATGTGGTGTTGTAATAGATTTTTATTCATCAACCTTAATGTAATTTAATATTAAAAGTTGATGTAAAAAAAATTTAAATCCGGGGCCTTAAAAGTCGATATAGCCAAACACATCAAAATTCGAATATCAGGATTCTGATATTCAAGATTATCCTTCATATGGCCCCATAAATCAAACCATATGTGGCCACAGATGTGAGGATAAAATAGATTTTTATTCAGTCCCCATAAAATATTAAATATTTTATGCTGATGTTGAAAATTTTTGTTCTTGCCCCACCAAAGTCAACACAACAATATCTCGATGTTCGAATATCAGAATTCTGATATTCGACATGACTCAATATGACCACATACATCACAAAATATGTGGCCGCCGATGTGGTGTTATAATAGATTTTTATTTATCTCCCTTAATGTAATTTATTATTAAAAATTGATGTAAAAAATTTTTAATCCGTGGCCTTAAAAATCGATATAGTGAAACACATCAAAATTCGAATATCAGGATTCTGATATTCAAGATAATACTCCATATGACCCCATATATCAAACCATATGTGGCCGCCGATGTGGGGATAAAGTAGATTTTTATTCAGTTCCCTGAAAAATTACTTAATATTTTATAGTGATGTAGAAAATTTTTATTCTTGCCCCTCCAAAGTCAACAAAACCATATCTCGATGTTCGAATATCAGAATTCTGATATTCGACATAACTCAATATCACCACACAAATAACAAAATATGTGGCCGCTGATGTGGTGTTGCAATAGATTTTTATTCATCAACCTTAATGTAATTTAATATTAAAAGTTGATGTAAAAAAATTTATATCCGGGGCCTTAAAAGTCGATATAGCCAAACACATCAAAATTCGAATATCAGGATTCTGATATTCAAGATAATCCTCCATATGACCCCATAAATCAAACCATATGTGGCCGCAGATGTGAGGATGAAATAGATTTTTATTCAGTCCCCATAAAAAATTAAATATTTATATTGATGTTGAAAATTTTTGTTTTTGCCCCACCAAAGTCAACACAACCATATCTCGATGTTCGAATATCAGAATTCTGATATTCGACATGACTCAATATGCCCACATACATCACAAAATATGTCTCCCCCGATGTATTGTTGTAATAGATTTTTATTCATCAACCTTAATGTAATTTAATATTAAAAGTTGATGTAAAAAAAATTTAAATCCGGGGCCTTAAAAGTCGATATAGCCAAACACATCAGAATTCGAATTTCAGGATTCTGATATTCAAGATTATCCTCCATATGACCCCAAAAATCAAACCATATGTGTCCACAGATGTGAGAATAAAATAGATTTTTATTCAGTCCCCATAAAAAATTAAATATTTTATATTTATGTTGAAAATTTTTATTCTTGCCCCACCAAAGTCAACACAACCATATCTCGACGATCGAATATCAGAATTCTGATATTCGACATGACTCAATATGACCACATACATCACAAAATATGTGGCCGCCGATGTGGTGTAGTAATAGATTTTTATTTATCTCCCTTAATGTAATTTATTATTAAAAATTGATGTAAAAAATTTTAAATCCGGGGCCTTAAAAATCAATATAGCGAAACACATCAAAATACGAATATCAGGATTCTGATATTCAAGATAATACTCCATATGACCTCATATATCAAACCATATGTGGCCGCCGATGTGGGGATAAAGTAGATTTTTATTCAGTTCCCTGAAAAATTACTTAATATTTTATAGTGATGTAGAAAATTTTTCTTCTTGCCCCTCCAAAGTAAACAAAACCATATCTCGATGTTCGAATATCAGAATTCTGATATTCGACATGACTCAATGTGACCACATACATCACAAAATAAGTGGCCGCCGATGTGGTGTTGTAATAGATTTTTATTTATCTCCCTTAATGTAATTTATTACTAAAAATTGATGTAAAAAATTTTAAATCCGGGGCCTTAAAAATCAATATAGCGAAACACATCAAAATACGAATATCAGGATTCTGATATTCAAGATAATACTCCATATGACCCCATATATCAAACCATATGTGGCCGCCGATGTGGGGATAAAGTAGATTTTTATTCAGTTCCCTGAAAAATTACTTAATATTTTATAGTGATGTAGAAAATTTTTATTCTTGCCCCTCGAAAGTCAACAAAACCATATCTCGATGTTCGAATATCAGAATTCTGATATTCGACATAACTCAATATCACCACACAAATCACAAAATATGTGGCCGCTGATGTGGTGTTGTAATAGATTTTAATTCATCAACCTTAATGTAATTTAATATTAAAAGTTGATGTAAAAAAATTTAAATCCGAGGCCGTAAAAGTCGATATAGCCAAACACATCAAAATTCGAATATCAGGATTCTGATATTCAAGATAATCCTCCATATGACCCCATAAATCAAACCATATGTGGCCGCAGATATGAGGATAAAATAGATTTTTATTCAGTCCCCATAAAAAATTAAATATTTTATATTGATGTTGAAAATTTTTGTTTTTGCCCCACCAAAGTCAACACAACCATATCTCGATGTTCGGATATCAGAATTCTGATATTCGACATGACTCAATATGACCACATACATCACAAAATATGTGGCCGCCGATGTTTTGTTGTAATAGATTTTTATTCATCAACCTTAAAGTAATTTAATATTAAAAGTTGATGTAAAAAAATTTAAATCCGTGGCCTTAAAAGTCGATATAGCCAAACACATCAAAATTCGAATATCAGGATTCTGATATTCAAGATAATCCTCCATATGACCCCATAAATCAAACCATATGTGGCCGCCGATGTGGGGTTCAAATAGATTTTTATTCAGTCCATATAAAATATACTTAATATTTTATAGTGATGTAGAAAATTTTTATTCTTGCCCCTCCAAAGTCAACAAAACCATATCTCGATGTTCGAATATCAGAATTCAGATATTCGACATGATTCAATATGACCACATACATCACAAAATATGTGGCCGCCGATGTGGTGTTATAATAGATTTTTATTTATCTCCCTTAATGTAATTTATTATTAAAAATTGATGTAAAAAATTTTAAATCCGTGGCCTTAAAAATCGATATAGCGAAACACATCAAAATTCGAATATCAGGATTCTGATATTCAAGATAATACTCTATATGACCCCATATATCAAACCATATGTGGCCGCCGATGTGGGGATAAAGTAGATTTTTATTCAGTTCCCTGAAAAATTACTTAATATTTTATAGTGATGTAGAAAATTTTTATTCTTGCCCCTCCAAAGTCAACAAAACCATATCTCGATGTTCGAATATCAGAATTCTGATATTCGACATAACTCAATATCACCACACAAATCACAAAATATGTGGCCGCTGATGTGGTGTTGTAAAAGATTTTTATTCATCAACCTTAATTTATTTAATATTAAAAGTTGATGAAAAAAATTTAAATCCGGGGCCTTAAAAGTGGATATAGCCAAACACATCAAAATTCCAATATCGGGATTCTGATATTCAAGATTATGACCCCATATTCAACTCCAGATTCTCCATATGACCCCATAAATCAAACCATATGTGGCCACAGATGTGAGGATAAAATAGATTTTTATTCAGTCCCCATAATAAAATTAAATATTTTATATTGATGTTGAAAATTTTTGTTCTTGCCCCACCAAAGTCAACACAACAATATCTCGATGTTCGAATATCAGAATTCTGATATTCGACATGACTCAATATGACCACCTACATCACAAAATTTGTGGCCGCGGATGTGGTGTTGTAATAGATTTTTATTCATCAACCTTAATGTAATTTAATATTAAAAGTTGATGTAAAAAAATTTAAATCCGGGGCCTTAAAAGTCGATATAGCGAAACACATCAAAATTCGAATATCAGGATTCTGATATTCAAGATTATCCTTCATATGGCCCCATAAATCAAACCATATGTGGCCACAGATGTGAGGATAAAATAGATTTTTATTCAGTCCCCATAAAATATTAAATATTTTATGCTGATGTTGAAAATTTTTGTTCTTGCCCCACCAAAGTCAACACAACAATATCTCGATGTTCGAATATCAGAATTCTGATATTCGACATGACTCAATATGACCACATACATCACAAAATATGTGGCCGCCGATGTGGTGTTATAATAGATTTTTATTTATCTCCCTTAATGTAATTTATTATTAAAAATTGATGTAAAAAATTTTTAATCCGTGGCCTTAAAAATCGATATAGCGAAACACATCAAAATTCGAATATCAGGATTCTGATATTCAAGATAATACTCCATATGACCCCATATATCAAACCATATGTGGCCGCCGATGTGGGGATAAAGTAGATTTTTATTCAGTTCCCTGAAAAATTACTTAATATTTTATAGTGATGTAGAAAATTTTTATTCTTGCCCCTCCAAAGTCAACAAAACCATATCTCGATGTTCGAATATCAGAATTCTGATATTCGACATAACTCAATATCACCACACAAATCACAAAATATGTGGCCGCTGATGTGGTGTTGTAATAGATTTTTATTCATCAACCTTAATGTAAATTAATATTAAAAGTTCATGTAAAAAAATTTAAATCCGGGGCCTTAAAAGTCGATATAGCCAAACACATCAAAATTCGAATATCAGGATTCTGATATTCAAGATAATCCTCCATATGACCCCATAAATCAAACCATATGTGGCCGCAGATGTGAGGATGAAATAGATTTTTATTGAGTCCCCATAAAAAATTAAATATTTTATATTGATGTTGAAAATTTTTGTTTTTGCCCCACCAAAGTCAACACAACCATATCTCGATGTTCCAATATCAGAATTCTGATATTCGACATGACTCAATATGCCCACATACATCACAAAATATGTGGCCGTCGATGTATTGTTGTAATAGATTTTTATTCATCAACTTCAATGTAATTTAATATTAAAAGTTGATGTAAAAAAATTTAAATCCGGGGCCTTAAAAGTCGATATAGCCGAACACATCAATATTCGAATATCAGGATTCTGATATTCAAGATTATCCTCCATATGACCCCATAAATCAAACCATATGTGTCCAAAGATGTGAGAATAAAATAGATTTTTATTCAGTCCCCATAAAAAATTAAATATTTTATATTTATGTTGAAAATTTTTATTCTTGCCCCACCAAAGTCAACACAACCATATCTCGACGATCGAATATCAGAATTCTGATATTCGACATGACTCAATATGACCACCTACATCACAAAATTTGTGGCCGCGGATGTGGTGTTGTAATAGATTTTTATTCATCAACCTTAATGTAATTTAATATTAAAAGTTGATGTAAAAAAAATTTAAATCCGGGGCCTTAAAAGTCGATATAGCCAAACACATCAAAATTCGAATATCAGGATTCTGGTATTCAAGATTATCCTTCATATGACCCCATAAATCAAACCATATGTGGCCACAGATGTGAGTATAAAATAGATTTTTATTCAGTCCCGATAAAAAATTAAATATTTTATATTGATGTTGAAAATTTTTGTTTTTGCCCCACCAAAGTCAACACAACCATATCTCGATGTTCGAATATCAGAATTCTGATATTCGACATGACTCAATATGCCCACATACATCACAAAATATGTCTCCGCCGATGTATTGTTGTAATAGATTTTTATTCATCAACCTTAATGTAATTTAATATTAAAAGTTGATGTAAAAAAAATTTAAATCCGGGGCCTTAAAAGTCGATATAGCCAAACACATCAGAATTCGAATTTCAGGATTCTGATATTCAAGATTATCCTCCATATGACCCCAAAAATCAAACCATATGTGTCCACAGATGTGAGAATAAAATAGATTTTTATTCAGTCCCCATAAAAAATTAAATATTTTATATTTATGTTGAAAATTTTTATTCTTGCCCCACCAAAGTCAACACAACCATATCTCGACGATCGAATATCAGAATTCTGATATTCGACATGACTCAATATGACCACCTACATCACAAAATTTGTGGCCGCGGATGTGGTGTTGTAATAGATTTTTATTCATCAACCTTAATGTAATTTAATATTAAAAGTTGATGTAAAAAAAATTTAAATCCGGGGCCTTAAAAGTCGATATAGCCAAACACATCAAAATTCGAATATCAGGATTCTGGTATTCAAGATTATCCTTCATATGACCCCATAAATCAAACCATATGTGGCCACAGATGTGAGGATAAAATAGATTTTTATTCAGTCCCGATAAAAAATTAAATATTTTATATTGATGTTGAAAATTTTTGTTTTTGCCCCACCAAAGTCAACACAACCATATCTCGATGTTCGAATATCAGAATTCTGATATTCGACATGACTCAATATGCCCACATACATCACAAAATATGTCTCCGCCGATGTATTGTTGTAATAGATTTTTATTCATCAACCTTAATGTAATTTAATATTAAAAGTTAATGTAAAAAAAATTTAAATCCGGGGCCTTAAAAGTCGATATAGCCAAACACATCAGAATTCGAATTTCAGGATTCTGATATTCAAGATTATCCTCCATATGACCCCAAAAATCAAACCATATGTGTCCACAGATGTGAGAATAAAATAGATTTTTATTCAGTCCCCATAAAAAATTAAATATTTTATATTTATGTTGAAAATTTTTATTCTTGCCCCACCAAAGTCAACACAACCATATCTCGACGATCGAATATCAGAATTCTGATATTCGACATGACTCAATATGACCACATACATCACAAAATATGTGGCCGCCGATGTGGTGTTGTAATAGATTTTTATTTATCTCCCTTAATGTAATTTATTACTAAAAATTGATGTAAAAAATTTTAAATCCGGGGCCTTAAAAATCAATATAGCGAAACACATCAAAATACGAATATCAGGATTCTGATATTCAAGATAATACTCCATATGACCCCATATATCAAACCATATGTGGCCGCCGATGTGGGGATAAAGTAGATTTTTATTCAGTTCCCTGAAAAATTACTTAATATTTTATAGTGATGTAGAAAATTTTTATTCTTGCCCCTCGAAAGTCAACAAAACCATATCTCGATGTTCGAATATCAGAATTCTGATATTCGACATAACTCAATATCACCACACAAATCACAAAATATGTGGCCGCTGATGTGGTGTTGTAATAGATTTTAATTCATCAACCTTAATGTAATTTAATATTAAAAGTTGATGTAAAAAAATTTAAATCCGAGGCCGTAAAAGTCGATATAGCCAAACACATCAGAATTCGAATATCAGGATTCTGATATTCAAGATTATCCTCCATATGACCCCAAAAATCAAACCATATGTGTCCACAGATGTGAGAATAAAATAGATTTTTATTCAGTCCCCATAAAAAATTAAATATTTTATATTGATGTTGAAAATTTTTGTTTTTGCCCCACCAAAGTCAACACAACCATATCTCGATGTTCGGATATCAGAATTCTGATATTCGACATGACTCAATATGACCACATACATCACAAAATATGTGGCCGCCGATGTTTTGTTGTAATAGATTTTTATTCATCAACCTTAAAGTAATTTAATATTAAAAGTTGATGTAAAAAAATTTAAATCCGTGGCCTTAAAAGTCGATATAGCCAAACACATCAAAATTCGAATATCAGGATTCTGATATTCAAGATAATCCTCCATATGACCCCATAAATCAAACCATATGTGGCCGCCGATGTGGGGTTCAAATAGATTTTTATTCAGTCCATATAAAATATACTTAATATTTTATAGTGATGTAGAAAATTTTTATTCTTGCCCCTCCAAAGTCAACAAAACCATATCTCGATGTTCGAATATCAGAATTCAGATATTCGACATGATTCAATATGACCACATACATCACAAAATATGTGGCCGCCGATGTGGTGTTATAATAGATTTTTATTTATCTCCCTTAATGTAATTTATTATTAAAAATTGATGTAAAAAATTTTAAATCCGTGGCCTTAAAAATCGATATAGCGAAACACATCAAAATTCGAATATCAGGATTCTGATATTCAAGATAATACTCTATATGACCCCATATATCAAACCATATGTGGCCGCCGATGTGGGGATAAAGTAGATTTTTATTCAGTTCCCTGAAAAATTACTTAATATTTTATAGTGATGTAGAAAATTTTTATTCTTGCCCCTCCAAAGTCAACAAAACCATATCTCGATGTTCGAATATCAGAATTCTGATATTCGACATAACTCAATATCACCACACAAATCACAAAATATGTGGCCGCTGATGTGGTGTTGTAAAAGATTTTTATTCATCAACCTTAATGTAATTTAATATTAAAAGTTGATGAAAAAAATTTAAATCCGGGGCCTTAAAAGTGGATATAGCCAAACACATCAAAATTCCAATATCGGGATTCTGATATTCAAGATTATGACCCCATATTCAACTCCAGATTCTCCATATGACCCCATAAATCAAACCATATGTGGCCACAGATGTGAGGATAAAATAGATTTTTATTCAGTCCCCATAATAAAATTAAATATTTTATATTGATGTTGAAAATTTTTGTTCTTGCCCCACCAAAGTCAACACAACAATATCTCGATGTTCGAATATCAGAATTCTGATATTCGACATGACTCAATATGACCACCTACATCACAAAATTTGTGGCCGCGGATGTGGTGTTGTAATAGATTTTTATTCATCAACCTTAATGTAATTTAATATTAAAAGTTGATGTAAAAAAAATTTAAATCCGGGGCCTTAAAAGTCGATATAGCGAAACACATCAAAATTCGAATATCAGGATTCTGATATTCAAGATTATCCTTCATATGGCCCCATAAATCAAACCATATGTGGCCACAGATGTGAGGATAAAATAGATTTTTATTCAGTCCCCATAAAATATTAAATATTTTATGCTGATGTTGAAAATTTTTGTTCTTGCCCCACCAAAGTCAACACAACAATATCTCGATGTTCGAATATCAGAATTCTGATATTCGACATGACTCAATATGACCACATACATCACAAAATATGTGGCCGCCGATGTGGTGTTATAATAGATTTTTATTTATCTCCCTTAATGTAATTTATTATTAAAAATTGATGTAAAAAATTTTTAATCCGTGGCCTTAAAAATCGATATAGCGAAACACATCAAAATTCGAATATCAGGATTCTGATATTCAAGATAATACTCCATATGACCCCATATATCAAACCATATGTGGCCGCCGATGTGGGGATAAAGTAGATTTTTATTCAGTTCCCTGAAAAATTACTTAATATTTTATAGTGATGTAGAAAATTTTTATTCTTGCCCCTCCAAAGTCAACAAAACCATATCTCGATGTTCGAATATCAGAATTCTGATATTCGACATAACTCAATATCACCACACCCATCACAAAACATGTGGCCGCTGATGTGGTGTTGTAATAGATTTTAATTCATCAACCTTAATGTAAATTAATATTAAAAGTTCATGTAAAAAAATTTAAATCCGGGGCCTTAAAAGTCGATATAGCCAAACACATCAAAATTCGAATATCAGGATTCTGATATTCAAGATAATCCTCCATATGACCCCATAAATCAAACCATATGTGGCCGCAGATGTGAGGATGAAATAGATTTTTATTGAGTCCCCATAAAAAATTAAATATTTTATATTGATGTTGAAAATTTTTGTTTTTGCCCCACCAAAGTCAACACAACCATTTCTCGATGTTCGAATATCAGAATTCTGATATTCGACATGACTCAATATGCCCACATACATCACAAAATATGTGGCCGTCGATGTATTGTTGTAATAGATTTTTATTCATCAACTTCAATGTAATTTAATATTAAAAGTTGATGTAAAAAAATTTAAATCCGGGGCCTTAAAAGTCGATATAGCCGAACACATCAATATTCGAATATCAGGATTCTGATATTCAAGATTATCCTCCATATGACCCCATAAATCAAACCATATGTGTCCAAAGATGTGAGAATAAAATAGATTTTTATTCAGTCCCCATAAAAAATTAAATATTTTATATTTATGTTGAAAATTTTTATTCTTGCCCCACCAAAGTCAACACAACCATATCTCGACGATCGAATATCAGAATTCTGATATTCGACATGACTCAATATGACCACCTACATCACAAAATTTGTGGCCGCGGATGTGGTGTTGTAATAGATTTTTATTCATCAACCTTAATGTAATTTAATATTAAAAGTTGATGTAAAAAAAATTTAAATCCGGGGCCTTAAAAGTCGATATAGCCAAACACATCAAAATTCGAATATCAGGATTCTGGTATTCAAGATTATCCTTCATATGACCCCATAAATCAAACCATATGTGGCCACAGATGTGAGGATAAAATAGATTTTTATTCAGTCCCGATAAAAAATTAAATATTTTATATTGATGTTGAAAATTTTTGTTCTTGCCCCACCAAAGTCAACACAACAATATCTCGATGTTCGAATATCAGAATTCTGATATTCGATATAACTCAATATCACACCACCCATCACAAAACATGTGGCCGCTGATGTGGTGTTGTAATAGATTTTAATTCATCAACCTTAATGTAATTTAATATTAAAAGTTGATGTAAAAAAATTTAAATCCGAGGCCGTAAAAGTCGATATAGCCAAACACATCAAAATTCGAATATCAGGATTCTGATATTCAAGATAATCCTCCATATGACCCCATAAATCAAACCATATGTGGCCGCAGATATGAGGATAAAATAGATTTTTATTCAGTCCCCATAAAAAATTAAATATTTTATATTGATGTTGAAAATTTTTGTTTTTGCCCCACCAAAGTCAACACAACCATATCTCGATGTTCGGAAATCAGTATTCTGATATTCGAAATGACTCAATATGACCACATACATCACAAAATATGTGGCCGCCGATGTTTTGTTGTAATAGATTTTTATTCATCAACCTTAAAGTAATTTAATATTAAAAGTTGATGTAAAAAAATTTAAATCCGTGGCCTTAAAAGTCGATATAGCCAAACACATCAAAATTCGAATATCAGGATTCTGATATTCAAGATAATCCTCCATATGACCCCATAAATCAAACCATATGTGGCCGCCGATGTGGGGTTCAAATAGATTTTTATTCAATCCATATAAAATATACTTAATATTTTATAGTGATGTAGAAAATTTTTATTCTTGCCCCTCCAAAGTCAACAAAACCATATCTCGATGTTCGAATATCAGAATTCTGATATTCGACATAACTCAATATCACCACACAAATCACAAAATATGTGGCCGCTGATGTGGTGTTGTAATAGATTTTTATTCATCAACCTTAATGTAATTTAATATTAAAAGTTGATGAAAAAAATTTAAATCCGGGGCCTTAAAAGTGGATATAGCCAAACACATCAAAATTCCAATATCGGGATTCTGATATTCAAGATTATGACCCCATATTCAACTCCAGATTCTCCATATGACCCCATAAATCAAACCATATGTGGCCACAGATGTGAGGATAAAATAGATTTTTATTCAGTCCCCATAATAAAATTAAATATTTTATATTGATGTTGAAAATTTTTGTTCTTGCCCTACCAAAGTCAACAAAACCATATCTCGATGTTCGAATATCAGAATTCTGATATTCGACATAACTCAATATCACCACACAAATCACAAAATATGTGGCCGCTGATGTGGTGTTGTAATAGATTTTTATTCATCAACCTTAATGTAATTTAATATTAAAAGTTGATGTAAAAAAAATTTAAATCCGGGGCCTTAAAAGTCGATATAGCCAAACACATCAAAATTCGAATATCAGGATTCTGATATTCAAGATTATCCTTCATATGGCCCCATAAATCAAACCATATGTGGCCACAGATGTGAGGATAAAATAGATTTTTATTCAGTCCCCATAAAATATTAAATATTTTATGCTGATGTTGAAAATTTTTGTTCTTGCCCCACCAAAGTCAACACAACAATATCTCGATGTTCGAATATCAGAATTCTGATATTCGACATGACTCAATATGACCACATACATCACAAAATATGTGGCCGCCGATGTGGTGTTATAATAGATTTTTATTTATCTCCCTTAATGTAATTTATTATTAAAAATTGATGTAAAAAATTTTTAATCCGTGGCCTTAAAAATCGATATAGCGAAACACATCAAAATTCGAATATCAGGATTCTGATATTCAAGATAATACTCCATATGACCCCATATATCAAACCATATGTGGCCGCCGATGTGGGGATAAAGTAGATTTTTATTCAGTTCCCTGAAAAATTACTTAATATTTTATAGTGATGTAGAAAATTTTTATTCTTGCCCCTCCAAAGTCAACAAAACCATATCTCGATGTTCGAATATCAGAATTCTGATATTCGACATAACTCAATATCACCACACAAATAACAAAATATGTGGCCGCTGATGTGGTGTTGCAATAGATTTTTATTCATCAACCTTAATGTAATTTAATATTAAAAGTTGATGTAAAAAAATTTATATCCGGGGCCTTAAAAGTCGATATAGCCAAACACATCAAAATTCGAATATCAGGATTCTGATATTCAAGATAATCCTCCATATGACCCCATAAATCAAACCATATGTGGCCGCAGATGTGAGGATGAAATAGATTTTTATTCAGTCCCCATAAAAAATTAAATATTTATATTGATGTTGAAAATTTTTGTTTTTGCCCCACCAAAGTCAACACAACCATATCTCGATGTTCGAATATCAGAATTCTGATATTCGACATGACTCAATATGCCCACATACATCACAAAATATGTCTCCGCCGATGTATTGTTGTAATAGATTTTTATTCATCAACCTTAATGTAATTTAATATTAAAAGTTGATGTAAAAAAAATTTAAATCCGGGGCCTTAAAAGTCGATATAGCCAAACACATCAGAATTCGAATATCAGGATTCTGATATTCAAGATTATCCTCCATATGACCCCAAAAATCAAACCATATGTGTCCACAGATGTGAGAATAAAATAGATTTTTATTCAGTCCCCATAAAAAATTAAATATTTTATATTTATGTTGAAAATTTTTATTCTTGCCCCACCAAAGTCAACACAACCATATCTCGACGATCGAATATCAGAATTCTGATATTCGACATGACTCAATATGACCACATACATCACAAAATATGTGGCCGCCGATGTGGTGTAGTAATAGATTTTTATTTATCTCCCTTAATGTAATTTATTATTAAAAATTGATGTAAAAAATTTTAAATCCGGGGCCTTAAAAATCAATATAGCGAAACACATCAAAATACGAATATCAGGATTCTGATATTCAAGATAATACTCCATATGACCTCATATATCAAACCATATGTGGCCGCCGATGTGGGGATAAAGTAGATTTTTATTCAGTTCCCTGAAAAATTACTTAATATTTTATAGTGATGTAGAAAATTTTTCTTCTTGCCCCTCCAAAGTAAACAAAACCATATCTCGATGTTCGAATATCAGAATTCTGATATTCGACATGACTCAATGTGACCACATACATCACAAAATAAGTGGCCGCCGATGTGGTGTTGTAATAGATTTTTATTTATCTCCCTTAATGTAATTTATTACTAAAAATTGATGTAAAAAATTTTAAATCCGGGGCCTTAAAAATCAATATAGCGAAACACATCAAAATACGAATATCAGGATTCTGATATTCAAGATAATACTCCATATGACCCCATATATCAAACCATATGTGGCCGCCGATGTGGGGATAAAGTAGATTTTTATTCAGTTCCCTGAAAAATTACTTAATATTTTATAGTGATGTAGAAAATTTTTATTCTTGCCCCTCGAAAGTCAACAAAACCATATCTCGATGTTCGAATATCAGAATTCTGATATTCGACATAACTCAATATCACCACACAAATCACAAAATATGTGGCCGCTGATGTGGTGTTGTAATAGATTTTTATTCATCAACCTTAATGTAATTTAATATTAAAAGTTGATGTAAAAAAATTTAAATCCGGGGGCCTTAAAAATCGATATAGCGAAACACATCAAAATTCGAATATCAGGATTCTGATATTCAAGATAATACTCCATATGACCCCATATATCAAACCATATGTGGCTGCCGATGTGGGGATAAAGTAGATTTTTATTCAGTTCCCTGAAAAATTACTTAATATTTTATAGTGATGTAGAAGATTTTTATTCTTGCCCCTCCAAAGTCAACAAAACCATATCTCGATGTTCGAATATCAGAATTCTGATATTCGACATAACTCAATATCACCACACAAATCACAAAATATGTGGCCGCTGATGTGGTGTTGTAATAGATTTTTATTCATCAACCTTAATGTAATTTAATATTAAAAGTTGATGAAAAAAATTTAAATCCGGGGCCTTAAAAGTCGATATAGCCAAACACATCAAAATTCCAATATCGGGATTCTGATATTCAAGATTATCCTCCATATGACCCCATAAATCAAACCATATGTGGCCACAGATGTGAGGATAAAATAGATTTTTATTCAGTCCCCATAATAAAATTAAATATTTTATATTGATGTTGAAAATTTTTGTTCTTGCCCCACCAAAGTCAACACAACAATATCTCGATGTTCGAATATCAGAATTCTGATATTCGACATAACTCAATATGACCACATACATCACAAAATATATGGCCGCCGATGTGGTGTTATAATAGATTTTTATTCATCAACCTTAATGTAATTTAATATTAAAAGTTGATGTAAAAAAATTTAAATCCGGGGCCTTAAAAGTCGATATAGCCAAACACATCAAAATTCGAATATCAGGATTCTGATATTCAAGATAATCCTCCATATGACCCCATAAATCAAACCATATGTGGCCGCAGATGTGAGGATGAAATAGATTTTTATTCAGTCCCCATAAAAAATTAAATATTTATATTGATGTTGAAAATTTTTGTTTTTGCCCCACCAAAGTCAACACAACCATATCTCGATGTTCGAATATCAGAATTCTGATATTCGACATGACTCAATATGCCCACATACATCACAAAATATGTCTCCGCCGATGTATTGTTGTAATAGATTTTTATTCATCAACCTTAATGTAATTTAATATTAAAAGTTGATGTAAAAAAAATTTAAATCCGGGGCCTTAAAAGTCGATATAGCCAAACACATCAGAATTCGAATATCAGGATTCTGATATTCAAGATTATCCTCCATATGACCCCATAAATCAAACCATATGTGTCCACAGATGTGAGAATAAAATAGATTTTTATTCAGTCCCCATAAAAAATTAAATATTTTATATTTATGTTGAAAATTTTTATTCTTGCCCCACCAAAGTCAACACAACCATATCTCGACGATCGAATATCAGAATTCTGATATTCGACATGACTCAATATGACCACATACATCACAAAATATGTGGCCGCCGATGTGGTGTAGTAATAGATTTTTATTTATCTCCCTTAATGTAATTTATTATTAAAAATTGATTTAAAAAATTTTAAATCCGGGGCCTTAAAAATCAATATAGCGAAACACATCAAAATACGAATATCAGGATTCTGATATTCAAGATAATACTCCATATGACCTCATATATCAAACCATATGTGGCCGCCGATGTGGGGATAAAGTAGATTTTTATTCAGTTCCCTGAAAAATTACTTAATATTTTATAGTGATGTAGAAAATTTTTCTTCTTGCCCCTCCAAAGTAAACAAAACCATATCTCGATGTTCGAATATCAGAATTCTGATATTCGACATGACTCAATTTGACCACATACATCACAAAATATGTGGCCGCCGATGTGGTGTTGTAATAGATTTTTATTTATCTCCCTTAATGTAATTTATTATTAAAAATTGATGTAAAAAATTTTAAATCCGGGGCCTTAAAAATCAATATAGCGAAACACATCAAAATACGAATATCAGGATTCTGATATTCAAGATAATACTCCATATGACCCCATATATCAAACCATATGTGGCTGCCGATGTGGGGATAAAGTAGATTTTTATTCAGTTCCCTGAAAAATTACTTAATATTTTATAGTGATGTAGAAGATTTTTATTCTTGCCCCTCCAAAGTCAACAAAACCATATCTCGATGTTCGAATATCAGAATTCTGATATTCGACATAACTCAATATCACCACACAAATCACAAAATATGTGGCCGCTGATGTGGTGTTGTAATAGATTTTTATTCATCAACCTTAATGTAATTTAATATTAAAAGTTGATGAAAAAAATTTAAATCCAGGGCCTTAAAAGTCGATATAGCCAAACACATCAAAATTCCAATATCGGGATTCTGATATTCAAGATTATCCTCCATATGACCCCATAAATCAAACCATATGTGGCCACAGATGTGAGGATAAAATAGATTTTTATTCAGTCCCCATAATAAAATTAAATATTTTATATTGATGTTGAAAATTTTTGTTCTTGCCCCACCAAAGTCAACACAACAATATCTCGATGTTCGAATATCAGAATTCTGATATTCGACATAACTCAATATGACCACATACATCACAAAATATATGGCCGCCGATGTGGTGTTATAATAGATTTTTATTCATCAACCTTAATGTAATTTAATATTAAAAGTTGATGTAAAAAAATTTAAATCCGGGGCCTTAAAAGTCGATATAGCCAAACACATCAAAATTCGAATATCAGGATTCTGATATTCAAGATAATCCTCCATATGACCCCATAAATCAAACCATATGTGGCCGCAGATGTGAGGATGAAATAGATTTTTATTCAGTCCCCATAAAAAATTAAATATTTATATTGATGTTGAAAATTTTTGTTTTTGCCCCACCAAAGTCAACACAACCATATCTCGATGTTCGAATATCAGAATTCTGATATTCGACATGACTCAATATGCCCACATACATCACAAAATATGTCTCCGCCGATGTATTGTTGTAATAGATTTTTATTCATCAACCTTAATGTAATTTAATATTAAAAGTTGATGTAAAAAAAATTTAAATCCGGGGCCTTAAAAGTCGATATAGCCAAACACATCAGAATTCGAATATCAGGATTCTGATATTCAAGATTATCCTCCATATGACCCCATAAATCAAACCATATGTGTCCACAGATGTGAGAATAAAATAGATTTTTATTCAGTCCCCATAAAAAATTAAATATTTTATATTTATGTTGAAAATTTTTATTCTTGCCCCACCAAAGTCAACACAACCATATCTCGACGATCGAATATCAGAATTCTGATATTCGACATGACTCAATATGACCACATACATCACAAAATATGTGGCCGCCGATGTGGTGTAGTAATAGATTTTTATTTATCTCCCTTAATGTAATTTATTATTAAAAATTGATTTAAAAAATTTTAAATCCGGGGCCTTAAAAATCAATATAGCGAAACACATCAAAATACGAATATCAGGATTCTGATATTCAAGATAATACTCCATATGACCTCATATATCAAACCATATGTGGCCGCCGATGTGGGGATAAAGTAGATTTTTATTCAGTTCCCTGAAAAATTACTTAATATTTTATAGTGATGTAGAAAATTTTTCTTCTTGCCCCTCCAAAGTAAACAAAACCATATCTCGATGTTCGAATATCAGAATTCTGATATTCGACATGACTCAATTTGACCACATACATCACAAAATATGTGGCCGCCGATGTGGTGTTGTAATAGATTTTTATTTATCTCCCTTAATGTAATTTATTATTAAAAATTGATGTAAAAAATTTTAAATCCGGGGCCTTAAAAATCAATATAGCGAAACACATCAAAATACGAATATCAGGATTCTGATATTCAAGATAATACTCCATATGACCCCATATATCAAACCATATGTGGCCGCCAATGTGGGGATAAAGTAGATTTTTATTCAGTTCCCTGAAAAATTACTTAATATTTTATAGTGATGTAGAAAATTTTTATTCTTGCCCCTCGAAAGTCAACAAAACCATATCTCGATGTTCGAATATCAGAATTCTGATATTCGACATAACTCAATATCACCACACAAATCACAAAATATGTGGCCGCTGATGTGGTGTTGTAATAGATTTTTATTCATCAACCTTAATGTAATTTAATATTAAAAGTTGATGTAAAAAAATTTAAATCCGGGGCCTTAAAAGTCGATATAGCCAAACACATCAAAATTCGAATATCAGGATTCTGATATTCAAGATAATCCTCCATATGACCCCATAAATCAAACCATATGTGGCCGCAGATGTGAGGATGAAATAGATTTTTATTCAGTCCCCATAAAAAATTAAATATTTTATATTGATGTTGAAAATTTTAGTTTTTGCCCCTCCAAAGTCAACACAACCATATCTCGACGATCGAATATCAGAATTCTGATATTCGACATGACTCAATATGACCACATACATCACAAAATATGTGGCCGCCGATGTGGTGTAGTAATAGATTTTTATTTATCTCCCTTAATGTAATTTATTATTAAAAATTGATGTAAAAAAATTTTAAATCCGGGGCCTTAAAAATTGATATAGCGAAACACATCAAAATACGAATATCAGGATTCCTATATTCAAGATAATACTCCATATGACCCCATATATCAAACCATATGTGGCCGCCGATGTGGGGACAAAGTAGATTTTTATTCAGTTCCCTGAAAAATTACTTAATATTTTATAGTGATGTAGAAAATTTTTATTCTTGCCCCTCCAAAGTCAACAAAACCATATCTCGATGTTCGAATATCAGAATTCTGATATTCGACATAACTCAATATCACCACACAAATCACAAAATATGTGGCCGCTGATGTGGTGTTGCAATAGATTTTTATTCATCAACCTTAATGTAATTTAATATTAAAAGTTGATGTAAAAAAATTTAAATCCGGGGCCTTAAAAGTCGATATAGCCAAACACATCAAAATTCGAATATCAGGATTCTGATATTCAAGATAATCCTCCATATGACCCCATAAATCAAACCATATGTGGCCGCAGATGTGAGGATGAAATAGATTTTTATTCAGTCCCCATAAAAAATTAAATATTTTATATTGATGTTGAAAATTTTTGTTTTTGCCCCACCAAAGTCAACACAACCATATCTCGATGTTCGAATATCAGAATTCTGATATTCGACATGACTCAATATGCCCACATACATCACAAAATATGTCTCCGCCGATGTATTGTTGTAATAGATTTTTATTCATCAACCTTAATGTAATTTAATATTAAAAGTTGATGTAAAAAAAATTTAAATCCGGGGCCTTAAAAGTCGATATAGCCAAACACATCAAAATTCGAATATCAGGATTCTGATATTCAAGATTATCCTCCATATGACCCCATAAATCAAACCATATGTGTCCACAGATGTGAGAATAAAATAGATTTTTATTCAGTCCCCATAAAAAATTAAATATTTTATATTTATGTTGAAAATTTTTATTCTTGCCCCACCAAAGTCAACACAACCATATCTCGACGATCGAATATCAGAATTCTCATATTCGACATGACTCAATATGACCACATACATCACAAAATATGTGGCCGCCGATGTGGTGTAGTAATAGATTTTTATTTATGTAATGTAATTTATTATTAAAAATTGATGTAAAAAATTTTAAATCCGGGGCCTTAAAAATCAATATAGCGAAACACATCAAAATACGAATATCAGGATTCTGATATTCAAGATAATACTCCATATGACCCCATATATCAAACCATATGTGGCCGCCGATGTGGGGATAAAGTAGATTTTTATTCAGTTCCCTGAAAAATTACTTAATATTTTATAGTGATGTAGAAAATTTTTCTTCTTGCCCCTCCAAAGTAAACAAAACCATATCTCGATGTTCGAATATCAGAATTCTGATATTCGACATGACTCAATGTGACCACATACATCACAAAATATGTGGCCGCCGATGTGGTGTTGTAATAGATTTTTATTTATCTCCCTTAATGTAATTTATTATTAAAAATTGATGTAAAAAATTTTAAATCCGGGGCCTTAAAAATCAATATAGCGAAACACATCAAAATACGAATATCAGGATTCTGATATTCAAGATAATACTCCATATGACCCCATATATCAAACCATATGTGGCCGCCGATGTGGGGATAAAGTAGATTTTTATTCAGTTCCCTGAAAAATTACTTAATATTTTATAGTGATGTAGAAAATTTTTATTCTTGCCCCTCGAAAGTCAACAAAACCATATCTCGATGTTCGAATATCAGAATTCTGATATTCGACATAACTCAATATCACCACACAAATCACAAAATATGTGGCCGCTGATGTGGTGTTGTAATAGATTTTTATTCATCAACCTTAATGTAATTTAATATTAAAAGTTGATGTAAAAAAATTTAAATCCGGGGCCTTAAATGTCGATATAGCCAAACACATCAAAATTCGAATATCAGGATTCTGATATTCAAGATAATCCTCCATATGACCCCATAAATCAAACCATATGTGGCCGCAGATGTGAGGATGAAATAGATTTTTATTCAGTCCCCATAAAAAATTAAATATTTTATATTGATGTTGAAAATTTTAGTTTTTGCCCCTCCAAAGTCAACACAACCATATCTCGATGTTCGAATATCAGAATTCTGATATTCGACATGACTCAATATGCCCACATACATCACAAAATATGTGGCCGCCGATGTATTGTTGTAATAGATTTTTATTCATCAACCTTAATGTAATTTAATATTAAAAGTTGATGTAAAAAAATTTAAATCCGGGGCCTTAAAAGTCGATATAGCCAAACACATCAAAATTCGAATATCAGGATTCTGATATTCAAGATTATCCTCCATATGACCCCATAAATCAAACCATATGTGTCCACAGATGTGAGAATAAAATAGATTTTTATTCAGTCCCCATAAAAAATTAAATATTTTATATTTATGTTGAAAATTTTTATTCTTGCCCCACCAAAGTCAACACAACCATATCTCGACGATCGAATATCAGAATTCTGATATTCGACATGACTCAATATGACCACATACATCACAAAATATGTGGCCGCCGATGTGGTGTAGTAATAGATTTTTATTTATCTCCCTTAATGTAATTTATTATTAAAAATTGATGTAAAAAATTTTAAATCCGGGGCCTTAAAAATTGATATAGCGAAACACATCAAAATACGAATATCAGGATTCTGATATTCAAGATAATACTCCATATGACCCCATATATCAAACCATATGTGGCCGCCGATGTGGGGATAAAGTAGATTTTTATTCAGTTCCCTGAAAAATTACTTAATATTTTATAGTGATGTAGAAAATTTTTCTTCTTGCCCCTCCAAAGTAAACAAAACCATATCTCGATGTTCGAATATCAGAATTCTGATATTCGACATGACTCAATTTGACCACATACATCACAAAATATGTGGCCGCCGATGTGGTGTTGTAATAGATTTTTATTTATCTCCCTTAATGTAATTTATTATTAAAAATTGATGTAAAAAATTTTAAATCCGGGGCCTTAAAAATTGATATAGCGAAACACATCAAAATACGAATATCAGGATTCTGATATTCAAGATAATACTCCATATGACCCCATATATCAAACCATATGTGGCCGCCGATGTGGGGATAAAGTAGATTTTTATTCAGTTCCCTGAAAAATTACTTAATATTTTATAGTGATGTAGAAAATTTTTATTCTTGCCCCTCGAAAGTCAACAAAACCATATCTCGATGTTTGAATATCAGAATTCTGATATTCGACATAACTCAATATCACCACACAAATCACAAAATATGTGGCCGCTGATGTGGTGTTGTAATAGATTTTTATTCATCAACCTTAATGTAATTTAATATTAAAAGTTGATGTAAAAAAATTTAAATCCGGTGCCTTAAAAGTCGATATAGCCAAACACATCAAAATTCGAATATCAGGATTCTGATATTCAAGATAATCCTCCATATGACCCCATAAATCAAACCATATGTGGCCGCAGATGTGAGGATGAAATAGATTTTTATTCAGTCCCCATAAAAAATTAAATATTTTATATTGATGTTGAAAATTTTAGTTTTTGCCCCTCCAAAGTCAACACAACCATATCTCGACGATCGAATATCAGAATTCAGATGTTCGACATGACTCAATATGACCACATACATCACAAAATATGTGGCCGCCGATGTGGTGTAGTAATAGATTTTTATTTATCTCCCTTAATGTAATTTATTATTAAAAATTGATGTAAAAAAATTTTAAATCCGGGGCCTTAAAAATTGATATAGCGAAACACATCAAAATACGAATATCAGGATTCCTATATTCAAGATAATACTCCATATGACCCCATATATCAAACCATATGTGGCCGCCGATGTGGGGACAAAGTAGATTTTTATTCAGTTCCCTGAAAAATTACTTAATATTTTATAGTGATGTAGAAAATTTTTATTCTTGCCCCTCCAAAGTCAACAAAACCATATCTCGATGTTCGAATATCAGAATTCTGATATTCGACATAACTCAATATCACCACACAAATCACAAAATATGTGGCCGCTGATGTGGTGTTGCAATAGATTTTTATTCATCAACCTTAATGTAATTTAATATTAAAAGTTGATGTAAAAAAATTTAAATCCGGGGCCTTAAAAGTCGATATAGCCAAACACATCAAAATTCGAATATCAGGATTCTGATATTCAAGATAATCCTCCATGTGACCCCATAAATCAAACCATATGTGGCCGCAGATGTGAGGATGAAATAGATTTTTATTCAGTCCCCATAAAAAATTAAATATTTTATATTGATGTTGAAAATTTTTGTTTTTGCCCCACCAAAGTCAACACAACCATATCTCGATGTTCGAATATCAGAATTCTGATATTCGACATGACTCAATATGCCCACATACATCACAAAATATGTCTCCGCCGATGTATTGTTGTAATAGATTTTTATTCATCAACCTTAATGTAATTTAATATTAAAAGTTGATGTAAAAAAAATTTAAATCCGGGGCCTTAAAAGTCGATATAGCCAAACACATCAAAATTCGAATATCAGGATTCTGATATTCAAGATAATCCTCCATATGACCCCATAAATCAAACCATATGTGGCCGCAGATGTGAGGATGAAATAGATTTTTATTCAGTCCCCATAAAAAATTAAATATTTTATATTGATGTTGAAAATTTTTGTTTTTGCCCCACCAAAGTCAACACAACCATATCTCGATGTTCGAATATCAGAATTCTGATATTCGACATGACTCAATATGCCCACATACATCACAAAATATGTCTCCGCCGATGTATTGTTGTAATAGATTTTTATTCATCAACCTTAATGTAATTTAATATTAAAAATTGATGTAAAAAATTTTAAATCCGGGGCCTTAAAAATCAATATAGCGAAACACATCAAAATACGAATATCAGGATTCTGATATTCAAGATAATACTCCATATGACCCCATATATCAAACCATATGTGGCCGCCGATGTGGGGATAAAGTAGATTTTTATTCAGTTCCCTGAAAAATTACTTAATATTTTATAGTGATGTAGAAAATTTTTCTTCTTGCCCCTCCAAAGTAAACAAAACCATATCTCGATGTTCGAATATCAGAATTCTGATATTCGACATGACTCAATGTGACCACATACATCACAAAATATGTGGCCGCCGATGTGGTGTTGTAATAGATTTTTATTTATCTCCCTTAATGTAATTTATTATTAAAAATTGATGTAAAAAATTTTAAATCCGGGGCCTTAAAAATCAATATAGCGAAACACATCAAAATACGAATATCAGGATTCTGATATTCAAGATAATACTCCATATGACCCCATATATCAAACCATATGTGGCCGCCGATGTGGGGATAAAGTAGATTTTTATTCAGTTCCCTGAAAAATTACTTAATATTTTATAGTGATGTAGAAAATTTTTATTCTTGCCCCTCGAAAGTCAACAAAACCATATCTCGATGTTCGAATATCAGAATTCTGATATTCGACATAACTCAATATCACCACACAAATCACAAAATATGTGGCCGCTGATGTGGTGTTGTAATAGATTTTTATTCATCAACCTTAATGTAATTTAATATTAAAAGTTGATGTAAAAAAATTTAAATCCGGGGCCTTAAATGTCGATATAGCCAAACACATCAAAATTCGAATATCAGGATTCTGATATTCAAGATAATCCTCCATATGACCCCATAAATCAAACCATATGTGGCCGCAGATGTGAGGATGAAATAGATTTTTATTCAGTCCCCATAAAAAATTAAATATTTTATATTGATGTTGAAAATTTTAGTTTTTGCCCCTCCAAAGTCAACACAACCATATCTCGATGTTCGAATATCAGAATTCTGATATTCGACATGACTCAATATGCCCACATACATCACAAAATATGTGGCCGCCGATGTATTGTTGTAATAGATTTTTATTCATCAACCTTAATGTAATTTAATATTAAAAGTTGATGTAAAAAATTTAAATCCGGGGCCTTAAAAGTCGATATAGCCAAACACATCAAAATTCGAATATCAGGATTCTGATATTCAAGATTATCCTCCATATGACCCCATAAATCAAACCACATGTGTCCACAGATGTGAGAATAAAATAGATTTTTATTCAGTCCCCATAAAAAATTAAATATTTTATATTTATGTTGAAAATTTTTATTCTTGCCCCACCAAAGTCAACACAACCATATCTCGACGATCGAATATCAGAATTCTGATATTCGACATGACTCAATATGACCACATACATCACAAAATATGTGGCCGCCGATGTGGTGTAGTAATAGATTTTTATTTATCTCCCTTAATGTAATTTATTATTAAAAATTGATGTAAAAAATTTTAATCCGGGGCCTTAAAAATCAATATAGCGAAACACATCAAAATACGAATATCAGGATTCTGATATTCAAGATAATACTCCATATGACCCCATATATCAAACCATATGTGGCCGCCGATGTGGGGATAAAGTAGATTTTTATTCAGTTCCCTGAAAAATTACTTAATATTTTATAGTGATGTAGAAAATTTTTCTTCTTGCCCCTCCAAAGTAAACAAAACCATATCTCGATGTTCGAATATCAGAATTCTGATATTCGACATGACTCAATTTGACCACATACATCACAAAATATGTGGCCGCCGATGTGGTGTTGTAATAGATTTTTATTTATCTCCCTTAATGTAATTTATTATTAAAAATTTATGTAAAAAATTTAAATCCGGGGCCTTAAAAATTGATATAGCGAAACACATCAAAATACGAATATCAGGATTCTGATATTCAAGATAATACTCCATATGACCCCATATATCAAACCATATGTGGCCGCCGATGTGGGGATAAAGTAGATTGTTATTCAGTTCCCTGAAAAATTACTTAATATTTTATAGTGATGTAGAAAATTTTTCTTCTTGCCCCTCCAAAGTAAACAAAACCATATCTCGATGTTCGAATATCAGAATTCTGATATTCGACATGACTCAATTTGACCACATACATCACAAAATATGTGGCCGCCGATGTGGTGTTGTAATAGATTTTTATTTATCTCCCTTAATGTAATTTATTATTAAAAATTGATGTAAAAAATTTAAATCCGGGGCCTTAAAAATCAATATAGCGAAACACATCAAAATACGAATATCAGGATTCTGATATTCAAGATAATACTCCATATGACCCCATATATCAAACCATATGTGGCCGCCGATGTGGGGATAAAGTAGATTTTTATTCAGTTCCCTGAAAAATTACTTAATATTTTATAGTGATGTAGAAAATTTTTATTCTTGCCCCTCGAAAGTCAACAAAACCATATCTCGATGTTTGAATATCAGAATTCTGATATTCGACATAACTCAATATCACCACACAAATCACAAAATATGTGGCCGCTGATGTGGTGTTGTAATAGATTTTTATTCATCAACCTTAATGTAATTTAATATTAAAAGTTGATGTAAAAAATTTAAATCCGGGGCCTTAAAAGTCGATATAGCCAAACACATCAAAATTCGAATATCAGGATTCTGATATTCAAGATAATCCTCCATATGACCCCATAAATCAAACCATATGTGGCCGCAGATGTGAGGATGAAATAGATTTTTATTCAGTCCCCATAAAAAATTAAATATTTTATATTGATGTTGAAAATTTTTGTTTTTGCCCCACCAAAGTCAACACAACCATATCTCGATGTTCGAATATCAGAATTCTGATATTCGACATGACTCAATATGACCACATACATCACAAAATATGTCTCCGCCGATGTATTGTTGTAATAGATTTTTATTCATCAACCTTAATGTAATTTAATATTAAAAGTTGATGTAAAAAAAATTTAAATCCGGGGCCTTAAAAGTCGATATAGCCAAACACATCAAAATTCGAATATCAGGATTCTGATATTCAAGATTATCCTCCATATGACCCCATAAATCAAACCATATGTGTCCACAGATGTGAGAATAAAATAGATTTTTATTCAGTCCCCATAAAAAATTAAATATTTTATATTTATGTTGAAAATTTTTATTCTTGCCCCACCAAAGTCAACACAACCATATCTCGACGATCGAATATCAGAATTCTCATATTCGACATGACTCAATATGACCACATACATCACAAAATATGTGGCCGCCGATGTGGTGTAGTAATAGATTTTTATTTATGTAATGTAATTTATTATTAAAAATTGATGTAAAAAATTTTAAATCCGGGGCCTTAAAAATCAATATAGCGAAACACATCAAAATACGAATATCAGGATTCTGATATTCAAGATAATACTCCATATGACCCCATATATCAAACCATATGTGGCCGCCGATGTGGGGATAAAGTAGATTTTTATTCAGTTCCCTGAAAAATTACTTAATATTTTATAGTGATGTAGAAAATTTTTCTTCTTGCCCCTCCAAAGTAAACAAAACCATATCTCGATGTTCGAATATCAGAATTCTGATATTCGACATGACTCAATGTGACCACATACATCACAAAATATGTGGCCGCCGATGTGGTGTTGTAATAGATTTTTATTTATCTCCCTTAATGTAATTTATTATTAAAAATTGATGTAAAAAATTTTAAATCCGGGGCCTTAAAAATCAATATAGCGAAACACATCAAAATACGAATATCAGGATTCTGTTATTCAAGATAATACTCCATATGACCCCATATATCAAACCATATGTGGCCGCCGATGTGGGGATAAAGTAGATTTTTATTCAGTTCCCTGAAAAATTACTTAATATTTTATAGTGATGTAGAAAATTTTTATTCTTGCCCCTCGAAAGTCAACAAAACCATATCTCGATGTTCGAATATCAGAATTCTGATATTCGACATAACTCAATATCACCACACAAATCACAAAATATGTGGCCGCTGATGTGGTGTTGTAATAGATTTTTATTCATCAACCTTAATGTAATTTAATATTAAAAGTTGATGTAAAAAAATTTAAATCCGGGGCCTTAAATGTCGATATAGCCAAACACATCAAAATTCGAATATCAGGATTCTGATATTCAAGATAATCCTCCATATGACCCCATAAATCAAACCATATGTGGCCGCAGATGTGAGGATGAAATAGATTTTTATTCAGTCCCCATAAAAAATTAAATATTTTATATTGATGTTGAAAATTTTAGTTTTTGCCCCTCCAAAGTCAACACAACCATATCTCGATGTTCGAATATCAGAATTCTGATATTCGACATGACTCAATATGCCCACATACATCACAAAATATGTGGCCGCCGATGTATTGTTGTAATAGATTTTTATTCATCAACCTTAATGTAATTTAATATTAAAAGTTGATGTAAAAAAATTTAAATCCGGGGCCTTAAAAGTCGATATAGCCAAACACATCAAAATTCGAATATCAGGATTCTGATATTCAAGATTATCCTCCATATGACCCCATAAATCAAACCATATGTGTCCACAGATGTGAGAATAAAATAGATTTTTATTCAGTCCCCATAAAAAATTAAATATTTTATATTTATGTTGAAAATTTTTATTCTTGCCCCACCAAAGTCAACACAACCATATCTCGACGATCGAATATTAGAATTCTGATATTCGACATGACTCAATATGACCACATACATCACAAAATATGTGGCCGCCGATGTGGTGTAGTAATAGATTTTTATTTATCTCCCTTAATGTAATTTATTATTAAAAATTGATGTAAAAAATTTTAAATCCGGGGCCTTAAAAATTGATATAGCGAAACACATCAAAATACGAATATCAGGATTCTGATATTCAAGATAATACTCCATATGACCCCATATATCAAACCATATGTGGCCGCCGATGTGGGGATAAAGTAGATTTTTATTCAGTTCCCTGAAAAATTACTTAATATTTTATAGTGATGTAGAAAATTTTTCTTCTTGCCCCTCCAAAGTAAACAAAACCATATCTCGATGTTCGAATATCAGAATTCTGATATTCGACATGACTCAATTTGACCACATACATCACAAAATATGTGGCCGCCGATGTGGTGTTGTAATAGATTTTTATTTATCTCCCTTAATGTAATTTATTATTAAAAATTGATGTAAAAAATTTTAAATCCGGGGCCTTAAAAATCAATATAGCGAAACACATCAAAATACGAATATCAGGATTCTGATATTCAAGATAATACTCCATATGACCCCATATATCAAACCATATGTGGCCGCCGATGTGGGGATAAAGTAGATTTTTATTCAGTTCCCTGAAAAATTACTTAATATTTTATAGTGATGTAGAAAATTTTTATTCTTGCCCCTCGAAAGTCAACAAAACCATATCTCGATGTTTGAATATCAGAATTCTGATATTCGACATAACTCAATATCACCACACAAATCACAAAATATGTGGCCGCTGATGTGGTGTTGTAATAGATTTTTATTCATCAACCTTAATGTAATTTAATATTAAAAGTTGATGTAAAAAAATTTAAATCCGGGGCCTTAAAAGTCGATATAGCCAAACACATCAAAATTCGAATATCAGGATTCTGATATTCAAGATAATCCTCCATATGACCCCATAAATCAAACCATATGTGGCCGCAGATGTGAGGATGAAATAGATTTTTATTCAGTCCCCATAAAAAATTAAATATTTTATATTGATGTTGAAAATTTTAGTTTTTGCCCCTCCAAAGTCAACACAACCATATCTCGACGATCGAATATCAGAATTCTGATGTTCGACATGACTCAATATGACCACATACATCACAAAATATGTGGCCGCCGATGTGGTGTAGTAATAGATTTTTATTTAGCTCCCTTAATGTAATTTATTATTAAAAATTGATGTAAAAAAATTTTTAATCCGGGGCCTTAAAAATTGATATAGCGAAACACATCAAAATACGAATATCAGGATTCCTATATTCAAGATAATACTCCATATGACCCCATATATTAAACCATATGTGGCCGCCGATGTGGGGACAAAGTAGATTTTTATTCAGTTCCCTGAAAAATTACTTAATATTTTATAGTGATGTAGAAAATTTTTATTCTTGCCCCTCCAAAGTCAACAAAACCATATCTCGATGTTCGAATATCAGAATTCTGATATTCGACATAACTCAATATCACCACACAAATCACAAAATATGTGGCCGCTGATGTGGTGTTGCAATAGATTTTTATTCATCAACCTTAATGTAATTTAATATTAAAAGTTGATGTTAAAAAATTTAAATCCGGGGCCTTAAAAGTCGATATAGCCAAACACATCAAAATTCGAATATCAGGATTCTGATATTCAAGATAATCCTCCATGTGACCCCATAAATCAAACCATATGTGGCCGCAGATGTGAGGATGAAATAGATTTTTATTCAGTCCCCATAAAAAATTAAATATTTTATATTGATGTTGAAAATTTTTGTTTTTGCCCCACCAAAGTCAACACAACCATATCTCGATGTTCGAATATCAGAATTCTGATATTCGACATGACTCAATATGCCCACATACATCACAAAATATGTCTCCGCCGATGTATTGTTGTAATAGATTTTTATTCATCAACCTTAATGTAATTTAATATTAAAAGTTGATGTAAAAAAAATTTAAATCCGGGGCCTTAAAAGTCGATATAGCCAAACACATCAAAATTCGAATATCAGGATTCTGATATTCAAGATAATCCTCCATATGACCCCATAAATCAAACCATATGTGGCCGCAGATGTGAGGATGAAATAGATTTTTATTCAGTCCCCATAAAAAATTAAATATTTTATATTGATGTTGAAAATTTTTGTTTTTGCCCCACCAAAGTCAACACAACCATATCTCGATGTTCGAATATCAGAATTCTGATATTCGACATGACTCAATATGCCCACATACATCACAAAATATGTCTCCGCCGATGCATTGTTGTAATAGATTTTTATTCATCAACCTTAATGTAATTTAATATTAAAAATTGATGTAAAAAATTTTCAATCCGGGGCCTTAAAAATCAATATAGCGAAACACATCAAAATACGAATATCAGGATTCTGATATTCAAGATAATACTCCATATGACCCCATATATCAAACCATATGTGGCCGCCGATGTGGGGATAAAGTAGATTTTTATTCAGTTCCCTGAAAAATTACTTAATATTTTATAGTGATGTAGAAAATTTTTCTTCTTGCCCCTCCAAAGTAAACAAAACCATATCTCGATGTTCGAATATCAGAATTCTGATATTCGACATGACTCAATGTGACCACATACATCACAAAATATGTGGCCGCCGATGTGGTGTTGTAATAGATTTTTATTTATCTCCCTTAATGTAATTTATTATTAAAAATTGATGTAAAAAATTTTAAATCCGGGGCCTTAAAAATCAATATAGCGAAACACATCAAAATACGAATATCAGGATTCTGATATTCAAGATAATACTCCATATGACCCCATATATCAAACCATATGTGGCCGCCGATGTGGGGATAAAGTAGATTTTTATTCAGTTCCCTGAAAAATTACTTAATATTTTATAGTGATGTAGAAAATTTTTATTCTTGCCCCTCGAAAGTCAACAAAACCATATCTCGATGTTCGAATATCAGAATTCTGATATTCGACATAACTCAATATCACCACACAAATCACAAAATATGTGGCCGCTGATGTGGTGTTGTAATAGATTTTTATTCATCAACCTTAATGTAATTTAATATTAAAAGTTGATGTAAAAAAATTTAAATCCGGGGCCTTAAATGTCGATATAGCCAAACACATCAAAATTCGAATATCAGGATTCTGATATTCAAGATAATCCTCCATATGACCCCATAAATCAAACCATATGTGGCCGCAGATGTGAGGATGAAATAGATTTTTATTCAGTCCCCATAAAAAATTAAATATTTTATATTGATGTTGAAAATTTTAGTTTTTGCCCCTCCAAAGTCAACACAACCATATCTCGATGTTCGAATATCAGAATTCTGATATTCGACATGACTCAATATGCCCACATACATCACAAAATATGTGGCCGCCGATGTAGTGTTGTAATAGATTTTTATTCATCAACCTTAATGTAATTTAATATTAAAAGTTGATGTAAAAAAATTTAAATCCGGGGCCTTAAAAGTCGATATAGCCAAACACATCAAAATTCGAATATCAGGATTCTGATATTCAAGATAATCCTCCATATGACCCCATAAATCAAACCATATGTGGCCGCAGATGTGAGGATGAAATAGATTTTTATTGAGTCCCCATAAAAAATTAAATATTTTATATTGATGTTGAAAATTTTTGTTTTTGCCCCACCAAAGTCAACACAACCATTTCTCGATGTTCGAATATCAGAATTCTGATATTCGACATGACTCAATATGCCCACATACATCACAAAATATGTGGCCGTCGATGTATTGTTGTAATAGATTTTTATTCATCAACTTCAATGTAATTTAATATTAAAAGTTGATGTAAAAAAATTTAAATCCGGGGCCTTAAAAGTCGATATAGCCGAACACATCAATATTCGAATATCAGGATTCTGATATTCAAGATTATCCTCCATATGACCCCATAAATCAAACCATATGTGTCCAAAGATGTGAGAATAAAATAGATTTTTATTCAGTCCCCATAAAAAATTAAATATTTTATATTTATGTTGAAAATTTTTATTCTTGCCCCACCAAAGTCAACACAACCATATCTCGACGATCGAATATCAGAATTCTGATATTCGACATGACTCAATATGACCACCTACATCACAAAATTTGTGGCCGCGGATGTGGTGTTGTAATAGATTTTTATTCATCAACCTTAATGTAATTTAATATTAAAAGTTGATGTAAAAAAAATTTAAATCCGGGGCCTTAAAAGTCGATATAGCCAAACACATCAAAATTCGAATATCAGGATTCTGGTATTCAAGATTATCCTTCATATGACCCCATAAATCAAACCATATGTGGCCACAGATGTGAGGATAAAATAGATTTTTATTCAGTCCCGATAAAAAATTAAATATTTTATATTATGTTGAAAATTTTTGTTCTTGCCCCACCAAAGTCAACACAACAATATCTCGATGTTCGAATATCAGAATTCTGATATTCGATATAACTCAATATCACACCACCCATCACAAAACATGTGGCCGCTGATGTGGTGTTGTAATAGATTTTAATTCATCAACCTTAATGTAATTTAATATTAAAAGTTGATGTAAAAAAATTTAAATCCGAGGCCGTAAAAGTCGATATAGCCAAACACATCAAAATTCGAATATCAGGATTCTGATATTCAAGATAATCCTCCATATGACCCCATAAATCAAACCATATGTGGCCGCAGATATGAGGATAAAATAGATTTTTATTCAGTCCCCATAAAAAATTAAATATTTTATATTGATGTTGAAAATTTTTGTTTTTGCCCCACCAAAGTCAACACAACCATATCTCGATGTTCGGAAATCAGTATTCTGATATTCGAAATGACTCAATATGACCACATACATCACAAAATATGTGGCCGCCGATGTTTTGTTGTAATAGATTTTTATTCATCAACCTTAAAGTAATTTAATATTAAAAGTTGATGTAAAAAAATTTAAATCCGTGGCCTTAAAAGTCGATATAGCCAAACACATCAAAATTCGAATATCAGGATTCTGATATTCAAGATAATCCTCCATATGACCCCATAAATCAAACCATATGTGGCCGCCGATGTGGGGTTCAAATAGATTTTTATTCAATCCATATAAAATATACTTAATATTTTATAGTGATGTAGAAAATTTTTATTCTTGCCCCTCCAAAGTCAACAAAACCATATCTCGATGTTCGAATATCAGAATTCTGATATTCGACATAACTCAATATCACCACACAAATCACAAAATATGTGGCCGCTGATGTGGTGTTGTAATAGATTTTTATTCATCAACCTTAATGTAATTTAATATTAAAAGTTGATGAAAAAAATTTAAATCCGGGGCCTTAAAAGTGGATATAGCCAAACACATCAAAATTCCAATATCGGGATTCTGATATTCAAGATTATGACCCCATATTCAACTCCAGATTCTCCATATGACCCCATAAATCAAACCATATGTGGCCACAGATGTGAGGATAAAATAGATTTTTATTCAGTCCCCATAATAAAATTAAATATTTTATATTGATGTTGAAAATTTTTGTTCTTGCCCTACCAAAGTCAACAAAACCATATCTCGATGTTCGAATATCAGAATTCTGATATTCGACATAACTCAATATCACCACACAAATCACAAAATATGTGGCCGCTGATGTGGTGTTGTAATAGATTTTTATTCATCAACCTTAATGTAATTTAATATTAAAAGTTGATGTAAAAAAAATTTAAATCCGGGGCCTTAAAAGTCGATATAGCCAAACACATCAAAATTCGAATATCAGGATTCTGATATTCAAGATTATCCTTCATATGGCCCCATAAATCAAACCATATGTGGCCACAGATGTGAGGATAAAATAGATTTTTATTCAGTCCCCATAAAATATTAAATATTTTATGCTGATGTTGAAAATTTTTGTTCTTGCCCCACCAAAGTCAACACAACAATATCTCGATGTTCGAATATCAGAATTCTGATATTCGACATGACTCAATATGACCACATACATCACAAAATATGTGGCCGCCGATGTGGTGTTATAATAGATTTTTATTTATCTCCCTTAATGTAATTTATTATTAAAAATTGATGTAAAAAATTTTTAATCCGTGGCCTTAAAAATCGATATAGCGAAACACATCAAAATTCGAATATCAGGATTCTGATATTCAAGATAATACTCCATATGACCCCATATATCAAACCATATGTGGCCGCCGATGTGGGGATAAAGTAGATTTTTATTCAGTTCCCTGAAAAATTACTTAATATTTTATAGTGATGTAGAAAATTTTTATTCTTGCCCCTCCAAAGTCAACAAAACCATATCTCGATGTTCGAATATCAGAATTCTGATATTCGACATAACTCAATATCACCACACAAATAACAAAATATGTGGCCGCTGATGTGGTGTTGCAATAGATTTTTATTCATCAACCTTAATGTAATTTAATATTAAAAGTTGATGTAAAAAAATTTATATCCGGGGCCTTAAAAGTCGATATAGCCAAACACATCAAAATTCGAATATCAGGATTCTGATATTCAAGATAATCCTCCATATGACCCCATAAATCAAACCATATGTGGCCGCAGATGTGAGGATGAAATAGATTTTTATTCAGTCCCCATAAAAAATTAAATATTTATATTGATGTTGAAAATTTTTGTTTTTGCCCCACCAAAGTCAACACAACCATATCTCGATGTTCGAATATCAGAATTCTGATATTCGACATGACTCAATATGCCCACATACATCACAAAATATGTCTCCGCCGATGTATTGTTGTAATAGATTTTTATTCATCAACCTTAATGTAATTTAATATTAAAAGTTGATGTAAAAAAAATTTAAATCCGGGGCCTTAAAAGTCGATATAGCCAAACACATCAGAATTCGAATATCAGGATTCTGATATTCAAGATTATCCTCCATATGACCCCATAAATCAAACCATATGTGTCCACAGATGTGAGAATAAAATAGATTTTTATTCAGTCCCCATAAAAAATTAAATATTTTATATTTATGTTGAAAATTTTTATTCTTGCCCCACCAAAGTCAACACAACCATATCTCGACGATCGAATATCAGAATTCTGATATTCGACATGACTCAATATGACCACATACATCACAAAATATGTGGCCGCCGATGTGGTGTAGTAATAGATTTTTATTTATCTCCCTTAATGTAATTTATTATTAAAAATTGATTTAAAAAATTTTAAATCCGGGGCCTTAAAAATCAATATAGCGAAACACATCAAAATACGAATATCAGGATTCTGATATTCAAGATAATACTCCATATGACCTCATATATCAAACCATATGTGGCCGCCGATGTGGGGATAAAGTAGATTTTTATTCAGTTCCCTGAAAAATTACTTAATATTTTATAGTGATGTAGAAAATTTTTCTTCTTGCCCCTCCAAAGTAAACAAAACCATATCTCGATGTTCGAATATCAGAATTCTGATATTCGACATGACTCAATTTGACCACATACATCACAAAATATGTGGCCGCCGATGTGGTGTTGTAATAGATTTTTATTTATCTCCCTTAATGTAATTTATTATTAAAAATTGATGTAAAAAATTTTAAATCCGGGGCCTTAAAAATCAATATAGCGAAACACATCAAAATACGAATATCAGGATTCTGATATTCAAGATAATACTCCATATGACCCCATATATCAAACCATATGTGGCCGCCAATGTGGGGATAAAGTAGATTTTTATTCAGTTCCCTGAAAAATTACTTAATATTTTATAGTGATGTAGAAAATTTTTATTCTTGCCCCTCGAAAGTCAACAAAACCATATCTCGATGTTCGAATATCAGAATTCTGATATTCGACATAACTCAATATCACCACACAAATCACAAAATATGTGGCCGCTGATGTGGTGTTGTAATAGATTTTTATTCATCAACCTTAATGTAATTTAATATTAAAAGTTGATGTAAAAAAATTTAAATCCGGGGCCTTAAAAGTCGATATAGCCAAACACATCAAAATTCGAATATCAGGATTCTGATATTCAAGATAATCCTCCATATGACCCCATAAATCAAACCATATGTGGCCGCAGATGTGAGGATGAAATAGATTTTTATTCAGTCCCCATAAAAAATTAAATATTTTATATTGATGTTGAAAATTTTAGTTTTTGCCCCTCCAAAGTCAACACAACCATATCTCGACGATCGAATATCAGAATTCTGATATTCGACATGACTCAATATGACCACATACATCACAAAATATGTGGCCGCCGATGTGGTGTAGTAATAGATTTTTATTTATCTCCCTTAATGTAATTTATTATTAAAAATTGATGTAAAAAAATTTTAAATCCGGGGCCTTAAAAATTGATATAGCGAAACACATCAAAATACGAATATCAGGATTCCTATATTCAAGATAATACTCCATATGACCCCATATATCAAACCATATGTGGCCGCCGATGTGGGGACAAAGTAGATTTTTATTCAGTTCCCTGAAAAATTACTTAATATTTTATAGTGATGTAGAAAATTTTTATTCTTGCCCCTCCAAAGTCAACAAAACCATATCTCGATGTTCGAATATCAGAATTCTGATATTCGACATAACTCAATATCACCACACAAATCACAAAATATGTGGCCGCTGATGTGGTGTTGCAATAGATTTTTATTCATCAACCTTAATGTAATTTAATATTAAAAGTTGATGTAAAAAAATTTAAATCCGGGGCCTTAAAAGTCGATATAGCCAAACACATCAAAATTCGAATATCAGGATTCTGATATTCAAGATAATCCTCCATATGACCCCATAAATCAAACCATATGTGGCCGCAGATGTGAGGATGAAATAGATTTTTATTCAGTCCCCATAAAAAATTAAATATTTTATATTGATGTTGAAAATTTTTGTTTTTGCCCCACCAAAGTCAACACAACCATATCTCGATGTTCGAATATCAGAATTCTGATATTCGACATGACTCAATATGCCCACATACATCACAAAATATGTCTCCGCCGATGTATTGTTGTAATAGATTTTTATTCATCAACCTTAATGTAATTTAATATTAAAAGTTGATGTAAAAAAAATTTAAATCCGGGGCCTTAAAAGTCGATATAGCCAAACACATCAAAATTCGAATATCAGGATTCTGATATTCAAGATTATCCTCCATATGACCCCATAAATCAAACCATATGTGTCCACAGATGTGAGAATAAAATAGATTTTTATTCAGTCCCCATAAAAAATTAAATATTTTATATTTATGTTGAAAATTTTTATTCTTGCCCCACCAAAGTCAACACAACCATATCTCGACGATCGAATATCAGAATTCTCATATTCGACATGACTCAATATGACCACATACATCACAAAATATGTGGCCGCCGATGTGGTGTAGTAATAGATTTTTATTTATGTAATGTAATTTATTATTAAAAATTGATGTAAAAAATTTTAAATCCGGGGCCTTAAAAATCAATATAGCGAAACACATCAAAATACGAATATCAGGATTCTGATATTCAAGATAATACTCCATATGACCCCATATATCAAACCATATGTGGCCGCCGATGTGGGGATAAAGTAGATTTTTATTCAGTTCCCTGAAAAATTACTTAATATTTTATAGTGATGTAGAAAATTTTTCTTCTTGCCCCTCCAAAGTAAACAAAACCATATCTCGATGTTCGAATATCAGAATTCTGATATTCGACATGACTCAATGTGACCACATACATCACAAAATATGTGGCCGCCGATGTGGTGTTGTAATAGATTTTTATTTATCTCCCTTAATGTAATTTATTATTAAAAATTGATGTAAAAAATTTTAAATCCGGGGCCTTAAAAATCAATATAGCGAAACACATCAAAATACGAATATCAGGATTCTGATATTCAAGATAATACTCCATATGACCCCATATATCAAACCATATGTGGCCGCCGATGTGGGGATAAAGTAGATTTTTATTCAGTTCCCTGAAAAATTACTTAATATTTTATAGTGATGTAGAAAATTTTTATTCTTGCCCCTCGAAAGTCAACAAAACCATATCTCGATGTTCGAATATCAGAATTCTGATATTCGACATAACTCAATATCACCACACAAATCACAAAATATGTGGCCGCTGATGTGGTGTTGTAATAGATTTTTATTCATCAACCTTAATGTAATTTAATATTAAAAGTTGATGTAAAAAAATTTAAATCCGGGGCCTTAAATGTCGATATAGCCAAACACATCAAAATTCGAATATCAGGATTCTGATATTCAAGATAATCCTCCATATGACCCCATAAATCAAACCATATGTGGCCGCAGATGTGAGGATGAAATAGATTTTTATTCAGTCCCCATAAAAAATTAAATATTTTATATTGATGTTGAAAATTTTAGTTTTTGCCCCTCCAAAGTCAACACAACCATATCTCGATGTTCGAATATCAGAATTCTGATATTCGACATGACTCAATATGCCCACATACATCACAAAATATGTGGCCGCCGATGTATTGTTGTAATAGATTTTTATTCATCAACCTTAATGTAATTTAATATTAAAAGTTGATGTAAAAAAATTTAAATCCGGGGCCTTAAAAGTCGATATAGCCAAACACATCAAAATTCGAATATCAGGATTCTGATATTCAAGATTATCCTCCATATGACCCCATAAATCAAACCATATGTGTCCACAGATGTGAGAATAAAATAGATTTTTATTCAGTCCCCATAAAAAATTAAATATTTTATATTTATGTTGAAAATTTTTATTCTTGCCCCACCAAAGTCAACACAACCATATCTCGACGATCGAATATCAGAATTCTGATATTCGACATGACTCAATATGACCACATACATCACAAAATATGTGGCCGCCGATGTGGTGTAGTAATAGATTTTTATTTATCTCCCTTAATGTAATTTATTATTAAAAATTGATGTAAAAAATTTTAAATCCGGGGCCTTAAAAATTGATATAGCGAAACACATCAAAATACGAATATCAGGATTCTGATATTCAAGATAATACTCCATATGACCCCATATATCAAACCATATGTGGCCGCCGATGTGGGGATAAAGTAGATTTTTATTCAGTTCCCTGAAAAATTACTTAATATTTTATAGTGATGTAGAAAATTTTTCTTCTTGCCCCTCCAAAGTAAACAAAACCATATCTCGATGTTCGAATATCAGAATTCTGATATTCGACATGACTCAATTTGACCACATACATCACAAAATATGTGGCCGCCGATGTGGTGTTGTAATAGATTTTTATTTATCTCCCTTAATGTAATTTATTATTAAAAATTGATGTAAAAAATTTTAAATCCGGGGCCTTAAAAATTGATATAGCGAAACACATCAAAATACGAATATCAGGATTCTGATATTCAAGATAATACTCCATATGACCCCATATATCAAACCATATGTGGCCGCCGATGTGGGGATAAAGTAGATTTTTATTCAGTTCCCTGAAAAATTACTTAATATTTTATAGTGATGTAGAAAATTTTTATTCTTGCCCCTCGAAAGTCAACAAAACCATATCTCGATGTTTGAATATCAGAATTCTGATATTCGACATAACTCAATATCACCACACAAATCACAAAATATGTGGCCGCTGATGTGGTGTTGTAATAGATTTTTATTCATCAACCTTAATGTAATTTAATATTAAAAGTTGATGTAAAAAAATTTAAATCCGGTGCCTTAAAAGTCGATATAGCCAAACACATCAAAATTCGAATATCAGGATTCTGATATTCAAGATAATCCTCCATATGACCCCATAAATCAAACCATATGTGGCCGCAGATGTGAGGATGAAATAGATTTTTATTCAGTCCCCATAAAAAATTAAATATTTTATATTGATGTTGAAAATTTTAGTTTTTGCCCCTCCAAAGTCAACACAACCATATCTCGACGATCGAATATCAGAATTCAGATGTTCGACATGACTCAATATGACCACATACATCACAAAATATGTGGCCGCCGATGTGGTGTAGTAATAGATTTTTATTTATCTCCCTTAATGTAATTTATTATTAAAAATTGATGTAAAAAAATTTTAAATCCGGGGCCTTAAAAATTGATATAGCGAAACACATCAAAATACGAATATCAGGATTCCTATATTCAAGATAATACTCCATATGACCCCATATATCAAACCATATGTGGCCGCCGATGTGGGGACAAAGTAGATTTTTATTCAGTTCCCTGAAAAATTACTTAATATTTTATAGTGATGTAGAAAATTTTTATTCTTGCCCCTCCAAAGTCAACAAAACCATATCTCGATGTTCGAATATCAGAATTCTGATATTCGACATAACTCAATATCACCACACAAATCACAAAATATGTGGCCGCTGATGTGGTGTTGCAATAGATTTTTATTCATCAACCTTAATGTAATTTAATATTAAAAGTTGATGTAAAAAAATTTAAATCCGGGGCCTTAAAAGTCGATATAGCCAAACACATCAAAATTCGAATATCAGGATTCTGATATTCAAGATAATCCTCCATGTGACCCCATAAATCAAACCATATGTGGCCGCAGATGTGAGGATGAAATAGATTTTTATTCAGTCCCCATAAAAAATTAAATATTTTATATTGATGTTGAAAATTTTTGTTTTTGCCCCACCAAAGTCAACACAACCATATCTCGATGTTCGAATATCAGAATTCTGATATTCGACATGACTCAATATGCCCACATACATCACAAAATATGTCTCCGCCGATGTATTGTTGTAATAGATTTTTATTCATCAACCTTAATGTAATTTAATATTAAAAGTTGATGTAAAAAAAATTTAAATCCGGGGCCTTAAAAGTCGATATAGCCAAACACATCAAAATTCGAATATCAGGATTCTGATATTCAAGATAATCCTCCATATGACCCCATAAATCAAACCATATGTGGCCGCAGATGTGAGGATGAAATAGATTTTTATTCAGTCCCCATAAAAAATTAAATATTTTATATTGATGTTGAAAATTTTTGTTTTTGCCCCACCAAAGTCAACACAACCATATCTCGATGTTCGAATATCAGAATTCTGATATTCGACATGACTCAATATGCCCACATACATCACAAAATATGTCTCCGCCGATGTATTGTTGTAATAGATTTTTATTCATCAACCTTAATGTAATTTAATATTAAAAATTGATGTAAAAAATTTTAAATCCGGGGCCTTAAAAATCAATATAGCGAAACACATCAAAATACGAATATCAGGATTCTGATATTCAAGATAATACTCCATATGACCCCATATATCAAACCATATGTGGCCGCCGATGTGGGGATAAAGTAGATTTTTATTCAGTTCCCTGAAAAATTACTTAATATTTTATAGTGATGTAGAAAATTTTTCTTCTTGCCCCTCCAAAGTAAACAAAACCATATCTCGATGTTCGAATATCAGAATTCTGATATTCGACATGACTCAATGTGACCACATACATCACAAAATATGTGGCCGCCGATGTGGTGTTGTAATAGATTTTTATTTATCTCCCTTAATGTAATTTATTATTAAAAATTGATGTAAAAAATTTTAAATCCGGGGCCTTAAAAATCAATATAGCGAAACACATCAAAATACGAATATCAGGATTCTGATATTCAAGATAATACTCCATATGACCCCATATATCAAACCATATGTGGCCGCCGATGTGGGGATAAAGTAGATTTTTATTCAGTTCCCTGAAAAATTACTTAATATTTTATAGTGATGTAGAAAATTTTTATTCTTGCCCCTCGAAAGTCAACAAAACCATATCTCGATGTTCGAATATCAGAATTCTGATATTCGACATAACTCAATATCACCACACAAATCACAAAATATGTGGCCGCTGATGTGGTGTTGTAATAGATTTTTATTCATTAACCTTAATGTAATTTAATATTAAAAGTTGATGTAAAAAAATTTAAATCCGGGGCCTTAAATGTCGATATAGCCAAACACATCAAAATTCGAATATCAGGATTCTGATATTCAAGATAATCCTCCATATGACCCCATAAATCAAACCATATGTGGCCGCAGATGTGAGGATGAAATAGATTTTTATTCAGTCCCCATAAAAAATTAAATATTTTATATTGATGTTGAAAATTTTAGTTTTTGCCCCTCCAAAGTCAACACAACCATATCTCGATGTTCGAATATCAGAATTCTGATATTCGACATGACTCAATATGCCCACATACATCACAAAATATGTGGCCGCCGATGTATTGTTGTAATAGATTTTTATTCATCAACCTTAATGTAATTTAATATTAAAAGTTGATGTAAAAAATTTAAATCCGGGGCCTTAAAAGTCGATATAGCCAAACACATCAAAATTCGAATATCAGGATTCTGATATTCAAGATTATCCTCCATATGACCCCATAAATCAAACCATATGTGTCCACAGATGTGAGAATAAAATAGATTTTTATTCAGTCCCCATAAAAAATTAAATATTTTATATTTATGTTGAAAATTTTTATTCTTGCCCAAGTCAACACAACCATATCTCGACGATCGAATATCAGAATTCTGATATTCGACATGACTCAATATGACCACATACATCACAAAATATGTGGCCGCCGATGTGGTGTAGTAATAGATTTTTATTTATCTCCCTTAATGTAATTTATTATTAAAAATTGATGTAAAAAATTTTAATCCGGGGCCTTAAAAATCAATATAGCGAAACACATCAAAATACGAATATCAGGATTCTGATATTCAAGATAATACTCCATATGACCCCATATATCAAACCATATGTGGCCGCCGATGTGGGGATAAAGTAGATTTTTATTCAGTTCCCTGAAAAATTACTTAATATTTTATAGTGATGTAGAAAATTTTTCTTCTTGCCCCTCCAAAGTAAACAAAACCATATCTCGATGTTCGAATATCAGAATTCTGATATTCGACATGACTCAATTTGACCACATACATCACAAAATATGTGGCCGCCGATGTGGTGTTGTAATAGATTTTTATTTATCTCCCTTAATGTAATTTATTATTAAAAATTGATGTAAAAAATTTAAATCCGGGGCCTTAAAAATTGATATAGCGAAACACATCAAAATACGAATATCAGGATTCTGATATTCAAGATAATACTCCATATGACCCCATATATCAAACCATATGTGGCCGCCGATGTGGGGATAAAGTAGATTGTTATTCAGTTCCCTGAAAAATTACTTAATATTTTATAGTGATGTAGAAAATTTTTCTTCTTGCCCCTCCAAAGTAAACAAAACCATATCTCGATGTTCGAATATCAGAATTCTGATATTCGACATGACTCAATTTGACCACATACATCACAAAATATGTGGCCGCCGATGTGGTGTTGTAATAGATTTTTATTTATCTCCCTTAATGTAATTTATTATTAAAAATTGATGTAAAAAATTTAAATCCGGGGCCTTAAAAATCAATATAGCGAAACACATCAAAATACGAATATCAGGATTCTGATATTCAAGATAATACTCCATATGACCCCATATATCAAACCATATGTGGCCGCCGATGTGGGGATAAAGTAGATTTTTATTCAGTTCCCTGAAAAATTACTTAATATTTTATAGTGATGTAGAAAATTTTTATTCTTGCCCCTCGAAAGTCAACAAAACCATATCTCGATGTTTGAATATCAGAATTCTGATATTCGACATAACTCAATATCACCACACAAATCACAAAATATGTGGCCGCTGATGTGGTGTTGTAATAGATTTTTATTCATCAACCTTAATGTAATTTAATATTAAAAGTTGATGTAAAAAATTTAAATCCGGGGCCTTAAAAGTCGATATAGCCAAACACATCAAAATTCGAATATCAGGATTCTGATATTCAAGATAATCCTCCATATGACCCCATAAATCAAACCATATGTGGCCGCAGATGTGAGGATGAAATAGATTTTTATTCAGTCCCCATAAAAAATTAAATATTTTATATTGATGTTGAAAATTTTTGTTTTTGCCCCACCAAAGTCAACACAACCATATCTCGATGTTCGAATATCAGAATTCTGATATTCGACATGACTCAATATGACCACATACATCACAAAATATGTCTCCGCCGATGTATTGTTGTAATAGATTTTTATTCATCAACCTTAATGTAATTTAATATTAAAAGTTGATGTAAAAAAAATTTAAATCCGGGGCCTTAAAAGTCGATATAGCCAAACACATCAAAATTCGAATATCAGGATTCTGATATTCAAGATTATCCTCCATATGACCCCATAAATCAAACCATATGTGTCCACAGATGTGAGAATAAAATAGATTTTTATTCAGTCCCCATAAAAAATTAAATATTTTATATTTATGTTGAAAATTTTTATTCTTGCCCCACCAAAGTCAACACAACCATATCTCGACGATCGAATATCAGAATTCTCATATTCGACATGACTCAATATGACCACATACATCACAAAATATGTGGCCGCCGATGTGGTGTAGTAATAGATTTTTATTTATGTAATGTAATTTATTATTAAAAATTGATGTAAAAAATTTTAAATCCGGGGCCTTAAAAATCAATATAGCGAAACACATCAAAATACGAATATCAGGATTCTGATATTCAAGATAATACTCCATATGACCCCATATATCAAACCATATGTGGCCGCCGATGTGGGGATAAAGTAGATTTTTATTCAGTTCCCTGAAAAATTACTTAATATTTTATAGTGATGTAGAAAATTTTTCTTCTTGCCCCTCCAAAGTAAACAAAACCATATCTCGATGTTCGAATATCAGAATTCTGATATTCGACATGACTCAATGTGACCACATACATCACAAAATATGTGGCCGCCGATGTGGTGTTGTAATAGATTTTTATTTATCTCCCTTAATGTAATTTATTATTAAAAATTGATGTAAAAAATTTTAAATCCGGGGCCTTAAAAATCAATATAGCGAAACACATCAAAATACGAATATCAGGATTCTGTTATTCAAGATAATACTCCATATGACCCCATATATCAAACCATATGTGGCCGCCGATGTGGGGATAAAGTAGATTTTTATTCAGTTCCCTGAAAAATTACTTAATATTTTATAGTGATGTAGAAAATTTTTATTCTTGCCCCTCGAAAGTCAACAAAACCATATCTCGATGTTCGAATATCAGAATTCTGATATTCGACATAACTCAATATCACCACACAAATCACAAAATATGTGGCCGCTGATGTGGTGTTGTAATAGATTTTTATTCATCAACCTTAATGTAATTTAATATTAAAAGTTGATGTAAAAAAATTTAAATCCGGGGCCTTAAATGTCGATATAGCCAAACACATCAAAATTCGAATATCAGGATTCTGATATTCAAGATAATCCTCCATATGACCCCATAAATCAAACCATATGTGGCCGCAGATGTGAGGATGAAATAGATTTTTATTCAGTCCCCATAAAAAATTAAATATTTTATATTGATGTTGAAAATTTTAGTTTTTGCCCCTCCAAAGTCAACACAACCATATCTCGATGTTCGAATATCAGAATTCTGATATTCGACATGACTCAATATGCCCACATACATCACAAAATATGTGGCCGCCGATGTATTGTTGTAATAGATTTTTATTCATCAACCTTAATGTAATTTAATATTAAAAGTTGATGTAAAAAAATTTAAATCCGGGGCCTTAAAAGTCGATATAGCCAAACACATCAAAATTCGAATATCAGGATTCTGATATTCAAGATTATCCTCCATATGACCCCATAAATCAAACCATATGTGTCCACAGATGTGAGAATAAAATAGATTTTTATTCAGTCCCCATAAAAAATTAAATATTTTATATTTATGTTGAAAATTTTTATTCTTGCCCCACCAAAGTCAACACAACCATATCTCGACGATCGAATATTAGAATTCTGATATCTACTCCATATGACCCCATATATCAAACCATATGTGGCCGCCGATGTGGGGATAAAGTAGATTTTTATTCAGTTCCCTGAAAAATTACTTAATATTTTATAGTGATGTAGAAAATTTTTCTTCTTGCCCCTCCAAAGTAAACAAAACCATATCTCGATGTTCGAATATCAGAATTCTGATATTCGACATGACTCAATTTGACCACATACATCACAAAATATGTGGCCGCCGATGTGGTGTTGTAATAGATTTTTATTTATCTCCCTTAATGTAATTTATTATTAAAAATTGATGTAAAAAATTTTAAATCCGGGGCCTTAAAAATTAATATAGCGAAACACATCAAAATACGAATATCAGGATTCTGATATTCAAGATAATACTCCATATGACCCCATATATCAAACCATATGTGGCCGCCGATGTGGGGATAAAGTAGATTTTTATTCAGTTCCCTGAAAAATTACTTAATATTTTATAGTGATGTAGAAAATTTTTATTCTTGCCCCTCGAAAGTCAACAAAACCATATCTCGATGTTTGAATATCAGAATTCTGATATTCGACATAACTCAATATCACCACACAAATCACAAAATATGTGGCCGCTGATGTGGTGTTGTAATAGATTTTTATTCATCAACCTTAATGTAATTTAATATTAAAAGTTGATGTAAAAAAATTTAAATCCGGGGCCTTAAAAGTCGATATAGCCAAACACATCAAAATTCGAATATCAGGATTCTGATATTCAAGATAATCCTCCATATGACCCCATAAATCAAACCATATGTGGCCGCAGATGTGAGGATGAAATAGATTTTTATTCAGTCCCCATAAAAAATTAAATATTTTATATTGATGTTGAAAATTTTAGTTTTTGCCCCTCCAAAGTCAACACAACCATATCTCGACGATCGAATATCAGAATTCTGATGTTCGACATGACTCAATATGACCACATACATCACAAAATATGTGGCCGCCGATGTGGTGTAGTAATAGATTTTTATTTAGCTCCCTTAATGTAATTTATTATTAAAAATTGATGTAAAAAAATTTTTAATCCGGGGCCTTAAAAATTGATATAGCGAAACACATCAAAATACGAATATCAGGATTCCTATATTCAAGATAATACTCCATATGACCCCATATATTAAACCATATGTGGCCGCCGATGTGGGGACAAAGTAGATTTTTATTCAGTTCCCTGAAAAATTACTTAATATTTTATAGTGATGTAGAAAATTTTTATTCTTGCCCCTCCAAAGTCAACAAAACCATATCTCGATGTTCGAATATCAGAATTCTGATATTCGACATAACTCAATATCACCACACAAATCACAAAATATGTGGCCGCTGATGTGGTGTTGCAATAGATTTTTATTCATCAACCTTAATGTAATTTAATATTAAAAGTTGATGTAAAAAAATTTAAATCCGGGGCCTTAAAAGTCGATATAGCCAAACACATCAAAATTCGAATATCAGGATTCTGATATTCAAGATAATCCTCCATGTGACCCCATAAATCAAACCATATGTGGCCGCAGATGTGAGGATGAAATAGATTTTTATTCAGTCCCCATAAAAAATTAAATATTTTATATTGATGTTGAAAATTTTTGTTTTTGCCCCACCAAAGTCAACACAACCATATCTCGATGTTCGAATATCAGAATTCTGATATTCGACATGACTCAATATGCCCACATACATCACAAAATATGTCTCCGCCGATGTATTGTTGTAATAGATTTTTATTCATCAACCTTAATGTAATTTAATATTAAAAGTTGATGTAAAAAAAATTTAAATCCGGGGCCTTAAAAGTCGATATAGCCAAACACATCAAAATTCGAATATCAGGATTCTGATATTCAAGATAATCCTCCATATGACCCCATAAATCAAACCATATGTGGCCGCAGATGTGAGGATGAAATAGATTTTTATTCAGTCCCCATAAAAAATTAAATATTTTATATTGATGTTGAAAATTTTTGTTTTTGCCCCACCAAAGTCAACACAACCATATCTCGATGTTCGAATATCAGAATTCTGATATTCGACATGACTCAATATGCCCACATACATCACAAAATATGTCTCCGCCGATGCATTGTTGTAATAGATTTTTATTCATCAACCTTAATGTAATTTAATATTAAAAATTGATGTAAAAAATTTTCAATCCGGGGCCTTAAAAATCAATATAGCGAAACACATCAAAATACGAATATCAGGATTCTGATATTCAAGATAATACTCCATATGACCCCATATATCAAACCATATGTGGCCGCCGATGTGGGGATAAAGTAGATTTTTATTCAGTTCCCTGAAAAATTACTTAATATTTTATAGTGATGTAGAAAATTTTTCTTCTTGCCCCTCCAAAGTAAACAAAACCATATCTCGATGTTCGAATATCAGAATTCTGATATTCGACATGACTCAATGTGACCACATACATCACAAAATATGTGGCCGCCGATGTGGTGTTGTAATAGATTTTTATTTATCTCCCTTAATGTAATTTATTATTAAAAATTGATGTAAAAAATTTTAAATCCGGGGCCTTAAAAATCAATATAGCGAAACACATCAAAATACGAATATCAGGATTCTGATATTCAAGATAATACTCCATATGACCCCATATATCAAACCATATGTGGCCGCCGATGTGGGGATAAAGTAGATTTTTATTCAGTTCCCTGAAAAATTACTTAATATTTTATAGTGATGTAGAAAATTTTTATTCTTGCCCCTCGAAAGTCAACAAAACCATATCTCGATGTTCGAATATCAGAATTCTGATATTCGACATAACTCAATATCACCACACAAATCACAAAATATGTGGCCGCTGATGTGGTGTTGTAATAGATTTTTATTCATCAACCTTAATGTAATTTAATATTAAAAGTTGATGTAAAAAAATTTAAATCCGGGGCCTTAAATGTCGATATAGCCAAACACATCAAAATTCGAATATCAGGATTCTGATATTCAAGATAATCCTCCATATGACCCCATAAATCAAACCATATGTGGCCGCAGATGTGAGGATGAAATAGATTTTTATTCAGTCCCCATAAAAAATTAAATATTTTATATTGATGTTGAAAATTTTAGTTTTTGCCCCTCCAAAGTCAACACAACCATATCTCGATGTTCGAATATCAGAATTCTGATATTCGACATGACTCAATATGCCCACATACATCACAAAATATGTGGCCGCCGATGTAGTGTTGTAATAGATTTTTATTCATCAACCTTAATGTAATTTAATATTAAAAGTTGATGTAAAAAAATTTAAATCCGGGGCCTTAAAAGTCGATATAGCCAAACACATCAAAATTCGAATATCAGGATTCTGATATTCAAGATTATCCTCCATATGACCCCATAAATCAAACCATATGTGTCCACAGATGTGAGAATAAAATAGATTTTTATTCAGTCCCCATAAAAAATTAAATATTTTATATTTATGTTGAAAATTTTTATTCTTGCCCCACCAAAGTCAACACAACCATATCTCGACGATCGAATATCAGAATTCTGATATTCGACATGACTCAATATGACCACATACATCACAAAATATGTGGCCGCCGATGTGGTGTAGTAATAGATTTTTATTTATCTCCCTTAATGTAATTTATTATGAAAAATTGATGTAAAAAATTTTAAATCCGGGGCCTTAAAAATTGATATAGCGAAACACATCAAAATACGAATATCAGGATTCTGATATTCAAGATAATACTCCATATGACCCCATATATCAAACCATATGTGGCCGCCGATGTGGGGATAAAGTAGATTTTTATTCAGTTCCCTGAAAAATTACTTAATATTTTATAGTGATGTAGAAAATTTTTCTTCTTGCCCCTCCAAAGTAAACAAAACCATATCTCGATGTTCGAATATCAGAATTCTGATATTCGACATGACTCAATTTGACCACATACATCACAAAATATGTGGCCGCCGATGTGGTGTTGTAATAGATTTTTATTTATCTCCCTTAATGTAATTTATTATTAAAAATTGATGTAAAAAATTTTAAATCCGGGGCCTTAAAAATCAATATAGCGAAACACATCAAAATACGAATATCAGGATTCTGATATTCAAGATAATACTCCATATGACCCCATATATCAAACCATATGTGGCCGCCGATGTGGGGATAAAGTAGATTTTTATTCAGTTCCCTGAAAAATTACTTAATATTTTATAGTGATGTAGAAAATTTTTATTCTTGCCCCTCGAAAGTCAACAAAACCATATCTCGATGTTTGAATATCAGAATTCTGATATTCGACATAACTCAATATCACCACACAAATCACAAAATATGTGGCCGCTGATGTGGTGTTGCAATAGATTTTTATTCATCAACCTTAATGTAATTTAATATTAAAAGTTGATGTAAAAAAATTTAAATCCGGGGCCTTAAAAGTCGATATAGCCAAACACATCAAAATTCGAATATCAGGATTCTGATATTCAAGATAATCCTCCATATGACCCCATAAATCAAACCATATGTGGCCGCAGATGTGAGGATGAAATAGATTTTTATTCAGTCCCCATAAAAAATTAAATATTTTATATTGATGTTGAAAATTTTAGTTTTTGCCCCTCCAAAGTCAACACAACCATATCTCGACGATCGAATATCAGAATTCTGATGTTCGACATGACTCAATATGACCACATACATCACAAAATATGTGGCCGCCGATGTGGTGTAGTAATAGATTTTTATTTAGCTCCCTTAATGTAATTTATTATTAAAAATTGATGTAAAAAAATTTTTAATCCGGGGCCTTAAAAATTGATATAGCGAAACACATCAAAATACGAATATCAGGATTCCTATATTCAAGATAATACTCCATATGACCCCATATATTAAACCATATGTGGCCGCCGATGTGGGGACAAAGTAGATTTTTATTCAGTTCCCTGAAAAATTACTTAATATTTTATAGTGATGTAGAAAATTTTTATTCTTGCCCCTCCAAAGTCAACAAAACCATATCTCGATGTTCGAATATCAGAATTCTGATATTCGACATAACTCAATATCACCACACAAATCACAAAATATGTGGCCGCTGATGTGGTGTTGCAATAGATTTTTATTCATCAACCTTAATGTAATTTAATATTAAAAGTTGATGTAAAAAAATTTAAATCCGGGGCCTTAAAAGTCGATATAGCCAAACACATCAAAATTCGAATATCAGGATTCTGATATTCAAGATAATCCTCCATGTGACCCCATAAATCAAACCATATGTGGCCGCAGATGTGAGGATGAAATAGATTTTTATTCAGTCCCCATAAAAAATTAAATATTTTATATTGATGTTGAAAATTTTTGTTTTTGCCCCACCAAAGTCAACACAACCATATCTCGATGTTCGAATATCAGAATTCTGATATTCGACATGACTCAATATGCCCACATACATCACAAAATATGTCTCCGCCGATGTATTGTTGTAATAGATTTTTATTCATCAACCTTAATGTAATTTAATATTAAAAGTTGATGTAAAAAAAATTTAAATCCGGGGCCTTAAAAGTCGATATAGCCAAACACATCAAAATTCGAATATCAGGATTCTGATATTCAAGATAATCCTCCATATGACCCCATAAATCAAACCATATGTGGCCGCAGATGTGAGGATGAAATAGATTTTTATTCAGTCCCCATAAAAAATTAAATATTTTATATTGATGTTGAAAATTTTTGTTTTTGCCCCACCAAAGTCAACACAACCATATCTCGATGTTCGAATATCAGAATTCTGATATTCGACATGACTCAATATGCCCACATACATCACAAAATATGTCTCCGCCGATGCATTGTTGTAATAGATTTTTATTCATCAACCTTAATGTAATTTAATATTAAAAATTGATGTAAAAAATTTTCAATCCGGGGCCTTAAAAATCAATATAGCGAAACACATCAAAATACGAATATCAGGATTCTGATATTCAAGATAATACTCCATATGACCCCATATATCAAACCATATGTGGCCGCCGATGTGGGGATAAAGTAGATTTTTATTCAGTTCCCTGAAAAATTACTTAATATTTTATAGTGATGTAGAAAATTTTTATTCTTGCCCCTCGAAAGTCAACAAAACCATATCTCGATGTTCGAATATCAGAATTCTGATATTCGACATAACTCAATATCACCACACAAATCACAAAATATGTGGCCGCTGATGTGGTGTTGTAATAGATTTTTATTCATCAACCTTAATGTAATTTAATATTAAAAGTTGATGTAAAAAAATTTAAATCCGGGGCCTTAAATGTCGATATAGCCAAACACATCAAAATTCGAATATCAGGATTCTGATATTCAAGATAATCCTCCATATGACCCCATAAATCAAACCATATGTGGCCGCAGATGTGAGGATGAAATAGATTTTTATTCAGTCCCCATAAAAAATTAAATATTTTATATTGATGTTGAAAATTTTAGTTTTTGCCCCTCCAATGTCAACACAACCATATCTCGATGTTCGAATATCAGAATTCTGATATTCGACATGACTCAATATGCCCACATACATCACAAAATATGTGGCCGCCGATGTATTGTTGTAATAGATTTTTATTTATCTCCCTTAATGTAATTTATTATTAAAAATTGATGTAAAAAATTTTAATCCGGGGCCTTAAAAATTGATATAGCGAAACACATCAAAATACGAATATCAGGATTCTGATATTCAAGATAATACTCCATATGACCCCATATATCAAACCATATGTGGCCGCCGATGTGGGGATAAAGTAGATTGTTATTCAGTTCCCTGAAAAATTACTTAATATTTTATAGTGATGTAGAAAATTTTTCTTCTTGCCCCTCCAAAGTAAACAAAACCATATCTCGATGTTCGAATATCAGAATTCTGATATTCGACATGACTCAATTTGACCACATACATCACAAAATATGTGGCCGCCGATGTGGTGTTGTAATAGATTTTTATTTATCTCCCTTAATGTAATTTATTATTAAAAATTGATGTAAAAAATTTAAATCCGGGGCCTTAAAAATCAATATAGCGAAACACATCAAAATACGAATATCAGGATTCTGATATTCAAGATAATACTCCATATGACCCCATATATCAAACCATATGTGGCCGCCGATGTGGGGATAAAGTAGATTTTTATTCAGTTCCCTGAAAAATTACTTAATATTTTATAGTGATGTAGAAAATTTTTATTCTTGCCCCTCGAAAGTCAACAAAACCATATCTCGATGTTTGAATATCAGAATTCTGATATTCGACATAACTCAATATCACCACACAAATCACAAAATATGTGGCCGCTGATGTGGTGTTGTAATAGATTTTTATTCATCAACCTTAATGTAATTTAATATTAAAAGTTGATGTAAAAAATTTAAATCCGGGGCCTTAAAAGTCGATATAGCCAAACACATCAAAATTCGAATATCAGGATTCTGATATTCAAGATAATCCTCCATATGACCCCATAAATCAAACCATATGTGGCCGCAGATGTGAGGATGAAATAGATTTTTATTCAGTCCCCATAAAAAATTAAATATTTTATATTGATGTTGAAAATTTTTGTTTTTGCCCCACCAAAGTCAACACAACCATATCTCGATGTTCGAATATCAGAATTCTGATATTCGACATGACTCAATATGACCACATACATCACAAAATATGTCTCCGCCGATGTATTGTTGTAATAGATTTTTATTCATCAACCTTAATGTAATTTAATATTAAAAGTTGATGTAAAAAAAATTTAAATCCGGGGCCTTAAAAGTCGATATAGCCAAACACATCAAAATTCGAATATCAGGATTCTGATATTCAAGATTATCCTCCATATGACCCCATAAATCAAACCATATGTGTCCACAGATGTGAGAATAAAATAGATTTTTATTCAGTCCCCATAAAAAATTAAATATTTTATATTTATGTTGAAAATTTTTATTCTTGCCCCACCAAAGTCAACACAACCATATCTCGACGATCGAATATCAGAATTCTCATATTCGACATGACTCAATATGACCACATACATCACAAAATATGTGGCCGCCGATGTGGTGTAGTAATAGATTTTTATTTATGTAATGTAATTTATTATTAAAAATTGATGTAAAAAATTTTAAATCCGGGGCCTTAAAAATCAATATAGCGAAACACATCAAAATACGAATATCAGGATTCTGATATTCAAGATAATACTCCATATGACCCCATATATCAAACCATATGTGGCCGCCGATGTGGGGATAAAGTAGATTTTTATTCAGTTCCCTGAAAAATTACTTAATATTTTATAGTGATGTAGAAAATTTTTCTTCTTGCCCCTCCAAAGTAAACAAAACCATATCTCGATGTTCGAATATCAGAATTCTGATATTCGACATGACTCAATGTGACCACATACATCACAAAATATGTGGCCGCCGATGTGGTGTTGTAATAGATTTTTATTTATCTCCCTTAATGTAATTTATTATTAAAAATTGATGTAAAAAATTTTAAATCCGGGGCCTTAAAAATCAATATAGCGAAACACATCAAAATACGAATATCAGGATTCTGATATTCAAGATAATACTCCATATGACCCCATATATCAAACCATATGTGGCCGCCGATGTGGGGATAAAGTAGATTTTTATTCAGTTCCCTGAAAAATTACTTAATATTTTATAGTGATGTAGAAAATTTTTATTCTTGCCCCTCGAAAGTCAACAAAACCATATCTCGATGTTCGAATATCAGAATTCTGATATTCGACATAACTCAATATCACCACACAAATCACAAAATATGTGGCCGCTGATGTGGTGTTGTAAAAGATTTTTATTCATCAACCTTAATGTAATTTAATATTAAAAGTTGATGTAAAAAAATTTAAATCCGGGGCCTTAAATGTCGATATAGCCAAACACATCAAAATTCGAATATCAGGATTCTGATATTCAAGATAATCCTCCATATGACCCCATAAATCAAACCATATGTGGCCGCAGATGTGAGGATGAAATAGATTTTTATTCAGTCCCCATAAAAAATTAAATATTTTATATTGATGTTGAAAATTTTAGTTTTTGCCCCTCCAAAGTCAACACAACCATATCTCGATGTTCGAATATCAGAATTCTGATATTCGACATGACTCAATATGCCCACATACATCACAAAATATGTGGCCGCCGATGTATTGTTGTAATAGATTTTTATTCATCAACCTTAATGTAATTTAATATTAAAAGTTGATGTAAAAAAATTTAAATCCGGGGCCTTAAAAGTCGATATAGCCAAACACATCAAAATTCGAATATCAGGATTCTGATATTCAAGATTATCCTCCATATGACCCCATAAATCAAACCATATGTGTCCACAGATGTGAGAATAAAATAGATTTTTATTCAGTCCCCATAAAAAATTAAATATTTTATATTTATGTTGAAAATTTTTATTCTTGCCCCACCAAAGTCAACACAACCATATCTCGACGATCGAATATCAGAATTCTGATATTCGACATGACTCAATATGACCACATACATCACAAAATATGTGGCCGCCGATGTGGTGTAGTAATAGATTTTTATTTATCTCCCTTAATGTAATTTATTATTAAAAATTGATGTAAAAAATTTTAAATCCGGGGCCTTAAAAATTGATATAGCGAAACACATCAAAATACGAATATCAGGATTCTGATATTCAAGATAATACTCCATATGACCCCATATATCAAACCATATAAGGCCGCCGATGTGGGGATAAAGTAGATTTTTATTCAGTTCCCTGAAAAATTACTTAATATTTTATAGTGATGTAGAAAATTTTTCTTCTTGCCCCTCCAAAGTAAACAAAACCATATCTCGATGTTCGAATATCAGAATTCTGATATTCGACATGACTCAATTTGACCACATACATCACAAAATATGTGGCCGCCGATGTGGTGTTGTAATAGATTTTTATTTATCTCCCTTAATGTAATTTATTATTAAAAATTGATGTAAAAAATTTTAAATCCGGGGCCTTAAAAATCAATATAGCGAAACACATCAAAATACGAATATCAGGATTCTGATATTCAAGATAATACTCCATATGACCCCATATATCAAACCATATGTGGCCGCCGATGTGGGGATAAAGTAGATTTTTATTCAGTTCCCTGAAAAATTACTTAATATTTTATAGTGATGTAGAAAATTTTTATTCTTGCCCCTCGAAAGTCAACAAAACCATATCTCGATGTTTGAATATCAGAATTCTGATATTCGACATAACTCAATATCACCACACAAATCACAAAATATGTGGCCGCTGATGTGGTGTTGTAATAGATTTTTATTCATCAACCTTAATGTAATTTAATATTAAAAGTTGATGTAAAAAAATTTAAATCCGGGGCCTTAAAAGTCGATATAGCCAAACACATCAAAATTCGAATATCAGGATTCTGATATTCAAGATAATCCTCCATATGACCCCATAAATCAAACCATATGTGGCCGCAGATGTGAGGATGAAATAGATTTTTATTCAGTCCCCATAAAAAATTAAATATTTTATATTGATGTTGAAAATTTTAGTTTTTGCCCCTCCAAAGTCAACACAACCATATCTCGACGATCGAATATCAGAATTCTGATGTTCGACATGACTCAATATGACCACATACATCACAAAATATGTGGCCGCCGATGTGGTGTAGTAATAGATTTTTATTTAGCTCCCTTAATGTAATTTATTATTAAAAATTGATGTAAAAAAATTTTTAATCCGGGGCCTTAAAAATTGATATAGCGAAACACATCAAAATACGAATATCAGGATTCCTATATTCAAGATAATACTCCATATGACCCCATATATTAAACCATATGTGGCCGCCGATGTGGGGACAAAGTAGATTTTTATTCAGTTCCCTGAAAAATTACTTAATATTTTATAGTGATGTAGAAAATTTTTATTCTTGCCCCTCCAAAGTCAACAAAACCATATCTCGATGTTCGAATATCAGAATTCTGATATTCGACATAACTCAATATCACCACACAAATCACAAAATATGTGGCCGCTGATGTGGTGTTGCAATAGATTTTTATTCATCAACCTTAATGTAATTTAATATTAAAAGTTGATGTAAAAAAATTTAAATCCGGGGCCTTAAAAGTCGATATAGCCAAACACATCAAAATTCGAATATCAGGATTCTGATATTCAAGATAATCCTCCATGTGACCCCATAAATCAAACCATATGTGGCCGCAGATGTGAGGATGAAATAGATTTTTATTCAGTCCCCATAAAAAATTAAATATTTTATATTGATGTTGAAAATTTTTGTTTTTGCCCCACCAAAGTCAACACAACCATATCTCGATGTTCGAATATCAGAATTCTGATATTCGACATGACTCAATATGCCCACATACATCACAAAATATGTCTCCGCCGATGTATTGTTGTAATAGATTTTTATTCATCAACCTTAATGTAATTTAATATTAAAAGTTGATGTAAAAAAAATTTAAATCCGGGGCCTTAAAAGTCGATATAGCCAAACACATCAAAATTCGAATATCAGGATTCTGATATTCAAGATAATCCTCCATATGACCCCATAAATCAAACCATATGTGGCCGCAGATGTGAGGATGAAATAGATTTTTATTCAGTCCCCATAAAAAATTAAATATTTTATATTGATGTTGAAAATTTTTGTTTTTGCCCCACCAAAGTCAACACAACCATATCTCGATGTTCGAATATCAGAATTCTGATATTCGACATGACTCAATATGCCCACATACATCACAAAATATGTCTCCGCCGATGCATTGTTGTAATAGATTTTTATTCATCAACCTTAATGTAATTTAATATTAAAAATTGATGTAAAAAATTTTCAATCCGGGGCCTTAAAAATCAATATAGCGAAACACATCAAAATACGAATATCAGGATTCTGATATTCAAGATAATACTCCATATGACCCCATATATCAAACCATATGTGGCCGCCGATGTGGGGATAAAGTAGATTTTTATTCAGTTCCCTGAAAAATTACTTAATATTTTATAGTGATGTAGAAAATTTTTCTTCTTGCCCCTCCAAAGTAAACAAAACCATATCTCGATGTTCGAATATCAGAATTCTGATATTCGACATGACTCAATGTGACCACATACATCACAAAATATGTGGCCGCCGATGTGGTGTTGTAATAGATTTTTATTTATCTCCCTTAATGTAATTTATTATTAAAAGTTGATGTAAAAAAAATTTAAATCCGGGGCCTTAAAAGTCGATATAGCCAAACACATCAAAATTCGAATATCAGGATTCTGATATTCAAGATTATCCTCCATATGACCCCATAAATCAAACCATATGTGTCCACAGATGTGAGAATAAAATAGATTTTTATTCAGTCCCCATAAAAAATTAAATATTTTATATTTATGTTGAAAATTTTTATTCTTGCCCCACCAAAGTCAACACAACCATATCTCGACGATCGAATATCAGAATTCTCATATTCGACATGACTCAATATGACCACATACATCACAAAATATGTGGCCGCCGATGTGGTGTAGTAATAGATTTTTATTTATGTAATGTAATTTATTATTAAAAATTGATGTAAAAAATTTTAAATCCGGGGCCTTAAAAATCAATATAGCGAAACACATCAAAATACGAATATCAGGATTCTGATATTCAAGATAATACTCCATATGACCCCATATATCAAACCATATGTGGCCGCCGATGTGGGGATAAAGTAGATTTTTATTCAGTTCCCTGAAAAATTACTTAATATTTTATAGTGATGTAGAAAATTTTTCTTCTTGCCCCTCCAAAGTAAACAAAACCATATCTCGATGTTCGAATATCAGAATTCTGATATTCGACATGACTCAATGTGACCACATACATCACAAAATATGTGGCCGCCGATGTGGTGTTGTAATAGATTTTTATTTATCTCCCTTAATGTAATTTATTATTAAAAATTGATGTAAAAAATTTTAAATCCGGGGCCTTAAAAATCAATATAGCGAAACACATCAAAATACGAATATCAGGATTCTGATATTCAAGATAATACTCCATATGACCCCATATATCAAACCATATGTGGCCGCCGATGTGGGGATAAAGTAGATTTTTATTCAGTTCCCTGAAAAATTACTTAATATTTTATAGTGATGTAGAAAATTTTTATTCTTGCCCCTCGAAAGTCAACAAAACCATATCTCGATGTTCGAATATCAGAATTCTGATATTCGACATAACTCAATATCACCACACAAATCACAAAATATGTGGCCGCTGATGTGGTGTTGTAATAGATTTTTATTCATCAACCTTAATGTAATTTAATATTAAAAGTTGATGTAAAAAAATTTAAATCCGGGGCCTTAAATGTCGATATAGCCAAACACATCAAAATTCGAATATCAGGATTCTGATATTCAAGATAATCCTCCATATGACCCCATAAATCAAACCATATGTGGCCGCAGATGTGAGGATGAAATAGATTTTTATTCAGTCCCCATAAAAAATTAAATATTTTATATTGATGTTGAAAATTTTAGTTTTTGCCCCTCCAAAGTCAACACAACCATATCTCGATGTTCGAATATCAGAATTCTGATATTCGACATGACTCAATATGCCCACATACATCACAAAATATGTGGCCGCCGATGTATTGTTGTAATAGATTTTTATTCATCAACCTTAATGTAATTTAATATTAAAAGTTGATGTAAAAAAATTTAAATCCGGGGCCTTAAAAGTCGATATAGCCAAACACATCAAAATTCGAATATCAGGATTCTGATATTCAAGATTATCCTCCATATGACCCCATAAATCAAACCATATGTGTCCACAGATGTGAGAATAAAATAGATTTTTATTCAGTCCCCATAAAAAATTAAATATTTTATATTTATGTTGAAAATTTTTATTCTTGCCCCACCAAAGTCAACACAACCATATCTCGACGATCGAATATCAGAATTCTGATATTCGACATGACTCAATATGACCACATACATCACAAAATATGTGGCCGCCGATGTGGTGTAGTAATAGATTTTTATTTATCTCCCTTAATGTAATTTATTATTAAAAATTGATGTAAAAAATTTTAAATCCGGGGCCTTAAAAATTGATATAGCGAAACACATCAAAATACGAATATCAGGATTCTGATATTCAAGATAATACTCCATATGACCCCATATATCAAACCATATGTGGCCGCCGATGTGGGGATAAAGTAGATTTTTATTCAGTTCCCTGAAAAATTACTTAATATTTTATAGTGATGTAGAAAATTTTTCTTCTTGCCCCTCCAAAGTAAACAAAACCATATCTCGATGTTCGAATATCAGAATTCTGATATTCGACATGACTCAATTTGACCACATACATCACAAAATATGTGGCCGCCGATGTGGTGTTGTAATAGATTTTTATTTATCTCCCTTAATGTAATTTATTATTAAAAATTGATGTAAAAAATTTTAAATCCGGGGCCTTAAAAATCAATATAGCGAAACACATCAAAATACGAATATCAGGATTCTGATATTCAAGATAATACTCCATATGACCCCATATATCAAACCATATGTGGCCGCCGATGTGGGGATAAAGTAGATTTTTATTCAGTTCCCTGAAAAATTACTTAATATTTTATAGTGATGTAGAAAATTTTTATTCTTGCCCCTCGAAAGTCAACAAAACCATATCTCGATGTTTGAATATCAGAATTCTGATATTCGACATAACTCAATATCACCACACAAATCACAAAATATGTGGCCGCTGATGTGGTGTTGTAATAGATTTTTATTCATCAACCTTAATGTAATTTAATATTAAAAGTTGATGTAAAAAAATTTAAATCCGGGGCCTTAAAAGTCGATATAGCCAAACACATCAAAATTCGAATATCAGGATTCTGATATTCAAGATAATCCTCCATATGACCCCATAAATCAAACCATATGTGGCCGCAGATGTGAGGATGAAATAGATTTTTATTCAGTCCCCATAAAAAATTAAATATTTTATATTGATGTTGAAAATTTTAGTTTTTGCCCCTCCAAAGTCAACACAACCATATCTCGACGATCGAATATCAGAATTCTGATGTTCGACATGACTCAATATGACCACATACATCACAAAATATGTGGCCGCCGATGTGGTGTAGTAATAGATTTTTATTTAGCTCCCTTAATGTAATTTATTATTAAAAATTGATGTAAAAAAATTTTTAATCCGGGGCCTTAAAAATTGATATAGCGAAACACATCAAAATACGAATATCAGGATTCCTATATTCAAGATAATACTCCATATGACCCCATATATTAAACCATATGTGGCCGCCGATGTGGGGACAAAGTAGATTTTTATTCAGTTCCCTGAAAAATTACTTAATATTTTATAGTGATGTAGAAAATTTTTATTCTTGCCCCTCCAAAGTCAACAAAACCATATCTCGATGTTCGAATATCAGAATTCTGATATTCGACATAACTCAATATCACCACACAAATCACAAAATATGTGGCCGCTGATGTGGTGTTGCAATAGATTTTTATTCATCAACCTTAATGTAATTTAATATTAAAAGTTGATGTAAAAAAATTTAAATCCGGGGCCTTAAAAGTCGATATAGCCAAACACATCAAAATTCGAATATCAGGATTCTGATATTCAAGATAATCCTCCATGTGACCCCATAAATCAAACCATATGTGGCCGCAGATGTGAGGATGAAATAGATTTTTATTCAGTCCCCATAAAAAATTAAATATTTTATATTGATGTTGAAAATTTTTGTTTTTGCCCCACCAAAGTCAACACAACCATATCTCGATGTTCGAATATCAGAATTCTGATATTCGACATGACTCAATATGCCCACATACATCACAAAATATGTCTCCGCCGATGTATTGTTGTAATAGATTTTTATTTATCAACCTTAATGTAATTTAATATTAAAAGTTGATGTAAAAAAAATTTAAATCTGTGGCCTTAAAAGTCGATATAGCCAAACACATCAAAATTCGAATATCAGGATTCTGATATTCAAGATAATCCTCCATATGACCCCATAAATCAAACCATATGTGGCCGCAGATGTGAGGATGAAATAGATTTTTATTCAGTCCCCATAAAAAATTAAATATTTTATATTGATGTTGAAAATTTTTGTTTTTGCCCCACCAAAGTCAACACAACCATATCTCGATGTTCGAATATCAGAATTCTGATATTCGACATGACTCAATATGCCCACATACATCACAAAATATGTCTCCGCCGATGCATTGTTGTAATAGATTTTTATTCATCAACCTTAATGTAATTTAATATTAAAAATTGATGTAAAAAATTTTCAATCCGGGGCCTTAAAAATCAATATAGCGAAACACATCAAAATACGAATATCAGGATTCTGATATTCAAGATAATACTCCATATGACCCCATATATCAAACCATATGTGGCCGCCGATGTGGGGATAAAGTAGATTTTTATTCAGTTCCCTGAAAAATTACTTAATATTTTATAGTGATGTAGAAAATTTTTCTTCTTGCCCCTCCAAAGTAAACAAAACCATATCTCGATGTTCGAATATCAGAATTCTGATATTCGACATGACTCAATGTGACCACATACATCACAAAATATGTGGCCGCCGATGTGGTGTTGTAATAGATTTTTATTTATCTCCCTTAATGTAATTTATTATTAAAAATTGATGTAAAAAATTTTAAATCCGGGGCCTTAAAAATCAATATAGCGAAACACATCAAAATACGAATATCAGGATTCTGATATTCAAGATAATACTCCATATGACCCCATATATCAAACCATATGTGGCCGCCGATGTGGGGATAAAGTAGATTTTTATTCAGTTCCCTGAAAAATTACTTAATATTTTATAGTGATGTAGAAAATTTTTATTCTTGCCCCTCGAAAGTCAACAAAACCATATCTCGATGTTCGAATATCAGAATTCTGATATTCGACATAACTCAATATCACCACACAAATCACAAAATATGTGGCCGCTGATGTGGTGTTGTAATAGATTTTTATTCATCAACCTTAATGTAATTTAATATTAAAAGTTGATGTAAAAAAATTTAAATCCGGGGCCTTAAATGTCGATATAGCCAAACACATCAAAATTCGAATATCAGGATTCTGATATTCAAGATAATCCTCCATATGACCCCATAAATCAAACCATATGTGGCCGCAGATGTGAGGATGAAATAGATTTTTATTCAGTCCCCATAAAAAATTAAATATTTTATATTGATGTTGAAAATTTTAGTTTTTGCCCCTCCAATGTCAACACAACCATATCTCGATGTTCGAATATCAGAATTCTGATATTCGACATGACTCAATATGCCCACATACATCACAAAATATGTGGCCGCCGATGTATTGTTGTAATAGATTTTTATTCATCAACCTTAATGTAATTTAATATTAAAAGTTGATGTAAAAAAATTTAAATCCGGGGCCTTAAAAGTCGATATAGCCAAACACATCAAAATTCGAATATCAGGATTCTGATATTCAAGATTATCCTCCATATGACCCCATAAATCAAACCATATGTGTCCACAGATGTGAGAATAAAATAGATTTTTATTCAGTCCCCATAAAAAATTAAATATTTTATATTTATGTTGAAAATTTTTATTCTTGCCCCACCAAAGTCAACACAACCATATCTCGACGATCGAATATCAGAATTCTGATATTCGACATGACTCAATATGACCACATACATCACAAAATATGTGGCCGCCGATGTGGTGTAGTAATAGATTTTTATTTATCTCCCTTAATGTAATTTATTATTAAAAATTGATGTAAAAAATTTTAAATCCGGGGCCTTAAAAATTGATAGAGCGAAACACATCAAAATACGAATATCAGGATTCTGATATTCAAGATAATACTCCATATGACCCCATATATCAAACCATATGTGGCCGCCGATGTGGGGATAAAGTAGATTTTTATTCAGTTCCCTGAAAAATTACTTAATATTTTATAGTGATGTAGAAAATTTTTCTTCTTGCCCCTCCAAAGTAAACAAAACCATATCTCGATGTTCGAATATCAGAATTCTGATATTCGACATGACTCAATGTGACCACATACATCACAAAATATGTGGCCGCCGATGTGGTGTTGTAATAGATTTTTATTTATCTCCCTTAATGTAATTTATTATTAAAAATTGATGTAAAAAATTTTAAATCCGGGGCCTTAAAAATCAATATAGCGAAACACATCAAAATACGAATATCAGGATTCTGATATTCAAGATAATACTCCATATGACCCCATATATCAAACCATATGTGGCCGCCGATGTGGGGATAAAGTAGATTTTTATTCAGTTCCCTGAAAAATTACTTAATATTTTATAGTGATGTAGAAAATTTTTATTCTTGCCCCTCGAAAGTCAACAAAACCATATCTCGATGTTCGAATATCAGAATTCTGATATTCGACATAACTCAATATCACCACACAAATCACAAAATATGTGGCCGCTGATGTGGTGTTGTAATAGATTTTTATTCATCAACCTTAATGTAATTTAATATTAAAAGTTGATGTAAAAAAATTTAAATCCGGGGCCTTAAATGTCGATATAGCCAAACACATCAAAATTCGAATATCAGGATTCTGATATTCAAGATAATCCTCCATATGACCCCATAAATCAAACCATATGTGGCCGCAGATGTGAGGATGAAATAGATTTTTATTCAGTCCCCATAAAAAATTAAATATTTTATATTGATGTTGAAAATTTTAGTTTTTGCCCCTCCAAAGTCAACACAACCATATCTCGATGTTCGAATATCAGAATTCTGATATTCGACATGACTCAATATGCCCACATACATCACAAAATATGTGGCCGCCGATGTATTGTTGTAATACATTTTTATTCATCAACCTTAATGTAATTTAATATTAAAAGTTGATGTAAAAAAATTTAAATCCGGGGCCTTAAAAGTCGATATAGCCAAACACATCAAAATTCGAATATCAGGATTCTGATATTCAAGATTATCCTCCATATGACCCCATAAATCAAACCATATGTGTCCACAGATGTGAGAATAAAATAGATTTTTATTCAGTCCCCATAAAAAATTAAATATTTTATATTTATGTTGAAAATTTTTATTCTTGCCCCACCAAAGTCAACACAACCATATCTCGACGATCGAATATCAGAATTCTGATATTCGACATGACTCAATATGACCACATACATCACAAAATATGTGGCCGCCGATGTGGTGTAGTAATAGATTTTTATTTATCTCCCTTAATGTAATTTATTATTAAAAATTGATGTAAAAAATTTTAAATCCGGGGCCTTAAAAATTGATAGAGCGAAACACATCAAAATACGAATATCAGGATTCTGATATTCAAGATAATACTCCATATGACCCCATATATCAAACCATATGTGGCCGCCGATGTGGGGATAAAGTAGATTTTTATTCAGTTCCCTGAAAAATTACTTAATATTTTATAGTGATGTAGAAAATTTTTATTCTTGCCCCTCGAAAGTCAACAAAACCATATCTCGATGTTCGAATATCAGAATTCTGATATTCGACATAACTCAATATCACCACACAAATCACAAAATATGTGGCCGCTGATGTGGTGTTGTAATAGATTTTTATTCATCAACCTTAATGTAATTTAATATTAAAAGTTGATGTAAAAAAATTTAAATCCGGGGCCTTAAATGTCGATATAGCCAAACACATCAAAATTCGAATATCAGGATTCTGATATTCAAGATAATCCTCCATATGACCCCATAAATCAAACCATATGTGGCCGCAGATGTGAGGATGAAATAGATTTTTATTCAGTCCCCATAAAAAATTAAATATTTTATATTGATGTTGAAAATTTTAGTTTTTGCCCCTCCAAAGTCAACACAACCATATCTCGATGTTCGAATATCAGAATTCTGATATTCGACATGACTCAATATGCCCACATACATCACAAAATATGTGGCCGCCGATGTATTGTTGTAATAGATTTTTATTCATCAACCTTAATGTAATTTAATATTAAAAGTTGATGTAAAAAAATTTAAATCCGGGGCCTTAAAAGTCGATATAGCCAAACACATCAAAATTCGAATATCAGGATTCTGATATTCAAGATTATCCTCCATATGACCCCATAAATCAAACCATATGTGTCCACAGATGTGAGAATAAAATAGATTTTTATTCAGTCCCCATAAAAAATTAAATATTTTATATTTATGTTGAAAATTTTTATTCTTGCCCCACCAAAGTCAACACAACCATATCTCGACGATCGAATATCAGAATTCTGATATTCGACATGACTCAATATGACCACATACATCACAAAATATGTGGCCGCCGATGTGGTGTAGTAATAGATTTTTATTTATCTCCCTTAATGTAATTTATTATTAAAAATTGATGTAAAAAATTTTAAATCCGGGGCCTTAAAAATTGATAGAGCGAAACACATCAAAATACGAATATCAGGATTCTGATATTCAAGATAATACTCCATATTACCCCATATATCAAACCATATGTGGCCGCCGATGTGGGGATAAAGTAGATTTTTATTCAGTTCCCTGAAAAATTACTTAATATTTTATAGTGATGTAGAAAATTTTTCTTCTTGCCCCTCCAAAGTAAACAAAACCATATCTCGATGTTCGAATATCAGAATTCTGATATTCGACATGACTCAATTTGACCACATACATCACAAAATATGTGGCCGCCGATGTGGTGTTGTAATAGATTTTTATTTATCTCCCTTAATGTAATTTATTATTAAAAATTGATGTAAAAAATTTTAAATCCGGGGCCTTAAAAATCAATATAGCGAAACACATCAAAATACGAATATCAGGATTCTGATATTCAAGATAATACTCCATATGACCCCATATATCAAACCATATGTGGCCGCCGATGTGGGGATAAAGTAGATTTTTATTCAGTTCCCTGAAAAATTACTTAATATTTTATAGTGATGTAGAAAATTTTTATTCTTGCCCCTCGAAAGTCAACAAAACCATATCTCGATGTTTGAATATCAGAATTCTGATATTCGACATAACTCAATATCACCACACAAATCACAAAATATGTGGCCGCTGATGTGGTGTTGTAATAGATTTTTATTCATCAACCTTAATGTAATTTAATATTAAAAGTTGATGTAAAAAAATTTAAATCCGGGGCCTTAAAAGTCGATATAGCAAAACACATCAAAATTCGAATATCAGGATTCTGATATTCAAGATAATCCTCCATATGACCCCATAAATCAAACCATATGTGGCCGCAGATGTGAGGATGAAATAGATTTTTATTCAGTCCCCATAAAAAATTAAATATTTTATATTGATGTTGAAAATTTTAGTTTTTGCCCCTCCAAAGTCAACACAACCATATCTCGACGATCGAATATCAGAATTCTGATGTTCGACATGACTCAATATGACCACATACATCACAAAATATGTGGCCGCCGATGTGGTGTAGTAATAGATTTTTATTTATCTCCCTTAATGTAATTTATTATTAAAAATTGATGTAAAAAAATTTTAAATCCGGGGCCTTAAAAATTGATATAGCGAAACACATCAAAATACGAATATCAGGATTCCTATATTCAAGATAATACTCCATATGACCCCATATATCAAACCATATGTGGCCGCCGATGTGGGGACAAAGTAGATTTTTATTCAGTTCCCTGAAAAATTACTTAATATTTTATAGTGATGTAGAAAATTTTTATTCTTGCCCCTCCAAAGTCAACAAAACAATATCTCGATGTTCGAATATCAGAATTCTGATATTCGACATAACTCAATATCACCACACAAATCACAAAATATGTGGCCGCTGATGTGGTGTTGCAATAGATTTTTATTCATCAACCTTAATGTAATTTAATATTAAAAGTTGATGTAAAAAAATTTAAATCCGGGGCCTTAAAAGTCGATATAGCCAAACACATCAAAATTCGAATATCAGGATTCTGATATTCAAGATAATCCTCCATATGACCCCATAAATCAAACCATATGTGGCCGCACATGTGAGGATGAAATAGATTTTTATTCAGTCCCCATAAAAAATTAAATATTTTATATTGATGTTGAAAATTTTTGTTTTTGCCCCACCAAAGTCAACACAACCATATCTCGATGTTCGAATATCAGAATTCTGATATTCGACATGACTCATGCCCACATACATCACAAAATATGTCTCCGCCGATGCATTGTTGTAATAGATTTTTATTCATCAACCTTAATGTAATTTAATATTAAAAATTGATGTAAAAAATTTTAAATCCGGGGCCTTAAAAATCAATATAGCGAAACACATCAAAATACGAATATCAGGATTCTGATATTCAAGATAATACTCCATATGACCCCATATATCAAACCATATGTGGCCGCCGATGTGGGGATAAAGTAGATTTTTATTCAGTTCCCTGAAAAATTACTTAATATTTTATAGTGATGTAGAAAATTTTTCTTCTTGCCCCTCCAAAGTAAACAAAACCATATCTCGATGTTCGAATATCAGAATTCTGATATTCGACATGACTCAATGTGACCACATACATCACAAAATATGTGGCCGCCGATGTGGTGTTGTAATAGATTTTTATTTATCTCCCTTAATGTAATTTATTATTAAAAATTGATGTAAAAAATTTTAAATCCGGGGCCTTAAAAATCAATATAGCGAAACACATCAAAATACGAATATCAGGATTCTGATATTCAAGATAATACTCCATATGACCCCATATATCAAACCATATGTGGCCGCCGATGTGGGGATAAAGTAGATTTTTATTCAGTTCCCTGAAAAATTACTTAATATTTTATAGTGATGTAGAAAAATTTTATTCTTGCCCCTCGAAAGTCAACAAAACCATATCTCGATGTTCGAATATCAGAATTCTGATATTCGACATAACTCAATATCACCACACAAATCACAAAATATGTGGCCGCTGATGTGGTGTTGTAATAGATTTTTATTCATCAACCTTAATGTAATTTAATATTAAAAGTTGATGTAAAAAAATTTAAATCCGGGGCCTTAAATGTCGATATAGCCAAACACATCAAAATTCGAATATCAGGATTCTGATATTCAAGATAATCCTCCATATGACCCCATAAATCAAACCATATGTGGCCGCAGATGTGAGGATGAAATAGATTTTTATTCAGTCCCCATAAAAAATTAAATATTTTATATTGATGTTGAAAATTTTAGTTTTTGCCCCTCCAAAGTCAACACAACCATATCTCGATGTTCGAATATCAGAATTCTGATATTCGACATGACTCAATATGCCCACATACATCACAAAATATGTGGCCGCCGATGTATTGTTGTAATAGATTTTTATTCATCAACCTTAATGTAATTTAATATTAAAAGTTGATGTAAAAAAATTTAAATCCGGGGCCTTAAAAGTCGATATAGCCAAACACATCAAAATTCGAATATCAGGATTCTGATATTCAAGATTATCCTCCATATGACCCCATAAATCAAACCATATGTGTCCACAGATGTGAGAATAAAATAGATTTTTATTCAGTCCCCATAAAAAATTAAATATTTTATATTTATGTTGAAAATTTTTATTCTTGCCCCACCAAAGTCAACACAACCATATCTCGACGATCGAATATCAGAATTCTGATATTCGACATGACTCAATATGACCACATACATCACAAAATATGTGGCCGCCGATGTGGTGTAGTAATAGATTTTTATTTATCTCCCTTAATGTAATTTATTATTAAAAATTGATGTAAAAAATTTTAAATCCGGGGCCTTAAAAATTGATAGAGCGAAACACATCAAAATACGAATATCAGGATTCTGATATTCAAGATAATACTCCATATGACCCCATATATCAAACCATATGTGGCCGCCGATGTGGGGATAAAGTAGATTTTTATTCAGTTCCCTGAAAAATTACTTAATATTTTATAGTGATGTAGAAAATTTTTATTCTTGCCCCTCGAAAGTCAACAAAACCATATCTCGATGTTCGAATATCAGAATTCTGATATTCGACATAACTCAATATCACCACACAAATCACAAAATATGTGGCCGCTGATGTGGTGTTGTAATAGATTTTTATTCATCAACCTTAATGTAATTTAATATTAAAAGTTGATGTAAAAAAATTTAAATCCGGGGCCTTAAATGTCGATATAGCCAAACACATCAAAATTCGAATATCAGGATTCTGATATTCAAGATAATCCTCCATATGACCCCATAAATCAAACCATATGTGGCCGCAGATGTGAGGATGAAATAGATTTTTATTCAGTCCCCATAAAAAATTAAATATTTTATATTGATGTTGAAAATTTTAGTTTTTGCCCCTCCAAAGTCAACACAACCATATCTCGATGTTCGAATATCAGAATTCTGATATTCGACATGACTCAATATGACCACATACATCACAAAATATGTGGCCGCCGATGTGGTGTAGTAATAGATTTTTATTTATCTCCCTTAATGTAATTTATTATTAAAAATTGATGTAAAAAATTTTAAATCCGGGGCCTTAAAAATTGATAGAGCGAAACACATCAAAATACGAATATCAGGATTCTGATATTCAAGATAATACTCCATATGACCCCATATATCAAACCATATGTGGCCGCCGATGTGGGGATAAAGTAGATTTTTATTCAGTTCCCTGAAAAATTACTTAATATTTTATAGTGATGTAGAAAATTTTTCTTCTTGCCCCTCCAAAGTAAACAAAACCATATCTCGATGTTCGAATATCAGAATTCTGATATTCGACATGACTCAATTTGACCACATACATCACAAAATATGTGGCCGCCGATGTGGTGTTGTAATAGATTTTTATTTATCTCCCTTAATGTAATTTATTATTAAAAATTGATGTAAAAAATTTTAAATCCGGGGCCTTAAATTCAATATAGCGAAACACATCAAAATACGAATATCAGGATTCTGATATTCAAGATAATACTCCATATGACCCCATATATCAAACCATATGTGGCCGCCGATGTGGGGATAAAGTAGATTTTTATTCAGTTCCCTGAAAAATTACTTAATATTTTATAGTGATGTAGAAAATTTTTATTCTTGCCCCTCGAAAGTCAACAAAACCATATCTCGATGTTTGAATATCAGAATTCTGATATTCGACATAACTCAATATCACCACACAAATCACAAAATATGTGGCCGCTGATGTGGTGTTGTAATAGATTTTTATTCATCAACCTTAATGTAATTTAATATTAAAAGTTGATGTAAAAAAATTTAAATCCGGGGCCTTAAAAGTCGATATAGCCAAACACATCAAAATTCGAATATCAGGATTCTGATATTCAATATAATCCTCCATATGACCCCATAAATCAAACCATATGTGGCCGCAGATGTGAGGATGAAATAGATTTTTATTCAGTCCCCATAAAAAATTAAATATTTTATATTGATGTTGAAAATTTTAGTTTTTGCCCCTCCAAAGTCAACACAACCATATCTCGACGATCGAATATCAGAATTCTGATGTTCGACATGACTCAATATGACCACATACATCACAAAATATGTGGCCGCCGATGTGGTGTAGTAATAGATTTTTATTTATCTCCCTTAATGTAATTTATTATTAAAAATTGATGTAAAAAAATTTTAAATCCGGGGCCTTAAAAATTGATATAGCGAAACACATCAAAATACGAATATCAGGATTCCTATATTCAAGATAATACTCCATATGACCCCATATATCAAACCATATGTGGCCGCCGATGTGGGGACAAAGTAGATTTTTATTCAGTTCCCTGAAAAATTACTTAATATTTTATAGTGATGTAGAAAATTTTTATTCTTGCCCCTCCAAAGTCAACAAAACCATATCTCGATGTTCGAATATCAGAATTCTGATATTCGACATAACTCAATATCACCACACAAATCACAAAATATGTGGCCGCTGATGTGGTGTTGCAATAGATTTTTATTCATCAACCTTAATGTAATTTAATATTAAAAGTTGATGTAAAAAAATTTAAATCCGGGGCCTTAAAAGTCGATATAGCCAAACACATCAAAATTCGAATATCAGGATTCTGATATTCAAGATAATCCTCCATATGACCCCATAAATCAAACCATATGTGGCCGCACATGTGAGGATGAAATAGATTTTTATTCAGTCCCCATAAAAAATTAAATATTTTATATTGATGTTGAAAATTTTTGTTTTTGCCCCACCAAAGTCAACACAACCATATCTCGATGTTCGAATATCAGAATTCTGATATTCGACATGACTCAATATGCCCACATACATCACAAAATATGTCTCCGCCGATGTATTGTTGTAATAGATTTTTATTCATCAACCTTAATGTAATTTAATATTAAAAGTTGATGTAAAAAAAATTTAAATCCGGGGCCTTAAAAGTCGATATAGCCAAACACATCAAAATTCGAATATCAGGATTCTGATATTCAAGATAATCCTCCATATGACCCCATAAATCAAACCATATGTGGCCGCAGATGTGAGGATGAAATAGATTTTTATTCAGTCCCCATAAAAAATTAAATATTTTATATTGATGTTGAAAATTTTTGTTTTTGCCCCACCAAAGTCAACCCAACCATATCTCGATGTTCGAATATCAGAATTCTGATATTCGACATGACTCAATATGCCCACATACATCACAAAATATGTCTCCGCCGATGTATTGTTGTAATAGATTTTTATTCATCAACCTTAATGTAATTTAATATTAAAAATTGATGTAAAAAATTTTAAATCCGGGGCCTTAAAAATCAATATAGCGAAACACATCAAAATACGAATATCAGGATTCTGATATTCAAGATAATACTCCATATGACCCCATATATCAAACCATATGTGGCCGCCGATGTGGGGATAAAGTAGATTTTTATTCAGTTCCCTGAAAAATTACTTAATATTTTATAGTGATGTAGAAAATTTTTCTTCTTGCCCCTCCAAAGTAAACAAAACCATATCTCGATGTTCGAATATCAGAATTCTGATATTCGACATGACTCAATGTGACCACATACATCACAAAATATGTGGCCGCCGATGTGGTGTTGTAATAGATTTTTATTTATCTCCCTTAATGTAATTTATTATTAAAAATTGATGTAAAAAATTTTAAATCCGGGGCCTTAAAAATCAATATAGCGAAACACATCAAAATACGAATATCAGGATTCTGATATTCAAGATAATACTCCATATGACCCCATATATCAAACCATATGTGGCCGCCGATGTGGGGATAAAGTAGATTTTTATTCAGTTCCCTGAAAAATTACTTAATATTTTATAGTGATGTAGAAAATTTTTATTCTTGCCCCTCGAAAGTCAACAAAACCATATCTCGATGTTCGAATATCAGAATTCTGATATTCGACATGACTCAATATGCCCACATACATCACAAAATATGTGGCCGCCGATGTATTGTTGTAATAGATTTTTATTCATCAACCTTAATGTAATTTAATATTAAAAGTTGATGTAAAAAAATTTAAATCCGGGGCCTTAAAAGTCGATATAGCCAAACACATCAAAATTCGAATATCAGGATTCTGATATTCAAGATAATCCTCCATATGACCCCATAAATCAAACCATATGTGGCCGCAGATGTGAGGATGAAATAGATTTTTATTCAGTCCCCATAAAAAATTAAATATTTTATATTGATGTTGAAAATTTTAGTTTTTGCCCCTCCAAAGTCAACACAACCATATCTCGATGTTCGAATATCAGAATTCTGATATTCGACATGACTCAATATGCCCACATACATCACAAAATATGTGGCCGCCGATGTATTGTTGTAATAGATTTTTATTCATCAACCTTAATGTAATTTAATATTAAAAGTTGATGTAAAAAAATTTAAATCCGGGGCCTTAAAAGTCGATATAGCCAAACACATCAAAATTCGAATATCAGGATTCTGATATTCAAGATTATCCTCCATATGACCCCATAAATCAAACCATATGTGTCCACAGATGTGAGAATAAAATAGATTTTTATTCAGTCCCCATAAAAAATTAAATATTTTATATTTATGTTGAAAATTTTTATTCTTGCCCCACCAAAGTCAACACAACCATATCTCGACGATCGAATATCAGAATTCTGATATTCGACATGACTCAATATGACCACATACATCACAAAATATGTGGCCGCCGATGTGGTGTAGTAATAGATTTTTATTTATCTCCCTTAATGTAATTTATTATTAAAAATTGATGTAAAAAATTTTAAATCCGGGGCCTTAAAAATTGATAGAGCGAAACACATCAAAATACGAATATCAGGATTCTGATATTCAAGATAATACTCCATATGACCCCATATATCAAACCATATGTGGCCGCCGATGTGGGGATAAAGTAGATTTTTATTCAGTTCCCTGAAAAATTACTTAATATTTTATAGTGATGTAGAAAATTTTTATTCTTGCCCCTCGAAAGTCAACAAAACCATATCTCGATGTTCGAATATCAGAATTCTGATATTCGACATAACTCAATATCACCACACAAATCACAAAATATGTGGCCGCTGATGTGGTGTTGTAATAGATTTTTATTCATCAACCTTAATGTAATTTAATATTAAAAGTTGATGTAAAAAAATTTAAATCCGGGGCCTTAAATGTCGATATAGCCAAACACATCAAAATTCGAATATCAGGATTCTGATATTCAAGATAATCCTCCATATGACCCCATAAATCAAACCATATGTGGCCGCAGATGTGAGGATGAAATAGATTTTTATTCAGTCCCCATAAAAAATTAAATATTTTATATTGATGTTGAAAATTTTAGTTTTTGCCCCTCCAAAGTCAACACAACCATATCTCGATGTTCGAATATCAGAATTCTGATATTCGACATGACTCAATATGACCACATACATCACAAAATATGTGGCCGCCGATGTGGTGTAGTAATAGATTTTTATTTATCTCCCTTAATGTAATTTATTATTAAAAATTGATGTAAAAAATTTTAAATCCGGGGCCTTAAAAATTGATAGAGCGAAACACATCAAAATACGAATATCAGGATTCTGATATTCAAGATAATACTCCATATGACCCCATATATCAAACCATATGTGGCCGCCGATGTGGGGATAAAGTAGATTTTTATTCAGTTCCCTGAAAAATTACTTAATATTTTATAGTGATGTAGAAAATTTTTCTTCTTGCCCCTCCAAAGTAAACAAAACCATATCTCGATGTTCGAATATCAGAATTCTGATATTCGACATGACTCAATTTGACCACATACATCACAAAATATGTGGCCGCCGATGTGGTGTTGTAATAGATTTTTATTTATCTCCCTTAATGTAATTTATTATTAAAAATTGATGTAAAAAATTTTAAATCCGGGGCCTTAAATTCAATATAGCGAAACACATCAAAATACGAATATCAGGATTCTGATATTCAAGATAATACTCCATATGACCCCATATATCAAACCATATGTGGCCGCCGATGTGGGGATAAAGTAGATTTTTATTCAGTTCCCTGAAAAATTACTTAATATTTTATAGTGATGTAGAAAATTTTTATTCTTGCCCCTCGAAAGTCAACAAAACCATATCTCGATGTTTGAATATCAGAATTCTGATATTCGACATAACTCAATATCACCACACAAATCACAAAATATGTGGCCGCTGATGTGGTGTTGTAATAGATTTTTATTCATCAACCTTAATGTAATTTAATATTAAAAGTTGATGTAAAAAAATTTAAATCCGGGGCCTTAAAAGTCGATATAGCCAAACACATCAAAATTCGAATATCAGGATTCTGATATTCAATATAATCCTCCATATGACCCCATAAATCAAACCATATGTGGCCGCAGATGTGAGGATGAAATAGATTTTTATTCAGTCCCCATAAAAAATTAAATATTTTATATTGATGTTGAAAATTTTAGTTTTTGCCCCTCCAAAGTCAACACAACCATATCTCGACGATCGAATATCAGAATTCTGATGTTCGACATGACTCAATATGACCACATACATCACAAAATATGTGGCCGCCGATGTGGTGTAGTAATAGATTTTTATTTATCTCCCTTAATGTAATTTATTATTAAAAATTGATGTAAAAAAATTTTAAATCCGGGGCCTTAAAAATTGATATAGCGAAACACATCAAAATACGAATATCAGGATTCCTATATTCAAGATAATACTCCATATGACCCCATATATCAAACCATATGTGGCCGCCGATGTGGGGACAAAGTAGATTTTTATTCAGTTCCCTGAAAAATTACTTAATATTTTATAGTGATGTAGAAAATTTTTATTCTTGCCCCTCCAAAGTCAATAAAACCATATCTCGATGTTCGAATATCAGAATTCTGATATTCGACATAACTCAATATCACCACACAAATCACAAAATATGTGGCCGCTGATGTGGTGTTGCAATAGATTTTTATTCATCAACCTTAATGTAATTTAATATTAAAAGTTGATGTAAAAAAATTTAAATCCGGGGCCTTAAAAGTCGATATAGCCAAACACATCAAAATTCGAATATCAGGATTCTGATATTCAAGATAATCCTCCATATGACCCCATAAATCAAACCATATGTGGCCGCACATGTGAGGATGAAATAGATTTTTATTCAGTCCCCATAAAAAATTAAATATTTTATATTGATGTTGAAAATTTTTGTTTTTGCCCCACCAAAGTCAACACAACCATATCTCGATGTTCGAATATCAGAATTCTGATATTCGACATGACTCAATATGCCCACATACATCACAAAATATGTCTCCGCCGATGTATTGTTGTAATAGATTTTTATTCATCAACCTTAATGTAATTTAATATTAAAAGTTGATGTAAAAAAAATTTAAATCCGGGGCCTTAAAAGTCGATATAGCCAAACACATCAAAATTCGAATATCAGGATTCTGATATTCAAGATAATCCTCCATATGACCCCATAAATCAAACCATATGTGGCCGCAGATGTGAGGATGAAATAGATTTTTATTCAGTCCCCATAAAAAATTAAATATTTTATATTGATGTTGAAAATTTTTGTTTTTGCCCCACCAAAGTCAACACAACCATATCTCGATGTTCGAATATCAGAATTCTGATATTCGACATGACTCAATATGCCCACATACATCACAAAATATGTCTCCGCCGATGTATTGTTGTAATAGATTTTTATTCATCAACCTTAATGTAATTTAATATTAAAAATTGATGTAAAAAATTTTAAATCCGGGGCCTTAAAAATCAATATAGCGAAACACATCAAAATACGAATATCAGGATTCTGATATTCAAGATAATACTCCATATGACCCCATATATCAAACCATATGTGGCCGCCGATGTGGGGATAAAGTAGATTTTTATTCAGTTCCCTGAAAAATTACTTAATATTTTATAGTGATGTAGAAAATTTTTCTTCTTGCCCCTCCAAAGTAAACAAAACCATATCTCGATGTTCGAATATCAGAATTCTGATATTCGACATGACTCAATGTGACCACATACATCACAAAATATGTGGCCGCCGATGTGGAGTTGTAATAGATTTTTATTTATCTCCCTTAATGTAATTTATTATTAAAAATTGATGTAAAAAATTTTAAATCCGGGGCCTTAAAAATCAATATAGCGAAACACATCAAAATACGAATATCAGGATTCTGATATTCAAGATAATACTCCATATGACCCCATATATCAAACCATATGTGGCCGCCGATGTGGGGATAAAGTAGATTTTTATTCAGTTCCCTAAAAAATTACTTAATATTTTATAGTGATGTAGAAAATTTTTATTCTTGCCCCTCGAAAGTCAACAAAACCATATCTCGATGTTCGAATATCAGAATTCTGATATTCGACATAACTCAATATCACCACACAAATCACAAAATATGTGGCCGCTGATGTGGTGTTGTAATAGATTTTTATTCATCAACCTTAATGTAATTTAATATTAAAAGTTGATGTAAAAAAATTTAAATCCGGGGCCTTAAATGTCGATATAGCCAAACACATCAAAATTCGAATATCAGGATTCTGATATTCATGATAATCCTCCATATGACCCCATAAATCAAACCATATGTGGCCGCAGATGTGAGGATGAAATAGATTTTTATTCAGTCCCCATAAAAAATTAAATATTTTATATTGATGTTGAAAATTTTAGTTTTTGCCCCTCCAAAGTCAACACAACCATATCTCGATGTTCGAATATCAGAATTCTGATATTCGACATGACTCAATATGCCCACATACATCACAAAATATGTGGCCGCCGATGTATTGTTGTAATAGATTTTTATTCATCAACCTTAATGTAATTTAATATTAAAAGTTGATGTAAAAAAATTTAAATCCGGGGCCTTAAAAGTCGATATAGCCAAACACATCAAAATTCGAATATCAGGATTCTGATATTCAAGATTATCCTCCATATGACCCCATAAATCAAACCATATGTGTCCACAGATGTGAGAATAAAATAGATTTTTATTCAGTCCCCATAAAAAATTAAATATTTTATATTTATGTTGAAAATTTTTATTCTTGCCCCACCAAAGTCAACACAACCATATCTCGACGATCAAATATCAGAATTCTGATATTCGACATGACTCAATATGACCACATACATCACAAAATATGTGGCCGCCGATGTGGTGTAGTAATAGATTTTTATTTATCTCCCTTAATGTAATTTATTATTAAAAATTGATGTAAAAAATTTTAAATAAGGGGCCTTAAAAATTGATATAGCGAAACACATCAAAATACGAATATCAGGATTCTGATATTCAAGATAATACTCCATATGACCCCATATATCAAACCATATGTGGCCGCCGATGAGGGGATAAAGTAGATTTTTATTCAGTTCCCTGAAAAATTACTTAATATTTTATAGTGATGTAGAAAATATTTATTCTTGCCCCTCCAAAGTCAACAAAACCATATCTCGATGTTCGAATATCAGAATTCTGATATTCGACATAACTCAATATCACCACACAAATCACAAAATATGTGGCCGCTGATGTGGTGTTGTAATAGATTTTTATTCATCAACCTTAATGTAATTTAATATTAAAAGTTGATGTAAAAAAATTTAAATCCAGGGCCGTAAAAGTCGATATAGCCAAACACATCAAAATTCGAATATCAGGATTCTGATATTCAAGATAATCCTCCATATGACCCCATAAATCAAACCATATGTGGCCGCAGATGTGAGGATAAAATAGATTTTTATTCAGTCCCCATAAAAAATTAAATATTTTATATTGATGTTGAAAATTTTTGTTTTTGCCCCACCAAAGTCAACACAACCATATCTCGATGTTCGAATATCAGAATTCTGATATTCGACATGACTCAATATGACCACATACATCACAAAATATGTGGCCGCCGATGTTTTGTTGTAATAGATTTTTATTCATCAACCTTAAAGTAATTTAATATTAAAAGTTGATGTAAAAAAATTTAAATCCGTGGCCTTAAAAGTCGATATAGCCAAACACATCAAAATTCGAATATCAGGATTCTGATATTCAAGATAATCCTCCATATGACCCCATAAATCAAACCATATGTGGCCGCCGATGTGGGGTTCAAATAGATTTTTATTCAGTCCATATAAAAATTACTTAATATTTTATAGTGATGTAGAAAATTTTTATTCTTGCCCCTCCAAAGTCAACAAAACCATATCTCGATGTTCGAATATCAGAATTCAGATATTCGACATGATTCAATATGACCACATACATCACAAAATATGTGGCCGCCGATGTGGTGTTATAATAGATTTTTATTTATCTCCCTTAATGTAATTTATTATTAAAAATTGATGTAAAAAATTTTAAATCCGTGGCCTTAAAAATCGATATAGCGAAACACATCAAAATTCGAATATCAGGATTCTGATATTCAAGATAATACTCCATATGACCCCATATATCAAACCATATGTGGCCGCCGATGTGGGGATAAAGTAGATTTTTATTCAGTTCCCTGAAAAATTACTTAATATTTTATAGTGATGTAGAAAATTTTTATTCTTGCCCCTCCAAAGTCAACAAAACCATATCTCGATGTTCGAATATCAGAATTCTGATATTCGACATAACTCAATATCACCACACAAATCACAAAATATGTGGCCGCTGATGTGGTGTTGTAATAGATTTTTATTCATCAACCTTAATGTAATTTAATATTAAAAGTTGATGAAAAAAATTTAAATCCGGGGCCTTAAAAGTCGATATAGCCAAACACATCAAAATTCCAATATCGGGATTCTGATATTCAAGATTATCCTCCATATGACCCCATAAATCAAACCATATGTGGCCACAGATGTGAGGATAAAATAGATTTTTATTCAGTCCCCATAATAAAATTAAATATTTTATATTGATGTTGAAAATTTTTGTTCTTGCCCCACCAAAGTCAACACAACAATATCTCGATGTTCGAATATCAGAATTCTGATATTCGACATAACTCAATATGACCACATACATCACAAAATATATGGCCGCCGATGTGGTGTTATAATATATTTTTATTTATCTCCCTTAATGTAATTTATTATTAAAAATTGATGTAAAAAATTTTTAATCCGTGGCCTTAAAAATCGATATAGCGAAACACATCAAAATTCGAATATCAGGATTCTGATATTCAAGATAATACTCCATATGACCCCATATATCAAACCATATGTGGCCGCCGATGTGGGGATAAAGTAGATTTTTATTCAGTTCCCTGAAAAATTACTTAATATTTTATAGTGATGTAGAAAATTTTAATTCTTGCCCCTCCAAAGTCAACAAAACCATATCTCTATGTTCGAATATACGAATTCTGATATTCGACATAACTCAATATCACCACACAAATCACAAAATATGTGGCCGCTGTTGTGGTGTTGTAATAGATTTTTATTCATCAACCTTAATGTAATTTAAAATTAAAAGTTGATGAAAAAAATTTAAATCCGGGGCCTTAAAAGTCGATATAGCCAAACACATCAAAATTCCAAGATCGGGATTCTGATATTCAAGATAATACTCCATATGACCCCATATATCAAACCATATGTGGCCGCCGATGTGGGGATAAAGTAGATTTTTATTCAGTCCCCTGAAAAATTACTTAACATTTTATAGTGATGTAGAAAATTTTTATTCTTGCCCCTCCAAATTCAACAAAACCATATCTCGATGTTCGAATATCAGAATTCAGATATTCGACATGATTCAATATGACCACATACATCACAGAATATGCGGCCGCCGATGTGGTGTTATAATGGATTTTGATCCACCCCCCTTAATGATTTTTTAATATTAAAAGTTGACGTAAAAAATTTTAAATTCGGGGCCTTAAAAGTCGATATAGTCAAACACATCAAAATTCGAATATCAGGATTCTGATATTCAAGATTATCCTTCATATGACCCCATAAATCAAACCATATGTGGCCATAGATGTGAGGATAAAATAGATTTTTATTCAGTCCCCATAAAAAATTAAATATTTTATATTGATGTTGAAAATTTTTGTTCTTGCTCCACCAAAGTCAACACAACAATATCTCGATGTTCGAATATCAGAATTCTGATATTCGACATGACTCAATATGACCACATACATCACAAAATATGTGGCCTCCGATGTGGTGTTGTAATAGATTTTTATTTATCTCCCTTAATGTAATTTATTATTATAAATTGATGTAAAAAAATTTAAATCCGGGGCCTTAAAAGTCGATATAGCCAAACACATCAAAATTCGAATATCAGGATTCTGATATTCAAGCTTATCCTCCATATGACCCCATAAATCAAACCATATGTGGCCGCCGATGTGGGGATCAAATAGATTTTTATTCAGTCCCCATAAAAATTACTTAATATTTTATAGTGATGTAGAAAATTTTTATTTTTGCCCCTCCAAAGTCAACAAAACCATATCTCGATGTTCGAATATCAGAATTCAGATATACGACATGATTCAATATGACCACATACATCACAAAATATGTGGCCGCCGATGTGGTGCTGTAATGGATTTTGATCCATCCCCCTTAATGATTTTTTAATATTAAAAGTTGATGTAAAAAATTTTAAATCCGGGGCCTTAAAAATCGATATAGCGAAACACATCAAAATTCGAATATCAGGATTCTGATATTCAAGATAATTCTCCATATGACCCCATAAATCAAACCATATGTGGCCGCAGATATGAGGCTAAAATAGATTTTTATTCAGTCCCCATAAAAAATTAAATATTTTATATTGATATTGAAAATTTTTATTCTTGCCCCACCAAAGTCAACACAACCAAATCTCGGTGTTCGAATATCAGAATTCTGATATTCGACATGACTCAATATGACCACCTACATCACAAAATATGTGGCCGCTGATGTGGTGTTGTAATAGATTTTTATTCATCAAACTTAATGTAATTTAATATTAAAAGTTGATGTAAAAAAATTTAAATCCGGGGCCTTAAAAGTCGATATAGCCAAACACATCAAAATTCGAATATCAGGATTCTGATATTCAAGATTATCCTCCATATGACCCCATAAATCAAACCATATGTGTCCACAGATGTGAGAATAAAATAGATTTTTATTCAGTCCCCATAAAAAATTAAATATTTTATATTTATGTTGAAAATTTTTATTCTTGCCCCACCAAAGTCAACACAACCATATCTCGACGATCGAATATCAGAATTCTGATATTCGACATGACTCAATATGACCACATACATCACAAAATATGTGGCCGCCGATGTGGTGTAGTAATAGATTTTTATTTATCTCCCTTAATGTAATTTATTATTAAAAATTGATGTAAAAAATTTTAAATCCGGGGCCTTAAAAATTGATATAGCGAAACACATCAAAATACGAATATCAGGATTCTGATATTCAAGATAATACTCCATAAGACCCCATATATCAAACCATATGTGGCCGCCGATGTGGGGATAAAGTAGATTTTTATTCAGTTCCCTGAAAAATTACTTAATATTTTATAGTGATGTAGAAAATATTTATTCTTGCCCCTCCAAAGTCAACAAAACCATATCTCGATGTTCGAATATCAGAATTCTGATATTCGACATAACTCAATATCACCACACAAATCACAAAATATGTGGCCGCTGATGTGGTGTTGTAATAGATTTTTATTCATCAACCTTAATGTAATTTAATATTAAAAGTTGATGTAAAAAAATTTAAATCCGGGGCCTTAAAAGTCGATATAGCCAAACACATTAAAATTCGAATATCAGGATTCTGATATTCAAGATAATACTCCATATGACCCCATTTATCAAACCATATGTGGCCGCCGAGTTGGGGATAAAGTAGATTTTTATTCAGTTCCCTGAAAAATTACTTAATATTTTATAGTGATGTAGAAAATTTTTATTCTTGCCCCTCCAAAGTCAACAAAACCATATCTCGATGTTCGAATATCAGAATTCTGATATTCGACATAACTCAATATCACCACACAAATCACAAAATATGTGGCCGCTGATGTGGTGTTGTAATAGATTTTTATTCATCAACCTTAATGTAATTTAATATTAAAAGTTGATGTAAAAAAATTTAAATCCGGGGCCTTAAAAGTCGATATAGCCAAACACATCAAAATTCCAATATCGGGATTCTGATATTCAAGATTATCCTCCATATGGACCCATAAATCAAACCATATGTGGCCACAGATGTGAGGATAAAATAGATTTTTATTCAGTCCCCGTAATAAAATTAAATATTTTATATTGATGTTGAAAATTTTTGTTCTTGCCCCACCAAAGTCAACACAACAATATCTCGATGTTCGAATATCAGAATTCTGATATTCGAGATAACTCAATATGACCACATACATCACAAAATATATGGCCGCCGATGTGGTGTTATAATAGATTTTTATTTATCTCCCTTAATGTAATTTATTATTAAAAATTGATGTAAAAAATTTTTAATCCGTGGCCTTAAAAATCGATATAGCGAAACACATCAAAATTCGAATATCAGGATTCTGATATTCAAGATAATACTCCATATGACCCCATATATCAAACCATATGTGGCCGCCGATGTGGGGATAAAGTAGATTTTTATTCAGTTCCCTGAAAAATTACTTAATATTTTATAGTGATGTAGAAAATTTTTATTCTTGCCCCTCCAAAGTCAACAAAACCATATCTCTATGTTCGAATATCAGAATTCTGATATTCGACATAACTCAATATCACCACACAAATCACAAAATATGTGGCCGCTGTTGAGGTGTTGTAATAGATTTTTATTCATCAACCTTAATGTAATTTAATATTAAAAGTTGATGAAAAAAATTTAAATCCGGGGCCTTAAAAGTCGATATAGCCAAACACATCAAAATTCGAATATCAGGATTCTGATATTCAAGATAATACTCCATATGACCCCATATATCAAACCATATGTGGCCGCCGATGTGGGGATAAAGTAGGTTTTTATTCAGTCCCCTGAAAAATTACTTAATATTTTATAGTGATGTAGAAAATTTTTATTCTTGCCCCTCCAAATTCAACAAAACCATATCTCGATGTTCGAATATCGGAATTCAGATATTCGACATGATTCAATATGACCACATACATCACAGAATATGCGGCCGCCAATTTGGTGTTATAATGGATTTTTATCCACCCCCCTTAATGATTTTTTAATAATAAAAGTTGACGTAAAAAATTTTAAATTCGGGGCCTTAAAAGTCGATATAGCCAAACACATCAAAATTCGAATATCAGGATTCTGATATTCAAGATTATCCTTCATATGACCCCATAAATCAAACCATATGTGGCCACAGATGTGAGGATAAAATAGATTTTTATTCAGTCCCCATAAAAAATTAAATATTTTATATTGATGTTGAAAATTTTTGTTCTTGCTCCACCAAAGTCAACACAACAATATCTCGATGTTCGAATATCAGAATTCTGATATTCGACATGACTCAATATGACCACATACATCACAAAATATGTGGCCTCCGATGTGGTGTTGTAATAGATTTTTATTTATCTCCCTTAATGTAATTTATTATTATAAATTGATGTAAAAAAAATTAAATCCGGGGCCTTAAAAGTCGATATAGCCAAACACATCAAAATTCGAATATCAGGATTCTGATATTCAAGCTTATCCTCCATATGACCCCAAAAATCAAACCGTATGTGGCCGCCGATGTGGGGATCAAATAGATTTTTATTCAGTCCCAATAAAAATTACTTAATATTTTATAGTGATGTACAAAATTTTTATTTTTGCCCCTCCAAAGTCAACAAAACCATATCTCGATGTTCGAATATCAGAATTCAGATATACGACATGATTCAATATGACCACATACATCACAAAATATGTGGCCGCCGATGTGGTGCTGTAATGGATTTTGATCCATCCCCCTTAATGATTTTTTAATATTAAAAGTTGATGTAAAAAATTTTAAATCCGGGGCCTTAAAAATCGATATAGCGAAACACATCAAAATTCGAATATCAGGATTCTGATATTCAAGATAATTCTCCATATTTGACCCCATAAATCAAACCATATGTGGCCGCAGATATGAGGCTAAAATAGATTTTTATTCAGTCCCCATAAAAAATTAAATATTTTATATTGATATTGAAAATTTTTATTCTTGCCCCACCAAAGTCAACACAACCAAATCTCGGTGTTCGAATATCAGAATTCTGATATTCGACATGACTCAATATGACCACCTACATCACAAAATATGTGGCCGCTGATGTGGTGTTGTAATAGATTTTTATTCATCAACCTTAATGTAATTTAATATTAAAAGTTGATGTAAAAAAATTTAAATCCGTGGCCTTAAAAGTAGATATAGCCAAACACATCAAAATTCGAATATCAGGATTCTGATATTCAAAATAATACTCCATATGACCCCATATATCAAACCATATGTGGCCGCCGATGTGGGGATAAAGTAGATTTTTATTCAGTCCCCATAAAAAATTACTTAATATTTTATAGTGATGTAGAAAATATTTATTCTTGCCACTCCAAAGTCAACAAAACCATATCTCGATGTTCGAATATCAGAATTCTGATATTCGACATAACTCAATATCACCACACAAATCACAAAATATGTGGCCGCTGTTGAGGTGTTGTAATAGATTTTTATTCATCAACCTTAATGTAATTTAATATTAAAAGTTGATGAAAAAAATTTAAATCCGGGGCCTTAAAAGTCGATATAGCCAAACACATCAAAATTCGAATATCAGGATTCTGATATTCAAGATAATACTCCATATGACCCCATATATCAAACCATATGTGGCCGCCGATGTGGGGATAAAGTAGGTTTTTATTCAGTCCCCTGAAAAATTACTTAATATTTTATAGTGATGTAGAAAATTTTTATTCTTGCCCCTCCAAATTCAACAAAACCATATCTCGATGTTCGAATATCGGAATTCAGATATTCGACATGATTCAATATGACCACATACATCACAGAATATGCGGCCGCCGATTTGGTGTTATAATGGATTTTTATCCACCCCCCTTAATGATTTTTTAATAATAAAAGTTGACGTAAAAAATTTTAAATTCGGGGCCTTAAAAGTCGATATAGCCAAACACATCAAAATTCGAATATCAGGATTCTGATATTCAAGATTATCCTTCATATGACCCCATAAATCAAACCATATGTGGCCACAGATGTGAGGATAAAATAGATTTTTATTCAGTCCCCATAAAAAATTAAATATTTTATATTGATGTTGAAAATTTTTGTTCTTGCTCCACCAAAGTCAACACAACAATATCTCGATGTTCGAATATCAGAATTCTGATATTCGACATGACTCAATATGACCACATACATCACAAAATATGTGGCCTCCGATGTGGTGTTGTAATAGATTTTTATTTATCTCCCTTAATGTAATTTATTATTATAAATTGATGTAAAAAAAATTAAATCCGGGGCCTTAAAAGTCGATATAGCCAAACACATCAAAATTCGAATATCAGGATTCTGATATTCAAGCTTATCCTCCATATGACCCCAAAAATCAAACCGTATGTGGCCGCCGATGTGGGGATCAAATAGATTTTTATTCAGTCCCAATAAAAATTACTTAATATTTTATAGTGATGTACAAAATTTTTATTTTTGCCCCTCCAAAGTCAACAAAACCATATCTCGATGTTCGAATATCAGAATTCAGATATACGACATGATTCAATATGACCACATACATCACAAAATATGTGGCCGCCGATGTGGTGCTGTAATGGATTTTGATCCATCCCCCTTAATGATTTTTTAATATTAAAAGTTGATGTAAAAAATTTTAAATCCGGGGCCTTAAAAATCGATATAGCGAAACACATCAAAATTCGAATATCAGGATTCTGATATTCAAGATAATTCTCCATATTTGACCCCATAAATCAAACCATATGTGGCCGCAGATATGAGGCTAAAATAGATTTTTATTCAGTCCCCATAAAAAATTAAATATTTTATATTGATATTGAAAATTTTTATTCTTGCCCCACCAAAGTCAACACAACCAAATCTCGGTGTTCGAATATCAGAATTCTGATATTCGACATGACTCAATATGACCACCTACATCACAAAATATGTGGCCGCTGATGTGGTGTTGTAATAGATTTTTATTCATCAACCTTAATGTAATTTAATATTAAAAGTTGATGTAAAAAAATTTAAATCCGTGGCCTTAAAAGTCGATATAGCCAAACACATCAAAATTCGAATATCAGGATTCTGATATTCAAGATAATACTCCATATGACCCCATATATCAAACCATATGTGGCCGCCGATGTGGGGATAAAGTAGATTTTTATTCAGTCCCCATAAAAAATTACTTAATATTTTATAGTGATGTAGAAAATATTTATTCTTGCCACTCCAAAGTCAACAAAACCATATCTCGATGTTCGAATATCAGAATTCTGATATTCGACATAACTCAATATCACCACACAAATCACAAAATATGTGGCCGCTGATGTGGTGTTGCAATAGATTTTTATTCATCAACCTTAATGTAATTTAATATTAAAAGTTGATGTAAAAAAATTTAAATCCGGGGCCTTAAAAGTCGATATAGCCAAACACATCAAAATTCGAATATCAGGATTCTGATATTCAAGATAATCCTCCATATGACCCCATAAATCAAACCATATGTGGCCGCAGATGTGAGGATGAAATAGATTTTTATTCAGTCCCCATAAAAAATTAAATATTTTATATTGATGTTGAAAATTTTTGTTTTTGCCCCACCAAAGTCAACACAACCATATCTCGATGTTCGAATATCAGAATTCTGATATTCGACATGACTCAATATGCCCACATACATCACAAAATATGTCTCCGCCGATGTATTGTTGTAATAGATTTTTATTCATCAACCTTAATGTAATTTAATATTAAAAGTTGATGTAAAAAAAATTTAAATCCGGGGCCTTAAAAGTCGATATAGCCAAACACATCAAAATTCGAATATCAGGATTCTGATATTCAAGATAATCCTCCATATGACCCCATAAATCAAACCATATGTGGCCGCAGATGTGAGGATGAAATAGATTTTTATTCAGTCCCCATAAAAAATTAAATATTTTATATTGATGTTGAAAATTTTTGTTTTTGCCCCACCAAAGTCAACACAACCATATCTCGATGTTCGAATATCAGAATTCTGATATTCGACATGACTCAATATGCCCACATACATCACAAAATATGTCTCCGCCGATGTATTGTTGTAATAGATTTTTATTCATCAACCTTAATGTAATTTAATATTAAAAATTGATGTAAAAAATTTTAAATCCGGGGCCTTAAAAATCAATATAGCGAAACACATCAAAATACGAATATCAGGATTCTGATATTCAAGATAATACTCCATATGACCCCATATATCAAACCATATGTGGCCGCCGATGTGGGGATAAAGTAGATTTTTATTCAGTTCCCTGAAAAATTACTTAATATTTTATAGTGATGTAGAAAATTTTTATTCTTGCCCCTCGAAAGTCAACAAAACCATATCTCGATGTTCGAATATCAGAATTCTGATATTCGACATAACTCAATATCACCACACAAATCACAAAATATGTGGCCGCTGATGTGGTGTTGTAATAGATTTTTATTCATCAACCTTAATGTAATTTAATATTAAAAGTTGATGTAAAAAAATTTAAATCCGGGGCCTTAAATGTCGATATAGCGAAACACATCAAAATTCGAATATCAGGATTCTGATATTCAAGATAATCCTCCATATGACCCCATAAATCAAACCATATGTGGCCGCAGATGTGAGGATGAAATAGATTTTTATTCAGTCCCCATAAAAAATTAAATATTTTATATTGATGTTGAAAATTTTAGTTTTTGCCCCTCCAAAGTCAACACAACCATATCTCGATGTTCGAATATCAGAATTCTGATATTCGACATGACTCAATATGACCACATACATCACAAAATATGTGGCCGCCGATGTTTTGTTGTAATAGATTTTTATTCATCAACCTTAAAGTAATTTAATATTAAAAGTTGATGTAAAAAAATTTAAATCCGTGGCCTTAAAAGTCGTTATAGCCAAACACATCAAAATTCGAATATCAGGATTCTGATATTCAAGATTATCCTCCATATGACCCCATAAATCAAACCATATGTGTCCACAGATGTGAGAATAAAATAGATTTTTATTCAGTCCCCATAAAAAATTAAATATTTTATATTTATGTTGAAAATTTTTATTCTTGCCCCACCAAAGTCAACACAACCATATCTCGACGATCGAATATCAGAATTCTGATATTCGACATGACTCAATATGACCACATACATCACAAAATATGTGGCCGCCGATGTGGTGTAGTAATAGATTTTTATTTATCTCCCTTAATGTAATTTATTATTAAAAATTGATGTAAAAAATTTTAAATCCGGGGCCTTAAAAATTGATATAGCGAAACACATCAAAATACGAATATCAGGATTCTGATATTCAAGATAATACTCCATAAGACCCCATATATCAAACCATATGTGGCCGCCGATGTGGGGATAAAGTAGATTTTTATTCAGTTCCCTGAAAAATTACTTAATATTTTATAGTGATGTAGAAAATTTTTCTTCTTGCCCCTCCAAAGTCAACAAAACCATATCTCGATGTTCGAATATCAGAATTCTGATATTCGACATAACTCAATATCACCACACAAATCACAAAATATGTGGCCGCTGATGTGGTGTTGTAATAGATTTTTATTCATCAACCTTAATGTAATTTAATATTAAAAGTTGATGTAAAAAAAATTTAAATCCGGGGCCTTAAAAGTCGATATAGCCAAACACATCAAAATTCCAATATCGGGATTCTGATATTCAAGATTATCCTCCATATGACCCCATAAATCAAACCATATGTGGCCACAGATGTGAGGATAAAATAGATTTTTATTCAGTCCCCGTAATAAAATTAAATATTTTATATTGATGTTGAAAATTTTTGTTCTTGCCCCACCAAAGTCAACACAACAATATCTCGATGTTCGAATATCAGAATTCTGATATTCGACATAACTCAATATGACCACATACATCACAAAATATATGGCCGCCGATGTGGTGTTATAATAGATTTTTATTTATCTCCCTTAATGTAATTTATTATTAAAAATTGATGTAAAAAATTTTTAATCCGTGGCCTTAAAAATCGATATAGCGAAACACATCAAAATTCGAATATCAGGATTCTGATATTCAAGATAATACTCCATATGACCCCATATATCAAACCATATGTGGCCGCCGATGTGGGGATAAAGTAGATTTTTATTCAGTTCCCTGAAAAATTACTTAATATTTTATAGTGATGTAGAAAATTTTTATTCTTGCCCCTCCAAAGTCAACAAAACCATATCTCTATGTTCGAATATCAGAATTCTGATATTCGACATAACTCAATATCACCACACAAATCACAAAATATGTGGCCGCTGTTGTGGTGTTGTAATAGATTTTTATTCATCAACCTTAATGTAATTTAATATTAAAAGTTGATGAAAAAAATTTAAATCCGGGGCCTTAAAAGTCGATATAGCCAAACACATCAAAATTCGAATATCAGGATTCTGATATTCAAGATAATACTCCATATGACCCCATATATCAAACCATATGTGGCCGCCGATGTGGGGATAAAGTAGGTTTTTATTCAGTCCCCTGAAAAATTACTTAATATTTTATAGTGATGTAGAAAATTTTTATTCTTGCCCCTCCAAATTCAACAAAACCATATCTCGATGTTCGAATATCGGAATTCAGATATTCGACATGATTCAATATGACCACATACATCACAGAATATGCGGCCGCCGATGTGGTGTTATAATGGATTTTTATCCACCCCCCTTAATGATTTTTTAATATTAAAAGTTGACGTAAAAAATTTTAAATTCGGGGCCTTAAAAGTCGATATAGCCAAACACATCAAAATTCGAATATCAGGATTCTGATATTCAAGATTATCCTTCATATGACCCCATAAATCAAACCATATGTGGCCACAGATGTGAGGATAAAATAGATTTTTATTCAGTCCCCATAAAAAATTAAATATTTTATATTGATGTTGAAAATTTTTGTTCTTGCTCCACCAAAGTCAACACAACAATATCTCGATGTTCGAATATCAGAATTCTGATATTCGACATGACTCAATATGACCACATACATCACAAAATATGTGGCCTCCGATGTGGTGTTGTAATAGATTTTTATTTATCTCCCTTAATGTAATTTATTATTATAAATTGATGTAAAAAAAATTAAATCCGGGGCCTTAAAAGTCGATATAGCCAAACACATCAAAATTCGAATATCAGGATTCTGATATTCAAGCTTATCCTCCATATGACCCCAAAAATCAAACCGTATGTGGCCGCCGATGTGGGGATCAAATAGATTTTTATTCAGTCCCAATAAAAATTACTTAATATTTTATAGTGATGTAGAAAATTTTTATTTTTGCCCCTCCAAAGTCAACAAAACCATATCTCGATGTTCGAATATCAGAATTCAGATATACGACATGATTCAATATGACCACATACATCACAAAATATGTGGCCGCCGATGTGGTGCTGTAATGGATTTTGATCCACCCCCCTTAATGATTTTTTAATATTAAAAGTTGATGTAAAAAATTTTAAATCCGGGGCCTTAAAAATCGATATAGCGAAACACATCAAAATTCGAATATCAGGATTCTGATATTCAAGATAATTCTCCATATTTGACCCCATAAATCAAACCATATGTGGCCGCAGATATGAGGCTAAAATAGATTTTTATTCAGTCCCCATAAAAAATTAAATATTTTATATTGATATTGAAAATTTTTATTCTTGCCCCACCAAAGTCAACACAACCAAATCTCGGTGTTCGAATATCAGAATTCTGATATTCGACATGACTCAATATGACCACATACATCACAAAATATGTGGCCGCCGATGTGGTGTAGTAATAGATTTTTATTTATCTCCCTTAATGTAATTTATTATTAAAAATTGATGTAAAAAATTTTAAATCCGGGGCCTTAAAAATTGATATAGCGAAACACATCAAAATACGAATATCAGGATTCTGATATTCAAGATAATACTCCATAAGACCCCATATATCAAACCATATGTGGCCGCCGATGTGGGGATAAAGTAGATTTTTATTCAGTTCCCTGAAAAATTACTTAATATTTTATAGTGATGTAGAAAATTTTTCTTCTTGCCCCTCCAAAGTCAACAAAACCATATCTCGATGTTCGAATATCAGAATTCTGATATTCGACATAACTCAATATGACCACATACATCACAAAATATATGGCCGCCGATGTGGTGTTATAATAGATTTTTATTTATCTCCCTTAATGTAATTTATTATTAAAAATTGATGTAAAAAATTTTTAATCCGTGGCCTTAAAAATCGATATAGCGAAACACATCAAAATTCGAATATCAGGATTCTAATATTCAAGATTATCCTCCATATGACCCCATAAATCAAACCATATGTGTCCACAGATGTGAGAATAAAATAGATTTTTATTCAGTCCCCATAAAAAATTAAATATTTTATATTTATGTTGAAAATTTTTATTCTTGCCCCACCAAAGTCAACACAACCATATCTCGACGATCGAATATCAGAATTCTGATATTCGACATAACTCAATATCACCACACAAATCACAAAATATGTGGCCGCTGTTGTGGTGTTGTAATAGATTTTTATTCATCAACCTTAATGTAATTTAATATTAAAAGTTGATGAAAAAAATTTAAATCCGGGGCCTTAAAAGTCGATATAGCCAAACACATCAAAATTCGAATATCAGGATTCTGATATTCAAGATAATACTCCATATGACCCCATATATCAAACCATATGTGGCCGCCGATGTGGGGATAAAGTAGGTTTTTATTCAGTCCCCTGAAAAATTACTTAATATTTTATAGTGATGTAGAAAATTTTTATTCTTGCCCCTCCAAATTCAACAAAACCATATCTCGATGTTCGAATATCAGAATTCAGATATTCGACATGATTCAATATGACCACATACATCACAGAATATGCGGCCGCCGATGTGGTGTTATAATGGATTTTGATCCACCCCCCTTAATGATTTTTTAATATTAAAAGTTGACGTAAAAAATTTTAAATTCGGGGCCTTAAAAGTCGATATAGTCAAACACATCAAAATTCGAATATCAGGATTCTGATATTCAAGATTATCCTTCATATGACCCCATTAATCAAACCATATGTGGCCATAGATGTGAGGATAAAATAGATTTTTATTCAGTCCCCATAAAAAATTAAATATTTTATATTGATGTTGAAAATTTTTGTTCTTGCTCCACCAAAGTCAACACAACAATATCTCGATGTTCGAATATCAGAATTCTGATATTCGACATGACTCAATATGACCACATACATCACAAAATATGTGGCCTCCGATGTGGTGTTGTAATAGATTTTTATTTATCTCCCTTAATGTAATTTATTATTATAAATTGATGTAAAAAAATTTAAATCCGGGGCCTTAAAAGTCGATATAGCCAAACACATCAAAATTCGAATATCAGGATTCTGATATTCAAGATTATCCTCCATATGACCCCATAAATCAAACCATATGTGTCCACAGATGTGAGAATAAAATAGATTTTTATTCAGTCCCCATAAAAAATTAAATATTTTATATTTATGTTGAAAATTTTTATTCTTGCCCCACCAAAGTCAACACAACCATATCTCGACGATCGAATATCAGAATTCTGATATTCGACATGACTCAATATGACCACATACATCACAAAATATGTGGCCGCCGATGTGGTGTAGTAATAGATTTTTATTTATCTCCCTTAATGTAATTTATTATTAAAAATTGATGTAAAAAATTTTAAATCCGGGGCCTTAAAAATTGATATAGCGAAACACATCAAAATACGAATATCAGGATTCTGATATTCAAGATAATACTCCATAAGACCCCATATATCAAACCATATGTGGCCGCCGATGTGGGGATAAAGTAGATTTTTATTCAGTTCCCTGAAAAATTACTTAATATTTTATAGTGATGTAGAAAATTTTTATTCTTGCCCCTCCAAAGTCAACAAAACCATATCTCGATGTTCGAATATCAGAATTCTGATATTCGACATAACTCAATATCACCACACAAATCACAAAATATGTGGCCGCTGATGTGGTGTTGTAATAGATTTTTATTCATCAACCTTAATGTAATTTAATATTAAAAGTTGATGTAAAAAAAATTTAAATCCGGGGCCTTAAAAGTCGATATAGCCAAACACATCAAAATTCCAATATCGGGATTCTGATATTCAAGATTATCCTCCATATGACCCCATAAATCAAACCATATGTGGCCACAGATGTGAGGATAAAATAGATTTTTATTCAGTCCCCGTAATAAAATTAAATATTTTATATTGATGTTGAAAATTTTTGTTCTTGCCCCACCAAAGTCAACACAACAATATCTCGATGTTCGAATATCGGAATTCAGATATTCGACATGATTCAATATGACCACATACATCACAGAATATGCGGCCGCCGATGTGGTGTTATAATGGATTTTGATCCACCCCCCTTAATGATTTTTTAATATTAAAAGTTGACGTAAAAAATTTTAAATTCGGGGCCTTAAAAGTCGATATAGTCAAACACATCAAAATTCGAATATCAGGATTCTGATATTCAAGATTATCCTTCATATGACCCCATATATCAAACCATATGTGGCCGCCGATGTGGGGATAAAGTAGATTTTTATTCAGTCCCCATAAAAAATTAAATATTTTATATTGATGTTGAAAATTTTTCTTCTTGCCCCTCCAAAGTCAACAAAACCATATCTCGATGTTCGAATATCAGAATTCTGATATTCGACATAACTCAATATGACCACATACATCACAAAATATATGGCCGCCGATGTGGTGTTATAATAGATTTTTATTTATCTCCCTTAATGTAATTTATTATTAAAAATTGATGTAAAAAATTTTTAATCCGTGGCCTTAAAAATCGATATAGCGAAACACATCAAAATTCGAATATCAGGATTCTAATATTCAAGATTATCCTCCATATGACCCCATAAATCAAACCATATGTGTCCACAGATGTGAGAATAAAATAGATTTTTATTCAGTCCCCATAAAAAATTAAATATTTTATATTTATGTTGAAAATTTTTATTCTTGCCCCACCAAAGTCAACACAACCATATCTCGACGATCGAATATCAGAATTCTGATATTCGACATAACTCAATATCACCACACAAATCACAAAATATGTGGCCGCTGTTGTGGTGTTGTAATAGATTTTTATTCATCAACCTTAATGTAATTTAATATTAAAAGTTGATGAAAAAAATTTAAATCCGGGGCCTTAAAAGTCGATATAGCCAAACACATCAAAATTCGAATATCAGGATTCTGATATTCAAGATAATACTCCATATGACCCCATATATCAAACCATATGTGGCCGCCGATGTGGGGATAAAGTAGGTTTTTATTCAGTCCCCTGAAAAATTACTTAATATTTTATAGTGATGTAGAAAATTTTTATTCTTGCCCCTCCAAATTCAACAAAACCATATCTCGATGTTCGAATATCAGAATTCAGATATTCGACATGATTCAATATGACCACATACATCACAGAATATGCGGCCGCCGATGTGGTGTTATAATGGATTTTGATCCACCCCCCTTAATGATTTTTTAATATTAAAAGTTGACGTAAAAAATTTTAAATTCGGGGCCTTAAAAGTCGATATAGTCAAACACATCAAAATTCGAATATCAGGATTCTGATATTCAAGATTATCCTTCATATGACCCCATTAATCAAACCATATGTGGCCATAGATGTGAGGATAAAATAGATTTTTATTCAGTCCCCATAAAAAATTAAATATTTTATATTGATGTTGAAAATTTTTGTTCTTGCTCCACCAAAGTCAACACAACAATATCTCGATGTTCGAATATCAGAATTCTGATATTCGACATGACTCAATATGACCACATACATCACAAAATATGTGGCCTCCGATGTGGTGTTGTAATAGATTTTTATTTATCTCCCTTAATGTAATTTATTATTATAAATTGATGTAAAAAAATTTAAATCCGGGGCCTTAAAAGTCGATATAGCCAAACACATCAAAATTCGAATATCAGGATTCTGATATTCAAGATTATCCTCCATATGACCCCATAAATCAAACCATATGTGTCCACAGATGTGAGAATAAAATAGATTTTTATTCAGTCCCCATAAAAAATTAAATATTTTATATTTATGTTGAAAATTTTTATTCTTGCCCCACCAAAGTCAACACAACCATATCTCGACGATCGAATATCAGAATTCTGATATTCGACATGACTCAATATGACCACATACATCACAAAATATGTGGCCGCCGATGTGGTGTAGTAATAGATTTTTATTTATCTCCCTTAATGTAATTTATTATTAAAAATTGATGTAAAAAATTTTAAATCCGGGGCCTTAAAAATTGATATAGCGAAACACATCAAAATACGAATATCAGGATTCTGATATTCAAGATAATACTCCATAAGACCCCATATATCAAACCATATGTGGCCGCCGATGTGGGGATAAAGTAGATTTTTATTCAGTTCCCTGAAAAATTACTTAATATTTTATAGTGATGTAGAAAATTTTTATTCTTGCCCCTCCAAAGTCAACAAAACCATATCTCGATGTTCGAATATCAGAATTCTGATATTCGACATAACTCAATATCACCACACAAATCACAAAATATGTGGCCGCTGATGTGGTGTTGTAATAGATTTTTATTCATCAACCTTAATGTAATTTAATATTAAAAGTTGATGTAAAAAAAATTTAAATCCGGGGCCTTAAAAGTCGATATAGCCAAACACATCAAAATTCCAATATCGGGATTCTGATATTCAAGATTATCCTCCATATGACCCCATAAATCAAACCATATGTGGCCACAGATGTGAGGATAAAATAGATTTTTATTCAGTCCCCGTAATAAAATTAAATATTTTATATTGATGTTGAAAATTTTTGTTCTTGCCCCACCAAAGTCAACACAACAATATCTCGATGTTCGAATATCGGAATTCAGATATTCGACATGATTCAATATGACCACATACATCACAGAATATGCGGCCGCCGATGTGGTGTTATAATGGATTTTTATCCACCCCCCTTAATGATTTTTTAATATTAAAAGTTGACGTAAAAAATTTTAAATTCGGGGCCTTAAAAGTCGATATAGCCAAACACATCAAAATTCGAATATCAGGATTCTGATATTCAAGATTATCCTTCATATGACCCCATAAATCAAACCATATGTGGCCACAGATGTGAGGATAAAATAGATTTTTATTCAGTCCCCATAAAAAATTAAATATTTTATATTGATGTTGAAAATTTTTGTTCTTGCTCCACCAAAGTCAACACAACAATATCTCGATGTTCGAATATCAGAATTCTGATATTCGACATGACTCAATATGACCACATACATCACAAAATATGTGGCCTCCGATGTGGTGTTGTAATAGATTTTTATTTATCTCCCTTAATGTAATTTATTATTATAAATTGATGTAAAAAAAATTAAATCCGGGGCCTTAAAAGTCGATATAGCCAAACACATCAAAATTCGAATATCAGGATTCTGATATTCAAGCTTATCCTCCATATGACCCCAAAAATCAAACCGTATGTGGCCGCCGATGTGGGGATCAAATAGATTTTTATTCAGTCCCAATAAAAATTACTTAATATTTTATAGTGATGTAGAAAATTTTTATTTTTGCCCCTCCAAAGTCAACAAAACCATATCTCGATGTTCGAATATCAGAATTCAGATATACGACATGATTCAATATGACCACATACATCACAAAATATGTGGCCGCCGATGTGGTGCTGTAATGGATTTTGATCCATCCCCCTTAATGATTTTTTAATATTAAAAGTTGATGTAAAAAATTTTAAATCCGGGGCCTTAAAAATCGATATAGCGAAACACATCAAAATTCGAATATCAGGATTCTGATATTCAAGATAATTCTCCATATTTGACCCCATAAATCAAACCATATGTGGCCGCAGATATGAGGCTAAAATAGATTTTTAATCAGTCCCCATAAAAAATTAAATATTTTATATTGATATTGAAAATTTTTATTCTTGCCCCACCAAAGTCAACACAACCAAATCTCGGTGTTCGAATATCAGAATTCTGATATTCGACATGACTCAATATGACCACCTACATCACAAAATATGTGGCCGCTGATGTGGTGTTGTAATAGATTTTTATTCATCAACCTTAATGTAATTTAATATTAAAAGTTGATGTAAAAAAATTTAAATCCGGGGCCTTAAAAGTCGATATAGCCAAACACATCAAAATTCGAATATCAGGATTCTGATATTCAAGATTATCCTCCATATGACCCCATAAATCAAACCATATGTGTCCACAGATGTGAGAATAAAATAGATTTTTATTCAGTCCCCATAAAAAATTAAATATTTTATATTGATATTGAAAATTTTTATTCTTGCCCCACCAAAGTCAACACAACCATATCTCGACGATCGAATATCAGAATTCTGATATTCGACATAACTCAATATCACCACACAAATCACAAAATATGTGGCCGCTGTTGTGGTGTTGTAATAGATTTTTATTCATCAACCTTAATGTAATTTAATATTAAAAGTTGATGAAAAAAATTTAAATCCGGGGCCTTAAAAGTCGATATAGCCAAACACATCAAAATTCGAATATCAGGATTCTGATATTCAAGATAATACTCCATATGACCCCATATATCAAACCATATGTGGCCGCCGATGTGGGGATAAAGTAGGTTTTTATTCAGTCCCCTGAAAAATTACTTAATATTTTATAGTGATGTAGAAAATTTTTATTCTTGCCCCTCCAAATTCAACAAAACCATATCTCGATGTTCGAATATCGGAATTCAGATATTCGACATGATTCAATATGACCACATACATCACAGAATATGCGGCCGCCGATGTGGTGTTATAATGGATTTTTATCCACCCCCCTTAATGATTTTTTAATATTAAAAGTTGACGTAAAAAATTTTAAATTCGGGGCCTTAAAAGTCGATATAGCCAAACACATCAAAATTCGAATATCAGGATTCTGATATTCAAGATTATCCTTCATATGACCCCATAAATCAAACCATATGTGGCCACAGATGTGAGGATAAAATAGATTTTTATTCAGTCCCCATAAAAAATTAAATATTTTATATTGATGTTGAAAATTTTTGTTCTTGCTCCACCAAAGTCAACACAACAATATCTCGATGTTCGAATATCAGAATTCTGATATTCGACATGACTCAATATGACCACATACATCACAAAATATGTGGCCTCCGATGTGGTGTTGTAATAGATTTTTATTTATCTCCCTTAATGTAATTTATTATTATAAATTGATGTAAAAAAAATTAAATCCGGGGCCTTAAAAGTCGATATAGCCAAACACATCAAAATTCGAATATCAGGATTCTGATATTCAAGCTTATCCTCCATATGACCCCAAAAATCAAACCGTATGTGGCCGCCGATGTGGGGATCAAATAGATTTTTATTCAGTCCCAATAAAAATTACTTAATATTTTATAGTGATGTAGAAAATTTTTATTTTTGCCCCTCCAAAGTCAACAAAACCATATCTCGATGTTCGAATATCAGAATTCAGATATACGACATGATTCAATATGACCACATACATCACAAAATATGTGGCCGCCGATGTGGTGCTGTAATGGATTTTGATCCATCCCCCTTAATGATTTTTTAATATTAAAAGTTGATGTAAAAAATTTTAAATCCGGGGCCTTAAAAATCGATATAGCGAAACACATCAAAATTCGAATATCAGGATTCTGATATTCAAGATAATTCTCCATATTTGACCCCATAAATCAAACCATATGTGGCCGCAGATATGAGGCTAAAATAGATTTTTATTCAGTCCCCATAAAAAATTAAATATTTTATATTGATATTGAAAATTTTTATTCTTGCCCCACCAAAGTCAACACAACCAAATCTCGGTGTTCGAATATCAGAATTCTGATATTCGACATGACTCAATATGACCACCTACATCACAAAATATGTGGCCGCTGATGTGGTGTTGTAATAGATTTTTATTCATCAACCTTAATGTAATTTAATATTAAAAGTTGATGTAAAAAAATTTAAATCCGGGGCCTTAAAAGTCGATATAGCCAAACACATCAAAATTCGAATATCAGGATTCTGATATTCAAGATTATCCTCCATATGACCCCATAAATCAAACCATATGTGTCCACAGATGTGAGAATAAAATAGATTTTTATTCAGTCCCCATAAAAAATTAAATATTTTATATTTATGTTGAAAATTTTTATTCTTGCCCCACCAAAGTCAACACAACCATATCTCGACGATCGAATATCAGAATTCTGATATTCGACATAACTCAATATCACCACACAAATCACAAAATATGTGGCCGCTGTTGTGGTGTTGTAATAGATTTTTATTCATCAACCTTAATGTAATTTAATATTAAAAGTTGATGAAAAAAATTTAAATCCGGGGCCTTAAAAGTCGATATAGCCAAACACATCAAAATTCGAATATCAGGATTCTGATATTCAAGATAATACTCCATATGACCCCATATATCAAACCATATGTGGCCGCCGATGTGGGGATAAAGTAGGTTTTTATTCAGTCCCCTGAAAAATTACTTAATATTTTATAGTGATGTAGAAAATTTTTATTCTTGCCCCTCCAAATTCAACAAAACCATATCTCGATGTTCGAATATCAGAATTCAGATATTCGACATGATTCAATATGACCACATACATCACAGAATATGCGGCCGCCGATGTGGTGTTATAATGGATTTTTATCCACCCCCCTTAATGATTTTTTAATATTAAAAGTTGACGTAAAAAATTTTAAATTCGGGGCCTTAAAAGTCGATATAGCCAAACACATCAAAATTCGAATATCAGGATTCTGATATTCAAGATTATCCTTCATATGACCCCATAAATCAAACCATATGTGGCCACAGATGTGAGGATAAAATAGATTTTTATTCAGTCCCCATAAAAAATTAAATATTTTATATTGATGTTGAAAATTTTTGTTCTTGCTCCACCAAAGTCAACACAACAATATCTCGATGTTCGAATATCAGAATTCTGATATTCGACATGACTCAATATAACCACATACATCACAAAATATGTGGCCTCCGATGTGGTGTTGTAATAGATTTTTATTTATCTCCCTTAATGTAATTTATTATTATAAATTGATGTAAAAAAAATTAAATCCGGGGCCTTAAAAGTCGATATAGCCAAACACATCAAAATTCGAATATCAGGATTCTGATATTCAAGCTTATCCTCCATATGACCCCAAAAATCAAACCGTATGTGGCCGCCGATGTGGGGATCAAATAGATTTTTATTCAGTCCCAATAAAAATTACTTAATATTTTATAGTGATGTAGAAAATTTTTATTTTTGCCCCTCCAAAGTCAACAAAACCATATCTCGATGTTCGAATATCAGAATTCAGATATACGACATGATTCAATATGACCACATACATCACAAAATATGTGGCCGCCGATGTGGTGCTGTAATGGATATTGATCCATCCCCCTTAATGATTTTTTAATATTAAAAGTTGATGTAAAAAATTTTAAATCCGGGGCCTTAAAAATCGATATAGCGAAACACATCAAAATTCGAATATCAGGATTCTGATATTCAAGATAATTCTCCATATTTGACCCCATAAATCAAACCATATGTGGCCGCAGATATGAGGCTAAAATAGATTTTTATTCAGTCCCCATAAAAAATTAAATATTTTATATTGATATTGAAAATTTTTATTCTTGCCCCACCAAAGTCAACACAACCAAATCTCGGTGTTCGAATATCAGAATTCTGATATTCGACATGACTCAATATGACCACCTACATCACAAAATATGTGGCCGCTGATGTGGTGTTGTAATAGATTTTTATTCATCAACCTTAATGTAATTTAATATTAAAAGTTGATGTAAAAAAATTTAAATCCGGGGCCTTAAAAGTCGATATAGCCAAACACATCAAAATTCGAATATCAGGATTCTGATATTCAAGATTATCCTCCATATGACCCCATAAATCAAACCATATGTGTCCACAGATGTGAGAATAAAATAGATTTTTATTCAGTCCCCATAAAAAATTAAATATTTTATATTTATGTTGAAAATTTTTATTCTTGCCCCACCAAAGTCAACACAACCATATCTCGACGATCGAATATCAGAATTCTGATATTCGACATGACTCAATATGACCACATACATCACAAAATATGTGGCCGCCGATGTGGTGTAGTAATAGATTTTTATTTATCTCCCTTAATGTAATTTATTATTAAAAATTGATGTAAAAAATTTTAAATCCGGGGCCTTAAAAATTGATATAGCGAAACACATCAAAATACGAATATCAGGATTCTGATATTCAAGATAATACTCCATAAGACCCCATATATCAAACCATATGTGGCCGCCGATGTGGGGATAAAGTAGATTTTTATTCAGTTCCCTGAAAAATTACTTAATATTTTATAGTGATGTAGAAAATATTTATTCTTGCCCCTCCAAAGTCAACAAAACTATATCTCGATGTTCGAATATCAGAATTCTGATATTCGACATAACTCAATATGACCACATACATCACAAAATATATGGCCGCCGATGTGGTGTTATAATAGATTTTTATTTATCTCCCTTAATGTAATTTATTATTAAAAATTGATGTAAAAAATTTTTAATCCGTGGCCTTAAAAATCGATATAGCGAAACACATCAAAATTCGAATATCAGGATTCTAATATTCAAGATATTCCATATTCCATATGACCCCATATATCAAACCATATGTGGCCGCCGATGTGGGGATAAAGTAGATTTTTATTCAGTTCCCTGAAAAATTACTTAATATTTTATAGTGATGTAGAAAATTTTTATTCTTGCCCCTCCAAATTCAACAAAACCATATCTCGATGTTCGAATATCAGAATTCAGATATTCGACATGATTCAATATGACCACATACATCACAGAATATGCGGCCGCCGATGTGGTGTTATAATGGATTTTTATCCACCCCCCTTAATGATTTTTTAATATTAAAAGTTGACGTAAAAAATTTTAAATTCGGGGCCTTAAAAGTCGATATAGCCAAACACATCAAAATTCGAATATCAGGATTCTGATATTCAAGATTATCCTTCATATGACCCCATAAATCAAACCATATGTGGCCACAGATGTGAGGATAAAATAGATTTTTATTCAGTCCCCATAAAAAATTAAATATTTTATATTGATGTTGAAAATTTTTGTTCTTGCTCCACCAAAGTCAACACAACAATATCTCGATGTTCGAATATCAGAATTCTGATATTCGACATGACTCAATATGACCACATACATCACAAAATATGTGGCCTCCGATGTGGTGTTGTAATAGATTTTTATTTATCTCCCTTAATGTAATTTATTATTATAAATTGATGTAAAAAAAATTAAATCCGGGGCCTTAAAAGTCGATATAGCCAAACACATCAAAATTCGAATATCAGGATTCTGATATTCAAGCTTATCCTCCATATGACCCCAAAAATCAAACCGTATGTGGCCGCCGATGTGGGGATCAAATAGATTTTTATTCAGTCCCAATAAAAATTACTTAATATTTTATAGTGATGAAGAAAATTTTTATTTTTGCCCCTCCAAAGTCAACAAAACCATATCTCGATGTTCGAATATCAGAATTCAGATATACGACATGATTCAATATGACCACATACATCACAAAATATGTGGCCGCCGATGTGGTGCTGTAATGGATTTTGATCCATCCCCCTTAATGATTTTTTAATATTAAAAGTTGATGTAAAAAATTTTAAATCCGGGGCCTTAAAAATCGATATAGCGAAACACATCAAAATTCGAATATCAGGATTCTGATATTCAAGATAATTCTCCATATTTGACCCCATAAATCAAACCATATGTGGCCGCAGATATGAGGCTAAAATAGATTTTTATTCAGTCCCCATAAAAAATTAAATATTTTATATTGATATTGAAAATTTTTATTCTTGCCCCACCAAAGTCAACACAACCAAATCTCGGTGTTCGAATATCAGAATTCTGATATTCGACATGACTCAATATGACCACCTACATCACAAAATATGTGGCCGCTGATGTGGTGTTGTAATAGATTTTTATTCATCAACCTTAATGTAATTTAATATTAAAAGTTGATGTAAAAAAATTTAAATCCGGGGCCTTAAAAGTCGATATAGCCAAACACATCAAAATTCGAATATCAGGATTCTGATATTCAAGATTATCCTCCATATGACCCCATAAATCAAACCATATGTGTCCACAGATGTGAGAATAAAATAGATTTTTATTCAGTCCCCATAAAAAATTAAATATTTTATATTTATGTTGAAAATTTTTATTCTTGCCCCACCAAAGTCAACACAACCATATCTCGACGATCGAATATCAGAATTCTGATATTCGACATGACTCAATATGACCACATACATCACAAAATATGTGGCCGCCGATGTGGTGTAGTAATAGATTTTTATTTATCTCCCTTAATGTAATTTATTATTAAAAATTGATGTAAAAAATTTTAAATCCGGGGCCTTAAAAATTGATATAGCGAAACACATCAAAATACGAATATCAGGATTCTGATATTCAAGATAATACTCCATAAGACCCCATATATCAAACCATATGTGGCCGCCGATGTGGGGATAAAGTAGATTTTTATTCAGTTCCCTGAAAAATTACTTAATATTTTATAGTGATGTAGAAAATATTTATTCTTGCCCCTCCAAAGTCAACAAAACTATATCTCGATGTTCGAATATCAGAATTCTGATATTCGACATAACTCAATATGACCACATACATCACAAAATATATGGCCGCCGATGTGGTGTTATAATAGATTTTTATTTATCTCCCTTAATGTAATTTATTATTAAAAATTGATGTAAAAAATTTTTAATCCGTGGCCTTAAAAATCGATATAGCGAAACACATCAAAATTCGAATATCAGGATTCTAATATTCAAGATATTCCATATTCCATATGACCCCATATATCAAACCATATGTGGCCGCCGATGTGGGGATAAAGTAGATTTTTATTCAGTTCCCTGAAAAATTACTTAATATTTTATAGTGATGTAGAAAATTTTTATTCTTGCCCCTCCAAATTCAACAAAACCATATCTCGATGTTCGAATATCAGAATTCAGATATTCGACATGATTCAATATGACCACATACATCACAGAATATGCGGCCGCCGATGTGGTGTTATAATGGATTTTTATCCACCCCCCTTAATGATTTTTTTAATTAAAAGTTGACGTAAAAAATTTTAAATTCGGGGCCTTAAAAGTCGATATAGCCAAACACATCAAAATTCGAATATCAGGATTCTGATATTCAAGATTATCCTTCATATGACCCCATAAATCAAACCATATGTGGCCACAGATGTGAGGATAAAATAGATTTTTATTCAGTCCCCATAAAAAATTAAATATTTTATATTGATGTTGAAAATTTTTGTTCTTGCTCCACCAAAGTCAACACAACAATATCTCGATGTTCGAATATCAGAATTCTGATATTCGACATGACTCAATATGACCACATACATCACAAAATATGTGGCCTCCGATGTGGTGTTGTAATAGATTTTTATTTATCTCCCTTAATGTAATTTATTATTATAAATTGATGTAAAAAAAATTAAATCCGGGGCCTTAAAAGTCGATATAGCCAAACACATCAAAATTCGAATATCAGGATTCTGATATTCAAGCTTATCCTCCATATGACCCCAAAAATCAAACCGTATGTGGCCGCCGATGTGGGGATCAAATAGATTTTTATTCAGTCCCAATAAAAATTACTTAATATTTTATAGTGATGTAGAAAATTTTTATTTTTGCCCCTCCAAAGTCAACAAAACCATATCTCGATGTTCGAATATCAGAATTCAGATATACGACATGATTCAATATGACCACATACATCACAAAATATGTGGCCGCCGATGTGGTGCTGTAATGGATTTTGATCCATCCCCCTTAATGATTTTTTAATATTAAAAGTTGATGTAAAAAATTTTAAATCCGGGGCCTTAAAAATCGATATAGCGAAACACATCAAAATTCGAATATCAGGATTCTGATATTCAAGATAATTCTCCATATTTGACCCCATAAATCAAACCATATGTGGCCGCAGATATGAGGCTAAAATAGATTTTTATTCAGTCCCCATAAAAAATTAAATATTTTATATTGATATTGAAAATTTTTATTCTTGCCCCACCAAAGTCAACACAACCAAATCTCGACGATCGAATATCAGAATTCTGATATTCGACATGACTCAATATGACCACCTACATCACAAAATATGTGGCCGCTGATGTGGTGTTGTAATAGATTTTTATTCATCAACCTTAATGTAATTTAATATTAAAAGTTGATGTAAAAAAATTTAAATCCGTGGCCTTAAAAGTCGATATAGCCAAACACATCAATATTCGAATATCAGGATTCTGATATTCAAGATTATCCTCCATATGACCCCATAAATCAAACCATATGTGTCCACAGATGTGAGAATAAAATAGATTTTTATTCAGTCCCCATAAAAAATTAAATATTTTATATTTATGTTGAAAATTTTTATTCTTGCCCCACCAAAGTCAACACAACCATATCTCGACGATCGAATATCAGAATTCTGATATTCGACATGACTCAATATGACCACATACATCACAAAATATGTGGCCGCCGATGTGGTGTAGTAATAGATTTTTATTTATCTCCCTTAATGTAATTTATTATTAAAAATTGATGTAAAAAATTTTAAATCCGGGGCCTTAAAAATTGATATAGCGAAACACATCAAAATACGAATATCAGGATTCTGATATTCAAGATAATACTCCATATGACCCCATATATCAAACCATATGTGGCCGCCGATGTGGGGATAAAGTAGATTTTTATTCAGTTCCCTGAAAAATTACTTAATATTTTATAGTGATGTAGAAAATATTTATTCTTGCCCCTCCAAAGTCAACAAAACCATATCTCGATGTTCGAATATCAGAATTCTGATATTCGACATAACTCAATATCACCACACAAATCACAAAATATGTGGCCGCTGATGTGGTGTTGTAATAGATTTTTATTCATCAACCTTAATGTAATTTTAATATTAAAAGTTGATGTAAAAAAATTTAAATCCGGGGCCTTAAAAGTCGATATAGCCAAACACATTAAAATTCGAATATCAGGATTCTGATATTCAAGATAATACTCCATATGACCCCATATATCAAACCATATGTGGCCGCCGATGTGGGGATAAAGTAGATTTTTATTCAGTTCCCTGAAAAATTACTTAATATTTTATAGTGATGTAGAAAACTTTTATTCTTGCCCCTCCAAAGTCAACAAAACCATATCTCGATGTTCGAATATCAGAATTCTGATATTCGACATAACTCAATATCACCACACAAATCACAAAATATGTGGCCGCTGATGTGGTGTTGTAATAGATTTTTATTCATCAACCTTAATGTAATTTAATATTAAAAGTTGATGTAAAAAAAATTTAAATCCGGGGCCTTAAAAGTCGATATAGCCAAACACATCAAAATTCGAATATCAGGATTCTGATATTCAAGATTATCCTTCATATGACCCCATAAATCAAACCATATGTGGCCACCGATATGAGGATAAAATAGATTTTTATTCAGTCCCCATAAAAAATTAAATATTTTATATTGATGTTGAAAATTTTTGTTCTTGCCCCACCAAAGTCAACACAACAATATCTCGATGTTCGAATATCAGAATTCTGATATTCGATATAACTCAATATCACACCACCCATCACAAAACATGTGGCCGCTGATGTGGTGTTGTAATAGATTTTTATTCATCAACCTTAATGTAATTTAATATTAAAAGTTGATGTAAAAAAATTTAAATCCAGGGCCGTAAAAGTCGATATAGCCAAACACATCAAAATTCGAATATCAGGATTCTGATATTCAAGATAATCCTCCATATGACCCCATAAATCAAACCATATGTGGCCGCAGATATGAGGCTAAAATAGATTTTTATTCAGTCCCCATAAAAAATTAAATATTTTATATTGATGTTGAAAATTTTTGTTTTTGCCCCACCAAAGTCAACACAACCATATCTCGATGTTCGAATATCAGAATTCTGATATTCGACATGACTCAATATGACCACATACATCACAAAATATGTGGCCGCCGATGTTTTGTTGTAATAGATTTTTATTCATCAACCTTAAAGTAATTTAATATTAAAAGTTGATGTAAAAAAAATTTAAATCCGTGGCCTTAAAAGTCGATATAGCCAAACACATCAAAATTCGAATATCAGGATTCTGATATTCAAGATAATCCTCCATATGACCCCATAAATCAAACCATATGTGGCCGCCGATGTGGGGTTCAAATAGATTTTTATTCAGTCCATATAAAAATTACTTAATATTTTATAGTGATGTAGAAAATTTTTATTCTTGCCCCTCCAAAGTCAACAAAACCATATCTCGATGTTCGAATATCAGAATTCAGATATTCGACATGATTCAATATGACCACATACATCACAAAATATGTGGCCGCCGATGTGGTGTTATAATAGATTTTTATTTATCTCCCTTAATGTAATTTATTATTAAAAATTGATGTAAAAAATTTTAAATCCGTGGCCTTAAAAATCGATATAGCGAAACACATCAAAATTCGAATATCAGGATTCTGATATTCAAGATTATCCTTCATATGACCCCATAAATCAAACCATATGTGGCCACAGATGTGAGGATAAAATAGATTTTTATTCAGTCCCCATAAAAAATTAAATATTTTATATTGATGTTGAAAATTTTTGTTCTTGCTCCACCAAAGTCAACACAACAATATCTCGATGTTCGAATATCAGAATTCTGATATTCGACATGACTCAATATGACCACATACATCACAAAATATGTGGCCTCCGATGTGGTGTTGTAATAGATTTTTATTTATCTCCCTTAATGTAATTTATTATTATAAATTGATGTAAAAAAAATTAAATCCGGGGCCTTAAAAGTCGATATAGCCAAACACATCAAAATTCGAATATCAGGATTCTGATATTCAAGCTTATCCTCCATATGACCCCAAAAATCAAACCGTATGTGGCCGCCGATGTGGGGATCAAATAGATTTTTATTCAGTCCCAATAAAAATTACTTAATATTTTATAGTGATGTAGAAAATTTTTATTTTTGCCCCTCCAAAGTCAACAAAACCATATCTCGATGTTCGAATATCAGAATTCAGATATACGACATGATTCAATATGACCACATACATCACAAAATATGTGGCCGCCGATGTGGTGCTGTAATGGATTTTGATCCATCCCCCTTAATGATTTTTTAATATTAAAAGTTGATGTAAAAAATTTTAAATCCGGGGCCTTAAAAATCGATATAGCGAAACACATCAAAATTCGAATATCAGGATTCTGATATTCAAGATAATTCTCCATATTTGACCCCATAAATCAAACCATATGTGGCCGCAGATATGAGGCTAAAATAGATTTTTATTCAGTCCCCATAAAAAATTAAATATTTTATATTGATATTGAAAATTTTTATTCTTGCCCCACCAAAGTCAACACAACCAAATCTCGGTGTTCGAATATCAGAATTCTGATATTCGACATGACTCAATATGACCACCTACATCACAAAATATGTGGCCGCTGATGTGGTGTTGTAATAGATTTTTATTCATCAACCTTAATGTAATTTAATATTAAAAGTTGATGTAAAAAAATTTAAATCCGGGGCCTTAAAAGTCGATATAGCCAAACACATCAAAATTCGAATATCAGGATTCTGATATTCAAGATTATCCTCCATATGACCCCATAAATCAAATCATATGTGTCCACAGATGTGAGAATAAAATAGATTTTTATTCAGTCCCCATAAAAAATTAAATATTTTATATTTATGTTGAAAATTTTTATTCTTGCCCCACCAAAGTCAACACAACCATATCTCGACGATCGAATATCAGAATTCTGATATTCGACATGACTCAATATGACCACATACATCACAAAATATGTGGCCGCCGATGTGGTGTAGTAATAGATTTTTATTTATCTCCCTTAATGTAATTTATTATTAAAAATTGATGTAAAAAATTTTAAATCCGGGGCCTTAAAAATTGATATAGCGAAACACATCAAAATACGAATATCAGGATTCTGATATTCAAGATAATACTCCATAAGACCCCATATATCAAACCATATGTGGCCGCCGATGTGGGGATAAAGTAGATTTTTATTCAGTTCCCTGAAAAATTACTTAATATTTTATAGTGATGTAGAAAATATTTATTCTTGCCCCTCCAAAGTCAACAAAACCATATCTCGATGTTCGAATATCAGAATTCTGATATTCGACATAACTCAATATGACCACATACATCACAAAATATATGGCCGCCGATGTGGTGTTATAATAGATTTTTATTTATCTCCCTTAATGTAATTTATTATTAAAAATTGATGTAAAAAATTTTTAATCCGTGGCCTTAAAAATCGATATAGCGAAACACATCAAAATTCGAATATCAGGATTCTAATATTCAAGATAATACTCCATATGACCCCATATATCAAACCATATGTGGCCGCCGATGTGGGGATAAAGTAGATTTTTATTCAGTTCCCTGAAAAATTACTTAATATTTTATAGTGATGTAGAAAATTTTTATTTTTGCCCCTCCAAAGTCAACAAAACCATATCTCGATGTTCGAATATCAGAATTCAGATATACGACATGATTCAATATGACCACATACATCACAAAATATGTGGCCGCCGATGTGGTGCTGTAATGGATTTTGATCCATCCCCCTTAATGATTTTTTAATATTAAAAGTTGATGTAAAAAATTTTAAATCCGGGGCCTTAAAAATCGATATAGCGAAACACATCAAAATTCGAATATCAGGATTCTGATATTCAAGATAATTCTCCATATGACCCCATAAATCAAACCATATGTGGCCGCAGATATGAGGCTAAAATAGATTTTTATTCAGTCCCCATAAAAAATTAAATATTTTATATTGATATTGAAAATTTTTATTCTTGCCCCACCAAAGTCAACACAACCAAATCTCGGTGTTCGAATATCAGAATTCTGATATTCGATATGACTCAATATGACCACCTACATCACAAAATATGTGGCCGCTGATGTGGTGTTGTAATAGATTTTTATTTATCTCCCTTAATGTAATTTATTATTAAAAATTGATGTAAAAAATTTTAAATCCGGGGCCTTAAAAATTGATATAGCGAAACACATCAAAATACGAATATCAGGATTCTGATATTCAAGATAATACTCCATATGACCCCATATATCAAACCATATGTGGCCGCCGATGTGGGGATAAAGTAGATTTTTATTCAGTTCCCTGAAAAATTACTTAATATTTTATAGTGATGTAGAAAATTTTTATTCTTGCCCCTCGAAAGTCAACAAAACCATATCTCGATGTTCGAATATCAGAATTCTGATATTCGACATGACTCAATATGACCACATACATCACAAAATATATGGCCGCCGATGTGGTGTTATAATAGATTTTTATTTATCTCCCTTAATGTAATTTATTATTAAAAATTGATGTAAAAAATTTTTAATCCGTGGCCTTAAAAATCGATATAGCGAAACACATCAAAATTCGAATATCAGGATTCTAATATTCAAGATAATACTCCATATGACCCCATATATCAAACCATATGTGGCCGCCGATGTGGGGATAAAGTAGATTTTTATTCAGTTCCCTGAAAAATTACTTAATATTTTATAGTGATGTAGAAAATTTTTATTTTTGCCCCTCCAAAGTCAACAAAACCATATCTCGATGTTCGAATATCAGAATTCAGATATACGACATGATTCAATATGACCACATACATCACAAAATATGTGGCCGCCGATGTGGTGCTGTAATGGATTTTGATCCATCCCCCTTAATGATTTTTTAATATTAAAAGTTGATGTAAAAAATTTTAAATCCGGGGCCTTAAAAATCGATATAGCGAAACACATCAAAATTCGAATATCAGGATTCTGATATTCAAGATAATTCTCCATATGACCCCATAAATCAAACCATATGTGGCCGCAGATATGAGGCTAAAATAGATTTTTATTCAGTCCCCATAAAAAATTAAATATTTTATATTGATATTGAAAATTTTTATTCTTGCCCCACCAAAGTCAACACAACCAAATCTCGGTGTTCGAATATCAGAATTCTGATATTCGATATGACTCAATATGACCACCTACATCACAAAATATGTGGCCGCTGATGTGGTGTTGTAATAGATTTTTATTCATCAACCTTAATGTAATTTAATATTAAAAGTTGATGTAAAAAAATTTAAATCCGGGACCTTAAAAGTCGATATAGCCAAACACATCAAAATTCGAATATCAGGATTCTGATATTCAAGATTATCCTCCATATGACCCCATAAATCAAACCATATGTGTCCACAGATGTGAGAATAAAATAGATTTTTATTCAGTCCCCATAAAAAATTAAATATTTTATATTTATGTTGAAAATTTTTATTCTTGCCCCACCAAAGTCAACACAACCATATCTCGACGATCGAATATCAGAATTCTGATATTCGACATGACTCAATATGACCACATACATCACAAAATATGTGGCCGCCGATGTGGTGTAGTAATAGATTTTTATTTATCTCCCTTAATGTAATTTATTATTAAAAATTGATGTAAAAAATTTTAAATCCGGGGCCTTAAAAATTGATATAGCGAAACACATCAAAATACGAATATCAGGATTCTGATATTCAAGATAATACTCCATAAGACCCCATATATAAACCATATGTGGCCGCCGATGTGGGGATAAAGTAGATTTTTATTCAGTTCCCTGAAAAATTACTTAATATTTTATAGTGATGTAGAAAATTTTTATTCTTGCCCCTCCAAAGTCAACAAAACCATATCTCGATGTTCGAATATCAGAATTCTGATATTCGACATAACTCAATATCACCACACAAATCACAAAATATGTGGCCGCTGATGTGGTGTTGTAATAGATTTTTATTCATCAACCTTAATGTAATTTAATATTAAAAGTTGATGTAAAAAAAATTTAAATCCGGGGCCTTAAAAGTCGATATAGCCAAACACATCAAAATTCCAATATCGGGATTCTGATATTCAAGATTATCCTCCATATGACCCCATAAATCAAACCATATGTGGCCACAGATGTGAGGATAAAATAGATTTTTATTCAGTCCCCGTAATAAAATTAAATATTTTATATTGATGTTGAAAATTTTTGTTCTTGCCCCACCAAAGTCAACACAACAATATCTCGATGTTCGAATATCAGAATTCTGATATTCGATATAACTCAATATCACACCACCCATCACAAAACATGTGGCCGCTGATGTGGTGTTGTAATAGATTTTTATTCATCAACCTTAATGTAATTTAATATTAAAAGTTGATGTAAAAAAATTTAAATCCAGGGCCGTAAAAGTCGATATAGCCAAACACATCAAAATTCGAATATCAGGATTCTGATATTCAAGATAATCCTCCATATGACCCCATAAATCAAACCATATGTGGCCGCAGATATGAGGCTAAAATAGATTTTTATTCAGTCCCCATAAAAAATTAAATATTTTATATTGATGTTGAAAATTTTTGTTTTTGCCCCACCAAAGTCAACACAACCATATCTCGATGTTCGAATATCAGAATTCTGATATTCGACATGACTCAATATGACCACATACATCACAAAATATGTGGCCGCCGATGTTTTGTTGTAATAGATTTTTATTCATCAACCTTAAAGTAATTTAATATTAAAAGTTGATGTAAAAAAAATTTAAATCCGTGGCCTTAAAAGTCGATATAGCCAAACACATCAAAATTCGAATATCAGGATTCTGATATTCAAGATAATCCTCCATATGACCCCATAAATCAAACCATATGTGGCCGCCGATGTGGGGTTCAAATAGATTTTTATTCAGTCCATATAAAAATTACTTAATATTTTATAGTGATGTAGAAAATTTTTATTCTTGCCCCTCCAAAGTCAACAAAACCATATCTCGATGTTCGAATATCAGAATTCAGATATTCGACATGATTCAATATGACCACATACATCACAAAATATGTGGCCGCCGATGTGGTGTTATAATAGATTTTTATTTATCTCCCTTAATGTAATTTATTATTAAAAATTGATGTAAAAAATTTTAAATCCGTGGCCTTAAAAATCGATATAGCGAAACACATCAAAATTCGAATATCAGGATTCTGATATTCAAGATTATCCTTCATATGACCCCATAAATCAAACCATATGTGGCCACAGATGTGAGGATAAAATAGATTTTTATTCAGTCCCCATAAAAAATTAAATATTTTATATTGATGTTGAAAATTTTTGTTCTTGCTCCACCAAAGTCAACACAACAATATCTCGATGTTCGAATATCAGAATTCTGATATTCGACATGACTCAATATGACCACATACATCACAAAATATGTGGCCTCCGATGTGGTGTTGTAATAGATTTTTATTTATCTCCCTTAATGTAATTTATTATTATAAATTGATGTAAAAAAAATTAAATCCGGGGCCTTAAAAGTCGATATAGCCAAACACATCAAAATTCGAATATCAGGATTCTGATATTCAAGCTTATCCTCCATATGACCCCAAAAATCAAACCGTATGTGGCCGCCGATGTGGGGATCAAATAGATTTTTATTCAGTCCCAATAAAAATTACTTAATATTTTATAGTGATGTAGAAAATTTTTATTTTTGCCCCTCCAAAGTCAACAAAACCATATCTCGATGTTCGAATATCAGAATTCAGATATACGACATGATTCAATATGACCACATACATCACAAAATATGTGGCCGCCGATGTGGTGCTGTAATGGATTTTGATCCATCCCCCTTAATGATTTTTTAATATTAAAAGTTGATGTAAAAAATTTTAAATCCGGGGCCTTAAAAATCGATATAGCGAAACACATCAAAATTCGAATATCAGGATTCTGATATTCAAGATAATTCTCCATATTTGACCCCATAAATCAAACCATATGTGGCCGCAGATATGAGGCTAAAATAGATTTTTATTCAGTCCCCATAAAAAATTAAATATTTTATATTGATATTGAAAATTTTTATTCTTGCCCCACCAAAGTCAACACAACCAAATCTCGGTGTTCGAATATCAGAATTCTGATATTCGACATGACTCAATATGACCACCTACATCACAAAATATGTGGCCGCTGATGTGGTGTTGTAATAGATTTTTATTCATCAACCTTAATGTAATTTAATATTAAAAGTTGATGTAAAAAAATTTAAATCCGGGGCCTTAAAAGTCGATATAGCCAAACACATCAAAATTCGAATATCAGGATTCTGATATTCAAGATTATCCTCCATATGACCCCATAAATCAAACCATATGTGTCCACAGATGTGAGAATAAAATAGATTTTTATTCAGTCCCCATAAAAAATTAAATATTTTATATTTATGTTGAAAATTTTTATTCTTGCCCCACCAAAGTCAACACAACCATATCTCGACGATCGAATATCAGAATTCTGATATTCGACATGACTCAATATGACCACATACATCACAAAATATGTGGCCGCCGATGTGGTGTAGTAATAGATTTTTATTTATCTCCCTTAATGTAATTTATTATTAAAAATTGATGTAAAAAATTTTAAATCCGGGGCCTTAAAAATTGATATAGCGAAACACATCAAAATACGAATATCAGGATTCTGATATTCAAGATAATACTCCATAAGACCCCATATATCAAACCATATGTGGCCGCCGATGTGGGGATAAAGTAGATTTTTATTCAGTTCCCTGAAAAATTACTTAATATTTTATAGTGATGTAGAAAATATTTATTCTTGCCCCTCCAAAGTCAACAAAACCATATCTCGATGTTCGAATATCAGAATTCTGATATTCGACATAACTCAATATGACCACATACATCACAAAATATATGGCCGCCGATGTGGTGTTATAATAGATTTTTATTTATCTCCCTTAATGTAATTTATTATTAAAAATTGATGTAAAAAATTTTTAATCCGTGGCCTTAAAAATCGATATAGCGAAACACATCAAAATTCGAATATCAGGATTCTAATATTCAAGATAATACTCCATATGACCCCATATATCAAACCATATGTGGCCGCCGATGTGGGGATAAAGTAGATTTTTATTCAGTTCCCTGAAAAATTACTTAATATTTTATAGTGATGTAGAAAATTTTTATTTTTGCCCCTCCAAAGTCAACAAAACCATATCTCGATGTTCGAATATCAGAATTCAGATATACGACATGATTCAATATGACCACATACATCACAAAATATGTGGCCGCCGATGTGGTGCTGTAATGGATTTTGATCCATCCCCCTTAATGATTTTTTAATATTAAAAGTTGATGTAAAAAATTTTAAATCCGGGGCCTTAAAAATCGATATAGCGAAACACATCAAAATTCGAATATCAGGATTCTGATATTCAAGATAATTCTCCATATGACCCCATAAATCAAACCATATGTGGCCGCAGATATGAGGCTAAAATAGATTTTTATTCAGTCCCCATAAAAAATTAAATATTTTATATTGATATTGAAAATTTTTATTCTTGCCCCACCAAAGTCAACACAACCAAATCTCGGTGTTCGAATAACAGAATTCTGATATTCGAATATCAGAATTCTGATATTCGATATGACTCAATATGACCACCTACATCACAAAATATGTGGCCGCTGATGTGGTGTTGTAATAGATTTTTATTTATCTCCCTTAATGTAATTTATTATTAAAAATTGATGTAAAAAATTTTAAATCCGGGGCCTTAAAAATTGATATAGCGAAACACATCAAAATACGAATATCAGGATTCTGATATTCAAGATAATACTCCATAAGACCCCATATATCAAACCATATGTGGCCGCCGATGTGGGGATAAAGTAGATTTTTATTCAGTTCCCTGAAAAATTACTTAATATTTTATAGTGATGTAGAAAATATTTATTCTTGCCCCTCCAAAGTCAACAAAACCATATCTCGATGTTCGAATATCAGAATTCTGATATTCGACTTAACTCAATATGACCACATACATCACAAAATATATGGCCGCCGATGTGGTGTTATAATAGATTTTTATTTATCTCCCTTAATGTAATTTATTATTAAAAATTGATGTAAAAAATTTTTAATCCGTGGCCTTAAAAATCGATATAGCGAAACACATCAAAATTCGAATATCAGGATTCTAATATTCAAGATAATACTCCATATGACCCCATATATCAAACCATATGTGGCCGCCGATGTGGGGATAAAGTAGATTTTTATTCAGTTCCCTGAAAAATTACTTAATATTTTATAGTGATGTAGAAAATTTTTATTTTTGCCCCTCCAAAGTCAACAAAACCATATCTCGATGTTCGAATATCAGAATTCAGATATACGACATGATTCAATATGACCACATACATCACAAAATATGTGGCCGCCGATGTGGTGCTGTAATGGATTTTGATCCATCCCCCTTAATGATTTTTTAATATTAAAAGTTGATGTAAAAAATTTTAAATCCGGGGCCTTAAAAATCGATATAGCGAAACACATCAAAATTCGAATATCAGGATTCTGATATTCAAGATAATTCTCCATATGACCCCATAAATCAAACCATATGTGGCCGCAGATATGAGGCTAAAATAGATTTTTATTCAGTCCCCATAAAAAATTAAATATTTTATATTGATATTGAAAATTTTTATTCTTGCCCCACCAAAGTCAACACAACCAAATCTCGGTGTTCGAATATCAGAATTCTGATATTCGATATGACTCAATATGACCACCTACATCACAAAATATGTGGCCGCTGATGTGGTGTTGTAATAGATTTTTATTCATCAACCTTAATGTAATTTAATATTAAAAGTTGATGTAAAAAAATTTAAATCCGGGACCTTAAAAGTCGATATAGCCAAACACATCAAAATTCGAATATCAGGATTCTGATATTCAAGATTATCCTCCATATGACCCCATAAATCAAACCATATGTGTCCACAGATGTGAGAATAAAATAGATTTTTATTCAGTCCCCATAAAAAATTAAATATTTTATATTTATGTTGAAAATTTTTATTCTTGCCCCACCAAAGTCAACACAACCATATCTCGACGATCGAATATCAGAATTCTGATATTCGACATGACTCAATATGACCACATACATCACAAAATATGTGGCCGCCGATGTGGTGTAGTAATAGATTTTTATTTATCTCCCTTAATGTAATTTATTATTAAAAATTGATGTAAAAAATTTTAAATCCGGGGCCTTAAAAATTGATATAGCGAAACACATCAAAATACGAATATCAGGATTCTGATATTCAAGATAATACTCCATAAGACCCCATATATCAAACCATATGTGGCCGCCGATGTGGGGATAAAGTAGATTTTTATTCAGTTCCCTGAAAAATTACTTAATATTTTATAGTGATGTAGAAAATTTTTATTCTTGCCCCTCCAAAATCAACAAAACCATATCTCGATGTTCGAATATCAGAATTCTGATATTCGACATAACTCAATATCACCACACAAATCACAAAATATGTGGCCGCTGATGTGGTGTTGTAATAGATTTTTATTCATCAACCTTAATGTAATTTAATATTAAAAGTTGATGTAAAAAAAATTTAAATCCGGGGCCTTAAAAGTCGATATAGCCAAACACATCAAAATTCCAATATCGGGATTCTGATATTCAAGATTATCCTCCATATGACCCCATAAATCAAACCATATGTGGCCACAGATGTGAGGATAAAATAGATTTTTATTCAGTCCCCGTAATAAAATTAAATATTTTATATTGATGTTGAAAATTTTTGTTCTTGCCCCACCAAAGTCAACACAACAATATCTCGATGTTCGAATATCAGAATTCTGATATTCGACATAACTCAATATGACCACATACATCACAAAATATATGGCCGCCGATGTGGTGTTATAATAGATTTTTATTTATCTCCCTTAATGTAATTTATTATTAAAAATTGATGTAAAAAATTTTTAATCCGTGGCCTTAAAAATCGATATAGCGAAACACATCAAAATTCGAATATCAGGATTCTGATATTCAAGATAATACTCCATATGACCCCATATATCAAACCATATGTGGCCGCCGATGTGGGGATAAAGTAGATTTTTATTCAGTTCCCTGAAAAATTACTTAATATTTTATAGTGATGTAGAAAATTTTTATTCTTGCCCCTCCAAAGTCAACAAAACCATATCTCTATGTTCGAATATCAGAATTCTGATATTCGACATAACTCAATATCACCACACAAATCACAAAATATGTGGCCGCTGTTGTGGTGTTGTAATAGATTTTTATTCATCAACCTTAATGTAATTTAATATTAAAAGTTGATGAAAAAAATTTAAATCCGGGGCCCTAAAAGTCGATATAGCCAAACACATCAAAATTCGAATATCAGGATTCTGATATTCAAGATAATACTCCATATGACCCCATATATCAAACCATATGTGGCCGCCGATGTGGGGATAAAGTAGGTTTTTATTCAGTCCCCTGAAAAATTACTTAATATTTTATAGTGATGTAGAAAATTTTTATTCTTGCCCCTCCAAATTCAACAAAACCATATCTCGATGTTCGAATATCGGAATTCAGATATTCGACATGATTCAATATGACCACATACATCACAGAATATGCGGCCGCCGATGTGGTGTTATAATGGATTTTTATCCACCCCCCTTAATGATTTTTTAATATTAAAAGTTGACGTAAAAAATTTTAAATTCGGGGCCTTAAAAGTCGATATAGCCAAACACATCAAAATTCGAATATCAGGATTCTGATATTCAAGATTATCCTTCATATGACCCCATAAATCAAACCATATGTGGCCACAGATGTGAGGATAAAATAGATTTTTATTCAGTCCCCATAAAAAATTAAATATTTTATATTGATGTTGAAAATTTTTGTTCTTGCTCCACCAAAGTCAACACAACAATATCTCGATGTTCGAATATCAGAATTCTGATATTCGACATGACTCAATATGACCACATACATCACAAAATATGTGGCCTCCGATGTGGTGTTGTAATAGATTTTTATTTATCTCCCTTAATGTAATTTATTATTATAAATTGATGTAAAAAAAATTAAATCCGGGGCCTTAAAAGTCGATATAGCCAAACACATCAAAATTCGAATATCAGGATTCTGATATTCAAGCTTATCCTCCATATGACCCCAAAAATCAAACCGTATGTGGCCGCCGATGTGGGGATCAAATAGATTTTTATTCAGTCCCAATAAAAATTACTTAATATTTTATAGTGATGTAGAAAATTTTTATTTTTGCCCCTCCAAAGTCAACAAAACCATATCTCGATGTTCGAATATCAGAATTCAGATATACGACATGATTCAATATGACCACATACATCACAAAATATGTGGCCGCCGATGTGGTGCTGTAATGGATTTTGATCCATCCCCCTTAATGATTTTTTAATATTAAAAGTTGATGTAAAAAATTTTAAATCCGGGGCCTTAAAAATCGATATAGCGAAACACATCAAAATTCGAATATCAGGATTCTGATATTCAAGATAATTCTCCATATTTGACCCCATAAATCAAACCATATGTGGCCGCAGATATGAGGCTAAAATAGATTTTTATTCAGTCCCCATAAAAAATTAAATATTTTATATTGATATTGAAAATTTTTATTCTTGCCCCACCAAAGTCAACACAACCAAATCTCGGTGTTCGAATATCAGAATTCTGATATTCGACATGACTCAATATGACCACCTACATCACAAAATATGTGGCCGCTGATGTGGTGTTGTAATAGATTTTTATTCATAAACCTTAATGTAATTTAATATTAAAAGTTGATGTAAAAAAATTTAAATCCGGGGCCTTAAAAGTCGATATAGCCGCACACATCAAAATTCGAATATCAGGATTCTGATATTCAAGATTATCCTCCATATGACCCCATAAATCAAACCATATGTGTCCACAGATGTGAGAATAAAATAGATTTTTATTCAGTCCCCATAAAAAATTAAATATTTTATATTGATATTGAAAATTTTTATTCTTGCCCCACCAAAGTCAACACAACCATATCTCGACGATCGAATATCAGAATTCTGATATTCGACATAACTCAATATCACCACACAAATCACAAAATATGTGGCCGCTGTTGTGGTGTTGTAATAGATTTTTATTCATCAACCTTAATGTAATTTAATATTAAAAGTTGATGAAAAAAATTTAAATCCGGGGCCTTTAAAGTCGATATAGCCAAACACATCAAAATTCGAATATCAGGATTCTGATATTCAAGATAATACTCCATATGACCCCATATATCAAACCATATGTGGCCGCCGATGTGGGGATAAAGTAGGTTTTTATTCAGTCCCCTGAAAAATTACTTAATATTTTATAGTGATGTAGAAAATTTTTATTCTTGCCCCTCCAAATTCAACAAAACCATATCTCGATGTTCGAATATCGGAATTCAGATATTCGACATGATTCAATATGACCACATACATCACAGAATATGCGGCCGCCGATGTGGTGTTATAATGGATTTTTATCCACCCCCCTTAATGATTTTTTAATATTAAAAGTTGACGTAAAAAATTTTAAATTCGGGGCCTTAAAAGTCGATATAGCCAAACACATCAAAATTCGAATATCAGGATTCTGATATTCAAGATTATCCTTCATATGACCCCATAAATCAAACCATATGTGGCCACAGATGTGAGGATAAAATAGATTTTTATTCAGTCCCCATAAAAAATTAAATATTTTATATTGATGTTGAAAATTTTTGTTCTTGCTCCACCAAAGTCAACACAACAATATCTCGATGTTCGAATATCAGAATTCTGATATTCGACATGACTCAATATGACCACATACATCACAAAATATGTGGCCTCCGATGTGGTGTTGTAATAGATTTTTATTTATCTCCCTTAATGTAATTTATTATTATAAATTGATGTAAAAAAAATTAAATCCGGGGCCTTAAAAGTCGATATAGCCAAACACATCAAAATTCGAATATCAGGATTCTGATATTCAAGCTTATCCTCCATATGACCCCAAAAATCAAACCGTATGTGGCCGCCGATGTGGGGATCAAATAGATTTTTATTCAGTCCCAATAAAAATTACTTAATATTTTATAGTGATGTAGAAAATTTTTATTTTTGCCCCTCCAAAGTCAACAAAACCATATCTCGATGTTCGAATATCAGAATTCAGATATACGACATGATTCAATATGACCACATACATCACAAAATATGTGGCCGCCGATGTGGTGCTGTAATGGATTTTGATCCATCCCCCTTAATGATTTTTTAATATTAAAAGTTGATGTAAAAAATTTTAAATCCGGGGCCTTAAAAATCGATATAGCGAAACACATCAAAATTCGAATATCAGGATTCTGATATTCAAGATAATTCTCCATATTTGACCCCATAAATCAAACCATATGTGGCCGCAGATATGAGGCTAAAATAGATTTTTATTCAGTCCCCATAAAAAATTAAATATTTTATATTGATATTGAAAATTTTTATTCTTGCCCCACCAAAGTCAACACAACCAAATCTCGGTGTTCGAATATCAGAATTCTGATATTCGACATGACTCAATATGACCACCTACATCACAAAATATGTGGCCGCTGATGTGGTGTTGTAATAGATTTTTATTCATCAACCTTAATGTAATTTAATATTAAAAGTTGATGTAAAAAAATTTAAATCCGGGGCCTTAAAAGTCGATATAGCCAAACACATCAAAATTCGAATATCAGGATTCTGATATTCAAGATTATCCTCCATATGACCCCATAAATCAAACCATATGTGTCCACAGATGTGAGAATAAAATAGATTTTTATTCAGTCCCCATAAAAAATTAAATATTTTATATTTATGTTGAAAATTTTTATTCTTGCCCCACCAAAGTCAACACAACCATATCTCGACGATCGAATATCAGAATTCTGATATTCGACATAACTCAATATCACCACACAAATCACAAAATATGTGGCCGCTGTTGTGGTGTTGTAATAGATTTTTATTCATCAACCTTAATGTAATTTAATATTAAAAGTTGATGAAAAAAATTTAAATCCGGGGCCTTAAAAGTCGATATAGCCAAACACATCAAAATTCGAATATCAGGATTCTGATATTCAAGATAATACTCCATATGACCCCATATATCAAACCATATGTGGCCGCCGATGTGGGGATAAAGTAGGTTTTTATTCAGTCCCCTGAAAAATTACTTAATATTTTATAGTGATGTAGAAAATTTTTATTCTTGCCCCTCCAAATTCAACAAAACCATATCTCGATGTTCGAATATCAGAATTCAGATATTCGACATGATTCAATATGACCACATACATCACAGAATATGCGGCCGCCGATGTGGTGTTATAATGGATTTTTATCCACCCCCCTTAATGATTTTTTAATATTAAAAGTTGACGTTAAAAATTTTAAATTCGGGGCCTTAAAAGTCGATATAGCCAAACACATCAAAATTCGAATATCAGGATTCTGATATTCAAGATTATCCTTCATATGACCCCATAAATCAAACCATATGTGGCCACAGATGTGAGGATAAAATAGATTTTTATTCAGTCCCCATAAAAAATTAAATATTTTATATTGATGTTGAAAATTTTTGTTCTTGCTCCACCAAAGTCAACACAACAATATCTCGATGTTCGAATATCAGAATTCTGATATTCGACATGACTCAATATGACCACATACATCACAAAATATGTGGCCTCCGATGTGGTGTTGTAATAGATTTTTATTTATCTCCCTTAATGTAATTTATTATTATAAATTGATGTAAAAAAATTAAATCCGGGGCCTTAAAAGTCGATATAGCCAAACACATCAAAATTCGAATATCAGGATTCTGATATTCAAGCTTATCCTCCATATGACCCCAAAAATCAAACCGTATGTGGCCGCCGATGTGGGGATCAAATAGATTTTTATTCAGTCCCAATAAAAATTACTTAATATTTTATAGTGATGTAGAAAATTTTTATTTTTGCCCCTCCAAAGTCAACAAAACCATATCTCGATGTTCGAATATCAGAATTCAGATATACGACATGATTCAATATGACCACATACATCACAAAATATGTGGCCGCCGATGTGGTGCTGTAATGGATTTTGATCCATCCCCCTTAATGATTTTTTAATATTAAAAGTTGATGTAAAAAATTTTAAATCCGGGGCCTTAAAAATCGATATAGCGAAACACATCAAAATTCGAATATCAGGATTCTGATATTCAAGATAATTCTCCATATTTGACCCCATAAATCAAACCATATGTGGCCGCAGATATGAGGCTAAAATAGATTTTTATTCAGTCCCCATAAAAAATTAAATATTTTATATTGATATTGAAAATTTTTATTCTTGCCCCACCAAAGTCAACACAACCAAATCTCGACGATCGAATATCAGAATTCTGATATTCGACATGACTCAATATGACCACCTACATCACAAAATATGTGGCCGCTGATGTGGTGTTGTAATAGATTTTTATTCATCAACCTTAATGTAATTTAATATTAAAAGTTGATGTAAAAAAATTTAAATCCGTGGCCTTAAAAGTCGATATAGCCAAACACATCAAAATTCGAATATCAGGATTCTGATATTCAAGATTATCCTCCATATGACCCCATAAATCAAACCATATGTGTCCACAGATGTGAGAATAAAATAAATTTTTATTCAGTCCCCATAAAAAATTAAATATTTTATATTTATGTTGAAAATTTTTATTCTTGCCCCACCAAAGTCAACACAACCATATCTCGACGATCGAATATCAGAATTCTGATATTCGACATGACTCAATATGACCACATACATCACAAAATATGTGGCCGCCGATGTGGTGTAGTAATAGATTTTTATTTATCTCCCTTAATGTAATTTATTATTAAAAATTGATGTAAAAAATTTTAAATCCGGGGCCTTAAAAATTGATATAGCGAAACACATCAAAATACGAATATCAGGATTCTGATATTCAAGATAATACTCCATATGACCCCATATATCAAACCATATGTGGCCGCCGATGTGGGGATAAAGTAGATTTTTATTCAGTTCCCTGAAAAATTACTTAATATTTTATAGTGATGTAGAAAATATTTATTCTTGCCCCTCCAAAGTCAACAAAACCATATCTCGATGTTCGAATATCAGAATTCTGATATTCGACATAACTCAATATCACCACACAAATCACAAAATATGTGGCCGCTGATGTGGTGTTGTAATAGATTTTTATTCATCAACCTTAATGTAATTTTAATATTAAAAGTTGATGTAAAAAAATTTAAATCCGGGGCCTTAAAAGTCGATATAGCCAAACACATTAAAATTCGAATATCAGGATTCTGATATTCAAGATAATACTCCATATGACCCCATATATCAAACCATATGTGGCCGCCGATGTGGGGATAAAGTAGATTTTTATTCAGTTCCCTGAAAAATTACTTAATATTTTATAGTGATGTAGAAAACTTTTATTCTTGCCCCTCCAAAGTCAACAAAACCATATCTCGATGTTCGAATATCAGAATTCTGATATTCGACATAACTCAATATCACCACACAAATCACAAAATATGTGGCCGCTGATGTGGTGTTGTAATAGATTTTTATTCATCAACCTTAATGTAATTTAATATTAAAAGTTGATGTAAAAAAAATTTAAATCCGGGGCCTTAAAAGTCGATATAGCCAAACACATCAAAATTCGAATATCAGGATTCTGATATTCAAGATTATCCTTCATATGACCCCATAAATCAAACCATATGTGGCCACCGATATGAGGATAAAATAGATTTTTATTCAGTCCCCATAAAAAATTAAATATTTTATATTGATGTTGAAAATTTTTGTTCTTGCCCCACCAAAGTCAACACAACAATATCTCGATGTTCGAATATCAGAATTCTGATATTCGATATAACTCAATATCACACCACCCATCACAAAACATGTGGCCGCTGATGTGGTGTTGTAATAGATTTTTATTCATCAACCTTAATGTAATTTAATATTAAAAGTTGATGTAAAAAAATTTAAATCCAGGGCCGTAAAAGTCGATATAGCCAAACACATCAAAATTCGAATATCAGGATTCTGATATTCAAGATAATCCTCCATATGACCCCATAAATCAAACCATATGTGGCCGCAGATATGAGGCTAAAATAGATTTTTATTCAGTCCCCATAAAAAATTAAATATTTTATATTGATGTTGAAAATTTTTGTTTTTGCCCCACCAAAGTCAACACAACCATATCTCGATGTTCGAATATCAGAATTCTGATATTCGACATGACTCAATATGACCACATACATCACAAAATATGTGGCCGCCGATGTTTTGTTGTAATAGATTTTTATTCATCAACCTTAAAGTAATTTAATATTAAAAGTTGATGTAAAAAAAATTTAAATCCGTGGCCTTAAAAGTCGATATAGCCAAACACATCAAAATTCGAATATCAGGATTCTGATATTCAAGATAATCCTCCATATGACCCCATAAATCAAACCATATGTGGCCGCCGATGTGGGGTTCAAATAGATTTTTATTCAGTCCATATAAAAATTACTTAATATTTTATAGTGATGTAGAAAATTTTTATTCTTGCCCCTCCAAAGTCAACAAAACCATATCTCGATGTTCGAATATCAGAATTCAGATATTCGACATGATTCAATATGACCACATACATCACAAAATATGTGGCCGCCGATGTGGTGTTATAATAGATTTTTATTTATCTCCCTTAATGTAATTTATTATTAAAAATTGATGTAAAAAATTTTAAATCCGTGGCCTTAAAAATCGATATAGCGAAACACATCAAAATTCGAATATCAGGATTCTGATATTCAAGATTATCCTTCATATGACCCCATAAATCAAACCATATGTGGCCACAGATGTGAGGATAAAATAGATTTTTATTCAGTCCCCATAAAAAATTAAATATTTTATATTGATGTTGAAAATTTTTGTTCTTGCTCCACCAAAGTCAACACAACAATATCTCGATGTTCGAATATCAGAATTCTGATATTCGACATGACTCAATATGACCACATACATCACAAAATATGTGGCCTCCGATGTGGTGTTGTAATAGATTTTTATTTATCTCCCTTAATGTAATTTATTATTATAAATTGATGTAAAAAAAATTAAATCCGGGGCCTTAAAAGTCGATATAGCCAAACACATCAAAATTCGAATATCAGGATTCTGATATTCAAGCTTATCCTCCATATGACCCCAAAAATCAAACCGTATGTGGCCGCCGATGTGGGGATCAAATAGATTTTTATTCAGTCCCAATAAAAATTACTTAATATTTTATAGTGATGTAGAAAATTTTTATTTTTGCCCCTCCAAAGTCAACAAAACCATATCTCGATGTTCGAATATCAGAATTCAGATATACGACATGATTCAATATGACCACATACATCACAAAATATGTGGCCGCCGATGTGGTGCTGTAATGGATTTTGATCCATCCCCCTTAATGATTTTTTAATATTAAAAGTTGATGTAAAAAATTTTCAATCCGGGGCCTTAAAAATCGATATAGCGAAACACATCAAAATTCGAATATCAGGATTCTGATATTCAAGATAATTCTCCATATTTGACCCCATAAATCAAACCATATGTGGCCGCAGATATGAGGCTAAAATAGATTTTTATTCAGTCCCCATAAAAAATTAAATATTTTATATTGATATTGAAAATTTTTATTCTTGCCCCACCAAAGTCAACACAACCAAATCTCGGTGTTCGAATATCAGAATTCTGATATTCGACATGACTCAATATGACCACCTACATCACAAAATATGTGGCCGCTGATGTGGTGTTGTAATAGATTTTTATTCATCAACCTTAATGTAATTTAATATTAAAAGTTGATGTAAAAAAATTTAAATCCGGGGCCTTAAAAATCGATATAGCCAAACACATCAAAATTCGAATATCAGGATTCTGATATTCAAGATTATCCTCCATATGACCCCATAAATCAAACCATATGTGTCCACAGATGTGAGAATAAAATAGATTTTTATTCAGTCCCCATAAAAAATTAAATATTTTATATTTATGTTGAAAATTTTTATTCTTGCCCCACCAAAGTCAACACAACCATATCTCGACGATCGAATATCAGAATTCTGATATTCGACATGACTCAATATGACCACATACATCACAAAATATGTGGCCGCCGATGTGGTGTAGTAATAGATTTTTATTTATCTCCCTTAATGTAATTTATTATTAAAAATTGATGTAAAAAATTTTAAATCCGGGGCCTTAAAAATTGATATAGCGAAACACATCAAAATACGAATATCAGGATTCTGATATTCAAGATAATACTCCATATGACCCCATATATCAAACCATATGTGGCCGCCGATGTGGGGATAAAGTAGATTTTTATTCAGTTCCCTGAAAAATTACTTAATATTTTATAGTGATGTAGAAAATATTTATTCTTGCCCCTCCAAAGTCAACAAAACCATATCTCGATGTTCGAATATCAGAATTCTGATATTCGACATAACTCAATATCACCACACAAATCACAAAATATGTGGCCGCTGATGTGGTGTTGTAATAGATTTTTATTCATCAACCTTAATGTAATTTTAATATTAAAAGTTGATGTAAAAAAATTTAAATCCGGGGCCTTAAAAGTCGATATAGCCAAACACATTAAAATTCGAATATCAGGATTCTGATATTCAAGATAATACTCCATATGACCCCATATATCAAACCATATGTGGCCGCCGATGTGGGGATAAAGTAGATTTTTATTCAGTTCCCTGAAAAATTACTTAATATTTTATAGTGATGTAGAAAACTTTTATTCTTGCCCCTCCAAAGTCAACAAAACCATATCTCGATGTTCGAATATCAGAATTCTGATATTCGACATAACTCAATATCACCACACAAATCACAAAATATGTGGCCGCTGATGTGGTGTTGTAATAGATTTTTATTCATCAACCTTAATGTAATTTAATATTAAAAGTTGATGTAAAAAAAATTTAAATCCGGGGCCTTAAAAGTCGATATAGCCAAACACATCAAAATTCGAATATCAGGATTCTGATATTCAAGATTATCCTTCATATGACCCCATAAATCAAACCATATGTGGCCACCGATATGAGGATAAAATAGATTTTTATTCAGTCCCCATAAAAAATTAAATATTTTATATTGATGTTGAAAATTTTTGTTCTTGCCCCACCAAAGTCAACACAACAATATCTCGATGTTCGAATATCAGAATTCTGATATTCGATATAACTCAATATCACACCACCCATCACAAAACATGTGGCCGCTGATGTGGTGTTGTAATAGATTTTTATTCATCAACCTTAATGTAATTTAATATTAAAAGTTGATGTAAAAAAATTTAAATCCAGGGCCGTAAAAGTCGATATAGCCAAACACATCAAAATTCGAATATCAGGATTCTGATATTCAAGATAATCCTCCATATGACCCCATAAATCAAACCATATGTGGCCGCAGATATGAGGCTAAAATAGATTTTTATTCAGTCCCCATAAAAAATTAAATATTTTATATTGATGTTGAAAATTTTTGTTTTTGCCCCACCAAAGTCAACACAACCATATCTCGATGTTCGAATATCAGAATTCTGATATTCGACATGACTCAATATGACCACATACATCACAAAATATGTGGCCGCCGATGTTTTGTTGTAATAGATTTTTATTCATCAACCTTAAAGTAATTTAATATTAAAAGTTGATGTAAAAAAAATTTAAATCCGTGGCCTTAAAAGTCGATATAGCCAAACACATCAAAATTCGAATATCAGGATTCTGATATTCAAGATAATCCTCCATATGACCCCATAAATCAAACCATATGTGGCCGCCGATGTGGGGTTCAAATAGATTTTTATTCAGTCCATATAAAAATTACTTAATATTTTATAGTGATGTAGAAAATTTTTATTCTTGCCCCTCCAAAGTCAACAAAACCATATCTCGATGTTCGAATATCAGAATTCAGATATTCGACATGATTCAATATGACCACATACATCACAAAATATGTGGCCGCCGATGTGGTGTTATAATAGATTTTTATTTATCTCCCTTAATGTAATTTATTATTAAAAATTGATGTAAAAAATTTTAAATCCGTGGCCTTAAAAATCGATATAGCGAAACACATCAAAATTCGAATATCAGGATTCTGATATTCAAGATTATCCTTCATATGACCCCATAAATCAAACCATATGTGGCCACAGATGTGAGGATAAAATAGATTTTTATTCAGTCCCCATAAAAAATTAAATATTTTATATTGATGTTGAAAATTTTTGTTCTTGCTCCACCAAAGTCAACACAACAATATCTCGATGTTCGAATATCAGAATTCTGATATTCGACATGACTCAATATGACCACATACATCACAAAATATGTGGCCTCCGATGTGGTGTTGTAATAGATTTTTATTTATCTCCCTTAATGTAATTTATTATTATAAATTGATGTAAAAAAATTAAATCCGGGGCCTTAAAAGTCGATATAGCCAAACACATCAAAATTCGAATATCAGGATTCTGATATTCAAGCTTATCCTCCATATGACCCCAAAAATCAAACCGTATGTGGCCGCCGATGTGGGGATCAAATAGATTTTTATTCAGTCCCAATAAAAATTACTTAATATTTTATAGTGATGTAGAAAATTTTTATTTTTGCCCCTCCAAAGTCAACAAAACCATATCTCGATGTTCGAATATCAGAATTCAGATATACGACATGATTCAATATGACCACATACATCACAAAATATGTGGCCGCCGATGTGGTGCTGTAATGGATTTTGATCCATCCCCCTTAATGATTTTTTAATATTAAAAGTTGATGTAAAAAATTTTCAATCCGGGGCCTTAAAAATCGATATAGCGAAACACATCAAAATTCGAATATCAGGATTCTGATATTCAAGATAATTCTCCATATTTGACCCCATAAATCAAACCATATGTGGCCGCAGATATGAGGCTAAAATAGATTTTTATTCAGTCCCCATAAAAAATTAAATATTTTATATTGATATTGAAAATTTTTATTCTTGCCCCACCAAAGTCAACACAACCAAATCTCGGTGTTCGAATATCAGAATTCTGATATTCGACATGACTCAATATGACCACCTACATCACAAAATATGTGGCCGCTGATGTGGTGTTGTAATAGATTTTTATTCATCAACCTTAATGTAATTTAATATTAAAAGTTGATGTAAAAAAATTTAAATCCGGGGCCTTAAAAGTCGATATAGCCAAACACATCAAAATTCGAATATCAGGATTCTGATATTCAAGATTATCCTCCATATGACCCCATAAATCAAACCATATGTGTCCACAGATGTGAGAATAAAATAGATTTTTATTCAGTCCCCATAAAAAATTAAATATTTTATATTTATGTTGAAAATTTTTATTCTTGCCCCACCAAAGTCAACACAACCATATCTCGACGATCGAATATCAGAATTCTGATATTCGACATGACTCAATATAACCACATACATCACAAAATATGTGGCCGCCGATGTGGTGTAGTAATAGATTTTTATTTATCTCCCTTAATGTAATTTATTATTAAAAATTGATGTAAAAAATTTTAAATCCGGGGCCTTAAAAATTGATATAGCGAAACACATCAAAATACGAATATCAGGATTCTGATATTCAAGATAATACTCCATAAGACCCCATATATCAAACCATATGTGGCCGCCGATGTGGGGATAAAGTAGATTTTTATTCAGTTCCCTGAAAAATTACTTAATATTTTATAGTGATGTAGAAAATATTTATTCTTGCCCCTCCAAAGTCAACAAAACCATATCTCGATGTTCGAATATCAGAATTCTGATATTCGACATAACTCAATATGACCACATACATCACAAAATATATGGCCGCCGATGTGGTGTTATAATAGATTTTTATTTATCTCCCTTAATGTAATTTATTATTAAAAATTGATGTAAAAAATTTTTAATCCGTGGCCTTAAAAATCGATATAGCAAAACACATCAAAATTCGAATATCAGGATTCTAATATTCAAGATAATACTCCATATGACCCCATATATCAAACCATATGTGGCCGCCGATGTGGGGATAAAGTAGATTTTTATTCAGTTCCCTGAAAAATTACTTAATATTTTATAGTGATGTAGAAAATTTTTATTCTTGCCCCTCCAAATTCAACAAAACCATATCTCGATGTTCGAATATCAGAATTCAGATATTCGACATGATTCAATATGACCACATACATCACAGAATATGCGGCCGCCGATGTGGTGTTATAATGGATTTTTATCCACCCCCCTTAATGATTTTTTAATATTAAAAGTTGACGTAAAAAATTTTAAATTCGGGGCCTTAAAAGTCGATATAGCCAAACACATCAAAATTCGAATATCAGGATTCTGATATTCAAGATTATCCTTCATATGACCCCATAAATCAAACCATATGTGGCCACAGATGTGAGGATAAAATAGATTTTTATTCAGTCCCCATAAAAAATTAAATATTTTATATTGATGTTGAAAATTTTTGTTCTTGCTCCACCAAAGTCAACACAACAATATCTCGATGTTCGAATATCAGAATTCTGATATTCGACATGACTCAATATGACCACATACATCACAAAATATGTGGCCTCCGATGTGGTGTTGTAATAGATTTTTATTTATCTCCCTTAATGTAATTTATTATTATAAATTGATGTAAAAAATTAAATCCGGGGCCTTAAAAGTCGATATAGCCAAACACATCAAAATTCGAATATCAGGATTCTGATATTCAAGCTTATCCTCCATATGACCCCAAAAATCAAACCGTATGTGGCCGCCGATGTGGGGATCAAATAGATTTTTATTCAGTCCCAATAAAAATTACTTAATATTTTATAGTGATGTAGAAAATTTTTATTTTTGCCCCTCCAAAGTCAACAAAACCATATCTCGATGTTCGAATATCAGAATTCAGATATACGACATGATTCAATATGACCACATACATCACAAAATATGTGGCCGCCGATGTGGTGCTGTAATGGATTTTGATCCATCCCCCTTAATGATTTTTTAATATTAAAAGTTGATGTAAAAAATTTTAAATCCGGGGCCTTAAAAATCGATATAGCGAAACACATCAAAATTCGAATATCAGGATTCTGATATTCAAGATAATTCTCCATATTTGACCCCATAAATCAAACCATATGTGGCCGCAGATATGAGGCTAAAATAGATTTTTATTCAGTCCCCATAAAAAATTAAATATTTTATATTGATATTGAAAATTTTTATTCTTGCCCCACCAAAGTCAACACAACCAAATCTCGACGATCGAATATCAGAATTCTGATATTCGACATGACTCAATATGACCACCTACATCACAAAATATGTGGCCGCTGATGTGGTGTTGTAATAGATTTTTATTCATCAACCTTAATGTAATTTAATATTAAAAGTTGATGTAAAAAAATTTAAATCCGTGGCCTTAAAAGTCGATATAGCCAAACACATCAAAATTCGAATATCAGGATTCTGATATTCAAGATTATCCTCCATATGACCCCATAAATCAAACCATATGTGTCCACAGATGTGAGAATAAAATAGATTTTTATTCAGTCCCCATAAAAAATTAAATATTTTATATTTATGTTGAAAATTTTTATTCTTGCCCCACCAAAGTCAACACAACCATATCTCGACGATCGAATATCAGAATTCTGATATTCGACATGACTCAATATGACCACATACATCACAAAATATGTGGCCGCCGATGTGGTGTAGTAATAGATTTTTATTTATCTCCCTTAATGTAATTTATTATTAAAAATTGATGTAAAAAATTTTAAATCCGGGGCCTTAAAAATTGATATAGCGAAACACATCAAAATACGAATATCAGGATTCTGATATTCAAGATAATACTCCATATGACCCCATATATCAAACCATATGTGGCCGCCGATGTGGGGATAAAGTAGATTTTTATTCAGTTCCCTGAAAAATTACTTAATATTTTATAGTGATGTAGAAAATATTTATTCTTGCCCCTCCAAAGTCAACAAAACCATATCTCGATGTTCGAATATCAGAATTCTGATATTCGACATAACTCAATATCACCACACAAATCACAAAATATGTGGCCGCTGATGTGGTGTTGTAATAGATTTTTATTCATCAACCTTAATGTAATTTAATATTAAAAGTTGATGTAAAAAAATTTAAATCCGGGGCCTTAAAAGTCGATATAGCCAAACACATTAAAATTCGAATATCAGGATTCTGATATTCAAGATAATACTCCATATGACCCCATATATCAAACCATATGTGGCCGCCGATGTGGGGATAAAGTAGATTTTTATTCAGTTCCCTGAAAAATTACTTAATATTTTATAGTGATGTAGAAAATTTTTATTCTTGCCCCTCCAAAGTCAACAAAACCATATCTCGATGTTCGAATATCAGAATTCTGATATTCGACATAACTCAATATCACCACACAAATCACAAAATATGTGGCCGCTGATGTGGTGTTGTAATAGATTTTTATTCATCAACCTTAATGTAATTTAATATTAAAAGTTGATGTAAAAAAAATTTAAATCCGGGGCCTTAAAAGTCGATATAGCCAAACACATCAAAATTCGAATATCAGGATTCTGATATTCAAGATTATCCTTCATATGACCCCATAAATCAAACCATATGTGGCCACCGATGTGAGGATAAAATAGATTTTTATTCAGTCCCCATAAAAAATTAAATATTTTATATTGATGTTGAAAATTTTTGTTCTTGCCCCACCAAAGTCAACACAACAATATCTCGATGTTCGAATATCAGAATTCTGATATTCGATATAACTCAATATCACACCACCCATCACAAAACATGTGGCCGCTGATGTGGTGTTGTAATAGATTTTTATTCATCAACCTTAATGTAATTTAATATTAAAAGTTGATGTAAAAAAATTTAAATCCAGGGCCGTAAACGTCGATATAGCCAAACACATCAAAATTCGAATATCAGGATTCTGATATTCAAGATAATCCTCCATATGACCCCATAAATCAAACCATATGTGGCCGCAGATATGAGGCTAAAATAGATTTTTATTCAGTCCCCATAAAAAATTAAATATTTTATATTGATGTTGAAAATTTTTGTTTTTCCCCACCAAAGTCAACACAACCATATCTCGATGTTCGAATATCAGAATTCTGATATTCGACATGACTCAATATGACCACATACATCACAAAATATGTGGCCGCCGATGTTTTGTTGTAATAGATTTTTATTCATCAACCTTAAAGTAATTTAATATTAAAAGTTGATGTAAAAAAAAATTTAAATCCGTGGCCTTAAAAGTCGATATAGCCAAACACATCAAAATTCGAATATCAGGATTCTGATATTCAAGATAATCCTCCATATGACCCCATAAATCAAACCATATGTGGCCGCCGATGTGGGGTTCAAATAGATTTTTATTCAGTCCATATAAAAATTACTTAATATTTTATAGTGATGTAGAAAATTTTTATTCTTGCCCCTCCAAAGTCAACAAAACCATATCTCGATGTTCGAATATCAGAATTCAGATATTCGACATGATTCAATATGACCACATACATCACAAAATATGTGGCCGCCGATGTGGTGTTATAATAGATTTTTATTTATCTCACTTAATGTAATTTATTATTAAAAATTGATGTAAAAAATTTTAAATCCGTGGCCTTAAAAATCGATATAGCGAAACACATCAAAATTCGAATATCAGGATTCTGATATTCAAGATAATCCTCCATATGACCCCATAAATCAAACCATATGTGGCCGCCGATGTGGGGTTCAAATAGATTTTTATTCAGTCCATATAAAAATTACTTAATATTTTATAGTGATGTAGAAAATTTTTATTCTTGCCCCTCCAAAGTCAACAAAACCATATCTCGATGTTCGAATATCAGAATTCAGATATTCGACATGATTCAATATGACCACATACATCACAAAATATGTGGCCGCCGATGTGGTGTTATAATAGATTTTTATTTATCTCCCTTAATGTAATTTATTATTAAAAATTGATGTAAAAAATTTTAAATCCGTGGCCTTAAAAATCGATATAGCGAAACACATCAAAATTCGAATATCAGGATTCTGATATTCAAGATAATACTCCATATGACCCCATATATCAAACCATATGTGGCCGCCGATGTGGGGATAAAGTAGATTTTTATTCAGTTCCCTGAAAAATTACTTAATATTTTATAGTGATGTAGAAAATTTTTATTCTTGCCCCTCCAAAGTCAACAAAACCATATCTCGATGTTCGAATATCAGAATTCTGATATTCGACATAACTCAATATCACCACACAAATCACAAAATATGTGGCCGCTGATGTGGTGTTGTAATAGATTTTTATTCATCAACCTTAATGTAATTTAATATTAAAAGTTGATGAAAAAAATTTAAATCCGGGGCCTTAAAAGTCGATATAGCCAAACACATCAAAATTCCAATATCGGGATTCTGATATTCAAGATTATCCTCCATATGACCCCATAAATCAAACCATATGTGGCCACAGATGTGAGGATAAAATAGATTTTTATTCAGTCCCCATAATAAAATTAAATATTTTATATTGATGTTGAAAATTTTTGTTCTTGCCCCACCAAAGTCAACACAACAATATCTCGATGTTCGAATATCAGAATTCTGATATTCGACATAACTCAATATGACCACATACATCACAAAATATATGGCCGCCGATGTGGTGTTATAATAGATTTTTATTTATCTCCCTTAATGTAATTTATTATTAAAAATTGATGTAAAAAATTTTTAATCCGTGGCCTTAAAAATCGATATAGCGAAACACATCAAAATTCGAATATCAGGATTCTGATATTCAAGATAATACTCCATATGACCCCATATATCAAACCATATGTGGCCATCGATGTGGGGATAAAGTAGATTTTTATTCAGTTCCCTGAAAAATTACTTAATATTTTATAGTGATGTAGAAAATTTTTATTCTTGCCCCTCCAAAGTCAACAAAACCATATCTCTATGTTCGAATATCAGAATTCTGATATTCGACATAACTCAATATAACCACACAAATCACAAAATATGTGGCCGCTGTTGTGGTGTTGTAATAGATTTTTATTCATCAACCTTAATGTAATTTAATATTAAAAGTTGATGAAAAAAATTTAAATCCGGGGCCTTAAAAGTCGATATAGCCAAACACATCAAAATTCCAAGATCGGGATTCTGATATTCAAGATTATACTCCATATGACCCCATATATCAAACCATATGTGGCCGCCGATGTGGGGATAAAGTAGATTTTTATTCAGTCCCCTGAAAAATTACTTAATATTTTATAGTGATGTAGAAAATTTTTATTCTTGCCCCTCCAAATTCAACAAAACCATATCTCGATGTTCGAATATCAGAATTCAGATATTCGACATGATTCAATATGACCACATACATCACAGAATATGCGGCCGCCGATGTGGTGTTATAATGGATTTTTATCCACCCCCCTTAATGATTTTTTAATATTAAAAGTTGACGTAAAAAATTTTAAATTCGGGGCCTTAAAAGTCGATATAGCCAAACACATCAAAATTCGAATATCAGGATTCTGATATTCAAGATTATCCTTCATATGACCCCATAAATCAAACCATATGTGGCCACAGATGTGAGGATAAAATAGATTTTTTTTCAGTCCCCATAAAAAATTAAATATTTTATATTGATGTTGAAAATTTTTGTTCTTGCTCCACCAAAGTCAACACAACAATATCTCGATGTTCGAATATCAGAATTCTGATATTCGACATGACTCAATATGACCACATACATCACAAAATATGTGGCCTCCGATGTGGTGTTGTAATAGATTTTTATTTATCTCCCTTAATGTAATTTATTATTATAAATTGATGTAAAAAATTAAATCCGGGGCCTTAAAAGTCGATATAGCCAAACACATCAAAATTCGAATATCAGGATTCTGATATTCAAGCTTATCCTCCATATGACCCCAAAAATCAAACCGTATGTGGCCGCCGATGTGGGGATCAAATAGATTTTTATTCAGTCCCAATAAAAATTACTTAATATTTTATAGTGATGTAGAAAATTTTTATTTTTGCCCCTCCAAAGTCAACAAAACCATATCTCGATGTTCGAATATCAGAATTCAGATATACGACATGATTCAATATGACCACATACATCACAAAATATGTGGCCGCCGATGTGGTGCTGTAATGGATTTTGATCCATCCCCCTTAATGATTTTTTAATATTAAAAGTTGATGTAAAAAATTTTAAATCCGGGGCCTTAAAAATCGATATAGCGAAACACATCAAAATTCGAATATCAGGATTCTGATATTCAAGATAATTCTCCATATTTGACCCCATAAATCAAACCATATGTGGCCGCAGATATGAGGCTAAAATAGATTTTTATTCAGTCCCCATAAAAAATTAAATATTTTATATTGATATTGAAAATTTTTATTCTTGCCCCACCAAAGTCAACACAACCAAATCTCGACGATCGAATATCAGAATTCTGATATTCGACATGACTCAATATGACCACCTACATCACAAAATATGTGGCCGCTGATGTGGTGTTGTAATAGATTTTTATTCATCAACCTTAATGTAATTTAATATTAAAAGTTGATGTAAAAAAATTTAAATCCGTGGCCTTAAAAGTCGATATAGCCAAACACATCAAAATTCGAATATCAGGATTCTGATATTCAAGATTATCCTCCATATGACCCCATAAATCAAACCATATGTGTCCACAGATGTGAGAATAAAATAGATTTTTATTCAGTCCCCATAAAAAATTAAATATTTTATATTTATGTTGAAAATTTTTATTCTTGCCCCACCAAAGTCAACACAACCATATCTCGACGATCGAATATCAGAATTCTGATATTCGACATGACTCAATATGACCACATACATCACAAAATATGTGGCCGCCGATGTGGTGTAGTAATAGATTTTTATTTATCTCCCTTAATGTAATTTATTATTAAAAATTGATGTAAAAAATTTTAAATCCGGGGCCTTAAAAATTGATATAGCGAAACACATCAAAATACGAATATCAGGATTCTGATATTCAAGATAATACTCCATATGACCCCATATATCAAACCATATGTGGCCGCCGATGTGGGGATAAAGTAGATTTTTATTCAGTTCCCTGAAAAATTACTTAATATTTTATAGTGATGTAGAAAATATTTATTCTTGCCCCTCCAAAGTCAACAAAACCATATCTCGATGTTCGAATATCAGAATTCTGATATTCGACATAACTCAATATCACCACACAAATCACAAAATATGTGGCCGCTGATGTGGTGTTGTAATAGATTTTTATTCATCAACCTTAATGTAATTTAATATTAAAAGTTGATGTAAAAAAATTTAAATCCGGGGCCTTAAAAGTCGATATAGCCAAACACATTAAAATTCGAATATCAGGATTCTGATATTCAAGATAATACTCCATATGACCCCATATATCAAACCATATGTGGCCGCCGATGTGGGGATAAAGTAGATTTTTATTCAGTTCCCTGAAAAATTACTTAATATTTTATAGTGATGTAGAAAATTTTTATTCTTGCCCCTCCAAAGTCAACAAAACCATATCTCGATGTTCGAATATCAGAATTCTGATATTCGACATAACTCAATATCACCACACAAATCACAAAATATGTGGCCGCTGATGTGGTGTTGTAATAGATTTTTATTCATCAACCTTAATGTAATTTAATATTAAAAGTTGATGTAAAAAAAATTTAAATCCGGGGCCTTAAAAGTCGATATAGCCAAACACATCAAAATTCGAATATCAGGATTCTGATATTCAAGATTATCCTTCATATGACCCCATAAATCAAACCATATGTGGCCACCGATGTGAGGATAAAATAGATTTTTATTCAGTCCCCATAAAAAATTAAATATTTTATATTGATGTTGAAAATTTTTGTTCTTGCCCCACCAAAGTCAACACAACAATATCTCGATGTTCGAATATCAGAATTCTGATATTCGATATAACTCAATATCACACCACCCATCACAAAACATGTGGCCGCTGATGTGGTGTTGTAATAGATTTTTATTCATCAACCTTAATGTAATTTAATATTAAAAGTTGATGTAAAAAAATTTAAATCCAGGGCCGTAAACGTCGATATAGCCAAACACATCAAAATTCGAATATCAGGATTCTGATATTCAAGATAATCCTCCATATGACCCCATAAATCAAACCATATGTGGCCGCAGATATGAGGCTAAAATAGATTTTTATTCAGTCCCCATAAAAAATTAAATATTTTATATTGATGTTGAAAATTTTTGTTTTTCCCCACCAAAGTCAACACAACCATATCTCGATGTTCGAATATCAGAATTCTGATATTCGACATGACTCAATATGACCACATACATCACAAAATATGTGGCCGCCGATGTTTTGTTGTAATAGATTTTTATTCATCAACCTTAAAGTAATTTAATATTAAAAGTTGATGTAAAAAAAAATTTAAATCCGTGGCCTTAAAAGTCGATATAGCCAAACACATCAAAATTCGAATATCAGGATTCTGATATTCAAGATAATCCTCCATATGACCCCATAAATCAAACCATATGTGGCCGCCGATGTGGGGTTCAAATAGATTTTTATTCAGTCCATATAAAAATTACTTAATATTTTATAGTGATGTAGAAAATTTTTATTCTTGCCCCTCCAAAGTCAACAAAACCATATCTCGATGTTCGAATATCAGAATTCAGATATTCGACATGATTCAATATGACCACATACATCACAAAATATGTGGCCGCCGATGTGGTGTTATAATAGATTTTTATTTATCTCACTTAATGTAATTTATTATTAAAAATTGATGTAAAAAATTTTAAATCCGTGGCCTTAAAAATCGATATAGCGAAACACATCAAAATTCGAATATCAGGATTCTGATATTCAAGATAATACTCCTTATGACCCCATATATCAAACCATATGTGGCCGCCGATGTGGGGATAAAGTAGATTTTTATTCAGTTCCCTGAAAAATTACTTAATATTTTATAGTGATGTAGAAAATTTTTATTCTTGCCCCTCCAAAGTCAACAAAACCATATCTCGATGTTCGAATATCAGAATTCTGATATTCGACATAACTCAATATCACCACACAAATCACAAAATATGTGGCCGCTGATGTGGTGTTGTAATAGATTTTTATTCATCAACCTTAATGTAATTTAATATTAAAAGTTGATGAAAAAAATTTAAATCCGGGGCCTTAAAAGTCGATATAGCCAAACACATCAAAATTCCAATATCGGGATTCTGATATTCAAGATTATCCTCCATATGACCCCATAAATCAAACCATATGTGGCCACAGATGTGAGGATAAAATAGATTTTTATTCAGTCCCCATAATAAAATTAAATATTTTATATTGATGTTGAAAATTTTTGTTCTTGCCCCACCAAAGTCAACACAACAATATCTCGATGTTCGAATATCAGAATTCTGATATTCGACATAACTCAATATGACCACATACATCACAAAATATATGGCCGCCGATGTGGTGTTATAATAGATTTTTATTTATCTCCCTTAATGTAATTTATTATTAAAAATTGATGTAAAAAATTTTTAATCCGTGGCCTTAAAAATCGATATAGCGAAACACATCAAAATTCGAATATCAGGATTCTGATATTCAAGATAATACTCCATATGACCCCATATATCAAACCATATGTGGCCATCGATGTGGGGATAAAGTAGATTTTTATTCAGTTCCCTGAAAAATTACTTAATATTTTATAGTGATGTAGAAAATTTTTATTCTTGCCCCTCCAAAGTCAACAAAACCATATCTCTATGTTCGAATATCAGAATTCTGATATTCGACATAACTCAATATAACCACACAAATCACAAAATATGTGGCCGCTGTTGTGGTGTTGTAATAGATTTTTATTCATCAACCTTAATGTAATTTAATATTAAAAGTTGATGAAAAAAATTTAAATCCGGGGCCTTAAAAGTCGATATAGCCAAACACATCAAAATTCCAAGATCGGGATTCTGATATTCAAGATTATACTCCATATGACCCCATATATCAAACCATATGTGGCCGCCGATGTGGGGATAAAGTAGATTTTTATTCAGTCCCCTGAAAAATTACTTAATATTTTATAGTGATGTAGAAAATTTTTATTCTTGCCCCTCCAAATTCAACAAAACCATATCTCGATGTTCGAATATCAGAATTCAGATATTCGACATGATTCAATATGACCACATACATCACAGAATATGCGGCCGCCGATGTGGTGTTATAATGGATTTTTATCCACCCCCCTTAATGATTTTTTAATATTAAAAGTTGACGTAAAAAATTTTAAATTCGGGGCCTTAAAAGTCGATATAGCCAAACACATCAAAATTCGAATATCAGGATTCTGATATTCAAGATTATCCTTCATATGACCCCATAAATCAAACCATATGTGGCCACAGATGTGAGGATAAAATAGATTTTTTTTCAGTTCCCATAAAAAATTAAATATTTTATATTGATGTTGAAAATTTTTGTTCTTGCTCCACCAAAGTCAACACAACAATATCTCGATGTTCGAATATCAGAATTCTGATATTCGAAATGACTCAATATGACCACATACATCACAAAATATGTGGCCTCCGATGTGGTGTTGTAATAGATTTTTATTTATCTCCCTTAATGTAATTTATTATTATAAATTGATGTAAAAAATTAAATCCGGGGCCTTAAAAGTCGATATAGCCAAACACATCAAAATTCGAATATCAGGATTCTGATATTCAAGCTTATCCTCCATATGACCCCAAAAATCAAACCGTATGTGGCCGCCGATGTGGGGATCAAATAGATTTTTATTCAGTCCCAATAAAAATTACTTAATATTTTATAGTGATGTAGAAAATTTTTATTTTTGCCCCTCCAAAGTCAACAAAACCATATCTCGATGTTCGAATATCAGAATTCAGATATACGACATGATTCAATATGACCACATACATCACAAAATATGTGGCCGCCGATGTGGTGCTGTAATGGATTTTGATCCATCCCCCTTAATGATTTTTTAATATTAAAAGTTGATGTAAAAAATTTTAAATCCGGGGCCTTAAAAATCGATATAGCGAAACACATCAAAATTCGAATATCAGGATTCTGATATTCAAGATAATTCTCCATATTTGACCCCATAAATCAAACCATATGTGGCAGCAGATATGAGGCTAAAATAGATTTTTATTCAGTCCCCATAAAAAATTAAATATTTTATATTGATATTGAAAATTTTTATTCTTGCCCCACCAAAGTCAACACAACCAAATCTCGACGATCGAATATCAGAATTCTGATATTCGACATGACTCAATATGACCACCTACATCACAAAATATGTGGCCGCTGATGTGGTGTTGTAATAGATTTTTATTCATCAACCTTAATGTAATTTAATATTAAAAGTTGATGTAAAAAAATTTAAATCCGTGGCCTTAAAAGTCGATATAGCCAAACACATCAAAATTCGAATATCAGGATTCTGATATTCAAGATTATCCTCCATATGACCCCATAAATCAAACCATATGTGTCCACAGATGTGAGAATAAAATAGATTTTTATTCAGTCCCCATAAAAAATTAAATATTTTATATTTATGTTGAAAATTTTTATTCTTGCCCCGACAAAGTCAACACAACCATATCTCGACGATCGAATATCAGAATTCTGATATTCGACATGACTCAATATGACCACATACATCACAAAATATGTGGCCGCCGATGTGGTGTAGTAATAGATTTTTATTTATCTCCCTTAATGTCATTTATTATTAAAAATTGATGTAAAAAATTTTAAATCCGGGGCCTTAAAAATTGATATAGCGAAACATATCAAAATACGAATATCAGGATTCTGATATTCAAGATAATACTCCATATGACCCCATATATCAAACCATATGTGGCCGCCGATGTGGGGATAAAGTAGATTTTTATTCAGTTCCCTGAAAAATTACTTAATATTTTATAGTGATGTAGAAAATATTTATTCTTGCCCCCTCCAAAGTCAACAAAACCATATCTCGATGTTCGAATATCAGAATTCTGATATTCGACATAACTCAATATCACCACACAAATCACAAAATATGTGGCCGCTGATGTGGTGTTGTAATAGATTTTTATTCATCAACCTTAATGTAATTTAATATTAAAAGTTGATGTAAAAAAAATTTAAATCCGGGGCCTTAAAAGTCGATATAGCCAAACACATCAAAATTCGAATATCAGGATTCTGATATTCAAGATTATCCTTCATATGACCCCATAAATCAAACCATATGTGGCCACCGATGTGAGGATAAAATAGATTTTTATTCAGTCCCCATAAAAAATTAAATATTTTATATTGATGTTGAAAATTTTTGTTCTTGCCCCACCAAAGTCAACACAACAATATCTCGATGTTCGAATATCAGAATTCTGATATTCGATATAACTCAATATCACACCACCCATCACAAAACATGTGGCCGCTGATGTGGTGTTGTAATAGATTTTTATTCATCAACCTTAATGTAATTTAATATTAAAAGTTGATGTAAAAAAATTTAAATCCAGGGCCGTAAAAGTCGATATAGCCAAACACATCAAAATTCGAATATCAGGATTCTGATATTCAAGATAATCCTCCATATGACCCCATAAATCAAACCATATGTGGCCACCGATGTGAGGATAAAATAGATTTTTATTCAGTCCCCATAAAAAATTAAATATTTTATATTGATGTTGAAAATTTTTGTTCTTGCCCCACCAAAGTCAACACAACAATATCTCGATGTTCGAATATCAGAATTCTGATATTCGATATAACTCAATATCACACCACCCATCACAAAACATGTGGCCGCCGATGTTTTGTTGTAATAGATTTTTATTCATCAACCTTAAAGTAATTTAATATTAAAAGTTGATGTAAAAAAAATTTAAATCCGTGGCCTTAAAAGTCGATATAGCCAAACACATCAAAATTCGAATATCAGGATTCTGATATTCAAGATAATCCTCCATATGACCCCATAAATCAAACCATATGTGGCCGCCGATGTGGGGTTCAAATAGATTTTTATTCAGTCCATATAAAAATTACTTAATATTTTATAGTGATGTAGAAAATTTTTATTCTTGCCCCTCCAAAGTCAACAAAACCATATCTCGATGTTCGAATATCAGAATTCAGATATTCGACATGATTCAATATGACCACATACATCACAAAATATGTGGCCGCCGATGTGGTGTTATAATAGATTTTTATTTATCTCCCTTAATGTAATTTATTATTAAAAATTGATGTAAAAAATTTTAAATCCGTGGCCTTAAAAATCGATATAGCGAAACACATCAAAATTCGAATATCAGGATTCTGATATTCAAGATAATACTCCATATGACCCCATATATCAAACCATATGTGGCCGCCGATGTGGGGATAAAGTTGATTTTTATTCAGTTCCCTGAAAAATTACTTAATATTTTATAGTGATGTAGAAAATTTTTATTCTTGCCCCTCCAAAGTCAACAAAACCATATCTCGATGTTCGAATATCAGAATTCTGATATTCGACATAACTCAATATCACCACACAAATCACAAAATATGTGGCCGCTGATGTGGTGTTGTAATAGATTTTTATTCATCAACCTTAATGTAATTTAATATTAAAAGTTGATGAAAAAAATTTAAATCCGGGGCCTTAAAAGTCGATATAGCCAAACACATCAAAATTCCAATATCGGGATTCTGATATTCAAGATTATCCTCCATATGACCCCATAAATCAAACCATATGTGGCCACAGATGTGAGGATAAAATAGATTTTTATTCAGTCCCCATAATAAAATTAAATATTTTATATTGATGTTGAAAATTTTTGTTCTTGCCCCACCAAAGTCAACACAACAATATCTCGATGTTCGAATATCAGAATTCTGATATTCGACATAACTCAATATGACCACATACATCACAAAATATATGGCCGCCGATGTGGTGTTATAATAGATTTTTATTTATCTCCCTTAATGTAATTTATTATTAAAAATTGATGTAAAAAATTTTTAATCCGTGGCCTTAAAAATCGATATAGCGAAACACATCAAAATTCGAATATCAGGATTCTGATATTCAAGATAATACTCCATATGACCCCATATATCAAACCATATGTGGCCGCCGATGTGGGGATAAAGTAGATTTTTATTCAGTTCCCTGAAAAATTACTTAATATTTTATAGTGATGTAGAAAATTTTTATTCTTGCCCCTCCAAAGTCAACAAAACCATATCTCTATGTTCGAATATCAGAATTCTGATATTCGACATAACTCAATATAACCACACAAATCACAAAATATGTGGCCGCTGTTGTGGTGTTGTAATAGATTTTTATTCATCAACCTTAATGTAATTTAATATTAAAAGTTGATGAAAAAAATTTAAATCCGGGGCCTTAAAAGTCGATATAGCCAAACACATCAAAATTCCAAGATCGGGATTCTGATATTCAAGATTATACTCCATATGACCCCATATATCAAACCATATGTGGCCGCCGATGTGGGGATAAAGTAGATTTTTATTCAGTCCCCTGAAAAATTACTTAATATTTTATAGTGATGTAGAAAATTTTTATTCTTGCCCCTCCAAATTCAACAAAACCATATCTCGATGTTCGAATATCAGAATTCAGATATTCGACATGATTCAATATGACCACATACATCACAGAATATGCGGCCGCCGATGTGGTGTTATAATGGATTTTTATCCACCTCCCTTAATGATTTTTTAATATTAAAAGTTGACGTAAAAAATTTTAAATTCGGGGCCTTAAAAGTCGATATAGCCAAACACATCAAAATTCGAATATCAGGATTCTGATATTCAAGATTATCCTTCATATGACCCCATAAATCAAACCATATGTGGCCACAGATGTGAGGATAAAATATATTTTTTTTCAGTCCCCATAAAAAATTAAATATTTTATATTGATGTTGAAAATTTTTGTTCTTGCTCCACCAAAGTCAACACAACAATATCTCGATGTTCGAATATCAGAATTCTTATATTCGACATGACTCAATATGACCACATACATCACAAAATATGTGGCCTCCGATGTGGTGTTGTAATAGATTTTTATTTATCTCCCTTAATGTAATTTATTATTATAAATTGATGTAAAAAATTAAATCCGGGGCCTTAAAAGTCGATATAGCCAAACACATCAAAATTCGAATATCAGGATTCTGATATTCAAGCTTATCCTCCATATGACCCCAAAAATCAAACCGTATGTGGCCGCCGATGTGGGGATCAAATAGATTTTTATTCAGTCCCAATAAAAATTACTTAATATTTTATAGTGATGTAGAAAATTTTTATTTTTGCCCCTCCAAAGTCAACAAAACCATATCTCGATGTTCGAATATCAGAATTCAGATATACGACATGATTCAATATGACCACATACATCACAAAATATGTGGCCGCCGATGTGGTGCTGTAATGGATTTTGATCCATCCCCCTTAATGATTTTTTAATATTAAAAGTTGATGTAAAAAATTTTAAATCCGGGGCCTTAAAAATCGATATAGCGAAACACATCAAAATTCGAATATCAGGATTCTGATATTCAAGATAATTCTCCATATTTGACCCCATAAATCAAACCATATGTGGCCGCAGATATGAGGCTAAAATAGATTTTTATTCAGTCCCCATAAAAAATTAAATATTTTATATTGATATTGAAAATTTTTATTCTTGCCCCACCAAAGTCAACACAACCAAATCTCGACGATCGAATATCAGAATTCTGATATTCGACATGACTCAATATGACCACCTACATCACAAAATATGTGGCCGCTGATGTGGTGTTGTAATAGATTTTTATTCATCAACCTTAATGTAATTTAATATTAAAAGTTGATGTAAAAAAATTTAAATCCGTGGCCTTAAAAGTCGATATAGCCAAACACATCAAAATTCGAATATCAGGATTCTGATATTCAAGATTATCCTCCATATGACCCCATAAATCAAACCATATGTGTCCACAGATGTGAGAATAAAATAGATTTTTATTCAGTCCCCATAAAAAATTAAATATTTTATATTTATGTTGAAAATTTTTATTCTTGCCCCACCAAAGTCAACACAACCATATCTCGACGATCGAATATCAGAATTCTGATATTCGACATGACTCAATATGACCACATACATCACAAAATATGTGGCCGCCGATGTGGTGTAGTAATAGATTTTTATTTATCTCCCTTAATGTAATTTATTATTAAAAATTGATGTATAAAGTTTTAAATCCGGGGCCTTAAAAATTGATATAGCGAAACACATCAAAATACGAATATCAGGATTCTGATATTCAAGATAATACTCCATATGACCCCATATATCAAACCATATGTGGCCGCCGATGTGGGGATAAAGTAGATTTTTATTCAGTTCCCTGAAAAATTACTTAATATTTTATAGTGATGTAGAAAATATTTATTCTTGCCCCTCCAAAGTCAACAAAACCATATCTCGATGTTCGAATATCAGAATTCTGATATTCGACATAACTCAATATCACCACACAAATCACAAAATATGTGGCCGCTGATGTGGTGTTGTAATAGATTTTTATTCATCAACCTTAATGTAATTTAATATTAAAAGTTGATGTAAAAAAATTTAAATCCGGGGCCTTAAAAGTCGATATAGCCAAACACATTAAAATTCGAATATCAGGATTCTGATATTCAAGATAATACTCCATATGACCCCATATATCAAACCATATGTGGCCGCCGATGTGGGGATAAAGTAGATTTTTATTCAGTTCCCTGAAAAATTACTTAATATTTTATAGTGATGTAGAAAATTTTTATTCTTGCCCCCTCCAAAGTCAACAAAACCATATCTCGATGTTCGAATATCAGAATTCTGATATTCGACATAACTCAATATCACCACACAAATCACAAAATATGTGGCCGCTGATGTGGTGTTGTAATAGATTTTTATTCATCAACCTTAATGTAATTTAATATTAAAAGTTGATGTAAAAAAAATTTAAATCCGGGGCCTTAAAAGTCGATATAGCCAAACACATCAAAATTCGAATATCAGGATTCTGATATTCAAGATTATCCTTCATATGACCCCATAAATCAAACCATATGTGGCCACCGATGTGAGGATAAAATAGATTTTTATTCAGTCCCCATAAAAAATTAAATATTTTATATTGATGTTGAAAATTTTTGTTCTTGCCCCACCAAAGTCAACACAACAATATCTCGATGTTCGAATATCAGAATTCTGATATTCGATATAACTCAATATCACACCACCCATCACAAAACATGTGGCCGCTGATGTGGTGTTGTAATAGATTTTTATTCATCAACCTTAATGTAATTTAATATTAAAAGTTGATGTAAAAAAATTTAAATCCAGGGCCGTAAAAGTCGATATAGCCAAACACATCAAAATTCGAATATCAGGATTCTGATATTCAAGATAATCCTCCATATGACCCCATAAATCAAACCATATGTGGCCGCAGATATGAGGCTAAAATAGATTTTTATTCAGTCCCCATAAAAAATTAAATATTTTATATTGATGTTGAAAATTTTTGTTTTTGCCCCACCAAAGTCAACACAACCATATCTCGATGTTCGAATATCAGAATTCTGATATTCGACATGACTCAATATGACCACATACATCACAAAATATGTGGCCGCCGATGTTTTGTTGTAATAGATTTTTATTCATCAACCTTAAAGTAATTTAATATTAAAAGTTGATGTAAAAAAAATTTAAATCCGTGGCCTTAAAAGTCGATATAGCCAAACACATCAAAATTCGAATATCAGGATTCTGATATTCAAGATAATCCTCCATATGACCCCATAAATCAAACCATATGTGGCCGCCGATGTGGGGTTCAAATAGATTTTTATTCAGTCCATATAAAAATTACTTAATATTTTATAGTGATGTAGAAAATTTTTATTCTTGCCCCTCCAAAGTCAACAAAACCATATCTCGATGTTCGAATATCAGAATTCAGATATTCGACATGATTCAATATGACCACATACATCACAAAATATGTGGCCGCCGATGTGGTGTTATAATAGATTTTTATTTATCTCCCTTAATGTAATTTATTATTAAAAATTGATGTAAAAAATTTTAAATCCGTGGCCTTAAAAATCGATATAGCGAAACACATCAAAATTCGAATATCAGGATTCTGATATTCAAGATAATACTCCATATGACCCCATATATCAAACCATATGTGGCCGCCGATGTGGGGATAAAGTAGATTTTTATTCAGTTCCCTGAAAAATTACTTAATATTTTATAGTGATGTAGAAAATTTTTATTCTTGCCCCTCCAAAGTCAACAAAACCATATCTCGATGTTCGAATATCAGAATTCTGATATTCGACATAACTCAATATCACCACACAAATCACAAAATACGTGGCCGCTGATGTGGTGTTGTAATAGATTTTTATTCATCAACCTTAATGTAATTTAATATTAAAAGTTGATGAAAAAAATTTAAATCCGGGGCCTTAAAAGTCGATATAGCGAAACACATCAAAATTCCAATATCGGGATTCTGATATTCAAGATTATCCTCCATATGACCCCATAAATCAAACCATATGTGGCCACAGATGTGAGGATAAAATAGATTTTTATTCAGTCCCCATAATAAAATTAAATATTTTATATTGATGTTGAAAATTTTTGTTCTTGCCCCACCAAAGTCAACACAACAATATCTCGATGTTCGAATATCAGAATTCTGATATTCGACATAACTCAATATGACCACATACATCACAAAATATATGGCCGCCGATGTGGTGTTATAATAGATTTTTATTTATCTCCCTTAATGTAATTTATTATTAAAAATTGATGTAAAAAATTTTTAATCCGTGGCCTTAAAAATCGATATAGCGAAACACATCAAAATTCGAATATCAGGATTCTGATATTCAAGATAATACTCCATATGACCCCATATATCAAACCATATGTGGCCGCCGATGTGGGGATAAAGTAGATTTTTATTCAGTTCCCTGAAAAATTACTTAATATTTTATAGTGATGTAGAAAATTTTTATTCTTGCCCCTCCAAAGTCAACAAAACCATATCTCTATGTTCGAATATCAGAATTCTGATATTCGACATAACTCAATATAACCACACAAATCACAAAATATGTGGCCGCTGTTGTGGTGTTGTAATAGATTTTTATTCATCAACCTTAATGTAATTTAATATTAAAAGTTGATGAAAAAAATTTAAATCCGGGGCCTTAAAAGTCGATATAGCCAAACACATCAAAATTCCAAGATCGGGATTCTGATATTCAAGATTATACTCCATATGACCCCATATATCAAACCATATGTGGCCGCCGATGTGGGGATAAAGTAGATTTTTATTCAGTCCCCTGAAAAATTACTTAATATTTTATAGTGATGTAGAAAATTTTTATTCTTGCCCCTCCAAATTCAACAAAACCATATCTCGATGTTCGAATATCAGAATTCTGATATTCGACATGACTCAATATGACCACCTACATCACAAAATATGTGGCCGCTGATGTGGTGTTGTAATAGATTTTTATTCATCAACCTTAATGTAATTTAATATTAAAAGTTGATGTAAAAAAATTTAAATCCGTGGCCTTAAAAGTCGATATAGCCAAACACATCAAAATTCGAATATCAGGATTCTGATATTCAAGATTATCCTCCATATGACCCCATAAATCAAACCATATGTGTCCACAGATGTGAGAATAAAATAGATTTTTATTCAGTCCCCATAAAAAATTAAATATTTTATATTTATGTTGAAAATTTTTATTCTTGCCCCACCAAAGTCAACACAACCATATCTCGACGATCGAATATCAGAATTCTGATATTCGACATGACTCAATATGACCACATACATCACAAAATATGTGGCCGCCGATGTGGTGTAGTAATAGATTTTTATTTATCTCCCTTAATGTAATTTATTATTAAAAATTGATGTATGAAGTTTTAAATCCGGGGCCTTAAAAATTGATATAGCGAAACACATCAAAATACGAATATCAGGATTCTGATATTCAAGATAATACTCCATATGACCCCATATATCAAACCATATGTGGCCGCCGATGTGGGGATAAAGTAGATTTTTATTCAGTTCCCTGAAAAATTACTTAATATTTTATAGTGATGTAGAAAATATTTATTCTTGCCCCTCCAAAGTCAACAAAACCATATCTCGATGTTCGAATATCAGAATTCTGATATTCGACATAACTCAATATCACCACACAAATCACAAAATATGTGGCCGCTGATGTGGTGTTGTAATAGATTTTTATTCATCAACCTTAATGTAATTTAATATTAAAAGTTGATGTAAAAAAATTTAAATCCGGGGCCTTAAAAGTCGATATAGCCAAACACATTAAAATTCGAATATCAGGATTCTGATATTCAAGATAATACTCCATATGACCCCATATATCAAACCATATGTGGCCGCCGATGTGGGGATAAAGTAGATTTTTATTCAGTTCCCTGAAAAATTACTTAATATTTTATAGTGATGTAGAAAATTTTTATTCTTGCCCCCTCCAAAGTCAACAAAACCATATCTCGATGTTCGAATATCAGAATTCTGATATTCGACATAACTCAATATCACCACACAAATCACAAAATATGTGGCCGCTGATGTGGTGTTGTAATAGATTTTTATTCATCAACCTTAATGTAATTTAATATTAAAAGTTGATGTAAAAAAAATTTAAATCCGGGGCCTTAAAAGTCGATATAGCCAAACACATCAAAATTCGAATATCAGGATTCTGATATTCAAGATTATCCTTCATATGACCCCATAAATCAAACCATATGTGGCCACCGATGTGAGGATAAAATAGATTTTTATTCAGTCCCCATAAAAAATTAAATATTTTATATTGATGTTGAAAATTTTTGTTCTTGCCCCACCAAAGTCAACACAACAATATCTCGATGTTCGAATATCAGAATTCTGATATTCGATATAACTCAATATCACACCACCCATCACAAAACATGTGGCCGCTGATGTGGTGTTGTAATAGATTTTTATTCATCAACCTTAATGTAATTTAATATTAAAAGTTGATGTAAAAAAATTTAAATCCAGGGCCGTAAAAGTCGATATAGCCAAACACATCAAAATTCGAATATCAGGATTCTGATATTCAAGATAATCCTCCATATGACCCCATAAATCAAACCATATGTGGCCGCAGATATGAGGCTAAAATAGATTTTTATTCAGTCCCCATAAAAAATTAAATATTTTATATTGATGTTGAAAATTTTTGTTTTTGCCCCACCAAAGTCAACACAACCATATCTCGATGTTCGAATATCAGAATTCTGATATTCGACATGACTCAATATGACCACATACATCACAAAATATGTGGCCGCCGATGTTTTGTTGTAATAGATTTTTATTCATCAACCTTAAAGTAATTTAATATTAAAAGTTGATGTAAAAAAAATTTAAATCCGTGGCCTTAAAAGTCGATATAGCCAAACACATCAAAATTCGAATATCAGGATTCTGATATTCAAGATAATCCTCCATATGACCCCATAAATCAAACCATATGTGGCCGCCGATGTGGGGTTCAAATAGATTTTTATTCAGTCCATATAAAAATTACTTAATATTTTATAGTGATGTAGAAAATTTTTATTCTTGCCCCTCCAAAGTCAACAAAACCATATCTCGATGTTCGAATATCAGAATTCAGATATTCGACATGATTCAATATGACCACATACATCACAAAATATGTGGCCGCCGATGTGGTGTTATAATAGATTTTTATTTATCTCCCTTAATGTAATTTATTATTAAAAATTGATGTAAAAAATTTTAAATCCGTGGCCTTAAAAATCGATATAGCGAAACACATCAAAATTCGAATATCAGGATTCTGATATTCAAGATAATACTCCATATGACCCCATATATCAAACCATATGTGGCCGCCGATGTGGGGAGAAAGTAGATTTTTATTCAGTTCCCTGAAAAATTACTTAATATTTTATAGTGATGTAGAAAATTTTTATTCTTGCCCCTCCAAAGTCAACAAAACCATATCTCGATGTTCGAATATCAGAATTCTGATATTCGACATAACTCAATATCACCACACAAATCACAAAATATGTGGCCGCTGATGTGGTGTTGTAATAGATTTTTATTCATCAACCTTAATGTAATTTAATATTAAAAGTTGATGAAAAAAATTTAAATCCGGGGCCTTAAAAGTCGATATAGCGAAACACATCAAAATTCCAATATCGGGATTCTGATATTCAAGATTATCCTCCATATGACCCCATAAATCAAACCATATGTGGCCACAGATGTGAGGATAAAATAGATTTTTATTCAGTCCCCATAATAAAATTAAATATTTTATATTGATGTTGAAAATTTTTGTTCTTGCCCCACCAAAGTCAACACAACAATATCTCGATGTTCGAATATCAGAATTCTGATATTCGACATAACTCAATATGACCACATACATCACAAAATATATGGCCGCCGATGTGGTGTTATAATAGATTTTTATTTATCTCCCTTAATGTAATTTATTATTAAAAATTGATGTAAAAAATTTTTAATCCGTGGCCTTAAAAATCGATATAGCGAAACACATCAAAATTCGAATATCAGGATTCTGATATTCAAGATAATACTCCATATGACCCCATATATCAAACCATATGTGGCCGCCGATGTGGGGATAAGGTAGATTTTTATTCAGTTCCCTGAAAAATTACTTAATATTTTATAGTGATGTAGAAAATTTTTATTCTTGCCCCTCCAAAGTCAACAAAACCATATCTCTATGTTCGAATATCAGAATTCTGATATTCGACATAACTCAATATAACCACACAAATCACAAAATATGTGGCCGCTGTTGTGGTGTTGTAATAGATTTTTATTCATCAACCTTAATGTAATTTAATATTAAAAGTTGATGAAAAAAATTTAAATCCGGGGCCTTAAAAGTCGATATAGCCAAACACATCAAAATTCCAAGATCGGGATTCTGATATTCAAGATTATACTCCATATGACCCCATATATCAAACCATATGTGGCCGCCGATGTGGGGATAAAGTAGATTTTTATTCAGTCCCCTGAAAAATTACTTAATATTTTATAGTGATGTAGAAAATTTTTATTCTTGCCCCTCCAAATTCAACAAAACCATATCTCGATGTTCGAATATCAGAATTCAGATATTCGACATGATTCAATATGACCACATACATCACAGAATATGCGGCCGCCGATGTGGTGTTATAATGGATTTTTATCCACCTCCCTTAATGATTTTTTAATATTAAAAGTTGACGTAAAAAATTTTAAATTCGGGGCCTTAAAAGTCGATATAGCCAAACACATCAAAATTCGAATATCAGGATTCTGATATTCAAGATTATCCTTCATATGACCCCATAAATCAAACCATATGTGGCCACAGATGTGAGGATAAAATATATTTTTTTTCAGTCCCCATAAAAAATTAAATATTTTATATTGATGTTGAAAATTTTTGTTCTTGCTCCACCAAAGTCAACACAACAATATCTCGATGTTCGAATATCAGAATTCTTATATTCGACATGACTCAATATGACCACATACATCACAAAATATGTGGCCTCCGATGTGGTGTTGTAATAGATTTTTATTTATCTCCCTTAATGTAATTTATTATTATAAATTGATGTAAAAAATTAAATCCGGGGCCTTAAAAGTCGATATAGCCAAACACATCAAAATTCGAATATCAGGATTCTGATATTCAAGCTTATCCTCCATATGACCCCAAAAATCAAACCGTATGTGGCCGCCGATGTGGGGATCAAATAGATTTTTATTCAGTCCCAATAAAAATTACTTAATATTTTATAGTGATGTAGAAAATTTTTATTTTTGCCCCTCCAAAGTCAACAAAACCATATCTCGATGTTCGAATATCAGAATTCAGATATACGACATGATTCAATATGACCACATACATCACAAAATATGTGGCCGCCGATGTGGTGCTGTAATGGATTTTGATCCATCCCCCTTAATGATTTTTTAATATTAAAAGTTGATGTAAAAAATTTTAAATCCGGGGCCTTAAAAATCGATATAGCGAAACACATCAAAATTCGAATATCAGGATTCTGATATTCAAGATAATTCTCCATATTTGACCCCATAAATCAAACCATATGTGGCCGCAGATATGAGGCTAAAATAGATTTTTATTCAGTCCCCATAAAAAATTAAATATTTTATATTGATATTGAAAATTTTTATTCTTGCCCCACCAAAGTCAACACAACCAAATCTCGACGATCGAATATCAGAATTCTGATATTCGACATGACTCAATATGACCACCTACATCACAAAATATGTGGCCGCTGATGTGGTGTTGTAATAGATTTTTATTCATCAACCTTAATGTAATTTAATATTAAAAGTTGATGTAAAAAAATTTAAATCCGTGGCCTTAAAAGTCGATATAGCCAAACACATCAAAATTCGAATATCAGGATTCTGATATTCAAGATTATCCTCCATATGACCCCATAAATCAAACCATATGTGTCCACAGATGTGAGAATAAAATAGATTTTTATTCAGTCCCCATAAAAAATTAAATATTTTATATTTATGTTGAAAATTTTTATTCTTGCCCCACCAAAGTCAACACAACCATATCTCGACGATCGAATATCAGAATTCTGATATTCGACATGACTCAATATGACCACATACATCACAAAATATGTGGCCGCCGATGTGGTGTAGTAATAGATTTTTATTTATCTCCCTTAATGTAATTTATTATTAAAAATTGATGTATAAAGTTTTAAATCCGGGGCCTTAAAAATTGATATAGCGAAACACATCAAAATACGAATATCAGGATTCTGATATTCAAGATAATACTCCATATGACCCCATATATCAAACCATATGTGGCCGCCGATGTGGGGATAAAGTAGATTTTTATTCAGTTCCCTGAAAAATTACTTAATATTTTATAGTGATGTAGAAAATATTTATTCTTGCCCCTCCAAAGTCAACAAAACCATATCTCGATGTTCGAATATCAGAATTCTGATATTCGACATAACTCAATATCACCACACAAATCACAAAATATGTGGCCGCTGATGTGGTGTTGTAATAGATTTTTATTCATCAACCTTAATGTAATTTAATATTAAAAGTTGATGTAAAAAAATTTAAATCCGGGGCCTTAAAAGTCGATATAGCCAAACACATTAAAATTCGAATATCAGGATTCTGATATTCAAGATAATACTCCATATGACCCCATATATCAAACCATATGTGGCCGCCGATGTGGGGATAAAGTAGATTTTTATTCAGTTCCCTGAAAAATTACTTAATATTTTATAGTGATGTAGAAAATTTTTATTCTTGCCCCCTCCAAAGTCAACAAAACCATATCTCGATGTTCGAATATCAGAATTCTGATATTCGACATAACTCAATATCACCACACAAATCACAAAATATGTGGCCGCTGATGTGGTGTTGTAATAGATTTTTATTCATCAACCTTAATGTAATTTAATATTAAAAGTTGATGTAAAAAAAATTTAAATCCGGGGCCTTAAAAGTCGATATAGCCAAACACATCAAAATTCGAATATCAGGATTCTGATATTCAAGATTATCCTTCATATGACCCCATAAATCAAACCATATGTGGCCACCGATGTGAGGATAAAATAGATTTTTATTCAGTCCCCATAAAAAATTAAATATTTTATATTGATGTTGAAAATTTTTGTTCTTGCCCCACCAAAGTCAACACAACAATATCTCGATGTTCGAATATCAGAATTCTGATATTCGATATAACTCAATATCACACCACCCATCACAAAACATGTGGCCGCTGATGTGGTGTTGTAATAGATTTTTATTCATCAACCTTAATGTAATTTAATATTAAAAGTTGATGTAAAAAAATTTAAATCCAGGGCCGTAAAAGTCGATATAGCCAAACACATCAAAATTCGAATATCAGGATTCTGATATTCAAGATAATCCTCCATATGACCCCATAAATCAAACCATATGTGGCCGCAGATATGAGGCTAAAATAGATTTTTATTCAGTCCCCATAAAAAATTAAATATTTTATATTGATGTTGAAAATTTTTGTTTTTGCCCCACCAAAGTCAACACAACCATATCTCGATGTTCGAATATCAGAATTCTGATATTCGACATGACTCAATATGACCACATACATCACAAAATATGTGGCCGCCGATGTTTTGTTGTAATAGATTTTTATTCATCAACCTTAAAGTAATTTAATATTAAAAGTTGATGTAAAAAAAATTTAAATCCGTGGCCTTAAAAGTCGATATAGCCAAACACATCAAAATTCGAATATCAGGATTCTGATATTCAAGATAATCCTCCATATGACCCCATAAATCAAACCATATGTGGCCGCCGATGTGGGGTTCAAATAGATTTTTATTCAGTCCATATAAAAATTACTTAATATTTTATAGTGATGTAGAAAATTTTTATTCTTGCCCCTCCAAAGTCAACAAAACCATATCTCGATGTTCGAATATCAGAATTCAGATATTCGACATGATTCAATATGACCACATACATCACAAAATATGTGGCCGCCGATGTGGTGTTATAATAGATTTTTATTTATCTCCCTTAATGTAATTTATTATTAAAAATGGATGTAAAAAATTTTAAATCCGTGGCCTTAAAAATCGATATAGCGAAACACATCAAAATTCGAATATCAGGATTCTGATATTCAAGATAATACTCCATATGACCCCATATATCAAACCATATGTGGCCGCCGATGTGGGGATAAAGTAGATTTTTATTCAGTTCCCTGAAAAATTACTTAATATTTTATAGTGATGTAGAAAATTTTTATTCTTGCCCCTCCAAAGTCAACAAAACCATATCTCGATGTTCGAATATCAGAATTCTGATATTCGACATAACTCAATATCACCACACAAATCACAAAATATGTGGCCGCTGATGTGGTGTTGTAATAGATTTTTATTCATCAACCTTAATGTAATTTAATATTAAAAGTTGATGAAAAAAATTTAAATCCGGGGCCTTAAAAGTCGATATAGCGAAACACATCAAAATTCCAATATCGGGATTCTGATATTCAAGATTATCCTCCATATGACCCCATAAATCAAACCATATGTGGCCACAGATGTGAGGATAAAATAGATTTTTATTCAGTCCCCATAATAAAATTAAATATTTTATATTGATGTTGAAAATTTTTGTTCTTGCCCCACCAAAGTCAACACAACAATATCTCGATGTTCGAATATCAGAATTCTGATATTCGACATAACTCAATATGACCACATACATCACAAAATATATGGCCGCCGATGTGGTGTTATAATAGATTTTTATTTATCTCCCTTAATGTAATTTATTATTAAAAATTGATGTAAAAAATTTTTAATCCGTGGCCTTAAAAATCGATATAGCGAAACACATCAAAATTCGAATATCAGGATTCTGATATTCAAGATAATACTCCATATGACCCCATATATCAAACCATATGTGGCCGCCGATGTGGGGATAAAGTAGATTTTTATTCAGTTCCCTGAAAAATTACTTAATATTTTATAGTGATGTAGAAAATTTTTATTCTTGCCCCTCCAAAGTCAACAAAACCATATCTCTATGTTCGAATATCAGAATTCTGATATTCGACATAACTCAATATAACCACACAAATCACAAAATATGTGGCCGCTGTTGTGGTGTTGTAATAGATTTTTATTCATCAACCTTAATGTAATTTAATATTAAAAGTTGATGAAAAAAATTTAAATCCGGGGCCTTAAAAGTCGATATAGCCAAACACATCAAAATTCCAAGATCGGGATTCTGATATTCAAGATTATACTCCATATGACCCCATATATCAAACCATATGTGGCCGCCGATGTGGGGATAAAGTAGATTTTTATTCAGTCCCCTGAAAAATTACTTAATATTTTATAGTGATGTAGAAAATTTTTATTCTTGCCCCTCCAAATTCAACAAAACCATATCTCGATGTTCGAATATCAGAATTCAGATATTCGACATGATTCAATATGACCACATACATCACAGAATATGCGGCCGCCGATGTGGTGTTATAATGGATTTTTATCCACCTCCCTTAATGATTTTTTAATATTAAAAGTTGACGTAAAAAATTTTAAATTCGGGGCCTTAAAAGTCGATATAGCCAAACACATCAAAATTCGAATATCAGGATTCTGATATTCAAGATTATCCTTCATATGACCCCATAAATCAAACCATATGTGGCCACAGATGTGAGGATAAAATATATTTTTTTTCAGTCCCCATAAAAAATTAAATATTTTATATTGATGTTGAAAATTTTTGTTCTTGCTCCACCAAAGTCAACACAACAATATCTCGATGTTCGAATATCAGAATTCTTATATTCGACATGACTCAATATGACCACATACATCACAAAATATGTGGCCTCCGATGTGGTGTTGTAATAGATTTTTATTTATCTCCCTTAATGTAATTTATTATTATAAATTGATGTAAAAAATTAAATCCGGGGCCTTAAAAGTCGATATAGCCAAACACATCAAAATTCGAATATCAGGATTCTGATATTCAAGCTTATCCTCCATATGACCCCAAAAATCAAACCGTATGTGGCCGCCGATGTGGGGATCAAATAGATTTTTATTCAGTCCCAATAAAAATTACTTAATATTTTATAGTGATGTAGAAAATTTTTATTTTTGCCCCTCCAAAGTCAACAAAACCATATCTCGATGTTCGAATATCAGAATTCAGATATACGACATGATTCAATATGACCACATACATCACAAAATATGTGGCCGCCGATGTGGTGCTGTAATGGATTTTGATCCATCCCCCTTAATGATTTTTTAATATTAAAAGTTGATGTAAAAAATTTTAAATCCGGGGCCTTAAAAATCGATATAGCGAAACACATCAAAATTCGAATATCAGGATTCTGATATTCAAGATAATTCTCCATATTTGACCCCATAAATCAAACCATATGTGGCCGCAGATATGAGGCTAAAATAGGTTTTTATTCAGTCCCCATAAAAAATTAAATATTTTATATTGATATTGAAAATTTTTATTCTTGCCCCACCAAAGTCAACACAACCAAATCTCGACGATCGAATATCAGAATTCTGATATTCGACATGACTCAATATGACCACCTACATCACAAAATATGTGGCCGCTGATGTGGTGTTGTAATAGATTTTTATTCATCAACCTTAATGTAATTTAATATTAAAAGTTGATGTAAAAAAATTTAAATCCGTGGCCTTAAAAGTCGATATAGCCAAACACATCAAAATTCGAATATCAGGATTCTGATATTCAAGATTATCCTCCATATGACCCCATAAATCAAACCATATGTGTCCACAGATGTGAGAATAAAATAGATTTTTATTCAGTCCCCATAAAAAATTAAATATTTTATATTTATGTTGAAAATTTTTATTCTTGCCCCACCAAAGTCAACACAACCATATCTCGACGATCGAATATCAGAATTCTGATATTCGACATGACTCAATATGACCACATACATCACAAAATATGTGGCCGCCGATGTGGTGTAGTAATAGATTTTTATTTATCTCCCTTAATGTAATTTATTATTAAAAATTGATGTATAAAGTTTTAAATCCGGGGCCTTAAAAATTGATATAGCGAAACACATCAAAATACGAATATCAGGATTCTGATATTCAAGATAATACTCCATATGACCCCATATATCAAACCATATGTGGCCGCCGATGTGGGGATAAAGTAGATTTTTATTCAGTTCCCTGAAAAATTACTTAATATTTTATAGTGATGTAGAAAATATTTATTCTTGCCCCTCCAAAGTCAACAAAACCATATCTCGATGTTCGAATATCAGAATTCTGATATTCGACATAACTCAATATCACCACACAAATCACAAAATATGTGGCCGCTGATGTGGTGTTGTAATAGATTTTTATTCATCAACCTTAATGTAATTTAATATTAAAAGTTGATGTAAAAAAATTTAAATCCGGGGCCTTAAAAGTCGATATAGCCAAACACATTAAAATTCGAATATCAGGATTCTGATATTCAAGATAATACTCCATATGACCCCATATATCAAACCATATGTGGCCGCCGATGTGGGGATAAAGTAGATTTTTATTCAGTTCCCTGAAAAATTACTTAATATTTTATAGTGATGTAGAAAATTTTTATTCTTGCCCCCTCCAAAGTCAACAAAACCATATCTCGATGTTCGAATATCAGAATTCTGATATTCGACATAACTCAATATCACCACACAAATCACAAAATATGTGGCCGCTGATGTGGTGTTGTAATAGATTTTTATTCATCAACCTTAATGTAATTTAATATTAAAAGTTGATGTAAAAAAAATTTAAATCCGGGGCCTTAAAAGTCGATATAGCCAAACACATCAAAATTCGAATATCAGGATTCTGATATTCAAGATTATCCTTCATATGACCCCATAAATCAAACCATATGTGGCCACCGATGTGAGGATAAAATAGATTTTTATTCAGTCCCCATAAAAAATTAAATATTTTATATTGATGTTGAAAATTTTTGTTCTTGCCCCACCAAAGTCAACACAACAATATCTCGATGTTCGAATATCAGAATTCTGATATTCGATATAACTCAATATCACACCACCCATCACAAAACATGTGGCCGCTGATGTGGTGTTGTAATAGATTTTTATTCATCAACCTTAATGTAATTTAATATTAAAAGTTGATGTAAAAAAATTTAAATCCAGGGCCGTAAAAGTCGATATAGCCAAACACATCAAAATTCGAATATCAGGATTCTGATATTCAAGATAATCCTCCATATGACCCCATAAATCAAACCATATGTGGCCGCAGATATGAGGCTAAAATAGATTTTTATTCAGTCCCCATAAAAAATTAAATATTTTATATTGATGTTGAAAATTTTTGTTTTTGCCCCACCAAAGTCAACACAACCATATCTCGATGTTCGAATATCAGAATTCTGATATTCGACATGACTCAATATGACCACATACATCACAAAATATGTGGCCGCCGATGTTTTGTTGTAATAGATTTTTATTCATCAACCTTAAAGTAATTTAATATTAAAAGTTGATGTAAAAAAAATTTAAATCCGTGGCCTTAAAAGTCGATATAGCCAAACACATCAAAATTCGAATATCAGGATTCTGATATTCAAGATAATCCTCCATATGACCCCATAAATCAAACCATATGTGGCCGCCGATGTGGGGTTCAAATAGATTTTTATTCAGTCCATATAAAAATTACTTAATATTTTATAGTGATGTAGAAAATTTTTATTCTTGCCCCTCCAAAGTCAACAAAACCATATCTCGATGTTCGAATATCAGAATTCAGATATTCGACATGATTCAATATGACCACATACATCACAAAATATGTGGCCGCCGATGTGGTGTTATAATAGATTTTTATTTATCTCCCTTAATGTAATTTATTATTAAAAATGGATGTAAAAAATTTTAAATCCGTGGCCTTAAAAATCGATATAGCGAAACACATCAAAATTCGAATATCAGGATTCTGATATTCAAGATAATACTCCATATGACCCCATATATCAAACCATATGTGGCCGCCGATGTGGGGATAAAGTAGATTTTTATTCAGTTCCCTGAAAAATTACTTAATATTTTATAGTGATGTAGAAAATTTTTATTCTTGCCCCTCCAAAGTCAACAAAACCATATCTCGATGTTCGAATATCAGAATTCTGATATTCGACATAACTCAATATCACCACACAAATCACAAAATATGTGGCCGCTGATGTGGTGTTGTAATAGATTTTTATTCATCAACCTTAATGTAATTTAATATTAAAAGTTGATGAAAAAAATTTAAATCCGGGGCCTTAAAAGTCGATATAGCGAAACACATCAAAATTCCAATATCGGGATTCTGATATTCAAGATTATCCTCCATATGACCCCATAAATCAAACCATATGTGGCCACAGATGTGAGGATAAAATAGATTTTTATTCAGTCCCCATAATAAAATTAAATATTTTATATTGATGTTGAAAATTTTTGTTCTTGCCCCACCAAAGTCAACACAACAATATCTCGATGTTCGAATATCAGAATTCTGATATTCGACATAACTCAATATGACCACATACATCACAAAATATATGGCCGCCGATGTGGTGTTATAATAGATTTTTATTTATCTCCCTTAATGTAATTTATTATTAAAAATTGATGTAAAAAATTTTTAATCCGTGGCCTTAAAAATCGATATAGCGAAACACATCAAAATTCGAATATCAGGATTCTGATATTCAAGATAATACTCCATATGACCCCATATATCAAACCATATGTGGCCGCCGATGTGGGGATAAAGTAGATTTTTATTCAGTTCCCTGAAAAATTACTTAATATTTTATAGTGATGTAGAAAATTTTTATTCTTGCCCCTCCAAAGTCAACAAAACCATATCTCTATGTTCGAATATCAGAATTCTGATATTCGACATAACTCAATATAACCACACAAATCACAAAATATGTGGCCGCTGTTGTGGTGTTGTAATAGATTTTTATTCATCAACCTTAATGTAATTTAATATTAAAAGTTGATGAAAAAAATTTAAATCCGGGGCCTTAAAAGTCGATATAGCCAAACACATCAAAATTCCAAGATCGGGATTCTGATATTCAAGATTATACTCCATATGACCCCATATATCAAACCATATGTGGCCGCCGATGTGGGGATAAAGTAGATTTTTATTCAGTCCCCTGAAAAATTACTTAATATTTTATAGTGATGTAGAAAATTTTTATTCTTGCCCCTCCAAATTCAACAAAACCATATCTCGATGTTCGAATATCAGAATTCAGATATTCGACATGATTCAATATGACCACATACATCACAGAATATGCGGCCGCCGATGTGGTGTTATAATGGATTTTTATCCACCTCCCTTAATGATTTTTTAATATTAAAAGTTGACGTAAAAAATTTTAAATTCGGGGCCTTAAAAGTCGATATAGCCAAACACATCAAAATTCGAATATCAGGATTCTGATATTCAAGATTATCCTTCATATGACCCCATAAATCAAACCATATGTGGCCACAGATGTGAGGATAAATATATTTTTTTTCAGTCCCCATAAAAAATTAAATATTTTATATTGATGTTGAAAATTTTTGTTCTTGCTCCACCAAAGTCAACACAACAATATCTCGATGTTCGAATATCAGAATTCTTATATTCGACATGACTCAATATGACCACATACATCACAAAATATGTGGCCTCCGATGTGGTGTTGTAATAGATTTTTATTTATCTCCCTTAATGTAATTTATTATTATAAATTGATGTAAAAAATTAAATCCGGGGCCTTAAAAGTCGATATAGCCAAACACATCAAAATTCGAATATCAGGATTCTGATATTCAAGCTTATCCTCCATATGACCCCAAAAATCAAACCGTATGTGGCCGCCGATGTGGGGATCAAATAGATTTTTATTCAGTCCCAATAAAAATTACTTAATATTTTATAGTGATGTAGAAAATTTTTATTTTTGCCCCTCCAAAGTCAACAAAACCATATCTCGATGTTCGAATATCAGAATTCAGATATACGACATGATTCAATATGACCACATACATCACAAAATATGTGGCCGCCGATGTGGTGCTGTAATGGATTTTGATCCATCCCCCTTAATGATTTTTTAATATTAAAAGTTGATGTAAAAAATTTTAAATCCGGGGCCTTAAAAATCGATATAGCGAAACACATCAAAATTCGAATATCAGGATTCTGATATTCAAGATAATTCTCCATATTTGACCCCATAAATCAAACCATATGTGGCCGCAGATATGAGGCTAAAATAGATTTTTATTCAGTCCCCATAAAAAATTAAATATTTTATATTGATATTGAAAATTTTTATTCTTGCCCCACCAAAGTCAACACAACCAAATCTCGACGATCGAATATCAGAATTCTGATATTCGACATGACTCAATATGACCACCTACATCACAAAATATGTGGCCGCTGATGTGGTGTTGTAATAGATTTTTATTCATCAACCTTAATGTAATTTAATATTAAAAGTTGATGTAAAAAAATTTAAATCCGTGGCCTTAAAAGTCGATATAGCCAAACACATCAAAATTCGAATATCAGGATTCTGATATTCAAGATTATCCTCCATATGACCCCATAAATCAAACCATATGTGTCCACAGATGTGAGAATAAAATAGATTTTTATTCAGTCCCCATAAAAAATTAAATATTTTATATTTATGTTGAAAATTTTTATTCTTGCCCCACCAAAGTCAACACAACCATATCTCGACGATCGAATATCAGAATTCTGATATTCGACATGACTCAATATGACCACATACATCACAAAATATGTGGCCGCCGATGTGGTGTAGTAATAGATTTTTATTTATCTCCCTTAATGTAATTTATTATTATAAATTGATGTATAAAGTTTTAAATCCGGGGCCTTAAAAATTGATATAGCGAAACACATCAAAATACGAATATCAGGATTCTGATATTCAAGATAATACTCCATATGACCCCATATATCAAACCATATGTGGCCGCCGATGTGGGGATAAAGTAGATTTTTATTCAGTTCCCTGAAAAATTACTTAATATTTTATAGTGATGTAGAAAATATTTATTCTTGCCCCTCCAAAGTCAACAAAACCATATCTCGATGTTCGAATATCAGAATTCTGATATTCGACATAACTCAATATCACCACACAAATCACAAAATATGTGGCCGCTGATGTGGTGTTGTAATAGATTTTTATTCATCAACCTTAATGTAATTTAATATTAAAAGTTGATGTAAAAAAATTTAAATCCGGGGCCTTAAAAGTCGATATAGCCAAACACATTAAAATTCGAATATCAGGATTCTGATATTCAAGATAATACTCCATATGACCCCATATATCAAACCATATGTGGCCGCCGATGTGGGGATAAAGTAGATTTTTATTCAGTTCCCTGAAAAATTACTTAATATTTTATAGTGATGTAGAAAATTTTTATTCTTGCCCCCTCCAAAGTCAACAAAACCATATCTCGATGTTCGAATATCAGAATTCTGATATTCGACATAACTCAATATCACCACACAAATCACAAAATATGTGGCCGCTGATGTGGTGTTGTAATAGATTTTTATTCATCAACCTTAATGTAATTTAATATTAAAAGTTGATGTAAAAAAAATTTAAATCCGGGGCCTTAAAAGTCGATATAGCCAAACACATCAAAATTCGAATATCAGGATTCTGATATTCAAGATTATCCTTCATATGACCCCATAAATCAAACCATATGTGGCCAACGATGTGAGGATAAAATAGATTTTTATTCAGTCCCCATAAAAAATTAAATATTTTATATTGATGTTGAAAATTTTTGTTCTTGCCCCACCAAAGTCAACACAACAATATCTCGATGTTCGAATATCAGAATTCTGATATTCGATATAACTCAATATCACACCACCCATCACAAAACATGTGGCCGCTGATGTGGTGTTGTAATAGATTTTTATTCATCAACCTTAATGTAATTTAATATTAAAAGTTGATGTAAAAAAATTTAAATCCAGGGCCGTAAAAGTCGATATAGCCAAACACATCAAAATTCGAATATCAGGATTCTGATATTCAAGATAATCCTCCATATGACCCCATAAATCAAACCATATGTGGCCGCAGATATGAGGCTAAAATAGATTTTTATTCAGTCCCCATAAAAAATTAAATATTTTATATTGATGTTGAAAATTTTTGTTTTTGCCCCACCAAAGTCAACACAACCATATCTCGATGTTCGAATATCAGAATTCTGATATTCGACATGACTCAATATGACCACATACATCACAAAATATGTGGCCGCCGATGTTTTGTTGTAATAGATTTTTATTCATCAACCTTAAAGTAATTTAATATTAAAAGTTGATGTAAAAAAAATTTAAATCCGTGGCCTTAAAAGTCGATATAGCCAAACACATCAAAATTCGAATATCAGGATTCTGATATTCAAGATAATCCTCCATATGACCCCATAAATCAAACCATATGTGGCCGCCGATGTGGGGTTCAAATAGATTTTTATTCAGTCCATATAAAAATTACTTAATATTTTATAGTGATGTAGAAAATTTTTATTCTTGCCCCTCCAAAGTCAACAAAACCATATCTCGATGTTCGAATATCAGAATTCAGATATTCGACATGATTCAATATGACCACATACATCACAAAATATGTGGCCGCCGATGTGGTGTTATAATAGATTTTTATTTATCTCCCTTAATGTAATTTATTATTAAAAATTGATGTAAAAAATTTTAAATCCGTGGCCTTAAAAATCGATATAGCGAAACACATCAAAATTCGAATATCAGGATTCTGATATTCAAGATAATACTCCATATGACCCCATATATCAAACCATATGTGGCCGCCGATGTGGGGATAAAGTAGATTTTTATTCAGTTCCCTGAAAAATTACTTAATATTTTATAGTGATGTAGAAAATTTTTATTCTTGCCCCTCCAAAGTCAACAAAACCATATCTCGATGTTCGAATATCAGAATTCTGATATTCGACATAACTCAATATCACCACACAAATCACAAAATATGTGGCCGCTGATGTGGTGTTGTAATAGATTTTTATTCATCAACCTTAATGTAATTTAATATTAAAAGTTGATGAAAAAAATTTAAATCCGGGGCCTTAAAAGTCGATATAGCGAAACACATCAAAATTCCAATATCGGGATTCTGATATTCAAGATTATCCTCCATATGACCCCATAAATCAAACCATATGTGGCCACAGATGTGAGGATAAAATAGATTTTTATTCAGTCCCCATAATAAAATTAAATATTTTATATTGATGTTGAAAATTTTTGTTCTTGCCCCACCAAAGTCAACACAACAATATCTCGATGTTCGAATATCAGAATTCTGATATTCGACATAACTCAATATGACCACATACATCACAAAATATATGGCCGCCGATGTGGTGTTATAATAGATTTTTATTTATCTCCCTTAATGTAATTTATTATTAAAAATTGATGTAAAAAATTTTTAATCCGTGGCCTTAAAAATCGATATAGCGAAACACATCAAAATTCGAATATCAGGATTCTGATATTCAAGATAATACTCCATATGACCCCATATATCAAACCATATGTGGCCGCCGATGTGGGGATAAAGTAGATTTTTATTCAGTTCCCTGAAAAATTACTTAATATTTTATAGTGATGTAGAAAATTTTTATTCTTGCCCCTCCAAAGTCAACAAAACCATATCTCTATGTTCGAATATCAGAATTCTGATATTCGACATAACTCAATATAACCACACAAATCACAAAATATGTGGCCGCTGTTGTGGTGTTGTAATAGATTTTTATTCATCAACCTTAATGTAATTTAACCCATTACTGCCTGACGTCCCTTTTTAGGGACGTTTTTTAAAAATCCTCCTATTTCTACAAAAATTGTTCCTTTCAATCAAAATTTGCACTGATGTATCTCTGATCTTTATAGAACATAAAGAACACAAGAAGAAAGCAGAATTTTAAAAATATTTTACGTTTTTTAAAGTTGGAAGATAGAATTTTTCAGAAAAGTGCTTTTTTTTAAATTTTAAAAGAAAAAGCTTAAAAATCCTTATTATTATTTTTAAAAAATTTCAATGCCGATATATATTACTGTTTATACATTAAATCAGTTGGGGTGTTTTTTTATTTTTCCAAAATATTTTATCTTGACCTTATTTTGGACCCTCGAAAAGCGTCCCTAAAAAGGGACGTCAGGCACGAATGCCCCCGTGGTTTTCCCCATAGTGAAATGCTAGTGTTTCCTTTATTTTTTCATAAAAATGCGTTCGATTCTTATGAAATGAATTAAATAACTGATATTTATAAAATTACTTTAATTTTAGCTAGTAAATTTATTATTTTTGTTTATTTTTTTTGGAAAAAAATGTTATTTCTGCCAAATTAATGGAATACAAAGTCTTATATTATAAGGAATTAATTAATTTATATTAATTAAAAGGAATAAATTAATTTTTTTACTATATTTATTACTTATGCAAATATATTCCGGTTATATTTTAATTAAAAGTTTAATAATTATTAGTTATAATGACTTTTTGTCATTAAAATTGCCAAAAAAGTCGCTTTTGGGATAAATTTTCGGCTTTTTTCTAATTAGATGTCGCTAATCATTTTGTTCTATACTGCAGATCAATCTATATCATCTGGCTTGCTAATGCACATCAAACTAATGTTTCATTTTTGGGGAGAAATTCGTGTTCCGCACAATTAAATTAAATAAAATGAAAAAAGTATGGGCACTTAAAAGACTTAAACTTCACAATTTGAGATATTCTGATGGATTTGAGGTGTATAAAAGTAATTATTACTTAATATTAGGTAACATATAAAGTAAGAATGCCTTTTTCAATTAAAAACCTTAATTAATTTGCAATTAACATAGATTTGGGAGGAAAAAACGTGTTTTAGAGCATAAAAAATGCTCAAATTACGTTAATTAGGGTTAATTTTACAGTTAATTGGATAAATAATTAATATTTTTTGTTCATATTCATGTTACAGTACGATTCCGATCACTTTTGCTGCACTTAAAAAGGTAGAAGATGTTTTTGAGGCTTTAAAAAAGTTTTCTACCATGCGTTTACTAAGGGAAAAACAACGGGGGCATTCGTGCCTGACGTCCCTTTTTAGGGACGTTTTTAAATTTTGGTGTAGAAATTAAAATTTTAACCGGGAATTTTTTTCACTATTTTTCCAGTTGTTTTGGGGCTATTTACTATGTTTTTACCAAATATTTAAGAAAAATAAAAAGTTGGGCATTAATGGGTTAATATTAAAAGTTGATGAAAAAAATTTAAATCCGGGGCCTTAAAAGTCGATATAGCCAAACACATCAAAATTCCAAGATCGGGATTCTGATATTCAAGATTATACTCCATATGACCCCATATATCAAACCATATGTGGCCGCCGATGTGGGGATAAAGTAGATTTTTATTCAGTCCCCTGAAAAATTACTTAATATTTTATAGTGATGTAGAAAATTTTTATTCTTGCCCCTCCAAATTCAACAAAACCATATCTCGATGTTCGAATATCAGAATTCAGATATTCGACATGATTCAATATGACCACATACATCACAGAATATGCGGCCGCCGATGTGGTGTTATAATGGATTTTGATCCACCCCCCTTAATGATTTTTTAATATTAAAAGTTGACGTAAAAAATTTTAAATTCGGGGCCTTAAAAGTCGATATAGCCAAACACATCAAAATTCGAATATCAGGATTCTGATATTCAAGATTATCCTTCATATGACCCCATAAATCAAACCATATGTGGCCACAGATGTGAGGATAAAATAGATTTTTATTCAGTCCCCATAAAAAATTAAATATTTTATATTGATGTTGAAAATTTTTGTTCTTGCTCCACCAAAGTCAACACAACAATATCTCGATGTTCGAATATCAGAATTCTGATATTCGACATGACTCAATATGACCACATACATCACAAAATATGTGGCCTCCGATGTGGTGTTGTAATAGATTTTTATTTATCTCCCTTAATGTAATTTATTATTATAAATTGATGTAAAAAAATTTAAATCCGGGGCCTTAAAAGTCGATATAGCCAAACACATCAAAATTCGAATATCAGGATTCTGATATTCAAGCTTATCCTCCATATGACCCCATAAATCAAACCATATGTGGCCGCCGATGTGGGGATCAAATAGATTTTTATTCAGTCCCCATAAAAATTACTTAATATTTTATAGTGATGTAGAAAATTTTTATTTTTGCCCCTCCAAAGTCAACAAAACCATATCTCGATGTTCGAATATCAGAATTCAGATATACGACATGATTCAATATGACCACATACATCACAAAATATGTGGCCGCCGATGTGGTGCTGTAATGGATTTTGATCCATCCCCCTTAATGATTTTTTAATATTAAAAGTTGATGTAAAAAATTTTAAATCCGGGGCCTTAAAAATCGATATAGCGAAACACATCAAAATTCGAATATCAGGATTCTGATATTCAAGATAATTCTCCATATGACCCCATAAATCAAACCATATGTGGCCGCAGATATGAGGCTAAAATAGATTTTTATTCAGTCCCCATAAAAAATTAAATATTTTATATTGATATTGAAAATTTTTATTCTTGCCCCACCAAAGTCAACACAACCAAATCTCGGTGTTCGAATATCAGAATTCTGATATTCGACATGACTCAATATGACCACCTACATCACAAAATATGTGGCCGCTGATGTGGTGTTGTAATAGATTTTTATTCATCAACCTTAATGTAATTTAATATTAAAAGTTGATGTAAAAAAATTTAAATCCGGGGCCTTAAAAGTCGATATAGCCAAACACATCAAAATTCCAAGATCGGGATTCTGATATTCAAGATTATACTCCATATGACCCCATATATCAAACCATATGTGGCCGCCGATGTGGGGATAAAGTAGATTTTTATTCAGTCCCCTGAAAAATTACTTAATATTTTATAGTGATGTAGAAAATTTTTATTCTTGCCCCTCCAAATTCAACAAAACCATATCTCGATGTTCGAATATCAGAATTCAGATATTCGACATGATTCAATATGACCACATACATCACAGAATATGCGGCCGCCGATGTGGTGTTATAATGGATTTTGATCCACCCCCCTTAATGATTTTTTAATATTAAAAGTTGACGTAAAAAATTTTAAATTCGGGGCCTTAAAAGTCGATATAGCCAAACACATCAAAATTCGAATATCAGGATTCTGATATTCAAGATTATCCTTCATATGACCCCATAAATCAAACCATATGTGGCCACAGATGTGAGGATAAAATAGATTTTTATTCAGTCCCCATAAAAAATTAAATATTTTATATTGATGTTGAAAATTTTTGTTCTTGCTCCACCAAAGTCAACACAACAATATCTCGATGTTCGAATATCAGAATTCTGATATTCGACATGACTCAATATGACCACACACATCACAAAATATGTGGCCTCCGATGTGGTGTTGTAATAGATTTTTATTTATCTCCCTTAATGTAATTTATTATTATAAATTGATGTAAAAAAATTTAAATCCGGGGCCTTAAAAGTCGATATAGCCAAACACATCAAAATTCGAATATCAGGATTCTGATATTCAAGCTTATCCTCCATATGACCCCATAAATCAAACCATATGTGGCCGCCGATGTGGGGATCAAATAGATTTTTATTCAGTCCCCATAAAAATTACTTAATATTTTATAGTGATGTAGAAAATTTTTATTTTTGCCCCTCCAAAGTCAACAAAACCATATCTCGATGTTCGAATATCAGAATTTGTAGCGGATTATTTAGATTAATGTTAGTTATAGCCTTTCTTCCTAGAGGGCTCTGTGCTTAATATGTAATGTACATGTAGTCGAGAGTGTGATTCTTCCCTCGTCGGTTGTGTGCGAGGCACGTTTTTTCTGTGTTAAAACTGTTAATTGTAATTGTCCCTTGTCCTTATTAAAAATGTTTAAATCTTAACGCTTTTCTGAATGAAGAGTTGTTACATTGGCGCCCATCTAGCGGCCGACCACGAGAAAGCAGAATTTTTTCGGCCGGTATCCTGAATGGAATTTCGTTTCGATTTGATCCTGATTTCTTCAAATGAGCCCGGGATGTATCGTAACTACTCATATTTCCTTGTTCTTACATGCAAACAAAGTGAAAATGCATAAGGGTATTCTGGACGTCGACCCCAGTTACCCCATTAATTCATATGCATAGATTCAAAACCTGTTGAAAGTTTCGTTTTCAGCCATCTGCAGTTCTTTTGCCGTTACGTAACGAGAAACATCGAAGTGATATATATGTTTTCTCTTGTTCCTTTTGAGTTTTAATTTTGCTCACTGTGGTATAAAGAAAAGAATCTGAAAATTAAGATTATATTTTGGTTTATGCAGCTCTGGTATTTTCTTGCATTGAATAAAAAGATACGTTTTGTTTTCTTTTTGATATTTCAGTGTATTTATGTTATTAGTTTATTCAAAACAGTGTTTTCTGTGTTATATTTTATTTGTTTGCCATTACATGCAAACAAAGTGCATAAAATGCATTAGGGTATTCTGGACGTCGACCCCAGTTACCCATTTATTCTCTTCTCGAGTTCGGAGATAAAAAGGAAATAGTAATATTAAGTTGAAGTGTTATTAAAAAACGATTAACTATTGAGTATTTTGAATGAATATTAATCAGATTTGTTGGTTAATTGTTAGAAAGTGTGCAATTTTATAAAGCTATATTTTCTTTTCTTATAAAGGTAACTTCTTAATCCTCTTGTACCTAGTTCTTATGCTGTTAACATATGAGTCGGATTTTCTTGTAGTAATTAACTTCTCCCATAGTGTTCTCTTTTGTTTATATTTGAAAAATAATTTTGAGAATAGGGTAAAGGACTTGATTAAGTAATTAGCAGAACTTTATAAAAGAAAATATTTTGAAAAACTCTCTTGGTAAACTGCACAGACATGGCTTTTCTAGCCAAAGCAGCTCGTGATGACCTCATCACGTTGGCTATAGAGTTGGGCGAGACTCTGGGCAGTAAAGAGACGAAGATTACCTTAAAGGGTGTCATTTTAAACTCCAAGAATTATGAAGAAGAGTACGTTAAAGAACTTCTTCTCGCTATCACGGAGGAGCGAAAAGAAAAGGTCGCAGAAGAGAAAGCAAGGGCTGAAGCACAAGAAAAAGCAAGGGCTGAAGCAGAAGAAAGGGAGAGACTGAAAAGACTTGAGTTGGAATTCGAGGAAAGGAAACGCAAGGATGAGATGGAATTCGAGTTGCAGAAGTTAAGATTGCAGCAAAATACAACTCTGTCACAGACGAGTACAGGGTCAAGTGTAGAACCGTTGGTTTCAAGACCCAAGTGGGATTTACAAACCCTTATCCATCGATTCGATCCTTCCCATAACGATATCAGTCTGTATCTCATACTCTTTGAGCGCCAGGCTCAACGTGCAGAAGTCCCGAAGGAGTTCTGGGCATCCCACCTCATCGGTTTGTTACCTAATGACATTGCACAACTGCTGGCACGAGAAACAGAAGAAGTTGCGCAGGACTTCGACCAAATTAAAAAGATTTTGCTTAAACGGTATAAGATGACTCCAGAGAAGTTCCGACAACTGTTCTACAATCATACTAGAGGACCGGAAAGCTCCTGGACGGACTTCACTTACGAAATAAAGAATTATTTCCATGGATGGATCAACGGTCTAGAAATAAAGACGTTTGAAGACTTGATAGATCTAATGGTCACCACTCAAATCAAGCGTAAGGTACCACCAGAGGTACGTGAACACTTTCTGAATGAATGGACGCACTTAATATCGTCCAGTGAATTGGCTCAGAAAATGGACGACTACGAAATGGTTCGACAAAACGTAAAGAGGGACCCGTCGTCTACTGCAAAGAAAGGGTCTGTTTGCAAAAACAAGCCAAACTTCCAAAATCAGAAAGCAAGACATGAGGAGAAAGGTGGAAACCAGGAAGCAAGACCTGCGATTTATTGTTACGGATGTTCTCGACCTGGATACACCAAGACAACCTGTCCCACTTGCTCTTCAACAAAGCATAAAGATAGGTTTTCTCTCAACTTTCTGACTCTCCAGGCAACCAATTCCCCATTGGTTTTGATAGATGTAAATATTGAAGGGCGGGATGTTCGAGCTTGTGCAGACACCGGCGCTTCAAAAACAGTCGCTGGAGAACTTTTGTATTCCTGTTTGGTAAAGCAAGGTGTGACCTTCCAACCAACTAGCATCACCATGACTCTGGCAAATGGTTGTCAAACCAAGGAAGCCGCATGCACTGCCCCGGTGACGTTTAAAGTTGACGGGAAATCTTTTACATTGGATCTTCTAGCTCTTCCAAAAGCAAGAGGAAATAGAACCTTGCTTGGAACAGACTTCCTTGGAAAGGCTGGAATAGTACTTGATCTGAAGCTCAAAAACTGGCACTTCCACGAAGATCATAAGAGGAAGATACCCTTTCGAGATGATATACCAGTTAACCTCCTACTCCCAGTCGAAGCTGTACCATACCCTAGGGATCCTTCACCGGTCGATCCTGCTGGAGATGTGACTGAACTAGATGTCGGTCAAGAGCCTGATGACATGCAAGATGGACTATCTGCCTTCCAGAATAGAGATGATGCTGTTCAACTAACGACCTGCTGTCTTAGAGAAGAGGAAGGTGAAGCCCTGAACAAGCTCCAACAGTCTCGACTGAACCAATTGTTGATAGAACACCAGGATATCTTTAATCCAGGGGGAGAACCTACCCCGTACATAGAGCATAGAATTGACACTGGAAATGCACCTCCGGTTGCCACGACACCTTATCGCATGTCACCTGCTCGACAAGAAATACTAAAAAAGGAACTCCAATCCCTACTTGATTCTGGAATAATAGAAGAGTGTGACTCACCTTATGCTGCACCTGTGGTGTTAGTTCCAAAGCCAAATGGAAAATTTAGGTTATGCGTGGACTACCGAAAATTAAACTCAGTCACAAAATCTGACCCTTATCCATTACCAAGGATGGATGATCTGTTGCAAAAAACTTCAGAAACTAAGTATATGTCAACCATTGACTTGAAGGCAGGCTATCATCAAGTTAAGATGCATACCCCTGACAAGGACAAAACTGCTTTCGTTTGTCCCTTTGGAGTTTATAGGTTCACTCGCATGCCTTTTGGTTTGAAAACGGCCCCAGCAACCTTTCAGAGACTGATAGACATTTTCAGAAATGGACTTAAAGTAAATACCTTGGCTTATCTTGATGATATTATCATAATGTCACCAAATTTTGAACAACATATTGAAGATTTGCAGCTAGTCTTCCAAAGGCTTCAGCAATTCCAGCTACGGGCAAATCGAGAGAAGTGTCACTTCGTGTGTCAGAAGGTTAAATACCTGGGACATCTCATCACGAGATCTGGTATTGAAGTTGATCCGGCCAAAGTGTCAACCATTATGGACATTCCACCACCGAAGAATATAAAACAGCTTCAATCCTTTCTGCAAACCTGCAGTTGGTACCGACGGTTCATTCCCAACTTTGCTGGTATAGCAAAACCGCTAAGTACTCTTACTAGAAAACAAACTACCTGGACCTGGAGTTCGGTAGAGCAAAATAGCTTTGATGCCTTGAAGAAGAGCCTGGTTTCACCACCAGTTCTTAAACAATTGGATGAGAAACTACCCTTCATCCTTAGAACTGATGCGTCAGCGTATGCCTTAGGAGCTGTCTTGAGTCAAAACCACGGTACAGAAGAACATCCAATCGAGTACGCCAGTCGTCTTCTAATACCGGCTGAGAAGAATTACTCGACCACTGAACGAGAAGCTCTCGCTGTGGTCTGGGCATTGGAGAAGTTTCGAGGATACATCGAGGGAGCTGAGATCCGAGTTGTTTCTGACCATCAACCATTGAAGTGGCTACTTAGTTTGAAAACACCTACTGGACGTCTAGCTCGATGGGCTCTTCAAATACAGTCCTTTAACTTAAAGTTTGAATATGTACCCGGGAAAGCAAACGTGGTAGCGGATATGTTATCTCGACCGACTTGTTGCCATGATGAAATTACCTGTGAGTCCTGTGCTGTTATGGTGGACCTCCCCTCCAGATCGTCGAGTGAAATACGAGAGGAACAACTTAAAGATGATGATTTGAAGAAGATTATAGAGACCTTCGAACAAGAATCAAGCGACGAGAATTTCCTTAATTGGACGAGTCGAGGATATATTATGTCCCAAGGAGTGTTATACAGATACGCACCTGAATCTGACTCCGAGGAAGCCCAGTTGGTAGTTCCCAAACAAGAATGGACCAACATTTTGAAAGAACATCATGATGCCCCGACAGCTGGCCACTATGGTGAAGAAGGAACATATCAACGAATTTCGAAAAGATATTACTGGTCAGGAATGAGATCCTTTATCACAAACTACGTTAAGAAATGTCCTGAATGTAGTAGATACAAAGCTGAAAACCAGAAGCCCGCTGGATTGTTGAGAACCCCAGCTTATTCCCAACGATTTGAAACACTAGCGATCGACCTCTTTGGACCGCTTCCAGAAACACCAGATGGAAAGAAATGGATCTTCATTATAGAGGACACTGCAACTAAATGGGTGGAACTCTTTGCCTTGAGAGACGCTACAGCACGAGAGTGTGCTATAACATTGCTAGAGGAGGTAATTTTGAGATACGGACTACCAAGACGTCTCATCTCTGATAATGGCACGCAGTTCATTAGCGCTGTCATGCAGCAAATCTGTAATTTACTTGATATTGACCAATGCCTGACGCCAGTATACTGCCCTCAAGCAAACCCGGTTGAGAGAAAGAACCGTGATTTGAAACCCAGAATTGCGATCCTAGTTGGAAACGGACCTCATACTGCCTGGGCAGAAAAACTACCAGTGATCCGTTTTTCCATGAACTCAGCAAAATGCAGCTCAACAGGATATTCTGCTGCTTTTCTTCAATTTGGAAGAGAGATGCGCACAACAGATGACGTCAAGCATGATCTACGCTCTGTAATACACAACGACAACTTTGTAGCAGAGATAACTCCATACTTGCGAAAATTTGCCGATCTTCACCAAGAAATCAGAGATCGAGTGGAGAAGAAGCAAGACCAACGTAAAGAGTATGCAGACAAGAAACGCCGAAAAGCTGTACATTATGCACCTGGAGATCGAGTATGGGTTACTACTCACCAGAAGAGCAACAAGACAACTAAAAGATCTTCAAAGTTCACGCCAAGACGTGATGGACCGTACATCGTGACTACCCAACGCTCCTTGACCAGTTACGAAGTTGCCGACCCCAACAAACCCGATGTCCCCTTAGGAACATACCACTCTTCAGCTTTGCGCCCATGCCTTGAGTCTCACGCCAACAGCCAACCTATATGTCCTCTACGTAGAAGAGGTCGCCCAAAAAAGAACTGAGCTTTTCTTCCTTTTCTGGTTGCTTGTCGGGACGCCGGCACAACCAGAGGGGGAGTCTGTAGCGGATTATTTAGATTAATGTTAGTTATAGCCTTTCTTCCTAGAGGGCTCTGTGCTTAATATGTAATGTACATGTAGTCGAGAGTGTGATTCTTCCCTCGTCGGTTGTGTGCGAGGCACGTTTTTTCTGTGTTAAAACTGTTAATTGTAATTGTCCCTTGTCCTTATTAAAAATGTTTAAATCTTAACGCTTTTCTGAATGAAGAGTTGTTACAAATTCAGATATACGACATGATTCAATATGACCACATACATCACAAAATATGTGGCCGCCGATGTGGTGCTGTAATGGATTTTGATCCATCCCCCTTAATGATTTTTTAATATTAAAAGTTGATGTAAAAAATTTTAAATCCGGGGCCTTAAAAATCGATATAGCGAAACACATCAAAATTCGAATATCAGGATTCTGATATTCAAGATAATTCTCCATATGACCCCATAAATCAAACCATATGTGGCCGCAGATATGAGGCTAAAATAGATTTTTATTCAGTCCCCATAAAAAATTAAATATTTTATATTGATATTGAAAATTTTTATTCTTGCCCCACCAAAGTCAACACAACCAAATCTCGGTGTTCGAATATCAGAATTCTGATATTCGACATGACTCAATATGACCACCTACATCACAAAATATGTGGCCGCTGATGTGGTGTTGTAATAGATTTTTATTCATCAACCTTAATGTAATTTAATATTAAAAGTTGATGTAAAAAAATTTAAATCCGGGGCCTTAAAAGTCGATATAGCCAAACACATCAAAATTCCAAGATCGGGATTCTGATATTCAAGATTATACTATGACCCCATATATCAAACCATATGTGGCCGCCGATGTGGGGATAAAGTAGATTTTTATTCAGTCCCCTGAAAAATTACTTAATATTTTATAGTGATGTAGAAAATTTTTATTCTTGCCCCTCCAAATTCAACAAAACCATATCTCGATGTTCGAATATCAGAATTCAGATATTCGACATGATTCAATATGACCACATACATCACAGAATATGCGGCCGCCGATGTGGTGTTATAATGGATTTTGATCCACCCCCCTTAATGATTTTTTAATATTAAAAGTTGACGTAAAAAATTTTAAATTCGGGGCCTTAAAAGTCGATATAGCCAAACACATCAAAATTCGAATATCAGGATTCTGATATTCAAGATTATCCTTCATATGACCCCATAAATCAAACCATATGTGGCCACAGATGTGAGGATAAAATAGATTTTTATTCAGTCCCCATAAAAAATTAAATATTTTATATTGATGTTGAAAATTTTTGTTCTTGCTCCACCAAAGTCAACACAACAATATCTCGATGTTCGAATATCAGAATTCTGATGTTCGACATGACTCAATATGACCACATACATCACAAAATATGTGGCCGCCGATGTGGTGTAGTAATAGATTTTTATTTAGCTCCCTTAATGTAATTTATTATTAAAAATTGATGTAAAAAAATTTTTAATCCGGGGCCTTAAAAATCAATATAGCGAAACACATCAAAATACGAATATCAGGATTCTGATATTCAAGATAATCCTCCATATGACCCCATAAATCAAACCATATGCCCTAATAGCCAGGTGACCAAAATTGACTCGTTTGTGACTTTCACTTTGAGGTCACGGGCATGACCGTGAAGTCACCAGGACGCGTTATTGACAGCTTAATGTCCGCAATTTGTGACCAAAATCTGTGACCACTCGTGACGTCCTTGTGAAGTCTCAGTACAACCAGATTGTGACTACGTGACGCGAATGTGACGTCGCAGAGTAGTCACGATGTGTAAGTCACTTGATGACCTGATTGTGACGTCGCAGGGTCACATGATGACTTGATTGTGACGTTGCAGTGTCACATGATGACTTGATTGTGACGTTGCAGTGTCACTTGATGACTTGATTGTGACGTTGCAGTCACTCGATGACTTGGCTGCGACGTCGCAGTGACTGGTATTCGCCACGTTGCCGTGCAGTGGTCACCTCATGACTTGAATTTGACTTCTTTGTGTGACGAGTCACACCGTGACCGCGATGCCGCGTCACCACAACGGGGCAAATCAGTTTACACGGTCACACTGACCTAACGGTGACACTACTTTTTCTTTTCCTAATGCATATATGCCAAAAAAATAACTTTTTTTTATCTTCTTACTAACATAACTTTTTAAATATATTTGCTTTAATCCATGCTTAATAATGAAATAGTAATTTCCTCCCTAATAGTGTCACTCACCATTTTATTTTTCTATTTTGTCGGTTTATATACATAGCAGATTAATTTTTATCCTATTGCTAACTTGTCTACATTCAGAAAAACTTTAGTGGGCACCTAATGACTTGAATTTGAACCTTTTTAGAAAAACCTCGATATTCTAGCATAAAAAATATACCTTGAGCAACTAGAAAAGGTTTGCGTCCAGCCTATTTTTTTATTTTTATGTAGTAGTTATATTACATTTCCTAAAGCAAGCAGCACAAAAATTTTTTCTCAATAATTGCATTTTTACCAGCAGTTGTTCTAAGTTTTACTATTTTATCTTTACTTTTTAAACAAGCATTGAATTGTTGCAATAAATTTATTTTCCAATGAAACAAAAGATAAAGCTTATAACATTTAAAAAACATTTATTTATAGCTTTAACATTTCAATTTACATCTTTATTCTTCACTTCAGGCAGACCCTTTTCTTCAATCATCAGATATATTCTCATTAGATCTGAAAAATAAATAAAACATGAAATAACAAAAAATAACTAATAATGATGATTGAAAAACCACTTAAAAAGGCCCCAACCTAGTGTAACCAACCATACAGTAACTATTATGCTCTTTTCAATAACCAAGTTTTTAAAAGCTTTCTTTTTAATCTGATTGATTGGGATTTAAAAATAGATTTTTAACTAACTTCCCAATAAGCTAGGTTCACTTCCTGACCATGTGATGGAATGAATAGCTCATTAATATTTACAAATAGTAATTTAAACACATTAATGAACATTGTTAGTAAAAGTTAACTTTTGTGAAGGTTTGTCTCTCCCATCTTCCACTATTGAGTAGGGACAATGAGGTATTTGCATGAGTGAGGGATTTGCTTGATTTTATACTTTTTCGATACATTATGGTTTAAAACTCCTAAATTTCTGATTTTTAAGTTCAAAAATTTGTTTAAATAATTTAAAATTCAATTTTATTTTTGCCAAAACGTCAGAAAAGTCACGTTATCAGAAAACGGGCTTCTATTGGATGTGACCTCACAGCGCATGACTTGTGATTCGAGAGTGTTTTCGGGCCCAAACTAAAAACGAAATTTCAAAAATTTATATCTCAGAAACTAGGCTACGAAAATACTTGATGTAAACGTCATTCTTCATGGTTTTTTATCTACTATTTTAATAAAATTTAATCTCAAAACGTGAGAATACCTCATTCCCTACTCAATATACACAGGGTGTTTCAAATAGAGTGAGTGTAATAGTAGGATTTAATTTTTTAAATATTCCCCTGACACATACTTTCAATCACAAATTTTCATATTAAGAAGTGAAAAATTAGACGAGACTAGTTTATGCTCTATGAGGGAGGGCCATGTCCCCCCCCCAATTTTAATGAACCATGTATTATAAAATTTCCATTATCAAACTTTTTATTTATTCCCTGAATAAGTAACAAAAATTTACCACTTTATAATCACCCTTTTTGAAAGCAATATAGGGTTCATCTACAAATTTCAGTTGAACCAGTGTTTAGACGGTTACAGGAATAAATTTGTGTCAAAAATTAATTTGTGACGGCCCCACAAAAAAATTATACATGCATATCTCGGTGAACTTTGAAAATATTGAGATAGTTTTTTGTGTCTTACTCAGAAAATGAAAAAGAAAATTTGGCTAATTGAAAATTTTAAACTGCAGGGACCATATAATAATTTATTTTTTGCATTTCCATAACAAGTTTCATGGAGTGTCAACTTGTATCATCAAATTCGACACCTCTTAAAAGGAAAATTTGCATTTGGAAGTACGTGTGTAGAGGAAATATTTTAAGAAATATCCTATTGTTACACTCAATTTAAAAACCCCTGCATAGATCCCTTGATTTTGTGCTTTATTTGAAGCGGAATACCCATTGAAACAAGACGGGTTGAGCCATTCCCCAAATAGTTTACTGTGCTTTGCAATATTAATGCCGTTTCCTTCAAATATTAATTATTAACAAATATCCTTCGCACAACAAAAATTGCTATACTTTTATTTTGAGGGTCAAATTTTAAAAATACCCATGGAAAGATTCCTTTAAAAAAACTTGCAGAAAATATTAGAAGAAATTTTTGTGCAGGGAAAGGTTTTTTTTATGTTTTATCCAACTCTGGGCCATCCCCAGGAATATTTTAATGTTACCTCGAACATTTAAAGTCTATGATGCCAAAAATATTTAATTTCCGGTAAAAAAAAGGGTAATTTTTTTTAAAATACAGCATTGGTTAAGGCAAAAAAATTAAATATTTTGAAAATTCTTAAAATGTAGTCTTAACACAGCAAAAAATAGCTATCTATACCTTCTCTCTTTTTAAGGGTCAAATTTCCAAAAGAAATTTATGAGGAAACCCCAAAACATCCTTTTAAATAAAAATTAATCCTAATATTAATGATAGTTGCTACTCTTCAAAAATTGCAAGATGGAACTTAAACCTATCATTTTCCAGCAGTCTAGCAATTTTTTTCAAATTGAAGAAAAACTACAGAATTACCTTATGAACAATTAAATAGTTCCTTAAATTTTAAGCTAAAGCTGTATTTGAGTAAAACCGGCTTATTTGTGAGCAAAATGAGCTACATAAACATAAGTACTGAAATTTTGTACAAATAGCTGCCATTTGATCAGCTTACTTTGGGTTTCAATATACTCGGGACAGATTTCCGTTCACAGAACTTTAAAAAAGATGGAATTCCGGTACCAGAACAGAAGTGTGGCACCCATGTTAACAAACACTAAAGACAAAAGTTACTTACATTTTACTTTTTCAAACATTTTTGTTCGCCTTTTTGACAGCAAACATCAGCAGCCAGCCCAATGCAATTGAGGTGGGCCTGCAGGTTAAAGACATCAGTTAATTATTAAAAATCTTATAAGGCTGACAGGAGGCTGAATTGTAAAAAAAATTATTAGTATGTAATATATCAGGGTTTTGTAAATCCTTCTACGCAGGAATTAGAAATACCTGGGCCATCCCTAGGAAAATTAAAATTGTTCCCCTGAAGTATTTACTATCTGGTACCAAATTTTTTTTTAAAATTTTTAAAATTACTCTTAGCACAACCAAAAAAGCTACACCATCTCTCAAAAATTTCCAACAGAAATTCATGGGGAAACCCAAAAACACCCTTTAAAAAAACTAATATTAACTAACACTAAAGACAAAAGCTACTTACATTTTACTTTTTCAAACATTTTTGTTTGCCTTTTTGACAGCAAACATCAGCAGCCATTTGAGGTGGGCCTGCAGGTTAAAGACATCAGTTAATTCAATTATTACAAATCTTATAATTTAGACAGGAGGCTGAATTCTAAAAAAAAAATATTAGTATGTAATATATCAGAGTTTTGTAAATCCTTCTAGGCAGGAATTATAATTACCTGGGCCATCCCTAGGAAAATTAAAATATGTTCCCCTGAAGTATTTACTATCTGGTACCAAATTTTTTTGAAAATTTTTAAAATTACTCTTATCACAACAAATAAGCTACACCATCTCTCAAGAATTTCCAACAGAAATTCATGGGGAAACCCAAAAACACCCTTTTAAAAAAACTAATATTAGGGGAGAGCGGGGATGAATGGGACAAATTTCACATTTTTGCTAAAATTGAAAAAAATACACATTTTTCAATCCTGTAACAAGTTTAAAACCAATAATTGAACTCTTGGTTACATTATAAATGCATGTATTTAATCAATTAAGCTCCAAGAAAAGTGTTTATGAACGCATGTATTTTGTCACATTCATCCCCGTGGTGGGGATGGATGGGACACCGAGTGGGGATGAATAGGACAGTTAAAAAAAGTTCAAAAATTTACAAAATAACAAAGTTATTTTAAATATTGCACAACGTTTAGCTTTTTAAAGGAACAACGCACTTATGTTGTCCAAAGAAAAAAATTAAAAAGTCATTTAAAGGGCAAAAAACACCCTTCATTTATTTGACTTTATGACGAGTAAAATTAACACATAAACTGAAGCAAATCCTTTTGTTCTTTCAGCTCAGTGGTTGAAGTTGGTGTTATTTCTATTAATGCTACTCTCTTTTTTTGGGTTTGTACTTTTAGGAGTGCAAATAGATAATTTTTGATGCCTGGACTTAACCCCCAAAGCCATTCCTCTCCTGCAGTAACATTTTCCCTGCCATTTTGAAGGAAATTTTCATAAAAATAGAGCATAAAAACCTAACTTGTTTGAATAATTGTTTAACCATAACACATTTGAGATGGCAGTTACAACTATTTGCTCATTAAGACTTTGCATATTCACACATGAGTTTGGAACATAAAACACAAGTTTAAACATAAATTTTTGCACCCTATTTTTGTAAACTTTATCAGAAATTACTTAAAAGAGTTGAATATATTAAGATAATGATGGAAAGTTTTAGAAACAGGCAGTGGCCAGGCCAGTAGCCAGGAATTTCCCTTTGGTGGGGCGCCCACTTTTTCAGGGGGGGCAAGGGGATTTTCAGTTTTCAGGAGGTATCATAGGCGTAGATTCAACTGTTTGACTAGGGTACAAAACCCATAAGACCCTCAGGCCTAAGGAGCTGCAGCTGTTACAAGACTTTTGTTTTCGGGAGGAGTTAGGTCCTAAATTTTTCTAGTTTTACCTTTTTTGTTTTCTTAAGTTTTCCTTTTTTAAATTTTAGAAATTTTAAGCTTAAAGTAGTTTTAGCCCATTTTTAGATCCTTTGGGTTAAAGTATAGAAGGAACTGCTCCATGTAAGCTCCAGAATTAAAAAGGAAAACTCGAAAATAAGACTCCTTGTTAATCTTTAAATAGATATAATTTTATAAAGGGTGTCAACCTAACCTCTTTTCAGTTAGTGCTCGGGTATTTAGAAGTTTATTTTGGTAGAGGCCTAAAAATATTAGTCAGCCCCTCCTATGCATATTATAATTTAATGTAGTATGTTTTGTTATACACTTTTTGGTTGAATTTTCGTCTAAGAGAACTTCATTAATTCGTGTGATCTGTTCTTATATTAATATAAGGATAGTTTTTTTGGATTAATGGGGGAAACAAGTAAAGGGGGGTCTGGGGGTCCTCCCTCAGAAAATTTTTTGAAACCTGACCCTAAAAACAGGGTTTTAAACTGCTTTTGGTACTTGTAGACCAAATTTCGGACATATATATTTTTAAGTAGAATTTTGATTTTGATGAACTTGTTATTTAAAAAAAATTGTGAATAATAAAAAGTTGAAATACATATTATGGGGGGTATGGGGGCCCTCCCCCAGAAAAATTTGACCCTAAAAAACTGGGTTTTAACTTAGCTAGAAGGAAATAAAGAAGAAGGGGGCAGCTGCCCCTCAATGCCCCTATGGCTGTGCTTGTGGATAGAATTTGTGAAAATTTTCTAGAGGGGGCAAGTTGGCAACGTATTTTACCAAGTTGGCAACGTATTTTAAGCGATATAATGCCAAATTATATTTCTATTAAACAAAAACCAACGTGGAAAAAAATCAAATTGAAAAGATGGGAGCAACATAAAATTTCGATTTCACACTTATAAGCATTCAAAAACTGTCACCTATATTTAGCTGATTATTACGAATATGAAGAATCTAAGATGAAGTCTATTTCATTAGTATCGCAAAAGCAAATGAAACTAAAATCAACATTTCGAATTCAATTTGTTCATTGGAAAAAGAAATAAAAATCTTTAAAAAAGATAAAAAATAAAAATCTTAAATAAAATCTTTATTGACTTGCGGAAACATCAGAAAATATTTTGATCTCTCTCTGTTGAAAAGAAAAAAAAGAAGCTATGAATAAAAAATTAAAACAGCATTGGAGTGAGAAAAAAAGTCAAAAAGCCAATGTATAAATGTAATGATAAAAATTTAAAGTGAAGTTAAGGTATAAAAAATTAAGCTGTCCCGTTCATCCCTGGGAGGAGGCTGAATTGTAAAAAAAAAAATTATTAGTATGTAATATATCAGGGTTTTGTAAATCCTTCTAGGCAGGAATTAGAAATACCTGGGCCATCCCTTGGAAAATTAAAATATGTTCCCCTGAAGTATTTACTATCTGGTACCAAATTTTTTTGAAAATTTTTAAAATTACTCTTAGCACAACCAAAAAGCTACACCATCTCTCAAAAATTTCCAACAGAAATTCATGGGGAAACCCCAAAACACCCTTTTAAAAAAACTAATATTAACTAACACTAAAACAAAAGTTACTTACATTTTACTTTTTCAAACATTTTTGTTTGCCTTTTTGACAGCAAACATCAGCAGCCAATTGAGGTGGGCCTGCAGGTTAAAGACATCAGTTAATTCATGATTAATTCATGATTAATAAATAATAATTTTTATAACGTCATATTGTGTTATAGCTTTATTTTTCCTTTACTATGCCCATACAACGTTGTGCTCTATTTTTCCGAAATTTCGGTTTTCCCAAATTGTTTGTTTTTTAAGATAAAGTAAGAACTCTAGAGACTCTAAGGTCTAGAGACTTCATTCAGGGCTTAAACTAAAGCTAAATAACTGTACTATAACTTATTTTCCCTTATTTACCTTATACAACGAGTACTATAGCCTTTTTTTTGCTATAAAAGCGACTGAGACTCAAAATGTTGAATTTTGGGAATAAATTGCACATTTTTGAAGAGATGTAACTCGGAATCTATGGGACGTATAAACTTGGGGATGGTCTTAAATTATTGCAAATTTTATCTACTTTAAAAGATACATTTAAAACTTTTTCGTGCGGATGCATTTTGTATGAGTTATAAGCGAAAAACTGAAAAAAGTCAGAAAATTTTGAGGTTTTTTGAGGATTGCGAATCCGGGGGGAATTCTGGGGGAAATTTATCTATACTTCACAGCAGTCTTTCTTGCCCAAACTATGTCAAGAGGCGCGGAAGAATACTCCGCGTTATGCATTCGTAAAACTTTAAAATGAACTACGTTATTCGAAAATTACACAAATAATTGCTATAAATGAATGAATCAAAGTAACCTGAAGTATTTCTAAAATGAAAATTCGTTTTAAACTCGAAATTCAAGCACAACGTTCACACATTTACTTTCTAAAACTTTCCACTTAACCCTTTAGTATCTTAGAAAATGTTGTTAAATCGACTCGAATTCCGCCTTACTTTGTTTTCGTACATAATTTACTTCGTTGCAGAACTTAAGTTTTCCAAATGCTCAATCGTAGTTTGATCTTCGAGTAGATATAACTTAGCTTGGGTAACTTGGATATTATTAACTTTTCTTTGTGGGTTATGATCTAAAACTTTCCGTAGTATTTAAGAAAATGATGTTAAATCGACTCGAATTCCGCACATTTTTTAGCGAAACTCAAGTTTTCATAATGCATATAATTTCCTAAGCTTTAAAAAACCCATCCACAATATTGAAAGAAATCTATTTAACTTAGAAAAACACTGAAATTTAAAAAATCCTCCTTAATTTTTTTATAAAGTTTAAACTTTGAACTTTAAACGTCCTAAATTTTGAAAAAACCATTCATTAATGAAAAAAACCTAATTCATTGAAACTTGGTGAAAATTTTGAAAAATGTTCGTTAAATGTTTTTCTTCAATATTAAAACTGCCAAAATCTTGATTTTTCTTGAAAGCCAACCCTGCCTTCTAGCAATGTTTATTGCTGGAATTTCATAGTTATATTCTGTTACCGGTATTTTTTCAGCCATCACCAGATTTTAAACAGCCTTTTTGAAAGCCTGGAATCAGGTTCAGTAGTGCTGGAAGCAAGCTACTATGGCTATAGGCTAGGAGAATTATGGTTTGAAATGGACCATATTGCAATAGAAGGTTTGTGATGTTTTTTAGGTTTGGGATGATGTGCATAATAACATATCTACCAAAGTGAAATCGAATCTTGAATTTTCTTAAGTAGTAGGAAAAATGCAAATATGGCTCGAAAAACTGAATTGAAACTTTTTAAGGTTTATATACTTCAAATAATAAACTTAAAACTAAATTAAAATATTACCATGGTAAAATCCGCCATCTAGGCCGCCATCTTGAATTTTCCCTTATTAATAAATACAAAATTATAACTAATTATACAAAATTATCACCCTGGCTATTGCATGAAGCTAGAGAGCGCGCACAGGCGACGAGACACTTGGCCGGTTGCCAAGAGTCATCTTCATAGAAATGCATTGCTTTCGAGTGACCTAGTGTTTATAGTCACAGTGTCAGAAGTCTCTAGTGCGCGCTTAGCTTTAGGGTGAGGATAGACTTTTACAATTCTCAGATTTATGGCCCTGGTTTTCGAGGATATTGCTTATTTGATTTATTGGACAGAAAAATATCTTTTCATTGCTTCATGTTCATATCCATGGTAAATTAAACTTAAAGACTTAAACTTTACCTTCACTTTTTCTCATGCGAGTCTTTGATAGACGGACTATTTGAGTATCCATCAAAAAACACCACGCAATAGATGTGCTATTATATCTTGATGTTACAGTCGAGTCCGCTTAATGTGATCGCAATTGTCCGACACTAAACTGATAACATTATCCGATCGATAACAATAAGCGATCTCATATAAAAAAAACAGCAAACAGTGTAACTAGATTGTTTGCTTTAAAATCAAAATCATGTAATCGTAATAAATGTATACGAAACTAATTTTACCCTAGGTAAAATTTTAAGGGGAAAATAAGAGTAGTTCAGTTAATAAAATTAAAATAATCACTTACTTTGTATTTTTATAGAAAGGTCTCTCTTTTTCCGCTCTTTTATATCCTTCCACTCCAATAAACCACTTATTTATTACATAATCTGAATTCCAGTAAACAAGGGAAAATCAAAATCTCTTATCAGAAACATCTGCAAAGCGTGGATCTTGGTGTTTCTTTAATCAATCACAAGTATGGATTCTGACCCCCATAACTGTTTTTTTTTCAATATAATATTCGGAATGTTTTATTTTTCTACTCATACTGAGTTTCAGAAATATGAAGCGCCAGATGTTCTCATGGAGCAGATATTTACTTGTTAAAATTGACCTTCAAAATGAATCTCGAACTCAAAAGCGGTCGTTTTAAAGGAGAAATGGACAAATTTTGATAATATAAAGCGGAGTGATGATCCATAGTTGATCACATTAAACGATGTATTTTACATTAAATTTAATAGGAATGATCGGGACCTGTAGATTTCGATAACATTATCCGATTGATAACATTAACCGCGATCACATTAAGCGGATTCGACTGTATTTATTTTGAATATGAATTGCATATTTCTAACTGCGTTCCTACAGTCCACGGTAGTTCATGCAGTAAAGCACCTCTTTCAAACACATTAAAATGATCTGATAGAGGTAATAATTCAGTTACGTTTCACAACTTTGCTTGGTCAAAGCTGATTTGCTCTTCTAGGGAGAACTGGATTTGCAAACAAAAAAGCTGAAAAGAGGCACAGTGAAAATGCTCTTTTGTCTATGTCAATAATACAAGTCTTGTATTACCTTTCAGCCGACTTGGCACCAAACTGGTCCCTCTCGGCCCTCAATAATATAAAACAAACTCTTCGAAACAACAACTGTGGGTCAATCTTAATATCTTTAATATTTTAATGCTGCTTGAACATCTGATAATAGATTGCAAATTCCGTTTTAAATCATAATTTAAAATGTTGTCCACGCATTTAGGGTGAATTAAATTGCCAAATTGTTTAGAACTTTCTACGTTCTAGGTCCAGTGTGAAACTACACCAGTAGATAAAATGTGGAAGGATTCGTCATTTGTGAAAGTGATTCAGTCCATCAAAAATATTAAGACTTTTTTGGTATCTACTATTTGGTATTTTTGGTCCAGGGATGGCGAACCTTTTTCAATCAGTGTGCCATTTATATTACGGTTTATGATTTTCAGGTGTCAAGTGTGCCACTTGTTACTTTTTTAATAAATTATCTTTAAATCCTTGGAAAATGAAATCCTCCTTTGAGGGTCGATAGTTTAGAACAGGAGTTTCTAACTAGTGGTCAAGTGGTGAGCTGTTAAGTCTGTTGTGTATATAGAAATTTATTTCGGGAGGGGCCAAAAATTGTTCCTCAGTCCCTCCCATGCATCTTCAATAGGTTTAATGCAGATTTTTAATAAATTTTTGGTAGAATTTGTATTTTTTAGAATTTAATCTAAGAAAAAATGTTAATAATGAGGTTCCAAGTAAAGGGGGTCTGGGGGTCCTTCCCAGATAATTTTTGTAAATTTGACCCTAAAAACAGGGTTTTGAACAAGTTTTTGGTGCATCTATAAGTCCGAATTTCGGACATTTTTAGGTAGGATTTTGATTTTCATGAGTATTATAAAAAAAGTTTGGAGTAGAAAAGGGGGTTTGGGGGCACTCCCTCAAAAAATATTTGAAAATTTTACCCGAAGAAACTGGGTTCTGACTTGTTTTGGTATACCTTGTCCGAATTTCGGAGGGGGGCAGGGCCCCTTCGCCCCCCCCTTATATGCCTCCTTTTGCGTAAAGTAATCATCAGGATCCTTTTGCATCCATGATTTTGTTTTCTAACGGCTTAATGTCAGTTTCCTTACGCAATTATTATAAGGGCGGTTGGGATTTGCTTACCTTGCTGACAAAAGGGGAGGAGGGAGTCCAAAATGACCAAGAAAATGTTGTCATGTAATATTTGAATGGCCCAACGGCACTTAAGAGGTGAGTGGGGGGTTCGGGGGTCCACCCCCGAAAATATTTTGAATTTCAGCAAGCTAAAAAGTGTTCTGAATCTGGTTTTGGGGAGTTTTCAGGTAGTAGGAAATATCTGGTTTAGTAGTAAAGTTTTTTGTGTCCGGTCGCGTGCCACCCAGTGGCACGCGTGCCTTAGGTTCGCCATCCCTGATCTAGTCTGTCTGTTATATGCAATTTCCTTGTATACTTATTAGTATCGTACGAGACATTGGTGAATTCATTCTGGCTTTGTTGACCTCTGGTAGAGAGAATCAGAGATTGAGGTCCATAATCAAATCAAATCCACATCAAATTTTGGAAATTATTCCTTGTTATTTATTATTAAATTATTAAATTATTATTATTATTTAGTATTATTAAATTTTTTACCGAGACCGAAAACCTTACTTTTCATCTTTTACAGTCAATAAAAAATGGAAATTTAATAAAATTTATACCTAGTATTCAATTAAGCATGCTTCAAAAATATTTTTAATACCTGTACAAAAATAAAGGTATAAAAAATTAAAATTGAGAACAAGTTTTTAGAGCCATATTTGCATTTTCTTTCCAAGTGAGAAATTCCAAGATAGCGATAAAAATGGCAGATTTTCTCATGAAAGTTTGGTATGGTGTTTTAAATGTAAAATCCTTTGAAAATTTTTATTTGGCATCATTTTGAAGTTTTTAGAGACATATTTGCATTTTCCTTACTTATTGATAAAATCCAAGATGGCGGCCAAAATGGCTGATTTACCCGTAATAACATTTATTATATATTATTTAAAACATAAAAATGTTTAAAACTTCAAATTCGTTCCAAATTCGAAAATTTTACAGCCATAGCACTTTCTTACATGTTGAGAAAATTCAAGATGGCGGCTAAAATGGCGGTGTTCCGCCCATCAGACTTTGGTAGACTTTTGGTATGTTATTTTAGACTAAATATAAAGCCATAAAATCCTCATTTTACTACGTATTAGTTTGATGCTTAGAAAACATAATTGAAAATCTAAACCTAAAAAACATCACAAACCTTATACTGCAATTTGTTCCATATCGAGCCCATTTTTGCCTTAAATCTCCTAGCCTACTATATTCATCTAGAATTGGCGCTTGAGAAATAGTGCTTTCCCCCATAGAAGAATAGTGCATAGAAGAGTAACCATAGTAACGCTCTTCGATGTAACCTTAAAAATCTGTTAAAACTATTTAAAAGCACTTTTAAAACTTCATTTCAAAACTCAATTGATTTTCTTAAATTATTTCTACAATCTGAGTTCAAAAAATTTATTTTATCCTAGTAAAGCATCTCATAATTAGAGCTTACTATTAACTACTTCCGCGAGTTGCCCATGATCGCCAAACGAAAACTACGCCAGACGCGTCGCCAAACCCCCGGAGGCGCCCACTGTTTTCAGTACTAACCGGTTGTTCCACTATTGGCGTGTTTTTAAAAACTGACCACTTAAATGGCCGTAGCAGAAAAGTGGATTTAGTGGACTTTTGTGTGAAACACCCCCAGACATATCCGAACAAGTGTGCCAAATTTCAAAACTATATACATTATTTCCGGAGGAAAGTTGATTTTGACTGGACTAGTGGATAGTTTCTATGGTTACCGATCGGTGGTGGGGGAAGGAAATTTTTTCAAGCGCCAGTTCAAAATGAACAGAGTATACTTGCATACGAGGGTAGTTTGAAAAGTTTTCGGCCTGACCATGAAAATATTAACTTATGGTTTCAAAAACTGTTTACTTTTCAACATTGACTCCTTTTAGGCTGCCTCACTTCTTGAAACGACAGTCCTGTCTTATTTTATACTCTTATGTGGGGGTGTTCAAGAAATTCTTCATAAAAACCTACTTATCTCACAGTTACTTCTTAATTCGAAGTAAAACGGTGACCAGAGGGGGAAATTTTCACTTTGGGGGATTGAAGAAAGTTTGTAGATACCAAATCTGGGTAATAGGATGGGTAATTTTCAAATTTTTAATCGATATCCCTCAATTTTCCAACGCCAAAACACATTTGTTAACATGAGCACTATTCTGATCAGAAATGGCAATTTAATCAGCTTAGTTAAATTTTTTTCTCGGATATTCTCATCAACAGTTTAAATTAATATTCTCAAATTATATTCATACCCTTTTCCCGATAATTAATTGATAAAATTTCCTTCAAATCCCCAGAATTCTTACGCCATGAATTTACCAGCCGATAGAACCTTTTGGTGCTGAAAAATTGACTTTTATCCATTGCATTGATTATTATTTCACTTACAGGTTCTAAGGTATGTCCATTTGTGCCAAAAGACCTAAAAAATCGCTTTTATTTTGTGTAAATCGCGTCAAAATTCGCATTGAAATCGTCATGTTAATGCATTTTTGGGCCGCAGTTTGCTTTCGCGGCACACGTGCAATTGATTGTGCAATTCACGATTGATTTCACGTGCAATTGATTGTGCAAAAAATAATTTACGCATTCCTTTGATATCCCTAGACTGTTAGAAATGTCCCCCACCATTCTTTGTCAATCTTCAAAACCATAGGGGGCACTTTTCTATGATTTCCGGTATGATGGCTCTTTTTTAATGTTTTTCACATGGTTCTTTAGGAACGCTCTCACAGCCAACTTAAAGTTTCAACGCTAATTTTTTCACGGCGAAGAGTCCCTTTAGACATTTATGAGCTTAGAATTAATTTCATTTGGTTATATCCCTTCTTTTTAAAAGAATTTTATCACAGCTCGATACTTGTTTTTCCCATTGTTGAAAATATGCTCACCTTAACCCATTCAAAAAATTTCCAAAAGTAGAATTCTGATCAGAACAACCTCAAAAATTAATTTGACTTATTTGAAGAGTTGTTCTCAAAGGAGAAAAAAATTCGCGCGAATTCGAGCGCGTGTTCTGGGTGAGGCCGAGAACTTTTCAAACTACCCTCGTATATATAATACTTTATAATTAATGTATATTATACGATCATAGGTTCAGCAATTGGGATTAGTTTCCAAGTGATGAAGAAGTACGAAAATGGATCAGGAGGATTGCTGCTCTTCCATTTGTTGACCCAAGATGCTTCAAGAAGAAGAACCAAATAATAATGTCTACCTTCTCTTCTAATATCTACCTAATGTTCTTTATAATGTCTATCACAGAAACAACATTACCAGAAAAAACATTATAACCTTTTTAAAACCACAGCTTTAAGGACCCTAGATTTTGCAACGTGTTGTTTCAATTCTTTCCAAACAGTATCATACAGTATCATCAGACCTTTGAATAGATTTTGCAATCCCTATGACACTGTGGGGTAGGGTGAAGCGAAAAACTTTTTTTTGGAAATTTAAAACGCCTGAGGTGAGAATAGGTGCTATTTACGATAAAACTTAAAAATTCAAAACTTGAGTTCGATCATTTAATATCTTCAGGTTCCACATTCACGTTAAAGTTACGAAGTTTCATCAAAGTTTACGTAAAAATGGTTATAAACGATTCCCAACCAATTTTAGCTCCATTTTCAAACCCTAGTTAGTTTATATTCTTAGGATGTAGAAGGAACATTTTAAGACCTCCCATGGACCTGAAATGGTTTCTAATTTTTTCTAATAATGGTTTCTAATAAGGGCACATGGTATTAAAATAGGCTAGCGATCGAAAAACAAATTTTGGAATATCCTTGCCATATGAGCTGGTTAGGAACTTCGTTTACTTCGTTAACTTCGTTTTGTGTAATTGAAGGTTTTCTAAAAAATCCAAAAAAAACAGGATTGCTTATATTTTTACTTTCTGGGGTGGATTTGTTTCTAGCCATGGATACAATTTTCGCTGTGAAACAACTTTTATCGAATTTCAACTGGGAGTGCTTTAAATTGACTTTAATGGACTTAGACCACTTTCATCCTAACAGATTGACCGGTTTCGGTAGGAGGATTGCTATTGGGATGTAGTAAATACGACATCACGGGCGACTGGTTTGTACGAAACTTGATTTTATAGTTCTGTTCCATTGATTTTGATGCGCAGGTAGGTTACGAATATTTTGGGTTGCTTGAATCTTGACCAGTGGGTCAAGATTGTTCAGGGGGAGCTGAATTGGAGGCGTTGCGACGGCCGCCGCTCTGTGTCGTTTGCAGGTAATGCACTTCGAAATGACGCCTCGAATCGCTCTTTTCGTCGACACGATCCAGAACCGTTCTCTCAGTATGGCAGAGAGAATTTGGACACCGGCATGACTGTGTCAGAGGTGCCACTGCCGTATCAGGCACTCCACTACATGGTGTTTTGACGGTAACAGGATAGGGTACAGGAAGCCGAACTCGTCGGCCCTCTCGGATATCCTCGTCTTCACCCTAAGGAGTCCATCCTGACCCCTTACGGTCGCCAGCTTCCCTGGGTAGCTTCCTTGTTTAAAGGAGTCCTGTTGTACAATCCTCCACAGACTCTCCTCGTCCTCTCGCACTTCGGAAGATGTCAGCCGCGGGTCCGGAATGACCCTACCACTTAGGCGAGCGATGAATCGCTTCACCCAGGCGAGGACACGTACTATCCGGGAAAATCCAGACATCCTCTCAAATCTTAAAACACTTCCATTGTCACTCTGCATAACATTCAGATTAACCAGATTCAAACCCCTCTTAGTCCTGTCCCTGCCATAGGGTCCCGTAGGAATTTTCGACCTAATTTGTATGAGCGATGGAATTGAATAAAGGACCCATAGGAGAGTCAAAAAAACTTGGGTAGACATCTTGAATTTGCGGACGTTTTTTTTATGCGCCATTTTCCAAAATGGCGGACGACGGCTCTATTTTGCTATATCTTTACTTACAACACACTCACACTCCTCATTTTGGTGTCTAAATATATGTTTTTGAGGTCAAGGAATTGATTAAAATGGTTTCTGAAGTTATTAGACTTTTATTTTTTTAATTATTTTTTTTTCAATTTTAATTAACAATGCTATAAAAATGAAAACAAAATTCCAGTTTCTAGTTTTTATTCGATAATTGATGTTTAAAATAAAAAATATGAATATTTGAACAAATGTTATCGTTACATTAGCGAACTTTCGGGAGGTAAATTTAATTTGAAGCTAAAATTAGGGATAAAGAGTCTACCGTTTACATTGATTCCCACATTTGCAATATTCTGTGCATGTTATATACAGCTTTTTGCACTCACATCTGCTGGTTGCACATGCTGCACAACTACCTTGCATCAAAAGTTCATCAGGCATTCTATTAAGGCATAAATCAGGCTTTAGAACACCATTGATGCTTTTGTACCATCATCCAAATTCCGTTACTCGAAGACTTACGAAGAATCGTCTTTCGGAGAGGTTAATGGATTCCCGATTAACGTATAAACACCTTCGGATATGGCCTTTTCCTATTGAATAAGAGGTGGGAGGAAGATCTGAAAGATGTTTATTCTTATGTGCAATAGGTACCGAAGTTCATCAAAGGTTTCACACTTGGAAGAGGGATTGATTACTTGAACGAGGAATCGCTCAGCTTCATTCAGGGAATTCTCTTCGGCAAATCCTTGTAAGCTTTTAAAATTGACGATTTCGTACTTATTTTACTGGTTATATCACAGCCAGTTAAGATATGGTCCTTAATTAAAGTATTGCAAATTGCAGCTCCCAATTCTTTCCCAAGTGTGCGTTTAGGAACATAGCGCTTTTTTTCTCCCACTTTGATCCACAATTCTTTCAACCCATAGCAGAATAGTTCAAATATGTATCGAAGGATGAGAACAACGACATCAGTGTCATTTGATAGCACTATGAGGCATTTTATTCCCGACTGGACAGCATTGAACAAATGAATTATTATTCTGCTAATTCTGCTTCTTCAACAAAGGTTTGGAGGGCCAAGCAAAGTTCAACTTCTGTGTTCTTTATGATTATTGAATCTTTACAGTCATTATCCCCTGTGATAAATCCACTAAGTACTGTAGTGAAGTTGTTCAATTTTGCATTTTTAATGAACTTGTTGCAGCAGCCGATTGGAGCATCTCTTTATTTTTACTAGAACACCAGAATCTGTCCATCTGTATAGGAATGGTTGTATCTTCTTTGATTTGTATAAGTTCAATTGGGTGAACATTTCTCCATCTTTCTCTTTCCCCTTCCTTAAGTGACTCTTCAATATAGCTGTCAAACACAAAGTCTTCTCGTTAATCAAGTATTTTGTTATATGTGAATGCTGCTACCAGCTGCAGTAATACTGTTTTTTTGGGAAGTTAGTCTACTGTATGGTTTCAAAGTTGGAAATATTAATTTCCTTTCCATTGTTGGCAGTTTCACTTTTGTGATAACGTCTGAAAGTTTTGAAATTTTACAAAACTATCGTACCTGGCTACACAAGTAAATCTGTGAAGCATTGTGTTATTGACTAAGTTGGAGAAGAAATTGGATCAAACAAAAAATATTGTTTTCGACAGCGTGATGTTATGGATACAGTTGTCGTAGTTGATTTTATGTCACAAGTTCGACAACTCAGAACTAAAGATATGCTAACTTTTAAAAATGTATTTGATCAATTATGGACTAATACAAGTAACTACAAAGGAAATTAACTAGTATACTTTGTGTTTGACAGCTATATTGAAGAGTTACTTAAGGAAGGGGAAAGAGAAAGATGGAGAAATATTCACCCAATTGAACATATACAAATCAAAGAAGATACACCCATTCCTATACAGATGGACAGATTCTGGTGTTCAAGTAAAAATAAAGAGATGCTCCAATCGGCTGCTGCAACAAGTTCATTAAAAATTCAAAATTGAACAACTTATTCACTACAGTACTCAGTGGAGTTATCACAGAGGATAATGACTGTAAAGATTCAATAATCATAAAGAACACAGAAGTTGAACCTTGCTTTGCCCTCCAAACCTTTGTTGAAGAAGCAGATAAGCAGAATAATAATTTATTTGTTTAATGCTGTCCAGTCGGGAATAAAATGCCTCATAGTGCTATCAAATGACACTGATGTCGTTGTTCTCATCCTTCGATACATTATTGAACTATTCTGCCTAGGGTTGAAAGAATTGTGGATCAAAGTGGGAGAAAAAAAGCGCTATGTTCCTAAACGCACACTTGGGAAATCTCACCCCAAGTAAACACCCCAGGAGCTCCAGTCTAGGAATGGTGACTCTTTTAACCGGCGCCAGACGACTACGAGAGTTAATCAACCGTACTCTCACCTCCCCGGTCTCATCTACAGACCGCAGAAAAATGACTGTCGCATACGCAGTCTGACACGCTTCGCAGAATATGTGTAACCAAGACGACCTGTCCTCGTAGCCTATCCTACGAGGTATCCCTACCCCCGCGAGTTCCCCCAATTGTGCATGCCACTTACGAAATTCCTCTTTCATATCAGGGGCAAAGGGGCATCCCAGTAGCTTTTAATGATCCACGCCCTCTGAATGACCACCTTAGCCATCAACAGGAATGGGCTCAAGATTCCCTAGGGATCGAAAACTGACTGCGTGAGGGATAAAATATCTCTCTTGCTAGGGTTTTCTCTTAACGTTACATTTGGCACCTCGAAACCCAACGTGTCGTTCGATCTATCCCACCGCAACCCCAACAATGGCACTATCCCATCCGATATGGAATCCGCTACTACCTTATCTTTGCTAGCATATCCCTTTAGCTCCTCGTATGGCCCGCTCTCCCACATTCTTAACTCCATCTTCGCCTGCCCCATTATTTCATTGGCCTGAATCATGAATCTTTCCCATTGTCTCACAGACCCCAAAGATGTGATACAGTTATCCACGTAATACGAATTTTTTAACACCGTAGCGGTGTCCTTAAGATCCTCGGAAACACCTGATAAGTGATGTTTGATGACTGCTCCAAGCAGAAAGGGGCTGCTTGTAACCCCAAACACGACCCGCTTGTGGCGGAAAACTTGTACTTGGTCTCCCTCCCACCATAGAAACCTCATGTAGTCCCTATCTTCTTCCCTTATCTCTATCTGCAAAAATGCCTTCCGTATGTCCGACATAACCCCGATTGCGTTCAATCTGAACCTCAACAAAACTGCCGGTATCTGCTCTATTTCGTAAGGTCCCTTAATCAGACAGTCATTCAGCGACGGTGTCCCTGCCATCTTACTCGATGCATCAAATACCGGCCGAATCTTGGTACTGACACTGCTCAGCTTTATCAGCGTGGTGATCGGTAATAATCTGATTAAAGAGACAAAGTCTAGACATAGATTTACTTAAGTATTAACACTAGTACCGCATACCTAGAACCGCCGGATGCAGTCATTTTGACTGCTAAGCTTTTCTACCTTTAAAAATAATCTTTTGAGCTCGAAATTGCTTCTAATACTTGAAGAAAGAATAAATAACACAAATTCAATTTCAAACACATTTATTTATTTTTGCATCTTAAATTTCGTTGATAATTATAACAAATAGGTTATTTTTACTTATACAACGTTCTAGCCAAAAATAAAAATTATGAACAAAATATTTTTTCCTGAATAATTATATATTTCTCTAAAAACCTTTCTCACAACATAGGCTAGGCTATTTAAGGCAAAAATGGACTCGAAATGGAACAAATTGCAACAATGTGTTTTATAGGTTTGATGATGATGTTTTTTAGGTTTGCGATGATGTGCACAATAACATAACAAAAGTCTACCAAAGTCTGACGGGCGAACACCGCCATTTTGGCCGCCACCTGAAATATTCCAAAAAGTAGTTTAATGAAGATATGGCCCTAAAAACTTCAAATTCATTCTAAATTTTAACTTCTAAGACGTAAATTCGTTAGACGGAACTATAAAAAATACTTTAAACATATTTATTTCAGTAAAAGATCATAAAAGTGTAGGTTAATGAGATACACTTTAAAAATGGGTATCAGGTGGTTAAATTATTTTCAATGCTTTCTAACCATCAAACAAAAAGTAAAAGAAGTAAAGTGAGGATTTTCTGACATTATATTAGGTCTATAACAATATATCAAAAGTCTACCAAAGTCTGAAGGGCGGAACACTGCCTTTTAGGCCGCCATCTCGAATTTTCTCAAAAAGTAAGAAAGTGAACTAGTTATAAATTCTCCAAATTCGGAATGAATTTCAACTTTTGAAAGTTTTTATGATTTAAATAATGCATATTTGTGGGTAAATCCACCATCTTGGATTTTATAAATAAGTAAAAAAAATGCAAATATGTCTGTAAAAACTTCAAATTGATGCCAAACCAAAATTTTTAAATGTTTTTATGTAAAACACGACACGAATTAAATGTATTCATTGGAAAATCAGCCATTTGGTTCTCCATCTTGGATTTGATCATTAGTAAGAAAAATGCAAATGCAACAATGCATTAAAATGTGTTCAGGGGAAATCCAGCTATTTCGTACGCCATATTGGATTTTATCAGTAAGTAAAACAAATGCAAATATGGCTCTAAACTAACTTTTCATACCTAAATTTCCATACAGGTATACTAAATAATCATTACCATCTACAGCTAAGAAAGCCAGATTGTCAGTCACCGCGGCGCGGCGGTCGGTTTGAAAGTACGTTACGTCTGCACTGGGCGAAATGAAAGGCACATGTTAGTGTCTGTATTTGGATATATCTCGAATATTCGAATCACTTTGTTCTTATATTGAATGATTTTATTATGCCATACAAGTGCTGCGTTACGAATTGCAAGGGGAACTATGATAGTGGCCCCAAAGCAACTATGTTTCGGTTCCCGGTTGATTCTTCAAAACAGAAAGATTGGATGAAAGCTTTTCCTTGAGATAATTTAAAAATTACGAAGCATACTAGGGTAAGTAATGGGATATATGTAAATGTTTGTAAAATGTTGTAATCTACTGGAAAAACCTATCCTAAATTTAATTTTGCATTTCTTTGAAAACTTATCAACTTTTGTTTACATTGAACATTCAGTGGCATAAATGTAACCTCTTACTATAATTATGATATTAATATATTATTATATTTTATATTATTTATATTATATTAAAGTCTTCAGTGTGAGTAAGTAGGAACTGATGATAAATATTTCATTGATTATTATTATAAATTTATATTTTTGATATTTTATTGTAGGTTTGTGAGAAGCATTTCCAAAGCTTTGATATTGTTAAGAAATCTGAAGCTTTTGATGAGAATGGACGACTAATATCAGTCGAGCTTAAATATCCAAGGCTGAGGGACGGTGCTATGCCTTCTATCTTTGATGGGTTGCCCTAAATACTTAAGCAGCAACCAGCAATCCAGAAGAGAGTATTTGGATTCTAAGAGACTTGTTCTAGAGAACCAGCACCTGGAGCAGGCTATTCAGGATAGTTTAAAAGATAAAGATTATGATAGACTCTATAAATTTCAAACGCTAGAGGAACTGAAAGAATGTTTAAAAAATGTGTGCATTGATGCTTTGTGGACTCTCGCAGCTGCTGAAGATAGCATTATGTTTGTGAAAATAGTGAGTGCTCCTCATCCTATGATAGAAAAATCAGTAGTTATAAATAAAAATATGGAAGTATCTGCATATTATGGCAGCATAATTCTGAATAATGTAAGTAGTTTTAAGTTTCCTTCTCAAATTAATGATGTTAATAATCTGTGTAACATATTATCCAACGTTGGAAATTTTTCTATTTGTGAAGATACTAATAGTTCTGAAAAAGGCATATTCAGTTTTTTAAATAATTCTTTTGATTCCCTAACAAAAATATTTGAAGAGTATGGTGATGAAAAAAGGTATAAGCAATACATTGATGTCATTAAATTTATAAAAGAACAAGTTTTACTTTTAAATGTTAATAAAACACTTCGAAGGTACAGCTCTGATTTTTTAATATTATGTACTCTATTATACTCAATGTCTCCTCATGCATATAGGTGTTAATATAACACCTCTTATTTGATCTTGCCTCATCCTGTAACAATCAAACGTTTGTGTTCAAATTACAGTGTAAACCCCCAAACTGAGCAATTTGATAAATATTTCCTACAGTACATTAAAGAAAAATTTCTATATTTGAATGAAAAAGATAAAAAAGTAGTATTATTAATGGATGAGATCTATATTAAACAATATTTGGATTTTAAGGGGGGTAGTATTTTGGGAATGGCTTATGACAATAGTGAAATTGCCAATACGGCTTATGTTTTTATGGTCCAAAGCATAACAAGTGTTTATAAAGATGTAGCCCATATTCAGTTAGTATAATGTTCAGTTAGTAGTTAATACCTTTAATCATGGTGTAGCAGAAGGGTTGAAATTAGCTGGTCCAAAATATGATTTAGTTGATAGCAAAACAACTGCTGATTTCATAGAAATAATTAGTAAATGGTGGGATATAATGAATGTGAGGTCTATTTTTAAAGGGGAACGTAAGAGGAATATTTTTCAAGAGCCATTAACAAGTGATCCCTCGGATAAAAAATAGAATTCTTGAATTCTTTAGGATTTGGTTAGATGCTTGGGAAAAAGCAATTTCTGATACTGGCAGATTCACTAAAGAAACACACACTGCCTTAAAGCATACAACTCATGCAATGGTGGAAATAGCATCATATTGCAAAGAAAATTTTAACTTGCAATATATTTTAACTGGGAAGTTCCAAACGGATTCTCTAGAAGAGCTGTTTGGAAGTTATAGGCAACTCGCAGGGGGACAATACAATGTATCTGTTACTCAAGTATTTGAGACTGAAAAAAAATTAAGGATTAGAAGCTTAATGCCCCTTATCATGAAGTCTCATAATTATGGAGAAATTGATGTGTCTATTACTAATGATGATGATTCAACTAGCAGCAATGTATGTATTTTGGAAAGTGAGGAATGGGATGTTAGAAATGTAAATGTAGATAGAAAAGACCTGGATGATTAAAAGAATCTTGTATGTATAGCAGGATATTGTGCTCATTCTTGTGTTAAACACTTTAAATGTAATTTATGTAAAAGTTTAATACTTTTAAACGATGTCATTGATTTGTTACCTGACGAGGACTTTGAATCTTTAATCCAAAATATGGATAGAGGAGGTTTAAAGTACCCCTGTGATAAGGTTGTAAATATTGTTAATTATTCTTTTGTAATTTTATCTAAATTGTTATCCTCTAAGTATGAAAATGAATTTTTGAGAGGTTCTAAACATAAAAGTAAAGCTCTTGCAACTATCAATAGTTTTTATTGTTTCTGAGATATATTTACCATTTGAAACATGCCAAAATGGTCATTCATCTGAAGAAATAAAAACATATATCATTAAATCCTCCATCAATATTTTTTTTTAAAAATTACTGTAAAAAACGAAATGATTTGTTAGCGTCTGCCTCATTGGCAAAGAAAAAAAAATTGGAAACTCTAAATAAGTAGGATATTTTCTTCCATTTCATGCCTTTACATTTTCAACTTTTATATTTGTAAAATGTTTTGCTTTTTTCAATTTTAATAAAAAATATTTTCTTCAAAGTATTCCTTATTTGAAAACCAATTGAAGGTAGATAAAATTTTTAATCTGAAGCATTTATTAATTCTAGTTCAATAAAACTTATCAATGTTTTACAGATAATATTTGATAAAACTGTTTAAAAATATAATAATCAAAAATAAATAATTTGTAGTTAATTATTTTATCCTAGAAAGACATTTTTAACTATTAATGGTGTTAACTTTGTATGGAAAGCTTTTTCAACCCAGTTATTTTAATATATGATTTTATATATAAGTCTAGCTAGAAAGTTTGATTTTCTATTACTCTAACCTTATGTTCGAATTTAAAGCTTAACCATAGGCCGTATTCAGGTAAATATTGGAAGGTAAATATTGAATTATTTTTCCACCAATCAGAGGCTGTAAACATGGTTTCCTGACCTGACCGCCGGTCAGATTACCGGTGAATACGGCCGTAAGTCTGAGTAGAGATTTTACAAAATTGAGTTGGAGTTTTAGTTAAACTGGTAAAACTCTCCAGACGCATCTCAAACGGAGAGAATTGGCGTCAGCCTTCCCCGTGTGACGTCACGGAGTAGTGATCTGGATTTCTCAGCTACAGAGGATATTGGTTTCAATCCCCAATTCCTTCCACAAAGGTTAACAAGCTATGCAAGAATTTATTAATACCATGGAAGTATAAGACTGAGGAAGTGCCGTACCGGAAACCAAGTGAAGCATTCACTGTAACCTAGCCGCCATCTTGGTGCGTTCAAAACAATGAGCTTTTGCATGTAAAGCTATGGGCGATTCTCTATTTTATAGTTCTAGTTAATGGATTTGTGGATATTTTTTTAACTTGAATTAATTCAGAGATAGAACACTGTCGTACCTATGGTTCCTTGATATAAATTGTGAAAAAGATTCAAAAAAATTATTTTGTGTTGCTTTCAAAACATCGAGCTTTCGCGTGTAAAGCAGTGGTGGTTCTACATTTTATAATTGTAGTTAATGATAATATTTATTTGCATAATTGGAGCTCAATTAAAATCTTTTCTACAAAATTTATTTTATACATTGTTCTGAAAGAAAAATGGTAAGAAAAGTATCTGAGAATCTTTTCAAGCTACAAAAAAAAAGAAAGTTATAATTAATTTTTTGAAGCACTTATTTTGTCTCAAGTTATTGTTCTTGACACCCATTTAAAAAGATACTAAATCATCTTTTTCACTTCAACTTTGGTTTCATAAATTTTATTTTGATAAAGTTAAAATAAGTAATTTTGATAAGTGTTAAAAAATGTGTAAAAAAGTTATCATTGACATTTTTGTATGTTATATTTTCAATAAAATTATCTATAAAATATATTTATCCTCGTTTATTTCCAAGTGCATTGAAATATATTTAGTGTTGTGTTTAAAAGTTTTCAGTGTCAAGAATATATAAACCTTCTCAAGGAATTAAACATGGTAATTACTTTAAGAAAAAGTTAACTAAAAGGTATATTATTTATTTAATAAAGAACATTTTTTAAGTAGGAACCAATTGTTTAAAATTTAAAAGAAAGACCGTGAACTTTTTTCGCTCAGAACAAAAAGCGCATTAAAAACGGCAAAACATCGCGAGTCTGCATGGCCGCCATCTTGGTGCGTTAATTTGAACTCCCTCCGAACCCTTCCGTCGGCTTCAGTTAAACCTGTAGCGCGGACTGGTTTGGTCTACTTCCATGACGTTGACGTTGTCTACTTCCATGATTAATACCTTGTTAGATAGTAATAAGCAACAAATAAATTGTATATAGCAGGAAGACTAGATTGCATAGTAGGGTGGGCCAAAAACACACTTTATTTTTTATTCATGTTCTAATAGCGCGAAAAGGGTGCCACTTGGGTCCAATAAGGAGGGTGTCTGAAAATACGACAAGTAACAGATTCGGTACACAACCTTACAGAGCTAATTTTCAACTTTAAGTTAATTCAATTTGCATGCATCTATATATATAATTCCCTTACGTGACGTCCAGATTTCGTTGTATTTCTTTTACTCGGTTGGCAACAATAAATTTGTTTACAAAATATGAGTGCATTGTTTTGGATTTGATTTTTTTCCGATTTCAGTATCTAATGATATTATTAGCTGTTCAAATATGTTAAGAGGGATTAAATGTTACCATTTTATTAATTTACTGTTAAATTATTATTATTTTTATATGCATGTTAATAGTACTTATCTGATAAAAATTTACTGCTTATGGTGGTTTTTCTTGGCTAATGCAACAGTAACCATGAATTTTCTAAACACTGTATACATATTTTTCATACACTGTATTTAATGTTTCCCTGCTGCATATTACTATTTCCGCTAAATATCACCAATCTCTTTTGAAAGTTTAATATTCAAATATAAAAATTTTTTAATGATAAACTGAACAGTTATAGATCTAATTAAACATTTTAAAGTTCAATTCCGTTAGAGTTCCCGCTAAATAATCGCCTACCTCTTTTGGACACCAAAAATTATAAATACTGCTAAATAATTTTAAATTTATGGATTATTATGTTTAATTAGATGTTTACCTAACTGTTCAGTTTATCATTAAAAATTTTTAAAAAATTGTTTATACAGTCGAGTCCGCTTAATGTGATCACGGTTAATGTTATCAATCGGATAATGTTATCGAAATCGACAGGTCCCGATCATTCCTATATAGTTTAATGCATAATACACCGTTTAATGTGATCAACTTTGCATCATCACTCCGCTTAATGTTATCGAAATTTGTCTATATTCCTTTAAAATGACCACTTTTGAGTTCATATTTCATGTTGAAGGTCAATTTTTACGAGTAAACATCTGCTCCATGATAACATTTGGCGCTTCTTTTTTTCTGAAACTCAATATGAGTAAGAAAAATAAACCATTCCGATTGTTATATTGAAAGAAAGCGGTTATAGGGGGGGTCCGAATCCATACTTGTGATTGGTTAAAGAAACACCAAGATCCAGGCTTTGCAGATGTTTCTGATAAGAGATTTTGATTTTCCCTCGTTTACTGGAATTCAGATTATGTAATAAATAAATTGTTTATTGGAGTGGAAGGATATAATGGGGCGTAAAAAAGAGAGACCTATCTATGAAAATACAAAGTAAGTGATTATTTAAATTTTACTAACTGAACCACTCTTATATTTTCCCCTTAAAATTTTACCTGGTGCAAAAATAGAGTTTTGAATGCATTTATTACGATTACATAATTTTGATTTCAAAGCAAACAATCTAGTTACACTGTTTGCTGTTTTTTTTATATGAGATCGCTTATTGTTATCGATCGGATAATGTTATCAGTTTAGTCTCGGACAATTGCGATCACATTAAGTGGACTGGACTGTATTTGAAAATTAAGCTTTCAAAAGAGATAGGTGATATTTAGCGGGGACTATAACGGAATTGAACCCATTTTAATATATGAATTTGAAATTATTTAGTAATATTTATACTTTTTGGTGTTCAAAAGAGATTGGCGATATTAAGCGGTAACTCTAACGGAATTGAACCTTTAGTTGGTAATGAATCTCAGCTAGGCTTTACCAGCGTATGGCGAGCGAGCGTAGCGAGCACAGGATTGCGAAGCAATCCTAGGGGAACTGCGTCAGCAGTTCCCGGGGGTTGGAGAGCGATAGCGAGCAGGGGGCGATAGCCCCCTAGTTTTAACTGAATATTCCTAAGAAATGTGTTTATATCCAATTTTTTATGTTCTAAAACTTTTAATTAACTTTGATTTTACTTTTTAAAAGTAAAAACAATTAGATATAAACATAAATCTTAGGAATTTTCAGGAGTAATGCATGCAAATTGAATTAACTTAAAGTTGAAAATTAGCTCTTTAAAGTTTTGTACCGAATCTGTTAACTGTCGTATTTTCGGAATGACCTTGAAAAACTGTCACTGTTGACCGAATTTTACCTTAAAACATTAAACTTAGCAAATAAAAATATTTGGATTTCATGGGAATACCCCAAAAACAGAGGTTAACATTCCAATAATGGCATTAAGATCCAAACGAAACTTTGAAAAGGTAATAAAAACAACTTCTGAAAGAAAACACTTAATTAGACATATACCTGCATGATAGATAAATTATTTTTTTCTACGGTTTCATATTTTATTCGTATCTTGAATGTAAACATTCCATAACACCAGGTGAAAGTAGGAGTGGGTTTAGTGTGGCGGCAAGAGGTAAGAAAATGGGGTTCCGTTCGGATTTTGTGATACAATTATGAGCCTTAGTTTTTCTGAAAGGTCTTAACACAACGAGTTCGAATCCGGTTGATGGCAAGCCAAATTCTGCTGCAGAGGCGCGTGGCGGGGGCTCAAAATGGCGTATCGCGTTTCAAAACACTGCAATATCTCTAATATTTATCACTAAATAAAAAAAAATTCAAGCTTAAATGTTAATTTTTTACATATCTGAATATATTATGGGCAGTGATACTTTCTAGAAGGGCGAATAATATCGAAAATCGGGCAATTCCAGATACACTCGTTTTGGGGGGTTTTCCGTACTATTTATCGAGATACAATGATGGGGGTTTGTTTTTATGAAAGGTAATAACGTAAGAAACACATATTTAAATGTTGCCACCACCAAAAACTGTGCAGGGGGGAAGGAATTCAAAATAACCGATACTTCGTTTCACGGAAACGGCTATCTATTCTTCCTTTAATGCAACAAAACGACCTTTTAAAGCTTAAACACTTTTTATATTGTTTCTACAACTGTTTGGGTGTACAGGGATAACAGGAAACACCGGTTAACAGCAAATAGTACCTAATTACACAAACATCCCTCCTATCTTATTTTCCCGGAAATTTTACGCGTGCTAAAATTATTAGGTTGTGTTTTACTAAAAGATACAATCATAACGATCTTTTAAAGCTTAAATACTTTTTATATTGTTTCTACAACAATTCATTGATGACCCCGACATTGATGAAAATTAATGTTTTAACCAGAAGGAGGACGCAGATTCAGATGAAGCCAGTGATACAGATTTGTAAGTGCAATATTTTTATTCCAATAACCTTCTATGTTGCTAAATATTTGGCGTACTATTTTTGTGGAAAATTTATATTACTGAAATATTTAAAATAATAATTTTATTATAATTATAGTAAGCCTATGTATCTCACATGTATTATAGTAAAATTTAACTATCCCATTTTTGAAAATCGTTTACCTTGTCAAAAACATGTTAATTCTCTGAGTGTTGATCATATATGTCTCTGTACCAATCAATTTCATTTTGCTTCATTCGCAATACAAAATTGCATCTTTACTAAAATTTTTCATTTATTTTTAAAATTAACTAAAAATTATTGAATTCCATGTATGATAATCTGTAACTCTCGTATTCGTAGGTATTGTTCTTTACTAGTTTGCTTTCATCTTTTTTATTACTAAAATTGAAATGCTTAGTATTATTGTCATTTATATTACAAGAAGGAAAAAATTATTGTACTCCGTTTGTGATAATCAGGATATATTGGAATTTGTATGTACCTGTAGATATTTTTATTTGTTTCATTATTGAATTGAAATACATCTTATAGTACATCATAATATTTCCAGACGAAAAATCATTGTATTCCTTTTGTGATAAATAGGCAATATCGGATGTGTATGTACCTAGTGTTTCTCATTTATATTTCATTTGTTTCATAATTGAATTGCACCATACTTATCATTAATATTACAAGAAGAAAAATATTGTACTCCGTTTGTGATAATCAGGAAATATTGGATTTATATGTACTTATAGAGCTGGATGCAAATTTTGGGAATGATAAGGTGCACGAGATATTTCACCTGGAACAGATTCGATTGATGATGGGAAAACTTATGTCACCAACGCCAGAAGGCGGAGTGGAAGCTTTCAGTGTGAAAGGGGGGTCGAACATGCAAACAGCGCGCGGTCCCTTGCGCCAGAGATTTTGAGGAAATAGGTTGAAAATTTGCAATGTTTAATGAGAGTGTGAATAAAAGATAATGTAGCATTCTCAAAAGTATAAGTTGTGTTTTAAGGGTCGTAGAGAACTAAACGAATTTTCGAATGTTTATATGAATGATCTGTACGGCCGACGAGGTGCAAGGGTGGACATAGGCTTAATGTATTGAAGAATGTTAGTAAAAGTTAGGGTAACACTCCCAGAAGACTAAGTGGAAGACAAAGGGTGGCCAGAAGTCACCAAAGGTGCAGAAAAATCTTAAAACCCGAATCATTCGGAAACTTCTGGCTGTTTGCATATGTATAGGTGATATATAGAACAAATTATATGCAAACAGCCAGAAGTCTAAGTGGAAGCGTTCGGGAGATATTCAGGCACGAAGTACAAAACCGAATAAAAGCGCGCGGTCTCTTGCGACAGAAATTTTGCAGAAATTGGTTGAAAATTTGCACAGTTTTAGGAGAGTGTGAATAAAAGATAATGTAGCATTCTCAACAGTATGAATTGTGTTTAAGGGTTGTAGGAAACTAACGAATTTTCCAATGTTTATATATAACAAATGACTTATAACATATAACTTTTCTTTTGCAACAATGACTAATAATACGCTAAAAACCACGCTAACAATGACTTTATATTTATTAGCGTATTATTAGTCATTGTTGCAAGAGAATTGCTTTTATTCAGTCTTTTACTTCGCGCCTGAATATCTCCCGAACGCTTCCACTTAGACTTCTGGTTGTTTGCATATAGTTTGTTCTATATATCAGCTATACATATGCAAACAGCCAGAAGTTTCCGAATGATTCTGGTTTTAAGATTTTTCTGCACCTTTGGTGACTTCTGGCCACCCTTTGTCTTCCACTTAGTCTTCTGGGAGTGTTACCCTAACTTTTACTAACATTCTTCAATACATTAAGCCTATGTCCACCCTTGCACCTCGTCGGCCGTACAGATCATTCATATAAACATTCGAAAATTCGTTTAGTTCTCTACGACCCTTAAAACACAACTTATACTTTTGAGAATGCTACATTATCTTTTATTCACACTCTCCTTAAACTGTGCAAATTTTCAACGGGTTTAAATTTTCAACCTATTTCCTCAAAATCTCTGTCGCAAGGGACCGCGCGCTGTTTGCATGTTCGACCCCCCCTTTCACACTGAAAGCTTCCACTCCGCCTTCTGGCATTGGTGACATAAGTTTTCCCATCATCAATCGAATCTGTTCCAGGTGAAATATTTCGTGCACCTTATCATTCCCAAAATTTGCATCCAGCTCTTAGACCATTATCGTTTCTTATTTTTATTTCATTTTTTCATTATTGAATTATTTCAAGTGGAAAAATTATTGTATTCAGTTTGTGATAAATATGCAATATCGGATTTGTATATTCTAATATTCTCCATTTCTATTTCATTAGGTGTTGTCAAGAATGGAATAATATTTTGTTTTTATTTCTTTATTGAATAGTTTTTGCGTTAAAGGAATAGCAAATTTTTGGTATCATTTAGATATTTGTATCAAAAGAATTAAATAATGCAATAAAAATGCAAATTTTTCCAAAATATTTTGATATCCTTATTTTACAGCTTGTAGTAGACCAAAAACTATCCATAATATATTTACTATTAATACTTGCGAATTAGCATGAGGTTTAATTATTTGCAATAGTTGATGCATTGTGAAAACTAGCTATTATTAACCTAACTATTTCGAGCTTTTAAAATTCTCGGCATCTATAATTTATGTATAGAGTGTTGTTTCCTTATACGTTGGTTGGGCTGCTATTTTTAATTACCGTCTCCTGCAACATTTTTAGAGATGATGGTTACACAGGAATATGTTTTTTGTATAATTGTATCTTTTAGTAAAACTAAACCTAATAATTTTAGCACGCGGAAAATTTTAGGAGGGATATTTGTGTAATTAGGCACCGTTTGCTGCTAACCGGTGTTCCATGTTATCCTTGTACACCCGAATTGTTGTAGAAACAATATAATAAGTATTTAAGCTTTAAAAGATCGTTTTGTTGCATTAAAGGAGGAAGATATAGCCGTTTCCGTGAAACAAAGTATTGATTACTTTGAATATCCTCCCCCTTCACAGTTTTTGGTGGTGGCAACATTTAAATATGTATTTCTTACGTTAATACCTTTCCGAAAAACCAACCCCCATCATTGTATCCCAATAAATAGTACGGAAAACCCCCCAAAAGGAATGTACTTGGAATTGCCCGATTTTCGATATTATCCGCCATTCTAGAAAGTATCACTGCCCATAATATATTCAGATATGTAATATATTAACATTTAAGCTTAAAAAATTCTTTATTTGGTGATAAATATTAGAGATATTGAAGTTTTTTGAAACGCGATCCGCCATTTTGAACCCCCCGCCACGCGCCTCTGCAGCAGAATTTGGCTTGCCATCAACCGGATTCGAACTCGTTGTGTTAAGACCTTTCAGAAAAACCAAGCCTCATAATTGTATCACAAAATCCGAACGGAAAACCTCTTGCCGCCACACTAGTTGCTTCTCTGAGAGAGTGAGACATTAGGCTGTTCCAAAATTCTATGGGGAAATTTTTTTTCTAATTTCCTAGATGCCCCCCTCTCAGGTTGTTTTAAATACTAAAACATTATCTTCGCAAATTTTCAGGTCTCTAGGGCAATTTTTGAACCCCGCGCCCTTCAAAAGTAGGTTTCCCATGTTAAGTATAGGGAAATTATTGAAAATATCGTAATTTTTGGTTCTTTTCAATTTTATGAGCCTGAACGCAGTCAATATCGAATTAAAACCTTTACAGCATCTTTGGGACATCATTGTCTCAAGATCCTTACGGAAAAACATTCAATAGCACCTACTGGGGGAAGTTCCATGGGGGTTAAAAGTTCTTTGATCGAAAAAAGAAAATGCTTGCCGGCGCTTGCGTCAGGAACAGGATGAAGGCCTCACACAGGGTTTTACTTCCCAAAACTGAGATACAAGACTATCAGGTAATGCCAGCTGAAGCAAAATAGGAAAAATATTCCATAAAACCCCCATGTGAGGCCTTCATCCAGCTCCCGCCGCAAGCGCCGGGAAGCATTCCCTTTATCCGGTCAAAGTGGGCTTTTAACCCCCATGGAACAACTTAACTTTGAACTTATTTCAAAGATTTGGATTACCTATAAGTTTCATTTTAAAGTCTCCTACTGAATGGGAAAGCTAAGACGAAGTCAAGCGGTGCCGAGATTTTTTTAACAACTGGGGGGGTCACCATTAATGATGTCGCAGAGCGAGGAGTGGCCCTAACCCAGGAGTACCTCCCTTCCTCCCTAGATTGAAAACTGAGCACAGAAGTAAAATCTCCTAAATTGTCAATAAATATCGCGCTAAGTTTTCTAAGACAGATAAGACTACTATAGCTCAAGAATTTTAAAATTATTATGGAGCATAAACATAGAAAGTTGTATTTTAGTGCAATAAAAAACTGACATATTAAACGCATGTATTATATGCATTATTACATTATCTTAATCCAAACAGTTTAAAAATGGTATAAAAAAGGTAAGCAAAAGCAAGTAGTTGCGTAATAGGTCGTGTAATGAAGTAAAACTAGCGCTGCAATCTAGACCAGGCTTTTCTCGTAACTTCAACCGCTTTGAGGCAATAGATAGGGTTGTACCACAACTTTAAAAATTTCAGGGAAGTTTATTGGTGCCAAAAGGAAACTTTTTGGGACACGGCCCGATAAGATTTCCAAGGTTCGAAAAAATGAGACACCCTAATACCCATAGGTCTAAAAACAGACAAATAAAACATTAGTACAAATTAAGCAAAAAATTAATCATCACACAGAAATACTTTTAATAATTAATCATACATAATATACAAACTTCTAGTCTAGTGCGAAAGTTTGTTTGCCTGTGATTAAAATACCTACATTAGGAGTAATGGAACTTATCTTCACTCTCCTCTTCTTCACTCTTCACATTCTGCTTCTATAATTATTTATATGTACAAGAGTTCAGAAAATCCACTCTCACACAAGTAACTCCTAACAAGTAACTCCTAACTCCTAACAAAAATAAAAAATAGCAGAGCTTGGGGTCAAAGGGTACTCCGTTTTACATCCGATCCAGAAGTTAAATATTTCCCTTAAAAAATTTCATCGATCATCTGTAAGATCGATAAAACTTTCTTTTAGTGCTTTGACTCACGCGTACTACCTGAAACGTTCCCTTGTACCACAGGTTGGGGACCCATGGTCTACACGATTAAAATTTAACTAAATACACTCACTTCCAGTTAAGCATGGAATTGTTTTTCAACCTAACACCTAGTAGACTAGTAGTTTTTCATACATGAAAATACCACAAGATGTTCAACTAGTGGGAATACAGGGCCCGACCGAGAACAAATTTTCCCTACCAATAACTTAAGGGGGTAAATGGGCCCTCCGTTGATAATGGCGTTCCATTACACACTTGGAGCAGTGACAGAAACGTCTATGTGAGAGGTATTTAATGGAAAATTTTTTGTTTTTTTTCTAAAGAATATCGTTATTCCTACACTCAATGCATATTTTCAAACGTATGTGCTACCTTTAAATGGTATTTTTAGGTTTTATTGAGAGATATCGGTCTTCTAGAGTCATCATTTTTGGCAAGTTTTAGCCTCTAGGTCATTTTTGGTAAGTGGTATCAGACCGTCAACTATGTTATTTAGTAGCTCTTACATGTGCTTGAAGGCGTTTAGGTCTGGTTTAGGCATTTAGGTCTGGACCCCGTTTAGGTCTGGTCACCCTTATTCTTTCAATATCGTTACTTATGTAAAACTTAAAGAAAGCCAAATTGTGATATTTTGCAGCTTTTTCACTCTTAAAGATAAATCCTTGACCAAAAATATCTTTTAAAAGGAGCAAATGGGACATGAGAACACATGTATACAATTAATTGTAGACACTACTGAAAAGCTCTGGGGCAGTGGTTCTCAAATTACTTTTAGAAAAAGTTTCACATTTACCTACCTCCAAAGAGTTTCAAAATTAGATGAAACACAAATTTTAAGAGGCAAATTTAAAAATTTTCTGGGAAAACCCCCAGCCCCCTCGAAATTTTTCTTCAATGCATAATTTTTTCCTTGAAATTTCCAGACCGTCACCTCAGAGAATTGGAGTATTTCAGGGTCGTATATAAGTGTGAGTGCGGATGAAGGGGCCTTGCCCACCACCTCCTGAAATTTGGACTTCTGTACCGAAACAAGTTAAAACCCTGTTTTTTGGATCAAATATCCGAAAATTTTCTGGGGGAGGACCCCCGAATCCCTTTTAGTACTTGGTACTTTATTAAATTCTTTTAAAAAATAAGTTCATCAAAATTTAAATCCTACCTAAGAGTATAGTCTGAAATTCGGACGATGTGTGTCAAAACCAACGTAAAATCCTGTGTGTTTTTAGGGACAAATTTATTTAAAACTTTTTGTTCTTAAAACTCTATGATTATAAACTGTTTTTTTACAATTAAGTTAACTAACTCCTTGGCATTACAGCCCATGTTGGACTATGGCCTCTCCAACAATTTTCCTCCAAAGCCTTCTGTCCCTTGCCTTTTGTTTCCAATTCCGGACTTTCAGAATTTTAAGGTCCTTTTCAACCTCATCCAACCATCTTTTGACTGGCCTTCCCTGGCACTGGCCCTTGAAGATCTTTCTAGTGCCCCTATCTTCCTCCATTCTCTCGAGGTGTCCCAACCATTGTATTCTTTTGGTCTTTGTATAGTTAATTATGTCTTTCTCATTAAATAGTCTTTCAATTTCAAAATTAAATCTCTTCCTCCAAAGGTCACCCTCCTTCAAAGGTCCAAAAACTGTTCTTAGAATTTTTCTCTCCCAGGTGATTAGCATCTTTTCTTGTTTTTGAGTTAGAACCCAGGTCTCTGCTCCATATGTAACTGCTGGTCTGTGATTATAGTTTTATAAACCTGAAGCTTTGTTTTTCTTGTTACTATTTTAGATGTTAATATTTTCTTAAGTGCAAAAAAGTTGCGATTTCCAGCATTTAATCTTTGTTTAATCTCTGGCATAATATTATTGTTTTCAGAGACAATTGTACCCAAGTACTTGAATTCTGTAACTCTTTCAAATCTTTCCTCTTCATTTATCTTTAGTTCTGTGCTCTTATCAGTTCCCCTACAATCCATTATCATGTATTTGGTCTTTTTTACATTTACTTCTAAACCAAAGAGACTGGCCTCTCTGGTCATTTCTTTAAAGAGGTCGACAAGTGCATCTTTACTTCTTGCCATCAATACAACATCGTCGGCAAAAGCTAGAACCTGCTTTGTTCTATTAAAAATAGTTCCACCTCTACTTGATATTGTGTTACGCATCTTTTTTCAAGGCAAACATTAAACAACAAGGTCGATAGAACATCGCCCTGTCTCAATCCAGTTACAATTTCAAATTCCCTGGAAAAATTGTTTTGTATCCTTACCTTTGCTTTTGTTGATTTAGTTGTCATTTTAATCAACCTGATTAATTTATGGGGAATACTAAACTTGTGTAAAGTTTTTAACATCAATTCTCTATTTATCGAATCATAGGCTTGTTTAAAGTCAACATAAAGCTGATAGACATTAACATTCATTTCATTCAAGCATTTTTCATTAACTTAGGGCCATTTAAAAGCTAAATCCATGCAGTTATCAAAATAAAAGTTTTATTTTTGCTATTTTTTTATCAAAATTGGAAAATGCACATTTTGTGTAGTTAAGCAAAAAAGTGAAAAGTCAATCAATACTTAATTGAAAACCAATATCGCTTGGGGTATGCTTTGTCCTGACTTAAAACAACGTTGTGGGTCTGTTTGCCACCAGGTTTGTTTGTTTTTTTATGAGGGGCAGGGGTATTTTCTCCATTTTCCCTTTTAGAGCATTTTTCAGCACCTGAACTGTTTGGGAGGTATTGGAAGGGCAGTAATTCGTTTCTCAAGCATGTCCTAGACTTGTTCTATTGGATTCATGTCGAGAGAACATGTCGGTCGATCCCTTTCTAGCGATTTCTTCATCTTGAAGAATATCTTTAACTAGGGTAGCACAATGTTTTCTGCAATTACCATCCCTGAAAGTTAAATTATCCCCGATTTCTCCTGCATGAGGGGCAATCAGATGTGTAAGGATATTGACCTTATTACCTAGAACCACCAGAAATGGTTCCTTTGGCTGGGGTCTTTATTCCATAGATAGAGATGGTTCTCTATATCATCACTCCACATCTTCAAATCTAACTTCCTCAAGCACAAAAATGGGTTATTTTGTGTTCCTTGTACCCTCCAAGCAAAAATCAGAAGTTATCAGGATGAACTGATAGTCAGATTTGAAGATATGGAGTAATGATATAGGGCACCATCTCTATTATCCCCGACCCCCCACAGCCAAAGGAACCATTTCTGGTGGTTCAGGTTAATAAGGTTAATATCCTTACACATCTGGTTGCCCCTCATGTAGGATAAATCGTCGATAATTTAACTTTCAGGGATGGTAATTGCAGAAAACATTATGCTACCCTAGTTAAAGATTTTCTTCAAGATGAAGAAATCGCTAGAAAGGGATCGACCAGCACGTTCTCTCGACATGAATCCAATAGAACAAGTCTAGGACATGCTTGAAAAATGAATTGCTGCCCTTCCAATACCTCCCAAACAGTTCAGGTGCTGAAAAATGCTCTAAAAGGGGAAAATGGAGAAAATACCCCAGTCCCTCATAAAAAACCAAACAAACCTGGTGGCAAACAGACCCACAACGTTGTTTTAAGTCAGGAGAAAGCATACCCCAAGCTAAATTCGTTTTCAATTAAGTATATTGATTGACTTTTCACTTTTTTTTTGCTTAACTACACAAAATGTGCATTTTCCAATTTTGATAAAAGTTATTGAAAAATTCTTGAACCACTGCAAATATTTTATTTGCTTGCCAATATGTAACAAAACTACCAATATCCCTTAATTATTGCGAGCAGTGTAGTTTTGTCCAATATAACTAATTAATTCATTAGTAATTAAATCAATGAATGATCAAACTTGTATCAAAATTAATATTGATGGTGTGTCAACCAAAAGTTTTACGATGATTTGAGCCAGATCGTAAAAAATAATTATTCATTCCCTCTTAATCGAAAGGTGGAAAAGAGATTACTACTAAGCCTTTGAATGGGCTTAACGTGATTTTTGTTTCGGAGAAGTTATGCCCCATATATTATTCCAAACCATCTTTAAATACATTATAGATAACCTTCATGTATTTAATTTCAATTTTTAGGCATTAGTATCTAGCCCCCAGCATAAAGGAGTCTGGGGTCCTCCCCCAGGAATTTTTTAAATTTGACCTTAAAAAGTACAAGGTGGCTACAGAATCTGAGGAACAAATTTCCCTGACTATAATTTTAAAATTTCCCTGATATACATCTAAGTTTTCCGTATTTTCCTAATATAAATATGCGAACACTTTTAGCTTATTTTCTTCTTCAAAGAAATACCTCTATCAAATAGATTTTTTAAATATTAAATAATTTTTTTAATTTTTGAAGTATAAAAAAATCATTTTATGGAATTTTTGGACTGCATCCCAAGTGCACCGCTCAATGAGCTAAATTGTTACTTGCTAAATTGTTTGGAGCAACGTATGCTTGCTCAATTTGGGCATTTTTTCAATTTTCTTGGTTCAATTTAAACCAAACGGTAGGATTTCGACCATAAATGTAATTACATGTTTTTATTGATTACATGTAATTACATGTTGTGTTGACCTACTGCGATTGGTTGAGTTGTTTTTGGAATATTCGACTTTAAAATTCCAGTTTTTTCGGTTACAACAATGCGTTTTGAGAAAATTTCATTGTTGGACAAAGAAAAGTTGAAAAATTCAAGAACTTAGAAGTTAAATACCTTAAGAACTAATTGAGCTACAAGCAACAACTAATAAGCTTTGTCTTAGAATGTAAGCAATTTATTCAGTAACAAAACATTTAAATAAGTGTTTATTCGAAAATCTCATCGTTTGGTTGTTATTTCACAATTTATGAAAAAAAGGCCGAAAATTCGATTTTTAATTAGCTGCCATTCGATAACGCAACCGCTTTGCACCGGCTGACTAACATAATTTTACTTCCCTAGAAGGGTGCTTCAAAATATATAATTTTCAGAACTAATGTTTTTCCGGTTGAACTTTCATTAGCCAGCTCTCGAACTATTACAACTTACAAAAAAATTCCCAGTTTTAAAGAGCCACTGATTTTTTTGTTTCAATTTTATAATAATACTAGCTGATATGCCCGGCCTTGCACGGGTGCAGAGTAAATAAATTTATTATTTTTTAGTTTTTCCAAATACATTTCTAATTTTGTATAATCAGCATTTACCAATCATCCCGGTTGGTCTGTTAACCAACTTTCTTAAAAGCTACAATATGAAATCATTTGATTTTTCATCCTCGTTTCCATGGAGACTATTTTAACAACAATGTTATTCCACGAAACTTTTTATTATTACTTCATTATTCTAGTCACTATACTTTTTATTTAAAAATTAAACCTCAAATAAAAATATTTTGTACTATAACTATACTTACCAGTTTTAAAGTTTAAAATTTTGTTGAAATATATTTTAGATCAGAGTTTCTCAAACTGTGGGTCGCGACCCACTGGTGGGTCGCCAGTCAGTTGTTGGTGGGTCGCGAGAAGATTTTGAATTTTTCTGAATTATAGTATATTTTTTATAATTTTTACAGATAGGTATGTTATTGACTTTTGAAATTTATCAAATTACCATATATAGTAAAAAAAGAATAAAAATAAGAGCAATAAGAAAAATACCCTACTAAGTGTACAATCCAAAAGACAATTCATCACACATTAATGTGCTTAATTGTGTCACATTAATTGCTTATAATGAAAAACTAGTTGGTTATGCAAATAAGATTTGATTATAAACGTAGGACTCCCCCTCCCATTCACACGGTGGGGAGCAATGCAAATTTTTAGAATTTTTTTAGAAAATAATGCAACTGCAAGTTTTCCTAAATTACTAAAAAACAAGTTAAAACCCAGTTTTCAAGGGTCAAACTTAAAAATTTTCTCTGTGGGAGGACCCCCAGACCCCCTTTTTACTGTAAGGATCATTATTCACTCATAATTAAACTATTTCATTCACTCAAATTCAAATACTTTACACATTTTTTTTAAATTTAATTTTTCTTATAATACGTGCATGTAATTTATCCTAACGAAATAGTAGGTGACCAAACCCCCTCCCCACGCTCGAAGTTAAAATCCTTCTCTTGGGGGGCATGAAAAAATTAACTGAAGATGAGGTGGGTCGCGTTGGATTTCGTTTCTAAAAAGTGGGTCGCGATGTTCAAAAGTTTGAGAACCCCTGTTTTAGATTATTAATATGATTTTTAAATAGCTTTAGATATAGCTTTTCTTTTGAAAACTTGTTATTTTGCATTATGCTTTTTTTGTAACAATGGGGTCAGTATATCTCTTTTTGAGCAGAAAAGCTATTTCAGCAAAATGACCATAAACACGGTCAAAAGAGGGTCAAGGGGTTGTTCTAGAACTTTGAAACATAGCCTATGTTTTTTCTTGAGTTTTTTTACGTAGGTATACCAAGTTTGGTGTAGATATGAAGTAAACTGTGGATTTGTATAGAAGACACACAAACAAACACACACACATTGACTTTTATTATATTAGATCGGTTTATATATATTTGATTTTAGATTGGGAGGGAGATTTTAGATGGAGAGATTGACACAACAACCTCCTTTCGGGTACTTTTTTACATCAAGATAAATCAAATTAGCAGTGTAACCCAAAGTTTTTAAGATGAGTCATCTTAAAAACTTTGAGTTACACCGCTAATTCTGATTCACATTGATTTGATTAGATAATTAAGGGTTTGAAAATATATTATTAATTTTTTTCATTGGAACTGGAGAGCTGCAACTTTGCATCAAAAGATCCCCCCTCATACGGATCGCGAGCCGCAGGTTGCCGACCCCTGAGTTAAGTTATAGGATGCCTGGACTAAAAACGAAAAACGTGGAAATCATGCATTATGTATAATCTGTACACGATAAAAAAATAGCAGCATGGGGAGTGCTGAGAGAATCAAATACCTAATGTATGATATCCACGTTTTTCGTCTTACAAGGAGTTATAAAAATTTGTTTGTACTTTTTAGTAGAGTACATTTTAAAAACGTATTTTTTAAGAATATTTTTGTATTTCATAAATTTAGTATAGATATACAGGGTGTCCCATAAATAATGGGACACACTTCTAGGGGGGATAGTAGACCCATCGCCTCCTTTTCATTCTTATTGTATAAATAATAAAGCAATTTTATGTCCGGGGGTCCTGCCTCAGAAATTTTTTGGTCTAGAATTAAGTCTCCAAAAAACAGGTTTTTAACTAGTTTGAAAGTCCTGAGGTCGGTCATGGCGCAGTTTACCTTGGGTCCAGGTGTCTGGAGACTATTTCCCTCCCCTTCAGATGCATGTCAAAATTGTGGAGGTGGATGGTGGCGGCAAAATTGTGGAGGATAGATGGTGGCGGCATCTATCATCCGAGGCTTAAGTCGGACTCCTGCCTTTCATGGGCCTCACTTTCTCAGGAGCCCTTTGCCTTAAATCCTGTACGCTCTGCGGATGGAGCTTGGATATTCCAAGTGGCATTAGAAACAACAACACACCTATTCCGAATTTCGGACATATTTTTAGGTAGGATTTGGATGAACTAATTCTAAAAACGTTTTGAAAAATTAAGTTTCAAGTACAAAAGGGGGGTTTGTGGGTCCTCCCCCAGAAAATTTGACCCTAGGTTTTAACTTGTTTTGGTACATTAAGTGTGAATACAGTCTGTCAGTGTACAGTACTACTATTTTATTTTCCACCTTTTAATACTCATCGCCCTCAATCGCCCCCCACTTATTTATCGCCTCTTTGATAACACAAATCGCCCACCTGACCTGGGGGCGATCGCCGCCAGGTTGGGATCCACTGCTCTAGGTCTAGAGAACGATGACTGATGACCAATGATAAAAATTAAAGAATAATTTTTTTACTTATCTCGGTACTGTTTGGCAAGGCTAGACAGTCCTTATGTGTATTATGCGGAAGGTGCTGGGTGCTGGCCATAGAGTTAGGAAAGAAGAATAGAGGAGGAATCGGGTCCGATTTCAACGGAAGCGAGCGATCCCATGACTGCCTAGCATGTCAAAGCTATGATTTACGAGATTTCACGCTATTTGGCGAGGTTATCGCGCTGTTTGGCACGGCGCTCAGAATATATATATTTTTTGTTGCCTTATAAGTTTCGTATTTTTGTATCAATGCTATCGTATTTTTTACAGTTAAAATATAAATTAGTGATAGCTTCTGTTTTTAAAGGTTACATTTTATTTAAGTAATTTTAATTCCAGTATCTGTTATTTGAAACATAAATGAAATTAACACTACTCTATATCCTATTCTAATTCACAACGATAAAGCACACGCAATATTTAAAGGAAAGCAATTTTAAATTGATGAATACAAAAATTAAAGTAAACTGTTACTTTAAGTGGTTAGAAAGATTTAAAAAATTGTTAATTAATTTTGCTTTTATATAGAAGTGCATAAATTGTGTAATTTGAATAGCGAATTACATCCGAAAACATACAGGGAAGAAGTTTATGGATTTGAGAAGTGAATTACCACTTTGAAATTTGATGGTCTACTTTTTACCTTATTTAACTTGGAGACTCTTCCCCTTTCTCATTAAAGCTCGTTAACCCCCTCTACTTATCACTTCGCGATCTTAGCAAACAATGTTGCAAAAACCGAAAGGCACCGAAAAGCTTAAAACTTCAAAATATAAATACCCAAAAACTAATAGGAAAAAGAGTGACGGTAATCTTCATTCATAAGAGTATGTGGCTTCAAAATAATATTTTTCTGAAAATAGGGGGGTCTTATGCCATAAAACCCCAACCAACCAATCTGCCCATTACAGTTTTTTTAATGACAAACTCGCAACTGAAAAAATATTTTCGAATTAAACATTTGATGGCTTTGAACTAATAAATTAAATTAATAAGATTACATTCTACTGATTAGGTTTTGTGTTATGAAATTTCAAGGATATCAAAGCGAAAAATTTTTTAAACAGCCCCAGTGATGGAGACATTAATTATTATTACATTATTTTATTGAGGTATTACAATTCTAAAAGAAGTACCCAAATCTTGTAATAATATTAATATTATTAACAATATTGTTACAAAAATTACATAAATGTAAATATTGGTAACTTATTTTGATACATTTAGCATTAATGTAGCAGCAATCTAAAAATAGTCTTTACAATATGGCAAAAAAATCCACAGAAACTTTAAAAAATCACAATTATTTAGAAACTGCATCTCAATAATTGGAATATGCATTTATATTATTCCTTAATAATTATTGGAAATTATCTTCTTGAATTCTTGAGAAAGAGGTAAAATAAAAAATAATAACGCGCTAAAATTAAACCCGCACCAACACAAAACAAGCGCCAAGCTCGATCGCCAACGGCCGCCAAAGCTCATTTCATGACTTAACTTCGTAAAAAACAATTTTCAACCAGAAATATTGATTTGAATGACTCAAAAACACATCCAATCTAATCACAAATCTTCATTTTATAATACTAGAAGTAATTTAACTGAAATTCTGTCAAATTTAATCGAATATAGCTCGTGAAAGTTGAACGAACTCGGCGCGAAGTTTTTAAAATTCCATTCATAAAAATGTTTCGGAGATATAAATTTTTAAGCTCAGAATAATTAGTCTTTTCCTTCTACATCATAAACAGGTGTTTTTTTCTTTTTCCGATCATTTTTCTGTGAGTTATTACGATTTTTCACCTTCGAAATCGACGCGTCTATGGGAGCTCCAATGTTAAAGAATTCTTTTTGCCTAGCATTGATCTTGGGAACACAGGGTTGCCGTCCATGCCGTCTCTATTATTCTTATACCTCTATGGTGCTGGCTTCTGCTCCCAAGTCACGACCAGAAATGAATTTGAGAATGTTGAGCCTCTTCCTAGCCTTGATTACTTGACCTTCAATATGTCTATTGCTTGTAATCTCCTGATCTAAGGTGTATCCGAGATACTTAGCATTTTTAGCGTAACTTAACTGGATTCCATTTATGGAAATCTTAGGTTGGTAATTGAAGAGATGTCTATTGTGAAAAAGGTTGTCAACGATTTTGAGGCATTAAATATTAGTTTATGCCTTTCGGCGAAGGAGTGGGCTTCTTTCAAAGCACGATTGAGTTTAAGCTCAATTCTGAGCCAGAGGTCCAGGCAATGATATCATCAGCAAACATTCCGACTTCGCAGTGTCGAAATTTCGACTAATTCTTTTTCCAATACCAGCAATGTAGAGAGAAATAAAGATGTAGTCCACTGAAAATAGAGTTGAACCTCAAACAAATTGCAATAGAAAGTTTCTCAACGGTTTTCACTTAGAAATGACCTCAATAATAACATACTAAAAATCGGCCGGGCGGAAGTTTAATTTTTTTCAAATTTTTTAAAAATGGCCGAAAAAAAAATTAAAAAAACCCCAATAATTTAGACATGTGATACATGTTTATAGGTTATTTTTGAGTGCTGAAACCGAATATTGCATTTAGTTTGAAAAAAAAATTGAAATTTCAATTTTTAAAATTAATTTGAATAATTAGCTATATGAAAAAATTAAAAAACCCCTAAAAACCTAACAAAGACATCCAAAGAGATAAATCCAACGGTTTTCATTTAGAAATGACCTAAATATTAACATACTAAAATTTAAAAATTTTACGAGTTAAAGAAGTTAAATTTTTTTTCAAATATCCATTTTTTTTTGCGAAAAATGCATTTTTTTTTCAAATTCGTGCTAAAAACTTTAGAGGCTTTTGAAAAGGTCATTTTTCGGTGGATATTGTCCACAGATAGTTATATAATGGAAAACCGGTGGAATTGACCTTCAATGAATTAGCTAATTATTTTAAATTCTGATGTAAATATGCCAAAGTATTACCTTTTTTCACATTTGTACATTTTACCAATTTCAAAATTTTAAATAAAATAATTAACTAATTCATTGAGGGACAAATCCACCGGTTTTCCATTATATAACTATCTGTGGACAATATCCACTGAAAAATTACCTTTTCAAAAGCCTCTAAAGTTTTTGGCACGAATTTGGAAAAAAAATGCATTTTTCGCAAAAAAAAATGGAAATTTGAAAAAAAATTTTACTTCTTTAACTCGTAAAATTTTTAAATTTTAGTATGTTAATATTTAGGTCATTTCTAAATGAAAACCGTTGGATTTATCTCTTTTGATGTTTTTGTTAAGTTTTTAGGGGGGTTTTAATTTTTTCATACAGCTAATTATTCAAATTAATTTAAAAAATTTAAATTTCAATTATTTTTCCAAACTAAATGCAATATTCGGTTTCAGCACTCAAAAATAACCTATAAACATGTATCACATGTCTATTATTGTTTTGGTTTTTTTAAATTTTTTTTCCGTCATTTTTAAAAAAAATAAAAAAATTAAACTTCCGCCCGGCCGATTTTTAGTATGTTATTATTGAGGTCATTTCGAAGTGCAAACCGTTGAGAAACCTTCTATTGCAATAAACAAGCCAAATTTAACAGAAAAATTAATATGATTAAGGTCTGAGGCGTTGGACTCTCATCAGGGGGTCCATCCAACGCCCCACACCCGGACGGCCTTTCTGAAACTGTCGCAAAGCGACAGCTGAACCCCAAGGCCATCCAACAAAACACATAAGATATCAGAATAAAAAGATAAGATATCAGAATTAAAAAAACAGTTTGCTATTACAGTTGTGGATAAGGCTGCTGGAAATTTTGGATTTCTCTGCAAGGCTTTTTTCAAAAAAGTTATTTTGAATGAATATAATGGAAATGGAACATTTATAAAAATGGGTACAAGTAAAAAAGAATTGGAAAATAGAATATTGGCTTTTCATAAAAAATTAAAACTGAAAAATCATTTATTCAAGTATCCTTATATTTTCCCAACAATAAAGTTCCATAAAAATCCTATAAAATTTAGATTTGTTACATGCAGTACGGAGTGTTATAATAAAGTATTTAGTAAGAAGTTCTTTAAGTATCTAAAAATAATTATGAATAAAGTTTTAGAAAAGGGAGATAGTTTTATAATCAATAGTAATGATGATGTACTTGAGTTTTTAAGGAATAGAACCTTTGAGAAAATCTTCACTTTTGATTTTGAAAATTTGTTTACTAGCATTCCGCACAAAGATTTGATCGAGATTTGTATTGGGTATTATGATCTTTACTTAAAAGAAGAAGAAATAGAAAAAGATGAGTGGATTGAATTGACAAAGTTTAGTATTTTTGAAAATTATGTTTATAATGGATTAGATTTTTACAGACAAGTTAAAGGTATTCCTATGGGAAACAGTTTTTCAACAGCTTTTGCTAATTTGTATTTACATTATTATGAAAGTAGAATCGAAAATATAGATCTGATTTCAGCATTTCGATTTGTGGATGATTTGATTGTATTTGATCCGGATGATATTAATGATATTTTAAGAGCTTATCCAAAAGAATTGAATTTGAAGCAAATGAATACTAATAGTAAAGAAATAAACTTTTTAGATTTAAGGATAAACATATCTGACAGAGTTGCGCTGGTTGGTCTGTATGATAAAAGAATTGATTTTGAGTTTAAGGTAAATATTTACACAAATTACTACAGCAATTTAGCTCCAAGCATATTTTATAATATTTACTACAATCAGCTAAACAGAATAAGGCGCATTTGCAATAATTCATCAGATTTAGAGAAAGCTTTGACTATATTTAAAAAGAATTTGAATGATAATGAGTTTCCTGGATTGTTTTGTAACAGAGATAAACTGTAACCGGAGGGTTAAGGTTTATATATACTGGCTAGATTGGGATCGTTTTGAATTTTTAATATTTCACTGGATGATGTGAGTTAGCAATTTTTCTTGTTTTGTTAATTTGATTATTTATGTGTTTTGTTGGATGGCCTTGGGGTTCAGCTGTCGCTTTGCGACAGTTTCAGAAAGGCCGTCCGGGTGTGGGGCGTTGGATGGACCCCCTGATGAGAGTCCAACGCCTCAGACCTTAATCATATTAATTTTTCTGTTAAATTTGGCTTGTTTATATTAGGCTATCTTCTGTCCAAGCTGCTTGAGCGCTGGATTGGGATTAACCTCCTAAATTTTAAATTTTCAATATTGTAGAACAATTTAATCTAATTTGTCAATTTCTTCTATTGCAATTTGTTTGAGGTTCGGCCCTATATATCGGTTTCTTGTTCTGTGCATCCCGAATTCTCTGGCTGACATACAAAGAATAAAATTTTAAAAATATATATTTAAGTTAAAACAAAACACCAAACGGCTAATTTTTCAGCGAGTTCAGATGTTTGTTCTTTCTTATAACTCAAAATTCCCACTTCCAAAAAACTCGGTTTATTCCAGGCTCAACACACTTCACCCTGTTACATGAACAATTATTACTCTTTGCCGTAAAGGTGCGCAGTTCCATACTGCGCATGTACGGCGTCATGATGTGATTGGTTGGCCGAGCCGTACTGTACGGCGAGCCGCTCCAAATATGTAATGGAACTCTCAATAATGGAGGGTCCATTTCAGGGTGTCTAGTGATTATCAATCTCAAAATTCCTTGACCAATAATTAAAATTCCCTGACTTATAATGCACTTTAGTATACGCTCCAAAAATACCTTCAAATGTAACTTAAAAAGATAAAACATAGTAAGAAAAATATCACTACAGAAATTATCAAATATCCACCCTTCATTTATTGGTAGGGTAAATTTGTTTCCTATATTCCCACTCATTGAACAATTGGAATAGTATTGAATGAAAAATAATTCTACTAAACTAGGTGTTACACATTGAAAGAACAGCTCCGTCCTTAATTTTGGCACAGCAGTGTACAAAATGTGCACGTGGGCCAACATCAATCTTGCTGTTTTTACTTTTAAGTCATGTGATTGCTAATGTGTGATTCCAGGGTGTAGCGGAACACAGTTAGAGGAGCTCTTTTGACCCTACCTTGTCCCATGTTGAATCTGTAACTTTGGTTAAGTTTGCACACAGAAATGAAAAGGAGATAACTCATAACAGTTTATTCAGTATGAATAGTAGTCTTTAAATATCAAAATACATAGAAATGCATCTTTGTACATAAAAACTAAAAAAGTCAACAGATACTGTTGATTAAATGCATGTTTAGAAAGTTTTTATAACATTGAATAATAATTATTTTATAACTGTTGGTGCATTTATTCCTGACTTTATTTTGCCTAAACGACGTGGCTTATCTTTGAAATATTTAGGCACAACTGAAATGAGCATTTCTTCAGGTATATAAGTCACATTCCTAAAGTAGAAAATAAATTACATTAGTAAAAATATTTATAGCCACAGAAAGAAGAAAATATATACAATCATTGATAGGATTATTATCAGTTTGATTATCCTTTTTTCAGCAGGATCCATCCATTTTATTAAATAATATACAGGTTTTACAAATAAATATAATGAGCATTTCTGCATGTTAATATCTATTTTTTAAACAAACCTTTTACTTATTTGTTTTTCAAACAAACAAGGTAAACTCTACTATCTACATAATAAGGAAGCAACCTTTTTTGTTTACTTATTCAAACAGGGTGTCCACTGTTACATTGATGTCGATCAATATTGGTGTTCTATTGATAGCGATCATGCTGAATAGTCGATTGCCACTAATGTTTTGGGGAAAAATTACCACCAAGAGCAATATTGTAAATAAAGGACATTAACCTATCATATCACCATACTAATTAATAGTAATATCACACTAAATTTATTAAATTTAAATTATGACTTCAGCCCCATTTCAAGTTTTCCATTAAAATTTCTTTCAATTATTGTAATTTGAGCCATCAATAAGAAATGACTTCCTAAGCAAGTCTTTGGCATAAGAATATGTCTCCGTGAAAAAGCTCCAAGTCCATTTTCCCAGTCTATACCAACGGTTACTCACTTCATCTTTAGGATGCATGGTAGGAGCAGCAAAACACAGCTAATTTCAAATAAAAGTGGTTTTTCCGTAATACAGTAAAAGAACGAGGAGAAGCCGTCTTTACAGGCCGAGTCGCGCAAACATATCTCCGATAAAATTTTGCGAGTGAGCTAGGATGTCGGTGTGATTTGGAATACCGGAGATGGCAGCTCCACAACATAAAGAGAGCGTTACATAGCAAAAAAATCATATTTTTCCAGAATATTTTCGTAATTCTTTGAGTACTCCAGGTTTTAAAGGGCATTTTTTAATTCCCTGAGTTTTCCCGGATTACAGGGTTAGCGGACACCCTGTTCAAAACTGTAGGGAATACCTCTTAAAGTGGTCAATTGAGATTTAATGGGTACAAGTATTCTCAAATAACTTGATTCTACTAATTTCCAGTTGATACAGATTTAAAAAAATGAATGTGTCAACTTGCCTCATATAAACCTTGGATGTCTTTACTAATTCTGTATAAAAACAGCACCCCATTTTCTTTTCTTTAAATAAACAAGAAGATGGATGGATCTCTACTTCCTGATTATTGTCAAGCTGCAAAAGAAATGTTTATTTGAGGTTCCATAAAAGCAGAGCTCAAAAATATTTGCAATATAAATAAGTTAGAACTACCATGCATTAGAGTACCATACACACAGCTTACCAGTTTGAAGGTCTTATGCTCATCCAAGAAAGCAACATTGTGAAAAAGACCAGTAGCTAGGCATTTTCTAAAATGAAAATACAATATGGAATTATAATCAACAAAAACAGTTCAACACTGAAAATTATTTAATCATCAATATCCATCTACAAAAGCTACACACAGAACTCATTCAATAAATCATAAATATGTTTCAGTTTGCAAAGGCAATAGTTACTTTGTCAAACCTGAACTATAACTATATATCTAGATATTGTTTTTAAACCTAAACAACTGTCAAGCTTCCAGAACCATGGATTACAGAATAGTTTTGAAAGCCAATATAAGGGGAAACTCTGTTACTTTTTAATAGACTTAAAAATTAAATGTGACATTCTTATGCACATAGGCAACGTACCCAAGGAACTAAAATATAATAAGTTGCATTAGATAAATTGAGTGTGTGAATTTTGTCACCAAATCCAGTGTCAAAAAACCAAAGCTTTCTGAAATTGAAGAAAAAAAATGGCAAATCCTCAATGCAACTTTTAGTTGCTCCCTGCCAATTTTAGAGCTTAGGCTACATTCCATTTGCCAAATTTGCAGTTCTTTTATTCAAAGCAGATAATTATTACCAGAGATAAGATAGCAGATAATTTATACCTTTACTCAGTTGACATGTTTTTTCATTATTGTTTGGTTAAAGGATGTTTTTGTCCACACTAGCCCTGGAAGGGGAAAGTCATGACTTTATGAACCACATTCAACCGTTCTAAAAGAAAATATCTTTTCTCAGTATATAACCTGGGATTTATAACTATTTGTGTGTGTTGATGTGTAAGACCTTCTATCTAAATCTAAAATTCCTCCTGATCTCCTCTAATCTAAAATTAAACGAAAATCAGGGGTGCTACTAACTTCAACTCTAATTTTCTGAAAACTATTACAGTATAGAACCTGGAATGCACCAAAATCCAAAATGGTTTAATATTTTTAAAAATTTCTTCTTCTGTGAAAGTATTTTCTCACTATAGTTACGGCACACACGATGAACCGATGAGACAGTTCAGTTAAAATGTTGAGAAAGATGTTTTAACTACAGTTGTATGGTCTGTAAACACGACTCGATTATAGCTATGGCGGTGAAGAATTTCTTTCTGAATGACTTAGCTATAATGTTATATTGCTTAGAAACAATGGTGGGACCAGATTCTTCATGGTGGATTGTTATTAGATCTAATCTCTTCAATTCTAAATTAGAACTAATTTTGTGACTTCTTGTTAATCTTGAAAATTTCTATTAAACCAGGAATTTTTGGATTCATGTAGTATAAAAAAACGGATTTCCGGGGTTATGCCCAAAAAGCAGCATCCTTGTCAAAACCGATGAAATGAGTTTATAAGATATGAAATCGGAATAAAATTATGTACTTACTAGCTGTTATACCCGGCCTTGCACGGGTGGGGTGAATAAATTAATTTTTTAAAATATTTCTTAAAATACATTTATAATTTTGTAAATTAGCAATATTACAAATCATCCCGGTATCCCAGGCGCCTCTTTCCTATCCCAGTATGTTCCCAGTAATCTTATCCCGGTGGTCACGGTAATTTTTCTAATCCCGGCGTTCCCGGTAATTTTCCTATCTCAGTGTTTACGGTAATTTTTATATTCCGGTATTCTGGGTGTCTTTATGGTAAATTTCCTATCCCAGTGTTCTCGGTAATTTTTATAACCCGGTAATTTTTCCATCCAGATGTTCTCGCTAATTTTCCAATCCCGGTGTTCTTGTCACTTTTTACAATCCCGATGTTCCTGATAATGTTTAATATCTTGGTGCCTTTATAAAATAACCAATTTGTAACCATAGTAAAAAGTCTGGTAAATTAGTAAGTCTAGTGAACAAATTAAAAACCAGTGTTTAAAACTAAACTAAAAGATCTAGTAAATGAAAAAGTCTAGTGATCTGTCTCATTTGAAACAATGTTTTATTTTTAACTCGTTGTATGACTGGTAAAACAGGTTTTCAAACACGGAAAAATAAGTGAAAAAAAAGCAGGAAAAAAGGGAAAAAAAGAATGAAGGACTGATTTTCTCTTTATATCAGCTACATTATGGTAGAATTTCATTAAAATCCATTCAGTAGTTTTTGCGTGAAAGAGTAACAAACATCCAGACAAACATTCACAATTATAATAGTAGTAGGATGATTTTTTAAATATTTTGGACTACAACTATTTGAAAACATTTTTATGAAGATTTAAAGTTAGCCAAGATTTGGTTGTGGTGTACACCAGTGGTTCCCAAACTTTTCCCCTTCATAGCTTTTTTGAAAACAAAATTATACCAGGGAGCTTCAAAAATAATTGAAAACAACCTTATTAAAGACTTAAACTTAACATTATACATTATAGGATTTGAGGATCAGTGGAGAGGATCTAGAGTAGTGTTTCCCAACGTCCCACCGGGGGCAATATGGTTTTCTAGGGGGGAAATTTGAAAATGTTCAATCAAAATGCCCCCCAGGTGGGGCGTGGTTTTATTAACTTTACATCAGGTTTTATTAACTTTACAAGAAGGATTTAAAAAAAAAAGACACGGGGGGCACAGAAAATTCAAAAAAGGCTTTGTTGGGGCATGGACCGAAAAAGGTTGGGTAATTATGATTTGGATGTTTTGAATAGCACAATATCAGGATCATAAATTGTAACAGCAACATATCCTAATTATAAACCCTAAAAAACCTTCTCAAATATAAACCATAAATAAATGAGGCACTAATTTCAAATAATTGAAAGTTATCAAAAACATACTTGATATTTGAGGGGGTGTATGAACTAGTAGACATATTTATTCCTTTTTGCGAGCATATTGAGTGTAGTTGTTTTCTAATTGTTATTGCCATTCGCACATTTTTAATATTGATGTAATTTTCCTTACACCATTCCTAAAAAAGAAAACAGATACTCAAAATATCTACATTAAATGAGAGCAAACTTCTAAACTGAAATAATATGTGGAATATTCTTTTAAAAGTATACATTAAGTGAAAAAACACAGCTACTTACAGGGTTACCTTTGCATTTTTTAAACTGCTTATAAACATTCAGCAGCATCATATGGTCACCATCAAGGGATTCAAACTTTTTCCTTGCATTATTGAACTCAGCTCTCTAAAACATATTTTGAACGAATACTTTTGAAATAAGAAAATTTCAGTCACTTTATTTCAAGGAAAAATAAAATAACTATCATACCTCAGAAATGTTCGTATAAAACACAGACTCAACAGAGAGAAGTGATACAATGGACAAAATTTCCTCCCTAGGGATATCAAAAGAAATGGCAGTAAGAAACAAGATAAAAATTAGTAGTAATACTAATTACAGGTACCTTAGGTAAAAAAACTACAATAACTCGTTTATAAATGTACAAACTAAACTTATATATAATATAATATTAGGTTCAATATTTAGTTGAAAGTACAATGGATCTTAAAATTTTCAGAATTAAGCTCAAATTTAAAAACACTTCTTGTACACACAATAATAAAAATACATACGTGCAAAAAAATTTTTGTGAAGAAATGATAATTTTGGAAAACCTTGGATCCAAGGGAAAAGCCACCATCTTTTTTCCGCATTCGGTCAACTGAAAAAAAAGCAACCTTTTTAATAGATTCAACACTTAAAAATAACTACATAAATCCTTAAGTTTTTTGCCTAAAATGATGGAAATTATTAGGCCCCTGCTGAGTATATATATTTTTTGCAGTGCCAGTGATTAACCTCAGGTGCTTTTAATACAGTCCTATCAGATTTAGTCAATAAGTTAAGTTATTCTTGGACGATTTAAGGAAGGCTATGCCTTCCTAAGTATTTCAGAGAGTCCCTTTTTTCTATAGTAAAATGTACTTCTTCATAGTTTGAGAGTCATTATGAAAACTGAAAGATCTATATTGGATACTTAGTAAACTACTGGAAAGGATTGAAACAATGGATTCAACTCAATAGGTACTGAATGGTACTCAATGGTACTGAATCACATTACTTACCTCAAGTTCTCCATTATTGTTTGTTACAGCTTCTAAAGCTTCCAGCAATTTTATTGCAGTAGTAATATGCTATAAAACATTTCAAAGATATTTGAACAAAGAAAAGATTGAACAAGAAAAGAAAGACAAAGAGGACAAACATGAAAATGATTTAAGTTGCTGATGCTTACTTCTTTTGAAGGCTTGTCTATGAAGTCAAACTCCTCAATCCTCTTGATACCCATAGCAACCATTTGTAAAACGGAACTAGAAAGGCAGCACCTAAAGATCAAAACAAAACTGTGAACATGGTACTATTATTCTGAAATACTGAACTGAATGAGTATATCTTTTTTATCTTTCTATAATAATTATAATCATAAATACTTAGTTTTATATAATTTGAAAAAATTCAGAAATATAATAACCTTACAAAGTCAACTGGACATAGCTTTTTTTATATTTCTAGGGAGTATATTTCATTTGTTGATGTCATCACATTTGTTTTAAAATATTTGGTGATTAATTACTAAAAAATAACCATATATAAATATCACCACACCATTTGCTGTATAATTTAATTTTCATACTTTTATAGTAAATATTTACTGTAGGAATTTTTATTTTAGATAGAGAGGTTAAATAAAGGTTAAAAATAAAAAAATATTGACTTGAGAGAAACAAATTATACTTTTTATATTACACTCCAACCTGTTTTTGTGCTGTCCTTTATTGTGCAGTCTTTTTTACTATGATTTTTATATACCACAAAAAAAAGACCTCACAGATAAAAAATTGCACAAAAAAGGTTTGAGTGTACAGCTCCCGTCAAAAAAAACGTTACAGTAGAATGTGCGGGCGAACGAGTGGGGTTAGAAAGATGCTTTTGGTGTCATTTTTCAGGATTTATTGTAAGCTTGAAATCACTAATTGACTATTTTTCTCTCAGAGGCCGTCTTCATACGAAACGCAAAATAAAGTGCAACTTTTTTCATGGTGACCCCCAATTTTTATACCCGCATATGAAAGACTATACCATTTAAACCCTAAATACCAAGTGTCATTTAATTTGGTCATTAAATAAAGTCATAGCTCAAAGATGAAGTTTGAAAATTTAGAGGTAAAAGCCTGAAAACGGTCGCCATCATCCAACCGCCAAGGCGAAACTAGTAGCAACCCTCGCTCCTCATTCTGTCTTTTTCGACCACAGCAACAGAAAGGATTTGAATGTTTTCGAGTTGAATTAAAAAGATATGATGCCTTTCCGCTTTCCAAATTTTGCTGATTTTAAAAAGCAGAACACATTTCTATTGAAATACTTAAATTTTGTTTATTTTTGTTAGTAACTAATGTTTAGTTTTTTAATTTATATCAGACATTTTCTATTTATTTTGGAATTTCAATGAATAAACGATCGGTGAAGTTTCCTTTGAAAAATTATTTGCGTGATAACTAAATATTCAAAGGATAATTTTCTGGTATTTTACCAAACACAAAGTGCTTTATAAAAAAGTTAAGAATCCGATTTCCCCTTTCAAATCATAGGGGATTTTATGTGAAGTAGATTAGATATTAAAGGATTGAAAATAAACTTTTTGTAAAACATTTCAGTTATCCTCGTTTTCATTTATCCTCGTTTATCATTAGTCGCGTTACTTGGTTAAAAAATATCGTCTCATATTTAATATTTCCAATTTTTATTTAGGGTCTTGTAAACCATTGCTCGACAAATTCATTTTCTTTTACAATTTTCCAAATTTTGGATTGCCACCAACTTGGCCCTAAACTTTGGGGTTTTGTTAAAAAAAAAACGTTTTTATTTCAATTCTGAAAATTATGAGAAAAAAACTTGTGAGTAAAAAAGTGATTTGGCAAATCGTGATCATCATGCGATGTCATAATATGCATCACTTGGTCTCGTTATCACATTTAACAACTTATCACATTTGTTGATCAAAAATATCGGACACACGTCTATCATAGTCCCAGTGACAATGCGATCACATTTATTCCAGTGACAATGCGATCACATTTTTTCCAGTGACAATGCGATCACATCCGACTCCAATGTGATTGTCACAAAATGAGGACAGGTCTATCACATAGTTGTTATTGTTGTAATTTTTAAATCAATAAATTATTCTACTTAAACTTTTTATAAATCAACCTAATCTGTGTTTTAGTTATTTCACCAGATTTTAAAAACATTAAGATATATATTGATCACATAAAACGATACATTATACGCTAAGTTAAATATTAGTGATCGTGACCAGTGTTTTTCTAAACATAATCCGATTGATAATATTAACCGTGATCACTATAAGACTATATTATGTAACCTTGTTTTTGGTCATTTCTGACCCCCTCCCTTCCCCTTTGCCAAATAAGATAAAATCAATCCGCAAAACTTCCCAAAAAGAGTAAATCAGATTACTTTCAATCCAATTACATATTTAGTTAGATTGAAAATTCCAAATGTTATCAAACTACAAAAGTAATCAGATTATACTTTAAATCAGATTAAAAATGTAGTTTGATTGCGCGCAACTGTTGTTCCAAATAACTGGTGAATGTAATGTAAAAGTTTCATTTCTTAAAAACGGAAAAAATGCGAGATGCGCCAAACTGTGAATTGATTGCCAAATCCAGCAACCCCCCCCGTTCCATCGATGGAGCAATGAAACGTTTTTTTTGACGGGAGCTGTACAATATTTAATCATCTCAGAAAGTTATCCTATTTACAAGAAATAGAATAAGAACACCCATAAAACATTACCTTAAAATTTCCGGTTCAGTCTGGTCTTTAAAAGCCTTGAATTCATCAGTAGTATATAATCGATAACACATCCCACTATTAAAAAATTAATTATATCTTAGGCAATATAAAACAGTTAACTTATTAAACAATTTTTACTTGCATATTAATATTGATCAGTTATGTTTTGACGTTGGCTAAAATTTGATGGTATAATGTGTAAGTAGCAAAAAAATATACTTAAGATAGTAAGTAATAATTATTACCAACAACTGAAATAAAAACAGTGTAAAGAAGAACAAAAACGTACTAGGATAAATGAATTATATCTTTTGACAATCAATATCAACAACAACATAAGATCAATGTTGAACAAGCTACCTGTGACTCATTATGTATTTACACTTTTAATTTGATACAGCTTATTAAGAATTAAGTTGAAAACATTTACAATAACCAAATAAACAATAACTACAAAAAACTCAAATTGCATAAAAATTATCAATTTTTTAATATTAGAAGTAGATTAGATTTCTTTCAAAGCAGAGTACTTCAGCATAGGACCAACATTTTTTCCTTAAAAAATATATGTGTTTTGTTAAGTAGACTTCCGATGATAAAGACAATAAATGAACAAAAAATTTGAAATCAGCACTTTAATGTCTTTTACATATGTGAAAGCAAAACACTAATATGACTAAAGAGTCACACATATCTCAGTAGACACAGTTTTCAAACCCCTGTACTATTCATTATTAAATTTAACATTCATTTTACTCAGTGAATAACAACTATTTACAGTGAAAGACTTACTCAAACTCTCTTCCAGCTCTACCAGCCCTTTGCTCAGCTTGAGCCTTAGAAACCCTTTCAACCTTAAGAATATCAATTCCACAGCTAGGGTCATAAGTTCTAAAAAAAGAAAATAAAACATTTTATAAAGTGTCCATGATTAGATGCTGCTTTTACTGAAATATAAGTGGAATGAATAACATTAGATACAGATCCAGGTTTGACTTCTGGGGGGCACCAGAATTTTTAAAACATCTCCAGCAGCAAAAATGCCATGTTACTGAAAATATTGAAGGATAATATACTTTTTTGCCCCACAGCTTTACATTAAAGCATTTAAAAGCTTCAAGATTACGATTTTTTTCAGAAATTCTCTATAGATGTCATTTAATATTCAATAAACTTTTACCCTTCTGAGGGGACCCCCTGGATCCACTACTGAATACTTGGTCTAAATATGTAAAATCTTCCTACATCAGGGATGGCGAACCTTTTTCGATCAGTATGCCATTTATATTACGGTTTATGATTTTCAGGTGTCAAGTGTGCCACTTGTTATTTTTTTAATAAATTATCTCTAAACCCTTGGAAAATGAAATCCTACTTTGAGGGTCGATAGTTTAGAACAGGAGTTTCTAACTTAAAGTGCTCAAGTGGTGGGCCGTAAAGTCTGTGGTGTGTATATAGAAATTTATTTCGGGAGGGGCCAAAAACTATTCCTCAGTCCCTCCCATGCATTTTTAATAGGTTTAATACAGATTTTTAATACATTTTTGGTACAATTTGCATTTTCTAGAATTTAATCTAAGAAAAAATGTTAATAATGAAGTTCCAAGTAAAGGGGGTCTGGGGGTCCCCCCCAGATAATTTTAGGAAATTTGACCCTAAAAACATGGTTTTGAACAAGTTTTTGGTGCATCTAAGTCCGAATTTCGGACATTTTTAGGTAGGATTTTGATTTTCATGAGTATTATAAAAAAGTTTGAAGTAGAAAAGGGGGGGTTTGGGGGCATTGGGGCCGTTCAAATATTACGTAAGCACTTTTTTGGTCATTTTAACCCCCCTCTCCCCTTGTCAGCAAAGATAAGTAAACCTCAACCCCCACCATAATTACGTAAGAAACTGCGGGACCCCTCCCCCCGAAATTTTGACAACCCTTTTAGTAATTAGTAAGTACTGTTTTTTTTTCTCCTTGAAAATTAGGTGACTTATACATAGGCTTACCATATTTTCTTGGGTCCAACCCAGGACATAGTTTTGAAGTTTCTTATTAAGTGCTATATAAAACTACCAAAGATTAAAAACTAAGAAAAAAACTATTCAAACTAATAATCCTTCAACAGAAATATCATATTTTATATTTTCCTTTAACATTACTTTTTCAAAAATTGTTTGATTTGGGTTGCTGATTTTTTTGATTTTTTTAAAAAAATCAAAAAAATCGGATTTATTTGATTTAAATCGGATTTTTTTGATTTAAATCAGATTTTTTTGATTTAAATGAATTACTAGCTCTGAACTTCTCGAAACTGGTTAATAATTTACTGATATTGTAATTTTAATGTGATATATTAGTTTAGCATTACTTAATATCCCAATTTTGATCTATTTATGCATTAATTAATTGAATTAATTGAGGGCAACAATCAGCTGCCATTTCATGGTGAGATGCCCAAATCCATCCTAAAATGGTGAATGAACAATCTATCAGTTACTAAAACTTTTATCCTTCTTTCTATAACTATTTTTGCCCAATTGCAAAATCAATTAGCTATAAAAGGAATTGTAAAAATTTTAATTTATCTTTTAATTATAATAATTCAGTTAAATTAATTTACTAAAAGTATCATGTATTTATTTCTTTAAAATAATAATTAGTAATAAAAATGTCATCAAATAAGCAACTTATTGACAGTCATGTACCCAGAGAATAGAGCTCTATTATCTGTAGTTATGTAAAAGAAAACAATAGCTTAGAAAACATGACTTAAACTATAAAAGGAAGCTTTTTCGATAAAAATCATTCACATGCTTGTATTTTAAAAAGTTGATGTACCAGATAAATAAAATTTAAGATTTTAATTCTTGTTTAGTTTATAAAATTATTGATTCTAAACCCTGCTACTTACCCCTTTTTGTCATAAATATTTTTGTTATTGGTAGTACATTTTGTTCTTGAAATTGCAGGCAATTTTATGTAGAGTAACCTAAACCTATTTCCCAGTTACATATCCAGCAGAATTTAAAAAAAATTGTAATGCAAATAACCTTGCAAAATATTTTAAAGCATACAACTAATTTTTTATTTAAATTTTGTCAGTTTAACATTTTTGATTTAAATCAATGATTTTTATTAAAAAAATCAAGTGATTTAAATCATGATTTAAATCAAGTTGATTTAAATCAAGCAACCCTGTTGATTTACTTAATTTTTATCACAAAATTAACAGAAAGTAAGTTTTCTGAAGTAAAACGGACGTTAGAAAATGTAAAAAAGCGCAATTTTAAACAGCTTGGTTGGGACTTTAACCTAAAAATGACTGGGAAATCCTAAATGTATGAAACCCTGGACATTTTTCGACCCAGGACATTTCCCCGGACAGCTCTAAAAACCCCGGACTGTCCGGGGTAAACCCAGATGTATGGTAAGCCTACTTATACAAGGAAATGTCCTTTTTGGGTTTTGAACCCTAATACTACATTCACACATGAAAAGTTAATCTAGTTTAAGTGCTAATCTAGCTTAAATATAGCATTGTCACAATGCTATATTTATTAGCACTTAAACTAGATTAACACACATGAAAAGTTAATCTAGTTTAAGTGCTAATCTAGCTTAAATATAGCATTGTCACAATGCTATATTTATTAGCACTTAAACTAGATTAACTTTTCATGTATGAATGTAGTATTAGGGTTCAAAAATGAGTCGAAACACTACTTTTTGGGGTTAAAAATTTCAAAATGTTTGGGGTGGTCCATCCCCAGAAAAAGTGCTTACGTCAGATTTCCTAATTCAATTTTTTGTTAAATTTATTTTTGGTTGAGTTTTGAAATTATTTATACAAGAAACAAGAGATTTTTGAAAAATTCAGTATCTTACGTAAGCATAACTCATATCCCCCCTCCCCAGGAAAAATTAGCAAAGAGCAAACCCCCTCCCCCCTTTGGTGCTTACATAATATTTGAACGGCCCCATTCCCCAAAAAAATATTTGAAAATTTTACCCGAAGAAACTGGGTTTTAATTTGTTTTGGTATATCTTGTCCGAATTTCGGAGGGGGGCAGGGCCTCTTCGCCCCCCCTAAGCCCCCTTTTGCGTAAAGTAATCAGGCTCCTTTTGCATCCATGATTTTTTTCTAACGGCTTAATGTCAGTTTCTTTACGTAATTATTATAAGGGCGGTTGGGATTTGCTTACCTTGCTGACAAAAGGGGAGGAGGGAGTCCAAAATGACCAAGAAAATGTTGTTACGTAATATTTGAACGGACCAACGGCGCCTAAGAGGAGAGTGGGGGGTTCGGGGGTCCTCCCCCGAAAATGTTTTAAATTTCAGCTATCTAAAAAGTGTTCTGAATCTGGTTTTGGGGAGTTTTCAGGTCGTAGGAAATATCTGGTTTAGTACTGAAGTCATTTTTAGTGAATGTCGCGTGCCACCGAAATACCGGTCGCGTGCCACCCAGTGGCACGCGTGCCATAGGTTCGCCATCCCTGTCCTACATTATACATACATGTGATTACTCTGACAATAAATTGGCGGACATTTTTTTAAAATTTCGATGGCACCTAAATTTTACTTCATTTTAAGTAGAGGGGGTCCATTGGCTTCTACTTCCCCGAGATCAATGATTCGATATGCTAGAGTCATTTTTTAGCTTAAATATTAACTGCTTTTCATATCACTTTGATATTTTTTCAATTTCACTTTAAATTATTGCTAGGCAACCAACCTACGCAGCCAGAGTTTTCAGTAAAAAAAGAATTGGAAAATCAGAAATTGGAATTTGAAATTTGCAAATGGAATTGTTGGATTTTCATTTTGCAAAGCAAAATGGGCGGATTTCTGCCAATTGGCAGAAGAATCACATGTATGATTATAGCTGCCAACTTTTAAAAAACAAAAATAGGAACGCTATCCATGAAACATTTTGAATAAATGTTTTTAAGGAGGTATAACTATAGAAGGGCTTATAATTCACAAAAATTTTAACTTAATTTTTTTAGCCGAAAGGTAACTTACAATTCTTAATAATAAGTTAATAATAAGCAATACACATATGGTACCCAGTATTTTATACAGGGTATCCCATTAATAAAAATAATGGTACAAACTATTAGAGGGGTAGGGTACACCATAAGGATTCAGAATTGCATAGGAACCATGGTCCCAGACTTCATTTTAAGGGGGTTTGGGGGCATTGAAACTAGGTCCGGGAGCGGAAAAGCGCAGTTTTGGAAGTTCTGACTTGCCGATTTCACCAGCAGTTTTCATCTAAGTATCAAGGAGTAGCGTCAGTCTGTCTGCGTATAGGGAGAAGAATAAAAAAAATGGATCCTTCAAATTTTTAATTTTATATCAATAATCAGGTCATTATGTTATCAAGGCATCTGTCAATCTGTTATTATTTTCTTTTGTCTTTTGATTATTCTTATGATGCTTTATTGGAATTCATAGAAAGATAATTTTGAGTTAAGGTATTTAAAATTTTGTTGTTTAATATTTAAGAAGAATTTAGTGTTAATGCACATAGTATTTATTTTATTATCATATCAATTGAATTGTCTGAATGACGATTTTATTATGTTCATGTAAAATTTAGATGGCGCTAGGTGCCCGGTTAAGATAAATGTTGTATGAGTTCGAGATTAAGGTACGAAAAGAAGAAGTAGTTGTATCAGCCATGTATAGATAGAATCATTGTGAATAGATCATTGTGAATAAACATCTTTGTTGATCAAAATGTGATGTCATCAGTGGTGAATCCAGTAGGGGGGGCTGTGGGGCTGCAGCCCCCCGCAGGAATAAGACATTCAAGTTTTGGTAATAGCAATAAAGCCCAAAAAAATTTCAACATGTTGCGGACATTCGGTGGTGTTACCCAAAGGGTCTCAAAATGAATCGGAACCCTACTTTTAAGGGTAAAAATTCCAAACATTTTCTGGGGGAAGACCCCCAAACCCCCTCGAAATTTTGGAATCTAATAAGTACGGTTTTTTCTTGAAACTTTAGGGATTTACAAGGTGTGATCCTCTTTAATGTAACCTTAAAGTATCTCAACATGAGTTAAAATGCCACTTTTAGGGGGCAAAATTCAAAAAATTTTCTGGAATAGGAACCCCTAAACCCCCTAGAAAATTTCCAATTCATAATACTATAAACTTTTTTCCTTGAAAATTCTGCCGGCTTACAATGAGTGGTGCTCTTTGGGTGGAATCTAAAAGGCTTCAAAATGAGCTAAAACACTATTTTGAGGGGCAAATCTTCAAAATTTTTCTGGGGGAGGATCCCCAGACCCCCCTTTTACTTGGAGTTCACATTTTTACACAATTATGAAATTTAGAACAACAAATTAAAACCTTACGAAGTCATATCTCCTAAAACTTAGTATTCCTAAGATTAGACATCAGAAAAGAAGTTGAGTAACCCCCTAAACAAAAATCTAGCTACGGCACTGGCAACTCCCCTCCCCCTTTCAGTTGCTTACATTAATATTTGAACAGCCCATAGTAGCAATTAAGTTATTTGTGAAACTCAGCCCCCCCAGACAAAAATCCTGGATTCGCCACTGGATGTCATGAGTCCCTTCCCCAGCTCAAGTTACTAAAATAAATCCCAAACGTAACCTAACCTGGATTTAAAGTTCAAAATAAAATCATAAAAGTAAACTGGATTTTATAGGTGGTTGTCCAGAAGGGATTGACTAAATGCGAGGGAGCCTCTTAAAGGAATACAAAAATCAAACTTTGGTCTTATAATGGTTAACTGTTTTAGAGGATATTAGGGTGCCTCCTGAAATAAGTTTCTACATTTTCCACTGTGAAGTTACCTTTACTTCACTCTCAAAATATGCAGAGGATAACAGCAAGTTATTGAATTTTATAGATGGTGAAACTTTTAAAACATATTACATTCTATAAACCTCAAATATTCATGAAACTCCTATATATTAATGAAAACTATAAAATTGCATTCAAAATATATGTTGGTTCATAAATGTTTAATGGCAGTGAATATTGATGAGACAGTAGTTCAATACTTAGATATTTAAAAATCTTGCATAACTAAATTTCATTAGATCATTAACCAAACAATCTTACCTCATTTTAACAAAACCAGTATCAAGAACATATTTGATGTTAGGAATAGTAATAGAAGTTTCAGCAATATTTGTGGCAAATATAACCTTTCTGGTACCCTGAAAATAAAAATGTTAACAGAATGAAGTTAATTCTGTGCATCATGTCACAATACAAGTTAAATTAATTAAAACAATTTATCAACTTTCAAATTTTAAAATGGATAAAACGTTGGGAATATTTAACTAAGTTCTTAATTAACATGAAGGCGTATATAATACGACCCAAAAACTAAGATTTATACTTAAAATAAATTTTATTATATCATCATTACTTCATCCTATAAAAAACAATAACTTCTTAACATAATTGATATTTTTGGTGAGTTTGGATCTCTGGCACTAGGGCAACATAACACTATTATTTTTTAACAAAGATTAAAAAAAAGATCATACCTCTGGAGCAGGGTTGAAAACTTCTGTTTGATGATCACTGGGAAGGGCTCCATACAATCCACAGGCAAAAATGCTGCTTATACCTAGAATTACAACTCAGCACATAAAATAGCAAATCATTTGCTTGTCATGTCAAATCACATAACTACAATTAACATGAAGGTGTTAATTACACTTTAGATGGTTTAGTGGTATCTTACCAGCCTCCTAATTTAGGTTTCACATAATTAATAGACTTCCCTTTCCTATGTTTAGAACTGCCTTTGAAACTGTGTAATACTGGTTTGTTTGTTATTGTTTTGGGGTTTTATAGCACCAGGTCCCTATATTGACATAATGTGCCAGACACAGGGTTAAAAAAATATTCAAATTTATAAGTCATCTCTGTGTTCTCAACCCTGCATAATACAGGAGGTTTGATTACAGTTTTATGCGTTTACAGAACAAAAACTAATTAAGTGTTGCTAGAGGATACTATTCTAATTGGACTGGTAACAATGATTGTATATGCAGAAGGTGAACATTTAAAGTTTTCCATTGGAACTTTAGAATTACAGTATAACCTTGATAGAGGTACCTCTTCTAGGACCAACATTGCATCTCTGGCATAAGAAGAAAACCTTGCATAATCAAAGTCGGGATATAGTAAAAGTGAGCGAGATTTGTTTCCTCGCCATTAAAGGCCAAAGGAAAAATATTACACCTTTAGTACATTTTAAAATCAGAATATCAGATAATATTAAGTGTTAGATACTGTAATGCAAAAAAATTTAAGTCCTGTGTAGCTTAAAGGAACTAAAGATATCTTTAATTAAATATATTTTTACCAGCTGGCAAAAGATGACTAGTCATCCTGGTTTCATTGACCATATAATCTATTTCTTCCTGACCAGTACAAAACACAAGAATGTCTCTGCAAAAATAAATATTCTTAAAATAAAAATGCTAAATTTACAAAATAGCAATATCAAGTATCAAATATATTCAAAAATGTGGTAAAATTGTTTTCATATTTAAACAATTTAAGAAGTAAATAATAATAATAAGATTTAATTGGAAACAAACTACACAATAACAATGAGCAAATATTTTTTACAATTGTGAGTAAATACATAAATGAACAAATTTATATACTAAATGAAATCTACAAATAAAGACTAAAAATCACCAATTTAAACATATTCCTTAAAAAATTCTTAAAATGTCATATAAAATAAAGCAAAGCAATCTTTAAGATATTAAAAAATTACTTTTGGCTTAAGTAATTGTATAAAAAATAAATACATTTTACTTACCCTGGACCTTCATTTTGATGAATTTGAAACACAGCAGTTAAAGCAGCCTGTGTATAATTTGGTAATGATTTGGATGGATTGAAAATCTGATAAATAAAGAAAAAGATATTAATATTCCTTTCATTAACATGTAGAAGGCATAATTGACATACTGTCAATCGTTATTTCATTATAACAGCTTTTTTAATAATGATATTTAATTACTTAGAATTAGGACTTATTTGCTTCAGTAAATGCAAAGTTAAATTTTATTTGAAAGTTTGGTTTTTACAAGGCCTGGTAATAAAAAAAAATTTTGACTATCATTTTCTTTTAAATCTAAGTAGGAGAACCCATAAATCTATAGATTGCTCTCCTGCTTGACAGTAGATTCTGCTGTGACCACAGCTAATGCTATTAATCTGTTATAGTTATCATTTCTATATAGCTTAACGCAAAACTTATTTTTTATGTGATCAAAATATTGTTTAGTGTTAATGTTAACAGAATTTGTTCATATCCCCAACAAAAACTGTTCTTTTTTCTAGTTTTGAAGGGCAATTTATAGAAGCAATCATCTTCCAGATTTTTTTTTCAGTTCTGGGTAGGCTTTCTATACGTCCGGGGTTACCCCAGACAGTCGGGGTCGCAATATGTCCGGGGTTTCAAACTTTTAAGATTTGCCAGACATTTTTATGAAAAATTCTGACAAAATATGTTACTATGTTACATTTTCTAACATCTGTATTAATTTGGAGAACTAACTTTCAGTGAATTTTATAATAAAATTAAGTCAATCAAACAATTTTGAAAAAATAATGTTGAATAAAGAAATAAAATTTGATATTTTTGTTCAATGTTTATTAGTTTGAATGTTTTTTCTTATTTTTTAATCTTTGATGATTTCATATGGTACTTATTAAGAAATTTCAAAAATACGTCCTGGGTTGGACCCAAGAAAATATGGCAAGCCTAGTTCTGGGGATTCCAAATAAAATAAAACAGGATTTCAGACTAACAAGATAATGTTTGGAGACCTAAATACTAAATGTGTAAGTTCAGGTACACTGCATGTCCCGGCTTTGTGTGTTTCACATAGCAGTCTTACCAGAATTTAGAATATTATGAGAAGTTTTCTGAGGAAGATATGAGCTTTTAAGAAAAAAAGATAATATGAATCACTTTAAATACAATAAACTAATCACTAGCATCAGATCTAAACAAATAAGAAATATTACATTTCATAAAATAATTAACATAAGAGGAGATATTTTTGACATGTGCAAGAACTAATTGAATTTAAAGAACCTTTTTCTATTTATGAAATCAAAGAAAGTTAAATCAAACTATTTTAGCAATTTTGACACTCACTGCAATACTGTAATCTCTTCCTCTTATTTGATAAATAGGGGCATTGAAATATTCGCCAATACGTCTAGCATCCAAAGTGGCTGACATGATGATGATCTTGAAAGGTAAGAACATTATTATTTTCCCAGAGCAATACAAATTAAACATTCAAAATATATTACACATACATTAAACACAGACTTGACTTGACTAATAAAGAATATTGTAAAAAATTACAAAAACATAAATTTAACCCCCATAACCAATGTGTTAAAAAAGCTTTAAATATAAATCTAATCAATTCAAAACATATAAAACAAACAGATAAAACAAACTTTCGTATTATCTTGTCAACTGTGCCGCAAAAAATGAAAATACTTGTTTAAGTTCATTAACCACTGAAGCTGACGATTGACAGGATAATACCTAAGAACCTAAGTTACCTTTAGTGGTAACAAATTCTGCCTTGCTCTCTGGAGTTGGGCGCCTTTAACAATCCCAAATAACAAGTCGTTACACAAAGATCTTTCATGAGCTTCATCCAGAATCACAACGCTATACCTAGAAATTTAAAATTTACTTTTAATGCTTGGGGCTCCTTTAAACCAGGCACGGATTAAAAAACTTTTCAAGGGGGGGGGCGGTCCGATTTTTTAGGGTAATTTTAATTTTATGATTGTTCTGCATGTTGAAAGGAAAGTTATTTTAAGGATTTAATTTTGAAAACATTAAATATTCAAACCCTTTTAAGCATTCGTATCTACTGTTGACCAGTGGCGGATCCTGGATTTGGTTTTTGGGAGGCTAAGAATTTTCTTGTTAATGGTAATACGTAAAAGGTAGTGAATTATCCTACTCAAACCATTAAAAGGGGGGTCTGGGGGTCCTCCCCCATAAAAATTTTGGAAATTTAAGTCAAAAACCCCACTTTTTCAAATCGTTTTGGTACACCTCATCCGAATTTCGGGTATAGATTTTTTGCGTTTTGACAAACTTAGTAAAATATTAGACGTTTTGGGGGGGCTTCAGCCCGAAACCCCCCCGTAGATCCGCCACTGCTGTTGACTTTAAATTTTTGATTATGCTTTAAAATTCTTCCACATAGTAATTTATTCACAACAAAAAACTTTCCTGCATATTTTATGGATTTTAAATTAATTTTTATTGACTCTTTGGCGTTGTTAAAAGCTAATCTTCCAGATAGAGTTTTCAAATCCCTCAAATACTATATCCGGAATATATAAAGCCGGTAAAATACCAAGCTTAAAAAGCCAAAACTTAATGATCGGCTAAATAATTCTTCGTTCAGGGGTATTTTCCCAAGTAGAAAAAATAAAAGTGTTTTTAAAGTCTAAAAAGAGGATATAGGAACAAAATGAATAGATATAAGAGTAATGATTAGGAGAGAGAAGAGACAAAGAGTAATGATTGTTATAGAAAGCATTTTTTAAACGAAATAAAGGCGTTTAAGCAGTTAAGTTTTGAAAAACACAAAATTGACACATTCAATTACTCTTAATTATGTATACACAACTTTTGGTTAGTAAATTTAGCATTGGGTTCACTAAATTTCATCTGGGGACATCCGTAAATTAAGCGAGGTGTTTTTTCCAAAATCTGGACCCCCCTCCCCCCAGGTGAGATTTTGCTGGACCCCCCTCCCCCCACATACATACAACCTTTAAAAATAATTTTCTATCCTATTCGTTTGCATTTTGTGCTTCACAGCCCCTAAAACTTTTCCATTATTAATGATGCGGGGGAATAGGACATTATTTCGCCTAAAAATCACCACAGTATCTTATCTGTGGGTATTATTCCTTTCTCATACTGAAAAAGAATCGTTTAATTTCTAACTTAAAAAGTTGACGTGAGATTTTAATCGACCCCCCTCCCCCCTTGGTGAGATTTTTCCAAACCCCTCCCCCCTTTTTGACCTCACGTAATTTATGGACGTCCCCTCTACAACAAAGTTATACTTAATTTTAAAAATTTGATTAAATATGAATATCTTCTAATATGAATATCTTGAATGACCTCTTCAAGGTGACAGCCAAGGTTAAAGGGGGGCCTGTTAGGTGACCTTTTTCAACCCATCCAACAGCTGAAAGCTATTTCACTTCTTCGAAATTTATTACGAAAAAAGTTTTGTTATTTGAAACCAAAAAAATATTTCATCTCAGGGCAAGGGGGGCGATCGCCCCCCCCCTTAATCCGTCCTTGCTTTAAACTGACAAAAGAATTTATAACTATGCAAAGTTACCATACACAGCTATGACCTTATTCCTATAAGAAAAAAAATCAAAATGAGTTTTGCATTTTCATCAAGATTTGAACTGTTTCTACCCTCTGCATTATTGGCGTATTTAAAATCGATTTTGCAATTCCACCCAAAAATTACGATGATTATTTTGCAATTTAATTTCAAAGTTTGACTTTAAAAAAGAGCGTGAAAACATCAAAATGTGACACTCTTTAATTCTTAACATTAGTTTTAAACAATGGTTCAATTGTTTAAAAAAATTGGTTCCTACTTATTATGCCGTCGACCGTGATGATGAATCGGAAAACATATAAAATCTAATTGACTATTCCATAACTGTACCACTGAATTTAACGGCTGCTGAATGGTCGACGGTATAATACGTAAGTACACAAAAATTCAAACGGACTGTGGGTTTTCACTTTAAAGTAAGGCTGAAACAGATTTGACGCCATTCAATCCTAAACAAATGCAAAGGGATTTTCGATTTTTATTTTTGAATTTAGATTTCTTTAACGGGAAAAATGCATTTTTTCTGCTTTCAAAAAATGCTTGTATTGTCCATTAAAATATTGTAAAAAAGGAAACAATAACAGAACATTACATTTCCTATTAGACATACTTCTAAATAGCTTTTAAAGAGAGAAACTTTGCCCCATCCAGTCTCTCTGTCCAGACTTTTGGTTGAAGAGTCCTGTTTGTTTCTAAAAATATGTTCACAATTTTGTGAATTTGAAGTCAGCATACATATTAAATGTCCATTTAAAGGCAAAAATACTTTGTTCAGGGTCCGTTTTTAAGGTAAAATATTTTACAAAGGGTCCGTTTTCACGATGAAATACTTTGTGCAGGGTCTGAAAACAGACCCAAAATTGTTCTAAACAGAGCTTTGACCCTGCAAATATAATGAAAAGATAAAAAAAAACTCTAGTTACTTACTCTAGTAACAACCTGTCTGATATTGCTTCTCTTAGGAGCATACCATCAGTTAGGAACTAAAAGAATAAAAACTTCTGCATCAGGGTAACCATAAAATTAGAGCCAAATACATAATTTAAAAAAGGACTTACCTTTATTTTAGTGGCTGCTGAAGTAATATTACTAAATCGAATGGAGTATCCAACCTTAAAAATACAGGGTTTAAGGTTTAATTGAGCAAAGATTAAGATAAAACAATAACTTAGTTCGATAAAATTATGAAGGTGTCTATATTTAAAAATGTGTTCATTGGATGTTAAGGCAGTGTTCAAGGTGATGTTCAACCCCAGCTACAGAGGTCAACATCAGCAGAAATAATTCTTGAAACTGAGAGTATATTGTCATTTGAAACTGAAGATAGTAGATATCTATTAGGAACTCTTCCACTATCTTGACTTCAGGTTGAGACACACGCGGGCGCGAATGTCACTGCTCCGGCCTATTCAGCATGCTGCGTCCAGATAAGCGTTCCCTTCTACAAGACCCGTGCCCCCCCACCCGTTGAAAAGAGATCCCTCTTGCCCAGTTCTTTTCCTGGAATATGCATGAGACCGAAATCTTTCTCAGAATTGGAGATACAGTGTTGCAAAGAAAGCGCTCACACTTTAATGGGTTGAAAGTATGGATTTCTTTGTAGTTTTTTTTTGTACAAATTTTTAAAAAACCCATTTATGTTACGAAAAATCGATATTTTTTAGGTAGTTGAAATTATGACGGGGGTGCTCTGTGCCCCCCCGCTGGATCCGCCACTGATGAGTGACAATGATAGGGAGAATAAAAAAAGTTTAAAAATTCATCAATAATTTTTACACACAAAAAATATTATTTTCCCTTGCGTTCATACATAAGCTAACTCTATTTTTTAATCATATAAACCATTTGTGCATCTTTATAATCAGACTAAACTGGTTAAAAAGTAGCAAACCTTTTGGCCAATATCAGTTCCCACTTCTTGAGCAACACGTTTAGAAACAGTTATAGCAGCAACTCTTCTGGGCTAAAAGAAAGTAATAATTTCAAAAAATTATTACATGGGAGACACATATAAATTATTTTCCCTAAGGATAAACAAAATGTGTTAAGCATGGAAAATGAAACTTAAAAAGTCTTTCAAGACTTTGTGAAAGGTCTTGTTTTTGTGAAAACCTACTCATAATTTTGTGATTTTAAAATCAGTATTATTAAATTGGGTACTTTAGAGTAAAGTAGAGTCCTGCTTTTTGAGAAGGATCATATTTTGGTGAAATTGTAAAATTTATGAGAATAACAAGGTAAAATTTGATAAAACGAGGGTCTGTATTTAGAGTGAAATATTGTGAAGGTCCATACATTATAGAAAAAGTTCTCTATGAAGCTATGTTCTTTTATAGTTAAATTTTTAGCCATTCTAGACTTAATTTTCTTTTGTTTTTAAAGTTTAAAAATTATTTACTTGCTATTTTGACTTAAATTTTCACAAATTCACAGAAAATTTTTCACAAAATTTCTAAATTTTCACAAAATAGGTACCCGTTAAAAAAACCTAGAAAGACCCCAGGTAATGTAGTTTTGCCTCTTATTATTTTTAATAGCTTAAAAGGTATCGTTTAAAAAGTCTGTGTTTAAACAAAAATATAAATGATAAAACCATACTTGTGATACAGAGACAAAAAATTGGCGGAAAATAAAAAAAAATTCGATGGCACCTAAATTTTTCTTCATTTTAAGTAGGCTTTTACTTCCCGAGATCTAGGTTGGGTTTTTAAGGCGCATGACCCAAGACGGTATAACCCTAGATCTAGGATTCAATATGCTAGATTCATATTTTTTAGCTTAAATCTTAAAAAATTTTCATATTACTTCCATATTTTAAATTTTTGTTTTCAATTTTTCTTAAAATTTAGTATTAGGCCACACTAGCAGTCAGAGTTTTCAGTATAAAACGATAGGAAAATAAGAGTGGAATTTCAGTTTTGCAAATCGAATTGTCAGATTTTAATTTTGCTAAGTGAATTGGCGGATTTCCGCCAATTGGCGGAAGAATCACATGTAGGTAAAATACAAGGTGTTTTGAAGAGTTACTAGGTAGGAGAGACCCGGCAGGGATGGGACACCTTCAATAAATCTTATAATTAAAAGCGAAATTAGTTTTTGAGTGTTCCACCAGGTAAAGCACATAACTTCATACTTGTTGCTGTTCACTATTTTAGTTGTAACCTCCTACAAGTTTCTGAATGAAAAAGATGGTTTTACTATAACAAAAGTAACTAAGTATTACACTTAAAGGGTTTAAGCTACACTTCTTAGGGTTTTTTGTGGCTAAATGATCAAATGAATCCATATTTAGCAAATATTAAATATTGGGACAAGAATAGAAAAGGGGGAAAATATTTAAATACAATACCTGTGTAACTCCGATACATTTGTGCCTGGCAAATCCAGCCTCCAAAAGGTACTAAAAGAAATCAATCTCATTAGAATTCATAGGGGATCATCCAACAAACTCAGGCCTGGGCCAAAAATGGCGATAAAATAGTGAATTCTGGCAATCTATTAAAGTTGAATTGGTTAAAAATTTGAGACTGGTACCAATCTCGCCAAGGCAAAACAGACTAGAGGGTTGCAACAGAAAAGAGTGATCCTCCTGCTTCTCAGGCGAGTTTGCCCTACTTATGCGTTGGTAAGATTGGTACCATTCTGAAATTCTTACTGTAGAGTTGAACTGATTAAACGGCATTGGAAATAGGAAATTTCTCCAAAAATATTCCCCAGGCCCGGTCTCTTTGAATTTACCTACTTTTGTTTTAGAACACATTAAAATAAAAAAAATACCCAGGTAAAATCCTAGGAGAGCCCACACCCTTGGCGACAAACCGAGATAAAGCGCCAAACCAGAACAAGATGGCGCAATCTAGTGTATTAAAGTAGGGTTACCAAGATGGCGGAATTATCGCAATCTTTGACAAGGGATCTGCTAGGATCCAACCAACTACCAACTCTGGCTTGGACACCAAATTCACTCAATGTTTGGTAGGCTTAGAAAACTAATGTTAAAATAAAGTAAATCAGCAAAAATTAGTGGAACAGCTTTAGAAAGAGTCCTCCAGTTGCCATGTTTACCCACAGCTCAAAACCATTAAGATTTAGTTATTATTAATAGATCCTAAAATAAATATCTACAGAACAGCTTTAGAAAGAGTCCTCTGGTCCCCATGTTAAACCATAGCAACTTCATTTTAAGTGTTGCCAGCACAGCATAGATCTAATGGTATAATTGTATCAGTACTAACAATCATCGGCACAGCTTCAATAAGAGTCAACCAGCCGCCACGTTTACCCACAGCTCAAATTAGATCTATATGGTTGCGTGTCATCATTTTAGCTGTGGGTAAACATGGCGGCTGGAGGACTCTTTCTAAAGCTGTACCAAATTAATTGATGTTAGGCATTCTTTAATCTACGTTTGATCGATAACATTTTAGATCAATTCAACTTCCATTCAAACTCCAAATATGATTAACATTTAAAATGTCGTACTTGAGGTATTTGGGTTGATTTTCCGCATCCAGTCTCACCAAGAAAGATGACAGATTTGTTTCTCAGTACAACTTGAAGTATATCTTTCTTCGCTCGATAAATAGGGAGTCTTTCCCGCGCTTCTTTTAAGGAATCTGTCATTATTGCATGAGTATTGAATATCGTTCACTTTTATTACAATACACTTCAATTGAAAAGAATTAAAAATTAGGATATTTTGTGTCTTGTTTACATGAGGCTCGAGGTTTTGTTTTGATTTGGAAATTTTCAAACACACGTGGTTTGCGTTCAATTTTGTTGCCATTCCTTGTTTACACTTCTTTGTTGTTGCCAGTAAACTAGGATGAAGGATGAAGATTCTTGGCATCACTAGCGGCCTCACTGGGGTAATCAGAAACAGTGTCGATCACTGAGCTATAGAGTAAACTGGAGGGATATCAGAGCGTGGCGTCCTTATCACACACTTCTCATCGCATCCTTCCGCCAAGGGGGCAAAAGGCAAAATCTCCATAGGCTTACTATTGTCGAAAGGTATTTCTACAGGCATAGTTTTATAACTATAATGATTCATAACTAGAGAAAAAGCTTTATAGCATTGATTCAACGAGTTCTCTTTAAATTTTTTTATTAAAAACCATATAAGTAACTAAATATTAATTTTTTTCGTGAGAACTATTTATCGTACTTAGCTTACTTTTTTCCGGCGTCGCTCGCTCTTTTTGGCGATAATGACTGAACTTACTATCCGATTCGAAACGAGGAAATTCCATCCATCACTTTACAGTTCGAGCACCTCGGATAATTCTCGTAGTAATTAGTCTCAAAAGATGTTTTTACTATTTTATTTCTTACGTCAAAATTTATTTTCATCTGACCTTAATTGGTCTAAATTACATACACATTTCTTATTGCATATAAATACTTTCAAAATATGGTTAGGAAATGTTACTTAAAACTTTAATCAGGTATTTATAATTGCTTGAACTCAGTGCTTAAATTTTAATTTTTCCAAATCGAATATTTTTCCATCTTAGTTAACGAAGTAGACATAATTATAGAATTGCTTAGGTTTAAAAAACTATATTTTGAACTAATAATTATAAGATACCTACATTTAACGAGTACACAACAAAAATACTAGGCTCATTTTTCTGAAAAAAAGCTTCAAGGATTTAAGATATTTTTATATTTTACTTTTATTACAATTATAGGAGTAAAAGAACAGGAAATTCCAAATTTTCTACTTAAATTGTTCTTCGAAATAGCACTATCATTTTTTTTAAATGTTATAGATTAGTTTTCATTTCCTAAAACTTGAGACTAAGGAAAAACAATAAAAATCCATCAACTTAAAACCTATTTTTTTCATGCTGTATAAAAATCCCCAACCTTAAAATTTCTTGAAACTTCATATGAAGATATTCATTCATATTTTTCCATAAAAAGAAAAACTAAATTTTCTGAAAGACAAAATCCATCAATTCTTTAGAATTCATAAAATCAAACATTTCCAGGATATAAGGCCGTGTTCTATTTTTGCCCAGATGAAAATTAATTGGTCACTACCCTAATAGCACAGCTCACACAAAATTTGTCAAGGTTACGTAGCTTCAACTAGAAGTGAACGAAATTTGGCTGTATATGATAAAAATTGGACGAATTTTGAACGTCTGTGCTGTTTGGGTATAGTATTTTAATTTCCACTTCTACTTGAACTTTTATCTTTCTAGTAGCCGTCGTAAATCATGCTTTGCTGTGAACGCTGCATTATTGTTGTGTTTTCAAAAATTTTTATAATGTTTTCACCGATGATGTCCTCCACAGAGAGGGATGAAACGTTTGATACGAATAAAAATATAACACTGTATTATATCCCAGAAATGTTTGATTTTATGAATTCAATTAATAATTCCGGCAGTGAAAGCCTGAGTTTACATCAATTCTTTATTCAGAAAAATACTGTGTACTAGTGTAAATTTTTTTAAATACTTGTTCATAAAATAAACCCCTAAAAAATACTTGTTTCCTAATTTCATGATAATAAAGAGATCCATTTTTATAATAAACATAAATTTTTATTTCATAAAAAATATTTAAACAGAAACAATTTTTTAACTATAGGCGACTTTTAAAACATATTTAATTATTTGTTATACAAATTATCATGGCAAGTTTAATAATAAATCTAAAACAATCAAAATAGGCAAGATTTTTTAAGAATAGAAAGGTCACATATCAAGAATAATATAAGTTCACAAAATTTTGGAATCGGGAATAACTAAGACAACATAAAAAGCATTGCAGCACAGCAAAAACAATTGTTAGTTTGTAAAAAGGCTTGAAAATATATGCTCAGCCCTAGAAGAATATAATTACGGATTGATTTTTGTAATATCTGCAAAAACTCATAACAAAACATAGCATAGACAGTATAAAAATTGCACAATCATGACCAATTTAAAAAATTTCTTTAATCAAAAGATAGAAAATGACTTAAATGTTATGTCATCTAGAAAAAAGATAACTATATCATATACTATAAAAACCACAAAATTAGTTTGTTTAAATAAATAAAAAATTACATGTCTTCAAAGCCACTTAAGGATCTTAACTTTGCAGCCTGTCAGGATACTTGAACATTTATCCTTGAGCATTTATGATACTCCCAGCATCATCAACCAAAAAACATTTCAAATTGATGCCACATCACATGAAGTGGTCACCAAAGAAAAACATTTTTTAGTCTTGTGGGATGCACTTTCAGTCTTTATTCTGCTATTTTCACAATTTTATTGTTTTCTGCTTTTTTATGAAATCATATGTGAAGTGAATAGGTACTGTCGAACCAACGATAGTTAAAGGGATACGTAATGTTGTGCTTCAATATTTTTAATTTTATTTAAAATATACCGAGGTTAGAGGGAGTAAATGTATCTTCCTCTTTCAATCAACTGCCCCTCAGCTTCTCCCCCTCCGAGTATGTCAAAATCACGTTGTAACTATCGTTGGTTCGACAGTACATAGTAATTTCAATAAAAACATGGTCAATTATTACTTTCATTTTTCAAACACCAAGACACTTTATGATTGAATAGGCAATTAGGCATTTAAGCGGGATTAAGAGACTCCCTTATAACAGAAAAACACTTAACAGAAATTGGGCCGTGGTTAAACAGGAATTTACTTATACAGTCTGTCAGTATATAGTACAATTTTACTTTCTCCCTTCGAGTACTTATCGCCCCACACTTATTTATCGCCCACCTGGGGGCGATCGCCCCAAGGTTGGGAACCACTGTTCTAGACATTTTATGACTACTCGTGTTAGTCACAAAAAAAACCTAAACAAGAAGCATGTATCTTGTTTTGTTAGTTTCCAAATTTTTACACTACTTTAAGTAAGCAAAATTTTACATTTCTCATGGTGGATCAATGAAATGAAAAGCTAACTTATTCATAATAATAATAAGACGAATCCAAAATATGGACCAGTTATGCAAGATCTCCTGTGGCCATGGCTTGCCCCATAACAGACGTCCCTGGGCCTTGTACTTTTGGTACACCTTTGGATCATCCCCATTGTTCCAATATTTACATCTGAGGAACATCACCTTCGGACTAAGTGGGACGTAGACAAAAAAAATTAACTTTTGTAACCTTAAAGTAAATAAGGCACATTAATAATAGAATTAAGAACTTCTTTAGTAAAATATTAAAGCAAGAAATTGACTGGTATCTTCCTAGTTCAGCCAGTAAACTTAGAATTTAATTCAGTCATTTTAAAAATATGCATATAAAATACTCCAATTCCTTGGAAAATTAAAAACATCTAGGCTATCAAAAAAAATTTTGGTACTCACGTATTAACGCAACCAGGCCAAAATTCGCATAAATCGCCAAATTTGGCGACTTTACTTACGGCAACCCGACGTGGCCAAAATTCGCATAAATCGCCAAATTTGGCGCTCCAAGTAACGGCAACCCTACGTGTTACACGTGGCTCTTCGTAAAGAAAATATTATGCTTACTGATTAGATTGAAAGTCATGGGTATTTGGGATCTGCCTGCTACTGATAAAGATGCAGTTCATTTTTTTCAGGGATATGGGATTATACCAAACGAACGTACTTGTAAAAATTCTCATGAAATGAAACTTTATTTTGGAAAGCAAATCTTTTGGAAATGTAACGTTGAAGAGTGCAATCAACACTTCGGTGTGAGAACCGAAAATTGGTTTGAAGGTAGCCGAATTTCATTTGTGACAACGGTGCGCTTCATTTATTGTTGGTGTAAAGAGTTAACCTCGATTAAATTTTGTGCAGAAGAGATAGGAATTGCTGACAAAACTGTTATAGATTGGAATAATTACATGCGTGAGATATGTGCTGGGTGAGTGGAAAAGTTATTTTCTGACGTTTTTAAGAGTGTTTTATGAGGATAGTAATTTATTTTATTTTATAATGTACTTAACATGCGTTATATAGTCTGGTAATTCAAAACAATGAAGTGTTTAAAATGAAGTGAATTAATGTAATAACGTTCATGTTTGGTATCGTCGGTATCGTAATGTTTGCGTGGCGTAAGCGAATTGTTCGTAAAGGTACAAGGATATTTTAAAGGGTAAATACATTTTAATTTATATTGTGCTGTAAAATTATCCTGTTTTATACAATTGTATCATTGCTTAATTTATCTCATAACCTATAAGATGCCGGTAGTGTATTTTGGATATCCTTTTATTATAGTATTACCTAGTAGCATAGCTCATACCAAATATGTAAAGTTTACGTAACTGCAACTAGAAGTAAACAAAATTTCGCCCTATATGACTAAAATTCGACGAATCTTAAAAATTTGTGCTGCTTGGAATTAGTCGTAGAATTCGGTCAATTGAGTAAATAATACTTTGAAATTATGTTATAACAACCTTAATTTCTTCCCTATTTAAGTTTTAATTAGTTTTGTCTACGTTTTTAACTTTCCGCAGCTTTAAATTTGGCGCGTTTCGCTCTTGGCGACAGAAAAAAACTTGGCGCCAAAAACGCGCCAAGGCGCCAAGTTGGCCAAATTTCGCCAAGTTGGAGCCGACCTGGTTGCGGTAATACGTAAGTACCAAAATTTTTTTTTTCAAATTCATCTTTTCACTATTTAAATGGTACAACATATTATACATAAAGGAATATTCAGTTTTCTCTAAAGGCTTGGCGATATATTTGGCGCGAAAGACAAACAAACCCGAGAGGTATTGTGCTTCAGAATTTTAAAATACTAAACTAAAAAACTAAACTAAACTGAGTGCAGGCAAATATCGATGCACTTTAAGAAAATAATTCTATCACAAAAATTATTATGCTTTAAGAATATTAGAAGTTATACATCATACATTAAATTACACACATCCATTTATTTTGAACATTTTAAAAAACTGCATGAAATTCAAATGCCAAAATACAAAATAATCCACAAAATTTGTAAGTAAGGAATTTAATATTTATATAATATACAGCCTAAATCCGAATATACAAATATAACTATGAGTGAGATAATGATGAAAAAAATTCCGGACCTGTGGCCCGGTACTTACTGATGAAATTGTAGTTTTTCACAATTCTTACGAAGCTTTCCATACCAATTGCCGCCCCATATCCACAACAAGACTTCTCCCTTTTCATATAGTTAGTTTTATAACACTGTTAATTTCATTTATAGTTTAAAATAATTAATATTTGAATCAAGAACGACAAAACGCCATTGACTAACATTGCGCACTTCCAATGTTTTGCCCCCTAGAAGCAGACGATTTCGAGAACTGTATCCATACGCCCGGCATGATTTCAATAATGCTATGCAATAGGAAGAGCGCCCTCCAGTTTATATTATAGCTCAGTGGTGTCGATACAGAAAAGGAGGCACAGTACTTTTTGATATCACAGAAAAAGCATTTAAATTTAATGCAAACAAACAAACGAGCACCTGGACGACCTTCTGCGCATGGGTCAACTTTCGTGGATATCCATCATTTCAAAATGTCCTCTTTGAAATTTCCGACTTTTTTTACAAGTAATTTTGTCTGTAACGTAGAGAATTTTAAATTAGGTAAGTTATTTTATCGGCGCAAGTTCAGACTTGCGTATGCGCCAAGTTTTTAGCGTTAAAGATGACTAATATGGTAACCCTAACTCATGTTAAAAGAGTCATTTGGCTTCTAAATGTGCCGCTAAACAGCCAAAAATTGCCAAGCATACGCAACTCTGAACTTGCGCCTTAAGCTGCTTTTACATGGAGCCGGTTTTCTGCCTTGCCGACACTTATTTTCGGCCTGGCGACGTCTTGGCGATGGCTTGGCGCGAGAAAAAATCCCTAAGCCGAAAGCCGAAGACGAGCCGATTTGGTTGACTCTTTTTTGTGGTCACGTGAGTCCTACGGACCAATGGCTAGGCGTATTCACCCGGCATGCCGAAGCCGGTTTTCGGCTCGGCTCGGATGGACTTTTTTTCGGGGCCGAAAGAACGAATGGGTCACGTGATTGAAATCCACCAATTAAACGGAAGAGAACATCGTGCTGTTTTTGCCATCAACAATCGTCGTCCATTACTATTACTATGCGATGTTTAGAAACTTTTTTACGTAAAATTAAGGTTAATTTATTAATTATTATTCAAAGTAATAGAGTTAAAGCGATAAAAACGCGTTGGGGTATTATCGAATTACAAAAGGTTTTGTAGAATTGAATGTAAAAGTCATTTTACTAGCATAGTGAATCTGATTCTGTTCATTGCTTTATATATGTTTTTGAATATAGTTTTATAGTTATAGAAGTAAAATTCTTAAAGTACAATTACTTTAAAGTGAACTAAATATATTAAAATACCCTACTGCAAGTTCATACAACAAAACACTTAAAATACTTTCCCTAAAAACATCATCTTAAAGTTGTACTACCAGGGGTGATTAGATACAAAAACTTATAATCATTTATTTATTCCTCACTTTTTTATGTTGTGGTATATTAAGTTGTGTTATGCTTTGAATATGTTACTTGTTGTATGTAAATTTCAAAATCTAATAAAATATACATAGACAGCAAACAAAAGTACAAGAATTTAAGTGATGTTTCCCCGAAAGAAAGATATATATAAAAGAACTTGCTTTTATAGTGATGATGATTATTGTGTTAGATTCAGATTTAATTATTAAATTTATCCAATATCAAGATCTGGTAATTAGGGCCTGATTTAGAAAATTTTCAATATAAAAGGCACCCTGTGCAGCAAGGAGCTCCCATGTTATATTTTTTTTATGGAAACAGAATTCACAACACAATAAGTAAATGCGTAATGTTTCAAATTAACGTTTCTAAGATGTCCTATAAAACCATTTAGTTCGTGTTCTTACTTACCAATTTGTAGAAAAAAATATTGAAATGAATTCCAAAAATATGAAAAGTCAGTTTATTTATATACTTAGTTTTGTTATAGTTTTATGATACTGATAAGATTTTGGGGGTCCTTGGCCTAGGTTTTATGGTTAAAACGGGGCCTGCTGATGATATTCGTAGAACTATAATAATAGAACGATGAAGGCTCACTAGTCTGGAATACTTAAAAGAGGAATCTTCCAGACTAGTTTATTAACACCAAGACCATGGCCCTACAACCTACTGTTCTTGTTCTAATTAAAGAAATTACAAAACTTATAAATGTACGATTTATTCACCTGAAATATTTATCTTGGTCTTGAAAAATAAGTTACTTTTCCTCCAAGGGAGCGATGCCTGGGAGTCGATTTTACTTTACCAAATGAAGGAATTTGTTTTAGATATATTTAATATTAAAGTTTACAGTATCAAGACCTGATTAAATTCAAATACACTTCCTTCCAGTTTTGAAAAAATATTTTGCACAGTTGAGTACAATTGGTTAAAGTGGTCAGTAAATAAATTTTTATCTTGGTACTGCTGAATAATTAATAACCACTCAAAGAAACACGAGTATCATGATACCCTAGATTGTTATAAGAAGGTTCAACAGTATGATAAAAATTTAACTTGTTTGTAAATATAATTGTATTATCATTGCGATATTCAGCTTTACATCTTACTCGTTTGATCAGTTTCCCAACCTTTTTACCCTCGCAGAACTCTTGTGACCATGTTTACGTAATGTTAAATTTTTATGTTCATGTTAATTTTTATCCAAAAACGATATACTAGTTTTTACATAATATATAAATTAACATTCCTTTCTAACATGAAAAAGAACATGTTGGCATATTAGACAAAAGTTGATTTACAATTAAAACCACAGTATAATATATTAATTTTCTTACTAGGGGGACTTCTGTTCCTTTCTCAATATTTCTCACTAACTCAAATGAACTGCTTACGCAGAACCCTTTGGATTGCTTTGCTCACCCAGCTTGCTGAACTTAACTCGTCTTATGAAACAATGGGCAAAAGAAACAATTATAACAAACTTTTCAAATATTATGTCAGGTCCTCTCCATGGTCTTTTAAAAGTTTGAATATTTATTTTTTCTAACTTGTCAATAATTTAATTTTAAAAATTTTCCTTAAAAACATTTAGCACGTTTATTAATATCAATTGTTAATTATCATTCTGAAAGAGAATAGCCACCAATGAAACTTAAATTCAATATTGTACCTAGTAACTCATTAGTAAACCATACATGTGATTACTCTGACAATAAATTGGCTGAAAATGTTTTTAAAAATTTTATGGCACCTATATTTTCCTTCATTTTAAGTAGAGGGGGTACATTGGCTTCTACTTCCCAAGATCTACGATTCGAGATGCTAGCGTCATATTTTTTAGCTTAAATGTTAACTGCTTTTCATATAACTTCCAATAATTTTTTGATTTTACTTTGTATTTATTACTAAAAAACCTTCGCGGCCAAGAGTTTTTAGTAAAAAGAATAACTGAAAAATCAGAAAGTGGAATTTGAGTTTTGCAAATCGAATTGTCAGACTTTAATTTTGCAAAGCAAATTGGCGGATTTCCGCCAATTGGCGGAAGAATCACATGTATGGTAAACTTAGTGATTTAACGCTTATTTTCATTGCAACTGAGATCTAAAACAATACCTTTTAAAACATTTAAAATAAATGACAACCAACTATGCCACTCAATGTTTACAATTTATTTCGATTGTCAGACTTAAAGTTGTAAGTTTTAGACAAAACATTTGACATGTGAAATAGAATATTTGTAAGATTTTAGAATACTTTTATCAGTGTTTGAATTATATTTAACGTGGAAAGTATCTTAAAGTAGATTTTTAAAACTTGCTTCATCATAAAATATGGAGGTGAAACAAAGTTCTGGAGAGTTTGTGTTGTGTAGTATCCTGCTTACTTACCTTTTAGACATTTTTCTGTTTTCATTGGCTGCTGCAACATGACATTTGATTTTTAGGTATAGTTAGATTTAATAAGTGGCTTAAAAGCACCTTTTATTTAAAGGGGGAAATAGCAAGAACACAACCTCGAGGAAAAAAAGAATAGTTCAGATGTCAGTGGTTGTAGTATTTAATTTATGAATCACTATCAAACATCAAATGAATTAATTTTTATATTAATAGAGTTAATATTTCATTCTCAAGTATACATACATTATATTAATTCCAAGTGAATGATATTTAAAAATTTCCATTGTTTAATAAAAAAAAAATTACCAATTTGATATATAACCACAGTATCTCATAATCGAAGACCCTATAAATTTTGTTATTATAGATAGTTTTTGTCATGACAAAGAAAAATGGAGAAATAATTTCATAAGGGAAATATTTTTTGAGATATTAAAGTTATGATGAGGTTAGACTGAGGTTTCTCAATACTATAATTATATATTACTATAATTTGTCTTATAGTATTTAATACTATAGTTTGTATTATAATTATCATTGCAAATAAATTTCTTGTGCAACTACTAGGCAGCCTAAACAAAAGTACTTAAAATACTGTAAAATAATCGGTCACTGAGGTTGCATGATAAACGTTTTTGCTCCTGTTTCACCTGCCTATTCTATATAATTGGACTACGATAGTTTTCATTGGATTATTGAAGGGCATATTTGATAAGAACCCTTCTGATCAAGTGTTGCTGTATAACACAGTGCAACTAGGATAATTCAAAGATGAATAAACTATAAAAAAATTCAAGATATTCAAATATTGGATCAAAAAGTAAAAATTAACAGAAAAATGGCCTTTTAAAGCATGTGTGAAGAAATAGTTAAGAAATAAGAAATTTCCCAACTATCCCTAACCTTTTAAGTAAAGATGCTTGATTTATCCAAGTTGCACTGTATTTGAAAAGACACAATTTCCTAAGGAAAAATAAATTTATTTGTTGTAAAAAAATTAAATCAATAACACAAATCATTCAAAAGAAGTCCATAAATATAAAAATTAATCTTTTAATTTTTCTACTAAAATTACTTACAGGCTGTATGTTATACAAACTAAACAAAGTACAGTTTTTCATTGCTTTAGAGTATGTATATTAATTTAAAGGCAGGATATAATAAATATACTTAATTAAATAAAATATAAACACATGAATATATTGTTTAAAATTTCAATAAATAAAATCTTTAAGGATTTCCATCTTCGATAAACTGGCCTATAATAAAAAACCTGGGAAAATATATTAAATACAGACTTTAACTTACAGTAGATTCACTAAGTGGAAAATCAAAAAATAAAAAAAACTAAAAGGAATAAATTAGGTACATTAGTAATCCAACTAACTATTCCTGAGTTTGAAATAGTTCAGGTGTAGAGAACCCAGAGTATAAGAGTTTAACAATTTCTTAATTGATTGTTAGATAATTATAAAAATTGAAAAATATCATACTTGTTCATTTTAAACTAAATTCAATTATATGATATTGGTATAACATAAGATATAACTACAGTGATAAAATTGAAAATAATACCAAAAGAACTAATAACTACAAATTAGAACTTTACCTTAAAACTGAAAACACTTAACAAAGAATGTCCCACAAATGAATTACTGTTTTAAAATTTTGACATAATTAAGAAATATTTTTAGGTTTGTGGATAACTAACTCTCCCAGGAAATATCTGGTAATGGTTACACCTTTAATGCTTACTTTGCTCTACACTCTCAATGTTACTTTGTTTTGGAACAAAATTTAATGCAGCTAGATTAATTCAATTAGTTTCGGAAACAAATTCAACACTTTCGGTTAAGTTATATATTGTTCCAGAACAAAATAGCTTAACATTTTTTAGAATGGCAGGCAACACCCTTGAAAGTGTTGTGTAACTCCTCAAGGGTGATGTGTATCACCTCAGGAATTGCGGAAATATGATTTACACCAATCTTCAATAGGGGTACCCTAACCCTGAGGGGTTTGACATCACCTCCAAAAAGTTTGAAACCACTCCCATGAAATCTAATCTAGTCTACCACCCCGAGAAGTGTGAAAATGTACTTTCTGTTGGGATACCTGTCAAATTTACTTTCGTAACCATTAATATAAATAATTATAATCTTAATTTAATTATGAGATTGTTACTTAATTGCATTTTTAAAATTATGAACCCCTAACCCACTAGCTGCCAGTCATAGTGACATAGCAATGTAAAGGTTTTGAGAGGGGTAGTATTTGTGGTTTTATGGGGGATACCCCTTAGAATTTCCACAGTATAAGAACCTGAGAATAAATAGTTTTACAAATTTAAAAGGGATGTTAAATTTCATACTCATTTTTTAGATATTGCTTTACTTACATGCATTAACAACCAGTGTTTTTATGAAGACTGGGAAGAAAATGTTCTTGCATTATTATCTTGCATATTAATCAATGGACTTGATCTTGTTAGGAAAAATCTGTTGAAGAAAAGAATAAGCAATAATATAAAAAGAATTGAAAAATGTCATAGCCAAACAAACTTCAGATGGCGATAATTTCTTCAGTAGGGGAATAATTTTGCTTATTTTCAAATATTTCATAATAAATATTTAGTTTTGGGATGAGAAATATTGGCCTCTTAAATGTGGCTGAAACAATGATATCGGGAAAAAATTTTGGGTATGTTTTGTCTACTATAAGCACTAGTCAATGGTTGTAATTGTACAAGTACCTTTCCAGAATTGTTAAAAATATAAAAAAAACATCGGTGTAATGGTGAAGTTGTTTTTGGCAATTATTTTGATGACAATGATTGGGTTGCCGGCTTAATGTAAGTACTTACTTGCATTGAAAATCATACTTTAGTATATAAAATTTACATGCACAGTACAAAATGTAAATAGAAGTTTTAATTTTTTATGAAATTAAAACACAAAACATTAAGCAAGGAAAATTACCAGATTTGTTAGTCTGAGTAAATTTGTTATGGCCAATACCATCAACTAACAAGAACTTTCTCCTGACTCAAGGAAAATTATTTACAATAACAAGAAACTATTCGAAAGTGAAAGTAGGAGACAGGTTGAGGGTTTGATCCTAACGGACATATACACAAACACTTAAAATCTTGTTCAGCTTTATGAAATCTCTAGCTACATACTCCTATTTGTTATTAAATTACCCAAAGAATTTATTTTTTTCCCAATTTATTAAAGAATTAAATTGGTTTATGATAGTTTTACATAACTACTTATTACATAATATGGAAAAAGAAATAGACGGCGACAGTAACTAATTAATAACAGTTGATTGGGGAAAAATTAGAAAAGAACTGAAAGATTTGCCTTATCCACCACCTCCTAGTTCTTCGTTGGGGCTGTTGCTGTTGTTTGCGGGCAAGAAGAAGGTGAAGCAAACATCTAACAAGGAACTGTTGACCTGTTAAGTAGAAATATTGTGTATACAGGAATGGAAATATGAGTACAAGTGAGATAACCAATAAATGTGTACAGCTGTGCATATATTTCCCCCTTGTTTAAAATCTTGTTAAACTACTTTAATTAAAAGACTGAACAGATGTTTCTTCTAACAATTTAATTTACACCTAACACAAGTTAATTATAAAAAAGGAAGTATAATTCAAAAGCTTTTATACTGGGATGTCATGTGTACTAATTCAGTATTCTCCCACAATTTCATTTATTAAATAGAAAAGTATTGGAAAAGTGCGATAGAAGTCAACAGAATGTGGAGCGGTGAACCTGTGGTTGTTGCGATTTTTGTTGTTCTCTTCTCAAAATTATGATGTAACCATTTCAGCTGTATTATTAAATTTTGTTTTATTAATATTGTAGGTGTCAACTATATTTTTTTCCAAAGTTTTACTTTTCAGTATCTGAAACTAAATATGTAATTAAATTAGTCATTAAAGCAACAAATTATCTGCCCGTAAAATATGTGAGGATATTTGGTAAAAGCAACTAGGATGCAACAAAATTAATAGCCGAGCATAAAATAACCTATTGAACAAGCCATGCCACCCCATGAAACGGAACAAGTTTAGACAATCACCTGAATCGGGACATCACCCTTGATATCAATATCACAACTAATTCAATGAAAAACTGTATACACCGCAGCTGATTCCAGGGGTTAAGTTGTCCATATACTCTATTCCAATTACAGCTCTGCTATACACTGAGAAATATCAATTTCAAGTCAATAGATAAATTAGTGGGTATTTTTAACATGAACTGAACAGGGGGATTAACTTACAGAAAAAAAGTAAGTTTACGATTAAAAGCAATCGCGAGAACAAGTGCATTTCTAGTTTGATGATAAAATAGCTTTCAATCATTATCAAGGAAAATACATTTCAAAACAAGTTAAAGCTTTATTATATCTTAAAGTAAATCTGTTACCTCATACCTTTAGGAAGTACTATCTATCTGTACTATACGGAAAATAATCAGATTGGATTAAAATGAAGAAATGCAATTTATTTTTAGCATAATCATTAGACCTATACCTTGACTTGTAATGCGAAAATTAAATACAGAAGAAAAGCAGTATTTAGATCAAAAGCAATCGCGAGAGCAAGTGCTTTCTTAGCTTTAAATTACAAATCTTTTGCCACCATTATCAATAGAAACACACTTCAAATCGAGAGAAAAGAAAATTGCACTTACTGTTGCACGTCGGCCATGTTTTGATTGAGCCTCGCGTTTCGGCTCGGCACAAGTAGAAGTTTTTTCTCGGCCGGCGCGTTTTTTCGTCCTGAATGCGCGCGACTGCACACCGACTGCAGCGCTCGTTGGTTGGCAGAATTAATCCCTTTTTGGTTGCCAAAAGGTACCTACGTCAATCCAAGACCGAAAACCGGTGCGCCGGCTGGCCGAAATTCGTCTTCATCTAAAAGCACCTTTATTATGTTTCACTGGAAGAACTCGGATCGAGGATAAAATGTTCGAGGAGAAGAACCTCGAACGTTTGATCCTCGATCCGAGTTCTTCCAGTGAAATTACTTACAGCGCCCCTAAAGGCGAAATAATGTTAAAAAATTTAATTTAAAACTAAAAGACAGAGCAAAAACTTCAATGAGAGTATTGTTTCCAACGTTATGAAGAACTCACTGAAAAAAGTTTCATGAAAATATCGTGAATATTCGCGGAGATATTAGGTCATCCCGAAAGTTTTGTCGCTCTTGGGAGCATCTGTATACAATGTATTTTTTGGTACTTTTCCATTACGGTAAACCAGTAAAGTACATCTACTCAAGGTTAATAGAGTACTACAGGTTGGCTCATAAAATGTAAACAAAGCGAGGTCGTTACGTCACAACATACCGGAAGTTGGTCTCCCAATGTTAATCCTATGAGAAACTAAGCATAAAAACAGACGAAAATAACTAACTTCTACTAATTTAATTTGTCTTTTGGCGCTTGTTACTGATAGATGATAGTTCAAAATAATTTTTAAAAATGAAATAATATATATAACATATAACTAGATTAATTTAGTTTTTATAGGGTTTTAATTTTTACTAATATCCATTTATTCACAGTGGGAAAATCTCATTCACGGCTGTTATCTAAGCATTGTTGAAATAACTATTGACTGTTTGAATTAGTTAAGATTATAAATTTTAAAATTTATCATTTCTGTCACATTTTTCATGCATAATATCATATTATTTTACCTTTAATAAATAGATTGGTTTAGTCTAAATTACTACTTAATTCAATTTTCCTACATTATATTTTAGTTTCTTATCGAGCTATCATTTCAAGTTCAGTATTCATATGATAGATAGAATATTAAAATTTTTTAATCACATTTCTATTAGAAAATCAAAATAGTATAAATAAGAAGTTTACTATCCAGCATTTTATATGTATAACATATTTTTCATGACTTTATCAACTTGAGTATACATCTTCACTTATAAAATTTTCTTTTTATAGTTTATATCTTTAATTATCTAGATTTCCAAAGAAGAAATATTGCATATATGGAAAAAACACAATGTTATAAACATATTGGAACTATACATTCATTATTTTTAATACAGATAAAATTCCATTTAGACAATTTAAAGTGCCTTACTAACCTTAATAAGTAGGGGGATATTTTTTATTAGCTCAAATCTTAAAAATTTGATTTTTAATTGCTTTTTATAACTTGATGAAATTTAGGTCTATAGGTACAACCTGAGACCGCACACCAAGATCCGTTACCTTTTGGCATTTTTAAATAATTCGTTTTACAATTAATAAAGCATTTTATAAGAAAACAATATGAAATGAAAAAATAACTATTAATTTGTTTAGAAAATTTGCAAACGATTATTGTGAAATTCACGATATTCCAAAGATGAAACTTATGGTAATTTAGACTAAACCAATCTATTTATTAAAGGTAAAATAATATGATATTATGCATAAAAAATGTGACAGAAATGATAAATTTTAAAATTTATAATCTTAACTAATTCAAACAGTCAATAGTTATTTCAACAATGCTTAGATAACAGCCGTGAATGAGATTTTCCCACTGTGAATAAATGGATATTAGTAAAAATTAAAACCCTATAAAAACTAAATTAATCTAGTTATATCTATTATTTCATTTTTAAAAATTATTTTGAACTATCATCTATCAGTAACAAGCGCCAAAAGACAAATTAAATTAGTAGAAGTTAGTTATTTTCGTCGGTTTTTATGCACAGTTTCTCATAGGATTAACATTGGGAGACCAACTTCGGGTATGTTGTGACGTAGGGATATTTTATGAGCCAACCTTTAGTACTCTATTAACCTTGACATCTACTTCTATCTACAGCCAATTTGGCTAATTTTGGCTCTTTTTTGTTGGCTCTAATTTCCAGCTTTCCTAGTTTCTACGATTAATAAGATTTTGTTTACTTCAAGTTGCCATTAATTGAAAACTTTCAAAATTAAAATTCAATGGAATTTAACTTTAACTTTAAGTCCTATTAAGATTGTACGGAAGATCTTATTAATTTCATAAATTGAAACTAATTTTATACTAATTTTGTAGAGCAGCGGTAGAATTTCCAGTGATCTAGATTCATGCAAATGATCATCCGGATCTTTCCTAATAGAGGGTTAGGAGTAGCAATCCAGCAATTTAATATGGATGATTGTGATCAAACCCTCCAGATGCTTCAGAAAAAATTTAAATCTAAGTTATGTTTTCCACACTTGTTAAAAAATACTTAAAACTTTAATTGTTTTAGGGAAGTAGCCAGTTAGTTTTAATTTAAAAATCTTAACTTAAGGAAAAATGCAAATGAAAAGAGATGAAGTAACATGTTATCATAGATTTAAGGAAATCCCAGTTGGCATTTTCACACATCCCAACGGTTTGGTCCTGACGAGCTTAGTGCGCATGCGTGTGGACTTATTTTAGCTGGTTTTTTTAGAAATTTTAATAAAACAATAAATCGGGGATCGAACCCACGACCTACCGCATGCTAAGCACGCACTCTACCACTCCACCAGCGGGGATTCATTAATGATAACAATTATCCGAAGAAGATCCTTTTTTTCTCCCCGAGCATGCGCACTAAGCTCGTCAGGACCGAACCGTTGGGATGTGCGAATATGCTCCCAGTTGTCGAACAGTCCCCAAAATTACAGTGGCTAGAAGGGGATAGTGTGTCGTTCGCCAATACCAGCAATGCTAAAATTTTTCTCCTTGTTTCACTCCTCCGCTTGGTGTCGCTGCTGTTAGACGTGCATATAGGCGCCTGCGCATTGCGACTTTCAGCACCAAGCCGGCCAAAGCCATGGTTACGGCGTAAACAATAACATAGCCGCTGAGAATGAGAGTCGCAATGCGCAGGCGCCTATATGCACGTCTAACAGCAGCGACACCAAGCGGAGGAGTAATTTTTTTTTCAGTTTTCATCTTCGAACGACACACTATCCCCTTCTAGCCACTGTACCAAAATCAAGCTAAGATGCCAACTTGACCGTAGATAAAGTTACAGTTTATATTGGTATCACATAATGGAAAAGTGTCAAAAATATCTTATATACAGATGCTCCCAAGAGCGACAAAACTTTCGGGATGACCTAATATTAACAAGTGAAAATAGCACTTTTTCAAGTCTCAAAAAGACAAAAAATTTGACTATGAAAAACTGCACAATAACATTGAAAAATTTGCCAAGTTTACGAACTTTTTCTTTTTATGAACTTTTGCTATTTTCACACATGCTAACATCTCTCGCGAGTATTTTCGATATTTTCATGAAATTCTTTTCAGTGAGTTTTTCACAACGTTGACAACAATACCCTTACTGAGGTTTTGCTCTATCTCCTTTGGTTTTTAAATAATTTTTTAAACCTTTTTAATTCACCGCTAGGGACGCTGTAAGTCATTTCAATGGATTCTCCAGGGTCACTTACCTGTGGACCTTACTACTGGTCACCAGACCTTACATCCCTAACCCTAGGACACGTTGGCTCCAAATAAAAGCTGCGAAACGGACTTTTGAAACACCCTTTTAAAAGGCCTCGATATTCATTTAAAAGATGCTACGAAAAATTATTTCATTATCCATTTATTAAATTGACCTATGAATAACTGAAATGAACACAAAATAGTTCTAAAATTACAGGCAGGTGCATATTTCTCACAAAAAAACAGGAGCAAACTGGAAACAAAATGGAACAATGGAAAAAAAAACAATGAAAAAAATAGCGGAAAATTTTCCGAAAAAACAAAGTGGAAAATTTTCCGCGGAAATTTTTCCGACTCACATCCCTAATTATACTGCTCACTGTTTAGCAGCCGTTAAAGTCAGCGGTACAAGAATAGGAGAGTCAATAGGTTTTTTAATAACGTTTTCGGATTCAGCGGCATGGTCGACAGCATAATAAGGAACTTGCATGATTTTTTAAAAATTTTTTTAATCTATTCTTCACGCAAAAATAAGCCACTACACAAAATTTGAGGCCGATTGAGAAATTTTTCGATTGCAAAAAAATTTATCAAAAATCGACTCTTTCACAAGACAGACTTCGCCTAAAATGTTTGCCTTGGAACTTTGACCGTCACCAGAACTGTCTAGCTAGAACAGTGGTTCCCAAAGTGGGTTCCGCGGAGCCCTGGGGTTCCACGAAAAAATTTAGGGGTTCCATGTGAGTAACTTTATTTCATTAAAAAAATAAGATAGACAGTGCCACCTCTCCCTTGGACCCAAAAAGATTCTCAAAATGAGTTAAAACCCTACTTTTACCAGTCGAATCTCAAAATTTTTCTGGGGGAAGGCCCTCAGACCCCCTCCCGCAGTACCCCAAGGGGATCTTGCGTGATACTTTTTGGAAAATCGCCTACTTTTTGACATAAGGTAAAGGTAATTGTCTGGAAAAGTGTCCCCCTTGTGCTGGATTCACGCCTGGTTTCATTTAGTATCAGATATTAAGTTTTGAAAAGTCGTTGATAAAAAATATTCAGGGTTCCGCGATCATCGACAACAAATTTGGGGGTTCCACGGCCAAAACAATTTGGGAACTACTGGTCTAAAAGGTAAATATTTCAATGTTTATCAAAACACTCATATCGGACACTTCAGAAAAAAGAACTCATCAACTAAATTAAAACATAGAAATTCAATTTTGATTGCAATTTGGCCCGATGGAATTCTACGTCTTTGTGCATGCAAAACACACTTGGCGTTTTCAGTCACGTGTTTTTTTCTAGACTGTTAAATTAAAATATTTAATTACTTGTACACTTTTTTGAAAATTGACTAAATATTTCATTTTACCACACTAAAAACCATACGGAACCCTTGAATGTTAATGAAAATCTGACACATGCAAGTTCCTTTTAATTTTAAGCCACCAGGTAGTTCTTATAAACCATAATTTATAAGACATATTGTATTATGGTTATTTTTAATTTTGGAATAAAATCAGATGCCATTAAAATAATATTAACATTTTATTAAAACCAGCAAAACAATTTTAATTCAGGTACATGTATTAAAATCAGCACTTTCCATCATCATGTAGTTGTTCAATGTTTTGTATTAAACATTTCTGAAAAATAAACATAACTTATGAAATATGTATGTGAACAATTAATGTAACTTAATTAACTAGTGAAATAAACTGTTAATAAATTATTTAGTTAAGCTAAGTTATATCAATGTGTATCAAAAGATCATAGAATTTGTTTAACTTTGTAAAACCTTACCTTAAGAAATTAAATTTTTATCGAATTTGACGACTTGCTGCAAATTTAGTCATTTTCATTTTTTTACTTTAAGTTGGTTATAAACTTGCATAGGTTCAGAGGGAAGAAATTAATCTCTTTCAGTATTAATACTTTTTATTACTTCCTATTCAAGGGCGTATTAAGGAGGCGGGGGGGAGCCTTGAAATTCGAACTACGTATACAAAAACAAGTTAAACCCCTGTTTTTTAAGTTGAATTTCCAAAACATTTTGTGGGAGGACCCCCAGGCTCCAGCCCTTTTTGTTCTTGGGACTTAATTGTTCACATTTTACTTCTGAAGTCAATTAAAATGAAAATAATACCTAAAAATACAAACCCAAAATTCGGGCTAGAGACCCAAAATTAGTTAAAAGATAGTTTTTAGAGTATTTTATTCTAAACGTATCTAGGTGTCGAACTTAGAACTAAATTATTTACACCTCTTCTAATATTAAGTTGTTTAAGACGCAAATTTTTATCTAAAAGGAATTAAAAAGTTTCATGAAACTTATTAAATATTTTTGGGAGGGACTGAGTAACTATTTTGGGCCCCTCGAAATAAATTCCATATACACGCCACTGTTTCTATGTAATGAAAATTAGAAATTACTTGATTTTTCTGAGACAATTTTAAATAATTTAATTTTAACTTATAAGGTAGTACTTACAACTAAATGCTGGATATTTTGGCACGTGTCTTCGCCGTGTCTGTAGGCACAATCAGGCTATAAAGGATTTTTAAAGAGTCATTTGTATGGTTCTCATTCAGACTGAATTCAGATTATCGTTAAAATAGTTTTAATACACCATTATAACGGGGTAAGTCGGATCACTTTTGAAAAAAGTTTTTTAAACCATCATAGCTCCGGTTGTGAGTTAGTAAAATCAGGCTAAATTCTGACTTATTTTACACATTGTTTAGAAGTTGCTTCATCCATCAAAAATTATTTTGCAATAATACTTTGGGTCTACCACGGTTTTGAAGTTGACTACAAAAAAGGTCACAAAAACTTGGCTGTCAAAACTTTGCTTGTTACACCAAAAAAATAACTTTCTCTTCTCAATTTTCGGTATGCCTCTTGTACTCCCGATACTTGAATACTGATAGGTTGAAAACGTATTGGATTGAAGTACGTCACAATTTGGCATCTCTTTTCTAAAGTCAAACTTTGAAATTAAAAAAATAAATAATCATTGGATTTAAAAAAAAATTTGAGCCAATATTCCTATCTAGGATAGCTCTATCGAATAAAAAATAAATGCGGGAATTGCCTATTAATACACATGACAATAGAAAAACGCCTTAGAATTGAGCCACAAGAAACTTACCCCATAGTAAGACTTAACTCCACTTACGAACCCTTTATATCTCTTAAGCTAGAATAAAAGAACATAAAAAATTGAATTACGGATACAAGAGAAATCTGGTCTAAATTCAAAAATCATTTACCATCTAGAAGGGTTTTGAATGAATAAATGTTAAATTGATACATGCAGAAAATACAATTTTTTACACATTAATTTCTTTTTTATCGAGGGATGTTATTGTTATCCATTAAAACCTAACAGACGAATTCTGTCACGGATGCTCTTTTACTTCATTGTTTTTTTTCTCCGAAAATCATGCGACTACAATAATTATTTTCTAAATTTAGAACTGAGCTTCAGAAGCAAATATTGATTCACATGAGACGATAAAGCTGAATTCAACATTAAAACTAGAAGTTATATTGAACGAAAACAATGAAACGATGGATAAATGAGAATGGATGTTGTCGAAGGTAGTCAACATCTTTTTTTATATTAAATTAAAAAAAACTTTGATTCATTTCGAGGGAAAAAGTTTTCATAAAAATTTATATATAATCGATACAAAATTAAAAAAAACTATGATTAAATTAAGATAACATTGTAAAATAAATTAGCAATTACCTACCTGGTGAAATTTAACCGGTAAAAATAAAAATTTAGTGGAATAAATGTAACTAATTAATATATAACTAATGTAACTAATTTATATATAATCGATACAAAATAAAAAAAAACTATGATTAAATTAAGATAACATTGTAAAATAAATTAGCAATTACCTACCTGGTGAAATTTAACCGGTAAAAATAAAAATTTAGTGGAATAAATGTAACTAATTAATATATAACTAATGTAACTAATTTATATATAATCGATACAAAATAAAAAAAACTATGATTAAATTAAGATAACATTGTAAAATAAATTAGCAATTACCTACCTGGTGAAATTTAACCGGTAAAAATAAAAATTTAGTGGAATAAATGTAACTAAAATAACATAATATTTTATTTTAGGGTGATAATCTTTAATAATTGAATTCTCAGTGAGACAAAGTTATCAACAAAATATTCTTTTAGACTTAAAATATAAATATTTGTTGTGTGTATCATTTCAAAAATTATTATTTTTAAACGAATTTAAAATTGGTAAACATGTAACTCAACGTGCAAAGTATTTTTTAACTTAAAATATTTGTTTTTTTTTTCAAAAGTTTTTGTTTCCTGGATTCTTTTTGTTTTTAATCATTTCAGGCTGTGCCATTTTTCAAGATTCATTCAATTTTTGAGGCCCCACATAAATATTCGCTCAATTTAAAAGCAAACGGGTGCTACTTTACATAAAATTAATTGAATAGGTTTAACAAACAGTTTACAAGTTTTTTAAGCTAAAGCGGGCAATTGTTAGTGTAAAGCGACTCCCCATATACTCAGGCTCCCCCTGAAACAATAAGTCAATGAGACTAAATTAAGTTTTGGAAATTCACCTGTTCATCAGTTGACAAAGTACAGTATCCCTTTTGCAGAACTTCAACCGGAGACTTCCCTTCTTGAGGATTTAATGATAACAGTTCAAGGTTCACGTCCAGATCCTGTGAAAAAAATCACAGTAAAAAAATCAATAATATTTAAAATTGTAGTAAAACAAGGAGAATATTCAGTTTGGGTGGTACAAAATAAATTTTCGTACTTAAAGGGGATTGTACCGGGATTTCACTGTAATAAGAAAAAAGTAACTATAGTTACCTCACCTTTTCAGGCGTTTCCATTATGCATTTTCCCAAAAGTGCAGACTCTGGTTTCCCTGAGAAAATTTACAATGCAGAGTAAGAGAAGAGAAAACTAAATTTAAATTATACCTTTTTACAAGGGTTTTTATGAAATGTTTTACTTTTAAATAATCAAAATTGTGTGATAGCAACACTCCTTAAATACCACAACTTCACATCATACTATCTTAAAAATGTAACTTTGATTCATACCTATGTATTGACAAACTAAGATCTTGTCACATTGGAAAAAGAAGCTTTGATTAAGTGCATTTTTAACAGATTTATAATCTGATGCGGATGAAAGGGCTATCAGAGAAATTAAAATCAATAGCTTCATTTCCTTCCGTGCCTGAAAGACAAGTCAATTAGTATAAGATGAATAAATATTACAGAAAAGGTTTTACCTTAAACTAATTAAAGAACGGCTTTTTCCAATCCTTTTACATAAAAATTTTGTTAGGAACAACCTACAGTGTAATTTTTAGGAAAAGCAGTTTTAGTTTTTTTTAAAAAACTTCGAAACTTTAGAATTTAATTGCTCCAAAAATAATTCGAAATTCAAAAAAAGGGTGACAAGGTGCACAACTTCATACCTAAGAGTATGTGTCTGCAAAAAATCATGTTTCTGCTGTAAATAGATTTTGCTGGGAGCGAACTCACAGCAGAAAAAATAATTTTCGACTTTGACATTAAATAACTCCAGAACTAATTATATAATTAATTAGGTTTGGGAACTGAAATGACCATCATGCATTTGTGTACCAATGGTCAAAATTTCATAATGTTCCTTCACATAGTGTTTGCGAAGTGATAGTTTAAAGTGTTCAAAAATAAAATTTTTTGAAACAGCGGCGGCGGCGACTGTTACTTTTTTTTGAAATAGAGAGAAAGACAATTTTTGTATAACAATAAGGCTAAGCGCCCACTAGAGACTTTTGTCACGGCGACAGAGACAAAATTATCACCCTGGCTATTGCAAGAAGCAAGAGCTCACGCATAGGCGACGAGTCACTTGGCTCATTGCCAAGAATCTCCCCATTGAAATACATTGCTCTCGAGTAACTAGTGTTATAAGTCGCCGCGACAAAATTTCACCCTGGCTATTGCAAGAAGCTAGAGAGCGTGCATAGGCGACGAGACACTTGGCCGGTTGCCAAGAGTCATCTCCATAGACATGCATTGCTTTCGAGTGACCTAGTGTTTACAGTCACCGTGACAGAAGTATCTAGTGCGTGCTTAGCCTAACAGTTAAGTTATTTCGGCAAAAAAGATTTTAAAAATTTCTAATTTTTGAAAGGAGAAATTAAAATCTGTTTGCTTGAAAACTAAACAATAAGCAAGGAAATTAGTAAAGTAATGAAAATTTATAAACCCGATTTAAAAATTTAACTGAATCGGACACGCCTAAAAAAGATGTATTTGGTATACTACTTACTACCTAACTTTTGACAAAAAGAAGCTTGTTTTTCGGTTGATAAAGGATTTTTATAGTATCTCTTTATTACAAGATTTAGTGGTTCACCTGACATTTTTGATTGCACTTGTCTTACAATAAAAATCATCCGAGTAAGCATCAGTTTTTTTTCTGTCCGCTCAAGTCATTAGATCTATTTTACCCCACAACAACGTATTTCAATGGCACGTAATTTTATGTGTGCTCTAAACCTAATTAAAAACATAAAATAAGTCATGTTCCAGAAAACCCTTTTGTGAAAAAATATTTACAAATGATACAAATGCTGAGAGAACAAGAAATGACATATTTACCAAGGGTCGACCCAGGTAAGCGGAAAATTTGTGAAGGGTATGAGTCAGTTTTTAGATGGACACAGTAGCTGATCCAAGATGGTTGCATAGAGGCACGTGCCCCAAGAAGGGTTAATATTTAGTAGATAAAATGACATCTGAAGATAATTTCTAAAAAATTTCATAATTTTGAAACTTTTGAATGCTTTAATGCAGGGGTTCTCAACCTTTTTGACTCCGCTACCCCCTTTTCAGGGAAAATATTTTGGCGACCCCCTCAGACCTAAAATGTTAAGGCACTTCGTCTCTCTCCCAACTCATATGATCTCATCTTGAAGCCTTGACTGAACAATTCAAAGATTTTTAATGATTTTATTACCCCGTTATGAGCAAGCTGTTCAAAAGGCTTAATTAAGTGTTCATCTGCATGATGATTTAATAGTGTTGATGATTTGTGTTGACAAATTCTGGATAAGTGGTAAAAAAGAATATCCAGAACTATTCAAAGCAGCGATAAGGGTATTAATACCATTTGCAACATCTTACAGGTGTGAACAAGGGTTCTCTAAAATTGTGCACTTAAAATAAAAGGCAAGAAATCGTTTGACACTTGAAAACGACATCCTCCTATGTGTTACTACATTAATCCGGACATACTTATTAATGGAAGTCCGGACATAAGACAGGTTCAAATTTCTCATTAATTTAATTGTTAAGATCTATAAGTTTTGAAAATTGTTGTGTCGGTATAAAAAATAACTGTAAATATGACTGTTTTTAACTTTTGTCTCGCGACCCCACAGGGGGTCGCGACCCACCGAATGAGAATCCCTGCAGTTTAATGTGTAGCCTTTAGGGCCAAAAAAGGTGCATTTTCAGAAACATCGCAGTGTCTCCTGCTTAAGATGCATTAGGCCATTCATTGCAACTCGTATTTACAGACACAAATTTTCTTAAAATTTATGTTGAAGTTGCAATCCATGGGTTGTCTTTTCATCATCACACAAATTGAAACAGTGTAATCCATTTCTTCTTCGCAATTCTTTCTTCTCGATAAAAACCGCGGCAGAAAAAGGTATGGGAATATTGCTTCTTTATGTTAGCACACTAGATGTAAAAAATACCTATTACGCATACATGCGTAAAATGAAATGCTGATCAAATTTTTTTTTCGGATTACGTCATATTTTTTTTTGAAAAGTTCATACAGGGTATCTTTCTGTACAGAGTTTGGGCGAACTTGTTGAAACATCTTGCATTTCTAAGCCCTGCTTAAAGAGCATGAACTAACAGGTCATCCCCATGCATGAACAGCCTGAGTTAACAGATCTTAAGATAAAGATTAAGCTCTTTGATTAATATTTGTATGATTTTTGCGAGTCACCTTTATTAAATCACATGATTCACATGCCTGAAAAAAATACTTTCAGTTAATGTCTAGAGTTTTTTCCTATATTTTTAGATATACTGATTAAATTACTTACTGATACTAACTTTATAATTTATTAAACAAAAACTTACTGAAACGATCAAAATTTGGTACTTCAGTGGTTTTTTACAGTGGTTGTATTTGATAATTCGATATTAGATTATAGATTGTGAAGTTAATAACTATTTCTCAAAACTCAATAGGGAAATAAATTTCTGGAAAATATTCCTTACTTGTAATTTTCTTCCCTTTGTAATTTACGATAATCAAGCGCATAATCCCTCTGGAAGATCTTGTGACATTTTTCAATTAAAATTATTGCGAAAATGTAATTACCACTGATATAAGAAAAATGAAATGAAGGACTATTATGATTGGAACGTGTTACACTTCTTCATTAATATTAATTGAAAATCTGGTAATTAAAAACGCTTCGAAACTTCAAAAGTGGAAAATAATCATTTCTGAAATAAAATGAGCAAGGATAATTTAAGAGATTTTATACTCGCTGGTTTTGGAAAATAAAACAGTTATTTTCAACATTTAATTAGGCGGGTTTGCTTCGAAGACTAAAGATTAATGCTTTTCTTTTTATGAACTTTGCCACGGATGCAAAAGGAAAAATATATGAAAAAAATTATTTTCCACCATACGGAAATTAAGCACAGTAAGAACCTACTCTTTTATTTATTGAAGGGATACAATATTTCGCGTAATATTCTTAGTTAAACGGGAGTAAACAAAATTAGCATAGCAAGAAGTACGTTGAGTATTGATGAAGAATATTAATTTAGGTTTTTCAGCGAAACAAAAGCCTGTAGTTATTAATTAGAACCGTTGAAAAGTTTCATTTTAAAACAGAATCCTTTATGGTACGAGTAAAAAATAATGAAACTTTTCATTAGTTAGAACAGGAAAGCTGTAAATTGAGGACGTTGAATGGAATGTAAGAAGTAAGCTAGCGAATAATGGCAAATAAGAATTCCCGAAAGGAATTAGAGGATTTTCATGGGCAGTCCCCCTAAAAGTATTTCCCCTAAAGAGTATCCCCTCAAAAAAATTCTAAGTGGGATATAGGGTATACAGGGTGATTCAGAAATAATCATCAATAATATGGGGGGAGGTAGAGGGGCCCTAGACAAGCATATTTCGAATAGGGATGGTGGGGCGCAGCCTTACCGTTAAAGAGCTAGGACCTAAATGTAGTGCGAGCGCGCTTCAAAAGGGCGTTTTTAGAAGGCCCGTGTGACGAAACAAAACCTAATAAAATAAAAAAAATCTATTGCATGAGATAAGGAAGTATCCCTACTACTTTGACCATGAATTCGATAGAATTTGAACCACTTTCTAAACCGTGGAGTGAGTTTCAAAAGTGCAATATTAATATTTTAGTCAAAGAATGGAATTCCCTTAATGGTATTTAGAAAAATGATGATCGGGGAAGGAATTTTCAATGATCGTAACATTGATCATTGAAACTGTTTGATCATTGAAAATTCCTTCCCCGATCATCATTTTTCTAAATACCATTAAGGGAACTCCATTGCTTGACTAAGAGATTAATATTGCACGTTTTAAAACTCACCCCGCGGTTTTGCAAGTTGTTCAATTTCTATCACATTGAGGATTTAATTAGTACGGATACTCCTGTACCTCATGCAATAATGTTTTTCATTTTATTATGTTTTGTTTCGACACACGGGCCTTTTAAAAACGGCCTTTTAAAACGCGCTCGCACTACATTAAGTCCTTGTTCTTTAACGGCAAGGCTGTGCCCCACCATCCATATTCAAAATATGCTTGTCTAGGGCCCCTCTACCTCCCTCCCAATTATTGATGATTATTTCTGAATCACCCTGTATATTCCGACAATTACGAGAAAAACTTTTGAAGTTGTACAATATTGTAGCGGCTGTTATGGAAACGGACGTTATTTGCTCAGTTTTTGGGGGCGGTAATTTTTAAAAACGCTGAATAAACGTTTTAGTTAGCCATGTTAGTAAGGATGAGGATGAGGAGTGAATGACATCATCTTATACAAGAGTTTTTTCAATAGATTAGTAATAGTAAGTCTGTATTATTATTATTAACTATTTTACCAAAAATGTTTTTCACGAAATATGACTGCATGCTAGGGTTATGATTTTTTTCAGATTTAAAAGCCTGTGGTTGAAAATGGTAGGGAAAGGGCCTGTGGTGAAAATGGAGTATTGGTAGCCTTACCATATTTTCTTGGGTCAAACCCAGGACATATTTTTGAAATTTCTTTAAGATGCTGTGAAAAACTACCAAAGATTACAAGCTAAGAAAACACTATTCAAACTAATAAACGTTAATCAGAAATATCACATTTTATATTTTCATTAAACATTACTTTTTCAAAAGTTAAAGACTTAATTTTTATCATAAAATTCACTGAAAGTAAGTTATTTGAAGAAATACACAGACTTTGAAAAATGTAAAATAACGCATTTTTAAACAGGTTGGTCAGGATTTTTTCATAAAAATGTCTGGGAAATCTTAAATGTATGAAACCCCGGACATTTATGCGGACATTTTCCACGGATAGCTCTACAAATCGCGGACTGTCCGGTGTAATCCAGGACGTATGGTAAGCCTAAGTATTGGTCCATAACTCTCGAAAATAATTTCGATTTTTGAATTCTGTGAAAAAAGCTGTAAATAAAATTTTATTTGAAGCGGATTATAACAAATTAAATCATAAAAAGGGTTTTAATTTGTAAATTGTAATTCAAAAATTTGCTGTTCAGGAGTTTGGTGCTTTTACAAATGTTTCGAAGTTCTTCCATTAGCTTAGCAGCCCTCTCGGCCACCATATTGTTTGAGCAATTAAATTAGGTGAGGTATGATTGAATAGGTGGTGTGTGATTGCTTTAGGAAGACGTTAAATGATGTTGAGTGCACTAGTTTTTTCCAATACAAAGAAATTAATGCCATTAAATTAACAAATGGACCTAAGTCCATCAAATGCAACATCAGGCTTTTGAGTATTTTATAAAAAAGTATTAGAATCATAACCCTACTGCATACCTATTTCCCCCTCCTCATTATAAGCAAACACACTCATTCTTTACCCTAAAACCATACATTCCCAGATCGCCCAAAATTGCAATTTAATCCTACAGAACATTTTGGGCGGCATGGGTTAAAGGGTTAAATTATCTCCATTTAGGCTGAGTTATGCCTTTGTCGGTAGATGGCGCTGCCAAACTACTTTCCAGTGGCAAGGGGTAACACCAAATCTTTCATCTTGTTAGGGGGTTTAACAATTTTCGGTTGAGGGTGCTGGAGATATTTTTCACCAACCGTTTTATGCGGCCACAAACTGTGGTTTTATACCTCTCTTTTTTGCAGTTTTCCATTTCATAGGTATTTTTTTTGCTAAAGGTCTGAAAAATTTATGAGCCACTTTTAAGCTGCCACTTACGAGTTTAGAGAGCCTCAGTGTGAATTTTCGGTAGTTTGTTCAGGGGAAAAGAAGACACACACTGCTGTAGCTATTTCTAGAAGTGGAATTCCGACGATTTTTCTTGTTATTACTTTCGGTAATGCCTTCCTGGTGGAAATATAACGACCGTCGTATACTTGGGATGCAAACTGTTTTCACTTCTGCTAACGTTTTGGGATGATGTACTGGTGATGATATAAATTTTATTTTTATTTGAAATAACAACTGGTGAAATTATTGATGCAGGTTTAAGGTTCATTTCGATAATGTGTTACAGATTAGTTTATGTTCTAAATATAATTAGTTAGAAGAGAGAAATTGGTCTCACTATCTAAACATTTTTTTCCCTAGACACTCTATAGAGGATTTTTTTGAAAGATTTTATCACTGTTTAAAAACACAAGTATATAAACTGAAATAAAATATAAAGAAATATAGGTATATTTGGTCCTTTTTAATTTTACAATTTTTTTCTCCTCCTTATTCTTTTATCCTTTTTCAAATCTATTTCCTTGATACCTCTTTCAATCCTTATTCACTTTCAAAAAGGTGATTTTCACTTTTGTTTCTAAAAAAGAATAAGTGAATACTTTATACCTTTACTCTTATTTCATTTTTAATTTTCATTTATTTAATTCCATCAAGGATTATTAGACGGTAGAAATTCGTTACGGTAATAAAAAAATGTTCATTCGCAATCGGCCACCTATGAGAGAACTAGTTATCTTTTTTTTATAATTTGAATACAAATTAATTACTATTATTTTCCACCCACCATCTTCCACTATGATTAAAAATTATTCCCTTCCTTAAACGATGCATTTCGTAATTCATCCTACCGAGGAAATTTTTTTTTATTTTCTTCATTCAGAGTCATTGCCACTGAAATTCCAATTCACAATGCATTAAAGATCAAGGGCAAAACAAAGTCAGTTTACGAGGTCCTTCTTCCCAAGGACCCTTCTCACTCTAACGCGTTTTTAAGTCCAAAAAGAACATTAGCGGGTTTAAGAGAAAACGAATTTGGATCACGGGATGAAGATGGAACGATTTTTCGAAACTTAAATGAAAAAAACCAGGATCTAGACTTATTACGCGTACAAAATACTGTAACATAAATATAAAAATTAAATAAATGTGGTACTTATTTTTTGTTTGATGATAGTGCGTTTATTGTTTGAAAAGAAATCAAGATGAAATATATATTACGTTTATGAAATATATTTTATATATATTTCATATATATTTATATATATATATTTTATAAACGGAAGTGAGCGATCATAGAATTAAAAATATAAAATATATATGCACACCTTTTAATTACTGATTGCCTCCATTTGAATTTTTATTTCACGCAAATTCGTATGACGAATATTAGTATTTATGAATATAGCTGAATCAAAGTAATAAATTCTGGGCAAAAGTTTGTAAAAATAAAATTATTAATTTCCTTTAAAACATAGACGTTATTAATGAGACCAACACTAATTCGTTAGAGTCTTTATTAACTAAAATAGTTACTCAATGGAGGTTTCTTCTAGGATCTAGCATTTTCCAAAACTTCACCTTACTTCTTGTTTCATCAAAAGAATACCCTCTTTTTGTACGATAATGTTCACATACATCTACGACTCATGATATTCTTCCAGCAACAAAAGAGAAAGGTTTCCTTCAACCACCGAAAGTCAGCTCTTCCCATTGTTATCGCCCAAAACCGAAATCTATTTCTGTCAAGAACACGCGGTGGTATGGAAGTTTTACTTTCCGAGGAAAGTATGATCCAATCATCTTTTCAGCATTATAACAAAAGAGCTGACTTAGCTTAACTTTAAAAAGTTATAGGCACCCCCGCACTCTTACGGTTCAATATCATCGCAAAAAAGTTCGCTTAATGTCCGTAAAGATGAATATAAGCCAAAAGAATTCATTTCTATAAGAAAGAAAGATCTGCTGATTGGCCTAATTTTGTTTTCTAATTTCATATCTTGCAGGGGAATTCTAGGAAATTTATACAATATTTTAATCTTATTAATCTTTACTTTTTTAATCTAGAATGCACGTCGGGACACTGCTAAAATTTTCTATTAGATTAAAAGATTTTATTTCTGTAACGTAAACAAAGAAAAATGGTGCACGGGAAAGTAAAATAAAATGAATCGGCGTACATATTTAGCATTATTAAAAACACAGAGTATAGAGCTTAACAGAGATGCCAAACGGCCGTTTTCCTCCTAAGGTAATAAATTTAATTCAGCTCGCAGATTGTAATTCAGTTCAGCAGTCAATCAGAAAAAGCTAAATGCGATTGATTGAGCAAATGACTTTGAGTGACAGCTTCAGTGGGCGAATGAAGTGGGTGAGTGACAGGTGTAAGGTGGAGCTATAGGAGGTAAGGAGGCGGGTCCGTTTGGCCAGAGGTTTGTCTATGGGAAAAGCCCTGTTAAAAAAGTTGCCATTAGCGTCTATGGAAATGAACACTCTGTTAAGCTCTATACTCTGTGATTAAAAACGAATAAAAAATACGATACTAAATCCATTTTCCAGAATCCTTATTTAAAAGGGGCCAGTACTATTAAAATTTTGTTTCAAAAATTAATTTTTCTTTTTACACATTACTTTCAGGCAAACTTCTGACATAGTGGTAACAAAACTCATTTGCTAACAAATGAAACGAATGCTGATGAAATTTTTACCTCATAAAATTTACTTTTTTATAGTTCACTTAATGTATTCATATTTTTCTTTTTACATATTTTCGTTGTATAAGTAGACACAAAAACAATCATAAGAAAGGTTAGTGTCATTTGAGGTTCCAAAAATATTAAAATTTATCCATGTTGCTTTTTTCCTCTCTCATTTCTCTTAAGCTTAAGCGGTGTCGCGAAATTAATTCCTGTCAGAAAAACAAAAATTTTACACCTTTAACCAACGAAACAAATTCGTTTTTAACTGACCGGAATTCACTGACCAGTTTTTACACTGACCGGAATTTTCGCATAACCTCTCTATTTTCCAATAAATCCCTTCCTAATCGGCATCATTGAATCGCATACACGAGACAAACATTTTCCTCTTCTAAAAAGGGAAAATCTCATTCACTCTAATCCTTTTTTTTCTCCTAAAAATCTACTGCAGGGGGATTAAAAACAAAATGATGCGCACTCAAAAAACCCTCAGCCGAAGGGGCATAGAACTCTCTTAGTCGTACAAAACACCCTAAAAAAAGAAGGAAAACTTAATAACGGGATCTTGACTCACAGAGAAGCCGGTTCTTCCGTACAATATGCTTTGGAATAAATTGCATTCCTGTGCTTATTGAACCCCTATCCGCTTCCTACCAGGTTCTAGTGAAAACCCTTTTCTGATGGGCCCTAATGAATGGGAGGTGGAATTTGAAAGAAAATGTACTTTCGATTGGAAGCAGGAGACAAGGAGAAGAAAAAAAAATGTTCACGGCTGAAATATAGGGAGGATCGTAAGAGAAGTTTTTTCTTGTTAATAGTCGATTAAAGCTGGTTTTATTTGAGTTGTTCAGATGTTTCAGTCGTTTTCACTACTTTATTTCAATCGCTCTTTCATTTTTTATGAAGGTAGGAATAATAATTTTGTGTTCAATGCCTACTTCTAAATTAAGAAATAAATTAAAAATACTTTAATAATTTTAATATATAGGGGAGAGTGTTGTACCTGTGGACAAAAATCACGTTTGGATTTTTCCAAGACAGGTAAATTCACATTTGGACCATTTTAAGTGCCTAACCTATAGTCCTAACCTTTGTGAGTAGGGGGATATTTTTTGTAAGCTAAAATCTTGAAAATTGTATTTTTAATTAATTTTAATAACTTGAAAAAATTTGTGTCCATAGGTACAACAACGTGCTCTCCCTATGGACAGACCCAGTTGTACCTGTGGACACCCTTAAAAAGGGAAGTTTTAGTTGAAAAAAGCTAAAAATGAGCATTTTTATCAATGCATTAACTTTTTATAACATATTTCAAGCCTTTTTAAAATTGGAAATATATTTTTTAAAGTAATGTAGTTTCAGATCATAAATGATCATTAAAACGGAGTTGAATGATAAAAATCTTGATTTTTTACCAAAAACACATAAATCACATGGGATTTTCCGATCAAAATTTTAGGTAATAGCTTCGTCAATCATGCTGATTGATCTGATCACTTCACTGATCCAAACCCCCCCCCCCCCAAAAAAACAATTAGATAGACACTTAGTTGTGCAAGCATTTGGTGGTAATAACAGGGCCGGACTGGCTAGCAGTTGGCCCCGGCGGGCAAACTTGATGTTGGCTTTTTTTCTCTTAACATTTCTTATTTTTTTCTTCTTATGAATTTTTAAGCTGAATTTGTATTTTGATGTACGTAATATAGAGACGATTGTGAATGATAGAGTTCCAAGTAAAATTTGTGGATCTAAGGGTCCTCCCCTCAGAAAATTTTTGGAAATTTTTCCCAAAAAGCATATTTCAGATCATATTTTGGGTAACGTAAAACCCCTTGTTACAGGGAGGAATATCACACTGTACTACCAATTAAAGAAAAAACTTAGGAAAATTCCTTTTTACAAATAGAACTACGATTAAATTAAGGATTTAAGATTAATTCACATTAAAAATAACTGTTTTCTACTTGGCCTATAAATGGAAATGTTATTGAATACTAAACTGTTAGTTAACTAAATTCTATCAATTTGCCTTTCCAATTCCTTTCAAAGTGTACCGATTTTTTTTGCTAACAGACAGTGGCAGATAAATGATTTGGTTTTATGGGGGGCTAAAAGTTTTCCAAAACAAACTGAATCTTCTCAATGAACATAATATAAAAAATGATGTGAGTAATTGCAATCCAATAACTCAAAGGGGGGTCTGGGGGTCCTCCCCCATAAATTTTTTGGAAATATAGGTCTAAAAAGCAAGTTTCCAGCTTGTTTTTGTTCACCTAATCCGAATTTTGAATATACATTTCCAAGAATTTAATACATTATTTTGGTAAAAATTTTTGCTTTTTGACATAAAAAAGTTGTAAATATTACAGATCCAAGTATCAAAGGAGGGTCCTTCCCCAGAAAATTTCTGGAAATTTAGGTCTAAAAAGCAGGTTCTCAACTCGTCTTGGTAGTTTGGTATACCTCACCCGAATTTAGAACATAATTTCCAAGAATTTAACACATTATATTGGTAAGAATATTACAGTCCCAAGTACCGAAGGGGGAGGTCTGGGGGTCCTTCCCAAGAAATTTTCTGGAAATTTGGACCCTAACCCCTCCTTGGATCCTCTTAAGGAATTTAACAGTGTAATTAAAAATTATAAAGGTTGCAGTTGAGTATTACGAAAATACCTTAATTATGATATTTTAACAATAACGAATAACTTTTACTTTAAGAGGTAATTAACAAAAGTTTATAAGTACAAATATTGAGTATGCAAAAAATTAGCCTCAATACTTCATAACATTTGTATGGAATTTACAATATAAAGATGTGGGGAAAATATAATTGTTTCCTTATTGCCATTGATAAAAATTTACCGTTAATTTTCAAAGTGGCCCAGTTTCAAAAAACTTAAAAATAGGTTTTTAAGCTGTTTGTCTAGTATGGAGCTAAAATTTGATCAATGAAGATAAGTTTTTGTAAAAATTTTTTCTCCGTTTTCGTAATTTATATTTTAAAAGTGATCAGCAACAAAACATCAATAGGTAACTCATTAAATGAGTAGGAAAGAGTCCGCTTTCAAAGTCAACAGCACACTTAGCACTCAAATTTTAAAGAAATGTCAGTAAAGCAAAGCTCACCTTTAAAATTTTGAAGTTGAAGTGAATGAGTAGCTACCAAGAAGTAAACTACAACATCCGCACTTAAGTACAACAGAAACATTGGCACTGGATCCTTTATGGAAATGGCACTGGACAAACCCACACCCTGTGTCATCCCCTCAAACAAATCCCGCCCTTTCTCTTATTGGACCGGTCATCGGACCTCTCTAGTCGTAACAAATAACAACAAAAACTATTTTTATGGGAAAGTCATCAGGGAAAGTTATCAGTGAAATTTTCGACTAGGGGGTGGTCCTGACCCCTCGAGCCCAGCCTTTTTCAGGAGTTGATCTTATCGGGTCGCCAAACTGCCTTCTTCCGATGGGGAGAGGACACTGACAAGATAAGATGGTCATTTCACTGCACCTGCAGGAGAATGAATTGGCCCCTTGCATATCGAGTTACAGGATGTTAGCACTGCTTGGATGAGGATTTGGAAAAAGGGAGGTTTTTTGGAGAGGATTGCTCATTTTGAATCTGCTGAAGATCTGACTTTTCCGAACTAATCTTAAAAAAGTTGAAGTTCAAACTTTGAAGTTCAAACTTCCAGGCCCGGGCCAGTCCGGGCCTGGGTAATAACTTTCGCAAATCTTCTTCAGTGGAAATTTTAAGTTTTTTGTAATCATAATACATAAATGCGATAGGGTGCTTAAGATTTTGCACCATATTTTACACTAAATGCCAAGTAGAATAAAAAATTTTAAAAAGTAGTTTAGATCACAAAATATTTGATTTTTCATCTAAAAATCACTTGAAAATAATCGCCGACAAATAGATAACCATTTACAATTAATTTAACATGCATTAAAATGTATTCACATAAATGAAACCTGATTCTAAAACGCCGATTAGTTACAGACACCCACAAGAACGTGTCCGTAGGTACAACACTTATGGTGTCCGAAGGTACAACACCAAGTGTTTTTGCATTCAAAATTCTATAAAACATAAAATAATTGAGATCTGACAATTTTTAATATCAAACTAAATAGGCAAAATCTCGGGGATTCATCCCATATATCCCATTTTATCAAATCATAATTATAGGGGAAGAGAAGAATTAATGTAGTGATGCACTAAAAAAAACTTTGAGCACCTAAAAACAGTATTTTTATTATAGAAAATTTAAATAATATTTTAAACAGCTGATTTCACGTTAGCAACTAGATAGCATCTGTTTACATTCAAAATCGACCACAAATTCAAATTTACATTTTTTCCCGAATTTTAAAATGAGGTGGCTGAAGGTACAACCTTCCTTAGGTACAACACTCTCCCCTATAAATAATTTTTTTATCATTTTCAGATTTCGTTATTAAAACTAAGATAAGGATAAGGATATAAGATTATTTCTGTTGGGGGTAATTAAATAATTCTAAATAATTGTCTGATTACAACAAAGACCAAGAGAAAAGTGTCTTTTAAATGACTCAAATACAAGTGTGTTTAATCTTTCACTTAATATTATTCATGGTCGTAAAGCATGACTTGTGTGTTTATTTCCCTAATTTCTTTCTATTTAAATATTTACTTCAATTCATTGTAGGTTGTTAGCTCTCAAAGTTTTAAAAATAGCTAATTTAAAGCAAAATAAAAATAAATTCACCATCGTTTTCACATTTTTAATTAAAAGTAAGGTACAAAAGGTATTTCTGTAGTGTCAGGAATGAATAAAATTGTAACTCCTATAAGAGTTTTCATTAAATTGTTGATATTTGTATAACGTAAAAAACTATTACCCTTCTAATCATAGGTTTAAGAAAATATAAACTCCATTCTCCTTTCAGTGATTCAGCACACTAAGTACTTTCAAACAATCCTTTCTTCTTTTCAGAGAGACTCCAGTAAAAATACAAAACGTGTAAACAAAAGACTACTTTGGCTGCTCTAACTAGAATACGTTTGAAAACACCAAAACATCCTCTCTTTGGCTATTTGACCTTTCTCCCCAAGTTAAGGCTTTTCGAGATTCACCCAACTCTGAGCCAAATTGATGCGGGTCAATTTTGACCACTCGCAGTTGACCTAACAACCGTGTCTAGACTGTCTAATGTCGTGTCTATTGTTGCCATAAGGGGATGGGAGTAGTAACTGTATTAACTTACAGAGTAACTTCAGTTAATCACTGTCAGATGAAGGTTAATGATTATCATATGCTGACAAAATAACTGAAAGCTTATGTCGCTTATTAGTCCAGGCAACGAATGCTCAAAAAAGGGTGTAGAGGGAAGTTCTTGGAACACAATTTTTGACTTTAGAACTTTGTTTGGACTAGTTTGGAGGTAAACATATCAAAAGTCCCCGACCCTAGCCCCTGAGCTTAATGTAGGGGGGGGCGTTTAAAAGTCTCATTTTTCAGTTTTTGGCTTATTACTCTTAGAAAATGCATCCCCACGAAAAAGTTTCAATTATTTTTTTTAAAGTAGATAAAATTACCAACAATTTAAGACCATTCCCAGGTTTATAGGTCCAATAGATCCCGAGTTACATCTGTTCAAAAATGGAAAATTTCTTAAAAAAGTTCGAAAAATTGAGTAAAATTCGTATTTAAAGCAATTTATTGGCTATATTACACTTCTAAGAGTGAAGTAAGGGCTAAAACCTTATAACACAATTATTTAGCTTTAATTTAAACCCTGAACCAAGTCTGCGAGATCAATAGTTCTTACGCTATCTGAAAAAAAAATTGGGAAAATGGGATTTTCCCAGAAAGGGGACCTTGAGGTTTTAGAGTACAGTAAAAGAGAAGAAAAGTGGTATAAATCAATATACCAATATTGAAAACAGTATTTATTTGTTTGAAGTATTCAATTTTTACCTTATAAATTTATTAATTACCTATTTCTTAATTATTAATTATTTTCAATTTAATTAATTTTTTGTTCTATATTTATTGAATTTAAAAAATGAGGGTCATATTTATGAATTTTGCATACTTGTCATATATAAATTACAGCTTATAACATTTCGGAGGCATAGGTTCATGTTGGTATAACGGTTAAGAGGAAATTTCGAGAGGCTTTTGTCCCCTCAAAAAGGAACGGATAGGGCTATGTTGGTGTAAAAAAGGAAGAACACTGAAAAAAACAGCAGGCTACAGGTTTGTAGGAATACAGTAAAAGAGAAAAAAGTCGTAAAACATAAAGGACATGACCACGCTATACAAAATGAAAGCTGATTATTTAACTTTAATTTAAGCCCTGAACCAAGTATGTGAGATCAAAAGTTCTTACTCTATAACTTTTTTGATGCTGTTCATGTTTTGATTTTTCCCCCTCTAGCGTTTTTACTTAAATTTAATATTCTTCTGTAAATTAAATGTCGTCTGTGCTGTGATATTACAAGTCTTTTTTCATTTAAATTTTACTTTAAGACATGTTGAAGGGCCGAAGGCTCCAAGTGAGTCTTTTGTCCTGCCCCCCCCCCCCCAAACTTGTAATTCGGGCTGGAATTAGATGTATGGATGGAAGATGGAGAATAACTGCCTGGTCCCAGTGCATAGTGAATTCGCAGCTTCACCGGACGATATCCTAAAAACAATTTTCTGCCGATGCGTGAAAGACTGTGCCAGCGCGAAGTGTGGTTGTAAAAAAGCAAGCCTTAAATGTTCCCCAGCATGCCAAAACTGCCAGGGGAACTGCCTGAATGGGGTCTCTCAAATTGACTCCGAAAGTGAAGAAGAACAGGAGGATCCTCTAACTGTGTCCCTACAGGGATCCGATGGAGAGGATGATACAGAAGATGAAAACAAAATCGAGGATCAAGGTCCTCCCCGCCCTAAGAGAGCAAGAAATTAACTGAATGATACCTACTATTGTAATGTATTATGTTTACTTTTCAATGCCAATAAACTTCGTTTTCACTAAACGGTTGTTTTGTAAACCTATCACAATGCCTATCCTATATGCACAAACATGGTCATAGCAAAATATTTTCCCATGTCTAGATAATCTTTAATTAAGTGTGAGGAACCTGGTCATCGGGCCTACACTTGTACTGAGTAAACCTTGGGGCAAATTTAATCAGCTTTCATTTTGTATAGAGTGGTCATGTCCTTTATGTTTTACGACTTTTCTTCTCTTTTACTGTATTCCTACAAACCTGTAGCCTGCTGTTTTTTCAGAGTTCTTCCTTTTTTACACCAACATAGCCCTATCCGTTCCTTTTTGAGGGGACAAAAGCCTCTCGAAATTTCCTCTTAACCGTTATACCAACATGAACCTATTCCTCCGAAATGTTATAAGCTGTAATTTATATATGACAAGTATGCAAAATTCATAAATATGACCCTCATTTTTTAAATTCAATAAATATAGAACAAAAAATTAATTAAATTGAAAATAATTAATAATTAAGAAATAGGTAATTAATAAATTTATAAGGTAAAAATTGAATACTTCAAACAAATAAATACTGTTTTCAATATTGGTATATTGATTTATACCTTTTTTCTTCTCTTTTACTGTACTCTCAAACCTCTAGGTCCCCTTTCTGGGAAAATCCTATTTTCCCAATTTTTTTTTTCAGATAGCGTAAGAACTATTGATCTCGCAGACTTGGTTCAGGGCTTAAATTAAAGCTAAATAATTGTGTTATAAGGTTTTAGCCCTTACTTCACTCTTAGAAGTGTAATATAGCCAATAAATTGCTTTAAATACGAATTTTACTCAATTTTTCGAACTTTTTTAAGAAATTTTCCATTTTTGAACAGATGTAACTCGGGATCTATTGGACCTATAAACCTGGGAATGGTCTTAAATTGTTGGTAATTTTATCTACTTTAAAAAAGATAATTGAAACTTTTTCGTGGGGATGCATTTTCTAAGAGTAATAAGCCAAAAACTGAAAAATGAGACTTTTAAACGCCCCCCCTACATTAAGCTCAGGGGCTAGGGTCGGGGACTTTTGATATGTTTACCTCCAAACTAGTCCAAACAAAGTTCTTAAGTCAAAAATTGTGTTCCAAGAACTTCCCTCTATAACCCTTCGTTGCCTGGACTATATGTTGAGAGAAGAATTTTTCGCATAAAGAATTTCGAAGAATTTCTGCATTATTTAGAAAATTATATCTGAAGTTCTGAACCACCTTTTCAAAATTCCGAAGAAGATAGTCATACTCTTCAGGTCGTGGAAATAAGCTGTATAACATAAGAAAAACTCAATTGATGAAACTCAAAAAACTAAATCATTAGTTAATTAAAATTGAACTTTTTAAAATACAGGTTAAATCCTTCAGTCAAGTGAAGCAGAAAATATATTGACATTTGGTAAAAAATCATCAAAAAAATTAAATTTAAAAAAGGCAAAAAACCTTTCAAAAATTTATATAATATCAATAAATTTTTAACAAATTTTAAACTTTTTTTAAAATTGTTTTTTTAATTTTTCCTCAGAAAAAACCGAACGCTTAGATATAAAAAATGATTCATTTGGCGCAGTATTTATATGTCAATCAATGTCAATGTCAATATACTTTCTGTTTCACTTACTTGACTGAAGGATTTAACCTGTATTTTCAAAATTCAATTAAATAAATGAATTAACTAACTAATGATTTAATCATCAATTGCGTTTTTTTATTCTATACAGCTTTAACAACAATGGCTATGGGAAAATGACCTTGCAACCAGCCTCAAACGCTATAAAGAAAAAATTTTTTAAAAGGTTAATTTTTGAGGACAAAATTTTTTAAGAACAAATTTATCGTAACAATCAAATAGTAGTTCTTTTAAAACTTAACCAGATTTACTTGAAGAACTTTTCTTACATTGACTTTATGCCATCTTTTTAAATCTTATATAACCAAATCTACCAGATACCCAAGTCGGGATCTGTAAAAACTCGATTAATCGATCTTTTGTCATACACAAGAACGGAATCGAACCAAATCCTTCATGATGCTTTATTATTAGGAGGGGAATTATTAGGTCATCCCGAAAGTTTTGTCGCTCTTTGGAGCATCTGTATACAATGTATTTTTCGGAACTTTTCATTACCCGTAAAGTACTTCTACTTCTATCTAAAAACAATTTGTCGAGTTTTGGCTCTTTTTTGTTGGCTCACTTTTCCAGCTTTCCTAGTTTCTATGAGTAATAAGATTCTGTTAACTTCAAGCTGCCATTAATTGAAAACTTTCAAAATTAAAATTCAAAGGAATTTAACATATTTTCAGTCATATTAAGATTTTTTACTATCTCCGGAAGCCTCAGAAAAATTTAAATCAAAGTTAAATTTTCCACACTTGTTAAAAATACTTAATACTTTAATTGTTTTAGGGAAGTAGCCAGTTAATTTTAATTTAAAAATATTAACTTTAGGAAAAATCAAAGAGTAAAGATACTTCAGAGAATCCATTTCCATAGACGCTTATGGCAACTTTTTTAACATGGGTTTTCCCATCGACGCACAGTGTAACGAGTCTATGGGAGCTCGGGACAAAAATCATCGGACGAAAACGGCATCTATCCTGAGTATAAATCCTTTTACAGAACTAAAAAATATTAATTTTTGACTTAGATATGAGCGAAAATATCAGAAAAGGCAAAAATGCTAGGCGGCCATCTTGGATCCGCCATTTTGGAATGACGCCGACGGAGGATCTTTGGGGACTTTTCAGGGTGGGTTGTACACATCATAGAGAGCTTATCCTGAAAAATTCAGCTAATTATAAATTATTCCGCTATCGACCCCTTTTTTCGCCTAAAATTACTGGGCTAACAGGGGGCAGAGAGAGTCTGATGCGACATTGATGCGGTAGAGGACGTCTGGCAGTATTGATTACTAATTTTTGACGGTAACGTTTGTAAAAATCAACCTTAAGAAAATTAGAAAAGTGAGCTCTTAGAACATGGTAACTTAGAATAACTATTGTTAAATCCCGTCGACTGTGCCACTGAATTCGAAAACGTTATCGAAGTTATTGAATGTTGTATGGGGGCTGCTGAACGGTCGACGGTAAAATAAGTATCTAACTATTTGTGTTTGGGCTCATCTATTTTACTGTGACAAAATGATGCACCGTTCCTATAGGGTTAGTGGCTACGTTAATAGTTACAGCTCGTTACCTAATTAATAGAGAAAGCTACAAATAGAAATCCTGAATCGTTTTCCCTTCCTTGAAACGTTTGAGTTAAAACATTAATATTTTCCTTTTTTTAAATTATCTTTTCTACGAGTGCTTAAATAGTAAATTATCTTGAATTGGAGAAATGACAATTTGATTCTTATACATTTATTGCCAAAAAAAATTTGTCTTTTACAGGTCAATGGTCGTGTGCTTGGTCATATTGATGATTGGCTTCTGAAGCAAGAGATAGCCCTTTAAGACCTTGCCGCTCCGAAATTTCCATTGGATTCAACCATAATCTCGTGTAGCTTAGGACTTAAAGGGATATAATGCTTGTGTCATGTTGAATACAGATCTCCCATCGATGTAACAATTACTTGTAACTCTTTTGCGCCACAATAAAATGTTTTTCTAAACTGGGTGTCTTTATTTTCAATGTCTAACTTGATGCTACTCGGTCCACGCCACTCAGAATGAGTATGCGCGTGGACTTAGTATATATTAGACTCGCAGGGTTCATAACGCGCAAGCTAGAGGAGGGTAAAAGTTTTAGCCAACTGAGGAAAGTGAGGAGTTTCAGGAACCGAACTAAGTTCGAAAGCTAGCCAAAGAGCAAAGGGTTATCAGGTGTATGGTAGAAGCAAGCACAGTAGCTAACTGGAGTTTGGTTGTTGATCAAGTTGGAGTTTGGTTGAAACTGAAATACTCTGTGGGTTTCAGAGATATAAATGAAAATGTTGTTTCCTTTACATACACCAAGTATACCAATGTTAAAATGCTTAATTTCTCGGGACCCGGGAATATATAACAATTCTGAAACAAATACGAGATTTATTTTTGATGCAAGTATTATGCTATCTCGCTTATTATGGAAATAGTAATTTTAGGACTTGAAAACTTCAAGACACACTTTTTTTTGGTTTTCATTTAAAAACCAATCTTTATTTGATAATGCTTTAATTTGACAAGAAAGGATACTTATTGCAGTAAGATAAGTACCGTTCTCCAACACTACACTGAAATATACGTATTTTAAAACTTATTAAAGAATTGATTAAGCTTATAATACTCTTTATTTTAATAAGTATTGAATACTTAGCTGTTTTTTCGGAACAATATCCGCCATTTTGAATTCCAGCTACATCTCTCTGCACAATATTTGGGGTGCCAACAACTGGATTCTGATTCCTAATGTTTCTACCTTTTTAATAAAACAGTTTTTCAGCTTATAACACGAGGACAAGTGATTTTCATTGATTTTAAACATTATAGTCACCAGTCCGGATACGGTAGGTGATGGTCGCTCATTTTAATATTTCCTCCACCGGAAACTTTTTGAGGATTTTAACATCTATATTTGACTTAGTATGAGTTTCATGAAGTGGGAAATAGTAAGAATATAGGCCTTTTTGTAATTTTTGTCTTGCAATTATAATGGTTTGTTTTTCCGGAAGGTAATTACGAAATGAATACGAATGCAGTGGTTGGCATCCCCAAATATTGTTAAAAAAGAATTGTGAAAATTATAAAAAAGTACAAGTCTTTGAAATTTGATTTTTTTGCACTAAACGGCAAAGAAATGGATGTCTCAGTGATACGAGGAGTCGGTATTTTGAATTCCTTTCCCTCCGCGCAAATTTTGGTGTTGCCAACATTGAAATACGGGTTCCTTATATTAATAGCTTTCAGAAACTTTCTTTGTTGTAACTCTAAAACTCTCCCGGCAAATGCCAAAAACGAGCGTATTTGGGATTTCCCACTTTTCGGTATTTCCCGCTGCACTAAAATGCACCATGGGCGTTAAGTACATTCGAATATGTAATAATTCGTATTCCTCACGTTAATACCTCGTTAATCACGTTAATACCCTACGTTTTTCATGGATTACCTTTTGCTCCATGACTAATAGTCTAAAAGCAAAAGTCTTGGAAAGAGTTAGGAGCAACTAACAAGGAGAGGATCCCTACTGAATTCACCTACTATCACCCCAACTGATTCCCTACTGACCTCACCTATTTGGTTCATTTTTGGTGGGCGAGTATTGCATGACTTGGACATCAATATGACATCAATATACTAAAAAGTTCTACACCTTGTTATATATCTAATAAAATTCGCATCTGTCAAGCGGATATTTTTATATATATCGCTATATATATTAATTATTGATTGAAATATTAATATATTGTATTTTTTTTATTGTTTGTATGTTTTATAGGTAACTGAATAAAGATTATTATTATTATTAATTTGGTAGTAATGTTTATTTTAAGCGTTAAAAGGATTTAAATTTGTAAAAAAATTTTTTTAATACATTTTTTCCATTTTTAAATTTTTTTTTAAATAATGGTCATGATGCACATCAAATCAACGATGAAAAATTTACGAACAAAATGGGACTAATTATGTTTATAGTTGTATGGTTCTAGAGTTATAAGCTGTTTAAAAATGCAGAAAAAACAATTTAACCAAAAGCATGGAACCTGAAACATTTTGTCTATAACTGTATTAGTTCCTCATAAAAAAACCATGAACAATATTTGGGAGTTTAATCCTTGGCTTCTTAGTTGTTTTATAAGTCATCCATATTTTTAAATTTTATGCAAAGCGGGAGCTGAAGATATCCAATCTAAACCATATTTTACAGCGTCCTTATTGGACCCAAGTGGCACCCTTTCCGTGCTATTAGAACAGAAATAAAAAAATTAAGTGTGTTTTTGGCCCCCCTATTGTACACTAGGGTGGAGCGAAACTAGCCAAAAATGACCAACTTTGAAAATTGAAAACTCCTGAGGTGGGAATAGGTGCCATTTATGATAAAACTAAAAAATTCAAAACTTGAGTTCGATCAATTAATATCTTCAGGTTCCACATTCACGTTGAAGTTTCGAAGTTTCATCAAATTTTACGTAAAAATGGTTATAAATGATTCCCACACAATTTTAGCTCCCTTTTCAAACCATAGCTGGTTGAGTTTATATTCTTAGGATGTCAAAAAACATTTTAAAATCTTCTATGGACCTGAAATGGGGGGAATTTCCCGAAATAAGGCCCATTAAATTAGGCTCGCGACCGAAAAACAAATTTTAGAATATCGGTGCCAAATAGGGCTCAAAAGTTGCGTTTTACCCTGCTTATTCATGCAAAAATAATAAAAAAATTCGTAAAAAATTATTTAAGTTTGTTTTGGCCCCACTATTTGAAAAAATTGATCTTTTGCATAGCGTATAATGGGAAAAGTCTTAATCAATCAAATTAAAGTTTTAATTGATATAAAAGCTTATAGTTACATTACTTTGGTGTCTTAATAATCAATAAGACTTTTGAGTTCTGTATTAAATTTTTTAAAATCAAGTTAACAGCCTAAAATTGCAAATTTGGATGAAAAAAACTGGAAAACCCCAAAATTTAAAAATTTTAAGTTCAAATATTTTATTTAGTCTGTAATACTCATTTTTGTTTACATTAAATGCTTTTAAAACACTAAGGTTTATATTTTTATAGAAAACGTGCAAAAAAACGGTATATTGCAGTATAGGCATTTTATTCCAAACTTTAACCTAAACTACCACTTTTTATAAAAAGTCTTCAAATTTATAGGGGTGAACTATCAAATAAAAGGTAATGATAAGTGTAAGATTTATTTTTATATCCTTTTGCAAGTATGTTTTTTAAGGTAGTATACTATAAGGTACTCTTTATTTCATAATGACAAAACGCAAACAACTAAATAACACGGGTGAATGTTTTAGATATAAGGATGAAAATGTTGGAAGTCTTGACATTCTGTGTCGTTGCTATGAAAATGACACAACTTCGAAGTTTGTTTCTCATGAAGAAAGAATTCTAAATTTTCGCGATGTTTAAGATAATTACTACATTTTTAACAGTCAATCATTACAAATTTTAAGAAAGTTAAATTTGTTCCTGAGATATTTCAATGCTTCCCTTAATGTATCTGTGAAAAAACATTACCTTAGAGAAATGGGTAAAAGAATGTTCAAATTGCTTTGTTGTTAATTTTCTTGGGGTTCAATTCCGTTATAGTTCCCGCTAAATATAGCCAATCTCTTTCGAACGCTCAATATTCAAATGTAAACCAATTTTTCTAATTTTTAATGATAAACTGAATAGTTATAGATCTAATTAAACACTTTAATCTATGAATTTGAAACAATTTAGCAATATTTATACTTTAGCGGGAACTATAACGGAATTCAACCCCAAGAAAATTAACAACAGAGCAATGTAAACATTTTTTCACCCCTTTTCCTAAGGTAATGTGTTTTTCACAGATACATTAAGGGAAGCACTGTTCATATTTAGCGGGAACTATATATGAACCTTTCTTGGAATTATAAAGCGATCCGCCAATTCATGTTACCATAAAGGAAATGATAAAATTCCACCACTGAATAAATATTCGCCATTTTTGATAGAATACCAAGGAGAAGTACTACCCCTGTGTTAAGAATGTTTTATAAAGTGAGTAAGTGCAGTGAGCTGGGTTTTGTGGGGAATTGTGAAGCGGTCCAAAAGTTACTGCGTCAGCAGTTAACGGGGGTTGGCGAGCGATAGCGAGCAGGGGGCGGTAGCCCCCTAGTATAATAAATATAAAAATTAATTTTTCTCTCATTTGGCGATTCTAAGCTGTATGCCTTAACTGCTTAGCTCAAATCACACTGCAGTACCCTTGTAGATACTTTTTTTGACTATTAAGACAGCTAATTAATGTAACTATAAATTTTTATAACATTTAAAACTTGAATTTGATTGAATCGATTTTTTCAAATTCTAGGGCCAAAGCAAACCAAAATTATTTTTTATGCAACTTTGGAGCTCTATTTGGAACCTATATTCAAGTTTTTTTTTTCGGTTGCAAGTCTATTTTAATGGCATGCGCACTTATTTTGGTATTGAAACATTGGAAATTCACCCCATTTCAGGTCCAAAGAAGGTCTTAAAATGTTGTTTGACAACATTCAACCAAAAAAGGGAGCTAAAATTGTGTGAGATTCATTTATAACCATTTTTACGTAAAATTTGATGAAACTTCTAAACTTTAACGTGAATGTGGAATTTTGAATTTTTAAGTTTTATCCTAAATGGCACCTATTGTCACCTCAGTCGTTTTAAATTTCCAAAAAAAAGTTTTTCGCTCCACCCAATTGTACACCATCACGAGCCCTATCATCACTGGCCCAGCAAACCTGTAATATAAACTAGTAAACGGGACAAGGTCTAAAGGCTTTGAAAATCTACACAAAGTTTTAAACAACTCAGGCTTCATTTAAACTTGTTTTAATCTGCCTAAATCCTACTATGTGTGTGTCTGATCTTAGATCGATTTGGGGTACAAACAACACAGGTGCTATACAGATGTACTAATGAAGGAAAATTATGTCAACTTCGTAATCAAAACACATAATTGTAATTTAAACCTTACCTTAACCTTACTTAATACTTGAACCTGAAGATCAGTATAGTAGTTCTTAAATAGATAACCATCCTTATTAGAAATATGCTAAGAATTATAGTAACAACAATTACAAATTAATACAATAAGGCAATTAAGGCAATACCAAATTAAGTTTGTAGTCTTCGAAGAAATAATCTCTGGATAGCTCCTGGATAGCTGGAATCTCTGGATAGCTCCTGGATAGCTGGAATCTCTGGATAGCTGGAATCTCTGGATAGCTCCTATGTTGCCACCAACGCACAGGATCTGGGAATATGGCGTTTATGCGTACGTCTTTCGTCTTATTTAACGGAGATGGGCACCGCCTGATGGGCCACTAGGCCCGGGCAGATTTTGATGATTGATGATTTCGTCTTATTTGGAACCAAAATGATGCCACCCCGAACTATATATTTAACTTTAAAATTTAAATTCCGAGTCACTATTCAGCTGCTTAAGATCGTAACTAACCTATTTTACGGTAAAGATGTATTACGAGATCAACATAGCCATTCTCAACTCTTGCCGGGTAGTATAAAAGCGCGGAAAATGATGCTAAGCGGAATTCGTGACGATTTAACATCAAATATTAAATTCTGTCCAATCCGGTGTTAAAAAGGCCCTGATTTAATTCTTAAAGCACTAGACACCTCTGTGTGAATTTTTAAGAATGTGGGGGGCCCATTAGACACTTTTACCGGTGATAACACCGGGAGCGGAAGGAGTTGCCTGATAACGTTTATAAGCTTTCATTAGCCAATCAGGTTTTATGGGGGAATTTTAAGTAAAACGGAAATTGTGGATAGACATCTTCTCAACCTTTACGGTATCAAGTAATATTTAGGTAAAGAGCATTTAAACAAAAATAAAGATATTAGAAGTAAGCATTTTGTTAAAACAATCATAAAAATTTGTTGTCATTTCTTAATATCTAATATTTGAGAATCAAGGTTAGAAATCATTTGTAATTAATAGTATTTTTAAATTTTCATTAATGTTGGAAGTATCTTTTACACAGTTTTAAAATGATCGGATTATAATCGGAAACGGCAATTCCTATTCCTTTGGAAACATAGCAATCGGAATCCTTATTAAATCCTTCTAGGGATATCTTTTGCATTTACTAAATTCTTCTAAATTCTTTGGGGGTTCTTAGAAATGAGGTATTTGCATGAGTGAGGGAATTGCTTGATTTTATACTTATTTGATAAATTATGGTTTTAAACTCCATAATTTCAGATTTTTAAGTTCAAAAATGTGTTTCAAATAACAAAAGTCACGTTATCAGAAAACGGGCTTCTATTGGATGTGACATCACAGCGCATGATTTGTGATTCGAGAGTGTTTTCGCGCCCAAACAAAAAACGGAATTTCAAAAATTTATATCTCAGAAACTAGGCTACGAAAAAACTTGATGTAAACGTCATTCTTCATGGTTTTTTATCTACTATTTTAATAAAATTAAACCTCAAAACGTGAGAATACCTCATTATCTGTAACTAATCAATGCTTAAGAAAATTCGTTTTATTAAAGCTTAGTCCGATTACCAAAAACCTGATGATAACGCAGAGAAGGAGTATCCGAAAGCAATCAAATATCCTTATTTTGATCTCTACCTCAAAAAAATTGGTTCTTCAAACAGTAAGTGGTCTACATAAAAACCTTTTTTTTGGGGGGGCGGGAAATATAAAAGTTCCACTATTTCAGTTACAATTTCAGAATTAAAATGCACTGTTTAAATAAATCCACGAAAGTAACAACTCAAATCTAACGAATTTCGCTATTAAAACCTATGACACTGTCTAGCTCAGTGTTTCCCTACCTTTTTCAGCCCATGCCCTCTATGTATTTCTTTTTTCAAAAATCCTTCTTAAAAAATAAATAAACCTGGTGGTCCATGCCCCACCACCTAGAAAATCATATTTCTGATTATTTTAGTTTATTTATACTTGATAAATTTTATTTTCTACTTGAAATTTGGTAGAAATGTTAATTTTTTTTATTTTGAAAATTTTTTTTTTGGAAATGATGGTCATGATGCACACCAAATCAAAGACATAAAATTTACGATCAAAATGGGACTGATTTCAGGTTTTTAAGGTTTTTAGTTCTAGAGTTATTAGCCGTTTAAATATGCATAACAACTTACAGTGTCATCACGATTTGCGTACCAAATGTCCTCCTAGCAACCCAACAGGCTCTATTTTTACCCACTTTCTCCTTCCTTGTAGTGACGTACTTTCAGGAAACTTCGCTATGCAGAAGTATAGCAGTATTTTGTTATTGTTTTTGTTCCAACCCAATTCAGCAACTCAACAAAAGCAGACAGGATACTTATATCTTTTATTTTTACATTGACATAGGTTAAGAGTGCACTCACAAAGAGATTATAATTTTCAATTCACATAATTACATTTATTTACAATGAAACAGTCCAAAATGTTTTTTAAAAACAGGTGAGAAAGGAATTGATTTATTCTATAGTATCTGATTTTTATATTTGATTTTTTGAGTGTTAAGAAGGGTGATGAATAAATAAAATGTAGGAATATGTTTTATAGCGATTTAAATTAATAATTTTAATCTCATACGTGCTCTTTTGCATTATCTCAACATTTAAACCAATTGAATGAAAAAGTTAATATTTTTAAGAAAGTTTTCAAAATTTTAACAGCAACTTGTGAAAGTTAAGTTTTGCTAATTGTGTTTTGCCCAAATGTATGATTTGTAACGTAATTTCATCATTAAAATGTCAATTTTAGATTTTAACATGTTTCTAATAATAAAAGCTTGAGGTTTTGTGTTTTTAATTTTTTATTTAATACAATATATAACCTCAAAGAAAGCATTTTTTTCAAAATGAGAAGCAGACGCAATTTCTAAAGTTGAGGTGAAAAGTATAACAGGATAACTAAAAACACGTTAAGAGTTAAGTTTTAAAAGTTAAAATTTAAGTTAATTTAAAACAGCTGTATATCAAAACCTGGTTACTGCTATGTTTACAAGAAAACCAGTGCTCTTTAAATCCCTTATTTTCCCCGGGTTTTTACTCGGATACGTCTTTATTTACCTTGTTTTCGACTAGGAGCAACTAAGAGAATAGGCAACTAGGAACTCCATTAATGAATTTAGTGCTGCCAATTTACTGGTCAACTTCAGTTAGCAACGGAGTAAGTATTGTAAAAATACTTGAAAAAATTTGGCACAAAATTTGGCATTCAACAATCACGGCTACTGTTGATTGTCCAATGATGCATAAACTAAAATTAGTTTTTTACTTAAAATATATCTCATCAAATTAAAAACATCATCAAATTAAACTACTATATTTAACTAGTATTTTATCCAAAAAATACGTTTAAATCTCTCTGAGCCATCTCTCTTTCAGTAAATAAACTAATAAGTTAATCACTCAAATAATTTAAAAATAAAATGCATTTGTCCGATAACCATGCAAACTTTAAGTTACAATAAGTATTCGAGGAAATTTCTTCATCAGGAATAGTTTTTTGAAATAGTTCAGGAATAGTTCTTCACGAAGGTAAAAAAATGAATTTTGTTAAGATCACACTATTTACATAAATTAAACGATTCAGCACAAATAATTCATAAAATAATTCTTTCTTTTAACTTTCCAACAACACAAATTTAAACAAGAGAGGCTTTTAAATCTTCATCCAGCTTGTACAAAGATATTCTTAAATAATAAAAAGAGAATCAAATATCTCTTCATAAGTAGTAGACTGGATGCTTCTACAGACCCACAGAAGCCACAACTTGTGAATCTTAAGTTTTTACATAATGTATAGGAAGTTAAAATCTTTATCCATTTTGTACAAAAGTATATTAAGTGATTGACATACGTTTCTGATTATTAAATATACAGATTTCACTAAATCCGTTAAATATCTAGGCAGTATATCTGCATTGAACAAGGAGTCATAACTTTGTTTTGTAGAGAAACGATAAAAAATGCTTTAAAATCTTATGTCCTCATAAACCTCTCAAACTTTCGTATTTTGTTCACTGTTCAAATCCAGAAGGACTGCAGGCAAACACTAATTCTCACATAACCATTCCCTTTATTCTGCGTTCGTATTGCGTATCCAGAGAGGAGAATCCAGAAATAGACACATGTTTCCTTTTTTGTCCTTGATTTAATGTCTTTTTTGTACCTTTACATCCTTCGTATAAAGTTCCAAGGAGTTGATCCTTGAGAAAATACCTGGGTGTAATGGATATATTACAAATAACCTGTCTGTAGCAGAAAATGGCCTATGCCAGAAGGGTTTATGGTAATCTGGCTTATGCCAGTTCAAGAGAGACATGCACTTGCAATTTTATACTCTTTCCAGGAAAGTCTATAAAAAGAAATGAATTGTACGGATACACACTAAACCCTTGAAGAAAAATTTGTCGTTAAATCTCCAACCACCAGAATGTATGTTCTAGAGCTTTCAGTTCCACATCGAATTAGTCAGGTGACATTAAAAGGCTGCTTAGAATCAACAATCAATAAAAATACACCTTTAGAGGGATTTAAGTCCCTCTTTCTCCTTAGCCAACAAAAGGGTCTATTAGTTTCTCTTCAATAGTCAATAAAAATCCTTTTTAAGGGGACCTTACTACCTCCTTCAGAAGAGGGGTAGTACGCAAGAGTAACCTCCGCTAGGAAGGCAGCTCCAGGGGACATGGTGAACCCTCTACTCCTCACTCTAGTCTTGGTGGGCTCTGCAGTGGTCAGGACGGCTCTCACGCTGCCGTAAGCCTCCGGGAACTGCTTCTCTTCTGAAACGCTTCCGAAATTAGCCGCCAGGAGGACACGTTTGGACTTGTCGTGGGCGTGGGTCCTTTCAAGGACGATGACGTTGGGGTCCAGAACCTCGACCCGGTGGCCACGTGACCGGAAGTGGGTGCCCAGAGTGGATTTCCGGAAGGTGACCAGCCTGGCTAGGCTCTTGAGCCGGCCCTGCTGCGATTGGACGTTGGTGGAGGCGTGGTCCGGAGTGAGGGGGAGCCACGGGGCAGTGGTGTTGTCCGTGAAGCCGCCAGATGTGTTGGTGTCGCTGGTCCATTGCATGGGGGTGAGTTGGCCACCTCGGTATACCTGGAAGGGAAAAGAAAATGAATTAAGTTCAGCTGTAGATTTAGAGTTTTACATGTTTGAGCTCGCAACCGAACCAAGCACTGACCGTAACCTAAGTGAAGGGTTTCATTACTACGTAGAAAAGAAGGAGGGAGAGTACAAGAGAATGTTTTACAGCCCTTTATCTTGAAGTAGGGTACGCAAAAGATTTACCTCCTGTTCTACCTTCTTTCCGTTGTTGGTAAGGACAACAAAATACTATCTGACACACTGCCCTATTCAAGATAAAGGGCGACTTTTCGAGCCACCTGTTTTATGATCTGAGGCAAGACAGCAAGTGGCCTTTTGGAGGCCTTAGGGACAGTAAACCCAAAATACAGTTAAACTCGGCCCTTAATGTTTCTTACGAAACATCACTGACTTAGACTCAAAATATTATTATTAAAAAAAGGTTGGGAAACATTGGGAACATAGTGTTTTGCACGTATCATGAAACTTTTTCGGTTAAGACGTCACATCTTTCAAAAAATAATACATTTTAGAGAATTAATTACTTTTATTGCTATATGAATTCTCTTTTTCATTTTATGATGCTCAGAATAGATTTCTATCATTGAGCATTTTTTTTATTCCACGTAAGGAATCTTTTGAGAACTTGTTCAAACACCCAGTATAATTATAGCTGTAGAAAAGAAAAATTATTCATAAAATAAAATATGGAGTATTAACTATCCCGGGAACCTAACTCTAACATAAAATCATTTAACTACACAACAGATAATTTGGGGTTAGCCAACAACCTCCCCAAGTTTCGTTAGTCTAATTTTCCGAAGGGTCATTACTGGTAATCAGGGAATTAATTTTTCGGAAACTTATTCTGTCTTAAGGAAGTTTCACTCTTGAAGTTGGAGTAATTATCTCTTTTTCCGTGTAGCCTAGATGAGATTAATGGATCAATTTCATAATGAGGTGGTTTGGGGAATTCACATCTGTTATATGGAATTAAGACGAATACGTTAGCTGTCTAGAAGAGCGCCATAAGAATCATAGTCAACCTCTTGTTTTTTTCTCACTGAAGAAATATCTTTACCTTCGCTTTTCATCATATTTCATTTGAACTCTGAATAAAATATTTGAAATATAGGGCGAACGCGGAAATTCCCTAGATGTCTAAGAATATGAAAATTCATAGTCGGTTCGATATGATTAGTTCTAAGAATCGAAATTTCGGCATCGGTTGGCAGGGGATTTCTTAAGAGAATAAAAAAAACTATAGTTTAAAATGATATTGATAGATGGTGCCAACACAATTCATGGGGTTTCCTGTTCACTTTTAAAAGTATAACCCATCCCATAAATTACAAAGAGAATGATTCATAATTTGATTACATTGAAAAAATCCTCCTGAAGAAAATTATTTTCCCCATGACCCTCCATAAATCCCCCCCATGGCCATAATCTAACCAATACTTCCGCAAAATACAATTCTGCCCATATTCTATCTTGGATGTGGTGTATGATTCACGGTTTTGCGATCTGATACACTGATTCCGTGTTCGATTCCAGAAGAATCACCGTGAATTATGCTGCGCTATCTATCAAAATATAAAGCTAAAATTTTAAGGCCTCAAAAATATCCCTCCACTAACTGATGCCAAAACTGAAAACATTTTAAAAAAATTTTCTCTCTATATTAAAAAAAAGTAACAGTGACCGCCGCCGCCGCCGCCGCCGCTGATTATGAAAATTTTATTTTTGAACATTTTGAACTATCACTACGCAAAAACTATTTGAAGCAATGTTATGAAATTTCGACCATTGGTATACAAATACATGTTGGTCATTTTCGTTCCAAAACCTAATTAATTAGATAATTTGTTCTGGAGTTATTTAATGTCAAAGTGGAAAAATATTTTTTTCTGCTGCGGGTTCGCCCCCAGCAAAATCTATTTACAGCAGAAACATGATTTTTTGCAGACACATATTCTTAGGTATGAAGTTTTGCACCTCGTCACCCTTTTTTCGAATTTCGAATTAGTTTTGGAGTAATTCAATTTTAAAGTTTCGAAATTTTCGACATTTTTTCGATTTTTTCGATATAAAAGAAAAACTTATCTTAGTAGAAATACGATATTTTAAACACTTGTACAATTATTTTTATAAAAAGATTGGCATTTTGTTTTTTGGAAAATTCTAATTAGTTTTGGAATTATTAAGATTCAAAGTTCCGATTTTTTCTGATCTTTTCGGCCGTTCACTAGGGAAACAGACAAGTTTTATGGGTTTGATTTCTTTTATTTTCGACGATTCACTAGATACACACTTAAATATCATAAATTTAAAAGTTTCCTTTGTTTTTTCTCTAAGATGGTTAATAATAATTAGTAGACTTGCTGGATAAGTAAAAAAAACATTTAAGTAATTGATTAAATTAATTGATAGGCCAGAAAAGATTTTAGCAGTAGTTTTATTTCGATATTTTGCAGGGAATGATCTGGAATAAACTACTTACAGGCAGGAGAGATAAGTAGTTTTAATATTAAAAGATCATTAGTTGAGCCGACGAGTGGGTTGTGCAGTGCAGGATTGTTAAGATGAAACAAGCGAGCTCTGCTCGCTAAGATCGCGAAGCGATCTACAAAGAACTGCGAAGCAGTTCCGGGGGTTGGTGAGCGATAGCGAGCAGGGGGCAGAGCCCCCTAGTGTTTATTAATTATTACAAACGGACTTTTCGTTCACTCAGTAAATTTCTTTTAAACAAGTTTAAATATTTCAAGGCAAATAGGGTTACTTGGGGTAAGTGGGTCACTGGGGTAAGTGGGTCACCCCCCTAAAACTATAATATGTACAGGAAAATTCACACTTACTCGAATTGATTATGTTACAGCTTGTCACACCGATGAGTTTTGCATATATTTGAGATTTGTTTAATTTATTTTTAAGATTATAGAACTAATTTAAAATAGATTCCCAGAATGGATTTTTTGGAGAGTTCAAGACGTATTTTTCAAAGAAGTATTTCTAGGTAAGTTTTCATTACATTTTAATGTTTATTGAACTGTTTTGCAGAGTTTGACCTAAATTACATACGGCAATTTGAAATTTTTCAAAATTTTTAATTTTGAAGTGTTTAACAGGGGGGTCCCACTTACCCCATAGTTTTAGCATGGTTGGGGTAAGTGGGACCCCTCAGTGTGGGGTAAGTGGGACCCTTTATTATGTGGTTCTAGAGGGTACCATATGATATAGGAACTACTACTGAAGACATGGGTGGATTTTAAGGGGGTTATTTCCCCCAATATTTCCCGAAAATTTCGATTTATAGTAGCAAGAAGCAAGACCTTCTACTCACCACTTCAAAATTCATTAAAATTTATTAATAGTTTGATTGACATTTTATATCAAATTTGCGTTTTAATTTAAGTTATGGTGAGTAAAGTGAAATATTTCATCAATAGTGTTTATTCTCATTTAGTGTGTGATTTCTTTTTTTATCTTACAATGTGTATTAAAGTGCCAAAATAAATCTTAATCAACCTTATTGTTTTTTAGACACTATTTTATATACTAAAGTAAAACATCTCTCTTTGGACTTTCAAAATATTCTTTAAAATACTTATTTTGCTTTGCATTCTCTTCTTACCTTGTCATATTGATTTTGATGTGAGTATATTTCTCACTCATGGACACAGTTACAATAAAATATTTTGTATTGAAATTTACTGTACTTTATCAAGTAAGACCCACTTACTTCCTTTTAAGTTTTGCTTGCTTTAAATATAAATAAAGAGGGGGTGACCCACTTACCCCATCTCTTGGGGTAAGTGGGTCACCCATCTCATTTTTGATAAAAAGACCAGTTAAGAAAAATATAAAGCTTTATTTTAGAAACCACTGATAAATTTTTGTTTATCGATAGACTCTTAAACGAAATTAGTCAACAAGTACAAAATAAACCCTTTCAATTTTTTTCTATAAAGCTCCAAAAATGTACTAGGCCAAAAAGGGGTCCCACTTACCCCAAGTAACCCTATATAAAGGCTCGATACCTACACAGCAAATCGAGCCTTGTGTGTTTCGGTAAAAACAAACAGAATGCCGATAACTTGAAAAAAAAATTACAAGCGTCCCAGTCACAAAAAAGAATGGCCAACACAATTTCGCCTCGAGTGAAATCAAATTTTCCTTTTTTTATTAAATCTCAAAAAACTCCCGAAGCACTTTTGAAAAGAGTTCAAAAACAGGGAATAGAGAAAAACATCAAACTTGATTATTCCCCCATCTAACATTCACAATCAAAATGTCTTTTAAATTACTTTTGTCATCAGCTTTCTCTCATCGAGGAGGATTTTTTTCTTTACTTCTCTAACCCTGTTTCTTTGCTTTAGAAGAAGCGATCAAAAACTCGGAAAAAGAGGCGAGAAGAAATAAACTTATAAAAATCAGTCTGGGTTTCGAGACTTTTAAATGGAGTTTAGAGACTTTGAATGTGTAGGGAAAAGAATTCTCAGAGTTTGCTTGCGATACTTTTTTATTTATTTTAAGTGAAAATAAATGTGCCTGAAGAGTTTTACTTTCCTGTTTTATCCTCTAAGCTCATCGGAAATTATAAATGTAAATTAAAGTAATTCAAAGGAAATAGCCTTTTATCTGTTTTCCGAGAGAAACCCATTATACTAGAGATTCAGTTGATTTAAAGAAGGAGAAAAGGAACTGGTTATCCTCTGTTTTTTTAGTCATGAAAAATTATTTGAGAAAGTAGTAGTTTTATGTTTAAACTTTACATTTTTATAGTTTTCTCTTTAATTTCATTTTTTCACTATCACACGACTTAAAAAGCGTTACATATTATAGTAAAAACGTTTCTCAACCACATGTTTTATAAGAAAAAACTACAATGTACGATATTTCTTCTTTCTATATGCGCTTCAGTATTTCTTCCTTTTTTTATTTTAAATGAATACTCTATCAGAATATGCGAAGGGATAAAATTAAATGCAAGTTAGTTTTTCAGTTTGTATAATAATAACTGTTGAAGTGTAATTTTATTTTTTCAATTCAAGTTGTCGGGGCATTTTTATTTAAGGGAAATAGAAATAATTAGTTCAAAATGATGTTAATAGATGGTCCCACCGAGGATCTGTGTTCTGGTTCAAAAATAGTCCACCAGAATGACCCACAGTTGAGTTAAACAGAATAATTGATGGGCAGGTTATATTGTAAACATCCTTTAATTAAAAAAAATTAAATATTCGAAAAATAAACCTCTTTTGATTCCTTTACTTTTTTAGATTTTATGAATGTCTAAGGTCTAAGGACTTTCCATCCCCCTGTATAACTCAATATACTTAAACCTTATTGGGAACCTGTTTTCTCTATACAAAGTCCCCGATACCAAAGATCACACCCTCAACCCTTGCATTACTCATTCAAAACTTGTATCTAACTTCCCATCGAACCCCATTCAAAATCATCTACCCTTCCCCTATCTCAACAAAACATCCCTTCTAGCTTCAGAACCACCCAAAACGTCTCTCAACCCCACCCTCAGCATAGATATGGCGGTAGTTATTCCGGCATTGAACTAGATGCATAATTGCTCGTCCCCTGATCTGAGAGCGTTCACGTGGGGGCGGCATTAACTACCATTAGAGGGCGGTGGGTTGGCGGTGACACAATATTAGCTTCATCGGGTTGGCATCACAACGCCTGTCAACAGAGGTCGCATGCGGGTTGATTGTGCAGGGTGATATGAGCTCGGTTTCAGAATTGTCGGTTAATATGGAGATGGGTTTAAGTTGAATGGAAGGAAAATCTTTTGACTTAAGATAAGGCAGTAGTGGTGGTGGGACTAATCCATGAGCACACTTTTACTTGTGCTGTCGCAGATAGACGACCAATTCGAAAGATGCAGGATAGAAGAACGCCTCTGACAGGATCGATAGGACAGTGGGTAAATGTAATAATCCTTTTAAAATTTAATTCAGCTGTAGTTAGAGGAAAGAAAGAAATTTATTTTGAGCCAATAAAAATACTGATTATTGGGAACTGATTGAATCGACTCGAGTTCGGTGATACGCAGTTAACGAGCGATTTAAGGCATTGATTGCATAGGTGTTTTATTTCAAATTAGTGAACGGTTCAACATTGAAAGAAATCCAATGTTAGAATAGTTGAAATGTTTAAATGTGTTCAGAACTTGAAAAAAGCCACCTCAGATTGAATATATTCGATACTTCGAAATAAATTTCTCAAATTTTGAGTTGACCCATTAAAAATTGATTGAGTAGTTGAGATTTTCAATTGAGTCGGGAAGGAAAGAGTAGATGTATTCGCTTGCTTCTGAAGAGCCACTTAACTTTTCTTACTTACTCTTTATTCAAAAGCAGTGGCGGCTAGTGGGTAATTTAAATAGGGGTTCACTATTAAAATTTAAAAATAAAATAATTTATGAAGTTAAAATATCACAATCAGAACCGAACAGGTGGAAGCTCATCCTGAATAAGGTATGTACAAACATGTACAAGGTGTGTGTTACATTTATACAGTTTTTTGTCTATGCTATTATTGACTTATTTCGACGTATTTCATTCTTATTGGGGGTCACGTGCTCCTGTGCTGTTATGGACGAATCGCCACTGTTCAAAGTGTTAAACCACTGTTTAAACATAATTGTATTACTTCATTAAAATTACGAGTACAACACAAGTTCACCTCATTATTTACAAGATTAGGAGTAAGAGGTCAGGGGGATATATGGGGGATATGGATAATGGAACAAATATACTTTAAATCACTGAACACTAAGAGTTATTTAATAACTAAAATCCCGTCATAACGAACTCTTCACGGGGCCTAAAATTTCTTCGTTGTAACGGTATTTCGATTATTCAAATAAGAACGGTTGGGGACTTTCTGGACTTTCGAAATAACGGGATTTTTCGTTGTATTGGTATTCGTTGTACGGGATTTTTGGTTGTAACGGGATTTCACTGAAGTTGGAAAATATTCATCATCAAAGTCAAACTCCATTACACACCTTTTTTAACCCTCTCGCCACCCTGGACCTCATATGAGGCTCCTACTTATGAGCTCAATTTTTGTGTGATGTAAACACGCAAATTTATTTTCTTTTCATCAGTGACTTCACTGATTCATGTAGATCACATATGAGACTTCTACATGGTTTCTGAATTCGTTCCTAAATGGAAGAAAGATAATTTATACCTCAATGTTAACATTTTAAGCTGTGATGCTTATGATGAGAAAATACTAGCTATATACTAGCTTCTGAAGGACATTTTTTATAGGTTGGTAGATATTTTCTTTTTTCGTAACCTTCTAATATTATGACCATGTCTATAAATAAGTTCTAAATCAAGTGTTTTCAGTTAAAATGAAAAAATATGGCCTCATATGAGGCTCATAAAAATAACTATGGAGGAGTGCACGCAGGAAAAAAAAATTTTTCAGACAAATTATAGGGGCATTTTGGATGTATTGAGAAGAAAAAAAAAGTTTTTTTTCACTTTTTTGATGTTCTGGTGCCAAGAGGGTTAAATAAAACTTTACACAAACTAATACCGACAAAAATCTGTGATCAATAAATCACTGTAAGAACTAAGTGCACTTTCAAAATTTCGAAAACAATCAATCAAAGAATTGTTATTTTCCCTACAAAGAATGAACTTACACAATTCCCTGGAGCCTTTCGGAATAAATTATATGGAGGATGACGTCTTGCTTTAATAAGTTTCCCCGCTATTTGGTTAGCTAAAACAAAGCCAAAGGAATACTTCTTCCCTGCCACAGAACAAACAGAAATCTTGTCAACCGATGCATTAGACCAGGAACATATTTAACGGCGACACACATATCAGGTTTCGACCAGAACGCCGGGGCTGATTTCGTGCAGAAAGTAAACACAAAAATCTCTCCTCCGCTTCTAAAATCTAGAATTAATAAATCTCCGTCGTCCCCCTGGGGCCGAATATTAACAATTAAGCGGTATCGCAGACACAAAGGCTTAGCCGAGATCACAATTTACCGCTCCCAATAACGGTTAGGCTTAGCACGCAGAATGTAAACGCGTATAAAGACCAGTGTCAATACCGAGTAAGGCAAACACATGGGGGAGGGCGGTGTAACCGGAATATGCCGGATGAAAATTTAATTAAGCGTTAAACGAACGAGACGGGGGATCGCTGAAAAAGCATGGAATGCTCCATGGAAGACTTTTATTCGACGAATAAACGTATTCCCTCTTTTTTTGCGTCTCGTTAGGTCTGAGCGAGTAATGAATATAAATGAATCGTAATCGTTCAGGGAAAGAAGCGTAAGGAATATTTAAACAATGCACAGGAATTATTCATAGTCATCGTTCGCTATGGAAGATAAATATTCGTTTTTTTATTCGGATGGAATCCGGAATCGCTTAATGAAGCTTTCGAAAGAATAATTTCGCTTTCGAAGACGTGCCACTCCTTCTGTGTGCAATGGCGTGAGGTGATAAATTTTTGTTCTTGCTTGTGAGGACAAATGCGTAATTGAAAGCTTTTCCGTGTTCCTGGTGCGGCAATTCTGCAATATTACTCATTGTTAGTTCTTTCAAGTGCGTACTTTACAGGTCAGTTAAGAATATTGGATTACTTGAAGGGCTTAACTTGGGAACCTGAGATTGGAGTGTTTGTTTAAGAGCTTTAAAGATAGAAATATTGCTTCGTTACTTAAAATAGTCTATGTTCGAGTTCTTTTATGGAGGCTTTATTTATAATGAAACAATGTTTATTTAGAAGTATTGAGAAACATTTGTAAAATAGAAATACTACAACTTTTCGGAAACTACTTCTCCTGGTAATTTGTACGTCGATGCGTTACTCGAGAGGATATAGTTAATTGGTTAAAATTAATGAAATTTACACACATATAGCACCCACATATCAGTTGTAATTTAAATAAATTAATTGTTGAAATTTGTTATTTTTGTCAAACAGTAAAATAAGTGATCAAATATAATAATTATTCTATTTTCTATTAATGTGAATATTACTAAAGTCGTGGCTTTAATACCTATAAAGATTAAAATAATGATAATAATGATTTATAAAAAATAATAAAAAGAAAAATTCATTTCAAAATATTTTTATATTTAAAATTATAATAAAGTATATTTTTATTAAAAACATTGAAAAAATATTTATGCCAGTGCTTTACTTTACGATATAGTTGATGTGTCAGTTTGAGTTATACAGGACTTGAAGGAAACTAATAAGCATTTTTATAATGTAGAATAATGATCCTTATAACCAACTATTGTTATGAAACAAACTTGAAACATTAATTATAATTCTGTGTTTTCAACTTAACAAATTGCTTTCGCTGCTATTTAATTAAGTTTTTCGTTTAAGAATATTTCAAAAGTACCGTTGCTAAGATATATACCACCAGATAAATATTAATGATAATGTATAATGTATATAGGTTATAATTAAAGACTCATGCCTAGAATTAATGAATGTTCTTAATTATTTTGTAAAAAAGCGGGAAAAAACTCAAGGAATAACTATTTCCCTCATTATTTAACCAAAACTAAACCCAGCTAATTAAAGAATATAAAATATTTCAAAAATATTATTGAACTAGCTTAATTATTATTGCAGATATCAATTGAAGGATAGCAGTTGTTAGAAGTGAACTAACAATGACCACCTACCAAGAAACACAAACCCTAGTAGTTTTCCTAACTACCATTAGTCCGAGTACGACAGTTGCAATTGACATTTCTGTCAGATCATATGACTGGTATTGTCGAAAAGGCATAAACTAGATTCCTTACCGGGTTGATTAGTATCCTTCATGGGTCGGTTCTCTTCCAAGATTATTATTATTGTACAAAATATGAAATGTTTTTATATACGTATATTGCAGTGAATTTGTAGGGTTTCTCCATAACTTACTCCATTACTTTTTTACAATTGTTTGTTGAAAAATATTCCTTCAATCGACCAACTAAGTTTTTGAAAGCAATAAACATCAAAACAGATTTTTGAGTAAGTGTAACGTAACATTTAATTGTAAAAAATACAAAAAATATATTATTAGTGAAAATGAAATATCAAAGTCCTCTATTGCGAATTTATAATTTAAATTCTTAGGAATGTAGGAATGTTTTATCTACATTCCTTGTATTCTATGTATAAAAAATCCTTGTATTCTATGTTATAAAAAAATCCTAAAAAAACTAGGAAAATTATAACATTTTGAAGTTTCTTTGTATTTAAAATATTAATTCAGAAGGGGGATTTTTTATACAAATATTTTGAAAATTGAGGTTTTTTTTTAAAATCACACCGAAATGTATTTAAAATAATCGAATATCTGTACATTTCTACATGAAATAATGACGTGCACACATAGGCTATAATTACTAATTTGTTCACTTGGAAATGTCAGCAAAATCTTTTAGGATATAACCATTTGAGTGAAACATTGAACATAGACGGAAGGTAAATCTACAATCAAACAAAAAAAATGTCGATATTAAAAAGTTTTTTTTAACTTTTGAGGTTAAACACTTCATTCAAAAACTTTATCTGACAACCAGATACATTAAATGTTACGGAGAGGAAGTGCTTTTTGACATGCGTATCAAATATATTCGGAAACAAATGTCATTAATCTTAAAGTGTCTGGGAGAGATTTTTGAAAGTTTGGAGTTCCTGGGAGAATCGACAGAGCAGCCGAATGTAAAAGAAATAAATGACTATTGAAAGAGCAGTAGAGACTTTCACTCATTTAGAGTTTATAGAATGCTAATTAATAACTACTAATAATAATACTAATTATTAACTTTAATAATGCTAATTAATAACTGCTAATAATAATTAACAATACAGAAATACTTTATACAGGAAAACATTACAGGAAAATAATACAGGAAATAATTTCAGGAAAATATTATACATTCTAGTTTAAGTTATATTTAACAAAAATGAAAGTAAAGGAAGGTAAATTAAGCTAAAGAAAAATACTATGAGAGTTCAAAATCCATTTTGTTTTACGATGGTAGTCTTATCTTACCTATTATCTTTTATTTATCTTATTATCTCTTATTATATCTTATTCATCTTTTTCTCTTATTGTTTTTTTTAATGCAACTTCAAGAAGATCCAGATTATTACTAAGCTCTCAATTTTGTGAGTAAATGTATAAAATTTTAAGATATTTACGATGGGAAGTACAATTGAAATTTCGCGTTCAGAATAGAAAAACTTCATTTCAGGTAGGTTATTTGAAAGTGAAAATTTTTACTCGGGTGCCCTGCCCGAATATATTCGGGTCTCTCCCATGTTAAACCAATGGCCAGTGAAAGTGCTGGCTGCCAAGAGGGTTTTTAAATGATTTGCAATAGTTAGCTTGAGAGACATCAAAATATTTAGTTTTTAAAAAGCTACAAAACTTAAGTCCCCGTTTGTATTTGATTACTTTATATACTGGTTTTCCCCCACAAGGTCTTCTTCCCCCCTACTTTTTCAAACACTTTCTTAAAAGTAACACAAGTAAATATCATAACTTATTATACTCCCACTTTAAAAATAGAAAAAAAATCTTATCAATTCTTCCCGAAATTCGAAACTTTATTCCCAAGAACAAAACTTCATCTCCATCGTAAAAAATACTTCCACCAACACACAAACCATATATATAATAACTCAAACCCCCAAAACTCGACTACCGACAAAAAACAACGCCGGCCATTGTTAAAAATCCTGTAATACACTCCTCCCCATCCCCATATTTCTTCCTTAACTTCCTTTCACAGGAAATCCATTGCCGAAGATTCCAGGAGTCTCCAGTATCTCCGGAATTTTCCCACACGCCGGGTTTCCAATGGAGATAAATTCGAGTCTCGCGGTATCTCGCGAGACTCCTCCTAAACGGGAGGGATTTATGACGTCACGTGCCGAGTATCCCGTTCTTTATTGGGATCGGGAAAAATGGGATTATTCCGGAATGTCCGTCGGTGCTTGTCTTGATGGTTGTAGTCAAACACGGAGACGGCGTTTTTTGTTTGGGATGGTTTTTGACGCTTTTTAATTTTACGTTGGGGAGGGTTAAGATTTTTGTATGAAATATACGGAGGAAATCGTTTTGGGTAACTTTGAGTTTTAGATAAAAAACTAACTGTAGGCATTATGTTTTGGATAGGAGTTTTAAGAAAATACTACTGGTTAGAGATTATTTTTCAGAAAAGATAACGAAGAAGTTTTCTTGAGGAAGCGATTGGGCATGTCTTAAGCTCCCATTAAAGTTTGTTTAATGTCCTCGAAACTTTATAAAACCAAAAATGCTAAGCGTGCGATGCTAGTTAAGAGAAAAATTTATACATTTTCCTATATATTTTAAGCATGCTGAGCCAGGTAAGTCTCTTTACCCAATATTAACTCTTGCATAAAACATAAACTAAAGTATTTGTAAAATTCGTTAGAGTTGAGTTGTTACTTTCAAGGAGCTAGATAGTATCATAGGTTTTAATAGCGAAATTTGGAAGAGTTGAGTTGTTACTTTCGTGGATGCAGTGCCATCAAAAAATACAAGAATTTGAATTATTGATCTCAATTCAACAACCTGAATTAAAAACTCAACAACCGAAATTTTTGCACGGATAGACCATTTATTGCTTTTTTTAAATTTCCGGGTGATGAAACGTACCATTTTTAGCGATTATTTTAATTTGCGCTTAAAAAACCCAGTCAAAAATTAGTTCCCGTACGCTTCATGCATACCAGATAACACGATGTCCAAATGAAATTTACAAACGCGTTGACAAGAAAGAAACTATCCTGTATACAGGGTGTCCAGTCGTGAACCTTATCACGGCCTTTTCTCCAAAACTTTGAAAATTCTACTTAATTGAGCTTGCGTTTTAGGGGTTCTATTCAAGATATTTCTCTACACAAGGTGTCTTTTTGTGCTAAATTGATGCTGTTCTAAAACTTTGTAGCTGACATTTTTCCCGTATCTCTAATAGTTTTTGAGAGAGGTACGCTAATTCCTAAACTTGCCGCTAGGGGCATTAAAAGCGGTGTCATTGGAAAGAGCAAAGGCGTTTTACTAGGGGTAGGCACCAGATTTATGGAAATAGTTCTAGGCGTTTTGGAGAAAAGGCTGTGATAAGGTTTACGACTGGACACCCTGTATATTTATAACTATAATCAAAATAAATAACTATTTCATCGATAAGCAGCAATCAGGACTTCCAATTCCTATATCCATCACAAAACCATCATTTCCCATACTAAAAATCCCAGCAAATCCTCCCTCAGCTTTCATACTCTACACTATACCATCAAACATATTCCATAAATTATTCCTTCCCACCAGACCACTCAGCGTCCGTCCCATCTGCTTCCGTCAGACGCCGGGCAAGCAAAATATCTCCCTCCCACCAACCGCAGGAGAAGAAAAAAACACTCTTGTGTTCCCTGTGGACAAACACAGCGTCGGGTGTTCCCGAGACATGTGTTTGCTTAACTATCTAAATAACGGCCGGGCGATGCAAAGGGGGCAATCAGAAATCCCCTCTGACGCGGGCAGGTCTTCGTTAAGATTTGATTTCTGCTGAGGGAAGGAAGAAATGCAATTAATTTATAAGGTGCATGAAAGAGGAATTATAAATTGCAATTTGAATTGTCTTGAAAAAATAGGAACTGTCAAACTAGCGATATATATCAATTGGACCAAATCGGAAAGTATTGTAAAAATGAAACACTTTAATTCTGCCGTCCTAAGCTAGAACGTCCTAAGTCCATTTTTCAAGTTTTGAGATAATCGAGTTTTTATAGCAAGGCAGCCAGCAAATTTAATGAAATGGACATAGGACAAAGTAAATTTTTATGGCTTCCTCATGCACATAGGACTTTCTAGACTAGCTCAAAAGATGCGCGTGACCGAGATCTACAAGACCACGTCCTTATCTAAAAAAGTGAAAAAATGGACTTAGGACGTTCTAGCTTAGGACGGCAGAATTGTAATCGAATCGTCACACAGTGTAACGAGCAATGAACAAAAGTCAAAATTTTGACATTCAAAATTTTAATTTTTAGTGTGCTAGCTGTATTAAGAAGTGTTCAGACCATATTAAATCAATAATAAAAAAGAAAAATATTCCTTTTTATGTTCGCAAACGATAATTGAAACGGGAGAAGCCAGCTGCGCTGAAAAAACAGTTTCATATCATCAACAACGGAGTTTGTATTTCGGGCAATTAAAATCGTTTGATTTTTGAAATGAAGGTGAATATTTCACACTTCATTCTTGTTTAATAGAATTGTTCGAAAGAAATATGGGTAATTACTTTTTTAACCGCATTCTTAAATGTAAATCAATTTTGTAACTTGCTCATGTTTAATTAAACTTTTAAAAAAAGTATCGAAAGGTACCTCCGCCATTTTTTGATACACTAATTGTTATGTTTTAAACTTTATATCATATTTTGGCTAGCCGAAGCTTGCCGATTTAGCGATAATCTTGTTTTGAAGCACGCAATCTCTTCACGAAACTCACGAAAAATGAAGCACCATTTCGACCGCTCCATACGAAGCACATTGATTTCAGCTTTTGAAAGCACGAGCGGCGTTTCCGGGGGGGACGGGGGGACGCATCCCCCCCGTCCCCCCCAATATTTCTGACTCTTAAAATTTTTAAAACTGAAAACGCTTTATGTTCACTTTCAAAACCAAACCAGTAATGCCCTCCCAAATGTATTGTGCATCCATTGTGGAGCCCATTGCATTAATTTAGTGATGAAATCCAGTTGTGAAGCTTCTAAAACTGTTAAGAATTCGATGAACTGGGTGCATCAATTGGGAATATTGTTCTCTACCACAAAAGCTAAAGACAAGTACAAAGGTATTGTAGAAGATGCCACTGGTGGGCCTGTAACAAATATTGCCAAAATAAAACCCTTGTGTTCCACCAGATGGATTTATCGCAAAGCCCAAGTAAATGAAGTTTTAAAAAAGTATCCACTTATTCTTCAGACGCTCTCCGAGCTTTCAAACAAAGGTCAAGAAGGAGCCAGTGGCTTGTTAAGTATATTTGAAAACGGAACAACTTACCTAGGTTTGATAATGGGAAGATAAGTTATTGAACTTCTAGAATTATTAAATAAAAGTTTTCAAGGTCGAAAAAGAACGGTTTCTGGACTGTGTGATAGTGTACAACACATCTTAGATGGTTTACAAGAACTAAGAACGGATGAAAAATTTTCATCTATTTATAATGAATGCCTTGAAAGAATTTCTGAGTTTGACCTCGAAAAATTGAGAATTCCTAGAAGAATGAAAAACACCGACAATAAACCAGAGGGCTCTGAAAAATTCTCAAATTGAGACACATTTTCGACGACAGTATTTTGAGCTCATTGATTCCGCCTTGTTTGGCCTGAAGAAAAGAATTCTTGAGCAAGAGGGTATAAAAAAACAGCTTTTGCTGGAGAAAATTCTCTTGCATAAAGAAAGTTTGGAATTTATCGAATCCTCCCGAAATAAATTATGAATCATTAAAAGCCGAATTACAACTCTTTGATCTTCGCCACAAGACAAACTCCCTAAGTGATTTTAAGGAAGTTGTAACATCTTTGACAAAGGAGGTAAGGGATATGTTCTCCAACATAGAAGCTCTAACCAAACTTATGCTGATATGTCCTGCGTCAAGTTGCGAAGCTGAAAGAAGCTTCAGTGCTTTGAGGAAATTAAAAACTTATCTCCGCTCAACAATGTCACAAAAACGACTAAACCATATAGCAATCTGCTATGTGCATAAAAAATATTGGAAAAAGTAGATATTAGAGATGTAGCCGAAATCTTTATCTCTCGGTCCAAAAGCAGAAGGAATGTATTTGGATCCGCAAAATAAAGATTTCCTTTTTTTCCAAGTATATTTATTTTAAATATCAATCAGTTATTCGAGTCATTTTTTAAAATTATTTTTGAATTATCTTTATTTTTAAGATTCTTTTGGACGTTTAAAAAATATGTTCTTTTTAATTTTGTTTTTGTCAATGAATTGTGTTTTCTTTTATGTCTTTAAGTAATGGACGTAGTGAACTACAATGTTGATTTTCGAAAGGTATGTTCTAAAATACAGTTTGGCACGTGTAAAAAAATTTTTTTTAATAATGCTGCCAAGGATCCAAAATCTGGTAATCCGTCCCCCCCAATATTCGGTGGCCGCCGTCGCCAATGTTTGAAAGTATGTATAAAACTGTTTTTTATTTGAAATGTAGTATCGAATCATGTAGAGCTTTAACTACACAGTGAAATTAAGTGTAAATGGTGTCCTGGTTTTTTGTATTTATATTTAAGTGTTATTTTTGTGATTGATTTTTTTTCTAATTGATTTCAAGAAATTGAAACGGAGAACTATGAAGGACCTGAAAGTCGTTGAATAAGCTTATACGTAATAGTGCTTTTTGGAAATCAAAAGAGAAAATATGCTGTTAGCAAAACACCTGCTATTTAACATTTGTTTTTTCTTTGTTTTTAGTAATTCCAAGAGGAAAGACTAGAATCCAGGTGTAAATTTTATTAGTTTTCAACTAGTAGTAGTACTAGTAGAAAATAACAAAAGAATGGTCCCTATTGAGATAACATTCAGCATTGATTTCAACACAGAATATTTATGCAACGCGTAATATGACTAAAGTCTAACCCCAAAAGGAGTTAAAATTAATATTTAATGGTTAAAGTTATTATTTTTTCAATTTTTAGTAGTTTTTCCTTAGCAGAAGTTACGAAAGAATGACCCCCATAGAAATAACATGGAGTTAAGATATAAATAGGGTCTATTTAAAAAAATTATTATTCCAATCAGATTTTTCCTCGAAATTGATTGTTAAGGCTATATTGATGGCATAACGTAATTAAAATGGTTTATTTTTAAATATTACGTCGTAGAGGAATTTTGTCCTCTTTCCCCATAGACTCGTTACACTGTGCGTCATATAAGCCGAGTTTTGAGAAAATTGGAAAAATAGCTGTATAGGTTTACTGAAAATAATTCAGGAGCCTATTGTGGAATTATCCTTGTAACTGTAACCACCCGAACGGGAATTTTCCCTGCAGAGAATAAATGAACCACCGAGAGTAAAGACCCATGGAATTTTCGTCCTTCTTTTTAGTTTTTAAGAGTAGCGTCTGGTTTATTTCTTTTAAATCTATTTAGAAAACAAAGCAATCATGGAAAAATATATATAGGGGAGAGTGTTGTACCTACGGACGGTTGTACCTTCAGCCACCTCATTTTAAAATTCGGGAAAAAATGTAAATTTGAATTTGTGGTCGATTTTGAATGTAAACAGATGCTATCTAGTTGCTAACGTGAAATCAGCTGTTTAAAATATTATTTAAATTTTCTATAATAAAAATACTGTTTTTTGGTGCTCAAAGTTTTTTTAGTGCATCACTACATTAATTATTTTCTTCCTCTATGATTATGATATGATAAAATGGGATATATGGGGGAATCCCCGAAATTTTGACTTTTTAGTTTTGATATTAGAAATCGTCAGATCTCAATTCTTTTATCTTTTATAGAACTTTGAATGCAAAAACACCTGATGCTGTACCTTCGGACACCATAAGTGTTGTACCTACGGACACGTTCTTGTGGGTGTCTGTAGCTAATCGGCGTTTTAGAATCAGGTTTCATTTAACTGAATACATTTTCATAAATGTTAAATTAATTCTAAATGGTAATCTATTTGTCAGCAATTATTTTCAAGTGAATTTTAGATGAAAAATTAAATATTTTGTGATCTAAACTACTTTTTTAAATTTATGATTCTACTTGGAATTTAATGTAAAATATGGTGTAAAACCCTAAGCACCCTATCACATTTAAGTATGATGATTAAAAAAACTTAAACTTTCCACTGAAGAAGATTTACCACCAAATTATTACTGTTATTACCACCAAATGCTTGCACAACTAAGTGTCGATCGAATTGGTTTTTTTTGGATCAGTGAAGTTGTCAGATCAATCATGACCGTGATGAAACTATTACCTTAAATTCTGATCTGAAAATACCATGTGATTTTTGTGTTTTTGGTAAAAAATCATGACTTTTATCATTCAACTTCGTTTTAATGATCATTTACGATCTAAAACTACATTACTTTAAAAATCTATTTTCAATTTTAAAAAGGCTTGAAATAGGTTATTAAAAGGTAATTCATCAATAAAAATGTTCATTCTTAGCTTTTTTCAACTAAAACTTCCCAATTTAAGGGTGTCCACAGGTACAACTGGGTCTGTCCATAGGTACAACAGGTTGTTGTACCTTTGGACACAAATTTTTCCAAGTTATTATAAATGATTTAAAATCCAATTTTCAAGATTTTGGCTAATAAAAAATATCTCTCTACTCTAAAGGTTAGAACTATAGGTTTTGGGCACTTTAAATGGTCAAAATGTGATTTTACCTGTCTTAGAAAAATCCAAACGTGATTTTTGTCCATAGGTACAACACTCTCCCCTATATATTCAGAAATATTTTACAGTTGAAAAAAGTTGTTGGACCTTTTCCTTTTTTAAACCTTATGGAATTTTAACTGAAGAAAAACCTTAAAAACCACTTAAATTGACATTTAAATTTTATTTTTGCATAGTTAACAGCATAAAAGAGAAAAATAAAAAGATTAAGACAAATGAAACTAAAAATATATTATTAAATTGAGAGGCAGTGTCTTTGAAGTAAATGATTATGAATGGAGTCATACATTCCATGTATAAAAACAGTTAAAAATACGTTTAAATTAAAAGCAAATTTTATTTTAGCCCAGTTTGCAGCACAAGTAATAAGAAAAGAACGACAAATTAACTTCAAATTAATTCCAAATTTAATTAAAAATACAATGAATGGACATTGATTTTGAACATTCAAAGGGCTATATCTCCCTTTAGAGGGGAGTTATTTTCCCCCTCTTTCTACTTACTCACTTGTAGAGAAAAGCTTGGAGATTTTTTTAAGCACAAAAAGTCAATTTGTCATTTTTGGACATTTTTGGAATCTTTTTCTAACTGGCGATTCAAAAAACTTAATTTCACACTGATAATGCCTGATATGAATTATTAAAATTTTCTATAATATTTCCTGGTTGATAAAAGTAGAAAAAAGTAAAAATATTATCTTCAGTTTGTTAAAACTTGATTGTTGAAATTTTAATTCATTCGTCTTAAATAACTATTAAATAAAAACATTCATTTATGATTCAATATTAAACGTTTTATGTAATTTTAAATGTAAAATAAATAATTCGTTTTTCTGACATGTAGCAGAGAAAGAATAACAGTTAAGGAAATTTGTCTTGGAGAGGTGAAGTCTCTACAGTATCTTGAAGTAAAACTAGATGGCGCTGAGTCATCTGCCACTGGAGATTTTCAAAGAGAAAAATCATAGAATTGATAAAGTTTATTTAAAGGAGTGTTTAGTGAAACGTGATTGAGGGGATATCATTTAAAGTAAAAATAACCTGGCTTTCTCAAACCCCTAGAATTAATTTAGGATTAATCATGAAGAATTGGAAGAAAATATAAGCTATTGTAAACAAATAAAATATTTTATCACTACAAAAAAGTTTTTTTAAACTGACTAACAGTTTATAAAATGCAATGCTAAGCGTATAAAAATATCTTCATGAAATTTACTGAAAAAGCAGAAAATGTATTACATTTTAAAAGACACTGTTCACAAAACAATTTTATAAATTCTACTTAGATTAATTCAAAAACGAATATTAAATGAAAGCAATTTTGCGCAAGTTTTATTTCCTTAAAAACAAGAATCTGTTACATTGCATATTATCTTTATACTTTGAATAAAAACGAAGCATGAAACTGAGAAGCAAAACGAATCAAATGCAATACCAAATCCAGATAACAATTTACTTAAGAGATTCCTAAAAGGCATTTAATTTATTTTTTATAAAAGAAAAATACTTCTCAAATTGAACCTTTGGTTCGAATAACTGTAATGGCACAAAAGAATTAATGAAGGAAATAACACTAAAAAACTTACACTATTTTACCCCCAAACCATCAGCAGTATTTCGAAACAGATTATCATAATCGTTCGTCGAATCTTCCCCATTTAATAATTCAACTCAAACTATAAAAGCTCCGTAATTAAACAGAAAATCTCAGATTCGTTCAGGAATTTAAAATGCATATCGAGTCCTTCTAACTTCAGTTGTGATTTGAAAGAATAATACCCAGCATTATTTTTTCCATCGCCCGCAATGAAACACAATCTGCTTTAAATGCAACTTAAGCCTTCGGATTCCATTTGAGTTTAATGTAGTCCCTTAATGTCAGTGTGAGCCGATGAATAATTAATTGGGGGGAAAAAGAAGTCCATCGTCGGATAATTTCAAATTGACTCGAAATGAGATCGAATCTTTTCAAGCTGTGGGGGTTAATTCATTACTTGTATCGAATACTGGATGGTGAATGCATTAATTACAATTTCCCCACCAGCTGTGAGCGAATTCTTCTTTACTTGCTCAGTGACATCTTAGACGTCGAAGTGTTTTCGTGTTAAGGGAAACTTAAGGGATCCTTTTAGACGAGACACTTAAGTAAGGGTGCTTATAGAACTTAGAAGATTGACTTAGCAAACAACTTTGTGAAGTTTTGAACGTTCGTAAATCTAATTTCTTATTGAATAGATTTGAAGAGCTCTTTTGATTAAGAGGATTGAGTTAGAAAAGCCATTATATTTATATTGGGTTTATTTATGGGTTATAGACCTCTAAAGTTATAAGAATTATAAAACTATGTAGGCTTATAAAGTTTAAGAAATATAAAACTACATAGGCTTAAAAGAGGTAAACCTCTGCAAGACTACGGCCAAAAATCCCGGAAATTGATTTTAATTTTATTTTACGAAATATATTATGTTATCTTTTCAGGTTTTTCTTCATATACTATTTTGCTTTGGTCAATAATTGCTAAATTTTTTTATCAATTAGCGTTTATTCAAAATTATTAAATTCATTAGGAGAAGATTCTCCGATTTAATATCCTTAATTAGCTGATGTAAAGGAAATTTATAGCTCGTGAGACGTTTTATTTTTATTTTATTTCAATTTTAAGGTTTATCATTTTTGTCACCTTGTTAAAATAAAATAAACCAAGATAGTTAGTTACACGTATTTGCCAACATAATCATTAAAGTAACATTATTTATAGTGGAATCTAGAAATATTGATTAGACTAAGGAAGTTTTTTTCGACTCTTAAGAAATTGAAACTACATAAAAAATCCTAAATATACTAAAAGATTCCTAAAAACTCCTAAACTAGCACCAAGAAAACAAAAAAATATTGATCCAAATTAACTTACCAAAAACTAAAAGGATTCCCGTGCTAAAATAAGATTTTCAACATGCCGAAGGTTTAGGAATTAAAAACAAAAGTGAATGCGTGTTGAATATTTACTGAAACTCTTTTTAAAACATCCCTAAAAAGCTTGGTACTCTAAATATTTTAATCAATAAAAGAGCATAAAGCAAACGAACACCCTATTTTATCTTATAATACTTCTAGTTTACCAACTTCATGCTCTAGCCATTCCTCGACTAAAATCTATAAAAACCATTCTTTAATTACTTTCAACATCACACAAAACCAAGCGCTTCAGAATCACACCTCTTTATAGTATGTTAATTTGGAAACTAATTAAAAGGACTGGTCAGGAGCACGTTTGGAGCCCTTTGAATTTATTAGGAGAGTTATTAGATTTTATGACAAAAATTAATTAATTTTTGAATTATGACGGTTTGAAGCGGACTAAGAAAAAAAAAGCTCAACCTCCATAATCACGTTGTTAAGTCGTTAAGGTGTAGGGTCTTGGAAAAAGAAATAATAGGTTCTTACCAAGATATGAAATTCATTAACCTGCTAAATACTTTTCCGTTATGTAGTTAAAGGGGGAAAATACCTTCAAGTTTCTAAGGATGTGTTTTTTTTGTGGAAATTTTCGTGGAGTAGAGGGATTTTGGATAAAAGTAGATTCTACGCTGCACGAACATTAATTTTTGAAAAGTCAAAAGTTCTGGGAGACAAGAAAGTTTGGAACGAACGTTTTGGATACTGAGCATAGTTTGGAGGATTTTTCTGAACAGGGAACATTTTCTCGTTTGCAATAACGCCTGTGTATCACGGTTTCGGTAATTAAGATTTTTTCTCCTTGAGTAGATTTAGAAATAAAGAGTTAAAACAAATGTCTGATTAATAAGGACAAGTCAATTCTTTTTCGAAAACAATTTTTAGTAGCTTTCAATTAAATAAAAGTTGAGATTTGCTTTATTATTTATTATGTCAATGAAAGGTGCGTGATTATCTTAATCTGGTCTTTTTTGTTTATTATTTCTTAAGATTAAATTTTAAATAAATTAAGGAAACCAAAATTTATCAGATTAAAGAATACTTTAAATAATGAAAAATGATACCTTATTTGTCTTCATAACCCAAGTGGTTCACCAGAAATCTCAACTGGGTCGTTTTTTATTTCCCCAACTGTACATTTTAATCAAAAATACTAATGCAAAATGGTAATAATGACTATATTATAATTTATTGTTCTATATATTTATACCTCAGAATAAATAAATTCTGATAACGATGTATTATAATTTTTTAATAAAAAAACCTCATCCAAACGTGGCAACCTTTTTAATTGTGGTTATAATGCATGGGGGGATTTTGCATTCTGAAGAACTCTCTACTTTGATATCTACATACATTTCTTGCGATCTGGAAGGCTTTGTACACGCACAGCTTTTCGGTAGGGATTAAAGAATAAATTTCAACAACCTAAATTATTTTATAACAAATCTAATTAGTTTATTACAAATCTAATTAGTTTATAAAGATGAAGATTACATTGCATGTTATGAATATTTTATGAAAGCTCCAAAATTGTTATAAATATTGATTAGAATTTATATAATCTCTGTTTCAACGAAATAATTTCTAAATTCGAAGAAAGACTTTAGAATATAGAGAATGATTCTAAACTTAACAGTGTAACGCTAAGTTTAACAATAATTTGATATTGAAAACCAAAGTGTTTTGAATGTAAGTAATGTTGAATCGTAACGAACATTTGTAAAATGTGGGATGAATATTTAATGTTAAATAAAAGAATATGCGAGCATTCTCAATTGTACAGGACACTATTATTATTGTTCATAATAGAAAAATCAAATACGCTGTCTAGTCTAAATAGCTAAGTCATTTTTAACAGTATATAGGCATTTTTTTTAAATATATACATGGTAATGTGATATTTTTTGAATAGCTAAAATATATAGTACCTAAAGTAAGAACTCTTTGTTTAATATATTTTTTGTATTATTTTCTCTCATGGTATACATTTCTATTAGCTTCAATATTTAATAACATGCAATACTGTAACACAATATGACTCGTTAAAAAATTTTGTACAACTATTTATTTTAAAAGGATTTGTATGAAATTGTATTTGTCCAAAACATAAATAAAAATCGGAATACCAACTTTTTTATGTATGTAATTAAGATTAATGATGTTGGATATCATTTTTCCAATACTTTTTCAAAAAGATTCCATTATCTACGATATCATCAAGGAATATTCCTAGAAATAACTAATCAATTTTCTTGTGTATTATAAATTTGATACAACACCAATTTATCTCAACTTGCATGAAAGTAACAATGATCAATCAAGATCAGGTAAATGAAAAAAATCTTTGGTACTATATTACCAGCTTTTATTATGCATGCTTTGCTTACATGATTGGCTAAATTAACCATAAATCGTTTTACGCATATATCCCAAATAAATTTTTATTTATTTTGTAAGGAATGTTCAGTATAGTAAATAGTATATAAAGCGGATAAAAGGTAAAGATTATATTCTATAGATAATACTCCAAAATACTTCCGATCCTGAAACTGGAATCTTTAAAAATTTTACACCACCCAATCATGTTTAGAAGAATGATCTTATAATTTTTTGGAGGAAAAGATTAATCTCTTCGAATAACAAACTGCTTAAAACAATTGAATGATATTTGTGAATTTGATTTGCAGTAATTGAAGTATTTTTCATAAACTCGAGGTCATTTAAAAGTTTAATCAATGCAGTTATTAAAAGATAATTTTTGTTTTTACTTTGTTTGATCGAAATTTGGAAATGCACATTTGTGAATCAAATCGATTGTGAAATTGCGTAGAAAATCGATCAAAACTTAATTGAAAATCCATTTTGATTAGGGCAGGATTTCCCCGGACTGTTAAAAACGTTGTGTTCCTGAAATAACATATTAAAGTCAGTTATATATTATAGATATAATTAACATTAACATTGTTATTAAACATATAAAATCACAAAATTTGAGGCTATCAATGCGAACATATTCCAACACATTACTGCTGAACCAACGATAGTAAAAGGGTCACGTGATTTTGACAACGCTGGAACTAGTATTTTGGAGGGGAGACAGGTGGAAGTTGAGGGGCAGTTGATCGAAAGAGGAAGAGACATTTGCTTGTTTATAGTAGAAACAAGACCCCAGCTATCACCGGTTACCCAAAACTATCGGCCGTGCAAAGTCTGTAAAAATCACGTGACCCTTTTACTATCGTTGGCTGATCAGTATGATGAACATCATAATTGGGAGTAATTTGGGTTTCAGAAATTCTCCCAATATCCCTTTTCTGTTTTTACTAGTCTCTAAATAAGCAAAATTTTAAGAATTCTGACCGAAATTGGGGTTATTATAACAAAAAAAATCAGAATGTATGGGGCCACTATCAAGAATTAAAAAGAGCAGTCCTATGAATAAAACAATCAGTACCTTAACAACCAGTAATTGTAACAAAGTACATCGAGGGGACATTATAAAAAGGTTCTAACGTATTTTTATTGTTTATTTATTAGAAATCTAGTTTCTTTAATATTACATTAAATAAAAGCTAGAAAAAAATAAATAAAGCAATTATAAACTCAATTACATTCAAAACAATAATCTTAATTGAACTCCCACTTAAAAAAACTGCATTAAACTTCAATGAAAAACACCAACTATTTCTTCATCACCACCACCCCTTATCCACTCCACCCATTCCATATCGAACGCAGGTAATCACTCAAAGAAAAAAAACAGAACACGAAGATAAAAAAAAGAACCTTGAACCCACCCACCTGTCAAACCCCCACTTGATCATTTAAATTAGCTGTCGCCCGTTTTGAAGTCGAGAGAGTGAGACGCAGGTAACCAAAAAGAGGATCCACTTGTTAAAAAAAGAGAAGTGTAGTGAAGTGAACCGTGTGACGTGTTTATGCGTTTAGCCCTGTTAGGTGTCGTGTTAACAACGGGGGGTGATTACGGTAATGGGAGATGGTTGAGCGTACCTTTTTATGAGGTGTTTACGAATCCGATTTTTCTCGTGTTTTGTTTCGTCGCGATGTGTCATTGTTTTTGAAAGATGATGTCGGGTTTTGGTTTTGGTGTGACGATGTTCGTTTATTAATCGGTGCTGTGATATATTGTGTCAGGTTTTCGTTTAGGGAGGGTGATTAGAATTAAGTACGTTTTGTGTATCGTTTTGATGTGTTCGTTATTTGATTGTTTGAAACGTTTGGAGTAATGAGATAAATTAAAAAGATCTTTGTCTTACTTTTTTAAAAATAATTTTTGTATGCTTAGTAGACTGTTCCAAAAAAATTCAAAATTTAATATTGTTCAAATGCTTTCAAATTTTGCAAGACATATTTTTCACCCAATAGCACAAAATTAGAGGGTATGCGGGTTTGGAATGGAAAATTTTTCCCCCATAGGATTTTGGAACAGTCTAATGCTTAGTATTATAAAACTTTATTTTGCATTGGTAATTTACTAATCAGTATATATTAAGCAATATGGTTAGAGGTATTTTGAAAGACTCACATTACATGTTTTTACAAGGAACGAAGTAAGAAGGCATGTAAGAAGTAGATGTAGTATGTCAAGTAGAGTAAATATGCATTTCCATGTGTTTTAAAAATAAAAAAACTAAACATTTTAATATTAAAAATATTTAAGGACGAGTAGAAAAGATATCATATAATTTTAAAATTTGCTTAATAAGAATTACAACTTTCACAATCCGTTTATAAGGAAGGCTCGGATATAGAGAGCAAAACTTGGGGGGTCCCAAGATGCTTATTAAGGGGATTCTACAATAGTTTAAAAGAAATAACAGGAAAAGACTACTACTATTGCTATTAATACTGCTACTACTATTTTTAGGAAAATAGACTGTTTTACAGACAATTTTGATGTACAATACTGGTAAAAAACGAATACGGAACGGCATGTGATATTAAGACAAATAAGGTATCGTTTTTCATGATTTGAAGTTTTGATCGTTTTTCATGATTTTCCTTACAACCATCAACCCCGCAGGATCAAAATCGAGAATTCAACGTAAAAAACGATATTTCAATGTAAAATCGACGAACTTCAACCCCCACTCCTGGCTTTGTTTGCGAACCAAATGACATGAAACTTGGTTTTGTAGGGTTTTAGAGGGTGCTCTTTGAGAATCAGGAATAATGTTTGATGTCGCCCATAGGAAAAACGAAAGTTGGTGCTTTGTTTAATATGAAGAGGACCCTCTAAGAACTTGAAAATTTTTCTGTATATAGAATAGTTCAAATCATGAAAAACGATACCTTATTTGCCTTTATATCACAAGCCGTTCCGGAGATATAGGGTCTGAGTCGTCTTTTTTACCAGTACTGTACTTAAATTATTGCATTTAAGTTACACTGGGGAACAATTTTTAACAAAATTTCTGTTGAGTTAGATTTTTTGCTGTTTTAGAGTTCAGTGGGCACACTGATTATAAATTTGTTGTTAGTTTTCTTTTACCACGTCTACTTTTTAAGCTACAGGGTACCTCCAAAATAAAAAGTAAAATAATGACTCTGAACTCGATTTTCAGGTTTAAAAAACCATTACTTTTGTGTTTAAATTACACGCTAGAGGACAAGAAAGGCTAAAGTTTCTAAAATATGAAAATTTGTACCAAATGGATAGATTTAAGGGGTAATTACCCCCCAAATTGCACAAAAAACGTTAAAAATGATAGAGGTTATTTTACAAAAAAAATTTTTCTTTTATTTTTTACGCAATTCCTCTTTAAAAGGTCTTAACCCTTCCCCAAGGACCCAAATTTAATGAAAATAGGCAGCAATGATTTTTTATTGAAAGTGGTTGAGGTGTTAGCGTCCCCGAAGCGCCAGAGAGTCTTCCGAACCCTTCCGCGGGTGCTTCGGGGACGATAACAACTCAACCGCTGATAGACAAAAAGTACAGTTACTTTTGGAATCAGGGGGGCTAAAAGTGATTCAAAAACAAGTCACAGTTCCAAGTCAACGAAATTGCTGTTCCCCAGTGTTATCCCAATTATGGAAGTTTGTTTCTCTGCTACTAGACTCCTCTCAAGGAAAAGACCGTTCTACAGTGAACTTCACGCGTATGTGGTTCACAGTGAAGGCACCTTACAAAGAGTCCAGTACTGGAGGTAAGAGTTTCTTGTAGGAGGTAGAGAAGCTTATTTATACCGGAGGTAAGAGTTAACTGAGAAACTAAACGCTACTCTCTCTATCAAATATAGTAATATGGCTGTGAACTACATGAAATTTCATCGTGCTTAGTATTCATATAATAATGTTCTCATACACTTTGACAAAATTAACATCAAGCTAGATAGAGTTCCGTATTATGTAAAGCACCTTATGCATAAAATGGCGTAGTGAATTAATTACAAGCAAATGCTTTGCGCAAATTGTTCGGTTACAAAAATAACTGAATATTTGAAAGCTTCATCACAAGAATCGAGTTCAACTACTAATCCTATGCGGTCGGCTGCTATAAATTCGTTACACAAGTTAATTTGCCTGATCGGAGGGATTATTACTTTGCCCGGCGAGCCTTGGAAATCAGTCATCTAAATGAGGCTGTCTGAGTGGTTAGTACTTTGATTGGGTATGGAATTGAACGACACACACTCACAGAAAAGGGATTATGCCTGGATTCCATATCAGTTGTAGATATTAATGCTCACAGAATTTGCACGTTTAGATTAGCTTTGCTTTGTTGTGCGAGGAATAAGGACGGTTTGGAACTATGGAATAAATCAGTTTTCTAATTTCACTGTGGACACTTTGTAGAGCAGAATGTATGGGCAGGTTTGAATAATTCTCTTTGTTGAAAGTTACGAATTAAAATATATTAGGTTTATGCATGATTTACGAACAAAAAGTTAAAAAGTAAAATACTACTACCACCACCGCACATAATAATAATAATTACTTAACGCAAGTTATTGACACAGTATCTTTTCATATATTAAAATAAGGGTAAGTAAAAGTATTTTATGTTGAATATAATGGTTAAAACTTTTCACCAAAAATTTCTACTTTTCACTTACTTGTAAAAACTAAAAATTTATATTCTACTTGTGCTTTTAAGATAAAAACTAAGTTTTTGTGAATAAGGAACTTGCACGTTTTTTAGAAGCTTGATAAATCGCTTCAAAATGTTTCAAAACATTAAAAAAACGCAACACATAATTTTTAGACGCACAAATTTTATTTATATTTGAATTTAAAATCACGATTTCCGACTTCCTCCTAAAACGGGTGTCACGTGACACTCAGGCTCATGACGTCACGATCTCCGTTCGCCTCTTTCGTTTACCTTCGAACAATGTGCATACGCTTCGCAATCCTATCCGACATTTGTTTAGCGTTTTTCCTATTAGATTTTTTGGATTAATATGGCCTCAGCTGCCTACAAATATTGCATAGTGCCGTGTTGTAAAAACTCAAACGTTACGACACCGGACAAAAAGTTCATTTCTTTGCCGAGAACCAAATCCTGGACTTCGGCTTAAATGGTTGAAAGCCATGAAGAGGGATCTTGCTAAAAGTCCCCTTGCTTAAATTCTTCTTAAAATAAATGTTATATATAATATGAGTAATAAATGTTATTACTCATTCGATTTTTGAATCGATTCTATTTATAATATTCATAGCACAGGGAAAAAACGATTATTTTATCCTTAAATAGTTAATTTTAGTGCTGCCATCTATAAGAAAAGTCGAGAACTACACTTATTCAAAATTTTGTGTAAAAAAACTCCCGATTATTTAAATTAGGATGCAGCAGACGGCATACTTTTATCTTTTTTTGTTATTAATTTTTAAAAACAGGGCAGGACTTTTGGTTCACCCTGTATACATCTAAATATTACTTGCTATTTTTCTACATTAACAAAAATGTGCATTCAAAAAATTATATTAATGAACACAGAAAAGATGCACAATTATGATAAATTTGATAATTTTTAAACAATTATTAAATCCAGTACATTAAAAATAAAATTTGAATCACATAACATAACCCACGTTTTTATGAAATGGGTTTATTTTTACTTGAAAAAATGAAATTTAATTTTGAAGTATTATGAAATAATTTTTAATGATTAATTTATATATTAATTCATAATATAATATTTTATTTTACTGATGATTTATTTATTATACAATGAATGATTATTTAGTTTCCAAAAAAATATGTATACAAAAACTGTTCTTTTCTATGCAAAAAAAGGGCAATTTTCCCCACTTTTCTGGAAAAAAACCGTTTTTTTTTCCAAAATTTTCGGAAATTTTCCATCTCTACATGGGGTAAGTACTTACCTTGCTTTATACAAAATTAATTGGCATAAAAATCAGCTAAAGAATTTGATCAATTAAATCTCAGAAAAGAGAATAGGAACTCTCCTAAAAAGAGTTTTGATTGTTTGTACTATTATTTTAACATTAAACAAAGATATGTTTAATTTAACTTTCTTAATTTAGAGTATTTTTATAACATAATTCTTTTATTTAACACCAACTATCGAAACAAAGTGAAGTTCTCTTACCTTTCTGCCTTAGATCCACTGGTTTCACACGCTATGTAACTCCGATTGTTTTCAAAAAAGTCTACAATCATCTCCCCAGAAACATATGGTAGATTATCACTCTGGGCTTTTTGAAATTCCGCCATGATATTTGAATAATTCTCAAAAATCAAACTTAAAAGCTCTCAAAACTCGCGAAGTCCGCATGTGCTCCGGTATGAGTACTGGCGGAAGGGAGATCGTGACGTCACAACCAATCATCGGTCGTTTTCATACACCGTGATAAATAGGCATTTTAAAATTTAAATAATTAAATTTTTGTTCACATGAGGGGATTAAAAAGTTTTTTTCCGCTTTCTGACGATATTGGCCTGTGTTTTAAACAGTTAGAACCCAATTCGGGAACACATGCAAGTTCCTTATTGGTGATTGGAAATTCCAGAAAAATCCAGCGAATGTAAAGTGAATAATTCACAGAAACCTTGATTTTGAAAATTTCACATTGTTTCATAAAATCGGTGATGGAGGTTAATATTAAGCAGCATTAAATTTATGAAACATTGATGTTTCCATTTCATTAAAATTATAAAGAATTTAGTAAACTTAGCATATTCATATTTAAATACTTCAACATGTTTTAAAAACTTTTGAACATAAGAGAAGAAAATATTTAGTACAGTTCTTTACTAAATATTTCATGACACCTTTAATTAACGAAAAGAATGTCAGGTAAATATAAAACAGAATAATATGGTTTTCATAAATTACAAGAATAAATAGCCATCACAATATCTTATATTTAGAGGAGATTTTTCTTTTCAACTCCAACACCCATTTTCACTCAACTTTATTTTTATGTATTACGATGTGTAAAATAAAAAAATCCTTTGCGAATCCATTGTTTTATTCTTATTGTTATGTAGAAATTGAAAGAAACATTCTTTCATTTACTCTCACATATAAGAATCCATTCTCATGGGGGAATTCCTCAGAAATCTCGTGTGACTTAGAAAAAACGAGAACTCTTATTCATGGGATGTCATCAGAAAGAACAAAGCACCCAATTACTTACGCGAATGTACGTATTGGATTATCCTCTTGCTGTTGCTCATAAACATGATTGAATGTTCTTTATAAAAAGAATGTTGATTGTTCGTTTTTCTATGGAATGTAAAATAGTTTGGTCGAAATATCTGCTGTTTAGTGTTGGTAAATTTATTGATTTAAAAAAATTCATAAGTGTGTAAAATTTCATCCAAATTCAAGTTCCTTTTAATCATCTTAAATTCCTCAAATGCGTGGTTAAAATATCGACATATTAAAATTTAATTACCATCTGTCTCATTAAGAAGATATAACAATAACTAATGCAACCTAATTAAGATAATAAATTCAAATCTGCTATATTGGTAGATAGATATTTAGAAAGGGGTTTCCTCTTTCCCCTCTAAATTCGGTAATAGTAATCGGAAAGCAAATATTATATATTATTTGACGAAATTTAATATTTTGTCAATAATTTATCCCCTCATCCAAAAATTAAAATTAGTAATTTTGTAATTTTAATTAAGTTTTCAAATTCGTGTATTTTAATAACTTTGAATAAGGAAGGCTTGCTGCTTGACTGAAAGAATAGGTGCCACACAAGGAAAAGTAGCTTTGGTTTGACTGAAGTTTTAAACCTTGCAATTCTAGTGTATAAGGGAGTTGCGAGTTTTTTTTGTTTATGCATGCATAAGAACATTCGAATTTGATGGATACCGAAGGAAAAAGTTTAAACATATTTTTTTACCTTATTATCAAACATTCTCTAAACTGGAAGTCAGCGTCAATAGAGAAATGAAATAGGGAAAAGAAGCTATGAAAGTCCAAGTGCTTAATAATTAAATATTAACTTTAAACACTGCGTAGAAAAAGGTGCACAAACAAGATCATAAGATTTTATATTTGAAAGCTGTGTTAAAATTATTAAAGAATTACAAGAAACAAAAACTTCTTGTCATCTTATAGATTTCAATTAGTTATTTTATCATCATTCATGGATCTTTTAAGTAAAAAATAATTAATTTTCGACCTGAAGAATTTTAATTAATTTATATTAACATTTACAAACAGAACCATACCTTTTAATTAGAAAGTAAATATTTTAAATCAAAAAGTTAATCAATTTGAAAGTATGTTGGTATCTGCAAAAAAATATTTCGGATAAAGTTACGCAAGGCATTTTTTGGGGGCTGGGAACATCTTTTCTTTTAAAAAAATATTTCAAATTAACCACTAAAATTACGTGTACAAGTGGTTTTTGTAGCCAGTGTTTACCAAATATTAACTTCCCGGTGAAATAAATGAACTCAAAAAACTTTTTTTTCATTAGCATTGTTAAAATGATACTGAACAACATAAATTGCATGAATAAAATTTAAGAATCGGCCATAGTCACCGGTAACTTGACCGGCGGTTAACCGGAAGTCAATCTTCTGATTGGTGGAAAAATAAGTTTCCTTCTTTAGCTGCCAATCAGAAGTTTGATTGCTGTACCACTTAACTGTTTCCTTTTTTGGAATAATAGGTCGAAAAAAAAGCATATTTTTCAAAACAATATTCGAGCTTAGATTAATTAACTCAAACTAAAAACATAATCTAAACACTTTTAAATTATGATTTTAACAATATATGGCCGTTTTTGATCTAGCGAAAATGGGGCAATTTTACTTAAAGTTGGCTTTTTCCGAACATCGGATTCAGCCAGAAAGCCAATTTTACAGATAAGGATGACAATGAAAACATTTTATGAAGTGAATTACTTACAGTTTACTTTAAAAATCTATTTTTGTGTGATAAATTTTGAAAAAACGGAGTCAAAAACAATGCTACGTTGCAATCCGGACCGTAAAAGCGCGCTTTTTAGTGAGTGGGCATTGAAAATAAAATGCTGTATGTCTAGCTGGTTATCTAGCAATACCACAGCTGTAGCGGAAATTGCACCTCATGATAGAAATAACCATATGTCCCCCAAACATTTTTTCTTAGAAAAGAAAGGGGAGAAATCGGTGACAAAAGCATACAGGAATGCATGTCCAATTGGTGTACTTCACGGTTGAATAAACATAATTGGTCATATGGTCATTAGGGTGTATCGAAAAACACTTTTTTTCGATTTTGATGATGCCTTAGTGCGGAAAAGTTGTCTAAGGTGGCAGAGAGTACCTGTGAATTTTTTCAGAATTTTCGGATAATATCTTTAGGTGCCGCCAAGGCCCTGAAGGTCCCCATGTTAATCCAATGGAGTGCGCAAGCCAAGAAGGTCGAAAATTGGTTTTTCGCCCCTCATTTCTACCCTAATCACACGACGAATGTCTTAACTCGAGTTATGGACCCTATATGATCTAGGCTATCCGACAAAACTTGAATAATAGCCTAAATCTCAATATTATGTTGATTGTGGGCTCTGATTTGAACGTGGAAATAAGCGATTTTCGACGAAATTGGAGCATACAAAGAAACGTAATATAGAGATTTAGGCTATTATTCCAGTTTTGTCGGATAGCCTAGATCATATAGGGTCCATAACTCGAGTGAAGACATTCGTCGTGTGATTAGGGTAGAAATGAGGGGCGAAAAACCAATTTTCGGCCTTCTTGGCTTGCGCGCTCCATTGGATTAACATGGGGACCTTCAGGGCCTTGGCGGCACCTAAAGATATTATCCGAAAATTCTGAAAAAATTCACAGGTACTCTCTGTCACCTTAGACAACTTTTCCGCACTAAGGCATCATCAAAATCGAAAAAAAGTTTTTTTCGATACACCCTAATGGTCATGCCCATCCCTCTGACATGAGGGGAGAGGTCTCCTATGGACAAGTAGTGGCATATATGTAAAAAAGAGGAACTAAAACCATGAAAAATGTGGGAAAAAACTTAGCATGCAAAGCGAACCAGCGGACGAGCGCCGCTCGGGATAATCAGGGAAGTACCTCGCGCAAGCGGACGAGCGGTGCTCGGGCAAATCAGGCAAGTGTTTAACCGCCGGTCAAGTTACCGGTGAATACGGGCATAAACATATGACGTCTATTGAAAGACATTATGGGGAAATCTTAAGTCTGATAAGAGAAAAAAATACAGTTATTTTTATGGAGTATTTTGGAGAACACTTATTGTTCATCGGAGAAAATATATACAATATACACACTATCTATCTTTTGAAAGGTTTGAGTGATTTTAAAATCAGCACTCATCCCATTCTTTTAGATTTGTCACGTTTATCATCCCCCATAAAAAAGTCACAACCTGAACAACTCTCCATGTACGCAATATATGCTAAAACGAACATGTTCCTCTAACACTCAAACCCTTCACCCTTCTTTCCCATCTCACTGTTTATCACACCACTCTCAATACCGAACAAGACAGCGCCAAAAAAGGAACGAGAAAAGCAAGGTCTCGTAATTGCGCAGGTATCCTTCACCCCCTTCCAAGAAAAGCTTCCAGAAGGTGGCATCACCATTAAGACCCCCCTCTTGGAGCAGGGATCCAATCGGTTAGGGCCTTAGAAATAGCAGCAGTAAAAATGGACGAAGGAGACAATCTATTTAGATTGGGTGCCACCTTACTCTTTACCCTTTCCCACTATCATTTCCAGAAGCGGGATTGGAGCTAGGTTCCTTAATAGTAATTGGTCGTTCTCTCAGAGTTGTAATGGAGTAATTTAAATTGTAATGGTTTTCTTTTCGGATTAAGGTACACTTTGACCGTTTCAATTCGTATTAATCGAATTTCAAATTGAATAAATAGTTTAGAAAAGTGAGTTTTCCCACTCTAGGTTCTAGAGACTCAAATCGAAGGTTTTAGTTTTATTGTGGGACTTGATTTGAAATGTAGAGTTCATTTCAGATTTCTGAAGTCTATGAAGACACCTCTTAAGTCTTTACTGATGACGTGCTATAAATCTCAGAAATGTATTGTTTGGATAGGTGATTGAGTTTTTTTCGTTATTTCTAAAGAAATAACAAACATTTTATTTTACAGCAGTACATCTTAAGGATTGGCTATTCGGAAGAATGGAAAGAATTATAAGTATAGAAAGGTTCAGTAAAAATTAAGGTGGTAGTAGTTTTTAATAGATTTTCCTGAAAAGTTAAAAAAAATTATAATACCAATATTAAAAATATCTACCAATTAGATATTTTATTACAAGAAAAACGAACCTTATAGAAGTAAAAAATAATGTATAGTTTTCTGAGTTTTTATTTATTTCATATTGGTAGTCATAGATAATTTTGTATTCTGATAGGACTGGAATAAACAACCAACAGGTTTAAATTAAAAGTAACTAATCTCATTGGAGATAAATTTTTAAACATCGGAATATAATGAATATTCTGTTTAAAAGAAGGAAGTTCCATTTCGATAAATTTAATAGGATTTTAATAAATCCCTTCTGGGGATATTTATTAAATATCATTCTCTTCTTTGTTTTACCATTTCAAATTTGCTACTTTCTAATGTTTTATTTTCAAATGTGGGTTTTCTTTAAATATTACTATAAACATAAACTAGTAATGTCGAGCGGGGATCATTTAAACTACGATAAAAATAAGCTCAAAAGAACTAGCTTAAAATAAATGAGGAAGGACTTTTTGAAGATAAACCCCTTATCCAAATTTCAAAGGTATAAACATTTGCAAATGTTGCGATAAAAACGCTACGGAGATCAAATTAAATCTCTTTGCGAATTTATTTCATCTTAGGAAAATGCCAATGTTGAAAATAAATTCAAAATTATTCTTTGCTTTACTTAAGATAAAACTGAGAAAAGTTTCTGAGATCAACCTTGAATTAGTTTTCTAAGTGGCTTCAGTTTCAATTTAAATTGGGTCTTAAGTTCCACCCAGAGGGAAAAGCTTATTCTATAAAGTTGTAGAAGGCTAAAAACTTCATTGATCCTTTAACTACTAATGAATTCACTACATGGTAAGCCCGAAACATTGCCCTGATGATTATAAAATTACATTGCTTAGAGTAAAAATCATTACTCTCTGCAGAAATGCTAACAATTATGATTACACAAAATCAGAAATGTTAGCATTTCTGTCGGTTTTGGGTATTAAATGCTGGAATCGAGAGTTTTACCTTGTTTTTTAAGCCTAACCTCAAAAAAAAATTTTTTTTCTCAACTTATTTGCGAGGGTTAACTGCTTTAATAATTTTTGTGATTTTCACCCCCTAAAACACATTGGCGAATCTCTTTTCTATACCAATTCTTGTTCGTCATGGCATGACAGACCTGCATGCCAAGTTTGTACTCGACCTTTTGAGACACCCCGTATGTCTCGTTTCCAAGCGAAAAGAGAAAAAAGGATTCCAAAACTTGAAAACTATCTCCCCCATAAAGCTAACTAAAAGGGAGCTTAAACATAAATTAATGAAAACTCGGGCCCTATCTAAACATGCCCAAACGTGTCCCTGCCCTTTGCATAAAAGGTTTCCCCTTCAAAGCCTACACCGCCTACCACAAAGTGAAGAGTCAGCAACCGCTACTTAATCAAACCACCGAAATTGCTCGACCACTGCCACGCAAATTGAAAGGCCCCGCGCGCGGCCCTTGGAACAGCAATTAGAACACCAAGACGTTCGATGGAACGCCCTTAGGGGGCCCAAGAACATTGAAGGGGGGGCGAAGGGGGATGCCGGTCTCTCTGGAGAACTGTTCCAGGGAGGGTTTCGATGAAAAGTTTGATTACCTGCCGTCCACTCATCGGGGAGATGAATGAGAAGTATGGATTATTTTGAAAGGGGAATTGAAATTGTGTGGTGTTTGCTTTCGGTACTAGTTGGCTGTTTTGATGAAAGCTACTGAGATGCTGAGTCGTGAGGAAATGTAAAGGTACGGGAGAATGTTTTCATAATGGGCCATTATGAGCTTCGAGATGTGAGAAGACTTCGGTATCAGAGTTAATCTAAGTAAACTTTAAGAATGGTAAGACGAAGTTCTCGATGATGGTGAAGTGACTTAGTGCATGCGTTACATTTATTCAGGGATTGATTAAATTGGAGGTCATAGAAATGCAAGGATTGATTTGGTTATTGTTTTGTGGCGTAAGGATCAATCAATATCATACTAAAGATTAGGATCGGAGAAAATAGACGGTTAAATTTCACTAAAAAAAGGTTTCCATTCTTTTTGTAAGTTTAGTGTTGCATATATATTTTTAAGATCGAAATTTTTCATATTATAGAATGCAAGTCTAGCTTTTATCATGGGTAGTACGAAATAGGAAGCTAACGTTTTCCTTTATCTCTTTGAAGATAAACGTAGCTTTTTTGAATTTCAAATATTTTAAAATTGGAATCTCCTTTCTTTTTTAGTCTTAAATTTGTAAACGTTTTTTTTTGGCTTACAGGCGAAGGCACTAAGGCGCACGCAATATCAGATTATGAGAAAGTTGGAGATTTTTATAAGTGATATCATTCTAGTTTAATAAATTCCTTTGGAGGGATTCTTTTGGCTCCGTTTCACAGCTTTCAAAAGATGCTAAAAAAGTGACTTATTGCCTTTTTCCTGGAAACTGATGATTTTTTACCGTTTAATACAAAACTCAGAAGGAAAGTAAATTATAAGTATAAAATAATTATATAACTTGGTTTTACACTATTTCTTTAGTCAGAGAACAATGATGAAAAAAATAATACTCCGCATAAAAGGGGATTCAGTTATATTTTGTATTAATTTGTTTATTTTTTACTTTTATCTTAATCACTATCTATCCTTAATTGAATGAAATTTATCAATAAAGTGGCCCAAAAGGTATGCCTCTTCGATGAGATAGATGTTAAGAGTTAATAGGATTTGAAGTATTCTTATCTCGTCTATATCTAGCATTAATTCTCGAAAGAAATAAATGCCGTGATTGTTGCCATTTGGATGGTTTAAATGAAGGAAATGATTTAATTATCCACTAAAGGGCCACTGAGATACAGCCATGCTTAATAATGCCTTCAAGTTATTGAATTATAGATTGCGAGTTTTGGTGAAGAGAGCCTAAGGACTGGAATAAATGGGGAAGAAAGATTTTTGATTATGTCATTTTAATTGTCTATCATTAGTTTAATTTCATTTTAAATAAATTGTTTATTTTACACTTTAACTGTCTCTCATTAGTTAATTTATAGAATACTTAGTTATTTCATAGAATAACTAGTTAAAGTGTCAAATTAATAACATATTACACACTTTAACGGACACGATTCCATGGAGTAACTAGGTATTCTATGAAATAACTGCATTATATGCTTTAACGGTAACATATGTTATAAATGGATGCATAGAGGAAATGCGTAAATGGAAGATAATTTGGTAGGAAATAAACAGTACCCTCTTCAGAAAATACGTGAAAGCTATTCATATTTTAATCAGTCTTATACACTGCTTTAAAATACACTGAGTGATCTCTACTTCTCTACACATAAAAAGTGACATAAATCTCTATATTCACCCGAGTTAAATCATGCTGAATTGTAGTTCCAAGTTTTTTTTGTTCATTTCATTCAAAAAACTTTAGAAAACAAAAACCAGCCAAAAAGAAAAATAGGTAAGATACCAAATCTCCCTTCTTCACTATTAATGAAAAATGCGGTTTCCCCAGCAAAATTCCAAAACTTTTTCCTACCACACACGAACAAATTGCTTTCGCCAACTCAGAGTCTACGAAATTTAAATTTCGGGGGGAAATCTCCAGATTTTCCCCATGACGTCATATACGGGGGAATTTTTACTTCTCCATTGCAGTAGTTCCACCAAGAAGGAAATTTATTCCGAAAGAACGCTCACAGTTCTTAAGATAAAAGATTCCACCCTCACCTCTATTTACATAGGCATTAAGAAAAATGAATTCCCTACTATGGACTCCCCCCCCTTATCTTATGTATTCTCCGGCATTTTGCATAAGGAAATCCCTCTGGGTGGGTATTCCCTCTTTTTTTATTTCGTTTCGAGGTTAAAATGAAAAAACGCCTTTTCTTAAAACTGTATAACTCTCTATTTCTTACTATAAAACTAAAGTGCTTTCTCTTTTGGAAGAGGAAAATTGCAAGAGTACTAAAGTAATGTACCTCCCTATCGTAAAATCTGAGTTCTTGCTTAAGCTTTTTTTAGTTCATCTTTTACCCGAATGGATATTGGCGAGAAATTTTTTTTCTCCAAAGCGACCGACTGTTAAAATGCAGTTAGTTTGTAAAAACCATTTGGGATCAGCCAATGTATAGAGTACCACTCGTTTTTATTTCGCTCTTGGCTTTTCGAATCTCTGAGAGTTTTATAAAACGTGGCGAAGTGTAAAAGGGATATTCCCTCTTTTATTTCTTTTGGAAATGAATTTTATTTTGGAGACTTGCGCATTTTCAGAGCATTTATACTTTTGGGAGTTGCTTTATTCAAAATAAGAAAAAAAAAGTGTGAGTAAAACCATCCTCTTTGCCTTTCATAAAAAACGGGCAGAATGGTAAGCAACTGATAAATTTCTTGGATTTAGAATACGAACGACTAAAATCTTATAAGAAACTGCGCAGTAAATACTTATGCATTAGGCTGGGTCGAAAAAGACAAATTTTCGAATATCGAAACGCTTCAGGTCTCAAAAGTTGCGTCTTGGCACACTGATAACTGGAAAAATAATCAAAAAATTCCTAAAAATATCCCTGAAGAGCGCATCGGGCCTAAAGTTTGAGAAAATTGACAAAAATAACCTTAGGTTGAAAAAATTCCCGAATTTCGTAAATTGTGTTCATAACTTCAAACTAGGTGTAAGTATATCCTTTTAGTTGTCTGAATTCAAATAATAATATCTGAAAAGTTTACTTCATTTTTGAAATCTGAAAAGGAGGCCTAAACGTGGTGAATTTCAGTGAAAAAACCTAAAATTTAGCACTTGTAAAAGAAAGGTACAATTGAATGTAGAACTCAACAAATGCGCTATTTATTGATGAACTAATTTCCTTCATATCTTTTCTTCACCTTCATTTTATATAGTGCACAATTAAAAAAATAGTTACATGAAGACACAAAAAATATCACCCGTGAAACATGCCTTAAACATTACCATACAGTAAACCCCATTAAATCGTAGAAAATACATCTTATATTAAGTCTGTGAAATAGCTTTAAAGTTGGGTTTACAATCAAAATCTGGGATACAAGATAGTGTGAAAACATTGTTGCTTGTAGGGGATCCTTCACCATCTTTGTTTTTAATAGCAAACTCCGTCATAAGTGTCACAGCTTTCGACAGCTTACTTGTGGCAAGAATTAGTTTAAAAATAATGTTTTGTTCACATTTTATTATGTCTTCAGATATTAGGTTTTCCAGCATGAGTGAGGAAGAGGGCACACAGTTTGTCCACTGGAGAGAATCAACCTAATCTATTAGCATATAATTTAATGGCAGGAGGCATAACAGTTTTTAACCCCTTAACGAACAGTTTTTGATACTATGTTTTTGTCTACTATGATAGTAGTGTTATGATTGCTATGAGCTACTTTTCAGACACTTGTTTCAATCTTAGATGTGGAAACTAGAGGACATTTAACTTTCAAAACGGGGCAATTGGGCAAACTAACTGGGCTGTCACCTGCCTACTATAGTTAGTTTTCAAAGGAATTTAAAGTGAATAATCCATGGATTAAAAACTGATCTTAAATAAAATCAGAGGTACTAAGAGAGAGGTATGGTTTGGTTAAGGCACTATAGGTTGGTGAGTGCTTTTCGATCTTGCTGTAAAAGATCTTGAGTTATTAAGACACTCTAGTCTAGATGCTTATATGTGTCATATTGGTTTTAAGATAATACATTTCTGAAAGAAAACCCAATTTAAAAATGTCAAGTAGAATATTACAACAGAATTTCTACATATCCCGACGTTCTTTGATTCAACATAAAATGTATTTGTAACTCTGATAATACGAAGCTGCTGTGGACATAAACGTAAAATATGGACAGAGCATTGTATAACAATAATATTTTAAACTATTCTTGCTACAAGTAAGCTGTCAAAAAATGTGTGACACATATGAAGGAGTTTGCTATTAAAAACAAAGATGGAGAAGGATTCCCACAAGCAACATGCTTTCACACATGATCTTGTACCCCAGATTTTTATTGTAAACTCAACTTTAAAGCTATTTCACAGACTTAATAAGATATATTTTCTATGATTAAATGGGGTTTACTGTATGGTAATGTATTTAGGCATGTTTCACAGGAGATATTTTTTGTGTCTTCATGTAACTAATTTTTTTAATTGTGCACTATATAAAATGACCAAAAGGTGAAGAAAGGGTATGAAGGAAGTTAGTTCATCCATATAAAGCGCATTTGTTGAGTTTTACATTCAATAGTGCCTTTCTTTTACTAGTGCTAAATTTTAAGTTTTTTTCACTGAAATTCACCACGTTTAGGCCTCCCTTTCGGATTTCAAAAATAAAGTAAATTTTCAGATATTTTTTATTTTAATTCAGACAACTAAAAGGATATACTTACACCTAGTTTGAAGTTTATGAACACAATTTACGAAATTCTGGAATTTTTTCAACTTAAGGTTATTTTTTTCAATTTTCTCAAACTTTAGGCCCGATGCGCTCTTCAGGGATATTTTTAGGAAATTTTTTATTATTTTTCCAGTTATCAGTATGCCAAGATGCAACTTTTGAGACCTGAAGCGTTTCGATATTCGAAAATTTGTCTTTTTCGACCCAGCCTATTATGCATGCCAATCAGAATTTTACTTTGGAACACATTATTGAAAACTGCCTAATAATAAATTCCAATAACATCTTTTATTCAATGTTAAGTTGAATCGAGAGATGGTTGGTAAAATATAAAATTATTCCCCAAAACGTTTTTAAAATATAAAATAATGAAATATGAACCATCACTTTTTAATTAAAGAGGTTATAAAAATCAATAAAAAAATTACCGAAAACTCCCGCAAAACCTTTAAAATTAAACTAGTTTTATAAAAGAGGGAAAGAATTGTGTTAAGGAGAAGTAATAATAAAGGTAAAATAACAGAATTTCTACTCATACATAAATTATTTACAGAACATATTCTTTCCTCGAAAAAAAAGACCATAAATTTCTAGATACTTTTGGAATTTTTAAAAAAAATTGATTGACATTAATACGTTTATGAAAAATTACAAAATTTTATCCATGTATACATAATTTATCTAATTTGTCGATTAATTTATGTTATGAATAAATAAAATTGAACATTTCATTAAAAAAATAAAACGTAATTACAGTCATTTCAGTTAAGATTTTAGTTTAAATAACATAATATAAAATATTTGTTTACTGAATCAATATCTCCAATTTAATTCACTTCACTCCAAGTTTACTTTTTTAAAAACTAAACTGAGTGCTTTATAAAAAGAACAGAGTTCAACTTTAATTATTTCAACTTTGTTTTTTAAGGGTTTACTCTGAGAAGCTGAGAAAAGTAATTCAAAGTAAAATCGACGTAGAAAGAAAACTTCGATGCGGAAGAATTATCAAAATTGAACAATCTGTTAGATTCAAATTTTCTAATTAAATGAAAGAGGTAGTGATTGGAGTTTTTTTTCTGAACGGCGCTTTTTTTACTCTAATAATAAAGAATACCCACTTATTTGCGCATGGGAGCTTTATTTGAAAAATATGAAACTAATGACAAGCGAAAAACACTCAAGAAATATTTGAGCAATCTTAAGGAATTCACACGAAAGAAAAAAGAGCATCGAATTTCCCTGTCATTAGAATTTCTTATATGCGAAGCCGCACATTATCTATGAAAACGAACTTTCTTTTTGTCGCTTGAGTTCTTTTCACGTTTTTGCACCAAGAGGGAAAAGTATTTTAATAATACTTAGAGAAACCCATTTTTGTTTTTCGCTTTCCATGTTAATTAAACTAGAAGAGAAAAAATTGGAGACAAAATATTACACAACTTGATATTTTAATTCACTTTTAACAAATAAAGGAACTCCCTTTACCGAAGTCTTAAGGATGTTTTTTGAGGATCTATCTAGATTACAAGCGAAGCAGAAATTTGGAGCATGAAAATAATTAATTAGATGCACTATATATATCTCTTTATACAGGTTAGCATAACGTTTCTAACTTTATTAAGTTTCGGGTCAAATAGTTTCAGCCTTCAACAAAGTTGTTAAGTTATAAAATTTTTTTATGTTATTATAATGTTAAATACTTTTTTAGTATTTCAAGGAAAGAAAACTAAAGTTGTTTTCCCATGTTCAACTAAACCAATGAATTTATATTAAATTTGAGAGGAAAAGGTAACTTAAAAGGAATCACATATTAAACTGCAAGGATAACAAGTATTTGATAACTTTCGTATTAAATTTTATTCGATCAAACAAGTATCTTTAAGCTTACCCTTAAGACACGATTAAAATACTTAATGCCTGAGATTACTTTAAAATCTCATATTTGAACGACTCTGCTTGAATGTAAGCATAAATCTTTATCCCAAACTAATGTGAATCATTTAAATACATTAGGTAGTACGTGATTGCGTTATTCTTTTCAAATGCATGGGAATGGGAGCAAAGTGAAGGTTTTAATTTATGCTAACGTGAGCTTGATGTGTTTTCGTAAATCATGTAAATATTTTGCGAGAATTGTTAAACAGCATAATAACCGGAGGCTACTAATATCTTAGTTTTAAAATAATTATCAGTGAAAGTTATACCGAAGACTTTAAAGTGATACATGGTAAAGTTGCGAAAAATTATTTACGAGTAAAATCACGAATTTGAATGAAGTAGTATTTTATCATTTAGTGACGGTTTTGACGAATTTCAAACTTCTTATTTAGAGTAAATATTGAACTATGTTTAACATTTTACTAACGTAACCTTAGAACTACGTATAGTGCTAGAGTTTTTTTTAAATAAAAGCTTGATAAACCAATTAAAATAAACTAACGCGAACTAAGTACTTTTTACCATTGTTTTGGAATATGAAAACAATCAGTTTGTCCCATTAATATATAACACTACACTACTATATCTGTTAGTCAAACATCAGGAATCCCGATCTTTGACGACTGAGCTCAATTGACTTGTTTTGAGATTTCCAGCTCGATGATGTCAATAAAATGGGCTTCTCCGCTCGCAATTTCAAATACTCCCGGAGCAAACCGGAAGAAAGTGTTATTTGATTCTAAGATGACGAATTTTGTTTCTCGGCTAATAATGCTTTTTTTCCACTGACTGTACTGAAAAAGTTAACTGAAAAAGTTCACACTGAAAAAGTTAAATAAGTTTAAGTTACAAACTAGTTTGTGTGAACGAACTGTCTTATATTTTTATAAACTATTCTGAGCAACTTCATTTCCTTTTGAAACGAATTCCACCACAAAATTACAAACGCACAAATAAATATATCTTTCTGTTAAAAGTCTTCAAAAAGATATTCTTCTAGATATTCATTTCTTTTTACACCAGATAAAGCTTTCAAAAAGAAACCGACTCAACAAGGAAATAATAACACTCACGTGTCCGAAAAAAGTTAAGAAATAATAAAACGAGTATCGAACACGAATCCTCTTTCCGATGGCTAAAACCCCCTCCTCCCTTCCTGCTCAGCTCCGACCAATAAAAACACAACTACTGACCTATGCAAGTCCGGATACAACAGACAAACAAAAAAGAACAGAATCTGGAGAATCCTTCGCATCTCCCGTTTCCTCTCCCAGTTAAGATTCGAACATTCGAATTCAAAATAATAAAAAAGGGGTCGCGGAAATAAATCCCAAAGAGAAAATTCTATTTCCCCCTCTAACACTACGAAGAAAAAAGAAGAAATTGTTTTCGCGTCCGTCCGATGCTCATCCCTGTTTGTTTGTTTTATCGATAGCCGGCGTGCATGCACAAGAAGCCGAATATACAGGCGGAAGGAAAAGTCCTGAAAAGGTGAATGAAAGAAAATGGGAATAAAAGAAAAGGCGAATAAAAGCGCCTCTCGCAGTGTTTACAAGTGCCTCTTTACGAGGTTTCCGTCAGTATGGGGGTATGTTAGCATTAGAGTTGGATAGCTCCCTCAAGACACAACCAGGAAATTCAATGGTAGTGTAAATTCACTTTGGCCTTCAGACTGGGGTAATTCGTGAAGCTACTGTAATGAGGTATTCAGAGGCCCAAGGGAGACGGTCTTTGTAATATTTCTGGCGTAGGAAGGGTTCGGTGGGATTTAAGGTGGGATGTGACGGAATTTAATCTAGTCGGATTGTGTGGGAATGTTTCAAAGAACTGTTTTGAAGGGTAAAAGAGATAAATTTTTCTTCGGAATAAGTAGGAAGTCTTTTCTATGTAATTAAATATTTTTGAGTTTTTCTTTTTTTATAGCTTTCAAAAACATGTTCTTAAATTACTGGATAGTATTTACGCAAATTTTACAAATTTGCATTTTTTTTTTCAAATAAGAAAGACGTCAGTTTGACGTACTATATTTTGAACATTAGTATGCAGGTCTAAAAAATTTAGAAAAATTCGGTAAAACGTTCTAAACCATATTTATCACTTACATTCTATACCTTCCTTAGATTATTAAGGATTACTTAGATTACTACAAAAATATTCGTGTTTAAATGCAAACTCTTAAATCCAAAAGAAAAATAATTTAAAACTAAATATGACTGATAACACACAAACAAATGAATAAAAGGCTGCAGTAAAACTTTAAACGTATGTGTATTCCTGTATTAGTAAGTAAATAAAAACTCGACCTGATTAGGATAATAATTAGATATTAACGATGTGATAAATTACAAACTGTCTAAATAAGTATGTAATAAATTAAAAACACACTTTATCACATGCATAATGAGCATAATCCTGATTAATTCAGAATTACAGTACGAGAAATATACTTAAGGTATTAAATATTAATGCATACTCTGGAGCGAAGCGGTGCAGAAATTTTTCAATCTCACTAGTGAGAAGCGAATACAATAAATTCCAATCATATGATTTCTCCAAACTGTTTTAATTTGTATTAATTTAGCTTGAAATCACCAAACTATTTTAATGAGTATTTTTATGATTACAATGCGGTGTGATAAATATTTTCCATGATCTTAAAAGAATTTTGATCGTTTAAAAAAATAAAAACGCTTTCACTCTACTAAAATCCCGTTTAAAGGAAGGTAGTTCAAATTAAACTCTTCTTTTAATCAAGATTTTCCCTATTGTAATTAAATAAGCCTTTAACACTCAAAAACCTCCAGAAATTCACCTCGCATTTAATTGAATTCCATATAATCTCAGTAATTTATTCCCCAAAATCCACTTACAGAAGCCTCTGCATCTGACAAGCAGTTATCGACTCTTCCCTACGTCATCTGCAGACGATTTCTAACAGCCAGGAAAAGCTTCGCACCCCTCCCACTAATCCCGGAAACATTCGGAAAAACACCCCAGAGCAGAAGGTGTGACGTCACGACAACTCCCAACCGAAAACATCATGCGTCATAATATTCGCTCTTTTCATGCGTGCTGTTTACAAGTTGAGTTCTGCAACAATTAAATTAAAAAGTTATGAGTTCAAGGGGTTCCTATTATTATTATTAGGAGAAGTTTGCGGACGCTCTGGGGAAGAAAGAATTCTTCTTTGGAGAATTGAGGCTTTATGCCTGACGTTTGAAGATCATAAATTATTTTTTATGATGTCGTAAATTTGTCCCGATGTCAACTCTTGTGAAATGATGTGGGAGTTGCTGATATATGTTGACATTTAATGATCCCAAGCTTAGTACTTGGCAAGTTTTAATTAAATTTTACGATTGATGATAGAATTGATAGCTGCTTACTGTGTTTAGATAAATTGATTTTTACATAGAATTTAATGACTTAATTCCCTGTTCATGTTTAAACTTCTGTATTTACATTGTCACCAGTCTGTCAATTATTTAAAGAGCTTACAGGGAGTCACGGATCAGATACTAACTCTTAATTCTTATAGGTGCTGAAATATTTCTTATAAAAAATAGAGAAACGTGTTACTTAAGAATATTGTTATAATTTAACCTTTCAGTAATAATACTAAAGATCCACACATTCCTTATATTTTCCAACATGCTAGTAAAGTGATAGATCACTTTTTATAGTTAAAAATTCATATTTCTACGTCCAAAGTAACTATTTCTCAAAATGTTTTTTATTTATATGTAGTTTATACGTAGCATCATTTATTTAAGGTCACACGAATTTTAAGTTCATGTTTAAGAGAATAAATACTTAAGCACGAAGTACGTAATATCTTTGTCACAGGCATTATATTCTTAATTCTAACAAATAAAACTAATAAATATTTACTAAACACACAAGTTTCAAGTGACACGCTTCTCTTTATCCAATCAGAGAAGACCTTTAAAGCGTGAATCAACTTCGCCAAGCAATCGCCAAAGCCAGAACAATGTCAGCTAATCCGAGTACAATGAATACGGAATCGGATCAACTCTGTGTGAACTTTTTTGCCCGTTCAAACTAGTGCTACCTGACACCGGTGTCAACTCGAAAACTGTGAATATGGTCGTAAGACTTATGTGTTAAAGATGAGGTATTATTCAAATTTTTCTTGGGAATAATTTTGATAAGGGGACATCCATAAATTACGTGAGGTCAAAAAGGGGGGAGGGGTTTGGAAAAATCTCCCAAAATCTCACCAAGGGAGAAGGGGGGTCGACTAAAATCTCACGTTAACTTTTTAAGTTAGAAATTATACGATTTTCTTTTTTTTTAAGTAAAATGCAAACGAGTAGGAAAGAAAATTATTTTTAAAGGTTGTAGGTAAATCTCACGTGGGGGGGAGGGGGGGGGGGGTCCAGCAAAATCTCACCAAGGGGGGAGGAGGCTCCAGATTTTGGAAAAAACACCTCTCGTAATTTATGGATGTCCCCTAAGTATAGTTTAACAGTTAAATTATTCTAAAAAACTGGTTTCAATTCATACATAATTTATTCAGTTAACTTGTGCGTAGAGGGGAAAAACACTAAACATAGTTACCCAAATGTAAGTACCATACACAAGAGAGTGAGTTCTTCAAAATATTAAAATGGTACTGATTATAAATATATGATGGTATAAATCTGACAAGGAAAACTTATAACCTAAATAAAACTAGATTCCTCATTTGTAAACAACAGAAAGCACCCAACGTGACCAGCTTCTATGTATTCTCCTCGAACTGCTCCCATATCCCCGACTTCTAAAAGACTAAATCTCTTCACTTTTCAATTGGACTGTATCCCCCCAAGAACCCGTAAACAATGCTTGGAAATAAAGCCTCCCTATCCAAACATTCAGATCACGATCTGCTAGCTATTTACCGACAGGAAATCCACCAGGGGTCCACCGGCCTTGACATTCAATCAGCCACTTTGCCCTTCAGCGCCATCTACATTGACATCTCTCGCAATTAGATTAATCGGAACCCTAATCGAATAATCGAGAGATCGCAAATTCCAGACGCGACGATGGTTTAGTGTGCAGAAGAAGAGCTGAAAAAATGAAGGATTTTTTTACTGTGGGAAGAAATGTCAAGTATTAAATTCGTTGCCGTTGTTTTTTTGTAGAGATTTCTTTGAAAATGATATTTTTTGTTCGCTCTGAAAAGATTTTAGATTTCTTTTCAATATATTTATTTTTTCAATTTTGTTCAGTAGATTGATTTAAAGGAGAAAAGTTATTCTATCTTATTCGGCTTTTTTCGTGGTTATTAAGAGTGTTTTTTTATTTATGAAAAAACTGCTTTTTTGTGATGATATTACGTAGGTGGTAGTCTCCATCTTAATTAAAAATTGAGTTCTCGAACTTAACGAGTTTATTTTTCTTTCTGGTAATTACAAATTAGAAGGGGTTTTACTAAAAACTATTCTTATATATTTGAAATTAAAGAATCTTTGGAGCTATATTGATTTTATTCATATGCAATGACCTTTTGAAGTTTAACTAAAAAACCCGTAATAACTCGTATTACGAACAGTAACGTAAACGAACAGTATATGAGCTGTTAAGGTAGAAAGTGGCATAAATCCAAAATTTGAGAAAATAACAGATTAAAAAACCTTCAATTACTCAAAACAACGTTCAGTGGACTTATGCCACTTTACATTTTAACCACCTCATTTATATAAAAATATGAAAGCTTAACCTTTGCGTGTTTCTATTGCTAAAATCATGAATTACAAATCATTTTGTTATACTATACAATACTACACTATATACTTTCCCTGTTAGATAAATTAACTTAATTTAACTTTTAATTTGAATTTAACTTTTCCAAATCCTTGTTTTCTTTACAGAAAATCTTAAATATTCTACATGGCAAGTTAAAGTAACGAATTATTTTTTTTTAAAGATTAATAAAAAATAAGCAATAATTTTCTTTAAAATCAAAGTATCATGATTAACCTTATTTACATTTAAAAAAAACCTATACATTGACCGTTATAATTATGGAATTTAAAATAAACTATATACCTACTAAGTTATCCGAATTCTAGAGAAACCTTAAATAGGCTCCAATAGAAAATTCCCCAAAATATCAAAATTAAACCCACGAATCCAATCTAATTTGTCAAATCCAGAGCTCCATCCTCACTATAAAGATAACCGTGAGATCCTATCCCCTCTCGAAGTAAAGATCAATTTTACAAAATGGAAGTTCTTCAAGAAGAAAGTCAGTTCCATTATGATATGTCACCAATTCTGGAGGTTTTCAAAGAAATATTTCGGAAAGAACGGATGGCAGCCAATTTGTCATGGACCGTTTTTTCCCCTCCCTCCGCAACCTGCGATATTTTTAGACCAGGATCATCGAATCTTTCTCCTCATTTCTCCAGTTCGTTTAGTTTTCACTCTACCATCATTACTGTATTTTTTACTAGATTATCGGAAGAAGAAAAAACGCAACTAAACTCCACCATATCTCGCTCGCAAATATAAATAATAATCTAAAAGCCGTTTTTGCACCGAAAAACCTGATTAGACTAGTATCTGGGAGTTTCCACATAACGATGTTTATTGCGATAACTTAATTTACCGAAGTGTAACGGATATATATTTTATTTTGACTTCCCAATTAAGGGACATAAAAACTTTCAAAATCGAGAGATGTAAATAAAGCCAAACGCATTTTCTCTGAAGGGAATGCATTAAAATAATTAGAATCCGAAGAATCGTACGTAAAATACAAGCTCCAATATTTCTTTTCCTTTCACGTGTGTTTATTACGTACTTTTCTCGATTTAATTGAATTAAGTTCACAAGGGAAAGGGTCTCTTTTTGTGCTTGCTGATGGATTTTCAGATTGTAAAAATCGTTAATGAAACTGTGTGTTTTCTTTTGTAATTGTGTCAGGGAAAGGTTTGAGAGAGTGAAAAAAGTCTGAATTTAGTCTGAAGGGCTTCCCTTTTGTGGTTAATTGTGATGTTCTGCGTTTATTTAAACTATGTAAGTTGTCACTGCACATAAATAATACGTTTTTGGGACTCAAATAACTAAATGAAGTGTTAATTAGGAGAGTTTTTTATCTCTAAAAATGTATTATCCAAAATACTAAATTTTCTAAAAACGCGTTTGTTTGCTTGTGGTTAAAAAACTTTAAAGTTGTTTCTTAGTTGTTTAAATCAATAAATTGAATTAAGTGATTTAAATTCATTTAAGGATTTTCAAAGTAGCTGAAGGTCCCTCGAGGTTCCAATTATAAATACTCTATGTTATTTCTATTTTTGCATCTACTGGTAAAACGAATATTGATAAAAAAGCTTATTAATTTTTATGCCTTGTAATTTTAATGGTATATATGTATATGTACTACTTACATTATCTTACTATTGGGTTGTCCCATAATTTCTGTTACTTTTTACGAAGTTTTGTCTTTGAAAATTTTTTATGAAAAACTGGTAATAGGTGGAGATTTCAAACAAAAGGGATTTTGATATATGTATATTTATGAACATAATGTGTGATTTTGGTAGTTCTCGTGATATTATTTCTTTTCAAAATGGCGGTTTGAAAAAAAGACCAAAAACGACGATTTTCGCGTAATTTTTTTCTTTTGTTAAAAAAACTAGGAAGAACGCATAATTCGTGGCTAAAAATAGTTTTACTGCATATTTGAAATGTTAAGATTAAGATGTCATAGTTTCAAGATGATTCGATAAGTTTAAGGTAGGAAATTTTGACTTTAAAACTTCATATATTGGCAATTTCACGTGTTTTTTAAAGCACGCCTTTTGTTTTTCTAAGCAGCTGGTATGAAGCAAATTAAAGGCAGATGTTTTTTGAACCATAATGCTTGTTTCAACGGTTTAAACATTGAAAGCCTCTTTTCATAATGTCGTTGAATTGATTTACTTCTAAATTCGAACGAGCTGTTTTTATTGTAGTGTTTTCGAATGAAGCAAATAATTGCTTTGTTTGCTTAGCATAAGTTTAGCGAGTGTAATTCTGATAAGCTAGCTAAAACGTTGCGCGCTTGAATATTGCGCACTACTTTCTGAACTTAATTTCAGATATAATTTAATATATATTGCATATTTTGAATACTTGGGTATTTTGTAAGCTTTTTTATTGATTTTGATGCTTTTTTTCATGAAAATTTTTTCGAAATGACTAACATTACTGAGGTAAGTTTCTTGCAAAGATGTTATGTTTGAGACCAAAATTGCCTAAGTTAAACTTATCGAATTATCTTGAAACTATAACATCTTAAACTAAACATTTCAAACTTACAGTAAAACTTTTTTTAGCCATGAATTATGCGTTCTTCCTAGTTTTTTAAACAAAAGAAAAAAAATTACGCGAAAATTGTTGTTTTTGGTCTTTTTTCAAACCGCCATTTTGAAAAGAAATAATATCACGAGAACTACCAAAATCACACAATATGTTCATAAATATACATATATCAAAATCCCCTTTGTTTGAAATCTCCACCTATTGCCAGTTTTTCATAAAAAAATTTCAAACACGAAACTTTGTAAAAAGTAACAGAACTTATGGGACAACCCAATATTTCTCTTTATTATCTTACTATCTTACTATTATCACTTTTAGAGAGTATTTTCGCAAGTACTTACGCAATTAAAAGTATCAATCTGCTGTTGAACTTAACACATAATGAGGAAGTTGCATAATTTTTTTTATTTTTTAATCGATTCTTCTTGCAAAAATAAGCAATTACCCAAAATTTGAGGCCGATCGAGAAATTTTTTGACAGCAAAAAAAATTAACAAAAATCCCCTTTTTAAAAGCGCGCGAAAACGCCAAGAGTTTGGATGTGACGTCATCTTATACTAAACATTGTTGTAAAGCAATGGAGTTGATGGTATTATTGTTGACGTCATCTTATAGTTTAAACAATAAACGTTTTCAGTCACGTGTTTTTTTCTCGACTTTTAAATTAAAATATTTAATTACCTGTACATTTTTTTGAAAAACTGACTAGATATTTCATTTTACCATACAAAAATCCATACGGAACGCTCGTTTGTTTTCGAAAATCTGACACATGCAACTTCCTTATTATAAATTATTTGAGTTCTGATAAGTTGAGTTATCTTTGACTTTTTAGTTAAAATTTGTCAAAAATTTGTGTAAAATTTTTTTATTTAGCTAAAGAATAACTAAAAAGCTAAATAACTTGAAAATCGCAAACCTTTTCTTCTTTGAGACCAGGAAAAGTGCTTTTTCCAAATGCATATATCTCCTATAATATTAAAGACTTTTTAAGGAATTTTTTCTGCATGTTTGTTATGAAACTGACAACAATTTTTTAGCTAAATAAAAAATTTTTTATTTAGCTAAAAAATAACTAAAAAGCTAAATAACTTGAAAATCGCAAACCTTTTCTTCTTTGAGACCTGGAAAAGTGCTTTTTCCAAATGCATATATCTCCTCTAATATTAAAGACTTTTTAAGGAATTTTTTCTGCATGTTTGTTATGAAACTGACAACAATTTTTTAGCTAAATAAAAAATTTTTTATTTAGCTAAAAAATAACTAAAAAGCTAAATAACTTGAAAATCGCAAACCTTTTCTTCTTTGAGACCTGGAAAAGTGCTTTTTCCAAATGCATATATCTCCTCTAATATTAAAGACTTTTTAAGGAATTTTTTCTGCATGTTTGTTATGAAACTGACAACAATTTTTTACATTTAAGATTTGTTCTACCTACTTTAGTTTTTTAATTAACTTTTTAACTTTCCTATTTCGCTGCTTGCGGCGCTGTAAGTCATCTCAATGGATTTAACATGGTCATTGGTCATGGTCCCTTAGGGGTACACCTTACTTTCATTCCCCTAGGAAACGTTGGTTAGAAATAAAAGCCATGAAACGGACTTTTGAAACACCTTATAGTATAAGCACGAGCTCATAAATATAAAATAACATCTCAAAAGGGGATGTTCCAAAGTGCCTGCTTTCCCTTTCTGCTTTTGAGTTAGTACTTAAATTAAATGAACTTAGGGAAATGGAGATTGTTCTGATGTGCCCCATGCTCAAATGTTCCCCTCTTACCTACCTCTAGTTACACTTAGAGAGCCTCTATATGAGAGAGAGAGGCGACAACTCAGTATTGCGCTCGCAGATCGGTAAACAGGTTTTAGCATGGGACGCGAGACAAGCGGCATGATACAGTTTGGGCAGAACTGGATGCGCAGAGACGCTTTTAAGCGAGTTGTTGCCTCTCTCTCTCTCGTATACAGGCTCTCTAGTTACACTCGGACCTATATTGGAGCAGTTCTTATTTTGTACGGTTATTTTTTATTTGTTTGACTACTTTTGTGCGATGTTTCATTTGTGCGGTCTTTTTACAGCGATTTTTATACATACTTCACAAAAAAAATCGCAGAAAAAAAGACCGCACAATTTAAAAATCGCTTAAAAAAGGACTGCACAAAAACAGGTTCGAGTGTACTAGAAGTAACGAATATTGTTTTTATTTTCTCAGAAAATACTATTCCGGTGGCAATCATTTCAAATCACTTCTGTTCTCAAAGTTAAAGGGCCCACTTTCTCAGTATATCGGAATGCTCGAATATCCCATTTGAGAAACAGCTCATGCACATTGCATTTCGTTTTCTATATATAAACAGCATCCGTTTGAGTAACAAATTTCGTATGACATCATCCGTACGTCATCCATAACACGCGCGTTTCGCGCCAAACGACCGTCCATCAGAACTCGGCAACCAATCGAAAAAGCTCATTAGGCCCACGGGGAGATCGCAAACGATTTCGTTGTCGTTCCAGAACGAAAACAAACGATTCTTTGTGATAAATAGCAGGCCCATCGAACACTCGCGTTAGTATTCGATGTTTGATCGCACAACATTCTCGCAACGGGGATCGGAAATCGATCCCTCTCACCAATTTTTATTCTAACTGTAACCGTAAAGTCGTCCACCATTTTGCTCCTAATTTATTTGTTTGTTTTTGGAGCGTGGCAACATTGGGATATTTTATCAAATGAGTCGAAATTTATTTCCAAACTACCGGGTTGATATTCGCACGTAGAGCATCGATTTCACGTCAGACGACTTTTTGGCCCGAATTTATTTCTTTAATATTTCCGATTCTTGTTCCGCTTTTAATGGAATGGAGGTTTTTTTCTTTATGTTCCCCTCCTAACAAATTTAATGCAGTTTTGATGCGTGAGGCGAATTCAAAGGAGGGTTAGGGGATTCCATTTGAACGTTTTTTTGTGTCATTATGATGGACGATTCTGATCGACCTGTTTTCGTTTTAAGCGATTTTTAATAAATCTAGTTCTATTTATTTTTCAAGGGTTTTTTAAAGTTTTTTTTCAGAATCCTGGCATCATAGAAAATGGGGAGAGGAATAAATTATGAAAGACCCCTGGTTTACAGGATTAGAAGTTTTTTGGTGCGTTTTTGATCAATACATATTCATAAGTCAATATACATTTCCCAATAAATGACCCTTTAAAAAACCTATTTTAAGAAAACTGATATCAGTTTTGATAAATGTTTTTAAATAGTATAGAAATAGGGAGTCGCAACCCCTATCCGCTAACTCACAGAATTTTGCTTTTCAATTTTCTTCTTTTGTTTAAATGCGAAATTATAAAGACCATTAATATTACTAAAATGCAATTATTTTTGGAGGTAAATACCAAAACTTCTTTTATACCAGTGGTTACAATAAACATTAAAACAGTTTAAATAGCTAATCTAAATAAGATAGCGGTATAATTGTTTTTATAAAAAAGGTGAACATGATTATTTTCAAGCTCCCTAAAATTCCTGCTTATTCAAGCTTATTAATACTGTTTAAAATTAGACGATTAAATTTTTCAAATGAAAAATATAAACAGAATAAACTAGATTAAAACCAATAGGGGAAAAAGCAACCAGTAAGTAAAAGAATTTTTGTACTGAATCAAATATACTCATAAAACTTTTTTTTAGAGAGATTGGAATTTTATAATGAAACGATTTTTCATCTAACAAGTTGAAAAGTTGAAAATAAAATTTCGGCAACATTCTTTTATTGTTGATAACTTTTTATATTTTCAGTTTTAAGGACGAGTAAAATATCGAATAAAGAGATACATAGTATAGTACAATAAGGATAAATAAAATAAGAAATTTAACCGTATCTAATACACTAAAACGTTTAGATTTCATTTAGTGAATACAAAAAGTTTAACACGGGCTCGTTTCATAAGGTTAAAAAATTCTTTGAAATAAATGAGCCTTTGCTTCGTGCTTTTAACTTGCATACTTTGCAGAATACGTATCTTAAGTGATTAATTATTTAAACCTAAGTATTTAATTTATTACTACAGTCACCTCTTTTACATAACGTCTTTTTTACATCCAAGACAAAATGTAATTAATGTCTTTTTACACTTCAACTTTATGTAATTGTGACCAATTCTACGATGGTAAAAGAAGTTTTCCAAGAGTTTATTTCGATTATTAGTTATACACATTGTTCAGTTTATCCCTCCCTCTACTTATCTCCAGAGATTATTTTATTTCTTCATTTAGTTACATTGTTTTCAAAATAAGAAATATTTATAATTTGTATGTATTTTCTCGATGTAACAAAACAAATTGTATGATGATACATTAACGCCCGTAGTCTGTGCTTTTGGATTTAAGTCACTTGAACACCCGATCAACTGATTCACAAATATTAGCCAAGCCCTGATCTGTTAAATTTGATAGTCTGAGCACCTTGGTCAACTGATTAAAGTGAATCAGAAACACTAGAGCTGGCGAACAAGCGAAACCGCTGGCGATAAAAAAAAGTTCAATCGTGATTGGTTGGGATCGTTTTGATTGATGAATTTGACAGGAAAGAAATTTGCGAAAAAGTAAGACATAAAAAGCACTCGGATTGTACTTTAAAAGTCAATGATTTTTAATGAAAATTAATGAAATAATATGAAACTAGAAGTTTTGAGTAATACAAATAAACAAAACACATGTAATCAGAATATTCGCATTTCCGAAATTTGCTTCATATAATCAAATTTAGATTTGAATATAACTCAAATAAAAAATTAAGCACCGTAGTTAGCTGATGAGATTTTATTTTTGCATTTGAATGAAAATAATAAAAAAAATTTTCTTTTTAATTAACACAACTCTGGAGTTCTATATTCTAACCTTTAGATTAGGTAAAAAGATAGAAACAATTAAGCAATCATTGAGAACTTGAAATATTGAATCAGTTTTGTAAGATCGGTAAATAATATAATCTAGTTAAATAATACTTAGCCCCAGTGGCTCAGTGGTATAGTGCTTCGCGCTTCCACCCCACAGGCCCGGGGTTCAATTCCCGGGCTGGGCAAGGTCCACTCAGCCTTTCATCCCTTCAGTGGGTCGATAAAATGAGGACCAAGCTTGCTTGGGAACTAAACACTGGGGGTCTCGCGTTAGAATTACCACCTAACCGGGACACATGCCTAACACCTTGCACCCCAGGGCCCCACGGTCACGAAAACGAAGATGGGCATCGTAGGCCTTGGCCCACTAGGGCTGTTGCGCCAATGAGTTTAGTTTTTAGTTAAATAATACAGAATTTAGTAATAATAATTAGCTACCTTCAAAAAAATGGCCATGATGAATAAAATTAAATTGAAATCTTAATAAGTTTAATCAAAAATTGTATCGGCCGCCGGGAATCGAACCCGGGCCACTCGTATGAAAACCGAGTATTTTAACCGCGAACTTCGCTGGAGAAAGTTTAAGTATAAAACAATAGAGTAAAAGATTTTAATTACTAGAAATAATCATTTAAATACACATTGGACTCGACAGCACACACCTCAAAAATACTGTGAATCAAAAATATTTTATTTCTAAAGTACTAATCTAATTTCGATTATATTGACGCGAAATGCATTTCAGCAGGATATGCTTATGACGGGCGACGCCATGTTTTTGTTTCGTAATCGTAGCTCAAGCCATACTCGATTCTGATTGGTGATCCAACCTAGATCACTGCTCTGAGCGTTGATTACTTAACACACAGTGGTCAACTGATTCATGGTGCTTCGGAATACCAAATCAAGCTGATTTGTGCTAAGAGATCCTGATCACAGGTTGCCAGAGGCTTCAGAATACGGCCGTAAGTATATTATTGACTTTTATACTTAAAAGAAACAATACAAATTATACCATTTAATTTTTTCGTAAAAAACTTATTTTCTTTGTTAAATTTCTTTTTATTCGGTTCGTATTTTATGCACAACTGCATAGATTTTAAATAATTGGGTCTAGAAATTTTTACAACCAACCAAAAATCTTTACAATTCTAAAGCACTTTAACTGATACCTTTTATCACCATTCTATTATTTGTTCTGAATGATTACACCAATGTGTTTGGTACTTTTTTTTCAAGAAAAAGAACTCAATAAGATAAACAAGATTGCTTTCCGAAGATAACTTTAAAATTTCTTCCAAAATACTGTAATGGTGTTCACAAAGTAAACAAATAACATACCATTTTTCAGAGATAAACTAGATTTAAAGTGGAGTAAAAACTCATCTAATAAAAAAACGAAGGAGGTTGAAAAAACTCTAAATAAGAAGAGTTGAGAAATTAGAGAAAGGGCCGAAAAATAGAGAACCTCATCTGCCTTCATTTCCCTAGGGAAACGAGCCATAATTTAAACCAAGAAAAGGGCAAATAACAAAAAACGTTTTGCTGCAAAGCATAACGAGAAAAAAAATCACCTTAATCACAGGTCTTTTGAGTAATCAGTTGCTTACCAACTGAAAGACAAGATTTCTTGAATTAAAAAAAACTACGAATACCTTGCATTTTTGTTTAATTTTTATTTTCCCAAGTTCAAAAAAGGATCTAAATAAACAAAATATTATTTTAAAATGACTTCTAATTAGATTTTAGATTGATAAATTTAGTTTAAAAAGTCGCGAAACTTTTAAATTTAGTTTTACTTTACATACGTAAAATTTGGTTAATTAACCAGTTTTAAAAAAAAATCGGTATAGTATCTATTCTATAGGAAATAATTCAAAAAGTAATTAAGACAAATTGAAACGCAAGTTATACGCTCGAGCACTTTAAGAGTGTAACAAAGTAAGGGATAAATTGCATTTCCGGATCGAAATATATAAGGAGAAGCCTTTGGAAACTTTGTGACGTCACATAGTTAAACTCTCGTCTGGATTTTGGATATTAATGATTTTCAAACTGCATTAAAAATTAGAAGTAAACGTTAAGAAATATTCTTCAGAAAGTTATAGAATTGAAGTAGAGACTACTACATTAAAAATATTAGTTATGGTGAAGTTAGTTTTGTGAACTTTTGCAGGGGAATCGTTTGCTATACAAAGAATAAACTACTTAAAAACGATTTTTTCCAAAAAATAATGAGTTATCATAAATAAAACTCATCTAATTGGGTAAAATTAAAAGTGATAAATCCAACTTTAGTAGTTAGAATCATTAATAACTATGACTGACCCGAATTTGTTAATTAGTTTCCACAGAGGTACACACAAACTAATATATTTTCCAACGATATCCACCTTCAAATTTCGAAATGTGATGTACACGAAATTTACCCTGCTGCGTACCCATTTCAAGTACTTTCGAAACAGCTCGAACTTTTAAAACAGAAAGTCACGTTCCAACACTCAGGGCATCAGACTCCCAGATTGCCTCTTACTTTCTCCCAATCAAAAGGGAGCAAATGATTCGTAAAAATCCCCCCACATCCCTGGGAAACTTCCATCCCTTCATTTCAATTCACTTTTAACAAAACCGGGGCAGACGAGAATTCACAAGATGAATAAATAATCAAGCAACCTTCTTCGACTATACAGTTCGATCGGAGAAGTTATGCATAAAGAAGAAAAATTTCTCCATAGAAACTTAAAGAAGGTTTTAATGGAATGCGAATGAAGGAGTGGAAGAAGACAGGGATAAATATACTTTTGAGTATCGGACACTTCAAAATTTGAATTCAAACTTTCGTTAGAGCTGCTGTAAGAGTTTCTTGGTATAAGTTTTCATGAAAGGGAAACTTTTACACTAGTTGTAAAGAGATTATTTTATATAATCTGAAATTCAATACATGTTTTCTTTAAAAGCAAGTAAAGGGCTACAGTCGATGCTCGATTTTAAGAAATCATGGAAAGTAGTTCGAAAAATACAGAAAAACATAAAAGTACACGATATAAATTTTTTTTATTTTTAAGTAGGATTATTTTACAATTTTATTCTTAAATGAGGATTAAAATTAGATATGTCTACTAAACTTTGCTTAAAATCCATAAAAAAATTAAAAGCAGCTTTTTGTTCGTAAATTTATATCCGACAATAAGGCTAAGCACGCACTAGAGACTTCTGTCACGGTGACTTATAACACTAGTCACTCGAGAGCAAGCAATGCATTTCTATGGAGAGATTCTTGGCAATCTCGAGTCTCGTCGCCTATGCGCGCGCTCTAGCTTCTTGCAATAGCCAGGGTGATAATTTTGTCTCTTTCACCGTGATAAAAGTCTCTAGTGCGCGCTTAGCCTAAAACTAGTTTAACTACATCAAAACTCAATATTTGTTAATTATGTGGCCTATGTCACTTTCAATAAAACATATGTAGCATGTATTCCTGTGTCTTCCATAATTTTCTTCCATTCGAACTCTCCTCTAATTATATATTTCAATATTAAAAGCCTAATTTTACAGTTTTATTTTATAGTATTGCCGACGTACTGTTCTAGTGGTTAGAGCATCTGACCGCGAAGCCGTACGTCTGGGGTTCGAATCCCCGTTTGGCATGGATGTTAGTTTCTGTCCTTGTGTGATGAAATAAAGGAAGGTATGTGCATAAAGGAAATTAAAATATTTACAAATCTTATTTAAACGTAAGTCAACCCTCAAATACTTCGTGGAACTAAAGCGAGATTTACCATATGGTTTTAAAATTTGCTTACATAAATAATTACAAACGAAGTAGTAATGAATAATTTTGTTATCCGAATTCAATAGTTTTCACTAAACATTATTTTTGGTACCGAATACCCTTTTAAAGTTTATTTGTTTGATATATGTATTTAAATTGAAATAAATGGAAAAACAAGTAGTGTTACACCTTAAAATTTTTTCAATCAATATCAAAGCTATACAATCGGTCAATATTAAAAAATAATCTGGGTGCAATCAAAAAGCTTGAGAGTTAAATTAAGTATTAAAACTTCCATTAAGAACTTAATAGCAAAGTTTTCCTTGCCCCTCACAAAATGGCGTCTCATCTTTCTCTAAGAAAAAAAGACCCTTTACTCCATTATAACGTTCAGTGGTTTTGTCCTCAAACCACACACTGGAAGAACAAAAAACAAAAATTTAAGAGAGAAAAGTTCAGATATTGTTATTTTCCTCGAGATTAAAAGGAACTTTGATCAAAAGAAAAGGCAAAAAGAACCAAACTAAAAAAAAGAACAGAACTCTCCGAAAATTTCTTTCCGAACCCCAGCTTTCTTTCAAGTAGAAAAGGGGGCACGAAATGAAGTGAGAAGAATACGTCTTTCTAAACTAAAATGGTCTTGTTAGGACCCCCATGTCTTCGATTCCTTAAGACTGAGGAAAATCGTTTGCGTTTCTTTTCAGATATCGTCTGCGCGTTCGTTTTTCTCTTTCGTCCCCCCCTTCACTCCTTTCTTCCATTATTCCTGCTTTTTATTTCATTTGTTTTTATCGCAGTTACTCTGGGAACAGAAACTCCACTGCCTTAATTGACGAGTACAGGAAACCTGGACAAAAGGACACGTAAAGTTTTCTTTGTATTCTTTTATGGGTTCGTTTTTTCTTAGAGTTTCAGTTATAACACGTTTGCCGTGAAAGTTGTTTTCTGAGCCGTTTACTTAGTGTGGATGATACATCTGTGATAGGATGATACAATAGTGAGGCCGTTTTCTTTTTATCGTTTAAAATGTATTCTTGGGTTATTAAATTTGCAGCCTCTTTGTTCTAAAAGGATTTTGGTGAGAGCGTGTTTTTCAATTAAAATAAATGCACTTCAACAGTGAATGAAAGGAGTAAAAATTACTTTTTAAGATCCATTAAATGGAAAGCGTATAAAAACATGATAACTACAAGCATGAAACATATTTTCATTCCTCGCATTTATTTAAATGCAGGAGAAACAACAAATAGAATAATAAAGTGTAAGTGAAAGTGTTTGCATTATATTTCTAGCATTTTATTACTATCTAATGTGTTAAGAAAAGTACTCAAAACTATAAGTTTATGGAAAAAAAAATTTGTGAAGTGCTTATTTCTGCTGTTTATCGCTAGAAAAATATGTCCCTGTGGATTTTTTCATTTGTTAGATAGAGAAGGTAACATTTTATTTGCAAAATTACATTGTTAAAAATATGAAACTATTTTTTTAATATTTTGGCCTCAATTATCAATAGAATTTGATAATTTGTAGTTTGAATCCCTAAGTCTATCAGACATTAATTTTTTTTCGTTAATTAGGCTTATATTAAATTTATTGTGATAAGAAGTCCTTCAGTTTAAAAATATTATTTTGATTTGTTTATGTAAAATTTAACATGAGGTATAATAATCAATCATTACACAGTAAGCAATCAAAAACTAACATTTTTGACATCAATAATCACCAATCATCTTCTAATATTATATTTTAATAAAATATAATATTAGAAAAACTATAACTTTGAACTAAACTCAAAAGACTTCAATACATCATCCCTTTACTTGTTTACTTTTCAATTTTTTATTTTCTAAGTATACATTTATAACTTGGGTACATTTTTGAAAAATTTTTACACCTTGAATAACTTAATATCATACATTCATTTAAAATTTGACTTGACAGAATATAATTTTTTGCCTTTTAAATGAGTAGGTATATTGAAAGGATTTGAAAGCAAGCGATTCGTTCAGATAGAGAAATTAATGAATTGCAAGAATATTTTGTTTAGTTTACCGTAGATAAATGATTTACATTGACCAGATGCAATTTTAAATGGTTAGTAACATTGAAAATATCAATTTGCTTACAAAACATATACCGTAAAACGGGGTGAATCGGATAACCTTTGAAAAAATATTTTTTTAAACCATCATAGCTCCGGTTGTGTTAGAGTTATAGAATGAAAAGGGATGGATTCTGTACTTTGTTAGAAGTTGTATCTGCCATTGAAAAATTTGTTACGATCATACCTTATGTTTAGCAGGGTTTTGAAGTTTTTAACACAAAAAAGTCACAAAATCCTGGCTCCCAAAATTTGTTTAATAAAATAACATTTTTTTCTCAATTTTCTCCCGTGTGTCCCCAGTTCTTGCAAAGACTCAGTGCAATCAGATTTTAAATAAATAGTATGTACGATTTACAATGTTTTTTTGTGAAACAAATGCTTCCCGACTACTGATGCGGGGTGAATCGGATCAGTCATAAAAATTCTTGATTTTCAACCTTTAATCATTTTTCTGGTTTCTATTGGTTATTATCAACACCTAAAGTCATGAATCGATATAATAGGGGCTATGAGGGAGCATTATTCCCTTCATTAATATCTTTCCATAATTTACTTCGTATTTTGTATAGAAGAAGCATTATTCTCATGATGCATGTATTTTATGATTTAAATGTTCATTAATTTAAATAAAATTTATTCATTTTACCTTATTTGAAAATTTAAAGGCTAATTATAGGATCCTATATCACTTAAAGATGTCAAATCACATTTTTTCGACAAAAACTGGCAGTGATCCGATTCCCCCGTATTGAAAGTAAATCGGATCACGACACGAGACTTAAAATTTTAGGTATAAATCAACCATTCAAGTTAATTTAATCTTTTTAAAGGGTTCTAAGAGTATTAAATAGGACTCGAAATATTCTTTTCAAAGCCTTTCAAAATCTTTATTAGGAAATTTTTGGTGGCAGCAGTTCAAAGTTCAAAAGGTGATCCAATTCACCCCATTTGAACGGTAATAATTTCTTTGAAAATATAAACTAATAGTTTGAGTAGGTGATAAGGGTTGAAATTTAATTATTTTTCTCTCTCTCTCTCTCTCTCTTTCTCTCTCTCTTGTATTAGTCATTATAAACTATATTTTGTACTTAGTTATAAAGTATAAAGCATAATAACGCGAATAGGTCTAATAAGCAATAAAAGTATAAATATTATGAAACAACTAAATCACTTATAAGAAAGAAATAGTGAGAAACATTTACACTTATTAATTAGCTTGATTTTTTTCCACGAAGAATCTTTTTGATGATAGGATATCAAAGTTGGGCTCAGGGCTATCTTATTAAGGAAACTCTAATTATTTTCTTTCAAGAAGTAACAAAAATACCAATTTTTCCCTTAGAGAACCGTTTCTAGTTATCACTCTGAACAAAAAAAATTATAAACCTAAAGTATAACTATCGTGTTTTCGTTCCAAAGTAATTAGATCATTGTTTTTTTTTCAAAAAGGAAGTAAAAAGTGTTTTGATTTTAAAGAGGTCGAGTCAATAAACAATATTATCAGACTTCACATTTAATTTCATCGTACTCAATGTTGCAAAAACTAAGGTTTTAAGTATATCATTAGAGAAGTCGTTGCTAGAAACACACCAAACAAAAATTAATTTTCCAGTCGTAACAAGTCAGTTCAGAAAATACGCCTTTTAATAAAAAATGTTTTAACAACTTTTGTCTTTTTTTTCGAACAGAAACTAATTGGAGAAGAGTAAAAAGTAACATTTCTTTCTTCCGACGACGTCCGTCTTACACTAATTGCTAGGGGAAGGCTTTTAGGAAAAGTTTCAAGTTTAACTGGTTATTTTGAGGTGTTCTCTGTTTAACATCTGTAAAATTCATTTTAGGTTACATAGATGCTGATAAAATGTAAAAGTTCTTCACCTTTTATGAATTAAAACTGTCATGGTTTTTTTATCTTAGCTTCTTTCAAAAACATTTTTATCTAAACATACTATTGCTTTAAAAATGATTAAATGAAAATTCATGGAAAATATGAAAATTATTATTAAAACGCATTAAACAGTTCAAAATTAAAATTATATAAATAAAATATTAAAAATTGTTAACTGGATTTGTCTACATTTTCAAGGATGATTCATCCTTCAAGAGCTTGGAATTTTTTCCCCCATAAGGTAAATGTTTGCATAAACACACGGCTTATACACTTTGTTTAATAAGAAAGTTTTGGAATAAGAAAGTTTTCTGAATGATAAAAAATCAATAACACATAAATTTTAGGAAGTATTTTTTGCATGTATTTCTTGCATGAAAAAACTTGAAATATTTCTTCTGTAAAGCTTACATAGTTGAAGAATTTTTTCATTCTAATTTTAAGCGATGGTTTTCCTCTAATTATTTGCAAGCTAGGGGTTATGAGATTAAAACTTCATTTTTTGTCTCTTATAGTACAAAATTTATTCTCAGGAGTAAATAAAACTAAAGGATAAATTAATAATGAGGATAAATTTTTAAAACAATTTGAGTGGTGAAGGTAAAAGGTTTAGTAAAAGACTAGCGGATATGCCCGGCCTTGCACGGGTGGAGTGTATAATTTTTTTTAATTAAATTTTCTCAAAATATATTTATCATTTTTAAATCAGCAATTACCTATCATCCCGTTATCCCAGACGCCTTTTTCCTATCCCCGTGTTCCCGGTAATTTTCATATCCGGGTGTTCCCGGTAATTTTTCACATCCCGGTGTTCCCGGTAATTTTCCTATCCCGATGTTCCATATAATTATCCTATCCCGATGTTCCCGATAATTTTCCTATCCCGATGTCCCGATTATTTTCCTATCCCGATGATCGAGGTAATTTTTATGTCCCGGTAATCCTGGTACTTTTTTCCTATCCCGATGTTCCCGGTAATTTTTCTTTTCCCGGTATTCTCGGCAATGTTTCTTAGTAAATTAATGAGTGTAGTGAACAAAAATAACAAATTTGAAACAATAATAAAAGATCTAGTAAATTTAAAAGTCTAGTGAACCGCTTCATTTGAAACAATGTTTTATTTTTAAGTCGTTTTCCATGAAAAAATAATTTACAATTTTCCATAAATATTTAAATTCTAAAGAAAAACTTAAAAATTACTTGAATTTATTTTGGTGTTTTTACAACTCATATAGTTTTTGAATAGAAAATTATCGAGTTTTTCCCGTTAAAATATTTAATTTTTAAAGGTTTTCATCTCGTTAACAGTAGTGAGTGGAGCAGATATACTCTGTTAGAGAAATGGAGAAATAAGCGTTTTTGGCTATAAATTCGCTAATTACTCGTAAATATTCGATTTTCGAGCTTGGAAAACTTGACAGTGACAATCGACACCTCGAGATACGTCTATGAACCGAGTTTTGACCACGCCTTCGGCGTGGTTTAGGAGGAGATGTGTCCTCCACCCAGTCACATACCCACAAACGTTTTTAGTAATATACTAGCGGATATGCCCGGCCTTGCACGGGTGGAGTGTATAATTTTTTTAAAAATTAAATTTTCTCAAAATATATTTATAATTTTTAAATCAGCAATTACCAATCATCCCGGTATCCCAGACGCATTTTTCCTATCCCGGTGTTCCCGGTAATTTTTCATATAACGGTGTTCCCGGTAATTTTTCCTATCCCGATGTTCCCGATAATTTTCCTATCCCGATGTTCCCGATAATTTTCCTATCCCGATGTTCCCGATAATTTTCCTTTCCCGATGATCGAGATAATTTTTATGTCCCGGTAATCCAGGTACTTTTTCCTATCCCAATGTTTCCGGTAATTTTTCATATCCCGGTGTTCCCGGTAATTTTTCATATCCCGGTGTTCCCGGTAATTTTTCATATCCCGGTGTTACCGGTAATTTTTCATATCCCGATGTTCCCGATAATTTTCCTTTCCCGATGTTCCCGAAAATTTTCCGATCCCGATGTTCGATGTTCCCAATAATTTTCTATCCCGATTTTCCCGATAATGTTCCTATCCCGATGTTTCCGGTAATTTTTCTCTTCCCGGTGTTCTCGGCAATGTTTCTTAGTAAATTAATGAGTCTAGTGAACAAAAATAACAAATTTGAACAAACAATAATAAAAGATCTAGTAAATTTAAAAGTCTAGTGAACCGCTTCATTTGAAACAATGTTTTATTTTCAAGTCGTTTTCCATAAATAAAAATTTACAATTTTCCTTAAATATTTAAATTTTAAAGGAAAATATCTTAAAATAGGGGAAACTAACGTTTCAAGATTAATTATTTGAATTTATTTTGGTGTTTTTACAACTGATATAGTTTTTAAATGGACAATTATCGAGTTTTTCCTGTTAAAATATTTAAATTTTGAAGGTTTTCATCTCGCTAACAATAGTGAGTCGAGCAGATCTACTCTGGTAGAGAAATGGAGAAATAAGCGTTTTTGGCTATAAATTCGTTAATTACTCGTAATTATTCGATTTTCGAGCTTGGAAAACTTGACAGTGACAATCGACACCTCGAGATACGTCTATGTACCGAGTTTTGACCACGCCTTCGGCGTGGTTTAGGAGGAGATGTGTCCTCCACCCAGTCACCCACATACACAGCCACAAACGTTTTTAGTAATATATAGATAGATTGAATATTTCATAAACAACTTACAACCAACGAAATAGAAACTTATTTTATGTTGCTGTGAAACTTTCCTCTCAAAAATAACTTAAAACTAACTTAAGATTAACTTGAGAATCTCCCTACTTACGCTGTAAAAAATAAAACAAGAGCAAGAGCTAAGAACCATGAGAATAATTGAGAACAAAAGTGAACGCACAGCTTAAACCAACAACCTCCTCCAAACACAACTATCTTCCCAAAAATAGACCCCAACAACTCTTCTTAAAAAACCTAAACTTGTCACCACGAAAGAAAGCGTGCTCACACTTCAAAACAGACCTCTTAGCACTTGATTCCCTTTTTACGAACTTTAATTAAATCCGACTGCCTCGAGACGAAAAATAAACCTCGCATTCCCTGGTTTTATGATGTTCATTTAAAAATCCACGCGATGTTATTTACGATGCCCCCTGGCTTCGTTTTACCTGGCGTGAGCGACGCATATTCATCTCGGAGGAAAAACATCTTTTCCGGGAGTTGGTTCCTTTTCCCAACTTTTGGCGGGAATTAGTTTCGGTCTCATTAACTTTGCCGAGAAGAAAGTTAATCGGCTGCAGACGCGGGAAGAAGATATTGAAAGAGTGGGGGGAGGCCTTTTCCTGTTATCGTCTAAATCATAATTTGTTTTCCGCGGGAGGAATTGTGAATTTTTTCTATCGTCCTTATTCCTTCGCATTTCGAATTTTCATATCGGTGGAGTGGAAGTATCTTTGGAAATAAGCTCGATGTTTTCATTTTTGCAGGATTTTTTTGAATTTCAATTAAGGTTGCTGTTTATTTTGAAACTGCTGTATATATTTTCGTTACTTTCTGACGGTAACTATATAGTGGATGAGAAATTTTGTATAGATATAGTTTGTAAGAAAATAACACATAAGCTTGTCTTCATACGATAAGAAAAAATAATTAATTCAATATAAGTAACTAAATCTCCTATGTACAATTTTTCACATACTTTACCTAATACTTTAATTGGTTCTGCAGACATGTCTTATTATTAAATTGAGTAATGAAACAAGAACACCCTCAACTTGTTAAAAAAGCAAAACCAACTCTATTTAAAAGAATTTAATGATTATATAATAGTTTGATATGCAAATAATATATGTATCTCACCATATTTGAGCTTACATAAATAAAAAACATTAAACATAGTATGAAACCTACAATTTTAAGACCATAATATTTAAGGCTGAAATGTGTTGTCTGAGTTGATTTTAGTATAAATATACACATGTACCTTGTTATAATCAAAAAGCTATTGAATCAGTAATTAAGTTGCAAATATAAAATTACTAATATTAGAAATAGAAGTTAAGTTCCTTAAAATGGATGAATTGTCGTGATTTTGTAATTTCAGAAAGGCCCCCAGTTGAATGTTTATCGTCTGTGCTGTAATCCATTTTGCAGATATATTCAGATTTCCCAACAGTAATTGATGATCATCCCTGACACGTATCCAGATGATAATCCTTTTCACAATTCCTAAATGCCGTGAGAAAATTTCCATTGATTGTTGAGATTAGTTAGACGTCAGTGGAAAGGTAAATAATTATTTAAGTATATACCACCTAATGCATTTTGTACACAAGTGTTCGTAAAATAGGTTTCGGAAAATCATTGAAAATCAGCAGGTTTAATACATGTTTTAAATTGTCTTTTTATTTTTGCTATGTATTTCTAAGTCTTTTAAAAACAATAGAAATTAACACCTAAAAGAAATTCCCTCTTATATATACAATTTTTATGATAACTAGGGGGCTCTGCCCCCTGCTCGCTATCGCTCACCAACCCCCGGAACTGCTTCGCAGTTCTTTGAAGATCGCTTCGCGATCTTAGCGAGCAGGGCTCGCTTGTTTCATCTCAACTATCCAGTACAACCTGGAACTTGTCTGCTTATAATCTGTAACAGCATCAAAAACGCTCAATAATGCTTAATAACGCTTATCAGACAACTTCAGTGACCGATTGTTTCTACAGTATTTTAACTATTTCTGCTTAGGTTGCCTTGTCATTGCAGAAGAAAATTTTTTTGACGATATTTAGAATAATAACTGCTTTTAATACATTACGTCTCAGGTGCTAATCATAAATGAACAGAGTATAGTTAATGATCATTTAATATCGAAACTTTTTGTCTCTCAAACTTTTCAATAATTTAATTCGGATCATTACCACGAAAATATCAAAACAAAGGAAGTAGGGGGCTACCGCCCCCTACTCGCTTACGCTCACCAACCCCCGTAACTGCTATTCAGCACTTTACAGATCGCGAAGCGATCTGTAATATCTGTAATCGATCTTTAGCATCAGAGTAATACAAACTTCCCGAAAATCCTCTTCCTTTCGTCGGCACAAATAGCACTCAAAAAAGCTAAATTATTTATTTCTCTAGTAGTTCAAAAAATATCGAATTATCTTTAAAAGATTATTAACCAAGTCTATACTATATCGCTAGCAAACTTAGAGCAAAAATGTGCACCTCAAAACTTAATTTAAATATCCGTGCTCGCGACAATCTAGTGAACAGGCAAATATAAAATTTAAAAACATTAAACACGTCTGATAAAGACCTACTAAACTATGAAAAAAAATGAAACTTTGATGCTTAATAGTTCCAAAACTAATTAGAATTTTTTAAAAAATTAAACGCCAATCTCTTTCTAAAAAATGAGAGTATAAGTGTTTAAAAAATCATATTGATACCGTGATTAGTTTTCATTTTAGATAGAAAAAAACGAAAAAGTGTCAAAAATTTCAAAAATTAAAAAATTAATTACTCTAAACCAAATTCGAAATTCGAAAAAAGGGCGACGTAGTGCACATCTTCATACTTCAGAGTATTAGGCTGAAAAAAATCATAGCTCTGCTGCCAATAGATTTTGCTGAACTGGATTACGCGGCGAAAAAAGAAAAACTTCAACTTTGACCTTAAAAATACCCCACAACTAATTATCACATGAGTTAGCTTTTTGTTCTAGAATGTGCCCCAAATATTCCTCTACAAACGTTTCAAGTTTCATAAATTTCTATCAAGTAGTTTTTGCGATATAAGAGTTCAAAGAGTTGAAAAATAAAATTTTCTGAAACAGCGGCGGCGGCAGCGGCAGCGGCGGCAGCGGCGGCAGCGGCGGTGACAGTAACTTTTTTTTAATATAGAGAGAAAAGGTTATATTATAATAAACCTATAGTTTAATTCTATTTATTTTCCAAGTAAGAAATTTAAATTTTTATAATTTGAAAGAGTTATCGAATTGATATCAAAGATATGTAGAAAAAAATCCTTTCATTTAAAACTGAACCCCTAACTTATCTCGTATTTGTAGGTGTTTATAAGTTAAACTTGTTTTTAAATGTGTGATGCAACTTCTTTTGAACGTTGAATTTACTGACTTCCATAACCTAAAAGCTAAATTTCTGGAAATTTCATTTTACTCAACGCAACTTTTTTAAAGACAAAACTAGAATTTAATACAATATTTTTTAAAAATAACTCCAAGAAAGAAACAAAGACAGTTTGATGCTTAAAATTTAAAATTTCTTTTTTAACAAACTTTTTTTGTTGTTAAATATTCACACACTGAAATATGTGACTAAAATATTTCATTAACCAACTCCACAAACCAAGCTTATCATTGCTTTAAGAAAAGCTTTCAAGAACGAAATTTAAAAAAGCACAAAAAATACATCAACGAGCAATTAGAAAAGCCCATTCCCACGTCCTATTTCCCATTAAACCACCCACAAATCTCCCCACAACCAACTCAAAACCCCCAACACATTATGTCCCCAATTACCACGCGAACCACCTTCTTTAGCAACCACTTACCTCCCCATCTCGAAAACAACCAACAACAACTCGGTACCTTCAAAAATTACGCCGCCTCGAGCATAACGAGTAGCCGTAAATCTTCCGGTGTTACGAGCAAAATGCAACACGATATACCCACGAACAGTGTAAAAGGGAATATAATTAAGCCTTAATGTGCACGAATCCAAATACGTTACCCCGGGCCGTCCAAGCGTAGGAGAGTCTTCGCTGGGCGACATTCGGACCTCTTCGGCGAAGATGTAATGTTATTCAGAGGGTTTAAGTGACTTGTTACGGTCGAGTTTTATGGAAAGTTATGAGGGTCGTGTGGATGGAACACGTGTCGAGTATAGAGGGTCGTTCGTTTCGTGGTGCATTTGTTCTCAGTGGCGGCTCGAAGGTAAAATTATAAGGGGTGCTGCTCCGGCGGTACCAAGTTGGCAACGTATTTTAAGCGATATAATGCCAAATAATATTTCTTTTAAACAAAAACGTGGAAAAAATCAAATAGAAAATATGGGAACAATATAAAATTTCGATTTCCCACTTAATAATTAAGTATTCAAAAACTGTCACTTACCTATATTCCTATATATAGCTAATTATTACGAAGATATGCGATCAGCGAATTGAACGTTATCAAGCGAATATGAACTAAAATCTATATTTCGAATTCAATTTGTTCTTTATAAAAAGAAAGAAAAACGTGGCTTCAAGAAAGTAAACATAAATCTTTATTGACTTGCCGAAACATCAGAAAAGATGTTTTTCTCTCTGTTGAAAAGAAAAAAAGAAGCTATAAATAAAAATTAAAACAGTGCTGTGTTGGAGTGAGAAATGCTAAAAAGCCTATGTAATTTATTAGTAGAAGATTGCATGTTTTTCTTCTTTCCTCAGTTTTTTTTCCACGGCTCTCTCAAGAGAAAAAGCTATCATTCTTTTGGTCGGGGCTGCTGAAAAGCAGCCCCTTTTCTCCTAACAGATTCGCATGCTAAATTCTTGATATTTTGATTTGATATGATAGAGATAGTGTTTTATACAACGAAAGGTATATCTGCGGGGGCTGATCGACCCGGAAAGAAATCTGTTGGCGAGACGGCATAGCAGAGAATTATTAATTGAAAAAGGATTATAAAGGACAAAGATTAAAGGGGGAAATAGATAATTTTTTAAATATTGTAAAGCAAATATAAATTGGAATTTCGAGAAATTTTGGTTGGGGGTGCTGCAGCCCCGCAGCCCCTATGGACGAGCCGCCACTGTTTGTTCTTGAAAGTTTTAGATGTTCGTCTTTAATTCTTTATGATGTGAGTTATTGAGAGTTGTATCAAGACCCTTGATATAGATGGCCTCGCAACTAGGACGTGGGACGTCAAACACAGGGCGAATTGGTGAATGGTGAATTTGCAATGGAGCATTAAAAATTACTACACTGTTAAAAATAACAGCTCATCCTTTATCCAATTTGTGGTGAAAGGTTGGGCTGTTGCACCACTAACTGGGTTAAATTTAGTTGCAACCTATAGTTCGGTAACAGGTTTCACCAAGTTTTCGGTGCTTTCACTAGTGAAAGCACCAAAAACTTGGTGAAACCTGTTACCGAACTGTAGGTTGCAACTAAATTTAACCCAGTTAAGGATGACAGTTTGAACTTTTTTTAACAGTGTATCTTTACTCTCTCCTAGCGTAATGTATCTCTTCAAGTATATATCTTGTAGTATAAACATTCTGGATACCAAAAAGTTTTAACTTGCTCCCAAGACTTAATGTTGCAAATTCTCTGATTTCACCCTATGTTTGAAGTCACACGTCCTAGTTGTAAGGCCATATAAATAGATGATATTGGGGTTGTCATGTCAAAACTTTTACAAGTTACAAGTCAAAACTTTTCCGCTACATAAAAGTAACGGAAAATTTTTGACTTGTATTCCGAGTTATAAAAGGAATCGTTTCACCAAACTTTTCAAGTGATGAAAAAATTATAGTTTTTATTAACCCTACAGTGCATACTGTTGCCATTTGGAAACACGACATTTTCCCCCATTTTCTACTCGAACTTCCATTTCCAAACGACAACACCATTCAATAAGTACAATAAATATAACATTTCATTGTATTAGCACTTTAGATTGCCAGTAAATGGCAGCAGGGGTACTATTTTGAGACATTTGTTAGTAGCTAGTGAGACGAAAGTCAAGACACAGAAAACGCCAAAATAAAAGGACCATATAAATTAAAATAAAAAAATTTTCCAGCTTGAAAAGAAATTGTTTTGAAAAGATAAGTTTTTTTATATTTTTAGAGCATTTGGTTTTATTTCACTTCACAATTAATTTCACAAGGAACACAAAATAATTTCACAAGGACAAAGTTTTTTGTCAATTAAAAGTAGAAAAAAATTAAATTATTTTTTAAGTATTTTTTTACTAATTTACACCATAATAGAATTTTATAAATGATTTTACATAAATGATTTTCAAGTGAATTTAAAAAATCATGCATTGTAGGGTTAATAATCTACAAAAGAAACTAATTATATTTTAGTTCAAATACCTTATATCTTTAAAGTTCTTATACCGAAAGTTTTGGGAATTCAAATATTCTTTAAGCAAATCTAATTTATTTAGGCAAATAAATTATTTACCCATTACGAACAGAAATGCATAACATTAAATCAATATTATCAGCGTTTCTTTAGTCCTTAGAGTAATAAAAAAACTATCAAAGAAAAATTACAACAAATCTGATTATTTCAAAAAAAAAATATGTAAAATATCTGAAAAGGGGAAATTCAATTAAGATGCTTCAAGATACAGCTTCTTAGTCAATAACATAAAATAAATTAAGGGGACTCAGACCAAAATTCGGCCAAAATTTCGATTTTGAGATTTTGCCATAAAAATGAAGCTATCTATAACAGCCTTATAATTTTTTCTACTAAGTTTCATAATGATATGGGGATTCTAGGTTTAAAAAATTAGAGGTTCTGAAGCATAGATAGGCTTAAGAAGCATACTTTTCGATCTTTAAACAGCTTTTTCTCAAAACAAGGTTTTTAATATGAATTAGCATGAAGAAAATGCATAATTAAACACCTAAAAAGATTACAAAATTATGTGAATAAAGAAAAAAAGTTGTTTGGTACTGGGTCTCTTTAATTGCTAAAGAAGTTTTTGAACAAATAATACAACATTTACTTTTAAAACGACGATTCGATGCTAAGTCATACAAGTGAAACTCTCAGTCGGAAAGGGCAGAAATTAATTACAATGCAGATCTAATGAGCCTTGGAGCAAATGTTAATATCTACTAATAGATTTTATCTTAATATAATATATTAGATCAATTAATACATTCTTTTAGTATATAACAATGTTTTAATTGATACCATAATTATTTAATTGGAGATTTAATTAAACATAGTTGCAGATTTGATAGAGTTCTATTTACTTTAAATCTAACCTTATTATATACTCTAATTCCATAAAAATTGTAAGATTCTGCACGATAACTAAAATTAAGTTGGGAGTTAATGCTATGATCATAACTTTAATTTACTCGCCTGTTAAGCAAAGTTTGCTTGAATTATAATACCTATTAAAAATAATAACATAGCTTTCTCTCGCAAAAATAAATAGAATTAAACCGCAAATAATAAGTTAATGAAGATCATTTGCACAAAACAGATTAAAATTGAATTAAAGAAAACTATTAGTGTCTGGCTTACATATTAATTAAATATTAATGGATTAATTATTATAGCTTTTATTTTAATCAGGATGGTTTCCCAGAAATTAAAATCACTTAATACGATATTAGAAAACACATTTAACTCAATTAAGTTTTATGAGAGTTATATTATTAAGCATAGAGAAGCATATTATTAAATTTAAATTCACTTTAAATATATATATATATATATACTTTTAAAAAAAATAAAATAATTTTAAAATATTTATCAAAGTTGTAAGCAAAGTTTATATTAATTTTACTTCTGTTGACAAGGGTACCTACAACATTTAATTAAAATATATGAAATTAACTCGCATATAAAGAAGGATTTTTTTATTTAAATTTTACCTTTTTGAAAATTTTTTGTTTTGTTTTTTTATTAAATAGGTACTTAACAGCTTAACACCTATTTAATTAAATATTTTATGGTAAGAGTAAAAACAATTTTGATGAATTATAAGAGCAATACTTTGGATTTACTTACTATAGATCTAAAATTAAAATTAAATTATTTTTATTATGTATTCCAAAAGCCCTAGAATAATAATAGAACCAACGGTATAAAAAACATGCTATGCATTTCAAACAATAATTGAGACAATTCTTTAAAAAACAAAACAGTTTGGATTCACTTCATTTAAAAATTATTTAATTGCGAATCATATAAACGAGAGTAATTATAATTATATTATATTATTATAAATTAATTAATTAACTTATTATATTATTATGAAATTCCATTGAAATTTCACTTTTATCCAACGTTCCTTCCGAAACCCCAAAAAGAGTGCACGTGCATTTCACCAAGACCATCTCAAAAGCAAATGTCGGTTATTTTTTCCCACCCTAGACAAATACCCAACATTAACCAATCCCATCAAAAGATTCCTTCGAAACTCCCTTCTCAATCACAACTCACTGATTCATTCCTGAAAAATACTGCAAAAGCAAACCAACCAACCAACCAACTACTCAAAAATAGCCCCCTCAAGGGGTAATAACGAGGCGTTACTTACGGCATTAGAAACGAAGGGGGAGAAACAGACCTTCACAAATGGAAATCTACGCGCACACTCATTAAATATATACCGAAGCGAGAGAGAGAGAGGGATCTTCCACAGTCTTCATTAGAATCTTCTTCTCGAGAGAAGATAAGATTTCGAAGAAGGGTCGTGAGTGCTCTGGAGTGTTCGTGCCTCATTTGTTCGGATTCGAAGGGAATGCGGGGTTCGTTTTCTTGAGTAAAAATAACTTTTGGTGTGTGTTTTGCGTGGATGCTTGTTTGGGATCGGGAAATCGTTTTGGGAGTGAGTTTGATTATTAGTTGAAAGGCGAGTTGGCGGGCGGGGAAAATATTTCTGGATGTTGTGGCGTTAGTTCCTCTAATGAGGTATCATCGTGAGATGAAGAGAGTCCAAACGAGTATCTTGTTGATTCTGGGGATTTTCAATAGGGATTTCTATCAGGCTTAATGTTGTTTTCGGTCTTTTATTAAATCGTGTGTAAGTAACTGGATTGGAGACTATGACTGCTATTCAATCATTTCTTCAGAATTACATCCAACAACACTCCATTTTATGTATCCTAATGAGAGACACTTCATCTTCCTTGCAAGGAAAGAACTTGTTTCTCCCTATGACAAAATTATTGAAACAATTCTTATTCATTTTAAAGTAGCTTGCAAACATGTTATTGGAACACTGAGTTCAGTGAACATGTTATTGTTCACTGAGACATGCTACATAATTTTAAAAATGACGGGAAAGTTTTAAAGCTGGTGGAAAAAAAAAACGCAAGAAACTTCGTGATTCTAATGAAACTAATATTTTTGTGCGATACCGCTCTTATTGAAACAATTTCTTTAAACAAAATTTTTGATGACTTTCGCTTAAAGCAATTGTTGAACGATGCAATTTTGTATTGGAAAGATATTGAGAATCTTATATAATTGACTATTACTTTTTATAGGAAGTATATTTCTCAAATTTCATAATTTTAAAGTAATGAGGTATTTGCATGAGTGAGGGATTTGCTTGATTTTATACTTTTTCGATACATTATGGTCTAAAACTCCCAAATTTCTGATTTTTAAGTTCAAAAATGTGTTTTAAATAATTTAAAATTCGATTTTATTTTTGCCAAAACGTCAGAAAAGTCACGTTATCAGAAAACGGGCTTCTATTGGATGTGACGTCACAGCGCATGATAACCATTGTGTTTTCTGTTTTCACGTGATCAGAAAACGGGCTCCTATTGGATGTGACCTCACAGCGCATGATTTGTAATTCGAAAATGTTTTCGCGCCAAAACAAAAAACGAAATTTCAAAAATTTATATCTCAGAAACTAGGCTACAAAAATACATGATGTAAACGTCATTCTTCATGGTTTTTTATCTACTATTTTAATAAAAATTTAATCCCAAAACGTGAGAATACCTCATTGTTTGAAGAAGGAATTTGTTTAAGTGACCCATAAGTTCGGATTCGAAATTTACCAAAATTCATTATGCCACACTCCTATCTACTAAACAAAACCGAATGATAAATAATTTTCGTTAGTCAAAAAGATAAGAAGTAACTGACAGATAGTTTAAAAGAACTGATAAGAAAATGGGCTCATCAGATGAAATATTATGCACTTGTATTAAAAGTGAGTATATTTCTTGGTATATTTTCTCTCACAAAATAAGTTTATCACAATCTCCCATCAAAAATATGAATTGTTCACACAAATAAATAGTTTCACAAAACGGTTCACACCCCCATTCCCATCCATCCATTCACCAACAGAAAATCCCATTAAAGCAGCCTTTAAAAAAACGTCTTCACTTATGAGGAGACATCAAACCAGCATACAGTATCGATCTGCCCATATAACGAAGCAGTGCTTAATTCATAGTCCAGACACAAGAGCCCCATCAACCATATGGTGCATAATGGAATCGATTCCAACAACTCGCAGCAGACGGGCACGAATCGATTCTTCCTCCGAGTCGCGAAGACGGATCGAGAGAGGGCCCATGGGAAAATCCGCGTTATGTACATGAGCGAACTTTATTCCGATATTGGATGGCAGAGGAGAGAGAGGTGGTGGTAAATAATAGGGAGAGAAGCGGAGCACAGAATGGGCTGCGAGGTATTTGTTTTTCCTATTGGTTTTCCACTTTAAGAGGAAATTTAATATTCACTTGTCATAGTTTTCAATTTATCGGAGATATGGATTGTTTGTAATTGGAGGTGTAAATGTGATGTCGATTGTTTTACTTGTGGGTGATTTTTAGCGCGGTCGCGAGTTTTATTTCGGTGATGAAGAATCGATTATTTGAATTTAATTTTCCGTTCGTTTGTGATTTCAGAATCTCCAATGGATATTGGAAAAAAATTTTTATGTGGAGAAATGTATTTCTGAAGGTAGTAACTGATGTGGAATTTGTCGATACAGGATATTCAGTTATTTGTAAGTATGTAGAATTTATCACGGCTCATTTAAAAAGATAAAATATTCTAGATTACCATAGCACATTAGTAATACAGACTATTGGAGTAGCTGACATTTTTCACGAGGTTCTAAGATTGATGAATTATTGATGAATTTAATATGAGATAATTTCAGAGATAATTATGGAGAAAATATATATTTTGAAATAAATTGATCGTAAATAATAACTTTTAAACCATAGCCTGTTATTATGGAAAAATTAAATGAGATTTGACGTTTCTGTAGTTCCAAATTCCTTTTTAGAAGTTTATAGATGAATCCAATGATAGTTTAGATGAGAATCGCAAAGTTTTCAAAAAAAACATCAGTTTCATCACACAATAATGAAGCTACTTATTTCACAAAGAATGAGGAAGTTGCATGATTTTTTTTATTTTTTAAATCGATTCCTCTTGCAAAAGTAAGCAACTACCCAAAATTTGAGGCCGATCGAGAAATTTTTTGATTGCCAAAAAAATTAACAAAAATCCCCTTTTTAAAAGCGCGCGAAAACGCCAAGAGTTTGGATGTGACGTCATCTTATATTAAACATTGTTGTAAAGCAATGGAGTTTATGGTATCATTGTTGACGTCATCTTATAGTTTAAACAATAAACGTTTTCAGTCACGTGTTTTTTTCTCGACTTTTAAATTAAATTATTTTTTTGAAAAACTGAATAGATATTTAATTTTACCATACAAAAAACCATACGGAACACTTGTTTGTTTTTGAAAATCTGACACATGCAACTTCCTTATTAAAATTTTGTTGGTTTACCGGAAGAGACATTAATAGCTCTGAATAAAATAACATAAAACAGGCTAATTCTGCGTAACCACGGGTAATAAAGTTTAACCATTTCGGAAATAAAGCCATCCCGTAAAACTGTTTGTATAAGTTACCAAGAACACTATTATTTCCGTTCGGTTCTCCAAATTATCACTCCATTTCTTGCATTATTCCCTCTCAAGAACCGAATCCTTATCATTTTACTTAATACTCCAACGGTATTGTAGCAGTCCTAGTAGGCAAACCAAAAAAAGCTGCTCATATCAAATCTTTCAAAAAATGAAATAAAAACAGTGAAAAAGTAACAATAACAGTAGCAACTTGCGAATGGACGGAACCGCTTTCACATCCAGAGGCGTCAGCATGCCCGCAGTTTTCGATTTTGCCTCGTCATCATCTTTGAGTAGAACACTTGGAAGACCCTCCTTTTCTTCGAATCCAATGTTCTGGAAGGCAAATGAATAATACATGCCCCCGAGCATCTCGACCCGAGGGTTTCTTGGAAGGTCGTATTCGGATTTATTCGTAGAACTGAGACTGAGATTGACGGATGTGGCTGTGTATTTTTAAAGTAGTCACTGTATTAGTTTCTTGAACTGATTTCAAGTAGTTTAGACGCTTTAAGTAGACTTTTGACAGAATATATTTATAAATTTACTGGGTGCTTTTAAATAGATTAACCAAATTGTAAAAAAAGGAATTATTAGTTTATTAATGTAGCCTGCCCTTACGTAAATATTTTATCAGGATTTTCAGTCTTTTTTTTTGCAGTAAGAAAACGGTTTCGATACATTATTTTAAACCCTACAAAACCGTTTAGAACAATGAAAATTAGTAAAATGGGATGGCTATTCAATTGAATAAGACTTACCGATTCCTTTTTATTTTATAACTAGCTGATATGCCCGGCCTTGCACTGGTGAAGATGGAGATTTTTTCTTAAAAATTTTTAATTCATTTTCTACCTTCCAGGACCGGATCCAGGAGGTAGCACTCTGGAAACCTTGGGAAACCAAAAAGGTTGTCAAAATGAGTAAAACCCTACTTTTACAAGTCTAATTTCCAATTTTTTTCTTGGGGAGGACCCCTCATACCTCCCATTAGTACCACCAGGGAATCTTCAGTGATAATTTTTAGGAAATTCCCAATATTTTGACATTTTGAGCGAAAATTAAAGGTGATACGGTTGAAAAGTGCCCCCGTTAGACTCAAAACGTTTCTAAAAACGCGAGTTTAGACCCTACTTTTACACGTCAAATTTAAATTTTTTTTCTGGGGGAGGACCCCTATACCCCCAATGGGGATCTTTCTGGAGAAATGCCCCCCTCTTGGAGGCGTGCTGGATCCATGCCGATATTTTAATGAGTGAAAGGTGTCGAATCAAGCATTTTGAATTCTGAACGATTTCTGCATTTACCACATGATTCCCATAAAAAACAACAAAATATTAGAAAAATATTCTTCCCAAAATCACTTAAAATGCTCAATTAGCGACCTTAATTAATCATATTTTCATGATTTTAATATATCTTTGGTATAAAATTTAAAAAATAAAACATATTCCTGCATTTTAAGGAAAAATACAATATTTCCACTTAAAATGGTTTTGAATATTAACTCTAGTCTGTTAACCAATTTTCTTAAAAGCTATAATATCATCATTTGATTTTTCATCCTTGTTTCCATGGAGGTTATTTTAAAAACAATGCTATTCAATGAAACTTTTTATTTAAAAATTACTTTCAAATAAAAAATATTTTGTACTACTAGGGAGCTACCGCCCCCTGCTCGCTATCGCTCGCCAACCCCCGTTAACTGCTGACGCAGACACGTTTGAACCGCTTCGCAATTCCTCACAAAACCCTGCTCACTGCATTTACTCACTTTATAAAACATTCTTAAAACAGGGTTAGTACTTCTCCGGGGTATATTCTTTTGAAAATGGTGGATATACATTCAGTAGCGGAAATTTAACAGTTCCTTTATGGTAACATTAATTGGGGGGTCGCCTTATAATTCCAAGAAATTTAACAACAGAGCAATGTAACATTCCTTTACCATCTCCCCAAGGTAATGTTTTTTTTCACAGATCCATTAAGAAGCACTGAAACATCTCAGGAATAAATTTAACGTTCTTAAAATTTGTAACTATTTTCATCGATTGGCTGTGAAAAATGTAGTAATTACCGTAAACATCACGAAAATTTAGAATTTTACCTTCATGAGAACAAACAAACGTCGAAGTTGTGTCAGTTTCATAGCAATGACACGAATGTTTAGACTTCAAACATTTTCGATTTTTATCTTAATTTCTAAAACAGTCCCCCGTGTTATCTAGTTGTTTGCGTTTTGGCATTATGAAATAAGGTGTCACATTTTACTACCTTAAAAAACATACTTGCAAAAGAATATAAAAATAATAATAATTGTAAAAAATAAATGCAAAAGTTCAAAATTTCCGAAAGCGAGTTTATATTTTGTTGTAAATATGGTAATGATTAGGTTGCCACAACGACAAAGATAAATGTAAAAATATTAATTTTTTATTTAAAAAATAAAAGATAAATTATTTATACATAAGTTTTAAATATAATTAAAACCGTTTAAACAACAGAAATATAAATATTGTTAAAAATAACCCAAAATATATTTTTTAAATTCGTGTTATAAATAGAAAGATGATTATTTAATTTATTTGAATATTAAAAACCAGTGAAATATGTTTTCAATTTTTTTTGAAATTCATAGTTTCTTGCTTTATAACTGCAACCTTATCCGTAATCTAAAAAAATGGAAATATTTTAAAATTGAGATTTTTTTAGAAATTCTAAATGCACTTTGCACATCCTCAAAAGAATCCGGACAGTTTGATACCAAATATGTGTTCTACGGATCAGTAATTAAAAAGCCTTTCCCTGGAAACCGTTCACCAAAAACTTTTTTTTTAGAATAGAGAGATACTTACAAGTTTTAAAATTTTAAATTTTGTTGAAATATATTTTTAGATTATAGTTATAATTTTTTTTTATTTTATTTATATTTAGTTTTCTTTTAAAAACGTGTTATTTTGCATAATAGTTTTTTTTGTAACAATGGGGAAAGCAGATCTCTTTTTCAGCAGAAATAAAGCTATTTCAGCAAAATGACCATAAAAAGGGTCAAAAGAGGGTCAAGGGGTCGTTCTAGAACATTGAAACATAGCCTATGTTTTTTTGGGGATTCTTTTACGTAGGTATACCAAGTTTGGTGCCGATCGGAAGAAAACTGTGGATTTGTATATAAGACAAATATACGCAACCACACACACACATTGACTTTTATTATACAGAAAAAATAACAATCTATGCTGCGTCTGTAGAAATTTTATATTTAACTAGAAAAGTCCATTACGAGTACATACACAATTTACGAAAATTTTCAAGGTATCTACAAAACTATAAACTGTCAAATTTACCAATTATAATAAGTTATATTATGTAGAAGATGGTACAGAGAAGCAAAATCAGTCAAATGAATATTAAATGCTGAATATTTTTATCAGGCAAAACCAGTCAAATGAATTTTAAATGATGAATATTTCACCGTTCTGCTACTATTATTCTCCCACTATCAAAGGTAAAACTACACACAAAAAATTAAATCCTGTTTTAACGCGTATAATACCCCAACTCAAGAATCTAAATTAACAGTCCATCTACCTCATCTCCCAGGTATTAACTACTCTAGATATTACTACTACATGGCTGAATTCGGATCTCATACGCTACTACTACGATCCTTCATTAAAGAGCTCTAAAGCACAGTTTCTACAGTTCCATCAATCCTTTCCCTATGTCACTCCCATGAATTGGATACAATGCGTCCGCCAATGTTGTACAGTGAACGGCAAACTTGTTTGAAATTATAGCTCCCAAGAACATGTCACAGAACATTCGATTCCATTGAATTAGGGTCAACATTTCAAATACATTATTTGGAATTTATACACCCTCCAGGCTTGTTACAAGAGCGCTAATAAGTGAATTCAAGCATGATCAAATAGTGCTAGGCATAGTAGATGGATATATAAACATGGGGAGCTAGTAGGTATACTACTATACCAGTTTAAAACATTTCATTAGAAATTTGTTTGAGCAGATTTAAATGAGAGAGTGTTTTCGTGTATTACTGCTTCAGCATTGATAATTCGATTAGAGTCGTTACATTATATAGAGAAATTATAGAATTTCTTATTATGCTATTCTTTGTTTTATTACAATATTCTAAGTTAATTGTCGAATATGGTGAAATTTCATTTATATAGGAAATGTGTTCAGTCACTTCTAATAACTAAACCTCACTTTCAATGAAAAATTTCCTGTGTTTAAAATAAAATAGCAGCTTTAAAAACTAAAAATTATCCATATTTGAGTTCACCATCATCTCTTCAGCTCTGTTTATATGAGAAATTAATTAATTTCATAGATATGTTTAAAAATTTTAAGGAGAAGGGCATATTCAAACCTTTTTTTATTCCAGCTCATTAAGTTCTTAAATAAATTTCATCTTAACATTGCGTTTGTTTATTTTTATGTCTATAACATTCGTCCCACAAATTATGACGTACCATTTGGAGAATCTTAAGTAGAAAAATATAGCAGGCTTTCAGGACGGGTGCTTCCCCAGGGGACGGGAACTTAGCACGTCTAAATCGAACTTCAGAAAAAAAATCGTAGAAAATAAAATTGTTATCCAAAGTATATAATTTTTGGCATATGATCAGAGGAACACCTGTGAAGTCCATGCTAAACACATTTAAAACATTTACACGCTTTTTTTTTAAATATTTTACAAATCACGTAACTCGTAAATAATAAGCATTCCCACATCCTAAGATGAATTTTACTGGAAAAATATCACAGTATCAAAAGATTTTATCTCAAGAAACTTATTTATGAAGATATATTAAACATATATGGAACAAAAACCACTTTAATTATTTTTTTTACTGAAAACGCGCAACGCGCTCAGTTAAAATAATCGCTAGGAGATCGTTGAAACGTTCTGAGATCACTACTAATAATTTATCCTTCTTAATACCCATATGTAATAGACATTCGAACATAGAGGTTATTTCTGTTTAAGCAATAAATAATTCTACCCGAGAGCAACCGAAATCTAAAGCAATACTCCATTGTAAAACCATCAACACATCCATTTTTCTATCAAAAAACTAATAAAAATGTATATCGAGGCTGGTAGAACAGTTGCATAAGATTATATTAGCCAAGAAGTTGAAAGAAATCACTTTAAATTCACATTAAATATGTTCTCAATGCATCATAAATAAATCTCGCTATTTCTCCGAAACAAATTATCAAAAATACAAAAAAAATTACGGGCATGAAGGTCAAGATGTTCGCTTTCGAATAATTTCTCTGTAGCAGACATACAGGGGCATCTAACGAGAATTAAAAATGTTAATTTGAAGATTTAATCGCGTATCATATATGTGCCACCCGTCCTCTGGGCCTCTTTAAGTGGCGGCTCACCGGTGAGCCAGCGACCAGTAGGAACGTCTCGCTGCTGGCACATATATGCGCCACCCGTCCCAAAAGGGTTTTAACAGATCGAGTTACCTAACTGTATGTTTCTTTCCGCCCCTTTGAATATCTGTATTAGAATTTGTTCCTCTAAATTGAATTTCTTCCAACTATCATCGGTTACCCAACTATCGGCCATGCAAAGTCCGTAAAAATCACGTGACCCTTTTACTATCGTTGGCTGATCAGTAAGTGAATTATTGGAAGAGAATCTCTACGCAGAAAATTGCTTCGCCATAGCAAAGGCGGTTCATACCATCCACGGCAACATCTAAAGAAACTTTTTATGGACAAAACAACAAACTATTTAATAAAAACCACTTCTACCTTTAAAGCTTTTATCTTTCCCAAAATCAGACATTCTCTCGGACCCACAAAGGAATCCTATTCTTGTTAGTAGAAAAACAAAAATGAACAATTACTCACCCGCCCAGTGGTGACATCAAAGCTATCCTTGAGCCCAATCTCATCGCCGTAGAACACCGAACTAGCTCCAGGAAGCGTCATCAACAGGTAAAAAGCAGCCATGTGGTACCTAGGATCGATCCTCGAGGCCAACCTGAAGGTGTCCGAGCTCCCTAGGTGCCACATGGGCACGGGGCCCCCCTCCGGCCATCGGGACACCCTCCTTAGCCCTGCCACCTGTTCCGCCATCTCCTCCCCGTTGCCAACGAGCAGTGGACAGTCCAGGAGGTCCACGTTCTTCAGGACATCTCCCCAGGCAGACGGCTTGCCGAGGACCGCTTCCAGAAACGAGGCGAACTTCGACGACACGATGAGGACCCTCCTGTTGGGCAGTCCGTGGGGGGTCCAGTCAGAAGGGGGCACGTCCAGAGTGGATCGCCACTGTCTGACGATGGTGATCAGATCGATGGGGTGGAGGACGTGCAACGTCTCGAGGTGTTTCATGTAGATGCCGTCGATTCCTTCGTCTATCCAGTACTCCAGGGCGCGCTTATACTCGTCCTGCACGAAGGGGTTGGACCAGTTGAGGAAGTAGTGCCCCCCGAAGGTGCGTTGGGTGAGTTCCCAGTCTTCTGGAGGGGGGCCTTCCGAGTTTTCCATTTCGGGAGGGTCCTGAAAAAGGGACGATGTATTCAATATGGTATATGCGCTGCAAAACATTCTTTCTTCAAATAACGGTAATTAACCGGCAGCTCTGTTGCCGGTTTAATTATTAACTTAGCGGAAAAATGTCTGTTTTTCCTTATTTCTGTCAAATGAGAGAAACTTTCCGTTATTTCAAGAAACTTCAGAGTTCTTTTCAAGCAGTTACTGGAAGTGACCTTTATAACAAATAATACAATCATGACTAATTTTATAACACTTTGTGACGTCACCGGCAAACCTATATTATGTACCTAGCTAAAAGGGGATTGACTTCTTTAAAATATAAGGATTAAGAAAAGTTTGTTATTGAATTGTTTGTTGTTGAAAATATTTAAATCCATTTCGGTTCAATTCCTTAACGTTCCCGCTAAATACCGCCAGGCTCTTTTGGACACCAAAAAGTAAAAATATTGCTATATAATTTCAAACGTATTGAAAATGCTTAGTTAGATCAATAACTGTTAAGTTTATCAATGATAATCAGAAAATTTTGTTCATATTTGAATATATGGTGTCTAAGGAATATAGCAATATTTCGCGGGAACGTAAACGGAATTGAATCTCCATTTCAAAATGTAGGACTCTAAGTATCAATATTTTCAATACACTTTGTAGTATATCATTTCCATTGTCTGGCTATAAAGTTACCTTTTCACTTTCATAAAAGCTTTTCTATCTAAATTTATACGAAACATTTCCTAAACAAGTGTATTTTAGGACAACATATCCCTTAGTGTTCGGAAGGCATAGTAGTTACTTTTATCTTAGTTACATAGCTAATGAGACCATACTGTAGGTGTAGGTATATTTTTCTTATTTATATAAGATGTATACTTATGCTACGTATTCCTCATTGAATTCTCAATTTATGCAATATAGGCGTAACATTTTTGTTTATTTTCAAGATCTAATTTCATCTGTCCAATTTTGTGAGAGTTCTATTTTTTAGTTCAAATAAAATATTTCATATACCTTAGATAACATATTATTTATGCAACAAACTATCAACGTCTCAATAAAAATTTTAGAAGAATTCTGGAGAAAGTCTGAAGCTAGAAGAACTTCATAAACCAGGTATTACACAAAAATTTATTTCTCTACGCTATTTTTGAACTCTTTCCAAATAAAAGACAAAAAAAGCTGCATAACAAACATTGCTAAGGGAAATGAGCATTCAGCGAAGTGAAAACCTTCACTAGGAGTAATAATTCAAACACTCCTCGAATATTTCCCCTACTTTGTTTTAATGCATTCTCTTCGCCTCAACAGAAAAATAAATCACATGAAAAGAAGAATAAGGCAAAAACTCTCGCATTTTGATTACCCCTTTTTCCACCATTTCAAAAGAAAATATCGCGTCTATTTGTACAGTTTTTTACGAGGCCCCAGAACAAAACATGTCATCCTTTCCCCGAGAATAAAAAAAATCCCCCTGAAAATTAGTGATGGAGAAAAAACCCAGACAAGAACAGCCGGGGCTTTCAAAAGCTCACTTTTAATTTAAGCAGAGACAGTGCGAGGCAATCTGCATAACACACCGCCTTCTTGAAAAGCTTTTTGTAGGAAAGGACTACTACTATTTCTTCACTTTCGATTAGCTGTCATGGAGATGGTTTCGTTTAAGAGTTTAATTAGCTGTTAATTATGCACACGGGAGGAAATTTTGAAAAAGACTGCTGGGGAAAAAACTAAGTAATTTTTGCTCCCTTTTCACTCTTGGGACTAGACGTTCCACTTGAGAAGTTAGTTCTTTTGCAAAATCTACTCTGGGATATTTTGGGTAGCTTTGTTGGCCTATTTTTTTGCTCTCTTATTGACGTATTGCTTGCCAGATTTGGGCAGTGATTTATTTTTAAAATATATCGAATTATTAATATATCGAAACAACAAAAACAAATATTACATGTTTTTTTTTCACAAGTCTTTTTTGTGCCTTTAGATTTGTATCTACCTTACGAAGATTCATAAAAGTAAGGTGTGGCAGGGTATAGTTGAAAAACAGTTGAACTCCTGAGCGATTACATCAAGCACTTTTAATAGCGAAGAACACAGCACAATACAAACACGAGAAGGACATTCAGAGAGTCTTGTTCAGAACGAGCAATTGCCACTGTAGTAGTAGTTGTAGTGAGTAAACAAAGTATTGTTCTGTTGAGTTAATGGTTGCCTTCAGCTAAATATAAGCTTTGAAATATACTACATAAGGTGTAACTATAGTAAAATGATTCTGTTGAGATGACTTATAGCACTCCTAGTGGTTAGATGAGAAATTAAAAAAATAATTGAAAGATTATGAAGAAAGGACAAAAGCGTTTGGTATGAAAATGTGAGCTTTTCCATAACAAAAGCGCAGAAAAATGTTCATGCAAACATCTGTTTATTTGTGTAGATATTTGCAGTTAAAGTTTACACCTTTTTGGGCTTTGAAAAAAGGGCCGCTCACATTTTAAGAAGAAAATATCTCCAGAATTATCCTGCAGTTTTTGTTCTTTGGAGTCAAACTCATCGTTATTTATTGTTACAGTAATAGAAAAGTTTATAAATATTTGACGGTGTCCCAAAACATACAAAATGGTCTTACAAAAGCGCAAACTTATTTTTCTGCTAAAGAAGTTTTTATGGATGTAAGTTATCTTAAACTGAAAACCCCTTTGCTATAGTTACACTAACTTCCAAGACTCTACGAGAAATTGTTTCAATTCTAAAGTCGTGAACCAGGCTTTCAAACGCCCTGTATAAAATACCGATTGAATTCAAGTAAAGGAACACTTAAGTGGGGAAGAGTTCGAGAGGAAAATACCGCTTATCGAATACTGTTAATCGGTAAAGTCATTAATACCCATCCCTTGCCTTATCTTTTGTTAATAAGAGATGTTCCAGTCTGCTACGTGACACTATTAAACTTCATAGATATGAAAATCTATGTATCAAAGTCTGAAGGCATGTGAAATTCTAACTACAATATATAATGGGGGGTTATGGTTTAAGAAGAAACAAAACTTTAGTGTATTTTGTAAAGAATAAAATTTTAATTTTTTACTCACAGTTTAGGTCTTGGATAATAAATTCGTAATAAATCAATATAATTGTAGGTGAACTGGTTTAGAGAAATATCGTGCAGTAAAATTATTAAAAAATTTTTTTTGCATTTTAAAAATGTCTAAAAGCATTAATCATTTTAGCTTTTTAATAAATAAAAGTATATGTACCTTTGTGATGAAAATATTTCAGACAGAAACTTGGTTTTCCATTTTAATACTTTCAAAAGTATATTTATAAACTTTTCATTAAAGGCACCTGAATGTGTAAACGTATTTCTTCCTTATTGTGTTTCAAAATAATAAGCCCAAACCAATATTTTCAAACGATTATTTACATTTGCTTGCAAAATAAAAGCACTAAAAACTCAGCTTCTGTTAATTTGAATACTTATATAATAGATAGATACTTCGGCCGGGAAACATTTCAATAACTTAAAAGAATTGAAATAGTAATGCATGACCTAAGAAAATATGTCTTTCAAATTTTAATTTCCCAGCTTCTGACACAATGGCGTGCATTTCTAATCAACTATATTTTATGATGTCAGAATTAGAGTGAATATTTCTCAACTAAAACACATTGAGATACAAATGGGATATTGAAAAATCCTTTGCTAAAAGAGGTGATAATAAGTTTTCAAGTATTTCATTTAATGAAATACTTTCATTTAAATGTGACACTACAAACACTATTCAGCAAGATTACATAGGTGAACTCAAGAGTTTTTAATGACTTTTTCATCTTCAAAATGTTATTTTCTTTTCATTCATAATGAAACACCGATTCCTCCATCGCTATTCATTTCGCCAGTGAAACTAATCTACTCGGGCATTTAGGAAACAGAACGGAACAGATCGAAACAAAACAATCTCAAAAAGATTCGATTCCGAGCGGAAATGAATCTTCAATAAATTAAGCTCCCTCTTCGCTCAAAATATAGCCGGGGGACTGAATTCAATTAATTTTTATATCTGTATATCGAGTAATGAAATTAAAATAAAGTGTTTCGCTCAATAAATTCCTACGGAATAATCGGATGTGAAAAAAACTTAATGAAACTCAGAAAGAGGAATCGTACATTTTTGCTTCCTGAGAAATAGGATTTTATTGGAGAATTTTATCTCCAAAACTCAAAGGCTAGGAGCTTAAGAAAAAAACTATGTAATAATCTCCCTACAGTGATGAATATTCCATTACGGTTTCGGTTAACTCTGAAACTTAATAGCTTGAGGTAATTGATTTTACCGTTTCTCTTTATCTTGGATATAGTTTTAGCTATAGTCACAACATATTAGGTTTCCATGTATGAGTTTAATGCAACTAAAAATAAAATTTTGCAAACAGCTTAAGTTGAGATAAAATATTTTGGAAATTAATTTTGGAGAATCTAAAGGGATTTGTGTCATTTCTGGGAAAAAATGTTATAATATGCTTTATAATTGAAATTCTTAAGATCTACTTGTCATTAAAAACTGTTGGATTTAAAGGCAAATACATTTATTTTAAAGATTTTGAAGATGAATTATGCTGGAAGCCTTATGAGTAATTTAAATAAATTAACGCTATAATATATGTTTTCTCTTTGATATTTTTGTTTTAAAATCTTACCTGCTGGAAAACAAAATGATAGAAAACTGATTTGAAACACACTTAAATGAAACAATTTCCCCTTTGCCAGTTTAGAAAGCATTTAGGTTCTCATTCATTTAACGTGACTGATATTTACTCATTATTTATTTAAAGGATCTGGATAGTCGGGTGGCTTATTACAAAAAAACTGCAAATTGTGATACTTTTATGAAACTTTCAGGGATGATTTATCAACATATTAGAACTAAAAAATCGATGGGACCCCAAAATTTTAGCGCGTGGTTTGACCGCTATGACGTCATAACAAAATGGCGTCCCTAGCGGTCCCAAAACGATCTCAGTGTAAATTTTTTAACGCTAAACAAGTTTTAAGCTCTAAATATCCTTGAATATATCCTAAAAATAAAATATTTTCTAATATTTACTTAATCTTGGAATAATAGGGGGGTGGTTTCATCAGAATGACGTCATTATCACTTGGGTTTACTCTGCGTCCAATATCCGTGGTGATGATAGTTTTTCTTGGTTTTATTTACCTTCCAGGTCCTATTTACTTATTATTGAGTGTCTAAGAAAATGTATTTTCTAAATATAAAAAAGAATTTTTAGTTTTGGGAGGCGTGGTTTCCCTTATTGCGCATTTTTACAAAGGTTTCAGTAACGTAACTTTTAAACAGTACTGAAATAAACTTCTAATTGTGATACCAACACCAAACTTTCAGGGATGATAGATTATCATATAAGAACTGTAAAATCGACTGTGTGTTATTTAGTCATCTTTTTATTGCGTGTCAGACTCGTGAGAGTGATCTCCTCGATTTCTTCTCCTATGAAAACCTGGACCTTCCCCCATCGCTTTCAGCCGACGGATCTCTAAGAAAGGGGACAAAATCGGATATTGTAGCAAGTTTAGAGAATCATGGAGCTTCTCAACATGTAGAGCCTATTGCAACTTGCAAAATAGTGGATGGAGCAGCAGCTGTTCACATGTTGAAACCATTTCCTTGTCAAACATTTAAGGAGTACAGGAACATAGTTTTTTCCCCATACATAAGAAATTAGTTAAAAAAATTTACACTGAGATCGTTTTGGGACCGCTAGGGACGCCATTTTGTTATGACGTCATAGCGGTCATACCACGCGCTAAAATTTTGGGGTCCCATCGATTTTACAGTTCTTATATGATAATCTATCATCCCTGAAAGTTTGGTGTTGGTATCACAATTAGAAGTTTATTTTAGTACTGTTTAAAAGTTACGTTACTGAAGCCTTTGTAAAAATGCACAATAAGGGAAACCACGCCTCCCAAAACTAAAAATTCTTTTTTATATTTAGAAAATACATTTTCTTAGACACTCAATAATAAGTAAATAGGACCTGGAAGGTAAATAAAACCAAGAAAAACTATCATCACCACGGATATTGGACGCAGAGTAAACCCAAGTGATAATGACGTCATTCTGATGAAACCACCCCCCTATTATTCTAAGATTAAGTAAATATTAGAAAATATTTTATTTTTAGGATATATTCAAGGATATTTAGAGCTTAAAACGTGTTAAGCGTTAAAAAAATTTACACTGAGATTGTTTTGGGACCGCTAGGGACGCCATTTTGTTATGACGTCATAGCGGTCAAACCACGCACTAAAATTTTGGGGTCCCATCGATTTTTTAGTTCTAATATGTTGATAAATCATCCCTGAAAGTTTCAGAAAAGTATCACAAATTGCAGTTTTCGGGCATTTTTATGTAATAAGCCACCCGACTAGGATAACTATCGCAACATTTCTGGAAGAATTTAATACAAATATAAAAGTTTAAAAATTAAACTGGTCTTATTTCAAAACCATTAAAATCCCGATTAAATGGTGTCCCATGTTTTACATTAAAATTGGTTAAATAGTGAAAAATAGCCTTCCAAACATTCGTTGTGTAATATTCTAACGAGATGGTAATAATGCAATAATATACGGGAACACATACAAGAAACTAGGAACTAAGGGAATGAGTATTAGGTAGGACTGGTAAGTAGTGCTCCAAGAATCTTGATTTCATAATATCCTGCGGAGAATACTGCTAACCGCAGTAACCTAACCTCAATTACAATCCAGTCGCAGGCACAATCCATTGTGGAACCTGTCTTAACCGGTTGTTAGCTTCCGTTAAGGGAATAATCTGGTTCAATTCCGGTACGTCATGCCTCAGAGGGACCACAACAATCTGCAGACCACAGACACTGACAAATGGTACTGTTAATCCACTGCGAATACCATAGGTTACTGATTTGCCCACATTATAATATGTAATGCGGTTCCCTATTGATTTGGTCGGTTTGCGGTTAGACGAGACGTAGAAGTCTGGAGTAATGGATGTTTTGATAGAGATGATGTAACTGTGGACTGGTAGTACTACCGTGTTTGTGTGTACCTAAAATGTAGTAGTGTAGTAAATTCGTAGAACACAAGTTCATAGAACGGTATTTCATACTCCAGTAGAAAAATTGCGACGTTTGATTCAATAAAATGCGATTAATCTGACATGTATTGTGGGAATTTCCTTATTAAACACAATTTTATCATGCTCAATTTACACGATACCAGTAACTAGAGTGGCAGTGATGTGAAAGTTCAAGTGAGTAGGTTACACGAGTTTCTCAACCTTAGTTCATAGATGTTTATGGAAGATTCGTGCTTTAGAGACAAGAAGTGTATTTAAACATTCACGAAATTGTTTTGAGAAAGGTATTTTTAACGCATAAATAATGCGTCCTGTTTACTATAATAATCAGAAATGATTATTTCTTAAGCATGCCTAATTTTTAAGAATCCTGGCGTATTAAAAATTTCTTATTTTCTCCCAGGGATGTCTTTAAACTTAAGAAGGTAAACCAAGTATAGGATGTTAATTAAAATTGATAAGCATATTCGTACGCAAACAAGTTCATAAAATATAGATTAATTAATGGAAATCTTTGCTTGATTTTCAGTACGTGTTTTTAAAGAATAATGATCCTTTTCAACAATAATGAGTTGTGTCTGGCCAAGTCACGTTCAGTCATTAACACGTTCAATTAATTGTAAAAGTGATAATTTTACCCTTATAACAGAAAAATGAGGGGTCAGCTATCAATATTTCTTTTGGAGATTGCCTGTTACTTTGCAATAATCGATCAAACCAAGTTAGCTGATACCGTAAGTGAAAATCACGTACTACAGTTTGTATAAACAAAGCACAAATTGGGGTTTCAGTTATCTAAAACTCGTCATTCAGTTTTTTTAAAGAAAGTCAAAAAAATTTTTTTGGAATATTTGTAACATTATCGGGTGATAAAGAAGTGTTATATTAGTATTACTAAAGATAATGGTATAACGCCCCCGTCCATAAATAAATAGGGTTACACAAATTTTAGATGTTTTATACCTGTAACTTAAAGATGACATTCTATAGAGCTATCTTACCTCATTGTGGGACAAACAAAAAACTAATGGACCCATTAATCAACTAATGGGCCCATTAATTAACTAATGGACCCATTAGTTTTTATTTTAAGTACACAGCTTTGTTTCTTAGTGGTGGCTATAGTGTGTTTATGATTAAAGAAAGTGTTATAATGTCATGACCAAAAAATTCTAGAATCATCTACTTAATTCATCCACTAAAAATAACTGTTGAATTTTTTTGAATGTTCCTATTTTTCGAATTTTTTCAACTGAGGGTATGAAGGATTACCTTTGTGATATTTTTTCATTCAAGCCATTGAAAATATGAATTTAATTTCTTAGAAATATCTTCTATTCATTTAGTATCAAATTCAAACCAACAAACACCAAGCAAGCTGTTCATAAACAGCAGTACCTGCTTTGGCTAGTAAAACAATCTATTTCGCTTAACATACATACCTCCCCCTTTCCAAAACTTTCTCAAAACCTAATCTCCACAGACCCGTCTATTGACGTCATGCAGATCGATTACGATTTAAGACATCGCAGTCGTCTTCATCTTTATGGTCTGTTTGTGACGGAGCGGTCCGCTTTGAATATGGCTCCAATCTGCGACCGAAATTGCTCGGCTGACGGCTCGAGAATAGCAATGAGGTCCGCGAATGGGCTCTTACCGAAGTGAATATCCCGGGGACGAATATATGCTGGTTCGTGAGTTTCACTGGGATGTTCTGTTTTCTGAGTTTAGTGGAGGGATGTTGTAAAACCATTGGTACATGTTGACATTAGTATATTTATTATTATTGTGTGCTGTTTGTATTTAGTTTGGAAATGAGTCTGTTTAGAATACTTTCTCAAGTATGTGTACAAATAAATGTAAAAAATGTAATAAAATTGTTTTTTTAAAACTTTTTACTTAAATTTTAGTTGCAAAAGAGAAAAATATTGGAAAGGTTATTCTTGATTTTATAGTCTAGTCGGTGTCTTATCTCTAACCGTTTTAGCCAATCAAGAAAGCATGAAATGAACGCAAAAGGTGGTAAATTATCAGTTTTTAAATTCAACAAATATATAATGGTTAATTAATAAAAGTATTTTCGAAATTGATCAGAAAGAATTTATAAGTTCGATGACTAAGAACTTTTTCACTTCGTATCAGGGTTGGCAAAAAACCGGGGTTTTTTAAAAAAAACCAAAAAAACCGGGTTTATTTGGTTTTTTTTGGTTTAAACCAGGTTTTTTTGGTTTAAACCAAGTTTTTTTAGAATTTTTTTTTATCAGAATAAGTTATTTCAGCATTGATGTTTGAAATTGAGTTGTAAATGAGACATTTATTTCAGGGGTTGTTTATAATTGATAAATGATTTGTATATTACAATTAATTAATTAAAATTAAATTAATTTGTTTTAAAAATAATTTTTGTTTCTAAAATATTCCAATTTGAATATCTAATACTATTGTAGTGAATAAAAATCAGTGTTAATTTATCTTGGATAAATGGTTGAAATAATCAAATTATTTATCTTAATTATATATGGATTAATTTATGAACTTAAGAAATTTCTTTATAGAAAGAGTAAATTTTATTTTTTAAATGAGAAGTAAAAGTGAAATGTAAACAACTAATGTTAATTGAAATTGGATAATTGATAAAGATAATTAATTTGATTAATTATTAAATGGCAAAATAATCAAATTAGTTATATGGATTATTTATGAACTGAAGAAATTTCTTTAGAAAGAGAAAATTTAACTTTTTTAATAAATAAAAGGGAAATGTAAGCAACTAATGTTAATTGAAATTGGATAAATGATTGAGATAATTAATCCGATTAAGGAAATTAACGGTTTTTATTAATTTAGTAAAAAACCCAACTGGTTTTTATCTGTTTATAAACAAACCAACTGGTTTTTAGTTTTTATCATTAAAGAAATCAACGGTTTTTATTAATTTAGTAAAAAAACCAACTGGTTTTTATGACTGACAAATAAGACAAATTGGTTTTATTAATTAATTAAAATCCAAGCCATATTTTATCAGTGAAAAACAGATAACTTTTGTGTATGTCTAGTTACTCTTTGAAATAATGCTTCATTTTAAAGGAAATTAATAAATGAACTATCTCTTGCAAAATATAATAAGTTTAACTTAAGCATTTAAGGTTAAGTTTAGAGAGAATTCAATATAATTAAAACCATTAAATTAAAAGATTTCTGATTTTTAATCACCTTAAAATGTAAATTTGTTTATAAATCTGACCTTTTAATTTTGTGCAAAAGATTATACTTAATAACACTTTCTTTAAAAAATCCTGAAAATATTTTATAATTTCTAAAAAAACCAAAAAAAACCAAGTGGTTTTTTTGGTAAAAAAACCAAGTGGTTTTTTTGGTAAAAAAACCATGGTAAAAAAACCATGGTTTAAACCAATGGTTTAAACCAAATGGTTTAAACCGGCCAACCCTGCTTCGTATGCCAATTATTGTCTATTAAATAATACTAAACTTGTTAAAAAATGAACATAGAATTATTTTCAAGAAAATATTCTTAGGATGGGTAACTTTACCATGAATGACACAAAGTAATTGCTTATATTTCATTAAAAAATAAATATATTTTAAACTCAATGCAATGCACCCTACCTTTATAAAATAGTTTCTTCTAATTATAGGGAGTTTTCTGTAGATATGCACTTCTTTTAAAACATTAAAGCTATTGTTTAAGTTTAAAAAATAATTTACAAAATCAAGTGTTCTCAGATTTCACATTTTATGGAAAGTATAACATACTATTTAAATTTTACTTTCTATTATTTATCCCTGCTGTTCTGCTCCGACTTACTGCACGCACGTAGTGTTCGGGTCAATATGACCCGATACAAAAAATATCACTTCTAGCAGTAAATGAATGGTGGAATTTAAGATATAGGTTAAAAAATAGTAAAATAACATCAAATAAATGTAATTATAACGAAATAATTCAGTTAAGTTATGAAATACGTATAAAATAATAAAATTAACTAAAAAATATTTGTTATGGAAATTTGTAATTTTTTACTATTTTGACAATTAATGTATATGAAAATTGGTTTAAAACAAGTATGGCATAACAAAGTAGTAATTTTTTAATGTTTTTCATCTGATGGACCGATATAAATTTAAATTTTTTCTTTAATCTTTTACTCTTTTTTAATTAATTCCCCCCTTCATGACAGGTTTTAATCTGCTTTACTGTATGAAAATAAGAGTGATTTCCTAAAATATTCAAAAATAATCTTCATTTGAACATTTATTTTCCCTCTATTGGTACTAAATCCCATTGAAAACGCATTGCAGGATTTGTGAAATTACTCACTACTCCAAAATCTCAAATTTTCTTTGGCGATGATTTTTGATCTTTTCCTGTAATAAATTTCATGTTTCAATTCTTAGGAAGTTATACAACCACTAAAAGTCCACATTTACTCCATACCTAATGGTTAACTAGGTCAAAAGACAGTGGCAATAAAAACACCCCTAATTTCTCACCTATAGTAATATTTTCATTCGGATAGCACAAGTTTCGTTTCATTAGTTAGTTTTAGCATTCTTACTGAAAGGAAATACTTCATAAAACAAAAATATAACAAGAAAAAATAAAATTTGGCAATATTTTTGCTATTTTTCCAACTGAATCAACCTTTTGACCTTCCACTTGCTTTAGTGTCATATGCACAAAAAAACAAGATAGAAGAAAACCAAAATACAAAAAAAGAATGTTTCAATAGTTTTTATTCTTTTCTGTTGAGTTATTCCACAAAAAAAATATGAAAACGGTAGAGTAAAACGAAAAAATTTAGAATCGGGTCATATTGACCCGAACAGTACATTAAGACTATGTTGAAAAATATCCCTTGCAAATTAAAATAATTAAAATTCCTTTTAGATGTAGATATTCATATGTCTTTCCAACAAAGTCATGAAGTTTCATTAAAATATCTCTATTCAATTCTTTTTAACAGGCGACTGAAACATTTTTTGGGTCAAATAGACCCTAACAGAACAGCAGGGTCATACTATGCAAGAACAACCCCCAAGCATCATCATAAAGACTCATTGATAGTCTTTACATCATAGAAATTGCTCTGGAGTATATCTGAATACCAAAAGATCTAATTAAGTGACTTTTTTGACTTGTAGAAAGTAGTAAACAAGAATTAAATTCGTTCTTTCAAGGTCTTTCCTCAGGAAGAAATAATCAGAAGATAGTTAAGTTGTAATTACGAAACCAGCCCAGTGAAATCTTTCTACGTCCCCCTCCTAAAAAACACGATGTCCCAGACGTCTAGATGTTAGAAACTAATTTGGAATGTTACGAGAAGAAAGGAAAAGACAATATAGCCTCTACAAATGCCGTAAAACAGCTGCTTAGCCTCTTGTCGCTTTTGTGAATGAGAAAATATATATTCGCGCATTGCAGTTATTTGCAACCAACCTGCGTAAATGGAAGGAAATTTAGTGTCCGCATTAAATCGTACGTGTGTCTAGTGTTGTAATTAATTTCTTTCTTTGGACATTACTGACCGACAGGGGAATGTGTCTCGTGTGTTTTTCCTTAAGCTCATTTAGAACTTTCATATAGGTTCTTGATAAAGTTTTTAACAATATGATTGATTGTGATTATGTGTAAATAGTACTTTGCAGATATCTGTGCCTATGTAAGATCTTCTCGAAATTACCATTCGTGTTTAAAGGTGCACTTATTAAATTTAATTATTAACAAATTTTGTCCATACAATTTTTATAAAATTTTTAATACGAAGGGTAGGTGGGGGTAAAAATCCGCACGGGGCAAAACCACGCTCCGCGATTTTTAATTGTTAATGATCGATTCAAAAAATTAAAACCAGGTGGTTGGTTTGTCTTATTGTGACATGTTGTTCTACGAAAGTTCGTACCCTAAGTCACTCATGAGTTTAAAAAATGCTGTTTATTTTTCATCATTTAGATGTAATTTTTCTGATCTTTTACTTAAACATTACATAAAATAAGGCTTGAGGAGAAATACAAACAAATTGCCCAATGATAAGATAGCAATTCAGCTTCAGTTTCATTTTGAAAGAATTGCCTCAACATGACTCTAAAAATAATAAGGTTTGTTTTTCAAAATAAAGTAAAACGGGGCAAATCCACGCAGGTGTTTTGGGGCAAATCTACGCAGATTAAAAATCTCAGGAATTCTTTCCAAAATGAAAATGGGACTACTTGATCTCTAAAGAGGTTAATAAAGATGTCCGAGATGCCAACCCTCTACCTGAAACCATCCTTTCTCCCTTTTGAAAGATATCTGGGTTATCTGAAATGAATTGCTACAACAGGTTGACAATTTTCATTAAAACTGATCATATTTATATTTAATATTGTTGGTTGGCTTAGAAAAATTAAAACAACATTATGATGATTATTTTTAGTGTTTTTATAATGAAAAATTATGTTTATCCATGTTTATTTCACCTGGGCACCAAGATTTGGAAGTGCTGGTCTTTGCCCCATTTAGCGAAGCCCCGCGATTTTTTTCTACTAAATTGTAAATTTCTCCTAAAATACCATCGATAAGAGTTTAAACTTGGCTTGGTTTTGTAGGTAGGATCTCAATCTAACACCTCCAATTGAAATTTCGGGATTATCTACCCCCTTTCGACGACAATGTTAAAAATACTGAAAATTGCGTGGCTTTGCCCCCGCCTAATTTATATCTGATCAATTGGATATTGTTAATATAAGAACTATTTAATTTAAGTATTATGCAGGCGGATAAACGTGTCTGAAATGCGGCGCCAAAAATAAATAAAATTGTATTTTAATCATTCATTGAATCCAATACCGAGAAACTTTTTAAAAAGTTTGTTACTGAATATAATAGCTACTTTCATTTAAAAACTAGAACATTTTTCAATTAAATTAGCAGTACAAAAAACGTCTTTTTAAAAGTTTTATCATGGAGATTTTAAGAACCACTTTTTATAATTCAAAGAGACCGTTACATGTGAATACGCGCTTCAAAAACTCGTTATTGCATCAAAATTTTTGTTATAAGCTAATGAAAGTGCATCAGAATATATACTGCGTCTCGGATTTTTATAAACATAAACAATTACCTCACAGTAACGACTTTACCATCCTATACATCTATCTACACATTAATGTATTTTTGGAATATTATACGTAACAAAAGGATCTCTAGAATCCAATTAAAGAAACATTATGGCAAACATCCTCAACTTTTATGGGTATGCAGTGTCATAACGGTTTAATAAAAGAATGGAACAAACTAAGCTAATAAAAATCCATCTCTTATATCTACGCCATCTTATTTTCTACTTGAAAATAGGATTAAAAAAGACAGTCTCTTCGCATCTTCTTTCTAATTTTAAACGACTTTGAAAAGATATACGATTAGAAAACGAAATGTCTTTATTGTTTGTGAAAGTCATGCCTGAACCTAAAAAAGTTATTAGGGAGTACTCCAGAGGGGAAAAGTTTTATTTAATTATTTCACGTTTGGACGGCTTGCTTCCTTATTGTTGATTAAATTTCTTTTTGTTTTCATTAAAAGATATTATCATATTTTTAATAGAATTTTCTTTGGTGTTATCCCTTGACAGCTGATGTTTCCCGTACTGTTTTTTAATGGATATAATGTTTTTTTACCATCGTCGTTTTGGCTTTCGGTGCTTTTGCTATTTAGTTATTTACGGCTGAACATTCATCCCTTATATATAAAAGAAAAGAAAGCCCTAAAGAAAATTATTGAAAAGACATAAATCCATGTAAGGTAATTATCTGGGATAATGGAACACATAAACGAATTTAATAAGTCTGTGAGGCAATATAGTGACAGTGTGTCTCATTTACAGAAAAGGAATGTAAATTTTCAATTTATTAAGTTTAAAGAAATAATACAGCATTATGGATCTAATGAGCTAAATTCTTTGGAATTTTGATACCGAACTACTAAATTATTATACGGCATTTTATTAAAATTGGATGTACCAAATGCAAATATTTTCTTACATGATGTAAGCTATATCTTAATGAGTAAATTTAATACAAAACTCAATTATTATCACAATATTACATTTATCTTTTGAGTTCATGAGACAGATAACTGGAAATAACAAAATGTTTTTGAGGGTATTAATTGTGAATTGTATCTTAATGTGTTTATATAAATGGGGGAAAATATTTATTATCAAGCATAATAAATATTTTTGATTTGTGCATAAATTTTTGCTTATGAATTCAGCTAATTTATGTACTTGTGCCAATCGACTATCTGATTATAAATTTTATAATACATCAACCTAAGATAAATTTATGATTATGAATTGATCAAGCTTATATACATGATCAATAAATTTGATAAGTTTTATAAGATAAGTTTTCCAATATCGTATGAAACTTTTATCAACTAAACTAAGCTGATATACTTGGAAGCAGGACTTCATAATCTTCACAACAGAGTTAGCAATCGTTAAATTTTAAGTTCTTCATTAGTATACATGAAGATAATAGTAATACAAGTATTTGAAATTCCCAACGGGATTCGCTACCTATTCTGTATTAAAGATTTATTATTATAATGGGATTCACGAGAGGCGAAGAATATCACTAATAATGGCATCAATTTGGAATTGTAGATGGTATTCCATCGGAGGAATTAAATTAGAAACAGCTTCAATAGGCTACTTATATTGATTTTGATATAATAATTACTACTTAAATTGGGCTAGAAAATAGACAATTGACCTTAATTGGATTTGAATTAAAATATATAGGATTCAATTAGGTTTGAAACTAATTTATACACCGTTAGATGTACTATTCCACGTATTTAGTACTTAAGTTTCCCTTAAAGAGATAGTTAAGAGTTCAATCCCATTGGTTATGCAACACTAACTCGATGAAAGCATTAACGAATCAGGTATCAGGTATTATTAAGTTTATGAATTATTTCTGTGAGATGTTACGTTAGTCTGAACTGAACCACTTTCAGCCGCATTCTAGGCTAACTTGACCTAAGGGTAACCTAGAATCAAGCTTTTTCGCAAACTCTGATTGGCTTAAAAAATTTATTCCTTCTTCAACTACTAATTAAACTAAACTGCAATGTTTCTTGACCCTATGACGTCACTATACGCGGGAGGAAAAACTGACTAAACAGAAATCCTGTTGGGTTGCTAGTAGGAGTTTCAGTACGCAAATCGTGATAAAAAGAAGCTATAATACACAGGTTTAACAAATCACAATTCGAAATTGAAGTACTAAATTTCACTCAAAATCCAGACACTAAGCTGGGAATTTCTTTTTTTGCTCTCAGCCAGGGAAAGTAACGGTTCATCTAGTATAGTTCATCTAGTCCGTTCGCTTCCACCCCCAATATCAGCACTGGGTAGTTAATAGGATACGGCCTTGGGAAATCATTCGGTACTTACGTATTATCCCATCGACCGTGCCACTGAATCTGACTATTGAAGGTCGACAAGATATAATACGCAGCAACCGCCCATGAGAAATAATTAACAGCCTTGAAAGGAGAATTTCACCATTTATATATTTTTTTTGCTGGTTAAGCGGACAATAGGTGCAAACTCACAACTCTCAAGCGTCACCTTCAACCGTGAACCGGTTTCATCCTTGTTAGGACTCCTCAGCACGGTATAGGATGGTAACGCAAGAGAGAGGAGGGCAGGTACTAGTCTAGCCGACTATAACTGAAAAGTGGTGATCATTGATTAGTCCTCCAGTCCTTTCAGTCATAGTCGGCTAGACTAGTACTTGCCCTCCTCTCTCTCGCATTACCATCCTATACCGTGCTGATGAGTCCTAACAAGACCGGTCCACGGTTGGAGGTGACGCCTGAGAGTTGTGAGTTTACACCAATTAACAGCCTTATTCATTTCAACCCGACTAGCAGCTAACCAGTAGTTTTAACAGAAAATGAGCTTTTGAATGACTCTGATAGGTGAAATCCTTCTTTGACAGCTGGTTAATCACAGGTCAAGTAACAGTGAATAAGTCCATAAGTCGTTCTTGAACTTTTACCAACTCTTTTGCCGGTTACTCACCTTCGACCTGTTAGCTGAGGCGTAGAAGTGCTCGTATCCGGGGATGCCCCGCTGCCAGTGCAGCGCCCACGTGTGCTGGTCGCTGGTGAGGGCGGGGTTGAGCTCGAGCACCACCCGCAGCCCGAGGCGGTGCGCCGCCCGCAGTAGCCGCCGCAGCTGCCGCCCCAGGTGCGGGTCGGCCGCCCGCAGGTCGATCAGGTGCTCGTATTCCAGCGGGTAGTCCAGCGCGCTGAACACGGAGTTCAGCCGCACCGCCGTCATGCCCAGGTCGCGGATGTATTCCAGCCGACGCACGATGCCCTGGAGGAAGTAGTTCTGTTTTATTACTTGTTTGAGTAATTAAATGACAGAGTAAATATATAATAGTAATGAGACAAAAAGCCCTCCCGGGTTCGATCCCCGACTCCGCTGAAGACCCACCGAATATATGCGGATTATGTGCTCGTTTAATCTGTGGACCCGAAAGTCCTGTGGTCGGTCGTGGAGCAGTTTAACATGGATCTAGCTCGCTGGAGACTATTTGCCTCCCCTTCAGAGACATGGCCAAATTGTGGCGGTGGCAATAGACGGTGGCGGCATCCATCGTCAAAATAAATCTGGAAGAAGCTATGACCTAGAGTCTAAAGCAAAATCCAGTGATACTAATCAACCAACAAACTATTCCTATTTCCCCTCAAATGCCAAGTTACTCCATTGAACTATCCTCCACGAGTGCTATATGCCACTGTACTCTAAAGTGTCTAAAGCAAAAAGCACCAAAAACTAAATCCAACTAATCCATCTCTATTCATATCAACAAGTATAAGTTTGATAATTTGGTTTATCAACTATCTCATAGGTAAACATTTTAGGGGAAAATAACTACGTTTTTTTAGGTAAATTGGATGATATTTACTATTACAGACACATTATTGTTGATCGTCTTAGTTGATGATCTAATATGTATGATCTTACCTAATCTATCATGTGATGATGCATTCTACTGCAGAACCAACGACAGTAAAAAGGTCACGTGCTTTTGGTTGACGATGGAATTACTTCGGAGGGGAGAAGGGTGTAGGGTAGTTGATCGAAAGAGGAAGAGACATTTGTTTGCTCACTGGAAGCCGCTTTGTCTTTTATTTTCCAGTTTTATTGGAAGCTAAGATAAGTGCGTTGGCTCGCAATTACAAGTCACCTTTCCGACGCTTTTCATCAGGTGGTTGATAGTAACCCTACCCTTTAAAGAAATCAATATTTGAAATTTGGGGGAGATATATTCTCAAATCCCCCCTCTGGCGACGCCACTACGATCAACCCCCTGATGAATACTGTCGAAAAGGTGGCAGGTAATCGTAAACAAGCGAACTCATCTCAGATTCCAATAAAACTGGAAAGTAAGAGCCAGCAGCTTCCACTGAGCAAGCAAATGCCTCTCTTCCTCTTTCGATTAACTACCCTTCACTTCATCCTTTCTCCCTTCCGAATAACTCCATCGTCTGTCCAAAGCACGTGCCCCTTTTACTATCGTTGGTTCTACAAATCTATCATAGCGAAATTGGAGGATGAAATAAATGAACTTATTATTAAATTGTCAGTTTATTATCATGTCAATAATCAATAAAATCATCAACAAAGCCATTCATGGCAAGAAACAGCATTATAAAAATTACCCGGGCTCACTGTCCGTGGTCGATGGTTAAAATTAGTGACAGACATCATCAGACACTGATGACAATTTTCATAACATTAAGGGGTGATGAGGGAATACCTAGGTCGGTGTACCTTGTAACTCCAGTATAACAGCCTCACTGTGTGAGGCCATTGGTAGAGCTGTTGCAGAACGTGACTTAATGTCACTGTCAGCTGAGCACACTAGCTTGATTTTAACACCATCTTGATTTCCTCAAGTAACCTTTGTACTCATTTTATCGACCCCGGAGGGATGAAAGCCTGAGTCTGCCTTGCCCGGAGGCTGGGATTTGAACCCCGGACCTGTGTCGTGAAAGCGCAAGGCGCTACCTCAATGCCACCGGGCCTTACATAAAATTAAATGATATGTTAACTTTGAATTGAGTTTATTGATTTGATGGCTTAACAGGACAGCTACAAATAAAACTGGTTTCTTGGATCTTAAAAAACAGTTTAAAACTGGTACTGCAATTGGTTCATAACTGTTATCTCGTCGACCATGCCTCTGAATTCGAAATCGTTGAATTAGGCGGACTGAATTGAACTGCCGACTGGATAGTATCCAAGTACCCTTCCCCTTTCATCTATTGGCAAAAACCTGCATACATTTTACTTACCTCGAAATCCCCGTAGCCGTCACCGTCCGTGTCTAAGAATGAGGCCGGGAAGATCTCGTAGAAGGTCGCGTCTTCGTGCCACTTCTGCTGACCCTTGTGCTCCGCGCGATCGGTGGAGAGGTTTCCGTACAAATGAGAGAAAACGGTGAGGATCGTCAGGAAGGTGAACATTGATAAGATGGTGAAGGTCATAAAGTAGTACAAGCAGCAGCGGTCTAGTTGCCAGTGATCCCGCCTGGATGACTTGTTCGGGAGGGGGTTGTAGTCTGGGAATTTGCATCGCCACCTGAGGAGAGAATGTGGGATTAGTGGATGAGTGGAAGAAATACCCAAGTACAAGTAACGTGATTTACTGTGCGAGATGGATCAATGTTTTATTTTAACAAACTTTTGGGGTAATTTGTAGTCTTGTTTTCATCACAACTTCTGAACTCCCTTGAAATGAAAGTGAAACTTTTTCTTTATATTGTGCAATGTGTATTGCACATAGTTACTCGTAGGATATTATTATAAAAATTCTGCAAGTTTGCGAACTCACCTCATGTACATATTTTATTCAGCATAGTAATTTGTAACCATATTGTTCACTTTTATTAACAATAGCAGTAATCTAAATAATAGGTATTTTTAATTTTTTTCAGATGATCTGACGTTACCAAACTGTGAATGAAGACTTGTTGTCTCAGAATATTTGGAGTGGACATCGACATTCTTTACTATTCACCTTCTTAAGGACCTTGAGGTCCAACCAAGATACAACCGAATCCTACCACTCCCGAATCTTAGGTAATGGGTTATACTCTATTCATTTAGAATTGGCGCTTGAGAAATAGTGCTTTCCCCCACGCTAGAAGCGTAACCATAGTTACGCTCTTCGGGCAGCCAATAGTAACCCTTCTTCGTCACTTTGACGAGGATAGTTGCTATGGTTACCGATCGGTGGTGGGGGAAGGAAATATTTTAAAGCGCCAGTTCAAAATGAACAGAGTATAGTTTGTGAGTAGTGGCCGATATATGAACTTTTTTTTCTGTTTTATGACCTCGGGACTTGAAGGTTAGAACCCAAATTGTCAGGGGTTTCTAAAACCACACCGCCTGTAACCAATAACTCGTATAAATGACACCTCAAATCTCGTTTGACAGGGACGAATCTTATCTTCTCTAGCGACGTTCATATGCTTCTATGTATATTCTTACACAACATCCATAAGAAAAATCTATTGATTTAACAAAGAAATCATGTCAGCTAACAAAGAATCTGTAGTCAGGCTAGAAAAAAAATCGTAACTTATACAGGTTTATTCTGTAGTCTGACTCTACAGATTCTATATAAACATAATAAGATTTCCCAGCATAAATTACTGGAGTTTCCTGGCAGCATAACAAACCGAATTTCTTTGTTTTATCAAAAAGTTTCTTTATTGACTTCACTCACCTGTTGAAGCGGAAAGCCGTCGTGAAGCTCCACGAGAAGCCGCCAGTTTTTCTCTGGGACTCCCTCCGCACCGAGTCCGGAGTTACTAGGACGACATTGGGGGCCTCTCGCGAGGGGTCGACGGGTGGGGGGTGGAGGCCGAGCTCCGTGGCCCGCGCGGCCCGTCCCAGGTCCGCCACCGTCGGCAGCGCCGAGGGGTTGCGGATGTACGTCATCGTGCCCATCGTCAAGTCAGCGGATGCGTCATCGTCGTTGCATCTGGAAGAGAAGATGAGATGAGTCAAGTGTGATTTGAAAGACAGCTGTGAGAGTGCGACATTTTGCTTCAATTGCAAAACGTTATGCTTTTATTTATTTTATTCATAATTTATAAATTTTTTGCTTCCTACCCAATTTAAGCAATTTGTGACTGCTAAGGGAAGTTTAAAACTTTTCTGGGGGTTATTTAACAGCTCTTCTCCTTAACAGCTCCAATTCCTTATATTGTTATTTAAAGATAATGAAACTATAGGTATTACAGTGTGTTTACACTCTTAAAACGACAGTCTCAAAACTGAGTAAAAAATTACTGAAGCTGGCTCTGATCCGAATGTACTCAAATTTGAAAACATGAATATATACTAATTTCTGATAACTCACTGATACTCAAAAAGGAAACATCTTGAGCTTGAACTCAAAAATGAGCTCATGATGTTTCATTTGTAAGTATGCACATTTTTAGAAATGAATATATTCATGTTTTCAAATTTGAGTGCATTTGGATCCGAGCCAGTTTGAGTACTTTTTACTCAGTTTTGAGCTGTCGTTTTAAGAGCGTACAAGTCCCCCAAAGAAAAAATCGGCACAGAATTATAACTTGTGTTGAGTAGATCAAAAATGCCCAAAGAACTATACCTCTACATCTACAATGACTTATTTGAAAAATATGATATCGTATCCGATTAAAACTTAATTTTAATTCCACGGCACACGCGCATGATCCCACGCTTGGGATGGATGACAAGCCATAAGCTTCTATGTTTCGATTTCAAAGCGTGGGTGCTTGGAGGTAAACAAAAATGAGAGGTCCTTGAACCCAGATTACATTAAAATAAAACTTATTTCTTTGGAAGATATAAACGGAATAGGTAGGTATAATGAAACAGTTATTTTTCAGTAAGAATAAATTCAAGTCTTTTTTATGTTTCTTAAGACTATGGAACTAAAATAATCCTTCCTTAGCTCCCAAGGGATCTAATTATCCTACAGAAGGGTTTAAGACGGACTTAGCAAGATAACAAAAGTATAGTAGCAACCGAATAACCAACATATAACAATCTAAATCTCTAATGGACTATGATCAAACATTCTAAGAAAACTTGTCATTTCTGATTATTAAAACATGGGACACCTAAAATTTTAAGTTTTCGGCTTAAAGATTTAAAAGCTATATTCAAAACTTTCCTTTGGTTTTGAAACAAGTTTGAAAACTTGTTTGAAAAAAAAACAAGTTTCAAACATACAACTATAATGTTCATAGCAGCTTAAAGATTTTTAGCAATCAGTTATAAAAATCTTAGAGAATAAATCCTGTTATTACCTCAGAAGAATCTCGGCTTAAAATCTACTTTAAAAACGAGAAACAGACGAATTGAATTGAGTTGGGTTTGTATTCCCTTTCATCTCACATTCTGGATCCTTAAAATTATTTTAAGGAATAAAAAAAACAACCAACGTTTTACAAAATCGTACGAGAATACTTAAATAGTTCGCTAACTACAAATACTCCGGCCCAAAACTGTTATTGTTTGGGGGAAATAACGTGAATCAAAAGACTGACATTGCACCCAGTTTACGCTTTAAGGCGAATTAAGTTAAAATATTCTTTCACAAAATAAATAATCTATTCACACAAGTATTTCACCAAAATCCTTCCCACACCAGATTGAAGCAACTCCAGTCTTGTTGCATACCTGCAAGACGCTTCATCCCTGCCAAAACACCCCTTATCTACCCCAAAACTCCATCCATCTAGCCCCACACCCGAAACTGACGGTGATTGAAATTCCAAAACCGCTCTGGAACCGATTGCAACATGCTCTGGAAGAGAGAGATTTGTCAAGCGAGGACACTCCCTTTGTGAAGAGTCGGAACCTTGAGCTCTGGAACTGGTTCATCCGTCATGTCCATGGTGACTCGGAAAGTGACTGCTTCCTGGGGTCTTACTTATGCAAAGTTCTTTCAGCCAGGAACTGGGCAGCTTGTGATAAGTTTTTGGGGAAGGGCGGTTTTCGGACGGGAAGTTTTTAATCCATCATTTTTTGTGTGAATGGCGAGTGTAGTCCATGTTGCGAGCTGTTGGTGGCAGTTATAGCATTGAAGGAAAGCTTAATGGACCATAACATACGTTGCGAACTTCAGTTCATAACAAGTTGCAGTCCTCAGTTAAAATATATCTTCAAAATTGGTTCAAAAAGCGTCTAAATAGCGTATTAAGCCCAGTTTTCTTAGAGAAGTCTGCAGTTATTTTGTAGCAGTATGACTTTCTTTAAATCCTTTCAGCATGCAACAACAAAACTGCCACCATTCTAAAGACATTTCAGAGGTCTTAAACAACTTCAGTTTTTCTAAAAAAACTGCAGACAAAGTTTTGTAAATTCGTTCACTTTTTTTGAACCAATTTTTTTTTACTTGGTTGGTTTAGGTACAAGTGTTGAATACATTATCTATAAAAAATATGTAGAAGATATGAAATAACAGAGTTAATGAAAACTTTTAAGACCTAACACGTTTTCTAATATTTAAAATTGCTTTCGATTCTATTCCCTAACAATGTAATAAAGGATAAGATAGTAGAAAAGGTTTTTAGTAACTTTGAATAAACTGACTGTTATCCGACAAATCAATATCAAGATACTTGCATTATTAGATTTTGTACTTAACAAGATTTCTTTAAGTATTTGCGTTCGTTTCGTTATTTCCTAAATATGTTTCCCACTAGAGTTTATAAAGCATCTATACGTCGAGGAAGTTTTATTTTAAAATAACAGCAATATTCTAATATTAAGGTCTAAAAGCCACTTAAAAATATTTTCAGTTAACTTTACATAATTACTTTTGCTGACATAAATACAACTTTAACTAACTCATTGTACTATATCGTAAACATCTGTTTAATAACGTCATCTTGTTACATCAACTCCTAAGTATAAACTTGAGAATTATGAGTTAAAAATATGTAACTCAAATTAATTTATTACTTAAATTAAATTAATTAAATATACATAATTCAAATTTAACACTATACCTATAATTTTTTTAACATTCTAGGGAGCTACCTACCCCTGCTCACTATCGCTCACCAACCCCCCAAACTGGACCTTTTGGATTGCTTCGCAATCCTCACAAAACCAAGACCACTTAACTTAACTCAAATTATAAAACGTAAATAAAAACAATTAGCAGCAGAAACTTGACAATCGACTTCCTAAAAATACGTCACAGGTCATCTCCATGAATAACACTATCTTAAAAGTTTGAACATTTATTGACTATAACTTATAAATATTATAATCAAAGTATTTTCCTCAAAAATATCCGGCACGTCTATTAATAACTAATATTCATCAACATTATGAAAAAATAACGTACAATTATCAGACTAAAATATATAAATTTCAGAGAAAATAAGTGTAAATTTAGTTTGAAATATCAGAACTGTAAGTAAGTTTTTAGAATACTTTTATCATCAATTTAATGCTATTTAATTTGGAAAGTACTCTTAAGACCATTTTTAAAAATTGGAAAAATTTGTTTCAGGTTTCATTATAAAATATGGTGTCCATTGGTCGTTGTGATAAGATGCATAAGTTAGTTTATTAGTACTTGTAACTTGCTTTGCAACTGCGACTTGATCCGTAATCTAAAAAAATGAAAATATTTTAAAATTGAGATTTTTTTTAAATAAATTCTAAGGGCTTATTGCACATCCTCAAAAGAATCCGAACATTTTGATACCTAAAATGTGCTGTATGGATCAGTAATTAAAAAGCCTTTCCCTGGAAACTGTTCACCAAAAACTTTTTTTAGAATAAAGAGATGCTAAAAGAATCCCTCCTCTTTTTTAAACTTATATACTAATTTCATAAACTGGAACCACATACACAATTTTCTTAACTCCTAATTATTGCATGCATGAAATAAATTTATGTTCTGTTTATGGACGTAAAAATATTTAATAAATCTTCAGGCAACTCATATTCTAACTTCTAGATACTATATGTATTTCTTTACAAAACATTAAGGAATGTTAAATAGGTAATATAAGCGTACAGATATTTCAATCCTTTTCAATAAATAAGATTCTCCAATTCTTCGGAAAAAAGAACAAAACACGCATGAAATAGATACATTGAGAGTTAAGCCATATTGCTTACATCAGATATTCTTACATCTTAAGGATCGTGTTTTTAATATTTTTATTCTATTCTTGAAAACTAAAACATAGCTTTGGAATTTTTCCAGAATGACTTTTAAGGGATAAAACGTACTGCTATAGGAAAATAAATTCTCATAAAAAATTACCTCAGGAAATTTCTGTTTTTTATGAGACTAGAAATTTTCTGAAAACAGATTTCAATTGAAAAATGCGACTGTTTTAGGTATTGCTGTATAAAATTTTTTGATAGTAACTTTTGTGATAAAAAGTACCTATGCTTTACTCAAAAAATTTAATTGGAATTAAAATTGAAACAAAAGATACATTTCTAAAATTCTCAGTTCAAAATATATTCTGCGTACATAAAATAAACATTTTCTTTTATTTATAAACCATCGCTGACGCGCTAGACCCGGGATTCGCCCGGGTTTCAGTTTTTTTATCAATATCATCTGGTGCGTTACAGATGGGCTTCGCCAGTCCATTTTTAAAAAAAATTCTTCTGGTGTGTTACAGATTGGCTTCGCCAGTCCAAATGTGGAAATAGTTTAATAAAGGAGCCACTTTTATGTTTATGCTACAACAATAGATTTCAATCCACAACAATCGATAATATGCCTACAACAATTAAAGTTACAACTTCTCTTGTTGTATTTACAACAATGTGGTTTTGCCCTGAAGTTAGGTATGAAATATTGGTTTTTAAGCATAAAATTGACCAAAAAAGTTATTAAGATGCTTCGATTTTAATTTTTTTATTCAGAAACCTTCCTTGGAGCGAGTAGATCAACGTGGTATAGTTTAATAGTTAATGTAGGTTCGAAAAGTTTAAAACTATAAAGGACATACATACAGACAGACAGACAGACAGACAGACATTGATTTTTATATATATAGATGTCTAATGACCTGTTTAAATTGGATAGATAACCAAATTTAACGATTTCAGAGAAAAATTAATATGGGTTATGAAAATGAGATGTTTAAATTTATATCCCATACGTTCATATTTGGGAAATAAATTTATTTTCCAAATGTTTATATTAGGAAAAAATATGTTAAAAGGTCGTTTTTATAAAGGTCGTTACTAAATAAATGTACTATTATAAACATGAAGGTGACTAAGCTGTATTACATTACAGTAGTCAGTAGGAGAATTGAAGTAGTCAATCTTAATTATAATGAAAGCAATGTATATGTTAGGCTCAAACCCCGAAATTACTCACTGAGCGTAAAAAACGACCACTTCGCGGAGTGGCATTTGCAAAACGGCCACAACCCGAAATTAGGGTCGTGGTATTTTCAAGAACGCTCACTCCGCGATGTGGTATTTTCAAAATGTGGTATTTAATTATTAAATTTGTTTTTATAATTATTTAATTAATATCACTTCGATGTTTGACAATAATTGTTGACATATTACCAGTTGTGACTCTTGTTTAAAAATTATTCCCTCAATTTTTGTGCAAGCAATTAATCAATTATACTTTTTTTACCTTACTTTTTTAAAAATACAAGGTAAAAAAATGAAGAAACGATGAAAATATGTCACAAAATTGAGCATTTCATTAATTTTACATTTTAAAACAATGCAACAATAATAAAAATGTAATTTAAATTAATTAAATATAAATTAAACCGAAAATTTTAAGGACATTTCCAAATTTAAAACTGAAAATTTCCAAAAAAAAGCCTTTAATAAATCTAAATTAAGTACATAAGTCTTAAAAGAACAAATTGAATTAGACAATATAAATTAAATTTCGGCAAAACCTTTCGGAGAATCTGTCGGTCAGCGGCGTATTAAATGGGCCTTGTATCATAAAACTCTAAACCAGCCAAAGCAAGTCTGTGGAATGTTTCATTTGGCCAAACGTCCCACATTATCGCATCCCATCTTTACATAAGTCTATTTCGGGTTGTGGCACTGTTGAAAAACGGTCACATCGCGTTCTGGCATTTGGAGCGTTTTTTAAAATACCACAACCCGAATTTCGGGTTGTGGAAATTTGCAAATGCCACTCCACGATATGAGCGTTTATTTCGCTCAATGAGCGATTTCGGGGTTTGAGCCTAACATATACATTAGGGTGGGCCGAAAACACACTTTATTTTTTATTCATGTTCTAATAGCGCGGAAAGGGTGCCACTTGGGTCCAATAAGGACGGTGTAAAATATTTTTTCGATTGGATAATATCTTAGGCTCCCGCATCGCACTTGAAGTTCGAAAAAATGGATGACTTTTTTACAAAACAACAAAAAAACCAAAGATTAAACTCTCAAATATTGTTCACGATTTTTTAATGAGGAACTAATATAGTTATAGACATAATGTTTCAGGTTTCATTATTTTATCACTCTTGATTCGTTAGATATAATTTTTTAATGTTCAAAGAAATCTTGTAAAGTTGTTTTTCCTGCATTTTTAAACAGCTAATAACTCTAGAACTATACAACTTGAAAACCTGAAATTAGTCCCATTCGGTTCGTAAATTTTTTGTCTTTGATTAAATGTGCATCATAACCATCATTTTCAAAAAAAATTTTTGAAAATTTAAAAAAGTGAAAAAAATTTTATAAAAAAATTTAAAAGCCTTTTGACTCATAAAATAAACAATATTACCAAATTTCAAGTTGAAAATAAAATATAATCATGTACAAAAAAAATAAAAATTTCGAAATTTAGGCAAATCCCTAAACAACCCCCAAAATTATAAAGCAAGAGCAATTCACTCATGGAAAATTCATAAACTCGCTTGAGGGTGTTCATATGGCTTATAACATGTAAAAAATGTCACATAAATTTCTGAAAATACGACAATAATTAGATTCGGTACAAAACCTTACAGAGCTAATTTTCAACTTTAAGTTAATTCAATTTACATGCATTACTCCTGAAAATTCCTAAGAATTATGTTTATATCTAATTGTTTTTACTTTTAAAAAGTCAAATCAAAGTAAATTAAAAGTTTGAGAGCATAAAAAATTGGATATAAACACAATTCTTAGGAATATTCAGTTAAAATTCATGCAAATTGAATTAACTTAAAGTTAAAAATTAGCTCTGTAAGGTTTTGTACCGAATCTGTTAACTGTCGTATTTTCAGAAATTTATATGACATTTTTTACATGTTATAAGTCATATGAACACCCTCAAGCGAGTTTATGCATTTTACATGAGTGAATTGCTCTTGCTTTATAATTTTGGGGATTGTTTAGGGATTTGCCTAAATTTCGAAATTTTTATTTTTTTATACATGATTATATTTTATTTTCAACTTGAAATTTGGTAGTATTGTTCATTTTATGAGTCAAAAGGCTTTTAAATTTTTTTCAAAAAAATTTTCAAAAAAAAATTTTTTTATAAATTTTTTTTTCACTTTATTTAAATTTTCAAAATTTTGTTTTGAAAATGATGGTTATGATGCACATCAAATTCAAGACAAAAAATTTACGAACCGAATGGGACTAATTTCAGGTTTTCAAGTTGTATAGTTCTAGAGTTATTAGCTGTTTAAAAATGCAGGAAAAACAACTTTACAACATTTCTTTGAACATTAAAAAAATATATCTAACGAAGCAAGAGTGATAAAATAATGGAACCTGAAACATTATGTCTATAACTATAATAGTTCCTCATAAAAAAATCATGAACAATATTTGAGAATTTAATCTTTGGTTTTTTTGTTGTTTTGTAAAAAAGTCATCCATTTTTTCGAACTTCAAGTGCGATGCGGGAGCCTAAGATATTATCCAATCGAAAAAATATTTTGCACCGTCCTTATTGGACCCAAGTGGCACCCTTTCCGCGCTATTAGAACATAATTAAAAATTAAAGTGTGTTTTCGGCCCACCCTAATATACATATAATGAATAGTACTACTTGGAATCCTAAAATCTCTTATTTTTCACTTATTGAAAACTAAATTTATGGGATAATAATCAAGTCTGATTTTACTCACTTAAGGACTGTATTTTTCAACATACAATTCGAATCATGCTTTTCCTTTGTACAAATACACAATTTTCAACAGTTAACGAATGCAGGTTGTGTTAATTATCGATTTATTATAAATTCTTTTTATTTGTTTACTCAATTAAAATGTTTTAAAACCTCTTAAAGGTAAGACCAAGAAGGATCCAGGCTTTACATACATTTCTAAATTAAGTTTTCACTAGGTATATAGGTTCTCTTAAATATTTTCAAGAATGCGCCTACTTCGAAAATGAAAGATACGTACCTAATGAAAAATATTTAGAAAGGAAAGTAATTAGACGTTTCACTTTGAGGTAGAGACTACAACTAGATCTTAACAAAACTACGCATTCGGTTCCATTTCCTACCATGAAAAGCATAATTTCGCATTCATTATCCCGGTATTATTCCTTCATTTCCAGCATTGAAATGTTTAGTAACTCCCATGAATGAGTTTACATAACTATTTGAATACCATTTCCTGCTTTTGAAACAAACGCAAAAGGTTTACTTAGAGCCTATTACAGGAGGCTTTGTTGTACAAAACAATGGATATATTATTTGGAATGGTTCCAGAGTATCCGAACGGAAATATATTTTGTGTTCTAAACGTAAACATATTTCTTTGGGCAACCTTACAGCACATTCAAGATATAACTCATATAGCCTAAGTACTTATTTTTATGTTTTTACTTAACCTAAATAACTATCTCAAAACATCAAACATTTAAATGTGAATAGAGGTAATTTCATTTATGAATTTGTTTATCCAAATTAGGATTCAATTAGGCCTAGGAATCTATTTTTTTTGGAAAATAAATTGAATGTTAATAGAAATGATACAAACGGTGGTTTTTTGGGCCTATTTAAGATTGAAAACTGTTATCAATAAAACTATTTGCTTGGGATTTGCTTAGTAACTTAACCGTGGAAAAAAATATATTTTACTGAATAATAACTTTTACTTAAATACATTTTGGGATGAATATATTAATTAATTTGTTTTCCTAGACCTGAAAACTCATTAATTGGTAACCTCCAATTCATAATTTCATAGTTTGAATGAAACTTAAATCGGTATAGAGATACTCAGTATCTTTTCTGTGAATTGGTTTCAAGAAAAAAACTTTAACATTCACAAAAAGCAATTGATTTTCTTGTCGTACGCGTGTTTTTAATGAAGCTTTGGTAGGTATACGACTGCTCAGCGTATAAAAGTAATTTCTCTGCATTAAAAAATTAATAACTTTTTCTTTCACCAATCCAATCCATACTTCCTTTCACAACTGAACGACCCAATAAAACCCGTGTTCCATACACATCTTCACCGGAACACCAAGTCTATTGTCCCCACAGATAATCGAACAAAATAATTCCTTAGGTCCCAACATTTACTACCACGCGCTCTTAACGGGCCCCTAACGGTTAATGGGTGCCATTAATCAAGTTTCGGAACATTAATTATAATTTGGGGGACAGCAGTTGAAAAAGAAGGTTTAATTGTTGGGGCATCAGATGGCTGCTTGTTTCGCTTTATCCAAGCCATTTGCGAACGACTCATTTGGTAATTAAGGTAAACATGAAATCACCGGGAATTAGCATTCGCTGACGAATGTGTTGGGGACATATTTATTGAAGTCGTTAAGTGATAAATAGGTGGCAGGGTCGTTAGGGGTGTTATCTGGGTTTGGCTTTGTTGGTTTTCTGAGGTTGTCTGCGCTGGAGAAGAGTTTGGAGGGTTTGGGTTTGATTAAAGTTGGACGATTACTTTTTTTGGGAGAGTAGGGCGGTGATTGTTTGATGAAAAATAAGTTATGCAACTCCCATTTTATGTTGTGAATCGAAATTTAAACATATGGATAATTAATTTTAACTGAATTGATTAAGTGTTTTTACTCCCCTAAAATGTATATTAAATAAAAATACAAAATTATAAAGTTATCCTAGTTGCACAGCTCAATCCAAATAGATCAACTTTACAAAACTGCGACTAGAAGTAAAGGAAATCTGGTCATACATAACACACATTAAGGTGCTATCCTATCCATATTATCATAGTTTTGGGTAAATACAGGGTGTTTCAAAATTGCGTTGCACGGCTTTTATTCGGAACCAACGCCTCCTAGTGTCATGGAAGTATGGCCTACCCCTAGGTAAGTGAGCCTGGAGAATGCACTGAAATGACTTACAGCGCTTCTAGCGGCGAAATTAAAAAGTTAAAAAAATTAATTTAAAAACTTAAAGAGATAGAGCAAAAACCTTAGTAAGAGTATTGTTGCCAACGTCATGAAGAACTCACTTAAAAAAATTCATGAAAATATCTTGAATATTCGCCGATATATTAGCATGTGAAAATAGCACTTTTTCAGGGGTCAAAAAAGAAAAAGTTCGCATATTTGCAATTTTTTTTAACTTTTTGATTAAATTTTGTGTGTTTTAGAATATTCAAGGTATTTTGATCAAATTTTTTCAGTGAGTTCTTCATGACGTTGGCAACAATACTCTCACTGAAGTTTTTGCTCTATCTACTTTAGTTTTTAAATTTATTTTTTTAACTTTTTAATTTCTCCACTAGGGGCGCTGTAAGTCCTCTCAATGGATTCTCCAGGCTCACTTACCTAGGAGTACATCTTACTTCCGTGACTCTAGGAGGCGTTGGTTCTAAATAAAAGCCGTGCAACGCAATTTTGAAATACCCTGTATATCGATTTTCTAATCTGGTAATGAATTGAAATATGTTTTCTTAGCTTTCTGAATTTTGTTTCTATGTATTATTAGGGTGGTCCTAAGTATAATGGTAAAATTTTTTTTTCGGAATTTTTGAAGTCGCGCCCCCTACATTTTTTACTCATGGGGTAGTAAGTAACTGGTAAAAATTTTATCCGAATCGGTAAATATTAACACGTGCCGCAAAACGCATGAAAATCTGAAAAAACATCAAAATTCTCAAAACTTTGAAAAATTATAAAATTCATTTAAAATACATTATTTTATTTATTTCAATACTTTTTTAACAGAAAATGCTTAAACATGAAGAATATTTGACTTTAAAGCTTTTGACCATTTTTTAAAGGTGTTGTATTTGCTCCTCATTATGCGTTAAAATATTGTTTTACTCCACAATGAGCTTGATTCCCCTTTTTGCAGAAACATTTACAACAGACTATTACTGACGACTTTGAATCCTTCCTGATAATATCATCACAAGTTCCACGTTAAAATATTTTTAGAAATAAAGTCTGAAGATAACTTAAAAACCTTCGGAAAAAGTTTTCGGTTCATTTTGCCCCAAAATCTACTAGATTTATCTCAGAGTTCTGCCAGTTTTTCACAACTAATTTGCGACCACTCTGATACATGGGTGGATTCTTTCTCTTTAAACTCTATGGCAACTCATTAATGTGTAGGGACAATCGCATCGAAACAGGCTAAGGCAACTGTCTCCTCCATCAAGAAACCCTCCATGAGTAATCATTTTCAATGCTGCCATAGACATATTTTCATTAATTCCTCTGTAGAAAACAGGCCCTCGGGAATTTCAAATCTTTAAATGTGGCTTTGTGAGCCATTTACACATCAAACTACACTCTTAAAACGATTGTATCAAAATTGAGTAAAAAGTACGCAAAAAGGCTCCGATCCAATAAGTACTCAAATTTGAATACATGAATATACTCATTTCTGAAAATGTGCATACTCAAAAATGAAGCTGAACTCAAAAATGAGCTCACGATGTTTCATTTTTGAGTATGCACATTTCAGATGAGTATATTCATGTATTCAAATTTGAGTACTTATTGGAACGGAGCCTTTTTGAGTACTTTTTACTCAATTTTGATACAATCGTTTTTAGAGTGTAGACCCAATATAAATATACTCGTACCTTTTAATCCTTGTAGTTCTCGATTATCCATAATTAACCTCGTTTCTAAAAATAAAAATTTGCTTTAGTCATCTACCTAGCTACCTAGCATGATGGAAAGCACCAACGTTGTCTAAATTTAATCATTTTTGCTTCTCGATTTTCTAAAAGTGCTATAGTCAACTGTAGAAATCTTTATAGCCATACCTCGGTCGGTGTTCAAGAGCTCTCAAAGTTCAAACTTAAGAATTTCTTCTTTGTCTCTTACGATTGTGTGTTTCCAAAGATTTTTGAAAACATTTAAATAAAAGTACATAAGGTCCAAGGGATACAGTAACACAAGCTTCAAAGGCCTTTTTTTAACACCAATTCATAAATTAACACTAATTTCAGAAAATAAAAATATATTATTTGAACTAAAGCTTATAAAATTCAGAGTAAATTTCTATGTAAGGCTTTTAATTATAATGAATTACATTTAAATTGAATTACATTTAAAAGCTAATTTTCATTGCTTTGAACATGACATTTAAGTTTTGTTTTTTGTCCCAACCCTCGTCCACTTTACCTTAAATCCTCCATTGGAATATACTTATAATAATGAATTACACCCTAAAATATATGCAGTAACCATAGTGTTGGAGGTTTTCAAGTTTATCTCAAAATACATGAAGATACCGTTTTTGAAAGTTCTTTTTGAGAACTCCCGCCAGCGTCTACTGTCATGCGGCGTAAATGGCGCCGGAGCCGGCTTTTCTCCCTGAGTGGTGACGGACTCTTGCGCTTTTACCGTAGTATAACTTCAATCGCTTTGCGGCACGTGTTAATATTAAAATATTTAAAAAATATTTGGTATACTTTCATTTCATACCTTAAGGAAAAAAGCTAGGGGTTGCGACCGAAGAAATTCAGAGTTTGAAAAATTAGGACCACCCTAATGTATTATATAACGTGAGATATATAGTTATTTGAAGTTGATTGTCTTAAATTGCTGATTGTCCGTCTAGCCGGTGTAATAACCCCTACCTTATACAAAAGAAAGAAAATGTTACAATAAGTTTTAATGTAACTGAATCCCCGCTGGAGCAGTACTGCTCCCAATCATGTGGTTGGGTGCTTGCGAAGCATACGGCAGGTCCTATGTTCTATCTCCAGTTACTATTTTATTGTATTTAAAAAAACAGCAAAAATAAAGTCCACACGTATGCGCATTTTGCAGGAATTCTTACACCGGCGCGCGCGGCGAGACGATCGTATTTTTAGCGTTATTCTACTGCAGAATAACATTACTAAAAAAGTAATGATCCAAACAACTTGAAAATTTGTACCAATATTTATATCTGTTTAATATAGGAGTTAGACATTTCTTGTGTGTGAATATCAATTAAATTTTTTATAATGAGGATTAAATTAAACTTGTTATAAAATTTGGTGATTTTTATTCGTTGTGAAATCAAAACAGTTCTGTAATATTACAAACTAAGTGACACTTTTGAAGAATAGTCCAACTTCTAAAGCAGATTTTTATCTATGTAATAAAACTTACAGATTGATGATATCTCCATTCAAAGTTGAGATTTGACAATTTGCGTAATAGCCTTTTTTGCTAATTTATTCACAAATGGGGCAAATAAAGATATATTTTTACGTTTATCCCAGTTTTTAGATGTATTTAATCATATAATGCTCATTTTAAATTATTTTTTCAAACATTAAAAAAAGTCTTGGAATGTAGGATAGCACCTTAAACAATTGTACACTTGGGTAAATGTACTGTACTAAAAGTAACTTAAAATGGCCATATGTATCTATTACGATTGTTTTTTTGGATGAAGAGTTTTCGAGAAAAATGCGTTGCGGGAAAGGAAAAAAATAAATCACAATGTTGATAAACTATTTACATTATTACAGATACTTGAAGGATGAAAAGATATTGCTCTAAATGAAATAAACAAACATTTTTAGGCTTTAATTTTTTAAATATAAAAAATTCTATCACATTAACTAGTAAAATTCTATCAATTTGGAACAAGATAATAAGAATTTGAAAGTTTCTTAAAAGTTTTATACACTAACTTTAAATTTATCATACTAAATTAGAAATAAAAATAAACCCATTAAAAAGTACGAACAACATTAGATTATCTTCTTTAAGAAAAGAGAAACTTTACAAATGTTAAAAATTTAAGGATACTTTATGGATGAATACTTAACTAGGTTGAAACACAAAAATGCGTTTTGAGGAGCAGAATATATTTATAATTCCTACTTGTAAAAGGTATTTTATTAGAAGACTAAATTAAGCCTTATTCAAAAAAGTTTCTAACTAGTCAAGAACCCAAGAAATCCAAATAACTTCTTTAGAAGACTTTGTCTAGTGGAAATAAACGTGAACTTTTCAAGTACTTTAAAACCCTTGATGTAACTTCATTTTGTAAATGAATATATTCAATAACTTAATTAAATATGTATTGAAATAATCTTTGGCTTGCAGTTAAAAGGGGTTTAGTTTCCAAAGGGTAATGGAAATAATTCAAATATTGAAAATACAAAACTTAACAGAATATCTCTAATTTAAAACTTCGTTAACTTTCTCTCAAGTTATCACAATTTTATTCCTTGAAATATTTAAGTAATATTATTCACAATGTGTCTAATACATAAAAACGTATATTTTAAATTTACATAGTTTTAACCCTTTCAATACGGCAAGGGAATCAGAAAAGTACAATTTTTTCACTTGTTTGAGCTCCTGGGATGATATATCCATTAGATCATGATGTGTTTGGAGGCACAAAGGAGCATTTTATTCTGTTCCTTAAAGTTTTTCAGCAACTGGGACATAATGTTGCCTCAGTCACAATTTCAAAATTTTTCCACCGTGGGACAGCATATGTCCCAGCCGGTGCGAAAGGTTTAAAGTTTTCAAATACGATACTGCTTATATCAGGATTGGAGGTTCTTCCAACGAAAATAAAAAAATATTTAAGAATCAGAAAACAAACGAATAAAAAAAGGGAATTGGGTTTTATTTATATTTTTAGTTAAACTAAGAATAATAGAATAGTACTCCAAAATATGTGAAACCGATTTCTTACTAACCCCATTTAAATTCTATAAAATGATGAATTTCTTCTGTTTAATTTTTTAAAGTAAATTAAAATAAAAGTTTGAATTTTATTTAGCCATAAGTTAGCTATTAAAATAGACAAAGAATTTTATTAAATTATAATGAACTTCTCGCAAAGAAATTCTGTGTATCCCTTTATTCTAATGAAAAATTCACCCACATTAGAAATGGTATCATAAACTGAAATCAAATTGAAGTACATTGACTCTAGAAACAGGAAGATGTCTTTTTCTGAATAAAAAGGCCTCATCAAGAGACATCAAAGATATCTGAAGATTTAAAGACTTCAGTTATTTAAAATTCAATAGAAAAGGGTGTACTTTGGATTCTTGAGAAAGAGTTCAAGACGCTGAAATTTGATTTGGAACGAAGATATCCATCTCTTTACGGAACAATGTAGTTACCCAAATAATATCAAATTTTAAAACCCATTTAAGGCTAAGTCATGCTGCTCTTATCTTTTCTTTTCAGGGATATCACAAAAAGAATCACATCACATATCCAATGGATGGTAAAAGAGAATGTGATATGATAACGAAGTATTTTATCCCCTTAAGAAAACTAGTCCTTTCTTTGAAAGCATTTTTTTAAATAGTGCAGCTTCAATGCAGAAGAAAATATTTGGTTCGATTGTGAATTTTTTCTCTCCTAGTACGAAGACATTCGGTTTTCGTTAAATTTAAATAAAAGTTCGGTTGAAAGTGTTGGATTTGAAAATGTATTTCTCTCTGTCATTTCGCACTTTCAATGGTAAGATACAAATGTTTAAAGGAGACAAAATTTGGATACTTTAATTAAATTTCAGTCATTTGGCATTTCAAAAAATATATTGAATATTCATAAGCTTTTATTTACCCAGGAAAAAATAAAGACCCAAAATAAAACAAATCATTCTACTATACTTTCGAGACTTTTATTTTAATAATTGAAAAACTTTCACAAGACCAAAACTGTAACTATCCTCTCATATCACTTAACTTTACCTTTGCCGTGTTTTGTTCCTTTTACATTGATGGATAAGGATTATCAATAAAATGTTTAGGAGACATGTCTGACTTTTAGTTGTTTGAAAGTTTTGAAAGCTTGCGTGATTACTTGATGATTAATTTAAGAGGATCACACACGATTTACCTCAAATTCTCTTAGAAGGATTAACCGATTAGTTAAACCAGTGAAAGTTTATTAAATAAGTATGACCTTTGTATTTTGTAATCTACTGTTTAAATTAGGATATGCAAACGAAATAAACACAATATTTCTTCTGGGAATAATAAACAAGATTTACATTTTTCAAAAAATAACATGATAATTGTGTGCTACAATATTCATCTATTTCGTGGTAGGAAAAGTCATGCATTGCAAAAATATTACTTGGACGTCTTTATTTGTTTCTGTTCACATACGTTTTCCACTGTATAGTAGGGTGTCCCTTAAAAATCGAAAGTCGGGGAAACTTTTGAGACACCCCCTAATTTTTTTCCTTTTGGTATCCTAAGAAAGTGTGCAAAATCTTAAATCGATCAGAAAATATTAACACGTGCCTCAAACGGCCTAAAGTTGGGAAATTTTAACATTTTTCTCATTTTTTCGAAAATTTTTTAAAATGCCTTAAAATATTATTTTGTCGAATAATAGGGCTTTAACACATCTAAATATTCGTATTTGACCGTTTTTCATTCCTAGCTAGGCGAAATTACCCAGTTTTTAGCCTGGTCATCAATCGGAAAATCATCAAATTTGCCCTTTTTATACTGAGAATAGAGGACACAAAAGTCAGTGGGGAATGACTTATAACCACGTAATTCCACAACTAGGTACCATTTGTAGACGATATTGATGTGTAGATAAACTATCTAGAGCATTAATTAATTTCTAACATTTTAATTACAGGCGCCATATTGGATTGCATTACCCTTAAAAAAATTCTGTGATAAACGGTATGGGTTTGTTTGGTATTGGGTAATGCGTATTTGAGGTTACTTATCTCAATTAATACTAATAAAATCCTTATATCACATTTTAAAACTCTTTACTCAATTCGAATGACCAGTATATCTCGTATTACAAGCGTAAACCATGATTTCATAACTAAAGGTATAGGTATAATTATTCTTAACGCATAAAAGGATCAATCGAAATTCTGGAAAAATATTGAACAACTAGACTGCAGCGTATTCAGAAGTATTGTATTGTATTGTTAAAAAATTGAGGTTGTTGGAAATAAATTATCCGCTCTTCATCATGATTGAGCCTACTACACTCAGATAATCCATGTTTTCAATCATGTCATTAAATATGTTTATAGATACTGTTATTTGATACATAAAACTACCGGCAATTCAGCAAATTAGTAACATGAAAGCATATTAAACATTGATATTTGGTTCTTAGCTATATTAATTACAGTTTCTGTCATAATATTTCTAATACTAACTACAGTTTCTGTAACTCTTCAACTAGTCTTAACTTTTTTTCGCACTGTACGATTTTCATCAGTGAACGTTCTTGAAGAGAAATAAGGTTTCGAATTGATTTTTTGAGAAGTTTCTTTATAAAATTAAATTATTTTAAACCCTTAGTGTATTATGAATGAATCTAAGCTGTATAAATTTTACAGAGTGAAGTGTAGCTCTGACTTAAAACTGACTTTAAAAAAGGACTGGTTTCAGCAACCATTGCTAATATTTAACATATTCTCAAACACAATTTCAGTATCTAATAGGTTTTTCATGCTGCAGGAATATTTTATGCTCTTTATGCATTCAAATTATGATAAAATACTAGAACAGTCTTTAAGCATAGTTAAATGCTTTTATTTTGAGTGCAGTAGGCTCACTCATCTTGAAGAGCGGGTTAATTTTGTATCAACTTCTATTTTTCAACTGAGTTACAGAATACAATACCTTCTGTATGTACTAACGGACATCTAGTTTTTCAATATTTTTTAGAATTTCTCTTTTCCCTATTATGCATTTAGAATTTTATCATCTATAGTTATGTAATAAGAATAAGAGATATTACTGGTCATTCGAATTGAATTTAAAAAGTTTTAAAATGTGATAAAAGCATTTTAGTAACTTCAAATACGTATTGTCCAATACCAAACATACCCATACCGTTTATCGCAGAATTTTTTTAGGGGTAATACAATCCAATTTAGTGCCTGTAATTAAAATGTTAGAAATTAATTAATGCTCCAGATAATTTATCTGCACATCAATATCGTCTACAAATGGTACCTGGTTATGGAATTACGTGGTTATAAGTCATTCCCCACTGACTTTTGTATCCTCTATTATCAGTATAAAATGGGCAAATTTGAGGATTTTCTGATTGATGACCAGGCTAAAAACTGGGTAATTTCGCCTAGCTAGGAATGAAAAACGGTCAAATATGAATATTTATATGTGTTAAAGCCCTTTTATTAGACAAAATAATATTTTAAGGCATTTTTAAAAATTTTCGAAAAAATGAGAAAAATGTCAAAATTTCCCAACTTCAGGCCGTTTGAGGCACGTGTTAATATTTTCTGATCGATTTAAAATTTTGCACACTTTCTTAGGATACCAAAAGGAAAAAAATTAGGGGGTGTCTCAAAAGTTTCCCCGACTTTCGATTTTTAAGGGACACCCTACTGTATAGCGCAATTAATTTAAAGTTTGTTCAATAATAGAAGTATAGTATGTTTTCTCTCTTCCCGTCTTCTTATTTAATATATGCAAAATAGACGGATAACGAGAACGGATGGTTCAAGTACTATATTGAGCATTTTTGAACAAAAATAAGCTTAACACGGGAATTCAATATTGCTTTGAAACCCTCAATTTAATAATTCTTTTATGATTGAAAATATTTTTAACTTTAATTTATGGCACCAGAGTTAACTTATAACACCCAAAAGCATGTTTAACACTACTCCTAAAGATCAGAGCTGTCAATCACCTCAAATTAAGGTGTGAGAGTTAGACCTGCGGTTAAGCACCCAACTCAAATAAAAAAATAGCAAGTGAGAATTAGTGTTTTATTTGTATCAATTGAGTCAATTTCTTCTAAGTTGTATCCACAATGAACTACAGCAGTAGCCGAATCACCCCCCTTTCATCCCTCCATATCCGATTCCAAGCGTAACCCGAGCTATCAGTAAACAATCCACCTTCATTTCCCGTAGCAAACGATACCCATAAACTTCTCTGTTAAATCCACATCCACTTCTCACTTAGCACTACCCAAGTCCATAAAAAAACTCCTTAAGTAAGTTAAGCCACTGTTAACCACCATTCCCTCCGACATTAAAGCCTTCCGGAGCGATCAAAATATGAAACGGTCCTTTTTTACGATCCCTTTCTGATCATTCTCACGGTGCCTATATAGGATTTTTACTCCCCTGCCTAAAGCTCGCAGTTTCTGATGGAGAAATATAAGTTTTATGTGCGTCTCAATCTAAGCTATAAGTATAGGTGGGCGAGATAGGATGTTAGGTAGGAAAGATTGGTGTAAGGCTATTTGGGATGTGACGTCTAGTTTTGTTTTATGATCGGATAGGCATGTCGTTTCGCTGGAATCTCAATTTGTGTACATAAATGATGGGATAGGTTCTTTCCCTATTTGAATTGGACAGTGAATTGGTTTGATTCAAGAGTACTGTTTGAGATGGGAAATAACTCTTGATAAATATTGATTCTTCAAAGGATTATTATCCTCCTTGATATAACTCTCAGATATATAAATACCTTATCAATAGTAAATAATAATAGAATATTAACCCCTTAACAGTGTCGCCCTAACTCAGCTCGGGCAACTACTACGTACAGAATTTGTGATGCCCGAGCTGAGCTCGGGCAGGAGAAAAATTAACGTTTCCGTTTTGTGAAGCTCAAACTGAGTTCGTTTCGATGATGATAGTGATTTTTCGTCGTTTAGAGGTTCTGAGACATCATGTTTGGATAATCTACCTCCTAATTTAATAAGATATGTGCGTAATCCCATACTTTTTTATGTGTATGTTAAAATAATTAATACACTTGTAATTTCATTTAAATTTCGATTTTTTTATAAAAAAATTATTTTCTAACACTAATAATATTATAAAGAACACAATTAAACAGTCAAAAATATTTTCCATTTTTGGTAAATTTTTCTGAAATAAATGTCACTGTTAAGGGGTTAAACTCTTCTTAAAAATAAAAAATACAAAATAAACTTTTGTTTAAATGAAATGCGTTTCCTTAAAGTATTACCGAAATATCCCAGAGATTATGACATACTTTACTCACAAATAAACAATAAATTTAAACTAAATGTATTATCAATACAGTAAATAGAATAAAGAAAGGGCGCAATATATTTTTAAGATGGTGTATTGCAATAACGATAATACTTTTTTATAGTAAATGATCCTATTGATCAAACTTTCCCGCTTTATTACTTGCTTAATTAATTTTTTGCATAGGTAAAAAAATCAGGTGTCATAAAAGCTATGTTATCTCATATTACAGTTTGTAACATCACCTCAAAATAAATTTATAAAAATCTCTAATCAAAAACATTTTTAAAATCTAGCATCAAACCTAAAGATAGATCGGGTTTAAATCCTTATTAAATTTTCCCCTTTCTGTTTTATTTTTTATTTTTCAATTTTAGGTTGAGTTGCAAAAAAAATACTAGAATTTTTTGCACTGTTTGAAAAACATCAATAAAAGAGTGTGTACTTATGTACTTTCGATTAACTTAAAAAAACCATCACATTTTGTTCACATGTTTTCATCTTTCTTGATAAACATGCAGTCAATTTAAATATTAAGTGGTTTGCATTCCATCCACAAAAAGGTATCATGGAACTTTCGAAATTACACACCATGAAGCAAAATAAACGCACGTTCTTTGAAAATCTCAGCGACAACAATGCGTTGCCAATCTAAACGACGTAAAAAAAAGTGAAACTCCCTCATAAATCACTAGTTTATTAAAACGTGATTTATGTCCTGTTTTTGTAATTTTTCACGGTATTATGTTATTTTTTTTACCAACGTCCCTACGAAATAAATTGCTTTCCCAGATTTAATACAGATTTTTTCAACCAAACAAATCCCTTACTTTCACCATAAAAAAACCTCTTCGGATGATAATTTATTTTAAGTCCCGACAGAATAACTAGAGAGGATCCGAATCATGAGCTTCATTTATTTTACATCTCTCTATTCCATTCGAATTTAACAAAAATAGCACGACCCCGATTTTTTTCAACTATTGTGCTTATTAGAATTCGATTATTATACTTTTACTCCTACTAATACTTGACAAAACGATGCCTCGAGAGAAAGTTCGAAGAATTAATTCCCGTAAAAAAGGGGGACGGTTAAAGTTACGACTCTGGGAAAGAGAGCGGAACAAAAACCATATTTTTCTTCTCTTTCGACGCGGAAAAGTAGAAAAGTGGGAGGAAAAATCGAAACGAAGAGAAGGGAAAAAGTTGCGTCTGTCAAGTTTCGTGATGGATCACCAATAAGAGATCTTATGTAAATGCATCAGGCACAAATACATTTATTCCGGCTCTTCGCAACGATGTATTGAGCGCCTCCATTGCAGATGACTTTTGTTTTTAGCCTTTGGCTAATACAATGTTCCGTGTGCCTAGATGAAATTTCCAAGAGACGAGGCAAATTTGGAGCGATACATAATTCAGTATCTACTGTATTGAAATGGAGAATTAGATGAGTCAGATACAGACATTCTGAATTCTGATGAAATATGTCAGTTTCAGAGCACTTTAATGATAAAAATAAAACAGAGTATAGCATTCAAGAATATTAAGTAGCATTAGACTCCTTCTTATGATGATTTATGAATCTAAGCTATATTCTTTCCTTAGAAAATGATAATTGCAACCTAAAATAGGCTTAACCGAAAAAGGGGTTCCGGGGGTTGGTGAGCGATAGCGAGTTGGAGGCAGAGCCCCCTAGTTACCTGAAAAAAGGTTCGTGGGAAAAGACAAGCGTATTTTTGGAATTAGGAGATAATTTTTAATAAATTAAAATTGAATATTTATAATTTTGAGATGCTGCCATTCTCCATTGTTTAAAATCAATGTTTAGGGTTAAATGACGTCACATTTTGACATTTGACGTTTTAGGGCCCTTTTTTAGAGTCAAATTTTGAAATGAAATTTAAAAATAAATAATTATCGTAATTAAAAAAATTGTGCTTATATTCCTCTCATGGAAACTTCTATAAAAAATCTGGACATGCTCATTAACAAAAAGACCTAAGAATTATATAAATATAAGGGCAAATGGGGGAAAACAATCTACTTCTCAATTAGTATAATTCTCGAAAATATACAGTTTTATATTACAAATAACAATAGAGCTTTCCTTTATTTTGAAACACAGTCCCGATGTAAATTAAAGAATATTTCAAGATGTTATATAAACTTCCACTCGCCAATTTATCTGTTTTGCATGAAACTCACCTGTTAGAATCCAACCCACAGGTTTTTGAGTTTTCAAAATATTCTATATTTTACAAATAATATTTTCTATGTTACGTTCTTTTTTTCTAAAATAATTCTATGAGGCGCTTTATTTAAAATCGTAATCCAGATAAAATACGGAAAAATTCCCGTTTTAAAATTCAAAGCAATTTTAAAAGATGGTTTAGTATATAAAATACGACAAATAAAAGATTCGTATTTTTAACAGTGTTTAAAAATAACACTTGACAAGAATGTTTTGGAAATATTTCGGGTCTTTAAGATTTCTTGCTTACGTTCAATGGTTTCCCATGGTATCCTTCGAGCGGTTAGTTTAACAAGAATGCTTTGCAATATTTTCAAAAACTTTTATAGTTTTCATTTAAAGAGTGTAGGCCAAAAGAGTATACCAAATTTTGTAAAAAAGAGAGAGATATTGTGTACAAAATATACAAACATAAAAATACTTTGCAATAGAATATACTAATATAATACAAATAAATATAAAATTATAATTATAAAATAGATAGCAATAACTTTCTGTACACCTACTTCAACTCACATTAAGAAATAACTAAGTGAGTAGTAAAAACTTTCCAAAAGGTCATGAAAAGCTTGTTTATATGCTTTGTTAATTAATTAAAACTGCAACTTGCAATCTATTTTTCAAGTCAAAGCCTACATAAAAACCCAAAGTTATGATAAAACTAAAAATAGCTATAAAAATATCTGAAGGTTACTTTAATATTTTATCATGTAATAAATTAAGGACGGTGACTTCTGGGAAAGTTCAATGATATAAATTTAACATGCCTTTAAAAATGATATAAATTTAACATCTCAAACATTTTAAGTCTTGTGTTTTCTACATAAATTCTACGACCTTTTAAAAGTTATCATTCTACGTTGGCTACCGAGATAAAGGCCCAGGATATCATTTTATACCGATGGAAAAAATAAGAAAATATCTCTTTCAAAATGATTTAACTTCGTTTCTGAACTCCATCAGATAGTCTCCTTCCAAAATCGTGGCACTTTATCCCTCCATTCCCAAAAATAAATGCCGCTGGCCTTAAAAGCTAAAAACGAAGTTTCCTCCCAGAAAAAAGACTCTCAGTGGTGAAATGAAAAAATACTATTCACCGCATGAGTGCGCGTGCTAAAATTTCGCCACTTCAAGATCGGACAAAAAATCGGGAAGTACTTCTTCCGACATAGGGAGTTTTTGCTCCCCTTTTGTATAAAACGCAGTGAATCTTTTATTCTTCATTCCCTTGCTATCTTCACGACTGGACAGAGAGGTATAGAGATGGATCAGAGCAGAAGTGGATCAAGTCAGTTATGGCGAACATTTCAGAACTTTGACTGTTTTTCTTCTTTGACAGTTCTTTTCTGACTCATTCGTTCTTACAAAACAATGAAAAGGCATATAGTGCTCTCACCTCAGCTTTTCAGTACGAATATTTGGAGTGTGATGATTACTTGAGCATTCAGAAAGAAATTGTAAAAGTGTTTATGAGACAAAAATCACATAAAAGTAGTTTTTCTCATTCATAAATATTAATTATTAGAGTATATTATATTACTATTTGATGCCTGATACGATGAAAATGTAATGTATAAATTTATGATTGAAAAAAATGTATACAAATATTTTGTTTAGTGCCACATACCATACATGAAACACTTTGGCAAATAAACACAATAATGTGAACACATGATAGAATATTGGATCTTGATTTTTGATCCAAATTTTAAAACACTTTCAGGATCTAGACATTTTGTACAAAATTACATATCTGGAACAAAAATTATAAATTTTTTAACATATAAGAATCTATTTGTTGTCAATTTGAGGACAAAAAAGTGTTCCTTATAGTTCCTTATTTTTATGTGGATTGTTTGTAGTGTAAGTCTTAACTTTTAAAATAATGTGTGTTTCATCTATGGAAAAGTAATTATCTATTCTTTTTAGTTTTAAGGTGTTTCTATAGTTGAAGTAAATAATATAATAATTCCTAAAATGAGAACATGGCACATATTGTGCTAGTTCAATCAAATACTTTCTTTTTCACTAGTGCGCTGCGGTTATAGAGCATTTTCACTCACATGACTTGGACCTAGCAACGGCCTTAGCAACAGACTTTTTAACCTACACCAAGGAAGAAAATAAATGTCAGTGACGTCACCTGAAAACACTCTACACGACATTAAAATTACCAAATTGGTTAACATCAAAATTAAGTAGAGACTGACTTGGTTCATTGACACCGTGAACAACCAAAAGTCACTGCAGAAAACTAAACTCTACCAACCCCCATTTTAAAATATTTCTTTTCAACATCGAATTTCAGGCTTCAGGACTCAGATCTAGCCTTAAATCTACCAATAAGAGGAAAGATTTCCTCGAAGCCTTCCTCATAGAAATATATATATTTCCGTGATGTATATCTTTCACCTTTTATTTTTTCGGTCAAGGAAAAAAATTTTGATCGCGGAAATTTGATCCCTTGGCCATACTCCAAGTGGTCTGCGCGTGTCATAATAATTCATTTATGTTGTTTTTTGTTTCGGTGGGACGTATTATTTTTATACTCGAATCAGGGGGGGTGCTGGTTTTTTGTTATTTATGTTATGGTGTTTTATGTGTGCTCCTATGGAACGCAGCATCGTGGTAGGCCTGCATTTATCAAATATCTCTCCTTCCCCCTCCTTGTTGAGTTATTTATTAAGCGGTTTTCTTTTCAGCGGAGGGGGGGGGACTTCACGGGGCGGTTTGAATTATAGGGGATAAATTTCGTTTCTTGTTGATGTAAAATGATTGATGAAGTGCGCTGTAGTTCATGTAGTTAGGTGTTGCTGGAGCCTGAAATGAAAACTTATCCGGCTCATATTTAGGTGGCCAAACGAGTGGATGTTGTTTTTTAAACAAGTGATATGCGTTGAAAACTTTTGTTTTTTTAGTATTTTTGAACAAATTGCGTCTTTTGAAAGGTAAGTATGTCTGTAATCTCAAGAAACAAAGTATAACTTCAAAGATATACATTTTTTTTGTTTTATTTGGGTGTTGCTAAAATTTTATCAAATTTTGTGCTCAGTATAAATGAGTATTTTCAAGTATAGAAAGATAAAAAATCCCCCTAATTCTTAATTTGCACTACTTCTAGGATTGAAAAAAAAAGATTAACAGCTATTCACACACACAATTATTTTATCCCTGTATCAATAAACTACAACTTTTAAAAATAAAATAAAGGTACTCACATCACAAGTGATGGGAAAGACTCGTTTTCAAATCAGTTTCAATGCTTTAAAAATGCCAGGAATTTGATATAAAAAGTTTTTTTTTTAAATTTAAATGTTTAGTATGAAATGCATAGTGTAACTTTTTGGAAATTCACAAGAAATATATTACTTAACTTTTTAAAATAACAAAAATTAATAAACTAATAACTTAAATTTATCAATAAAATAAATAAAACTATTTGAACGAATATTTTATAAACGTATCTAAGTGGGAAAATTCCTATACCAGGGATGGCGAACCTATGGCACGCGTGCCACTGGGTGGCACGCGACCGGTATTTCGGTGGCACGCGACATTCACTAAAAATGACACAAAAAAAACTTTAGTTCTAAACCAGATATTTCCTACTACCTGAAAACTCCCCAAAACCAGATTCAGAACACTTTTTAGCTAGCTGAAATTTAAAACATTTTCGGGGGAGGACCCCCGAACCCCCCACTCACCTCTTACGTGCCGTTGGGCCGTTCAAATATTACGTAACAACATTTTATTGGTCATTTTGGACTCCCTCCTCCCCTTTTGTCAGCAAGGTAAACAAATCCCAACCGCCCTTATAATTATTACGTAAGGAAACTGACATTAAGCCGTTAGAAAAAAAATCATGGATGCAAAAGGAGCCTGATTACTTTACGCAAAAGGGGGCATATAAGAGGGGGGTGAAGGGGCCTCGCCCCCTTCCGAAATTTGGAAAAGGTATACCAAAACAAGTTAAAACCCAGTTTCTTCGGGTAAAATTTTCAAATATTTTTTGGCCCCTTTTCTACTTCAAACTTTTTTCATAATACTACTCATGAAAATCAAATTCCTCCTTAAAAATGTCCGAAATTCGGACTTAGATGCACCAAAAACTTGTTCAAAACCCTGTTTTTAGGGTCAAATTTCCAAAAATTATCTGGGGAGGACCCCCAGACCCCCTTTACTTGGAACTTCATTATTAACATTTTTTCTTAGATTAAACTCTAGAAAATGCAAATTCTACCAAAAATGTATTAAAAATCTGCATTAAAACTATTAAAGATGCATGGGAAGGACTGAGGAATAATTTTTGGCCCCTCCCGAAATGAATTTCTATATACACCACAGACTTAACGGCCCACCACTCACCACTAGAGCACTTTCAGTTAGAAACTCCTGTTCTAAACTATCGACCCTCAAAAGAGGATTTTATTTTCCAAGGGTTTAAAGATAATTTATTAAAAAAATAACAAGTGGCACACTTGACACCTGAAAATCATAAACAGTAATGTAAATGGCACACTGATCGAAAAAGGTTCGCCATCCCTGTCCTATACCTTAAATAACGAGAAATTTTTTTTGATATGTAATGTAATATGTTTAAAAATATCAATTTCAAGTTTAAAATCACACAATGTATTAAAAGTCTAAGCCACAATACTTTCCAATATTAAGTAACAATAGTTCTTAGTTGTGGGATACCAAAGAGAAAATATTAGCATTTTAAGATAAGGATCAGGATTAATATCTTTAAAAATGAAAACTATACATAAAAAACGATAAAAATAGTCATGGATCATGGTTAAAAAGTAACTCGAGATTAGTTTTTTGCATGATGTTGCTTAAAGAAGCATGATAACGTAATTATTTTTCTTCATTATTGAAAGGAGAGTTTTTGCAATTATTTTCTAAAAAGCCTTTCTCTTTAAGTGCATTTTAATGAAGCGTTAAGGGAAGACAAATTCTTTCCCTAAATTTGCATAGGATATAAAACGGAGTTGGTTTTTTACATCTTTGGTACATAAAAGTAAGAGTTTTTGGATACAGTACTGGTTAGAAAATCTTAAAAGCTGTCTAGACGAGACGGGGAAAATGTGATATTGATTTGTAAGCATAAAAACTTTATTCTCTTAGAAAAATTAAACAGTGAAGATTTTATAGGTGAAAATTAAGAGCATTTTGTAACCAAAAAAGTATTAATGAATAGTGATTAGACGGTCCAACATTCAAAAATCATCCAAGATGGGAATATTGATTTGTATTAGATACTGTGTTGATTTGTCTTTAGTTTTTGGAAAAAATAAAATTTAAAATTAAGTAGCTGTTACAAAGTGAGTTATATCTTTAAACTAAATACGCAGAAGTTATATGGAAGTTATTCTTATAGTATGTAACAAGAGATGTGTAAAAATATCGCCTCATAATGTCATCAGATGATTTTTATTATAGTTTCGCCTATAATTCCTATTAAAGTACTGGGAAACAATTAGGATATTGAATACTATGATAGAATACTAAACTATTAACTATAAACGATTGTGAGAAATGATAATTAAATCAAACTCTTGAAGTTATTTAGATATTACATATATCCGGAGAATGCAGTTACACAAACTCTTGGTTCTCTCCAGTTTTTCACAGGTTCAGTTAGGCTAAGGGCTAGGGCGCACTAGAGACTTCTGTCGCGGCCACTATAACACTAGGTCACTCTAGAGCAATGCCTTTCTATAGGGAGTTGGCAATCGGCCAACAGTCTCCTAGCCTAATGCACGCGCTCTAGCTTCTTTCAATAGCCAGGGTGATAATTTTGTCTCAGTTGGACACGGGATTACTATTTTTAAATATTACAAACAACCTACAAAAGAACACCCAAAAATGATACCAAATAACCAATAAATACTTTGGTTCCATTCTATATTTAAAAGAGTTTGGAAATGCCCAATCAATTTATACGTATACTATTACATTCTTGGATTTAATTTGTAATTTTGTCTGTTCTTGGTTATTGAAAACTCTACCACTTAGAAGTAATATGGTGATATTGATACATACGAATATATTCCCATAAAACGTTTCCCATTCATCTTGAAGCACATTTCAAACTTAATGATTCCTTCCTTTAAACCCTGTCTTCTTGAAAACCAAACGAAAAACATTCATTCTTATTTCCTCCACAGTATGAACTACTCCAAATGCAAAATCTCTCCTAAAAAAAACACCGACGTCCATTTCCCGTACAATCCTGTCTCCTCCAAAACACAACGAAAGTCGACGCCAAAAACCGGAAAAACGTGATGTTTCATCCGTTTTGCATATAAACCCATCATCCCGAAGAAAAAAAGGCTCAGAGATGTGACGTCACGCGAGTTTATTGCGTTGTTGCCAGCTTGTTTAAAGTCGCCCCTTATCCGTCCTGCCCCTTTTGCTGGAGGTTTTTATATGACGGAGGCATTTTCCTAATGCCAGTCACACTTTGCGAACGCTCTTTTTCTGTGGATCGCGCAGAAAGAACGGGTTCTTAAAGAGGCGTTTTCGAAAAGTGACGTCGCGGGGATTTTTCGAAAGGCCTGTTTATGACGAATTTTTAGAAAAGGCAAAGTGAATGAATTTCTTGTGACTCAAGTTTGTGTCAGGATTGTCAATGGGGTGATTAAAGGTTTATTTTGGAAGTGTTAGGGGGATTATTTGACAAGTGAAAAAAAGGAATTTAATGAAAAATACTATCTTTTTGTGATAAACTTTAAGACTTTTCCTTTTTAAAGTCGTTATAGATAGGTAAACAGCTCTTAAAGTTTTAAATAATATATAAAACTAATAGTTCTGATAGAGCAGTGATGCCCAACCTACGGCCCGCGGGCCAAATGTGGTCCGCGAGGCTGATCCATGTGGCCCGAGGACTCGTTAAAACCTGAAAACAAAAACGACTTTCAGAAATATTCCAAGAAAACCACGAAATCGTGGGAGACATTATGGCACATCCATTTAAAAAAAGATGATAAAAAGTAATTCTTCAACATCCAGTAAAAATTTTTTTCAGTATCAGTTAGCCATTTGAATTCAGTTTATAAGGATCTTTTTAGAACCAAACTTCGGAAAGATGTCTGATCGTAAAAAGTTGAAGATTCACTCGGAATGCCGAAACTTTCAAGCGAAGTGGACAAATTCGTATTTCTTCATTCAGCGAGAAAATAAACCGTTATGTCTTATATGTAAGGTTACTGTTGACAAACTGTGTGTTTGAGAACAAACATTAGGTATTTGTTCTGAAAAGAACAAAAACTAGTGCTCGATCTTGACTTACAGATAATCATCTTATTTAAGATTTAAGGATAAGTGTTACAAATTTGGAGCCGGATTTACAAGAACTATCTACACTATTAAAATCCGAGAGTAAACAAACGTATGTGTGTATGTGTGTGTGTGTGTATGTCCATCTATCTCCTCCGAAACCACTGAACGCAGAAGGGCGCCAGAGGTACCAAAAGACGCAGAATGACCCAGGGACCAGGAGTAGCCCATGTTCATTCCGAAATTCGAAATACTTTTCGAATTATTTGCGTTTTTCTGCTCTTTTACGCTTATTTCTCCATTTCTCCACTAGATTACACCTGCTTGACTCACTATTGTAAATTAGTTGAAAACAACCAAATTGAATATTTTTACAGGAAAAACTAGATAATTGTCCATTTAAAAACTCCATCAGCTGTGTAAAAAACAAAATAAATTCAAGTAATTTATTTTCAAGCGTTATTTCCTTTAAATTAAGATTTTTCCTTTAAAATAAAAATATTTATGGAAAAATATATTTTTTTTCATGGAAAGAGAGTTTTAAAAATAAAACATTGTTTCAAATGTGACGATTCACTAGACTTTTCGGTTTACTAGAGATTTTATCACAGTTTCAAATTTTTTTACTTTGTTCACTAGGCTCATTAATTTACTAGACTTTTTATTACAGTTTAAAATTTGGTACTTTATAAAGGCACCAAGATATTAAACATCATCAGGAACACCGGGATTGGAAAAAGTACCGGAAACACCGGGATTTAAAAATTAGCAAAAACACTTTGATTTGAAAATTACTGGGAACACCGGGAAAGAAAAATTACCGGAAATACCGGAGTAGAAAAATTACCAGGAACATCGGGATATAACAATTTAATGGAAAAAAATCATATAAATTTTTGTATTTGTCTTATGCTACAATAAGTGGATGATACCAATCTGTGACACCAACGAAATATTTAAGGTACCACAAAACGGGTCCTGATGGGGAGAAAAGACGATTTAATTAGAGCTTCTCCAGTCCCGTGTATATATTTTTCATTAATTGAGATGAATAGCCCCTTCCAATCAGCTATAGCGAGCGAAGCGAGCAAGATTGCGAAGTAATCTTAGGGAAACTGCGTCAGCAGTTCCCGGGGGTTGGTGAGCGATAGCGAGCAGGGGGCGGTAGCCCCCTAATTTATCTTTCTACTATATCTTATTACTATATTTTTCATTATCGTTTCAAATAAATTACTTATTAAGAAGGGGGGAAAACACCGGTAGAGGAAAATTTACCGGGAACACCGGAATATAAAAAGTGCGCATGGGGACCGGGATCATAGTGGTAATTGCTGATCTACAAAAATAGAAATGTATTTGGAGAAAACTTTTTAAAAACTTATACACTTCACCCGTTCAAGGCTGTGGAAAAGGTGGGACAGGTGGCGACCGCAGATTAAATTGAGTTACAACAGAGTTTTTATTTATGTTGGAAAGACAGAATGTTATGTAAGAAAATTATTGAATTTTTCTTTTTCATATCTTTTCTTTCTTTAAAATGTAATATTAAAGTATGCATCGTGAAAACTATAATTAAATCTTTACTCGGCGCAACACATCGGGTTGCGGCTTCAGCTAGTACACTGTTAAAATGCATGTGCTTAAAAATGAGTACTTTCATGTACTTAGATTTTTCAAGTATATTTGAATTAAAAATGAGTAAGCGGCGTTCTCAGTTTTGAGTACGTTAACACGCTTAAAATCCCACAATTACAGAAAGGGCGAATATTTTATCATTTTGAGTGCAATGAATTGAACATTTGTAAAAAAAACCTCTTTATCATAATAAACATAAGTTATTTTACGATAAGAAAAGAAAAGGAATTTGTATTTACATCGAAACGAACGAACTATTTACTATCGCGGCGAAATCAAAGCAAGCTCTACTGCGGATGAACACAAAGTTTTGGTTCCTGGTTCCTCGGCGTCGCCATTTTTTCGAACGAACAATTTTTCACTTTCGCTGGAACACTGATAGCTGGATGGAATATAATAAGTCGAATTTTGAAAGTAAGTAACGTTTATTTTCAATTCAAATTGTGTATAAGAATGGTTTTATTTGAAAGTATTGTATATTTTTGATCTTAAAAACATCTTTACACTGTTAATCCGAGGTATTCAGATTTAAATCAAAATTATTCATTTTTGAATACATCATGTGAGCGAAATGGCTCCGAATCAAAACTACTTAGATTTGAAAATTCGATGTGCTTATATTTGAACTAGAGCATGTTCTTGTTTTCAAGACCCTTATGTGTTCAAAATCGATTATGCGCCTATTATTTGTTTAAATTCAACACTCCAGGTACTCATTTTTAAAACCATCCTCTGTTTAGAAACGACTTATCACATGCTCATTTTTAAAACCATCCTCTATTTAGAAACGACTCATCACATGCTCATTTTTAAAACCATCCTCTATTTAGAAACGACTCATCACATGCTCATTTTTAAAACCATCCTCTATTTAGAAACGACTCATCACATGCTCATTTTTGAGACTTCAATCTTCTTAAAATCGACTAAAATGTGTTTATTTCTAAAACTCCCTATTGTTTAGAAAAGACTTTAGGGCTCATTTTTTAGACCTTTTTTACTTAATACAAAGCTTTTTGAAATATAAACATCTTTTTTAATTAACTGCAAATATTAATGCTTTCTTTCTTAGAAGAATATTAAAAGACCTCTCATTAAAGTCGAGAGCATTTTTTTAACAATCTAACAATATTGAGACCTGAGTTCTTATAATATTTGAGAAGCTATTATTTGAAATAAATGTGAAATGAACAGTTTAATCAGTTATTCATAAAACAGATACTTATAAAATTTATTTAAAACACAATCTTCAGTAATGGTAATTTGATTTAGTAATTAATCGGGGCGTTATCAAAGGCCCCCCTCCGAAATTTCAATGTAAATTTTTTACTGTTTTTACTTAAAAATTAGTCTTAAAATGCATAAAACCCCTACTTTTAAGGCTCAAAATTCAAAAAATTTTTTGGGGAGAACCCCCAACTATTATTACAGATTACAGTCGTTCCTTGAAAATTTTGGGACTTACAAGAGAAAGAGTGGGAACTCGGTGAGGGAAAAAAGGGAAGAGGGACTCCAAAACGAGTTAAAATCCTGCTTTTAGGGTCATGTTCCAAAGTCGGTCAGACCCGATTTTGGAACATGGAACTCTATCATTTACAACGTTTTTGTAAAAAGTTAGTCGAAATGCAAACATCCAACCGAATTGGAAATAAATTCTTGAAAATGTATGTCCGAAATCCAGATTAGGTGTACCAAAACGATTTGAAAATCTGCTTTTTAGACATATTTCCAAAAATTTTATGGGGGAGAACCCCCAAACCCCCTTTAGCATATTAGAAGACGATTTTAATAGTGAAAATTCTTTTCCCCCTCCAAAAAAACAAATACTGGATCCACTGCTGTCACTTACCTTGGTCAACACCAAAATCGAACTAAAGTTCAAGAAATTTTTGGCCAAACCCCCCCTCCGAAAAAAAAGTCTAGCTACGGCCCTGTAATTAACAGTTATACAAATTAACTATTGTATGCAATATTGAGTCGTAAATGACTTTAAAATTAATAAATCTTAAGTCCATGCTTTCGAATAACAAATTTCCTTCCTCCATTAATTTTCAAAAGCTTTTTGAAATTGTTTTTTCTTGTACGGGATAAATTGGATTTCATATTTTAACTGTTTTTCACCTCAAAAATATAATTCTTCTAATGATATAATTAAAAATATTCATTTTGCATACAAATTAATGTTTTTATAGAGAAGTATCGTATTTTTCCAAATGGCCCCCCCCGAAAATTTGGTCTGGAACCGCCCCTGGGTCCTCCCCAGAAAAGATTTGGAAATTTGGCCTTATTAACAGGTTTTTAACTTGATTGGTACATTAAGTTCAAATTTCGGGGAAGGGGCAGGTTACTTCAGCCCTGGTTCCCGAGGTTCCCTGGTTTGATATCCCTGGTTCCAGACCAATGGTCACATGAAAAATTTATTAAAAAATATATGTGAATTATTAAAAATAAGTTTATTTCTCCTCTTTTAATATCTATGAATGTAATTTAGAATGGAGTTATAATTTTGAAGAGAAAAATAATACTGTCTCTAATGTGTTAAAATATTGAGTGTCTTATAACTCGTCCAAAAATTTGCAAATTAATTTTGATGGGAACAAATGTTCTAACACCCCAACCCTCATGGTGCCCTTCTGAGAAATAACTTTGACATCCTATGAATATATGTTTGTGAACATGCTTCTTAGAGTTGTAAAACGAGAAAGTTCTCGGAGGAATTTTTGAGGATATTCTATTTTTCGCCGGATAAATGGAAATAAATGTAAATATGTTTGATAATATGAATTGGTCAGGTATTATTAATGTTAAAAACCTGAGAATTATCTGTTGTGAAAATATTTAAAAGCATTTTTAAAAATTTAGTTTACAGAGAATAATTTATCATGAGAATATTCTTAGAGTAATTAGTATTCTAAATTTGTATTTTAGATGCAGCTTGAAATCCGGAACCATTGTTTCTTCAAATCTGCCTGCCGGCTCCAAAAACCACCTCCATTGGGATATCGGTAGTACACTGACGCCAACTGGAATTGCGTCGTACCGGTTCACCAGATTCACCGGCTTGTACTCCATACAGGCAGTCAGGCGGCAGGTCCTCAGCCGAAACCTCAGAACCAACAGCATCGCTTCTTCCTCTTGGTGTCGGGACACGATGACCAGGTGATGGATTCTACTGAGCCCCCCCACAGCACTCCGCTCCCAAGTTCTCGCTCTCCTGGGGAAGAGCACCACAGGAACGCTTGCGCTGTTGACCGCAGGAACTTGCTGGGGGACAGGTTGAAAAATCCACAGTAATCCAACTATGCCGTCTTCATAGCATACACGATGAAAATGCATACTACATATATAACGTGTTTGAATCAAGTGAATTCGATGAACAATTGAACATGTGCACAGTTTATAATAAAAAATAAAAATTTAGTTGATTGTGTATAAAGATATCAAATATTTGTACTGATATGAGACTTCATATGAGAAAGTCATAAGTTGGATTCAAATATATAGGTAAGTTACTTTAAAACAAACTTTGTTGTACCCAGTGAAGTTATGGTACAATTTAACTGTTGATATATATGCTTCGTGTTTAGAAAAATTGTTTATATTGAATTTACTAAGCTGGATACAGCTTGTAGTTTTCTTTTATCTAACTTGTTTACTTTAAAGTTCCTGATTGATTTAGGTTTGTTATCTTTAATTATATTGCGACTCTTTTCTGTTAGCTGGGTGCAAGCAAAAAATCGCCATTAAAAATCACAAAATTATTCATTAATATTTGTTTATAGTTGAACTTGTTTTGCTTACTATTAGTTAATATATAGTTGAACTTGTTTTGCTCACTATTAGTTAATATTTGTTTATAGTTGAACTTGTTTTGCTTACTATTAGTTAATATTTATTTATAGTTAAACATTTTCGACTTTTATTCTGATTGGCCACATTTGTGCCTGGCTAACAGAAAAGTACCCTCTTTATTTGTTATATTCCTTGCATTTTAGTTGCATTTGTGTTTTTGGTAGGGGAGAATGGGGTAGGATGGGACATCTTAATATCTTAATAAATCTTAATAAAATTAAGAGTTTTTGAGTGTCCCACCAAGTGAAATAGCTCCATATTTGTTGCTGTTACGGTAGAAGTTAAAAATATAAATTTGCAGGTCGTTCAGATGACAGTGTGCTACTTTGTTGACAAATATAAAAAATTTAAATACTTCAAGTTGTATAAAATTTTAGGGGGCATTTTCTTTGGAGTTTATGGCTAGTGCGTCGTATCCTACGAAGTTTGGACCCAGTATCAGCTTCCGAGGTCATGCTGTCTCCTTGTCAGTTTCATCGAGTTCATGCCCTTTGAACAATTTGGGGTTATTGTCTGACAACTAACTGTTGATATATGTGATTTATTTGAGGGTTGTGTGCCTTTGATCTTGCAAAATAAGTTTATTTTAAATATTAAATGCCCAAGACTTAACCCCCTTGAAAAATCATGATTGATGTATCAGTAAAGTTTTTGCATAATTTAACATTAGGATTTAATATTCTATGGCCCATAAATGTGTGTTTTATTAATCCTTTCAAGTAAAAAATTTTGAAATTGTTTCTTTACCTATGTATGTCTTGATATCAACTTATTCTTTTGGAGCTATTCTCTCATTCTACCTAAACCTATCTATTAGCTGAATTTTCAGCTGATTTACAAAATTTTTGGTCCTACATTCCTTATAAACTTTGTATTTTTTCTCTGTGGTTAAAAACTTATTTCCAGAATAATTCTCATGTATGTAATATTTTTCTGTTTATTTTATTTTAATAAAATAATTTCAAGTGAAGTGTCATTTTATTGTGTTTTAAATAAATTTTATAAGTATCTGTTTTATGAATAACTGATCGAACTGTTCATTTCACATTTATTTCAAATTATAGCTTCTCAAATATTATAAGAACTCGGGTCTCAATATTGTTAGATTGTTAAAAAAATGCTCTCGACTTTAATGAGAGGTCTTTTAATATTCTTCTAAGAAAGAAAGCATTAATATTTGCAGTTAATTAAAAAAGATGTTTATATTTCAAAAAGCTTTGTATTGAGTAAAAAAGGTCTAAAAAAATGAGCCCTAAAGTCTTTTCTAAACAATAGGGAGTTTTAGAAATAAACACATTTTAGTCGATTTTAAGAAGATTGAAGTCTCAAAAATGAGCATGTGATGAGTCGTTTCTAAATAGAGGATGGTTTTAAAAATGAGCATGTGATGAGTCGTTTCTAAGTAGAGGATGGTTTTAGAAATGAGCATGTGATGAGTCGTTTCTAAATAGAGGATGGTTTTAAAAATGAGCATGTGATGAGTCGTTTCTAAATAGAGGATGGTTTTAAAAATGAGCATGTGATGAGTCGTTTCTAAACAGAGGATGGTTTTAAAAATGAGTACATGGAGTGTTGAATTTAAACAAATAAAGATCTTAAATTTGAGCAGGCGCATAATCGATTTTGAACACATAAGGGTCTTGAAAACAAGAACATGCTCTAGTTCAAATATAAGCACATCGAATTTTCAAATCTAAGTAGTTTTGATTCGGAGCCATTTCGCTCACATGATGTATTCAAAAATGAATCATTTTGATTTAAATCTGAATACCTCGGATTAACAGTGTAGTATCCACCAAGCAGATGCAAACTTATTGAAAACGGGTAATTTTTATTTATGTTTAGAAAAATCCTTAAAAGTGTTTTTTATGTGGCCCGCGAGATAATTTTCATAAGCAAATTGGCCCTCGTGAAAAAAAGGTTGGGCACCACTGTGATAGAGAACAGCTATCAACTTATATGTTTTCTTCTTATTTGGAGCAACAGAAAAGCAAGTTAAAATGACTTCTCAAAATTTAAATACATACGACTAAATATTGTTTTGGCTCAAGTAGAAAAATATATTGTTTCAGATCTGCAGATATAGACGACGAATGAATTGAAGCTAATAACAATTGCATTAAAAATGAGTGGTTAGAAGAAATGAATACCAAGAGCAATACTGAATAAATTCCGTGTGTATAAAGAAGTAGTTTGATAAAAATTCTCTTCTTGAAAAGAAGAAGTTTCACCTACCATTGGTTTTAAAAATAGTTTATAAATATGATAAAACAAAATGTTAAAACCCATAAATTTTAAAATCTAATTTTAAAGTTAGTTGCAATTTTATCCTTCACGGGTTTATCAACATTGTCACTTGTACACTTTGACCATAATGCAATCCTTACATTTAAATTTTTGCCTTGTAAATAAATATATATAAGAAGACTTCTCCAGCTAGTAATATAATATCCTAATACTGTCGGTATTTTTAAAATATGTTATCAAAATTCACAGCTACATATTGTCACTTTATGAGTTATGAAGACCTATGCATGTAAACTACCCATTTTCATATCTTTTGAAAACTGTTATACCAACAGCCATCATTCAAAAGATCAAACGACATTTTTATGCATTCTAGAATATTCGTCCGAAAACGTTTGCTTCTCCTCACCCTGCAAATTGGAAACTTCTCACGCTATTCCCCATCGCCGACGTTCCATAAACATTCCTTTATTCACAAAAAACACCCCTCTAGACTCGCATTAAGAGACACTCCGAAATCTCGGATTATTCCTATATTATGGAACGGCGCGGTAAATCTTTTCGGGGACGGGGAATTCCACGGCAAAAGTATTTTTCGCCTCCAAAGCGGTCCCCAGGAATGCGTTCTTTATGCTAAGGAGAGTTTATAAATAGACGCTATAAGTCAAGCTTCTGACGAACGGCGTAAATCGGAACACTCCACCGAGATCGATAAAATATCATTTATCTCCGAAAACCGAACGTCAAAAAAGCTAAGCCTAACATGGCTGATCGAAAAGTTTTAGCGTTGCCATTCGACTCCGCCTAAATAGAGGGGAAATGAATATTCATTTTAGTTTTGGTGCGGGTCCTTTGTGGAAAAAGATAAATGTTTCATTAAGGGTGGAAGTGGAGAAATTTAATCAAGGCGCAATATTGTGGAGGCCAACTTCTCCCCCCCGTCGTAATCAAGTTTTCTTATTGAAATACGGCAAACAATTAAAAGTGTGACGTCATAGGCGGGGAACCTCATTGGAGTCTTCCTCTTACGGAGTTTTCGATTAGTTTTGCCACACTTTGTTTAAGTGGCGATTCACAAGCCATTCGCCTTTTAAGCGTCCGATTTCCTTTCACGGGCTTGCATTTTCCCTTTTTTGCTTATCGCAAGTGGCAGCGGCTTAATGAAAAACTTTCTTCTAGAGTTTCTCATACAAGTCTCGTAGACGGAAGCTGCCTTAGTTTTATATCACATAGTTTTATAAGTAAGTTTATCGCAGAAAAATTTATTCAAAAGTTTTTTTTGTATGGGAAATACTTTTTATAAAACTTGCCAAAAAATGTGATAAACGAATTGAATTATATAAAAAATTACAAATTATAAATGGTAATGTTGTTTTTTTGTAGTGAATCCATAATTTTTAGTCTATATCAAAGACTGGGTTTCTCAATTTCTTTTTCTCAATAACTTCTAAATATTTTTTAAATTTGCCATCTATTTTTCTTTAACTAATATCACTACCTCTTTACACCAAAACAATTATTCATAAAAGGTTATGCACTAATTATTACTTCGTTTATGTATGTGTTACCGTTAAAGTATGAAATCCGTTATTTCATAGAATACCTAGTTATTTCATGAAATAACTGATCGTGTCCGTTAAAGCGTATAATCCTCTTGTATTTCATGGTTTAACTAGTTATTTCATAGAATAACGATTTGCAGCCCGTTAAAGTGTAAAATAATCGGTATCCGGTCAAAATCCCGACAAGCCACTTGCTCGACAGCCGTAATCCTGACAGAGCCAAAATCCCGACACCCCGAAATCCCGACAACCCAAAATCCCGACAGGGTTGAAATCCCGACAACCCAAAATCCCGACAGGGTTGAAATCCCAACACCCCAAAATCCCGACAGGATCGAGATCCCGTCAAGCCACTTTCCCGACAGGTTGTAATCCCGACAGGGTCGACATCCCAAAATCCCGACAGGATCGAAATCTCGTCAAGCCACTTTCCCGACAGGTCGAAATCCCGACAAGCCACTTGCCCGACAGGTCTAAATCCTGACAATCAATTGCCCGGCATGTAAGTTGCCAGATAACTCATATTGGTCTCTAATTTTAAGTAAGGGCATTCTATTTAAGTTTTATGTTGCTTGACCATAGGTCAAGATTGCTCTTTTTGGCTAAAAATCAGTGTAAAATAATGATGAAGTTGGTAACTAATATTTTGTATTTCCTATATTTATATAGCATGTCTTTTTGGTTCGGGCTGACCATTGGTCAATCCAGTTAACTTTTTGGTACTGCTATGCTTTGGCAGTGAAGTAGGTCATGTAGGGGCTCAAACCAAATGCCTTGAGATGAGTAACATTTTGGTCTTGACCACTGGTCAATATATCTTGACCAGTGGTCAATCCAGTTTTTCTCTGTTATCAGCTTTTCTTACGTTCTCTTTCTGTCTCGCTGTTTTTTAGGGGGGGTCCCTGACCTTGTGTTTTTCCCATTGGACCGTTGGTAACTGTTGAATTTTTTTGACTTTATATTTTAACCAAAACTGACAATATAATAGGACACCAAATTTTTAACTTGTGTTTAAGCGAAAAATGTTCCTATGACTATTGACCAGCTAATTACGCCGTTAGAGAGGCTTCCAGATAAATAATAGTTATTAAGCCGAAAAATTCAGAAATTACCAATGGTTAAATGGGAGTAACACAAGGATAGGGACCCCCCCTAAAAAAATAACAGCGAGACAAAAAGAGAAGGTTGGAAAAGCTGAAAACAGCAATAAAAACTGGATTGACCACTGGTCAAGATATATTGACCAGTGGTCAAGATCAAAATGTTACTCGTCTCAAGGCATTTGGTTTGAGCCCCCACATGACCAACTTCACTGCCAAAGAATAGCAGTACCAAAAAGCTAACTGAATTGACCAATGGTCAGCCCGAACCAAAAAGACATGCTATATAAATATAGGAAATGCAAAATATTAGTTACCAACTTCATCATTATTTTACACTGATTTTTAGCCAAAAAGAGAAATATTGACCTGTGGTCAAGCAACATAAAACTTAAATAGAAATGCCCTTACTTAAAATTAGAGACCAATATGAGTTATCTGGCAACTTACATGCCGGGCAATTGATTGTCAGGATTTTGACCTGTCGGGGTTTCGACACTGTCGGGATTTTGGGGTGCCGGGATTTAGGGGTAGAAGCAAAATAATCTATAACTATATCATATATCTCGCACGACTAATACATTTACCTTCCATTTACCTACTGCATTTATGAACTATTCCAGGCCACAGGGAATTAATTAATTGTAATTCCAAGTGTCATTTTATTAATCCTCGTTGTAAAAAAGGATTTTATGGTACGTTTCCATAAATACCATTTATACGCTGCATAAAGTAGATAAATTCCTTCTTTTTTCATTTTAATTGTCTACTATATCATTAGTTTAATTACATTTTAAATAAATTGCTTATTTTACACTTTAACTGTCTATCATTAGTTATTTTATAGAATACCTAGTTATTTCATAGAATAACTAGTTAAAGTGTAAAATTAATAACATATTACACACTTTAACGGACACAATCAGTTATTTCATGGAATAACTAGGTATTCTATGAAATAACTGCATTATATACTTTAACGGTAACATATGTACTATATAATAACTACTGATTATATACCATTACTTACTCTATTTAGTAGGGTTCCAATGAAAACGTAAATACTTACAGTCATGAATTCATAATACATTTATATTCAAAATAATCCTGACAGTGTTTAAATAAAAATATACATTTATATGTTTTTAATCTCTGATACTTTTTACGGACTCAACGTTAGAAACATATTTATTAACCTTTTATAAACTCAAGAACAAAATAATTTGAAAAGAATCTACTCATTTACATTGAAATATTTCCTATAAGATAGTTTATATAGTAATTTTCTTTTATGGCTTGCTAGATAAGATGTAGTGTACTGATTGTTTACCATCTTCCAACTTTCTTTTCCCCTCCAATTCGCATGATAAATGCAGAGCGCGATGTTCAAACATAATCTCAAAAACCATCTCCAAACTACCGGCCATACAGCCGAATCATCATGTCAGATGATGCCAATAGCTATTTCCAAAAATTAAACCATTCCGCTCAAACTCAAAAATACATCCTCCAAATGTTTCCAGTCGACTGAAGTGGCGTTTTCAACAGTGAGAGGAAACATTTTCAATTACCCACCCCCTTCCCCTATAAAATATTCCTTCAAAATTTTCATCTTTCCCTGTTTTCCTAGAAAAATTTTTCACCCCGAAGAATGATTCCAACCGAAATCCCCAACACCCCTCCGGGGAGAACATCGGAACATGGTACTCCAGTTTTCCCGAAATATGTCTGCTCGAGCGACTAATCACAAGTCCCCAAACGACTCCCGAATTTAATTTCCCGCCCCGCTGGGGAAAATCTCTTCCCCTGGGCCCAATAACTGTTGATTGTCTACATCATCTCCGGACCTGGCAACAATCGCATCGAAAGAAATTAGCGCGCCATTTTTGCCGGGGCTCGGCCGGTAGCGCAGGTCTAATTGTTTGGGTTGGATCCCGTCACGTCGCCTGATTTCCGAGGAAGATTGAATTCTGGTGCGAGGCTAATTGTGTGGGCCCTCTCCCGGTGAATGCAATTTGCTGTGGAGCTTTGACGCGAAATGAGCAGGGGATTATTATATTTGTGCATAACTTTTCGAGTTTCCGATTTGGCAACGTCCTGGGTGTTGGAAAGAGTTATTGTGGATGTTTATAGAGATACAGAGAATTTATTGGGAATGAGTACAATGGTTCAATACAGGTGTTGAGGATAAATGAATACAAGGAATATTTTCTTTGTGGGAACTTTCCCAGTACTACTAAGTTAATAAAAAAAAATTACCGATAGAGAAATGATTGTTTCTTCATTTTGTTAACACAGCTATGAATTTTCGTGTTTAAAAATAAATACTTATATGAAAGAAATTTTAAAAAGAATCACTATTCATGTAGTTCTTGGTAATAGATGCAAAGATTTCTAAAGTACTCCTTGTTGAGATTTTTAATGCAAATACCTGAAAACCTAATTTTTTAAATCTTCAAAAACCTAATTTTATAAAAAAAACGAGTAACTTCTTAAAAATAATTAAAATTAATGTAATATATTGATTAAAGAGTTTTTAAAACTATTTTCATGCGTGTAAAATAAGATTAGGATAATTTTAAATAGGTTATAGGTTAGGAACTATATACGATAAAGAAAACATTTTGCATAGAAACTTAAAATTTATGGAAATAGTTATGCATATGTGTGAATTTAAATTTTACAACTACAATTCATATTTCAATGGAAAAGGAAGTTTTATTATATTGTGAAGTGTATAAATGTTTTAATACTTACAGATTAATCGTATTCAAATTAATGAATAACTTAAAAATCGAAAAAAGTTTTTCTTATAGAAAACATATGCTATAAATAACATATGAGAATAAGCATAACCCCACTATTAAAACTGGTAAGTAAAATTAAATGTGAAATGTACCATCCAATAAAATTAATAAAAAATATTTGTTAAAACTTGTTGTTTCATTAATTCCCGAATATACAAGAACGTGTATATGAAACTCAATCATTTTTCGCTACGGCGATGTAACAAACCTTGATCTAACAATAAAAAATCCCGTCGGTGATTCTCGAGGAAACAAGATTAATTGTAATTTCATTGTTTCGAACACTACTTAATCCCTTCTTCGAAAATCCGAAGCATCCCAAATCCTCTATCAGAACGTAACAAACTGAAAGACGCTTATTCAAACAAGATACCATCTAATGATTTTGAGAAAAAAGGGCCTCGTCCGTCTTGGAAATAAGCAAACATTGACAGCTGACACATAGCTTTTTGTTTCTGAATCTTCTCGTGCTCGAAAGAAGCTGATAATGGGAAAGGAAACATAAATTCGTGGAACTTTAAGCTATGGAATTAAAAACAAACATCTTTGGGAACTGTTCTTCTTTATAGAATTATTGAGGATTACATTGCATTTCGTAGGAAAACTATTTATGGTTTGATAATCCAGATGAATAGCTGTGCTGTATATTAAATTTAAGGATTGAATTACATATTTGGATTTTTTGAAGGAAGAAAATACAATAGATTAAAAGAAAAGAATTAGGGGGTATAACAGATTTCTTAGAAAACTGCCGTTTGCAATCTTTTCAATAGGGCATTAAGATAATGGCAATGCGGCAAATAAAAATACGGTATTAAGATATTTAGATATTTTTATTGACCTTGATGCCATTTTGAGAAAAACAGTTTGGGAGCATATAGCTTGTGCTTTAAATATTATTAATATTTTTATATCCTTATTTACCTGCGAGTTTCAGTAATAAAATTTCAAACTTGCTTTCATAGGTATAAACGATTCATAAAAAATACACAGCAATGTTTTTGGAAACCAAAAAAAATTCTGGGAATAGAAATAATAAAAGAGAAACATTTATGTGAGTAGGTGGTAGAGGTCAAAATAACCAACTTGTTTTTAACAATTAAAATGAACTGTTTTCCCCTTGTATGTAGAAAATTTGGACTCATTGGGTTAAGGGGACAACTAAATTATATGCCACCCAAATCCAAATATTTTCTCGTGACTACATTACTTGACTTAAAAGTGCTTTACACACCTCAAAAGTTTTCTTTAAGGATACCAAAATCAACTGGGATCATAAATATTTGGTTTGGTGTAATTCTTACCTCCACTGATTTACCTCATTTTGTATTTTATTGAGTTTCAAGTTTTTTTTTGTGGATTTTAATTTTTAAATATTTAATTAACAAAATTTTTTTGAAACTCTTCATGTTGATTTTTGGATAAGGATTTTTTTAACATAAGAAAGGCATAGAAACAACACTTCTAGTCACCAGGGATCCCTCTATCCATATCGGTGACCTTTAAAAAAATTATAACTACATTTTTCGATAGAAAAACAACAAATGGAAAAACAACTCATAAAAATATATACAATCAGGTGTGGCAAACAGGGTGTCTTCTAAAATATATAACAATTTCAGTACATCAAATATATATAAATAAATGAATAATAAACAATATGGTGATAAGATGCTGTAGAGATTTTAATTACTGCTAAAGAAAAAACTGTTCCACTGTATCAATTGAAAATAAATATTCTTTAAGTTTCTTTTTAAAAATGTATATAGACTGACAGTTTTGAAGTTCATATGGCGAGGAATTATAAAATTTCGGTGCTAAAAATGAAAAGCTTCTATAGAAGATAGATTTTTTTGGCATTGGGATGTTGTAAATTTCGTTGATTCTTCTTAGGTTGATGTTGTGACGTTTTTTACATAGATTTGGATTGCAGTATAAATTAAGACATATTTTATGAAAGAAAAGATGGCGAATAGGGAGAATATTTAATAACTGAAAATGAGGTAGGTGAACTGTATGCTGGTAGTTTAATATTAGTTTTATAAATCTTTTCTGAAGTTTATCAATTCTTTTTAGAGTAACGTAATAGTCTCCTCCCCATACAATCAAGCCATAGTTTATTTGTGACTGGATCCAAGAGTAGTAGATATTAATTAAGAATTTACTGCTAACTTTTTGCTTTAAATAATAGAAATTTAGCATTATGAATCTTAGCTTATCTGAAATTGATTTAGTATGACTTTTCCATTTCAAGTCAGAATCGAATTCCTAAATATTTAATTGAAGTTAGGACGATTATTAGCACCCATGTAAGCCTTATTACTCTACTCTGTATAACACATGTGTTCTAATTAGTGATGGGCTAAATCGATAATTTTAGGTATCGAATACTTTGGTATCGAATACTTATAGGTATCGAATACTTTGGTATCGAATACTTATAGGTATCGAGTACTTTTAGGTATCGAGTACTTTTTTTCAATGTCGGGAAATGAACCTGAAGGGACAATTTTTTTAGGGCCTATCCATAATCAGACTAATATTAAAAAAACTGAAAGCGATCCATCAAAAAGCCCCGTAGCTACGGGCCTGGAGGTGGATAGAGGTGAAGGATTTGGCGGGGGAAAAACCTAGCCGCGTCAAATTTCTCTCGCGGATGATAACGACTTGGGTTTGAGCGTTTCAAAATGAAAACGGAAACAGGCTGCGTTTGATCTACAGTAGGTATTATAAAGATTACTTCATTGAAAAATTTAAAACGAAATATGTCAATGAAGTATCGATACTTTTGTGGGTATCGAATACACTCGATACCTATAGGTATCGAGTACTTAAGTATTTGGTATCGATACCTGCCCATCACTAGTTCTAATACAATAAAATGCCAATAAATGATAATATTTAAAAACCCAAAATGCGCCTGAACAACCACATCTTAAAAAACATGCAACTACAACAAATATTTACAAAATCCGAGCCTCCAAATCTCGTAAAAACCACTTAAACCAGTCTTACGTGACTCTGACGTGTGTTAGAACGAACACACGTCTTACAAAATGGAAAAATCATGTCCCTAAAACCACCCCCAGACCCCCTTCGGAGAATCACAGACCCTCCTCCCCCCACAACACGCCACCTCGTCACACGCGCTACATTCCAAAGGCAAAATCGTCTGCAAAAGCCACCGAGACCGGAAGCCTTCGTTAGAAGTATGGCACCGCGAGTTCGAAATTAGAGTTGATGGGGGTGCGTCACGCGAGGGGATGAGCTGTACCCTGGGAAGGGATGCAGGTGGGGCATGTTCGAATTCCGAGATGGAACGAGAAGAAGCGAGGTGCGTGAGTTCTTTGAATTAATTTGTCTCTGATGGGTTTATTGCGGTGAGATGGATGGTTTTGTTTCTGAAGTGTGTTTAGGTTTTAGTGGAAGATTTATTTTCGTTGGGGAGAGGGTTAATGTTTTACGGTTTATTGTTTGTCTGTGTGCGATGTTGCTGATGAATGTAAGAAATCCCCCTACTTTTAAAACTTTACTACATACTAAAAGCTTTAGGCACTTTTAAAATTGATTTCCCTGTTCTTGTTCGTTATTTAGAAAATGAGAATGTGATGCCATCATGAAGAGTTTTTTGATGGCTAAATTTCAATTCGAAATTTGCAATGTTTGAGTCTCAAGTAAAGACATAGATGTTGCCGAGTTGTGTTGTATTGCCGAGAAACAAATTACAGTGCCCGTCAAGGCTTAAATTGACACTTCTAACAGAAACGGTACACTCTTAAAACGATTGTATCAAAATTGAGTAAAAAGTACTCAAAAAGGCTCCGATCCAATAAGTACTCAAATTTGAATACATGAATATACTCATTCTGAAATGTGCATACTCAAAAATGTAACATCGTGAGTTCATTTTTGAGTTCAAGCTTAAGATGTTTCATTTTTGAGTATGCACATTTTCAGAAATGAGTATATTCATGTATTCAAATTTGAGTACTTATTGGATCGGGGCCTTTTTGAGTACTTTTTACTCTATTTTGATACAATCGTTTTAAAAATGTATAACTGAAATTTTATTGTATTGAAGGGGATTTATTCTATTTATTAAAAACTATAGTTTATATCGATAACTGTTTCATGGTGATTTGTTAAATGGTTGTTTGACGGTTACTGTAATTTGTTTCTTGGCAATGTCTTATTTAGCTCTGTAGAACTAGTTTCACCTTGAGGGGAGACAGTATGCAGTGAAACCAACTTCTAACAATTCTCCATATTCTCCTAATTTTTTCTTCTCTGTAAAACCAGTTTTATCTTTAGGTCCTTTACTATGTAGTGTAGCCAACATTTAGAAATTTTGAATAAGTACCTATTAACTAATTATTTCATACAACCTCATTCAGGGATTTTACAACAATTCCTTCTCTTTTAAGTTAAAACAGTATATTTTTCAGTTCCAAAATTGGAGATAAATATCCCAAAAATGGGAAAATAATAGACAGTTATTTGTGGGGATAAAGTTCAATAAGATGGAAAAAAATTACTAAAAATATTAGATTAAAATGAAAGTAAAAAATATTTAAAGTACCTTTATGCATAGTTATGTTATTTTCACGTGTAAAGTAGCGGAATATTGTAGAACATCAAAAGGGTGATCAAAGTAACCTGTTGAAACATCCTCAGAACTTACTGGACCATAATTCATTCCCAACTAAGTTTCTGGAACATTAATTACATTTATCAAACCACCTACCATCCCCTATCATCAGACCACAAAAAACATCAGCAGCACGCCATTTCCCTCCATATCACCCCGCTTAAGCCTCACGCAACCAAAAACGCATCACCAACAAAAGAATAACAACAAAAAAATCTCGCTAAACTCCCTCCAATATAACCTCCATTTTTCACTAAATAAATCTCGGCATAAGAAACGTCTCAAAAAGCAGTAAAGAAACCGGTGGCATCTTGCGTCCCATCATACACAGCGTGCCTTGATTTATGTGTTTTTGAGTAGACATCATCCGGGGAATCTTTCCTGAAAAATGACACCTTTTGTCAGAGGCAAACTTCCCAGACCAGTATCCGGTGCGCGCTACCTACTACTAGTTTGCCGTGTCTGGTTTAATACGGTTTCATTCACACATTAATGGGGTGTTTCTTTTCGTAGTTGTTGATGGAATTTATTACGCCTTTATTTTTTTGTAAGTTATGGCTCCTGCGCTACTTACGTAATTACCGTTCTTGCGAGAGAACTTGTGATGATAAATGGATATGGTGTTAGGATTGAGACGGCTTAACTAGTATTATGTATCATAGAAAGAAACTGCTTTGATATAAGCCGATAAAAAGTATTACCTATTTATTTCAATTACTAAAAGCTATACGTTTTTCGGTTAAATTAATCGATTAGGATATCTTAAATGAGTTTATTTTAACTCATGTTTTATTACGGTTAAAAAAAATTTTGTTTTTATAAATTATAAGTTTATTTATTTATATTAATTTTCCTTCTCAAACTAGATAGGCTATTTAACTTAAATTCTACTTATTCGTTTTAAATAATTTGGAAGTTAGATGAGAAATTTCCTCGTTTATTTAGTTAGAAAAATATTATTATTATGTCGGAAAGTGTCTCAAAATACTATCTTAAAATTGTTTATTTGTATACTTTTGATTCCTATATTTGTATACATCAATAACAAAGAAGTAGTTTTTATACAGTTTTCTAAAAATATCAACATAATCTTCCAATTGAACTCAGACAACACAAGGAAACCTCATTGAAATAAAACATAACCATCCAAGGCATTAGATCGAAATGATCCAAGGAAAACAGAAAATCAAATTTCGGATGGATATTTCATCTTTCAAGGAAATAAATCCTATCATAACATCCAAAATTTAAAAATAAAACTTTTTTCTCTCCGAAAGTAAGGCAAAGAATGACGAGAGTTTTCAATCAGAATAAAACTTGCCCCACCAGCACAAAAAAAACCTCCTCCAACAACAAAATACCCTCGAATACCTCCTAAGAAGAAATCCGAGAATCCTTGCTTTAATCTTGTCCAGACAGCATATTTCGATATTTACTTTTCAAACCTCAAAACCTTCAGCTCGCTTGATTTCGCATATACCTCCACGTATACCCTATTTATTGTTCCTTCGCATCAATTCGAGTGAGATCAAAATTTCTGCAGCCATTTCTTTTCCCTTTTTCCTCTCGCTTAGTCCTTGGAGATTGTCGAGGGAAAATAATAATGGAATAAAAATAAACCGAAGACGCCATTTTTTTTCGCTAGTTCGTTTTTTTTTCTTCTTCCAGTTTCGACAGCAGCGAGACCCCAGAAGATCGCGGTACATTACTACAATTGAATTATCGCATATCCAGGATTTCTTTTCCAATTTCTCTCTACTTTTTTCTCTGCCCCTTCCCTGCGTTTTCTTCTTCTCGCTTTTTATATTTTTTTCCCTCCACCGCCATTTCACGTCCCTAGGTTCCGTCTCCTTTCATCTCTTTTCCCTTTGTTACCTCCAATGATGCCAAACGGCAAAAGTGAAATTAGGAGGGTAAATAAAAAGAGGGCGGGAGTAATATGCCCTGAGATTTCTGGCAACGCCGATGAGACGCAGGCTATAAATAAATGAAAAGAAACACGATAAACAAAAGAAAGCCTGAAAAGTATTTTTCTCGTGCTCCGGAAAAAACACCCAAACTAGATATTCCTCTTTCCCATACTTCGAATAATTTTAAGACTGCTCAACAATATCATGGACGAGTTTTTTATCACTTATTTCGATAAACTTTTTTTTCTACATCAACAGAAAAATTAAGCTGTCTGGGTTGTTACATAAAACAGATAAAACTAAAAACAAAACCGTTTCGATAAAGTTTGCTTGCTTTTCCCCTCATAACACTTCGCAGCTTATTTTCTATGCGTGTTATTTAAGGCTGAAAGGGTGCCTGAAAATCAGACTTTAAAATTAAATTTGTTGCTTGACAAGTTCCAGGAGATTCTGTTATCTGAAATTCGAGAGCTCGAAGAATGCTATACACGAGCGCTTGAAAATATAGCACTAAATAAATTCATAAACTACACTCAAAGTGCTTTTCTTATCAGAAAACTCCCTAAAATGTAATATTTATATGAGAAGAAGGATATGTTTTGAATGTATTGACGGGGAGATTACAACAGTAAACTTTTTAAAGGTTACATTATAGGTTTAAGAATTTAAATATTTAATTCTAGGAGAAATTCAAAATAGTTTTAAGTAGTGGTGAAGTTCCCTTAACATTATTATCATGAACTGTATTTGATAATGTGAACATTTTATAGTTTATTTATTTGTACAGTTTCCTATTTTAATAATTGCAATATCAGAGAAAAATTTTAAATAAAGATTTCGGTATTATCGCATTTTAAATATTTTACTTTAAAAGTAAAACTACCCCATTAATTAAAGGACTAATGTATTTAATGGAAAGATTCTTACTTTAAATCAATTTGAAATAAATTTCAAAGTATCTCAATCAATTGTATTACCTATTATAGTATACGAGTTCTTATAAAAAAATTTATTCATTCCTTTAGAACATGGATTAAGTTGAAGTTTCAATTTGGCTATTATATTTTCACTTAAAATCTAGAAAATGGGCATATGAATGTAAATCATACGGAAATATTCCCATTCCAAATAATTGATAAAAACATCCACATTTACTTTTTAATAAAAATTAAAAACTCAACTGTTCCTTATCGAAATTAACAACTCTTTCGTATCTGGTCAAAACCGTACCACCCTTGACAACTAACTCTCAGTGCATCAACCCATGATAAAAAGAAGTAATAAAACTAAAAAAACCCAACTCAAAACCAGAGAAGAACACCATAACATCCCCCAAACCAAACACCATCTAAAATTCGCCAAGCCTTCACTGATTAGCGCCGAATTCAATTAACGATCTACCCGATCACTCCCCCTCTCTCCCCGGACCCTTTTCTGCTGACCGGTCCATTTGGGTCGAGGGCTCTCCACCCCCCTTTGGGACAACACCCCTAATGAAATTCCGTCGTCGCCGAGAGAAAGAGTGGGCAGGCGTTAAGAGCGACGCTCGTTTGGCGGCAGAGATCTTTTGAGGAGGACGTGTGTCCCTAGGGTGGCTCTGGTCGAATGGAGAGTGGTCAAACAAGTGCTTATTTGATTAGGGTCAGTGGTGGTTTAGTTTACCACTGGGTGAAATGGATGCATGCGATAAGGAGGGGGATGTAGTCAAAGTGTGATTTTTGGATTTTACCACTTGGAAAAGGGGTTCTTAAACGTGTTTCTTCATTCAAATTTCTGAATCTTTTACTTCAGCTTATACTTTTTAAAGTATGAGTTCAGTGTCACTTTTTTAATAAAGTAATTTATTACATTTATACTAATAAAAGGATAAATCAATTGAGTTTCTTAGCGTCATACCTTTTCGCATTTAAATGAAGAGAACAATTTTAACTTTAAAAAAGTAAATTAAAACAATTTTAGTTACTTTTTCGCTACTTTGTTTGTTTGAAATGCACCATGGTTTAAGAATCCACGTTCCATCTATTTTAATAACAAATCTCAACAACAAGTAAACACTTTTTCAAATTTAATTTTTCCTAACAGATTTTCATAAAAGGAGATCATCTGCGAAGAAATTTTTCAATTCCGATCATTGGTTAATTTTTAAATACATAAAAACTACATGCGCAAAATTTGAGCAGTCGATTGGTCGGACAGTTTGAGCGATCGGCTGCTCCTTTGTACATCGCAATTGTGACGTCACGCCCGGTTTTCCTGCTTTCGATCTTTTATTGTAAATTAATTAGTGTTTTAAAAACCTGAAAAAATCAAAAACTGGTTTTATACAGCCTTTGTGATGATATACAATAGTCAAAATCATTAATTTCCATAGGTGTTAATTTCCCAACTATAAGATAGGTGCAAATTTATTCCGAAAATTCTAGTTGTTTTTCCAAAAGTACCGCTGTGAACAATGAGTGAATTGTTGACTCATATGAATATCATTAATGTTAGAAAATAATATAAACTTAAAATTTTTTCAGCGTCTTTCTCAGGAGGTCTCTCACAGGAGGATAATTACCAGCTGTAACTTATGAAAGCGCATAATTTCTACCTCTCTCAGAACTTTCACATGTATTGCATCATCTTTCAAATAATTATTTCTTACTCTGTATTGATAACCTGAAACATCTTTTGAGTTTTAATAGAGTTAGTGTGTGAAATCAATTGGATTTTATATATTTGTAAATCCTATATTTTTTTCCATTTATAACTATTCATTTTAAAAAGGGTTAATCAGATAATAATATTATTAAGTTAATGGCAATATTTTAATCACTCAAAATTTATCGCACAGCTTATTTAAAATGCTTAAAATATGATACACTATGGAAATATCACTCATTTAGACAGCTTAAACATTTCATCACATAATTTTACATTTTTTATGCAGTTATGATAAAAGATATGTTGATACTTGTACACAAAAAATTACATCGCATGTAAGCAATCAATTTTTGAGTTCTTACATCAATCGGCATAAAAAATAACTTCCGTATGATAGTGTAATTTGTAAATTAAATTAACTTTTATAATTTCAGGTTACCTCTACCATAAAAAATTATTGCATATGCAACACTTTGAGTTACAATAATCTAAAGTTATAATGAAAACCTTTATATGTGTGTGTGTTACGTCATAATCTTAATTTTATAATACTTGGAAAATGTGAAATGTAAACTCCTTTAAGAGCCCAATTATGGAAATTTTTATGAACTCTCTAAGCCTTCTTAGATTCTGTAAAGTAAGCTCTTTGTCATGTTAATGATGATGGTTAAGATGAGAATAATGAAGTTTTTTCTTACTCACCAGATATCTAAGCATTATCCGTGGCTTATAAAAAAGAGACTCAGCTTTCTGTGTTTAGTGATGGTCCTGGAAAAATAGTTCAGTAAGAATCCAAATTCAAACAAAGTACATCAACATAAACAAATATTAAGAAATTTGATGACATTCAGAGTATTACCCTGCATAAAGTAAGTATTTAATATATTCAAAAGTAATAACCATTGTGTGTGTAGAATATTTCAATAAATTGGAAGGTTGTTGTCGAATAAAGGCAAGAACATAATTAAATGCAAACAAGTATGTATTTTCAGCACCGTAATTATTTTGTATGCTTACAAGGAGGGAGGACTATCAAGATAATACTTGTGTATTGAAAGTTTACCTTTAGGGTATTCATGCAGAATTTTATAAGAGCACGATGACATTTAATTCCAAGATAAAAAAAATTCTCCAAACTTTTGGATATTTAGTTATGCAAATGGTAAAATAAAGCTTAACTATTCCTAAACCACCTTTCAGGTCTCCTACTAAATAATATTTCCAATACTTAAAAAAATGGAAAGAGAATGTAGGAAAGTTAAAACATTTTGTCACCTCATACTATTAGCATACATTTTTAAAAAATAATCATAAAAGCTGTTGATTTTTATAAACCAAAGTTCTCTTAATTTTCATAAATGGTACATTTAGTTCAAATACACCCAGCTAAAGTATTGGAAATCCCATTTCCCTTTTTCCTCCATTTTTACACTCAAACATATTTACTTTCCTACTATTATAACGAAGGCAACTCTATTCATCCATTCCCTATCTAGCCCGAACCAGACTCAACAAAAAAATACTTGATTTATCTGATTTCTGGCTCATCTCGCATGCTTCATTTTCCCGGCGACGCCATTAATGAAGTTAGGAGCTAACTTCATTATTATCGAACTTCCGGCCTAATGGCATTACACTGATTGACTTGCCTCGGCGATTGGCTTTGTTTGCTAGGGCTAAAAACAGCCAACGGCCACCCCAGCACAAATGGGAGTGGTCATTTTGTCGACGGCTAATTGGTTGGCAATCTGCTTCGTTATCCATGGAGAGCGAATCAATGTCTATCATTGGACGGTGAGTCGGCGGTTAATTGGGTTATTTTGTGACAGTGAGGAAATGGATCCTTTTTTTCTACGGCTATAATTCGCCAAGATGAGTTTTGAAATGCATTATCTCCTTATGGTCAAATAAAAAAGGAAATAGTTTACGGATAATTTGTACTAAACCTATTAATGTGATGCTAATAGTGTTATTTCTAAATTAGTGTATCTTGTTTTAAATGCCGAGTAAGAAAATTCGGTATAGATTGGTGTTTTTTAAATCATAATTTACTCTTTATAAAAACAGTTGTTCACCATTAGCTTGATATTAAAAAAATTGATTCAACAGCAAAAACGTAATAAAAAATTTAAATTAATATTGGTTGCAGATTGAAAATAGTCCATCGTATCATATTCAGTACGTATTATTATTCAAATGTGATATGACGTTAATGACTGTTTAATTAATGTAGAATTTGCTGATACAAAGATAGTATGAGATGGAAAATAATTATTCACTGCTTATTTTAATATTTACTAAGAAAACATTTAAAACTTTTAAGCAAATGATAGGTTCCTGTAATATCTATGTGTTTATAATTTTGTGTGCAGAATCAATTTAGCTACTCGTAGAATCTAGAGAGCACGAAGGATATTTTATTTTTAATTGACATCTCTCAGCTTAGTAAAGGTTAAAAAAATTGCTTAGGCTAAGAACTCTCGATAAAGTATTATGGAAAATAATCACCATCACTCTAAATAAAACTGACAAAGGAGTTATACAGGGTGTCCCACGAGAAGTGGCCCAACCCCTTTAACTTTTGAACCCCTAAAGATATAGTCATGAAAGTGGGGTCTAGGTATAGTAAAGTGACCATGTTCCATCCGATGAGATAAGTTTCAACGCCCTCTAGCGGAAACTTTAGGAGTTATAATTTTTATTTTGAAAACTATGTGAGGTATGTGAAAAAGTCAATGACTAAGTTGTAAAACAGCATCGATTCAGTAGGAAAAGACATCTTAAGCAGAAAAATATCTTGAATAAAACCCCTAAAACGCACGCTCAATTAGCTTGAATTTACGTAGATTTTACGTTTTAAAACGCTCCTCACGAGGCAAAAATGATAAATTTTCAATTTAATGAATTAATAATACTTTTAGTCATTTACTTAAGTCATAAAAATAAAAATTTCTCATTTTCGCATTGTGAGGAGCGTTTTAAGAAGTAAAATCTACGTAATTTCAACCTAATTGAGCGTGTGTTTAAGGGGTTTTATTTAAGATATTTTTCTGCTTAAGGTGTCTTTTCCTACTAAATCGATGCTGCTCTACAACTTAGTCGTTGACTTTTTTCACATACCTTACATAGTTTTTTAAATAAAAAAATTAACTCCAAAATTATCCACTAGAGGGCGTTGAAAGTAATCTCATCGGATAGAGCATGGTCACTTTACTATACCTAGACCCCACTTTCATGACTATATCTGTAGGGGTTCAAAAGTTAAAGGGGTTGGGCCACTTCTCGTGGGACACCCTGTATAAGATCATATGTCTGTATTCACGAAATTCCTAAACCATTAAAAGAAACAAACAAACCATTTCACCAAAAAATCAACTTCCGGAATATCTGCTCTCCGATTACTAGTTGACACAGCTCATTTAAAATCTTAAATAAAAGTAAATAATATTTCGAATTAGTAATTTGATTTTTCTGATAACTTTTATTACTTAATAAATATAAATTTATAATGTTTTTTGTCTTAAATTTCGTTGTAAATTTAAGATGTTTTGAAATAAAATTTATCGGTGAGGCCAGACGTCACCTTAAGGCTAAGAGCGCACTAGAGACTTTTGTCACGGCGACTGAGACAAAATTATCACCCTAGCTATTGCAAGAAGCTAGAGCCCGTGCATTAGGCGACGATACTCTTGGCCGATTGCCAAGAATCTCGCTATTGAGATGCATTGTTCTCGAGTGACCTAGTATCAGAAGTCTCTAGTACGCGCTTTTAGCCTAAGATGGAGAAATGAATGACCAGGTGAAGTGGTTTGTTTGTTTTTTTAGTATGATTTCCTTAATAAAAGCACGAAATATTTTTCACGTGCAATTTAAAAAAATTACTGGAAAGTAAGAAAAAAATTGAATTCTTTCAAATCGCATTGTATCGAAATACCTGTATTAAATTTTCCCCATTTCTGCTTGAAAAATCAAGTTGTTTAGAAAGAGGAAATTTGAAAAAAATAAATCTTTAAAAAGGGGGATGATTTCACTTATCCCTTACTTTTCACTTATGAATGAGGTATTCCTTTGAAGTATATTTTCCGCAATAAATAAAAAAAGGCTAAAGAAACTTCAACAAACCAAAAAACAAATATCCTCCATGACATTAATTACAGATGAAACACGCCGGACAAAATTAATCTCCATTCAAATCTGCTTTAAAACCGGCAGCCCATACGTCACTTGTGATGCTAATTTATGCTAATAACACTGAGAGGTGCGATTGAAAAAGTCCACAAGGAACTTCATTATTCGAATTTGATTTCAATGCCCCCTCCTTGCCCAAACAGAATCCAGATTCAACAAAAACTTCCGAAACTCTTCTAGTTCCGCTTATGGGGGAACAAAAACTTAGTACTTCCAACTCAAAGACACTTCGGAACCAAATTAAATAGTGAACTTGGCGCTTCGAACAGAGAAGCTAGTGGAGAGGGAAAGGAAATGACAAAGGAGCGATTTAAATAAGTACCTCAACCTCTTCTTTTTTGTTCAGTTGATTGCAGTTTTTGAATCTTATCGCTTTTATGACATCCGGAGTTCTGAGAAGGTAGAGGAAGTAGAAGCTAGATGGTTGCTTGGATTGGGAAAGAATTATGTTTGCTTTTTGCATTGCGGTCTTGGTGGGAAAAAAAACTTTTCTTTGTTTTTTACTGTGGAAAACTTTTAGGCGAATATAAATTGATGAGAAGGGTTTCTTTTTGAGAAAATAAATATATTCTTTTAATGTGTGAATTTTCGTTATTTTACTGGTTCTTTTTTTTTCTCAAGCATAGACCCAATATTGTAAAAAAGACAGCTAGAATCATAGCCATCAGCGTCGGTGTTAACCAGCGGAGTTAAGGAGGCTAAATTAAGGAGGAAAGGAGGAAAAGTTAAGGAGGAAAAATTGAATTTTCGCTGACTCTGATTGGTGGAATCCTTCTTTGACCAAGTATAGTAATCAACTAATCAGGCACTTAAAACTCTTATATGGTGAAAGGTTTCATGCAATAAAGTTTAGAATCACAATTGAATCTACTCCCTCGAGCTAAAATAATTCAAATAGATGAAAAGTAATTTTATAATAACCCCCGAGTTATATAAACTAGTACTCCCACACACCAATTTATTGAATGGGAACATTAATTAACAACTCTGCATTCACGTCTCACCAGTTTTCCTCTGAACTGATGTGGAAACACTCGAACAAACGAACAAAAACACGAAAACCCGGCACAAACCACCAAACCCACAAATGGATTACTATATTAACATGTTCCTCGAAACACTTCCATTCATCTTATGCGTCGCAATACTTTCCTCTTCCCTTTATTTCCGAAAAAAATCAACAAAAGCTTAATTGCACTTAATTGATATTCCATCACTCAGAGAGCGTGTATTACAACAGACATCATTATTCAAAGATACGTTCTCTCTATTTTCACGTCTGGAGGAAAATTTCCGGGGGGGATAACACAATAATATCTCTATCTCTCTCTCTCTCTAAAACACTGCCTGGAGGTTCACAGGATTTTAAAGATGGGGAGAACAACAATTAAAGAATCTCCCGGAAAATTTTCCGGAGTGTATTTTCAGGTCTGGGGGAAGAGAGTGTCTCTGACGAAGTAATCTTTTAGGGCAGCATTAGGAAAACGAGGGACCCTGAGTTTGACGTTTAATTTATTTTGGGAGTTTTCAAAATTGTTTGGGACGTCTCCATTTACGATTATTGCTCGGCGAATGGACGTCATAAAACATGGCGATAGCATTCTGGAGCGTTCGATGGATACTTTATTACCCGGAGCGGAAATTAATTAAATTCTCGTTCCAATTATCGTGTTAGAGTAGTGAAGTTTGAAGCGTAGCTGATTTTGATGGCTTTCAAACGCATTTACTTCTGTGTTTTATAACTTAAAGGAAGTTAAGAGCTCCGCTGTTTGTGATAGGTACCAAAGAGATTCAAAATATTGTTGTGTGTAGTTCTGATAGAAACGGGTTAACTTTGTATTTGTAATTAACCATTACAGTTCTTTATCTCTGAAATATTTACTTGATGACAATGCTACTTCAAAGATATTTAAAACATTGTAGTATGTTGTTGAAGAAAGAAGCGCGTTGACTTCGTATTTGTGAATAGGTACCATTGCATTTCCTTATTATATTGTTGAAATATTTATTTGGAGGTACTGCTGATGTGTTTAATTTTCCTTTTATAGTTTGTTAGTTTGATAAAATGTGACAAAATAACAAACTAAGTACAAGCTATTGAAAACTCGGAAGTTAAATAAGATTTTATACTTAATTTGGTAAATTTAATGTGTTGAAATGAATACGATATTTGAAAAGTACATAAATCAAATTAGTTTAAATTACTCTGTATTTAATATAAAGTCGGGAGTCAAAATCTTTTACTTTTAAAAAGTGGCATGTATTATGCATGCGTTGGATTTTTATTTTATTTCTAAAACTCTTGTGATTTCATTTTATAAACCCAGTGACCAACATTTAAAAATATATATAATTTTGATGAATAAAGGTCGTTTTTAATTGAATGATTAGAGTTACTCATTTTCAGTTTTTTTTGTTATAAGAAGCACACAAACAATTTAAAAGTTAATTAAAGTTAAGTCCAAAAACTGTCTTAAGAAACATTTTTAAAATAAAGCTATTAAGTATGCAATCATCATTATAGCTTTAAATTATTTTGGTATAACTTCTCACGAAACTAATTCTATTTAACGATGACCCCAACGATAAGAACTCTATAATAAATCATACCTTAAATGAAAACTTCTGAAGTGAACCAATAACAAGAACACAAAAGATTCCTCCTACTGATTTACGATTCCATCCAAAATTCCAAACGCACACCCATAATGAACCAACTTATAGGCCCAATGACATCTAACCCCCCCCCCAAATAACCCTCTCCGAATAACCCGACACAAACAGATGGCATTCAAAAACGGCTCAAAAGAGTCATCCTAATGGATCCCTCAGTCATTTCTCCGATGAGCGGTCACCGATCGGATATGGCTCTGATCGAGCCGCTCTTGACGATGTATTCATCTCTTTATCGATTGCGAGTCGTTTGATGATGACGATGACGCGATGCTATTTCGGAAATTGCGATGGAGAGTGGATGGGATGTTTTTTTAGGGGATGGTTCGAGGGCTGTTTGGGGTCGATAAGGGAACGACCTCGTTATTTTAAGGGGGAGGGGGTTAATTTTTAGGCCATTGGCTTCTCGAATGTTTCTCAGGTCGTTAAGGGATTTGGTGGTTTTGAAAAAGGGCGTATTTTTAATGGAATTCTGGAGAGGTATAGATGGCTCTGGTATAGACATCGAAAAGATCCGTAAAGGTATAGACCTTCTGTATAGATGGCCTCACAACTCGGACTTGTGACGTTGAACTTAGGGTGAAATTATAGGGAATTTGCAAAGAGTCTATGGACTTTCTTAATTTCTCGTGTTATGTATCAAGTTTCTCCTCGAGTTTTCTTCTATGCTTATCGAAATGTTTATGATCTTAAAAATATTTCATCTCCCATCTGAGTTTAACCCACTAAGACTTAGCATCGCAAATTCACTGATTTCGTCCTACGTTTGACGTCAAACGTCCTAATTCTGAGGTGATCTATGCAGAGGGTCTTAAGGAAAATTCAATAAACAAATCGCGGTATATCTGTTGCAAGCAATGTGGTAAATCGGGCATTATTAATAATGCCCGAAGTGGAGGAGGGCAATGTGATAAATTTAATGGCATTTATCAATGAAATTTATCACTTTGCCCGTACCATATATATATGGTTTTGGATGATATGTTGGAGAAGGGTATGATGTGTTAATTAAAATAAAATAATTGGGATAGGAAAACTTATGTTTAAAAGATGAAGTCAAAAGAAAATGTTCGAAAACTTTTAATTTACTTTGATTTGAGTTGTTAAAAGTAAAATCAATTAGATGAAAACATAATTCTAAGGAATATTCATGTGAAATTCATGCACATTGAATTAACATAAAGTTGAAAACTAGCTTGTAAGGTTTTGTACCGTATCTATTAATAGTCGTATTTTCTAAAAATTATGTGAAATTTTTTGGATATCTAATCATATGAACATCCTCAAGCGATTTTATGAATTCTTCATGAGGAAATTGCTCTTGGTGCTTGGAAAATTGTTTTTAAGTTTTTCAAAAAATGTTTTTTATTAAAATTGTTTTCAATTTTTTTTAAATTTTCAAAAACAGTTTTAAAAATGGTGGTTATAATGCACACCAAATTGAAGAAAATAAAATCACGAACAAAATGGGACTGATTTCAGGTTTTTAAGTGGTATAGTTCTAGATTTATTAGCTATTTAAGTATGCAGGAAAACAACTTTACAAGAATTCTTTTGACATTAAAAATTATTTTTATCGAAAGAGGCGTGATAGAAGAATGGATCCTGGAACATTATAACTATATTAGCTAATGAAAATTAAAAACATCATATTAAAAAATCATGAACAATAAGCGAGGATTTAATCTTTGGTTTTTTAGTTGTTTTGTAAAAAAGTTAGACAATTTTTCAAAGTTTAAGTGCGATGCGGGGCCAAAGATATTATCCAATCGAAAAAATATTTTACACCGTTCTTATTAGACCCAAGCGGCACCCTTTCCGCACTATTAGAACAGAAATAAAATTATAGGTGCCTTTTCGGCACACCCTACTTCGATATAAATTTATGGTGGTTCGCTCTTGGTTTTGAAACAGCTTTTTTAAGTTGTCGTAAGGTCTTATGGGTTGAAAAGCTTTTAACAAAAGGATTAAGTACAACAGGTGGAAACAATCCTTTAGTAAGATTTCTATGTCTTATGAAGGATTTTTTTAATTACAGAGTTTAAGTATCAAAGATTTATCATAGGGTAAGCTACATTTATTAATAATTTTCAATGTAAATTTAAATAAAGGATTATAGCGACAGAACTCACAACTTCTAGAACAGACTTTCAAAAGTTGCCTTAAAATCAAATCTTATCTAGGTTACTCTCAGGAAATTTCGCACTAGACACAAAGATTCCACCTGATACTTTTAAGTTAATCCCGAACTACTTTTCCTAACAAGTTCGAACGACCCGAACCATTCTTTCTTCGCAACATTAATCTCCTGTTGAGAGGGCACCTCCTCCTTATAAGCATGCAAATGAGGGGAGGTCACCCCATTCAACCCCGAATCTTAATTATCGGTCCAAACTGAAGTGAAGAGGGGGGATTACGACCCCGGAGTTTAAACTAACTCCCCCGAAATATCCGGGGGGATTCCCGGGAAAACGCCTTTAATACTTCCCGAAGTTCCCGATTTCCTGGGAACTAAGTGCGGCATGCCGGCTTTGAGGTGCGGGTTTGAGGAGTTTGAGGCTCAGATTTTCTTGAGGTCAGAAACGAGTTTGTGTGTTGGGGAATTTCGCCGAGAATAGTACGTATAGAGAGAGCAAAGTTATGGTGCGGGAATTGTAGTTTATATTGGTTTAGAAAGTGTGATACTTGTTTAGTTGTGTGGGAAAAGCTATTAGTCATTTCTAACTTCTACATAATGCTGAATGTTTTATCTTGAGGGAAAGTGGCCATCGTATGAGTTACATTTCCGAATAGTTAAATATGCAAACGCGTTTTTTAAGTACTTGCGCTAAACCGTTAGTTGTTGTAAAATTCAAACGGTAGGATATTTGTTAGATAAATTATGTTTTTATGTGGTTAATACTGACACTGGCTTGTGAGAAATCAATGAAATTAAACATGTTTTATAACGGGCCAGAAAGAATAAGTTGTAGTTAAATTGAAATCCTGTTGTACAGTGTACACTGTTAAAAAACAGTTCATCCTTTAACCAATTAGTGGAGAAAGGTTGGGCTGATTCACCACAAACTTGGCTCAAATTTAGCTGCAACCTAAGGTTCGGTAACAGGTTTCACCAAGTTTTCGGTGCTTTCACTAGTGAAATCAGGTGCTTTCGCTAGTGAAAGCACCGAAAACTTGGTGAAACCTGTTACCGAACTTCTAACAAAGCTAAAAAAAGGTTGCAGCTAAATTTGAACCAGTTTGTGGTGAAAGGTTGAACTTTTTTTTATAAGTGTAGATATATTGAAAATGTAGACTACACCACTACAATCAGTTAAATAATACCCATGTTAGCTGAGCTATTTCATTCTATATTCTTCACAATAGAGGGCCAGGGATTCCAAGCTATTGAATTCTTAAGATTCAGCAATTTGTTAAGGTCATTCAGGAATTTTTTTTAGAACAAATTTCAGATTTAGTTCACAGTTATTTTTGAAGTAACTAGGGTTGAATTTAATTTCACAACATCTGTTCATTAACGAAAAATATCATTGATAAGGAGTTTCTTTCGGAGCTGGATACACTACTTTTATTTTAGCTAAATCTTTCTTGTAAGATGCTTGTGGTTTTAAAAATATTATAGAATGCCACATTTTCCAATTAATATATTTTTAAGTTCTAATGAATAATTTTTTATTCTTAAAATACCATGCTTAAATGAGATGGTTGAATAAACTACTGTAAAGGAACTAACGCTATTTAAAATGAGTACCATGTAATGGTTAGATCTCAATATAAGCTACTTTAATAAAATGTTGTGAAGAATTTTTATAACGCTGAGGCGAATAACAAACACGAGATCTATAAGATGCAATTCTAGAAAAAATGATTTCATCATAAAATATGCATAACACACGCTCACAGAGTCAAATATCAAGTTTACAAATAAGTTTAACGTTCCTCTAAAAATATTCACTTTTCTTTATAAATATTCAGAGAAAACTAAAAAAAATGCAAACACTAAATTTGATTCAAGTGGAAACATTCATAACAGCAGAATGTTGAAAGATATTTACCTGGAGGAAACTCAACTGTAATATTTTTGTTTGCAAGTATCTAGGTTTAGAATTTGGTGGTTTTTTTTATAAAAATGTTTCTCTATTTTCCCTCCACTAAGTCTCCAAAAATCATGCAGTCAAATTGAAAGTGAAGTAGGAACAAACAAGTAGAGTTTTCCAAGAATTTTTATCCCTTGAATGATTTTGCCATTTCTCTGTTAAGAAAAAGAATCAAACAAATACATTTTGAGTTCAAACTTTAAAGCCCGTTGAACAGTGCGCTTCGAGTTACTTCTCCAACTAAAAATTGCCACAATAAACCTTTTTGACATTTTTTGCTGTAATAATAAAAACAGTTGAAGAAATTAAGATACAACCCCAGAGTATAGAGCTTACAGAGATTCCAAACGGCAGTTTTCCTCTTTAGGTACTTAATTTAATTCCTGCTCCCATATTATAATTAATTTCACTAGCAGCCAATCAGAGAAGGCGAAATGTGAAAGTGATTCCTGATTGGATATGGAACTTCTATATCAAGTGGCATTTCAATTTCATCGGTGTTGTTTTTTTCCCTCTATTTGGATTTGAGTGACAGCTTCAGTGGGCGAATGATAGAATTATCAGGAATGGCGTGGTATTAAAGGAGGCGGATCATTTGGATCGAAGTTTGTCTATGGGAAAAGCCCTGTTAAAAAAGTTGCCATTAGCGTCAATGGAGATGAATACTCTGTTAAGCTCTATACTCTGTGGATACAACTACAGGTTCAAAGTCATAAAAAGTCATCAAAAGTTGTTTTTATTTTTGCTAAAAACTAGTTACAGTGTAAATCACTTGGAAAAAGGGCTGGGTTACCGTTTAGACTTTAAGCATCATATAACAATTTACTCACAGCACACTTTTAAAATATATTTTAATTAAAACTAGGGGATGCTTTTTATTATTCATATTTCTAAATATTCTTATGGGTAGTTAATAAAAAACACCTTACTTGTGGATGATTTTAGCCCAAAAAATATGAATGTAATACTGTATGCAATTTGAAAATAAATAAGGGAAAGACAATACAATATAGCATCTGATAAAACCTTCAAAGCTATTTGTATATTTTTCATAACAAAATACAGGTCAAGTTTTAGTGCATTTTAAACTATATTCCCAAAAAAAGGAATGGAACTGGAATTGAAATAATCGACCGTTCTTTGCCGTACCTTCTTGAAAATTTGCCAAATCGTGCAATTTTCTCCCTTTAACGTGAACTACATAAAAAGCGACTTTTTGCAGGGAAAAAGCTCGCCATTTTTTATCTCTCCCACAGCATTAAGTCATTTTCATTGCAAAACGGAAAGGGCATTTTAAAGGAACCCAGAGGAAAATAATACTCCGCAAAAGAATACTTTGGGTCCAATCTCTTACATCACATGCGGCTTTCTTCTAAAGCATAATTTCATTCACGAAAATGACGACTCTTTCTATTCCTAGTCGTCCCAGAGCTTTATTTTTAAGAAAAAGAGACAAATGGAGGTTTATAAAAAGGAAATAAATTCCCTCGGTTTATAACAATCACCATGACAATAAAGCTTCGCTGAATGGTTCCCAGAAAGAACTCTCTTTTCCCCCATGAAATATTAATGGCAGCTGTTAAGGTTTTGCACATACCGGTAGCAGCCTTTCACCGATCGAGCAACCGGCAAGAGGCATCCGTCTTGCCAGATCAAAGGAAATGGCGACGTTCGAAAACTTTTGGAAACAAAAAAAAGATTATGCCTTCCAATTTGCGTGGCAGAACGGTTTCGAATTTTGGGGCAAAAGAGGTCATTTAACGGGGTAGTAGCGGGTTTGTTCTATTTTTCTCGTCTAAAACAGATAGTGGGCAATATATTTCCTTTACAGCGTTGATGAGGAGGGAAAAGATGAATAGGCTCTTTTGCTATGTACGAGCCTTTATGGAGCTATCTGTACCGTGATGAAGACGATAAATTTAGGAGTAATGGATGGCAACAGGGTGCCGATGTACGTGCTTTTAAGGCAGATACGGAAATGAGTCACGTGTTCTTAATAATGCTTTCGGTAAATAGAATTCTTCCAATATTCTGCACATAAAGAGGCGGAATTGGGTAATAAACAAGATCCTAGTATGGAAGATTTCTCTTGAGAAAGTGTTACTTTGTTTTATTATCTACAGAAAGGTTTCTTGGACAATTTATCACTTTGATTCTTCGGAAAGGGTGTTCGTATAAGTTGTTATTGTTGTTGTCGTGTGCCACTTGAAATACCCAAGCTCCATAAGGATACAAGGCAAAGGGGGTGAAGCTCCGTGTTCGTATACGGGATAGAGTAACCCTACTGTACTGTTAATCATACTTCTAAAAGTCATACATGTATGACTTTCATATGTATTCTGAATGTATTCTTATTCGGAATGCATTTTAGATTTAGAAAAATAGTAAGGTATTTAATAATAAAAGACACGAAAAATGAAACTAAAATAAAAAGAAGAAAAACTTATATTTTTAAGGATTGGATAATGCAATAGGGAATTATGGCAATAAAGATTTGATGGACTCGAAAAAGTTTTTACTGACGCATTTTACATACAAAACCTTACCTCAGCTTTTATTAAAAAGTTAAGGGGACTCAATACCAAAAAAAAATTAATTCTTTATTTTTCAGTTTTTTTATTAGGTTAAGGTGCCAAATTATCAGTTACCATCATGTTATGTAATATTAAACACAAAAAGTTTAAAAATTTTTTTTATTATTTTTAGTATTTAACCCTACAATGCATGATTTTTTAAATTCACTTGAAAATCATTTATGTGACTTCTATTATGGTGTAAATTAGTAAAAAAATACTAAAAAAAATTAATTTATTTTTTTTCTACTTTTTATTTGCAAAAAACTTTGTCCTTGAGAAATTAATTTGTGTCTCTTGTGAAATTAATTGTGAAGTGAAATAAAACCAAATGCTCTAAAAATATAAAAAAACAACTTATCTTTTCAAAACATTTTTTTTCAAGCTGAAATTTTTTTTTTATTTTAATTTATATGGTCCTTTTATTTTGGCGTTTTCTGTGTCTTGACTTTGGTCTCACTAGCCACTAACAAAGGTCTCAAAATAGTACCCCTGCTGTGATCTACTGGCAGTCTAAAGTGCTAATACGATGAAATGTTATATCTATTGTACTTATTGCATGTTGTATAGCCGTTTGGAAATGAAAGTTAGAGTAGGAAATGGGGAAAAATGTCGTGTTGCCAAATGGCATCAGTATGCACTGTAGGGTTAAAAAAAAATTTCACTAAATTTCGAAACGCTACTCCTCCTTCATTTTTCCCTTTTCTTACTAGCTTTTTTCATTTTTATGTTAAATATGTTCTGTAGTATAATTTAATGTGGGGGATTTTGGATAATCATAGTAGTTTTTGAGAAAAAAAAAACTTTTCGGTGATTCCCATTTAAAAACGTGAAAATTCTATGATTTTTACCCTATTTGGCATAATAAAAAAATTCTGGACCAAAATCATAAAATTTTGGAACATTAAGTTGATGAAGTTACCCTATTGAATATAAATACCAAGTTTCATAACATTTGGTTCAGTAGAAAAAAGCCTTAGGGTTTTAAGTGCTAAAAAAGTAGTTTTGAGAAATATTTATTTAAAAAAATATTTGTTAACTATGCTAAATGAACATTAAAAATTTGTTATGCTTAGAATTCGCGCATTACTATGAAATTTGCTGAATCAATTTATGATGGATTACATGGATTTGAGAGCAAAATCCTTAACTTGATATTTTGACCGATTTGGTGGTACTGAGTCCCCTTTTAAACAATGATAAAACCGGCACTGTAATTTTATTTCTACCCCAAACCGTTAGGCAACAGTAGTCATGCATTAACCCACATTTTTCTCCTATCAATTTTTGTACGGACATCAGCGCACCTCGGATTTGTTTCCCCCCACTCTTTTGAGGGTTATGCTGAGTTATCATCGGGTGCTGTACACCCTCTAGCATTTTCCTATAAGTTTTAAATCACCCTGTGTGTATCAACTATTTTACTTTATTCAAAGTTTCACACGTGATAATTTTACACTTCTTTAAAATTTGCCATTTAAATACGTTAAAACACATATGCAAGGTATGGCTAATCAGAGGTTCGTAGACATTTTATGCTATTTGTGAGTTTAATTATTGGTATATTTTTATTTTGCTCCAGAAAATCTTTCTTTATCATATAAATAACCTGGTCGTCACTGAAATTAAATTTTTCATTTTGAATTCCCTGAGAATTCAATTTTGCTTCCCTTAAAAAAGGAAAGCAACGAAATGTAATATCTCTGATGAAATTTAAATCATGAGATTCAAAGAAAATTAAAAAGGAATAGAACTTGAGAACAACGACTTCTCTATTTCAACCGCACTCATGATGACATTTGCAAGTTATATTTAATTTCTTTCCGAGAGAAAATAAAAAGAAACCTAAGCTTCGATCATAAAGAGAAACGCCATAAATTATTCCGTCAAAAAAATAAATTCGCCTCCTAATCTCAAAACTTGCAATGCAGTTTTGGTCTGTTGATACCCTATCTGCCTACCAACTCTTTTCCGTCATTGGAATCAATATTTATACAAGATTGGCAAACACACAGAGCGAGAATAAAAAAACCTTCAAAAAATAAGTTTGCGTCGTCTTTTTATCCGCCATCTTTGACATTCCTATGCATTTTAAAACAGCGCGGGAAAACGAAAAGGCGGCAATCGTCTAAACGGAGAAAAAATTTGAAAAGAACGCGATTTTATCACATTTACAGCATTATAAAAGAAAATAAAAACGTCGCTGTTACTCTGCAATTCCAGGTGCTTTTTTTACTCTTCTTCATCCGGCGAACAATCATTTCTGCTACTACAGCGCTTTCTACAATATAAGGAAGAGAAAAGCGAATTCTTCCGCTGTTACGAGCTTTATTGACCGAACGGCGCTACTCGCGTATAACGGGAATGAATACGGTCTGGCGGAAGAAATAAGTCCGGAGCTCGTTTTGCGTTACATGACGGAAGAATAAAAAGGCGAAGTAAAAACGGAAGTCCGTTTTTTACGACCCGGTTTAATGTACTGAGGAATAATGCGTGTCAATAAACATAACATTTCCCTGTGTCTAATGTCGCGCTAAGAATAGAAGCTGGGTTTTCTTTGCGAAATACGACGGTGCAGAGAACGTAAATACTCAACATGGTGTAAAACAATGGAGAAAAAACAAGTGTTCCATACTTTAGAAAATACGTTAGAGAAAAATTTTTAAAGTGGGAAAATCTACTTTTTACGATGTGACTTCTCCTTTAAAATTGTCTTTTCATTATGAAACAAACCTAGCACTTTTTAAAGTAAAGTTTATTTAAACGTGTTCAAAGGTTCGTTTTATGAGTACACTCAGATCTTTTTTTGTGCGATTTTTTATTTCTCCTACTTTTTTGTGATATTTTTTTTTTGTTTGTGTGATCTTTTTTCTGCGATTTTTTTGTGCGGTGTATGAAAATTTCCAACTAAATGGGACACATAGAACAAAATCTTTTATATATGGCTACCGAGACATACATACAAGGGTGTCTAGTACCAACGTTGGAATTATATTTAGAAATGAAATGGTTGATTGTACAAAAGGATAAATAATTGAAGAACAAAGGCACATTACTAATATTATATCCTTATCATTCAAAACTAAATTGTATAATATCTCTTCAAATTCACTGTCTTAACATTAGTTAACATTAGTGGGTAATAAAACATTAGTTTCTAAAATTTCGTACCCATATTCGAGAAAAAAATGAGTAAACGTTGTACAAAATAAAAACAAAAATGTAAGGAAATACCTTAATTCCAAACTAATCAGAGAAAATACACCTAAATGTCAACGTTACATATTTGTTTCATTAATCTGTCAAAGAACAACTATTCCTTTCAGTTTATATCTGACAGAAATGTTTTGTTACTGAGACAAAAAATAGCATTATAAACCTAATTAAAGTAACAAGACAAAGTTTTATATGCACGAAATGGAATATTTAAACTAATCCAACAAATTATCAAATTTTGGAAGATTTCATAACCAAATTAATTTTTTATAAAAGTTTTTGAGGGTAGATAATAATTTTAACTATATTTACATAACATCAACTAATTAAATTTCATAGGATCAAAGGGTATTTGTAGTTATAACTTAAAAGCTAAATTTGTGTAACTCAGATGGATTTAAAAATACACTGCTTAATTTACATGAACCTTTATTTAAAAATTTGTTAGAGTGTGTGTTCTAACTTCATCTTGTAAAACTTAGCCTAGATCATCTAGTATTTCCCAAAGAATTTTTTAACATACGGAAGTATTTCAAAAACGTAGTATTTTATGCTAGCAATTATAACTACATTATATAACTGAAAAATATGTATCTCATAGTTACATGAAGATAATTTTCTATTTACAATTGAAAAAAGAACCCTTTAGATGGTTAAATTTCAAAGTTCACTAACTGTTTAAAAGTAAGTTGTGGGTATACTCCTCCAGTTATTTTCATTTTATTCTTTGATTTTATTTGCGCATATAAACTTGATCGAATGTTGATATATCTTCACTTCAAAAAACTTATTCATTCCAAATTATTCTCCAAAAATATATTTGTTAAGGTAAAATATACTGCTGAAAATTATTTCAAAACTTTCAAGAAGTTCTATTTAATTAAATAACATTTTATCATTTCACTCATTTATTCAATTCAAAATGGTAGCTGATATAATAAAATGCAACTGCTTTGCAATAACGGAGCCACAAAGATTACAAAATGAAATAAAATATATCTACATTATCAGTAAAATTGGCATGTAATATTGTAATTGTAATAGGAGCTTGCAGGATATGGTATGATATCTAAATCAATTGCAGGTAGCCATATTATTAACGAACTTTTATTCATATTTTTTAGCTCTAAAATGACTACGCTTTATAACTAATAAGGATTATTGAGAACTTAGGTCATGTCTTATGTTTTCCGAAAGTCAAGGTAAAACTTTCGTGTCTTTTAATTTTATAACCAGATTTTAAAATTAATTTTCTTTTTAAAACAATCTAATGGATGGTTTAAAAGTTTAAAGAACTATTTAAACTCATAACACTAATTTATCAGCGGAGCGTCTATAGAGGAGAAATACAGTTATTTATGTGACCACACAAAGGTGTCAAAAAGAGGTTAATGAATAGTTTAAATATAAAAAAGGTGACTGATTATGGTGCAATACAAAATAAAACAAGATTTCCATAAAGAACACAATTAAACATTCCTATAGCTTCTAACTGTATAAGATTCCATACTTTTATATATTTATAATTACAAATTTCCAAAACATTAATTATTCATACAAGGATCACAAACTTATAAACAAGATTTTTTAACCTAACTCCCTACTCCCCTTAAACATCTTGATTTGCAACAAATGGTTTTCAAGCCTTTCTTAAACCCCATATAAGCTTTACTAAAGTAGTTCACAGTAACTATATACCATGTAGTCTCTTACTTTCACTAACCAAACCCTTCTTTGGCACTACGCCTGACGTTATAAAAAACAGTTATAAAAGACTTCACCCGTTCTTTCGAACAGGACATTTGCTTTCATGTCCCCCAATATTTCAGAGGGGACAGGGAGAATAGCTTTTGCGGACCGTCAAATGGCATTGTTTAACAACCACAGGACAGCCCATTTCCTTTCACGGCGACAGTTATATGGATAAAAAAACGCAGGGTATAAACTCCCTTCCCCATAAATACCCATTCCTTAAAACCTCAAAAGAAAAAAAAATGGACCCCGATCACATTGTCTCAAAATGGTCTCTTTAACTAGATAAATAAACCGTCAAGAATGGGACCCAGAGATTAGCCGCAAATATTCCATTCCCATGTAGAAATTTTTTTCTACTCAATTCGCTTTTTTTGTTGGTGGACTAACGAGAAAAACTCCGTGGTGCGCCATCTAGCGGATAATGGCGTCATTTCGAACCGATTTAACTCCATTGTTTATACAAAATTTTCCCGTACTTTTTTTTTGAAATTTTTTGTTCCTTCCCCCCACCCAAGTTGAGAAAAGAAAGAAAAAGGAACACAAAAAGGGTTCTTGAATTGGAGAAGAGTTATGAAGTTAATGATGATCGCAGGGTCTTTTTATTTTCCCGCGAAGAAGTAAAAAATATTGCTTCAGAGAGCGTGTGAGATTGGGCGCCATCTTGAAACGATGTGGCATTAGTTTCGCCGATGCATGCAGATACTTTGGAATGAATGTGTTTTTCGATTCGGAGCGTTATGGTGATGATACCCCGTAGTTGATGAGGATCTTTTACGTGTTGAAAGGATCATCAGTAAGAACAAAAACTTGTTGAAAAGATTTGTTTGGTCGTAAATCAGAAAAGATACCCTTTTCTACGAGTTCGTGTGTTTTGTTTTCAGACTAGTATAAAATTTTAAAAGATGCGGAGAATTCTTGCGAAGCTTCTTTCGAGTAAAGAATTATTTAAGTATTTGGCATTTGAGATTGATAACCTCATATTATGCGCTGTTTGGAAATATATATCGCTTTGATCTTCAACAGTCTTATCTACAATCAAGTTTTGAAAGTTGTATAAAAAATAAGCATTCTTATGATTTTTTTTATAATTGTGACATTATTAGGGTATGAATCATATGCCATTGTGTACTGTGTAGTCAATTGTACCATTTTAACTTCTATTAAAAAGGTATACGTAGACAAAGATAGTGATATAAATTAAGTAACAAGGCCCTTGTTACTTAATTGCTTTTTACTAGCTAATTGCTTTTAAGCTACTCGGGTACTATCACCCTTGTTACAAGGGTGATAGTACCCGAGTAGCTCATGTCATACCAAATATGCCCAGTTTACGTAACTGCTACTAGAAGTGAATGAAGTTTGGATACATATCAAGTATTGAATGAATCTTGAACTTTTGATATATATGATCGCATGGAGGTAAATATTTTCATAGACGACAAGGAAGTGTAGAAAACTTAAAACAAAATTAAACATACAAATGAAATTATTCAAAAAGCAACAATTCAAAATTCGATAAAAGGAATCACAATCTCAATAATTTCTTTAATCACAATATCAGTTTCCATTGGAATAATTGTAAAGAAAATTTAAACAACATAAAAGCAATCAAGACATAGTTGAGAAGTAAGAAGAAGCTTTTAGCTCCAAAAAACTAAAAAATTATATTTTTTATATTTTGTTTATCCCTAAAACTAATGAACCACGCTAATACAACTCAAACCCTAACCAGTTTCCTGAACATACCACCAGAAACATATAAAGTAGATCTGACCATAAAAAACTCCTCACAGAACACACAATAAATAATCGATTTATAGACAACCCATCCAGTTCTTTCTCCAGAGAGAAAGATACAGAAAATAAGCCCTCTGCGTATGAGAACCGACACAAATCTAAGTCGACAAAGACTCTGGCTTCCGAGTAACCAACCCGAGCGGCCGCAGAATCAATAGGGACCTATCACCGGCAAGGAGCCTCTGACGCCTAGTGTCAGAGTGGCGATCAAGCTGTCGCTTATCCCGTTCTTTAGGCGTATTCAATGAGACAGACGATGGAAAGGGAGGAAGGTATTTGGTGTAAGGGGTGTTTTTTGAGGGTTGGGAAAGGGTTCTTTCTTTTCAAGACAGGTAAAACTGAAGGAGAATGCTGAAATTCCGTTTGGGTGGAGGGTGTGATGGTCGGAAGAAAGATATATCCGTTTAAGCTGATGTATTGATTTATAAAAAGAGAAAGGTCGATCTTAATATCGTGAAGCTTAATCTAATACCTTTACGTCATACAAATTCAAATACAAATATTGTCGACCAGCTACAGACTCAAAAAGCCCAACAAGGCTGGTCCTTTGTTTGTGAATTCCCCAATTCTCACTCACTGTCCAATTGTATCTTAAACTCGTACACTTCCTTCGAATTAACTATATTTTCTGGAAACGCGTTCCATATGTAAATTACCCTATTAAAGTAGTAGTACTTCTATAAATCCCGATTAAAATGTGTCTTATTCAATTTGTACCCATAACCCCTTGTTCTAGTACGTGCTCGTTAAATCTGTGGGTCCGAAAGTCCTGTGGTCCGTCATGGCGCAGTTTACCACGGGTCCAGGTGTCTGGAGACTATTTCCCTCCCCTTCAGATACATGGCGAAATTGTGGAGGTGGGGATAGATAGTGTCAGCATCTATCATGAGGCAGAAGTCGGACTCCTGCCATTTATGGGCCTCACTTTCTCAAAAGCCGCACCCCCTTTGCCTTGAATCCTTATGGAGCTTGGGTAATCCAAGTGGCACACGACAACAACAACAACAACCCCTTGTTCTGCTATTCCTATTAAAGTTTAAACATTCTGTGTCCCATTCTGTCTCTTGAAAAATTTAATCAAATCCCTTCTCCTTCTTTTTCTTTTCAATGTATATGTTAAGGGCAATGTGATAAATCGGGAATTATTAATAATGCCCGAAGTGGAGGAGGGCAATGTGACAAATTCAATGGCATTTATCAATGGAATTAATCACTTTGCCCGCCTCAACTCTAGGAATTATTAATAATGCCCAATTAATATAATATTTAACTAATTAATTAACATATACACCGAATGTTACGTTTTATTTTATTTTTAATATAGTAGTTTAATACAGTGAAAAATTAAAATCCTGTATAGAGTATGTCAAAACTGCTTCCTTCAAAAATCATTCTATTGTAAAAATATAAATGTAATGGGACATTTTGTCCCTTCAACGCACAACTAAAAGCTTCATTTTATGCCTTTGATAAATACATTCCATTACTTTCAAAAGATAAATTAACTGTCGCATCTAAGTAAAATCGAAAGCATAGAAAGTAAAATATTAATAAGATGTGATAAGTCTTTCTTGTATATTCAAAACCAATTTAACTTATAATGCAAATTATTTTTCAGATCTAGTTGGAAACATAAAAAGTTAAGCATAAAATCTTATAATCTGCTCACGAGGTAATGCTTTGTTATATAAATAAAAATTATGTAACCGAAGAGTTCATTTTTCACTCACTATATTATTCACGTTATTTAAAAACATCAGTTTGGCGTTGTTTTAAAATTACTTAGCCAAATTCGTACTTTGAACTTCTTCAGAAGACACAATTTGCTTTTCCCAAACGGTTGAAAATAAAGGAAAAAAGATGAGTCGTGAAAATAATCCTTCAAATGGGTTTTTGAAGAGGGTTACTCTAAAAACAAAATGGAAATAAAAAGCACATTGCCTTTTAAACAATTACATAATCCTTACACTTCCAATTATCTCATATTTTCCGTCTCTTTTATGAGCAAAAGAATGACAATAACTCAGAAAATAATCACTTTTCAAGTGCTCTAGTAGAGAAAAAAATAAAAACGGATAATTGTCAAACCCTCGGGAAAAAATCAAACCTCATTCAATCTTAATTAACTTCCCGAGAAAGAACTCGATATTACAATCTTTAACCGCTCGCAAAACAACCCACTGGTATGTGTAACGTAAGAACAAAAGACAAGAATAACGAAGTCTTGAAAGAACAATAGAGGTTCTCCTTTGAAACTCAAGAAGTGCAATTCCATTACACTTTTGTCTAGAGGGGCGAACGTTTTAGAAAAAAAGCAAAGTACATAGAAAGAAAGAAGTAAACATTAGTGCTTTGCTTGCAGTCGATTGAGCCCTTAAAAGCAGCTGCAGTAGCAGCAGCTGCAGCCAATCTCACCCAATTCACTTCAACACATAAAACAACATTCTCATCAGGAGTTCAATGCAGCTGAACCGAGCATAGAGTTTGAAGGAATAGATAGCACATAGAATTTTTTACAATTGAAAAAACGTGGTGTCGACACGACCTGTCCTGGCTAGAACCAGTTTTTCGAAATTAACGGAAGAATTGCTTCGAGTTCATAATTTTTATGTTCCGACGATCATTCATGGACATTCAGGAGGCCTTTTTAAAAAGGTACTAGGTCAATCACTAAAATGACATTCTTCTGTAAATACAGGATTGAAATCAAATTGTTAATGCTTTACCTAGAACCTGAAGGAATCCTTTTGAGTTCAAGTATTAAGGAAGAAATTCAAATCAAGCCTTAGAATCAACCAAACCAATCTCTTCCTCATTAAGGTTTTTTTTCTAATCACATTTAAAAACTAATTTTGATCGGAATAATAAAATGTGGTTTATGCGGACGGAGTCAATATAAAAAAAATTTTATCTTGGAGATGAGATAAAAATTAACTTTTCAACCTTAACTTTAAAACGTTTAGCATTATCTCGTATCCAAAAGAACAGTCCTACGGCCACGAAGATTCGTCCTATGTTTTCAAGTGAATTAAAATACTAACAAAACTTTATACTACCTTTCATATACCAGTATTATCCCCCCGACTCTCCTAACTAAACAACCTTTCATGATCATTACTCCTCTCAATCGCATAATGAAAAATTCGACAATATAAACTTATGCTATTATTATTTTCTGCCACACAATCTTTTCTTTCATAGAAGTAAATCTACAGTATTCTGCAGTTAAAAAATTGTTTTAAGTCGATCTAATGTAGAAGCCTTTTAAGACCATTTCTTCTTTTGGAAAAGGAGATTCTATATCTATGGGACTTCACCTATTAAGGATTGTTTATCACTTCTCTCCATGTTGGCTACGCAGGCTTGTATCGGATGCATCCTCTAGCCAACCCTATCCCTCCGGTTCTGCGTCCGCTGATCTTTTCGTCCATTGTTACCGTAGGTTCTACGGTTACCGTTCATCCGGGTTGTGTTTCTGATTCCGGAGCCTCGTTAGTGCAAACAACTCTTTTCGGGAGTTGGTTTTTTCACCGAGCTTCTGGAATTTAAATCGACGCGTTTTCCTCTAAGTGGGCGGGGGAAGTGCGTTCCGGGAAGTTTCGGGAGTGGTATCCTGCTTTTCCCGGAATGAATCGATGTTGGGAGATGGCCGGCGATTGTTTTTATTGGAACGCGGGAGAGAGGATGAGAGGAGTTTTGGGATGTTTTTGTTTCCGGAGTCGTTTTTCTTTATCTAGAGATAGAGAATCGATTTTCTTGGGTAATAAGGATTCCCCCTTCTTCTCACGAATCTAAAAACATGATTGTTCATAAAACTTCGAATTTTGTGCTGTTTTTTAACAATGTAGTACATACATATAAATTAATAGTAAGGATAAAATGAACTAATGTAAAATTCATTTTGACTCGTAGCACAACTGAATAGTTATCACTGAAATGGAGCGTGGGTGTGTGTTTACGTAGAGCGTTGAAGGCTATTTTAATCAGTGGTGTTTGCTTTTTCCTTATCTTAAGGTAAACAATTAAACTTTTCCTCTTATCTCTTGTCAAAAGAAAATTTACGAAAACGATTTTAAGCTATTAGAGCAAATTTAATAGCATTTTATTTATTAAAGTTGACAAAATAATAATACATCATGGAAACAGGTTTGTCCTTAACATTTAATACTAATTAGATTCATACAAACTTCTATAGCAACGAAATTTAAATGTCATAGTTTGGTCACTGATGCGTTTACTTCTTTTATTTTACTCACGGGTCACATGATTTTTTGCGTTAGTATTTTTTATTTCATTTAAAACATATTGATTTATGTATATACGTAGATGGTCTAACTATGGTTAGAGGGAGTAAATATCTCTTCCTCTTTCGATGAACAGCCCCTCAGCTTCTTCCTTTCCCCCCTCCGAGTCTGTCAAAATCACGTGACCCGTTTCCTATCGTTGGTTAAGCAGTAGGATAACTTATCAAAACGTATTCCTTGAATTAACTCTTAATACTGGACAGTACTATAGAACACATATTTTTTTCAAATTTGACTTTGAGTTATATTTGGTGAACTCCAGGTTAGTTTCAAGGAAAAAAGGTGGTACGATATTCTAAAAAAACACTTTAAAAGGAATCTAGTTTCTGATGTTTTAAATGTTCTCTAAGTAATAATTTTAACAAGTTTTACCAATAGTAAAGTATAGGAAGTTTTCTTTTAAATTTAATTACAAATTTTGCTTTCAAATGTAATTTGAAGTAATATTTGGTGTTCTCCAAGTAGGTGAGTTTAAACTAATGTTGAACTATATATAGTTAAACTAAATGTAACGAAAATATACTGTATTTACTAAAAGAAAAAATACCTTAAATACATACAAACTAACTTTTAAAGAAAATATCAATGAACAAGTTTTCCACTAAATAAAGCCGTTTTAAAGAAAATAAACAGGATGAGTAAGATAATAATCCCAACAGAAAATCCTCCAATTTAAATCTAAAGCTTTCCATCGCATCTTCCCATACTGTGAATCACAATGAAAAAGCACTTCCAGCCCAAAATCCTCTTATACTCCCGAAAAATAACTTCTAAATAGTCGGATTCCTCCTCCCCAATACACCGTCCGTACGTTTAAAGGTAGCGATTTTTTAAGTTAACGTTAATACCCCCTTCTCCACCCAAATCCATCTATTAAAGTATCAATCTCTCTTCAGACACGAACTTCGAAAGGAAAAAAAGCGTATTCCTTTCAAATAAAACTTTTTTCTCTCCCAGTCAACCCATACCTGGCAAGCATAAAAGAGATATCCACCTTCCAGTAAACACAAACTGGAGTTTTCAGAACAAAGGCAAGATCCGGATTTTTCCCTTGAAATCCTTTTTTTCCGAGGGACTGGCTGTCAATCTGGGGTCCGGTATTTATTTTCGAAAGCCTCCCTAAATCCGGTGGATTCCGTATCTGATAGAGATTGTGAAACGCTGAAATTTCCAGTTTTCTAGCGTTGATGGATAGGACAGGTTGGAGGTAATCTTTTGAAGGGTTTTCGACAACCACCAGAGAAATGAATTTTTGATCCTGTTGCGTGTTAAGTTTTTGGGGTGTGTTGCGACAGGCTGCATGCGTTTTGCGAGGAGATGCTTAGGGAGGAGACAACGGACATGACAAGGAGTCTTTTAAAGGACTTTTCGATTTATGGTTTTCTGTTCAGGAAAACCTTTGACATCTTAGGTTTCTAAAGGTGAGTGTAAGTAAATGTTAGTTTGACTATAAAATAGTAGTAAAGACTAACTGTAAAAAGAAAAAAATACAGAATTGTTTTCTATGTTTGCAACTAAAATATCTTTTATACTTACTATACCTTGAAGGTTTAATCAACCAACCTCTAAAGGTTGAATTTCAATAAATTATTATCCTATGAAATATAGATTTCCTTACGAATTAATTATTTTTTATATCCTAAAGTAGAAATTTATGCAAAGGAAAAATTACTTTGTAAAAGTGCTTAAACTGATTGTACCAGATTTACGATTAAATGTTTCCTTATAATTCCAGTTCACATAATTAACATATTTTGATTATGTTCGATGAAAGCAAAACATAATACTTTAAAACAACGCTATGTTTTTAAATGTAAGTCTTAAATATACTCAAACTGAAAAGAAAGATAAATTTAAGTCAGTCTTTCCAACATATGTACGAAAAAAAAGTAGAAATATTTTTATCTCAACCATATTAATTTACAAAATTTCAAGTACCTAACATATTATTTAATCTTTTTACGCAACGTTCGAATTAAAAAACAACCCTCAACCATTGCATTCCTCTCTCCCCATAATCCCCATTTAAAACAAAATCCGAAGATTCCAAAACGGCAAAGTAATGAATAAGCATTTCTCTTCTCTTTAAGTAATGACTTAATTCCAAGTTCAGCCAGCCTCGATATAAGGAGCCTCTTTTTTTTTCATTATTCAAATTGAAGCTTTTCTGTTTTTGTAAGTGTGGGCAACTCCACAAAACACAACTTCCACGGAATGGGCATTTAAAGTAAATTGCTCGCTTGTTTAAAGCGAGGTCCTAAAACTACAAGCCGTTTAACAAAGTGAATTGCCTTTCTGAAGACGAGGCGTTTTTGAAGCCATAAAATAAGCGAGTTTACGAGATAGTTTTTTTTAAAAGTGCAGGGTTTACTTTAAAGCAATTCCAACCGGCTGCTTACAAGGAGATTTAATCAAGTTTATGGATTTTTTTATCGTGTTTGGGGGTTAATACTTCGTGTATTTGGGTTAATCCCTTTATTTAATTACTCATGTATAAATTTTCGTAGCTTTTTTTATTTTGGGGAGGGAGTACGATTGATTGGGTTTCATTAAGTTAAGAAAGATGAAGAAATAACTTTTTCGAACACTTATTCGTGATGTTATTTTTGTTTTGAAACTTTTGAATTTCATTAGGTGGTTTTTACAGGTTTTCCGTGTATAAGTTGAAGTTTTTCTTTACTTTATGGGAAGAAAGTGAAAAATTTCCTACCGTAATTGATAAAAGTAGTAATTGATTTTAAAATTACTCATGTTCGAAAAAATTCTTAACCAAAAATGAAAAACATTTTATTAGGATTGCAAATGTGTACATTTCATCAGGTTTTAATTACATTTCTATGTTTATGTAACGTGGTTTTTTTACTTTTCTGTACTAAACGTGAAAGTAATATTTGGCACTTTGATTAAAAGGCTTGATATAAAATTGTGTGTTAAAATATTAGTTAAAGTTTTATTAAAGACTAGCTGATTTGCCCGGCCTTGCACGGGTGGAGTGTATTTATTCCTTTTTTTAAGTTCTCCCAAGTTTATGTCCGATTTTTCGAATCACCAATCACCCCGGTGTCCCCTGTACTCTTTTCATATCCCCGTGTTCCTGGTAATATTCATATCCCTGTTTTCCCGGCACCTTTTCATATCCCGGTGTCCCCGGTACTTTTTCATATCCTGGCGTTTCCGGTACCTTTTGATATCCCGGTTTTCCCGATAATTTTTACATCCCGGTTTTCCCTGTACCTTTTTATATCCCGGCTTTCCCGATAATTTTTATATCCCGGTTTTCCCGATAATTTTCATATTCCGGTGCTCCTGGTACTTTTCCATGACCCGGTGTTCCCGGTACTTTTTCTTTCAGTCCCAGTTTTAATCCCAGTTTTCCCGATAATTTTTGTATCGTGGCGGTGTTCCCAATAATTTTCATATCCTGGTGTTCCCAAAAATTTTCATCCCCATATTCCCGGTGCCTTTTTTTCATCCCAGTTCCAAATGTGATAACTCATTCCATCCCGATTTTTTGCCTATTAAACGTTTATCCTTTCTATGTGATAAAAACAATCAAATTGAAATCATCTCAGTCATTTGAAATCTAGTGTTTAAAGTCTTAAACATAATTTTTATGAAGTATTCCCGCTGCCCTTTCAAAATTCCTCAAAAATTCAATTTCAAAATAAAATAAATTTCAAAACTCCCTCGATAAAAAGATATCTAGTAAAAAACTACTAAAATCCTGCCTTCTTCTTAAAATAAGCAACTTCTTTAAAAGCTACTTAAAAAGTGGTAAAAACAGATTGCTAGTTAAAAAAATCTAGTGATTATAGTCTAGTAAACCATGCTATGTGAGACACTGAAATTTTAGCTTAGTCCAGTAACTTTGTCGCCTGAAAGCATGGGGTCGTATGCGTCAAATCCGGTAGTTCTGATTTTTTGCAGACTTGTTTATGATGTTGGCCTAATGAATAATCCAAGTTTTAGACCTCGAGCGCCGAACGCAACTTTGTCAAAAATCGAAAAAAACGCCGAAAAATCGAGTTTTTTTCAAATTTTTGTAATTATAACCCTAAAGAACTAGTTTTTGAAAAAAATTTCTTATTACAAAGTTGAAGAAAACAAAATTTCCTACAAAATGCACTATTCAACTTTGATTTTCTGAAGAGTGGTTTTGAAGCTAGGGCGCGCTGAAAAACATCGATTTTTTTGCCTTTCCGCAAAAAAAGGAAAACGCGCACTTCTACCCTCTACAAAATGAAAACTATTCATGTTATCAACAAAAATTTTATACCACGTGAAAGAGCATTTAATTTTATATTAATAACGTGCTTTACATTGTTATTTTTTTAGAAGGGGGGAGGGAGGGAAGCAAAGATCGATAATAAAACTCTCGCTCCTCGCAGACCAAACGGACTTCCACGGTTGTTAATCTGCAATCTGCGCTTTATTTCCAGTATATTACCAATAAAATGGTTTGTTTTGGATTCATTGATGACTAAGCATGCTTAAAATAATAAATTTTTAATTTTATTTATGAAATATTGGGTGTTTTAGGCGGAATTTCGATCAATATTTTAAATTCATATTTTAAATTATGAGGGTGTTTTAAGGAACGATTTTATATGTTTTTTGCATCGCTTAATCCGAATTTTAAGTTTATTTTCATTTTCAAAGTCATCTTCACATCAAAAATTGCAAAAAATCTCAAATTTTTGCTCTTTTGTTAGGTTTTTCATCGATTTTTGAAAAAAATATTCATTTTATGAAACATACCATGCAACCAAATTAAAGTACGTAAAATTTCCTATCAGATGCACTGGTTTATTTTTATCTTGCAATGAGCGGTGTACGTATTATAGCGTTTTGAATGGTAGCTATTTTTTTGTTTTTCTACAAAAAAGTGGTGAACCCTCGATTTACCCCACTACAGCTCTACATAAATACAAGTAACCGACAAATAGTTTATACCACATGAAATTACATTTAATTTCCTACAAAATGCACTATTTAACTTTGATTTTATGATGAAAGGTACTGATGCTAGAGCTCGCTAAATTATTGCTGTTTCCTGACTTCACACAAAAACAGGAAACTTGCTTTTTTCAAAACGCTATAAAAACGTACACCGCTCATCGCAAGATAAAAATAAACCAGTGCATCTGATAGGAAACTTTACGTACTTTAATTTGGTTGCATGGTATGTTTCATAAAATGAATATTTTTTTCGAAAATCGATGAAAAACCTAACAAAAGAGCAAAAATTTGAGATTTTTTGCAATTTTCGATGGGAAGATGACTTTGAAAATGAAAATAAACTTAAAATTCGGATTAAGCGATGCAAAAAACATATAAAATCGTTCTTTAAAACACCCTAATAATTTAAAATATGAATTTAAAATATTGATCGAAATTCCGCCTAAAACACCCAATATTTCATAAATAAAATTAAAAATTTATTATTTTAAGCATGCTTAGTCATCAATGAATCCAAAACAAACCATTTGATTGGTAATATACCGGAAATAAAGCGCAGATTGCAGTTTAACAACCGCGGAAGTCCGTTTGGTCTGCGAGGCGCAAGAGTTTTATTATCGATCTTTGCTTCCCTCTCTCCCCCCTTCTAAAAAATAACAATGTAAAGCACGTTATTTATAAAAAATTAAATGCTCTTTCACGTGGCATAAATTTTTTGTTGATAACATGAATAGTTTTCATTTTGTAGAGGGTAGAAGTGCGCGTTTTCCTTTTTTTTGCGGAAAGGCAAAAAAATCGATGTTTTTCAGCGCGCTCTAGCTTCAAAACCACTCTTCAGAAAATCAAAGTTGAATAGTGCATTTTGTAGGAAATTTTGTTTTCTTTAACTTTGTAAAAAGAAATTTTTTTCAAAAACTAGTTTTTTAGGGTTATAATTACAAAAATTTAAAAAAAACTCGATTTTCGGCGGTTTTTTCGATTTTTGACAAAGTGGCGTTCGGCGCTCGAGGTCTAAAACTTGGATTATTCATTAAGCCAACATCATAAACAAGTCTGCGAAAAATCAGAACTACCGGATTTGACGCATGCGGTGATGTATAAAGTTACTGGACTATCTGTTTTCATGGAAACTTTTCAATTTTTGATCCATAAATTTAAGAAAATTAAAATCTTAAAGAAAGTAATTAATTATTTTAATATATTTCGGTTTTCTGATAGCTGTTATAATATTTAAATACAGATATTCACACTGTATTTCTTAAATTTAATTGTAAATTATAAAAGGTTTTGAAGTAATATTTATTCAAGTGAGGCAAGACGACGCCTCAAGATAGAGAAGTAAACACTGCATTTTATTCATTTCAACAATGTATATCATGTTATTTCAATGGGTAAAACGGAGTCGAAAAAGCGCCGAAAAACAGGGAAGGAGTCGTTCGATTTTAAAATCGTTTCTTAGTGCGCGTCTAATGGCTGAGAGGAAGGTCTCTGTCAAATTTCAAGCCTATCGGTCCGGCAGTTTTGGTGATTTCGTGATGAGTGTGTGTCAGTGAATGAATGAATGGTATTTGGATCGGTCTACTACTCTTCGGCGCGGCCGTTTGGGCGCGGCCGATTCGGCGCTGGCCGTTTCGGCTTCAGAAATAAAATGAAAGTAAATAGAACTCTTTCATAATCCTTCTAAAAATTAGAAGAAAAAAATTTTGTCTCGCGCCGAAACGGGCCGGCACCCAAACGGCCCGCGCCGAAACGGCCAGCTCCCAAACGGCCTCGCCGAATCGTCCCATTCCGTATTTGGATTATATAGATACTAGCTGTTATACCCAGCCTTGCACGGGTGGGGTGTATAAATTTATTTTTTAAAGTTTTCTTAAAATACATTTATAATTTTGTAAATTAGCAATATTACAAATCATCCCGGTATCCCAGGCGCCTCTTTCCTATCCCGGTGTTCCCGGCAATTTTCTAATCCCGGTGCTCTCGGTAATTTTTCCTGTCCCGGTAATTTTTCTAATCCCGGCGTTCCCGGTAATTTTCCTATCTCGGTGTTTCCAGTTATTTTTATATTCCGGTATTCCCGGTGTCTTTATGGTGAATATCCTATCCCGTTGTTCACGTTAATTTTTATAACCTGGAAAATTTTCCTATCCCGATGTTCCCGCTAATTTTCCAATCCCGGTGTTCTTGTCACTTTTTCCAATCCCGATGTTCCTGATAGTGTTAAATATCTTGGTGCCTTCATAAAATAAAAAATTTGAAACTATAATAAAAAGTCTAGTAAATGAAAAAGTCTAGTGATCTGTCTCATTTGAAACAATGTTTTATTTTTAACTCGTTTTCCATGAAAAAAATTGTATTTTTCAGTAAATATATTTATTTCAAAGGAGAAAAAATCTTTAACTGGAGGAAATGTCCACGCCTTCAGTGTAGTCTAAAAGGAGATGCGGAACACACTTACAAACACACACAGCCACAAACGTTTTTATTTATATTCACGAAATTCCTAAATAAACAAACAACCAACGGAAGTGACGTCACCAGGTAACTCAATCTTCCGGTTTGTCTGATATTTACATTGAACAACATTACACTACGGCGCGTTTGGTTTTTTATAATTTTTCTTTTCTTATTTTAAAGCGTAATTTAAAGGAGAAACTCAAAATATGAGTTACCCGATCCATTGGACGAAAATCTCAGCTAATACAATCAACGCCATTGCAACAGATCGTAGATACATCAGGATTAATTGGGTTCGATGGGTCCGATATTATTGAAATTCATTTTTTGGTTTGTTTTAAAATTTATGAATACAATCACCCACTTATTTAAAAAAAATACGCATAAAAATATTTAAAAAGATAATTAAAGTGACAGACGATTTTAAGAATACTATTTCTGAATCTCAAATAAAAATAAACAAGCTGACTGGAATGTAGTAGGATCATTAAAGGTAAATGCACTAAAATTTTGAATAAATCCATAATTAAATTAAATTAATTAGTTCTTAGATTTTAGCCCGTTGCTTTCCATATTTTTATGTACTTAATATTTTTAAGACAATAAAAATTCAGTTTCTAAATAAATAAACTGCTTTGATACAATGGATATTCAAGTTTGACATAGCAGAACAGCGATATTAATTTTATCACAACAAGAATGTTCTGAAAAGTTTTCATGATTGAATATTTGCTCAATATTTTGTTTTCTTTGTATCAGCAGCTGTTTTAATTACATTTAAACAAGTTAGTAATTAAAATCAATAAGAGGAGAGATTGAAGCACATCGTTGTAGACCTCAAGGTTCATATTTTTGATCGGTTATTATTGAGTTAAAATTATTTTTCTAATTCAAAACACTTGATAACCTATAAACATGTTCGTAATTGGGTCATTCCACGTCAAATCAACCAAAATTAGTACACTTTTGGACCTTTAGGTCTTAGATTTTAATAATTTTTTGTGTGCTTATTGTACCCATCCGTAGGAGTATAATGAGACCAATTTCAGATTTTTGGGGCCGGTAGTTTTTGAGAAATCCACTTTTAAAGAGTCAAAAATCGAGCGATTTTGAAAAAACATGACATTTTCAAACAGCTGATGCTCAAAACCTATTACACCTAAAATCATGAACAAGGTGTCATTCTCTTTAGTTTTAAAGAAGCTTTAAAATAGTATAAAACATAAAAATGTGATGTTAAAATTTTTATTTTTTATTTAAATCTAAAAAATAAAATTTTCCGTAGAAAAAATACATCCCCCTTCGATTTTTTTGAAAAAACTATATGTTATGGAGAATCTATCCAACTACATCTGTGCAAAATTTCAGAGTGGGACCGCCATGGGTTCAATAGAAAAAAATTATTTTGTAATCACAAAATTTGAAAAAAAATCGTTTTTTGTGTTCAAACTCTATAAAAAATCGAAATTATTCTTTAATAATATTCAGCATTCAGCTAATTGGTTGAGACACTTAAAAACTGCTAATGTATTTTATATTTTTTTAATTTTTAAAAAAATTTTAATAAAAAATTTTTTTTGAAAAATTTTTTAAAAGAAAATTTAAAGCTTTCTAACATTTAACTTAGCAATAGATAAACATTTCTACCAAATTTCAAGTTGAAAATAAAATTTAATCATGTAGAAAAAATAAAAATCTTTGAAATTTAGGCAAGTCCCTAAATTTTCCTATATAATTCATAGAAATATGTTTATATTTATTTTTTTATGTTCTAAAACTTTAAATTTACTTTAATTTGACTTGTTAAAAGTAAAAACAATTAGATATAAACATATTTCTACGGAATATTCAGGTGAAATGCATGCTCATTGAATTAACTTTAAGTTGGGATCTAGCCCTAAAAGATTTTGTACTGAAACTGTTAATGGTCGTATTTTCTGAAATTTATAAGACATTTTTTTCATGTTTTAAGTCATATGAACACCCTCAAGCGTTTTTATGAATTTTCCATGAGTGAATCGCTCTTGGAGTATAATTTTAGGGAAGGTATAGGAACTTGCCTAAATTTCAAAGACTTTTTATGTTTTTCTACTTGATTAAATTTTATTTCCAACTTGAAATTTGGTAGAAATAATTATTTTAAGAGTTATAAAGCTTTAAACTTTCTTTAAAGTTTATTTTTCAAAAAAAATTTAAAAAAAATTTTTTTTTCTCAAAAAATATTTTTCTTAAAATTTTTTTAAAAATAAAATACATTAGCAGTTTTTAAGTGTCTCAACCAGTTAGCTGAATATTATTACAGAATAATTTCAATTTTTTATAGAGTTTCAACACGAAAAATTATTTTTTCAAATTTTACGATTACAAAATAATTTTTTTCTATTGAACCCATGGCGGTCCCATTCTGAAATTTTGCACAGATGAAGTTGGATAGATTCTCTATAACATATATTTTTTTCAAAAAAATCGAAGGGGGATGTATTTTTGCTACGGAAAATTTTATTTTTTAGATTTAAATAAAAAATAAAAATTTTAACATCACATTTTTATGTTTTATGCTATTTTAAAGCTTCTTTAAAACTAAAGAGAATGACACCTTGTTCATGATTTTAGGTCTAATAGGTTTTGAGCATCAGCTGTTTGAAAATGTCATGTTTTTTCAAAATCGCTCGATTTTTGACTCTATAAAAGTGGATTTCTCAAAAACTACCGGCCCCAAAAATCTGAAATTGGTCTTGTTATACTCCTACGGAGGAGTACAACAAGCACACAAAAAATTTCGAGAATCTAAGACCCAAAGGTCCGGACCATTGGTTGATTTGACATGGAATGACCCAATTGTGTCCAGTATAAACTGTTTTAAAAGTTTCTTTGGCTCTTATTTTAATAAAAATCACCAAAAATAAGCATTTTCCCATGCTGTGAATAGGAATAGGAAATGTGTGGTAAATCAATCCCATTCACAGATAACTTATCAAGATATCTCTTTTTACAATTTTCAGATAATGATCGGAAGTATGGAGAACTCATATTTTGAGTTTCTCCTTTAAATTACGCTTTAAAATAAGAAAAGAAAAATTATAAAAAACTAAACGTGCCGCAGTGTAATGTTGTTCAATGTAAATATCAGACAAACCGGAAGATTGAGTTACCTGGTGACGTCACTTCCGTTGGTTGTTTGTTTATTTAGGAATTTCGTGAATAGAGATTAATAAAATTGCCTAGTAACTACAACACTGGTACTGCTAAAGTTTCCTATTATTGGCTTGCATGACTGGTAAAACAGGTTTTCAAACACGGAAAAATAAGTGAAAAAAAGAAGGAAAAATGGAAAAAAAGAATGAAGGACTGATTTTCTCTTTACAAATTATAGCCTATGTCCTATTCTGATGTACAAGCTACATTATTGTAAAATTTCATTAAAATCCATTCAGTAGTTTTTGCGTGAAAGAGTAACAAACATACAGACAAACATTCACAATTATAATAGTAGTACTAGCTGTTTTACCCGGCCTTGCACGGGTGCGGTGCATAAATTTATTTTTTTAAAGTTTTCTTAAAATACATTTATAATTTTGTAAATTAGCAATATTACAAATCATCCCGGTATCCCAGGCGCCTCCTTCCTATCCCGGTGTCCCTGGTAATTTTCTAATCCCGGTGTTCTAATGTAATGTGACACTTGTTTCTCTAATTTGTACTAATTTCAATACTAAAGCATCAACATGGAACAGCATTGAAATTTTCCAATCTGAGAAAGCAATTTACACAATATCCAACGGGTGCATCGGCTTTTTTTGCTCTTCAGTGTATATAACTTCTAATTTAATAACTCACATATTATAAAATTCAAAGTGTCAGCAATAGGGTGTATCGAAAAAAACTTTTTTTCGATTTTGATGACGTAATAGCGCGGAAAAGTTGTCTAAGGTGCCAGAGAGTACCTGTGATTTTTTTCAGAATTTTTGGATAATTTCTTAATGTGCCACATTGGCCCTGAAGTTCCCCATGTTAATCCAATGGGGCGCGCCGCCAAAAAGGCCGAAAATCGGTTTTTCGCCCCTCATTTCTACCCTAATCACACGAGGAATGTCTCGTCTCGAGTTATGGACTCTATATGATGTATGCTATCCGACAAAACTTGAATAATAGCCTAAATATCTATATTACGTTTTTTTGTATGCTCAAATTTCGTCGAAAATTGCGTATTTCCTCGTTCAAATCAGAGCCCACAATCAACATAATATAGAGGTTTAAGTTATTATTCAAGTTTTTTCGGGTAGCATACATCATATAGAGTCCATAACTCGAGACGAGACATTCGTCGTGTGATTAGGGTAGAAATGAGGGGCGAAAAACCGATTTTCGGCCTTTTTGGCGGCGCGCCCCATTGGATTAACATGGGGAACTTCAGGGTCAATGTGGCACATTAAGAAATTATCCAAAAATTCTGAAAAAATTCACAGGTACTCTCTGGCACCTTAGACAACTTTTCCGCGCTATTACGTCATCAAAATCGAAAAAAAGTTTTTTTCGATACACCCTAGTCAGCAACAATTCAATGATTTAAAGAGTTTAATAAGATAATAAATAAACATAAGGGAACAACGCATGACTATGGTGAGAAAACCTCCGCAACCGACCACCATTTCCCCAAAAATGTCCCAACATCGACTGGTACCAAACCACTCTCCTTCTACCCAACCCCCTAACGAAAAACAAACCTACCCCTACCTAAAACAAAAACATCATCAACACCAAACAACGAAAGGGGGGAAAAAGAAAGCTTTACTAACACAATCATTTTTCCTGCTTTTCCATTACTCTTTCTCCCACGGAACACTCCGCCATTAACTACGTGACTTATATCCTCAGTCGTTTGGACCCCGTAGTAGATGAAGACGAATTGAAGCGTGTTACACCTCCCAAAGTATAATCCATGAAGATTAGCCAGGGCTCCGAACGCGTCTATTTAATAGAAGGGCTTTTTAAGCCGTCCCTGTAAATCCAGAATTACACTGGTTTTGGAGGAAATGGGGTTTGAGGGGGATAACCTTAAGGAAATGATTTCGCGCTATCTTCTCTCTCTCACTCTCTCTCTTTCTTTGGAAAGAACCTTTTTCTTTGTTTCTGTTCTTTTTAAATAGTTGGGAGAGTTCTTTTTCTCTTTTTTTTGCATAATTTAGGGAGGAGTGTGTAATTCGGGGGATTTTGGGGAGGAGAGGAGAGTTTGGTCAATTGTTTTAGTCGCGAGAGACTTGTTTTCTAACTTTTAGGCTTAAGAAAAACAGTTTTTGACTTCTTTCGAGAGGAAAAGCTTTGTTTGAATTCCAAACATTAAATAGTCATAAGGGGCTATTCACAAATTACGTCATGTTTTTAGCAAAATGGAGATGGTCTTGCGTTTATATTGTTACAAGAGTGGAGAAGAAGTTCAAAAATCGTGACATCCTAATTTTAAAACTGATTTCCAGTGCAGTTGGATGTTTTTCCACATCTATTATTGTTTTTCCATTGCTAAATTATAAATGTCAGGTTATACTAGAAATAAAAGGTGCCTGACATGTTGAGTCGAATAGATATAAAATTTGGTATTTCCATAATTTTTAATAGTCCCTAAGGAATTACTTGTTTCGTATTGATTACAAGTTACAAATCATTATGATACTTTTGCCGACTATATGTTAGTCGCTTGCGCTTCGTCTTCTTCTTCCTGTTTCTCGTATTGATTAAATACACTTTAAAAGTTATTAAACCAGAAATAACTTCTTTATTGACAATTATGCTGACAGTTATATGCCAGTATAATTTTCTTTTTCTATGGGAAGTTGTTTTTTGTTACTAGATTTGTTAATTTAATTTTTTATTCCTTATATTATACTAATTAATTGTAACTTTAAGCCATTTTGTGCATAACCCAATTTAAAAACAAACAATCTCAGACAACCTACCTTTACAATTTTCCTAACAAAATCATTTTGGTTAACTTCATTGAAATTAATTAACGTTTAAATAATAGAGTAATTTTTTAGGTGATGTAACAAAACCCTTAAACATATTATCATCAAGTTAATCGTATTAAAATTTTGTCAAAGATCTCAAGTAGCCTAAGAAACACTAAAACTCTAAAACTTATTCAGAATATTTACAGAAAATGTTATAAACATAATATTTACTCTTAAAAGTGCAGTCAAGCAGAAATATATTCTTAGTTGCCATTTTTAAGAAATGTTTTAAGAAACCATCCTATTTCACTTCATTTATAAAAATTGGAATAGTTAATGAACCCAAGTTAGTTTTGAATAATTAACTTAAAATTATTTACATTGTTATCTTTCTACAATATAAGTTAGAAAACTTTATCAGGAGTGCACTTGGGAAACTCTAAGGCTAAGGTAAAAATGGATGTCTTTACACACTAAAAACAATCACCATTTCATTCATTCCCCCAACTCCCCTTAAAACTGTTTTTCCTCCAACAAGAAAAACTTCTTAATTCCCAGCAAGAGAAAAAAGCCTTTGCGCCATGTTTTCGTCTTATAACATCTCTTTAAACTCCACATTGTTATGGAAAAGTATCTTTTTACGTCAAAACTGAATCCCCAGTGTCTAGCAGCCCAAAAAATATTTACGACCCTATGTTACGCAAAAGGACAAGAGAAAAAAACACATCGGGTCTCCTCTGAAAAGATTTTTCCACCCAGAGGCATTCCGACATTCTTTCCTGCGAATTCAGCAAAGGCTTCGGGATATAAACTTGTTTTGCTGCTGGTTCTATAGAAACACACTGGGAAAGACAGCTATTGCGGGACTTTCGGGCATCGTCTACGGTGCAGATGCGCTATATATTCACTTGAATGGAAGTGCGGATGAATGAGGGGGAATTACTTTTAGCTGTAAGAGAGCAGTGGAAGAGAGGAATCGCATTCCTCGGGAAGATTGCTCTGCAAGTAATTTCGCAAGCAAAATAGGTGCTTCCTTTTGTTCTTCCATTGTTGGGCGGTTTCGAATGGATGGCTAATTTAATGTATTCTGATGATGAAATGTTTATGCAGTAGGTTATGGAATAGAGTATGCGATGGAAATGCGATTTCTCTCTGTATGTGATTTTGATGTAAATCTCAAAGTTCAGCAATGCGTGAGAGTGCAATGCAAACAGTGGGGATATGGAGAATCGTTGTTATTAATGTTATTAAAATTTAAAATTGAGCTTTTAAATTTCGCCAGATGATTATCAACCTTTGATATAGATTTTTAAAAGTATAGAAAGAATTTAAATGCTTGAAAAGATTTTAAAGATGAGTGTTCGTAACAACTCCCGCTTTCATTTATTTCGCTTTGTGTACTACTGCCATAAAATTCCAGGTGACGACTCATATATTTGGTCAAATATTTTTTAAGTTAAGCTTATTCTAGAACAAAACATTTGGAGCTTTTTATTGGAACAAAAAGTTGAAGCTTCAATTATTTGAAGATATAGTAGAAACTTCTATAAAAACCAGTTGTCTCATCTTTTGAACGAGTTATCTTTGGAGAAAGTTCTTATTGAAGCCAAGTTCGCAATATTGTAGAGCCGATCTGTTGTTTTAAAAACAAATCTCAAATATTCAATGGTAATAAATTAAGCGAACTCTTTCGAAATGTGATAGTACAGTTGGTTTTTATAAGAGCTTCTATACTGTAGAGAAAAAAACAAAAAAAACGTTTCATACTTTAGAGACATCAATACGAGAACAAAAATAATCCCTCTGCAATATAAAAGTATTTACTTTTTCAATCCAACCGAAAACCTATAAATTCCGAGAACTTTCTTCTTAACTATCACATCCCCAAATCAATAACACACGGACAGAAAAACTCACCAGAAGAAGAAGAAACCCACACTTTACAATAACATCCTCATGAAAAAAAGCCTTCTAGAAACGTCAGCAAAACCGGCCTGAAACGAAGACGAATGGCAGACTCGCGGTAATTTCGTCCAATAGCCCTCTCAGTAATTGCCCATTTGTTAGACGTAATCCCCCATTTAAAATTACACCTTGTCTAGCCCCGTGAACGACAGTGACCATAAAGAGTATCCACCCGTTAACGGCTCGTTTAATTACTTCCAATGGAAGAATTAAGGCGCTTAAGACCGCACATTTCCGTTTGGGAAACATTTAAATTTCATTTTGATGAGGAAGGAATAGTCGGTGGAAAGAAAGAGGTTTAGTTAAGGGAGTTTATGTGTTTTGTAATGGTATGGTAGGAGAGTTTAACTATATAAGTAAAAAGGTGGCGTTGAGACATTAAAGGTTAAGGCACATTAATGTTATTTTAAGGTGCTAAGCATAATAAAGCTTTCCGACCAATTTGGAACTTGCTATGGATGAACCTTCACACCAGTATTCGGCAATAGCATTTCATTTAATTCAAATTAATAATAAAGTCGCAGTGGGACTGTGATCTAAGGGGAAATAAACCCCCCTTGTACAGATTTAAATTCTCATAAAGTAACAAAAATGAAATAATATTTTGCTGAACTTTGAACAAACAATAAAAAATGAAGACGTTAACTTTTAGGTATACCGAACACTGTTTGACCATAACTATGCTCTATTAATTTAGAATTGGCGCTTGAGAAATAGTGCTTTCCCCCACGCTAGAAGCGCAACCATAGTTACGCTCTTCGAGCAGCCAATAGTAAACCTTCTTCGTAACTTTGACGAGGAATGTTGCTGTGGTTACTGATCGGTGGTGGGGGAAGGAAATATTTTCAAGCGCCAGTTCAAAGTGAACAGAGTATAGAGCTACCATAGTCATTTTATAAATTTCAAGATCAATAAAAAAGGTAAGCCCAAAATTCTTAAATTACATTTGCCTTTAAATCATTACATTGCATGAATCCATACACCCTTGCATTGCAAGACTCCCTAGCAGTTTATTTTGAGTGCATGATAAAGTTTAAAAATGCAGACAACTAATATTTCAGAATATCATTGGGTTTATTTTCTTTATACCCTACTTTACATTAACTAAAACTACCTTAAAAATTAAAGAAACTATTTTATACAAAACCAATACTTGGGCTTCTTGTATAAAACCTTCCCTTGCAACTACTCGGTACATTCACGCTTTATTAGGTATTCACAAATCAACGTCCAATCCATTGCAATCAGGATTTAACACCCGATTTAATTAAATGGCATTATATTATCAAATTAATCCCCCAAAATAATTCCAGATTAATAGTCTATCCTTCGCACCAACCCCCCCATCAACTCCCTTCAAAAGACCACTGACCATATAACACACCCCATTCCTTACTACCAACCCCTTTTCAGTCACGACCCCACTAATATCCCCCAATGCACATTGACCGAAAAATGTCTGAACGATTTCCTCAATCTGTATCCGAGGAGGCATTTAACGGGAAATTTCAGGTTCACAACAACAGGGATCGAACAAGGGGGTGCTAATGGCCCACATTAAGGAGATCGTCTGCCTAATTCCGTTCCAGCCGATAGGGTCAGAGGGAATGGGCGGCAATTAGGGGTGCTCCGTCCCTTTGTTCGGGGGTATTGAGATGCTGAGGATTCCATGAGCTCTCCGGGATTAGGGATTCTGATCCGGGAGAGGATGGCATTATTGGGTTTGACACGTTTTGGTTGAGAGGGTGACATTGGCGTTGATTGTTTTATTGGAGAAGGGGTCCTTGAGGGTCATTTTCGAGGTTGGTGGGGAATGGAATGTCTTGTGTCCTGAGGATCGATCGGGATCGGACGAATTCCTTTAAACGCATAAGGTATAATAATATTCGAGATAAAGAGAGAATAGTTAAGTGAGACAGTGACATACATAGTCATAGACAGTCATAGACAGTGAGAGAAAACGCATTTAAATTAGTTGATTTCTTTGAATATGATCTGTTTAAAAATTATTAAAACGCAGTTCTATTGTAGTTGTTAAACACAACTCTTTAAACAGAAAATGTTATGCATCACGATTTAATTTAAGGATCTAGTACTTATATTTAATTACTAAGACATTTTGTAATTCGAAATATCATTTCCTTCCTATATAATGCATCCTATCAAATTACATAATTTCTTTTTCAAATAAAGAATTATAAATTTTTTTAATGCTGAAAGATATTTACAAAATTAAATTATAAGATCTGATTAAGTTTCATAAACTTGGATGTCCTTTAAATCCTTTTTTATTTTTATTACCTTACTAGCGCTAAAGCGCTAGACCCGGCTTTGCCCGGGCGCAGTAGCGCTGACGCGCTAGACCCGTGCTTCGCCCGGGTTTCAGTTTGTTTATAAATATCAGCTGGTGCGTTACAGATGGGCTTCGCCAGTCCAAATGTGGAAATGGTTAAATAAAGGGGCAATTTTATGTTTATGCTACAACAATGGATGTCAAACTACAACAATGGATTTCAATCTACAACAATCGATAATATGCCTACAACATTTAAAGTTACATCTTCTCTTATGATATTTACAACAATGGGGGGTTTCCATGAAGTTAAGCATGAAATATGGGTTTTTAAGCATAAAATTGGCCAAAAAAGTTGTTGGAACGCTTCGGTTTTAAATTATTTTTATTCAGAAACCTTCCCTGGAGCGAGTAGATCAACGTGGTATAGTTTAATAGTTAATGTAGGTTTGAAAAGTTAAAAACTATAAAGGACATACATACATACAGACAGACATACAGACACACATTCATCTATATATATAAAACTAGCGCTGACGCGCTAGACCCGGGCTTCGCCCGGGTTTCCGTTTTTTAATAAATGTTATCAGGTGGGCGTTACAGATGGGCTTCGCCAGTCCATTTTTAAAGAAAATTATTCAGGTGTGTTACAGAGGGGCTTCGCCAGTCCATTAAAAAAACTATTCTGGTGTGTTACAGATGGGCTTCGCCAGTCCAAATGGGGAAATAGTTAAATAAAGGATCTATTTTAATGTTTATGTTACAACAATGGATTTTAAACTTCAACAATCGGTTTCAATCTGCAACAATCGAGAATATGCCTGCAACAATTAAAGTTACATCTTCTTTACAACAATGTGGTTTTGCCCTGAAGTTAGGCACGAAAAATGGGTTTTTGAGCATAAAATTGACCAAAAAAGTTATTAGGATGCATCGATTTTAAATTATTATTCTTCAGAAACCTTCCTTGGAGGGAGTAGATCAACGTGGTATAGTTTAATAGTTAATGTAGGTTCGAAAAGTTTAAAACTATAAAGGACATACATACAAACATACATACAAACATACAGACAGACATTGATTTTTATATATATAGAAAATGAATGTCTGTCTGTATATATATGATGTCTGTTTTATATATATAGATGAATATGTGTATGTGTTTAAAATTAAGCATGCTTAATGGTGGATGATGACACCATAGGAACTTAATGATACCAAAGGAGGGTATAATAACTGTATCTCACAAAAGATCTGTCATTTACTTAACAACACGGTAACAATATGCACAAAAATGAGATAATCTTTCAAATGAATATCCTCATGAAACTATCAATTGCCAACTCCAGTTCCTTTTTTATTAATCGTCAACAGTCACTGCAGTTAGTCAAACTACAACCATCTTGCATTAATTAAACCGTGCAAATCGCTTAGGATGCAATTACTAAAATCACCTCCCATTACCACTAAGAAAAAAAAAAGAAATAATTTTAAATAACATGTCTCAACGTTTCTGCAGAATTCACCCAAAACTTCTTTTTCTCCACAATTCTATTCTCAAAATTGTCGTCGGCAGGAATTTCAGCAATGGCGGCCGTTAATCGCGCTAACTAGATTTTTATTCGTTGCCGAATCTGTTCTAATTCCATTGTTGCGCGTGAAGGGGGAGGCTGAAAAATAATTGCTGGGACGATTTGGAATTTAATTGTGAGCCCCGGAGTTTCCTGGAGGAGGAATTAGGAACTGCCTTCATTTTTGAGTTCTGCTCCTGTGCGCGTATGGTTTAATTAGAAGTAGGGCATTCTTGATTAGAGAGGATGCTTATGAATGTGCGAGTTCGTTTAGGGGAAGTTTGAATGAACTGACATTTATTTTTGGGGAGTATTTTGAAGTTCAAGGAAATATTTGGAGTGTTGTTTTGATTTGGTAATATGTGACACATTAAGGATAAAGTTTTGATGATAGAATACATAGCGTTCGTGCTTTAAAAAAAGGCTTCCATCAACATTAAAAAAACTATGCAATTTTCCCTACATTTGTTTCTACAGAAACAGGACTTTCGTATTAACCTAAAACTTACGGCTGTATTTACCAATAACTTGACTTCAGGTTAACCAGCAATCAAAGTTTTCCGCTAACTCTGAGTGTTTTAAATTTTATTAAGGTTTGATTATATATATGTTACGGGCAAAGTGATTAATTGGGCATTATTAATAATGCCCAGAGTGGAGGTGGGCAAACATATAAGTTTCATTGATAAATGCTATTGAATTTATCACATTTCCCTCTCCACTTCGGGCATTATTAATAATGCCCGATTTATCACATTATCCGTAACATATATATATATATATATATATATATATATATATATATATATATATATATATATATATATATATATATATATATATATATATATATATAGGTAAATATTAGATCGAGATAGTGGTGAATATGGCTGTTAGATGTTTTGATTCCAAGTTAATCTTAGGTCAGGTTAGTGGTGAATAAGGCCGTACGTTGATACGGTAAAATGACTGCCGTGCTTTAGGATATAAGATAGCATAGAGATAATATCTTCTGCAAGTTGATTAATTATCTAAATTTTAATAGAACAAATACATTTTCTTCATTGTCTTGCAACAATCTAAAGAATGAAGCAGCTAAGATGCCGAGGAAAATAAAGAAAACGGAATTTTGACTTCGCTTAAAATGGCGTTTTGGATCTTAAAGGAAATGGTGACTAGTAAATGAAAGGTTCTTAAAAGGTTTAATTTTTATCATGTCTGTTTGTGTAAAGTTTTTAGCAGCTGCAAGTTTGCGAGATGTGTTTTGATTTTCAACATGATGTTTTGGAAAAAGAAAAATATTTTATTATTGAAAGCATATTTTTAGTAACAGCAAACTGTTTTGAAAATAGCAAAATAAAATTTTACATTGCTTAGGGGATATTATAAGTCTCTCCACAAAACAAATTTTCAGCATTTTTCGATTCTCAGAATTAATTTTCAAAAATGGGAGTACTGAAAATAGAGTTTTATACCGAGATAGGAAGAAGTATATTCAACTAAAAAGAAACATGCTCATAAGTTGTGATACATATTTTTTACTCTCTGAAACACACGAGAAAATTATAATGAACGAAAGCATAAATCAAAACATGACAATAAGTTTTACTTACTGCATTACAGCATGCAAATGTTTTTAATACATTGGATGGGAGAATCGGAGAAATATTTAAAAATACGTAACAATAAATCAAATTCTCTAACAAACATGATCATTAGTAAAGAATTCTCGGAAAGTAGTTTATCATTAGTATATTTTTCTGTATTTTCCAGTCTATGGTAGGATTTAAAAATAAAAACTTTGTTTAGTAGCAACAATTTAACCAAGAATTACAAAATCAGAGAAAAAGAAGGAAATCGTAATCATCAGTTGATTATATAACATTGTTATTTTAATTTATTTAAACTATAAAGTTTTACCACTATTTTTAAAATTCATTTTTTATGTTATTGAATTTATTTAAGTAATATTTAAAGGAAAGGGTTAATAAATATCCTCTATTCATTGAATAAACTTCAAGCTTTGATTTAACATTGTTACAAATAGTAAAATAAATCACTTCGCCTATAAGTGAAACAGAACTGTTTTTCAATAGCACCAAAGAAACTCAACATGTTCCCAAAACATCTATTCTTCCAATTCTCACAAGATCATCTCCAACTTTCACATTTATACATATATACCCTCCCAAAACACACATTCAATCGGCGCAAATTTCAATGGGCAATAGAGGTGAAAAAAGAGGCCTATATCTCTCGATTTCTCCATTAATATAAATGACACTCAAGGGAGAAAAGGCTTGGGTACGCTATGCCCGACATGGAGGTTTAGCTCCCCGATTCTTCTTCGTTGACTCGTAATGGGTGAATCTGAATGGTGGGTAATGTCACAATAGCTACCCTGAAATGGAAGTGTCTTGTTCCCAGTATCGATGATAGGTGGTCTCTGAGTTCAATGGAAAAGGATCGGGTTCGCTAAGGTTTGTGTTAGGAGTTTGAAATTCAAACTGAATGGGAGTGGAGTCTCTGCTTATTGGAGTTCGAGGTATTAGTTACGTCTGGTTTCGTTGGTAACGTGAAAGCTGGAGAAGTACTAGTGAACAGTATTCGAATGCTATGTTTTTGTGTTGACCTTAAAATTTATGTTCGTTAAAATCCTCTAATTGTTAGTCCCTAAATAAGATTTCTCTGATGTATCATTAAGATGTAATGCAATTTAAGTTAGACAATTCATAAAATATACATTTTTTTATTTACATGCCAAATACTTAATAAAAAGCTAGTGTGTATAGCAAAAGAAAATTACATTTTTATATAAAGACTAGCGCTGATGCGCTAAACCCGGGCTTCGCCCGGGTTTCAGTTTTTTATAAATATCTTAAAACGCTTCTCACGAAGCGAAAGTGAGAAATTTTCAATTTAATGACTTAAATAAATGAATAAAAGTATTCTTAACTCATTAAATTGAAAAATTTTCATTTTCACCTCGTGAGAAGCGTTTTAAGACGTAAAATCTACGTAAATTCAACCTAATTGAGCGTGCGTTTTAGGGGTTCTATTCAATATATTTTTTTGCTTAAGGTGTCTTTTCCTACTAAATCGATGCTGCTCTACAACTTTCTAATTGACTATTTAAGAAAATTCCTAATAGTTTTTAAAATAAAATTTATAACTCCTAAAATCCGCTCGCATCCGGTTGCGCATAGTCATTTTACTATACCGTTACCTTAACTGCATAGCTTTAGCTTGCTCGGTTAGCTATTTATTTCAGGGTAAAGGGACTTTCCTTTACACCCTGTATATAATAGAAGATAAGAAATAGTATTAATAAATCTATGTCCTTATAATGGTATCATATCTTATTAGGATCTGGTAAGACCGAATGATAAAATATGTAATCAAATATTAAGTTTACGTTAGATTTAATAAACCCCCAAACCCTTTGTGATTCTGACTCGTCTAGGTGTCTACCATTTCCCCTAGAAGCGTGACCCAACATTTATGGGACACCCTGTATAAACAACCTTTATCAATAGGACCATTAAAATAAGTTCTAAAAAATCATAACTTGGACCCAAAAATGTTCTCAAAATGAGTTAAAACCCTACTTTAAAAGTCAAATTTCAAAATTTTTTATAGGGGGAGGACACTTATACCCCCAGTGGTACACCAAGAGTATCTTGCGTGATACTTTGTGAAAATCCTCAAGAATTTGACCTTTTTTACCAAAAGGTAAAGGTGATAGTCTGAAAAAGTACCTGTGGTGAAAGATATTACTGTAGGGACTCACCAACAAAGAAAAAGGGGGGTTTGGCCGAAACAAAAACCATACCCAAGGCCCAAACCTTAGATTGAACACAAACACACACCATAATCAGTGCCCCCCTCCTTGGACCCGTGCTGGATCCGCCCCTGATCGGTGGTGCCTACATCTCAAATAAAAAGTTCCTTTTCACTCTACCCTTTACCATCGAAGGAATAGTAGCACTTTTTACTAATACCCCACATTTCATGGTTAGCACCGCACCACATCATTATAAATCGGATCAGACCGCAATAAACCTTTCTCACCAGAAACAAGTTGTTCCCAAACAGAATAAACAACCTAAATAACGTATTTCTTGCTCCTTTATGACCCCTCTCTCCCCATTCCAAAAGTGAAGAATAATAAAACATTCCCCCAGCGAGGGTATTAAATATACTTTTCAACTCGGCTCACATGAAAAAGGGAGAAAACAAACACACAGAACAATATCTCTCTTCGGTTACAATGGCGGATGTTTGTGTTGTCGGGCGCAAAATGGCGCTTTTTGGAATGTTCTGTTTCAAACTTTCGTCTTCGTAAAGTGCTAGATTGGATCTGTGTGGAGAGAGATCCCGGCCTTTTTCGCGTTAAGATGGTGTTTGCTCTGTTTTTAGTTTTATGTGAGTGGCAACATTGGCCGCGAGTTTATTCTTTGAGTGTAATGCTTTTCTAAGAAGAGTTGCGTCGGGAAATGGAGTAAATAAAAGTTAAAAGTGGTAACGAACTGGGAAATTGTAGAGTGATAAATAACTTGTTGAAAGTGGGTTATTTTTTTGATGAAGTGTAAAAGAAAGAAAATGGGGTTGTGATGTCTTGAAAAGTATCCGAGAATAATGGTTTCTAAAACTTAAGTGTACTCGTTGAATAAGTTAGGTTGATATTAAAATTGGTTGAATATTCGATTCATATATTGCTTCTTGAGTTTTAGACAAATAACTTTCTTTTACTTTTTACAAACTGAGCATGCATATTATTTTTGGAAACAGACGTTTTTAAGCAATAATACATGTTGGAGTTCTGGGAGAGGCGAATTTACCTTTATAATATCAAATGTCATCTCATAAACTCTAAAATATATTATTTTTAGAAATTTTTATTAAAATATGCATTTATTTTAATGGGAAAAGCTCACCAAAATTAAATTACCATTAAAGTACTAGATTACTTATTTACTTAAGTAATTTAATTTTCAAGCAGATGATACAAAAAACAATTAATATTTCTCTCTCATTTCATTCAATAAAAGACACACCACCAACAGCAAAAAGCCTAGTCATACAAAATTTTTAAAATAATTGAATTAAAAACGCATTACTTCATAAAAAATACACACATATATATAAAATTAACTTTATCTTATTAAATTCATATTTAATTTTAGAAGTTTCATCCATGAGTTACAACTCTTAATTATATTTCATTCTGCGTTAAACAAAGGCAATTAAACTTCAGAACTAACTATCCATTAGTTAGATTATAGTTTCATAACTTTTATTATATTCCCCTTTAACATTAGTTAACTCAAATTATTAATTCATATCAGATTAAAATTAAAATCCAAAGGATTATTATACCTATCTTAATATAATGGGCAGAGTATTGTTAAAATGGAACGTCGACAATAATTAATGAATGTATTTTGCTGATTGCCTCTAAAAATAAAAAGAAAATTTTTCGAAAATATGGCAACCACCTTTTTCTGAAGAGAAATATGTGTATTGAAAATCATTAAAGCTCTGTTAATCCTACTACTATTATAATTGTGAATGTTTGTCTGGATGTTTGTTACTCTTTCACGCAAAAACTACTGAATGGATTTTAATGAAATTCTACCATAATGTAGCTGATACATCAGAATAGGACATGGGCTATAATTTATAAAGAGAAAATCAGTCCTTCATTCTTTTTTTCCCGTTTTTCCTGCTTTTTTTCACTTATTTTGCCGTGTTTGAAAACCTGTTTTACCAGTCATACAACGAGTTAAAAATAAAACATTGTTTCAAATGAGACAGATCACTAGACTTTTTCATTTACTAGATCTTTTAGTTTAGTTTTAAACACTGGTTTTAAATTTGTTAATTTGTTCACTAGACTTACTAATTTACCAGACTTTTTACTATGGTTACAAATTGGTTATTTTATAAAGGCACCAAGATATTAAACATTATCAGGAACATCGGGATTGTAAAAAGTGACAAGAACACCGGGATTGGAAAATTAGCGAGAACATCGGGATGGAAAAATTACCGGGTTATAAAAATTACCGAGAACACTGGGATAGGAAATTTACCATAAAGACACCCAGAATACCAGAATATAAAAATTACCGTAAACACTGAGATAGGAAAATTACCGGGAACGCCGGGATTAGAAAAATTACCGTGACCACCGGGATATGATTACCGGGAACACTGGGATAGGAAAGAGGCGCCTGGGATACCGGGATGATTTGTAATATTGCTAATTTACAAAATTATAAATGTATTTTAAGAAATATTTAAAAAATTAATTTATTCACCCCACCCGTGCAAGGCCGGGTATAACAGCTAGTATTGTTATAGTTGTATTGAAAAATAATTTGCCCTGATTAAAGTAAATATTGAAAACAACATATTTTTTTATTAACAAATAAATCATTATAAAAATTTGAATTAAGAGGTCTGTAGACTTACAGAAAATGTGGTTGGGATAATCTTATTTCTAGCTGTGAAAGTAAAATAAATTATGAATTGTAAAAACTGCAATAACTTTTTACTAGATTTTCATTCGACCTTCATACACCTGCATAATCATACTTCAATATACCTCTACAACATACAACATACCTTCAACAACATATACACTCTAAATAACTAGACCGGGTCTAGATGAAAAACAAAACAACAATCCATACAATCTAAAACCATTTCAACCCACAGTAAAAGCATTTTTATTCCACGTGCATTCTCAAAATGTATTTGAGTGGGTTTTTGAATTAAACATGCAGGTATGCTTCCCCACTGCTTTAGTTATTCCCAACGTGAATATTAAAACATCGATTCCATCAAAGACTCCACTTCGAGTTCAAATCATAAGCGCACGCGGGGTTTAAATCGCTTGCCCACCCCTGTATCCCGACCATTAGCTTGATAGATGGGGGTGGTTCACCCGCAGGGTTCAGCGTGCGAGTTCCGAAACCCTAAATCCACCCGGTTGCTATTGAAATGTTTAAGAGCGCGTTTGAAATAATGCAAAGAGGTTTGAGAGTTTGGACCGGTTTGAATGAAATATTTGTGACACCTGTATATTTAATGAATCTCTGAAATGTATTGGTGGAATCTGTAAGAAGTAGGGTGGCACATTCGTAAGCAGATATTTAGAGTATCGAGGGATAGAGGTTGTGCATGTGCAATAGGGTGGTCACAAGAAATCAGTTTTCGAATTTCTTCCGTTGCAACCCCGTAAAATGTGCCAATAGGCTAGAAAATAGTATTGGCACAGTTTCAGCCCAATCGGAAAATATATAGACCCGCCTCATTGAGGTCAAAGTTGAGAAAAACCATGATTTTTAGCAAAAAATCGTAGTTCTTCGGTTATAAAGCTGAAACTATTCGTCTCAGAAGCATGATTCTTATCTCATTTGATAGTAAATTTTATTGGCTTGAAGTTAAATCCCATCCACATTTTTAAACTCAAAGTGATGGGGGCATATCAGCATTTTTTCAGGTGAGATCGAAGAACAACGCTTGGAAAGTTAGCTTTCCTGCAAAAACCAAAAAAACATAATATTATTGAACCAAATCCCTTTTTTAGATTTTTGTACATTGAAAAGGCAAAAAGAGGTATTTTCAAAGTTAGAGGTATTTTCAAAAGAATATGCTACAGTATATAAATTTCAAATATTAAAATTAGGGGAAAATTTGAGGAAACAGAAAGGGAAATAACACTAAGTGTTTAAATGTGAATTATTAACAGGTTCTTTTGTAAAATGACCCCCTGAATCCGAATCTGACCCCCGTTTTTCTCCATCCTCCTCATATTTTAGGGGAACAGCCCCTCCCCCTTGTTTACGTATTTCGACTTTGAATTCGATTTTCAGAGTCGAAAAGCATTACTTTAGTCTTTAAATTACTCCAAATTGTACAAGAAAGGTTAAAGTTTCTAAAATAGGAAAGTTTGAAGAAAATGGAAAAGTTTAAGGGGTGATTAACTCCCTAACATGCAAAAAAGTCGTGAAAATAGGTTATTTTGCATTATTTTTCTGTTATTTTTTACGCATTTTATTTTTAAAGGGTCCTTACCCTTCCTAAAGGACCCAAATTTGATGAAAATATGCTTAAATATTTTTCACTAAAAGATGTTGAGGTGTTAGTTCCCCTGAAGTACCCGCAGAAGGGTTCAGAGGACTAGGGGAGAGTGGGGTACATTCGCACAAAAAGTGCATTTCGGCATATTTCTCTGGATCTAGATGAGATATTGAAACAAACTCGGATTTAAATGAAAGTTAAAACCTTTCCCGATATTTTAGAATGATAATTGGTCGCATTCATCTAGAATTTCTAACCTTTATCATCAATGTAAAAAACGAGAAATTTCGTGCGAATGTGCCCCATGGGTGGGGCAGTTTCTCACACGTGTGGGGCACATTCATCCACAAGAAAATATACAATAATTATTTTTACAAACTAAAAAGTTTATGGCACTTTAAAGTAAGGATAATTAAACGAAATACTTGACACTTTTACATATTTTTCCTTTAAATTGAAGATTTTTTTTACAAAAAGAAAACAGCTTCAGAAAATATCGAACATCCAAGTTTTTGATGAGGAAAACAATTGTAGTAATGAAGAGTATATTGCATATTGACATACTTCACATAATATAATTATTTAGAAAAAGTTCAACCAATATTTTAACTGTCAGGCTTATTAACACCTGAAACTGACGGTTGGGGAACTTTTAATACCATATTATCTTTTTGTATGAATGTTGAATCATTACTTACTGGGAAAATAAAAGTTCAGTCATTAATTTTAAAGTTTTTCATAATTAATTTTAAATAAGCACCATTCAATTCCAAATTTTCTATTCGACCAACATAAAAAAATTTTCTTCTTAGTAGCAAATTCTACTAGAATAAAATCACTTAAGTCCAAGTCAATTGGTATTAAACAATGATCAGGGACATTTATTTCTTCAAGGTTTTAATCTGGATCTAAATTCCTTAAAACTGAAGCTTTCTTTAAGATGTTATTTTCTATTATCACCAAATTTTGAAACAATTACAATAAAAAGCAATTAAACTTCAAGTTATTAAATATACTGCACTTATAAACATATAAATCACTTTCATAATCAAAAATGGGAAAGATGAGGCACATTTGCACTGTCCGAATCTGCCACATCTTTTGGTGTACGAATGTGCCCCATCTACCAGTTCCAGCTTACCACGTCCCAACCAGATATTTATAATTAAAGCAAGGAAATAAAACCCTTCTAGAAACTTACTTTAGTAGTGCCTCTACTGAACAAAATGATGAATGTCCACTTGAGAGTTATTTTTGATTGATATTTTACGCCAACAAAATGACAAGAAAATTTACTTTGCTGCTTCTAACGCTAGCAAATTCCTAGTACGTATACAACAAAATGGCTCAGGGCTTTGAAAATTCATGCAGGAGGTGGTAGTCATGCTTTCATCTACTGGTATTTTTTCAGATTTTTAAATTAATAATTACTATGGGAAATGCCGTCTGTCCGAATGTGCCCCATGTGCGAAATAGCCCGAAATAGCCCCACTCTCCCTTATAGGAATCATTTTCACACTTGTGTCTTTAGGAATTAATATTCATGCTTTGGAAAGTTTAAAAATGAAATTGTTCATTTATTTTAAGCATTTCCTAAGTTCAAAGTGTAATTATATGTTTAAAGCTGTTATTAGATGAGCGTGGCTGATAATAACAAGTTAGCACTAAAAAAGTTTAACTGGTATACTGGGGTTGGTTGGATGCGCCCCCTAAAATATGGGGAGTTGGAAGGAAAAGGGTATCATATTTGAGTTCAGAATGTCATTACAGAAATTCTGTTATTGACTTTCTGACTATTTTGTACTCTAAAATGCTGCATTGTAATACTCAGGTTTATATCTGTCCATTGATAGCTTGAAACATGGAATATCCCCTCATATACCTGGTCAGTTACTAATGAACTGAAGAATTTTCACTAAAATACATAAACATAAACCACGTCATTTTTAAAACTTTCCAAAGCATGCATATTAATTCCTAAAGACACAAATGTGAAAGTTATGCCTATAGTCCTCTGAACCCTTTTGCGGGTGCTTCAGGAGAACTAACACCTCAACCGCTTTTAGTAAAAATATTCAAGCATATTTTCATTAAATGTGGGTCCTTTAGGAAGGGTAAGGACCCTTTAAAAATAAAATGTGTAAAAAATAATAGAAGAATAATGCAAAATAACCTATTTTCACGACTTTTTTGCATGTTAGGGAGTTAATCACCCCTTAAACTTTTCCATTTTCTTCAAACTTTCCTATTTTAGAAACTTTAACCTTTCTTGTCCAATTGGGAGTAATTTAAAGACTAAAGTAATGCTTTTCGACTCTGAAAATCAAATTTAAAGTCGAAAAACGTAAACAAGGGGGAGGGGCTGTTCCCCGAAAATCTGAGGAGGATGGAGAAAAACGGGGGTCAGATTCGGATTCAGGGGGTCATTTTACAAAAGAATCTGTTAATAATTCACATTTAAACACTTAGTGTTATTTCCCTTTCTGTTTCCTCAAATTTTCCCCTAATTTTAACATTTGAAATTTATATACTGTAGCATATTCTTTTGAAAATACCTCTAACTGAAGCCTTTCCAATGTACAAAATGAAAAATACCAACATAAAATCTAAAAAAGGGATTTGGTTCAATAATATTGTTTTTTTGGTTTTTGCAGGAAACCTAACTTTCCAGGCGTTGTTCTTCGATCTCACCTGAAAAAATGCTGATATGCCCCCTTTCACTTTGAGTTTTAAAATGTGGATGGGGTTTAACTTCAAGCCAATACAATTTACTATCAAATGAGATAAGAATCATGCTTCTGAGACGAACAGTTTCAGTTTATAGCCGAAACACTACGATTTTTTGCTAAAAATCATGGTTTTTCTCAACTTTGACCTCAATGATGCGGGTCTTAATATTATCCGATTGAGCTGAAACTTTGCCAATACTATTTTCTACCCTATTGTCACATTTTAGGGGGTTGTCATCGATGATCCGGTGAAAAAAAAATTATTTTCCCCATGTACCTTGCGACCACCCTAATGTGCACTCTGAAAATTCAAGTAAACATGTTAAATAAAATTCAAAGCTTAAAAGTATAGGCTCATAAGTTTCTATAACAATAAATTTTAATTGTAAAACAACTTTAAACCTACAAATTTCATTATCAATTTTTTAAATCGTATTATTAAAACTAATTTCTTTATTAATGCAATTATTACTATGCAATCTATATATATAATTATCTTACGTAACGCCCAGATTTCGTTGTATTTCTTTTAATCGGTTGGCAACAATAAATTTGTTTACAAAATGAGTACATTGTTTTGGATTTGATTTTTTTCAGATTTCAGTCTCTAATGATATTATTAGCTGTTCAAATATAATAAGAGGGATTAAATGTTACTATTTTATTAATTTAATGTTAAATTATTATTTTTATATGCGTGTTAATAGTACTTATCTGATATATTATACTGCTTATAGGGGTTTTTCTTGGCTAATGCAATAGTACCCATGAATTTTATAAGCACTGTATACATATTTTTCATACACTGTATTTAATGTTTCCTTGCTGCATATTACTATTTATAAAACTCTACTTTCACCAATAAATTTAGTTGTGAATGAATCTCAGCTAGGCTGTACCAGCGTATGGCAAGCGAGCGTACAGCGAGCACAGGATTGCGAAGCAATCCTAGGGGAACTGCGTCAGCAGTTCCCGGGGGTTGGCGAGCGATAGCGAGCATAAGTATTACTTGTTTCTCTTCAGAAGTGGTATTATAATAAAAAAAGGTATATTAAAACTTCAAACAAAGAGGGAAATTAAAATCAAATAATAATTTAAAAATGGAAGGTTTTGGGAGAATGCCCCTTAAAATGGGTTCATATAGGGGTAGTAAGATTTTATTTAAGAACAAGTTTTTACAGACCCGGTTCGGTGGATTGGGCTGACGGCCGGCCGAAATTAAATGACAATTATTTCAATGTAATAAATTTGTGACATCAGAGACAAAACGCCTTTCGAAGATAATGAATTAAAACTGCATATTTAATGTTAAGGAATGTGTAAATAAATACGAATAGGTAGTAAGAGAATCTCGCATCAGTGCCAAAGAAGGCTAGCTGTAAAACCCGGCTTTGCCGGGTTGTAACAGCTAGTTGTATGAAAATGCTTTCTACGTTTTCTACTCCATTTATGATCACAAAATAATGAAAAGTTTGAAGAAAACTTCAAATAAAATATTACTTTTGTTATGCGTCTCTTCTTGTATAATGCAGTCTTTTTCTAAATTATATACAAAACTAATACCAAATCGCAAATTAAAGTTCCTAAAACTAATTTAAAAAAAATAAACCAGTTTGAACGATCTCGCATTAGGTACTAAGAAAATTTAAAAAGCTTACTTAAATTCATTTCAACGCGAGTCTTTTACTGCCGAGCGAAAAAGGTAAAGAGCAAAATCAATATGAAGAAGAACTTATTGTTAACGTCGAAACTCTTAACGGAAACTCATTAAACAGGTACTCAATGTTGACTGGTATTATTTTTACCAAATTACTGGTTACTGAACTCTAGCATGCTAACCTCTTTTCAATCTATTCTTATCGGGTCCCCGTAAGAAGCCATAAAAAAACTCGGCGAAAAAGTTTCCCTCGACTTAAGAAAGAAATCTTTCGCTTTTATGACTGTTGCCAGATTCGATTCTCCAAAGTTAGTTTCTTGCTTAGCTTTTTCTTCCCGCTTCTTTTTTAATCTGCGAGGCCCGACGATAGCTCTGCATGATGACACTATAGCAACTTCATTAACTGTTCTTTTGTAAGGTGGTAATAAGCTTGCTTATTTAGGCTGCCTCTGGGAGCCTGAATTTATTAGGGAACAAGGTTCTTTCTCGCAGTTTGTTAGCAGACTGCGGGTTCTTTCCTAAAAAGTCGGTTTAATAAAAGTTCTTTCACTAGATCGTTAGGCTAATATATACGCGATTAACATGGAAAGTTGGGGAACCTACTTCAACAAAGGATCGAGGAGGTAACATAATAGCCAAAATATCGTTGGGATGTAAGGAGTTTTCTTCTTGTCCTAATTTAATTCAATTATGAAAATAATTTATATGCACCTTTATAGCGTCGTTTCAACAAACACTACCCCAAAAGGAATTTTAAAATAAAATTGAATTATCCATTACTTTATAAAAAGATGTCGTAAAAACCAAACTACTAGCGTAATAATTGGATTACATAGTTTTATGGGTCTCTCGGTAGCTGTATCGCATGTTTTATGATACACTTCTCGTTTTAACATTAACTACTGATAACATTTACTATATCTTTGCTTCAAATATGAAAAAGATATTAACTATTTTTCTTTCTTAGAGTACAATTAAGTTGGAAACTTTTGACACTTAAAACTGCTACAGTTTAGCTTTCAGAAAAAATCTGGATTCATAACAACTTCTACTTATTGTTATTTAAACGTACAGTAACTAAATAAATCAAATAAGGATTTAATTTTTAAACGATAATCCCTCAAAAAATAGCTCAATAACATTTTAGAAGCAATGAGGATGAGAATTCTAGTCATTATGATGTTTTTTATGTTTAACAGCTCTGTGAGCAAGAAATTTTTATTTTATCAAATAAACAATCTATAGAAATAAATCTTCTTTTAGGTTTTCTGTATGATATACACTTCAGTATGATACTGGCTATGTGTATTAGGGTGGCCCTTATTTTCGAACCTTCGAAATGTTTAGCTCCCACCCCCTAACTTTGTTCCAATGGACAAAAAAATGATATCCGTAAAATTATAGCCAAATCGGATAATATTAACCCGACCCGCAAACGCCTTAAAGTTTTGAGTTTTTGGTCATTTTTTTGAAAAACTGACAAATAAACCAAGATAAAATCTTCACAATTTTTTCGCAATTTTTTTATGGTGAACTACTATTGTTTAGGATATATCGCCACAGGTTTCGTGTTTTTATCAGCCCTCATTCGGGAGTGGTAATTTTTTAAGTGTTACGCAAGTAATGTAAAGTTGTTTTTTCTGCATTCTAAAAATAGCTATTACTCTCCAACCCCTCAACTTAAACACATAAAATTGGGCTTATTTTGTTCGTATTTTTATTCTCTTTAATGTTATGTTCATTAAAAACAACTACCTTTTCAAAACATTTAAAAAAAATTGAAGAAAAGGGGGAAAATAAAAAAAAATAAATAAAAATTATAATTTTTTTTAAATGTTGAAACAAAGAATTTTATTGCATTTCACCTTCTATAATATACATTGATACCAAATATCTAGTCTAAAATTAGATTTAATCTTATTGAAAAAAAATTAAATTCCCCGTAAATTTGGTAGGTCCCTTAACAACCCCTAATTCCCGGTAAAAGAATGATAAACTCAAAAAAACTCGTATGATTACTTGAAAAGGCTCCTATGATTGAAAAACATGCAAAAGGTCTTAACAACCATAAGATGTAAAGCGTTTTTTTTAGGCTAATTTTCTCTAAAAAAAACTTAGATATTCCAAAAAGAGGTTGAAGCTTTTTAAATTAACTACTATCTATTTTAAATTCCTCATAATTATTTTTAGGCATATCTTTTTTTACTATTTAAAACAAGAATTTTACTTCTTAAATAAATTACGAACTAAATTAGAATATATTTTGATTCGTAAAATAATACAGTATGAATGAAAATTAATTTTCCAAAAATATTACTGCTATTCCTATAAGAAGTAATTTAAATTCCAACTTTCTTTCTTATGGACTTTTTCCAGCTTAAAGGCTTTGGTGGATCCCCTTAGAATTCCCCAATTCAAGGGTTTATTTTTGTTTATTCGAAAACATCCAACGTGGAAAGACAACATCCAATTCAATGCTAAGTGGATAGTTAAGGCAATTAAGATACTATTTCTATTAAGTATGTTTTTTTTAATAAAACTACTTTTTGGCTTGGTTTTTAAGGATGGCCTTTCGCTATGTATTATATTTTTAAAACTTAAAAATATGCACCTCCCATAGTTCCATTAAACAACAAACAGATTATGTGAAATTCAGTCGAATTGGGGAATTACAAAGCGATCCTCAAACGCCTTGAGAAGTTTGCACAAAAATCATTAAAAACCTGAAAAATATAAAACTACATTACGTTTATTTTTCCAATAGAAAACTGATTGCATAAAAAACTAACTTGTATTCCGTATATTAGCACCTATTGTATCATAACATACAATAAAACAATAAAAATTTAACACAGTTTTTCCCTAAGGGAAGATTTAGTGGCCGATGGATACTTTTTTCGGTCTTCAGCAACAATTTGTAAAACAAACTGTTTTTCCGTTTCATTTTTCATAAGAATGTTATTGTATTCCTGGATCAGTTTTACACCTCTTTCTGCTGCATCGTTTACAACAAAAACGTTGCCAAGCTTTTCAATTCCATTTATAAAAGAAGGATCAAAAATGCTTTGTAATAGGATAAATATCATTAATGACACAAATGTTCGAGGGAAAATAAATAATAAATATAATTCTAAAAAAGGACTGCGGTCAAAATCACAAAATTTCAAGGCTTTTGAAGGTTATCTTTAAATTATCCGATTGTTAAATAATTTGAATTTTTTTCGTTGATTGTGACAAGAAAGAGGGTAGGAAATATAAGAAAAATTCTAAGGAAACAGAAATAGATAGTAGTTAATTTAAAAAGCTTTAACCTCTTTTTGGAAGATCTAAGTTTTTTTAGAGAAAATTAGCCTAAAAAAAACGATTTACATCTTATGGTTGTTAAGACCTTTTGCATGTTTTTCAATCATACGAGCCTTTTTAAGTAATCATACTAGTTTTTTTTGAATTTATCATTCTTTTACCGGGAATTAGGGGGGTTGTTAAGGGACCTACCAAATTTACGGGGAATTTAATTTCTTTCAATGAGATTAAATCTAATTTTAGACTTGATATTTGGTATCAATGTATATTATAGAAGGTGAAATGCAATACAATTTTTTGTTTCAACATTTTAAAAAAAATTATAATTTTTATTTATTTATTTTTATTTTCCCCCTTTTCTTCAATTTTTTTTAAATGTTTTGAAAAGGTAGTTGTTTTTAATGAACATAACATTAAAGAGAATAAAAATACGAACAAAATAAGCCCAATTTTATGTGTTTAAGTTGAGGGGTTGGAGAGTAATAGCTATTTTTAGAATGCAGAAAAAACAACTTTACATTACTTGAGTAACACTTAAAAAATTACCACTCCCGAATGAGAGCTGATAAAAACACGAAACCTGTGGCGATATATCTTAAACAATAGTAGTTCATCATAAAAAAATTGCGAAAAAATTGTGAAGATTTTATCTTGGTTTATTTGTCAGTTTTTCAAAAAAATGACCAAAAACTCAAAACTTTAAAGCGTTTGCGGGTCGGGTTAATATTATCCGATTTGGCTATAATTTTACGGATATCATTTTTTTGTCCATTGGAACAAAGTTAGGGGGTGGGAGCAGCATATTTTTAACTTTTTAAAAACCCCATACTGTTAAGGGCCACCCTAATGTGTATACTCAAGTGTATTTACTTTACAAATATATCAGAATAAATGCTATATTGTTGAGTTCATGTTTTATTCTATATCCATTTCCGCTAATCTTGCTTCAAAAAATCCCTTTTTAGGTTAGTGCAAAGGTTGCATCGGCTTAAAATTATAAACGGGGGGGGTCTTTGTTTTAAATTCAATGTTTTTACGTGGGATTTTATTTGTTATTCTACCTTATCTTTAACCAGGCTAATTTCATTATGGAGCCATTTATATTAAACAGCGTATAATATACACAAAGGCGGACTACTAGTAATCAAATATAGATGTTTGTTCAACACGTACGCTTCAAACACAAAAACACTCAACATAATATTTTTTTCAACATAAAAAAACAACCGCATCTGTTTTCTCAAGAAAAGGAAACACTTCCTCGAAGGCGCCTTCTGTAAATTTGTTAAAATCTCAGAGCCAACATCTCCGCTCAAAAGAAGGAGAGCTAACTTTGTTACAGAAGGCATCCGATGTTTACCTTGGACAAACAACGCTAAGGGGAAATGTCATTTAATTAATTTCCACGTCTCTGATCCACCATCCTTTCGCAGAAAATGGTACGGTTCGATGCGTTTGCGCCCGACTTCAAAGCAGCTTCCCCCTATGTTGATTGTGATCTTTCAATATATAACAAGGCAATAAAGGTGCAAATAGGTTTTTAGGACTGTCGTCTCTGCTCTTAGGCTGAAATATTAGAAAAATAGCTTTAAATATGCATATAGGGACAAATCATTTCAAAATTAATAAAAAAACATGTGGTTGGTTGCAACCAACTTGGGAGGAGCAAACCAATGATTTTCCGCTCTCTTGCGTTACCTTCCTATGCCGTGCTGATGAGTCCTAACAAGGACGAAACCGGCCCATGGCTGGAGGTGACGCTTGAGAGATGGAGTTCTCACATATTCTCCTCTAACCAGAGGTAGTGGTGAAATTTTTGGGAATTAAATATGTTCTATAGAATGCGCAGTTCTTTCCGGCAGATAGTGGAGGACTAATCAATGGTCACCACTTTTTTCGTTACAGCCATCTAGAGTAAAAGCTCTCCTTCTGCTCTCTTGCATTGCCTTCCTATGCCGTGCTGATGAGTCCTAACAAGGACGAAACCGGTCCATGGCTGGAGGCGACGCTTGATAGCTGGAGTTCTCACAAAATTCTTAAAGTTCTAGTTAATAAATATCAAGACATGGATATCTAGTCTCATTTTTACCTCAAGGATTTAAATGACGAAATAAAGGATTTTAGCCTCAAGGGTTTAAATGAGGCCAGATTATTCTGTTTGAACTTATGTGATATGTTTATTTGTTCAGTTTGATGAGATTATTATATGAAGTTTATGGATTGAATAATCTTGTAAAAGCTGTTCTTTAAATTGAAGTTAAATGCTCTTTTTCAAGATTTTCGTGTTTTCCATAAAAATGTCCTTTAGTATCTCCCACAAAACAACGAAAATGACCTTGTCGATTATTTTATCTTTAATTTTTAGAATTCTCTTTATTTGGACTTTCCAGGAAGAACCAGGTCCCTTCGTGATTTAAATTTTTGTTTATAAGCAATTCATATATTTAGTTCAGTCTGGATAATTAAACAAAAACGTATATACAAAACGTATATACAATGCAAAAAAAATCCATGGTCTCCCAAGTAGGTTGCAGCAAACAGCATTATTTTTTTATTTATTTAAACACCTAATGTAATCTAAAATTAATTTTTTTTCTAGAGAAAAGCAAACAATTTTCAAATAAATGTGTTCATTAAATTTCATTCCAAACATATAAAAACCCCTTCTTGAAACCTTAAATACCGAATAATTCGGTAACCCTCAAAAATACTCCCAATGAATTAATTAATTCAAATACTTCTGTAGGAAATTTAATTTTTCTGACAAGTAAACGTAATTGAGAACCGGTTAAATATACCCTTAACTACTAATTTCCAGTAACTTTAAAGTTCTAATTTGGATTTGTGCTATAATTTCTCAGAAAATGTCTGCTTTTGAAAGCTGATGGGACTTATTCAGAAAATAGGAGGTATACTAAATTTTCTCTCCTTGCGTTTGGCGGTTCTTTAGCGTTTTAATTTTAAACTATTTTGAGTTTGATTCATCACTTACATGGCTTTAGTAGACTGTTAACTATTATGAGAAAAAAATAAGCTGATAGTTATAGTTGTGAATATGGTAATTAATTGACATTTATCAAATAGTTTAGAAGAGTTTTTTAACCGTAAATATCACGAATATTTTACCGGATATATTACGGAAATATATCTGGATTCTATCTCAAAAGTTACATTGTATTGAGTGCGTTTACACAGTTTGATGTCATTTTAAGGGTAAAAGTATAAGGTAATATTTACCGTTAAAATATGTTAGAACTTAAATCAAGTTTAAAAAATAAGTATTAAGTAGGAAATTTCATGCTCCCTCATTTGAAAATTGTTATGTAATGGGTAAATAAATAGGGTAAAAGGGTTCTTAATATTTATAATATTAAGAAAATGCATAAAATACATTTGAAAAGTTGTGTAAGCTAAAAGTCTTGTATTTCATATAAAAGAACGATTCTTATTTTATGAAAAATTTTCATTTTTTTAAATAGTTTTACAAAGGAGTCTCATCTCACTCAAAAATATATCTGTTTTTGATATTAATTATTATCAAGTAAAATCTATCGCATACGAGGCAGCTATTGAATGAAAGGGATGAGGTTTTTAATTTAATTTGCGACGTATTCTTTAGGACTTGGTTTAGTTGATTTAGTTGAGTTTAGTTGGATGAGCAAAAACAACAAAAAAACCTCATTGTTCTTTCATTTCACAGAAAATACATGTAATCATACCCCTTAATTATCAACTATTCATTTGATATTTTTGTGTTTCTTACTTATTTCTGTTATCCCCGTGTGAGATAGTGGAAAACAAGGGGATATTTTATGTTTTTCAGTAAAAAAAATTCGCATTGCATAATTTAAGCTCATAAATTTTAATAAATATCACATTCCTTACGGATATTTGCTTATGTTGTCCAATAAACTTATTTCTTCATAAACAACCGACTGATTTTTAATTTCTGACTAATTTCAAACAATGCCTAAAAATTACGAAGACCTAAGTAAACGAAAAACCTCCCCCCACTGCATCTATTCTGCATACAAAACACAACCTCAAAAACAACCATAAACCTTCCCCGAAATCTTTTCCAAAATGGCGAAAACAACCTGGGGGAACCACCCAACACAAAACCAACTCTCGCCACCCCCCTCTAGGGACTACTGAACGCACCACTTCTCAAAGGATTTCACTATCCATCGCAGCAAAAAAACGCCTAACTTTTTATGGCAGTATGTATCGAAATAAACATAGTACTGCAAACATAATCTAGGGTTTACATCTTCGGATTTGAATTTTTCTGGTAGGAACTTGTCTTTTGTTGTGCAAAATAGGTCGGTTTTTTATTATCAAAGCCCAGGGGTTTAATTTTCGGAATGGGGTAGGCGATATCGATTTATCGGGTAAAGATTATATAAAATCATAGTTGCCAATGAGGTATTCTCACGTTTTGAGATTAAATTTTATTAAAATAGTAGATAACATCAAGTATTTCCGTAGCCTAGTTTCTGAGATATAAATTTTTGAAAGTTCGTTTTTTGTTTTGGCACGAAAACACTTACGAATCACAAATCATGCGCTGTGAGGTCACATCCAATAGAAGCCCGTTTTCTGATCACGTGACAACAGAAAACACAATGGTTTTTATGCGCTGTGACGTCACATCCTGTAGAAGCCCGTTTTTTGATAACGTGACTTTTCTGACGTTTTGGCAAAAATTAAATTGAATTTTAAATTATTTAAAACGCATTTTTGAACTTAAAAATCAGATATTTGGGAGTTTTAGATCATAATGTATCGAAAAAGTATAAAATCAAGCAAATCCCTCACTCATGCAAATACCTCATTCTTCGGATTTAGCCGGAATATAGTCTTGAGAAATTTGAAAGACCAAAGAGAAGATATGAATAAATTCAAAAGGTAAATATTTATTAATTAAAAACACCAAAAAGGAAAACGCAATTTTGATAATATCTTATGTATATCTTACTTCGACGTTTACGAAATTTGTTCATGCGGGAGATGTTAAATTCCCAGCACAATATGGTACCCAAAGACTATTAGAAACTCATGGAGACGTAGGAGTTGCAAACGGACTTCTAAAAAGCTTTTAAAAGTGTGGGAAAGCTACAAATATGAAAGAAAGACTCTACACAGTACCGTGACTGGTTAAAAGTTAAATCCGAAATTTAATTTGTTTTTAGTAATGTAATAACCATCTCGTCATTTAAGGTGCAGCACTACACATCTCAATTTTCTTTGCCCTTTAGGAGTCAGAAGGAAAAAAAAGATTTCTTCACAGAATTATTTATGGATGATGCGTTAGAAAAACTGAGAATAACTTCCGTTATATTATTTTAGGTTATCTGGTGTCGAATTTTAAGTTTTAAACATGACTCAAAAGGGCCAAAATTTTTGCCATGTTGTTCCTTAAAAGACAGCTTATTCATTTAAATGTGTGTAAAATAAAGATACAATCGATGTTTATGTCACCATACAGGATGTCCATAAAATAACTTACCCTATTCAACGGCCTCTAGCAACCAAAACGTTTATGAACGTTAATAACGTTATACGTTAACGTTAAACGTTAATCGTTAAACTGAAAGAAATCTCCATGAACAGTTTGGTTCCTAGAGGCCCGAAGGGTAAGTTAGAGGTTAGAATGGGGTAAGTTATTTCATGGACCCCCTGTACATTTTTTTTAATTATGGATCTATTATTTGTTCTAAATTACCATCTTAAAAATTCCATCTTAAGTATGTAAATGATTAATTTATACTTTAATAAATTATTCATTTAAGTATCATAAAATTAATAATAATTTTCACTCCAATGAACACTTCAAAAAAAATACAAGTGAAACTTTAGAATTTCGATCGAATCGCGTTGTCGTGTATTCAGGAAGGGCCCAAACACGCTTACTTGTGGGATACGGAAAAAATATTTTTTTTATAAAACCATGCGTAGGATATAAATTTTTTAGTAAGTTTTTTTACCTTTCTAACCTTCCCGATATTCATTTAAAAATAGAAAAAGCATCAATCTTCATTAATTTCCTTACTGCTACAAAGTATCCACCTTATCTCCTTTAGTCCAAACAAAAGTTTCGTAAACCAATATATTCACCAGCAAAGCTTATGAATAAACCGAACTAAACATCCCCCGTCCCATGATCCAGAAGTTGCTTCCTCCCCGGAAATTGCTCTTGGAATTCTTCCCTAAGTTATCCTTCCAATAAATGCCCACCTGGCCAAGTATCTGCCTCCCATTGGATGCTCGACCTCACATGATCTATTTCCTGTATTCCCATTGGTGGGACAGATAAGACTTAGCGCGCCATTTCACTTCCGCCGTTGCCACTCGTCCGGTTATTAATATAGCTAGAAATTAAGACTGGGCCATGCATCAGTAGCGGATCCAGGGGGGGGCACGGGGGCACGTGCCCCCCCCCAGAGGACTAAAAAATACACTGCTTAAAAAGGCATATTTGCAGGCAATTGGCACTTTTTTCGTGCTTAAAATCAAAAATTTTCTGGGGGTGACCCCCAGACCCCCTTAAAGCTCCGAAAGTGGGCTGCTTAAGTCTATTGAAAAGAAGTTGAAGGATATGGTCACCAACACATTTTTATCACTAACTTTAGCTACTTTTAAGCAGCCCATTAAATGGGCTGCTTGAAAGTAGCTTAAGTTAGTGATAAAAATGTGTCTGTGACTAAATCCTTCAACGTCAACATATCTCACGTCAACTTTTTAAGGTTGAAATTAAACAATTTTTTTCAAGTTTGAGAAAGGAATAATACCCACAGAAGATACTGTGGCGATTTTTAGGCGGAATAATGTCCTTTTTTTGAAAAAGATCATTAATAAACCCCCACATCATTAAACATGGAAAAGTTTTTGGTGCTGTGAAGCACAAAATGCAAATGAATAGGATAGAAAATTATTTTTAAACGTTGTAGGTAAATCTCACGTGGGGGGAGGGGGGTCCAGCAAAATCTCACTAAATCTCACCAAGGGGGGAGGGGGGTCCAGATTTTGGAAAAAACACCTCACGTAATTTATTGATGTCCCCTTATCAATTTTATCCGTATGAATGTGAACAAAAAAAGAAGAAAAAACATGTTCTATAGGCATATCAATGTGTAGGAATAAGTATTTTTATTTGGAAGTATATTAGGGGGCCACTAAGTCCCGAGTTTAACAAATTTGTTGCCTAAGTTTACTAATATTGGGTTTACTATACTTAAAATTACTTTTAATATTAACTAATGACCCTACCCTATACCCTAAATTCTATAATTTTTTTTATTAGGGGGGCGTCAGATTTAAACATTTCAGGTTTATTTCATTAAAATACTGTGTTTTTAAATGTTTTTACCTTATTTTAAATCATACAAAATCCTACAAAATGACCCGTGGGAAAATATTAACCAATTTTCTTATTTATACCAGGGTCTTTTAAATACTGTGAAAATAATGCTGTATATTTATTTGTAAATATCATTTTTCAAAGTAGAATTTAAAACAACAGTTTTTGAGGGTATCGTAGCTTTCTAGGTCAGGGCTGTATCCGAAAGTTTTTAGCCAAGTCCGTAATTTTTTGACATCAGTATTTATGTGTTGTTTTATCTCTTATGAATTCTGCAACTTACAAGGAGAAGTCCTTTCGGGTGCAACCTGAAGAGTCTCAAAATTAAGACAGCACTTTTTTAGAGTCAAAATTTCAAAAATGTTCTCAGGAGAGAACCCCCAAAACCCCCTCAAAACCTTGAAGCCTGTTAACATTGTTTTTCCTTTGAAAATTCTGCCGCTTTCCTTAGGGTGTTTTCTAAAAAATTTCAAATTATTCAAAAAAAATTTCCGGGGAAGACCCCCCAACCCTCCTAGCAATTTAGACGTCCATTTATAATTTAGTTCCATCAAAATTTTGTGGGTTAAAAGGAGCTGTTCTCTTTTGATGTAACCCAAAGGTTCTCAAAATATTGAGCTGAAACACTACTTTTAGAGACAAATTTTCAAAAATTTTCTGGGGTGATCCCCAGAACCACAGTATATTAGTTTTAGGTGATTAAAAAATTTAACGCATAAATATACTCGTTTGGGATACCTTAGAATTAACGTTGAATCATTCCCCCCCCCGAAGCAAAAGTTTTGTTACTGCCGTGTCCCAGGTAGGACTAAAATTTTAGTGGTGCCCCCCCCAAAAGAAAATCCTGGATCCGCCCCTGCCATGCATTAAGGCCGCTTTTGGAGGGACAAAGCTGCAGAGTTCTGAGGAATATTTTGTGCGTTATTTAGAGACCGAGTTTAAAAGGCAGCCTTGAAGGTGTTGATGATGAGTACAGGAAGAGACAATTTGATGGAAAGATTAATAAAGCAGCTATAAAAAAGGCTCTAAATAAGTATAAGCTGGGAATTTCAACAAAACTTATAGGTGAGGTACAGGACGAAAATATTAGTTCATTGAGTAATTTACTTTAATTTTTATTTTAAAACCTTTTATTAGTGTCATGAGGTTACATAAATAAGCTATGTATTTGTAAAACTTTTATAGAGAAACATTTTTTTAGCCTATTATGCAAAAGTAAATGATATCATTGTCAAATCCAAATGCAGGGGTGAATCTAGGAAGGAGGCAATGGATCTCTCTCATCCCAAAAAATGTAGCTTATGAATAGTTTTTCTGCTTTTTAATATTCAGAATTTAGCCAGTGGATCATTATCCCAGGTTATCCCCATTCCTATTACTTCGTTCTAAGGATATGCAGAATTTTTGTTAGCTTTGTAGGGGTGAAGTAAAGTTTTGTGTTTTCGAGGGGGTATGTACCTGAAATTTCCCCTAAGCGCAGCAGTAGTGTAATGGGTATGCCACCCCTGATGTGTTAAGATTTTCCATAGAAGGTTGACTTGCTATTTTTCTTACTAAGTTACTTTAGGACTTGATATCACATAAATCCCAGACTACATATCATATCGTAGAAACAGCTTGTGGAAACAGCCTTACAGTACTAGCATAATTCAAACCTTGTTCATAAAAAATGGATGATTTAGTAGCATACCTGTCTCAAACACACTAAATATTTTACAATCCTAACATATTTATGACAAGCTATTCCTGCTTTGAACAACCGACTAGATTTGGGGATAAAATAGCAATTCTGTAGATTAAATTGGGTACCGAAAGCTAATTAAATTGCTAGACACTCATTAGTGCAGCAATGCAATAGGTTTAAGTTGTGAAACTATCAACACAAAATTCGCTAATACATGTAAGCTGATTATAACTAAATGGAAGTTGTACTTAAATAAAAGGGGTTATTGTCTGTGATTGAATTGTACATCACGCTATATGAAAATCATACGCTTTATGAAAAAAAAAAGTAATTATGTTTTAAGATATGAAATACTCTGTAGTCTTAGTAACTTAACAACAGACAAAAAACATTCTGGGTTAACATAACATCAAGCAATAAATTGAGATTATTGCTCAAAAAATTTTATTTAGCCTTCATTAAGTAATATATTTTAAATTAGAAACTATTGTCACACATTAGTAAGTAGTTAATCCAATATTATTATTAAAGAAAAAGTGTAAAATAATTATCACACTTCCTTAAAGAATTTATTAATTTATTTCACTGTGTATAGACAAGTTTTATGTGATAAGGGTGCATCTAATTAAAAACAGTAAACCTTGTATAAAAACGTAAGAAAAATTTGGATAAAATTGGCACAAGAATAACAAAACTGATAACAAAGCACAAGATATGATACAAAATAATAAAATACTTAAGACATGGTAATATAATTTTGATCCATTCATTATCGTAAATAGGAAACATTTTATAAAGTTTGTAACTTCAAAAGTTCCAGCTTAAATTAACAAAATTTCACTAAACAACTAGTTGCTACCAAAAATTCAGCTTTGAATGAATTTCAAAATTGAAAATATAATCTACTATATTTGAGGAATGAACTTCTTTTGGTACGGTACAACTCAATTCTGTCAATTTCAACTTGTTTTTTTTTAATTCCAAACATTTGTAATCTAAATCTAAACCCTTCTTGGTAACCCTGGTATCATTTCCTTTAGAAAAATAGATTGCGAACGATCAAGGAAATATCACCCGGTTATAGAAAGTAAGGAAACATTTAAATCCAATAAGTCAAGTCAAACATATGAAATGTTTATTTGCCAAAAGACTCAATCAGATTTTGCCAACATACCTCTAGATGTCAGAATATATCTCTAGAAAAAAAAACACCAGAGAAGCAGAGTTTTCAGCTTATTTTTTTATCGGGGGAATAAAATTTTGAAAACAGATTAAACATATATTTTTAAAACTTTAATTAAACATTTCAGATCATACGGGTCACATTTCTATCTATGGTGCACCTTTAAGGAGCTCCTTAAGATTCCTCAGTGGGTCACCTAAGGGTGCACCTTGTTTTTTCACGGTGTCTCACAGTGCGTCACCACCGATGCGAATTACAGAGAGCAGATACACTGGGGAATTCATTTTACTTGTTTTTAATATTCCTATATTTTCTTTCGTTTTGCCAATTTGGATCACTGAAAATGTTTCACATCTAAGATAGAAAATACATAAATTTTTACTGAGCAATTAAGCTTATTTTCTTTAGAAATAATCATTTAACTAGATAGCAATAAAAATACTGAATTTCCTTGTATTAAAAAAATTCAAAAATATTTTTTCACAGGGAAACACTCTGAATTTTTTGATAGTGTTATATTCTTTAAAAAAAGGTAAGGATTCTATTAAAGGTTAATGCGGTTAAATTAAAATCTCTCGTGCGTAAACCATGTATATATAATTCATTTTTAAAAACAATTATCGTGAAAGTTAACTGCAAATTAAAATTATCCTTATAGCTTTGGGTAAAAAAATAAAACGTTAAGAAAATCCTTTATTTAAAAAATTCAGTTTTTAATTAAGACTGAACGAACTAATTAATACGAAATTCTAAGACAGATAAAAAAACCAGCATAATTATATTTTGAATTATTTACTTGAATTAATTAATTAAAATCACAGTTACCCGTTGTAGAACTAATGAGGAAAAATATAAAAATCTTCATGGTTCGTTCTTCATGCTCTTCAACATCTATTCGATGCAATAAATAAGCTTTTATAAATCGAACCTTTTTTGAAGTATATTTACTCTACGGAAAATAAACTTAAATTTTTAATATCTTTTGGAAATAGCTTGTCAATTTTTTTAAAATATAAAGTATGAAACATAATACTTTGTAATACCGGGCTAACTTTTGAAAATTTTTATGACATACCTAAAATGTACTTATACTACTCTTGAAATTCAATGAAAATGTGGAATTTTATTGCTCAAGGTCACTGTCAGTAGGAAATCATTGGATGTGGAATTCTAACATGTTATATGAGCTTTTATACCTCAAAAATGATTATAAAAGGCTGACATTTTGCTGCTTTCATAGTAATGTGTATTTTAAGCATTCAAGTAACAAAATTTTCAAACTTTTTCATAACTACTTATTTTATTTCTTAATTTTAACCTTTTTCCCCGTCCTTAATCAAAAATAATTCATAACCTTTAAATTTCAAAAATATACCTTATTTTATAATCAAACTATTGAGAAAGAAGATATATTTAAAACTCAGAACTTATGACCATAATTAAATCCTAAACCAAATTTAGAAATTAAAATGTTTGATGCCACGTAAGTAATCAAATGCACAAAATATTCAAATCATCAAAACAAATAGGCGCATTCCAAACCAACAAATCACACCAACAATTTAAAAAAACATACCTTTCCAACAAAGAGAGGTGGAAAAAACCTCCCAACTCACCACGAAAGTCACTGTAACTGCAACGTCCTCGACAACTTTGCAAAATGAATCAGAAAAAATCCCACTAGTAACACAGCGATGAACTAACAGTAATACTAGAGAGAAAGTACACCTGAACACTGAGAGAGAAGAAGAAGATGCGGATGAGAGAAAAGAGATGAAGATCCTCCGAGCTCCGGGACGAAACTGGAGGATGGTGAGGGGGGAGGAGGAGTCGGATACCCACCCGAAGCGCCCTCTCGCTTGTCCTGTTTTGGACACAAAGGATTGGCTTTTTAGCGGGATGGAGCAACGACCCTGCTGTGTTGTTTTCTCGTAAGCTGGGGATTAGTCTTGGGTACTATTCGGGCGCTTGTCAAAAAGAGGTTCGGATTTGGGAGAATTTTGGAAATTGGTTATAGTTGTTGGGGTTATCTGGTTTTGAGAGCTTAGTTGTGTTGTATTGAGGTGCTGTGTTTTTCAGATGACTTAAGGTTAAACGAAAGGAGAATTTCACCATTTATTGCTGGCTAAGCGGATAATAGGTGTAAACTCACAACTCTCAAGCGTCACCTCCAACCGTGGACCGGTTTCGTCCTTGTTAGGACTCATCAGCACGGTATAGGATGGTAACGTAAGAGAGAGGAGGGCAAGTACTAGTCTAGCCGACTATAACTGAAAAAGTGGTGACCATTGATTAGTCCTCCACTCATCTGTTAATCTCCACTCATCTTATAGTCTAAGAGCTAGCAACGTTTTCGAGAGAGAATTTTAGAAAAGCTAATTCTTTAATATATCTTTCCCTATGCTCTTTCGAACAGCGTGCGGGGTACCTGGCTGCCGGTAAGCGGTGGCACAATTAGTGCGCATCCCACCTTTACAGGTAAAAATCTTGATTTTTAAATCATTTTAGAAAGATTTTTTCATTTTTACTAACTTCTAAAAACTATTAGAAAAATTAATTTATTATTGCCAGGACTTTGTGTCGGTGGAAATAACGTGCCAGATGCAGTTTTTGATAAAAAAAAGCATTTTTTTCCCACCATTTTAGAATTCCTGTCATTTTAATATTATTTTATATACATATCAATAAACCCAAAATTAATTTGCCAGGACATAATTCGGGTGGAATCCAATAGCAAGACCGATTCAATGTTGTAAAAAACACACTGGCGTTCAAAATTCAGAGAAAGTGCACATTTCTTCGATTTTCTCCGGATCTAGGGGACATATTGTGACGAAATTTGGTATGAATATTGGGGTTAATATAATACCCAATATATAATCATTCAAAATTGTAATACACACGCATGCGCAGGAGTTTAAAACATCAGAATTGAAAGGTATGAAATAGCGGTTTCAGAATGGAATTTCAAAATGCTAGTTTGATAATTCAAAATGCTATTTTTAATCAACAAAAACATTAATTTAAAACATTTTAGAATGCCTGTAACTTTAATATTATTTTATATATATATCAATAAACCCAAAATTAATTTGCCAGGATTTAATTCGGGTGCCATTCAATAGCAAGACCTATTCAATGTTGTAAAAATACACTTCAGTTGCACTTTCTCTTAATTTTGAACGCCAGTGTGTATTTTTACAACATTGAATCGGTCTTGCTATTGAATTGCACCCGAATTAAATCCTGGCAAATTAATTTTGAGTTTATTGATATATATATAAAATAATATTAAAGTTACAAGCATTCTAAAATGTTTTAAATTAATGTTTTTGTTGATTAAAAATAGCATTTTGAATCATTCAAACTAGCATTTTGAAATTCCATTCTGAAACCGCTATTTCATACCTTTCAATTCTGATGTTTTAAACTCCTGCGCATGCGTGTGTATTACAATTTTGAATGATTATATATTGGGTATTATATTAACCCCAATATTCATACCAAATTTCGTCACAATATGTCCCCTAGATCCGGAGAAAATCGAAGAAATGTGCACTTTCTCTGAATTTTGAACGCCAGTGTGTTTTTTACAACATTGAATCGGTCTTGCTATTGGATTCCACCCGAATTATGTCCTGGCAAATTAATTTTGGGTTTATTGATATGTATATAAAATAATATTAAAATGACAGGAATTCTAAAATGGTGCGAAAAAAATGCTTTTTTTTTTATCAAAAACTGCATCTGGCACGTTATTTCCACCGACACAAAGTCCTGGCAATAATAAATTAATTTTTCTAATAGTTTTTAGAAGTTAGTGAAAATGAAAAAAATCTTTCTAAAATGATTTAAAAATCAAGATTTTTACCTGTAAAGGTGGGATGCACACTAATTGTGCCACCGCTTACCGGCAGCCAGGTACCCCGCACGCTGTTCGAAAGAGCATAGGGAAAGATATATTAAAGAATTAGCTTTTCTAAAATTCTTGCTTTTCCGACGTTGCTAGCTCTTGTACTATTAAGGTTAAGTTAAATTTCTAAGAAATGGCGGGGTTCATTTCTGTTAACTGTTCCTTTTTAATATCACTAAGCTGGTGTATAATGTATCCAAAATTAAAATATATATAGTCAATATTGTAATATCGACAAATTGTTTTTGGTTTCCATTGATATAACAGCATATGTGAGGCGGAAAGCGAAAAGGGACCTCGTGTCGGCAAAGTTGATTTCGAGAAAAAGCCAAAAACCGGAAGAAGGTCAAAACTATCGAATTTTTTTTCTCTCGATTTTATCGATCCTTGGACCCTTTAGAACCGAATTTTAGCTGTTGGAATCATTCCTTAACTGTGAAAAATATCGAAAGGGTAGCATTTTGAAAGTTTAAGGTCGCTTTTCGCCAAATCCATTTATTCTATTGAAACTTTTAATTACTGGCAATTCGTCATTTTTTGAGCTACAAGGATGATGGTCTTAAAATCTTCATAAATCTGTACAGATTGAGAAAAAAATTATAACTCCATTTCGACGAACGCCGACAAGAGGTCCCTTTTCGCTTTCCGCCTCACATATGTCTATCGGTTAGATAGCAATTTTTGGCAATATAATTGACGTACAAAACGGCTTGGCGATAATTAACTGGACAGTGAATGAAATTGACAAAAATGTCAGCAAGTGCTCACAGTAGATTCGGAGAGTAAGGTGACATTTTACGTAAGCAAATGGTATTCAGGACTATTGGCATACCGCCACGAGAAAAACTTTGAGCAGCGTTGCAGTGAGTAGACGAGTTCAAAAGTAGATGAAAGCTGGTAGGGATTGAACTGTAATATATTTCGCAAAATAAGCGTTTGTAAGGCAAAGAATAAGTTCCACCCATGATGAAAGAATAGAGGGACTGAAAAGTCAAAAATGAATAGAAATTACTAATTATTTGCTCCTTCAAGAAGAAATCATAAGAATCCTAATCTTCTTTAATAAATTGGTGAAAATTGCAAATTACTGTACTGTGAGTAGAAAGAGGTAGAAATAGAAAAATTTGAAATAACTATACATAACTATACATTTTTATTACCATTTATTTGAACTTCATAAAAACAACATCTGTGAAAGTTCCCCCCTCTTTCAAAATTATAAATTGAAGATCAATTTGTAAATGAAAACAGCATGAATTAAAATCATACCTTAAAGAAGATATGAGGGAAAAAAAGAAATCCCTTTTCGATTCATGTGTTAAGAAACTTTATAAACCCGTCTGTTTGGTTAAAGTAAATAAAGGGAGAGGAAATTTAACTTACAACGGTTTACATCTATAATTTTTCAAATATAACAAGAATACATTAAAAATACATCAGGAAGTCGTCAATATTATTTCTTCGGAGAGTGGATTAAAATAGTTTTACAATATTTAAACGTAATATCAATGAAATATGCATTTTTAAAGGCTTAATATAATTACGCCATGCATATTAAATAGTGTATTACCTTTTCAGAAAGAGGTAAGAATAAAGAACATTTCACTAACCTTACAAAAGTAGATTTCTCTGATAGTTATGATACATGGTGTCACAATTTGTGTTCAATTCCATGCTACAGATTATATGATGAGTTTAATTCCACGTCTTGGCTTGATTTTTTTTCAAACATCACACTTGAAAGTAACTTTTATTAAATTCAAAGAAGGCTTTCTTAAAAAGTGAAGAAACTTGGATGAAAGTTTGTAAGGCTAGGCGTGCATAATAATTAAAAAAACATAATAATTAAAAAACTAAAGTAGATAGAGAAAAAACCCAAATTAAAGTATTGTTGCCAATCTTATAAGAAACTCATTGAAAAAAATGTCATTAGAATTTCGGGAATATTCACGGAGATATTAACATGTGAAAATAGTTTCAGTGTTTATATCTATAATAATCAGTGTTTTATGTAGTTTTGTGCTTTTTAAGTTGAATGAAGATACAATTTAATCATAAGTAAAAAAATTGCACTCTTGTGAATTTTTTCTTTTTTAGAGAGCTGAAAAAAGTGCTATTTTTTTTCACATGCTAATATCTACCAATATTTTCATGAAATATATTTTTCAGTGTGTTTCTCTTAACATTGTGACAGCAATACTCTTATTGAAGTTTTTGCTCTATCTACATTAGTTTTCTTATTAATTTTTTAAAAATTTTTTTATTTCACCGCTAGGGGCACTGTAAGTCATCTCAATGGATTTTCCAGGGTCACTTACCTAGGGCTAGACTTTACTTCCATGACCCTAGGAAGGGCACGCGTTGGTTCTAAATAAAAGCTGTGAAACGGAATTTTGAAACACCCTGTATATTTAAACCTTTCCATACTAAGAAGTTTACTTTCTTTAAAGGAAAATTAAAATGTACAATTCACGATTTCAAAAGTCAAGAAAAGATTACATTCTAAACCACAATTTCGGATCTTCATAGAACCCCCATTTTCAAAATAACTTAAATTCCTTCAAACCATCACTCGTACACAACTGATAAGCGCAATTACTCATGCTTCAATTTAATTAACTTCCGGTGGTTCCACAATGCTCAGAACCCGCCCCCTCTTTAAATATTTCCCCAAAACCTCATTTAAAAGAGGGGCATTACTGTGTCTTGAGTGTGAAAAGGGGGCTTTTCTTCGGAGAAATTATTTAAGAATCAGGCCTAATTGCATTAACAGGCGTTCGCGCCTCAATTTTGTGTGTAATGGAGTTATGTCAGTAATTCTGTAATGTAATTAGCACATTTCATTAGGCTTAAACTTAATTACATCTTAAGTGTTTTGAATGGGATTTTTAGGTTTTTTAAAATAAGCACTGGAGACTTTTGTCTCGGTGACTGGAATTATCACCCTGGCTATTGCAAGAAGCTAGAGCGCGTGCATTAGGCGACGAGATTCTTGACCGATTGCCAAGAATCTGGTCACATAGAGATCCATAGTCTCCAGTGCGCGCCTACCCTAACTCTATACACAGAAATTAAACCTTTGCAGACCTAGTCAACAAATACACAATGTTATAGTATAACTATCGATGTAAACAGAAACCGCAATTGCTTATCCGTTTCCTTTTTAAGTAAAATATTTTATGGTTCGAGTTTTTTAATAACCAAAATACGGTTTTCCCTTCAATATTACACAAAAGATTAAATTGATATACCTAATAGTAAAATATGAAATTAAGATAAGTTTAAAAGTCCGCTTTTCTTTGTTCTAAGGTGTATTTAAGGTTTTCCCTAATAAAATAAGAATATATTAGATTTATCCCTCGATTACATTGAAAATTGATCTATTAAGCTTCATTTTGGTTAAGAGTAAAAATACTAACTAATAAGCTCATTTTGCAATTTTTGAGCTTAATCCGCTTTTAAAATAATCTGGCTGGAATTCTTAACCTATGATCTAAAACCAGTTAATCCCACAAGCTCTCGTTTCTTTCTGAATCGTGTATGTTTTCTTCTTTTGATGCACACAATGCATGTCCGTCTTCAACAGAGTAGTTTGTCTTCCTTAGACTTCATCAGTGTGTCTAGACATTTGATTAGATCACAAATCCCCAGTACCAGTTATGAAGAGTAGACTTCATTTCAAACCATCTTCTGTAGTATGACTTTCCTGCCTTTAGAATTTTTGTAGTAAAAAATGAAAAGTTTACAACGGACATGTTCAATTAAATTATGTAATATATAAAACAAATGCATATTAGGATATTCAAATCTGATTAGGATATTTCTTTTTATGCAACTCTCCTCCAGAACTAGTTAGATTAGAAAGAAGGAAAGGGAAAATAAATAAAAAAACTAAAAATAATTAGTTTATACAATAAGGAAGTTGCATGTGTCAGATTTTCAAAAACAAACAAGTGTTCCGTATGGTTTTTTGTATGGTAAAATGAAATATCTAGTCAGTTTTTCAAAAAAATGTACAGGTAATTAAATATTTAAATTTAAAAGTCGAGAAAAAAACACGTGACTGAAAACGTTTATTGTTTAAACTATAAGATGACGTCAACAATAATACCATCAACTCCATTGCTTTACAACAATGTTTAGTATAAGATGACGTCACATCCAAACTCTTGGCGTTTTCGCGCGCTTTTAAAAAGGGGATTTTTGTTAATTTTTTTGACAATCAAAGAATTTCTCGATCGGCCACAAATTTTGGGTAGTTCCTTATTTTTGCAAGAGGAATCGATTAAAAAAATATAAAAAAATCATGCAACTTCCTCATTGAAGACTATTTTAAGTTAATAGTGCTGCCTTTTTGGAAAATATTCTTTAAAAAAGTAAACAAATTCTTTACCAAGTGTGAATCTCTCTATTCTAAAAAAAAGTTTTTGGTGAACGGTTTCCAGAGAAAGGCTTTTTAATTACTGAACCAAATGACACATATATGGTATCAAAATGTCCGAATTCTTTCCGGATTTCCGAGTAGGCCCTTCGATTTTTCAAAAAAATTCTCAATTTTAAAATATTTCCATTTTTTTAGATTTCGGATAAGGTCGCAGTTACAAAGCAAGAAACTATAAATTTTAAAACAATTGAAAATATATTTCACTGGTTTTTTAACATTCAAATACATTAAATAATCATATTTCTATTTAGCACACTAATTTAAAAAATATATATTGGATTCTTTTTAACAATATTTATATTTTTGCTGTTCTAACGATTTTAATTATATTTAAAACTAATGTATAATTAATTTAGCTTTTATTTTTAAATAATTATTTCATATTTTTTATATTTATCTTTGTCGTTGTGGCAACCTAATCATTACTATATTTACCATAATATTTACATTAAAATATAAACTCGCTTTCAGAAATTTTGAACTTTTGCGTTTATTTATTACAATAATAATTATATTTATATCCTTTTGCAAGTTATGTTATTTAAGTAGTAAAATGTAACTTTTTTTTATAATGCCAAAACGCAAAACTAGATATGGCGGGGGAATGTTTTAGAAATAAAGACAAATATCGAAAGTCAGAACATACGTGTCATTGCTATGAAACTGACACAATTTCGATGTTTATTTGTTCTCATGAAGCAAAATTCTAAATTTTCGTGATGTTTACGATAATTACTACATTTTTCACAGATAATTGATGAAAATCATTACAAATTTTAAGAAAGTAAATTTATTCCGGAGATGTTTCAGTGCTTCTGAATGGATCTGTGTGAGAAAAACATTACCTTGGGGAAATGGTAAAAGAAAGTTTACACTGCTTTGTTGCTAATTTTCTTGGAATTAAAAGGCGATCCGCCAATTCATATTGCCATAAAGGAACTGTTGAAATTTCTTCGCTGAATGAATATTCCCCATTTTTGAAAGAATACCCCAGAGAAGTAGTTCCCCTGTTTTAAGAATGTTTTATAAAGTGAGTAAGTGCTGTGTTTTGTGAGGATGGCAAAGCGATCCTAAAGTATCTGCGTCAGTAGTTAACGGGGGTTGGCGAGCGATAGCGAGCAGGGGGCGGTAGCTCCCTAGTTTTTTAAAAATTAGTTACAAGTTTTTACTAAAGGTTTAGTTTATTTTCATTTTACAAGCCTAGTTTGGTTTTTGAAGTTTTTACGTTGGAGAAATCTTTTACACGAATCTTGGTATAATAAAATCCTCAACTTTTATCCATGAAAATAAAATATTTCCAATGTGGAAAATGTGAGACATGGAGGATACCGCTCCGAAGGTATCCGATACTATATCTTAAGTTAAAGAATCGAGCCTGGGAACAAAAAAATTCTGGCTTGAAAAGTTAAAGAAATCCAAAAGTAATATCAATAGCTTTATTTTTTAAAGTAAAATAATACCCTTAATTAACAGAAAAACTTAAATACAACTTGCAAAAATATTTTAGCCTTTTTTTCTAAAAGAAGTTATTTAATTAGTTTGAAAAGAAAATAGTTTTTCCTTGAAAGTGTTATGAAAGTACAAACAGGGTGTTCAAAATTCCGTCTCCTAGGGTCATAGAAGTAAGGTCTACCCCTAGGTAAGTGACCATGTAGAATCAATTGAAGTTATTTTCTGTGCCCCTAGCGGCGAAGTAAAAGAGCAAACATAATAATTAAAAAACTAAAGTAGATAGAGAAAAAACCCAAATTAAAGTATTGTTGCCAATCTTATAAGAAACTCATTGAAAAAAATGTCATGAGAATTTCGGGAATATTCACGGAGATATTAACATGTGAAAATAGTTTCAGTGTTTATATGTATAATAATCAGTGTTTTATGTAGTTTTGTGCTTTTTAAGTTGAATGAAGATACAATTTAATCATAAGTAAAAAAATTGCACTCTTGTGAATTTTTTCTTTTTTAGAGATATGAAAAAAGTGCTATTTTTTTTCACATGCTAATATCTACCAATATTTTCATGAAATATATTTTTCAGTGTGTTTCTCTTAACATTGTGACAGCAATACTCTTATTGAAGTTTTTGCTCTATCTACATTAGTTTTCTAATTAATTTTTTTAATTTTTTTTTTATTTCACCGCTAGGGGCACTGTAAGTCATCTCAATGGATTTTCCAGGGTCACTTACCTAGGGCTAGACTTTACTTCCATGACCCTAGGAAGGGCACGCGTTGGTTCTAAATAAAAGCTGTGAAACGGAATTTTGAAACACCCTGTATATTTAAACCTTTCCATACTAAGAAGTTTACTTTCTTTAAAGGAAAATTAAAATGTACAATTCACGATTTCAAAAGTCAAGAAAAGATTACATTCTAAACCACAATTTCGGATCTTCATAGAACCCCCATTTTCAAAATAACTTAAATTCCTTCAAACCATCACTCGTACACAACTGATAAGCGCAATTACTCATGCTTCAATTTAATTAACTTCCGGTGGTTCCACAATGCTCAGAACCCGCCCCCTCTTTAAATATTTCCCCAAAACCTCATTTAAAAGAGGGGCATTACTGTTTCTTGAGTGTGAAAAGGGGGCTTTTCTTCGGAGAAATTATTTAAGAATCAGGCCTAATTGCATTAACAGGCGTTCGCGCCTCAATTTTGTGTGTAATGGAGTTATGTCAGTAATTCTGTAATGTAATTAGCACATTTCATTAGGCTTAAACTCAATTACATCTTAAGTGTTTTGAATGGGATTTTTAGGTTTTTTAAAATAAGTACTTTTGCAGGAAATATAATTAGGAAAAGAAGTGGTTAAAGTTCAAGTTAAATACAAGGCTAATCGTATTTTAACGATAAGAATCAAAACATTTGGGAAAAATATAAACTAGTAATAATTTAGATATAGGTATACCTTAGAGATCATTTTAATCAGTTGGATGATTGTTAAAATTTTAAATGGCCTTTTCAAAATTATATTTCCATTTTTTTAAAACATGCAAGGTTTGCAAATAATAGAACCGTAAGCATAATTTGTATTTCAACCATGGATATTCGAGAGTAAATATATTCAAAAGGATATGTTATATCTTTTGTTAATGTATCATTTAGTAATTTTTTTTATCACTGCATGACCTTATTTATTTGAAAACAATCATATTTCAATATATATGGATGGTCTAAATCTCCCTAAAAATGTAAATTCCACTTAAAAGTTTAAGGTGCTCTATGGGGCCGTAACCGACATTTTTGTCCTAATTATCCAGATTTTACTCTGTACCATATTTTTTATATCAAATTAACCCTAGAATTCAATCAAATTAAACCTAATAATAATTGCTTTCTAGTACAAAATTAAAAACCATGGAAACTAGGTATTAAAGGTCACCGTACGATGACGTCACATCACAATTTCTTAGTGCTTTCGCGCGCTTTGAAAAAGGGGATTTTTGTTGATTTTTTTGCAATCAAAAAATTTCTCGATTGGCCTCAAATTTTGGGTAGTTGATTATTTTTGCATGAAGAATCAATTAAAAAATTAAGAAATCCCGCAACTTCCTCATTATAAACTAAAAAGCCCAAAAAGTCTGTAAAGCATTATTTATTGTATTGCACGATTAAATTTGATAAACCCAATTTATTTGGGAAATGTAAGAAGTGTTTCCAATACCTTCCTATTATTGTGTTAGATAAATCAGACATATTTTTGTCTGCCACCCCTGCTCGTAGCTGATATGCGCTCGAGACTTGAGCACAGATCATTCCGGTGCCAGGCCTTTACTTTTCCCCCTTTGAGCTTACGCGAGTTTTAGTTTCTGCGTAGTGGCATCGGCGGTTTTCACCTGTATAAAAGTGGGCACCGGGATGTTCCTGTTCATTCAGACTCACTCGCTCGCTCTCTCACTTCTCGATCTAAGATTCGATCGGATGCTTGTTAATCATTATGCTTATATTTTAAATCATTATTTCAGTAGTAAAAATAAACTACTTTTATTTTTAAGAGCTTTGATTTCTTCTGTTCATCCAGCTAGCACAGTCGCGCTATTGGTCTTTCCACTGTAAAAGATGCAACTTCAATTTTATCAAACTGCTTTTTATCAGATCTTGCATCATTTGGTTATGGGCCGCAATATGCCCAGTAGCCGTCATTAGCTGAATCAGAACTTTGGACGGAAGATTGAAGTTTTATTGAGAAGGATCTTCAAGTAGGGGGGCATCATGGAACCCCAGTTCGAAAGAATTTCTGCTCTGAGGATGGACAACTATCCGACTTGGAAGCAAGACCTCACTGCCATATTAATGGACAGAGACTGTTGGGATATCATACAAGGAACTGAAACCCATCCAGCAGAAACTGCCAGTGAGAAGGAAAAGCGAAATTTCAAGACTCGCAAAAATCGAGCATTTTCGACGATCTACTTGAATATTTCTCAAGATCTGAAGCCTTTGATTGCCAGTACAACCGATGGAAAGGAAGCTTGGGATATTTTGAGCAAGCACTTCCAACCCGATAGTAGAGCCAGACTGATCGGCCTACTGGACTCTTTCTTTTCTTGTAGAATTGAGGAAGGAGAGATGATCGGACTTTTTGCTGCAAGACTTAGGAAGATTATTCTTGATCTCCAAGATTGTGATGAGAAGATAGCCGAAAAGTATAAAGCTTTTCAACTTATAAGATTTCTGCCAAGTGAATTCCAGTCGATCGTTCAATCGATCTACCGATGGGAGAACTCTAAATTCACTTTTGAGCATGTTTTGGAAGAACTTATCGCCGAAGAATCACGACTGCTCCAATGCAATCGTGACAGCGATCTCGTCACGATGAACAGCTCAGTTCGGAAGCAAGCAAGTTTTTCAAAAGAAAATCCTGTCAAGTGCCGTAATTGTAGAAGGATTGGACACTTAACGGAAGATTGCACTTTGAAAAAGAAAGGTTCAAGGAAAACCCGATCACGAGCTGATTCAACACATATCGCTGAAGCCTGCATTAGTGAAAGGGGTGCGAATCCTAATTGCTGGATATTCGACAGTGCAGCTACATCTCACTTTTGCGGAAATCGTGAACTATTTGAAACTTTCAAATCTACCAAGAACAAAGAAATCTCCTTAGCAAGCAAAGCAACATGCCCTACTGAAGGAATTGGAACTATCAGACTGAAATTTGGATCTTATACTATGCGATTGGATGATGTGATCTTCTCCTCCCAAATCAGACACAATTTGATATCTGGACCGAAGTTGGACAAAGAAGGATGCAGATTCATCGGAGAAGATGGAACCATCAAAATCTTTGACAATAAAGATGTGAAGATAGTAACTGCGAAGTTACAGAATGGACTCTACCGATGTTATGCGAAGCCTATCAGAAGTAAAAATCCTTCAAAAGAAACTACGCTCCAGACTACTACAACGAAGGGAGATGCTGAAGAATGGCATGAGAAGATGGGACATATAAATATTCAGTACATTGCAGATTCAGTTGATCTAGTTAGAGGATTACCAAAACTGAAGATACAGAAGTTAGACTGTGATCCCTGTCGTCTAGCGAAGACCAAAAGAAGATCGTTCAAGTCGACCGGGAAAATCAAGTCTACCAAACCCCTTCAGTTGATCCATACTGATATCTGTGGTCCTTTTAAGACGCAAACCCAACAAGGATACAAGTATTTCATAACTTTTATTGATGACATGTCAAGAAAAGTAGTTTGTTTTCTTTTAAAGAGAAAGGATGAAGCTGCTGAAGCATTCCAGAAATTCCAGGCACGAACCGAAAGATTTACCGGAAACAAGATCGTTGCTGTAAGATGTGACAACGGCGGTGAATTTCGTGGACTGGACTTTGCCAAGAAACTGGAAAAGAGTGGTATAAAAATAGAATATACCAATAGCTATTCACCTGAAATGAACGGAGTTGCGGAAAGGTTCAACTACACTGCCACAGATGGTATTAAAGCCTTATTGAAAAGTAGCAACTTAACTGACTCATTCTGGGGAGAAGCTTTGCTGACTTTCACTTACTGTTGGAATCGTGTGATTCACAAGAATCTGAAAAAGACGCCATTTGAACTTTTTGGAGGATACAAGCCCTCCGTATCTCACTTGAAGCCGTTTGGATCACTTGCCTATGTTGGTGTTCCAAAGCAACAAAGATCGAAGCTTCAAATGCGTGCCAAAAGAGGTATCATGGTCGGATACGCGATGAAAACCAAAGGATATAGAATCTATCTACCTGCGGAGAAAAAGATCATAGAAACCATCAACGTTTCGTTTGGAGATGGAATGTTCTACGATCGCAGCAGAGGTGAAAATGTCAGAAGCAGCGGAATCGATCTGGACCCTTCTTTTAGTGATCCACCTGCAAGATCTACTCGATCACGAAAATTTAAGAAAGATTCAGAATCCAAGATATCCAATCGGAGTCCAAGCCCTATTAGAAGCAAGTATATGAGTTTCTGTTATGATGAATCAAGTTCGGAGTCAGAAGAAGAACCTTTAAGTCAAGATCCCATCGTAGAAGTTAAAGAATCCGAAGATTCACATGAAGACTCTGAAACTGCTGACATTACTCAGACGTCCGATGAGGATAACAACGAAGATAACGATCTGGATGATAATGAAGATGATCCAGATGATAACAAAGAAGATCTAGATGATGAAAATACAGAGGACAAACCTGATGAAGAGAAATCTGACGATGGAACCATCGAAACTTCAGAATTAAACTGGATTAGAAAAGCTATTCCACGAAAAGGCGGAAAACGAATAGACATTCAGTACAGTTACCCCGGCCATAAAGCTAGTTTCAGATCACGAAAGGGTATTGAAGCTTTTTGCCAAAAGCATGACTTGGAGTTTAGACCTGAACTTTTTAATTTCTCAGGCAAATATAAATACTCTGGCGTAGTCAAGACCGGACAGGAAATCCAATCTGAAGCTAATCAAGCTCAAGCATGACTAGCACAGCCACAGATTCCTCGTTTCTATCAGGAAGCCATGAACTCTCCCGACGTCAAATCGTGGAAGGACGCAATGGACGAGGAAATCTGTACTATGAAGAAAAGAAAAGTTTGGAGCCTAGTCCCGAGACCTGAAAAAGCTAAAGTCATCGGCTGCCGGTGGGTCTACACAAATAAGAAAGACGAAACTGGTAATGTAGTTAAATTTAAAGCTCGTTTAGTCGCACAAGGTTTTAGTCAACTAAAGGGAGTTAATTACGATGAAGTATTCTCTCCAGTTATCAATTTTTCATTAATTAGACTGTTTTTCACTATATTAGTTAGTTTTTATCGTTGGAGCCATACTCAGATCGATATAACCTGTGCCTATTTGTACGCAAAACTGAAAGAAAAGGTTTTTATGAGACAGCCCAAAGGTTATGAAGATCAAAACCATCCCAATCATGTTTGCCTCCTTCATAAAGCTATTTACGGTTTAAAACAGAGTGGAAGAGAATGGTTTCACGAACTATCAAGTGTTTTAGAAGAACTTAAATTTAGAAAACTGAAATGGGCAAACGGTGTTTTTCATAAACCTGATACTGTATTACTTTTATATGTTGACGATATTATTATTTTGGGCAAGACGGAATCCTGTGTTCTAAAGGCGATCAAAACCCTAGAAAGAAGATTTGACCTCAAGATTTTAGGAAGAACCAAAACACTTCTTGGTGTGCAGTTTACAGAAATTAATGGAAAGGTGTGTATTGATCAAACCCAGTACATAGAAGAAATTTATCAGCGTTTTTCTAAATTCAACCCTCCCATTACAAGCCTGCCAATTGCCAAGGGAATTGTTTATTCCAAGTCACAACGCCCATCTACTGAATCTGAAATTAAAGAGATGTCGGAGTATCCATATCGAAGTCTGATTGGATGCTTAGCGTTTTTAGCTGCTCGCACGCGACCGGACATTTCATTCGCCGTCAACCTATTCTCTCAATTTCAGAGTGATCCAGGAATTTTTCATTGGACTGGACTTTTAAAGCTTTTAGGATATGTCTATGCAACTAAAGACCTGAAGCTCGATCTCACCCGCACTGAATCCTTGGACATAAATGCCTACTGTGATGCGGATTATGCAACCTGTAAGGATGATCGACAATCGATCGGGGGATACATCGTCTTTGTTGACAAATCACCTGTGGTTTGGCGAACTGCTAAACAGCGATGTGTCACACTTTCATCCATGGAATCGGAATTTCTAAGCATAACGGACTCGTGTAAAGAACTTTTGTGGCTCAGAAACGTTATCATGGAATGTGGTGAGATGAAAATTTTTGATACTACTGACTTTAAGTGTACTTTATTCTCGGACAATGAAGCGGCAATCGCTTTTTCTAAGTCTCCTGTCGAGAACTCTCGAACTAAACATATAGACGTTCGTTTTCATTTTGTACGAGACTTGTTAGCAAAGGACATTTTTATTTTGAGACATGTTCGCAGCGTGAACAATTTTTCAGATGTGTTTACAAAACCACAAACTAAAGTTCAACTTCAAAAATTTAATGATAATGTATTTTTGAATAATTGATTTTTCTTTTCAGGTTTTCGTAGGCAGTCAACTTATTCAATGTCTCCATGTATAAATTTGCTCTATTAGTGTATTATTATTAGATTTATGAATTGTTTTAGATTTCATATATTATGTGCTGTATTCACAGGTGCGGCAGAGGGGGGCACTTGTTAGATAAATCAGACATATTTTTGTCTGCCACCCCTGCTCGTAGCTGATATGCGCTCGAGACTTGAGCACAGATCATTCCGGTGCCAGGCCTTTACTTTTCCCCCTTTGAGCTTACGCGAGTTTTAGTTTCTGCGTAGTGGCATCGGCGGTTTTCACCTGTATAAAAGTGGGCACCGGGATGTTCCTGTTCATTCAGACTCACTCGCTCGCTCTCTCACTTCTCGATCTAAGATTCGATCGGATGCTTGTTAATCATTATGCTTATATTTTAAATCATTATTTCAGTAGTAAAAATAAACTACTTTTATTTTTAAGAGCTTTGATTTCTTCTGTTCATCCAGCTAGCACAGTCGCGCTATTGGTCTTTCCACTGTAAAAAGATGCAACTTCAATTTTATCAGTCTGCTTTTTATCAGATCTTGCATCATATTGTTCCCAAATTTCGGAGAATAATTTCCGACAGAAAACTCAATTATTTTGAAGAAGTATTGCATCAAAGTAACTACATTTACATGAAACTTTAGTATTTTATTTCATTATCTAGTTTGTAACGAATTTCATTTTGTATGGCTTCCCCTGTAAGTGTTCGTTCAAGAAGAAAGAATAAGAACTTTGTTTTGGACTGCTAAACTATCTCTATGATTTCCTTACTTTTAATTCTTTATTTTAAAGTAGTTTGTTCAAGAAATGGCGAATTTAAAAGGCTTCTTTGGTTTTGGTCAGAAGAAATATACAGGGTGTTTCAAAATTGCGTTGCACGGCTTTTATTCGGAACCAACGCCTCCTAGGGTCATGGAAGTAAGGTCTACCCCTAGGTAAATGACCCTGGAGAATCCATTGAGATGACTTACAGCTCCCCTAGCGGCGAAATTAAAAAGTTAAAAAAAATTAATTTAAAAACTAAAGGAGATAGAGCAAAAACCTCAGTACGAGTATTGTTGCCAACGTCAAGAAAAACTCACTGAAAAAAATTTGATCAAAATATCTTGAATATTCGCGGAGATATTAGCATGTGAAAATAGCACTTTTTCAGGGGTCAAAAAATAAAAAGTTCGCTTATTTCCAAATTTTTCAGTGGTATTGTGTAGTTTTGTGTTTTTTAGTTGAAAGAACACAAAATTTAATCAAAAAAGTTTGCAAATAAGCGAACTTTTTCTTTTTTGACCCCTGATTGTATTTTACTGTATCCTTTACTTATGATTTGATTATATTTTTAATGTAAAATTCATAGTCCGTTATTAACATCGACTTTTTTCTTTACTTCCGCAGTTTGTAAAAAATATATTTTAATCATTCTACCTAAGGTGTACATATCTGTGTGTTCAACATTTTACTGCTGCAATTACTCCCCAGGACCTACTACTTTTACTATTGAAAGCAATTAAAACAAATAAAGTAATGGAACTACACTACAAATAACTAAATATATTTAGGGGTTTCTGATTTAGAGACAAATTTTGAACCCTTGAATAATAATTATAAAATTCCCGTTCTGCCTGATAGTATTCAATAATTCAAGTCAACCTGAGATTATATTACATCAATCATTTACAAATTCATCAGTAATTTATTATTCAATAAGTTTTATAATAATGACACTGCTTTAAAATCATCCCCACCATAGTTAATCCATGGTTTGCTAAGTAAAATACTATGAGTTAGACAAGCAAAATGCTATGAGGGAAATTTTATACAAAACTTTCGATATTTTAAAAACTGTGAAACTGAGAATAAATTATTTCCCAGAACTTTAAATCCCCAAAACAAGAAACTTTTCAGATAATCTCGAAAATACAGGAGTTATTAGTATATATGTATAGCAAACTTTATTTTTATTTATTTTTTAAATCCACTTTTTTATTGATTGTCACATTAGACCAACCCACCATCAATAGAAGCGTTTCACATCGCAGCAGAAATAAAACTCAACTTTACTTCCAGGCCCAAATCATGGTTAAAAACGAGAGAGCAAGAGTGATACATGCATCCGCCCGAGTGATACCATCTCCAGCGATGGAATAAATGCAGTTCCTGGAAATTCGATTGAAAGCCTGGATGGAGTTTATGAATATCAATGATGGGAATGGCAACAGGGGATCTAGGATGTATCCTGAATGGCGTAAAGGAGGAAATGGTATATCGAACTGTGGAAATGGTTAACTTCAGTTCTAATAAAGAGTGATATCCTAAATAAAGCATTGAAATATTTTCGTATGTTGATTTAAGAAAGTTTCTATTTTGTCATAAAAAAATATTACATATGCCTATGATTTATCGAGCACACTTTATCCTTACATTTCTTAACATTTAGGAACTTACGAACAAAAATTTTAGTCTGCTTTTAAAAATTTGTTAAAATTTAAATCTTTCTGATCCTTTGATTCTAGAAATGGAAAGTTTAAATTAAGACAAAGATAAAGAAGCAGGATAACAGTTACATAAGAACTTCAAAACGGCTTAAATATTAGAATACAAAATTTAGTTATCCATTAGTCTTTGCGTAAGAGCATATTTTTGTAGTGACTTTTGAAGAATTAGTTTCCGATTTCCCCAGAAATAAAAATTTACAAGATATGGATTGAAATTTCTATTATTAGTCTTAACTTGCTGTTCAAGGATATTATTTTACCAATTCATAGGGCATCAATTCTTTAATTAAAGTAAAATTAGAATTATATAATATGTCGTCTTTTTAATTTTACTGTTTTTACATTTCTCTTCAATTTTGGAACTGAGTAAAGTATATATGAGTATTTGAAATTCTCATTAAAAAACTAGTGTCTCATTCGTCCATTTTTTTAAATCTCACACAGGTACTAATACCATATTAAAAACCCTATTTAAAATTCAAATTTTATGTGTTTAACTATTTACAAATTTTTTAGAATAATGATTATACCTTCTCCTGTAGACCCTATAGGTCAGAAGATTAAAGTCCCTATAACGTTAAACTAAAGGTTATAGATCAATCTCATCTTGTAGCTTGATAAAAATTTTCTTGATAGAAGATAAAAATTATCTTTTAGTTTGATAGAATTTTTTGATTTCAACTAATTTTTAATAAACTAAAATCGTAATACTTGATCATACATTTTCTTTACAAGCCTGTAATGTGAATTTTTACTTTTTAATTTAAAAAACAGTGCAGATCAGAACAAAAATTAAATTAATTTATTTGTTAGTGTACGTTATAGGAATATTTCAATGCAAACATGGTGTTATCTTCGTAATAAATAACTAACACATTAAATTAAAGAATCAAAATTAAAGTTTTTTAAAGGATATTATTATACGGTTAAATTTTCATCATATTTCCAATACGAAAAAAAAACTTTTGAAGAAGCTATTACACCTCGGAAAGTAGTATATAATTTCATATTTACATCGAGAAATCAATTTTTCAGTGCAGCATAACTATACTCAGACACTCTTAAATTCCTGTAGGGTTTGAATAGAGAACCCAGAAGGGTTTACGGAAAAAAATAACTAGTCTAGACTAGTATTCATTAGCAAATATTTAAGTGATGGTTATTAATGAACCATTGGCAAAGGAACCAAGCCGAAAAAAAGGTAAATTCAATGGAATGTCTAGATGTTTTTAAACTTAATACTAAGCGAAAATATTTCAAATATAATTATAGGCATTAGTTGAAAGACTAAACATTGAAGTTTAATGGAATAGTTTGAAAGTTCAAGATCAAAATTCGTTCTCTCGGATTTATTCATAAATTTGAGGATTTATAATGAAAATCATAAAAATTCATCCTTGAAAGTAATTATAATTTCTGTATTTTTTGTTTTAAGATAAAAATCCCGTTGTGAGTAAAAGGAATTCAATCTTTGCTTATTCGTTCCAAGACTTTATGATTGTGTTGTCTTAAGCATTTAAAAATACAATAAAAAATTTATTCTGGTACTGGTTTCCTTGCTTTCTTTTTGGAATTTTTTCTTCCCCTTTAAGACATGCGTTGTGCAATGAAAAATGTTCTTATAATTACAATCTAAATTTTCTCATAGTTACAATTGTTAACTTATTAACAGAAAATAATGATATGCCTACTTAACATAGTTAATAAAAGATTTCTTTAAAACTTTTGATTTGTTTACTATTAATTATTATAAGGGATTATTTTAAGGGATTCGTGACAATAATCACACAAAAAGTTTGCACAAAATTTACTAAATAAAATAAATAAAAGTAAGCATCTTTGCATGGTTTTTATCTTGATTTTAGTTGCTACTGCTTCTAATTACTAAAAATAATACATGTATAGTATATACACTCTAAAAACCCGTTTATTTAACACAAAGAAATTTTTTTAGCTACGCTAACAGAAAACACCTGTAACTTGTGGAAATCCTGTCATATTTATATTGAATCTGTTGTCAGACTACAGAAAATAAGAGGATTTATTTTATTATCAACTGTGTGGTTATTTCTGAGAATGTTCCAGATCTCAAACGTTTGTTTTGTGCCCCCCTTGAAGACTGGAAATTTTATTCATCTTACATACCCTATTTCACATATTATTAGACATTAAATAAATGATTATGAGCAGTGTTGTGTTTCCGGTTCTAATTTAAGTAACTTTGATTTTGGTATCAAGTAATTAGTTTAGTTAAAGTTATTCTCCTTTAATTAAGTTTTTAAGGTATAGAATTTTTAATTATTTTAAACCTTTTCAGTTAAAGAAGAAAATCATGATGGAACAAGGAGATGCGATAAATTGCATCAAAAATTTTAGTTATGCATCCTGGATTCCTTTTATTCTTTATCCCTCCTTCGTACAACCAAGTAGTTAGAAAAGCATTCTTTTGAATTTAGATTCCTACAAATGCAAGCAAATAACTGACTTGTGAATTTAAAGCCGATATTCTTCATGAATACATAGCATAGTAAATTCAAACATACGAATTATTTGGTTGTTCTTTCATTGTACACCTCTTCAAAAATATAACCTTATCATAGAAACAAATACTATTCATTCAGCTAAAAGAAAGAACAAAACACCTTACTCGGAGAATAATCTTTCCCTGACAAGACCAAAATATGTATCCGTCCCAACTCACAAACAAGCGAAAAGAGAGACAAACTGTTTGCTCAGCCTTGTGATCAAATACTGTCCTCCCAGCTACTCGTCTAGCTGACTCGTCAACCCCCCCCTCTAGTAGTATCCGATACACCCCCGGGCTGGGAATCGATTTGGTTTATTCACTTCCGGATCCCGCTATCTGTATGAATTTTTACCTCCATCCCGAAAGGTATGCAGCTACCTTCCCACCCCGCGAGCCGGTAGACGGAAGATTAATGAAGCTAAATGGATCGATCCGATGACGTGATTTCTGAGGGTGATGAAAAAGATGGGGGTTGTTTTTAAATCGGATTATTTTTATCGGTTTGGAAGCGCTCGCCGTGATAGGGTACGTGATAATGGTGCGTGAAAATGTAGATTCCGTTGATAATATATCGTGGGGGGGAATATTTTTGGCGATTTATTTATTCTCAAATGGGGAAGGTGTTAAGTAAAGGCAAAGGGTAGTTCCGAATTGGGCCACTAAATAAAAAAAGCAACTTGAGTTAACTAAGAATTGAATTAAGGAATATTAAATTAGTTTCAAAGAGTAAAAGTTAAAATAACGAACAAAAATTGTTATGTTGTTTTCTTTCTGTATAACTGAAATGCAAGTTTTCTTAAAATCCTGAGGCAAACAACACTTCACTTTGTTTCAAATCTACCGAACAATTTCGTATGGGTCTCCCGTGCATGCATAATTATTATAGAGAATAAGTGAGTTGGAAACAAACACAAAATCAGATAACACCACAGAGAATTAAGAGTATACAAAAACTGGTTGAAAAATATAGATAAAGGTATTAATTTGTTTGCTGTAGTAAGTAATGTTAAAAAGAAAATATTTATCATTTATGAAATATGAATTTTGATTATGCAAACAACTTATAACCGATATCAAAATATTTGGACTGTTTGTTGTATGGAGCTCTCCCAAAAGCTCCATACAACAAACAGTCCAAATATTTTGATATCGGTTATAAGTTGTTAGCATAATCAAAATTCATATTTCATAAATATTTATACACCGCATCCAAGTTTTGCTACATAAAATCTACAAAAAATTTCCTTAGTTAGTTATCAGCCTTTCAGAAACTAATAAAAATAATATAGTCGAAGAAGCGGTTGAAGGATTATAGAACTGCTCTTGCCTCTTTAAAATAATTTTGTTAGATGTAACTTAAAGACAGGCTAAGTATTAATGAGTTGTTGAAATAGTAGTTGTATGAACAAAGAACCAATCTGTTCTTTCATAATGGTAAACATTAGAATAGTATTTGAGAATTGAATCGGGTTATTCATTTATACTAAAGGCATTTTCATATTGTAAACTTAAGGCAAAAAGTAAAGAAACATTCATTCAACTAACTACATGCTTTAACTATAACAAAACGAGATTTTTTATGCTGTTTTTCGGGTAATAGGCGAGAGAAGTCTTTTTCCAGTAAGTACAAGCATCAATTCTACATTTAATTAATTCTCAAAACTTTACCTTCTTAAGAATGAACTTGTCAAGCTAATCTTTGAAAAAAATATAACGCATCTCATTTCATAACCATCATAATGTCTGAAATTTTAAGCTTGACAAATATCTAATTATAGCATAAAATTTATTGATGCATATTTAAACCTTAAAAATCACACTCACTTTTCTAAAAGTAATAAATCAGAAGTAGAGTCTCATTAACAAGAAGTTTTTCTTTTTTGAGAGGAATGTGAAACATTTCATTTTAATAGCATCGTCAGTATGTAGTTTTTATTGCAGAATCTTTTAATTCCCAAATTTTGAGTTTTAGGAAATATAGTGTTTGTTTAGAAGTTAAAAAAGTTTTTATTCCTAAGACGTTTCATCGTATAAGATTATTTATATATAGAATGTTTGAATTTTCATCTTAAATGCTTCTTCAAAAACAGTCTATATTGTGTAATAAAGATTCATAAATAATATAGAAATTAAGTTGTTACACTGTAAAAAATAATCCTGCAAAAAAACAGAAAATTTCTGGCAGCAAAAGTTGCCAGAAAAAATCTGTAGGTTGAAAAATCCTGTAAACAGAAAAAAGCTGTAACCTACAGGTAAATGCTGTAAAAAGGAACTTTCTGTCAAGTGGGCTACAGATTTTTCTGTTGCCTCTCAGTAATTTTCTGCTTGTGCGCATGCACTTATTTTAGTAGAGTATTTTTAATTTTAATTAATTGATATCCGGGAATAGAACCCGCGACCTACCGCATGCTAAGCACGCACGCTACCACTGAACCAAAGAAGATTCAGTATAACGTTGCCAATAGCTGTATTGGTTTTCAATGCAGTAAGTTTCTGTTTAAGTACCGATAAGCTAAAAAACTAGGTAAAAGCTGTTATTTTACATAAAATAAATAGAAGTGCGGTGGGAATGTTACATGACAGAATATCTCTGTAAACATAAAGTCACTGTTATTGAAATTTCTGTTTTTCTACAGTTTTTTTTTACAGTGTAGTCCAATAGGAAATAAATTTAAATAGCATGTTCTTTTGATACACGAGGGATCTCTTCCCTCCTCTTTATTACCAACACATGTAATATTATTTTCTCCTTTTTATTACAAAATTCGTCTCCATAGACCCCAGCTATAACACAAAAAATAAGAATTGTTTAAAAGCTAATATAAAATATTTTACTATTATTTCAAAACAAAAGTGAGTGAACTATTGCTTAATAACTAATACACCTTCGTATGAAAAGAAACAGGTAAAGAAAAACGACAATACTTCAAAAACCTTTTTTAACTTACGTATTTCTTAACATTTTAATTTTAGAATTTTCAAAATTTAACATGATTTTGTAATAGTAATTTGTTTATTTTTTAATTTATAATGTTTAATTAAGACAAAATAAGCTACTCCTCTGAATGTATGCATACTTTCAATTTAAAAATAAATGGAAATTATACCTTTATGGCGATATTATTTTAGAATGAAAGTTGTCATTTCTATAGTAACAGAAGTAAATGTAAGAAAGATAGTTCTTTTGACTGTTTTTATGGAAAAGCTTGATGAAAAGTCCTTACTTTTATGGATAGAAGATGTTTCTATGTATTTCACTTACTTTAGCATATCTAAACCAATCCTAATTTTAAACTTTTTTGAAATTTCTGATGGGAAAAAAAACTTTGATTTCGTGGATATGAGGTATTTTGGTGATTTTAACCTTAACTACGCATATCTCGCAATTTTACCGCATTTTTGAACGAAGTTAGAACTTCTATTACCAGAACAATTTTAAAAAATCAGGAATAATAACAACTAAATTTAGCTTTTCTTAAGTTTGAAACATCCCAATTTATCGGTCACATCATTGTTACCTTATACCTTAGGCTTAGGAATACAGTAGCCCTCCTTACCTCGAACTTTCATATATCCCCCCTCCCAAATCTTTATATCTTAAATATCCCCCCCTTTGAATTTAAGTATTCTCTATGTTACCTCATTACCTCGAAAACGTGTTACTAGTATCTCAAATTTTTTTTGGGGTCCCTTCGATTTCGTCATAACATTTTTACACTAATATGCTTCCATCACTTGACTCCAATTTTATGAATCTGAGAAATTTTCTGGTGTTTCATAAACCAGTATCAAATTATACTGGATCCAGTATAATTTATACAGGTTCCAGTACCATTTATACTGGATCCAGTATAATATGATACTGGTTTATGAAACACCAGAAAAAATTTTCCGATATGGATTTTCTTCCATCAATACTACCTACTAGATCAAGCCCTCGAAAAAACACCTAATACGACACACAAACACAAATTCCTCCACCAATTTATCATCCACATTCACTTCATCAACACCCCATCCGGACAGATACAAATCACCCCAGATCCAAACAATTACACACCCCACGAAGAAAATAACAAATGGTATCGCCGCAAGGAGACGGCAGCGAATTAACAAACCCGCCCCATCAATTAACTCTTCACAATCCATCTCCCCTGACAAGACATTTAAACTCCCCTGTCCTCGTATTAAAAAGCCATCACGATTCACGAGCTCCCCTGCACCGACGCGTCCCGGGGCACCCTTTGCAGGGGTGCCCTCCGGGGCGCGTCCTGATGGGGCTTTAATTAAGTTGAGAGTGGGACGGCGAGTGGTCATTTGCCTGTCCGGATGAGTGGAGCACTGTTTGATGGATGAATAGGTGTTGGAGACTCTCTGTTGGTTGTAGGAAATGGGGTTTGCTATTGGTGAGGATGGATTGAAGCAATGTTATGAGTGATCATATGGGTGAATGTTCATATGGAGTGATAGTGCTCAAATGGGGTGATAGTGTTCATATGGGTAAGAGTGTTCATATGATGATGAGTGTTCATATGGGTAAGATAACAAAACTTGCAATAGTTTTGTAATAACGTGTTTAGTTCATGATCACTTTATCAAGTTAATGTCCCATGCATCGATTTATAATAATTAATTTTTACGTTTCTGCTATTAATCTACAAGTTTAACCACTCATATATTTTACGCAGATTAAGGTCAAAACAGACCACATTTAGAAAAAACGATTCTATGAAAAATTTTGTTTTTTAGAAGGGATAAATGTCATCTTTTTGTTACAAAGTTAAGTAGTCAACTGTAATTGGCTAGAATTGTTTGGATTGGTCTTTCAAGTGCATTACATTTTTATCATTAAACGGCATCTTTTCGTAATAAAGTTAAGCAGTCAACTGTAATTGAATCGTCAGTTTGAAGAAGGGAATAAGTCCAAAAAATGACAAATTGACTTTTTGTGCTCAAAAAAATCTCCAAGCTTTGCTCTACACATAGTTAACCTATGTTTAGGAAATAACTAACCCCTAAAGGGAGATATTGCCCTATGAAGTTGTGAAATCGGTGTCCATTCATTGTATTTTTTAAGTTAATTTGGAATTAAAGTTAATTTGACTCCATTCATGTTCACTCACTCCTTTGATATTGCTTTAATAACTCAGTTTCACTATAAATTTGAATTTTATTTGTCTTATTCTCTTTATTTCACCCTTTTGTGGCGTAAACTAATAAGAAGAAATATAATTTAAATGTGAATTTAGGGGGTTTTAAAGAGTTTTTCATCAGAAAAATTTCATAAGGTTGAAGAAGGGAATGTCCATGAACTTATTTTGACTGTAACATATTTTTGAATATACTAATATTTGTTTTGATGATTGCTTTGTTTTTCGATTTTCACAAAACTTGGTTTTTGGACTTATTCCCTTCTTCCAACTGACGATTCAATTGGCTTGATTTGTTTGGATTGGTCAAGTGCATTACAATTTTCATGGATTCATGGACATTATAAATTTTTACCATTAAGTGGAAAACTGGCTTATTTGGCAAACTTCTCATATAATCCCCGCGTTCTGATATTTTAACTGAAGGCAATATGCGTGTCACGTGGCGTCCTGACAGGTATTAAATGTTCTTATATTAGAATCCTTATTTATGGCCGAAATATTTTTGTTGAAATAAGCTACAGAGGACGTTCCTCTTTTTATGAAATATGGATTTTTTCTTGATTTGTTAACTGTTAATTTCAACTCTGAATTATTTTAGACTGTTTGATTTTGCCAAAAAATCAATTATCTTACTATATAGACACTATGCACAATATGTGCGTTAGGCATTCTTTAACCATTTTAAAAATTTAGTATTTAAACCATCAACTTGGTTTTAATTTCTCAATTTTATTAATAAGCTTATATTTCTTAAAAAGGAAGAGTTGTCTCATCACATTTACAAGATAAAAGCATAATCAGGATAATAGGAAAACCAATGTGTACAACTGCAGGCTTTTTCCAAGAGACAAGAAAACTGTTTCCGAAAATACACTCCTTTATAATTCATATTATCTTTTAAATATCAAAACTAACATCTAAACGGGATAACATCTAAATATTTCAATAGTCCAAAGACTTTCCAAGTAAACCCATATCAACAAAGTTCTGGATGAATAGATCACTGTCACTGATCAATGTCATACTCCCACGCAACCTTTACCACTACTACAGACTACCCTTTTCATCTTCCGCCTCAGCGCCTAGCCTAAGTCTAAACCCAGCCCCGCAAAACAAAAAAAACAGCGTTCGATTGCAGCAACAACAAAAACCAACGTCACGGAGAGCGCTCGTGCAGCCAATCTCTATCTCTTCCGCCTGGACGACAAATCAGGACGGCAAATATTATTGGAGGCGTTATCATGGTGGACCTAGGCCAGACGAGGCCAGTTTGTTTGTTTTCAGACGAATATTGTCATGTTTAAGGGGTTGGTTTTGTGAATGGGGAAAGGATTCGATGTATTGTGTTCTTAAAACCTCGTTTTCTTGTTCAGAAATATTGACGTGATTATAGGGAAATAAAAGTTAAAAGGTTTCAAAAGTTTACTTGCATGCTCCAGTGATGAGTTTTTTTTAACAATGCTTAAAAATTCATTAAACAAAAAATTTGGTGGGTTTTTTTAGATTTTTCAAAATTTAATACCTAAAAATTTTGATATTGATTGAAATTTCATTACGTTGCGATAAATGAGTTAGGTACTATACGTTTACGATTGGATCTTAAATTACTTCAGTAACATTTGTTTAAATTTACATTTGACTGATGTAGACAATCGAAGGATTCTTACCCACCAATCGTTGCTCGTTCCAGAAATTCCTTTTAATATTTTCAAAAACCAAAATCCTCCAATGTTATCTGACGTCAATTAATCTGGGAAGGGGAAAATTGCTTCATCAAAAAAAGGTTTCTAAAATTTTCATTCGTAAATCGGAATGGAATTTATTTCCTTTTGTCTTTAAGGCCAAGTTTTGAACCAGCTTACTGTTCATGTAAACTGCGAGAGTTGTAAAAAGATTTTCGTAAAAACGAGTCTTGACTGTAATTATATTCCGCTGTCTTTTAAATGAATTCATGGTCCTGAACCAACTTTAAACTCGTAAATCGAGTGCTTCTAATATATTAAAAATTAAAAAGTTTGGAGTAATTAAATTTTGAAGCTTTTTCGCAGCTACTGCAAAACTCTTGCAACATACATAAGAATGCAAATCTCGGCACCAAAATATAAATCCCACAAATTCCCTTTAAACTAAGACATCTATTGCAAGACAATAAACGGCCAGTAACAATTTCCTAATGCATTGCACCAGCTTTCACCCAACTTTCGCAACAACCACCCTAACGAAATGCAATAATGTTAACTATGCAATTGCTGAACCCAACCTCGGTATTAATTGCTTCTCCAAGAGAAAATCTCATAATTGGCCGAGTTCAGAGCAATTAACGCTGAAATACCATTGCTTCGGGTACTTTTATTCCTCCATAGTTTCTTTTGTACCCAGAAAAGACGTTTTTAATGATCATCGGAGTGTAAAATCCATTCTTGTGAGAGTACATTTTTCTGTTCCATTGGAGCTTCTTAATTACTGCTATTATCGTATATTTCATCCGAGGCTAGATATCAAACTATGTTATTATTTCGTGATATCCGTCCTGCTTTTCTAAAAAAAAGAGGGGTGAAATAGCTTCACTTACGGTGAAAACGCTGCGAGTTTCCCCTTAGAACCAGTTACAGAAGGCTTATGCGTTGTTACCTAATTTTGTGTGTAATGTTCAGCTTTAACGCTGCATTTAATTTGGAGAATATGTCAAATTTTCTGTTGTCATCTTATTTTAGGTAGCATCATTTCAGTTAAATTTATTATAATAGTTTACCAATATTGTAGTTGCGTAAATGCCGCTGAATTTAATTAAAGTATCCCTTTTTGCTGAGGAAAATCTGGACATAACAAAAATTAATTCAGTTTAAATAAATAATTTTATATGCACTAAATATTATTATTTTACATTATTTTTTTATTTTATTATATTGTTCATATTATATATTCAGAAAAATGATAAACTTGGCATTAATAATAATGCTCGAAGTGAAGCGGGCAATGTGTTAATTTAAACTCTGAATATTGAATTCAAAAATGAATAGTTTTTTAATCATTGATAATAATAGTTCGTCGAGACATCTCGAATATTTTAATACAATATCTCCCGCCTAAGATATTTTCATTCTTCTAAATTTTGAGCTTCTGGGTTGTTTTTATCAGCCCTATTTGAGAAGTTTAAAAAGAACGGTTTTTTACATAAAAGAAACCATTACATATTATTTTTACATGAAAGACACCATAACAGATGGTACCATCATACCTATGACTTACATTCATAAAATATATTAAAGGTTTCTCTTCAGTTTCATTATTTGTGTTTTGTGTTTCTTCTCTGTTTCTCTCTATTCTAAAAAAAGTTTTTAATGAATGGTTTCCCTGATAAAAGCTTTTTAATTACTGATCCGTATAACATGATTTTGGTATCAAACTGTTCGGACTCTTTTAAGGATGTGCAAGCAGACTTGATGGCTGTTTTCAAGGAAAAAATGTTGATTAAATTATTAAAAATTTAGAACTAAAAAATATTCCAACTTTTAAGAGAGTGTTATTTATGAAGATGACCTGTGTGTTTTTGGAAAGTAAGTTGACGTTTCTTCAACTAATTGTTTTAGCGAATGTTTTATAAAATAAATAATTTCAGTGATCAGGGTTTTGTGAAGATTTCAAAGCGGTCCAAAAGGCCTTGCGTATGCAGTTAACGGGGGTTGGTGAGCGATAGCGAGCCGGGGGGCGGTAGCTCCCTAGTTCCATAAACAAAACTAATAGATATTATATAATTTCATTGATATTTTTTATGAGGCATCCATTCATCGATAACAACATTTGCACTTGTAAAATCGTTTAGTTCTTTGAAAATCAATGCAAATAATTTGTGTAACACCAACTTTTCAAAGAAATACAATTTTTGTTTGGAATCAATCAAAGGTTTTATAAATAACAATTACCTAGTTAATTTTTTGGAAACTTTTAAATGTAATCAACAACAACAAATCTAATATAAACCAGTTTTATACGAGGGAGTACTCAAAGTGCATCACAAAATCAAATTTATCATTCTCAATGAATTATTTTTGACGTTCAAACATATTTGATGCTATTCAAGGTTTTGAAAATTTTAAATAGTCCTTAGGAGTTTCACTTGCAATTTTAAGTAATTATACGAAAAATAAATGCAATACATTTAGCCACGAATTAATAATTGTTTCCGAAAGAAAGATAAAAGGGTATGGTTTTTTTAAAACTTGCATTCTTATTTTAATCCTCTATGTTTTTGTAAGAAACGGATTTGCTTTGGATGAAAATTCATTAATTAAATATGCATTCCATCAATTTTTCTATTTTAAAACTACTAAGCATTGCATTTTTCTTTTCATTAAATGTAAAATTAAAGTTAATCTACTAAGTAAGTGAGAAGATAATGTTAATTGGCCAATTTAATTGCAATGATAAAGCAGAAGCAATTTCTTTTGAGGAGTTTTATCATCGTATTAATAATATTGAGATTCATACCTTTTAAATAAATTAATAAATGAATCTTAAAGATTTCAGGTGATAACATATCAACCTAATTTTAAGAAACTGTTAGAAATAAATAAATAAATGAGAATCATAAAAGGGAGGCAAATTGAAAATAATTACCCTTTATATTTTCATAAGATAAGGTTTGAATGCAAACCTAATCTTATCTTTTAAGTTGTTTGCACACCATTAACTTAATTAGAAAGATTTGCACTTTCAGAAGAATTAATGAATCGCATAAATATTTATAATCACTTTAGCAAAGGTGGTATTTTTCACTCTTCAACATCTGATTGATTAGATGATAGGAAAATGATGTCAAAGGTTAATAAACTCATAAAACAAGGGTTCAAAATTCTGTAAGCTTTCAAAACCACCTAGGCTCTTATATTATTTACGTAGAAGCGATAATGTATATGAAGATTTAAAGATATATTTTAATTGCTTGATTTTAAATTTTTGGTAATACTTTTTATTTATGGCGGTTGAAATACATTGCTGATTTTTAACGGAATAGATTACGGAATGAATTGAGAAATAAAGTTAACTATTGTTATTAAAACATACACTCTATACTACTATGCTATACTCTATTCATACTATCTTATACTCTATTCATACTATTCCATACTCTGGTTCAAGAAGATTGATTGGTCCACAACTTTAGATACTTATTCAATTACGAACATTTTTAGTACAATCGATATTTAGACCCTAAATGTGGTGGCAATTATGAACTTAATTATAGGATTTTATGTAATTATATGACTTATTAATAATAGTTGACTTTTCAAATACAGAAAAAAAACCCGAAACTATTAATAAATGAAAAATACAGAATTTTAATTTTCTAAAAATGCTTAAGAAAACTACCTAAGGAATATATATTAATTATGAATTAAACCGCAGATCTATTTACAAGTGAAACGCATCAAAGACACCATGAGAAGACAAAGATTCGCTTACACACTCCCTGCAGGAAGTAGCAATGATATATCCTCACCAGAACAAGATGACGGTAGCAGCTTACTTTCCAACCCATACTCTCTTCAACACCACGTGTGGCCTGAAATCTACTCGCCAGACCTGGAGCACATCATACCTTTTTACATGTACCCTACCTACCCTTTGGTGCAGATACCTTCAGAATGCTCAAGCGCTGCCACCCTCTTGGATCCTTCGTGCATCGTCTTGAACCCTTACGAAAGCTGTCAGGACTTCTTCGCGTGCCAAACACCAATGATTGAACAACCGAACTTTTGCGAGGCGTCTCCGATAACCGACTCCGGATACGGCGATACTGTGATTCCTGAAAGCATCCCTTCGGAAGAAGTGCCCTTCTGCGACATCCAAGAGCTTCCTGCTGACTTGCCGTCGGCTTTCCCGATGGTTACCAACTACGGAGCGGTGACCCTTCTCTTGAGGCATCTGATTCGGGTGGACATCTCCCCTGACAAGTCGGTGTACGTGACCAACTCACCTTCCGAAGCAGTGGCCGTAGCTAACGGATCCGGCGACAAGAGTTGTATTGTGCACCCCAACGGAAAAGTCTTCCATGAGGGTCCCGACATTCATATGTCCACGCTGAATCGCAGAGCGAAGATGTCCAGGCGAGGCATCGTGTTCACTTCAGCCGACCACTGTCTGTCGTACCTGGTAGACGCGTCGGGAACCAAGACCACCGCTGAGAAGTTCCGTGACCTGAACATCGAATTCAGCTATCAGGTGTTCTACAGCGAAGTGACCATGGAAACCGCCATAGACCAGTGCCAGAAGATGATTGAAGAAGCAGTTCACCGAACCTACAAGAACGGGGACGAGGTGTGGGTTATCGGTGGGTTCCGTGTGAAGCAGGACCAATGGGGAGACGTGAAAGTGACCAGGAATTACGGCAGGAGGGTCATCAAGGCTTCGCCCACCAACGGCCAGATGTACATAAAGACCGAAGGAGTAGAGATTATGGTTAGCAGGTACCCCAACAACTACTTCGTCGTGAGGAAAGGAGATCGACTGGTGTCTGCCAGTTTGAAAGGGTTCACTGTGCAGTGTGGCACGCAGAAGGCTGGGTTCAATAACATGGGAAGGCTGGTGTTGAAATAGCAGCATGTACGAGATATTCAGAAATGAAACTTTCATAGAACGCTTTTACCTGTTCTAAGAAAGTAATTTATATTAACCGGAGTTTGAGCAGAGCTTAATGATAGCATATTTATTTAGCATTATTTGGGAAATTTTCATAGGGGTAAATTGTTTCTAATAACTAAAATGATCCAGAAAAAAATAATTAGCCAGCCACCCATTATGCATAATTTCAGTAAAAGTTACCTATTCAAGCTTCATTCAAGTAGGTTGTAAAATGAGAAAATTGATTCAATCTTGAAAGATTATAATAGATTTTTTTAGGAAAGTTTTAGGAAGTTTATCTTCAGACAGACGAGAATAAGTATAAAATTTTATTATACAAAATTTATAAAAGCATCTTTGAGTAAAGAATAGTATTTTGAATTTGAATGCTGAAATATTTTTAAAAAATCAATCAAAATGTCTTCAATTAAAAAATCAAACCAGATTATTTATTAATCATAAAACACTTATCTGTCCTATTTTTATGTATCTCCTAATATTTAATATATTCTTATCTCCCCTTATTTACATTGGATAAAAAGTATCTTAGTAGTATATTTAGTTGTTATAGACAGCAACACACTATACTAGTTCAAAATAAAAAAATTCTAAAATATTTTTAATTATGAAATGAGCTTGTGAAAAAAGGGAAAATTTTTATTGTTTATGCTGAAAAATCTGACATAATTAACCTTTTCCATATTTATTATAAAAATATTTGCATAAACCAAGTTGAAAAATATGAAATCATTTACACCAATTAATATTATTTTATACAAAACCTCTTGCTATTTATTTCAAGTTTTAAAAAGAGTTACTTTCATTTTTAAACCAGTATGAATTGTATATGTTGCTATGATGATGTTTCATAATTTTTTGTGTTTTGGTGGATATTTGTGAAATAAAGAAATAAACAATAAACATATATGTGTAGTTATTTACATAAAAAGGTTATTAATAATATTAATAACTGACACTTTAGAATAAGCTGTGCGCAAATTTTGCCAATCGAAATCATAGGAGACGTTTTAAAAATTATCTCTCTATTCTAAAAAAAGTTTTTGGTGAACGGTTTCCAGAGAAAGGCTTTTTAATTACTGATCCGTATAACACAAATTTGGTATCAAACTGATCGGATTCTTTTAAGGATGTGCAATAAGCCTTTAGAATTTCTAAAAAAAATCTCAATTTTAAAATATTTCCATTTTTTTAGATTACGGATAAGGTTGCAGTTATAAAGCAAGAAACTAAGAATTTTAAAACAATTGAAAACATATTTCACTGGTTTTTAATTTTAATATTCAAATAGATTAAATTTTCATCTTTTTCTTTATGGCAAGAATTTAAAAAAATATATTTTGGGTATTCACCGGTAACCTGACCGGCGGTCAGGTCAGGAAACCATGGTTACAGCCTCTGATTGGTGGAAGGAAAATATTGAATTATTTTTCCACCAATCAGAGGCTGTAACCATGGTTTCCTGACCTGACCGCCGGTCAGGTTACCGGTGAATACTGCCGTAAACGGCCCAAATTTTTCTCGAGCCTCAATAAATATCAGCATGCTAAAAAATTTTATATTTTTTAAATACAAACTGTCAAAATCCATATGTCCCTTTTACCCTCAAAACCGTATTCCTTAAAACAGGCAATTCCACCGTAACTCACGCTACATTTTTTCAAAATTGAAATTTCAAATAATTTTTAAATATAGAAATAACTATTATATTATTTCTAAAAAAATCATGCATATTGAAATTTATGCTATTAATTTAAAATAAGTATTGCGAATCTTTTAAGAATTTCACGCTACAAGATCTTGTAGCGTGAGTTACGACTCTATTTTAATTAATGTTTAAAAAACTAAAATTCTTAAAAGATTAGCAATACTTATTTTAAATTAATAGCATAAATTTCAATATGCATGATTTTTTTAGAAAGAAAATAATAGTTATTTCTATATTAAAAAAATGTAGCGTGAGTTACGGTGGAATTGCCCTAAACCATTTCAAAAAACTACTTTTTCGAACTAAAAATAATTACAATTTTTATCCATTTCATTAAGTTTTTAGATGACTAATATTTTTTTTACTAAATTAACAACTAAAAATTTATTCTTAAAAATAAATATAGATTTCATTCCAGATACTGATACATATAGGTGATGTTAATTTTTTAATACCTGTTTTGCCTCTAAAATAGAAAGTAAAATCTAAAAAAATCTTAAGTCTAATCTAATCGTCTAAAATAAAATCTAAAGTAAAAATCCTTTCTAAGGGCAGCTGTTTTGGAGTTGATGAAATCGCGGAATTTTTAAATTTGGGTATGTGTATGACATATGTTTTTAACATCTGAATTTGAGATTATTCCTCAAACCAATTTGTAAATTAATTTACCAGTACAATAATTGTTTACCAGTTTAATCTCAAACCTATTTTCCTCATCATAAAATAATCATATTTCCTCTGTTAAAATAAGCAATAGTTTTCTTACCTCCCAAAGTGTGATTAATTTATTACATTTCCATGCACATTAAAATGAATCGGATTGAAACAGTACATCTAATTCACCCCCCCTCAAAATCATTTCTAGATGGATCCTCGTGCTCCCACTCTCCAGCTTGGTTATATTTGATTTTATTGGTGGGAATTAGAAAAGATTAACGGTAATTACACCATAAGATCTAACAGCTTTAACATCAACCACTTCAAACAAACACGGCCAAAATTGACTTCCAATTGCGCCCCTCATAAAGCCAACAATAATTCTCAGAATACTGCTCTGAATCGATTATAGCTTAACAGGGATCACCAAAAACCCATCATTCCGGTTACCCCCAATAACGTCTCTGAAGACTTAGGGATCATTTAGGGCCATCATCCCCAGTCCCTCAAGGGGGGTTGGTCGCCTCTCATCACCACCTGAAGCCATCGATTAAACACGAGTCGATTCCATTTTTGGAGGGCTTTTATTCTTTTCGAACGAAGTTTGGCTTCTTTTCTTTTGCAGGGGGTCTCTTCCGGTCGTTTAGTCTTTCCGGAAACACGGAGAGAAGAGGGGGTCGAAGGGAGGGTGTGAGATGGTTTTAGGAGAGTTTGTTTTGTTGGAGTTACTGACTTGGTTGATGATGGTTGACCAAAGAAAGGAGTAGTTAAACTGCAGTGCGGATGTTTGGCGGTAATTTTGATTTTGGTTGATAACTTGGGTTTTCTGTTAGAGATGAACAGCTTTTAACTTTAAGGAAATTACCTTAAGGTTTGTTTTTGGAACTTAAGGGAGAACTTGCCTGTTCCATCGTTGGACTAGGCCGACTCGGCCTTTCATACTTCTAGGGTCGTTAAAAGGAGGACCAAGTTAACTTGGGGAAACAAAGGCCTTTGTTACATCTGACTTTGAATTTATGTCCCACGTTCTGTAACAACTCTGCTCATGGTCTCACCCACTAGGGTTGGTTATACTGCACTGGATTTTGAACGACCTAAAGACTCCTTCAAGTATCCCTTCTCGTTTTTAATCAATTCAGGGGGAAATTAATTTGATTATTCACATAGTTCAAGATTAAAAATTTGAAATGGCAGAAAGGACCTGAATCCTCGCTTTCAGTACCACTAGGAGATCCTTTTTTAACCGATGTATAATAGCTTTAAATATAAATTCTAACGTTCTACATTTGAACAATAAATTGAATAAGTAACCATCTAAAAACAACTTGGTGCAAAAAGGAGATTAAATATCATATATTATGAAAGACACTATACTTATGAGTATTTTACAAGTTTCATTAGAAACTGTTTAAAGAAAGTAAGCAATAATAGCTTAACCTAACCTTAACTGAACTTTTCAATGTAGATACATTCATGATTTTCAACATAAAATCAAACTAGCTGAGTAAATATATTTATGATAAACCTAAAGAATTGATAAATACCAAAAATACCATTTACAGAAAAGATATATTAACTCTTATGAACAAAATAAAACAGTAGAACAATCACTGTAACAATATTATATTTGTAGTCGAAATGATATAAAATCAATCCATAAGGAATGATCTAGATAAGCACATATTCCTAACAATGATGTAATCCCTATTATTACGAAACTGACTTCAGACAAATATGTCGATCAAAAGAGAATGGGCATGTAATATAAAGATCAGTCAGGTCCTTCATCTTACTAAAAAAAAGGGGCAAATATTGGAAAAGAAGTACAAAAAGATACTATAGGACCAAAATATCCATAAAACTACACTAAAGCCTTTATAGAATGAATAAGGTACTTGTACCCAATATGGACAGGGCTCTCAATATGGACAACCCTAATATTTTTAAAACTAAGGAACTTGAACGAAAGTTGGCACTACATATTCTTGAAGAAAAGCAGTTTAAAAGAAAATTTAGTCTGGAAAGTGCAAAAAAGCGCGCTGTTCGCCATTTTGAAGGAAATTTGTGTTTTCATGGTTGCTGATAGTATTTACAGGTTAAGTTTAAATTCTTATTACATATGGTAAAATTACTTTAAATATTAAAAAGTGGAGTGTTTTAGAAAGCGGATAAAACATATTTTCGTTTGCTATTGCGTATATTGCTTAAAAATGTTTTCTTTGTTTATTTATTACAAGATTAAGTAAAACTACGCCCTGTTCCTATTATGGACACCTTATGTCCATATTGGAAATACAGCAAGTGAATCTTCAGATTCAGAAATTTGTAAAATAATTATCTGTTTTATGTTATTTTATTTAGCTAATTCATAATAAATTTGTGTTTATATGTATTTTTAATCTTAATTATACTATCCATACATAACAACATTACGAAGTGCATGTTCTGAAGATATTTACTGTGCCCCTTCTCACCCCGCAATACTTTAAGACATATTTTTTTATCCCCTCTCCTCTAAAATCCCTTGGAAGAGTGTTTCTTCCATACACCCTGGGTAGAAGGTCAATAAGTAGCCACCTGTCCATAATAGGGACAGGTAGTTCCTAATATGGACACTTGCCAACATTTTTTGTTTTTATTATTAAAAATTAATCCAGAATAATTACAAGGTCGCTAATTTTAATAATGAGAGTCAACAGTCCAGGGATAGTGGTCATAGATTTTTGGAGTCCGATGACGTGTACAAGGGGGTGAAAAAAATACATTTTCCTTAGGGTGTCCATATTAGGCACAGGTACCTTAGTATAAAAGGTAGTAAACCTTAGCGAATGGGCTAATGAATGAGCTATTTTTGTATTCTGATATTAAAATAGCATAGTTTTTTAATCTATACGGATTTTTATGCATTGTGGAGTCTTATTTGGTAGAATATAAAGTGGCGAAGTTTTGTAGTAGTCTGTGCATCTTAAATTAAAGAAAGACTTAAAAAGAAAAGTATAGAATGACTGAAAATCCTATAAATAACCCAGTGTATCCATTTTGAGTTCATTCTATCTGTTCTTGTTAACAAACCCAACATGAAATTCTCTTATAATGAATATTTTACTCAGTTTCATAGTATCACTATAAAATAAAAGTTTAGAATTTTCTATCCAACTCATTGAAGCCTCTATACCAGCGATATAGACTATGCGAAACTGGATAGGGATTAATGCTTGGCTATACCTAAACTACCCTTTGGCACTCTAACTGATGAGATGCCAGCTAATTACTAAGTAGAGCTCTTAAGTTTAATCATGTCATGCGCGATATGGACATAGCGTTGGGTATTTGGGTCACACAATGTGGTCACATGGAGTGAGATATACAGAAGTATTGGAAGAGTTGTATGGAGAAACATATTTTAGCTTGATCCAATATTTGTTTTGTAATGAGTTGGGTTATGAATAGATGTTTAAAGATTTTATCACGGCATGAACTTTAAATCAACATAATATTTTAAAAAACCATTTTAACTTGCATGTTAAAAATTAGTTTCAAAAGGTAGATTAATAAACTATATTAAAACCAAGTACATTAGTACCTGTTTGGTTATTAGTTAATATTTTATTCCTTTCAGTATCTTATAACAAGTATTATTTTAAATTAACTGCCATAAATTATTAGCTATAGGTATATTATTAGACCCAGCCGGTAGAATTTTAATTCTTAAGAAATTTCCCTTTTTTCTAAAAAGTGGTATTTAATATACCCATTTCACAACAAACAACTTATATATTCTCGAATATTTAAGATATTTTCATAAAACTTCTTCTGTGCGTTTTGTATTATATTTCAGACAATTTTCTATGTAAATAATTTGTATTTTCTAGCTGTAAAGCTTTCGCTACATCTTCTTTGTTTTCTTTAATTTTTACTTTTACTTTTAATTATTTTGAACTGCTTTATTTCGCCACTAGGAGGGCTGTTATCCATTTAAATGGATTCAGCCACTTTACTATGAGTACATCTTACCTCCATGGCCCATTTAAATTATAGCCGTGAAATAAACGCTAGAAACGCACTATAGGGTTACTTGGGGTAAGTGGGTCACTGGGGTAAGTGGGTCACCCCCCTAAAACTATAATATTACAGGAAATTTCACACTTACTCGCATTGATTATGTTGCAGCTTGTCACACCGATGAGTATTGCATATATTTGAGATTTGTTTAATTTATTTTTAAGATTATAGAACTAATTTAAAATACATTCCCAGAATGGATTTTTTGGAGAGTTCAAGACGTATTTTTCAAAGAAGTATTTCCAGGTAAGTTTTCACTACATTTTAATGTTTATTGAACTGTTTTGCAGAGTTTGACCTAAATTACATACGGCAATTTGAAATTTTTCAAAATTTTTAATTTTGAAGTGTTTAACAGGGGGGTCCCACTTACCCCATAGTTTTAGCATGGTTGGGGTAAGTGGGACCCCTCAGTGTGGGGTAAGTGGGACCCTTTATTATGATATAAGTGGTTTTAGAGGGTCCCATATGATATAGGAACTACAACTGAAGACATGGGCGGATTTTGGGGGGATTATAGGGACAATTTCCCCCCAATATGTTCAGAAAATTTCGATTTATAGTAGCAAGTAGAAGACCTTTTACTCACCACTTCAAAATTCATTAAAATTTATAAATAGTTTGATCGACATTTTATTTCCAATTTGCGTTTTAATTTAAGTTATGGTGAGTAAAGTGAAATATTTCATCAATAGTGTTCATTCTCGTTTAGTGTGTATGATTTCTTTTTTATCTTACAATGTGTATTAAAGTGCCAAAATAAATCTTAAACAACCTTATTATGTTCTTTAAACACTATTTTATATGCTAAAGTAAAACATATCCCTTTGGCCTTTCAAAACATTCTTTAAAATACTTATTTTGCTTTTCATTCTATTCTTGCCTTGTCATATTGATTTTGATGTGAGTATATTTCTCACTCATGGACACAGTTAGAATAAAAAATTTTATATTGAAATTTACTGTACTTTTTTAAGTAATACCCACTTACTTCCTTTTAAGTTTTGCTTGCTTTAAATATAAATAAAGAGGGGGTGACCCACTTACCCCATCTCTTGGGGTAAGTGGGTCACCCATCTCATTTTTGATAAAAAGACCAGTTAAGAAAAATATGAAGCTTTAATTTAGAAACTACTGATAAATTTTTGTTTATCGATAGACTCTTTAACGAAATTTGTCAACAAGTACAAAATAAACCCTTTCAAATTTTTTCTATGAACCTCCAAAAATGTACTAGGCCAAAAAGGGGTCCCACTTACCCCAAGTGACCCTATGAACAAAAAACAGTATCATTTTATGCTTTATGCACTGTTAATAATTAATTTAAATGGTAAAGTTTTTTTCATAATTTATTTCTTAGTTTATTTTTTGTAATGAGGGACTATATTAGAAAATAAATTAGGATTGCAGTTTTATTGTTGGCATAAAAAATACTTTACAGACAATAAAGTATATAACATTAAAGTGAACTCTAAAAAAGAACACATATATAGAAAATTTTGTTGAACCTTTTGATGTCTAATACAGCTTTGGAAAAGAAAAATAATAAGTGGTTTATAATAACGATTTTAGCTAAAGGTTGTTGAACTATCAAAAATTCATCTCAAATAAATCTCATCCCAAATCGTGATTTCAAATATGTATATTGTGATGCATCATTCATTTAATCAGCAAGTACGTTTATGTATTCAAGTCTATACTTATTTCTCCTTCCAGCGTTTTGATAAAATGATATTGGTTTACCCTGGACAACAAGATTATTTCGTCCGAAAAACTTATTCCTCTTTATCAGTGTTCAAACATCCATGATATTAGGAAACGTTTATATCTGGCCTTGCATAAATTGTCTTTTCATGGAAATGTTGTGTTATTGCTTTGAGGGGAATTATATGGTTACTTTATTCATGTTTCCTTTTGTACAATCAAATATTTATTAACTTTTCGTTTTATCAACATTTGCAATATTATTTTAGGCAATGCAATTGCCTTTTATTAATTTATTTAATTAACAACTAATAACATTTACCAATGTATGACTTGCTTCTCGGTTCGTTTCCTTATGAAGAATAATGTGGAAAAATACTCATTAAAATACTAGGGAGCCCTGCTCACTATCGCTCACCAACCCCCGTAAACTGCTTACGCAGGACCTTTTGGATTGCTTCGCAATATTCCCGAAACCTATTTTACTGAACATAACTCGCTTCAAAAACAATGAAAATAATTAGCTGAAGAAACCTCACAACAAACTTTTCAAAATACGTCACAGGTCATCTCCATGAATTGAATATTTATTAACGCTAACTTCGGCTAAGCGCGCACTAGAGACTTTTGTCACGGTGACAGAGACAAAATTATCACCCTGGCTATTGCAAGAAGCTAGAGCGAGACTCTTGGCCGATTGCCAAGAATCTCTCCATAGAAATGCATTGCTCTCGAGTAACCTAGTGTTTATAGTCGCCGCGACAGAAGTTTCTAGTGCGCGCTTAGCCTTATCAATAACTTAATCAAAGTGTTTTCCTTCAAAATAATATCCAGTGTTTTACTTCAAAATGATATCCAGCACTTATATTAATAACTAATATAGGGGCATGTTCCCTTCCCACACACATTTATTTTAAAAATTACCGTAAAAATAAAGTAAATTTCACTCTACTTAAAAAATTTACTTAAAAATCTCCGGAAATGAGAAATTCTCTTAATTTGATGAATTTAACAACTTCTTCCATAAATAACGTTTTACGTGTTTGGAAAAAAATATTCTTTACTTACCAAATTTTTACCAATATTACTGGTTGAAATTTCATGCATATGAAATAAAAGTGAAATTTATTTCGTATTAATAAGTATTGGGAGATATTCTTATATAGAGTAAAAAAATCTCATGAGCTAATAAAACACGAATCTTGGTTTTCGTAATTGAATTGAACTTGCTTTACGGAGTAATTTTTTTTCCTTGCGTCTAGCCGTGCCGAGTCTGTTTAGTATTCGGAAATCGTTTAGGATTCCACGTTGTCGGAATATTAATTACTTTCATCCTAAAAGTTTTAACGGTAACCCTACAAATATCTGCCGAGATTACTTGTGTCGTTGGTGTGGAGAATCTTTCCTAAAGAATGTAGACTTCTTTATAGTAATAGTTGTAAAAGTGTACTGGTATGCAATGAAAAATACTTATACTAAAAAGGAAAAGTGAAAAGCACTTTGCTAAACTTCAATCAAATGTAGAAAAATGTATTAAATGTAATAATTATCGAGAATTCTGGTTAACATTAAGTAAAAAAAATCTTTAAAATGTTGAAGCTTGTGAAGAATAATAGTGAATTTCTTTTGTACTAAAAACTATGCTATATGAGTTTCTATAACTTTCCTAATAGAATTTTTTTCTTAGTAACCTTTTTCCTAAATAACCTCTTAACAACGATTTTGTCTCTTAGTGGAATTCATTGAACAGAATGTATCGAGTTTTATCTTGAATTTATAAACAACGAGCGGAGAAACTGCATTTCAAAAAGAATTCCACAATTTATTTACAGATTTTTTATAATAGTCTTCAACAAAACTGCCACTGAACATTGCTAACACCGCTTTATTAAAAATTTAAAAGTGAATCGAAAAAAATTAAATATTCATTAATTCAGTAGAAAAAATCTCTTCTCCCCGGGATTTCCTTTGAAGTGAGTATTTTTCCCCAGAAACTTTCTTTCTAAGGGAATGGAATTTTCATCGAATTTTTAAAAAAAATAAAACACAGACAAAACGCCCTCCCACACACAGGAATAAATTCTGCATCTCTCACCACCGGTAACCTCCAAAAAATGAAAAACGATTCAGAGGGGTCACCAAGAAAAAAAAGGGACGGAAAAGAATTGAAAAAATTTGAATTTCAGGACAGCTCCGCGAGTATAAGCGCTGCTTTGACATCTGCCTGACACCTCGAATTGGCGTTTTGACATCTCGAAATCCTTATCTTTTATTTGCAGTTTCCCCTCTTCTTGCGTTCGGGGAACAAAAAATATATTCCCTAGCTGGCAGAAATAGTTAACGTATACGGGGAAAAAACTAACAGAAAAAAGTTAGGAATAAATAATAGTACAGAAGGACTCACGGAGAAACTAAAAAAAACCTCAGAAAAGGGGGTAAAATAGGGAATATTCCAAAACATCGGGAGGGAAATTTTCTTTGTTCTTCCGAAGAATTCCCTTCCTTTCTTTCCCATATTATTTATTTATTTATTTTGAAAAGTTGCTGAGATGTTTGAATTTTGAATTTCGCAGTAGTTGTCGACGGTAAAAGCCCCCAGTATGAATACAAGCTGTCAGCTGGGGGATGGGTATTAACAAATGCATTGTACACGGTGGGGATTTGGCACGGGAATATTTTCAATATAGTCCAGGCAACGAATGCTCAAAAAAGGGTGTAGAGGGAAGTTCTTGGAACACAATTTTTGACTTTAGAACTTTGTTTGGACTAGTTTGGAGGTAAACATATCAAAAGTCCCCGACCCTAGCCCCTGAGCTTAATGTAGGGGGGGCGTTTAAAAGTCTCATTTTTCAGTTTTTGGCTTATTACTCTTAGAAAATGCATCCCCACGAAAAAGTTTCAATTATCTTTTTTAAAGTAGATAAAATTACCAAAAATTTAAGACCATTCCCAGGTTTATAGGTCCAATAGATCCCGAGTTACATCTCTTCAAAAATGGAAAATTTGTTAAAAAAGTTAGAAAAATTGAGTAAAATTCGTATTTAAAGCCATTTATTGGCTATATTACACTTCTAAGAGTGAAGTAAGGTCTAAAACCTTATAACACAATTATTTAGCTTTAATTTAAGCCCTGAACCAAGTCTGCGAGATCAATAGCACTGTTCTACACTGAAAAAATTTCCTTGATGAAAATAGTCATTTCTTATAGATTTTGGGTCGCTGAATACGAAAATCACCATTAAAATTCTCAATTGACTCAGGATTTTCGGGGAACAGCCCCTCCCCCTTTTCACGTTTTTTAACGACTTTATAACTTTGAACTCGATTTTCAGGGTCAAAAAGCATTGCTTTAATCTTCAAATTGCCCCCCAGGGGACAAGAAATGTTCAAATTAATAAAATATGATAAATTTATAACAAATGGATAGGTTTAAAGGGTAGTTAACCCCCTAAGAATGCAAAAAAATTAGCTAAATATTATAGAGGTTTTTATACGCTATTTTTTCCTCTTATTTGATACGCAATTCACGTTTGAAGGGTCCTAACCCTTCCCCAAGGACCCAAATTTGATGGCAATATGCAGCAATGATTTTTGCTAAAAGCGGTTGAGGTGAGAGCGCCCCCAGAGCACCCACGGAAGGGTTCAATGCCGCACTTAGAGTTTAACTGTGCTGTACAAAAAAAATTTGAAGCCACTTACTGAATTTCAGCTGATTCTTGTGTAAAATGATCTGCTGAATTCAAATATGACACCCATTTTCCTCCATCACCCTCAGTTTTTAAGGGGATGCCCCCTAATTGTTATCCACAGCCGTGCATCTATTAACATCTTGAAACATGGAATCCTCACTCCCGAAAACCGGTCAGTTTTTAAAGAACTGAAGAGTTTCTACTTAGGATACACCCAAAATATAAGAAAAACGTCATTTGTAATCTTTTCAAAATCATCGATATTAATTCCTGAACTCGCGAGCGCCTTCGCGATTCTGGAAGTCTTCCGAACTCTTCCGCGGGGACTTCTGGGAGGCTAACACCTCAACCGCTTTTAGTAAAAATTATTGCTGCATATTGTCATCAAATTTGGGTCCTTGGGGAAGGGTTAGGACCCTTCAAACGGGATTTGCGTAAAAAATAAGAGGAAAAATAGCGTATAGAAACCTCTTTAATTTTTAGCTATTTTTTTGTATTTTTAGGGGGTAATTACCCCTAAACCCTATCCATTTGTTATAAATTTATCATATTTTATTAATTTGAACATTACTTGTTAACTGGGGAGCAATTTTAAGACTAAAATAATGCTTTTTGACCCTGAAAATCGAGTTTAAAGTTAAAGGTCGTCGAAAAACGTAAAAAGGGGGAGGGGCTGTTCCCCGAAAATCCTGAGTCAATTGAGAATTTTAATGGTGATTTTCGTATTCAGCGACCCAAAATCTATAAGAATTGACTATTTTCATCAAGGAAAAAATTTTGAAGGTCAAATTTGTAGAACAGTGTAGTTCTTACGCTATCGGAAAAAAACAAAAATTGGGAAAATGGGATTTTCCCAGAAAGGGGACCTAGAGGTTTGAGAGTACCGTAAAAGAGAAGAAAAGTGGTATAAATTAATATACCAATATTGAAAACAGTATTTATTTGTTTGAAGTATTCCATTTTTACCTTATAAAATTTATTAATTACCTATTTCTTAATTAATTATTTTCAATTTAATTAATTTTTTGTTCTATATTTATTGAATTTAAAAAATGAGGGTCATGTTTATGAATTTTGCATACTTGTCATATATAAATTACAGCTTATAACATTTAGGAGGCATAGGTTCATGTTGGTATAACGGTTAAGAGGAAATTTCGAGAGGCTTTTGTCCCCTCAAAAAGGAACGGATAGGGCTATGTTGGTGTAAAAAAGGAAGAATACTGAAAAAACAGCAGGCTACAGGTTTGTAGGAATACAGTAAAAGAGAATAAAAGTCGTAAAACATGAAAGACATGACCACTCTATACAAAATGAAAGCTGATTATTTGACTTTAACTTAAGCCCTGAACCAAGTCTGTGAGATCAAAAGTTCTTACTCTATAACTTTTTTGATGCTGTTCATGTTTTGATTTTTCCCGGGAGCGCCATTCCGATTCTATTCCTTGCTAAACATATCGAAACCCTCTAGCATTTTTACTTAAATTTAATATTCTTCTGTAAATTAAATATCGTCTGTGCTGTGATATTCCAAGTCTAATAAATTTAAATGTTACTTTAAGACATGTCGAAGGCCCCAAGTGAGTCTTGTCCTGGCCCCCCCAAACTTGTAATTCGGGATGGAATTAGATGTATGGATGGAAGATGGAGAATAACTGCCTGGTCCCAGTGCATAGTGAATTAGCAGCTGCACCGGACGATATCCTAAAAACTATTTTCTGCCGATGCGTGAAAGACTGTGCCAGCGCGAAGTGTGGTTGTAAAAAAGCAAGCCTCAAATGTTCCCCAGCATGCCAAAACTGCCAGGGGAACTGCCTGAATGGAGTCTCTCAAATTGACTCCAAAAGTGAAGAAGAACAGGATTATCCTCTAACTGTTTCCCTACAGGGATCCGATGGAGAGGATGATACAGAAGATGAAAACAAAATCGAGGATCAAGGTTCTCCCCGCCCTAGAGAGCAAGAAATTAACTGAATGATACCTACTATTGTAATGTATTATGTTTACTTTTCAAATCCAATAAACTTCGTTTTCACTAAACGGTTGTTTTGTAAAACTATCACAATGCCTATCCCATATGCACAAACATGGTCATAGCAAAATATTTTCCCATGTCTAGATATTCTTTAATTAAGTGTGAGGAACCTGGTCATCTGGCCTACACTTGTACTGAGTAAAACTTGGGGCAAATTTAATCAGCTTTCATTTTGTATAGAGTGGTCATGTCTTTCATGTTTTACGACTTCTCTTCTATTTTACTGTATTCCTACAAACCTGTAGCCTGCTGTTTTTTCAGTATTCTTCCTTTTTTACACCAACATAGCCCTATCCGTTCCTTTTTGAGGGGACAAAGCCTCTCGAAATTTCCTCTTAACCGTTATACCAACATGAACCTATACCTCCTAAATGTTATAAGCTGTAATTTATATATGACAAGTATGCAAAATTCATAAATATGACCCTCATTTTTTAAATTCAATAAATATAGAACAAAAAATTAATTAAATTGAAAATAATTAATTAAGAAATAAGTAATTAATAAATTTTATAAGGTAAAAATGGAATACTTCAAACAAATAAATACTGTTTTCAATATTGGTATATTAATTTATACCACTTTTCTTCTCTTTTACTGTACTCTCAAACCTCTAGGTCCCCTTTCTGGGAAAATCCCATTTTCCCAATTTTTGTTTTTTTTCCGATAGCGTAAGAACTATTGATCTCGCAGACTTGGTTCAGGGCTTAAATTAAAGCTAAATAATTGTGTTATAAGGTTTTAGCCCTTACTTCACTCTTAGAAGTGTAATATAGCCAATAAATGGCTTTAAATACGAATTTTACTCAATTTTTCTAACTTTTTTAACGAATTTTCCATTTTTGAAGAGATGTAACTCGGGATCTATTGGACCTATAAACCTGGGAATGGTCTTAAATTTTTGGTAATTTTATCTACTTTAAAAAAGATAATTGAAACTTTTTCGTGGGGATGCATTTTCTAAGAGTAATAAGCCAAAATCTGAAAAATGAGACTTTTAAACGCCCCCCCTACATTAAGCTCAGGGGCTAGGGTCGGGGACTTTTGATATGTTTACCTCCAAACTAGTCCAAACAAAGTTCTAAAGTCAAAAATTGTGTTCCAAGAACTTCCCTCTATAACCCTTCGTTGCCTGGACTAATATGTTTTTCCGATTGGCAATAAAAAGCTGTGAATGTTTTTTGCGCTTGCGGAAATAAATGTTTCGCGTTTCATAAAGCGAATGTTGCGCGAAAGCTTTGAATCGATTTGATAAGACAGCTGGCAATCCTATTTAGGAATCGCGGAGAAACTTTTGAACCTGGCTGTACGTGATCCTGTGGACCAAAAGAAAAGGAAATCAAATGCTGCTTAATGCTGTAACACTAAAAACATTGAATGTTGGAATATTATGTACGTTATAACTTGCAATAAATTTGTGAAAGATAGTTGTAATAACAGGCTAATAAATGTTTCTTTCAGTTTATTTTTTAATCGTTTTTGAACGAACTGAGAAAAATTTGGATGAATCCATCAAAATTAATTAAACTTTTTCTTATGCATATTTCTTTTTTTTTATTTTAAAATTGCTAGAGTATAAACAAAATTATCCTCAAATTCTACTAATTCCAATATGTTAGACATAAAATACACGATTTATATTTTCAGACTAAAAGACTAAAACAAAGTAGTTTACATCTTAGTGTAACTAAAAGCATACAATAAAATTTATTTTGTATTTAAGTATTCCTGTAATTCAATTCTATTCTCTTTATGCTTTATACGTTTATACCAAATCATATGAACCAAAGTTATTCATTAAACTTAATTTTAGAAGAATTTATGGATAAAATACATTACACTAATACAAAAATATATATTCAAAACTCTTTAAATAAACATTATTACCTTTCATCTAATAATTATAGACTTCCATGTAAAATCATTAATTCTACTCATTAAAACTGCTTTGACACAAATTACATCTTATTTGGGCATCGTAAACCCTCGACAGGAAATCCCTTTGCTTTCAAAGCGTTGTTGTTCGAAAACGCTAAACCGAAGCCGTTGAGTCGCGTCGAAATGTAAATTTGTGCAATTAACTCACACTTGAGGGCTGTTCGGTTTCTAATTTCTGTCACCTATTGAAACAGAGGTGGCAGTGTTACCTCTTGGTACTTGTTATCTTCGTCGATCTCTTGACTAGTGATCATTGGTTTTGGTTTCACGGTTGAATTAAGTAGGTATTCCTTTTGTCACTTGCATTAGACCGTTTGATCGCGCCACAAAATCATTGCATTATTTTATACACTGTCATATTAATATAATTTGTTATTTTCATCGAGTAAGAGAGGTGCGTAATACTGACGAGGTTGTTTGGCAGGACATAGCTGCAGAAAATTATAAACATTATTCAAAGTATCCGGATCCATATTTATTTATTTTAAAACCTTAATATTGTTAAAAATGTATAGGATATTTACTTCCCTTACTATAGTGGTTAATCTAGAAACCGGTGGAAGCTTATTTATTTACCAACCATAGCATCCAAATCATAGATTCTATAATATAAATTTATATAAGTGCATTGTGCATTGTAAAAATTCTAAACATTCTATTTAGAACAACTAGTAAGAGCAATTTTTCAGCGTTCCCGGTGTAACAATTGACTTCTCAATGCCTGAAGGATATAATCCATTGAACATAATACGGTTTCCAGATGAATAAAATACGAAATGTATTTTGGTCTAGGGATCTCAGTCTATTATGAATTTATAGAATGATATACATACTTATTCAAACTTTTTTAACAAAATTTTACATCATGGAATCACGTCTGATAGTGCCTGCATTTTTTTCATTGATCAGTCATCATTTTAAGTAATGACGAAAGTTCATTAAAGGTTAGTTAGAGGGAAACATTTATAGAGAATCAGAAATCTATTAAGTATCTAACAAAAGCATCTGAGACAGATTAGTTGCGCATTAGCTAAATTGGCCGTCTATAAGTTGAGCATTTAAGAAGGAGCTAATAGAAGAGCTTAAGAGAGCTCATCCATCTTAAACTATTAGTTTTAGCTTTGCATACTTTGTAATAGTTAAGTTTTTTTATGATCTAGTCTCATTTTTTATAAATTGCTTTAAAAATGCAAAAACCGTTGTTTCTTGTTTTCATGTTTAGTTAAGGTAACAAAAAAATCTCTTATTTCTCTCCCCCATTATCAGAATATTACTCAAACAGCTTAAAAGGTTTTAAATATCTATACAAAGTACGTAGGAAAAAATTTGAAAAGATGCCTTATTCCACTAAACCTAATGCATATGATGTGTCATCAATATGTGCATAATACTATATTTTATTAGTATCGCTCCATATTATAGTATCGGGAATACTGAAATATTATTATCCTTACAATAAATACTATTTCATAGAATTGCATAGAATCAATACAAAAATTTGAATTCATCTCCTCTTTCAATAGCATTCTTTTCATATCCAGTACTTAGAAACATAATCACGCCGATTTACATAATATCACTTCCAATATTTTGTTTTTATGAATATTTATGAAAATCCAATAGTTTTATATCACATTTTGTAACTTTGAAAAACCTATTCTTGCTAACATTAGAGAACGAAGTTAATTAAAAGTGTTTGTAACATCTTAATGCTAACTATACGTGAAGAAAAGTTTCAGTATGCTTTTTAAAAGCTCTAATATACTAGCAATATTTTAATTTTTTTCCTTCAAAATATTAAGTTTTACTAGGATTAAAATACTCCTTCTCTAAAAAGTGTAAAAAAGGTAAAATAAAATATATTGAAATTTAATAAAGTCAAGTATATATCCTTAAGAAATAAAACTATAAGTTTTAATACGTAGTGCAAAGGCTTTATTTACAAGAATAATACCACCGGTAATATAATCTTAATGAATTGAATTTTAAAAGCAAACTAAAATAATTACTCTTTGCAGAGATAAATTTAAATCTAAAGCAATTCTTGACAGTTTAATTCAGATATAAATATCAGCTTAAATAATTAAAAGTTAGAAGAACCCATCATATTCTAGCCATAAAATGCCTCTAGTTAAATCATAGAACCGTAAAATCCTAATAAGAAATTGATAACATCCGTTTATTAATCATACTTCCACATTTCTTCTTATTTAATCATGGAAACCACTTAAGCCAATTATACCGACCCACCCTTTTGCCCTGAAGGGCAGTCTTCACTTATAAATGGGATAACGCATTGTGTTATAGTTATGGTGTTGTAAAAATCTTTCAGATCTCGTTGCTTATTGCATTGTAATATTCAATTAAAGAAAAACATGCATTACACATAATTTTTATAATCTCTAAAACATAAAAAAAACTATTGAAATTTATTTCCAACATCATCCATTTGTCTACAGTAGCAACTATATCTTTAGACTGTCTACCATACTTAGAATTTTCTAATGGCTTCCGATAAAACGAAAATTTTATAGGTAAGATTGAATTGTATTAAAAATGATCCGCTTAGGATATAGGATATCAGTTATGTGAAATGGGATGTCCTTGACTCTCACAAAACTTTAAAAAAAATTCTTGTAACACCATCTTAAAATCAACTTTTTTATTTTAAATTATTAAATTATTTGATACACTCTTGCAGCATTAATAATAATAGATATTCATATATACTTTTTTTATGAAAAGTGCAAATTGGTTAGGTGTTAGGTTGAAACGTACTATATGTAACGTTGTAACTCAACATGAAAACTTGATAAAACACTTTTTAATGAATTAGTAAAAACTTAAAAATAATAGAACTTCTCAAAAACTAATCATCTCTACACAAGAGCTACACAAGAGAGAGTTATAGCTACACAACTGCCTAGATTTCTCTTCTCTTACCTTCCTGATCTGCTGCCTTCATATCTACGTAATTCACTATTGAACTTGCCAACGCATCACAATCCCGTGTTATTAACCAGTTGGAATTGGAAGACTCAATAAAAGCTATACCTCCTTTTTCATCGCTTCTTCCCTATCTTCTCCTATCACATCATGGGCTTTTTAACATCCCCCTAACACCACAGCCAAACTCTAAGATATCTTCAACCACTCAAACTCTCCACATCCTCACCTCACTTCCATAACACAGTAGACGCACAGTTCCCACAGTTAATCCCACCACCTCCAAAAAACTTGACCATCCACCCGTGCCGAGCAGAGTCCGAGAGAGCAAACCTCTCTACAAGTTTCAATCAACTTTCACCCACCCATCCATCACTATCCACCCCACTGTGGAATGTGTCCAGCTATTGAATCAAGTCGCCATTACTCAAGCCGGAGGAGATTAATACCTTGCCGCTCCATTCATCAAACTAATTTCGGCGACAGACTTAACCCTAAGCCGCTGCCTTCCAGATTATAGGGCTAATAAATCAATGGGTCTTGAGGTTCTGTTATTCGAAGGGGATTAAGAAAAGGTTCTAGGGTTCTTCTTCTGGGTATAAGGTGTCTTTGTTGAGGGCATGTTGGCTCTGTGGAGCGTGGGGGAATCAGATGGTGCGGAGGGGAACTCGAACTTGATTGATATCCACTGGAGGTTATCACGTCCATTAAGGTATAAAAGCAATGTTGGATGTAAAAGTATTGCCGATGAGTATCCGGTGGGGTTTTTAGGTATTACCTAACCATGTGTTTTATTTTATTAGGGTAGGTCGGGGTAAGTCGGATCCCCATTTTTGGAACACTATATTTCTGAAGCTTGATAGAAAAATTTCACAATTGCTGAATTTCAACTTATTGACTTACATTATTTAAGACCATATTAATAAACAAAAATGTATTATTAGTTTCTAAAATAAGGCTTTACGTATTTCTTAACTGGTCTTTTTTGAAAATTAGATGGGTGGGTGAACCAATCTTTATTTAGATTGAAAGCAAGCAAAACTTAAGTGGGGGTAAGTGGGTCTTAATTGATAAACAAACCATTCTGGAAATCTATTTTATATTAGTTCTATTAATCTTAAAAATAAATTAAAAAAAACTCAAATATATGCAAAGTTTATTAGTGTGGCAAAATGTAACATGAGTAATGCGAGTAAGTATGAAATTGATGCCCTGTACATATTTTAGTTTGAGGGAGATCCCCCACTTTCCCCAGCTAACCCTAAAAGGACTTTACAGAAGAGTTAAGGTGACGGATTTGGTAATAAGCACACTGTAAAAAATAATCCTGCAAAAAAACAGAAAATTTCTGGCAGCAAAAGAAAATTTCTGTAGGCCGAAAAATCCTGTAAACAGAAAAAAGCTGTTACCTACAGGTAAATGCTGTAAAAAGAAACTTTCTGTCAAGTGAGCTACAGATTTTTCTGTTGCCTCTCAGTAATTTTCTGCTTGTGCGCATGCACTTATTTTAGTAGAGTTTTTTTTTAATTTTAATTAATTAATATCCGGGGTAGAATCCACGACCTACCGCATGCTAAGCACGCACGCTACCACTGAACCAACGAAGATTCAGTATAATGTTGCCAATAGCTGTATTCATTTTCGATGCAGTAAGTTTCTGTTTAAGTACAGATAAGCTAAAAAACTAGATAAAAGCTGTTATTTTACATAAAATAAATAGAAGTGCGGTGGGAATGTTACATGACAGAATATCTCTGTAAACATAAAGTCATTGTTATTGAAAATTTCTGTTTTTCTACAGTTTTTTTACAGTGCAGTGTTCATTCCTATAATCAAGAATTTCATTTAAGGTGGTTACCTACCTATGGAGGATTTTTTTAAATAATTAAAATGTTGACCTAATTTGTGATTTATACAATTAAATGCGTCTAAAAACTATGAATAATATAAAAAATAATTAAAGATTAATTTAAATTTCCATATTATTGAAGAATTTATGCATAAAAATCACAACAAACAGCCTTTCCGCAAAACATCATAACTCAAACTTATATGAAGATATTTTTGTTTTGTAAACTTTATTATCCTCGTAAAAACATATTTTAGGAGGCCTACTATTTTTATGTCTTAATTATTTTAATATCAAAAGTTATGGCACTAAACTTGAAAAATAAAAAAAACACCAAGTGTTCAGTGAAGTTTGAAGTTATACTATTCATAAAATAAAAAATATTACACCCACAGCCAAAAAAATAGTAGGGATCTTAAACAATATTATGTCAAGTATTGTGCCCAAGTTTTATAGAAATTCACTTATAATATTTTGAGTTAGGGAACGTACCCATACTACGTAACCCGTTCAGGGGAGGGAGGGGGTCTTCAAAATACCACGCTCGGTCACAGGGGGGAGGGAGGCCTTAGGGTTTCGTCACGTAGTCGATTTCCTCTAGTCAATACGACAAAATTAAGCCATATTAATTATTGAAATTTGCCAAATTAAGCCAAATTAATTATTAAAATTCGACAAATTAAGCCAAGTTAATTTTTTAAACATTCTGTTTGCAAAAAAATGATTGAAAACCGTATTTATGAATAACTACGTGAAAACTAGAGGGGGAGGGGGGTCTTGGCATATACTACGGATGGTCACCAAGGGGGAGAGGGGGGTCAAAAAGGTAAAAAATGGGTCACGTAGTATGGGTACGTTCCCTTATGTAGTTTTGCGGAGAAGGAAAATAGCAAAAATGTGTGATTCTGAGAAAAACGCGACTTTCTTTACTTTTTTTCTTAATAAAATGCCTTTTTAGTATTAAGTGAAATTTCTGTAACTTTGGTTCTAGGAAAGATAAAGACAAAATTTAAACTGATTTGGAAAGCTTAAGATGTGTTTTTTGAAATAAGGTAATACATTTTTTTTTAATTTTTGGTCCGAAACGGCATTTTTAGGTAGGCAGGCACCTTAAGTTTACTCGTTTAGAGCAGTTCATACGAATCTCAAATATTATCAATTGCAGCAAACAATCACAAACACCAAAAATTCAAGCTTAGCTGGTTTAAAAGTATTAAAGCATAATAATCAAAGTTTGTTCTAAACTCAAAATGTTTTTTAAACATTTCTCTATTATTAATTATTAATAATAATAATTATTTATTTAAATTTTTGCATTCGTTGTTTTCAAAATTCAAACTGTTTTTAATATAGATTGAGACAATATACGCTTTAGATAGGTAAAAATTAAAGTTAAATTTGTATCACATATTCAAAAACTTTTGACTATCTATCTTTCTTTTTACATTTACACTAACGTAATGATAGTCGTGTATGAAAATCTTAAAGTTCTCAATAAAGGGTTTTAGACGCTTTTAAAATTTAACTATAATTTTGAAACTTGCATCAATGGCCTAGTGAATATTTTATGCGTCTGTAGAAATTATATATTTAATGCACATCTACATTATTTTAAGTAATGTTCATATTCATATTCTTAATGTATAAAGTTTGAATGTAAGAGTTAAGTGTACATTTGTTTAAGTTAAGTGTAACTAAGTTTTGCCGATGATACAGTTCTTTTATATTCTGTCGATTCTACTGAATATTTGAACCAAAAGATGAATTTAGACTTAGTTAAAATTAGTAAATGGTTTTCTGATAACTGTCTGAGATTAAACGTCGATAAAACAAAATACATGATTTTTAAGACAAAATAATCCAATTCAGCTTTCCGTTAAATATCATGTTAATCACTGTAATAATTATGATGATTGTAATTGTAAATCAATTGATAAAGTGTCAACAATAAAATATCTTGGACTTCATATTGACTGCAATTTAAAGTGGAAATCCCATACCAAGTATATTGCTGATAAATTAAGACATATAATGCTAAATTTTTATCATTTAAGGCCAAAAGTAAGCAGCAAATTCCTAATAACTCTTTATCACTCTTGGGTTCAATCTAGAATTAACTACGGTCTAATAATATGGGGTGGAGACTATCATATAAATTTAAAAAGAATATGTAAACTCCAGGAAAGATTTATAAGATTGTTATCATCTCAAGTGCATTCCATTAATATTGATAAGTTCAAATTATTGAATATTTTACCTATTCGATACCTCTTCTATTTTAAAACAAGTCTCTATCTCTACTTAAATTCCGATATCTGCCGAAAGCGAAACATAATAAATCCCCGAAGACCTAATGCTGTATATACTGTACCTAAACCTGAAAAAACTATATTTTGTAAAAATTTCTTTTATCTAGCCCAGGGGTTCCCAAACTTTTTTGGCCCGTGGACCCCCTGAAGACATTTTTCTTACCCCGTGGACCCCCTGTTATAGGAACTGTTCAAAAAGTAGCTAAAGCTCTTATGTTTATGATATATATTTCTAAGCCACGCAAAAATTTTTGTAATTTTTTTCAAGTGTTGATAAAAAGTTGTTTCAAATGCCATTGATATGGTTGCACAAAATTTTTAATGAAACTATAAATATCAAACATTCAAATGTATGAAACTAAAAACAAATCTAATCTTTTAATATCTTTAAATTTCAAGGCACAAAAACTTTTAGCTTTAATAAAAGTTTTGGTCGCAAACTTGTCAAAGATAATGGCTTATGAGTGAGTTATTCATTCAACCAAATCATAAAATTTCAGAAATAATTAAAATTAATGTATGGCATATGTGAACAATCAATATTTAATTAAGTTCAACTATGAAAATAAATCAAATTATACATTATGGAAATTGAGTTTTAATTTATGAAATTGAAAAGAAAATGTTTTTGCAATAAAGAAATGTGTTGCTTTTTATACACACACTAGCGCTGACGCGCTTGACCCGGGCTTCGCCCGCGTTTCTGTTTTTTAATAAATATCATCTGGTGCGTTACAGATGTGCTTCGCCAGTCCATTTTTAAAGAAAATTATTCTGGTGCGTAACAGATGGGCTTCGCCTGTCCATTTTTAAAAAAAATTATCCTGGTGTGTTACAGATGGGCTTCGCCAGTCCAAATGTGGAAATAGTTAAATAAAGGAGCCACTTTCATGTTTGTGCTACAATAATGGATTTTAAACTGCAACAATCGAGAATATGCCTACAACAGTTAATGTTATATCTTCCCTTGTTATATTTACAACAATGTGGTTTATCCCTGAAGTTAGGCATGAAATATGGGTTTTTAAGCATAAAATTGACCAAAAAAGTTGTTGGGACGCTTCGATTTTGAATTATTTTTATTCAGAAACCTTCCTTGGAGCGAGTAGATCAACGTGGTATAGTTAAATAGTTAATGTAGGTTCGAAAAGTTTAAAACTATAAAGGACATACATACATACAGACAGACAGACATTCATTTTTATATATATAGATTAAAAATTAAATCATTTACATATGATTGAACAGCATTTATAAATTTTGAAAACAATTTGAGTTTTCCATAGCAGAAAGAAATACTGATAGTTAAGTTTCACCAAAAGGAGAACTAAAATGAAAATATTCAATTGTAAAAAGTGATTATAACATTAAAATATAAACAAACTGATATTTAAATTTTAAAGATTAGATACTTTAGGGTTAGCTGGGTTCAAATCTTGAAAACACGCCTTTATTATTAACGTTTAACAAGTTACATGTGAGAAAATGACCACCAATGGCTAAGGCTAAATGTAACAGAAGTCAAATGAGTGTTAGTTTGAATGTTTTAATTATATAACATTTATTTTTTGACAATTTATCATAGAACTTTCCGCTAGCGCCCGGTTAATCATTAAATATAAAAATAATTAGTCAAATGTTTTTAAAATGTAAAAACGTATTGCCTAAGCACCCTTTGTTCATCAAAACCCTCCTTTATAAAATGTTATTGCTAGAAACAAGTAATAAAATCCAAATTTCAATTTTAACTTGTTGAATAATTATTTCTAAAAATATAAGTAGGGAAAGGAATTATGTCAAGATACTATAAAATATACAGAGAGGGAAAACTGGAATATTCCACATTTTCTTAATGGAAGGGATGAACCTGGTGCTTTGACATTAGGTTTTTAACATTGGGTTTCAACGACTGAGGTTTAACCACAAATCACCCTGTTCGGGGGCTCTCCACCGCAATAAGAGAGAAAATATTCCATTGCCCCTGCTGGCGTTACGAGGACTCGTTGATAACCAACTTTTCATATTTCTAAAATTTGATTATAAAAAAGACCAAATTTTTTAAACTTGTCAAAATTTTTCATTTTAAAGAATTTTTTTCCCGTGGACCCCCTAGAAGTTGCTGTGGACCCCCAATTTTCATTTTCATTCCCGTGGACCCCCTGGAAGTTACTGTGGACCCCTGGGGGTCCCTATGGACCACTTTGGGAACCGCTGAAGCCCCTAAGTTCTTTAATTTACTACCTTTAGAAATTCAAAATAGTCTAACCAAACATGCATTTAAAAAGAAATTAAAAGACTTTTTGTTTTCTATTGGGGACATTGAACACTTTTTTGTTTGGTCTTGAGTTATTAGTGTAATTATATTCCATTCATATTTTTTTGCACTACTACTTACTTTACGACAGATGGTAAGCCATAATTTATGACACCCTGTTTGCCGCTACTAATTTCCTGTGTGATATTGTATCGTATTTATACTCTTTTCGTTTTGTTTTCATGTAATGTTCATTTTTGCTTATAATATTTATGTTCATATATTTTTTTTGTAATTTATTGTGTAACAAATGTAATTCCTTGTAAATATTTGTTCACCTACATGGATTGTAAAACAATCCCAGGTGATATATCTTCTTCACTTTGTTTGTAATTAAAAAAATAATAATAAAAAAGTTTAAAAAAAGAACAGTTTTTTACTGTACAACCAGTCTGTTGAACAAATTTTACTGACTGCTCTCCCTTGGGTTAATTTTTACATAGTTTAATGTTACATAGTTCGGAAATAGTTAGTAGACGACTAAAATAAACAAGAATGAACTAAGTAGTACTAGAAAAACATTAAAACCTGATAAAATATAAATGCGCGGTTATTCCCAAGACCAATTGCTGGTTCTAATTCTTCCTTAAAAAATTCAGTAGAGTTATCAATACTTAATAGATTTTTATTTCTGTTAAGCTTGTTTAAATAATAAATTTTATATTATAGTCTGTTCATTTAGAATGGGCGGTTGAGACTTAATGTATTAGGAGCAGTTACTATTATAATTACCATAAAAATTTCTTGTGCAGCCTAAACAGAAGTAGTTAAAATACTTTAAAATAATCGGTCACTGAGGTTGCGTGACGAGAGTTATTGATCACTTTTGATCTTGTTTCAGCGGTTTCAGTCGCCTATTCTAAATGAACAGACTGCACTGTAAAAAAAACTGAAGAAAAACAGAAAGTTTCAATAAAAATGACTTCATGTTTACAGGGATATTCTGTCATGTAACATTCCCACCGCACTTCTATTTATTTTATGTAAAAAAACAGCTTTTTTCTAGTTTTTTACCTTATCTGTACTTAAACAGAAAGTTTCAGTTCGTGGAGAAAGAAAGAACATCTTCGGATAATTTCTACTTTTACTGAATCCTCGTTGGAGCAGCGGTAGCGTGGGTGCTTAGCATGGGAAAGGTCGTGGGTTCTATCCCCGATTACTGATTTAAATTTAAAATTTCAAAAAAAAACAGCTAAAATAAGTCGACACGCATGCGCACAAGCAGAAAATTACTGTGAGGCAACAGAAAAAATATGTAGCTCACTTGACAGAAAGTTTCTTTTTACAGCATTTACCTGTAGGTTACAGCTTTTTTCTGTTAACAGGATTTTTCTGCTTACAAAACTTTCCTGGAAACTTTTGCTGCAGAAATTTTCTGTTTTTTTACAGGATTATTTTTTACAGTGTGTAGTTTACTTCAATGGTGTTCAATAGTTACATCAAATGTGTTAAATTAAAAGAATAAGCAACACTGTTAAAAAAATTCCGTGAAATTTACGGTTTTAAACTGGCAGCTGGATTGGTTGTGGGAAACCGTAAAAATTACAAAGTAAATCCGTAATTACACTGGTTTTTTGTACAAAAAGTGGATGAAAATGGGAAAAAACCGTTGTGGTTTCGGATTTACTTTGTAATTTTTACGGTTTTGCACAACCAACCCAAACCCAGCCAGTATAAAACCGTAAATTTTACGGAATTTTTTTACAGTGAACATTTATTGTTTTAATGCGATTGAATTTAAGATTAATATAATCTGATTAAAAATATATAAAAAAAGATTGCAAAAAATTGCAAAAGGGTCTCTTCACAAACGTGTATATGAGTAGAGTAAATCTGAGCACCTTTTTTAAAATTTTAAATACTGCAGTAGTGGTTCATTCATTGAGGAAAATGAGCGCCTAAATCCACAATAAAAAATAAATTGATTATTGGTAAAAAATAATTCTGCCCTTTTAGTTTACTCCTAATAAGTAAAGTAGCTTTCTTATTCAATTGAATTTAAGAATACTTAACAGGCTAAAACTTCCACTTAACCGTAAAAGTTAAAATGTAAATGTAAATTGTATTATGTTTAAATGTATGTTCTCGTTTTCGTTTATAAATATATTTATATAAGTATTTGCAAAAAAGAAGTAAAGATAAGGTGTTTTTTTATTTCGTTCTGTTTGCAAAACTTTAGTGTAGTTCAAGTTGGACAGGTTGACGTCTTACCAGCTATCGATCAGTAATTTATTACTCACCCCATCAAAAAAATAATTACTTTAATTTCTATAACAAAATTAATTAGACAAGGTGACTACCATCAAATAGAGGGAACTGAATCGGCAATCTCAAATATACCCCAAAATGCAATTTTTCTTACTATGCATAGAAAATTTAAAAAGAGTAATTAATATGTCTTTTGTAGCAATTTCTAGTTTTCTTGAGGTCAATTATACAAAAAAATCAGATAAAAAAGAAACAGCTTCATCCATTAAAGTTATTATTTTCATTGGCGAACATTATTTATTAATCTAAAAACATCAAAAAAATCTCGGTACTCATTTTTTACGTTTCTTAGATTACCAAAAACACACATTGAACTTAAATGCAACAAGAAGCCGCAAGGTGTCATTAATGTACTTCCCTTTTTACACTCTCTCTCGTTTTTACTGACTTAATTCCAGACCGGGAGAAACTCTCAAATATTTCATCCAGAAAAAAATGGCTGGTCATCGCGTTTTTGTTACCTTTTCTGCCTTCCGTTTCGTACGTCATTAACCGAAGGCGAACACATTTTTTGAAAGGGGAAAAAACCTCCATTCCATTCTGGATCATCAATAAATATCGTCCTCCGTAGGATTATTTACTTTTCGTTTGGTAATGACTCGAAAACCATTGCGTTTCTATAGTTTTTCAATGAGTTCTTTAAAAGATTCCAATAATAAAAGAAGCATGTTGACTGAGCGCAAGAAATCGAAGAAATGTTGAATAAATATTTATGATAGTTTCCATTAATAATTTCTTTTATCTTAATTTATCAGCATAAAAAAGTTATTTCGGAACAGTGTTATTTGTCTTCCGCCCGGGTTCGAAATTCAACCATTTATTATCGTGTCTCTTTTAACGAGAACTTGTGCATTATCCGGCGCTTAAATGGAGTGATGTTAAGATTCGTGATTTTTTTATATAGTGTTCGATTTCATTGTAAGTTATAAAAGAACCGATGATTTAACGATGTAAGGATTTTCGAAATGGAAGTATGTTGTAAAATTACTGAGAAGATAAATAGTTCATAAATTGCAGACAAGATGAAAAATTGTGAGTAAATGGCGCAGTTTATAGGATTAAATATCTTCGTTTCCCTGCTTTACCAGCTTCAAATTTGGTATTTTTAATTGTATCGTAAGGTATTCTTATTTCTCTTTTCGGTATGATAAAAATAGCTTTTAAGCTCCCGAGCAGTATCAGATTGTCGTGTAAGCATTTTTTTTTTCATAAAAGTAGTTATTTCATATGGAAAAAGAACACTGTTAAAAACTTATCCTACATATTACAGCATTTAAAAAGTTTGCCTCAATTTTCAAAATAGCGATGACTTATGGTGTTGAGGGACGTTTCTTTAAAATTTTCCAAATTAAGAAATCGTTACAAGAGATAATCTTAAAAATTTGTAGTTTCAAAGAAACATGAGTTAGAAATTTGGCCAGCTGGTATTAAAAAAGATATAATTCATCATTACCTAATCGACACAATATTTGAATATCTAGGGAAGAGTATTTATTTGTTTAAATATGTAGAGTGTACCTTACTTATATGTTTTTAATTAAATGTTCGATTTAAATTATCATATATATGTAAGAGTAGGGAAATGTTTAGTTTATTATTATAATACTAAATGGGTCTATTTTTATATAGTTAAACATTTATTTTAAAGATTTTACCTGTTGGGTATAGCGTAGAAAAATGAAAAACGCACCACATAGGTTTTTTTCCTGTTTGAAAAAATTTTCACATTTATCTGTTTTTCCAGAATAGCCCATCTTTTATTGCTCCAGTTCACTTTTTTTTCCACCATCTTACCTCCCAGAATCGCATCTGAAAACAGAGAAACCCAACCCGAAAGTAGCTTACATTTATTGTACAGCTCCCGCAAAAAAAAACGTTACAGTTATTTTTTAGGCTTGGCGATTTATCGATGATTTGGCGCGTCTGGAGTTTTTGTATTTTAAACAATGTTTTTTTTTAAACAAAGCCCATGAAAACGGTAGCTTTTTAAAAAATTTCATATAGAATTTTTTTCGGCGGTTTTATATGTTTCGAGGGCGCTGATTACGAATATGAATTTTGCTCCCGTGTGGGGGGTCGGCTTCATATCGAAAATTGCAAAAAATCGATATTTTTTTGCTCTTTTTTCGATTCTCAGCTTTATATTTAAAAACTATAAACTTCTCGAAGATAATTTCAGTCACAAATTTGAAGATCAGGACATTTCCTACAAAATGCACTATTCAACTTTGGTTTTCCGAAGAGTGGTTTTAGCGCTAGAGCGTGCTCAAAAACATCAATTTTTTAGCATCTCCGCAAAAAAATGGAAACGCGTGCTTCTACCCTCTACAAAACGAAAACTATTAAAGTTATCAACAAAAATTTCATACCATATGAAAGAACATTTAATTTTCTATCCATGACATGCTTTATATTACCATTTTTTTTAGAAGGGGGAGGGAGCGAAGAAAATATAGATAATTGAACTGTCGCAGCTTGCAGACCAAATGGACTTTTGCGGTTGTTAATCTTAAATCTGCGCTATATTTCCGGTATATAACCAATAAAATGGGTTGTTTTGGATAAATTGATGATTAAGCATGCCTAAAAAATGAATTTTTAAATTTATATTTATCTTGGGTATTTTTATCGGATTTTCAACCAATTTTTTAAATTCATAAATTAAATTATGGGAGTGTTTTAATGAACGAATTAATAAGTTTTTGGCATAGCTAAATCTGAATTTCAAGTTTGTTTTAATTTTAAAAGTCTTCTTCACACCAAAAATCGCAAAAAATCTCAACCTTTTGCTTTTTTTCCTCGGTTTTTTATAGATTTTCTAAATAAATATTCAATTTTCGAAAATCTGCACCGAACCAAATTAAAGTGTAAGCAAAATTTCCAAAAGATGCACTGGTTAATTTTTATTTTGCGATATATTCTGTATGTTTTATAGTATTTTGAAATGAAGCATTTTTTTTTGTTTTTATACAAAAAAAAGTGATGAACGCTCGATTTCTCCCACTACAGCTCTAAAGATAATTAACTTACCGAAAATAGTTTATACCAAATGAAAGATCATTTCATTTCCTACAAAATGCACTATTTTACTTTAATTTTTATAATAATAAGTATTGACGCTAGAGTGCACTGAATTACAGCTGTTTATTAACTTTACACGAAAACATGATTAAAACAAATTAAGTTAATGATTTACCGGGTTAAAATGTTGGAATGAATTCAAAATAACAAGCTGAAAATTGGTGTAGAAGTAAAAGATAATGTCCTGATCATTATTCCAAAATTACCAAAAAATCACACCAAGGGAAAATCCACCACTTTGAAAAAACCACCGGCATCTTTGACTCTCAATTTAAGCATATTGATAAAGGAGTTCCCTCTTTACGCAGCAAAGAAATTGCCCCAAAAAAGCATTATTGTAGCTGGAAAAAACTGGAATTTTAATGTCGAATATTTAAAAAAAACTATTTTCAATCGATTTAGGTAAATTAAAGCTTAAAATGTAATTTATTTATTCAACAAAAGCATATATATGTTACGGGCAAAGTGATTAATTGGGAATTATTAATAATGCCCAGAACGGAGGCGGGTGAAGTGATAAATTTCATTGATTAATGCCATTGAATTTATCACATTGCCCTCCTCTACCTCGGGCATAATGCCCGATTTATCACATTGCCCATAACATATATCGGGCAAAATTAGTACGGTCAAAATTAGCACCGTTTGGCTGCAACTGAATAAAAAATAATGGACAAAATGGTCTAATTAAAGAAACATACTCTGCTCCAAACGATTTAGCAATCAAACCTTCCAACTTTTGTTCATACTTTTCATTTCATAATAAAACAAATAAACTACATTTTAAGCATAAACGTATTTCAATAGCTCGAACAGTTTTTGAAATATTTGACTTGAAAATTATAATTTATTCGAAAGCAATTGAATTTGAAAATCTTATATTAATTAAATTTATTATTTTTTAAACTGAGTGAAAATAAGTGCAATGTAAACAAGGTTAAAAATCAATAGTTTCCATATTGTTTTGCGCGTTTTAACCCTTTACCCCAATGATATGAAAACTATTTTTGTTATTAAAATTCATAACAAGAAAATCATATTAAATGATAACGAATCAAAGCAATTTTAACCAGTTAGTACTGTTACATTTTTGTTCTAAAGAAACCTATCTTTGGATGCCATGTCTAGCATCCTTCATATCATCCAATCAACCATTTTAAATATAAACAAAATGGTATGGAAGCATCGGTCGAGCTCTAGCATTTATGTTTTTTTGGGCCGATGGGCCGATGTTTTTAAATTTTAACATCGGCCGCCGATGCCGAAGGCTATTTTTTCAAACATTCGGCGCTGATGCATCGGTCGAGCCCTATATGCACCTTTTGCATTATTTAACAGTTTCAATATCCTGCATTTTATATTTTTCCCATTTAATGTATTTTATCAGTCTTCTAAATTGGAATCGCTTATTTCTGAAACATGTCAAATGCCAATTTCTTGTTTTGAGATAATCGAGAAAACCTGTATAAAAACTCGCCACATTTAATGAAAATGTTTAGTAATTTTTTTTCTTAAAGTAGACCTTAATTGAATATTTTTCACGCAAAAAGAATTTTTTTATGTTTTTATTCTCGTCAGAAAAAGTTATTAAAAAAAATTGCATTTGACAGATATCTGCAATAAACAAAGTATTCAAGCCTATTTCCACAGTTTAACTTTACATGGTTAAAAGTTAGTTTATGTGTTGTTAAAAGTAGGAGTATTAGTTGAAAATAACATTTTCTTGTTAAATACTAACCCAATAAATTATTATAGAATTTTTTATATTTTTTTCTCTCTTGGTTAGTAGATGTATATTAGGGTGTATCGAAAAAAACTTTTTTTCGATTTTGATGACGTAATAGTGCGGAAAAGTTGTCTAAGGTGCCAGAGAGTACCTGTGAATTTTTTTCAGAATTTTTGGATAATTTCTTAATGTGCCACATTGGCCCTGAAGTTCCCCATGTTAATCCAATTGGGCGCGCCGCCAAAAAGGCCGAAAATCGGTTTTTCGCCCCTCATTTCTACCCTAATCACACGACGAATGTCTCGTCTCGAGTTATGGACTCTATATGATCTAGGCTATCCGACAAAACTTGAATAATAGCCTAAATATCTATATTACGTTTTTTTGTATGCTCAAATTTCGTCGAAAATCGCGTATTTCCTCGTTCAAATCAGAGCCCACAATCAACATAATATAGATATTTAAGTTATTATTCAAGTTTTTTCGGGTAGCATACATCATATAGAGTCCATAACTCGAGACGAGACATTCGTCGTGTGATTAGGGTAGAAATGAGGGGCGAAAACCGATTTTCGGCCTTTTTGGCGGCGCGCCCCATTGGATTAACATGGGGAACTTCAGGGCCAATGTGGCACATTAAGAAATTATCCAAAAATTCTGAAAAAATTCACAGGTACTCTCTGGCACCTTAGACAACTTTTCCGCACTATTACGTCATCAAAATCGAAAAAAAGTTTTTTTCGATACACCCTAATGTATATATACTTTTTTTATAAACGATTTCAACTCCATTCACAAAAATAGTGGTCAGCCAATCCAGAATATTAGTAAAGACACCTTCGAAGTCAATTACATAGGTTTTTTTAGATGGAACTTAGTGGACAGTGAATCGATTTTCTTTAAAAGGCTATACAATCAGTTAATTCGTTCAATATTATGATCTGGGGTCAGCATATGGGGATTGTGGGGTGAGCCCACAATCAACATAATATAGATATTTAAGTTATTATTCAAGTTTTTTCGGGTAGCATACATCATATAGAGTCCATAACTCGAGACGAGACATTCGTCGTGTGATTAGGGTAGAAATGAGGGGCGAAAACCGATTTTCGGCCTTTTTGGCGGCGCGCCCCATTGGATTAACATGGGGAACTTCAGGGCCAATGTGGCACATTAAGAAATTATCCAAAAATTCTGAAAAAATTCACAGGTACTCTCTGGCACCTTAGACAACTTTTCCGCACTATTACGTCATCAAAATCGAAAAAAAGTTTTTTTCGATACACCCTAATGTATATATACCTTTTTTATAAACGATTTCAACTCCATTCACAAAAATAGTGGTCAGCCAATCCAGAATATTAGTAAAGACACCTTCGAAGTCAATTACATAGGTTTTTTTAGATGGAACTTAGTGGACAGTGAATCGATTTTCTTTAAAAGGCTATACAATCAGTTAATTCGTTCAATATTATGATCTGGGGTATAGTTTTCCCCTTTTCATAAAGGGATTCCTCTATCTAAAATCTCAATCACATGGATGTAATAAAAGGCCACAAGCATAAACATTTTAAATATATAGCTACCAAAACGTCCTTATTCTTGAGATTCGCACAAAAACTTTAAAAATGTGGTTTTTACTATGGCTTGATGGATCTAACGGATAATCTCTAAAGGATAAATTTTCCAATTGAATATAGTGTTTGTATTGAATAAAAAAAAGCAGTCCCAAACAAGCTACAGATGAGACGGCATGAACAAAATTCCCCGTAGTTTAAGTGCAGAAAACTGTCAAACGACGTCGTTTGACATGTTTCTACACTAAAGCTGAAATTTAAGATGGTGGAAAACTATTTTAAAATCACGTAATTTTTATAATTTTTACTTCAAAATGTGCGTTTACCCCTAAAGAATCCCATGATACCAATAACTCATTTTTGAAAAAAGTGGCGTTTGACATGTTTCAGAATTAAGCGATTCAATTTTGTCAGATTTATTTCATTTCCTAAATTAGTGAAATCAATAATAATCATTTGTTAATTAGAAAATTTATATTACTAATAAAATAAAATGGATAAACAAAAATTAAAATAGTTTAACCATAAATATTAAATTTACAAGCTAATTAAAAGCTAAAAATTTTAAAATAAACTTCTCTCTGCTTCAATAATTAAAAGAATAAATATATTGAAAACCGATTTACTAGTTCTGTGGGTTACCAGACTTCAGTACTTGGCGATTGGTGACTAATTCAGATTTCCCATGTTACTTTTTAGAACTTTAACAGTCTGCCATTTCTTTTCTTGATGACCAAATTAAGTGAAACTTGGTTTTTAGGGGTTTTGTAGTATGCTCTTTCAAAAAATCGAATAAAAATTGGGGTGTTCTTTGAAAAAATTTGGACTTCTTATTCCTCTGCGCCAGAAGACGACCTCTGAGAGAAAAATAGTCAATTAGTGTTTTCAAGCTTATAAAACCCTGAAAAATGACACCAAAAGCATCTTTCTAACCCCACTCGTTCGCACGCAAAGTCTACTGTAACGTTTTTTTTTTGCGGGAGCTGTACCAAATTGCAATATTTACGGAAAGCCTAAATAGTAAACTTAATGTACTTTAAAACCTTTACAAAAATAGACAGCTTTTTTTACTGCTTAAAATTATTAATTTTTAATTTCATTACTTGTATACAATCAGAAACACAAAACCTCAACTCAAAGGATTTTCCGTTCAACCAAACAAGGCACTCAACCATCGAATCAACGTCATTCACAAAACACAGGACAAATTCTCCAATCCTAAAACAGCAGAGCCGACCTGCGAATGCGACAGGGAGAGGATTAGCATTTCTCACCGATTTACCATTTTAAACGGCGTCCTTCATGAATAATGAATGGCACACAGAGCAAATGAACTGCGAAAGAACCTTACGATTAATCACAGGGAGCTACAGTTACGAGCTTCTTCTTCTACAGAGTCTAGCGAAGAAGATGGTCAAGACAGTGGAAGGGAACGCGCTTTTGAAGGAGCTATAACGTGACAGACAATGGGAATGGGGGAGGGGTATTGGAGTGTTATTAGGTGTCTGATGTTGGTAGAGAGGATTTTTAAATTCGTTTAAAGGATGAAAGCGTACGGAATAATTGATGTGGATGTGTGTGGAAATTAAATATGTTTTCCTGGGTTTAATTTGCATTTGAAACCGGCTATTTACATTTTATATAAATTTTAATTTTTTATTTATATTTAGCATGATATTTGCCTTTAATTTAGAAACTTTTTTTCCTAAAAATGTAGTTATGGGTAAAATTTAATTTAAATAAATGATACAGGAAAATCGGGGACAATTTGACGTAACATTAATTATTCCGGGTACATTGTTAAAAACAGTTCAACCTTTTAACCAGTTAAGTGGTGAATGGTTGGGCAGTTTCACCTAAAAGCGGTTCAACAAAAGTTGCAACCGAAATGTAGCGAAAATTTGAACCATGTTTTCGGTGCATGAAAGCACCAAAAACTTGATAAAAAGCACAAAAAATAAGTTTTTGGTTTTTGAAAACACCGAAAATGTGGTTCAAATTCCTTTCAGTTGCAACTAATTTGAACCACGTTTGTGGTGAAAGGTTGAAATTCTTTTTATAATGCAGCACGGGAACATCGATCAATGTTGAAACAATATTGGTCAATATTGTGAATATTTAGATATGTCGTACATTTTGTGAGATTTTTAATTCAAAAATACAAGGTTCAGTGAAATGAACCTAAATAAATTAATTTTCACCGTTTCTTGATAATTGATTAATTACTGGAGAAAAGATGTTGGACTGCAAAAACCAAAATTTGAAAATTTTGTCAATATTTGACAAATGGTAACTAATACTGGTTGAAATATATTAGCCGGTTTTTTTTTGCTAACCTAATTTATAATCTTTTAACGTTAATTTATTTAAACCAGTGGGCTCCACCCCTGAACGCTATAGCTCTGCAAAGCAGTATAGACTTTTTCAAAAAACAAGTTTTTCTTCAATTCTGAAGAGGGAAATAGTCAAAAATAATCAAAAAAACTACACCCCCTTTCTCACACCATAATCCTAAAACTTCACGCAGAACATAACCGAGAGACCGGAACAAACTAAAAACCCAAGAAGTATAACCTTCACTTCCCCCATCCAATCAGGCCACACAGCCTTCAAAATATTGTGGAGTTTCCCAAAGTTATATCGGGTGGCCCCTTCAGCTTGAACGGTTCTCCTCTCGATACCGGAGCCCCGTTCGTAATAAATGATTATACACTATATCGCTTTTTTGTCTTGTCGCTGGAGAAGAAGAAAAAATGAAAGAGGACGTAATGGACGATCATTGAATGAGAGAAGAAAAATGATTTTCAAGTTATAAATCAAGCGGTTAAGAGTATTTTTTTCTCCCGAAGTCAAAACGTTCCTCGGGAAAAGATAGCAGAGAAGGTATAAAATTGCGAGCTCGCACGATGGGTATTGGCGTTCTGTCATAAAATGAAGAATCTATTTCAAAAGGAAGGATATATATCGCACACAGTCGCAAGTGAAGTACGGTTTTTCCCTAGTCTGGAGTTTAGTTGTTTCTAATCTACGTGATAAAAATAAAACGATGATGGAGTTTTTGTTGCGTTGTTCTTCTCTTTCGATAAAGGAAGCTATCTATTTTTAAGGACCTCGCCCAAGCTGTTTTCTGCAGGCATCGAAAGAACAATCCATCACTCCAACAAAGGAGAAGACAGAAACCGCGCTGGAAACAAATAAAATATGAGCCCGCCATTTTTTGTGGAGGGGAATACGGGATCATTTCCGTAAATAGAAAGCCGTATCGCCAACGCGCGCGAGATATTTCTTTTCGCCATTTTCATTTTTGCGATTGCTGCCACCGCTCGGGAAGTAAATAAACAGTCGGAAGTGAAGGTAATTGATGAGCTGGTTTTTCGACGTGATTTCGCTACACTTCCCAGGGATGTTCCTTATCGTCGGAGGTGTTGATACTGCAAATGGGTTTTTAATTAGGTGATGCCTCGTGTGGTTCGTCGTCGCCCTGAGTGGGAAAATGGATTGTTCTTTTTTTAGGATTGACAGAAGGGACTGCTGATTCTGTGGGTGACGTAGTAATCTTTTTAAAATTGACTTCAGCTTAATTAACCATTAGGATATAGCGAGTTGGTTTTTCATTTTAGAAATTGATGGATTCAGGGTGCTGCTTTGGACACATACACAAATATTCTTTCATACAAATTAGTTTTGGAACTTTATCTGGTTAGAGTTAAGATTTCTTATACAAGACTTGTTTCATTCTTAAATTACAACGAAATATACCTTTATTTTTATGCATTTGTTCAAGTTTCTAAAGTAATTTAAGCAATTAAATGATAAAAAATATTTTAAAAAGGAAAAACAAAACCCTAAATATTTGTTTACTTAAAAAACTCAATATTTCGTTTTGTTGTCTGTAGTAGTCTGTATTAGAGAGCCTAAAGTAGAAGAGAGGTGACAACAAGATCGATCCACTGTCGATTTGTCCACTGAGTCTGGGCAGAGACTATTTGATGAAACGAAATTTCAATTGCGCAGTCTCTTTGGACAAAATTTCGAAAAATCGAACTTGTTGTCACCTCTCTTCTAACTCTAGGCTCTCTAGTCTGTATAGTGTCCAAAAATGAAAACCTTACGCATTATATATTTTCCTACATATTTTATTCCTAATTTTTATTAATAATAATTTATTAATAATATTTTATACATAAGGTATATTATTGCATAAATATTTGCCTCAAATTTATTCCTCTCTACTTTATCATTTATTTCATTTTGTTAAGTGTAGCAAATTAATCTTCCAAATTAATCTTTTTTTTATCGGTAGAGGTATTTTTTATAGTTCTAAAGGTAAAAGTATACTTTGTACTGTACTCACCAGTTCAATAGCCATGATTCTAGGCAATACAGTTACAGCCCCCTTGCACATTCCAATAGATACATTAAAGTTTGGAATACAGCTAAGATACCCTGAAAAAAATCATAACAATTTTAACAATCATAACTGATAAAACAATTTCGAGCTTTTAAAAATTATATAATTATGTTAAAAATAAAATTGTGGAATTATAGTTTACTCTTGACTCAATGAGGACAGATTGAAATTGATTATGGTGGATAAAATTATTTTCAGTTTCAATGAAACATTTAATTAATTCACAATATTAATATATTACAACTAAAATGGAGTTTTTCCCCCAGCTGTATTTAACTGAATTTAAAGTAGAACAAAGAAGATAGAATATTATTGCCTTTCTTAAGAGGGAGAGACCGACCCACCAAGATAAGTTAAAGGACAGAAAAACATACCGGAAAAAGAAAAAGAAAATACCAAGGAAAAAAGAAACAGAGTGAGAAGAAAGAAGATACGGAGGGGAAATGAAAATTAATCAGTAAAAGAAGTGAAGCATATAAAAAAGACAAAGGATTATTTGAGTAATGCTTGATTACGCTTTTATTAATTACAGGTTGATAGCATCTAAATTTTCGTACTTCACAATCTTCAACTGAAATTCCTCTTCTCGGAAAATATTGAAAACTTCACTAAACCTCAATACACGCCACTACCTTAAATCCGCCAATATGGACCAATATCGCCCTAATTTATCCCTCTTAGAACCTATATCGGGGAAAACATCGCCCATACGGAAACAACCGTCCGCAATACGTCAAACCCCTACAACGGCACTGGGGCATGCTTTCCCCGCACTACAAGTATCCCTTTCGGGAAAGATTAATCACACTAAGCGAATGCGAGCATGTCAATAAAACCTGCCGGCCAGACTGGGTCGAGGGTCCCACGTGCTCCCTCCTCGCCGAGTTTTCGTAAACAAGTTCCCTGATCCCCGGGTCCTCTCTAAACTCTTCTCTGTGTATGGAAGTTTTCCTGTCAACCGCAGCGCGACTCTTTGCCGATATCCGGGAATTTTTCCCCCGCGGTACGATGGATTTTATAGTGGACGAGAGAATTCGGTTGTTATGAAATGTAATATTGGGTTTGGTTTAGGGGGAGATGGTATGGAAAGGGAATTTTTCTTTGTGTATATAGGGGAAATGGGGTTTTAATACGATGAGTATAACGGTTCGATCGTTAGGAAACTTATCGATGTGCATGTGCTATGTGCCATTCATAAAAAGAGTTCATTTGCTTTTCACTGTGTAAATTTAGAAAAAGAGAAAATTAACGTGAATTAATTAAAACCTTACTTTTCTCTTTTTTCGTCCAAACTTTCTAGATTTTACTATAATAGTATGCTAATATTATCCTCCATAAAATTTATTTACAATTAAGAAATAACATGGAAAACTATACTAAACATGTTCTATTCTAAGCGAGTTAAATGCTTTAATAGTGTCCCATTCTCCCTTATATTAATTAAAACCGCATCATAAAACGCAAAGGAGTTTCTATTTAAAAATAAATACAAATTTAATAGATGGCGTTTCTAGATTGTAAGAGCTAGATAATTTGAAAAAAAAATGCCAAATATATTTAAACATAAGTCGGATATCATCAATGGGTCATAGTAAAGTTGAACAACATATACTTGGAATTTTGCGCTAGATTTCGTTAATTAAATAAGTGTGTTAATATCTGGTATTAAATATCGGCAAATTTAGGTACTATTACTTTTATTTCAGGAATCTATCTCAAACGCATGATCTCAATTGTAGGTTTTTAAGTTCTAAATACATAGTACAAACTGCACTCTAAATTTAACTAAAATCACCCAATGAATTCAAACTTAACTAAGAAAATCCTTACACATCCTCCAGAACAGATTGTAAAATAAAACAACAACAATAAAAAACTAAATAAGGTATTCTCACGTTTTGAGATTAAATTTTATTAAAATGGTATAAAAAACCATAAAGAATGGCGTTTACATCAAGTACTTCGTAGCCTAGTTTCTGAGATATAAATTTTTGAAATTTCTTTTTTTGTTTGAGCGTGAAAACACTTTTGAATCACAAATCATGCGCTGTGACGTCACATCCAAGAGAAGCCCGTTTTCTGATCACGTGAAAACAGTAAACACAATGGTTTTAGTGAGCTGTGATGTCACATCCAATAGAACCCCGTTTTCTGATAACGTAACTTTTCTGACGTTTTGGCAAAAATAAAATGGAATTTTAAATTATTCAAAACACGTTTTTGAACTTAAAAATCAGAAATTAGGGAGTTTTAAACCATAATGTATCAAAAAAGTATAAAATCAAGCAAATCCCTCACTCATGCAAATACCTCATTAAGCGTTTTCTGGACTCCAGCATGGCTGCCACCCATCCATCCACAAACCAATCGATCCACGGCCAAAAAATTAAAACTCGATCCGCTAACCGATTCGCGACCTAATCACTCGAGGGCACAGAAAACAAAACGGTTTTTAATCCCACCACTCGATCCATCAGCATCAGCTTATCGATTCTCTTCTCTCCGCATCCGGAACCGGCGTGACAACTTGGACGATGTGTCGCATTAATACCGGAGAAATGAGATAAGAATGGATGCTTTTTTTTTTCAGAGAAGATTTTTCTAGGGGATTCGATGGGGCTTGTTACAAAGAACCCGTTTCGTGTTTCGGGGGATTCAATGACAGGGAAAAAGGGGCAAGTGAGTGCTATTAGATTGAAAGATAGTAGAATTTCAAACTTAAGTTTAAGCAAAGGGTGTTTGGAAGTAGTGTAAATCTTGCTTGCTCATGTACTAAATGCATCAGCAACAACTAAACAGAAAACCGTAAAGATAAATTCATAGATGGTAAAACGTATGATCATTTGTTCAGATTCGAAACTAAATTTGCGTTACGTACCAAAAAAATCAATCTTATTCAATTAGCTTCCAACCAAGTATCAAATCTTCATTTATTTACTGGAAAAGGATAAGCAGTTTTTTTCGTTAAACACTTTTATCATCTTAGTTTTGTGAGTCAATCGAATTTGATGGGATTCTGGTTAATAGATAGCGCTATAGGGTCTCGAATAATGACATTTTAATTTTAAACAACTCTGTATCATTATGTGTTAAACTGAACTGCCACATCATACCTAAGCGTAGTATGAAATTTTTTGGACACAAAAGAAAAGAAACTACAGCTGTAATAAATACAGTTCTCAGCCTCTTTAAATTCCGGCAAGAGCTTTACACGTTTGCTTAACTTTTATCTTGTTCGTCTTGGTCTTTTTTGGCATAGAATGGCCTAATGTAGCCCTTGTTCCATAAAAACCCAACCAATTAAAATTTAATTCAGTTATTGTAAAGGTCAACCATTATCATAAAAACTTGAACACTCAAGAATTAAAAAACACCTGAAAGTTCTACATGAGTTTACCATTTTCTTCACTTGTGAAAGAAGTAATTAGTCCTTAATCTGCCATTATTTACTTATGCTGGAGAATATTAATGAATACATTTATTTATAAAAAGGGATAATATGCAAAAAAATTGGGTTAGATAACATTTTTTACTCCCTGTTTAAAAACATTACATTAAAATTACATTCTAAAACAGGTTTGTGTTTTTAATGTTAAGTTTTTTCTTCACCAGTTTATACTTATTTTGCAATGTATTCTGAAAAACAAAACTGCAAAAACTGGAGATTAATAAACAATTTCCAAATTTAATTACATTTTTTAGCAAAATTTCTAAACTAAAACTGTTTTTTAACCTGCAAAAATTAATGTGAGTTCATTCTTAAAGTTATAATCTATTTTCATTGTTTTATATTTTTCTAAACATAAGGCTTTAAACTGAATTAAAAGCACTCTATAAAGATAAATATTTGAAATATCCTTTGATACTACTATGTTGATCAACTGTAAAAAGGGTTTATTCTTTAAAATTAGTCATAACAATGTTTTTTGTCTCGTTTCTGTATACCTTATTTGTTTGCGAGTTCATTATTCATAAAAAGATTTGGGATTGAATTTAAGTAAATAATGTGTTTGTCTCATTGAGTGTGCTATTGTTTTGTATTATTAGTTCATAAAGCTCTTTACATTGTATGCTAATCTTTTTTAACATTTAATTTAATTTTGTTAGAAAAAAGCTATTATATGAATTCAAATTTTGCATAAGTCATGTTTTACTTAAAACTTTTTATTTTACTAAAGAAATGTTGTTTTTTACTATCGCGTAGAGTTATGTTTGTAAAAAACACATTTTGATCCCACGCATGCATTTACAAATAACCATAATTTTCTTAACCATTAGTTAAGCCCTAATTTACGAGTATGTGTAAAATGCAACTTGAATTTTTGTAGTCTAACTCTGCTTAGAATTTATACCTTGAAAAATAAACACATTTTGTTACTTTAATTATTGTGGTTAAGTTCTACTGACTAAACTCTTCTTTGATCTAAATCTAGGTAATGTATTCAAAAGTTGAATTACTCATTCAGTTTTCGTTTCAAGAAGTATATTTTCCTTTTGCTGAAAATGTCTAAAATTATTTTTACAAGACATGATTGATGAAACTTAAGGACTGAACAAAATTTTAATACCTTGTTTTTTCTTTTAAAAAATTGCTATTTTTATTCATGAGATATTATATACAAACGTCTAAAGCATTTTTATCTGACAAAAATTGTATGCAAATTACGTGTTTAAAATTATACAGGGGAAACTAGGGAGACTAGATCGTAGAAGATTTTTCTGATGAAAAGCAAATTTTAGTGAGATGGTATTCGCACTATTTGTTATAATCACACTACATCATTTTTGAAGGAAAATCCGTTACAAAAATAATTAGTAAGCAAATATTGATATTTCTTTTTTCAAATAAATTTAAAAAGTTTTGGTATTTATTAATAACTGAACACCCACTTTGATATAAGTTAATTTAAATAGTAGGTTTATTATTTTAGTTATTACTGTTTTAGCTACATATTTCTATACAGTTCTTTTACAAAACTTAAACTGTGTTTATACTACGTGTAAATAGTATAGGCGGCTCGTCACCATGGTAACGCAATAGAAATGCAATGGGAAATGACTAGTAGCGAGCCGGCGATGTAAATTACACAGACTTTAGGGAGACAACCCCTAAGCAGACTAGATTTTAGTTTTTGGGCCATTTCTAATAACAACTAAATTATATAACCACAGTACACTGTAAAAAAAAGGTCATCGATTTTACAGAGAAAAACTGTCAATTTTGATGCCAGTTTGTTTCTGTTTATTATACAGGTTTCTTCTGTTAATTTTTACAGACCCCCCTGTTTATTATACAGGTTTCATCTGTTGATTTTTATAGAACACCTGTTTATTATACAGGTTTCATCTGTTTTTTTAAAGAGTATTTCTGTCAATTTAACAATTTTTTTCTAGTTTTTTAACAGCATATTTTCAGGAATCTACATTAATTTATATAGAACACCTCCCAGGTAGCACACGGACATTGGACAACGATGTACCAATACTGGCCAATATCGCGAATATCGTAGAATATCGGACATCGGAATCACGATATCCGACAGCTTTGATCGATATTGTGTAATTTTTTATAAGAGAGAGAGATAAAAAATATATTGAAAAACATTTTTTTAACGTCATTTGGATGAAAAATTAGTGTAAATATTTAATTGGACCTTTTTACCCCTGTTTTGGTAAAATTGCTAAAGATGATATCTGTGAACTGATTTTGATTAACATTGGCCAATATCCGAGAAGTCAATGTCGCCATGACGATTTCGATCGACATTATATGGCGTTGCGTAACCGGTGTCAGAAAAACAAGATCACAAGTCAATTCAAAGTCGTAGAAAGAATATTGGCTGATGTTTGGCAGCATTCTAAAATGTCTATTGTAGGTGGGATATTGATTGATAATGAGTGACATTTTTATAGCGATGGAAAAAAAAGTTAGTTGTGTATTGCATTTCCGAGTGATATTTAAAGCCTGTTTCGAATTCTGGTAGCATTTTTTAAAATATTCATCAGCTAAAAAAATGTAATTTTTCTGTCGACATGACATCGATAGATCTCGTACAAGACGAACATCGAACATCCAGGGTTGATCATTAATGTCCAGGATTTATCAATACTGAACGAAATTGGCCAATGCTATTCGCGACATTGTCTGATATCGATAAAAACGAATATCGCAAATACGAGATTAATCAGTGTTGTTTGATATTATCGATCAACTATAATTATTATCGATCAACGATAATATGTTTGATATTATCGTTTGATTAATCAGTGTTGTTTGATATTACTAAGGTCGAGCATCGCGATTGGCCGATATTCACGATAGGGTCATTTTGATGAAGGCCAATATCGTCCATACAATATCGATCGATTTTCGTGTGCTACATGGGCTGTTAATCATACAGGTTTCATCTGTTTTTTTAAGAGTATTTCTGTCAATTTAACAATTTTTTTCTAGTTTTTTAACAGCATATTTTCTTTAACAACATAGATGGTGCATTGTGTTACATTTTTAGATGACGTGGGAAGTAGACTAGTAAGTTGAGTGTGACGTCACAATGTTGTGTTGCACGTTATCACACCAACTTAAAGTCGTTCTTTTCCTCTAAGATTTCAATTTTTATATGTAAACTAAAAATAAACATAACTTTCGTGGTGACTGTTAAAGTGTTTGAAACTGAGTTTGTCCGGTGTTTCAAAATTGAAAGCATTGAGTGGTCATATTTTAGACAATACGTTTCATACCAAAATGAAAACATCGATTTACTCAAATTTGAAACTGTCATTTCTCTCAGTCTAGGATGGAGATACAAGAAGGGATGACGTTAGATAAAACTTACTTTTGTTTTAAGCCAATTCTATCTCCGATTCTAAAACCCAAACTCAAACTGAAATTGACCGCTAACATAAAGGCGGTTACAGTCAGACGTATTTAGAACCCCTCTGTAATGTTCTAAAACCAAATTCTTGATTAATTAGGGAAGATAACTGTAAAAAATCAAAGATTTTTGCTTCAGGTTTTGCAGCGCCATCTCTAGGGACAAAAGCCAACTAGATTTAGTACAGAAAAAAACTGTTTTTTTCTAAAAACAGATTTTTCCTGTAAAAAATACAGAAAATATCTATAAATTTACAGATTTTTTTTAGAGTGTAGGAACAATTGGGAAGATTTCTTTTAATTCATTCAGATCCAACTTTAGTTTATAAGTATGAAAAATAAAAATCCTAAAATTGGGTCAAGTTTCCCTTACCATTCAGCGTTAGTTATACAGACACTTTTTAAGTTCAATGAACTAAAATTACATTCCAAAGAAGAAATTTTCTTCAAAATGAGTACTGTAGATTGGAACCGTATCCTCTTTTGGTTACTCTTTTGATTCACTACTAACAAATCCATCTACTCCAATAGCAAGATAAAAAAAGATTGACTCTGCTTTCCAAACTTAATCGGAGGTTCGCCAAATAACCTTCTTATGCGTACGTTCCCTTATGCGAAGGTTCAGCATCCAGCGAAATTGCGTTTACTGCTCCAGTTTTCTCATTTGATTTCCCGGATCCAAGAACGCCGCATTTATCTGAAGGTAGAAAAAAAATTCAAGGAAAATTCTGCGGAGAATTTCTCTAGGTAAAAAAAAGTTTTGGAGTATGGGGAGGATGTAATACTTTGTCTCTGGAGTAAATTAGAATTTAAATTATTCAGGAGTCCTCCTTTACCAAACTTGACGAAGGAAGTTTTACAGGGACGATTCCAATTTTTCGTACTTTTTCAATTCCAGTGGTATTATTGAATAGTTTGATTGAACATCCAAATTGAAAACAGGACCTAAAAGTGTTTTGTAACCGCCTTCATGTAGTTGATTTATTTGGATGAGGGAAATCTGTATATCATTTCTCAGTATTTATAAGTCAATCTTTTTCATCTTAGCAACACATATATTCCCTAAACTGCGAAAATCAAAAAATAAACACCCTTGAAATGAAAAGTGGCATTTAATGTATAAAAACATTTTATTAAAAATAGTTAATATCTCATTATTAACTTTATGTGAAACTACATGTGTATATTTTATTACTCCAAGAAACTATTTGTATGGAGGATTTTTTTTATTTTTAAAGACATAATTTGGGAAACAGATTAAATTAAAAAATATATAACCATGAAAAAAGAAGATGTTACCGAATATATTGACACAATATCTCACTAGATCTACTTTTCCAAATAAAAATTTTATGTTTACAACCCATTAGTCGCTTTCAAATGTATAAATTGTAATTCCTCAAATAGAAAATCATGTTAATTCAGATGAAATCATACTTATTTGGAGTTATTTACCCCGACATTTTAAATGTTATAGACTAAAATCTCGAGCATAAATTCTTGCGAACAGGTCTGGTGAAGATGGAAAAGAAAACAAACAAGTTTTAGATAATATCAAAGAAACAAATTAATCTTTCTTCGAGAATTCTTTACACCTAGTTTTAATTATACACTCTTTCTATGATGCAACACTAGTTTTAAGGTATTCTGTTTTATTCCTGAAACTATTAAGCCTTGCCCCTACTCTGCATTTCTTTTGAGAATATACCTTAGAGACAAGAAACATTCCTGGGGATGATGTATTGTTTTCAGGAGAATGGGTAGAGGAAAAATTAATCTAAATCCATCTGAATGCTTTTAATTTAAATATCGAGGATAATACGAACTACCATTTAAGAATACCTTTCTCACATAAATGATAATGTATTGAAATTGTAATTCACGTATTTCTTTTTTAGTTCTATTGTTTCATCATAATTTGAAACTGTTAAAGTTATCTGAAACTCAGTTTGTTTCAAAAGACACTTTCTTTGTGTATCAAATTTTATAACAGGTTACCTTCTTTATGTTTGCAGTTAACGTATTGTTTTGTTACTTTCAAACCAAACGAACATATTTATATATAAACTTTAAGTTGAAAATTATTAAATATATCTGATAAGGTTCTTGACCTGAGAAAGCTGAAAAACTTTTTTAATTTATGATTTTGAATCCAACAAAATTAAAGATATGCTTTTAAACTTTATAAAGCCTATCAATTAAAAGTTAATTGACAGTTAGTATGACAGATAAGGAATCTATCGACATTCCATTCTAAAAACTGTAGTATTCCAAATTTAGAATTTTTAATAATTCTACCATAAACCAGTCCCAATTTTTGAAATATTTCACTTTTAACTTTTAATTTGTTCCTTTGTAATTCCTTTAATATTTTACCCTTTACAAGTGTTTAACACCTATTCAGATGAATGCAAACTGAAATTTATGTCAACCGTATATTACATTCACGCTCCATTAAAGAAAGCACGTTTCGACCCTTTAACTTCAGTGCTCTCTGGTCTTTAGATATGAAATGAACCATTTCTTTTACTAAAATAAGCAGTGAAATGCAAAAGCTGCTCAAGTGTAATGGTTCACTGAGCTACACCTCGTGTACTCCTCGTTAATCCTCAATTTCTCAAATAATGAAAAAGTAAACAGCTGTAAATTACTCTTGGTACCCATTACCCTCTTACGGTGTTGAAAACCTTCAACATATGTCTAAACACATCCCTTGGGGACAATAAGTAGCGGATAGTAAAGTTTTAACACAGAAACAAGGATAAAAGAACTTTAAAGCCCCTTTCGTCGCTACCATAGAGTGGATTTACTTTTATTAAGGTTGTGAATAGAACCCTCGTTCCTTTAACTCCATTCAACGTCTAATCTTTCTTTTTTGTGCTTTTAAACCCAGAGGCGAATTTCCTAGCTGGAAATGAAAAAAAATAACTCGAGTAATGTGTTGGGAAAGACTCAAGTTCGCTACAAAATATCGCTCGCTACTTTGTATTTTGTATACTATGAAAACTTAAATAGGTGTACTTGTATGTAAAAGTACAATACATGCTTTGAAAAAGCTTCACATAATAAACCTTTAAGATAAGAAAGACGAATATTTTGTTTACCTTTTTTTTTTCTTGAAAGAATGCTTAGATTCCCTCCCCCCACCTTATTCTTTATGTGTATTGTAAATTATAAATTCAAAAAACTTTTGTTGAATTCAATGAAAGCTGATAACACAAGACTAATACAGAAGATTCAGTATCACACATTAATCCAAGGAAAATCTCTTATTTATCCAGTAATAAATAAAAATCTAGCATACTTTGTATGAGAATAATTAATATGAGTAGTTATTTCAATTGATTATTTAAAAGGTTATTTTGAAAATTCAAAACATCGATACTATGGAAATTTTATTGATCTAGTTGTTAACTTTCGTACTCAAGCTAATTAATTATAAAGATTCCGATAAGTTATGATGAATTTGTCACAAATATTCAAACCCTCTATTGCTAAGTAAGTTATGTCAAAGTATTTATAGTTGAGTTTCTGATACATAAATCGTACTTTAAAAACTTATGCCTTATTATAATTGAGAAAATTTTATTAATGAAATTCTATAAATGTAAAAAAAATTCAGAGAATCGTTTGTCGTTTAAATTTGTCAAAATGCATTAAAACATAGGGGAGGGTGGGGACGATTGTAACACGGGGCAATTGTAACACTTTGATTTAATCAAAATGAGAGGCTGCCAGGGCGATAAGGAGATAGGAGTATCTACAAGGCAGGTGAATGAAAGAAGATCAGAGAACCTCAAGTCTAACATTTGTGTTGTGGCTGTGTACGTGTGTGTACGTGAGAAAAGAGCATCGAAGTAAATTTCTACTTTGTTGTTGTTGTTGTTGTCGTGTCCCTGGAGATCGATCAGATAGAGTGGTGCTTTTGGATAAGTTCTGCTATGGCGTTTGCTGAATCTGAATATAAGTTCTCTTCGGTGGGATAGTTTAGGCTGTGCATTGCTGCAGCGACAGCTGGGCAATCAAAGATATGTTTGGGCGTGAGTTCAACGTCTGGACAATTACTGCATTTTTGGTAGTTTTTAGTTCCATCAGGAGAGATTTTCATGTTCTTGTGGTGTTTCATCCTGAGCCTTGTGATTGTGGTTGCAGTTTTTCTGTCAATATCTAGCTGTGTGACTTGATTTTTAGCTTTAACTGTTGTAGGGGTTCTTAGCTTGAGTCTGACCAGAGCATTGGCATCTGCCAGGGAAGTGGAGATGTTACTTTGATCTTGACATCTTCCGGAATTGGCCAGAGAATCAGCTATGTCGTTGAACTCCAGGTCGCAGTGTGAAGGAATCCATTGGAGGATGCACTTTTTGTTTAGGCCGTTGACCTGGTGCAAAAGACGAATGATGTCTTGAATATAGTATGTATCACCTTTATGGATGGCTTGTAGTGCTGATCTAGAGTCACTAAAGATGGTAATGCCATCTAGTTGTTGCGTGGAGGGGAGATTCAGGTAGGACACAAGCGCTCTGCGTATGGCCATCAGTTCTCCCGTGAAGCTTGAAGCCACTTTACCTGCCCCCACTGCAATTTCAATTCTGTGCCCGTCTGGTAGTAAGAGGAGAACACCAGCACCTCCGTTGTTGAAAGATGAGTCAGATGATCCATCAGTATAGGCAGAGATATGGTTATGTGCTGTAAGTGAGTCGATGGTCCTGTCTCCTATTTCTTTCAGTTTGTCTTTTGATTCACTCTTGGTACAGTGTTCTATAAGATCAAGGGAAATCATGGTATTTGGGGGTGCAATTGTTTTAAATGGTGGTTCTTGAACGATCTTGATGTCTTCAATCTTTAGATTGATTTTTCCCTTATAATATGATCGAATATCTACTCGAATACTATCGAATTTCTACTTTTGTGTAACTTTCTTTCTCCTGCGCTGCAGGTATGAAGCACAACATCATTGATTTTATGTATTGTATAAACATGTATTCTAGTTTTATTCTGCTTAATTTCAAGATGATAGTGTTGTTAGTTTCGTGGAAAACGAGGGTTGAGTTAAAAATGGCGACGTGGGGTCGATTGTAACACTTCCTCTGGGGACGATTGTAACATGTCACAGGACCATTTTTAGTGCAAAAAATGATCCGACGTTCGTTGTACTATAGAGGAATTCATATAGAAATACCCTAATTGCCTTTATGAATAATTTTTCACTATTATTACTCAAACTCATTCCTTATAACTTATAACTCATTATTTGAGTGGAACTCATTATTTAAAAAGAAGAGATATATTGTTAATTAATCTGTATCATTTTCTATCGATATTTATGAATTTGTGTTAAATTTATAGTGTGCTACAATTGGGTGTGTCTCGATAGACCGTGATCCATCAGACCGAAGCGCCTCTTTCCCGACCGCCACCTCACCGAAAGACAACTTGCTCGAACGGGACGTTTGACCGAATGGGATGTTTGACCGACAAGGCTTTTGACCGAATGGGGCGTTTGACCGACAGGACTTTTGACCGAACGGGTTGTTTGACCGTGTTATGTTAAGTGCATTTCAAAATCTAATTATCTGAACTGAAAATATAATTTAATAATCGTCTACTAATTAACAAATTCATTTTTATTTTCAATACTCATGGGGATGTTATTTTAACTGCCTGAAATACTTCATTTCCCGTGTAGTAACAAAGCATATAGCAATAAAGTTATCTTACGTAAATTAAACATGCCTCAAAATACATTCACCAGTATTCAACAAGCTATAAAAAAGCTGTACCCAACCCCTGAACTCAAATACTACTTGTTCACGTGGAAAAAAAATTATCCAACATTCCCATCGCTATAAGAGAGACAAGAGAAACAAAAACATTCTATTCAATCGATCAGGCAGATGGGAGAGGAGATATGGAAAGAGAGGATTCGCAATTAAATTTGCATTTCTATTCCGTACCAACGTTGCGATGATGCAATTATTTCGGATTCCTTCACGCCTCGCCTGCTTTGCTTCAGGTTGTCATTCCTTTTAGAAGGTATTAAGGTGGGCCTCCCTCGAAGGTATGTTTGTAAGGGGGTCGGGAGAATATCGCCTAAATTGCTTTTTTCGATCCCTTAAAAACGGTTATTATGTTTCAGAAGGAAGGATATTGTTGGTAAAATATGAATTTTTGCACTGTCTTTGTTTTATTTACTCGTGGGGTGGTAATGATGAATCAAAAGCTTGTACCTAGTTTTTTCATCAGTTGTAGCACATAAATCTCATGTGGTTAAGAATAAGACGAGTTGACAAATTTTCAATTATATTTTCTATGCGGGTCTTAGACGTCGCTATTGTAATTTTCTAAAACCTTGAATCAACCCTCAAATTCACTGCTAATAAATTCTAACGATGCCGAGACGTTCAGAAGAAACCATATGTTGCGGTACTATTTACTTTTAAAGTTCTTTATTTACAAAGAACTAAGATTTTTTTCGTAGAAATTAATGTTGACTCAAATAAAGCATATTTTATCCAATAAATAAAATATAAAACATCTGAAAGTAATAATGACAGTATCTTTTTAAGATAGCTGGGTTCATGGGTTCATGTGATCACACTCCCTCCCTCCCGCTTATATTGTTTTTAACAGAGGATAGAGAGGTTTTTAACAGACCGATGCCTACTTGATGATACACAATAAAAACTAACGATTACTTCAGTTGAATATAAATATTTTTTAGCATTCGAAACTAACTAGGAAATCGTTCTATTCTCATAAACTGGTGCTAACACCACATACATCCAACAAACGATGAACTGTGTTATTTTGTGAAACTGACTTTCTGAGAAATGTTTTCCAAATGGAATGTTTAGGAATAAATTAGTATATAGAAATACTGAAAAATTCATCCAATTACATTCTTTGCATTAAGGAAAACTGTGAGCACTGAATTTATACATTTATTTTACTTCATAACCACAGTAACTTCCTTGGTAGCTGTTTTCTGAAAAATTATTTTTTGGTTACTGAAATAAGATTTATCTCGAAATAAAATTTTTCCTTCCATAACCCATCAAGGGTTCAAATATTATTTATTATTTCCCAGTTCAAATCTAGATTTTAAGACGCTGTCTTTTAGAGAACTAATTAATATTTCCTTCCCCTGGAAACTCTTTAATGTACCAAACCTGAAGTCGTATTTACCCACACAAAATCCATAGTAACACTCCTCATTAGAAACATTTGAAATCTCGTAATGATGTAAACATTACAAACGGATGTAATTCCTCGCAAGTACCTAACAGAAACTCTCAAAAACTATTCTAATATGCTTTGCAAGTCCGCCTCAACCATTTGGCACCACCTAAATGGATAGAAATCCTCTTTAACCACCACAAAACTACGTATTTTAGAACTTCGGAGTCGTTATCACCACATACTTTTGCATCTCAACTGCAACCTTTAAGTCCACAGCAGCATTTAAGCCCAGCGGCTGTTCCAATGTGAATGTGTGTGCTCTGAAATCGGCTTTCATAGTCCTTTGCACTTGGTGAGTTTAATTAAATAACACAGACAGTGTCTCTCTGACGGGAGTTCCTTCTTGGGCAAGTGGGATTAAGCTTGTTGACTCGTTTCAATCGCTTGGGGCGACATCTTTGAGGATCCTTTGAATATTAACGAACGCTTTGTTTTCCATTAATGTTGCCAGTAATCTGGAGCTTAATTTTGTAAGTAGAGTAAAATGTTTAGAGAAATATGACAATGCATTCTGTTGTAATACGTCAATGCATTCTGTTGTAATATGTCAATGCATGTGTTGTTAATACGATTCTCGCCTTCTTTATTAAATAAGAGAATACGTCTTTGTTTTTCGAAATTTCCATTACATAATTGTGTAATTTTCTAGAGAAAAACCTTATCTACTAATGTAGGTTCAATCATCTAAAAGTTCCCTAATCTGCCTGCAGGCTATTCCTTTTCTCAGAAAATAAAAAATTAAATGAGACTAAGGAAGGATATTTCATTGTAACAAAGTAGTTCATTTGTAAATAATCGTTTCGATTCAAATAAATTTTAAAATCTCATTTTCAGAAATAAATTTAGGAAAGATCAAGGGTTTGTAGTTTTGTAATATACTTGTCCTTCATAAAGAATATGATATTGAGCAATTGTAAAGAAATCTGTATGATAAAGAAGGGTTTAGGGTCGGCTTTGACTCTGGTTTTACTGCCCAAAAGCTTGCTCACGGACATGTGAGGAGCAATTATCCAACAAAAGAAATCCCTCCTCACATGATCAAAAATTATATTAAAACTATAATCAATACAAAATTACGTTTTCACCCATTATCTTTTCATATAGTTATGTTTTAAGCGTGAAATCCTAATACAATTAGCATAAGGAAGAAACTGTTTTACGGCCATATTCACCGGTAACCTGACCGGCGGTCAGGTCAGGAAACCATGGTTACAGCCTCTGATTGGGGGAATCATAATTCAATATTTTCTTTCCACCAATCAGAGGCTGTAACCATGGTTTCCTGACCTGACCGCCGGTCAGGTTACCGGTGAATATGGCCGTTATTTGATTTAATTTTAATAACTGGGACACGAGCTTGATTAAGACGTGGTCTAAAATAATTAAAACGTCTTAAAAATCCATTTTTGTTGTTTATTCTAAACTCTTTTACGTAAAATTTAAATTCCACAAACTGGTCCACATTTATTTCAAAGTTCCTTTACATAATTATACCCTTTCAAAAAAAATCAAAGTCTGCCCGGGCCTAGTGGGCCATCAGGCGGTGCCCATGCCCATCTCCGTTTCTGTAGCCTTTCGGCCTGGGGTGCTAACTACTAGCGTGTGTCCAGGCCGAGTGGCTAGCCCGACGCTGGACCCCCAGTTGATTCCCCAAGCGAGCTTGGTCCTCATTTATCGACCCCGGAAGGATGAAGGGCTGAGTTGACCCATGACCAGCTACCCAAGGAGAAGCCACAAGGCATCGAACCTGGGTCGGTAATGCTCATAGCCAGACACGAATTATACCCTTTAACCTTCTATAATTGGTTTTAGCCTGCTTCACTTTCTCTGTCTAAATAAATTATATGAAACAGCAAAGATAAATATTTAGTAGGTTAAAGTCAATAAGATAAATAAACCACTTAAGATACATTTATCTAAAAGAATAAACAAATGAAATAACTCAACTAAAAGGTTTAGTTCATAATGAAGTAATTTTATGTCGAATTGCTGCAACATATAATAATACCCAATTAATTCAAAAATGGGTGGCTTCGTAAAATTATTTTAATAATTCTTTGTATTTATTCTAGAAATGTTAGCTTTCTACCTAAGAAAGAAAAATAATTATCTATAACAATTTGCTATAACTGAAATTATTTAAGTACTACATTATATTCAATCCTAAAAATAACAATCAATCTTCATACATTATATTCTGTTTAAAATGGAACGCCATTCTTATAATTATTAACGTTGTTTTTAAATCAAACTATTATAAATAGTATACAGGGTGTTTCAAAATTGCGTTGCACGGCTTTTATTCGGAACCAACGCCTCCTAGGGTCATGGAAGTAAGGTCTACCCCTACGTAAGTGAGCCTGGAGAATCCATTGAGATGACTTACAGCGCCTCTAGTGGCGAAAGTAAAAAGTTAAAAAAATAAATTTAAAAACTAAAGGAGATGGAGAAAAACCTCAGTGAGAGTATTGTTGCCAACGTCATGAAGAACTCACTGAAAAAATATGATCAAAATATCTTGAATATAAGTAAGCTAATATCTTGCGAAGATATTAGCATGTGAAAATAGCATTTTTTCAGGGGTCAAAAAAGAAAAAGTTCGCATATTTGAAAAATTTTCAGTGTTTTTGTGTAGTTTTGTGTTTTTTTAGTTAAATGAACACAAAATTTAATCAAAAATCTGAAAAATTTGCAAATATGCGAACTTTTTCTTTTTTGACCCCTGAAAAAGTGCAATTTTGACATGCTAATATCTCGGCAAATATTCAAGATATTTTCATGAATTTTTTTTCAGTGAGTTTTTCATGACGTTGGCAACAATACCCTTCTGAGGGTTTTGCTCTATCTCCTTTAGTTTTTATATTAATTTTTTTAACTTTCTAGTTTCGCTGCTAGGGGTGCTGTAAGTCATCTCAATGGATTCTCCAGGCTCACACCCCTAGGGGTAGACCTTACTTCCATGACCCTAGAAGGCGTTGATTCCGAATAAAAGTCGTTCAACGCAATTTTGAAACACCCTGTTTCTAATACGCAAGAGTTGATTTATATAGAATGAAAGCAAAAGATTTAGGATGGACATATAAACCGCAGGAGATAAGAAAAGATGATAAACTTCCCATGAAGAAATACAACGCAGCGATAACTTTTCAGAAGCTTTGTTTGTAGAAAGTGTATCAGAAAATCTAATAAAAGATCAGTAATATTTCCGTGTTAGTCACCCAATGAGAACAGAAACCTACCTTCTGTTATAGTCCTAGATATCTGTCTACATGCGAATCCGACCGAAAAAATAGATATATATGCATTTTTTATCATTTTACAGTACCTTTAAAAATAAATTTCTATCGCTTAGCTGGCGCAAAACGGTAGTGCTACTTAAATATTCAAATCAAATTCAAATTTATTAACAAGAACAAGATAATGCACAAAACAGATAGAATATACAAATAAAAATACATACAACACATACATATCCCAAATTATTATCAGTTGACAGTTCCCAAAGGGGCAATCGCCCGTCCATGGGGTAACGGAATATCTAAAAAAATTATAAAATGGGACAAAAAACAAAAACAAAAAAGATGTTGGGTGAGAAAAAAGAACCATAAAAAATAAGAAATATAAAATATAAATATAAAAATAAGTAATAATGTCTTGACTGATGGCAAATAATTACTCGTTTAAGATAAAATATGTTAAACCTGACAAGTTAAAATAGAAACTCGATGTTGTTAATATCCAAGATAAATGAAATGTATAGCTTTTTAAAATGGTTAATGTTAGTTTCTGATTGTATTTCATTAGGCAGGTTGTTAAAAAAAAGTAACGAAGATATACTGAAAGTGTTTTTTAAAGATTTCTTTGTGAGGGATAGGCACGTGATAATATTTATGAATACGAAGATTGTATGAAATATTTTTGTTTTTTGTGGCCCAGTCAGGGATTAATAATTAAACATGAGATTATTAAGCATAAATAACTGGCGCACATTTAAAAATTTGTTGGGAGGAAAGTAACGTAATTTTTTTGTTAATATAACTAAATTAATTGTTTGATTAAATTAATTAATAACTAAATTTGCATCAAAATAAATATTTTGGGTATATCAACCGGAATTATTACGGTGTATATTTGTATGTTGTACTTTTTTCCCATTCATCCTCTTTAATTCAAAAGGTGAACTAGAAGCCTTTATATCAGTGGTTCCCAACAGGTGGTCCGTGAGGCCATCGGAGGTGGTCCGCGAGAGGATTTTTAAACATATCCAAAAATGTGTTGAAATTTAAAAAAATAAGTTTATCTTATCAATCACATATGCCATGAAGTATAGTAAAAAACCATAAATGAAAACCCCAAAATCATTCGTCTCATAAATAAAAATTGTATGGTTCTCTTTCTCTCCTATGATTAATTTGTTCATTTCACTCACGTTATTCAACTGATATTTATTACAAAGTAGAAACGAAATGTGATTATGTTTCAAATAAAATTAATTGAAACTCAGAGGCGCCAGGGTGGGGCAAATAAAGAATTGACTTTCGATCTTTCGACGAGGTTTCTTTTGGAAGTACATCAGTTATCCTCGCCTATATAATTTCTGCTGCTACAACTCCCAGTCAGTGCATGTGCATTTGTGCATTGTGCAGTTTACTGTTTTGTGATAAAGAATTCCTAGTCATCTTTCATTTATCCTGTAGTTTAAATTCCAAGATAAATACTTTGTTTAAAATTTAAATCTACTAATAATATATCAATACTGTTGTTGGGTAGGAAAAAAATTACTCTTTGATACTGATGTTATTTAAACCTGGGGTAACTTGGGTGTAGGTATTGAACCTTTCCAGGGCTAATAGATCAACGAGCGGACATGATTTGCGGATCGAATTTTGATAAGTTTCGCTATATCGATTTTTAAGGTCCCGGATTTAAAATTTTTTACATCAATTTTTAATAATAAATTACATAAAGGGAGATGAATGAAAATCTATTACAACACCACATCGGTGGCCACATATTTTGTGATGGGTGTGGTCATATTGAGTCATGTCAAATATCAGAATTTTGATATTCGAACATGGTGATATGGTTGTGTTGACTTTGGAGGGGCAAGAACAAAAATTTTCAACATCAATATAAAATATTTAATTTTTTATGGGGACTGAATAGAAATCTATTTTATCCTCACATCTGCGGCCACATATGGTTTGATTTATGGGGTCATATGGAGGATTATCTTGAATATCAGAATCCTGATATTCGAATTTTGATAAGTTTCGCTATATCGATTTTTAAGGTCCCGGATTTAAAATTTTTTACATCAATTTTTAATAATAAATTACATAAAGGGAGATGAATAAAAATCTACGTATTACAACACCACATCGGTGGCCACATATTTTGTGATGGGTGTGGTCATATTGAGTCATGTCGAATATCAGAATTTTGATATTCGAACATGGTGATATGGTTGTGTTGACTTTGGAGGGGCAAGAACAAAAATTTTCTACATAAATAAAAATATTAAGTAATTTTTTAAGGGGACTGAATAAGAATCTATTTTATCCCCACATCTGCGGCCACATATGGTTTGATTTATGGGGTCATATGGAGGATTATCTTGAATATCAGAATCCTGATATTCGAATTTTGATGTGTTTCGTTATCGACTTTTTAGGCCCCAAATTTAAATTTTTTTACATCAACTTTTAATATTAAATTACAATAAGGGAGATGAATAAAATCTATTAAGACACCACATCGGCGGCCACATATATTGTGATGTATGTGGTCATATTGAGTCATGTCGAATATCAGAATTTTGATATTCGAACATGGTGATATGGTTGTGTTGACTTTGGAGGGGCAAGAAAAAAAATTTTCTACATAAATAAAAATATTAAGTAATTTTTTAAGGGGACTGAATAAGAATCTATTTTATCCCCACATCTGCGGCCACATATGGTTTGATTTATGGGGTCATATGGAGGATTATCTTAAATATCAGAATCATGATATTTGAATTTTGATGTGTTTAGCTATATCGATTTTTAAGGCCCCGGATTTAAAAATTTTTACATCAATTTTTAATAATCAATTACATTAAGAGAGATGAATAAAAATCTATTACAACTCCAAATCGGCGGCCACATATATTGTGATGTATGTGGTCATAGTGAGTCATGTCGAATATCAGAATTCTGATATTCGAACATCGAGATATGGTTGTGTTGACTATGGAGGGGCAAGAATAAAAATTTTCTACATAAATAAAAATATTAAGTAATTTTTTAAGGGGACTGAATAATAATCTATTTTATCCCCACATCTGCGGCCACATATGGTATGATTTATGGGGTTATATGGAGGATTATCTTGAATATCAGAATCCTGATATTCGAATTTTGATAAGTTTCGCTATATCGATTTTTAAGGTCCCGGATTTAAAATTTTTTACATCAATTTTTAATAATAAATTACAATAAGGGGGATGAATAAAAATCAATTACATGACCACATCGGTGGCCCCATATTTTGTGATGGGTGTGGTCATATTGAGTCATGTCGAATATCAGAATTTTGATATTCGAACATGGTGATATGGTTGTGTTGACTTTGGAGGGACAAGAACAAAAATTTTCTACATAAATAAAAATATTAAGTAATTTTTTAAGGGGACTGAAAAATAATCTATTTTATCCCCACATCTGCGGCCACATATGGTTTGATTTATGGGGTCATATGGAGGATTATCTTGAATATCAGAATCCTGATATTCAAATTTTGATGTGTTTCGTTATCGACTTTTTAGGCCCCAAATTTAAATTTTTTTACATCAACTTTTAATATTAAATTACAATAAGGGGGATGAATAAAAATCCATTACATGACCACATCGGTGGCCCCATATTTAGTGATGGGTGTGGTCATATTGAGTCATGTCGAATATCAGAATTCTGATATTCGAACATCGAGATATGGTTGTGTTGACTTTGGAGGGACAAGAACAAAAATTTTCTACATAAATAAAAATATTAAGTAATTTTTTAAGGGGACTGAAAAATAATCTATTTTATCCCCACATCTGCGGCCACATATGGTTTGATTTATGGGGTCATATGGAGGATTATCTTGAATATCAGAATCCTGATATTCAAATTTTGATGTGTTTCGTTATCGACTTTTTAGGCCCCAAATTTAAATTTTTTTACATCAACTTTTAATATTAAATTACAATAAGGGGGATGAATAAAAATCCATTACATGACCACATCGGTGGCCCCATATTTAGTGATGGGTGTGGTCATATTGAGTCATGTCGAATATCAGAATTCTGATATTCGAACATCGAGATATGGTTGTGTTGACTTTGGTGGGGCAAGAATAAAAATTTTCAACATCAATATAAAATATTTAATTTTTTATGGGGACTGAATAGAAATCTATTTTATCCTCACATCTGCGGCCACATATGGTTTGATTTATGGGGTCATATGGAGGATTATCTTGAATATCAGAATCCTGATATTCGAATTTTGATGTGTTTCGCTATATCGACTTTTTAGGCCCCAAATTTAAGTTTTTTACATCAACTTTTAATATTAAATTACAATAAGGGGGATGAATAAAAATCCATTACATGACCACATCGTTGGCCACATATTTTGTGATGGGTGTGGTCATATTGAGTCATGTCGAATATCAGAATTCTGATATTCGAACATCGAGATATGGTTGTGTTGACTTTGGTGGGGCAAGAATAAAAATTTTCAACATCAATATAAAATATTTAATTTTTTATGGGGACTGAATAGAAATCTATTTTATCCCCACATCTGCGGCCACATATGGTTTGATTTATGGGGTCATATGGAGGATTATCTTGAATATCAGAATCCTGATATTCGAATTTTGATGTGTTTCGCTATATCGACTTTTTAGGCCCCAAATTTAAATTTTTTACATCAACTTTTAATATTAAATTACAATAAGGGGGATGAATAAAAATCCATTACATGACCACATCGGTGGCCACATATTTTGTGATGGGTGTAGTCATATTGAGTCATGTCGAATATCAGAATTCTGATATTCGAACATGGTGATATAGTTGTGTTGATTTTGGAGGGGCAAGAACAAAAATTTTCTACATCAATATAAAATATTTAATTTTTTATGGGAACTGAATAGAAATCTATTTTATCCTCACATCTGCGGCCTCATATGGTTTGATTTATGGGGTCATATGGAGGATTATCTTGAATATCAGAATCCTGATATTCGAATTTTGATAAGTTTCGCTATATCGATTTTTAAGGTCCCGGATTTAAAATTTTTTACATCAATTTTTAATAATAAATTACAATAAGGGGGATGAATAAAAATCAATTACATGACCACATCGGTGGCCCCATATTTTGTGATGGGTGTGGTCATATTGAGTCATGTCGAATATCAGAATTTTGATATTCGAACATGGTGATATGGTTGTGTTGACTTTGGAGGGACAAGAACAAAAATTTTCTACATAAATAAAAATATTAAGTAATTTTTTAAGGGGACTGAAAAATAATCTATTTTATCCCCACATCTGCGGCCACATATGGTTTGATTTATGGGGTCATATGGAGGATTATCTTGAATATCAGAATCCTGATATTCAAATTTTGATGTGTTTCGTTATCGACTTTTTAGGCCCCAAATTTAAATTTTTTTACATCAACTTTTAATATTAAATTACAATAAGGGGGATGAATAAAAATCCATTACATGACCACATCGGTGGCCCCATATTTAGTGATGGGTGTGGTCATATTGAGTCATGTCGAATATCAGAATTCTGATATTCGAACATCGAGATATGGTTGTGTTGACTTTGGTGGGGCAAGAATAAAAATTTTCAACATCAATATAAAATATTTAATTTTTTATGGGGACTGAATAGAAATCTATTTTATCCTCACATCTGCGGCCACATATGGTTTGATTTATGGGGTCATATGGAGGATTATCTTGAATATCAGAATCCTGATATTCGAATTTTGATGTGTTTCGCTATATCGACTTTTTAGGCCCCAAATTTAAGTTTTTTACATCAACTTTTAATATTAAATTACAATAAGGGGGATGAATAAAAATCCATTACATGACCACATCGGTGGCCACATATTTTGTGATGGGTGTGGTCATATTGAGTCATGTCGAATATCAGAATTCTGATATTCGAACATCGAGATATGGTTGTGTTGACTTTGGTGGGGCAAGAATAAAAATTTTCAACATCAATATAAAATATTTAATTTTTTATGGGGACTGAATAGAAATCTATTTTATCCTCATATCTGCGGCCACATATGGTTTGATTTATGGGGTCATATGGAGGATTATCTTGAATATCAGAATCCTGATATTCGAATTTTGATGTGTTTCGCTATATCGACTTTTTAGGCCCCAAATTTAAGTTTTTTACATCAACTTTTAATATTAAATTACAATAAGGGGGATGAATAAAAATCCATTACATGACCACATCGGTGGCCACATATTTTGTGATGGGTGTGGTCATATTGAGTCATGTCGAATATCAGAATTCTGATATTCGAACATCGAGATATGGTTGTGTTGACTTTGGTGGGGCAAGAATAAAAATTTTCAACATCAATATAAAATATTTAATTTTTTATGGGGACTGAATAGAAATCTATTTTATCCCCACATCTGCGGCCACATATGGTTTGATTTATGGGGTCATATGGAGGATTATCTTGAATATCAGAATCCTGATATTCGAATTTTGATGTGTTTCGCTATATCGACTTTTTAGGCCCCAAATTTAAATTTTTTACATCAACTTTTAATATTAAATTACAATAAGGGGGATGAATAAAAATCCATTACATGACCACATCGGTGGCCACATATTTTGTGATGGGTGTAGTCATATTGAGTCATGTCGAATATCAGAATTCTGATATTCGAACATGGTGATATAGTTGTGTTGATTTTGGAGGGGCAAGAACAAAAATTTTCTACATCAATATAAAATATTTAATTTTTTATGGGGACTGAATAGAAATCTATTTTATCCTCACATCTGCGGCCTCATATGGTTTGATTTATGGGGTCATATGGAGGAATATCTTGAATATCAGAATCCTGATATTCGAATTTTGATAAGTTTCGCTATATCGATTGTTAAGGTCCCAAATTTAAAATTTTTTACATCAATTTTTAATAATAAATTACATAAAGGGAGATGAATAAAAATCTATTACAATACCACATCGGTGGCCACATATTTTGTGATGGGTGTGGTCATATTGAGTCATGTCGAATATCAGAATTTTGATATTCGAACATGGTGATATGGTTGTGTTGACTTTGGAGGGGCAAGAACAAAAATTTTCCACATAAATAAAAATATTAAGTAATTTTTTAAGGAGACTGAATAAGAATCTATTTTATCCCCACATCTGCGGCCACATATGGTTTGATTTATGGGGTCATATGGAGGATTATCTTGAATATCAGAATCCTGATATTCGAATTTTGATGTGTTTCGCTATATCGACTTTTTAGGCCCCAAATTTAAATTTTTTTACATCAACTTTTAATATTAAATTACAATAAGGGGGATGAATAAAAATCCATTACATGACCACATCGGTGGCCCCATATTTTGTGATGGGTGTGGTCATATTGAGTCATGTCGAATATCAGAATTCTGATATTCGAACATCGAGATATGGTTGTGTTGACTTTGGTGGGGCAAGAATAAAAATTTTCAACTTCAATATCAAATATTTAATTTTTTAGGGGGACTGAATAAGAATCTATTTTATCCCCACATCTGCGGCCACATATGGTTTGATTTATGGGGTCATATGGAGGATTATCTTGAATATCAGAATCCTGATATTCGAATTTTGATGTGTTTTGCTATATCGATTTTTAAGGCCTCGGATTTAAAAATTTTTACATCAATTTTTAATAATCAATTACATTAAGGGAGATGAATAAAATCTATTACAACACCACATCGGCGGCCACATATATTGTGATGTATGTGGTCATATTGAGTCATGTCGAATATCAGAATTTTGATATTCGAACATGGTGATATGGTTGTGTTGACTTTGGAGGGGCAAGAAAAAAAATTTTCTACATAAATAAAAATATTAAGTAATTTTTTAAGGGGACTGAATAAGAATCTATTTTATACCCACATCTGCGGCCACATATGGTTTGATTTATGGGGTCATATGGAGGATTATCTTGAATATCAGAATCCTGATATTCGAATTTTGATGTGTTTCGCTATATCGACTTTTTAGGCCCCAAATTTAAATTTTTTACATCAACTTTTAATATTAAATTACAATAAGGGGGATGAATAAAAATCCATTACATGACCACATCGGTGGCCCCATATTTTGTGATGGGTGTGGTCATATTGAGTCATGTCGAATATCAGAATTCTGATATTCGAACATCGAGATATGGTTGTGTTGACTTTGGTGGGGCAAGAATAAAAATTTTCAACTTCAATATCAAATATTTAATTTTTTAGGGGGACTGAATAAGAATCTCTTTTATCCCCACATCTGCGGCCACATATGGTTTGATTTATGGGGTCATATGAAGGATTATCTTGAATATCAGAATCCTGATATTCGAATTTTGATGTGTTTCGCTATATCGATTTTTAAGGCCTCGGATTTAAAAATTTTTACATCAATTTTTAATAATCAATTTACATTAAGGGAGATGAATAAAATCTATTACAACACCACATCGGCGGCCACATATATTGTGATGTATGTGGTCATATTGAGTCATGTCGAATATCAGAATTTTGATATTCGAACATGATGATATGGTTGTGTTGACTTTGGAGGGGCAAGAAAAAAAATTTTCTACATAAATAAAAATATTAAGTAATTTTTTAAGGGGACTGAATAAGAATCTATTTTATACCCACATCTGCGGCCACATATGGTTTGATTTATGGGGTCATATGGAGGATTATCTTAAATATCAGAATCATGATATTTGAATTTTGATGTGTTTAGCTATATCGATTTTTAAGGCCCCGGATTTATAATTTTTTACATCAATTTTTAATAATCAATTACATTAAGAGAGATGAATAAAAATCTATTACAACTCCATATCGGCGGCCACATATATTGTGATGTATGTGGTCATAGTGAGTCATGTCGAATATCAGAATTCTGATATTCGAACATCGAGATATGGTTGTGTTGACTATGGAGGGGCAAGAATAAAAATTTTCTACATAAATAAAAATATTAAGTAATTTTTTAAGGGGACTGAATAATAATCTATTTTATCCCCACATCTGAGGCCAGATATGGTTTGATTTATGGGGTCATATGGAGGATTACCTTGAATATCAGAATCCTGATATTCGAATTTTGATGTGTTTCGCTATATCGACTTTTTAGGCCCCAAATTTAAATTTTTTTACATCAACATTCACCAACATATTCCTGAGGAAGACCTTCCCCTTTAGGTAATATTTAGTAATTAAAGTCGTATAGGGTTAAAATTTTTATATCCTCAGAAATTTTAGAAAACAGCGGAAAATCCTTGAAGCCATTTTATACCACTTATTTATTTTTAAGTGTACAATCGCATTACAAGAAAAATCTAAAAATTTCTTCTCTTTAAATGCATTTTCTAAAAACCTTTTCTAAACGGGCAATTAAATTTCTCAAAAACTATCGTGTTGAAAATTCCGATTAATAATTTAACGTTAAAGAACTTTTTATTTTCCGCTTGCTTCTTTTCATCTTCGATAACAAATCTTTCTATCAAATTTAAACCAGTGACTTTGCATTCAGAATTATACAAGGAAATTATTTTATACCCAAGGCAAACAAAGAAAAATTTCATAAATCATATGCTTTTTTATGACCTCTCTCTCTCTTTCTTATCTGTTTCATAAATTAAATGAAAATCTTAAATCTACTAACAGTAAATTTGAGTTTAAACCCATTACTGCCTGACGTCCCTTTTTAGGGACGTTTTTTAAAAATCCTCCTATTTCTACAAAAAATGTTCCTTTGAATCAAAATTTGCACTGATGTATCTCAGATCCTCATACAACATGAAGAACACAAGAAGAAAGCAGATTTTAAAATTATTTTATCTTTATTTTAAAGTTGGAAGATATAATTTTTCAGAAAAATGCTTTTTTAAAAATTTTAAAAGAAAACGCTAAAAAATTCTAGTTGTTATTTTTTTAAATGTTCAATGCCGATATATATTACTGTTTATACATTAAATCAGTTGGGATGTTTTCTTATTTTTCAAAAATATTTTATCTTGACCTTGTTTTGGACCCTCGAAAAGCGCCCCTAAAAAGGGACGTCTGGCACGAATGCCCCCGTATTTTTCCCCATAGTGAAATGCTAGTGTTTCCTTATTTATTTCACAAAAACGCGTTAGATTCTTATGAAATGAATTAAATAACTGATATTTGTAAAATTAGTTTCATTTTAGTTAGTAAATTCATATTTTTAAATACTGTCATTTTTCCTAAATTAATGGAACAAAATGTCTTAAATTATAAGGAATTAATTAATTTGTATTAGTTGAAAGGGACAAATTAATTATTTTACTATATTTATTACTTATGCAAATATATTCTGGTTATATTTTAATAAAAAGTTTAATAATTATTAGTTATAATGACTTTTTGTCATTAAAATTGCCAAAAAATCGCTTTTGTGATTAATTTTCGGAATTTTTTTATTAGATGTCGCTAATCATTGTGTTCTATACTGAAGATCAATCTATATCATCTGGCTTGCTAATGCACATCCCACTAATGCTTGATTTTCGGGGAGAAATTTGTGTTCCGCACAATTAAAAAAGTATGGGAATTTGAAAGATTTAACTTCACAAATTGAGATATTCTGATGGATTTGAGGTGCGTAAAAGTAATTATTACTTAATATTAGGTTTAATATAAACAAAGAATGCCTTTTTCAATTAAAAATCTGAATTAATTTGCAATTTACATCGATTTGGGAGGAAAAAAACGTGTTTTAGAGCATAAAAATGCTCAAATTACGTTAATTAAGGTTAATTTTACAGTTAATTAGATAAATAATTAATATTTTTTGTTAATATTCATGTTACAGTATGGTTTCGATCACTTTTGCTGCAATCAAAAAGGTAGAAGTTGTTTTTGAGGCTTTAAACCAGTTTTCTACCATGCGTTTACTGTAGGGAAAAAACACGGGGGCGTCCCTTTTTTTTTGACGTTTATTAATTTTGGTTTAGAAATTAAAATTTTAACCTGGAATTTGTTTCAACATTTTTGCAGTTGTTTTGGGGTTATTTACTATGTTTTACCAGATATTTAAGAAAAATAAAAAGTTGGGCATTTATGGGTTAAATCTGGAATACATGATTTCATTTATAAACTAATTGATACTGAAGCAATGTTCAAAATAGTATTTATTACATTAGAGTCGGCCCAGCTTTGTTGCCATATTCTAAATTTTTTTAGGTACCAAGGACGAGCTTTGTGCTCTTTTGGTTCCACATATACAGCTTTGTATACATTCATTCTGTATGTTAGACACTTAATTTACATACTAGTCACTCCAGAAATTATTGGTACCCCCAACAAATTTGCATGTAAACCTATTACGGCGAAATTCCTAGTGCAAAATCCAAGCAAAAATTACTTTACCATAGTGTGTTTTTCATCTTTACGATCTACAAAAAAAATATCAGAACAGTTCAAAAAATTTGTTTAAAAAAATGAATAGATTTGGAAACCCAAACAAGTATTCGTACACTAAAATTCATTAAGTTATAAAAATAATTTTTACATATTTTTATAGCTCATACTAACAAAATACTTAATACAGCTCTTTTAAACTTTATTAAAAAATAGAAAACCACAAACCTTGATATTTTATTTAAAAAGTATAAGAGAGAAAAATAAATTGCATACTGAATTTTATAAAAGAAATTCCTTATGAAAAAATAATTTGCTTTTTTATTTAAACAAAAGGATGAAGCTTTAAGAAAATCAGCATATCAGTTCCTACGCATTTTTTAAAATGGAGGTTCACCAAGTTTTGCAGTATTTATACACACTCTTTCGGGAACTAACACTCCGTCATCCCTGCCTACAGCATTCACATTATCAAATCTGCAATTTAAATATGCAACTACTTCAATATCATTTCGTGCTTCTGCAATTTTAAGTGCTGTATAACCCTTCTTATCCTCAGCATCTACAGCAGCACCACTTTCTACTAAAACTTTGACTTTTTCCAAACGCCCTTTCCTCGCTGCTTCATGAAGAGGGGTCCTTCCCATACGATCTTCTGTATTCAAAGCTGCACCTTTGCTGATTAACAGCTCAAGTACATCAATTCGATTTATGACGTGAAGTGCTGTTTCACCATCTTTATCACACTCATTTACAGAAGCACCACTTTCTGCTAAAACTTTGACTGTTTCAAAACATAAACACCCATACCAAGCTGCTCCATGAAGAGCGGTCCTTCCCTGATTATTTTTAGCATTTAATGCTGCACCTTTGCTGATTAACAGCTCAAGTACATCAATTCGATTGCGACGAGCAGCAATGTGAAGTGGTGTTTCACCATCGTTATCACACTCATTTACAGAAGCACCACTTTCAACTAAAACTTTCACTATTTCAAAAACACTTATCATCACTGCTTCATGAAGAGGGGTCCTTCCCATATAATCTTTTGCATTCAAAGCTGCACCTCTGCTGATTAACAGCTCAAGTACATCAATTCGATTGCGACGAGCAGCAATGTGAAATGGTGTTTCCCTATCGTTATCACACTCACTTGCAGAAGCACCACTTTCAACTAAAACTTTGACTGTTTCAAAACGTCCATTCATCACTGCTTCATGAAGCGGGGTCCTTCCCAAATCATCTTTTGCATTCAAAGCGGCACCACTGCTGATTAACAGCTTAAGTATTTCAATTTTATTGCACCTAGCTGCAATGTGAAGTGGTGTTGCACCATAGTTATTACACTCATTTACAGAACCACCACTTTCTACTAAAACTTTGACAGTTTCCAAACAACCCTTATACATCACTGCTATATAAAGAGGGGTCCTTCCCATATAATCTTTTGCATTCAAAGCTGCACCTCTTCTGATTAACAGATTAAGTATTTCAGTTCGATTGTATCGAGCTGCCATGTGAAGTGGTGACAATGCACCATCATCATTTACAGCAGCACCCCCTTCTACTAAAATTTTGACTATTTCAAAACGTCCATTCACCACTGCTTCAAGAAGAGGGGTCCTTCCCATATGATCTTCTGCATTCAAAGCTGCACCTTTGCTTATTAACAGCTCAAGTACATCAATTCGATTGCGACGAGCAGCAATGTGAAGTGGTGTTTCACCATCCTTATCACACTCATTTACAGAAGCACCACTTTCTACTAAAACTTTTACTATTTCCAAACAATCTTCATTAACATCTTTATCGAGTGTGGTTTTGCCATAATTGTTTCCAGCATTTAAATATGGGCTATTAAAATAATTTGTAGAAGCTGCTAAATGCAAGGCAGTTCCTCTATTTGCTTTAACACATTTGGCATCAACATCGAGGGTTGGAAGACACGACAGCAACATCTTGACCATAAAAGAGTTTCACTTTATCACAGCCAGATGAAGAGCAGTAAATCCTTCCGCGGTCCTTTCATTCACCCGAGCCGCAGGGAAGGACCGAAGTGCAGCGCGAATGTCGCTATCCCTGCAAGAGCCACTTGGCTTGGAATTGTTGAGCACCAGCTGATGAATCAGGTAGTTTCCATAGGGATACTTCACGTCACAAACTAAGAATTTCAGCGATGTAGGTGAAGGTAGTTGGTCACATGATGAAGAATCCATTCCTGCAAATTACTTAACTATTAGTGAAGCTAAATATTTTTCTTTGAACTATAAATGATGCATATACATTAAGGCGTATCACGAAAAACTTTTTTTGAAATTCAAAATTGAAATTTCAAAAAAAAATTGATAGAAATTTTTATGACTATTTTTGAAATTATACATTCAGTTCTTACTCCTCTTCTAGGCCAGTGTTATCAAAAATCTATTAATCACAACACACATAACTGTCAATATTACAAATGTCAATATTACAATATTATATTACAACTGTCAATATTACAAACTGTCTTAAGGCGACACAGTACCCAAAAAATCATCAAAATATCAAAAAACATTTTATTGGCTTAATCCATACCATTAATCTTTCTGAATGTGTCTTCAAAATTTCAGAGCTCCATCTTAATAATTTATGAAGTTATTCACATTTTTCAGATGCGATGATGAGGGTTTTCTATGAAGAAACGAAATTTTAAGTTGAATTTTCTCCACGTTGTATTTTTGTGTATTTACAATATTTTGAAACCCTAAGGCTTTTTATGTAGTTGATATATATGTCTGAAAATTGGTATATATATTCTGACATATGTATTATAGAACTGTGCATGGGTTTAGCTCTAACAAAGTTAGATTTTTTTTTTTAAATATTAAAGTCAAAAATGATGAATTTTTCAAGTTTTTTTGGGGTGTCTACAGGAAAAATTTTCTAGAAAATAAAGTAACAATGAAAGAAAGAAACCCATGCACAGTTTTGTGTAGTATGATATAACGAATTCAGAAATGAAAAAAATATTCAAAAATATCCATAATTAAAAAAGCCTTAGGGATTTAAAAAATTGTCAAAATTTTTAAAAAATTTAAATTTTAAAAATTCTGATTTTTAAAATCCAACTTTTTTTTAGGGGAAAGGGTATTTATATTAGCCCACTAAATATGCAATTAAAATCAAAATTATAATATAAAAAACAAAAAAAAAATTTTGTCAGGGTACCTCGTCGCCTTTAATTTTACTTTATTCAATTTGAAATTGTGACCCCTTGTTCTATTACCCGTATTGAAATCTAGCCCCTCTGTGTCGCCCCTTACTTTACCATTTTAAAAAATTGAATCAAATCCCCTCTAATCCTTCTTTTCTCTAGACCAGGCATGGCCAATAGGGTGGGCCGAAAAAAACTTTTTATTTTATTTTGAATCGCTATACTGCGGAAAACTTGCCTCTTGGGTAGAGAAGTAAAATGCAACAAAATTTTTTAAAATCGATTAAAAATTGCAATAGCGCATTGCACCTAAAGTTTGAAAAAATAGGCTATTTTCATTACTTTTCAAAAAAATCAAATTAAATCAAATAACTTTTATAAAAAGTATCTAAAGGCATATAATAGAAAAAAAATTTGGAGAAAACATATTTAATTGAAAAAAGGTGGTATTTTACAATTAATTGGTAGTATAATAACATCTAAAAATACACGTTTTTACCAGAAATCCACACATTTCGTATGAAACAAAACAAATTATGAAAAACAGTTTTTTATTACTATACTACCTTTCTAGCTATCACTCAGTAACCCCCTTAACAGTTAAAACATTTTTTACAGTTCGCTTCGCGATCGGAGCTCGCTCGTTGCACAACAAACTGCATCACTATCTCTCGCCGAAATAAAAACTTATTATATATTTTGAAACGCTATACCACGGAAAACTTGCCTCTTGAGTAGAGAAGTAAAATGCAAAAAAAAAATTTTAAATCGGTTAAAAATTGCCTTTGTACATTGGTCCTAAATTTTGAAAAAATATGCTATTTTTATAAATCTTAAAAAATCATATTAAATCAAATAACTTCTATAAAAAGTATCTAAAGGCATAAATTAGAAGAAAAATGTTAAGAAAAATATATTTAATGGAAAGAAAGACCTTATTTTACAATATAAGGTTGCACTATAAGGTTACACTTGGCATTTCACCTTTTTTCTTCAAAAATCGCATTTTTCGATTGAATTATAAAGTTATTATTCCTGATGGTGCATAGTAGGATTTGTAATAAAATGTAGTCCTTTACTGGTCATTAACTTCATTTGGTAGTTTGAAAGAATCTTATGTTCCTCTGTTGGATTATTTATCAGTACTAAAACATAAACTGTATTTTAGTACTGATAATCCAACAGATGAACAGAAGATTTTAGTTTCTTTTATATTAAAATCAAATTAAATCAAATTGTATGTATGATTCTTTATTTGGAAAAGTAAATGGTTTTAAATTTGACCTGGACACGTGTTTAAAGCAGCGTTAGAAATTGGGAAAAAAATCCACTGGTCCGCAGGACTAGTGATTTACCAATCTTACTGGTCCGCAACAAAAACTACTGGTCCGACAAATTAAAAAGGACCAGTTTGAATATTATTATAAGGTAACTATTGCCCGGATGTGAGTACCAAATAGTAATGTCAAAAATTAATACATATTCAATAATAAGTTACCAGCTGTAAATATAAAATTCTTATAAAATAAGTAATAAAATAAATTTATGAGAAATAAGCAATAGTACTAAATAATCAAAGAATTTTGAAAATATCTTATTTATTACATACTTTTCTTGATTAAATAATATTTCACTAACTGACAAAATCCATTCAAAATCAACTGAAAAATTCAAATATATGAATTTTTCTTGAATAAATGATAGTGCACACAAATTAATTCATCACTTCGAATTAGTTTTACATTGTTAGCTGACAAACTGGTTGTAATGTGGTTTATTTAATGAAATTAATTTTTTTCCTTTTTCCCGATTCCAACCAAAGAGAAATTACAGGCTAGAAGTGGAGGTTGGGATATTTTTTCACCACTGGTCCAGCGGACCAGTGATTTTCTGATTCCACTGGTCCGAGCCGTTTTTTAGTAGTCCCGGACCAGTAATCCAGTACAATTTCGAACGCTGGTTTAAAGGGATAGAAACATCTAGATTTTTGCCAGAAAAGTCATTAGAAATCATTGATCCCATGATTAAACAAAATGCCTGTTTTGCTCATTCTGAAAACTTGCTTTTGGGCATGATCATAGATAATAGGGATCATATATTATGAGGGAGTTTGGTTTAGAAGAACAATTAAGGCTAGAAACTCAGCTTCTAAAAGAAAGTCAGTTAGGAGTTACCATCCCCCCAAACCAAATTTCCAAGCTACAGACCATATTGACCATATATAGAACATACGTAGACTATATATACAGGGTGTTTCAAAATTGCGTTGCACGGCTTTTATTCGGAACCTGCGCCTCCTAGGGTCATGGAAGTAAGGTCTACCCCTAGGTAAATGAGCCTGGAGAATCCATTGAGATGACTTACAGCGCCCCTAGCGGTGAAATTAAAAAGTTAAAAAAAATAATTTAAAAACTAAAGGAGATAGGGCAAAAACCTCAATGAGAGTATTGCTGCCAACTTCAAGAAGAACTCATTGAAAAAAATTTGATCAAAATATCTTGAATATTCGCGGAGATATTAGCATGTGAAAATAGCACTTTTTCAGGGGTCAAAAAGTAAAAACTTCGCATATTTGCAAATTTTTTTGATTTTTTGATTAAATTTTGTGTTCTTTCAATCAAAAAAACCCAAAACTACACAATAACACTGCAAAATTTGCAAATATGCGAACTTTTTACTTTTTGACCCCTAAAAAAGTGCTATTTTCACATGCTAATATCTCCGCGAATATTCAAGATATTTTGATCAAATTTTTGTCAATGAGTTCTTCTTGACGTTGGCAACAATACTCTCATTGAGGTTTTTGCCCTATCTCCTTTAGTTTTTTAATTAATTTTTTTAACTTTTTAATTTCGCCGCTAGGGGCGCTGTTAGTCATCTCAATGGATTCTCCAGGCTCACTTACCTAGGGGTGGAACTTACTTCCATGACCCTAGGAGGCGCTGGTTCCGAATAAAAGCCGTGCAACGCAATTTTGAAACACCCTGTATAGATTAGCTGGAATACTGCTTCTCTTTCTCCCCACCTATACAACGAAGATTCACCGATCAAGAGATATAGTCTATGATAATGACTGGAACTTTGACAGATTCCCATGTCACTTACAAACAGTCGAACGTTGTGTAAAATTAGTAACACAGAGGGTATCAAGAAAAGTCATCGTTATGAATGCCAGGAGATGGGTTTATAAGAACTATTAATCTTTCAAGATCTCCAATGCCAAATTTGTCAATCAAGTCTTCTTTCAAAATACCAAAAGAAGTTAATGACCAGTAAAGGACTACATTTTATTACAAATCATACTATGCACCATCAGGAATAATAACTTTTTAATTCAATCGAAAAATGCGATTTTTGAAGAAAAAAAAACGGTGAAATGCCAAGTGTAACCTTATAGTGCAACCTTATATTGTAAGGTCTTTCTTTCCATAAAATATATTTTTTTCTTAACATTTTTCTTCTAATTTATGCCTTTAGATACTTTTTATAGAAGTTATTTGATTTAAATCAGTGGTTCCCAACAGGTTGTCCGCGGACCACTGGTGGTCCGTGAGGCCCTTGGAGGTGGTCCGTGAGAAGATTTTTAAACTCATCCAAAAAAAAATGTGTGGAAATTCAAAAAAATAGTTTTCCTTACTACAACACCTTTCAGGAAGTAGAAAAAACCATGGATGTGTGTGTGTGCAAAAAACATATACAGGGTGTTTCAAAATTGCGTTGCACGGCTTTTATTCGGAACCAGCCCCTCCTAGGGTCATGGAAGTAAGGTCTACCCCTAGGTAAGTGATCCTGGAGAATCCATTGAGAGGACTTACAGCGCCCCTAGCGGCAAAATTAAAAAGTTAAAAAAATTAATTTAAAAACTAAAGGAGATAGAGCAAAAACCTCAGTAAGAGTATTGTTGCCAACGTCAAGAAGATCTCATTGAAAAAAATTTGATCAAAATATCTTGAATATTCACGGAGATATTATTATATGAAAATAGCACTTTTTCAGGGGTCAAAAAGTAAAAAATTCGCATATTTGCAAATTTTTTTGACTTTTTGATTAAATTTTGTGTTCTTTCAACTAAAAAAACACAAAACTACACAATTTCACTGAAAAATTTGCAAATATGCGAACTTTTTACTTTTTGACCCCTGAAAAAGTGCTATTTTCATATAATAATATCTCCGTGAATATTCAAGATATTTTGATCAAATTTTTTTCAATGAGATCTTCTTGACGTTGGCAACAATACTCTTACTGAGGTTTTTGCTCTATCTCCTTTAGTTTTTAAATTAATTTTTTTAACTTTTTAATTTTGCCGCTAGGGGCGCTGTAAGTCCTCTCAATGGATTCTCCAGGATCACTTACCTAGGGGTAGACCTTACTTCCATGACCCTAGGAGGGGCTGGTTCCGAATAAAAGCCGTGCAACGCAATTTTGAAACACCCTGTATATAGAAAATCCTACGTGTCATAAGTAAAAAATCTCTTTTATCCTATAAATCATTTTTGTTTGTTTCCCTTACTTTATTCAAAAGTAGTTTATTACATAGTTTCGAAATGTGATTGATGTGGCAAAGTACACATCAGATTAATTAAAATTGAGAGGCGCCAGGGTGGGGCAAATAAAGAATCGAATGATCGAATTTTTACATGGTTTAATACAAAGTAAGCGTGGAAGTGTTGAAAGATACAAGAAATTGGCATGATTATTATCAGATATGAGAAGAGGGAATTTTTGACACAGGCGAAATCAGTTTGTTTGAAGAAATAAGAAAAATTTATTGCCGGAAATGTGAAAGTTTTTGAGCACATAAATTATTTTCTTTTTTAATCGCTCCTTTGGAAAAACATCAGTTAGCCTCGCCTGTAGAATTTCCTGTAGTCAGTACATGTCAAGTTTACTTTTTTTGAGATTCCCGAGTCATCTCATCTGTCCTGTAGTATAATTTCAAGCTAAGTACTTTCTTTCAAATTTAAATCTACTAATAATATTCGTAATATTACTTTTGTTGTTGGTTATGAAAAAGAAAAAATTATAACTATTTTATAATGATGTTTTTAAAACTTGTAACTTGGGTGTAGGTGTGAAACCTTCCAGGGTTAATAGATCCATGAGCGGACCACTGGGGTGGATTAAAACCATCATCATTTCCACTCACCTGAACAATTACATAAAAGATAAGTAACCAAGATAAAAATACATGGTTAAGCCTCTCATATGAGACTAATTGAAATTTTATTTGTAAACTGCTTAAATATTGCTTTGGAAATTCATGTATTGCTAAAAAAAAGAATTTAATTTAGTTTTACTAAATAAAATAAACAAACGTAATTAATAATGGATTTTATTTATTTTTTGAATTTCGTGAGAGCTTGATAAGAATAGTTAAATGTTTTTTATAAAAGGTATATTTATAAATAATTTACTATAAAACTAATGTTAATTTTCCTTTGAAGTTTAATAGATTATTTTATTTTCAGTTCCAATTTAGAAACATACTTAAAACTCGGTTTCTATTACTTCATAAAAAAGACAAAACTTAGACCATCGGTGAGAAATGAATTTATTGAAAAAAAGGTTAAAATTTTGAAGATAAAGGTAGGGATAGGGATGGTCCGCGGAGGTTCAAATTTACGTGTAGTTGTCCGCGGACATATTTGAGTTGGGAACCACTGATTTAAATTGATTTTTTAAGATTTATAAAAATAGCATATTTTTTCAAAATTTAGGACCAATGTACAAAGGCAATTTTTAACCGATTTAAATTTTTTCTTTGCATTTTACTTCTCTACTCAAGAGGCAAGTTTTCCGTGGTATAGCGTTTCAAAATATAAAATAAGTTTTTATTTTGGCGAGAGATAGTGATGCGGTTTGTTGTGAAACGAGCGAGCTCCGATCGCGAAGCGAACTGTAAAAAATGTTTTAACTGTTAAGGGGGTTACTGAGTGATAACTAGAAAGGTAGTATAGTAATAAAATATTGTTTTTCATAATTTGTTTTGTTTCATACGAAATATGTGGATTTCTGGTAAAAACGTGTATTTTTAGATGTTATTATACTACCAATTAATTGTAAAATACCACCTTTTTTCAATTAAATATGTTTTCTCCACATTTTTATTCTATTATATGCCTTTAGATACTTTTTATAAAAGTTATTTGATTTAATTTGATTTTTTTGAAAAGTAATGAAAATAGCCTATTTTTTTTAAAACTTTAGGTGCAATGCGCTATTGCAATTTTTAACCGATTTTAAAAATTTTTGTTGCATTTTACTTCTCTACCCCAGAGGCAAGTTTTCCACGGTATAGCGTTTCAAAATAAAATAAAAAGTTTTTTTCGGCCCACCCTAATGGCCAACCCGCGGCCCGCGGGCCGCATGCGGCCCTCCGGGTCATTTTGTGCGGCCCGCGAAGCTCTCTGTAAACTCTCCAAAAAGTAGCTTCAAAACACTTTTTAGCACACTAAAATTCAAAATTTTTTCGGGGGAGAACCTCCGACCCCCCATATACCTCTTATATCAGGCTTTGCCAACCCGCGGCCCGTTTTGAAATAATTTTGTGGTACGCAAGAATTTTTTTAGTCAAAAGTTAAAGTTTTAGGGTAAGTTTATGCCCCCTCCAAATTCGGACAAAGGGTACCAAAACACGTTAAAGTCTGTTAATTAGAGTCGTATTTCAAAAATTTTATCTGGGGGAGGACCCCCAGATCCCCCTTTAGTACTAGGTACCCCCTAGTATACTAGTGTTCACAACTTTTTTTTAGGATATTAGTTCAGTCAGGTGCAAATCCTAAAAATATATTTTAATTTATGCATTGAACCAATTAAATATGCATGGGGGCATGAGAGGAAGATTTGGGTGTACTTTTTCCCGATTCAAAACTCTAACTGCAATTTTTAGAGAATATTTGGTTCCTCCCGAAATAAATTTCTATAAGCGCCACAGGCTCCTTATTGTTTCGAGTGATTCCAAGTGTTTTTAACAGCACCTGTTTAGTTCCTATGGATATACTACAGAAGGTATTCTTGGGGTTGCTCCTTAAGGTAAATTTAAATGAATATTTTATTTAAGAATCTGTCAAACTAAGCAAAGGATCTAAGAAACTCCCTGATCTATATACCTTATTTATTCAATTTACTTCACTGTCATTCTGTGCACCTTAATATCCTAAAATTTCATATGCGGCCCGCGAGAGAATTGTGGTTTTCCAAAGTGGCCCTCAACAACATTTGGGTTGGCCACCAGTGCTCTAGACTCTAGAGTGAACATATTTAGCTTCTTTAATCTTCCCTCATAACTTAAACAGGATATACCCTTGACCATTTTAGTAGTCCTATACTGAACGCTTTCAAATGCATCAATATCTTGTTTTAAGTAAGGAGACCAAAACTGAACAGCATATTCTAAATGAGGTCTCAGGTCTCACCAAGCCTCTGTATAGTGGCAAAATAATATCCTCGGACCTTGAAGAAACAGCTTTTTTAAAGTAAATATCCTATTAGCCTTTTTACTAGCTGATGAACACTGATAAACCCATTTAAAGTCCATCCCTAAATCTTTGATCATATTACCTTCTTTAACTTTGTCCCCTTGCAGATAAAATTCTGCCCTACCATTCCCCCGACCCATATGAAGTACCTGACATTTACTTATGTACTTATGTTAAAGGACATACACCATTTTTCAGCCCATTGTGATATAATATCGAGATCCCTTTGTAAATTTTGTACCTGCTCCTGAGTATCTACCCTCCCCCAAATTTTTAAGTCGTCAGCAAAGATGCTGATTTTGTTCCTAATGTCCTGACTAATATCGTTAATGATCATTATAAAGAGAATTGGCCCCAATACTGACCCCTATGGCAACCCACTCATGGCCTCTGCCCACTGAGAATAATTACCCTTGACTTGCACTCTCTGTTTCCTACCTATCAACCAATTCCTATAATCCACAATAGTGTTTTACCTCTGATATCCAATTTTTCTAATTTGAGTACCAATGCCTCGTGTGGAACCTTATCAAATGCCTTTTGAAAATCCAGGGTTGGCAAAAAACCGGGTTTTTTTAAAAAAACCAAAAAAACCGGGTTTATTTGGTTTTTTTTGGTTTAAACCAGGTTTTTTTGGTTTAAACCAAGTTTTTTTAGAATTTTTTTTTATCAGAATAAGTTATTTTAGCATTGATGTTTGAAATTGAGTTGTAAATGAGACATTTATTTCAGGGGTTGTTTATAATTGATAAATGATTTGTATATTTCAATTAATTAATTAAAATTAAATTAATTTGTTTTAAAAATAATTTTTGTTTCTAAAATATTCCAATTTGAATATCTAATATTATTGTAGTGAATAAAAATCAGTGTTAATTTATCTTGGATAAATGGTTGAAATAATCAAATTATTTATCTTAATTATATGGATTAATTTATGAACTTAAGAAATTTCTTTAGAAAGAGAAAATTTTATTTTTTAAATGAGAAGTAAAAGTGAAATGTAAACAACTAATGTTAATTGAAATTGGATAATTGATAAAGATAATTAATTTGATTAATTATTAAATGGTAAAATAATCAAATTAATTATATGGATTATTTATGAACTTAAGAAATTTCTTTAGAAAGAGAAAATTTAACTTTTTTAATAAATAAAAGGGAAATGTAAGCAACTAATGTTAAGGCACTGTATATTTGCACGGCCATTTTTCAACTAAACTCTACTCTAACTTCCACGGCTAGGCGTATCATTGGTTCCATCACTAAGCGCCGAGACTGCTACGTCATCACGAGACCTACAGCGCATGCGCCACTGGCCGTTTTGGCCGTCCAAATATACACTTCGTAATGTTAATTGAAATTGGATAAATGATTGAGATAATTAATACGATTAAGGAAATTAACAGTTTTTATTAATTTACTAAAAAAACCAACTGGTTTTTATGACTGACAAATCAGACAAATTGGTTTTATTAATTAATTAAAATCCAAGCCATATTTTATCAGTGAAAAACAGATAACTTTTGTGTATGTTTAGTTACTCTTTGAAATAATGCTTCATTTTAAAGGAAATTAATAAATGAACTATCTCTTGCAAAATATAATAAGTTTAACTTAAGCATTTAAGGTTAAGTTTAGAGAGAATTCAATAGTTAAAACCATTAAATTAAAAGATATCTGATTTTTAATCACCTTAAAATGTCAATTTTTTTATAAATCTGACCTTTTAATTTTGTGCAAAAGATTATACTTAATAACACTTTCTTTAAAAAATCCTGAAAATATTTTATAATTTCTAAAAAAACCAAGTGGTTTTTTTGGTAAAAAAACCATGGTAAAAAAACCATGGTTTAAACCAATGGTTTAAACCAAATGGTTTAAACCGGCCAACCCTGTGAAAATCTATGTAAAATATGTCTACACTACGTTTTTGATCCAACTCCTTTGTTACTTCGTCATAGAACTTTAAAAGATTAGTTTGACAGGATACCCTGATCCAAACTGATTGTCTGAAAATAAGTTACCCTCCTCCAAGTATAACATTATATGCTTTTTAAGTATGGTTTCGAAAATCTTACAAATGACTGATGTTAAGCTTACTGGTCTATAATTGCCTGGATCCCATTTCGGTCCCTTCTTATATACACTGCGACACATAATTATATGTCCACCGTAAATTCTCGGAATTTTTGAAGTTGAAGTGAAAGTTAATTTTTGGAATTTGCATATATGAAAAATACTTGTCTTTTCAAATTAAAAATATGCAAATTAACCTGGTGCCGCGCATGCGCAATAGTAATTATGAATTTAGAGCTAATTTATGCGTCTCATTATTATAGGTCCACGTTTAATTTTCTTGTTATAAAGGCATGCAAACGAATTTGGTGCATTTAAATAGTTAGAAGCAGCTATGGCCCGTGGTTTAAAGCTTTCTGAACGTGAAAAGGGATTAATTGAGGGATACGGTGACCGTGGATATGGAGTAAGAGAAATCGCCCGTAAAATAGGCCGATCTCATAATGTAGTTGGAAATTTTCTACGAAATAAGACCAGTTATGGAACAAAAAAACATCCTGGACGCCCCTCCAAACTATCTTCCCAAGATAAGCGGCGAATTATTAGAGCAGCATCCAATTCTTTTATAACTCTGAGGGAGATTAAGAGGAAAAACGGCCTAAAAGTGAGCAGAGAAACCATCAGGAGAGTAATTAAATCATGTCCTCACATTGTGAGAGCAAAGTTGAAACCCTCTCCATATTTAAAGCCTGCCCATTTGAGTGCAAGACTGCAATTTGCCCGGAAAAACATGCAAACGGATTGGAGTAAAGTAAGAATTTTGTTTTTATCCATGTAATTATGCTTTTTCATGTACTTCTCTGTACTACAGCAATTTTTTTGGTTGCAGATAGTGTTCAGTGATGAAAAAAAATTCAAATTGGATGGCCCTGACGGGTATAATTCGTATTGGAATGACTTAAGGAAAGATAAAAAATACTTCTCTAAAAGAAATTTTGGAGGGGGTAGTTGCATGGTGTGGGGATCATTTTGTGGGGATAAAACTGTCTCCCTGGCATTTGTGTCATGTAAAATGGATAGTTTAGCATATCAAACAGTACTTAAGAGCAACCTTCTGCCATATATGAGGAGATTTCGTCGTTGTAAACGAATTTTCCAACAGGACAATGCCGCTGTACATAGCAGTAGTAGCACCAAACAATGGTTTACTGCTAACAAAATTGATGTTTTGGACTGGCCAGCTTGCTCCCCAGACCTGAATCCAATGGAGAATGTTTGGGGACTCTTAGTTCATGAAATTTATGAAAATAACTTAAATTACTCTACTGTGGATGAATTAAAAAAAGCAATTATAAAAGCCTGGAAAAATTTAAATAAATTCACACTGAAACACCTTTCTTAGAGTATCGGAAACAGAATTTTCGATGTTATTCGCAGAAATGGCCGTCAAATAAATTATTAATGTCAGTGGACCTATAATTATGTGTCAGTGTAATAAGTGATTTTTCTCAATTTAATGAAATTTGTTAAATTAAATAAATAAAAATATTATAAAAATGCTTTGGTTTTTCTCTAATGATTGTTTAAAATTATTTTAGCACTCACACTATAAAAAGAAATTGTTTTTGTTCAATTTTTAAGAAATTTTTAGGTGGACCTATAATTATGTGTTGCACTTATTGGAGTTACATTAGCTAATTTCCAATCTATTGGCACCAAACCCAATTCGTAGGTTGATTTAAAAAATTGTCAATATTATGTCCCCTAATTCCTCTGCGCATTCCACAAGCACTTTTGGATAAACATCATCTGGTCCTGGAGTTTTAGTTGGCTTTATGCTTCTTAAAAGATGTATTATTTCCTCCCTAAACTACAGTCCGGAATTTCCACCCTTCCATTATACTCTAATGCAGCGGTTCTCAAACTGTGCTCCGCGGAGCCCTTAGGGCTCCGCCAAGCATTTCCAGGGGCTCCACGAAGAAATTTGAAATAAATACATTTTTTGATAATTTCTAATATGCGTTGCTCTGAAATGTTATATAAATAACTTTCTGCAATGTGTTTCGTGTTAAGAACTTACTTTTGCTCCTTCCTACCCAAATTTTTTAAAGCTTTAAATAACCCTTGGATTTAAGTGGATTTTATATGGAGCTCTTTTGATTATATTTTTTTCTGGTTTTTGTCTTTTTTCAAGTCTTTCTTGGTTTACCAAAACAAGTTAAAACCAGGTTATTTAGGGTCAAATTTTCGAAATTATTCTGGGGGAGAACCCCCAGACCCCCCTGTTGTTCTTAAAACTTTATCATTTTAAATTTTTTATAATATGTCCGTTAAAATTAAAATCCTACCTAAAAACGAATGTCCGAAATTTGGACTATGATGTACCTATAACAAGTATAAAATAACTGTTTTTAAGGATCATGGATCATATTTCACTTAATTCACTCAGACTCCCCTATCCAAATTGGAACTTAATTAATCACAATTTTTCTTACTTGCTCGTAGATGCAAATTATACCAAAAATGTTTTAAAAAGCTACATTAAACCTGTTAAATATGCATGGGAGGGACTGTGGAATAATTTTGGAACCATATTGAAATAAATTTCTATTTACGCTACTGCAATTATGCTTTTATTTCTTGTAGCAATGGTTTTTAATGTAATTTGCTTTTTGTACCTTGAAAAATTTATTTTCGAAAAAGGGCTCCACGAAGAATTTGTCTCCTGAAAAGGGCTCCGCGGCATATAAAGTTTGAGAACCCCTGCTCTAATGCATAGTCACCCGTTAATCTAAAATTCTTATTAAAAACCTCCATGAAAAAATCATTGAACACCTTTGCCATACCTATATCATCCTGAATAAATTTGTCCTCTCCTAATTTTAATGGCCCCAAGGTAGAGCTTAACTTATTGTTCTCCCCTGCATAAGCATAAAATTCTTTTGGGTTTTAATGATATTCCTAGCCATTTTTTCCTCTAAAACCATCTTCTGCCTCCTACTGATATTTTTGAAGTCTTTCCTAGCCTTTAAATAAGCCCCCCCCCATCACTGTCCTCCCTGTACAATTTAAAGGTTTTTTTGTTTCAACTTCAATGCCTTTCTCGTTTCCCATGAAAACCACATGGGTGTTAATTTACGCGCTATTCCTTTTTGCCTAAATGTAACATTATTGTTAATCACGTTATTTAAAACATCCTTAAATTCTTCCCATTGTTGGCAGGATTGTACCTCTTTTAAACCCTTACTAAATGCCTCCTTTAATTCATCCCTTATAATTTGGAAATTAGCCCTCTTTAAGTTTGGAATAACTCTTGTATTACAAACTGCTGTATGCTGAAAATTTATTCTAAACCTAATATTTCTATGATCACTATCTCCTAAATGTTCCCCTATGGTTAAGTCCCTGATCTTATCTTCATCACTAGTAAAAACTAGATCTAAAACGGCACCATCCCTAGTCCCTTCATTGACCATTTGGCGGAAGAAACTGTTAGGAATATTTTTGATCTCCCACTTCATGAGGGAATCGAACCTTTAGGTTCACGGCTCTGAATCGGGGTTCGAGTTTTTGGATTTAACGTTGTTTTAGTGGCAACTGTTTTTCGGGCCGTATTTATGCTAATTGCATCTTCTGTAAAGCATAAATACGGCCTGCCTCGAACGATCGTTGCTTCTCCCTTCTAATCGTTGCTTACGTTTGTTTATTGTCTGCAGAATTATTATTTTATTAAACGAGTTTATATTTTTAAAAACGTCTTAGTATTTTCTTTCAATTATCAAGAGCCTTCCACGCAGCTCTGCTGCTGAATTTAAGTATCAATAAAAGGTTATGGGCGATAGCTCTGATAGTTAAGGATCTCAAAGACGGCGGGTCATCCCTTTCAAATTAGACCCATGAAGGAACTCACTGCAGACAACGACTTGTCCTGGATGGAAGGGGCACCTCTTTTGGAGAAGGGCTGCTCGAGAATCTTACCTGAGGAATTCAACGGAATTGTGCAGTCTATTTACCGATGGCAAGAAGAGTTCTCCAAGTTTGAAAAAGTGCTGCAAGAGCTATTAGCAGAAGAAGCCCGTCTGAAGCAGAGAGCAAAAGACCGCGGACTAGCGGCTTTTCAGACGTCATCCCGTACGACAAGTCAACGTAAGAAGACCCCAAAGGTTTCCGTTCCTCGACAAGTGAAACCTTCCAAGAAGCTCACGTGTTTTAAGTGTGGTAAACCAGGCCACTATGCGAACAAGTGCAAGGAGGATAACCAACGTTCAAAAGTCCCAGAACTTCAGGACAGACCTTCCAGTGGCTTCGTGACGGAAGCAAATTCAACGACAACCAGCAATCCATTGGAGTGGATCATAGACAGCGCCGCAACTAACCACTTCACCCCTTTCAAGGAACTGTTGCGTGATTTCAAGCCCCTCGCTGATGTGTCCATGGCTGTTGCGGTTGAAGGAATCTCTTATCCTAGTGAAGGCAGTGGGACTGTGACTCTTGACTTCCAAAACGCTGGTGAGTGGAATACTATTGATTTATATAATGTTCTGTATTCCCCAAAGTTAAGACGAAATTTAATATCAGGTTCTAAAATTGATATTGGAGGGGGTTACTTTGAATGTCGTAATGGTAAATTAACTGTTTATAAAGATAACAATGTTAAGATTACTGCTAAGAGAAAAAATGGTTTATATATTGTAAATCCTGTTTACCCTAAAGTGTATTATAATTTTGTAAATGGTAAACCTTTAGTTAAATATATTGAAAACGGTAATCTTGAAAATTTAAGTTCTGAAACTAAATCTAATGTTTCCTCTGTAAATAAGGAAAGTGATTTAGATGTTTGGCATCAAAAGTACTGTCATATAAATACAAGGTATATAATTAAAACCTCAAAGAATAACAGTGTTTTTGGTATGCCCGTACTTAAAGGTGATAAACTTGAGTGTGAACCATGTAAGTTGGCTAAATTGCGTAGAAAATCTTTTAAGTCTATTGGTAAAATAAGATCAGTTAAGCCTTTAGAATTGGTTCATATGGATCTTTGTGGTCCTTTCCCTAATACGGCTATTGGGGGATTTGAGTACTTATCTATAATTGATGATTTCAGCCGTAAAGTAGTAGTTTACCCTTTGAAAGAGAAATCTGATGTGTATAATCAGTTTGTAAACAATCAATTAAGAAATGAACGTTTTCTTAACACAAAGTTGGTATGTGTTAGGACAGATAACGGTCTTGAATTTTGCTCAGCTAAATTTGAAGATTACTTGAGTAATTTAGGGATAAAAGCTGAAAGAACTAACACCTACACACCTGAGCAAAATGGTGTTAGTGAAAGGTATAATTTAACTGTTGTAAATGGCATTCAGGCAATGCTGAAATCTAGTGGTCTGGGTAAACATTTTTGGGCAGAAGCACTATTGTGCTATACCTATGTGTGGAATAGGATATGTCATGGTAAAAATACCAAAACTCTCTTTGAACCTTTTTGTGGCCAGAAACCATCTGTGAAACATTTAAATATATTTGGGTCTAAAGTTTATGTAAGTATACCAAAACAGCAAAGGAAGAAGTTAGATTTAAGGGCTAAAAATGGAATCTTTGTTGGGTATGCCTTAAAAACTAGAGGGTATCGTGTATGGATCCCAAATGAAAGGAAAGTTGTTGAAACTATAAATGTTTCTTTTTCAAAGCAATCTGTGCACAGTGGAGCATTGATGGGCCCATCTCAGTCTTCGGGAGGTGATTTTTCTGACTTTGAAGATGAAAATCTTTTAAGAAATCAAAGTTCAGAAAGGTTTGTGAGTTTTGAATCGGAAGATGACGAATCATCAGAAAATTTAAGTTCTGATTCTGATTCTGATGAAGACTCTAAAAAGGACGTTTCAGATTCAAGTGGTGAAGAACAGCTAGTTGAAGCTGTAGTTTCCCCAACTGAAACGGTTAAGAAAGTTAGTTGGATTAGAGAAGCTAAACCACGCCCAGATGGAAGTCGCATAGACATTTATTATTACCCAGAAAATTCAAAAGCTAGATTAAGATCTATAAATGATGTAAAGCACTATATTGTAATAACTTAAATATTGAATTTGATGAGGGGTTATTCAATTTTAGTGGATCTTTTCAAGATGCAGTGCAAAGCCCGCAATCTGATGAGTGGTTTAAGGCAATGAGGGATGAAATTTCCATAATGAAAGAACGTCAGGTATGGGAATTAGTTGAAAGGCCACAAAATGTAAAAATATTAGGATCCAGGTGGGTATTTAATCTAAAGAAGGATGAGCAAGGTAATATAAAGCGTTTCAAAGCTCGCCTTGTAGCCCAGGGTTTTGGCCAAATCAGGGGAGTTCACTATGACGATGTGTTTAGCCCTGTGGTTAACTTTTCTCTCATCAGGTTATGCTTTTCTCTTTTTGTTTGTGGTTTGCACTGGTCACATTGTCAATTGGACATAAAGAATGCATATCTCTATGCAACTTTAAATGAATCTGTGTTTATGACTCAACCTAAAGGTTTTGAAGACGAGACAAATCCTGATTATGTATGCAAGTTGTTAAAGGCAATATATGGTTTAAATCAATCGGGCAGGGAATGGTTTTTGGAATTTAATTCAGTCTTAGTCAATCTAGGATTTACAAAACATACCTGGGCAAATTGTGTCTATACATTTAAGGACAATGTAGTTTTACTTTTATATGTGGATGACATTATAATTTTTGGAAAATCTGACAGTGTTGTAAGTGATGTGATTATAAAATTAGAGTGTCACTTTGATTTGAAAGTTTTAGGTAAAACTTCAAGGCTCTTAGGGGTTACCTTTGAGCAAAAGGGTTCAGATTTTGTTATTCACCAATCTGACTACATTGAAAGGGTCTGTAATAAATATAAAAAGTTTAAATACCCTATTTCATCAGTTCCAATTGCTGTAGGTACTGTTTTGTCCAAATCTCAATGCCCAATTAATCAACTTGAAGTGGAGGAAATGGTAAAATTTCCGTATCGTAATCTCTTAGGTTGCCTGTCATTTTTGGCGGGGAGAACACGTCCCGACATCTGTTATGCGGTCAATATTTTGTCGCAATTTCAGAGCAATCCTGGTCAAGTGCATTGGAACACTTTGTTAAGACTTTTAGGCTATGTTAGCCAAAGTAGGTCCTACAAGCTAAAACTTTCAGATGTTAAAGATTTCAATTTGATTTGCTACAGTGATGCTGATTTCGCGACTAATAGAGATGATCGCATCTCAATGGGAGGACTTGTGTTGTTTCTAGATAATGCCCCTGTAACATGGAAAACCATGAAACAGAAAAGTGTGTCGCTCTCGACCATGGAGGCTGAGTACATTGCACTCACTGAAGCTGCCAAAGAACTTATTTGGATGATAAGGATCTTTAAAGAATTTAAAAGTTCTGGTATTGTAAGTTTGGAATTTAAGAGCACACTTTGTTGTGATAATTTGGCAGCGATTGATTTCTCAAAATCCCCAATAGAAAATTCGAGAACGAAACACATCGATGTTAGGTTTCACTTCTTGAGAAATTTAATTAATGAAAATCTGTTTGAATTAAAATATGTGAATACTAAACGAAACTTGGCTGAACACCAAGCCTTTATCGAAGTTGTATATAAGTATGTTAAAAGATAAAGTATTTAGTATGTAATTTGATTTCTAATTTTTGTGATTTCTTTTTCATGTATCACCGATGAGCTGTTGGGTGATCCCCTGCATGATGGTGAGTAGGGGATGAGTCTGTGATCCTACAATTTAAAGAAAACCAAGGGCATGGCGCTTCTCCTGCCCATCATCATCTAGGACTTTTTCTAGTTGATTAGTTATCAACTGAAGGATGTAATTTTTTGAACTGCAAATTTAAGTGTTTGTATTTTTAACGATTGTTCGAGGTCTCTAAATTTTTTTCTCTAATGTGTTTTTCTAAAAAGAGTTTTTGTCTCCGTGTTTCCCTCTTGAAGTGGTAGAGGCGGGTCATTTGTTAGGAATATTTTTGATCTCCCACTTCATGAGGGAATCGAACCTTTAGGTTCACGGCTCTGAATCGGGGTTCGAGTTTTTGGATTTAACGTTGTTTTAGTGGCAACTGTTTTTCGGGCCGTATTTATGCTAATTGCATCTTCTGTAAAGCATAAATACGGCCTGCCTCGAACGATCGTTGCTTCTCCCTTCTAATCGTTGCTTACGTTTGTTTATTGTCTGCAGAATTATTATTTTATTAAACGAGTTTATATTTTTAAAAACGTCTTAGTATTTTCTTTCAATTATCAAGAGCCTTCCACGCAGCTCTGCTGCTGAATTTAAGTATCAATAGAAACAATCCTGAATAACTTCCAAAAATTCTGATTCTTTACCAGAAACTACATTATTGTTCCCCCAGTCAATGTTCGGATAATTGAAGTCACCCATTAAAACAATCTCTCCCTTTCGACAAACTTCTTGAATTAACTTACTTATACATATCTCTATCTTGCTGTTCACTGCTAACTGGATGTTTGTATATATTCCCAACAATTATCCCCCTCCCTTTATCATTAATTAGTTTTACCCAGACTGATTCGATACCCTCAGGTTTACAATTCAACTTCAATTCTGAACAAAATTTAGAATCCCTCATATAAATTAATACACCTCCCCCTTTCTTATTAATTCTATCATCCCTGAAAATTGTGAACCCGCTTATCTTTAATATTGTTGAATCCCCACTGTTTGCCCAGCTTTCAGTAATCCCTATAATATCTATAGCCTCGGCGTCCACGATACCTTTTAACTCGTCCATTTTATTTCTTATGCTACGTGCATTGCAATAAAACACTTTCAAACAGTTTTTACCTTCGCAATTGAATTTATTCTGATTAGATTTCTGGATATGTGTAAATGGCCTAATACTAAACTTTGAATCCTTCCCATAAAAATAGTCTCTTAAACCACCAGGATTTAGCCTTACCCGCTCATAAACTAGTTTTTTGAGTTTAAAGTGTTCAAAACCAGCTTCCCAACCTCCCTGTTACCTAATCGACTCAAATGCACACTGTCCAAACCCAACTATTCCCTCCTGCAAACCTTCCAAACATCTAAGATTAAGAATCTAATCTAACCTCCTTCCTCTCACACAACTCCCTCCACAACCCGTTCATCCTTTTGACCCTTTGATTTAACCTACCATTATCTACCCCATACCTAGGTAGTAACCCTAATACTGTAGCCTCTACTCCATGAGACTTAGTGTCTCTTAAAAGTGTTTCCACCTCCCTCTCAAACTCAACATTATTGGTCTTCCCTACATCATCAGCTCCCACCCACACTACTGCCTTTTCCTCTCCCTTAACTACACCCGCCTTGCCTCTACTACATGTTGGACCCTGGCGCTTGGAGATTAGTATCTTTACAAAAAAAATTGTCTTTAAAAATACGATTCTGTGCTTGTATATGTCAGTGGCGTATATAGAAATATAAACAAATTTATGTCGGGAAGGGCCAAAAATTCTCTTTCACTCCTTCCCAAGCAAATTTATTACGTCCATTGTAGCTTTTTGTACATTTTTTGTTATTAAAGAATTTATTATAAAAAAGTTGCGCGTTATTTAGTTCCCAAGTATTATAGGGGGGGGCAGGGGCGTCATTTAGGGGGGGAGGCAGGGGGGGAGCAACCGGTCCCCCCCAAGGTTTCCACTGTTATGTGAAATACAGTTGCAAGTCCCTTGAAAATTCTGTAACTTGCACAAGGAGCTTTGGGTGCAACTCAAAAAGCCTCAAAAGGAGTTAAACACTACTTTTGAGGGTTAAATTTCAAAAAATTTTTGGGGGGAGGATCCCCAGCCCCCTTTAAAATTTTTAAGTCGGTGGTTATACAGATTTTTCCTCCTTAGAATTCTGCCATTTACAAGAAGCTTTTCCCTTTACGAGCTCCACAAAGAGTTTGAAAGAGATAAAGTACTACTAGTTTAAAAAGGAAATTTCAACAAATTTTTAAGGGTATACCCCCAGCCCCCCTCTATAATTTTGACCTCTGTGAAACAGTGTTTTCCCCTTGAAAATTTCTGCCACTTACAAGAAGCTTTTCCTTTTTAGTGCTCTACAAAGAGTTTGAAAAAGAGATAAAAAACGAGTTTAGAGTGGTAATTTCAAAAAAAATTTTGGGGGGAGGACCCCCAGCCCCCTTCTAAAATGTTACACTTATACAAAGAGCTATTCCCTTTAGGAGCTCCCCAATGAAAAAGAGATAAAACACTACTTTAAAGGGGATTTTTAAAAAAAAATTCTGGGGGAGGCCCCCTTGAAACTGTGACGTTTATTTAAAACTCTTTTCCCTAGAAAATTCTGTGGTTTACAAGAAACTGTTCTCTTTAGATGCAGCCCAAAGGGTCTCAAAATGAGCTAAAACACTACTTTAAAAGGCAAACTTTCCTGAGCTGACCTGGAAAAAGTGCCCGAACCTACGAACCTGGTTCGGGGGAAGCCCCTGCCAACTCCATAGCAGCAAAATACATGAGGTTTGGGGAAATTCCATTAGGTTCGGGGGAAGGTTACAACTTTTTCCAGGTCCTCCTGAGGGTGAATCCCCCATTTTTCCTTGGAGTTCACGTTGTCAAATTTTGACATTATACAGGGTGTTTCAAAATTGCGTTGCACGGCTTTTATTCGGAACCAACGCCTCCTAGGGTCATGAAAGTAAGGTCTACCCCTAGGTAAGTGACCCTGGAGAATCCATTGAGAGGACTTACAGCACCCCTAGCGGCGAAATTAAAAATTTAAAAAAATTAATTTAAAAACCAAAGGAGATAGAGCAAAAACCTCAAGTAGAGTATTGTTGCCATTGTCAAAAAGAACTCATTGAAAAAAATTTGATCAAAATATCTTGAATATTCGTGGAGATATTCGCATGTGAAAATAGCACTTTTTCAGGGGTCAAAAAGTAAAAAGTTCGCATATTTGCAAATTTTTCAGTGAAATTGTGTAGTTTTGTGGTTTTTTAGTTGAAAAAACACAAAATTTAATCAAAAAATCAAAAAAAAATTGCAAATATATGAACTTTTTACATGCTAATATCTCCGCGAATATTCAAGATATTTTGATCAAATTTTTTTCAATGAGTTCTTCTTGACAATCTATCTCCTTCAGTTTTTAAATTAATTTTTTAACTTTTTAATTTTGCCGCTAGGGGCGCTGTAAGTCCTCTCAATGGATTCATCAGGGTCTCTTACCTAGGGGTAGACCTTACTTTCATGACCCTAGGAGGGGCTGGTTCCGAATAAAAGCCGTGCAACGCAATTTTGAAACACCCTGTATGTAATATCATTCAAATACTACTTTTCAGTGTTCTAACACTTAACCTATAAATGTGCTCGTTAGGGGAAACCTTAAAAATGAAGTTGAGCACCCCCCCATAAAAAAAGTCTAGTTACAGCGTGATTCAGACCCATTTAAAAAAATCCTTGCCCCCCAAACAAAAACTGAAATGACGCCCCTGGGGGGGGCAGAAAAGTTTCGAAAATTTGACTATTAAAACTGGTTTTACCTAGATTTGGAATACCTAGTGTGAACTTAAGATTTCGATTTAGGGAACGAACTTAAGGATCTGGAGTTCCTCTTCCCGAAAATGTTTGGAAATTTGACTCTTCAAATAGGGTTTCAACTTTTGGTTTTGGAACAACTAGCCCTAATTTTGGACATGACATGTCCAAATTACATTGTACAAAAATACATTGTATGTTTAAGTAGGATTAGGATTTTGATGAACAAATAATAAAAAGTTTTAAATAATAAAGTTATTCTCCCCCCAAAAATTTTTGGCTCCCCTAATATAAACCACTGCCAGTGGAGACTCGTAATAATCAGCTAAATATAGGTAAGTGACAGTTTTGGAATGCTTGTTAAGTGTGAAATCGAAATTTTATATTGTTCCCATCTTTTCTATTTGCTTTTTTCCACGTTTTAACAGAAATACTATTTGGCATTATATCACTTAAGATGCGTGGCCAACTTGGTATCGCGGGAGCAGCACCCCTTATAATTTTACCTTCGAGCCGCCATGTTCCCCTGATCCTTCCCGCCCTTTTAGCAACATATACCAAAATCATATCCCTGTTAGTTTTTCTTACTGCTTAACATATGAAAATCAACTTTACAAAGTCCCAGTTGTTTACAGAGGAATGGATGCTCGCCAAAAATTTATTGAATTAATTGAATGTGAAGCCGATATCATAAGTAACATTTATAAAAATCCTGAACCTATGCGTCCTCTTACTCCCCATTTTTGATTCTGCTTTAAATTGTTATTTATGTGGGAATCCCTTTTCTGAGTCAGATTGTAAAGTAAGAGACCATTGCCATGTATCAGGTAATTTTAGAGGTCCATGTCATAGTAGATGTAATTTAGCTTTAAAAATGCCAAAATTTTTGCCTATATTTTTTCATAATTTGTCTGGATATGACGCGCATATTTTCATTAAAGAACTTGCTCATGATAATAAAATAATTTCTCTTATCCCACACAACGAAGAAAGATTTATTTCCTTTTCAAAACAAATTCACAAAGGCTTTGAAATTCGTTTCCTTGATAGCTGCAAATTTATGCCTTCAAGCTTAGAAAATCTCGTGAGAAATTTAAGCAAATCAGATTTCAAATGCATGTATGAACATTTCCCTTCAGATAAATTAGACTTGCTCCTTCGTAAAGGTGTATTTCCATATGACTATTTTGACAATTTCGAAAAATGCTCTGATTCTCATTTACCTCCAAAAGAGGCATTTTATAATGAGCTAAATGAGGAGGAAATTAGTGAAGAAGATTATAATCACGCACAAAATGTATTTAAAGAATTTGGGCTAAACTCTTTGGGTGAATTTTGTGATTTATATGTGAAATCAGATGTTCTGCTACTTGCAGATATTTTTGAAAATTTCAGAAATGTTTGCATGAAAACATATAAATTAGACCCTGCCTGGTTTTATACTTCTCCGGGCCTGTCTTGGGACGCAATGTTAATATATACTGGGGTGACTCTAGAATTATTAACAGACTATGAAATGTTGTTGTTTGTGTAGAAAGAGGGGTCAGAGGAGGCATGAGTCAGTGCAGTCACAGACATTCCAAAGTTAATAATAAATATATGTCTAACTATGACCCTAACTCCCCATCCTCTTGCCTTATGTAACCTTGACGCTAACAATCTTTATAGCTGGGCCATGGGTCATAGCTTGCCTAAAAGTAATTTTATGTGGTGCACCGACAAAACTATTGACTTCCTTAATGTACCCGACGACTCTGATATCGGATACATTTTGGAGGTCGATATAGAATAACCCTGAATCCCTCCATGACCTTCATTCAGATTTCCCTCTCGTTCCAGAAAATAAAATACCCCCTGGTTGTAAGGACGCTAGACTTTTAACCACGTTAGAAAATAAAAATAGGTATATTTTGCATTACAAAAATTTAAAACTTTACTCAAAATTAGGAGTAAAAATTAATGAAATTCATAGAGTATTAATGTTTAAACAAGATCCTTGGCTAAAAACTTATATTGATTTTAACACTGATCTGAGAACAAAAGCTCAAAATGAATTTGAGAAAGACTTCTATAATAAGCTAATGAACAATAGTATCTTTGGTAAAACAATGGAAAATGTTAGACGAATGGTTGATATTAGATTATACAAATGAAAAACAAACTAAAAATTTAATTGCAAAACCGAATTTTGTAAGTAGGACAATCCTTACAGAAAAACTAGTCGCGGTGCACATGCAGAAATCAATAATAAAATTCTTAAAACCAATTTATGTGGGGATGTCCATATCAGACATATCAAAGACTCTTATGTATTCTTTTCATTACGAATACATGAAAAAAGAATACGAAGACAGAGTTAAATTAATGTACACGGACACCGACTCATTTATTTATGAGATAAAAACTGAAGATATACGGGGATATGGGTAAAAAAGAAAATATCAATCGTTTTGATACTTCGGATTATCACCCGAACAACATCTATAAGCTTCCTCTGATAAATAAAAAGGTATTAGGTAAGATGAAGGATGAGAACAAAGGGGAATTAATGATTGAATTTGTGGGCCTAAAAGCAAAAATGTATGCATATAAAGGACGGAAAAAAAACTGAAAAACGGCTTAAAGGGATAAAAAAGCTTACAGTAAAAAAGGGAATTGATTTCAACGAATATAAGGAATGTCTATTTAAAAATACACATATTTACAAACAAATGAACATGATCAGATAAAAAAAAACATGAAATTTTTTCTCTTAGACAGAATAAATTAGCTTTATCACCAAACGATGCAAAACGTTATGTGTGTGTGAAGATGGCATCTCTACTCTTGCATATGGACATTTCAGAATCCAAGATAATCCATAAATTGTACATATTCCTTCTGTATATTTATAAATTATGTGATTTTCTTTTTCTATGTCTAAATCATTGTTTTTATCGATGACATCATTCTGTAAATAATGTATTTTCATATATAAGGTGTATATAAATATATTGTAAATTATTATTTTTGCATAGAGTATGAATAATATCTTTTCATTTTGTTATATAAATGAGTGCTGTGAAACTCAATTTTGAAATGCTGAACTGCTGAGATTTATGTGTAATAAAAAAATTAATTCAACACAGAAAAATTTTTTTATTTTAGTTTATTTTTATACTTGCATGAGATAGCATGGAAAGAATGAAGTTATTTTCAGGTTTCTAGAACTTATGGTAAAGATTGTGATTTTAGTTTGGAAATAGTGGAAACATTATAGCAGAAACGAAACCAAAGACAGGAAAGGTAAGTTAGAAAAAAAATTCAGCCTTCACTTTCGACAGGACTGAACATGATCGAACAGAATTGACATTCCATGAGGTTGAAATCATCCATTGTTAAAGGATCCCTCCGCGAGTCTGATATAAAAAATATGAGGTCAATAACATGTTCAAAACATGTTTTTATCATACCTTCTTAGGTCAAAACTTACGTCAAAAGTCTGAACACCTGGTGTTTACTCAAATCATCATTAATTAAAATTCATTTGATACTTTAATTAAATTTTCTCTAAAGATTAATCATTGAGTAAAACAACTTCACTTCGCTCCAGTACTCAAAGGGTTAAGAAAAAGCTCGAATAAGCACAATTCCCCAATGTAGTGTTCAAAGGGTTAACGAAAAACATTGAAAAAGCACAAGTCAACAATTTAGTGTTCAAAGGGTTCAGGTAAATTAGGATAATAAATCATCCTTTTAGGGATAATTAATTATTGAGTCACAAATCATCTAATTAGTGTTAATTAATTAAAATTATCTAATTAAGGTAATTAAAGACTAATGAAGTAATTAATGATAATTATTACCACGCCCTCTGACGTCATGAGGCCACGCCCACTTCCGGTGCCTCCGACGCCTCATGGCTGGGAAACAGCAATTTTCCCCTCTCTCTGTTTTGGTGAAACGCGCGTGGTTCATGTTTATGATATTTTTTGGAACTTAGAATTGTGGTTTCTTGTTTTTGGTCATACATAATGATATTTTGAAGAACACTTGATTTTTTTAATGGAAAATTTACACTTACTTATTGATGACCACTGAGTGCATAAATGTTTTTTTTGAAAATTGAATCACAAACTTTGAATTTAATGCCATGATTTTAATTTTTTATGACCACTTTGTATTTTTGGAGGGAAAGCCAAATTTTTTTCTTGATTACTTCATGTGATAATCTGAATAATCTTTTCAAAATTTTTTAATTTTTTTTATTATAGACCCAATGATTTCTGAATATTGTTTATTATTTGAAGATCAAATTTTATTAATGGGAAAATGAGAATGATACTGGTTATACCTTATTTCAAAGGACCCTAATCTCCCATTATTTTATATGATTTTGGCCAATATTTACGTACGGGTTATGCCTACCCGGGATAAAACAAGGATAATTGCCCCCACTCCCCACTAGGTCATTTACAGGTTACACCTTCCTGAAAAAGGACTTCTGGCCCGCAACTATTTGCCAAACAAAATGAATTTTACACAAAGTGTTGATCTAATATAATAAAATTGAATGTGTGTGTGTTTGTTTGGGTGTGTTTTTGTCTTCTATACAATTCAACAGTTTACTTCCGATCTGCCCCAAACTTGGTCTGAAATTTGACGTGTAAAAGTAGGGTTTAATCTCATTTTTAGAAACGAAAAAGAATCCCAGAAAAAACATAGGCTATGTTTCAAAGTTCTAGAACGACCCCTTGATCCTCTTTTGACCCTTTTTATGGTCATTTTGCTGAAATAGCTTTATTTCTCCTCAGAAATCAATCAGAATTTAAAATACTTGATTCGACACTTTCACTCATCAAAATATAGACGCGGATCCAGCACGGCTCCAAGAGGGGGGGCACTTTTCCTGACAATATTCCCATTGGTACCATTGGGGGTCCTCCCCCAGAAAAATTTGAAATTTGACGTGTTAAAGTAGGGTTTAAACCCTTTTTTAGAAACGTTTTTAGTCTAAGGGGGGCACTTTCAACACTATTACCTTTACTTTTTCTCCCAAAATGTCAAAATATTGGGGATTTCCTAAAAATTATCACTGAAGATCCCCCTGGTGGTACTAATGAGACTTATGGGGGTCCTTACCCATAAAAAATTGGAAATTAGACCGGTAAAAGTAGGGTTTTACTCATTTTGACAACCTTTTTGGGTTCCCAAGGGGGGGCACTGTCCAGAGTGCTACCCCCTGGGTCCGCACATGGAAGGTAGAAAATGAATTAAAAATTTTGATGAAAAAAATCTCTTATCTCCACCCGTGCAAGGCCGGGCACATCAGCTAGTTTTTAAATAAAAAGTTTCATAGAATAGCATTGTTGTTAAAATAGTGTCCATAGAAACGAGGATGAAAAATCAAACGATGATCATTTTGTAGTTTTTTAAAAAGTTGGTTAACAGACCAAAAACTAGAGTTAAAATTCAAAACCCTTTTAAGTGGAAATATTGTATTTTTTCTTAAATTTAAGAAATATGTGTTATTTATTAAATTTATTCCTAAGATATAATAAAATCATGAAAATACGATTAATTAAGGGCTCTAATAGAGCATTTTAAGTGATTTTTGGAAGAATGTTTTTCTAATATTTGGGTGTTTTTTATGGGAATCATGTCGTAAATGCAGAAATCGTTCAGAATTTAAAGTACTTGATTCGACACCTTTCACTCATCAAAATATAGACGCGGATCCAGCCCCAGCACGGCTCCAAGAGGGGGGGCACTTTTCCAGATAAGATTCCCATTGGTACCATTGTGGGTATGGGGGTCCTCCCCCAGAAAAATTTGAAATTTGACGTTTAAAAGTAGGGTTTAAACTCATTTTTAGTAAAGTTTTGAGTCTAAGGGGGGCACTTTTCAACACTATTACCATTACTTCTTCGCCCAAAATGTCAAAATATTGGGGATTTCCTAAAAATTATCACTGAAGATCCCCTGGCTGTACTAATGGGAGGTATGGGGGTTCTCCCCCACAAAAAAAATGAAAATTAGACCGGTAAAAATAGGGTTTTACTCATTTTCACAAACTTTTTGGGTTTCAAAGGGGGGGCGCTGTCCAGAGTGCTACCCCCAGGATCCACGACTGGAAGGTAGAAAATGAATTAAAATTAAAGAAAAAAATCTCCATCTCCACCCGTGCAAGGCCGGGCATATCAGCTAGTACATGATATAAAATTCAACACACTAACAATTGTAGTAAACGACATGTAGTACAGGAAACGTTAAATTTAATTTACATCAGGATATTCTTGTCGTCGTCCAACAAATACACAAAATAGGGCTCGATTACTCTTCGATCAAGACTTTGACTTATTAAATGAGATATTCTGATGGATTTGAGGTGTGTAAAAGTGATTATTACTTAATATTAGGTAACATATAAACAAAGAATGCCTTTCTCAATTAAAAATCTTAATTAATTTGCAATTAACATACATTTGGGAGGAAAAAACGTGTTTTAGCGCATAAAAAATGCTCAAATTACGTTAATTAAGGATAATTTTACAGATAATTGGATACATAATTAATATTTTTTGCTCATATTCATGTTACAGTATGGTTCCGATCACGTTTGCTGCACTCAAAAAGGTAGAAGTTGTTTTTGAGGCTTTAAAACAGTTTTCTACCATGCGTTTACTATAGGGAAAAAACACGGGGGCATTCGTGCCTGATGTCCCTTTTTAGGGACGTTTTTTAATTTTGGTGTTGCCATATTGTAAATTTTTTTAGGTACCAAGGACGAGCTTTGTGCTCTTTTGGTTCCACATATACACAGCTTTATTGTACATTCATTCTGTATGTTAGAAACTTAATTTACATACTAGTCACTCCAGAAATTATTGGTACCCCCAACAAATTTGCATGTAAACCTACGGCGAAATTCCTCGTGAAAATCCAAATAAAAATTACTTTACCATAGTGTGTTTTTCTTCTTTGCAATCTACCAAAAAAGTATCAGAACAGTTCGAAAAAAATTATTTAAAAAAATGAATAGATTTCGAAACCCAAACAAGTATTCGTACTCCTATACACTAACATTTATTAAGTTTTAAAATAACTTTTTACATATTTTTATAGCTCATACTAAAAAAATACTTAATACAGCTCTTTTAAACTTTATTAAAAAAAATAGAGAATCTAAAATTTTTATATTTTATTTAAAAAAGAATAAGAGAGAAAAATAAATTGGATACAGAATTTTATAAGAGAAATTCCTCATGAAAAAATAGTTTGCTTTTTATTTAAACAAAAGGATGAAGCTTTAAGAAAATGTGTTTTAGAAATCTCGCATATCAGTTCCTACGCATTTTTTTAAATGGAGGTTCACCAAGTTTTGCTATATTTATACACACTCTTTCGGGAACTAACACTCCGTCATCCCTGCTTACAGCATTCACATTAGCAAATATGCATTTGAAATATGCAACTACTTCAATATCATTTCGTGCTTCTGCAATTTTAAGTGCTGTATAACCCTTCTTATCCACAGCATCTACAGCAGCACCACTTTCTACTAAAATTTTGACTTTTTCCAAACGCCCTTTCCTCGCTGCTTCATGAAGAGGCGTGCTTCCCATACGATCTTTTGCATTCAAAGCTGCACCTCTGCTTATTAACGGCTCAAGTACATCAATTCGATTACGACGAGCAGCAATGTGAAGTGGTGTTGCACCTTTGTTATCATACTCATTTACAGAAGCACCACTTTCTACTAAAATTTTGACTTTTTCCAAACCCCCTTTCCTCGCTGCTACATGAAGAGGGGTCCTTCCCATACGATCTTCTGCATTCAAAGCTGCACCTTTGCTGATTAATAGCTCAAGTACATCAATCCGATTGCGACGAGCAGCAGTGTGAAGTGGTGTTGCACCTTTGTTATCATTCTGATTTACAGAAGCGCCACTTTCTACTAAAACTTTGACTTCTTCCAAACGCCCTTTCCTCGCTGCTTCATGAAGAGGGGTCCTTCCCCAAATATTTTTAGCATTCAAAGCTGCACCTTTGCTGATTAACAGCTCAAGTACATCAATCCAATTTCGACAAGCAGCAATGTGAAGTGGTGTTGCACCTTTGTTGTCATGCTCATTTACAGAAGCACCACTTTCTACTAAAACTTCGACTTTTACCCAATGCCCTTTCCTCGCTGCTACATGAAGAGCAGTCCCTCCCCAAATATTTTTAGCATTCAAAGATGCACCTTTGCTGATTAACATCTTAAGTATTACAATTTGATTGCAACTAGCTTCAATGTGAAGTGGTGTTGCACCTTTGTTATCACACTCATTTACAGAAGCACCACATTCTAATAAAACGTTGACTACTTCATAACGTCCATATATCGCTGCTTCATGAAGAGGGGTCCTTCCCATATAATCTTTTGCATTCAAAGCTGCACCTCTGCTGATTAACAGCTTAAGTATATCAATTTGATTCCATTGAGCTGCGACGTGAAGTGGTGTTACATTAGAATCATCACACTCATTTACAGAAGCACCACTTTCAACTAAAACTTTGACTGTGACAAAACGTCCATACATCACTGCTTCATGAAGAGGGGTCCTTCCCATATAATTTGCTGCATTCAAAGCTGCACCTCTGCTGATTAACAGCTTAAGTATTTTAATTTTATTCCATTGAGCTACGACGTGAAGTGGTGTTGCATTACAATGATCTAACTCATTTACAGAAGCACCACTTTCTACTAAAACTTTTACTATTTCCAAACAATCTTCATTAACATTTTTATCGAGAGTGTTTTTGCCATAATTGTTTCCAGCATTTAAATATGAATTATAATATGTAGAAGCTGCTGCTAAATGCAAGGCAGTTCTTCCATAGCATTTAACACATTTGGCATCACCATCGAGGGTTGGAAGACACGACAGCAACATCTTGACCATAAAAGAGTTTCGCTCTATCACAGCCAGATGAAGAGCAGTGAATCCGTCCGCGTTCCTTTCATTCACCCGAGCAGCAGGGAAGGACCGAAGTGCAGCGCGAATGTCGCTATCCCTGCAAGAGTCACTTGGCTTGGAATTGTTGAGCACCAGCTGATGAATCAGGTAGTTTCCATAGGGATACTTCACGTCACAAACTAAGAATTTCAGCGATGGAGGTGAAGGTAGTTGGTCACATGATGAAGAATCCATTCCTGCAAATTACTTAACTATTAGTGAAGCTAAATATTTTTCTTTTAACTATAAATGATACATATACATTAAGGCGTATCACGAAAAACTTTTTTTGAAATTCAAAATTGAAATTTCAAAAAAAAAAATTGATAGAAATTTTTTATGACTAATTTTGAAATTTCAAAAAAAAAATTGATAGAAATATTTTATGACTATTTTTGAAATTAGCACCAAAAAAATACATTCAGTTCTTACTCCTCTTCTAGGCCAGTGTTATCAAAAATCTATTAATCACAACACACAAAACTGTCAATATTACTAATACAAATTAAGTCGACCAACTACAGGCGTAAGCCCAGCAAGGTTGGTCCAGTCTGTTTAACCCAAACTACCGGAATCCCAGTATCTGTCAATTTTCCTCTTGAACTCGTTTACCCCACTTGAATTTACAATTGTTTCAGGCAACGCATTCCATCTATCCACTACCCTATTAAAAACATAATATGCTTTCTACAATCCGTCTTAAATTTTACTTTATTCAATTTGAAATTGTGACCCCTTGTTCTATTACCCGTATTGAAATCTAGCCCCTCTGTGTCTCCTACGTCCATGAAGTTGGCCGTGGCGTGTTAGCTGTGGCAAAATTGAATAGTACACATCGTTACTGCTTCGTTACTGCCGCATAAATAATCGTTACTGCCTAGGTCCTACTATTAAATTTTTAGCAAAACCTTATGCCACGGCCAGGTTCATGCTAGCCGTGGCACTTTCGATTTTTAAACAAAAAATGAGTGTAAGATATTCCTTTTCGTTACTGCCTGTTACTGCCACCAATATTATCGTTACTGCCTAAGCGGATTGGTGTAAAAAATCAACATGTCTGCCACGGCCAAATTCCATCAGCCGTGGCATGTCCGCAAAATTAAAAACTGATTATGCCATCTTAAATAACTTCGTTACTGCCACATAAATAATCGTTACTGCCTCTTTTTATTTTCAGAAAAAATCAACTTTTTGCCACGGCTAACTTCCACAAGCCGTTTTTCCAGCCGGGCAGAAAAAATGTTTCAAAATCAAACAAAAAACAGCTTAATGGATCCTATTTCGATACTGCCCGTTACTGGCATCAAAATTTCGTTACTGCCTCCACAAATTTTCAGAAAAAAATCAAAATTTTCGTTACTGCCTATACCAATTTTCAGAAAAAATCAAAATTCTGCCACGGACAGGCCTTTTTTGCAGCCGGGCAGAAAAAATGTGTCAAAATCAAACAAAAAAACAGATTAATAGACCCTATTTCGTTACTTCCCGTTACTGCCACAACAATAATCGTTACTGCCTTCTTCAATTTTCAGAAAAAATCAAAATTCTGCCACGGACAGGCCATTTTTGCAGCCGGGCAGAAAAAATGCTTCAAAATCAAACAAAAAACAGCTTAATGGATCCTATTTCGTTACTGCCCGTTACTGCCATCAAAATTTCGTTACTGCCTCCACAAATTTTCAGAAAAAAATCAAAATTTTCGTTACTGCCTATACCAATTTTCAGAAAAAATCAAAATTCTGCCACGGACAGGCCTTTTTTGCAGCCGGGCAGAAAAAATGTGTCAAAATCAAACAAAAAAACAGATTAATAGACCCTATTTCGTTACTTCCCGTTACTGCCACAACAATAATCGTTACTGCCTTCTTCAATTTTCAGAAAAAATCAAAATTCTGCCACGGACAGGACATTTTTGCAGCCGGGCAAAAAAATGCTTCAAAATCAAGCAAAAAACATTTTAATGGATCCTATTTCGTTACTGCCCGTTACTGCCACAACAATGATCGTTACTGCCTCCTTCAATTTTCAGAAAAAATCAAAATTCTGCCACGGACAGGCCATTTTTGCAGCCGGGCAAAAAAATGCTTCAAAATCAAGCAAAAAACATTTTAATGGATCCTATTTCGTTACTGCCCGTTACTGCCACAACAATGATCGTTACTGCCTCCTTCAATTTTCAGAAAAAATCAAAATTCTGCCACGGACAGGACATTTTTGCAGCCGGGCAGAAAAAATGCTTCAAAATCAAACAAAATACAGCTAAATGGATCCTATTTTGTTACTGCCCGTTACTGCCACCAAAATTTTCGTTACTGCCTTCATCAATTTTCAGAAAAAAACAAAATTCTGCCACGGCCAGGCCATTTTTGCAGCCGGGCAGAAAAAATTCCTCAAAACAAACAAAAAACAGCCTAATGTATCCTATTTCGTTACTTCTCGTTTTTGCCATAAAAATTTTCGTAACTGCCTCCATCAACTTTTAGAACAAATCACACAGACATGGATACCGCTTATCATACCCCGTGTAAATAGATTAGGCGGTTCTTCACTATGGAAACGCAATAGAAATACAATGGGATATGACTAGTAGCGAGCCGCCGATTTATATTACACAGACTATTTAAATGGTCACAATTAGTCATACGTTTGCTGTGAATAGACACAATTTGGGGACACGTTTTAGTTTGCCAATCTATAACGGGAAATGTTTGAAGATTTCAGTTTGTCATATTTTGGTGAGGGTCTCAAAATCTGGATGGCTTCTCCTGGGGTATAGAACAAGCGGCACGATGATGATAAATGCTGGCCATGTATGATGATTGAAGCCGGGACAGTACCACATCAGCAACTCGTTAAGTATGCCTCGGAAGACCCGACTGTGTCTCCAACAAATATCGGCTTGTATAACCTGATGGAGATCGGAGCAACATAGATTCGGGAAAATCAAAAGATACGAGATGGTAAACAATTGTGTGCAAAGGGTTGAAAAAGGGTAAAACACAATGTGTGTAACAATTGTGTGCAAAGGGTAAAGCAAATCTGAGATGGCGATCGCCATTAAAAACACAAGTAGCCTAAGTCTAATTAAAATAAGTTTAGTTAGAGGGTTGCCGGATGTTGGAATTATCAGGAATTAATTTTGAATATTGGCAATTGTAAGATTACGTTGGAGTCAAAAAGATATGTCTTGACCGGCGACAGAGAGGAGGAAAGCGTGGGGTTGTTGATGGAATTATAGACCAACGGCCGCAGCAATCTTATAATTACGATTCAGAAATATTTATGAATCGTAATTATTTTAATTTAATTTTTAATTATTTTTAATCGTAATTATTTTTAATCGTAATTAGAATTTTGATTTTTTCTGAAAATTGGTATAGGCAGTAACGAAAATTTTGATTTTTTTCTGAAAATTTGTGGAGGCAGTAACGAAATTTTGATGCTAGTAACGGGCAGTAACGAAATAGGATCCATTAAGCTGCTTTTTGTTTGATTTTGAAACATTTTTTTTCTGCTCGGCTGCAAAAACGGCTTGTGGAAGTTAGCCGTGGCAGAAAGTTGATTTTTTCTGAAAACAAAAAGAGGCAGTAACGATTATTTATGTGGCAGTAACGGGCAGTAACGAAGTTATTTAAGATGGCATAATCAGTTTTTAATTTTGCGGACATGCCACGGCTGATGGAATTTGGCCGTGGCAGACATGTTGATTTTTTGCACCAATCCGCTTAGGCAGTAACGAAAATTTTGGTGGCAGTAACGGGCAGTAACAAAATAGGATCCATTTAGCTGTATTTTGTTTGATTTTGAAGCATTTTTTCTGCCCGGCTGCAAAAATGTCCTGTCCGTGGCAGAATTTTGATTTTTTCTGAAAATTGAAGGAGGCAGTAACGAAAATTTAGATTTTTTTCTGAAAATTTGTGGAGGCAGTAACGAAATTTTGATGCCAGTAACGGGCAGTATCGAAATAGGATCCATTAAGCTGTTTTTTGTTTGATTTTGAAACATTTTTTCTGCCCGGCTGGAAAAACGGCTTGTGGAAGTTAGCCGTGGCAAAAAGTTGATTTTTTCTGAAAATAAAAAGAGGCAGTAACGATTATTTATGTGGCAGTAACGGGCAGTAACGAAGTTATTTAAGATGGCATAATCAGTTTTTAATTTTGCGGACATGCCACGGCTGATGGAATTTGGCCGTGGCAGACATGTTGATTTTTTACACCAATCCGCTTAGGCAGTAACGATAATATTGGTGGCAGTAACAGGCAGTAACGAAAAGGAATATCTTACACTCATTTTTTGTTTAAAAATCGAAAGTGCCACGGCTAGCATGAACCTGGCCGTGGCATAAGGTTTTGCTAAAAATTTAATAGTAGGACCTAGGCAGTAACGATTATTTATGCGGCAGTAACAGGCAGTAACGAAGCAGTAACGATGTGTACTATTCAATTTTGCCACAGCTAACACGCCACGGCCAACTTCATGGACGTGTGTCTCCTTACTTTACCATTTTCAAAAAATGAATCAAATTCCCTCTAATCCTTCTTTTCTCTAGAGTGAACATATTTAGCTTCTTTAATCATCCCTCATAACTTAAACTGGATATACCCTTGACCATTTTTGTAGCCCTATGCTGAACCCTTTCAAATGAATCAATATCTTTTTTTAAGTAAGGAGACCAAAACTGAACCGCATACTCTAGATGAGGTCTCACCAAGCCTCTGTATAGTGGCAAAATAATATCCTCGGACCTTGAAGAAACAGCTTTTTTAATGTATCCCAATATCCTATTATCCTTTTTACTAGCAGATGAACACTGATAAACCCAATTAAAGTCCATCCCTAAATCTTTGATCATATTACCTTCTTTAACATTGTCCCCTTGCATATAAAATTCTGCCCTACCATTCCCCCGACCCATATAAAGTACCTGACATTTACTTATGTTAAAGGACACACACCATTTTTCAGCCCATTGTGATATAATATCGAGATCCCTTTGTAAATTTTGTACCTGCTCCTGAGTATCTACCAACGCCAAAATTTTTAAGTCGTCAGCAAAGACGCTGATTTTGTTCCAAATGTCCGGACTAATATCGTTAATGAACATTATAAAGAGAATTGGTAATACTTAAAGCCCTGGATGGAGCGAGCCGTACCTCGCTCAAGTAGCGACAAGCGCAATCGTCCGCCATTTTGAGGACTAGCGCTACTCCCTCCGGCAGTCGGCAATGTAAAAAAACGGAGGATCCCTTTTCGAATTGGCCACAGAAAAATTGTCAGGAAGCTTTTTAGCAACACTTAAGAATTTTTTCACCCCTAAATAAAATAAATTACTAAATTACGGACACTGTAAGGTGTGTGGAGTTTAATTTATTATGGATCACGGAGAAGTCAAAGCTGACCATTTAGGTCTTTAAGAACTTATCACATCACTTCTAAACATCGCCTCAAATATTCTTAGCTGCAAAATAAAATAAAAACACTTATCAAACTATATAATTAGGTTAATAGTGCGACTTATACAATAATCTCGCATTTCTGGGAATTTCATTATAGAATAGAAAACTCTACTTTTCTTGCACATTTCATCCATGTACCTATAGTATGAAATATGAAAATGCAAGTATTACATTAGGGATAAGTTTACCATCTTTAGAAAGTTATGAATGATTAATAAATAAATGATTTTATTTTAACTTCAGAAGTGACTTATTTTTTGCCACTTTGGAAACAAAATAAGAAAAAAAAGTTATATACCTATTGTCAAATAACTGACTACTTTAACTCAAATCACTCAAATGAATACTAATTCAACAGATGAATGATGTCAAATAACTGCCAACTTTAAATCACTCAAATGAATACAAATTCAACAGATGAATGATGTCAAATAGCTGGTTAAAATTACTTAACGGACGACCTTAAATCCAATCACTCAAATGAATACAACTTCAACAGATGAATGATGATATTTAATTATCAATTTAAGTTTCAAGTCCGAAAGTAAATTACAAAATTATTTTCTAAACAATTTTAAAAGAATTAACAGACTGTTGCCACACGGCAAATCTACTATAGTAATTATATCTACAAATCTACTAGTCTACTGCTACTAGGCAAAATTTACAATTGTTTTAAATAACTGTACATGCAATCTTCCACATATTCCCCCCTTGCAAAGTGATCCCTACAACTGGAACTTTGCAACATAAATTTAGGATTATACAATATTTTCTAAAATCTAGAGTCACTCTAATATAAAGTTTATAAGTCCAAACGCACAGTGAAATTTTCTTGGTTCTTCCAAATCTACTTTTGATAAGCGAGCTATCTTCAGAAGTATCAGGGAATTGTACAAAATCAGGACTATTATTAACAGATAAGTCTTTTTTCCTTGAGGTAATTCCAGAATATCAATATCGCATTTTGCTGACACTTCTAAAGGATAAAGGTTTTGGGGTGGGCAGATTCTTTCACTTTGGGAAATTCTTAATCGTGCAACTTTAGGAATATTGTCCTTTCTAGGATAGAGTTCCACCTCCTTTAAAACACCAGTTTATCACTTGACAGTCCAACGTGGCTTTCTCCTTGGGGTCAGTCTTTATTTCAGGCCCGTAGTCTTCTTTCTCATTGTGCTGGTTATCTTCAACTTTGAAACCATCGTCTTTAATGTACTTGGTTGGTTTCGTCTGACGACCACTACGTTTCTCAGCTTTTTGACCTTCCTTTTTAGAAGCATCACCTTCAGAACAAGAACCTATATCCATCTTTTCTTCAGAGCTAGAATTCTTGGCATATTTGGATAAAGCAGCTTTGCCTCGTCGTTTGTCAGGGGTAGCTTTAACTTTTGGCTTCGCAGGTCTCCTTCCACGTTTCATAGCTTTAACTTCCGGAGCAGCCTTCCTTTCATTCTTCTTAGGGACATCTTCCTCTTCAGTGTAAGATTCATCATTTTTAGCTTTTGTTTCTTTTTCAGCCTCTTTCTCTTCAGAAACTGCATTATCAGATGATTTAGATTCTTCCTCCTCCTCTTTCTTTTCGGGAGTTTCTTTCTTCAAAAAAACCATTAGATTCATTAATCGCTCTTTGGCATCAGTTGAGGCTATAGATGAAGCACTTCTGTTCCATGCTTTCAGGAACTCTTCTTCAAAACATGACTCGACCATAGAAAATAATATCGACGCACTTTTGTCTGTCGCAACTCCTAAAGTCTCTACAGATTTCAGATATGAGATTTCATAGAGAGACGTCAATGTAACACTTTCATGCTTTTGAACCGAGATTATTAGCTTTAGCAGTTCTCGCACATATTCTTCGACCAAAAGGTCTTCTCTGCCATATCTAGCTTTTAAGCTATCCACAGCTTTGGCATAGTTTGCACCAGTTGGTGGAAAACTTTCTACTACTTCTCGAGCACGAGATCCAGCAGTAGTCGCTTGAATGAGGTACTGAAATTTGTTTTCCGGTGCAATGTCTTCATCCTTATGAATTTCTTCGAATTGACCCCAAAAGGGCAACCAATCCTTTATTTCTCCACCAAATTGCCTTAATTCTAATTTTGGTAGATTAAATTGCTTCTTAGCACTAGCTATAACAGGGTTAAGAGACTCACTTGGTATTGGTGACCTAGCTTGAAGCCTCGCCAACTCCAGTTCATGTTGTCTTGTTCTTTCTTCATGTTGTCTTATTCTTTCACCATATTTTGATTGACAAAAGACACCGAAGTAGTCTAATTGATGTGCGCAGTTATAGAGGTGCAAATATCGACTCTGATCACTTTTTAGTGATGTCTAAAGTGAGAGCTAAGATTAGCAGGTTATTCACAAAGAAAGAGCACAGGGAGGTAAGAAGGTTGGATTACAATGAATTAAGGAACCCTGGAATCTTGGAGAGATATAAGAATAACCTAAGGGAAAGTTTACAAGCAGAGACTATGTCGAAACGGAAAGACACCAATGGAGGGATGTCGTCACAGTGATAAACAATGCAGCGAATGGGTCCATACCAGAGCTTAAGAAAAATAAGGCAGGAAATGGCTGGTATGACGAAGAGTGTGAGGAATTGACTAACAGGAAAAACCAGGCTTACAGGGTTATGATTGGAAGACACTCTACTAGAAATTTGTTTGAAAAATATAAGGAGTTGAGAAGAGAGGAAAAGAGGATGCATAAAAAGAAGAAAAGAATCTTTATGGAAGACAAATACAGAGAAATCGAGAACATGAAGACCCAAAGAGAAGCACGAAAATTCTACCATTTGGTTAATGACATTAGGAAAGATTTTAATTCTAGAACAACAACTATCAGAAAGAAAAATGGTGAATTAACATGTAATCAGGCAGAAACCATGGTTAGATGGAGAGAACATTTTAAAGAGGTGCTGTTTGGCAATGATACCCCACTTGTTGGAAATGATAGTGCTGAAGTATCTAGTACTCATATGCAAACACAAGATGCGCTTGCACCTACCTTAGGGGAATTGGAGAATACCCTTAAAAAACTTAATAGAAATAGAGCTCCTGGCCCAGAGGGCATTAGGGCTGAGCTTCTTAATGTCAATGCACCGGAGTTGAACAATGAGCTTTTAAAGGTCATTGGTGATGTGTGGAACCAAGAACAGATGCCCATTGAATGGGAAGAGGGTTCGATTTTCACCATCCACAAAAAAGGAGACAAGCTGGACTGTCGCAACTACCGGGGCATTACACTTCTTAATGTGGCTTTTAAGATTTTTTCCAACATTCTATTTCGTAGACTTCTTCCTTATGTTACAAAAATTGTTGGAAACTATCAATGTGGCTTTCTGGAGGGGAAGTCTACCATAGACCAGATACACTCTGTCAGACAAATCCTGGAAAAGACCAAGGAATACGGAATTGATACTTACCATCTGTTTATTGACTTTAAGGCAGCCTACGATTGTATAAACAGAAATAAATTGTTTGAAGCGATGTATGAATTTGGAATCCCGCCTAAGCTTACCAATCTTGTCAAAATGACATTACAGAGTGTAAAATGTAGAATTAAGCTCATGTCTGAGGTATCTGAGGTTTTCTATACAGAGAGAGGTCTTAGACAGGGAGACTCGCTGTCTTGCATTTTATTTAATATAGCCCTTGAAAAAGTTATAAGAGATTCAGGTATCAACACTAGAAACACAATCCTGCAGAGATGTATACAAGTTTTGGCATACGCAGATGATATCGATATTGTTGGGCGAAGAAAACAGGATGTTGTTGAGGCATTTATTGCCCTTGAGAGTGCTGCCAAGGATATGGGATTGGCAGTAAACGAGGAAAAAACAAAATTTTTGGTGGTAAGCACTAGAATAAATGATGTACAGTCGCTTAATATTGGAAACTACACTTTTGAAGGAGTCACCCAGTTTAAATACTTGGGCACGCTTATTACCAGTAGAAATGAGATAAAGGTTGAAATTAGAAATCGAATTTTGATGGCAAATAGATGTTATTTTGGTTTGAAGAGTCAATTAAAATCTAAACTCCTCTCCATTAATACAAAAATAAATCTATACAAAACCCTTATAAGGCCGATCATTTTATATGGTAGTGAGACATGGGCAATTAACAAAACTGAGGAAAACAGGCTACTCATTTTTGAAAGAAAGATTCTTCGGTCAATTTTTGGAGCAGTGAAGGAAAACGATACATGGAGAAGTTTGTATAACAATGAAATATATACTAAATACAGACAACCTAACATCTTGAGAGTAATTAAATCCAACAGAATAAGATGGCTGGGGCATGTTTATCGACGTGCAGATTTGGACCCTATTAAAAAACTAACTTTTTCAAAGATTGAGGGTACAAGAAGAAGAGGTATACCAGCAATAAGGTGGTTGGACTGTGTGGAGAGAGATTTGAAGATCTTGGGAATTAATAGGTGGAGAAACATAGCAAAAAGTCGTGCCGCCTGGAGGATGCAGACAGAGAAAGCCTTGGCCTGCACCAGGCTGTAGTGCTGCTGAAGAAGAAGGATAGAGTTCCACCTCCTTTAAAACACCAGTTTATCACTTGACAGTCCAACGTGGCTTTCTCCTTGGGGTCAGTCTTTATTTCAGGCCCGTAGTCTTCTTTCTCATTGTGCTGGTTATCTTCAACTTTGAAACCATCGTCTTTAATGTACTTGGTTGGTTTCGTCTGACGACCACTACGTTTCTCAGCTTTTTGACCTTCCTTTTTAGAAGCATCACCTTCAGAACAAGAACCTATATCCATCTTTTCTTCAGAGCTAGAATTCTTGGCATATTTGGATAAAGCAGCTTTGCCTCGTCGTTTGTCAGGGGTAGCTTTAACTTTTGGCTTCGCAGGTCTCCTTCCACGTTTCATAGCTTTTACTTTCGGAGCAGCCTTCCTTTCATTCTTCTTAGGGACATCTTCCTCTTCAGTGTAAGATTCATCATTTTTAGCTTTTGTTTCTTTTTCAGCCTCTTTCTCTTCAGAAACTGCATTATCAGATGATTTAGATTCTTCCTCCTCCTCTTTCTTTTCGGGAGTTTCTTTCTTCAAAAAAACCATTAGATTCATTAATCGCTCTTTGGCATCAGTTGAGGCTATAGATGAAGCACTTCTGTTCCATGCTTTCAGGAACTCTTCTTCAAAACATGACTCGACCATAGAAAATAATATCGACGCACTTTTGTCTGTCGCAACTCCTAAAGTCTCTACAGATTTCAGATATGAGATTTCATAGAGAGACGTCAATGTAACACTTTCATGCTTTTGAACCGAGATTATTAGCTTTAGCAGTTCTCGCACATATTCTTCGACCAAAAGGTCTTCTCTGCCATATCTAGCTTTTAAGCTATCCACAGCTTTGGCATAGTTTGCACCAGTTGGTGGAAAACTTTCTACTACTTCTCGAGCACGAGATCCAGCAGTAGTCGCTTGAATGAGGTACTGAAATTTGTTTTCCGGTGCAATGTCTTCATCCTTATGAATTTCTTCGAATTGACCCCAAAAGGGCAACCAATCCTTTATTTCTCCACCAAATTGCCTTAATTCTAATTTTGGTAGATTAAATTGCTTCTTAGCACTAGCTATAACAGGGTTAAGAGACTCACTTGGTATTGGTGACCTAGCTTGAAGCCTCGCCAACTCCAGTTCATGTTGTCTTGTTCTTTCTTCATGTTGTCTTATTCTTTCTCTTTCTTCATGTTGTCTTATTCTTTCTCTTTCTTCTAATTGTTTTCGTTTTTCTTCATATTCTAACTTTTTTCGTTTTACTTCTTCTCTTTGTTTTCGACAGTTTACAGTCGTTACCAAAATATCTTCAACAAAATCTGGATCATTCAAATATTCTTTGCTTTTTAAAATGAGATCCTTCAGATTTGATATTGTAACCTTTGGTGGCAGTACTTCGCCAATTTCTTCAACAACGATAAGAAGGTCTTCTTTTTGGAATCCTTTTGCCGCTTGAAACATATTTATAATCAGATGCAATGTCCTGTCAGACGGACGCCATAAAAATGTCAAATAACTGACTACTTTAACTCAAATCACTCAAATGAATACTAATTCAACAGATGAATGATGTCAAATAACTGCCAACTTTAAATCACTCAAATGAATACAAATTCAACAGATGAATGATGTCAAATAGCTGGTTAAAATTACTTAACGGACGACCTTAAATCCAATCACTCAAATGAATACAACTTCAACAGATGAATGATGATATTTAATTATCAATTTAAGTTTCAAGTCCGAAAGTAAATTACAACATTATTTTCTAAACAATTTTAAAAGAATTAAAAGAATTAACAGACTGTTGCCACACGGCAAATCTACTATAGTAATTATATCTACAAATCTACTAGTCTACTGCTACTAGGCAAAATTTACAATTGTTTTAAATAACTGTACATGCAATCTTCCACACCTATATTTACATCATTCCTGAAAAACTATGCGATCCAATTCTATCCCTATTATCAATGCAAAACTAAGATCGTTGTATTAATTTGTTTATCAGCTTGGTAAACGAAGGATTAATATCAATCAATAAATGTTTATTTTAATTTCAGGATAGATTTATTTCTCCCCCTTTTGGGTATCATTAGAACCAAGAGTTTTATCATTCCCTAATGATGAATCCAACACTACGTTTTTATCATAATGCTAATTAGTTCATCATCTTGATAAAGATTAATATTAATTGTTTTTCTTTTTAATTTCAGTAGTAATTAATTTTTTTACTATCAAAGTAAAGAAAATGATTTTCTTCAATACTCTTAGTAATAATATGATTATTTTATATATGCAGCAAAAAATATTAAGTTTATCCTTCACTTTCATAAAAGTGTAATTACCTATATTAGTAATTAATTTGAATGAGACAACAATCCATCAATAAAATTTCATATTTTATTCCATAAAAATTAATAGTGCTTTTCAAACTATTAGTTATTATCACTAATTACAAACTTAGATACTTAAACCCATGACAAAGAAAATATATAATTGTTTCAAATTTAAAACAAGAAAATATTTCTTCCCTATTGATGGAAAGTGAAACACTGCAAACAAAATATCTTTCAAACAATAGAAAAAATATGGTTAAAATATACAGACAAAAATTATTGTATTGATTGAAGGTAACATTACATCAATAAAATTTAGTGCTTTTTAAAAACTACACTAATAAATTTTCACTACAGTAAAATTGTCACCTAATCATCACACAAAAATATTATTTGAAATTTAAATATTGCAAGAAAATAATTCTTCTGAATTAATTGAAAGTGGAATACTACAAACAATTGAAAAAAATATGGCTAAATGCATTCAAAAGAATTAATATTGTTTTTGCATTATTTTATTTCAGAGGCAGCAACTCGCATGCCGATGCTCTTACTAGAGCATTTTTTAACTCTATTTTGTTCCAACTCTTTATTTTTTTTCTGATCATAAAATGAATCCTAAAATTAACAAAATTACTTATGAGTTTGCTATCTGCTATGTTTATCTGGAATCCATTTGCCTCTTCCAATCTGATGAAGCCACTGTTTTCGTCTCCCAGCATTTCTATTACCAGTCGGTAAACGATACAATTTATACCCTTTTTTCGTAGAGTTCGTGCATTCAAATGCACAAGTCGGCATCTTCAGAAATTTGTATAATGAAGCCTTGTACAATAAATAATTACAATTCGCAATGAAGAACACGCATTCGACTCAAAGCAATAGTCCTCAATATGGCGCTGTTCGTGCACGTGACTCTGACGTCCAATAAAAATCGAAGGCGGCGTGAGGCGCCAGTGGAAAAGTATTTCGCTACTTGAGAGAGTACTCGGCTCGCTCCATCCAGGGCTTTAGTAATACTGACCCCTGTGGCACCCCATTCATGACCTCTGCCCACTAAGAATAATAACCCTTGACTTGTACCCTCTGTTTCCTACCTATCAACCAATTCCTAATCCACTATAGTGTTTTACCTCTGATACCCATTTTTTTTCTAATTTGAGTAGCAATGCCTCGTGTGGAACCTTATCAAATGCCTTTTGAAAATCTATATAAAATATGTCTAGGATACCCTTCCTGAATCCAAACTGATTGTCTGAAAATAAGTTACCCTCCTCCAAGTATAACATTATATGCTTTTTAAGTATGGTTTCGAAAATCTTACAAATGACTGATGTTAAGCTTACTGGTCTATAATTGCCTGGATCCCATTTCGGTCCCTTCTTATATATTGGAGTTACATTAGCTAATGACCCGAATCGTAGGTTGATTTATAAAAATTGTTAATATTATATCCCCTAATTCCTCTGCGCATTCCACAAGCACTTTTGAATAAACATCATCTGGTCCTGGAGTTTTAGTTGGCTTTATGCTTCTTAAAAGATGTATTATTTCCTCCCTATTAAAACTACAGTCCGGAATTTCCACCCTTCCATTATACTCTAATGCACAGTCACCCGTTAATCTAAAATTCTTACTAAAAACCTCCATGAAAAAATCATTGAACACCTTTGCCATACCTATATCATCCTGAATAAATGTGTCCTCTCCTAATTTTAATGGCCCCAAGGTAGAGCTTAACTTATTGTTCTCCCCTGCATAAGTATAAAATTCTTTTGGGTTTTAATGATATTCCTAGCCAGTTTTTCCTCTAAAACCCTCTTTGCCTCCTACTGATATTTTTGAAGTCTTTCCTAGCCTTTAAATAAGCCCCCCTATCACTGTCCTTCCCAGTACGTTTGTACAATTTAAAGGTTTTTTGTTTCAACTTCAATGCCTTTCTCGTTTCCCATGAAAACCACTTGGGTGTCAATTTAAGTGCTGTTCCTTTTTGCCTAAATGTAACATTATTGTTAATCACCTTATTTAAAACACCCTTAAATTCTTCCCATTGTTGGCATTTAAACCATTACTAAATGCCTCCTTTAATTCATCCCTTATAATTTGGAAATTAGCCCTCTTTAAGTTTGGAATAATCCTTGTATTACAAACTGCTGTATGCTGAAAATTTATTCTAAACCTAATATTTCTATGATCACTATCTCCTAAATGTTCCCCTATGGTTAAATCCCTGATCTTATCTTCATTACTAGTAAAAACTAGATCTAAAACGGCACCATCCCTAGTCCCTTCATTGACCATCTGGTGGAAGAAACAATCCTGAATAACTTCCAAAAACTCTGATCTTTACCAGAAACTACATTTTTGTTCCCCCAGTCAATGTTCAGATAATTGAAGTCACCCATGAAAACAATCTCTCCCTTTCGACAAACTTCTTGAATTAACTTACTTATACATATCTCTATCTTGCTGTTCACTGCTAACTGGATGTTTGTATATATTCCCAACAATTATCCCCCTCCTTTTATCATTAATTAGTTTTACCCAGACTGATTCGATACCCTCAGGTTTACAATTCAACTTCAATTCTGAACAAAATTTAGAATCCCTCATATAAATTAATACACCTCCCCCTTTCTTATTAATTCTAGCATCCCTGAAAATTGTGAACCCGCTTATCTTTAATATTGTTGAATCCCCACGGTTTGCCCAGCTTTCAGTAATCCCTATAATATTTATAACCTCGGCATCCACGATACCTTTTTACTCGTCCATTTTATTTCTTATGCTACGTGCATTAGGGTGGAGCGAAAAACTGTTTTTTGGAAATTTAAAACGCCTGAGGTGGGAATAGGTGCCATTTAGGATAAAACTTAAAAGTTCAAAACATGAGTTCGATCAATTAATATCTTCAGGTTCCACATTCACGTTAAAGTTTCGAAGTTTCATCAAATTTTCCGTAAAAATGGTTATAAATGATTCTCATACAATTTTAGCTCTCTTTTCAAACCATAGCTGGTTGATTTATATTCTTTGGATCTCTAACAACATTTTAAGACCTTCTCTGGACCTGAAATGGGGGAAATTTCCAATTTTTAAAGCCAGAAATAAGGGCGCATGCCATTAAAATAGGCTGGCGACCGAGAAAAAAATTTTTGAATATCGGTTCCAAATACAGCTCCAAAGTGGCGTTCTACCCTCCTCATTCATGTAAAAATAATAAAAAAAATTGTAAAAAATAATTTTGGTTTGTTTTGGCCCTAGAATTTGAAAAAAATCGATCTTTTGCATAGCGTATGATGGGAAAAGTCTTCCCATTTAGTCCAAGAAAGATAAGGGTTTAAGTGGAACAAATTGTAAAAGAAAGTTTGATGGGTGATTCTTATAGGAAATTTTCTGTAGAAAACGATGGTGAAACGTATACCAAAATTAACCGTGTCCTTTAGCCAATATGGCGGATTTTCCAAAATGGCGGACAATCGTTTTTAACTTATTACTTCCTAAAAAATGTTAATAAAATTATGATTTCTGCAGTAAATGATTAGAATTTAGTAGTAAAAACAATGGGGAGCTGTTTTTTTCTCTTACGATTTGTCATTTATCCAATATGGCGGATTTTCCAAAATGGCGTCCACTAATGCTTATAATAAAAAAAATTATGATGATAAAATCGTAATTTTTTCAGGATATGGTAAGAAAGAAGTCATAATAATATTCAAATCAGTTTCCTCCCCTCAATGTATCAAATATGGCGGATTTTTCAAAATGGCGGATAATCGTGTTTTACTTATTTGCTAAAAATCGTTAATAAAATAAAACTTTTGCAGTAAATTATTAGAATTTAGTAGCAAAAATATTGTGGAACTGTTTTTTTTTTCTCTTACGATAAGTCATTTATCCAATATGGCGGATTTTCCAAAATGGCGTCCACCTAATGTTTAAAATACATAAATTATGATATTAAATTCGTAATTTTTACAGGATATGGTAAGAATTAAGTCATAATAAAATTAATATCAGTTTCCTCCCCCTCAATGTATCAAATATGGCGGATTTTCCAAAATGGCGGCCACTTATTAAGATCCTTTTTATTTTTAATTGTTATTTTCTTAATAATTAGAAATATTAAATGTAATTAGGTAAAATACAAGCAGAATACTTATAATTTACTGAAATTTACGGGTAAATAATGTTAAAGGTAGGTAGAAATTCAAAAATTACTATTTACCACTTTGTTTGAAATACGCGGCCGCCTTTTTGGAAATTATTTCAATGTATCGCAAAATCTTGGTTAATATACCATTTTATAAATAATTTAATATATAATTATTTATATTATGCCAAAATAAAATTTATTTATATGTAAAAACGTTAAAAATAAAAAGGCTCTAAATAAGTGGCCGCCATTTTGGAAAATCCACCATATTTGATAAATTGAGGACAGGAAACTGATATGAATATTATTATGACTTAATTTTAACCATATCCTGAAAAAATTACGAATTTAATATCATAATTTATGTATTTTAATCATTAGGTGGACGCCATTTTGGAAAATCCGCCATATTGGATAAATGACTTATCATAAGAGAAAAAAACAGTTCCACATTATTTTTGCTACTGAATTCTAATAATTTACTGCAAAAGTTTTATTTTATTAACGATTTTTAGCAAATAAGTAAAACACGATTGTCCGCCATTTTGAAAAATCCGCCATATTTGATACATTGAGGGGAGGAAACTGATATGAATATTATTATGACTTAATTCTTACCATATCCTGAAAAAATTACGATTTATCATCATAATTTTTTTTATTATAAACATTAGTGGATGCCATTTTGGAAAATCCGCCATATTGGATAAAATGACAAATCGTAAGAGAAAAAAACAGTTCCCCACTGTTTTTGGTACTAAATTCTAATCATTTACTGCAGAAATCATAATTTTATTAACATTTTTTAGGAAGTAATAAGTTAAAAACGATTGTCCGCCATTTTGGAAAATCCGCCATATTGGCTAAAGGACACGGTTAATTTTGGTATACGTTTCACCATCGTTTTCTACGGAAAATTTCCTATAAGAATCAACCATCAAACTTTCTTTTACAATTTGTTCCACTTGAAGCCCTTTTTTGAGCTAACTTTCTTGGACTAATTACACTACCCTGCGAAATTTAACTTTTTGAAAAATACAAGATAAGTGTTTAGTAATTTTTATGTTATTTGGTGTGCTGATTACGAAAATGACCTCCATTTTCCCCAATCACATCAGGATTTTTTGTAAAATCTATATCAATATTTTTGCTAAAATCCTATAAAAGAGACATTATAGCGAAAAATTGTCGGTTTACTATCTATCAACTGTGGTTTTATCCACTTAAATATGTGTAAAATAGTCAAATCTTTGTTAGGAAAGGTGGTTTAATTATTTATTGCCCATATTTTTGTTTTTTATATATTTAAATGTATGAAAATACTGTTGCCAGATCCCATGACCCACCTCTGGTCGAGAAAAACACAAAAAAAATTAAAGAGTTAAAATTTTAAATTAAAAGTATTGTTTCTTCAAAATAAAATCGCCGAAATATTATTTTAGTTTGTTTTTGTTAAGATATCTTACATGAAATAGACGATTAATCAAGAAACGCAAATATTATGTTTGTATATATGATAGCTTAAAAAAAATTAAGCTTATTCAAAAGCAAATAAAAAAGTTTATAGTTAAGTACGTACTCTTTTTCCTGTAAAACTTCTTTTTGTGGATCTTCTTTTATGCACAATTTCGGGTCTTTCACGCGTTAACATCCAACAGTAGTCGGCGAGCATATTCCTGTCCCATCTTCCCTGATACCTGCGTTCCATATCATTAAAGTCTTGGTGGAACCTTTCACCCTGTTCTTCACTGTGACTGATCCCAAGTAGTTTTCGGGGGGAAAGTCCACATGTGAGTGAAGGAAATGGATTTTGACACTCATGGAGCAACCCAAAGCTTGATATTTGTCTAGCTCTAGCATATCCATCACAATTGTTTATAGTCAGGATCCTTGTAATTACCGAGAAATTTACTGACGACTTCTTTGAAGGCAACCCAAGCTTCTTTTTCTTTTGTAGTCATGGTAGTCTCAAATTCTTTATCCTTCATAAGCTTCCGGATATCTGGACCATTAAATATATTCCCTCTTTTAACTTGGATTCGGATAAGCCTGGGAACATTTTACACAAGTATTTGAAACAATCGCCCTCTTTTGAAACAGCCTTCACAAACTGCTTCATTAAACCTAGTTTGATATGTAGAGGGGTAACAATACTTTTTTTGGATCAACTAAGCTATTACGAATCACATTTTTGGTGCCTGGTACAAGATTTTCTCTTTTTGACCATTCTTTTTTGACCCAATGTTGAGTATTATCACGGCTGTCCCACTCACAAATGAAACATGGATACTTTGTATATCCGCCTTGTTGCCCAAGAAGCATGGATATAACTTTCAAATCCCCGCAAATGGTCCAACCGTGGTCATCTCTGCACTCCTGCAAGGTCAACGAATGATCCGAGTCCTTCGCGCGTCATTGGTGAAAGCTATTGGTTGATGGTACATAAAGCAATTGTTTCGATGGAGAGGGAGGGATGGCAACATAATATGGAGTTTCTCATATCGGTATTTGTATGTTTAACCACTGTAGAATAATGGTTAGGCAAAGAGGGAAGATATTCATTGCCAAAAGAATTTTTTGTGGTATAAAATCATAAAAATCCAAGTAAAATTGAATTTTTCTAAAAAACTTGATGTGATTGAAACTTTTCGTTGGTATTTTCGAAATCAGCACCAAAAACTACCCCAAGAACTGCTGTTAGACCCCTTGTATTTTTTTTCATCGCAGGGTAGTGTTATTAATCAATCAAATTCAAGTTTTAACCTCCGTCGGTCGCAATATTAAACTGGCGTGTTAGGTCGCAATGTGCCAAAACGCACAATTGAAAGAATCGCAAATTTCTACCTTTTAATTTCAATGATAAGGTCTTAAAACAATAAAAGATATTCATAGCATTATTCAGACATAAAAAAATATGATATTTGTTGTAAATAATTAAGAACAAAAATTAAAAATAGCATAAAATTAAGCTTACTTCAGCGGGATAAATAATTCAATATCTTGGTCAAAAAATATTCTTAATGATGTGAAACCTGAGGGATATTAATTCTAAATTAGTGTTTTTGAACTCATGTCCAAATAATAACCATTCACAAACAATAGCCGTGTTCACAACAGCCGTGTTCACAACAGCCAACCTGTTCAACCGAAGAAAGATGTAAAGAAGGGAAACAGCCGTTTAGAAAATTGATAGCTCGTTTACAAGAGCACTCGTTCTACCAGTTGAAAGAATCACGTGACGAGCGAGGGAGCTCGCAGAGTCAACATGATAGCTCAGGAAAAGGGTAGTTTTTTTTTTCAAAAATTTCATATAGAAGGGTTTTTTCGACGGTTTTGTATGTTTTCGAGGGCGCTGATTACGAATATGAAGTTTGCTCCCACATGGGGGCTCGGCTTAATATCGAAAATCGCAAAAAATCTATATTTTTTTGTTCATTTTTCGATTCTTCGCTATATTCCAAAAACTATAAATTTCTCGAAGATATTTTCCATTACAAAGTTGAAGTAAACAAAATTTCCTACAAAATGCGCTCCTCAACTTAGATTTTCTGAAGAATGATTTTGCTGATAGAGCGCGCTGAAAAACAGATTTTTTTGCCTTTCCGCAAAAAAAGGAAAACGCGCGCTTCTACCCTCTACAAAATGAAAACTATTTACGTGATCAACAAAAATTTTATACCACGTGAAAGAGCATTTAATTTTCTATAAATAACGTGTTTTAGATGATCATTTTTTGTGAAGGGGAGGGAATGAAGCAAAGATAAGATCAATAATAAAACTGTCGCGACTTGCAGATCAAACGGACTTTTGCGGTCTTACTGAAAGGAATAAAAAATTAGGGTTGGTTGGGGTAAGTGGGACCTGGGGCGTCTTTAAGCAGAATTCATTAGGGAGGCGTACATGGCGAATTTGCAAACTTAAATTGAAAAAATTGTCTTTAAAAACACGATTATGTGCTTGTATATGTCAGTGGCGTATATAGAAATATAAACAAATTTATGTCGGGAAGGGCCAAAAATTCTCTTTCACCCCTTCCAAAGCAAATTTATTACGTCCATTGTAGCTTTTTGTACATTTTTTGTTATAATTTACATTATTAAAGAATTTATTATAAAAAAGTTGCGCGTTATTGCGCGGACCTGGAAAAAGTGCCCGAACCTACGAACCTGGTTCGGGGGAAGCCCCTGCCAACTCCATAGGAGCAATACATGAGGTTTGGGGAAATTCCATTAGGTTCGGGGGAAGGTTACAACTTTTTCCAGGTCCTTCTGAGGGTGAATCCCCCATTTTTCCTTGGAGTTCACGTTGTCAAATTTTGACATTATATGTAATATCTTTCAAATACTACTTTTCAGTGTTCTACTACACTTAACCTATAAATGTGCTCGTTAGGGGAAACCTTAAAAATGAAGTTGAGGCACCCCCCATAAAAAAAAGTCTAGTTACAGCGTGATTCAGACCCATTTAAAAAAATCCTTGCCCCCCAAACAAAAACTGAAATGACGCCCCTGGTGGGGGCAGAAAAGTTTCGAAAATTTGACTCTTAAAACTGGTTTTACCTAGATTTGGAATACCTAGTGTGAACTTAAGATTTCGATTTAGGGAACAAACTTAAGGATCTGGAGTTCCTCTTCCCGAAAATGTTTGGAAATTTGACTCTTCAAATAGGGTTTCAACTTTTGGTTTTGGAACAACTAGCCCTAATTTTGGACATGACATATCCAAATTACATTGTACAAAAATACATTGTATGTTTAAGTAGGATTAGGATTTTGATGAACAAATAATAAAAATTTTAAATAATAAAGTTGTTCTCCCCCCAAAAATTTTTGGCTCTCCTAATATACACCACTGCCAGTGGAGACTCGTAATAATCAGCTAAATATAGGTAAGTGACAGTTTTGGAATGCTTATTAAGTGTGAAATCGAAATTTTATATTGTTCCCATCTTTTCTATTTGATTTTTCCACGTTTTTGTTTAATAGAAAGAGTGAAGCATGGCATTACCTCTGTTACTGCCAGTGAACTGAAACATCTAGCACAGATGTAAATAAATTTAAAATACAACGATTTTTATTTGCAACTTAAAACATTTAAAATAGACAATTGTTTCGGGGATGCTTGAGATCCCCTTCGTCAGTATAAGTTCCAACAGTCTGACGGAGAATATAAATAGAAAAAATATATAATACAGTTACAGTGAGCACACAAGAGACAACAAATCATCAAGTTACATGTTCGGGTACAGAGAGTCAAAAAATATTAAGCCTTCCAAATATCCGAAAGAGGAGGCACGCTTGAGAAATCATTTACTAAAGAGCCTGAGTTTTTATAAATACAAAATGCCTCAAAAAAATCAAGGTCAATGGGTCTATTACAAGGCAGCAGAATTGACGCAGAATCAAAATCAAATTTATGGTTAGAATTCCAAGCGTGTTGGGCCATAGAAGATTTATCCAATTCCTGTTTTTTAATATAATTTTGGTGTTCCTTTAATCTAAATCTCAACGCTCGCTTTGTTTGTCCAATATAAGAAAGACCACACTCACACTGAATTTGTGTCAATGGGATCTTTGAGGTTACTGAAAGAAATCTTGTTAACTGGAGAGAATACGGTGTAAAAACCAAAACTTTTGAGTATGGTTGAAATTTTATAGCAGGTTTGATTGTAAAAAGGTAAAATAACTAAATCAGAGAAATTAGGTTTGGGCATTTGATTACGATTAGGTTTTAGGTTTTTGTTTAAAATTTTATCTATCAATTTTATCTAAAGCCTCTGTCAATCGCTATAGCTTTTAAATAGTTGATTTCAGTACTATTTAAAAAATCATTGTTAGAACAAATGTTAACTGCTCTGAAAACATAAGTATTAAAAGAAGCATGTTTTTGGCTGACGGGGTGATTGGATTTTGCATGGGGAGGTAAACATACAGAAAAAGGTTTTCGATAGACAGTAGTTAATAACGTAGTGTCAGTGCGAATGACCAAAACATCAAGGAAAGCACGGATATAAAAGGGGAACTGGATTAGGTCAAATAAACTGATTTCAAACTGATTTCACTATTTTGAAATCAGTTTATTTGACCTAATCCAGTTCCCCTTTTATATCCGTTATGTTGATGATTCCTTTGCGCTTCTAAAAAATGACCTCGACATCGATAAAATATTAACTCTGATGAATTCTATCGATTCATGTATTCAGTTCACATATGAAGTTGAAAAAGATAATCGCCTTGCTTTCCTTGATGTTTTGGTCATTCGCACTGACACTACGTTATTAACTACTGTCTATCGAAAACCTTTTTCTGTATGTTTACCTCCCCATGCAAAATCCAATCACCCCGTCAGCCAAAAACATGCTTCTTTTAATACTTATGTTTTCAGAGCAGTTAACATTTGTTCTAACAATGATTTTTTAAATATTGAAATCAACTATTTAAAAGCTATAGCGATTGACAGAGGCTTTAGATAAAATTGATAGATAAAATTTTAAACAAAAACCTAAAACCTAATCGTAATCAAATGCCCAAACCTAATTTCTCTGATTTAGTTATTTTACCTTTTTACAATCAAACCTGCTATAAAATTTCAACCATACTCAAAAGTTTTGGTTTTTACACCGTATTCTCTCCAGTTAACAAGATTTCTTTCAGTAACCTCAAAGATCCCATTGACACAAATTCAGTGTGAGTGTGGTCTTTCTTATATTGGACAAACAAAGCGAGCGTTGAGATTTAGATTAAAGGAACACCAAAATTATATTAAAAAACAGGAATTGGATAAATCTTCTATGGCCCAACACGCTTGGAATTCTAACCATAAATTTGATTTTGATTCTGCGTCAATTCTGCTGCCTTGTAATAGACCCATTGACCTTGATTTTTTTGAGGCATTTTGTATTTATAAAAACTCAGGCTCTTTAGTAAATGATTTCTCAAGCGTGCCTCCTCTTTCGGATATTTGGAAGGCTTAATATTTTTTGACTCTCTGTACCCGAACATGTAACTTGATGATTTGTTGTCTCTTGTGTGCTCACTGTAACTGTATTATATATTTTTTCTATTTATATTCTCCGTCAGACTGTTGGAACTTATACTGACGAAGGGGATCTCAAGCATCCCCGAAACAATTGTCTATTTTAAATGTTTTAAGTTGCAAATAAAAATCGTTGTATTTTAAATTTATTCACATTTTGCAACGTATTTGGATTTTTATTTATTGACAGGTGTAAATGTAAATGTGATTTTGTTTTTCTGTCTTAATATTATTTATTTGTCTTACTTCAATTTTAAATTAATATAGTTACATTTAATTGTAAAAATACGAATTAAGTAAATGTATGATTTTGCTCTATGATCTTTCTATTTTCTTGTTAGTGTTCTTTTACTTAATTTTAAAATTTAAAGACTTTGAATCAGGTTTAATAATACTTTGTACTTATCAAATCTGATTAAGGCATCTTTAAACAATTTCCAAGTTTTTAGAGATTTATTTGGCATTATACCGCTTAAAATACGTTGCCAACTTCCACCGGAGCAGCACCCCTTATAATTTTACCTTCGAGCCACCACTGACCACTGGTATAGGTATGTATTTTATTTAAGATTCAGAAGCATTAACCATTAACCTATTGATTGGGATCAGAGGCGCAACTATAATATAAAGGCGGAAACAAATTGGAGCCGAGCGGCGTAGCGAACAGCCACGAACACGCTCTGCGCAAGCGCCGCTCTAAGCGCCTCCGAGTTGCGCGTGAGCAGAGCGTGTTCGCTTACGCCGCTCGGCTCCAATTTGTTTCCGCCTTTAGGTGAAGCTACGGCCGTATTCAGAAACTTGAGATTGAACGAGATTCACGAGATTGAAACGATACATAAACGTAAACGTTGAAAAATCTACTCGGAAGAGAAAGTTTCGAGAACTTGAGCGATTAAGCTGCCATCTGTCGAAAAACGTCACAAGTAATTATGCATTAAAATTAAAAATTTTTACAAGCACTAGATAACATAACATAACAAAACGTTTATCATTTTATATAGCAATTTTACATTGAACATAATAGGAACGAACAAAACACAGAAAATTAAAATGTACATTAGGGTGGGTCAAAAATATTTTTTTCAGATTTTCCCAGGGGCACAGCGACAAAAGGGTGCCAAATGGTCCCAAACTAACATGTGTAAAATATTATTCGATTATAATAACTCTTTTTGGCTCCGGATTGGCCTCAAAGTTTCAATTAATATAGTAATTTCATGTAAAAATGGACGAACGAAAGTCAAGCTTTTACCTCGATTGCACAAATCCGTCATGAATATAAATGTCCACAATGATATAAAAATCATCATTGAACACTATAAAATAATTATAAAAGAAACCAGAGTTGAAATACTTGAGTTATAACACAACATGTTTTGAAATATCTCAATGGTTAGAACTGGCAATCAAAAATTTCTTGCTGGAATCATAAAAATGCGCGAAACCTTTATTGTCGGTTGAGTAGGATGGTAAAAACATTAAATTTTTAATAAAAATGGATATGTCAGCAGGTGGGTACCTTTTTTGGGTTATAAGTTTCAACCCCAATGAAAACATTTGGATAATAGTTTAAAAGTTGGTGTTTCCTTGAAATTTCTTAGAATATTAGGAATAGTCCATCCCAAGTGTCCCCATATGATTACCTAATGTCCAAAAATAAATTAAAACCACATTTTAAGAGTCAAATTTTGAAATATTTTCTTAAGAAGAGTGGTAGATCCCCGTTTTCAGCATAAAGCTCAGTATTATCCCCTAAGTTTTTAAATAAGCTACATTACTTTTCAAAACTTACTTGTAATTATCCTTAACAGTAAAATTTGCTACACTAGCGGAAATAAAAATCCCAACACCAAGAAGGAAAGGAGATATCAAAGTCAAATTTATTTCTATGATTGCACATAGTATCAATGTGAATTGCTTAAAAAATCAGCCTTCCTGGATATTAGGGGGCCGAGAAAAACAGGGAGGAGTGTTGTCTCCATAGGTGTCCATTACCTACGTCACACGTCATGATATTGAGTGACAGGGGCTCTAAATGACTTTTGAGGGATTGGAGGACCATGTTGCCTCCTCAGGTAGTCCAAATTCATATGGTGCACCAGCGGACGTTGCATACCGGGCTAGGTGATTTCTCCTCTTTCTTCGGACATGTTTTGTGAGCGTTAGTTTTTACGAACGGATAGGCCAGGGTAAAAATGCAACATAGGGGGTTAAGAAGAAAGCTTGGACATTGCACAAAACATGTGTTTGTGCATTTTTCTCTTGAAATTTGTCCCCAGGACAGGTCTGAAGGTAAGGACGGACAACCGGCTAAAAAACCTTAATGAAGCAGCTCTGGTTGGCCCAAGTACCGGTAGATCATACTGAGGACAAGCGGCAGTGGGATGGATGTCGTTTGCAGTACTGCGGATTGTCCGTTCGGTCCGCATGGCTTCTTACAGCTTTGGCTATAAACAATGGGCTGAAAATGGGCCTTTCTGTTCCCAATAGTGCACGAAATTAGGAAATGAAAATCCCAATTTCATTACGTTGTGTTTATGAGAGAATCCTGATTCGGTTTGGAGCACCACCACCTTTGGGTATGAGTTTGAAGACACAATGGAGAGAGCGCACTCAGCTGATGATTTTCTAATCGTTCCACGGAGTGGTGATGCAGGGTAACGGAGTGGGGATGCATTGGATTCCATTTCTGCAACTCCTGAGAATGATTCACCAGTACTTTTTCCAACCAGAGCTGCGTCATTGAGATTTTGCAGCCGGTAGACCGTCCTTACCTTCAGACCTGTCCTGGGGACAAATTTCAAGAGAAACATGCACAACCACATGTTGTATGCAATGTCCAAGCTTTCTTCTTAACCCCCTAGGTTGCATTTTTACCCCGTCTTTCCCGTTCTCTAGAACCAACGCCCACAAAACAAGTCCGGTCAATAGGGAGAAATCACCTAGCCCGGTATGCAACGTCCGCTGGTGCACCATATGAATTTAGACTACCTAAAGAGGCAACATGGTTCTCCAATCCCTCAAAAGTCATTTAGAGCCCCTGTCACTCAATACCATGACGTGTGACGGCGGTAATGGACACCTATGGAGACAACAGTCCTCGCCAATTTTCTCGGCCCCCGAACATCCGGGAAGGCTGATTTTTTAATCAATTCACACTAATACTATGTGCAATCATAGAAACAAATTTGACTTTGATATCTCCTTTCCTTCTTGGTGTTGGGATTTTTATTTCCGCTAGTGTATATTTTAACTTTATGAACGCATAAGGGAATGCTAAGAAGCTATGTTGAGTCAATCCTCAAAGAAGTATAATTTCATGGGCCTGGGTTTCAGTTAATTGCTATAGTAAAAAATTAGGTAAATCATGACTGAGCGAATCATAAATGATATTGATGAATGAACTATCCATTCGACAATTGTTTCAACATATTTTTGCGATCATATTTGGATCCCAAGACGCAGCCAGTGAAAACTGTCCACTGAATTTCGAAAGCGCCGAATATTTATGAAAAATACAACTGTTTCTATTTTGAAAAATTAAAAATACCGTTTTATACTGACCAAACTTGAGAGAAAATGTATATGAACTACCAATATTTAAAATCTGTACCACTGACAATCCACAGTTTGTTGGCAAAAAGAGATTCATATTCTACGGCTCTTGATATAATATGATAGCATATTATATTGGCACTTTGGCAGTTGTTTCTGTATTAATAATGCATGAAGGTGACCAATGTGATTAAAATGTCTTTTAAATACCCTTGTTTGTGAGCTTTAAAGAGTTATCGACAAAAAAAATTTAATTTATAAAATTTAAAAAAATATGAAAAATTACATATTTTTGTTCTATTTGAGGCCAATCCGGAGGCAAAAAGAGTTATTATAATGGAATAATATTTTACACATGTTAGTTTGAGACCATTTGGCACCCTTTTCTTGCTGTGCCCGATAGAATTTGTAAATTTTTTTTTCGCCATAGGAAAATGACCCACATTAATGTACATAAGAATATACTACTATAAACAATAGAGTAAAAAAATATTAATAGAGTTGTTTGTATTACTCAGGGGTCAGCGCAGTGACCCATACGAGTAACTAAAACTATTTAATTAAAAATTAAAATTATTTTTAAATTATAAATACAATTTAAGATATTTTTTAAAATTATATATAATTAAATACAAGTGAAAACTATCGCAAGGTGAGCTTCAGTATTATAATTCTGAACAAAAAGAGCGTTTGTGGGAAAAAAATATAAAAAATCCTCAATTTTATCTATTGTCATAACAAATAGTTTTAGTTGTTTCTTAAATTTAAAAGGAGATCTTTCTGATTTTAGGTCTTCAGGTAAAGCATTAAAGAATTTAGGTGATAAATAAACAAAATTTTTATGAAATATTTCTTTTTTTGATTTAGGCACGGAATATAAGTTTTTTGATCATAAATTATAACTAATGTTTCGTAATTCAGAGCTATTGTCCTTTTTAACAAAGTAAATTATAGTTTTAAAGAAAAAAAGGTGGCGAATTGGCAAAATATTCAATTTTCGGTATAAATCAATTAAAGTTGGCTGGTTACTACAACTCAAAAACTTAATAATTTTGTTTTGAATTTTTATTACAGGATTAATATTTTCCAAGTAATCACCACCCCAAATAACAAGTCCATAACTTAAGATTGAGTTTACCCAAGAATAATATAACTGTAATAGAAAATTCCTATTTATGATTTTTTTTATGTAATAAAGTTTATAGAGAATATAACGAAGTTTATTCGTTAGATAATTCACGTGTGATTTCCATTTTAATTTTGAATCTACGAATAAACCAAGGTATTTTATTATGGATGTTACTTGTTGAAGAGGGGGGCATTTGCAATCAGAAAAATGACAATCGTTGAGATGATAACAGAGACTAAGAGATTCAGATGGTCCATAGATACTAAAGTTAATAAATTTAGTTTTATTTATGTTTATGGAAAGTTTATTGGCGTTAAACCAGTGATTAATTGCTAAAAGGTCTTCATTTATATGACTTTGTAAATCTTCATAATTAGAACTTGAATACAAAATTACCGTGTCATCAGCATAAGTTATGATTTTACCGTTGATTTTTAATTTACAGAAGTCATTAATGTATATGATGAATAATAAAGGTCCAAGGATTAAGCCTTGTGGCACGCCAGATTTTATATTTAAAAGTTTACTTTTATAATCTTCCAATCTTACAAACTGCTTTCGATTAGTTAAGTAAGAAATGAACCAATTAATTACAGCTCCTCGAATTCCAATAGTATAATTTATCAATTAAAATGTCGTGATTTACACTGTCGAAAGCCTTGGAAATGTCTAGAAATACAGCAGCTGATTTGTAATTTTTGTCTATGTTATTGAAATTATATTTTGTAAAAGCTAATAATGCGTTTTCAGTACTAAGGCCTGGAATGAAGCCGAATTGGTTTTCAGAGATGATTTTGAAAGTTTTCAAATAGCCGTAAAGTCTAGTATGCACTATTTTTTCTAGAACCTTAGAAAAAACCGGTAGAAGGGAAATTGGTCGATAATTTGAAAAGTCATTAATATCACCAGATTTATGGACAGGGACGACTGTTGCAGTTTTTAGGGATGAATGAAAGCAACCTTTTAAAAGGGATAGATTAATAATTTTTGTAATGACAGATATATGATGGTTAGCCACTAATTTAAGAAGTTTTGTCGTTATTCTGTCATAACCAGGAGATTTTTTATCATCTAGAGAGAGTGTATAATTTTATAGGTTTCTAGATCAGTAGTCTCAGTGAGAAAGAAAGTGTTTAATGGACTTGTTAAGTACTTTTTGTAATTACCATTATCTGTAAGGACAGAGCTTGATCCCATATTTATAAAGAACTTGTTGATATTTTCTGCTAATAGTTCATTATTGTTGGAAGAAGGTTTTTTATCTTTCATGTTAGAGTTTGTAATTTGATTTACAAATTCCCATTGCTTTTTAACATTTTTGCACTTTGAAAATTCAGACACAAAATAGTTATGCTTTGCGTTTTTAATTTTTACTTTCAGTTCTTTTTGCAAAGATTTGTAATTTTGTTCGTAAATTATATCGAAGGGATATTTTTTTATGTTTTATATACAATTTTTCTTTAGCTTTAATTAATTTTAAGATTTCCAGATTGATCCGGTTTTTATTTGTTTAACGGTTTTGTTGATCAAAGCAGTGAGTAAAATTAAATAGGATATTCCTTAATACATCTGCAAAACCATCATACAATAAATCAATATCTTCAGCATTAGAATTTAAAGAGAAAGTATAATTTATGAAAGTTAATAAGATGTCCATTACTTTTGTAAAATATTAATGTCGGAGGACTTTTTTTGTAATAAGTAGCTGTTTTGAATTTTTGGAACTATTAAACGGGCCACAAAAATGTAAAAGCAATCGGATGCGATTCGAATCTCGGAACAATATGGCGAACGACAGCTGTAGAGTAGAAATATCTCTCGTTTACGTCTCGTTCCCATCTCGTGTTTTTCCCATCGAAAGTTTCTGAATACGGCCCTTAATTTGGTTAAAGGTTATACATAAATGAAGTTAAAATTAACTTCATTTCATTATTAACTCTGGTTAAATGTTATACATGAATTATTATATTATGGTTTATTAATTGTGGTTTGAATATGGTTGAAAGACGAAAGTCCTTTCGTCTTTCAGTACTGACGAAGGGGATCCATTGATCCCCGAAACAATTGTCTACTACTTTTAAATTGTGTAAAATAAACGTTGTTTTTTCAATTGAATTACTATTTTGTTGGAGAAACGCTCCTTCAAAAGGGCAATCGCGTCATCCGAAATGGATATAGATTGTATGACTGCATCCCCTGTGCATGCCGACTTTAGGTACTGCAGCTTTTGAGGACTTAAACAGGGTGGCTACAGAATCTGAGGGAAAAAATTCCCTGACTTTCCCCTGATTATGATTTTAAAATTTCACTGATACATCTAAAGGGTTTTCGGCTTTTCCTAATAATTTTAACACTTTCAACTAGTTATTTGACACAAAGAAATACTTCTATAAAATGGATGCTTTAAATATTAAAAAATTATTTAATTAATATAATAATTATTAAAATATTGTTAATATAAAATATTAATTATAAGGATACATAATTTTTTTCTTAAGTACCACTAAATAAAAAAATAATCAAATATGATTAAATATGAATGTTCTTTTCTTTCAATTCTTCAGCTATGAAAAGTTAACCAACAAGTGGTTTTGTGATTTGGAAATAGAATTTATTCATTAAAATTATTCTATTTATTTCAAGCTTATAACACGGCTGTTATTAGACTTGTTTCAGGGGGGTTACCCATCATTTTTTAGGGTACATTTGTAATTTGTATACGTCAAGTTTTAGATGTGACTTGAACATCATATATTCATTTTGGTGAATTTAATTCGTAATTTTTAAACAATGTGAATTCCAAGTAGAATTTGAGGGTCTGGGGGTCCTCCCTCCACCTGAAAAACTTTGGAAATTGCCCCCGCAAAAAAGCATTTTTTTACTCATTATAAGGAATTTTTGAACTATACCAAAAGTACACCACTCAGCGAGAGGAGGATAGCGGCAGAGTTTTCAAAGAATTCCAGCACAGTATAATAAACAGAACAGCAAAATTTTAAGGAGAATTTAGGGGCCCTACTTCAGAAAAATTTTTGAAATTTGCCCCTTAAAGTAGTGTTTTAATTCCTTTTTATACCCTTTATATTGCACCAAATGAGGATAACTCCTCGTAAGACACAGAATTTTGAAGGAAATGAATGAAATTCCCTGATCTGTAGCCACGCTGTTAAATGGGTGTTATTGTCCACGCTAGCTTTGAACAAGTCGTGGAACGACATCCACTCCTCAACTTCTCCGGTCGGGAGTGATACCTGACGCCATCGTGCCCCTTAACCGGGTTTTTTTGTCCCTAACATCATCCTCAATTAGCCCTTTTACGATACAATGGCATACCTGCCAACATAGGGATTTATAAAAAAAGGAAGATTTTAAAATCAAGGTACCCATGGCATTTTTTCATAATCTAAGTCAAGACTACCTACCAACTACACCTAAGTTAATAGGTAGCCTGAATGGATATCTTTTAGTTCAAAAATCAAACAAAAACTAATGGTTCAATTCCGTTAGAGTTCCCGCTAAATATCGCAATGTTTTTTTGAACGCTATTCCCGGACGTATGGCAAGCCTATAGCTTTAAAGAGTCGCTTTTTTACTGTGAGGGCTTCCTCTATGAATAGGGAGGACAAAAAAAATAAGGAAAAAGGGGAATATAATACAATAAAGGGTCAACAACAACCAAACCAGAATGCAACACACTCACCTTTGCTGGAGCGACGAGTTCGGAGATGCAGTGCTTAGGCCTAATAAACACGAGAGTCCGTGTAAAGAGCGCACGTTCCTATCCACAATAGGCGATACGGAGTAGGCGAAAAACATCTCTTTTCTTAGGCGATACGTGCATTTGGCCCGACCGCGAACCGGTTATCCACAAGGAATTTCTGGCGCACTTCGCTTTCGTGGGGAGAAGGGAGCTGGCCAATCAAAAGAGAGCAGCCTATTCGAAAACAGTGTAGCCATCCGTGCGATCCGATTGCTTTTACACTTTTTGTGGCCCGTTTTAATAGTTTAAAAGATCTAAAACAGCTATTTATTACCAAAATAAGTCCTCAGACATTAATATATTACGAAAGTAAAGGACATCTACGGCCGTATTCTACACAAACGTCGTAACTCAATATCATGTGGTTTCATGTGATTTTAGGACTTTTTCGTATTCTACTCCTCCCATAAAACCACAAATCATGGTGGTAAACCTAATCTCGTAAATTCGGGCGGTAAGTTGAATTACGACGTTCCTGGGCATGCGTGATAAAGACGATATTTGGCGAGAATGACGCTCATTGGTTGAAGCCGTAAACTTCAATGGAGGCGCTTGCAATGGAATTGAAAATATCTTTAAACTTATCGGAGTCTAAAATTAAAATTAAATGGATTTCAGTCGTTTTAGGAGTTCCGTGTTTGACATCGAAGATGACATTGATGATATTTTTTCTTTTACAATTATTAGATTACGTCGATCGGCGGTCTCGGCTTGTTCATTCATCTAGAATACAGGATCTGGATGTAATGGACGAATTCAACTTCCGAAGCAGATATCGCTTCAATAAAGCAACAGTTGAAAGTAGTTTTTTCTTTCATTGTAAAAAAGTGTTTTTAGAAGATTAAAGGTTATATTAATGTATTTAAAATAGTCTGCTGGAGTTCCAATAATCAGAAGGGATTTCATTTAGCTTTCTGATTTACAGATGGCAGCACGACTGCTGATTGAAATAAATAATGTTTTAATTTTTAACCAATATTCTCTGTAGGGGGTTTTCACTACCAGCCGTCTGCTGCCGAAAAACCGGAAGTGGTGCTCCAAATGCAGCCCAGTCCCATAGGCCGTAATGTTAGAGTTTTCTTAAATAATTTTTATTGAAAAATATGGAAAGTTTTCAATAAAAAGGGGCTACACATAATGTTAAACAAAGCTTATTCTTTCTTTTTATATAATTTTTAGTTATAATTCTCTGAAATATATTATTTAAATCACTAATTTTTAAAATGGAACCGATCGGAACTGAAGCAGACGAGAAGCAGCGATGATTTGTTTACATTTTCCGCAGTAATAGCAGATCAAATTTTAAATTTACTGTTAACTAACTATGTTTTTAGCATTTTATCAGAATAATACTCACTCACGAGGTTGTCCAACTTTATTTCTTGCACAATTTGAATGCGAATTATGTTGATTCGTTAAACGATCGTGTAAAAAGGGTATTTGAAAAATAAAACTATCAATCGTATTCGAACCACTAAAAAGTCTGTTTGAATATTAATAGTATTATCTTTTTCCTTAATTTTCTTATATTTCTAAAATTAGTGTCAACAGAAAAAAATCAATCTTTGTAACAATATGCTAAATGTTATTGCTTGTCAAATACCAATACAAAAACAATAAATATACATTTTTTATCAGAATACTACATTATTGGTCTTATTTTTTTAGCTATAGTTGTAAAAGATACATGACTGGTGTTTAAATATGTTTCATAAAGTAGCTTTTTACTTTTTTTGAACGAGGACTGTAACTATTGTTTACAATATTTAATGGAATTTTGTCACCGGGGTGCAGCACTACCTTGACCCCCTGGAACTTAGCCACAGAATCCTGAAAAATGGTTAATGTTTTCCAATTCAATTTTAAACCTTAAAGGTGTCTTAAACATAATAAATTATACAACAAATCAATTTAAATTAGTTTGACTATTTCAGTGTTTTAAACCAAGGTAAAGCTACAATTTTGTAATAAAATAAATATTGACTCAATATAAAATTATTTAGGCCACTAGCTTTGACATTTTAATTAGCGGCAACTTGGTAGAATACTGTTGAGATCCCTAGTCATGGAAGAGTTTTCCGTCTAGAGATTGATATCTGTCCCATCAATTCAAAATTGATTCATGCACCGTAAAACAATAATCAAACCAAACTGTTCCAGCTATTTTCTTAGCAGAGCAAGAAGTAAAATAATTTTTAGTGAAATACTAGGACACAACTCTTAAAATAACCTTTATTTAAATTATCCACAAAAATATAAAATAACTAGTCTTCAACACAACAATGGAATTAAATTTTAAAAGCACTTCCTAATGACTATAAGGGGGAATATTTTTTTCAAAGAATAGGTTTTCTCTCAATATGCTGAACATCAATATGTAGTATACTCTATACGGTTAAAATATTTCATCACATATTTAACAAGTTGATAAAGTACTCAAAAATTATTATAAAAGCACAGGTAGTGATTTTGAGTAATAAATTAAACCCTTTTATAATTATTAACTCTTTCATACATTAAATAAAGTATTGTTCAGATTTTTCTTAATAAAGTTCTTCAATTCTGTAGTTTTCTTTGTGTTCATCTGTCTGGCGTAGTCCTGTCCAGAGTCAACTCAGTTTGTCACTGTTTTATTTGGATTGTCTATTTCAGTCTCTGGTTTTGCTACGTCTCATTGATAGACTATAAAATAAAAAAATCTTTTTAAGAACAAAGTGTTTAACAATCAGCATTTTAAATTTTAAAAATATGTATTACAATTATGATGAATACAACAGGCATACATTATAAACATACTTATATATAGACAAGCACGCTAGCGCAGAAAACTGGGATTTTGTAAAAAAATTTTTAAAAGTAATTTATATTTTTGATAAATAATAAATTAGGAACATCTTTAAAATGTCATATAGAGATCTACTTATTATTATACTTTTAGATCTTAAAATATAATAATAGTATGTATATACAAATATTATTTTTTAGGACCTAATAATACTATTACTTAGATCTGTATCATTGCCTGTCCATCATTTGAGCTGTGGGTAAACATGGCAGCTGGGGACTCTTTCTAAAGCTGTACCATGAATTGGATTTCTCCCTACTGTTGTTAAGAAGTATTATAACAATATTTAGGCAAACAATGTGACTCAATGTCTGGAGGCACTTAATAACTTTGCAGAAAATATTTTAATGTGCAGAGAATTTTTGGTTTTATCCTAGTATGACAATTACAATAGGATAATATGCAAGATCCGAGATCCCTATTTGGTACTTTAGGATTAGCCGAACACAAGCCTCGAGTTTTAAGTTAGTCATCCAAAAAATCAAATAAAACATCATTAAAATATCTAAACTAGAAGTGTTTTTCTTAATTTTTGTTATATTTTTAAAATGTGTAATTATATTTTTGTGTAAATAACAGTAAAATGTTACCGAGATTTAATATATAGTCCAATTGGAGATTTTGCACACTATTCCTTGCACCTTGAATATCAACACAAATGCCAAGCGCAGAAAACTTTCCAATTTTGCAGAAAATCTTTTAAATAATTTGGTTCAATTCTATTAATGTTTCCGCTAAATATCGCCATGCACTTTTTGACACCAAAAGTAGAAATATTGGTACATAATTTTAAACTCACTGATAAAAAAGTTTAGTTAGATTAATAAATGTTCAGTTTATCAATAAAAATCAGAAAAATTTGTCGATTTTGGAATATTATGGCGTTTAAAAAGCTTGGCGATATTTAGCTGGAACGTTATAGGAATTTATCCAATAATATATTTGTTAAAAAATACATGTTAATTGATCCTAGTGTTGTTGCTCAAGAAGCATAAGGCTAAGCGCGCTATAGCGAGTGCGCGCTTAGCCTTATTTATTACAATATTGGGGCGAACAACGGGACTGTCATAATGTCTTATAAGGAGGTCAAAATTTAAAGGATTATGGGTGCTTACATCAATTTGCAAAAAATATTTCAGGAAAATTTTGTGCAAGGAAAGTTTTTGGTTTTATCCAAGTCTACCTGCTGGACTTCATTGATTAGTAAATATGGCATGAGAACCAAAAAATTTAGAGATCCCTGTTCTACGTCAGTTTCCAGAATATTAACAACTAGCAAATGATGTATAGTTTCCGCTGCATAATATAGAGAAAATTTCATAGTTTATTGCCCAGTAATAATTAAGTAAGTCAAATTAGATCATTCAGTGGAAATTTCTTCCAGTTTTTAAATATTGCTAATTACACAGCTTCGATAAGAGTCGACCAGCTGCCATGTTAACATACAGCTCAAATGATGACACACAACCATATAGATCTAATTTGAGCTGTAGGTAAACATGGTGGCTGGTCGACTCTTATCGAAGCTGTGCCTAAATATTTTCTCTAACAAATTCATTTTGTTTTCAATAACAATGCATGAGAAATAAATAACAACCAACAAATATTTTGTTTACTTTTGTCAGACTGAAAGCTTTGCGGATCACTTTGTTTTGTTTTATGTAAACATCTTAAAAGAGAACATAGTGTGCACCAGAAGACTGTTGTTAAATGAAAATTTAAATGGATGTTTGATATTTATAACAATTAGGTTCAAAATGTAAACACATAAATTAAACACTAAGTCCTAATACCAATTGTACACAATTACTCTTATTTATGCTGAAACTATCAATAACTGGGCAGTTCAGTTCTTCCTATACATATTCGTAAACAAAATAACTATCTTTGTCTTACTTTAAAAAATAAAAATATATCTTACCTGCAATAAATATTTTCTTCATTGAATGGCCGTCTCGTCTGCTTATGATCGGTTCCATTTTAAAATGTAGGTTTTCAAATATATTTCAAATATTTACAATCTAAAACTTTGTAAAAAGCAAAACAAAGCTGTGTTCAATATCACTAGTACCTCTGATTGACTGTTAACTTCCTATATTTTTAAATGTAAATTATTAAAGAAATTTGTTACATTACGGCCTATGGGAAATGGGCACTGTTTGGAGCACCAGCATTCCGAAACGAAACTTTTTTCGCCGGATGTGACGTCATGTGAAAACTCCCTGTACCAAAATCAGTTTTTTTATTGTTTGAAGAGTTTTTAAGTTCATGAAATATGTTATAATTTTTGAAACTACCTTATAATAGTCAGATTAGTTAATAATCACAGCTTCTTATTTTTATCGCCAATTTTACGACATGCGGCCGCCAACTTACAACCCGAGTAAGTTTACCAGATGCAAAACAGATGGAGTAGAATATCAATTTTTATACTACACGTCGTAACACGGAATCATGTGGTATGGTTACAACATCGTAAACTCAATGGAGTAGAATACGGGCGCTAGTGCCTTACTTGTACTACTTGTGTTACAAGTAATTACTTGTCGTGTTTCTTAACAGATGGCAGCACAAAGGAAGCTATGTGGAAACGATTGAATGAGCGGCTCATGAGATTTAATCGTTTGCGTTTCGTGTAGGTTACAGGCATAATGATTAATGAAAAAGAGACTTCACATTAACTATCCAACTATTATCGAACCAGACGCCTTGAGGTAAACAAAACACTAACCGCATCACTCTTCTACCCAAAGTAAACCGTGCACATACATAGATAAATAGTTCTCACACAAAATACTTTAAAAAGTACAATAGAAGATTTTTAAGTATACTATAAAGTATGATAAGGTTAAAAACTTAAAAATAACGCCATAATGGAATGAAATAGTAGCGAAAAAAACAATACATAACGTAAAGGACACTATGGACAAGAGCTTCCCACACAGCACACTCATCCATATATCGTCAAATTCTCGTTGAAAACTCGTAGCGATGTTCCGAAACTCGTTCACGTCCATAAATGACGTCTATTGCACGTTTATTCAACGTCATGTTTGGATCATCCATAACTCGTCTTTAATTCGACGTCGAATAAACGTCTATTACTGACGTGAAATGGAACAGCTGATTGGATCTGAACTCGCTATTTCCAAAACTGGTCCAAAGCACGTCGAATAAACGTCTTTTGTTTTTTAGGAAGTTTATATTCTTCCGTTGGCAACTCTGATGGATTCTGAATCCGAAACTTTCAAACATTGTTTCGCCTCCATGTTTTTCGTCAAAATCGTTTTGGTTTTGGATGATAGGAGCCGCTGTGTTATGAAGTTAGTAATTATTTAAATCTTAATTAATTTTACCTTGTTAAGCTTTTTATTGCTTTAATTGCAGTAAGGTTTGGTTGCTGGATTGTATTTACCGTAAATCAATCTAAATCTAACTTGGTTCTGATTTCTTTTGTTCCGAATGCCTTTTCTCGAAGTCCTTGGTTTTGAATTTTCATTTATTAATGTTGTATTTATATTTTGATTTATTATTATTGAATTCTTATTTATATTCAATTATGGCGTCAACATTTTACTTCTTCTGTTAATCTAATGCTCTTTTGGTCACCCAAAAGTAGAAATATTGCTAAATGTTTTCAGCTAATTGATTAAAATGTTTAGTTAAATCAATAACTGTTTAGTTTATCAATAAAAATAAAAAAAAAATTGTCAATATTTGAATATATGACGCTCATAAAAACTTGGTGATATTTAGTGGGACCCTTAACGGAATTGAACCAAAACTTGGACAAGTACGAAAGTTAATATTACATTTCTTTATTTTTCAGCTCTATTATAACTACTCCTAATCCTACCAAAAATGGAGGTCCACCCATACAAGGACTCTTATATAGTACACCAAGCCAGAATTCTTTTAATCCTTTACAGGTAAAATCTTTTAAATATTTGTAAAGCTACATTTGTTTTTTATTTCGCTATCCTATGTGAAACCTGCATATAAATTTTTTCCATCATTTGTTTCTTAATCATAAAAATGAAAAAATATTATGTTATATTAACTAAGTTCTTGTTCCTATAATTTATAATTGTACAGTAAAATGTGTCAAAATTAAAGCATGGATATTGCATAATGAATTTGTCTTTTGTGATCATTTAGTTCTAGATTGCTTAAAGCAGGGTTTCTCAAACTGTGGGTCGCGATCCACTGGTGGGTCGCCAGTCAGTTTTTGGTGGGTCGCGTGAAGATTTTTAATTTTTCTGGACATATATTTAACATATACATATATATTTAACAGTATATTTTTATAGTTTTTACAAACGTGTTATTGACTTTTGAATTATCAAACTATTATTTCAACTTTTGATATTTATCAAATTACCATATATAGTAAAAAGAATAAAAACTTGATTTATTTTGTTTGTTGATGATTGTATTTTAAAGTTGTTTCTCATCAGTTAGGTAAGTTGGCATTTAATATTTTTTTTATAATTGACTATCAAACAAGGACATATTATTTTTAAATGTTGTGATGCACTTTCAAAGGTTCCTGACCAATTTTGATTATGTTATAATGATTATGCTGGGAAAGTTCTCAAGGATATGATGTTATTGTCTGCATAAATAAAATTGGTGGCTTGTCACCATGGCAACACAATAGAAATGCAATGGGAAATGACTAGTAATGAGCCGCCAAATTTATTTACAATGACCATAGAAGTTACCTGGGTCATATTTAAAAGAATGTTAGCATTTATTCTTTTTCCCACCAATTTCTCGCTCCATTCTAAAATGTTCGTTCAGTAAATTGAAGAAATACATTCTTTATTAAAATTATGATAATTGATTAAAGATCTAGATTAAAGATGAAACTGTATAAGTAGTTTTTAATGTTTTATAATTATTTTTTTCTTTCTAACTTTTCTCAAAATTTGTCTACTTTATTTCAATAATTTTGTTAAAAGTTTGTTAAACAGCATGGAAAATATGTTTTAGAAATGTTTAAATATTTTTTTACTTGTTTCTTTTTTTCAACTCTGGAAGTATCCAGTCTCATAAGTTTCTGCTCTTTTAGCTATGGAGGGTCCCAGTTTTGGTTCTGTATTCACCCCAAGCAAATCATTTCGTGCTGGGAACACATCTTGTATGTCTCCAGCTCAAATCGACCCATTTTATACTCAAGGGTAAGTTTTTGGATGTTTCTTTTAAATGCATAATTTGCACCCTTAACATAGTTTTTTTTTATTTAATTTTGTTGTTTTTAATGCAATTTTACGCAAGTCTTCTGCTATAACTTCATATTTTAAATCACACACTTTGCTTAAAGAACTTAAAACATATTTTTAACATGAAAAATATATATTTTAAACTTTTATTTTGTAATCTGACATAAATATTTATTTAGACTAAAAATATCTCTTAAATTTTTATTTCTTTTATTATTTACAGTGAAGCTTCGAAAAATAGTGATCAACTAGATGAATCATGGGTTACAGTGTTTGGGTAAGTAAATTTGATTAACTACCTCCTTTTAATCAGTTTTTAAAATAAGGGAAAAACACATGTTCCATACATGCTTTTTTATGTTTTTTCTCACAATCATCAAACCTTTTTTTATTGAAATTTTCATTCATGCATGTTTACATTTTGTTCTAACTTTTTTTTGATACAGTTACTTTACTTTTTTTGTTTTACTTTTAGTTCAAGTCTAATTCACATTCTACTCAAATTAAAGATTTAATTATTAATTATCATTCTCTCTTTTCCATGTTTAGATTTCCAGTAGCATCTGCTTCTTACATTCTGCAACAGTTTTCTCAGTAGGGGAGAGGAGGGAGGAATGGGACAATTTTCACTAAATATTTTTTTATTCATTATCCCCTGCTTATTCATAGATGCAAATGGTTGGATAATAAACTTTAATGTTTTAACTTAATTTTTTAAAAATGTACAGTTCTTAAATGTTGTTTAATTTTATCACTTTTGATCATTCAAATTAACAAGAATTTTGTCCCATTCCTCCCTCATGGGTGGGAGGAGTGGGACATGAGTATGGGAGGAATGGGACACTTTTGAAAAGTAAAGAAAATTAGTAAAATGTAATAATGAGAAAGGGCCTAGTATTTTACCTACTATTCTTTTAACCTTTGCCCACATTTTTAAACAGCTTTCAATTTTATATCTATTATAGAATAATTTTTAAAAAATATTTAGTACACTTGAACTCTTTCCCATGGTGTTAAGAATCAAAAATTGAAATACAATGTAATACTTGGAATTGTTTATTCAAGAAATGAAAAGCATTTCAATTGAAGCGATAGAAAGCTATCAGAAATTAATATTTTCAAATTTTGTTTACATTTTTGCAGATTTTGTTTACATTTTTCAGAGTGTCCCATTCCTCCCTCCACACATTGTTTTTAAAATATAACTTGTCACATAAACTATGCTGGTGTTAGGCTTTTTGAAATTGCAGATTAGCATAAATTATATCTTTTAGATTACAATGGCATTATATAATGTTTGTTCTACAAATTACATGAGAAATGAAATAAAACTCAAGATAGACTGGATATTAACTTTGGAAGTGGGAAAATCAAATTTTTACAACTATAAACAGAAACTTGCTGCTGGATAAACTAAATGAAGGAAATAACAAGAAGCTATAAGAAGGCCATCTAATGACCAAATTGGAAATAAAATAAACTGATTTATTTTTCCAGAATTTCAGCTGTCCCACTCCTCCCACTGTCCCATTCCTCCCTCCTCTCCCCTATGGAAATATTGTTGAACACAAGGTATAGTTTTTCAGATTAAATTCTACATAAAAATAAGAAGTTGGTTTTGTCATTCATTTTGATACAAATGCTAGATCCTAATAATAATGTTACATTGAATTTAGCCCTCACCTACTGGCAATTGAATGCATCTGAAGTACCAATCGAGACTCCAAGCTAAAAAAGCCCTAAGTAAAAATGGTAAAGTTTTCAGTGAAAATATAATGGTTGGGGAGTGAAGCCATGCATAGAAATGGTAAGTCTTCACATTAACAATATTTTTAAAAGGTAAATTATTATTTTGCCTTATGATTTGTTCTCTATTGTGTATTTGTTTCACTAACTGAAGGCATCTTACCTATTTTTACAATTTGAATTAGTGGTTATTTAAATGTAATTAGGATTAAAAACAATTTGTACTTTTTTATTACATATTGCTATCTTTTAGATTATTTTTTACTTAAATAATCCATAAGCAAGTTGCTTGCTTTACTTATGCAACTAACTCGCCATTTTCATGTGGGGATCACCCAGTAAAAAGTTCGTATCAAGTATAAGGCCTGTGGACAAACCACTAAATCACCATTACATAATGCTCATTCCTTTCAAGAATGTCATATCTTAAAAATCAATGATATTTAGTTATGACTGTTTTCAGAAAGCTCTGAAGGAGGTCTACAACCCTGCAAAACCCTCATATTTTTAAACTGGGTAGTAAAGAAATTAACCAGATTCTTATTATTTATTTTCAATGCAATTCTAAACTTTCAAATGCCTCACCTGAAAATTTAGGTTTATTGAGATATGACGTTCTTGAAAGGAGTGAGCGATAAGTGGTACATTGTGTTCGGTTAAGAGCATGATTCTGTGATGAAAACTTGCAAAAATAATTTGAAAGGAAAGGAATATTTTCACTGGTATTTAGAAAGTAAAGCTTTGTTAATCTAATTTCTATTTAAAAATCAAATTTATTTGTTTAAAAATCATGTATTCTTAAGCATATCTGCTTTGAGGGTTAAAAACAAACAAATAAAACATGTTTTAAACAAAACAAAAAACTGATTTAAAAAACATGTTTTTTGTTTTAAAAAATTTATTCCCAACCATGTTTCTCACTGGAACAACAAACATTATATATTTTTTCTTCCTATCTTTAAAGGACCTCATGGAATCTTGTAAAGAAAATTCAGTCCTGGAAAGAAGTGTGGCAGAGAGTATCCTGGGGGATTCTTCAACTCAAGAACCTTTGAAGCCCAACTTGAAAAATATTAGACCTCTAACACAGGCTTATCAAAGCCCTATACTCAAAATCAGGTAATTTATTGTATTTTTTATTTGTCAGATAATTGTGATTAAAGTGTACTGTGCATAAATCAGGGGTGCTTTTTTATTGGGCACCTCTAAAAAATACCTTTTTAAACGACATGAATTCCAGAATTCTAGTTTTTATATAAATTTGCAAGAATCTCAAGCTTAACAAGAAACCAAAATTAGGTCCAGTTAAAAAATAAGTGCAAAGCTGCAACATTAACAATGTCTCTTATGAAGAATCTGGTCCCATCACATCAGTTCTAAGCGGAATTACATAATAGTTACATCATTCTGAAAGAAAATTTTAACCACCGTAGCTACGATCGAGCTTTGTTTACATACGGGGAAATGTCTTCAGAACAAGAAAAATTTTAAATCTGAACGTTTCGATAATTGGGATTCTAGATAAAAGGTTCGTTACTCTAATAATTTTCCGTATTTTAAGTTGAAGTTCGTACCATCCCTAATAAATTAGTAGAGTTGTAAAAGCTAATGTGTTTCAAAGAAGGGTTTAGTTGTTCATTGATATCTACTCCCTTTTTAAGAAGCATTGCACGATCTCTTAATGTTAATTTGTGAATAAGAAGTCTACTTGGTAACAAAATACTTTTATGTGCATGGGTTACCTTTTTTTCCATGTTACAATTCATTGAATTATGTGTATTTGGTCAATATTAAAGTCAGCGGTTAAAAATAGTTAAGCTAACTAGGATTCTGAACAGGAAAGTTAATTTGATTTTTCTTCTCCAGGTTATATCCTATTTATTAATAAATTACAAATTTTATAACTAAAATATTTTCTCGAGTTATATCCTTTATATTAAGTTGAAATATTGTTATGAAAAAATTGCTATCTTTTCAATTTTCTTGATTTATGTGTGCCAATTGTCCAATATGCAGTTGCTTAGGTGTTACATGCTGTTTTTTTTTCAGGTGACAAATACTAAGTCAGGAGGCATAGTTTCAAAAGCCTTTGAATACTTGTGGAAGCTGCATTGATTGTAGGGACAAGTAATATACTGTTAAGCCGATGCATTGTTGTTTAAACAACATACTATTTAATGATTAAAAATCAATTTTTAGTGTAAATAAATTGAATGTTGTATTTTATTTTATAAGGACAATTGTGCTTTTTAGACGCTGCTGTTTTGCATTATTTCAGGTTTCCTCTGAAAATAAAAACTTTGAATCATATACATTTTTGTTCTTTTTTCAAATTTTGTTTTGAAGTTAGTGTTTGTCAATCTATCTAATATTTTCAAGCCTGGAAACCGCTAATTCAAAAGAAAATGTTTCCATAATATTTAAGGGTTTTGACTACTTCTACAAGCATTTGTACAATTCTTTCTAATTTTAAGAAACCAGAATAAGTCAGCTGCATTTTGGTGTTTTCTTCCAGGTATTCCAGGTATATTTAGATATGATTACAAAAACACAAATTTCTTTGAACTTCATGTTTTCTCTGATGTTAACTTCTGTTTGTAATTTTTAATGCTAATAATATTTTTGGAAGAAGAAGACGAAACGGCCCGAGTTTGGGCGGTATATGTCTCAAAAATCTCCATTCAATCAATTAATTAATGTTCAAAATAATGAAATAATTTAGAATATTTTTTTCATGTTTTCTGTATTAAAAATATCCTTGTGATATTTCTGTTAGTGCTATTCTGTAGGTAATATAGTATTTGACATTCCATCTTTAAGTCCCTGAGATATTTGTCTTGTTTTTGTTTATTATTTTTTTTATGAAGTTCTAAATAATTGGATTGATTGTTCAGATATTTTGGTTATGATGATCCTGTTTTCTGTTAAAACGTATAATTTGTATATTAATAATCTATTTGTAATTCCATTCTGCAGATATCTGATTACCTTTGTACAGATTTAAAATTTTTACTGTAAGGATCTTGACATTTTTAACATGATGTTCTATGTTTTTAAAAAAAATATGGGAAAGGGTTTTATTGCCCAGTCCTTTTTTGCTTCCACCACTGTAATTTGATTTTTCAATAGTGTGTTTTGTTTTTAAATAAAAAATTTCTTAATCTGTTAAACAAATTTTTTCATGTAAGAGGAAATCCTACATTTTCTTTTAGCTCATCACTGGTAACAAAGTATCAATAAAATGATACTTGTTTTCAAAAGGTTTGTAAGTATTTTTTAATTATTATAATATTTGTACAGCTTGAAATCCCTAAGTTATGGTTCAGATATCATTTATGCAGTTTTAGGACTTTTAGCTTTTTATGATCATTACTTAAAAATTTAAAATCTTATTTAATAAAATGAATCTTAATATTAATTGAATTGTTGAAATAATAGTTTTTGTTGGAGTCATTGTGCAGAACTTATTTTAGTAAAAAAATATAGGAAATGAAAGTGAGTTATTAAGATTAAAAAAAGTTTATTTTTAATTAAGATATAATAAATATTGCTGTACAGTTTAAATCTTATTGGATTTCTGGGTTTTTTAATGCTTTGAAATTATTTTGTGGAGGTATTAATATATACATTTAATTAAATGTAATAATATAACCATGGCAATTGCATTAAATTCAATGTAAATAATTTTAAAGTTATATTTACATTCATGATAGTTTTATTCAATTTAAAGTAACTATAACTTTAAATTATTATTTACATTGAATTTAATATAATTGCCATGGTTATATTATTAAATTTAATTAAATGTATATATTAATACCTCTATAATAATTTCAATGCAATGGGTAATCCATAACTAGTCGATATAACGTTTCCTAGGTCCAAATAATGGTCTAGTATAAGGCCCAGATATGCTCCAAAACCTGTCGATTTCTCTTCCATCGTGACGTCTTTTCGACGTTTTATAAACGGTAAAAGACCGGACATTTCGACGCGGGATCGATGTAATTTCGACCACTTATCGACGAGTTCTGGAAGAGTCACTGGACGAGTATGACGTTTTATCGACGTCTTTTCGACGAGTGTGTGCTATGTGGGTTGGGGATAGCTCCCGAGGTATCCCTTCGTAGGGGAAGGCGAATCGGCAGTAGGCGATAGTTCTCTAACTAAGCGAATGCTTCGCGGTACGATCATTTGCCTAACTGTCGTTATGTGACGTCACGAGTTCGCCAAGACTGGTATCCTCTACTAGGCGATACGATCGCGGTTAGGCCCCTGGTGTGTGATCCGGGGGGCGATACTCCACAATGAAGCGTTAGCGCCGCCAAGGGTGCCAAACGAGTCGCTTTTCCAACTACGCCAAACCGTCATGCGGCTCTCGCAATTTCTATCGTTTAACGAGATTTGCTGCAATATTTTTTTCGCCGCGTCGCGTTTAAAGGAATGCGAGTGTTGTGTTCAGTGTTTTTAACCCTCTTTGAAGAACAGTACTTAATATTCGTTTTGAATCAATTTCTTATTCTAAGTAAATATGGTTGCATACATGTGTTATAAGTTTATTTACAAATTTTCGTGTATTAGCAGTTTTATTTAAATTTTTTGTGCATTATCTTATTTGTAATCAATTTATTAATAGCCTATATAATGATACCTTCTTACTGACCATTCATAAATGGTTGGGTAGAGGGTATTTCATATTAATATTAAAAATTCTAACTATAAAACTCAGTTTTTTAAAAACACAAAAATTCTTTATGCTAACTTTCCCTTTTCTGTGCACAACTTTATATCAGTTAGCTTTTAATTAAGGCGTAGGTACGCTATTATATATTTAACTTATGAATGTTTCTTTCGAAGAAATTACAGCATTTTTAACTGAAGGTATTCTTTTAAAAAATATTTTTGGAAATCAGATCATTTTCTAAGAATTTTCTTTTTTAAAGAATAGCTAGAATGAAAGAATTTAGTGTTGAAGAATAGTTCCCTCAATGAGACTTTGTAAAATAGTTGTGGTAGTAATTTTAACTATCTTTTATTAGAAATTCTAAACAGAGTATTAATATAAAAGTTTTATCAATTTGTATTACATTCCCAAACGTGAATAAACTATTCCAAAAGGGGGCTTTTTGAAAATATATTGAATTGAGGAAAATTTCAACTGTGCTGAAAGTTGAACGCTTGTTATTTAATTAATTAATAATAATCGTTTTAATTATTTATTTAATTACAATTTATTAATGTTTTTTTTAAGAATAATCTTTCTCCTCATCTAGCAAAAGGCGATAATCCTTTCTTAAATATATAAATATATATATATCACCCAAAAAATTTTCTTTAAAACTGTTTAAATCCATCATGAATTCACGATCAAAGACAAGCTAACAAGTACAAGACAGCGCACGTGACGCTGAGAATCCTGAGTTTGGAATGCGGGTTGCCGCATTGCTGGAGGGAGGGTTACCAAATGCGACCGGGCGAGTGACTCGTTTGGCACCTTTGGCGGAGCTCCCTACAGAAACATTCCACTGGAGAAGCGTGCAGCGCCATCCAGCGGAAGCAAAATTGTACAGTATACTTGAATGAACATCCGGTGCGTTTTTACACCAAATACTGAGGCTATGTTGTGAATTATCTACCTTAGTTAAATACATGAGCGTAGCCAAGGGGGGCAGGGAAAGGTAGCTGCCCCCCTAAGTCCTGAGGAATTTACTTTCACTTTACTGTTGGTTAAGTTAAAACCCAGTTTTTAGGGTCAAATTTTCAAAATATTTATGGGGTTGGGCCCCCAGGCCCCCCTTTAGTATTTAAACCTTTATTATTCACACATTTTTAATAAGCTCATTAAAATAAAATTTCCACCCAAAAATGTATGTCTAAATTTGGGTTTATGTGTACCAAAAACCAGTTTAAAACGCATGTTCTTTTCTTAGGGTCAAATTTAAAAACATTTTCTCAGGGTGGACCCCCAGACCCCCCTTTTGAACTTGAACCTTTATTACTGAAAACCTTTCTACATAATTTTTCCTTGAACGCAAATTCTATCTAAAAAGCGTTGAAAAGCTACATTAAACCTATTAATATGGATGAAAGGGTCTGAAAAATATTTTTAGGCCCCTCCCGATATAAATTTCTATATTCGCCAGCATTGATTCAAAATTAAAAGTAAGAGCTACCTTCCATGGTCGTATCCAAGGGGGTAGAACAGAAAACTACGTTTTAGTGTCAGATTACAAAAACTTTTACCTCAAACACAAAAATCATCATTGTTTCCACGCTACACACAAAAAACTCATACATTAATTTCATTAAAGGTCAAAAACCCCACTCGAAACAATACTGTGGCTATGGCCTGGCCCTCTTTCTCACGGGGCTTTAAAATTTTTCTCCACAAACATAAAAAAGTCGACCCTGCTTGCCCCACCCTAAGCGGAACCCTGGCTACTCCCATGGTGCTAAATAATGGATATCTATTCAAATCCAAGTTTAATACTTTTTGGAGATTTGAAAAATCTAAAAACAAACATCTTCATTTTGATCCCAATTCGTTTAAATAGCTATAGCAACTTTTTTTAGAAAGAAAAACTGTTCTTTTGTACAGAAGTAAATTTCTATAAGAACCCCCTAACTTTGAAATATTAGTTCGTCCCCCAATGTTAATACTTTTTTTAAATAATTATATATCACTCAATCAACATTTTAATAAAACATATTTAATTTCATAGCAAAATGTGAAGAAAAGGAGTTTTGAGTATGACTTTCTTTACAACGTATATGTTGGCTATAGGGCTCAATGCAAATTCCTAGCAATTTCATAGCAAACCCAATGCAATATCATAGCAAAACATTTATTAATCATTATTTAGATCATTTTAAATCCAAAACACTAGTTCACAACTATAAACCAAAATTATCTTCTTGGCTTAAATTAATTATTTTGATCGGATTTTATCTGAATTTCCGTAATGAATATTTAACTAGTCTCGCCTCACCGAGAAAAATATTTTGAAAAAAATTTCCAAAAAGAAAACTAGGAACCCAATTTTCTCTCTGATCAAACGTAGAAAAACACCCAGCGCACATTTAGTTTCCTTTTTCTCGATCATGAAATTAGGAGAATAAATTTTCAGGGTCGTTTAAGAACAGTTAATTGTCGATCTTAAAAGAAGTATCCACTTTTAAGTGCAAAAAATAAACTTTCAGGTATATAAGTAAGATACTTTATTATTTTTCTTATACGCTTAGAAGGAATAGAAAATGATAAAAAAGAACTATGAATGCTTTATATTTTCAAAGAATTCTTAACAGTTATGGCGGATTCTAATTTGTTAAAAATATCATTAGGTTAGTCAAAAGGTAAATGTAACAAAAAATATTTTGAATTAATTGCTTATTCTATATTATACAATAAATATTTTTATTTCAATTTCCAAAAGCATTCTACTTTGAAACAGATAGTATTTTCAAATAGAGGAAAGTAAATATATATTGATTGCAATTAGAATATATATTAATTGCAACTAGGGGGCAGAGCCCTAGTTAAAAAAATTATTCATTTAAATCATTCATAACGAATTTAAAGGAAGTTTTTTCAAAATAACTTTATTGGATTTGTTTTCGTTTCAACAACCTTTTAAAAATGCTGTAAAAAATTAAGACATATTTCAACATTTTATTTAAAATCCTTAATGATATTATCAGTAATTCTCTAAAAACGCTGTAAATTAAATAAAAAATCAAAATGTTTTTCAAATTACAAATATTTTTTAATATTCTCTGAGGCCGCTTACATTATAAAGAGTCTTAAATTATAAAATTTTAAAAAGTGTGTAATTTAATAATTTTTACAAAGACTGAAGACATTTTTTTAGCCCTACTCTTTTACTTTATATGTACTTTAAAATATGTATCAAGTTTTTAAGTTTATTCTGTAAACAAGTTCAATGCATTATTATTGATTTAAAAAAACTCTTATAAGAAAACATTTCAGCTTAATTAGGTTTTTTTGTGACGATTCTTGGAAGGGAACATTTTTTTCCTCCATTTTGATTTTCGTTAGTTATTAACTCAAAAATGTTTTCTTAGATCGTCTTCAATATTATATATATTAGCCGAAAAATTAAAAAGAAATCTAACTTAATAAAAAAAATACACTAATGGCTGATATACAGGGTGCTTCAAAAGTCCGTTTCGCGGCTTTTATTCGAAACCAACGTGTCCTCCCAGGGTCACGGAAGTAAGGTCTACCTCTAGGTAAGTGACCCTGGAGAATCCATTGAGATGACTTACAGAGCCCCTAGCGGTGAAATAGAAAAGTTTAAAAAATTAATTTAAAAACCAAAGGAGATAGAGCAAAAACCTCAGTGAGAGTATTGTTGCCAAAATTATGAACAATTCACTCAAAAAAGTTTCATAAAAATATCGTGAATATTCACGAAGATGAGCACTTTTTCAGACCTCAAAAAAAGTTCATAAATTTGCAAAATTTTCAGTGTTATTGTGTTGTTTTGGGGTTTTTTTAGTTGAATTTGGGCAAAATTTAATCAAAAAATCAAAAAAACTTGCAAATTTGCGAATTTATTTTTTGAGGCCTGAAAAAGTGCTATTTTCACATGCTAATATCTCCGCGAATATTCACGATATTTTTATGAAATTTTTTTCTGTGAGTTCTTCATAAAGTTGGCAACAATACTTTCTTTGAAGTTTTTCCTCTATCTTCTTTTGTTTTTAAATTATTCTTTAATTTTTTTGTTTCGCCGCTAGGGGCGCTATAAGTCATCTCAATAGATTCTAGGCCGTGGGGAGCCTAGTGGTTAAGGCATCGGCCTTGGGATCGGAGGGTCCCGGGTTCGATTCCCGGCACCGCTGAAGACCCATCGAGTATATGCGGAGTACGTGCTCGTTAAATCTGTGGGTCCGAAAGTCCTGAGGTCGGTCATGGTGCAGTTTACCTTGGGTACAGGTGTCTGGAGACTATTTCCCTCCCCTTCAGATGCATGTCAAAATTGTGGAGGTGGCGATAGATGGTGGTGGCATCTATCATCCGAGGCTTAAGTCGGACTCCTGCCTTTCATGGGCCTCACTTTCTCAGGAGCCGCACCCCCTTTGCCTTAAATCCTATACGCACTGCGGATGGAGCTTGGATACTCCAAGTGGCATAAGAAACAACAACAACAACAACAATAGATTCTCCAGGGTCACTTACCTAGGGACCTTACCTACCTTACTTCCGTGACCCTAGGACACTTTGGTTCCAAATAAAAGCCGCGAAACGGACTTTTGAAACACCCTGTATAATGAAATATTTAACTATCTTATTTGTTAGTTTGCAACAAATTAACAGGAATGCACAATAATTATCGTCACATTATTCATTGAAAAAGTTCTAATACATGTTCTTATAAATAGATATAAACATAACTATATATACATTCACTGATAACCCCATGAGTTACGCAACGGGCACCTCAGTGAATGAACCGCTCTCACAGGTTACCCAAGTGGAAAGAACACTTTCCCCAAGGGACGTTTTTGGCAAATAACCGTTGGATCCCCTTAGACTTTAATTCTAAAAAGTTAAAAACATTCTCCCTCTATTTTCTTATAAAATATTTTAAAACAAGTAATTGGTAAATATAATAAACATTTCCACAAACCTGAAATGAATATAACTATGGAAAAATATTTCAACGGTCATCTCTTTGTGTAACGCCTTTGAAGTGCATTATGTTCTAGCCCTTTAACAGTTCATCTCCGCCCCCAATTTCCAATTCAAATGCTTGTGTAGGTTCCCTCTAACCACTCTACCAATATTTATAGTTAGTTATGAAACACCCTCTGTATCATGGAAAATCAGCGAAATTTGAGCAATAAATTAATTTATTTAAACTACTAAAAATATACAACCCAAAAGCTCATTTTCAAACAAGTAAGAAATATTTTGGCATCGTTCAATTAGAATTCATTTAAATATTAATTTACTGTTAACACCACAAAACTTTTAAAATTATAATTATTTTTTAAATTTAAAACCACTATTTTATCATTAAATCTGTCTTAAGCGATTTATTTTGGTGGCAATTGAAATGTAATGACAAAGAGATGTTATACTGCATCTGATTCAAGTGTTATATGCTTTTTGTTGCTTCTTAAACGACTGTATGTATTTTAAAAAGAAATTGCACAATTTTATCATTTCAGTTGGCCTTTTATAACAACATAAAATTGTTATTAACCAATAACATCGAGAAGATCAGGGTTTTGAGAAAATAAAAATGACTTATTTCGGTTTTAATCATTTCAGTTGTCTTTTATACAAACAATATAAAATTCTTATCTTTCTTATTATAATCGAGAAGTTAGCTAATATATTCTTCACAATCTAATCTGGGCATATGCGCTGAACTTTATGCAAACTGAACTTTATTAACTTTTCAAAAGTATATTAAAAACTCCTGACCTCTGTACTCGGTTGTCATTGGTTTTGTAGGCAAACTCGGGGGAAGTCTTTTTTGGTATGATAATCAGTGGCTTGTGTCCATAGAAGTATATAAGCACGTGAACTCCCATGGAAACAATAGAACAAAAATAAAATGTTATAGATCACTGTAAAATTTTTCATTCTCCATAATTATCTTTCGATACTATGTATTTATTCCCCTTCCATATGTAAGAAATATTTAGTGCCGGAAATGCAAACTTTTTAATCTCATAAATGAATTTTCCCCTTCCTAATTCACACACGCGATCGACAAAATTATTGTAATTCGAAGAAACCCTCGACTTCTTGGAAAAATTTAGAGACCTTAGCCTGGGTTCTTACGGCTTGGCTAACAAAGTCAGGTGCTTACAACCTGGTGCTTATATCCTCCAAACACACAGAATTTGTGTACCGCAGCTTTCTTTTTTATGGCTTACAGCATCTTTAGTCTTCTAATTTTTCATTAAGGTTGAATTTCAGGCTAAGTACATTTTTAAGAAACCTTCAAATAACTTTTTTTTGCTGTAAGTGGAAAATTTTTTAAATACACTTAGTAAAATTTAAACTTGGCGTTTAAATGTTACGTTTTCCTAATATAACACCATATCTAAAACTATGTATTATTTTTTTATCTGACCTTATCTATTTACATCAAATGTGATCTGATAGTGATTCGAATTCTCATTCGAGCAGGATTTGGACATAGGAAAAAGGTAAAAATTATAAAATAGTTCCATCGGATGATATTTTTCATCAACCTATCACAAATTTCTTTCGTCTTATTAAAACCACAATTATGGTAATCAAGTTTCTATTAAAATGATATCAATGTTCAAAATACTAATATACCTAAAAACAGATAAAACTTTGAAAAAAGTTTTATAAGTGAAAGTTATTTCCAAGAGAAATTTTGATGTATAACAATTTTTTACACAAAATTTAGAATCGTCTATCCATGAGTTTTGAATTACCCTGTCCATCAGTCCTATTTGTCTGAAGGTATTCCCATGGAAAGACGGAAAGGTCTTACTGTGCAAATACAGGTTGAAGTTTCTAATCTCATTTTAGTGACAAAGTTTAGATAGTGACATTTGTTTGGAATAGATTTTATTATGTTGGAAAATTTATGATTCTAACCCAACTAAATTTTACAGCTGTTAAATCGTTATACAAAGGTAGTAAAGTTCATCGTGTGCACTATTAACGGAGAAAATAAAACGAGCAGTTGCTATATAAAGACTGTATAGGTTTAAAAACAACTTTTTCGAGCTAGAATTCAAAAATATTTACTGTTTCCTTTAAAAATTTCAAATTAGGTTTTTATATTCCATTGGATTCCATTAAGCAATTTGTTTAATAATCGCCCAAATCCTTGATTTCTCTTAGTGAGTATCTATAAATTCCAAAAGATGTGACTTTTTTATTTATAAGATTGGTTTATATGTGTTTCATTATGCATACTGACATTTGTGAAGCTAAAAAAACCCCTAAAAATCTAAAAAAAAAGCTGAATTATTTTTAAGACGGTTTGAGTAAAAAAAACAATACATACACATTGACTCTAAATATTATTTATATCTACTGAGTTTGAAAGTATTTAAATAAACTTTTCTTAATTCTCTTGTTTTCCAGAAACTGTTGGAAGATGAGGTTGCTGTTTTTTTGTTTTTTGCTTGTTCTTGCTTCAGCTTTAGACTATGAAACCGTTTATAAAGAATCTAACCAAAAACACTTTGTCCAGTGTGGAACTTCTTTAAACTGCTTCTATGTACCTCTAAGTATTTCATCTTAATTCTTCATTAAATTAAAATCTATTCATTAAAAGTTTATTTTATGAATAATATAAAAAATATATAGAATTTATTTTTCTTTCATACATTCAATTTTAATAAATTAAATATATTCTTTTTTTTCTTTCTTTATAAATATTATTATTATACAATATATGTTTCTATTATATATCTGCTTTTCAGTTTAAACTGTTTTACAGGGAAACCTGAAGGGGATCAAATGAGAAAATGTTTAATGGAAACTCCTAAAAAAGTATGAAAATCCAGACAATTTATTATTAGTATCCTAGAATCAGTTAACCAAAGAAAGGAAATTTTATTAAGCTAATATGGATTTAATTTTCGGTATTCCCCGTGGCCTCCCGATTCTTTCAAAGATTTCTTTGCAATCAAATTAATAATAAATGGTAATTCCGATTTTTGCTTAATATTTTAGTAAAAGAAGTCCATTCCGACTACTGATGGGGGTGAATCGGATCAGTCATAAAGTGCTAAATTTTCTTCCTTTAATCGTTTTTCTGGTTTCTATTATTTAATATCGGCCCCCAAAGTCATGATTCGATACAATAGGGGCCATGAGGGAGCATAATTCCCCTAATTTTTCTTTCCCTAACTTATTTCGTATTTTGTATAGAAGAAACGCCCTTCTTATATAATAGTTGGAACACTGGGATCATTCCAGAGGACTGGAAGATTGCCACAATAATACCGATACTAAAACCAGGTAAAGATCCAAAAGTAATAGAATCATACAGACCAATATCTCTCACTTCGACGGTATGCAAAATGTTTGAGAAAATGATTCTCAAGAGAATAAAAAGTCAGACCTCATATAAATTTAATAAATGTCAAGCAGGATTCATTCCTCGCAAAGGTGTTTCATATGTACAGTCGATAATTTTCAACGACATCACTGAAGCAAAGGAAGAAAAAAAATTCATTATATTAATAAATCTAGACATAGTATCGGCATACGACAACGTATTCCATGACGGTCTAATCCAGAAACTACTAAAGCTTGGTATAAGGGGAAAAGCAGCGCTATGGATAATGAACTTCCTAAACAACAGAGAACACCAAGTCCGGTGGAGAAACTGCATATCGGAAAAAATAAGCACAAACAGAGGAGTACCGCAAGGCAGCGTATTGAGTAGCTACTTATTCTCAATATATATGCATGACATTTTTGAAACAGCGTACAGTGATACAAAGATACTAACGTACGCAGACGACATATACGTTTATGCAAAACACGAAAATTTAGCCAAAGTAACAGAAAATATACAAAACACTTTAGATAGAATAAATAGATGGTGCAAATATTGGAAATTGGAAATAAAACCGCAGAAATCATACGCAATAAACTTCTCGAATAAAAAACAAAGACCCCCGATGGAATTCAAGCTAAATCAACTGGAAATCCCATGGACTGACAGTATCAAGATATTAGGAGTATATTTCACAAAAAATTTAACCTTTAACGAGCACTTTCAGCACTTAAAAAAGAAAGTGACAAGGAAAATAAACGCACTAAAAGCGATTTCAGGAAAAAGATGGGGAGCAAGATCATATCATCTAATTAACATCGTAAACAGCACAATCAGAAGCAATCTAGAATTCGGAAGTCAAGTGTTGATTTCGGCAAGCAAAACACAACTAAACAACATAGAAATATTATATAATAAGGCACTAAGGATAGCTACAGGGTTACCGAAATGGACACCCATCCCATTACTGTTAAGAGAATCAGAACAACTTCCTATAGTTCTAAGATACAAAGGGCAATTACTGAAATTTGGCATAAAACAGATTGCCAATGGAGAAGAGTCGGAGTTAGCAAAGAAATTCCTCAAAATCTCAAAAAAACCAAGATTAAAGAGACATCCACCCAATACATTTACATTTCAGGAAATAATGAAAGGATACGAAATAAATAGCAATGAAATAGTCGCAGCAAAGATGGACGAAACCAAAAGGAAAAATGTCGAGATAATAACGGATAGATACGAGTTTCAAGACAAAAAAAAAATTAAAGATGAAATAAAAAGCTATTTCAACGAATACAGAGAGAATGAATTAAAGAATAAAATAATATACGCCACAGATGCATCTAAAACTAAAACTGACACCAAGATAGCAGCAGTAAACAGAAAAGATCAAACCAAAAAATCCGGAGCAATAAATCCCATCAACAGCATATTCACTGGAGAAGCGATGGCAATATGGCACTAGAAGAGATCATTCAACTAAACAGGGAAACTGAAAGAAATTATGCCATTCTAACCGACAGCTTATCAGTCCTCAAAGCACTAGAACAAATAAGACAGAATTCCCCAAAGATAATAGTGGAAATTAATAACCTATTAATCAAAATTGCAGCAATGGACAAAAAGATTGAATTAGTATGGACCCCAGGACATATGGAGATAAAAGAAAACGAGGAAGCAGACTACGAAGCAAAAAACGCACCTGACAACATCATACGAAAATCCATTTCCCCTGAAGATTTAATAAAGGAAATAACAAGAAAAATTAAGGAAGAAAACGACGAATATTGGAGAAAAAGCAAATACTACAATAGCTTTAAACATATTGATAATTTAACACACAAAGACAAACTTATAGCAAAAAATAGGGAAATAGACACTTTATTAGCCAGACTAAGAACCAAAACCCTTCCAACAAAAGCAAATCTGTTCAAAGTAAAAGTAGCCCCAGACCCCATATGCAATACATGCAAAATCATGGACACAAATGACCATTTACTACTACACTGCAAAAAGTACAGCAAACAAAGAAAAAAACTTATGGAAGACATAAACGTCAAATCAAATGCTGTTTCGGATATACTTGACATAAACAACGAAAATAAAGACAAAAAAATAAAGGCACTATCAGAGTTTCTAAAAAGCATAGGAAAACAGCTAAGCTAAACCAAATTATGGAATCTTTCTAAATAAAACAGAAAACAAATGAAGAAGACGAGGACGAAGCAACTCGAAAGAGTAGGCAAATGTCCCTACATAGCCAAATGGCTAACCATCCATCCATCCAGCCCTTCTTATGATGCATTTATTTTATTTAAAAAATTTTTCACTATTTTAGTAAAATTCCTTCATTTTACCTTATTAGACTATTTTAAGTCTAATTTCAAGATCCTGTATCACTTTTAGACGTAAAAATAGCGTTTTTCCACAAAAACTGGCAGTGATCCCATTCACCCCACGTTGAGGGTGAATCGGATCACGACACTTTAAAATTTGTATAAAATAAACCGTTAAAGATAATAAAATTTTTTCAACGGGTTCTTAAATTATAAATTGGGACTCGAAATATTGCTTTCTAAAGCAATCCAAAATCTTTATAAGTTAACTTTTGGCAGCAGTTCAAAGTTCAAAAGTTATCCGATTCACCCCTATATGCATTCTATTTTTATGTAGTTAGATTTTTTGCATGTAGTTATTTATAATTATTAATTATTTATAATTATTTTTTGCATGTAGTTAATCATACGTATGATTCACAGGTTCTTTACACCCTAGCAGACCTGTTAGGTGTATCTGATGAACTCCCTGAAGAACTGCCTCCAGTTGAAGCATTGTTATCTGCATATTGTAATTTGACAGCTAATGAAATGGTAAATTATGAAAAGTTCCATTCTTAATGCTGTAGCTTAGAGAGCAGGTATAATTTTTAATTTAAATGATATTCAGTGTGTTAAAACGTTTAAACAAATCCACCCAAACTCTACAGATTCCTTGAATAAAAAGGTTCAACATCATATCCTATTTACCAATAATTGTGAACATAGTTGTTTGGATTTGTTAGCAGATTAAGATCTTAACAATATAAGAATCGATTTGAACAATTTGTTCACTGATCTGCTATTCCCTCGATTCAGCCTGTAAGGCCAGCTTCTTCTCGTCGGTCGGCTCATCAATCATCATTGAAAAAGGAGTGATACCATAGTATCTTTCATTGTAACTTTTTCATTGTTACTTCCACTTTTTCATGTAAAATCTCTCTATTCTAAAAAAAAAGTTTTTGTTGAACGGTTTCCAGGGAAAGGCTTTTTAATTACTGATCCGTATAACACATATTTGGTATCAAACTGTCCGGATTCTTTTGAGGATGTGCAAAGTGCCTTTAGAATTTCTAAAAAAAATCTCAATTTTAAAATATTTCCATTTTTTTAGATTACGGATAAGGTTGCAGTTATAAAGCAAGAAACTATGAATTTCAAAAAAAAAATTGAAAACACATTTCACTGGTTTTTAATATTCAAATAAATTAAACAATCATCTTTCAATTTATAACACGAATTTAAAAAATATATTTTGGGTTATTTTTAACAATATTTATATTTCTGTTGTTTAAACGGTTTTAATTATATTTAAAACTTATGTATAAATAATTTATCTTTTATTTTTTAAATAACAAATTAATATTTTTACATTTATCTTTGTCGTTGTGGCAACCTAATCATTACCATATTTACAACAAAATATAAACTCGCTTTCGGAAATTTTGAACTTTTGCATTTATTTTTTACAATTATTGTTATTTTTATATTCTTTTGCAAGTATGTTTTTTAAGGTAGTAAAATGTGACACCTTATTTCATAATGCCAAAACGCAAACAACTAGATAAGACGGGGGACTGTTTTAGAAATTAAGATAAAAATCGAAAATGTTTGAAGTCTAAACATTCGTGTCATTGCTATGAAACTGACACAACTTCGACGTTTGTTCGTTCTCATGAAGATAAAATTCTAAATTTTCGTGATGTTTACGGTAATTACTACATTTTTCACAGCCAATCGATGAAAATAGTTACAAATTTTAAGAACGTTAAATTTATTCCTGAGATGTTTCAGTGCTTCTTAATGGATCTGTGAAAAAAACATTACCTTGGGGAAATGGTAAAGGAATGTTACATTGCTCTGTTGTTAATTTTCTTGGAATTATAAGGCGACCCGCCAATTAATGTTACCATAAAGGAACTGTTAAATTTCCGCTACTGAATGTATATCCACCATTTTCGAAAGAATACCCCGGAGAAGTACTAACCCTGTTTTAAGAATGTTTTATAAAGTGAGTAAGTGCAGTGAGCAGGGTTTTGTGAGGAATTGCGAAGCGGTTCAAACGTGTCTGCGTCAGCAGTTAACGGGGGTTGGCGACAGCGAGCAGGGGGCGGTAGCTCCCTAGTAAACTTAAAATTTGTAATTGTTTCAACTATTTGTGATAAAAACTTACTTTCGTATAATATCGTAGGTATTTATCCCGTTTTTCAGTCGTATCATGAAAAAAATTTATGTTGTTTTGTTTTAGCGATACAGATTTCAACACTCTGTAAATGAATCCAAGATTTTCTATGAGGTAAGTTTTTTATAACTTAAGGCAACGATTCTTAAACTGTGGTCAGCGAGATACTTAAGAGTGTTCCTCAAAGATTTTCAAAATGAAATGAGACACTAGGGGGCGAATTTCAAAAAAAAATTATGGGGGAGAACCCCCAGCCCCCTCAAAATTTTCACTTATATTTTTAATTTTTTTCCTTGAAAATTCTGTGGTTTACGAGGAGCTGTTCTTTTTGGGTGAATCCAAACATGTCTCAAAATGAGATGAAACACTACTTAGGAAGTAAAATTTTCAAAAATTTTCTAGGGACGATCTCCAGACCCCATTATTACTTGGAGTAATCGTAAACTTTTAAAATAATGTGGAACAGAATTTAAATACTTACTTTTAAGTAATCTAAAACTTCACTGCGTAAAAATATAATCATTGGGAGTACCTTTTAGGAATTACGTTAAGTTAACCTCCCCAAAATGAGTCTCTCTACGGCTCTGCTCTTCAAAATCATGGGGGTCTGCAATTTCTGACTTTTACATAAAGGGGGGCCGAGGCGATCAAAAGTTTAAAAACCACTGTCTTAAAGACATTAAAATTTTGTAGAGGAGATTTTGTAGAGGAGGGTTAGTTGGCATATTTTTTAAAAATGTGTTTAAATCATAGGATAGGTTAACATTTCGGCAACCAATATATGTCGGAGTCATAGTTTTAATAAGCGTTTAAATATTAGTTACTTCAAAAATTATCACTCGACTATGCAATAATATATTTATATTTTTTAATCTTGTTATTTAAATACAATAAACATGACTTAATAAAATATTATAAGCTTTACCAAGGCTCCACTGGATTACGAAACCGTTAATCTACACATTATGTGTGTGTGTTAAAACCTACGGCTACGATCAAATTTAGCCTTGGCTTGACTGACCATTGAACAAGAGAAACCACTAGTGTTACAGATAAAGATGGGATACGATATCATTTAAATAGGAGAGAAAGTGATCAGTGGTCAAGGGTTGCATAATTTTAATCGTGACAGACCACGTTAAACCCTAGTCCATTATCTTATCAGAGAATGATTAGATATGATGCTACTTAAAATAATGAGGATAGTGACCAGTGGTTAAGGGTGGTCGAAATAGAGAGAATTAGTTATCTGACGGGAAATATTAGTTGTTGGGAATATGAAAGCTAATTTTTACTCATTGTTTATAGCCTGATTGTGCAGAAAAGTTTGATGAAGAAACATGCCAAAGTTATAGGCAATTTAATGTAAGTATCTACAAGTAGAGAAGTATAACTATATGTGTTTATATTTTTTCAAAGACTTATTACACCAAAAAAGATGCGAAGCACAAAATGTTAAATTATTACTTAACCTCTTAACAATTAAAATGAATGGATACACACACTAATCATTTTCTAGTTTTAATTTAACACTTCAGGTAACAGGGTGATCAAATGTCATTTTCAGATGTTAAGATTTAGATTTGAACCAACGTTTTGTAGAGTCATTGGAGTAAGGTGTACCGATAGAGTTCTAAGATTCTAATGAACGACCTGTAAAGTCCAGTTCTAACTAAGTTACACTACCTATGGTCTTCTTACCAAAGGTAGTAGTGAAATACTCCCTTTTCATACCTTGCCTTTCGGGAATTAAATCTGTTCTAGGGCAATGCACAGTTCATTCCTGTAGATAGTGGAGGATAAATCAATGGTCAACACTTTTTCCGTTATAGTCGGCTAGACTAAAAGCTCTCCCTCCGCTCTCTAGCGTTGCCTTCCTATGCCGTGCGGATTAGTCCTAACAAGGACGTAACCGGTCCATGGCTGGAGGCGACGCTTGAGAGTTGGAGTTCATGCTTAATGCCCTATAACCAGAGGTAGTGGTGAAATACTCCCTTTTCTTCCCTTTCCAGTTCTAGTGCTCGAAGCATCTTTCCGATGCTAGGTGATGCTTTTCTTGAAGATTAAAAAATAGTATAAGGCACAATAAGTACATTTATTATAAGTATTAGTATTTTTATCCTCTAGTTTTTGAATAACATGTATATCTCTCTCGGCCATATTCACATCCATCAGCGTCGCATTTAACCCTACAGCTATACCAGAAAGAAAAATTAGCTTTTCTCTGACTCTGATTGGTAGAATACTTCTTTGACCAATGATTTAACACCGGGGCTGGTGGCAGTGAATATGGCTGTAACAGCCATACTCACTGCATTATTCTTGCATTTTAAATAAACATTATTATTCTGCATGTTAATACATTTATTACTTCGTATTTCATAACTTATATCTTCATTTTTTTAGGAATGCTTCATAAAAAGTGTTGATGACTTTCACAAAAGTGGTAAATGCTGATTCATTTAAAAATAATTGAACTTACTGAACGTGGCTTTGTAATGTTAATGTAAATTTGTGTTTGAACTATAAAGTGGATGTTTGTTTAGTTTCTTACTTTTTGATGTTCCCAGCCTTTGCACAAGTAGCTCGTCAAAATCTAGACTATTCAATTTAAAGTAAGAGAGAAGAGAGAATTTATTCGTTTTTTAATAACCTTTCAAAAATTCTGTAAAAAATAAACACATCTTTTTGAATTTTTTTTTCAAATCCTTAACGAGAATTTAAGTATTTCTTTTTTTGCAGTAAAAGCTCTGTAGGTATTTAATTTTAACATTTCAAGAAGTGTTCACTAATCACTTAGGCTAAGGAATTTAATATCTTATTGTCATAAAGCAGAGTGAAATCATTTTTTAACTAAATTCCTTTACTTTATACGCAGATGTAGGTGCTAATTTTTAAAGTTTATTTTGTTCTTGTCCACAAAATAAATTTCGCATTCTAATTTTTTTATTTACCTATTTATTTAATAAAATTCTGAAAAGGAAACCTTTCAGCATAATGTAATTTTGTGTAACGTTTTTCGTCGGTTGTGGCAATTTTTAATTTCTCTTAGATATTTTATTATATTATTTCTGTTTTGGCCCAACTCAAATATAGTTTCTGAGGGGGTTTACTGTATTACATAATAACCGATAAAAACATTAAAAAATTCCAACTGAATAGTTAAGTTCACCAATGTTCAATATTAGTTTTCAAAAAGAGATTTGTTTTTTGTCAATTGAGATTTGTCAAAAGAGAAAGTTTGGGTTCAATTCCGTTAACATTCCTTTTAAATATCGCCAAGCTCTTTAAAACGCTATATATATTCAAACATCGAAAAATTTTCTGATTTTTATTGATAAACTGAACACTTATTGATATAACTAAGCATTTTAATCTTTAAGTTTGAAATCATTTAGTAATATTTCTTTATTTTTGTGTCCAAAAGAGCATGGAAGTATTTAGCTGGACCGTAAAAAGAATTGAACCCTCATTTGTAAGTTCTTAACATGTTTACTGTTTACTACAGAAATCTATTTGAATGAAAATTAAACAAATGGATTCGTGTTCATCAATTTGATAGTTGAGTTAAAATGTTTGTAGAAAATCATCGCATTAAAAAAAGTTTGTATGCACGTTCTTACTCTCTTATGCACAGGAAACCTCTTTACTTAGATCAAAATTTCATATTTTGAGAACAGAGGCACAACCTCCACAACCCAATATTTCAACAGCTCACTTCGGTTCGGAAGAAGATAAGAGTACTGAAGCAGCTGGAATATGCTACATTTTCTCTCCCTAGCCACTAAAAAGATGGCGTCGAGAGAGTCAGGGAATTATCACCTAATGCCTCGTAAACACATATAAAGAAGAGGAAAAGGATTAAGCAGTCAGCTTAAAGATACAGGATATCGAGAGTATTGACTACGAATTCTAGGAAACTCTCTATTTTCCTTTAGAGGGTTCTTAAAGTATCTTAGCATTAATACGGGATCATAGGCTAGTCACGCGAGGATTTATTTATGCTATTATTACCTATGTTCAGTCAACACCGAGGGACCAAGTATTAATACTAACTTCAAGAGAATTAATGTTATTTTCACTACGGCTGCTTTTAAATAATCCCACTTTAGATGACATATGATGACTTTCTTGATAACTTGATATCTTATTAACTTAGATAAGTATCATAACTTTTTAGATATATGACTTTCTTGATAATATATGATAATTACATATTATTTATTGATGAAAAAACCTTACACCTAAAATTTATAACTCGAAAATCCATATATGACTACCCTGAAAATGCCGAATTTCAGTATATTTTGTTTCGAAAATAATGTTTTGATATTTATGAGTAGATCATTCTCTTTTGGGTTTAAGAACTTGTTTTTCTTTAAATTCATGACAGTAAAAAGAGAAGTGGCAAATTAAAATACTAAAGAATAGAGGAAGACACTTTGAAGCTATTTTTCTTAGTGAACTTAATTTTGCGTAAAAAAACTCTTCACCGTTTGCATGATTACTCAGTCTAATAAGGCTATATTCATTTAAAGTTTTAACCATGTGTTTATAACTGAATAAATAATCAGATTTGAACTAAAAGCTTCAATATGAATTAAAAAACGTTTATTTTAATATGTTTAGAGTGAGAAATGAACCGCGTAAAACCACTTTTTTAAACCTGCTATTAGATAAGTAATACCATTTTTAAGGCAACTAATAGATTTATCTCGAGACAATATAACATTAATATACTATTAGCGCGCAATATTTTTGTACATATATTGGTGCTAGGAAATTCAGTAAAAATTCACAAAAACTTTCAAAAGTTTGATATTTTCAAATTTTTACGTTTTCTTTACTCTGCCTCTATTTGAAACCAAAATGATAAAAAATAATTCATAATTACCAATATCCCTTTTCGAAAAATTTGGTTCAGAACATAGTCGGTCATCTTAAAAGGAGAACATAAAGCTATGATTAAAAAGGATCTCTTCTTCTCCCATTTACTCAACACAAAGAGAAATCCTTCCACTTACGTTCTCCGTTGTCCAATGGCCATCGCACGAAATAATTCTCCCCTTTCCACAGACCACCTCATCTCGTCTTAATTTCCCATAGGAGGGCATATTTGCTCAAGTGCCCTATCATTTATGCCCGTCCCTCCGCTAGATGGCGCCGACGAACCTCATCTTCAGAGGTGAGTTGAATTGTTGTCAGCAACGAGATGCCATAAAAATATACGATGCCAGTTTCCCAGGGCCTAGATATTTTCATTCATCCGATGCTCTAAGAGATTGATATTAGGATTGGCTTGGATTGTGATTTATGCCCTTTATTCGGTAGGCTCGTGGCAGGCTAGGCGAGCATAATGTCCGTGGCCCGAAGGCATTGCCGTTTATGGATGGTGTTGACGAAGGCTTGAGTTATGTATTTGGTGCCCGGTTAAAGGGGAGAAATGTGTGTGTGGGGATGCATTTAGTTGACGGAGGGGTGAAAGTTAGCGTCGATTGTAGCTTCGGGGTGGCTGTTTAGATGAGGTTGTGATGTTGGGGAGATTGAATTTAAGAGCAAATTAGAGTTTTCGAAACGGTGAATGGACGTTTCATTCATTATTTGGATAATTCACTACTTTATTATTGAGCTACAAACTTGGCGTCTTGTCATTTCGATGTAAGAGTAAATATTTTCCGGTTTCTAGTTGGAACGATCAGTTAGGTTGATGGTTTTCTAACGTTCTCAAATCCCCCACTTAAAATGCGTTCTAAAGATTTAGATAAGAACCAAGACACGCGCCAATTCCCTGCATACTTGAATACACTTGGGTTGATGTTGCATTTGTTAAATTTTTGAACAAAAAGAAAATACTAAGGCGTGCAAGAGATACATCCCTTTAAAATAAATCGTGAACACAAGCCATGGTTTTCTTGAAAGAGATAAAAAAAGAAATGTAGTGAAAAGTACATAAATAACGGTTTGTATCAGTTCCTCTGAGTTTATAAGGCAGAAATATGATTCTTTCTATTTTGGAGGGGGGAAGTTCGAAGTGTGTGAAGCGTAAAACGTATTTTTTCTAAACAGTAAGATTCTTTAAACGCGAAAAACTATATTCTCCGGATAAAAACTTCCTTTCGTGGTAAAAATAATAACGTTTTTTAATAAGGAAAAGGTAGTGTAAGATTTTCCCCAATCGTAGATCTTTGCAACTTACGTTTTCTATTTACTGTTTTCTAGAAAAGGAAAACTATAAATTTGGAGAGTTAAAATACACTCACTCATTTATGTTTCAACTCTTTTTGTATCTTGGGACTTCAAAAAAATCGTAACAATTTCATTAAGGGGATGGTTGACCTTAAAACAAGGGACATCGAAGAAATTGGGGGGATTTTTCATTTTATTTTATAATTCTCAGAAGTAAACACACACACAGAAAATGAAGCTAAAAACGAAGTTCAAGCAAGTGAAAAAATAAAAGTAATACCAGTTTAATGATTGGTAACACTTAGTTTATTAATATTCGACTATAAAGTGGATGTCTAATTAAGATTTATTCTCGTATTCTAGATTTTCTTTACAAAGAATTAAAAATTTGAGGACGGAAAGGTTTTATTTACTTTCATCAATCTTTTTTTTTCGTCAAAAGAACACTTTACAGTTTACATTCACCTACTCTATTCACGCTATTAAAAATTTAAAATTCCAATTTTCTTTATAAGACCACTACCCTTACACATGAATTCGATATTTAATTTAACTTAAGATGATCGATTCTTTATCCTAACGTGTCTTCAAATTCCTTCAATTTTAAAAAAGGGAATTTTAAGGATAATTTAAGAAAGCATTAACAGCTTGATTTTGATACCTTAAAGATCACTCATTCAATCCATTATTTTTAATTATTCTCCAAAAAAATCACCAGACAACAAAATCTAAAACATGTTCGGAACTAATTCCCCCCTTAACTGTTAGCATTCCAATCCGAGCTACTCATTTTTACTTCCCGTCCCACCAGTGAGCTATTAATTATCATAAGTGGCTAAACTTCACTTCAAGACTCTAATTGATTTTTAATTAGCTTGCTTTCAGAGGAATAATTAAAAAATAAAAAGACACTGGGCTCCAGAATTTCAAGAAAAAAAATAATTTCCCGCTAAAAGTCCTCTTCAACATTCTTTCCTCCCCTATAGCTATTAAACGATTAATGTCATGGAGAAAGACGAGGGGAAAAGGGAAAAAAAGAGTTTAAACTTTCCTCCGGAATCGGAAAAGTTGGGGAAAAAATAAAGACAGCGTTTGAAATATGAAGATTTCACTTTTAATTGTCGTGCTCCTCGGCTGACGTCATTTTAAGAATGTTAACATTCTGAAGCGGTGGACTCAAGAACGGAAGATCCACCAGCCCAGGGTTTTTACGAAAGAATTAACAGTGTTAATTGCTTTAGATGATTCTTGTGAGAGACATGTTGGGGGTTTAAGGGTACTTGGGGTCTTTTTCTTGGGTAATCAATTTAGGTTTCTTTTTTGGGGGGTACTTAGCGATTTGAAGGGCTTTGAAAGTATCTTGTTTTAAGTAATGTTAAAAATGCGGAGAAAAGGAAAAATTTTTTTGCGAGTCTAGTGAAGGGTTATTCTTGGAGAAAGGGGAATTTTTAACGACCATTGAATGTTTGTTTATAAGAGGAATTATTTAAAATTTTCTGCATCAATTCCTTATTAATATTGCGATAGTAATTTTATATGAGGAGAAAAAAGTTGAATTTTAATTTTAATGAAAGTTGAGTTTTAATGAAAAGGTTTACTTGAAGGGGGTTTTGGGTCATTCCCTTTCAGAATAAATATAATTCAGTGCTTTAAAATCTTTAACATTACATTGGGAATGGAACTTTCATTTAAATTTTTTATATTTATTTTGTTACCAGAAAATTAAGACAGTAAATGAAACATGCCTAAATTTGTAACATGAAGCAAGGCCTTTTATTCATTGAATTTTCGTAAATAGAACCACCTTCTAACTGAGGAGCAAACAATCAAACCGTGTTTTCTCCAAAAAAAATAATAAAAAAATGAGTTACTGCTATTTTCATGATCTCCACATTAAACTGCACAAAACAATGCTATTATCTTCAACTAAAACAAGTTTTAACCTATTCTAAAACTACTTAGAAAATTGATGTTTCAATCAAAAAATATTTCCTCCAGAGCCTGTTTTCAATCAAACAGTGATTTCTCCAGTCACAGCCAATCATAGCTGTTCTTACTCGTCACGTGACCCACTCATTTGTAAGCGTAAAGTTGGTGATGTAAAAATATCGGTGGGGACTTTTTGATACGAAATCATCTAATATTTATTTTTAAAATTTACATTGTATATCAGAAATAAAAATAATAGTTTTTGAGAAGAGTAGGATTAATTTTTTTACATTAAAAAAGTGCTTTGTCCATGTTGGAAACATTCAAAACATGTTTCCTCCTAATGTGTCCGATCAAAACGTGATTTCTCAAAATTTCAAATGCATTTTTTAATAATTAATTTTAATATTTTAGATAAATTATGACTACAAATCTTCTCAGTTACTCGTTAAGAACTAAACAAACGATAATTAGGTTTTTAAATTAGTTATTTTTTAAGTTATTAGTTTTTTGTGTTTCCTGAAAATTTGTATTTGAAGGATAAAGCATGGTTTGATTGCTTGCTCCTCAACTATTGATTTGGCGAAATTTGATATGGGATATTTCATAAAATTATATCAGAGGTTTCCGATTATCTTCTTTTCTTTTTTAGTTTATTTCCAATATTTATATATAATTTTTTCAAATATTCCCCCCCATGAACGAGAAATAAGTATTTTGTAACAAAAAAGATTACATCGAGAATTATTTATGTTATACAAAAAATAGATACATCATACTCTCTATAGTTAAGGAGCTTAGTGAACTATTAAAATACTGACGCCTATTCTTGGTGATTGAAAGTGTTCATTACTCCGAAAAACTAAAAAAACATTTACAAAATGGCCCAATTTTTGGATAAGCTTGTGCATGAAAATAACAAAAATATCTTTTAGAAAATCCGCTTTCCCTTGATACTGATCCTGTCATAAAACTATCCACAAGAAAATTTCAGAACAAAAAGCCGATAAAAAAACATATTATTCCAAGTTGTTTGACTGAAATTAATCTCTTCCAAGGATTGAGTGTATAACTCGGCTTTGTTTTACATTTTTTGTATGGAGAACTAATATACATCTCTGTAGAATAAATTTGAAAAATTAGTTTGTATTTTTAATAAATAGAATAAACATACCCTTTTCACGCATCCTTCCATGGCTTTATCTCTTTTCTCTTCTCTAAGGTTAGGTATAAATTAAACACAAAAACTACCTATAAATAAAAATTCAATATTTTATTCTCTTTAGGAGTTTTAATGTAAAAACTAAATTTATCTTACTTCACATAAGTGTTAACCGAATTATAGTAAGTGTACAAATATTTTTGCTGTTTAAATACAATTCTTTACCTTATTTCTAACATTGTTTTAAATAAGTTTTAAAATCACATACGAGAAACTGAATGAATTTAGGTTATTTTTTACTTGCATAGTTCAGTTTCAAACGTTTTATTTTCAAGTGTCCTTGGCAGGTACTTTACACTCTTAAAATGACGGTCACAAAACTGAGTTCAAAGTACTCAAACTGGCTCAGATCTAAATGTGTACTCAAATTTGAAAACATGAATATACTCATTTCTGAAAATGTGCATACTCACTAATGAAATATCATGAGCTCATTTTTGAGTTCAAGCTCAAGATGTTTCATTTTTGAGTATGTCCATTTTTAGAAATGAGTATATTCATGTTTTCAAATATGAGTACATTTGGATCGGAGCCAGTTTGAGTACTTTTTACTAGGGATGTTACGTATTAGTTAAAGTGTGGAACCGGTTCCACAGTTCCAGTTCCAAGGTGGGATTAGGTTCCCTTAACAGTTCCAGTTCCAAACGGTTCCAACTTTAAAACCGTTCATATAAAAAACGCAAGGGTCCCAAAGACAAAAAGGAGCAATAAAGTCAAAAAATTCAAAAATTGACCAGTGGTCAAATGGGGTTGAGGAAAGGTCAGGGACGCCTAAAACAACCACGAGACAAAAAGAAAAGGTCAGAAACGTTACATATAGCGAGAAAAAATGGATTGACCACTGGTCAAGAGATCTTGACCAGTGGTCAACACCAATATGTTACCCGTCTCAAGGCGTTTGGTTTGATACCCCACATGACCTACTTCAGTGCCAAAGTAAAGAAGTTGCAAAAAGTTGACTGGACTGACCAATGGTCAACCATAACCAAAGACACATGTTATAACGATAGGGATTACAAAATATCAATTAGCAACTCCTAAATTTATTTTATAATGAATTTTAGTCATCTTGGACAGTGGTCAAATGAGATTGACCAAAGGCCAGGACCCCCAAAACAATCAAGAGACAAAAAGAGAAAGTCAGAAAAGTTACATATAGTGAGAAAAAGTGGAATGACCACTGGTCAAGAGATATTGACCAGTGGTCAACACCAAAATGTTACCCGCCTCAAGGCGTTTTGTTTGAGCCCCCATATGACCTACTTCAGTGCCAAAGCACAGAAGTTGCAAAATGAGGATCGGACTGACCAATGGTCAGTCGGAACCAAAGACACACGTTATATCAATAAGGATTACAAAAGATAAATTGGCAACTCCAACATTTAGTTTAAAGTGAATTTTAGTCATCTTGACCAGTGGTCAAGCTACAGGAAACTTAAAATGAATTTCCAGATTTAATTCTCATTCTCACAGACAGACAGTTATACCCTTCCCAACGAAGCCCAAACAGAAACAAACGCTTATACGTTCCAGTTCCAGGTTTATTAGTATTATTATCTTACCAGTTCCAAAGAGTTCCCAAGTTCTAAACCTAGTTATAAGTTCCAAAATAGCTCCAAAGTTCTTACCAGTTATAAGTTCCAAAAGAAGTTCTAATCAAGTTCCGGTTCCATTCCAGTTACGCGAATTCCTCCCAGCATAACTAATCCACTCGAAACAAGTTCCACGAGAACGTATTAGTTTCCGTAAAGAGTTCTGTCACTGGAACTTATTTCTCTCAGAACCGTTAGCGATCGCTAACAGTTCCAGGCCGACCCGGCCCATTCCGACAGCAAATCCATAGGAATTTCGGGCGGCAGTAATGAAAGCTCATAATCCGTGGAACTCAGGGTGTTCACGAAGCCGGCCCCGTTCCAACGGAAAATCCATAACAATTTCGGGCGGCAGGGATAAAAGCTATCAACTGCTTTGGAGCTTTCTGGTTGGTCCAGGCGGCTGTCAGTCATTCGTTTTTTCTTCAGCTGCTTCTCGCCCATATTCTCGCCGAAGGCCGAAGGAGGCAGATGTCTTTCTTTTTTATTTACTTTCCCTCGTTGCGTTTTTTCAGTGAGATAAGAGCATATTTGTTTTGAAAAGGGATTGATTAATTATAGATTCAGTTTTGGGCAGATGTGCTCTATGGTGCGAATAGATTGTTGCGTTTTTGCCTCGCTGCGTTTTTTTGCTATAGAATATATCTGCGGTAGCGGTTTGCGGGCATTGCTTATCTCTTCGTTTGGAAATCGCCTCTTTATTTGAGGCGTTCTCGTTCAATGTTGGATAGGATTGCAGAGAAATTTGGATTTGTTATTGATTTTTATCGGTTCCAGGGTGGAACCGTTAAGCGGTTCTTCGTGGAACCGGTTCTGACGGTTCCATGCTGGGATTAGGTTCCATGGAACTGTTCCAGTGGAACCGTAACATCCCTACTTTTTACTCCGTTTTGAGACTCGTTTTAAGAGTGTAACATCGAGCTAACTCCAATAGCTTTGCATTCGAGTTTTTCGGTTACTGCTGCAAGCGGCTCAATTACATTTTACAACCCCCATACCTCAGACAAATCTTTTCAAACACCAGGAACAATAGCTCAGCTTAAAATCTTAAGTTCCAACTGAAACAACATGCCACCAAAGAGATCGTGCCAAAAGAGCGAACCCAGCAAGACCAAGGAAGAAGAAAACTGCCCGAAATCCCTCCTTCTGCTGCCCGGGCAAATCTGTTTAATTCTCTCCGGGAACAAGAGACCGTCTGCATTCCGACCCCGGACACGTGGGGCAAAAATATAAAGCTGGAGTTGAGAATCGTCCAGAGAACAAAAGAAAAGAAGAGCTCCGTTCTCATCGGTATGGATGTGTGTGTATGGATCTGAGAGTCAACAAAAGGCCGCGGCGGCGTTAGAACAGGACGGTGGTATTAGGGGGAATGGGCAATAATAGACCCTGGCTCTGTTTGCCTTTTATTTCCCACTGGCCGGTAAAGATTTCATTTGTTCTTGTACAGGGGAGGGCAAATACGGAAAATAAATGCAGAGTCTGTCTGTGTTGAGTGAAAAAAACGTTCTTGGTATGTTTGCATTAATAATTTTGTGGCATTGATTTCGTACAGCAAGTGTCAATAGCTAATTCAATGCGTGAGGTTTTTTGAATCTTAAAATCCCAAACTGAAGGATTATTATTTTATTTAACTAGATCTACCTTTGGTTTTCTTTTTGTGAATGGCTAATACAAGCTACTAAATTTAATTTATTTTTTGATAGGTTTTCTTTACCCTGTAAAATCTAAGTTGTGACTGACACTACCTTTTCCTGTAGTGTGAGTCACAATTTGAATTTCGCCAAAAACAGATAATCTTTCCTAACATAAATGAAATTTAATAGCTTGAATAAACTACCCATCGAAAAAGGAAAACCAAAGGTAGATAATTTATAATCAAATAATAACTCTTCAGTTATGATTTAAGATTCAAATTAAGCTTATTTGTAGTGTGCCATGCATGGAATTATCCTAATATCTGTTCAATTTAACCTAGGTAGAATGGACGTTGAAATTCCGTAGTATTAATTATTCACTACATATAATTCTTAGTGAACCATTTTTAATTGAACACATTGGAAAAATTACATTAACTTTATATAATTTTCCTCCCGTATGTCACTTGTTTCACAAACGTCTTCTATTTTGTATTACAGTTGCAATATCTAGCAAAAATTAAGCACAAGGTCAAAAGAATAGTAGCAAAATTAGTCTTCATCCATTAAATCCATCGTTTAGATATTTAAAATAATATATATCATGAAGGACTTCAAATATATTTCCAAAATTTTCCAACAATAACACATAAAACGACAACAATAAAAACAAAAAACAATAACAATGATAAAAATGAGGGCTGTCTATACTGTCTCTAGACAGAAAATCCTTTTTCTTTTAATTTTTTTGCTCTAGATTTGAATGAATCATACGTGGTTCGTTTGTGTTCACCAACACTTTTACAGCTATCAATTCTTCAATGCTTCAGTTTTCTTTTAAGGTTTTTCTTCTTAATCCGCTGTAAGGATAGAGAACTGTTAAAGAAGAAGCAATTTGATCTTGAAGATAACACATTGTCTCTTCCAGATATCCCAATTGTTTTATTATAGAAACATTATTCAATAGAAATATACTATAAGGTTCAAATGAAGAAATATGCAGTGTCATTTTATGTTCTTTCTCAATGATTCTAAACAAAAGATGCAAGATGAATAGTAAATTAAAGTTACTCCATTGTTGAGTTGGACTTTAATTAATTTTCAAGTGATTATACGGTCGTGATAACCATTCAATTAATTTATTAAAGTGATAAATAGTGGAACTCACCTGCATCGATATACAGGGTGATTCAGAAATAATCATCAATAATTTGGGGGGAGGTAGAGGGGCCCTGGACAAGCATATTTCGAATAGGGATGGTGGGGCGCAGCCTTACCGTTAATGAGCTAGGGCCTAATGTAGTGAGAGCGCGTTTCAAAAGGCCGTTTTTAGAAGGTCCGTGTGACGATACAAAACATAATAAAATGAAAAAATCTATTGCATGAGGTAAGGAAGTATCCCTACTACTTACACCACTAATTCGATAGAATTTGAACCACTTTCTAAACCGTGGAGGGAGTTTCAAAAGTGCAATATTAATCTTTTAGTCAAAGAATGGAGTTCCCTTAATGGTTTCTAGAAAAATGATGATCGGGGAAGGAATTTTCAATGATCGTAACATAGATCATGGAAACTGTTTGTCATTGAAAATTCCTTCCCCGATCATCATTTTTCTAAATACCATTAAGGGAACTCCATTGTTTGACTAAGAGATTAATATTGCACGTTTTAAAACTCATCCCACGGTTTAGCAAGTGGTCCAATTTCTATCACATTGAGGATTTAAGTAGTAAGGATACTCCTGTACCTCATGCAATAATGTTTTTCATTTTAGTATGTTTTGTTTCGTCACACGGGCCTTCTAAAAACGGCTTTTTGAAACGCGCTCGCCCTACATTAGGTCCTCCCTCTTTAACGGTAAGGCTGCGCCCCACCATCCCTATTCGAAATATACTTGTCTAGGGCCCCTCTACCTCCCCCCCAATTATTGATGATTATTTCTGAATCACCCTGTATTGAAAACTGTTTTATAGAAGATATAAGAATCAAAAAGTAGTGGTTCCATTACACTCATAAGATAGTACGGATCTAATACCCGCTAGCTATGAAGGTAAACCCCATCTCATAAACCAATCATACTTATCTCTTTTGATATTTATTTAGAAGGAATTGTCCAAAGAGAAAAGTGAAATTTATCATTTCACTCTATACATATTCATTTGTAAAAACTAGTGATTTACAGGACTAAATCACTCAGGATATGTATCACACAAACACAACAATATGAGAGAAACACAATGTGAATTATCTTTTTTTTTAAATCCCCCTATTCACTGAAGTTTCTCTCCGTTTGATACATACACCTTCACGTTTAAAGATCACGCTTTTTAAACCTACAGCCTTATCTATGTATTGTCGTTGAATCCAACACTGTTAAATCAGCGTGTCGATCGAAACAAAAGCCGATCCGAACTCAAAAGAGAGTGAAAAGGGCCGAATGTGTTCGCTAATGCCTTCGATCCGATTCGCTTCCAAAGAAAAAAGATCCCGAGACTCGTGCCGGATTAAGCGATTCTGGAACTCCTTTTGTCTCGGATCCGACTCTGTGAATGGGAATCCGGAAGACAAAGCTTAAATCGAGTATAATCGTCGAGAATGGGCTTGTTAAGCGTTGGCCGGATTTAAATAGATCTCGGGCTTGCTTCCTAGAATTATCAAGGTATGAAAGTGATCTTTAGGGGAAGTATGAACGACTTCGTGAAGCGCAACCGGGAGGTTCAAAAAATAAATATAGAAAGATAACTTTCTCAGTTGGTTTTTATACACTAGCGGAAATAAAAATCCCAACACCAAGAAGGAAAGGAGATATCAAAGTGAAATTTATGTCGATGATTGCACATAGTATCAATGTGAATTGATTAAAAAATCAGACTTTCTGGATGTTAGGAGGCCGAGAAAACTAGGGAGGAGTGTTGTCTCCATAGGTGTCCATTACCGCTGTCACACGTCATGGTATTGAGTGACAGGGGCTCTAAATGACTTTTGAGGTATTGGAGGACCATGTTGCCACCTCAGGTAGTCCATATTCGTATGGTGCACCAGCGGACTAGGGATGTTACGTATTAGTTAAAGTGTGGAACCGGTTCCACAGTTCCAGTTCCAAGGTGGGATTAGGTTCCCTTAACAGTTCCAGTTCCAAACGGTTCCAACTTTAAAACCGTTCATATAAAAAACGCAAGGGTCCCAAAGACAAAAAGGAGCAATAAAGTCAAAAAATTCAAAAATTGACCAGTGGTCAAATGGGGTTGAGGAAAGGTCAGGGACGCCTAAAACAACCACGAGACAAAAAGAAAAGGTCAGAAACGTTACATATAGCGAGAAAAAATGGATTGACCACTGGTCAAGAGATCTTGACCAGTGGTCAACACCAATATGTTACCCGTCTCAAGGCGTTTGGTTTGATACCCCACATGACCTACTTCAGTGCCAAAGTAAAGAAGTTGCAAAAAGTTGACTGGACTGACCAATGGTCAACCATAACCAAAGACACATGTTATAACGATAGGGATTACAAAATATCAATTAGCAACTCCTAAATTTATTTTATAATGAATTTTAGTCATCTTGGACAGTGGTCAAATGAGATTGACCAAAGGCCAGGACCCCCAAAACAATCAAGAGACAAAAAGAGAAAGTCAGAAAAGTTACATATAGTGAGAAAAAGTGGAATGACCACTGGTCAAGAGATATTGACCAGTGGTCAACACCAAAATGTTACCCGCCTCAAGGCGTTTTGTTTGAGCCCCCATATGACCTACTTCAGTGCCAAAGCACAGAAGTTGCAAAATGAGGATCGGACTGACCAATGGTCAGTCGGAACCAAAGACACACGTTATATCAATAAGGATTACAAAAGATAAATTGGCAACTCCAACATTTAGTTTAAAGTGAATTTTAGTCATCTTGACCAGTGGTCAAGCTACAGGAAACTTAAAATGAATTTCCAGATTTAATTCTCATTCTCACAGACAGACAGTTATACCCTTCCCAACGAAGCCCAAACAGAAACAAACGCTTATACGTTCCAGTTCCAGGTTTATTAGTATTATTATCTTACCAGTTCCAAAGAGTTCCCAAGTTCTAAACCTAGTTATAAGTTCCAAAATAGCTCCAAAGTTCTTACCAGTTATAAGTTCCAAAAGAAGTTCTAATCAAGTTCCGGTTCCATTCCAGTTACGCGAATTCCTCCCAGCATAACTAATCCACTCGAAACAAGTTCCACGAGAACGTATTAGTTTCCGTAAAGAGTTCTGTCACTGGAACTTATTTCTCTCAGAACCGTTAGCGATCGCTAACAGTTCCAGGCCGACCCGGCCCATTCCGACAGCAAATCCATAGGAATTTCGGGCGGCAGTAATGAAAGCTCATAATCCGTGGAACTCAGGGTGTTCACGAAGCCGGCCCCGTTCCAACGGAAAATCCATAACAATTTCGGGCGGCAGGGATAAAAGCTATCAACTGCTTTGGAGCTTTCTGGTTGGTCCAGGCGGCTGTCAGTCATTCGTTTTTTCTTCAGCTGCTTCTCGCCCATATTCTCGCCGAAGGCCGAAGGAGGCAGATGTCTTTCTTTTTTATTTACTTTCCCTCGTTGCGTTTTTTCAGTGAGATAAGAGCATATTTGTTTTGAAAAGGGATTGATTAATTATAGATTCAGTTTTGGGCAGATGTGCTCTATGGTGCGAATAGATTGTTGCGTTTTTGCCTCGCTGCGTTTTTTTGCTATAGAATATATCTGCGGTAGCGGTTTGCGGGCATTGCTTATCTCTTCGTTTGGAAATCGCCTCTTTATTTGAGGCGTTCTCGTTCAATGTTGGATAGGATTGCAGAGAAATTTGGATTTGTTATTGATTTTTATCGGTTCCAGGGTGGAACCGTTAAGCGGTTCTTCGTGGAACCGGTTCTGACGGTTCCATGCTGGGATTAGGTTCCATGGAACTGTTCCAGTGGAACCGTAACATCCCTACAGCGGACGTTGCATACCGGGGTAGGTGATTTCTCCTCATTGACCGGACTTGTTTTGTGGGTGTTGGTTCTAGAGAACAGGAAAGAAGGGGTAAAAATGCAACCTAGGGGGTTAAGAAGAAAGCTTGGACATTGCATACAACATGTGGTTGTGCATGTTTCTCTTGAATTTTTTCCCCAGGACAGGTCTGAAGGTAAGGACGGTCTACCGGCTGCAAAACCTCAATGACGCAGCTCTGGTTGGAAAAACTACTGGTGAATCATACCCAGGAGTTGCAGAAATGGAATCCAATGCATCCCCACTCAGTCACCCTGCATCACCACTTTGTGGAACGATTAGAAAATCATCAGCTGAACACGCTCTCTCCATTGTCTATTCAAACTCATACCCAACCGTCGTGGTGCTCCAAACCGAAGCAGGATTCTCTCATAAACACAATGTCATGAAATTGGGATTTTCATTTCCTTATTTCGTGTAATATTGGAAACAGGAAGGCCCATTTTCAGCCCCTTGTATACAGGGTGATTCAGAAATAATCATCAATATTTTGGGGCGAGGTATAGGGGCCCTAGACAAGCATATTTCGAATAGGGATGGTGGGGCGCAGCCTTACCGTTAAAGAGCTAGGACCTAATGTAGTGCGAGCGGGTTTCAAAAGGCCGTTTTTAGAAGGGCCGTGTGACGAAACAAAACATAATAAAATGAAAAAATCTATTGCATGAGGTAAGGAAGTATCCCTACTATTTACACCATGAATTCGATAGAATTTGAACCACTTTCTACACTGTGGAGTGAGCTTCAAAAGTGCAATATTAATCTTTTAGTCAAAGAATGGAGTTCCCTTAATGGTATTTAGAAAAATGATGATCGGGGAAGGAATTTTCAATGATCGTAACATTGATCATTGAAACTGTTTGATCATTGAAAATTCCTTCCCCGATCATCATTTTTCTAAATACCATTAAGGGAACTCCATTGTTTAACTAAGAGATTAATATTGCACGTTTTAAAACTCACTTCACGGTTTAGCAAGTTGTCCAATTTCTATCGCATTGAGGATTTAAGTAGTACGTATACTCCTGTACCTCATGCAATAATGTTTTTCATTTTATTATGTTTTGTTTCGTCACACGGGCCTTCTAAAAATGGCCTTTTGAAACGCGCTCGCACTACATTAGGTCTCAGCTCTTTAACGGTAAGGCGTCGCCCCACCATCCCTATTCGAAATATGATTGTCTAGGGCCCCTCTACCTCCCCCTTAATTATTGATGATTATTTCTGAATCACCCTGTATAGGCAAAGATGTAAGAAGCTATGCGGACAAAACGGACAATCCGCAGTACTGCAAACGACATCCATCCTACTGCCACTTGTCCTCAGTATGATCTACCGGTACTTTGGCCAAACAGAACTGCTTCATTGAGGTTTTTTAGCCGGTTGTCCATCCTTACCTTCAGACCTGTCTTGGGGACAAATTTCAAGAGAAAAATACACAAACACATGTTTCATGCAATGTCCAAGCTTTCTTCTTAACCCCCTATGTTGCATTTTTACCTTGGCCTATCCGTTCGTAAGAACCAACGCTCACAAAACATGTCCGGAGAAAGAGGAGAAATCACCTAGCCCGGTATGCAACGTCCGCTGGTGCACCATACGAATATGGACTACCTGAGGAGGCAACATGGTCTTCCAATCCCTCAAAAGTCATTTAGAGCCCCTGTCACTCAATACCATGACGTGTGACGGCGGTAATGGACACCTATGGAGACAACACTCCTCCCTGTTTTTCTCGGCTCCCTAATATCCAGGAAGGTGATTTTTTAAGCCATTCACATTGATACTATGTGCAATGATAGAAATAAATTTGACTTTGATATCTCCTTTCCTTCTTGTGTTGGGATTTTTATTTCCGCTAGTGTAGAACACACCCATAGGGTTGCAAATTGCGCATTTTACCGCTGAGCGTGGTCACAGCATAAGTACATAGTGAGGAGAATAAGTATCGACATTACCTTTTCAATTGTAGTTTGAGGTCATTAATGCGAAAGAAGAACCATAGATAAACGGATGTATTGTTAAATGAAGCAGTTGTGTTGACACACAAAAAAAATTACAACAGATTTACAATATGTTTGTCCCTCCAATAAAGAAAATTAAGAAAAAAGTATAAATATTAGGATTACATAAGAGTATCATGGTAATATTCAATTTATATCTAATACTTCTAGAACAGATAATTCATACACTGAATACAAAACTTTTATTAATTTTAATGAAAAAAAAGTAAACATTATAGTATAATGAGCATTTTTAAAGTAAAAAAAGAAAGCTACGGTAAAACTAAGAAATACACGGTATCATTCCCAATTTTATTTTAAAACCATATACCATAAAACCATATTAATAAGGAAATACAATTAATACACCTACACTATTCTACTAGAAGAAACTGAGTTAAATTTTGCTACAGCATTTAATATCTCAAATACTTCCCACAGAGTTCAATAAATTTGCTTGAATGCTTTAGTATCATTTATTAGAGCTTTTATTTAGAGCTATGAAAATATCAGAATTCGATGGCCGGACGTGAACAAAAGAATAAATATTTTAAAGAAAGAAAAACATTATCTTTTAAATATAACACAGATAGAAAAACATATAGGACAATAAGAAAGTTGCATGCGTCAGATTTTCAAAAACAAACAAGTGTTCCGTATGGTTTTTTGTATGGTAAAATGAAATATCTAGTCAATTTTTCAAAAAAATGTACAGGTAATTAAATATTTTAATTTAAAAGTCGAGAAAAAAACACGTGACTGAAAACGTTTATTGTTTAAACTGTAGGATGACGACAACAATAATAGCATCAACTCCATTGCTTTTCAACAATGCCTATTGTAAGATCACGTCACATCCAAACTCTTGGCGTTTTCGTGCGCTTTTAAAAAGGGGATTTTTGTTATTTTTTTTGGCAATCAAAAAATTTCTCGATCGGCCTCAAATTTTGGGTAGTTGCTTATTTTTGCAAGAAGAATCGATTAAAAAATAATAAAAAATCATGCAACTTCCTCATTCACTCGTTGGAAATGGTTTACAGAACAACTTTAATTTTCTCTCATTTTTTTAATAAAACATCGTAGACATCGTTTGTATGCCGGAAGTTAATTTAATTCATCTTCCTTTAAGTAGATGCTACCGTTAAAAAGAGTGTAGTACGAAGATGCAGAAGAGGCTTAACACACTTCAAATGATTTTATCATTAAAATAATGATAGACATGTTTATATGTATATGTGATACACTACTTTAATTGTAAGAAATCCTTTTCCATGTCCTTTCTTAAATTTACAATTTCATCGGGACCACGCCATTGTAAATGAACTAAAGTGGAAATGGTTTAAAAAAAACAATCTCATTAATTTTGAAAATTCTAATCTGATTGTTAACAATGATTTTTGCTTGTTCAAATCGAGGCTACGTTACAACCGCATTACTGTATTTGATATACAGGTTTTTTTATTTACTCAAATTTCAAAATATTTTAAGAACTTTTAAAATAATAAATTTTAATTTGTTACAGAGAAAACATTATTTCGTTATTTAACTTTTTAAATTTATATTATTTTGATCAGTATATTTTTAAAACGTTAATTAAAGTTTAAATATTTTTTGATCTGCAGAATTTTGTACAACGCGTTACTTATATAACTGAACAGATGGACTTTTACATAAGTTATGAGTATTATAAGGATGATTCATTCAAAGAAACATGTAAAATACTACAGAATGCCATTACTTGGCAATTAAAATTTTGCAACGTTATTTGAACTCAAAATTATTTCAACTTACGTATTAAAGCCTTAAAATATTACAACAACAACAACAACAACAAACAACTTTATTTTTATTACAATTTAAACAAAGAATAAAATAATACAAAAAGAACACAAAAAAGGGGAAGACATTTTCTTTTGAGTCACCAAGGAGGTGAGATAACCTCATACAGGTGAAATAATACAATTTATATAAAATGAAAAACATAAAAAAACACAAAAAACACAATATTATCAAAAAAGTACCATAGAAAATTAAATACAAGAACAACAAAAAAAATACACATGAATAGATAAAAAAGATACTGAAAAATATGGCAAGTGAAAATGCTGTTGGGTGAGCTTCAGGGATAAAGTGCTAGAGAATATAATCAAAAATGATCCTCGATATTATCTATGGAGTAAATAAACAATTTTAATAATTTTTTAAATTTTAATGGAGATATTTCTGTTTTAATATGAATAGGTAGGCTATTGTAAAATTTTGGGGATAAGTAAGCATAATTTTTGTGAAATATTTCTTTCCGTGTTTTGGGTATTAGGTAATTATTTTTTGAACGCAAGTTATAAGTTATGTTTCTTATTTCATTACTATTACGATGCGTATTAAAATAAACAACTGTTTGATAAAAAAATAAATGACGAATAGGAAGAACGTTTAAATTTTTATAAATATTTAAGTTAGGGATTTGATTATTGCCTAGAAATTTGACTATTTTATTTTGAATTTTTACAATCGGATTTATATTTCCTAGATAGTCCCCACCCCATATTATTAAACCGTAACTAATTATTGAATTAACCCATGAATGGTAGAGCTGCATTGAAAAACTTTTATTTATAATTTTTTTTAGATAATAAAATTTATAAAGAATAAAGCGTAATTTATTAGAAATATGATTTACATGAGATTTCCATTTCAAATTTTCATCAACGTGTAGACCAAGATATTTGATATTTGAAACTTGTTTAAGAGAGGGACAATTACAATCAACTATTTTTCATTCTTTTTTATGAAAGTATAATTCTAAAATATTTGACGGGCCATAAATACTAAAATTGATGAATTTTGTCTTATTTATATTTATTGATAATTTATTTGCCATGAACCATTTTCTTATAATAGAGAGATCATTATTAACTATATTTTCTAAATTTTTATTTTTTGGATATGCGAATAAAATTACAGTGTCGTCAGCGTATGTTATAATTTTTCCATTTAACTTTAACTTACAAAAGTCATTAATATAAATGTTACAGTTAAAGTCCGGAAATCAGTTAATTTACAGATAACCTAGGTAATTTGCAGATTAACGAGGGTGATCCGTTAAAGAGCGAATTTTTTTTCAATTTCTAAGATTACCTAGGTAATCTTGAAATTACCTAGGTATTCTGCACCCTACCGACTAGACACTCGTTAATCTGCATACTACCTGTAATCAGTTATTTTACATATTAACGAGGGTGATCCGTTAAAGTACAAAATTTCATTTTATTTTATAAAAAGTTTAAGGAGGTTGTGGGGGGCTGCCGCCCCCCCAAACCCCCCTGCCCTAACTATAACCAAACTCGTGTTGGGGGTCGTAAACAACAATGACGAATCAAATAAGGGGGATCGGTACTTTTTTCATATTACACAAAACACGCAAATCCCACAAAAATAGTAATGAAATAGCAATTTTAAAACTAGAATATAAAAACAATAATAATAGAATATTAAAGTACCAACTGAGATTTGTATCAATTGTGGTTTTCGATCTCGATTTGACAGCGTATTTCAATGAGCACTTAAACTAGCAAATCTTAATGAAAGCGCGGTGTAATCGGCTGGCAGCCTGCCCTGAACTATTGCTAGGATTCGCGATCGATTACATATGTTAAACCCTTGCCCAGGTTGTAGCGATTGTTGAATTAACGTTTGTTGAAAAGATATTTCAACAGCTGGGACATTTGCTTTCGTTAAAAGAAATCTCTGTCACTCTGAAGTCGGAGCTTCAACACAATTGTTTCAAAATACCCGTTTTAGTAGTAATATACTGTACTTAATCATGTAAATTTACAGTACTTACTTGCTTGTATTATTTTGTTTTAACATTCAACATGACAACTACCAGTGCTACGCACTAAGTTTGAAATCAAAACACCAAATATGATAACAAACTACGTATTGGAACCCAACTGCGCAGGGGTAAGCGCATGGCGCAGTAAGCACCTCAACATTTTAACAGAAAGTATTGAACGAAACAAACTATTTTGAACTTTAACTATCAAGAGGCCGTGATAGTGTAGATTCCCTAGGTAAAATGCGAAAAACTCAAAAATCCGCACATTAACGACAGAAATCAGTTAATCTTAAGTTTACCTAGGTATTCTCCAGAATAACTAATTATCAACTTTAGCGGTAACATAAATAATAAATAACAATGGTCCAAGGATTGATCCCTGTGGTACTCCAGATTTTATGTTCAGAAGCTCACTTTCAAAATGGTCTAAACTTACGAATTGTTTTCGATCTTTTAGGTACGAGCTATACCAGTCAAGTGTTGTTCCACGAATACCGATTGAATGCAATTTATCAATTAATATATTATGGTTTACGCTATCAAAAGCTTTTGAAATATCCAAAAATATTGCCACTGTTTGTTTACTTTTATCGATGCTGTTATATTTAAATTTAGTAAATTCCAATAAAGCATCTACAGTGCTAAGACCCGGTAAAAAACCATACTGATTTTCAGCAATTATTTTAAACGTTTTCAAATAATCAAGAAGCCTAGTATGGACAATTTTTTCTAGGACTTTAGAGAAAATTGGAAGTAGAGAAATAGGTCGGTAGTTAGTGAAGTCATTAGTATTACCTAATTTATGAATTGGTATAACAAGAGCTGTTTTTAAAGAAGTAGGAAAACATCCACTTAAGAGGGAGAGGTTTACAATTTTAGTAATAATGTGAATATGGTTATTAGCTACTATTTTTAGGATTTTAGAACTCAAACAAATATTAAAAATTATTTAAACATATTTCAAACATAAAATTCCACAAAGCATGATGTGCATACCACCTTTTTATAAGTAACTTCACAGCCGGAACACAAACTTTACACAATGTTTTAAATATAGGTTGAGTATAAATTAAAGAACTAGTTCGAACCTGTTTATCTTTCAATAACTATGAAACGCTAGATAACAAGCGTATCAAAGAATTATTTTACGCTACAGAATATTTTAAACATAAAAGAAGGCTTCGTTATAAGACACAAATTCCACACACAGCAGTACAAATTCTTCAAACAATATTTAATAATTATCAGGGTTTGTCACAAAAGCTGACAAACCCCATTTTAGTAGAAATATTTCCTTTTATCAGTCATTTTCGCAACGCAAATATGGTGTTCAAAACTTCCTTTAATTAATGTTTCGCAGTTTTTAATATTTTCTCATCTCAGGTATCCCGCAGGGGAGATATATGACTTAAGAAAATGTTTTCCTTTCAGAGAACATTGAAACGTTTCTAACGGAAGGGAGATTTAAATTAATGGATTCTCATTCAAAACTGTGTGCTGGAGCTCCGATACCTGATGATTAAGATTTAAAAGCTCTTAGATATATATTTTGAGATCTCGAAGCTCTCAAATACGCAACGATACATTTTAAAATACGGTGACGATAGAGGAATAAATTCTTGAGGTAATGTGATGCGTCACATAAATTTGAATTTTAAAATGGTAGATCATTAATTTAAGATTATTCCCTTCCTGATAGATGCCGCTTAAATTCGTCATACGACAAGCATTTAGAATTATGAATGTGTGAGATTTACTGAATGGATTTAAGCTATCTACCTAGACAACTTGAGCTAAAAATGTTTAATCATTATGAAAAAAAAATATTTTAACTAAATTTTAATTTTTTTTCCATTATTTCCCTTTTTTTATTTTTAAAATGAAAGATGGAAAAGCATATTTTATTTCTTTTATTTTTGCATAACACTAAGACGGTAAATTATATGGTAGTTAAACTCTTTAAAAACATTAGTTAATAAATACAAGTGCAAATTTAAACGCCGAAATTCATTTTTATTTTGAAGCATTTATAACTATTTTATATCTACTTTTACCCCGAAATAAAGCTTTTTTTATAAATCAAAACTACATCTCAATACAAATAGGAAGGAAACTAGTTTTTACACAAATTGCAACACCTAATGAAAAACTCTTTATGTGCACCAAATAAAGAACTTTTCTTTTACCCACTAAAAAGAATTACTCCCTTAGACCACCGTTTTATGTGCCGACCACCAGACATTTCAGCACAAAGCACAGCACTTCATTCCCAAAGACACAGAAGCACTAAAGCATCTTATATTGGATTTTTCCAGCCCAGAATCCCTCCGAAAAAAAAAGCGCCAAATCCCGGACCTAAACACACAAAACAAGATCCCCTGACCCTCGGGCAAGGGGGTGTAAGGGGATCGCTGCCGGATTAGTGAGTGTCCGGCAGAGTCAGGGGTCGGAGGGGGAGGAGGGGGGATTACTGGCCAAGTGTTCTTTTATTCCATTGCGGTCTTGGCGTGACCAGCCTCTAGGAGTAATCCAGGGACAGAAGCACTGATATTGGTTTAATAGGAAACGTGAGGGCTTCGGCCAGTCGTTTGAGGTAAGGGCAGATCAGATAGTGAAGTTAAATGAAGAGAGGGATTGGGTATTGGTTAAGGTGGTTTTACATTGGTATTGTTATTGACAACTGAGTTGTTTTCGGAGATTGTTAGAAAAGCCGTAAATCAATTCCTGGTTAAATTAATGTATTTTTCTAGTACTAAGGAATCTATGGATAATTTTAATCACATTTTTGCTAAATTTATGCCACCCTTTTTAGTGCGTTGTAATTATTGGAAAATATTGTATTTCGAGGTGTTAAATCACTAAAAGAATTCATACCTGAAAATACCTGTTAATACCCACAGGCCCGCGTGTTGCCTTGCTTTTAAAATAGAATCTGTACAGGGTATGATGTTTTTAGAAGTACCCTGTAACGTAGTGAATAAGAAGACTATTTAAATTCTGCGGCGAAGTGAAGAGTTGTTACTACGTTACAACCCCTTCATGCCGAAAACCAGAGGCGATTTTAAGGGTTGAACTTTTTATGATAAAAACGGTGAAAGTTATTCATTTAGAGAACAAGGGCATATTAAAAATGAGGTGTTTGCTATCAAAACCAGCTCATTCCATTTTTGGAAATTTTACAGGAGAGACAAAAAACTTCTCACGTCCAAAGTTCTAAAGCTAAATTTCTTTTTAAAAGTTTTAATTGTAGGTATAACCGCCTAGAATTTGATTAGTTTTTCATTTTAATTCCAGGTGCATTACCTTGGGCGTAATTACACTAGTTAGGTTGGAATGAGCTGATTTTGATGCAAAAACACGATATTTCATGCCTTTTTTTTCAGTTTTTTTGTTCAGTTAAGTTGTGGGAAATTGGTTTTTTCCAGTTGACCAGTTAATATTTGTGTCTTTACGAGTTTTAAATAAATGTCATCCACTTAACTTTTTCAAATTATCTGAAATTTCCCAGTTGAGATCACAGTTTTCATCTTTTCATCTAATTTTGGGTTGGAATGAGCTGGATTTGAGCTATATCCCTTCGTCAGGTTATGAAGGACCCTCTAAACTTTCAAAATATGCAAAAAAGTGGATTTCAGAAAAATATGGAATGAGCTGGTTTTGATAGCAAACTTCTTGATAGCTTCAAATTAAATATTGGCTCGACATTTCCCAAAAACGGAAGATTTGTCCAAGCTGAGAATGAAAAGTATTATTGAGAATTTCCAGGAAATAACACACAAATACTAAAATACCTTACCTAATATTGCTTGCACGATTAGACAGAATAAATTGAAATTGCCTTAACCGTTTTATATACTTTTTGGTGGACTTTAAACTGGTGACCTCTATGAGAAGATTCAATAGGTACCTTTTTTAACAATTCAAACTTTGAAGAAAGGGAAAATATTTTCGCAGGGTTTCCAAGAAAATAGTCGTATTGCATATTGCTTCCTTTTATAAATGGTGTATTTTCTAGGTATATTTGAAATGAACCTACATAAAGTATGCGACAGGAATTTAAATCTTTTGCATTGCTCTTCCTGCTGTTCTGCCTTAGTTTAAATGAAAAATTAATTTATATTTAAAAAATTTGTTGTCATAAAACTAAACTCAAACTATTGCAACTTTAATATATTCGAGTTTCGCACAATATTTTTATAGCAAAAGCACGTCTCACTTAAATAATCAATTTACCAAATTGGGGTATGTTTAAAAGTGTTCTTTTAGTTTATTTTTATTTATTTACAGAGTATACGTTCTTTAAAACGTGTTGCAATATTTAATACGTTCTCTATATTAACTTTTTAAAAGGGGAGTTAATTCTTCTTTCGTTAATCAAATATTTCTGTTTAAGTTTCGGGCACAAATTCAAAACATCATTAAAATTTGGTTAGGGATACATGTGGCCATCGAATGAAACCATTGCAAAAATTCACTTTTAAACCTCCCTTAATTAAGGTTGTAGGTAATTATCGAAAGGAAGAGAAAACAAAATACTTCGGTACTTGATTAGATACAAAATTTGCATACGTGTCCATAAAGTTAGAGCTGATTTAGTAAAGGAGAGGCAAGCACGAATAAAAATTAATGCTCGCTTAATAGGCTTAAAGTCGAAAGTTATGGGAAATTCTATGATCAACTAGTTTATTTACATCAATAGAGAAATATTTAATTAAGCAACCAGCACTAACTGTATAATGAATGCTCTCTTCCATGTTAAATTTTCTCTGTTGCGTAATTACTGAATAATGAAAATAAAATTAATTTTAAAGGATGCATAGTATATGAAAAATTCTAGACACTTAAGAAATTCAGTTTATTTTACTAAAGATACTCTAAAGAACTTTTTTATTGATAAATTAGCTCTTAAATTCATTATGCATTACTTTTATGGGTAATTTTTGAAAATGAAAAAGGTCCTACACAAGATTTCTCAAGCTTAGTTTAGCTCAGAGGTTCTCAAACTGTGTGCCGCGGCACCCTGGGGTGCCGCGAGGGTATGCCAAGGATGCCGCGGCGACAATAACAAAGAAAAGTTGCAAAAAATTACGAAATTTTAAATATGGAACAAATCTTAACTGTTTATGGGGGTGAAAACAGTGAATATTATCCAACTTTTTCAATCTTTTTTTCCTTTTATTCTTGCGTCCTTTTATTCTTGCGTGTTTGGTGAAACTGCAGTTGTACAGAAGCAACAAAAAATTGTTGGAAATGAAAAGGAGTACGGAAAGGGGTATATAGGAGCCGAGAGTGCCCTGTCCTACCGAAACTCGGACTTGGTCTACCAAAACAAATTATAATCCTGATTTTTAGCATCAATTTCTGGGGGAGAACCCACCTATCCCCCTTTCGTACTCAAAACTTTTTATAAGTTTATAAAAATCAAAATCCTACCTAAAAATATATACCCGAAATTCGGAGTAGGTGTACACCAAAACCAAGGTAAACCCTGTTTTTAGGATTAGATTTCCAAAAATTTTTGTGGGATGACCTCCACATCCCCAGGTGTGCTAAAACTACTTAAAAACCTGTCTTTTACAGTCAACTTTCAAAAAAATTTCTGGGGGAGGACCCCCAGACCCCCCTTTGATACTTCGAGCTTTATTACAACATTTCTAAATAAAATTTCATTTATAATACAAATTCTACCTTACCAAAAACAGGAAGAAACTACTTTGGAACTATTTAAAATACATTGAAATATTGAGGGATAATTTTGGCCCCCTCTTGAAATAAATTTCCTAATACACTGCTGGACGACTTCTTATGTGGACACCTTTTCCCCAAAAAATTTTAACCTTTTTTTGGGGGTGCCCCGAAATTTTTTCAACTTGCTAAGGGTGCCGCGGCTGAAAAAGTTTGAGAACCCCTGGTTTAGCTTATATCGTACTCAAATTGGAACGGGGTGGTTTGGTGGGTTTCATGCTAGCAGTCTGCACACTGTACATTTCGTCGGTTTGATTCCAGCTTTGCCTTGGGTGTATTTTCTCTGTGCGTATGTCAGTAAAAATTGAAGGGCTTGGTGGATGAAGGGGCTATGTTACAAGGCCTGTCCTGAAAGAAGCGAGACTGAATTCCCTAATTCTGACTGAAATCAGTCTCGTTACGTCTTTCGGGACAGACTTTGTAACATAACATAGCCCCTTCATCCACCAAGCCCTTCAATTCTGTTTGTGTCTGTCATACTTGACGAAGGTTTAAAAGCGGATCCCTCTGATATCAAGCACACAAACCGGATAATATATGTAACATCAATCAAATCCAATAGTACTCAAATGTTCCCTCTTTAGAAAATAATTTATTACAATGTGTAAAATAATTGTCTTTTGCGTTTGGTGTGGTAATTTAAAACGGGGATACCCCAGGTGTATATCTGAAATGACAAAATGCCTGCTAGTCCACTTTTGTGGTTAATTATTGATTCTAGACTGGATGAGATAATTCTATTGGTTTCGCCAGATTGTGCTACCACAACCAAGCGCAAAAGTGTAGAAAGCCCTTTATGATAATCTTGATTAATGAAAGAATAATCTTGATTGAATGAATCTTGAATGATTATTGATCGTTCAAATATTGTCTTAGTCAAAACAAAGTAAAACAATTAGACGAACGCTGTTGGGAAATGCGAATAAAATATTTCAAAATATGCTATTAATCTCTCCCTACACACCTCATCTCATCTTGAAGCCTTGACTGAGCAATTCAAAGATTATATTCCAGCAAAGAATATGGATGGATATTAGTGAATCCGTTTAAAATAAGCAAGCCGTTCCAAAAGGCAGAATTAAGTATTCACCTGCATGATGATTTAATAGAATTATCTTGTGATCAGAGTATGAAGTTGACCTTTAACAATGCTTGTGTTGACAAATTCTGGATAGGTGTTTAAAAAGAATATCCATAACTATTCAAAGCAGCGATAAGGGTATTAATACCATTTGCAACATCCTACAGGTGTGAACAAGGGTTCTCTAAAATTGTGCATTTAAAATCAAAGGCAAGAAATCATTTGATACTTGAAAACGACATTCTCCTATATGTTACTGACATTAATCCGGACATACAAATACTTATTAATTCCAAACATGCTCAAATTTCCCATTAATTTAACTGTTAAGATCTATTAGTTTTGAAAATTGTTGTGTCTGTATAAAAAATAACTGTAAACATGACTGGTTTTAATTATTGTCTCGCGACCCCCCTAGACAGGCCCCGCGACCCCCCAGGGGGTCGCGACCCACCGGTTGAGAACCCCTGCCTTAATTAATTGCAAAGCAATTATTTTTTGAATTATCACAAAAGGAAACAAATAGTATTTCTAAGCTTGCTTAACCTCTCAAAACAACCTCCGAATACAATTCCCTTTCGATACAATTCGAATACAATTTCGATCTTAATTTCCCAAAACAAACCATATTATACTTGTAGTACAGTCAAATTAGGGTTTGAGGTAGACATTTAGAAATACAAGCAGAAACCCCCTGGGATGTGTTTAGGGGGGTCTGAGGATGCCTCACCTGAAAATCCCAAAAAATCCGGTGACGGGTTTTCCGCCATTTTGAAAAAGAAGTCGGCCATATTGGATTTTTCCATAGTTCATAAAAACAGCTATAGCAGGTGAACTAATTGGTTTAAAATGTTCGCTCTTGTTTTAAAATGCGTAATTCAGTGCGTTCTTTAAGTTCCAGTCGTCAATTATTGGTTCTAAACAATACATTTTTTAAAAATTAAGCTAAAATAGCAATTTTTTCGCATTTTTTTCGGTTGTAGTTCTTTCGTTTAATACTGCGTCGTAACTATTATAAATATCAAGACCGAAACAACTGGAACTTGTTTAGGAGTGTTTTAGGCTATACCATACCAAAATTCTAAGAAATCCCACCATTAGTTTTCCGCCATTTTGAAAAAAACGATGGCAATACTGAATTTTCAATGTTTCTTATAAACTGCTATAACAAGCGAACTTATTGGAAAAAAATGCTCAATTTTTTTATAAAATGCGTGTCTAAGTGTACGTTTTTGAAATATCCTGCAGTAAGTTAATGTTCTTAAAGATTTAATTTTAAAATCTAGGAAAAATTAGTAATTTTTCTGTCTTTTTCTGTTGTAGTTTTTTTATAGTCCAGCCAAATTAGACATTCAATATAACAGGCTGAAAATTGGTGGAAATGTAGAGGATAGTGTCCTTCTTGATATCCTGAAATTTCCGAAAAATCCCTCCAAGGGAAAATCCGCCATTTTGGAAAAACCAACGCCATCTTGGATTGAGTTTTCAAGCATAGCGACTGAACCAAGGGGCCGATTAAGTTCGTTTTTGTCCCAAATTGTTTAATATTGTGTATTTTAAGAGAAAACATCAAAATATTCGAAATGAAAAACTTAATTTAATAATAATTAATTTTTATTTATACTGCTTTGCTGTCTTAAAATGTTGGTAAGCATTCAAGATAACAAGCTGAAAATTGGTGAAAATAGAGAAGGCAGTGTCCTTATTAATATCCCGAAATTCCCAAAAAATCCCTCCAAGGGAAACCGCCATTTTGAAACAACCGCCGCCATCTTGGGTTGTTCTTTTAAGCATAGTGACTGAACCAAGGGTTCGATTGAGTTCGTTTTTGTCCCAAATTGTTCAATAATACGTATTTTTAAGATAAAACCTGAAAAAGTTCGAAGTAAAAAACTTAATTTAATTATAATTAAATTTTCTTAATTAATGATTTGCCGGGTGAAAATGTAGGTAAGAATTCAAAATAAGAAGCTGGAAATTGGTGGAAACGAAGAAGATAGTGTCCTGATCGATATTCCAAAATTCCCAAAAAAAATCCCTCCAGGGGAAAATCCACCACTTTGAAAAAACCACCGTCATCTTGGACTCTCAATTTAAGCATAGTGATTGTGGAGTTTTCTCTTTCCACAACAATGAAATTTCCCCAAAAAGGCATTATTGAAGCTGAAAAAAACTGCAATTTTAAAGTCGAATATTTCAAAAACTATTCGTGCGATTTAAGTAAATTTAGGCTTAAAATGTAGTTTATTTATTCAAGAAAAACATCCATTTAAGTGCATGGTCAAAAATGTGACCGTTTGATTGCAATATCGTTTGAGAATAGTTTGTTTTCTTCAATTTGACCGTTTTGTCCATTCTTTTTTATTTGGTTGCAACCAAACAGTGATATTTTTTACCATGCACGTAATTGTATGTTTTTATTGAATAATTTATCTACATTTTAAGCCTAAATTTACTTAAATCGCGCGAATAGTTTTTGAAATATTCGACATTAAAATTGCAGTTTTTTTCAGCTTCAATAATACCTTTTTGGGGAAATTTCATTGTTGTGGAAAGAGAAAACTCCACAATCACTATGCTTAAATTGAGAGTCCAAGATGACGGTGGTTTTTTTCAAAGTGGTGGATTTTCCCCTGGAGGGATTTTTTGGTAATTTTGGAATATCGATCAGGGCACTATCTTCTTCGTTTCCACCAATTTCCAGCTTCTTATTTTGAATTCTTACCTACATTTTCACCCGGCAAATCATTAATAAGAAAATTTAATTATAATTAAATTAAGTTTTTCATTTCGAACTTTTTCAGGTTTTATCTTAAAAATACGTATTATTGAACTATTTAGGACAAAAACGAACTCAATCGAACCCTTGGTTCAGTCATTATGCTTAAAAGAACAACCCAAGATGGCGGCGGTTGTTTCAAAATGGCGGTTTCCCTTGGAGGGATTTTTTGGGAATTTCGGGATATTAATAAGGACACTGCCTTCTCTATTTTCACCAATTTTCAGCTTGTTATCTTGAATGCTTACCAACATTTTAAGACAGCAAAGCAGTAATTAAATAAAAATTAATTATTATTAAATTAAGTTTTTCATTTCGAATATTTTGATGTTTTCTCTTAAAATACACAATATTAAACAATTTGGGACAAAAACGAACTTAATCGGCCCCTTGGTTCAGTCGCTATGCTTGAAAACTCAATCCAAGATGGCGTTGGTTTTTCCAAAATGGCGGATTTTCCCTTGGAGGGATTTTTCGGAAATTTCAGGATATCAAGAAGGACACTATCCTCTACATTTCCACCAATTTTCAGCCTGTTATATTGAATGTCTAATTTGGCTGGACTATAAAAAAACTACAACAGAAAAAGACAGAAAAATTACTAATTTTTCCTAGATTTTAAAATTAAATCTTTAAGAACATTAACTTACTGCAGGATATTTCAAAAACGTACACTTTGACACGCATTTTATAAAAAAATTGAGCATTTTTTTCCAATAAGTTCGCTTGTTATAGCAGTTTATAAGAAACATTGAAAATTCAGTATTGCCATCGTTTTTTTTCAAAATGGCGGAAAACTAATGGTGGGATTTCTTAGAATTTTGGTATGGTATAGCCTAAAACACTCCTAAACAAGTTCCAGTTTTTTCGGTCTTGATATTTATAATAGTTACGACGCAGTATTAAACGAAAGAACTACAACCGAAAAAAATACGAAAAAATTGCTATTTTAGCTTAATTTTTAAAAATTGTATTGTTTAGAACCAATAATTGACGACTGAAACTTAAAGAACGCACTGAATTACGCATTTTTAAACAAGAACGAACATTTTAAACCAATTAGTTCACCTGCTATAGCTGTTTTTATGAACTATGGAAAAATCCAATATGGCCGACTTCTTTTTCAAAATGGCGGAAAACCCGTCACCGGATTTTTTGGGATTTTCAGGTGAGGCATCCTCAGACCCCCCTAAACACATCCCAGGGGGTTTCTGCTTGTATTTCTAAATGTCTACCTCCGGCCCTTTTTTCGCCTAATTTGACTGTACTATTGAAAGTATAAAAAAATCCGTATGTGTATGGATAAAAATTCACCCTTAACTGATTAACTGATTACTTCGACCCGAATTAACGGAAATGCAACATGCAATCCCCTGGTGACATTTCCTGTTATTCATTAAATTCCAATTTTCCCCATTTTACATCCCTCCAATTAGGCATTTATCTACTCAACGTTTTTGCAAATCGAAGGAACAAAACTGACACAACCAGTCAACACAAGAATTGCAACGAACACTAATGGCTGTCAAAATAGTTAAGAGAAGCCCATTTGGTTTGTAAATCAGCAATAAATTATTCTTCTCCCCACCAAACAGAAAAAAAATAGAGAGAGCGTCATTTCTGACGTAAAAATCGAAAGAACACAAATTCCGAACATACTTTTCCCAGCGACACGTTTTCAAAATATTTACTTCTTCAACGGCGGAGAAACTTCTTGGAAAATTCTCTCATTCAGGCTCCTCAGCCAATAAACAATGCTGCCAGTCTGGAAATTAAAATCTGCCAGCTAGGGCTAAATCTTTCATTTGGAATGCAGTCGTTTGGGCTGTGTTTTCTCTTTTGGGAGATATTTATTCCCCGCAGGAAGTAAGTTTTAGGAGGTGCTTTCGAGCCTTTATTTAAAATATCACTAATTAATAATGCGACAGAATATGATTTAGGGCTCTTTATTAACGCGAGAAACGAGATGCGGGGTCTGTGGAGAGAATTCCTTCGCCGCCATTTCTGGTCATGGAATGATATAATTTCGAACAAATTACAAAATGCGTGAACTAGGTTAAAGAAAGACATACAGAATAGAGAGTGTTTTTCGTAATGCAACCAAACTTCCCTCTTTTTGGCAGTCAGTCCAACTGTCTGAATATCACACACCTATCTGAATCGGATATCAGGATTATCCACCCTTTCCAAATATAAATAATCCTGTACAGGTTCCATGAGTCAGTAACAAAAGCGTGACTCCATAGATTAAGAGTCTTAAATGTTCGAAAATGACTCAAAACAGTATATTTTCAATAGGCAAACTCTAAATAAAACTTTGTGGATCCTATTATGTGGGTTCTAGGAAAATTTATTACTTAATTCAAGTATGAAATTCTTCCTTTTAGTATTATTAAACCTTTTCAAACACCCTTTCCAAGAGTACTTTCTGAGTTTTAGTGTTGCAAATCTGGCCACATTAGTTATTTGGCAATATTTTTAAAGTGTTCGTTCATTCCATTAAAATATTTATATTTCCATTTTATTCAACCAAACCAAAAACATCTACAATTTTAGCATTAGTTCACTACAAAAGACTAATGTTTTTACAGTTAGTATGCATGTTTTGTATAAGTTTTAAATGAGTTAGTGATTTCTACTGTTTTTATATGGTGTTATTTGAGATATTTATATCATAATACATTTAAATCATATTAATAAATGTGTCAGATAAATATTTATAAATTATATTGATAAATATGTCCCATTTTAGAAAACAATGTGATCTATGTAAACTATTAATTTTCTAAACTTAACTATAATTAACTATGCATTACAAACTATAACTGTTTTCATTGGTAAACAAATGTTGAGGCAACGAGGCTTCAGAAAAATTCACATAGATAACATATTTTCGCAAATTGATTCGCACACACAAATTAAACTATGAAATCTAATGTAATATTTATATACGTGTACGTACCTGCAATACATACATGGCAATTAGGACAACAGAACAAATGGAAAGCATATTTATTTAAGAATGATTGAACAATCGACTACATAATTCATATTGAATTTTGTGTCAAACTTGCAATTTTAAAATGTCCAAAAAAGGTTATCAATCACTCTTTTTTTAAATATAGATAAAAAGTTATAACTTCAGAAGACTAAAAAAACTCTGCGTTTCATGCTATAACTGTGAACGTTTTATGTGTAAATAATATTTTGAAATGAAATTCTGACATTTTATGAACAACATACGACGTAATGAATTAAACTATCAAAATCTTGCATTAACTTCATTGATGAAATAACTAAGCAATGGAAATGAATATTTATAAATTAAGTATTAAATATATGACAAACAATTGATTGAGCTAATGATTTTTCAATGCATTGAATGTCCGTGTAGGACATTTATTTCCAACAAAAAAACTGATAAACTCAAATAATTTTCAAGATTATTTGAAATTTCAAATCATTGGATTATATTAAATTTATACATTTTGAGTTTTAGTAACAATAAAGAATCATCAAAACACGAATCAATGTGAACGTAAATGAATTAATCATTGAAGTTTTAAGGGGAACACAATAATATAATTATGGCTGTGTTTAATATGAAGTAGGCAGTCAGAGTTATATGACTATGTATTATAACTGTGACTGCCAACTTATGGAGTGATTTCTTCACGTCACAATAACGTGTCCCAAAATGGCGACCATCATATCCCAAAGCCCCAGCATAACTTCCCCTTCCAAAGCCAACGTAATTAAAAGAAGTCTCGCGTAAAAGAGGCAATCGTAAAATTGGGGACTTAATAAATCCCCAAACGGATTCTTTTGGAGGGGGAGGGAGGGATCGACAGACTTTAATCATCAGGCGGACGTTCCGATTGACTCGAAGGTCCCTCCCTCCCACCTTTCAGGTTGTGGGAACGATTAAGATTATCTGCTCTCAGCACGGTTCATTGTTTCGGTGAATCTTCTGTAATTGCGCGTGAATTTATTAAGAGGGAAGAATCTATTTTAAAGATTGTGTTTGGGAAGGTATCGATCGTTATTTTAACAGATATTTTGCGGAATATATTTTGTGGTCCAATAATTAATGAAATAGATTGTAGAGATTGGGAGTAGTTTAGTTGGGAAAACATAGGATATGGATAACTCTGTGCACATACAGATGTTTCAAAAAGTACTTTTTACGGCTTTTATTTAAAACCAACATCTCAAAGGGTCATGGAAGTAAAGTGCATAATCGAGAAAATGTTAACATGTTAAATTAGCTATTTTCGGGCCTAAAAAGAGAAAAGGTTCTCAAACTTGCAAGCTTTTCAATGTTATCATGCAGTTTTGAGTTATAGAAAATATTAGTTTTATAGCTATATGGTAAAAACATCGATGATTAAAAGCATAGAAAAAATATTCTATGAAATCTAATAAAATATTATCAATTACTTTCCCTTTGAATATTTTAACAAATGGAGTTTTTTACATATGTTACCGCTAAAGTTGATAATTAGTTATTCTGAAGAATACCTAGGTAAACTTAAGATTAACTGATTTCTGTCGTTAATGTGCGGATTTTTGAGTTTTTCGCATTTTACCTAGGGAATCTACACTATAACGGCCTCTTGATAGTTAAAGTTCAAAATAGTTTGTTTCGTTCAATACTTTCTGTTAAAATGTTGAGGTGCTCACTGCGACATGCGCTTACCCCTGCGCAGTTGGGTTTCAATACGTAGTTTGTTGTCATATTTGGTGTTTTGATTTCAAATTTAGTGCGTAGCACTGGTAGTTGTCATGTTGAATGTTAAAACAAAATAATACAAGCAAGTAAGTACTGTAAATTTACATGATTAAGTACAGTATATTACTACTAAAACGGGTATTTTGAAACAATTGTGTTGAAGCTCCGACTTCAGAGTGACAGAGATTTCTTTTAACGAAAGCAAATGTCCCAGCTGTTGAAATATCTTTTCAACAAACGTTAATTCAACACAATCGCTGGAACCTGGGCAAGGGTTTAACATATGTAATCGATCGCGAATCCTAGCAATAGTTCAGGGCAGGCTGCCAGCCGATTACACAGCGCTTTCATTAAGATTTGCTAGTTTAAGTGCTCATTGAAATACGCTGTCAAATCGTGATCGAAAACCACAATTGATACAAATCTCAGTTGGTACTTTAATATTCTATTATTATTGTTTTTATATTCTAGTTTTAAAATTGCTATTTCATTACTATTTTTGTGGGATTTGCGTGTTTTGTGTAATATGAAAAAAGTACCGATCCCCCTTTTTTGAATCGTCATTGTTACTGTTTACCCCCAAAACTAGTTTGGTTATAGTTAGGGCAGGGGGGTTTGGGGGGGCGGCAGCCCCCCCAACCTCCTTAAACTTTTTATAAAATAAAATAAAATTTTGTACTTTAACGGATCACCCTCGTTAATATGTAAAATAACTGATTCAGGTCGTATGCAGATTAACGAGTGTCTAGTCGGTAGGGTGCAGAATACCTAGGTAATATCAAGATTACCTAGGTAATCTTAGAAATTGAAAAAAAATTCGGTCTTTAACGGATCACCCTCGTTAATCTGCAAATTACCTAGGTTATCTGTAAATTAACTGATTTCCGGACTTTAACTGTAACATATACATTCATTGAATAACTGACTTCGTGAGGGTATCTGATGCAGGCAAGTACAAACATTATGTTCCTCTAAAGACCCAGAGTTAAAAAATTTAGTTTGGAGTTTTTGAACTGTTTTTAATGATTTAAGAAAAGCTAATGCCATAAAACAAATAAATTAATCGGACCAAACACTCTCTGAAATTGAAGCTAAGAATCCTTTCCACGCATAACAGAAAAAATTACTTCAAGATTATAGTTCAATCCCTAGAAAACGCCGTCGTAAAAAGGAGATAGCTAATTCATGATGAAAATTAATAGCCTTAGCAAAATTAATTAACTATAAATAGCGCTTCATACTGACAAATTGTTACACAGCACTTACAGATCACTTGAAAAAATATCCTTATACTGCATATTAAAGTCGGCATGGGACACATTAAGCAGAAAGATTGTCATTAATCACATGACAAAAAGCAACAGAGAATCTCTTAAACTAATGTTAGCATGGGTTGTTAGTTTGACAAAAGGAATGACTGTCAAAGCATTTACGATTCATTGACTCAATAATGTATCATCGGTGACATCGCAGTTGTGGAAGTTTTAGATCCTATTCCAGTAATCTTATTGGGTCATAAGTTTCCACTTTATGACTAACTGCATTAATTTAAAAATTGTCTTTGCAGATAATTATACTCTACATGCTTTGAAAAAAAGTCAAAAAGTTGTACGGTACATTTTAAGCAAAAAATGCAGGACAAAAAGCAATAAATTAGTTTCGTTTGCATTTCAATATTAAGTAACACATCTATCTATCTATCTATCTATCTATCTCTATATAACTAAAAACGTTTGTGGGTATATATGTATGTAACGCATCTCCTCCCAAACCACGCCGCAGGCGTGGACAAAATTCGGTATATAGGCGTATCTCCGGCCGAGAACGATCACTGTCAAGTTTTCCAAGCTCGAAAATCGAATATTTACAAGTAATTAGCGAATTTATAGCCAAAAACGCTTATTTCTCCATTTCTCTACCAGAGTAGATCTGCTCGACTCACTATTCTTAACGAGATGAAAACCTTCAAAAATCAAATATTTTAACAGGAAAAACTCGATAATTGTCCATATAAAAAGGATATCAGTTGTGAAAACACCAAAATAAATTTAAAATATTCATTATCCAACGTTATTTTCCTTTATTTCAAGATTTTTTCCTTTAAAATTTAAATATTTATGGAAAAGTGTAAATTTTTTTTCATGGAAAACGACTTAAAAATAAAACATTGTTTCAAATGAAGTGGTTCACTAGACATTTAAATTTACTAGATATTTTATTATAGTTTCAAATTTGTTACTTTGTTCACTAGATTTATTAATTTACTAGAGCGGGAACACTGTGATTTCAAAATTACTGGGAACACTGGGAGAGGAAAACGTACCGGGAACACCGGGATAGGAAAATTACTGGGAACATCGGGAGAGGAAAAATTACCGGGAACATCGGGATAAGAAAAACTACCGGGATAAAAAAAATTACCGGGAACACCGGGATAGGAAAAATTACCAAGAACACCATGATTTGAAAATTACCGGGAACACTGGGATAGGAAAGAGGCGCCTGGGATACCGGGAAGATTGGTTATTGCTAATTTACATAACTATAAATGTATTTTAAGAAAACTCAAAATAAAAATATTTATAAATATATTTATACACTCCACCCGTGCAAGGCCGGGCATATCCGCTAGTATATAACTAAAAACGTTTGTGGCTATGTATGTATGTGGGTATGTGACACATCTCCTCTTAAACCACGCCGAAGGCGTGAACAAAACTCGGTACATAGACGTATCTCGAGGTGTCGATTGTCACTGTCAAGTTTTCCAAGCTCGAAAATCGAACAATTACGAGTAATTAACGAATTTATAGCCAAAAACGCTTATTTCTCCATTTCTCTACCAGAGTAGATCTGCTCGACTCACTATTGTTAACGAGATGAAAACCTTTAAAAATTAAATATTTTAACTTGAAAATTTCTATAATTGTCCATTTAAAAAGGATATAAGCTATGAAAACACCAAAATAAATTCGATTACTTTATTTACAAACATTATTTTCTTTTATTTTAAGATATTTTCCATTAAAATATAAATATTTATGGAAAATTGTAAATTATTTTTTCATGGAACCAGAGTTTTAAAAATAAAACATTGTTTCAAATGAGACGGTTCACTAGACTTTTCAATTTACAAGATTTTTTTATTGTAGTTTCAAATTTGATATTTTGTTCACTAGGCTTATTAATTAACTAGACTTTTTATAATCCTTTAAATTTGAAACAGAAAAATAAACAGGAACACCGGGATTGAAAAAAGTATCGGGAACACAAAGATTATAAAATTAGCGGGAACATCCGAATAGGAAAAATTACTGGGTTATAAAAATATATCGAGAACGCCGGGATAGGAAAATTACCATAAAGACACCGGGAATACCGGAATATAAAAAATTGCCGGAAACATCAGGATTTGAAAATACCAGGAACACCGGGAAAGGAAAAATTAACGGGAACATCGAGAGGTAAAAAATTACAGGGAACACCGGGATATTAAAATTACCGGGAAGATTGGGATAGGAAAATTACCGGGAACATCGGGATAGGCAAAATTACCGAGAACACCGGGATTTGAAAATTACCGGGAACATTGGGATAGGAAAAAGGGACCTGGGGTACTAGGATGATTGGTAATTTTGCTTATTTATAAATTTATAATTATATTTTAAGAAAACTTAAAAAAATAAATTATACACTCCACCCGTGCAAGGCCGGGCATATCCGCTAGTATATTACTAAAAACGTTTGTGGCTATGTGTGTGGGTATGTGACGCATCTCCTCCCAAACCACGCCGAAGGCGTGGACAAAATTCGGTATATAGACGTATCTCGAGGCGAGGACGATCACTGTCAAGTTTTCCAAGCTCGAAAATCGAATAATTACGAGTAATTAGCGAATTTATAGCCGAAAACGCTTATTTCTCCATTTCTCAACCAGAGTAGATCTGCTCGACTCACTATTGTAAACAAGATTATAAAAACCTCGAAAATCAAATATTTTAACCGGAAAAACTCTATAATTGTCCATTTAAAAAGGATGTAAGTTGTGAAAACGCTAAAATAAATTCAAATAATTTATTTTCAAACATTTTTTTCCTTTATTTCAAGATTTTTACCTTTAAAATTTAAATATTTATGGAAAAGTGTATATTTTCTTCATGGAAAACGACTTAAAAATAAAACATTGTTTTAAATGAAGCCGTTCACTAGACTTTTAAATTTACTAGATCTTTTATTATTGTTTCAAATTTGTTATTTTTGTTCACTAGACTCATTAATTTACCAGGAAACATTGCCGAGAACACCGGGAAAAGAAAAATTACCGGAAACATCGGGATAGGAAAAAAAGTACCTGGATTACAGGGACATAAAAATTATCTCGATCATCGGGAAAGGAAAATTATCGGGAACATCGGGAAAATTATTGGGAACATCGGGATAGGAAAATTATCGGGAACATCGGGATAGGAAAATTATTGGGAACATCGGGATAGGAAAATTATCGGGAACATCGGGATTGGAAAATTATCGGAAACATCGGGATTGGAAAATTATCAGGAACACCGTTATATGAAAAATTACCGGGAACACCGGGATAGGAAAAAGGCGTCTGGGATACCGGGATGATTGGTAATTGCTGATTTAAAAATTATAAACATATTTTGAGAAAATTTAATTTAAAAAAAATTATACACTCCACCCGTGCAAGGCCGGGTATATCAGCTAGTATATTACTAAAAACGTTTGTGGCTGGTTGACTGGGTGGAGGACACATCTCCTCCTACACCACGCCGAAGGCGTGGTCGAAACTCGGTACATAGACGTATCTCGAGGTGTCGATTGTCACTGTCAACTTTTCCAAGCTCGAAAATCGAATAATTAAGAGTAATTAACCAATTTATAGCCGAAAACGCTTATTTCTCCATTTCTCTACCAGAGTAGATCTGCTCGACTCACTATTGTTAACGAGATAAAAACCTTCAAAAATTAAATATTTTAACAGGAAAACTCGATAATTGTCCATTTAAAAACTATATCAGTTGCAAAAACACCAAAATAAATTCAAATAATTAATTTTGAAACGTTAGTTTCCCCTATTTTAAGATTTTTTCCTTTAGATTTTAAATATTTATGGAATAGCTCATAAGACATGACTCACTAGACCAAAAAAATTTACCAGACTTTTTTTAAATCTTTTCAATATCTCTACTAGAGTAGAGATGCTTGACTCAGTATTGTAAATGAGATGAAAACCTCAAAATTAAATATTTTTGTTAGAAAAACTCAATAATTGTCCATTTAAAAGTTTCAAAAGTTCTGAAAACACCTAAATACATTCAAATAATTAAATTTAAAACTCATTTCTCTTGACTTTAAAGATTTTTCTCTAAAAATAAAATATTCATGAAAAAATGTGAATTTTTTTCATGGAAACAGAGTTAAATTACCGGTACCGGGATCTCCGAGATAGAGGAAAATTACTGGGACCTCCGGGATAGAGGAAAATTACCGGGATCACCGGGAAAGAGGAAATTACTGGGAACACCAGGATATAAGACAATTACCGGGAACACTGGGAAAGTGGAAAAATATCGGGAACACCGGGATAGAGGACAATTACCGGGAACACCGGGAAAGTGGAAAAATATAGGGAACACAGGGATTAGAAAAATTACTGGGAATACCGGGAAGTAAAAAATTACCGGAACCACCGGGATATGAAAGACGCGCCTGGAATACTGGGATGATTGGTAATTGCTGATTTAAAAATTATAAATGTATTTTGAGAAAATTTAATTAAAAAAAATTATACACTCCACCCGTGCAAGGCCGGGCATATCCGCTAGTATATAACTAAAAACGTTTGTGGCTATGTATGTATGTGACTGGGTGGAGGACACATCTCCTCCTAAACCACGCCGAAGGCGTGGTCAATACTCGATACATAGACGTATCTCGAGGTGTCGTTTGTCACTGTCAAGTTTTCCAAGCTCGAAAATCGAATAATTACGAGTAATTAACGAATTTATAGCCGAAAACGCTTATTTCTCCATTTCTCTACCAGAGTGGATCTGCTCGACTCACTATTGTTAACGAGATGAAAACCTTCAGAAATTAAATAGTTTAACAGGAAAAACTCGATAATTGCCCTTTTAAAAACTATATCAGTTGTAAAAACACCAAAATAAATTCAAATAATTAATTTTGAAACGTTACTTTCCCCTATTTTAAGAGTTTTTCCTTTAAAATTTAAATATTTATGGAAAAGTGTAAATTGTTTTTCATGGAAAACGACTTGAAAATAAAACATTGTTTCAAATGAAGCGGTTCACTAGACTTTCAAATTTACTAGATCTTTTATTATTGTTTTAAATTTGTTATTTTTGTTCACTAGACTCATTAGTTTACTAGGAAACATTGCCGAGAACACCGGAAAAAGAAAAATTACCGGGAACATCGGGATAGGAAAAAAGTACGGGATTACCGGGACATAAAAAGTTACCTCGATCATCGGGATAGGAAAATTATCGGGAACATCGGGATAGGAAAATTATCGGGAACATCGGGATAAGAAAATTACCGGGAACACCGGGATATGAAAAATTACCGGGAATTCCGGGATAGGAAAAAGGCGTCTCGGATACCGGGATGATATGTAATTGCTGGTTTAAAAATTATAAATATATATTTTGGGAAAACTTAATTTAAAAAAAATTTATACACTCCACCCGTGCAAGGCCGGGCATATCCGCTAGTAAATATATAAAAACGTTTGTGGGTATGTATGTAACGCATCTCCTCCCAAACCACGCCGCAGGCGTGGGCAAAACTCGGTATATAGACGTATCTCGAGGCAAGGACGATCACTGTCAAGTTTTCCAAGCTCGAAAATCGAATAATTACGAGTAATTAGCGAATTTATAGCCGAAAACGCTTATTTCTCCATTTCTCTACTAGAGTGGATCTGCTCGACTCACTACTGTTAACGAGGAGATTAAAACCTCAAAAATTAAATATTTTAACATGAAAAACTCGATAATTGTCCATTTAAAAACTATATCAGTTGTAAAAACACCAAAATAAATTCAAATAATTAATTTTGAAACGTTATTTTCCCCTATTTTAGGATATTTTCCTTTAAAATTTAAATATTTATGGAAAAGTGTACATTTTTTTTCATGGAAAACGACTTAAAAATAAAACATTGTTTCAAATGAAGCGGTTCACTAGACTTTTAAATTTACTAGATATTTTATTATTGTTTCAAATTTGTTATTTTTGTTCACTAGACTCATTAATTTACTAGGAAACATTGCCGAGAATACCGGGAAAAGTACCTGGATTACCGGGACATAAAAATTATCTCGATCATCGGGAAAGGAAAATAATCGGGAACATCGGGATAGGAAAATTATCGGGAACATCGGGATAGGAAAATTATCGGGAACATCGGGATATGAAAAATTACCGGGAACAACGTTATATGAAAAATTACCGGGAACACCGAGATAGGAAAAAGGCGTCTGGGATACCGGGATGATTGGTAATTGCTGCTTTAAAAATTATAAATATATATTTTGAGAAAATTTAATTTTAAAAAAATTATACACTCCACCCGTGCAAGGCCGGGCATATCCGCTAGTAGCTATATAAATATGTTATTTTTAATGAAACTTTTTTTAACTAACACAAAAAGAGAAATGATAAAACACGTCAAAAAGCATTATTTCTTGTGTTCAATGTTTGAAATATTGAATTTTTAAAATAATTATTTGAGTTCACTAATGCTTTATATATTCACGTAATTGCCTATTTAAATTGAGGGAAGGAAAATTTTTCAAACATAATTTATATTTTTTTATACAAATGATTTTTATTGACGATATTTGTAAACAAAATCATTTTTTAATTAAGTTTAATTTTTATTTTCAAAAGGTGTTTTGGTTTTTGGAATACTACGATATTTTTAGAAAAGAAAACATTAACTTTGTTGTTGTTTTTAATTTTAAAAGCTTTTTGACACGAAAATAGTTTTTATCAATTCCTCTTTAACATATTGTTAGAAACATTCCATTTAATTAATTCAGTGAAATTCTTTCAATAATAGTATGTTGCGTTACTCTTTTCAAAATAGACCAAATGAATCAAACCGCACATTTTACTGTAAAGGGAGGTAGGTATTTGAGAAATAATCTTACTCGGTAATTACTCATTTATCATGAAAAGAAAAAAAGGAAAAAAACACCAAGAATTTCACGATCAGTTATTTCACATTTTAAAAAGTGTTAGGTATTTTATTTTCGAACAGAGAAATATGTTTCCAGTTTTAAAATGAATAAATGCCTAGTAACAGAAAAGTATACGATAGTATATAAATTTTGCAGCATTCGTTCAACATTTAACATTTCCACACATATTACTAAATACAGGAGAAATACAGAAATATCCATGACGTAATACAAGTGAAATATGTAGAAGTCATATGAAATGTAAAAATCAAAATGGGATTGTGAAAACATCCTTTGAATCCGCAAACTCGATAATTTGATAATCGCCTGAAAGAAGCGCCAGACTCTCTTGCGGTTTACACACGTGCCTATAACCGAACCATTTTCTGTCAAGTCGTTTCCCCCGATGAACTTCAGATTAATGATTTAATCTACCACGAAGTCGTTGCCTAGGTAACCACTTGATCCAATCAAACATGATGCACTGCTCCTAATCCAATCAGTTGAAAGAAGTTTTTTAAAAGATTTCCACTGACAATCGTAGCTACGGAGTAAAAGACTACTCAAAGCCCTAGGGTGAAGCATGTATTCAGTAAAAGATATGTTCATATCGAGAGTTATTACTTGGCTTTTCGTTATCCATGGTGTATTTATTAATGGTTCTAAGAGGGATTAGGTAGAACCAGTAACACTGTTTACAGCATATTCAATGGTCGCAAAAGTATCGAGTTGTCACGGGTGGGTTGGATAAACGCTCCGATGTTATCTATAATTAATATAATAAGTTAATTAATATTGGCTTCGAAATTAGCTACCACTAATTAGAGGACAAACATTAAACGCCAGTTTTAAAATTTAAAAATTTTAAAACTTAACATTTTTATTTACTACGTACAGTTATAAGTAATAGCCACGTATAGTCATAACTTAAAAGTATCGATCATTTATATATATATTTATATATATATTTTACAGTATTCACGACACGAGCGTTCAAACCATAGAGTTAGTACAAATATAGAGACAGCTTACTCTTCTCGGTCAGGCAACCTTGCATGTCGAAAAAGTCGGACCTGTGTGAGTGGCGGAAGTAAATTTTTAACATGGGAGCTCCCGTAGGCGGGTCAAGTGTGAGTGGCAGAACGAAACCGAGAAACCGGTCACACTTTGAACAGCGTAAAAGATGTTTAAGCTGTCTCTATATTAGTACTAACTCTATGGTTCAAACACTTTTAATTATTTGAGTGTATTTCGATTTAATTAGTATTAAGTATGTATTACTTGACATTATTTGTCTTGAGTACTATTACTTCAGCAACAATCAATAAATGTGGCTTTAATAAGAGTAATAATTTTAGGAATCAATGCATTGGCTTAAATAGATTCCTAAAATTATTACACTTTTATCAATTTCTCAATTTTGTTTGATTTTTCTGTTCAGGATTGTAAAACAAAACATGGTGCCCCAAAATCAGGTTTAAAAATAAAATAAAAAGAAAAATGTTCAAATGTTTGCTCTGAGGTTTCAACAATTCTGAAAACAAAACAAAATATATAATAATCTCTCTATTCTAAAAAAAAGTTTTTGTAAATGGTTTCCAGAGAAAGGCTTTTTAATTACTGATCCGTATAACATGTTTTTGGTATCAAACTGTTCGGATTCTTTTGAGGATGTGCAAAGTGCCTTTAAAATTTCTAAAAAAATTCTCAATTCTAAGATATTTCCATTTTTCTGGATTACGGATAAGGTTGCAGTTAACAGCAAGAAACTGTCGTACAATTTATTATACCTCCAATCACAATGACCAACCGACGCTACTCATTAATGATGAAAATGATTCCTTTCACGCTTTGAAAATGCGCTTCAAAATATGTACTTTCTAAATAAAATATTTTTAAAAGACTGATAAGAGTTTTCCAGAAACTCACAGATCTACTATTCAAGTATAGAATTTCACACACCAAAATTAATTGTTTGTAAACATTGAGTGCAACGTAGATTTTGTCTCTTATCATTTTTAATAGCTTAAATAGTATTGTTTAAAAAGTCTGTTTTAAAACTAAAACTTGAATGATAAAACACTAGATATTTTGACGAGTTACTAGGTACTATTGGTACTATATTAAATTTAACAGATTCATTGCTGAACGTTTTTGTAAATATTGAATAACAATAGCACGAGCAGACTTGATGGATATTTTCAAGGAAAACGTGTTGATTAAATTATTGATAATTTAACCAATAAATATTCTAACTTTTAAGAGAGTGTGCTTCAAGAAAGTTGGTTGAAGTTTTTTCTACTAATTGTTATAACGAATGTTTTATAAATAAATAATTTTAGTGAGCAGGGTTTAGTGGGGATTGCGAAGCGATCCGAAAGGCCCTGCGTCAGCAGTTAACGGGGGTTGGCGAGCGATAGCGAGCAGGGGGCGGTAGCTCCCTAGTAGCATATAAAAAGATTTGGTTGCGAAAATTCCTTCTTAACAATTATTTCTACCTAACTGAAAGAATTTTTGAGCTATTGAATATACAGAACATCCTGAAAGAGTGCAATCGATTCTTTAATATCAGGTTAATGCTTTGTTCAACTTTTCATGTCTTTGTTCCCTATTATGTTGAAGAATTGGGATATAAATTTATCGCTTCAGCAGAGAACAATATTCCACAAAGCCTTCTAACGTGTTATTTTGTCTCATCTGTGATTGTTCTTTTGAGATAGACAATAAATTTTGGACTTACAGTTGGGAGCTTAATGGCAAATTTACATGCTGTCAGAAAATGGCTCCAAATTAGTTTTTAAAAGATCATATAACAATAAATTTAATTGCTTTTAATAAATAACCTATTTGTTTCCATTTGGACAAATAGCTTCTTTAAATATGACTTACATTATGAATGAAAACTTATCAATTAAATAATCTGGCCCCTTTTATATTTGGATAACGAGACATTTATGAATGAAGATATCGGCAAAAGATTTCTTTGTGTAATTAATATATTTTAAAGTAACATGAAAATGCATTCATAAATATTCTTAATAAACTTACTAGCGTCTTTTAACACCAATTTTACAGTTTAAAAAGTTGAATTGCACAAATGCATTATAATTTTTCAAACAAAAAATAGATCAAACTCAAATACTTATTTCGTTTTTACAAATCTGTTTGCTACTAAAAATAACAGTTATTATAATTTACATGAGTGGACCTAAGACACCGATTTCAACCAGAATATTGATTTGAATACCTAAAAACCTTTAAAAAGCAGTATTTAAACATTTTCAACTAAGAAACTCAAAGTTTTTTTCAAAAACACACCACGACTTGAAAAATATTACCAGTGCGGTGGGCAATAACATAATTTGAATTTCAATTCAATTTTTATCCAGTATTTCTTCTAGACTGAATTATAGCAGAAAAAAGAACCAGCATTCAAGATTCGTTTGAAAAGTTACAAGACCTAGTGAAATAAGAGGGAAAAACTCTTAAAAGGACAACCATTAATTTAAGTGGAAACACCGAACAAATGTTCTAAAAACATCTTCACGGATTGTTAAGCAAAGCAGAAAAGCAACAAACGTTAAATTTTTCGCGAACTGATTTAAATAATTTGGCGAAAAATGGATTGTTTTTTCTCGGCTCTCACAAACTTTTACCCTAAGAACACTTCAGCTATATCATCCAATGCTTATTCGATACTAGGAAAAGAAAGAAATTCTTTTTTTATTCGACTAAAGTCCTTAATGTCCTCTTGAAGCGTAACGTTAAATGAAGCATTCACAATAGGCAATGTGTGAAGTTGGATTTTATATAATCGGATTTATGTTTTCTAATGGATACGAAGTCTTGGAAATTTGATTAGTTTCTAGAAAAAAACAATGTTTTCAGAAAAACTACTTTTTATCAATTCAATTTTTAATCAACAAGAATATATTGTTAAGAATGTGTATATTGAAATATTTCTTTCGTTTTAATAGATGTGTGCCGTTTAAAATGTATCATACTTGTTTCGAATTCTTATCTTATTTCACATATTAATGCAACTGTAAGTAAAAGAATATCCCAATAAAAGCTAATGTAGTTTTCGAAATGTTCGTTCGTTTAAACGATGTAGTGCTGTTTAATGGTTCTATCCATGTTGAATAATATTTCTTATAATCTGATTATCTAGTGCCCATATTTTTCATTTCTATATAATAGCATAGAAAGCCCCTCCTAAACATAAAAATAAATAATTCCCTGACTTAGCAATGAGATAAAATGAAGAACAGCTACAAAAATGTTCTTCATACTTTCCTGTTAAAATAACCTTAGCAAAAAAGAATATTCAAACACACTCCTTTACTAAGAAATATATTTTTTAGGCCATGGAGTAGTGTGTCTGTGGATAGTTATTTGGTGTCCTACCTCAGCTGGCAAGTAGATTCGAGTTAAAACAACAAAAGTTAAAACAACATATTTATTAAAAGAAGTTAAAACATTTAAAAATACGAAAACGCAGTAAATAGAAGAGCCAGAGTTGATCTTCAGGCTGCCTTTTATAGCCAGCGAAAGAGAATGCTGTTGCCACAAGAAGAAAGTCTTTATTTAGAGTTTAGTGTGTGGCTTGAGGGGCAGATGCCTCACCTCAGCCACCACAGTGCTCCCCCCCCAAGTGTCAGAGACACTGAGGTTACCTTGGGGCAAATCGAACCCTTCTACCTGATCGCGTGACCATTGGTGAAGGTTCCCCATCATCCGTGGCCCCATCACTCTCTGCACCATGGGGTAGTGGTCGAGCAGAAGGTGCCGAACTTGTAGCATATGAATCTGCTGTTGATTTCTTCAGGATACCAGGCGTAGTTGGAATATTCCTGTCATCTGGCGTGAAAAAATATGGTTTTAGACGATCTATGCTAATTGTTGATGCTTTGTTGCGGAGTTGTACTGTGAAGTGCTTTGAAGTACGGTCCAGCACTCGAAAAGGGCCATCGTAAGGTGGCTGTAAAGGCTTTTTCACTCCATCGTAGCGGACGAAGACGTGAGTGCAGTCGGCCAAATCTGGGTGAATGAAAGATCCCGGTTGACAGTGAGCCGAAGCCGGTGTCGGAATTAGTGACTGCATGGTAGACTTTAGATGTTGGACAAATTCTGATGGGTCCTGCTCGATTGCAGATGGTGAGAGGATATCCGCTGGCAGTCGCAGCGTCATTCCATAAACCAATTCCGCTGTAGTGCATTGAAGATCCTCTTTAAAGGAAGAGCGCAGGCCCAACAAGACCAAAGGCAAGGCATCGGACCACCTGGTATTATTATGGCATTTGATACTCTGCTTTAAAGAGCGGTGGAATCTTTCCACAATCCCGTTGCTAACAGGGTGATACGGTGTTGTCCTTATATGCTTGACACCCAGTAGTTTTGTCAACGCTGAGAAGAGTCTCGACTGGAATTGTCTTCCCTGATCAGTTGTGACAACAGACGGTACCCCAAAACGAGAAATCCATTGTGACACGAACGTGCTGGCCACAGTCTCAGCTGTAATGTCGGATATAGGGATGGCCTCAGGCCAACGGGTGAATCGGTCTATGCAAGTAAGTAAGTAACGAAAGCCATTAGAGGGTGGTAAGGGGCCCACCAAGTCTAAATGAACATGGTCGAATCTGGCCGTAGATAGAGGGAAAGGTTGGATAGGACTGAGAGTGTGGCGGTTAACTTTAGCTCTCTGACACTGCAAGCAGGACCGAGTCCATTCCACGATGTCCTTGGAAGCCGAGGGCCAGACGTATCTATCCAACACCAGTCTCCTCGTGGCTCTAATACCCGGATGGGACAGGTTATGGAGGGACCAAAAAACACGCTTCCTGAGCTGTAAAGGTACGTAAGGTCGGGTTTTCTTACCAGTTGTGTCGCAAATCACTTCAACGTTGCCATCAAAGGTTAACGTCTGAAAGTTTAGTGAACACCTGGTCAATAGTGTCTGGAGCTCGTTGTCTTCCCTCTGCGCGATAGCCAATTCATGAAAATCTATTGAACCGTCGATCTGATGGATCCGGGACAACGCATCGGCTACGCTGTTACCAGTGCCAGAGATGTGTCTAATATCTGTGCTAAATTGGGAAATGTAATCTAAGTGCCTTAGTTGTCTAGGAGAACATGATTCTGAATTTTTGGAAAAAGCGTAAGTTAACGGGCGATGATCCGTATAAATTATAAAGTCACGTCCCTCCAACTGATGCCGAAAGTGCTTTATAGCGAGGTATATAGCCAGGAGTTCCCTGTCATAAGTGCTATACTTAATTTCAGCAGAACTTAATTTACTAGAAAAGAATGCTATTGGTCTTGGGCCGTTTGAAGTAGCACCATTTAAAGCTGCCCCGACTGCAGAGCTAGAGGCATCTACGAGTAAGCTCAGGTGCATATCAGGATCGGGGTAGGCGAGAGTTGCTGCATCCATTAAAGCAGATTTACATTGGGAAAATGAAAGCTCCGCTTCGCCATTCCAAGAGACAGGGCGCTTATCATTTTTTTTACAGTTTGTCAATAACTTGTTTAAAGGAATTTGGATTTCGGCAGCGTGGGGGAGGAACCGTCTATAAAAGTTTAACATGGCCAAAAATCGTCTGAGCTGTGATATAGTGTCAGGCTTAGGAAATTCTGCTATCGCCTCAACTTTGTGGGGAAGTGGTCTTACGCCTTCTGCTGTGATGAGACAGCCCAAAAATTTTATGGAGGTTTTTCCCAAAACGCATTTATCAGGATTTAATTTGAGATCATAGTCCCTCAAACGAGAAAAAACTTGATTCAAATGATCGAAGTGCTCGACCTCTGAGGAAGATGCTATGAGCAAGTCATCAAAATAGGGAGTACAAAAATCAAGGCCAGACAGTACCTGGTGCATGTGTCTTTGAAACGATTGCCCTGCGTTCCGCAGTCCAAAGGGCATGGCAGTGTACTCGAAAAGGCCGAATGGGGTCGTTACGGCTGTCTTTGGGATGTCGGGTGGAAAGACAGGAATTTGATGATATGCTCTTGTCAAGTCGAGAGTTGAAAAAATTGTTTTTTTGTACAAGCTCTGGGTGCAGTCCTGAATGTGGGGAACCGGGTAACGATCGGGCACCGTGATCGAATTAAGCTTACGGTAGTCTCCACACGGTCGATATTCTCCGTTAGCCTTTTTAACCACATGTAAGGGGCTTGCCCAAGGACTTTTTGACGGCCGAATGATCCCCTGGGCCATAAGATATTCAAACTCCTTGCGGACCGCCTGGAGAACATCGGGAGCCAAACGACGAGGTTTTGAAAAAACAGGTGGACCTTTAGTTTCAATATGGTGATAAACTTGATTATTATGATCAGTTTTTACAGGTTGGGAGGGGTTGATTAATTCTGGATATTCTTTCAAAAGGCTATCAAATTTAGAGTCGCCGACCAATATTGATAAATTAGTAGCGGAAGAGCTAATTTTGGGAAGTTGTCCACCGGAATATAACTTAGTGTTAGCATCGATAACCCTGCGATGTTTAGCATCAACAAGCAAATTGTAATACCTCAAGAAATCCACTCCAATTATGGGTTGACGAACGTCCGCGATTACAAATGACCAGCTGAAATGACGCCGTAAACCCAAGTTCAAAACGATCCGCTTTGTGCCATAGGTTTTAATCTTTGAGCTATTGGCCGCAAACAGAGTTAGGTCTTGTGCTTTGGCGTAAGGAGCGAAAGATTTAGGTACAACAGAAATGTCCGCTCCGGTATCTATGAGGTAAGACCTCTTGGAAATAGAATCGGCCACCATAATTCGATCCACGTGGCAATCATCCGTATGGCCAGTTAGCGATTGCCCCTTTAGTTTTCCGAGGAGACTCTAAAAGAACATGGAGGGTTACATTTCCTTGCCATTATTCCAAAGTTGGTATGGTAGAAGCACATTCCCTCGATGGGGTCTCTATATCTGCGAGGCTGTGATGGTGAACGTCTGCGGCCTCGAGGGTGCCAGTCTCTGGTCGTATTTCGAGTATGGCGTTGATCCATGGTGGAATTCAATTTGCCGATCATTGCGCCTAACTGTGATATCTGGTGCTCTAGCCTGTCAATTCTGGGATCGCTGGCAACTGGAGCTGGATCGCCGGCAACTGGAGCTGGATCGCTGGAGACGTCAACAGCCTGTAAATGAGTAGCGTCCACGGCCAACTCTGCTATCTGATCTGCTCTGGAAGCCAATTCATCGAGACTCCCGGCCACGGAAAGCAAAATAGCTTGAGTGTTGCCGGGGAGGCGACCGAGCCACAAAGTTTTTAACAGTGTCTCATCAATACAGCCGTTGGACAAGGAACGCATTTGAAAAAGAAGTTGGGACGGACGTTGATCGCCAAGTTCCAGGCCATGCAAAAGACGTCTCATCCTTGACGATTCGCTCTCAGAGTGCACAGATATCAATCTTGATTTTAAAACGTCATACCTTTTTTGGTCAGGAGGCTTCAGAATAATGTCGCTAACGGAGTCCAAAACATCGGAATCCACCGTTGAAACTACGTAATTGTATTTTGTCTCATCTCTAACTATTTCGGCCAATGAGAACTGGGCTTCCAACTGAATAAACCATAAGGAGGGGTTATTCTTCCAGAAAGGTGGTGGTTTGACAGCCACACGAGAGATCGATTCTGTCACAGGTTTGTCGCCATCTCCAGTCGGGGGCATCTTGAGCGATCGCACCAGGCAGCCAAAAAAAATCCAAGTGATGCGTGAACAACGGGTCACCACTTTGGTGTCCTACCTCAGCTGGCAAGTAGATTCGAGTTAAAACAACAAAAGTTAAAACAACATATTTATTAAAAGAAGTTAAAACATTTAAAAATACGAAAACGCAGTAAATAGAAGAGCCAGAGTTGATCTTCAGGCTGCCTTTTATAGCCAGCGAAAGAGAATGCTGTTGCCACAAGAAGAAAGTCTTTATTTAGAGTTTAGTGTGTGGCTTGAGGGGCAGATGCCTCACCTCAGCCACCACAGTTATTTAAAAATCTTTTTAACAAAACTTTTGTTAGAGGCAATCAGAAAATTGGCTTACCTCTAATGTCAGCTTCACAATCAACGGGTAAATAATTAGAGATCAGATAGAATTTAACTTGTTTTATGGCACCTATATCGACAAAAATTTGACGGAACTATCATAACACAGTTAAGGGTATTTTATTAAAACCAACCAAGACCCTCTATACAGGGTGATTCTGAAATGGACCGCCAAACTTTGAGGGGTGATAGTACTCATCAAGACGAACAAGAATTGGTATAGAAAGGGGGGTCGCAGTTACACCGTTAAAGAGCTAGGTCCTAATATAGTGCGAGAGCGTTACAAAAGGACGTTTTGCCAAGGCTCGTTTAACGAAAAAAAACATAATGAAATGAAAAATTTATTGCATGAGGTACAGCAGTATCCGTATTACTTACATCATAAATTTGATAGAAATTGGACCACTTTCTAAACCGTGGGGTGAGTTTTAAAACGTGCTCTTAGTCAAACAATGGAGTTCCATTAATGGTTTTTAGAAAAATGATGATCGGGGAAGGAATTTTCAATGATCAAACAGTTTTAATGATCCATGTTACGATCATTGAAAATTCCTTCCCCGATCATCATTTTTCTAAATACCATTAAGGAATGTGATTCTTTGACTAAAAGATTAATATTGCACTTTTGAAACTAACTCCGCGGTTTAGAAAGTGGTTCAATTTCTATCAAATTTATGATGTAAGTAGTACGGATACTGCTGTACCTCATGCAATAAATTTTTTCATTTCATTATGTGTTTTTTCGTTAAACGGGCCTTGGCAAAACGTCCTTTTGTAACGCTCTCGCACTACATTAGGACCTAGCTCTTGAACGGTGTAACTGCGACCCCCTTTCCGCATCAATTCTTGTTCGTCTTGATGAGTACTATCACCCCTCAAAGTTTGGCGGTCCATTTCAGAATCACCCTGTATAAAGGCCTCCCAACTCGGCCGTGCAACGTCATAACTTTCACTCATCTTTGACGTCACTCCATAGACTTAACATGGCAATTTTCATGGTCATCGTCCGGAGTTGGGTGGCCATGTATATAGAGGGTCTTGAACCAACCCATATAATATATTTCACTTATCAGTGATTCTCTTTAACTCCTTTTGCTTCACAGTTACTTGCTAACTCCTTTTTTTACACAGAGCAAAATACACTCCACTGTGATTTGTTTAAATCTGTCATGTGCTTAAGTATTGCAGTTTTCAACCAATCTGGAAATTCGAACAGTTTCATAGGGTTTGATTATCTTACACGTAGAGGTTTATTTCTTTTCTTAAAAGTTTAAATTATAAAAACATACTACTTTAAATATATAAAAGAAAATCAATACTTAAATTCAAATTACAAAATTAATAAATACAAGTTAAACAATTATGTCAGTTATTTTAAGCAAACTGAAATCCCTAATTACTTATTTCAATTTTTTATTTGAAAAAAAAAGAACAAAAGAGAAGTTTTTGCTACTTATTTGAATCAACAAGTATAGTCTTTCTGGAATAAATATGATGTTGCCAGAATAATTAACTTTTCAATAACCTCAATGTAGTTTTAGTTGGTTTTAATATTCTGTAAAAATAGGTTGTTTGTATTTCCTACATTAGTTGGTGACTTCCTCAAAAGAAATTTTAAGATTTGATTATTTAAAAAATACAGGAAAATAAAAATAAATCGAATTTTTTTATTTTTAAGCGTACTTTTTTTATAAATTTTCTTATTTTACGCATGGCAACATTTTAGGTTAAACAATTTTTTCTAATTTATGTAAATTTGAAAGTTTCTTAAGTCGATTAATTATCACAGTAATAAAAAAGCTTATCAAGCATTTTTGAAAGTTCGGGAGGATATTAAATAATTACATAGGATGAGTAAATATTCCCCAATCTAAAAAGGTAAGAGGTTAGGCTATCTATAAAGGTATTTAAATTAATAAAAAGCTGATAAAAATTGGTTTAACAAGTTTTAATTAATTTTTAGGTGATTCTTATAAAAACTATAATAAATGAGAGGCATTAAAGGGGAATATTCAAATATGAAATTTGCCAAAATAATAAAAAAATCATTTAAAGAAATATTTAAATGAAACAAAAAATATCAAAAATACCCTATAAGTAAGAAGTTTAGTATTTTTCCTTTACCTTCAATGATTATAAACTTGTGCGCCGAATCGTAATCTAAACACTTTTCCACTCAAAGACTTGTTCAACTAAAAGACATATTTAAAATTTTGCAAATTCAAAAATGTAAAAGGGAACGTGCTTTACGAAGCGAACTTGTTCTTTTTTGAAATATTCTTTTACGTCTGAGTCATTCCATCGAGGCAAAGAATAATGGATAGAGACATAAGAAAGGATGGGGGGTTTTTAATAAAAGTGTCGCGAAATTCTGGAACTGCACAGTGAAGAATTTCCTCTATTTTTCATGCAGGGGTGTTATGTTTCTTTCAGAATGTAGTTTTCAGGTCATGATTCTAGAGTAGACGTAGAAATTGCATATGGTGCGAATTTTGACTTTCGGTTGTTCATAACTTTTCTTTATGTTGCCTAAAAGATTAAAATGTTTCAAGTATTTTATAGAATAGCTAGGTGTATTGACTGGATGGAAAGAGAAAATATTTTTAGTTAAAGTACAAATTAAAATATATTCTGAATGGAAGTAAGATTTATAGGAGGAGCATTGTTGGATTACATTTTTTAAAGAAATCCGAATAACTTCTTCCTTTTTATATAAAGGTTAAGAAATAAATAACATCAGTTTTATTAAGAAAAATCATTATTTGTAAAGCAATATATGTATACAGGGTGTTTTAAAATTGCGTTGCACGGCTTTTATTCGGAACCAGTGCCTCCTAGGGTCATGGAAGTAAGGTCTACCCCTAGGTAAGTGACGCTGGAGAATCCATTGAGATGACTTACAGCGCCCCTAGTGGAGAAATTAAAAAGTTAAAAAAATTAATTTAAAAACTAAAGGAGATAAAGCAAAAACCTCAATGAGAGTATTGTTGCCAACGTGAAGAAAAACTCATTGAAAAAAATTTAATCAAAATATCTTGAATATTCGCGGAGATATTAGCATGTGAAATTAACTCTTTTTCGGGGGTCAAAAAGTAAAAAGTTCGCATATTTGCAAATTTTTCAGTGTTATTGTGTAGCTTTGTGTTTTTTTAGTTGAAAGAACACAAAATTTAATCAAAAAATCAAAAAAATTTGCAAATATGCGAACTTTTTACTTTTTGACCCCTCAAAAAGTGCTATTTTCACATGCTAATATCTCCGCGAATATTAAAGATATTTTGATCAAATTTTTTTTCAGTGAGTTCTCCTTGACGTTGGCAACAATACTCTTATTGAGGTTTTTGCTCTATCTCCTACAGTTTTTAAATTAATTTTTTTAACTTTTTAATTTCGCCGCTAGGGGCGCTGTAAGTCATCTCAATGGATTCTCCAGGGTCCCTTATCTAGGGGTAGACCTTACTTCCATGACCCTAGGAGGCGCTGGTTCCGAATAAAAGCCGTGCAACGCAATTTTGAAACACCCTGTGTATAACAATGTATATATTTTGTAAAGTACACTGTAAAAAAATATTAGTAAAGTTCCTCATAAATTCCAGAAACGTTCCTGCTGTTTATGAGTTTTTACAGCAGTAAAACACTTTCCTTGAAAATTCTGGTTTTCTTTCGGAAACTTTTCTGAATACCACTGAATTCTGGTGGAAGCGGATAGTTAGTGCGGTGCACCTGACACGCCTACATTAGTATCAACCAATCATTCCAGACTTGGATCTTAATTTTAAGTTATATTTTATATGGAATGCTTCTCATCGTGTTGGGGTGTGCTCAGTGGTAAAGCGGTTGCTTCTCATGCGATAGTTCCTCGGATCGAAGCCAGGTCGTGATTATTTTATTTAATACGGAATTTTTTGCTCTGCGGAACGCTTCAGTATTTTACAATAACGTTCCTGGTATATTCCAGGAACATTACTTTTTTTAAAAAGTGGGCAACTCAGCTTCCAAGTTTTTTTAAGTAACTTTTCAGATTTTTTTACAGTGTAATCCAAAATTGTAGTTGTAGAACTTTAAGGTCCAGATTTTTTTAGCTTTAAAAACTGTTCATATGAGCTGTCTAATTTAATACAATAAGGGGAGTGTAGCTCAAAGCGGGGCCTAATATAAAAAAATGACAATTCTCTTTAAAAATTTTAAGATATGTTCCTTTTGAATCGTCCAAAATTTATACATTTACCATGCTGTTGACACTTTGACACAATCTAACTTTAAAATACTGTGTAGAACCGGTGTTTTTATATTTTTGAGGTTTTAACCCCCCTTAAAAAAAGAAGGGAGCTCTAGGGCACAGCGGGAAGCTATACTCAATGAGAAATAACACGAAAATAATATTTTATGATAGTTAGGTACGTAACTACGGTCTCAAACATTAGCGGATTTACGGGGTATCATGGGGGTCAAGAATCCTCCTTTATTTTTAAGGATATTCCATTCTTTTATTGTAAGTAATGTTTTCAGTTCAATTAGGGACTGAATGCCCCCCAAAAGTCTCTAGCTTGACCCTCAGGGTCTTCCTCCTATATCCATCCTTGTTCTCACCATTAGTTCTAAAAAAGATTAATTTGTGTTAAGATTTGTCTCGTTTGCAGTGCTTACCCGCTTTGCTCCTAATGAGTTACCCGCTTTGGGCCACCTATTCAGCAAATATTTATTTTTGACGTATATTTCTTTTTAAGTAATAAATTATTTTTTGGCTTAATCGGACACTATCGGGTATTTTTTCGTAGTTCGATAACCCGACTATCATTTGAAATCAAATTTGTGATTTTAACCAAACAATAAATATGATTTTTGAGCTTTCAAAGTTAGCATACCCGCTTTGAGCTACTCTCCCCTACATAATTTATTATCAGATTGTTTTTAATATTTAATAAAAAATATCTGGGATGGCATAGTTAAACTATTAGTAAATTAAATTTGAAAATGGAATTTCAAAAGTGTTTTTACACAATGAATGAATGTTGCCGTGTTTGCATTATTAAAGAAAGAAAGAACCTCTTAGAGGGATGACCTATTTATTATAGAATTTATTATAGACCTATTATTATATTGTGACATTCTTCGAAATATGAAAGTAGTTAATGAAAATTCTTAGGTTGCTCTTAAAATTTTAAGTTTATTTTTTAAATTTCATAGATTTAAAATATGTCAGCCAGCTAAACTCGTTCTAAGTAAATTACAGCAAAAGAAAGAATCCAACTTATAGCAATTTCTACACGCTCCCCGAAAACTCAACTAAAATATCCTAGTTTGTGTTTCTCATTCGACTGTTATACACACCTATCCCTCAGAGATGGGTCAAAGCGCTTCCCTTTTCACAAAGTCCCTCCTCTCTTTCTTTATTCTTCCCTCAATGTAGGGATAACTGAAAAGCATTCTTCCCTGCAAAACACAGAACAACGCTGACTGCAGTTTCCAGCCTACGCAATCTGACTTGTTCGAAACTTTTTCCGGCTCTATTTACGAAAAAAAGGTGAAAAAAGGCAGTCCGGAATATAGACAGGGGAAAGGGGTTTTTTTGTCGTAATAAATACTGAGACTTTCGCGTGTGCTGTTTTCAACGAAAAAAAATTTTTTTTGTCAGCTGGATAGTCGCACGTTTCTAGCGTGTAGTGGAATCGCAGCAAACAGATGATACTTTTTTTGTTCCCGTAGAGTGGCAACGGGTATAAAAATAAGGCGGGCGTATTTTTTTCTGAATATTCCATTGGAGTTTATGTAGGTTGTGAACGAAATTTACTTTTTTCAACGTTTTCCATGGAGAAAAGTGATGGAAACAAAGATCTGAAAAACATATGCTCTTCTATTCCTATTGGAGGTGCTTTTACAGCTGAAAACAGTCACGGTTTTGAATATATTTTTTTATTCAGTTAGGTTTTTTCTAATTCTAGACTTTTGAAAAGGGTATTAGAACATTTTTTGATCTTATAAAAATAAAGTGAAGGATTTGGCAGTAGCACAATTTGTGAAGTTTATTAAAAGAAATTTTATGTTTAGTAAGCTGTAAAAACTAGGAGATGGTAGGGCCAGATATTAAAGCCCACAGATCCGTATAACTTCGTTGTGGATCGTCGTCAATCATAATTGTAAATTCCTTTTTTACGAAATTCATTTTCAATACAAGTAACTTTTCGTCGCACCCTGAATAAAGGCCAACTTATTGATTCCCCAGTTACTTTTATAACAACAATTATAATTAATTCAGCACAACGTTTTCCCACTTTTAGTTTCAATCAATTACATTGTTCAACAATGAAAAAATTTCCTTGATGAAATTAGTCATTTCTTGTAGATTTTGGGTCGCTGAATACGAAAATCTCCATTAAAATTATCAATTGACTTAGGATTTTCGGGAAACAGCCCCTGCCCCTTTTTACGTTTTTTGACGACTTTATAACTTTAAACTTGTTTTTTAGGGTCAATATAAGCATTGCTTTAGTCTTCAAATTGACCCCCAGGACAAGAAAGGTTCAAACTAATAAAATATGATAAATTTATAACAAATGGATAGGTTTAAGGGGTAATTACCCCCCTAAAATTGCAAAAAGATCGTTAAAATTAGTAGGATTTGTTATACCTTATTTATTTCACTTATTTTTTACCCAATTCATGTTTGAAGGGTCCTAACCCTTTATCAAGGACCCAAGTTTGATGGCAATATGCAGCAATGAATTTTACTAAAAGCGGTTGAGCTGTTAACGCTCGTCGTTAACGCGCGTCGTTAACAGTCGTCGAAAACGTAAAAAGGGGGGCTGTTCCCCGAAATTCTTGAGTTAATTGAGAATTTTAATGGTGATTTTCGTATTCAGCGACCCAAAATCTATAAGAGTAGACTATTTTCATCAAGGAAAAAATTTTGAAGGTCAAATTTATTGTGTTATTTAAACCACCATTTTTATGACATTATATGATTGAAGTAACTAAATTGAATCGGTTTACATGGAAAAACAAACACCACACTTCAGTTGGAATTATAAATACCATATTTATGCTTTCTACTTACATATTTTATGCTCCAATAATTGAGTTTTACTCCTTGGAAAATCAAGGGTTATATCAGACCAGTTTTTAGAGTCTTTATGCATTATGAATACTTTCTTAGCTATATTTAATTTTTAAAATATTTAAAATTTTAATTACGATGAATTAAACGAAGAGTTGGAAAATATTGGTGAAAGACTTTTAACTCAAGAAGTTATGTAACCCAAAAGAACATTGGTCCTAAGTGAATTGTTTTCTCCGGATAATACAGGTTGAGTTATTCCATAGAGTGAAGGAGTTGACAATTTTCTGCTGTTTGTAGAGTAATTAAAAATGCATTATATAATTATTTTTCAAATTTGAAAATTATGATTTAATTACTTCTCTACAAAGCAAACTATTCTTAAAGAAATTATTCATTTACAAATAGCTTCATAAAGGTTGAAGTAATTTGTTTTTCCTAAAAATATTTTGAAGATAAGGTAATGAAGATGTTAAAATAGCTTGGAAAAATTTTAACGAGAATTTAATTTAAGAATGAAAGACTTAACTAACTAAACACAAAAAACTAGTTAAATGCAATAATAAGTATGATTTAAAACTGCATTTACTTCCTAATCGAGAAACGAGTTTAAATTAAATAACAATAAACTAAACAATAAAACCTATTTTAATGACCTTGCATTATATTCAGACCATTTATATCCCCTTTAGATTACCCCGAAAAATTCATTGCGTAGCATTATTCTAGAAAACCAAATGAGATAACTGCAAAGGCAAAACTCCAACAACTGTCTAAAAAGCCGACCAGATTTAGTGTGAACATTACACCGGTAATGCCCAGCATTGGGTTTAATTTATTAGTAGCATCGTTCTTTTTAAAACAACGGAAAGCCTCTCTTAAGGGCAAACAAAGGAAAATAATTAAAGGACTGAAGTTTTTTCATTACAGGTTTTAGCTTACATTTAATTGCTTTTCACCACTAGAAACAATTACACGAAGGAAAATAACGCAGTTTCTGTGACAGATCCAGGTGGCCCTTGGAACGTTTTCCAAAAAAAAAGTTTCTTCCATGGTTCAGTAAAAACCTGCTTCGAATTAGAACTAGGACTATTTGAACAGTCGTATGTTTCCTTGGAGATTTACTAAATTGCTTTTACTGCATCATGCTGTGACTGATATTACTGTTAAAGCTTGGAAAGTCGAAGCGTATTTCTTAATGTCCATGCATCATGGACATTAAAACACACTAAAAGTAGACACTTAAACCATCTTGGGAATAGTAGTGATTAGTTTCAAAATAAATAACCCTTGATCTTGAAATTTATATTGGTTAAATTCAAATCCTAAAATATACTTCTGTTTTTAGAGATTTAGATAGAAAAAAAAGTATATTACTTTTATTTGTTAACTTCTCTAAGTTGGGTTGGGATAGTTGGTGGATATTCACAAAATCCTTTTTTAAGGAGAGGAATGATTAACCATTTACTTTTGCCATTGCTGAAATATTCTCTCTCTAAAGCACTTTGGCAAAAAATACTTAATTCCTTTTAAATAAGACCATAGATAAACTTTAACACGTTCACGCCGGGGCCGATTTTCATGTTTTTCGCTGGGAGGCGGCGCTCGACTTCATGATGCGCTTCATCTGGCGGCGCTAACCGAAAAGGCATTCTGGTGCGGGCCACCGGTGGACCGCGCCGGCGTGAACGTGTTAAAAAATCCCAAGGGGGAAAAATTAAGGTATTGGAGTTTATTTTTGTTTGTTATAAAATATCCCTTAAAATGTATTTAATAATCTCAGATAATTGTTTTTCATAACTAAAATTAAAATTGCCTTTAAAGAGTCATTTTAAAATATCAACCACTAAAGAAATAGGTTCTAGAAAAATTTAATTAATAATTCATGATGAGATAACGGGAAATGATATTGTAAAACTTGTATCTGTTTGTACAAGGTGTGGCTATATAAAATAACTAGACTGATGCTCCTACAGAAAAAACTAAGCATGTGACAAATTTGAACATTAAGCAGTTACACTGATGAAAGGATTTCCATCTTCTTTTAATTTTCCCTCATCAGTTATACTCTGTTCATTTTGAACTGGCGCTTGAAAATATTTCCTTCTCCCACCACCAATCGGTAACCATAGCAACTATCCACGTCAAAGTGACGAAGACGGCTTACTATTGGCTGCTCGAAGAGCGTAACTATGGTTACGCTTCTAGAGTGGGGGAAAGCACTATTTCTCAAGCGCCAATTCTAAATGAATAGAGTATAGCACAGTTGTATGTACAGAATGAAACGACCATTCTAAATTTTGCTCATAATATTTTAAAAAACAGGCATGGGCGGATTAAAAGGGGAAATGATCTTCTTGGTCATTGGTCGCTTGTTATAGTATCGGAGGTTGTCACTCCAGTTTGTTTTATAGCTTAGTCAAAAAATTGTTGAAATATTTCATTTCACAGTCGCTTATGTATTCGTGCAATTGCTGAAGCTCTTTGAAGGTGTAACAGTGTAAGGTACAAATTTAAGGTACAAGACAAATTTAGCAAAGAAGGTTTGACTCGCAAGTCACGGAATCTTCATGACTCTACGCCGGCTCAATCTGCAGTGTCTTTCAATAGATTCCTTTCCAAATACCACATCCCAGAGTTAAAACATCCAGATTATTCATCTGAACTTAAACCGTGGGACTTTTATCAAACTCCCAAGGTCAAGTATAAATTATTAAAATATGATTTTAGTGTGTTGAAGCTGTTAAAGGAAATCTATCAAACGTCAGAACCGAGCTCTCAGACGAAGACTTCCAGATTATTTTTAAACAGCAGTCAAACAAAAGTGTTCATTCACAAAACGTGGTCTAGGTATAGAGGAGGGATGTATATTAAAGAGGTGATACTAATTAAATATAAATAAATTAAAAATCGTATGATTTACAGTATTAGTCTCGTTATTTAATCACACCTCGTATTCATTCTTGTATTTATTTATTTTCCGTGATCTTGATATGCTGGATAACTTGGTATTACATCTACTTTATCTTAAAAAGGTAACTAACGTAACTCCCATCCAATCTCAAGCATAGAGAAATATACAATTTTTTCTTCTGCTTTAACGAAATAAACCAAATTTTTTAATCTCAATCACCCATCAAACTATTCTACTTAAGGGATCATCCCAACAAATTCCCGAACTATAATAAAGAAGAGAAAAAGAGTGATGATCAATTACCCTTCTCAGATACGATCACCTCGAATAAAAATGCTTGTAACCACACTTAAAGATATCTCGAGAACCGTTATTACGTTTTATTACCCGAATCTTTTTACACCTTAAGACCCTATTTCAATGACAAGGGATCTTGTGGCGACGATAATCGTAACGGGACTGCACGTGAAGAATTCAAATTCTCGCTTCAATTTATGCGGCGAATCAGTGGTTGAAGCAGAGCCATCCTACGTAAATCTCATCTTTTCATAGGAAGGAACGCACTCAGAAAGAAATATTCTCTCCGTCATTACCGCTAATGGTTTCCGTTACCAGAAAGTTTCGAGGGAGAGAAATCTCATTTTTGTTTACCAGTGACGCAATGAGTTGAGTTGAGGTGATTTTTACATCTTCTTTGGGCTCGATGGTGCATGCCAATGGCGTTTGTTTGTGCACGGGTACAGTTAATCATCGGGGTTTGATCGCGGTTTAAATAGGTTTTCGTAGGAGATATGTTCCTAGGGTTTTCGAGAGTTATTTATTAAGGAAATTGGCATGCCAAATGGGGGGGGGAGTTTAGGGCGTATTGAACGAGGGGAAGTATTGCAGATTTGATGGAATTTTCTAAGGATAAATTGGGAAATATGTTCTTTCTTGGATTATGTGAAACATTATCCTGAGAGAAGTGCCATTTTATTTATTAACAACTAAGAAAGAACATAGCAATATAAGTATTAAATTTAAAATAATTGGAGTAACTAAACAACTATTTGTTTTAAAATATAAACTTAATTTGTTTTCGCTAACCTCGAGAAGTTTCATTGAAAAGTTCCCTTTAGGTGCATTCATGAAAAGCTTTTAACTGGACTTGACCATTAAACTAATAATATTTTGATTAATACTGGTTTGAAGAGTATTTGTGTAATTAATTGATTATTAATCTATTCATAGAAGTTGAAATCAACATAACGCCTAACTCGATATCAAATATATAGCAGGGAAGCTTATTATGTATACACTCTGATATTGTTAATTAAAATGTTGACAGGTGGATATTCTATATGGACTTAAACACTAGATATTCTATGGTCTATCATATTGTTATCATGTGGTTATGATAGAGTGTTACATTCTATATTCCACATGTTTAAATATCATATATCATGTGAATAACTTAAAAGCTACTACTCTAAATTAACATGGAAATTATTCCGCTCCTCATCCCTATAACTTTAATTGTGTACATTTGGAATAAAAGGTGTCCATAGAATAATTAGAATTTTTTACTTATTTTAATATGAAACCGTCTCCTTCAAAACATAATTTTAACAAAGTAAATTTAAAAACATTAATGTCCCTTTACCCAAATCCCATTCACTCACAGTAAAAAGTATCGCATTTTTTATTTCCACCACGTTACATCTTTATACATAAATTACTCCTATAGTGAAACATCATAAAATATATTTTTTCTAGAGTTCATGTGTAATGTAAATGCATTTGCTTTAAAATATTAAGTGAATTCGTTTTCGTTAGCTTCAAAATAAATTACTTTGACCAGTATACAAGTAGTTTCTTTGGCACATAATATTACCTATTACACGGTTTTCTTGATTTTCCCAGGTTGAACTATCAAGAAAATTATGAATACTTTTTTTGCTAGCTCAAAACAATAAAATTTATCATAAAGTTAGTTGATCTTATTTTAAGAAGAAATCTGATTTTACATTTCTGAAAGTTAAGGTTAGGAACTTTTCCTACATTAAAAAATACCTTTTACTTCATCAAAATACAACACAAAGGGAAAAAATACGTTTGGATGTAGTAAATAATTTGAGAAATATTAGGTATTATAAAACATTTAATTTCAGGCTTCAATTTATGCAGACAGTATCATCCTCTGTAAAAATATATGGATTTGTTTTTTCTAGCATTAGGAAATTTCAAGTTTGTTAAAACTCATAAAAAACTATTTAAAGTCATAAGCAAAGGGGAAAAGGTACCTATTGAAGTAAGTATTTTTGCCAAGTACTGATAAGTTTAAAAAGTATTACAAGATTAGTACATTAAGTCACACTAATCTGATGAAGAAAAATATCCTTCTCCCTATCAAATTTATTGACTTCTTAAAAATTCCAACTCTTTTACTTCTCATTGCTTAATACCCTCCAAAATCTCCTATCCACTCCATTTTGACTTTCATAATTGCGATAAAACTCATACAGAGAAGGAGGAGGGAAAAAATCCGATTGAAGAGCCGAAACACAAATTGAATTCGCCCGGCAAATAAGGTCACATCGAAAATCGATGCGAACACTGATAGCACCAATGATTTTTCACCCCTGATAGTTACATCCGGAACCAGGAGAGGAAAAAATAGAGGAAAAACTATTGCATTATAGATCAGTTCGAACTTCATTTTACACCGTCCATTTTTCAACCTCCCAAAACAAGCGAGGGAGTTCCTCCTTTTTTTAGGGGGGGGGGGGTGGAAAAATTCCCTAAGCGAAGGGTGGACAAATGCAGAAGGGAGTGTTGTTTAAGAGATGGATTGTTCCATGTCCGGACAATGTGTCATTTTCTGCCATCCCCTTGCATAAGCGAATTCGAGACACTTTGATGAATGGTTTGGTTAAGGGTAGTCTAGTCAGGTCTTTTGTCGATGTTTTTGTGAAAATGGGTGAGACTTTGAGGTATCCTTTTTTTCTCCCTTGAGTGATTTTATTATTACTTACGATTAGTACCTATTAACGTAACATGTATAATGGATTTTTTAAACATCTATTGAGAATTCAACGAATGGCAATGTATAAATTCATATAAATATAATGTTCCCTTGCGCCAATTGAAAATAATTTTTGAGGGCTTTTTAAAAACTTTTACTGTGTAATATCATTGGAAGAATTAAAAATTTTGAAACGAGAAAATTGTGAAGTTGGATCTTGTTAATTAATACATATAATTTAATATCTTAACTAGTTAATATCTTAAAAACTGACATTTAAAAAGAGTAGGATGATTAAAATCTCTTTTAAACCCACTGAAGCTTGATTGTCTTTAAAGAAGCTATTTAAATTAAAGATGAAATAAATTTAAAAAGAAATAAAAATTCAATAAGGACTCAATTTTTTAATCTATCTAACAAAATGTCAAAAGGAAGTGAAGAGCTTTCAATTTAAATTTATTATTCAAAATTTATAGGATAATCATAAGAAAAAACTGCGGTTTTAAAGGACCTACTAAACGTATTCAAATAGTATAATACTTTTTTTATAATAATTAACTTTGTATAAGATTAGTAAGAAAAGAAAGATTTTTGCTCACAATATCCTATCTAGATTTCTTTATAACTCTTTTATAAAGAGGGTGTGTTCCATTTAATTGAAGATAACACACACATACTATCTGAAATTGAGTAGTAAACTATTTGTTTTTTTATATCATAAATCTTTAGAATTTTTTTAAACTGTATAATTTCTTGTATTACTGATTTTTTTATGTTAACCTCTATTTATTCCGTCAAAAAAAGGGAAATTTAAAAATCAAACATAAAAAAGCTTTACCTTTTACTTCCAAATGCTCCGAACCAGTGTAACTGAATTTATGGTGTGATAAAAATGGTAACCACGGAAGAAAAAAATAACCTGAAATATATATATATATATATATATATATATCCCAAAGAAAAATTATTACACCAAAATGGCGTTGAAAACTTTGCACTCTTTTTGAGAGCTCTTCCATCTGAGGAATGAATTATTCAAAATAGCGAATTATCGGTCGAAGAAAAACCAATGCAAAAAAATTAAATCAAGTTCTATATCTCGCCGAGTTTTTTTTTTCAAAAGAAAACCTCCGTTGCCAAAAGATATTTTAAAAGATCCAAGAAGGATTTGTTGTTCCTTTTTTATAATCCTAGAATCGTTGGAATAATTTCCAACTGTTTTTTTCCAAGTTGAATATAAAATATTTTTTATTTTACTAAGCTGTGTAACGGGGCTGTAGGTTGAGAAGAAGATGCGAATTTTTGGGGATTGAATGTACACGCTAGGTTATTTTATGGGAAATATCTGTTTTGAATTTTAATGCAAGAAAATAAGTAGCTTATTTTTTAAGTTTTAGATTTATGCTCTTTTTGGATTATAATGGGAACTGGGAGAAGTATTGCATTAACAGTAATTCCCACTTCGTAGCTTACTCAAAATTGCTAAGGGGGATGAAAATTTTATGTTGCAGTAAATCTATATAAATGATTGTAAGGATATTTTAAAATATCAATCGAACTAAGTAATTTTCACCCCGGTATTTTCTTGTGGTTGAGACGCTCGATTATAAAATAGATATCATTAAAATATATTTACTTTTCATGGAGATAAAACACAAATATCTATGGTAATGCTTCGTTTACATTTTATCATTTCAATTTAACTACCAATATAAAATATAAACATGAATTATCTTTAACATTTTAAAAACTCTTTTGCCATGAAAAAGTACGTTCCTTTTTTGGCTTTCTTTCCACTTTAAAAATTAAATAATTTTCTGTACATTTATTTATCTCTCTATTCTCAAAAAAAGTTTTTGGTGAACGGTTTCCAGAGAAAAGCTTTTTAATTACTGATCCGTATAAAACATATTTGGTATCAAACTGTCCGGATTCTTTTGAGGATGTGCAATATGCCTTTAATCTCAATTTTAAAGCGTTTCCACTTTTTTAGCTTACGGATAAGGTTGCAGTTATAAAGCAAGAAACTATGAATTTCAAAACAATTGAAGACATATTTCACTGGTTTTTAATATTTAAATAGATTAAATAATCATCTTTCTATTTATTACACGAATTTAAAAAATATATTTTGGGTTATTTTTAACAATATTTATATTTCTGTTGTTTAAACGGTTTTAATTATATTTAAAACTTATGTATAATTAATTTATCTTTTATTTTTAAATAGCAAATTAATATTTTTATATTTATCTTTGTCGTTGTGAGCAACCTAATCATTACTATATTTACAACAAAATATAAACTCGCTTTCGGAAATTTTTAACTTTTGCATTTATTTTTTACAATAATTATTATTTTTATATCCTTTTGCAAGTAGATTTTTTAAGGTATTAAACTGTGACACTTTATTTCATAATGCCAAAACGCAAACAACTAGATAATACGGGGGACTGTTTTAGAAATAAAGATGAAAATCGAAAATGTTGGAAGTCAAAACATTCGTGTCATTGCGTGACATTGCTATGAAACTGACACAACTTCGACGTTTGTTTGTTCTCATGAAGATAAATTTCTAAATTTTCGTGATGTTTACGGTAATTACTACATTTTTCACAGCCAATCGATGAAAATCATTACAAATTTTAAGAAAGTTAAATTTATTCCTGAGATGTTTCGGTGCTTCTTAATGGATCTGTGAAAAAAACATTACCATGGGGAAATGGTAAAGGAATGTTTGCATTTCTCTGTTGTTAATTGTCTTGGAATTATAATGCGATCCGCCAATTCATGTTACCATAAAGGAACTATTAATATTCCGCCACTGAATAATTATTCGCCATTTTCGAAAGAATACCCCGGATAAGTATTACCCCTGTTTTAAGAATGTTTTATAAAGTGAGTAAGTGCAGTGAGCTGGGTTTTGTGAGGAATTGCGAAGCGGTCCAAAAGTGTCTGCGTCAGCAGTTAACGGGGGTTGGCGAGCGATAGCGAGCAGGGGGCGGTAGCTCCCTAGTTTTTTTAAATGAAAACTTTTTTTAAAAATTGAAATCAATAATTTTAACCATTATTCGATTAGATTCGGTTGTAATTCAGCTTATAACTCGTGGTTCAGTTGCCACGTGTTTTTAAAATGTTAGAACTCAAGTTTTCTGGAGACGAAAAAAGATTAGTGAAATTTAACATACACTTGAAGTGATAACAAAATTGGTGATATGAACATTTCCATAGGTTTTTCCTAAAACTGTTGATTAAAAACCGTTATTTTCAATAAATATTACTGCATGATTAAAATTGAACAAAATTTTCGTAATTTTATGATACGCCTGAAAGAAATAATTTGTTGTTTATCACTCGAAACGGGCTTGCACGGGGCTTATAGGAGTAAGTAGTTAAAATTTAACAAGAAAAACACCACACTACACATAAAATAAAACAAAACTAAAAATAATAATAAATAAATAAAGTTTAAATTTTGAAATTTTGAGAAGGTAACTAAAAATAATAAATAAATAAAGTTTAAATTTTGAGAAGGTAACTAAAATAATAATAAATAAAGTTTAAATTTTGAGAAGGTAACAGGCTTTAAGTGCTAAATTATTGCTGAACTTAAGGAGTAAATAAAATGCCATTTTATGGGAAATAAGAAAGCTGAATTTTGGAGGCCATTTTATAAGTATCTTTGGCCTCCAAATTTCAGCTGCAGTGCAATATATAGTACTATTGTGCAGTGTTTAAAAATCATTTTCTCTCTGAAACATTCCAAACGGCCTTTGGTTAAGGTAGTCGGAGTATTATTTTGTTTGTTTTCATCCTTTCTCTCTGACTTTGAACTCGATTGCGCGGTTATTTATATTCTAAGCTCGTTCTCCGTTCAGTCCAAAGCCTAGACACCTATATAAATAAAATCCTACGTTATTTTATTTTCCCTTAGAAATGAACCCCTTTAAAAACAGTTAGGAGTGGTAAAAAAGTTATTTGAAACTCAGTTTTGAGGTGGTTTTATTTGAGCTTAGGTATAAAAGGATTTCCGTTTTATCACAACTTGGGTCATTTCAATAACCCACTTAAAGGGCCGAACATCTAACAACTTACATTAAAAGATTTTTTAACTGTTTTCACTTAAGAATGGCATGAGTCCTAATAAAAATCAGTACAGATTACCGTAACTTAACTGTTTTACAACTAGCTAAAAAACTGTTTTAATCCAAACAGTCAATATTTATATTTTATATTCATAATATATTTTAAAAAATTCCTTACATTAGAGAAAAATATTATATAATGATAAAAAAATATCAATCAAAAGCTAATTTAATTAGTAGATAGGAAAATTATGAGAAAGTTCTAAACTCTTTTATGAACAGAGTAATTATCCTTAGAAATAACTAAATAACATAATTATCTACCAACTAAATATATAGGTTACAATTCTCCGTTTGATACTTTGTAAAACTATATTTTTTTCGAAGCTGATAGTATGCTTAAAATCCACAAGATAAGATAGTTAACTTTACTGTAAAACTACTTTCTCATTTGTAGCAAACAGTATGCAGGAAAGCCACCTGATAGGTCATGCACAAACAACTGCACTGTAAAATCATAATTCTTCCTTAACAGATTGTAACTTAGAAGTAAATATTGGTAAATTTGGTCACACATTTTTTTAAAGTAAATTTAGGTTTTAAAGGGATCTGGGTTCTAGATTTTACAATATTCCTTGATATTCAATTGCAACTTTAGATTGCATACAATTTTTGAGAATAAAAACATTTGTCTTTGTATTCGACGATTTAATAATTTCTAATGGGTTTAATAGCATTTTATGTAATAAAAAATATCTTAAACAATAAATTATAAATAATTAATATATACAGCGTGTTAAAATTTTATTGTGTGTTGAATGTATACTTACAAATAGTCTGAATTAAGATTATTCTTTCAAATATTCTTTTTAAGACTGGCAACAAAACATATGCCTAATATTTTTAGTATTAAATTCATAATTCCTACATTGTTGAGATAAAGGTGCTCGGATGTTTTATTACCTACTTACATGTGAAGTTATGTTGTTCCTTTAGAAAAAAAGCTCTCAGAGAAATGTTTTATGTGGATAGATTTTTCAAAGAATAGACAATACAGAAATCCTGCCCATAGAAACATTTTCACGGGTATTTCTATAGATCGAAAAGATCAGAAATATTATTTGTTTTATTTTACGACCTTACAATGAAACACCGAAAATTTGTTCCAAATAGCAATAAAAGAAGTATCTTCATACTAGAAGTATTGTATTTTCATACTTCCCATACATTCTCGATATTTTTAAGAATCTATTAAATGGGCATATGGTTTATTTATTGGTTTTTTATCGTTATGATACAGTAAAAACAAAAAATGAATCACGATACTTTAAAATAATTTTATCAGAAAGTTTGCAGTTTTACTTATTGAATGTTATGTCATAGAAAAAAAATTATTTTAGATTTTTAAAAAGTCTTAAAATTTGGCACGTGCTAAAGTCAATGGGAGTCAACTCATCGCCACAGGGCGTTAGTATTGTTTATTACGTGAAAGCTACAAAACAAAGTGAACTGATACTATACTGCTAATAGAGTGTTCAGTTGCTGTCATGTGATTGCAAATGCTCCAATAGAATCATTCCATGACCAGTTATTTTCTTTAACTGTTAACTGTTGTAGGTCAAAAAATCTGTTGCTAAGACCGTTGCTAGGTCCGAGTCATGTGATTGAAAATGCTCTATAATGCATTCACTAGTAAACAAAGCTAAGAATGTAGCTATCACGTAATCGCTGACGTCACGTGAATTGAGCCCATTATCTGTTTAAAAAGTTTATTTTACTTTTCTACAATGTGACTTACAGTTAAAATTATTTTTATATAAAACTACATTTAAAATTATACTCTTAAAACATTATTGCTCATTAAAAACAACCTCAGTTTCAAGAAAGGGATCAATAGATATTCAAATACCCATATTTATCCCCCACATGACCTCTCACCTTTTCCTAAACACGAAAATTAACCTCGCCATCATATCCATCCAATCATCTCTCTCGTTTTACAACTTCTTTCTTTACGCAAGCAACTCCCTAAGTTTTAGATTTCTTTCTCGAAACACAAGAAACATAAATTCCCAGATGAATAAATAAAATTTTTACTACTCTTTCTGTTATCCTTCTACTCTCCATACATATGCTTCCCGTGAATACATAATCCTCCATCTAGTTTCATTCCTGCTCCTTTTTTTATTACTGGGTCCACCAGGTTGGGCCTGGCCATGGTTTATGTATATGACATCACCTTTTGCAATGACTTCGATCGATATGCAGAATAGTGGTGGGCACGATCCCGGCTTTATGTAACTCAGAATTCATCTTGCAGGTGGAGGGACCTTCTTTTATGAGAGTAGGTTCCGGTTCAGGCTGAAAGGATTGTAAATTTTTTGTCATATTTAAGGCATGTAGCTTGGTTGAGAGGGAAGGTAAATTGTTTTGTGATTTTGCATTGCAAATGCAATAGCTGCGTAGGAATTGTGTGTTTATATTGTCCTTCCTTTTTTTATTTAAGAACTAATAGAGGGATTATGTATTCAGAGAAGATATTGGTATAGATCAGTGGTTCCCAACAGGTGGTCCGCGGACCACTGGTGGTCCGTGAGGCCTTTCGAGGTGGTCCGTGGGAAGATTTTTAAGCTTATCCAAAAAACGTGGGGAAGTTTAAAAAAATAGTTTTCCAAATCACACATTTCAGGAAATAGTAAAAACATCACAGATACAAAAACATAAATAAAAAAATCATGCGTCTCATAAATTCTCATAAATAAAAAATTTTACAAAATTAAAACATATTTGAGTTGGGAACCACTGGTATAGATTGATAGAAATATATATAAGATGTTCAGGTTAAAAGTGAAAATTTTATAACTACTTTTCTTGTTTTCAAAAGAAAAATACTCTGCTTCAGGAATGCCTTAATAAAATATGACCATTCTGACCAGTGATTTTTTACAGCCCATTAATTTCGCACAAATTTAATTATAATCATCCTGTATATCCCCTTTAATGGAATACATTGTTGTAGTTTAAAGGCTCATTTACACTGTTTCACTTTCAATGTTCATCATACTGTGCTGTGGTAACCCCTCCATGAACCCTGTATCGTTCGAGATGAGCACGACAGGAAGATAGCCGCGAGGGTTTGAAGAGAAACAGCTTAGTAGTCATTTCAGAGGAATCATCCAAAATGACAAATTTAAATTGTCGTTTCACTCCTCACTCCTTCGATTTCCTACGCGAATGTGTGATTCCGGATCACCTACGAAGAACATCTAAAATGAAATAGTGTAAATATGCCATCATACCTCTTTCAGACAGCGATTAAATCAACATTAATCATACTAACTGCTAAAGGAATCAAAGGAACATCTTGCACTAACAGTGACTTATTGCAGTTCTCAAAGTGACAATATGTTGTATATTACTTCTAAGTCGCAATGCATTGTATATAAGCGAACTAAAATTAAACATTTAAGTAAAGGTACTCGGTTGTTTTATTACCTACCTACTTGTGAAGTTATGTCTACCTTTTGAAGAAAAGCTCTCATAGAAATGTTGTGTCTCACATTATGCTAACTTGCGCATTATTGCAGTTTTATCAATTTTGGAAACATTTATTCACGAAATTCTTATAAAAAACATTTCACCCGGTTTAATCAACTTACGGAATATCTGCTCTCCGATTACTAGTTGACACAGCTCATTTAAAATCTTAAATAAAAGTAAATAATATTTCGAATTAGTAATTTGAATTTTCTGATTACTTTTATTATTTAATAAATATAAATTTATAATGTTTTTTGTCTTTAATTTCGTTGTAAATTTTAAGATGTTTTGAAATAAAATTTATCAGTGAGGCAAGACGACATTTTAAGATGGAGAAATGAATGGGAGAAGCAGACATTCCGGAAGTTAAATTAACTTGGTAACCTGGTGAAATGGTTTGTTTGTTTTTTTAGGAATTTCGGGAATACAAATCTTAAAAAAGGACTAAGTAAACAACCTATTCCTATAAATCACCTTAAAAGCAAAGAACGGTCTCATTATTCTTAACAGATAAAGACCACTATAAATCCAAACCACACAATGGTGCCAACTACTGGCCGGTAAGAAAAACTAGAAATCCTTGGGGACAAACACAAAAAGGCTCAACCCTCCAGTCACGCGAAATCAAGACATCGTGACGTCCGATCGCGAGAAATTGACCCACCAGTGACAACTCTCCCGTTTTTAACGGGAAAACCTTGTAACCCCCCCAAAGAAGAAAAACATACCCCTTCCAACACATACACAAAAAGGAGCCTAGACAATGGCACCCAAAAGAAAATTTATTTCCCCCAGACCACCGGGAATTCCAAGGGAAGCTGCCACTCCCGCGTTCCATCCCTCTCCTGAAAAAGTTTCGGAAGAGAGAGAGAGGGAAAAAAGGAGAAAAATGGGATCTGCAGATAGTTTATGGCGCTGTAAAAGCTTTCTCCTGGGTAACAGGTCTCTCCTCTTCACTTGACTTCGTTGGGATTGAATGATGAGAAGGGTGCTCGGTGCAAGTTTCACTTAAGGAGAGTAGCGGGACTCTTTATTCTTGTCCCCTTTTTTGTGTCCCGAGAATGGCAACGGTGAGGTGTGCTTTTAGTGAGGCATGTAATAAGAGATCAGACTGATGGGGGATGTTAAGAGGGGAGATAGGTAACTAAAAGGTGTTTCTAATTCTGGGGATTGGGAAACTCGGTGTCTCGTATCAGATAGTGACGTTTCTTTAGGTTATCGTTTACCGACGATGGGTTTATTTCAAGGTCCAAAAACTTTCGTAGGAGCAGGAAAAACAATAAAGATCGAATTGGTTCCAAGTGACTTAACTATTTTTTATAGAGGTAAGGTTTATTAAACTATAACAGAAAGGATAAAACAAATTTAATTTCCCCCTATACATTAAACATTATTTTCAAGCATTATGATGGAGTATGCTGAGTTAAAAAGTTGATCATGTATTTTAAAACAAATCACATAAAGGTAATTGGATAAAAATAAAATATATCCGGAAAATGGAGTCTTATGGTAACGTAGAATGAAACAGGTTATACAGGCGATATTTTACATTGTTCCCATTATAATCTTTCATGTCTTTCCAGGATATGGTTAGGAAAACTAAAAGTGATACTGGCAATATTTATTTTGATCCAAAGGACATTTAATCGTACATTACTGTTTTCTCCCATCGCAAGGCTCAAGTAATACTGAATTACACATTTACTTATTCTATGAAGATATCTCCAACTTAAAAATAGGCTTGAAAACAACTAAAAATAACCTATTCAAAAGGTAAAAATAGTAAGTCGACATAAAACCCGATAAAACTTTATAAATAGAAGTGAAATCCAATAAAATACACTATATCTCCCTCAAATATAACCCTTTTTGTAGTCACTTTTTAAAAATACCCTAACTTTACTGCCATTTACAAAGGTTACTTTTCAAAAATCTATCAAAATATAACAATATTTGTCTCCATCCAACAATGCAGCCGATAGCACAAGACGCAGAGGACGAAAATCGATCTTTTCATGCATCGATCTATACACATGTTATCTCCCAGCCACATATTTCTATAGGGGGGAAACTGGAACCACCGGGTCTTTCCAGAAGTTTCAAAGTATAAACATGTTTCCCAAACTCTTCTCCGGGGTCCGTTTCCATAAATCATGGGACTTATCTTTATGAATCGTGTGGTTTGACACAGTTTGATGGGAAGTTCTGATCCTGAGGACATTTATCAATCAATCATATTGAAATTTTTCGGCGTCCTTTTTGCGGTAATCAAAAATCTATTTTTTGACGGACTTTAAAAATTGCTTCCCTCCACTTTTTTTCTTGGTGATCCAGGGGAATGTTTTTACGTCTATTAATCATAACAGCTAGTTTTGAGTTGTTTTCTTTTAAGTTTGTGTGCATGTTTTTGAAATTGTACATTGGAAATCGAAGAGTGCATCGTTTTTGCGTAAGGAATGCCAAACCCCATTACCATTACTCCAGGTTAAAAATTTATTAAATTTGGCTTTCTAAGATTGGGAAACTTTATATTTTCAATAAGAAATAATATTTCCTACGTGAGAATTCAAAATCTAATATAATAATTTATTACTACAGTGAGAATTATATAATAATTTATTATCTAATGCTTGAATAAGAATTTAAATAAAAGATTGTTATGCAAAGCAATAGGGAGGGTTTTTTTACATGGCGTTTATTTTATATTTATATTCTGGTTTACTGTATTTATATGTTTTTTAAAAAGTGCTACTTGGTTGCTATTTTCATTTAAAAATAAATAGCCTTATAGCATTGTAAAAATGTTTTCCATAAAAAAAATACACAATAAGGTTAAACAATAAGTGAAACCTTAGCTTAAATTTCTTTTTAGCTAAATAAATTAAAACTCCTCTTACCTTCAAACCCCAAATTGGATAAAAACTAAAACCAATTACTTAAAAATAGTGAGAAATTAAATCACTTAGTTTCTAAATGATAACAGGATCAAATACAAAAAATAAGAATAAAAATTAAGAATTAAATCACATCTTCGCCTAATTCAAGCTACATTTGTAGAAAAAGTAAAAAAGTAGATAATGTAAGGCATAATGCAAGACAAATTACATACTTTTTATGAAATTATGTTTACTTAACTCAACGGGTAATATCGTCTTACCATTGGTTGGTGAAACTTCCAACATTTCTCTTAAGTGTAGAGAAAATGTTGGAGGTATGAAAAGAGCTTAAAAATATTTTACCTTATATTGGTCTTTATTTCCTTCTTCTAACGGCTCGATTTTAATTTTAACAAAATACAAGGGTGACACCCAACAAAAGTCTATATTGTGTAAAAGATTCTAAAAGAACTTAACATCCAACAAGTTTCGACGCACATTAACTGCCTCTAATGTTGTTTTAAAAACAAAAAGGCAAAGCAACCTCCAAACCCTCTTCCATAACGAGAAAAAAAATCTGCTGAAAGCAAAAACCCCTTGACGGCCTATCCAGCATCGATTCCAACAGACTGCTTATAATCATCAAATTCTTAATTACCATCTATGCTGATAATCAGCTCAATAAATTGCATTTTAATTTCAAAACTTCATCCCGGTTCGCATTTTTATAAAAAGGGGGAGACTCATTAAGAGCTTTTGATAAAAATATTTCTTTTGGGAGGGCTATGTAAAAAAGAAAATACTCTCATTATTTCGATAGGTAATGAAAGGAAATTTACGAGAGAAGGGGACAAACACGTAGAAGGGGCTGGGTAAAAAAGCTAATTGCCTTCTTAAATGCAGAGGTTGAAAAACGTCAGTGATTGGTGGTATAGTTGAACTTTATTAGCACTTTTCTTAGCGACAATATTGTGATTTCTTTCTATGGGCCATATTATATTCAAAAGTAAACTATCAAGAACTAAAGAAAATAATCAAAGTTAATAGAAGAACTAAAATCCAAGCAATAGCAAGATTCTTAAATGAAATAGTTGAATAACAAAGAAGAAAAGAATTCTCCCCCTCCTAAGGAACTCACAAGTTAATATGTAATTAAGAAGTATTAGTACCGAAGACATTAAGAGAAGACGAAGCGACAAATTTTTGTCAGCAAATGTCTCAACTCAATATTCAAAAGTGTGAATTTTAAACGTTATAGGCAGCGTTAGAAATTGGGAAAATAAACCAACTGGTCCTTTGGACCACTGCTTTGCCAAACATACTGGTCCTCAATCAAAATGACTGATCCTCCAAATTAAAAAGGACATATTATAAATTTTTAAAGTAGGTATTGCACTTACCAGAAATTAATTTTAAAAATTATCCTTCAATAATTATTAAGTTTACAAATGTAAATGTTAAGTTTATACAAAACAAGTAACAAAAATTTTAAGAAAAAAACAATATCACTAATTAAACAAATAAGTGTGAAAATATCTTATTTATTAAGTACTTTTTCCTTCATAAAATGTTAATATCAATCGCAAATATAATAAAAACACGGGCAGAACTGGAGAGTTTTATAGTTTTTTTTCTGCCACTGGTCCGGTGGACCAGCGATTTTCTGAACGTAGTGGTTCGAGCATTTTTTTCAGTGGTCTCGGACCAGCGGACAACAGCCAATTTCGAACGCTGGTGTTAGGTAAAAAAACTAAGGCAATTATATCTTCGTTAAAATGATGGTTTATGGTTAAAAATTTTGGCAACATACGTCAAAAAGTAATAGTATCTCTCTCTTTCAAAATAAAATAAAACTAAACTATTTCAACACCGAAAATCCTAACCCCTAACAGAATTGTTTTGTCATCAGTAGCATCTGCACATTAGTAGGATTTATAAAAAAAAGATGGAATCGGTGTCTAGCGGTAACACTGAATTTCCTTTTAAACTGTCAAAAGAGAAAAGCGCGATCATGGTGCGTTATGTTACATAACATTCTCTCAGGTCAATATTTTCATTTTTAGAAACTACAACTCCTAATTATCCCTAAGGTTACGGGAATAGTTTTGTAAGTTTTGAAAGGAACAACACACTTCTATTTTCCAAAGAAAAAAATAAAAAAGGCATTTAAAGGGCAAAAAACAGCCTACATTTATTCGACTTTATGACGAGTAAAATTAACACATAAACTGAAGTAAATCCTTTTGTTCTTTCAGCTGTGGTTGAAGCTGGTGTTATTTCTACTAATACTAGCTTTTTATGGGTTTGTACTTTTAGGAGTGCAAATAGATAATAGACCTAACCCCCAAAGCCATTCCTCTCCTGCAGTAACATTTTCCCTGCCATTTTGAAGGAACTTTTTATAAAAATAGAGCATAAAAACCTAACTTGTTTGAATAATTGTTTAACCATAACATATTTGAGATGTCAGTTGCAACTATTTGCTCATTAAGACCTTGCATATTCAATTCACACATGAGTTAGGAACATAAAACACAAGTTTAAACATAAATTTTCGCACCCTATTTTTGTAAACTTTATCAGAAATTACTTAAATGAGTTGAATATAGCAAGCTATTGATGGAAAGTTTTGGAAACGGGAAATTAAGTGATGATGGAACTGTCCCATTCATCCTCGCAACTCTCGTCCCATTCATCCCCCCCAGGTCAAAATTTATGCTGGAATTTGTTTGCTGGACAAGCATTGCATGCTAGATTCATGCTAGAAAACTAGCAAAAAACCAGCATAAAGGTTTGCTTGTTCCAGCATAAGTCACCAGCAACCCAAGTGTTGTTATGACCCACTTTTTATGCTCGCCAGCAAACAAAAATCCAGCATGTGTTGCTGGAAAAGGTTGCTGGCCTAGCAAAGATTACGACCACCACTTGCTGGAATTTTGTGCTATTATAGCATAAAATATCCAGCATGTGTTGCTAGAAAATGTTGCTGGCCTAGCAACAATTACGAGCACCACTTGCTGGGATTTAATGCTACTCTAGCATACAAAATCCAGCATGCGTTGCTAGAACATCTTGCTTGCCTAGCAAAGATTACGACCACCACTTGCTGGAATTTTGTGCAATTCTAGCATACAATATCCAGCATGCGTTGCTAGAAAATGTTGCTGGCCTAGCAACAATTACGAGCACCACGTGCTGGAATTTAATGCTATTCTAGCATACAAAATCCAGCATGCGTTGCTAGAACATCTTGCTTGCCTAGCATCAATTACAACCACCACTTGCTGGAATTTTGTGCTATTCCAGCTTACGAAATCCAGCATGCGTTGCTAGAACAAGTTGCTTGCCTAGCAACAATTACGACCAACACTTGCTGGAAATCCATGCTGTTCTAGCATACAAAATCAAGCATGTGTTGCTAAGACATGTTGCTGGCCTAGCAACAATTAAAACCATCACTTTTGAAAGGTATATATTGAGGAGGAGATACTCTAAAATGAATCTACTTTTTTTGCTTAAAAAATTTCATTCCTCCACATAAACACACATCCTAAATTTTAGTTATAAACTTTCAGAGCAATCAAAATTTTTATGAAATTTTCAAAGGGAACAATTTCAGAAGAATTTACTTTTCGAAACTATACAAGATGTTCAAAAATCCCTACATAAAATTACATACATGTTAGGTTTATGTCGAGAAAAGAAATAAGGTTAAAAAAAGTAAATATGAGTAAGATGCATTTTAAAGTTAAATTAAAAATGGACATTTGCTACCCTAGCATACAAAATTCAGTTAGTGTTGCTAGAAAATATTTGCTCTACTTGATTTTTATTTTTTACAGCCTATAACATTACTTTTCTAAATTAAGTTGTACATAATTTATCATAATTTTTAACTGCAGCTGTTCTTATTTTTTACTATTTTATCATTTTTATGCAGACATTTGTATATAACTTAAAATAGTAATTTATAAAATTAAATTTATTTTCTCATGTGAAACAAAAAAAATAAATTTTAACATTTAAAAATATTTATTTAGAGCTTCAACATTCAACAAAAATCTAGAACAATTTTTTTCTTCTTATTCTTCTTTCATAAGATATTTTCTCATTTGATCTGAAATAGAAATAGAACATGAAATAACAAAAAATTACTATAAATAATTAATGAAAACACACATTAAAAAAGTCCCAACCTAGCGTAACCTATTTTACAAATAACTTGTACATACAATATGATGTAATATGCACTTTTCAATTATACCAAGTTTTTATAAGCTTTTTTTGGGGGCATTTAACAATTTCCTTAGATTACATTTACAGTTATCAATTTATTGAGCTGCATTTGAGCACTTCTGTTTTTTTCTTAAAATTTAATAGTTTTTTTTGCACTTGTACTCCAAGGGGAAAACTCATAATGAATATATTGGACATTATTAATATCAATTCAAATAAATTAAAAGAAACTTATTTTTGTTCAGTTTTTAAGGAAAGTGAGCTAGTTAGCAACTCAATACCCATCTCTTGAAATGGGTGGATATCATGGTAAATAGGTAAAAGATGTTTTATAAGAATTTTCCTTTCAATCTTTTTTCTGCTTTGTTCTAACCATGCTTTTCAAATCATAAACTATAAAGCTAGTTATTAGTTTTTAATAGTTAGCTCTACTTAGTTTAAAATTTTACAAATATATTAAACAAGATATTGATATCTTTCAACTGAACTTAAAAGGCAGGGTTTATTGTTAGGTTAATTATTATCTAGGTTTTATTTTGAAAGAACTTTTAAATAAATACATAAAAACCTGACTAATATTAAAGAATATAAAGTAAAACAATCTTTTTTAATGAATCCAAATTCAATCATATAAGTTAAAGTTGGGGAAATTCTAAAGGCTTTGAATACTAATAAATTTAATACCAAAAATAATTGATTATATTAAATTTAAAACAAATTATAATACTATATTTAAAGTGCGTTCAAAATCAATAAAAGGAATTAGATGGGATTTTTGAACTATTCAAAAATACTCCAACTTTTTGTGTTCAAACATGCTCCATCTATCAGCTCTATCTTTTAGAGTAGGATATATAACCATTTGTAATTGAAATTGGGAAACAAAACTTTTTTGGACTTAACTTGATTGATGCCACAATAGAACTCGAGGCAAAATTTCTACTTTAAAAACTCTTGATTTATTTCTTCCACAAAGAAATTTTACTTTTCATCTTCTAAACAAACCCACCAAATTTTAAACTCAAAGGGTTCCAATAGGCCTACTGGTCTGAAAATCCAGGCAAAAGATGGTACCTATTACAACAACCAATTGACATTTCTTTAGATTTTTAAATTGAATTTAACATAGAGAAATATTACTTGTTTTAATGTACCCCATGTACAAATAAGTCCCTCTCTCCCCCTACAAACATTGAAGACAAAAGTAACTTACTTTACTTTATCCAACACTCTTCCAAGTTCTTCCAGTCATGCGACACCGTCCCTTTGATTAGAGCAATTCTTTGTATCCACCATCCTGGACTACTGGCAGAGAGAGAGCAACTTCATCAGCAGACTAATTTTGTTGAGGTGGCCTGCAGGTAGAACACAAAAGTTAATTAAATGGTTATGAATATTATTTAGACAGGGCTGCTAAAAATGTAAAAATTCATTTTGTTGTAGGTAATATATCTGGGTTTTGTAAGTCCTTCTAGGGAGGCATCATAAATTCCTGGGCCATCCCTCCTTATATTCTCTTACTGATGCTTGTTTGTTTGAGTGATAGCTTTATCAATACTTTTTGTTAAATAAGTATGATTATTTCAAAATTAGCGTTGCTGTGATGTGAAATGGTTTTTACAGCAATAAATAGTTTTGCTCTCAAATTTAATTAAGATAAGTAACACTCAAATTTATTACATGCATATAAAAATAAGGGTCATTCCACAGTATTAATGTGTTATGCACAGGACAATTCTCAGCAAAATTTTGATATTTGTACTACTGTGTTGTGTTTTCCATATCAATATATAAATAAGAAAGTATGCAATTATTTTTAATTTCATACATCCCACTTCAGCTTAATTCTTGTAAAATATTTTATTTGTTCTTATAGACCATGGATGGCCAACCCGCGGCACGCGTGCCACAAAGTGTCACGGCTGAGTAAAACCAGTGGCACTCGAAGATATTGAAAAAAAATTGGGAAAAATAACAATGTGACAACATCAATAAGGTTTCACTACTCATTCAATCTCCTCTTTACTTAGGTTTCTGAGAACATAATTATATTTTTACAGTTTTACAATAACTTTGAATAAAATCTAAAACTGTAAAATTTCATGTGGGCTAAATCTTTTTCTCGGTGCTTAAAAATTAAGTGGTCTTTTTACCCCAATTATTCTAATTAATTTTAGAACCAGCTTTAAATTAGATAGCTTAAAAACGTGTATGTTCTCTTTTCATTGAGGCCCTACTAAACTTTTTCTAAAATTATTGGTTTTAGTTATTTTCAAAGCACGTTAAAAGTTCGTTTTCAATAAATTTCTAAAAATTCCCCCCTTTATATTAATTACTTTAAAATATACATAACGCAGATTTTCTTAAAATTCCCACAATCACTCTATAAACGAATATTTCTTTAATTTTCGGTACTTTGAAAGTGGCACGCATAATTTTTGCTTCCTAAATAGTGGCACGCTTCTGAAAAAGGTTGGCCACCCCTGTTATAGACAATAGTTTTTTCCCTAAAAATCAATTTAAGCTTTGTTACATACCATACTTCCCACAAAGATATTTTAAAAGTTCTTCCAGTAATTCCCATTTTGCTCTTAAGTTTTTTTGAGTAAAAGGGGCCATTCAAATATTATGTAAGCACCTAAGGGGGGGAGGGGGTTTGCTCTTTGCTTATTTTTCCTGAGTAGGGGGAGGGGGTATGAAAGATGCTTACGTAAGACACTGAATTTTCGAAAATATCTTGTTTCTTGCATAAATAATTTCAAAACTCAACCAAAAATAAATTTAACAAAAAATTAAAGTAGGAAATCTGACGTAAGCACTTTCTCTGGGGACCCCCAAACATTCTGAAATTTTAACCCCGAAAAGTAGTGTTTCGACTCATTTTTGAACCCTTAAAAAGGACAGCTCCTAATTTTCAAGGAGAAAAAAACAGTACTTAATAAAAGGGATGTCAAAATTTCGTGGGGGGGGGGTCCGGTAGTTTCTTAAGTAATTATGGTTGGGGGGTTGGAGGTTTGCTTATCTTTGCTGACAAGGGGGGAGGGGGGGGGTTAAAAATGACCAAAAAAGTGCTTACGTAATATTTGAACGGCACCAAAGCAGAAATAAATATTTTGTTAATTAACCTAAAAATTATTTTTTAAAGAAGTGTCATTTAATTAATGAAGACTAATTATTACTGTTACATACGACGGGACAAGGCTGTTATGTACAGGACATTATGAACTAAAATTTATTTAATACAAATGCTTATTTTAGTAATTAAATTATTTTAATTGCCATTATGTTAATTATAGTAGACAGCCAGGTTAGTTGACCCTACAATGTCACTAACAAAGCAGTTTCAATCACAGTGTCTGAATTTCGAGTGAAACGAAGAACATCAATTTTAAAATATGATTATTTCGTTAAAACCATGTATAAATAGTGTCTTTTTACCACTAATTGCAATTCGAAACTCCTCCTAGAAACCGTGTTTACCCACTTTCTCCTTCAGCGTAGTGAGGTACATATTAGGTTAAGGAAAACGTTGCTGTCGAGTATAGGATTTTCCATACATGGCTCTATTTTTAAAAAGATAAACATTCAAAATTTAAAATACTGTTTTATCCAAGTCCCTTAACATCAATTATTGGTTAGGAAAATTTAAATATTTAATATTGGGTAACAAAAGGAGTATTTTTTCAAAATACAGCATTGGTTGAAGTATAAAAATTTGAACATTTTGAAGTTATTATGCAGTCTTTGCATAACAGAAAATAGCTATCTACCTTTAATATGAGGGTTAAATGTCAAAAACAATTCTTGGAGAAACCCAGAAACACCCTATATTTTACATACACCTAAGATAAATGTTACTTACTTTTTACTTTATCCCACTGTCTGGCCCTTTATCCATTTGATGGTGCAATGAGAGGGTAGACATCTTCAACAACCACCCCGATGCAGGAAGTGGGCCTGCAGGTAGAAGACTAAAGTTAATTCAGTGGTTACAAATATTATCATTTAGACTAGGGGCACTAAATCTTAAAAACAAAATTTCACATCGGTGATGAATCAGTTTTTTAAATCCCTGCGGGGAGGAGTCAAATTTTTGGGCCATCCCCCTCATAATCTTACAGGTCACTCGTTGTTGTGATGCAAAAAGTAATGTTTAAATTTAATTAAGAGGGTAGCGGTAGCATATTTAAATTAAATGCATATAAAAATAAAGGTTCTTGCGTATTATCCCATCGACCATACCGCTGAACTTCTTACCGCTTCAAACTAATTGCCAGTGTCCATAAATAGGGGAGACCGGGCAAGGATGGGACACTTTTTACAAGAATATTTTTTTAAAATTTAGTTTTCATTGTATAAATTTGAAACTTTCAAACTAACATCTTGGAACATTTTAACATGTTTAGAAAATATAACCAAAATGATAGCTTACAAAACAAAACAAACAGACAAAGGTAGGATGGGACATATCTTTTTAAATTAAAATTTATGATTACTTTTTAAATATATGATTAAAAATCACAAAGATGGAAGTATTTTACACATTTTAAAGATTTATTATAAAAAATCAGTTATTTTACCCTATATTTACTTCGAAAAATCTAACCTTAAGTTAAAAATACAAAATAGTTAAAATTCTTCTTTAATCTAAAAAATGTTTTCAACTGCAATACTAATCAGTTTCAAAACAATGGTATCCAAAGAATTGTATGTATGCAATAGCTTGTATTTAGGTATTGAGAGGAATAAGGAACTTGCATGATTTATTTAATCTATTCTTCACGTAAAAATAAGCCACTACACAAAATTTGAGGCCGATTGAGAAATTTTTCGATTGCAAAAAAAAATTATCAAAAATCGTGTTTTTCGAAGCAACTGAAAACGCTTAATTGCATGCACAGTGGTGTCACTAATGTTTGCCTCGGATTGTCATGTTTGCCTTGGATTTCTGACCGCCACCAGAAGTGTCTAGTTTATGAAAATCTGACACATATGCAAGTTCCTTATTGGGCATGTCCCATCCCACCCCGGTAGCAACAGTTTTAAAAAATAGGTTCTTTCAAAAGAGTTGTAGCTTTTAGTGTTAACTCAACTATATATTCATAAAGAATTCATTATTCTGTTTAGAAAACCATATAAACCATTAAGAAAGCAACCAAGAATCAGATTGAAAATTGATTTTGAAAAGTGTAATACTTAGTTACTTTTGCTATACTATAGCGAAACTATCTTTTTCATTTGTAGGAACTTGTAACTAAAATAGTAAACAGCAACAAGTATGAAGCCAGTGACTTTACCTGGTGGAACACTCAAAAACTAATTTTATTTATAATTTTTAGATTTGTTGAAGGTGTCCCATCCATCCCCAGTCTCCCCTACATATTTATGATTTTCAAAATACTTTGGCGGTCACGGAAATAACCTCACCCAGTATGGATGCAGTCCACAGTCTGCCAGTTCAAACCTTTGCTTTAGTTCATACTACCTTCTGTTTCTGTAATCTCTGTTTTGTCGCTCAAGTCGTATTTTGATCAAAAATATTTTCCACAACCCTTAAAAAGAATTCTTCAGATTTATTATTTTACTGTACAACTCTTTTTAAAAACACAAAAAATTAACGGTTCTTACGTAGTATCCTGTTGACTGTACCGATGAATCCGAAAACGATAAACAACCCATTGACATCGAATTGTCAGATTTTATTTTTGCTTAAGCAAATTGGCGGATTTCAGCCAATCGACGGAGGAATCACATGTAGATTATCCCATTGACCGTTTTGTGACTGTCAAATTCAGCGGCACAGCCATAGAAAAGTCAATGAATTGTTTACCGTTTTCAGATTCAGGAGTACAGTCGACAGGATAATACGTAAGAACCGAATTTTCTCCCCGAGCCAGTATGACAAAAGCTTTTCTGCTTGCCTTGCCCATTTCTCCACTGTATACGTGCTGTTGAAAATGAATTATTCAAAAAGTACGAAAAACTCTAAAAACAATTTCTAGTACTTTAGGATTAGCCGGGAGGATATGTAAAGTCTGAAGCTAAATTGCTCAAAAACAATTAAGTACAGAAATAAAACACTTAAATATCTCAATTAGCAGTTTGTTTCTTTTCATTGTTTTCGTTATTTCCATAGAAGAAGAGAAGCTTAAAAATCATCCAGAATACGGTAAAATTTGGAATAGTTTTTTATTAATACTTCCTTTCCTTTCTTTTGATTAATCTAATCAGGGCTTAAATTCTAACCAAAGAAGTACCGGAGCGCTACTATTGCAGCATCAGTTAAAATATAAATATTTACCGAAAACAAAAAAATACCGGAGCTCTGTTTCGATGCAATTTAAGCCCTGAATCTAATTAAGCACTCTCACTGGGGGTAAACGTGCTCGTGCAAGTCCCCTTATGAAAGAGCACTGGCATCCTCAAAAATAGGGTAGGTTACGTACGGTTAGTTTTATATTGATTAAATTATGGGTACTCCTAAAACAGAGGACCCAAGCAGAAAAATCTGGTAACTAAATAACATAGGGGAAACTAGGGAGGTTTGACCATAGGGGAGGTTTGACCCACCCTATGTTTTTCATTAATACACATGGTTTTAACTGATAACCACTCGATGGCAGCTTGGTTTTGAGTGAAAACAGAAGTTGATCTTATTGGTATGCCATTTTCTTGCATAACTAAGAGGCATTCTTGTGTGATCACTTTTTCAGCCAAGAAAGTAAAATTTATTGTAGCAAGTTCTTCTCTCCTGTACTATTTGTCTTTAACATAAAAAGAAGAAAGTTGTTTGTTAATATTTTTTAGTTTATATTCTCATAGACAGTGTACTTATTTATTACTTCTGTTTTGAAATTGAATTTTTGAAAAATTATTTTTAAAAAGTTACTAGTAGGGGAGGTTTGACCCACATCATTCTGGGGAGGTGTGACCCGGGTCAAACCTCCCTATTAATTTTATTTTATGGTATAACATTGTCTTGTATTGCAACATTTAACTTGTATTTAAGAAAATTTTATATTTAGGTACTGTAATGAACTAAAATTGGGTTTTTAGCTTGTAAATACTGTTATTATGGAATACAAAAATAATCTTAGTTAATTCTGGTTTGCTAATTCTGTTTTGCTTAATTAATTCTGGATTGCTAAAACTGGTTTTCTTTGTAAAGAATGAGTGAAAGAGATTTTTCATCGTAAAGTTTTCAACAAAATCACACATTATGCACTATATTGGCTCGGTCATAAAAGTTAACGAAGAAGATTTAACAGTTAACTTTCTTAGAAGATGGGATCCATTCAGCTCAAATTTTATTTATCCTGAGAAAGCAGACATTGCTACAGTTAGCAGAGATGATGTGATCAAAGTCCCTCATCCAATGATTTGTGGCGGCACTGAAAGAATTGCCTTAAAGATGAAATTTAACTTTAACATTTCCGACTATAAGAACCTGTATTGATAGAATTTAAGTTTATTTGTTTATTTCGGCATTCTTTTCAATAGTTATTTCTTTTCTCATTGTTTATCAATGTCTTTTACATCTTTACATGCTTATTACATCAATTGTATAGAAATAAAATTAATGCTGCTTAATTTTTGCACTTCTAAATTCTATGGGTCAAACCTCCCCTGTGGTGGGTCAAACCTCCCTTGCGTAGGGAGGTTTGACCCAGTTGAGACAGTCTACAAAAATATCCAATGGAGCAAGTAGTACTAAATTTAAATTGAACATAATAATGTAAAGTGATGCAAAACTGTTTAGGCTACCAACTGACACAAAATTGGACTTTTAATTATGCTTTAAATAAAAATACAGCCATTTTTGCAAAAAGCGGGTCAAACCTCCCTAGTTTCCCCTATATTGAGGATTTAACTTACTTGAAATAAGAAGCCACGCGACGATCCCATGTAAACAATGGGCTACGAACACAATAAACCTTGTGTTGCCATTTGCACAAGTAAAACCTAATAAATTCCTGGCTGCGCATGGCTCAATTATAGCTCAATTTATAAAATAAAAATTATACTAGATTAAAAACACCAAGCTTTAAAAAGGAATCCTGATGAAATTTAAAAGTAAATTTTCAAAAATCTGAGAAAGGAAATACACTATTAAATCGATACAACGGCGCATCCGATCTGTTTGTTAGTGTGTGGGTGGGAAGGGATATCTCATGTTCTCAGTTTAGGTTCATTCCCCCTTGCCCAGCTTGGTTTTTTTTACTTGGATTCATTAAATAGTTCAAATTATAGCATTATTTTTTATTAATTTATATTAATGCATGGATTTGCAAATAACAATTATTGTTTACAGGTATTTCAGAGTCGAAAAAGTACGCTTTTGTCGTTTTAAACCCAATAAACGCTGTTTAATTATTTTTTCTTTGACATATTCTTAAAGAGGACCTCAAAACGGACTTCATGTTGAATTTTCAAGCAATTCTCTAAATATTTAAGGGCGTTTCAGAGTCGAAAAAAAAACGGTGTTTGGAGTAAAAAACACAAGTCCGAAAAAGCCTAATAATTGGTATTTAATTTTAAGTTTAAAATTTTTTGAATTTTTACTATGGTAGTAGAGTAATATGGTAAGCTTTTTCCAGAATTTCGAGTTTCCATGGTGATTCTGACGTCATCCACGAATTTTTTAACACAAAAGTGATTAACTTGTATTCATAGGAATCCATTACGTTTTTCGGACTATGAGAAAAAGGAGGAATGCGAAAAAAATAAATAGACCCCCAAGTGTTTTACATCATCGTGTTCACATCATTTGGTACATTAAGAATATGTAAAGCATAAGGGGATTGGCTCCTTATTTCGGGAGTTTTTCCGGTTTTATTGGAAAACTTTAATTGGGCGTCACGTCCTTAATTTTAGAGGTAGGGTTCTGAAATTTTAGAATGCATACCTCCTTAATATTTCCTATTGAATGATGTATGACATTAAGGGATTGTACCCATATTAAAAGATTTTAGAACCGCGTGCTCGTTTTTATTTTCACTTTTTAATGCCCCTAACTCCTTTTATCCAGAAGAAACGGAGTCTTTCTAACAAGGTTCAAAGAGTTCTTCAATAATATGGTTATTAATAAGCTCTCTGATGATTATTTTTGGAGAAATCTGTGAAAACTAGTCTTGGAAAACCAAAAAATGAATTTCTGGATAGTGTAATTTTTATACCACCTCTTAGTTAAACCTATTGTTTAAAAAGACTTTTCATATGCTTTCAGAAAATATAAACCACTAAGCTGGGCTTCTAATATATCCGGAGCTATTGAGCGTTGGCACATGTAGGCTTAACGTCGATCCAGGTTCACCTACCATTCAATGCTATGAAGGTAGCTTGAACAGCTACCTAACAGGCATTGGATGCTTGTTACCTAGCATGTCATGCTATTGTTACATAAGGGTCTCAGGACTCTGAAACTATGCAATAAGTACCTCTATTTTTGAATTAGTATTACACAAAAACTAAATTTTGAAGAAAATTGAAATTTTTACTACATAATAACTACTCTGCGAAAGAATTTTCAAAAACTATTCAAGTGAATTAAAAAACATTACTGTACTAAATATTTTTAATCACAGTATTTTAAAATTGAAATTTTTAAAAACGTTATTTTAACTCATATAGAAAATTTGCAGAGTGAAAGAATTTAATTAGTACTTCTATAAAAATTATCAAAACGTTTTGAAATCTTCGTAAGCTAGCTACATAGCATCCCATGCTATGAAAAAGTATGAACAGCTAAAAAGCCTTGGATGCTTGTACATAGCATGACTCATGACATGCTATTGCTCCGTAAGCTAGCTACATAGCATCCCATGCTGGCAAGCATAAAAAAGCATAGAATAGCAAATCAAGGTACCTAGCTCTCCATGCTATGAAAAAAGCATGAACAGCTAAAAAGCATTGGATGCTTGTCCATAGCATGTGATGCTATTGCTGAGACATAGCATCCCAAGCTAGCTACATAGCATCCCAAGCTGGCAAGCTTAAAAAAGCATAAAATAGCACATCAAGGTACCTAGCTATCCATGCTATGAAAGTAGCATGAACAGCTAAAAAGCATTGGATGCTTGTACATACCATGTCATGCTGCTGGTGCGTTAGCTAGCTACATAGCATCCCAAGCTGGCAAGCATAAAATAGCACATCAAGGTACCTAGCTCTCCATGCTATGAAAGTAGCTTGAACTGCTTAAAAGCATAGGATGCTTGTCCATAGCATGTGATGCTATAGCTGAGCCATAGCATCCCAAGCTAGGTACATAGCATCCCAAGCTGGCAAGCATAAAAAAAGCATAAAATAGCACATCAAGGTACATAGCTCTCCATGCTATGAAAGTAGCTTGAACTGCTTAAAAGCATCGGATGCTTGTGTATAAGAAAGCCATGCTATGATATGTATGCTGGTTAAGATAGCATCCCATGCTGGACAAGCATAAACAAGCATACGCTAGCATAAAAAACTAGCATACCTAGCAAAAACTAGCAAAAACCAGCATACTTTCTTTGCTTGTACCAGCATAAATTTTGACCTGGGCCGTACCCACTTATTTTTGAAAAACTAAAATTAGACTAGGAAAGATCCATGTATTTTCTTCATTTAAATTGGAAACTATACTAATTTAAGTACTCTTTCAGTACATTGTAAAATTTATAGCTTTCGTTAAATTATTTTTTTTATAAATAATTATAGAAGTAAAACGATAAAAGTTACTTTTGGTATGGGAAAACACATTTAGTAGTCCTATTTATACAAAAATGGAAGCTGATGTCAATGAACACAATTTTTTGAATAGGCTAGAATAACTTATGGCTGAAATAACAAAAATTTAAAGTGAAGTAAAGGTATAAAAAATTGAGCTGTCCCGTTCATCCCCTGTCCCATTCATCCCCGTTCTCCCCTACAATTACGAAGTAGTTTCACACAAATAAGTCCCTAATAAAAAGTGTATAGGAAGCTGTAAGGCTTAGAAATGCAAAAAATTAGCTACCATACTAAAGAATTAGCTACCATACATCTAACTAGTTAAACATCTTTTGTTTGGGATACATTGGATTGTCAAGAATATTACATTTTAGGAACAAGACAAAACTAGTTGCAATAAAATAAAATATTTACCAAATATTCCAAGGATTTAGAAATTAGGTGATCCACACTTCTTGGTTCTTCATCATATTGATTATTACAGATGAAATTATAAGAAGGGTAGAAAACAGAATGATCACTGGATAATTGGTTTAAAGCGCCCTGATCAGAGAACCCGACATAGTATGGAAATAAGGATGCAAAATAACATGTCAAGTCAATAGAATATTAGGGTGAAATAATGCCGATCGTCTCTGTGAGTTACTTCTTTTAATTGCTAATTTTATTCGAGCTCTACTTCACAGCAACGTTTCCTAAACCCAGTATACATCACTACGCGGAAGGAGAAAGTGAGTAAACACAAAGCCTGTTGGGTTGATAGGAGGAACTTCGATACGCGATAAAAAAAACTATTTATACATGGGTTTAACGAAATAATCATATTTTAAAATTAATGTTCTTTGTTTCACTCGAAATTCAGACACCACGATGGGAACTACTTTTTTAGTGACGTAGTAGGTTCAACTTAAGTTGCTGTCTGGTATAGAAGTTCTTAATTTTTATGATTTGATTTTGTTCATATCCCTGTGTGTATACCTACGTGAATTACGTTTCGCCGGTAAGTTTACTCTAAAAAGTATTTTTTTCTTTTTCATAGCGTGTCCTTAACCTGAGATGTTAAAAACAAGTTTCAGAAAATACCTTTATACATAATTTGTTTACTATATTATTATATCTGCATGCATCAGCACGATCATCTTTCCACTACTCTCAAATTTGAATTTCTTTATAAAAAACCCAATTTCTACAGTTACTCGGCCACTATCCGTATAAGACCTAGAATAGGCCTTCTTGGGTTATAGGAAAGGTAAAGAAACCTCAAACTTCAGTGAATTCAATATCAGAAGCTCGAATGGCAGCTTTTGGAAAATGGAAGCATCTACCATTTCGCCCCTTTTGAAAGTAGGGTTCCGAAGCTTTTTTGGCGTATCGTGGTAAAAGCCTGAAGGAGATGTAATGGAAAACTAGTAAAGGGTGTTTCTTTACTCTGGGGGTATATTTTATGGAATTCGACCAATGAATTTTATATGACCCTCTATCTGTGTCCTTTATACTTAATAATCGGGTAGGTAAGGTATTATACCGATTGAATGTGAATAATGTTTGACTTTGATATCTGCTTACAATTGCAAGTTTTCATATCCTTTAATACTTTTTCAAATATGTCCGCAAGAATTCTCCATTAGAAAAAAGTTGATTACAAATAGTTTTTGACTTTGTTATCAGCTTACAATGAGAAATTTTTAGGTAAATAATTGATTAGTTTCTCTATCTATCTCAGTTATTAGAAAAAAAGTTATCATATAAATCTTCATTACGTTTCTCTTCGTTGATTTTCATGGAATTGAGTTAATTCGTGTTATCCTCCTAACTCAATTTCTGTTTATTTTAAATAACAAATTTTATTTAATTATAACTTGAAGTCATCTATAAAGGTTAAAACGTTAAATAATTTATTAAAATGGATATTAAAGGTTTTATTTCAATTATGTTTCAGTTATTATCTGGAAAAGAGTATCAAAGTTAAAAATGTTACAAACTGAAAATAAAGATAAAGGATTTGTCCTTTATAGCAATTATCTGAAGAATTAAAAAATACTCTAATTCAAAATACTTTATTCATATTTCTCTCTATACATTTTGGCCAACAAGTACATACATTTAACTCGTTTAGTATTTAGGATTTGGCATAAGCGGCTTACAACGCCACTTGATAGGCGTCATATCAACGCCAGATAATTATTTTGATTTGGCTCTTGGGTTTTACACATTTCTGTGTCTCAAAATCAGTCTTTTCAAATTGAAGTGTAAATATTCTTCTTAATTCCTTCTTTCCAGGTTCTTCAGCACCATCCCTCAGTGGTCCAGGATTCGAAGATTTCCTGAGACTATTTTGTTCTCGAGGCACGCGCCGTTTGGAATGTCGATTCGGTCGCCGTGGTTGGCAATGATAATCACTGTGCCCTGCGAAAAAAAAGGAAAAAATGCAGGTTTCAAAGAGGAAAAATAAGGTTAGAAAAGTAAAATCAATGACTTGCTTAGACGAAAGAGTACAGTGACAAAATCTCATATCATTGAGACATAACTGAGACTTATTGCCCATATTTATAAATGTAATATTTTTGATACAAATGTTTGGATACATGCAACCTCAAATGTTCAAGATGTTTCCAAAGATTTCATTTTGAAAATTTACAGAGAGAAAACCCAAATTACCCTTTCCATTTCAGGTTACCATATCTTACCTCCAATCATCCAATTTAATACATTTAGTACAATATATTTTCAATTTTAGTTTTCCAATTTCGTAACATGTTATAACTATAAAAATATTTTTATTATTTTTAATCCATTTTCATCTTCATGTATGATGAAAATTAGAAGGGGGTATACTTACATGTACAAAATGTATGAATAGCCAAGAACAAAACTCTTCTAAGTTTTTCTCAAGAAATCAACTTATAGTTACACTTTTACAAACTACTTTTTTATTAATAACGCGCCCTCTTAAAGTGCCGAACAATGGAGCATTTAATTAAATTTTTATGGGTAATTTAAATTATTACTTGTGTAAAAAATTATTAAATGTTTCTATTGGGATTCAACATTCCCTAAAACACACAGAATCGTACTAAAAAAAATCTTCTGTTTTTCTACTTAGGAATTACTTAGGAACCGGACAATAGATAAATGTGAGTTATGGCATACGGAGCACAGCCACTAAGTTGGTTCATTAATAAAAGTTAAAAGGTTATTAATCCAAGTAAAGGAAGTAGCTTAAGGTGACGGAAGCGCCACCTATCTTACTTTTAGAGAAACTCCGCGGCCGAAAGTTACGTCACCGGAAACTGTCAAGTGGTCAAGTTCCAGCATATCCGGAATGGTGGCGAATCGGGACAGGAAGTCGCGGACCTGGAAGATGGAAAATTCGAGATAGATGATTCTCATGGATCACATGCATGAAGTCCATCTCAATAATTTAGCATCGTTATTCTTATGACCCACAAGTGGAAGTTAATAACGCTGATTCCTTTATTAATCTTTTTGATAAAACTATTTGTGTGTGTTTTTAATTCATAAATTTTATAAATTTATCTAGTTAGAATCATATAGAAATATCTTATTTAAATACCTTATCCAATTCATGAAATACTCTTTAAATATATTTACCCCCTTAATAAAGATTTTAATTCATTCTCAATCAAGGTTTTAAAATTTACACTAATAAACAACTTTGATTAATTTTAAGTGCTTTTCTTATTTGTAATAACTTATAGAAATACTATATACATTAGAATTAAATTAGGAAATTCACAATCTAAATAAGTGTTTCCAATCATCAGGTGTTTTGAAATACGGGGGGATGGGTCTCCAAAGTAGACACAAGACACAAGCATTCCCTTAAGTCCCCACTGACCCTAATATGCTACACTTTTAAAACCATTTTTTGTTTTTGTTGAAAAATTTTTGATTTGAGGTTAGGATTTTCTGTGTTTTTTCAATCTATAGGAAGTTACGACACATTAATTGAAACAAAAATAAAGTTTATAGAATATATTTGCATGGGATGTACTTATATCCCCTAAATTCATGCGATGGAAGCTATCTTGGTCTGAATACCTGGAAAATTCAGTCAATGAGGTATTCTCACGTTTTAAGATTAAATTTTATTGAAATAGTAGATAAAAAACCATGAAGAATGGCGTTTACATCATGTATTTTCGTAGCCTAGGTTCTGAGATATAAATTTTTGAAATTTCGTTTTTTGTTTTGGCGCGAAAACACTTTCGAATCACAAATCATGCGCTGTGAGGTCACATCCAATAGGAGCCCGTTTTCTGATCACGTGAAAACAGAAAACACAATGGTTTTCATGCGCTGTGACGTCATATCCAATAGAAGGCCGTTTTCTGATAACGTGACTTTTCTGACGTTTTGGCATAAATAAAATTAAATTTTAAATTATTAAAATGCATTTTTGAACTTAAAAATCAGAAATTTGGGAGTTTTAGACCATAATGTATCGAAAAAGTATAAAATCAAGCAAATCCTTCACTCATGCAAATACCTCATTACCGAGAGCACTTAAGAGCTGGCGTGCCTCTTTTTCCCCACGGGCTATATACATTAAGATTTCAGGACATCATTTTGAGTTGCTTCATTGTAATTCACTAATTGATCTTGCCAAGATTGTCAAAACTAAAGACATCGGACAAGTGGAAACATAAATTAAGTCCTGACCTTCAAGAAGTGCTGGTCCCCCAGCTTGACGAGGGGCGTGGTGGGGAAGGCCCTCTCCGGACTCATGATGAGACTTCCGTTCCGCATGTTGTACAGGTTACTCATCACCAGGAGCAGATCAGAGGACTTCTTCACGGGCAGGAAACGGCTGCGGGGGACGTTGATGCCTGAAAAAGAGTGATGATGCAATTGAATTGTCAAAGATCAGTGCCGTTATTGCCAACTGTGAAGGAGCGTTTCCACTTATTCAGATCTGTAGTGTTACTGCAATCCAATGGGTCTTGCCAGATTGTCGTAATCCAACAGATCCGGATAAGTATGAAAACGTTTCTTTGGACATTCCCTCCAAGATCTTGACTGATGAGTTAATATATCATCCATAAGAAACTTTATTTCCATATGTAAGGTTTCAAACACCAGCTCTACACGATGAGAGGTTGATGCAGAAACATAGAGTAAACCATACAGATTTGGCAACTGGATTAGATTTTATATGGTTTACAGTTTTTCGACAAATAGAAAACTCACACGGAAACTCATATTTTAATTTAGAAAAAGTGCAGGACTTAAACATACCGATGGCACCATCGAAGTCTTTCATAGCAGATCCTGCTGCTGTTTCTAGCTGTATGACGTTTATTCCATTATCCAAGTGCTAAAAGAGTAACATAACATGCATAAACATCAACAACATTCTGCTGTCTTCATTTCACAACAGAATGTTTGAATACTTTCTTATGACTTATCCCTTCCAAAATTCTACATGCTATTTTCAACCCTAATGATTAAAAATATTGCTAAAATAAACCAAGACTCGTTTTTATTAATAGCAACAATACTTTTCAGCTATTTTAAGCTTTGAGAGTGAGAACAGATGAGTACCAAATATCCAATATATACAATGCAATCGGTTAAAGCAAAATGTATAGTTGAATTGTCTCACGCCTCTACACATCTTTATATCCACAAAGTCATGCTAAAAGTATATAAATACCTAGGTGTTATTCAATAATACCACTGCTGCACTCCTTCAGAAAAGTTTTAGAGTTATCAAGTCTACCTCGAAAACTATTTGAGTTATTATAAAATAGTCTTTTAACAATAAGTTTTAGAGCAGTATAATATTATTATAATAATTTAAACTGACATGAAAAAATTAAAAATGTATGTTTCTGATGCAACTACAAGTAGAACGAGATGGAGAGTGAGAGAAAGAGAGACTGATATCACGTTTTTATTCTTATGTTAATTTTTTTTCAGTGAAAACAAAAGTAAAATACGAGTGAATTGCGAAAAGAAATCTTAACTACAGTTTATCTCAAGATTTGAATCCTCTCTAACTCAATCCATAAAGATTCTCCACTCCTCCGGAATGAAACAAATCCCAGGAACAACTTGAACAACACCAGAGTCAGAGTGAAACATTTACATACTAAAATAAAACACGGACTAAAAGCATCTCATCACCGGAGCATTCAAACGAAGGTTTTTCAGAACCTCCTTTTGGGCTTGTTTTTTCCATTAAAATCCTGGAGACTCATCAGAGACGGCTAACTCTCGTGCAAAGAAACCCCACCGAAAAGACAAAACTACAACTGGATAAGCATAAAAAAAGAATCAGTAAACGACCAAACGGCTTTTCCGCTACTACTTCCAACTACTTCAGAGTTGGGGACAGGCCTTAAGAATTGAATTTTTAATGGGTCTCTGTTAACAGGCGAAGGAGTAACGGGGAAAACTCGATTTCTTTTTTTATTTCACGCCGCGTGGGTTTTCTGCAGTTATAATTGCGTGCATACACTATTATTTCACATGGGGGAATAGTAACTTTTTTTTTAAAGTGCTCGTCTGTCGTGTTTGCTTTTCTTGTTCAGAGGCTGTGAACTTTTTAATTAAAATGTATATTTTCACGCGCGTAAGCTTTTTCGAGGAGGTTCACACAAGGGAGGGTAAGAGTAAAAGAGGGTAATTGAAATTAGGGTAAAAATGCCCTTGTTTTGATTTCGCGAGAATGGCCTAAACAAGTGAGGGACCTTACTTTTGTGTTCAAAGGATATAAAAGTAATAATGGTAGTAATAATTAGTAATAATGTAATGTAATAAAAGTAATAATGGTAGTAATAATAGTAACTTTTCGTTAAGAAAAAAACGTCAAGTGTGAACTTATGTTTCATTTTTGTCAGTGATTCCCTTAAAGGTTAATTTTAGTGTACTAACATGACGTGATATTCGGTAAATCACATTCGAAGTTTTCGAAATCTTGACTTTCAGAGTAAATAAAAGTAAAATTGATACAGCGAGCGTATATATCAGAAAATAATCCTAATTTCATTTTAAAAAGAGAAGATTCAGAAAGTCTCTAGATGGTTCCAGATAAGTAATTGCATTTTACATATCTGACAATATTTAAATACTCTTTATCTAAAATATTTTGGCAATTTTTAATGGGATGGATAACGGATACACTGTAAAAAATAATCCTGCAAAAAAGCAGAAAATTTCTGGCAGCAAAAGTTGCCAGAAAATTTCTGTAGGCCGAAAAATCCTGTAAACAGAAAAAAGCTGTTACCTATAGGTAAATGCTGTAAAAAGAAACTTTCCGTCAAGTGAGCTACAGATTTTTCTGTTGCCTCTCAGTAATTTTCTGCTTGTGCGCATGCACTTATTTTAGTAGAGTTTTTTTTTTATAATTAATTAATATCCGGGGATAGAACCCACGACCTACCGCATGCTAAGCACGCACGCTACCACTGAACCAAAGAAGATTCAGTGTAGTGTTGCCAATAGCTGTATTGCTTTTCGATGCAGTAAGTTTCTAGTTAAGTACAGATAAGCTAAAAAACTAGATAAAAGCTGTTTTTTTACATAAAATAAATAGAAGTGCGGTGGGAATATTACATGACAGAATATCTCTGTAAACATAAAGTCACTGTTATTGAAAATTTCTGTTTTTCTACAGTTTTTTTTACAGTGTACCTTATAATAACCTTTAAACTACAATCTTAAAACCATTCTTTTAGATGCCCTTATGCTACCACAAACTTAAAATCAAGATACTAGAAACTAAACGCACAGTACCTCAATAACTTTACAAACACTCAAATTTTAAAGAGCTGCTTTTAAAGCTGGTTCTGAACTTAGCCCTGTAGACATAGGTAGATAATGTTAATTTTAAATCCCATTCAAAAACTTAATTTTTAAGCCTCTTTTTTCAAACTGATTCTTCAGCTAAATTGACATCAAACATCGCTTAAAAATTTATTTTGTAAAATGAGGAGGTTTCATAAAAATAGTATCAAATCTTTTCCTATTCAAAACTCATTTAAATTCATTTTTGATATTACGAACTACCCAACGATTTCGTAAAACGTGCGTGGACTGTACCTTTTTTTACACAGAAACGCACATACACATACGCCCCCTGCACCGATCGTAATCCTTGCTTTCATTCCGATTCTCCCTTCAAACGACAAATCTTACTCCTCCCCAAACTTATTACCTTTCCTCCAGAGAGCTACTTCCGCATAAAATACTACATCCCTTCCCGATGCCCTCCCATCGCAAAAACATGGAGCCGCATTGTCCCAGGACCGAGAGAGAGAAAGAATTATTGTGTTCGGGAAAAAGAAATCCGTGAACAATAATTCAGGAGAGGGTCGCCTGGAACCCAGGTGTCCGAGAGAGGAGAGATGTCCTCGGCTGCTGCTGCTGCTGATGGTGGATATTGCTGTTGCCATTCCAGGAGAGAGAAAAATACGGCTGGAGAAGCTTGTGAAGGGTTTTATTCTTTTTTGGGGGGTTCTTGTATGGAAGTTGTTGTAAAACTGAAGGTGTACTATTTACGATGATGATGAGTTAAAGAAGGAACCGTGTGTTGTAGGGATATGCCGTTAAAGTTCTTTTCTTATCCCTCGTTTTATTTGTTACCTAAGTTTATAAATGGAAACATTTACAAAAGAAGGAAGGGAGATATGAAGGTAAAGTATAATGATTTAAGACATTAAAACGAAAGGTTTATGGAGAATTATTCTTAATTCTGAATTTTTAAAACGAAACTTGAAACGTTTTTATATTTTCCTTAACTTTCCTGTAACTTAAAAACTTGATGGCCTTTAAAATTATTTACATCTAAAACCTAAAACCCACGTCCCATTATCTTTTCAACAATAAATTGCATCTGCCTTTTAATAGTAGCTTGCTGAAAACCAGCAACGTTTAAATAAATTTCAGATCCCTTTCCAAAAAAATTTACATCAGAAAATATTCAATTCCTAAGTGATTCCTTAAGCTCTCTATTATGTTTAGTGTGGTCTCTTTCTCCAACTAAGACTTCTCTTTGAAATTGCATCATTCAATAAAAATTCAAGACCCACAGTAATGCATCTGGTCATTAAATCTCCATCTCTATTCAACTATAGCAGTCATTAAATTGAGACCCTGGCATTGTACTTTATGTGCTTGCGCAGTAGGTCTCTATTTATGCTTCGTTAAACTAAGAATATTTCGTTCGATAACAAGATCTTTATATTTACTAGCTTAAAATACTCTGGCTGAATCATTAAAAATTAAAAGCATTATTCTGTATTAATCAAATGTATATCCTAATTGATTTTATAGGATTTTGTGGTACATCCAAGTCATTACTAAACCCAGTAACTATTTAATTCAGTTTAACTATAAAAAATTCATATTCACTGATCTTCAAAAGTTAAGATACGACTCGTTTTTAAAAGCATCTTTTAACATAAAATGTCCAAATAATTCCCTAAAAAACAAGAAGGAATGATTGCTGCTACTTTTACTCTATAGAAGGGGAATTCTATTTAACTAGAGAAAAGGGAAATTCGGAATTTTGAAACATTTTGGATTGTTCAATGTTCATATCTTTAAATGTTATGGAAATATTCATGAAATGATTGCATTGCAAAGTGAGTTATATTGTTTTCTCTCTTGAAAGATTTTTTTTAGTCCAGAGTGCTTTTTTGTTCGTTTTAAACCATATTTTGGTTGAATACATATTTTTTGGTCTTATGACAAGGCAATAAAGAATTATTTAATGAACATTTTCGCCACATTTCTTGTTCCTTTGCAAGGTAGACATCCCTCAACACCTATGTTAAAATTTAACTTTTGAAGATCGGTGTATTTATGAACACAAACAACATTATTTAGAGTCAGGTAAAAAGAACAGGTAATTTACCTTACCTTTGGGTTGACAATAATTTCCATGTTTAATCTGTGCTCTTCAACAAGGTTGATTATTGTTTTTAATTTCATCCATAAGTTGTTAGTATTGAAGATTCTGTGAAATGTTAAAGAGTTAAACAGTATATTCAGTTCAGCTTTTAATTGATACCAGTGTCAACGGAAAGCATGAAAATTCTTAAAAGAACATTACTTTTTAAACACCTTTGAAATTTAAATTACTTCAGTTTTGTGTCAATAACAAGTTGACAGTCAGTATTATACATTTAAAATAAGTCTTTGTAAACAATAAGTACAAAGATTCTAGTTAGATTAAAATAGGATATTATAATAGGTTGCGGTTTAAATCTAATTACAAATAAGCATACTAGGTATAATTTTAAAATTAAAGTAAGTAAAAGAATTAAAATTCAGAACTTAAAATAAAACTGGACATAAAACTTTCTTAAATGCTCATTAAAAACTATTAAAAATTTTTTTGGTATCCTTCAGTCTTAATATTAACATGAAACTACTCAAAGATGGTACTTTTAAGAAAACATGACGTCATTCTTATTAGTTAATTCATAAAAGTAATTAGATATTTGTTCACCTAAGCAATTATTTATTCAGTTTGAAAAAAGGTGATGAGCATTTAAGCTTACTAATGCGATAGATGTTTATTCTTTGGCTGAAAAACAAAGCCTTCTATTCAGAAATCGAAGAGTCCCAAGTGCTACCAAAGATTTAAAGAACATGAAAATCAAAACCTCTTGAGCGTTTTTAGTGCTCTGAAAGAGCCACTTACTAGAACTTAGAGCAGTTCTCGTGTTTTTTAATCCACCTACAATCAATAACTGTAACCCTGACGGCAAACTGCGTCTTCGTTATCGGCAATTCACTCACTTTTAACGAAGATTCCTTTTCCTAGGAAAACCTCTCAAGGACCCTTTCAAAAAGGCGCGAAAAATCTTTATATCGATTATTGGGGAATTCCGAGGAAAAGTTTCACAGAACGAAAAGCTCTCTCACTTACTTGAATTTGTTGACACTTTTAAATTCGTCTACCTGGAGAAAAAAATTTAAAATTGGAATCAGTCACATCCTGCTATTCAAAAAATATACTGTAAACAAAAATGTTCTTTGCGGAAAAAATGAATCTTTCGGGAATCATTTTACGCTGTCACTTTTCTTGTTTGCGAAATATTTTTAGAATTCTTTTCTCGACATTCTCCGTGGAATTGAAATTGATTTCGGCGCTTAAAGTGCCAGTTGAAAAAAAAGGAACGTTCCATTAAGTTCTCGAACATTTTATTTAGTGACGTGAGCGCTGAGTGACAGCTTAAGTTTTGAAGGTTTTAAGATATTTGGACTTTATAATAGAGAAGAACCGTTTTAAAAGCCCGGTTCTTCCCGAGAAAAACGGATACTGTATTTTAAAGGCATATACTCTTTTCTCCTGGAATTTAAACTTTTTGAAACTATTCACAAGCGGAAATTCTACTTTACTAAACTCACAAAACACTTACTATAGCAAACTGTCAAACAAGTGTTACGTCCTTATTTGTGTTTGCTTGAAAAGTATAAGTGGAATAAAATGTAGAATAAAATATGTAGTACATGAGAATAAACATTTTTGAAGTATGAGAATAAACATTTTTTTTCTATATTTAGATTTTCAAAGAAATATTTTTTCTTATAGTTCGTAAAAATATAAGACAGATACAAGTAATTTATTTGATTCTTGTATCTATTAATCTGGATAGTATTGAATTAATGAATTTTGGAATCGAATATTTTTATTGTATTTGAATATACTCCGAGTAAAACATATGTGAATTTCATGAAAAAAAATTTAAGTAAGTAAAAAAATTCTGAATACAGATTTGTGCGGTCTTTACAGATTAGATTCAATACATTGGCTGAAAACGGGTAAGAAAAATTGGTTCGGGAAGCAAAACAACAATCACTAGCTAATAATAGCTAGTATGCTGTGATAATTTAAAGAATCATTGAAATATGTAAGATATAAATTAAATTTCAACTTAAATATGGGCTGATTAAATGAATTCAAACCAATTTAAAAGAGAATATTTTTGAGGTTTTAGTTTTAAAAAGTGTGTGTATACAAACAAAAATAAAATAAAAAGCATAAAAAGCTAATACGATCTTTGAAGGGGATAGATTAGTCTCTCTTTTGAATGTTTTATTGTAGACAAGGGTTCTCACTCAATTTCAGAATTTTCCACGTCAATTTTTAAGATTTTTCGGTAAAAAAACTAGCAATTCACGGCATTTTTCGGATACTTCTTGCATTTTCGAACACATAAGTTTCAATAAATTGACTATTCATTCACTTACAAAATCCAAAAATTGACTATTTATTCACTGCTTAGATCCAAAAATTTAAACGTATCCATTAAAAATTTTTACTTTCCGGGTATTTTTTATGATTTTCCAGGTTTTGGGCCAAAATTAGAAATTTTCCCTGACTATACTCTGACTTTTTTTGGGTTTTCTAGGTATTCCCTGACCAGAGGGAACCCTAGTCAATTCAATACCTTGCCAAGGTATTGTTAAGCAGCCTGAATTTAGAAGTAATTAAATTTATAAATACAATTTTTATAATTGTGATTTACAGTTTAATTTAAAGTAAATTAAATAAAGTTCTTATTTTAAATATTTGTTTAGAAAATAAGAGCATCTTAAAGGAAAAGTCTTTATAGCTTCTACGGATACAAGTGAAATGTTTCCTAACTGACATAAGTTGCCAAGGTTAATATTAAATATGTTGAAGAGTTGTAGCACTAATACAAAAACAAACCCTTTAAATGAGTTTTCTTTAAAAGTTAGATTTCTTCATTATAAGCGTTGCTTTTAAAAGTTCGAAATAGAAAATATTATAATACATTTACTATTACACAACCTCACAATCGTTTTTATGTGCTTCTTGGAAAAAATAACATTAGAAAGCTTTTAAACAAAAATTTATCTAGGATCCGAAAATAAACAACCAACCTTAACTAAACATGTCATCTCACTACATTACTAACCAATACAGAAATGCCAAGAAAGAAATGCCTAGTCAGAAGGCATTAGGTATAAATTTCAAAACGGATCGAAGCGATAATTCATCATAGCCACTTTACTAAAACCATAAAAATATCCTCATTTTATATTTTTATACTCGTCCGCTAAATAAATACAAAAGCGGATGAGTTTCCCCTGTCCATTCGTTCCCGCATCAGAAAGAGAGCAAACAACAAAGTGTTCCTTAAGTCAATAGCACTTACTCTGTCTTTGGGCACTTGTGGGATTTCCAACAGTCGAAGTTTGTTTTCATATTGGATGAGCGTTCCACCCTGAAACAAGAACAAGAGGAATAACACCTTGCTTAACGGGATTAAGAAGAGCAGTTTTCTGTCGACAGAAAAATCGTCTAAGGACTTCGGGAAAATTAGAATGAGCGTAATTAGAACGTTTGTGAAGCGCGGGCAAATAGAGGTGTTTGTGTTTTCGTGGTGCTTTGACAACAGGAGCTTTCAAGTTTTATGAATTCGCATACAAAAGGGGATGTAGTGTAAAAGAATTCTCATATTCGCTTTCACTTTGTCTAATTGGTTCGTTACGACTGAGTTTTAGTAATGAATGAAGTTTTCTTGCACGCTGACTTGGCTGCACTGAAAAATTTACTTTTCTAAGGTGCTTTCCAAGAGAAAATTGTTTGCCTCTTTTAAGAAATATAACATTGCTTGTTTTGAAGTGTCTATGTTCCCTTTCTCCATTTTCTAAAAATGTAATTCTTATTCAACAAAAGTAGCATGAAATAAACCTGGGAATAAAAATTTACAAGTGCTCGAAGACTGTAATTAAAGAGAACTATCGATGTTTTATTGCTTAACTAGAGATAGCTTTTACTTTTAAAATAATATAATCCATATCAGTTTTGAATGCGGAAAGTATTTAAAACCTACATGGATTTTCAAAACATAAAACTTTTTTTAACGGAATAATACACTCTTAAAACGACAGTCTCAAAACTGAGTAAAAAGTACTCAAACTGGCTCCGATCCAAATATACTCAAATTTGGAAACATGAATATACTCATTTCTAAAAATGTGCATACTCAAAAAGGAAACATCTTGAGCTGGAACTCAAAAATGAGCTCATGATGTTTCATTTTTCAGTATGCACATTTTCAGAAATGATTATATTCATGTTTTCAAATTTGAGTACATTTGGATCAGAGCCAGTTTGAGTACTTTTTACTCAGTTTTGAGACTCGTTTTAAGAGTGTGGAACTTAAGGTCAAATTATCTTCAAAGGTAGCTTTGCGGGTCATAAAAAAACAGAAGTTTTATAATGGGTTTAACCAGAGAACGGGCTTACATAAAAATTAGGTTTATAACAATCAAGGGAATCATATACCTTCATATAATTCCCTTGGTCATAGAGAACCTAGAGGATCGATACCCTATGAAATGAATAAAAAAAGTATCACACATAATTTAAATCTTTGCTAAAAACACATTACAAAATTTCGCCGGAAACAGAATATTATAGTGGATGGAGGACAGATAGTGGAGGACTAGTCAATAGTCACCACTTTTTCCGTTATAGTCGGCTAGACTAAAAGCTCTCCCTCCGCTCTCTTGCGTTTCTTTCCTATACCGTGCTGATGAGCCCTAACAAGGGCGAAACCGGTCCACGGTTGGAGGCGACGCTTGAGAGCTGGAGTTTTCACACAGAATATTATAATTTTTTAAGATCAAGACCAAAATGACTTCAGAATATATTTTTATACCTAAAATCCCTCTACGAAACCCTAAGTTGCTATACAAGTATATTGTATATATACACCATGAATATTGCTGAATGGTTGAATGCCGTAATAGGCCCCGATTCGTCACCCAAACTATCCCTTAAGTAACCATTAAATAGGGAAATGACACAATATTAATGCGCATAATCCATTCCCGTCTCCGGTCCCGTGGCCGAAATAGAGGCGGGATTTCACCCGGGAACGAATTAATTCAAAGCGAGATAAGATTTGGTGACGGGTGATGGAAATCCAGGACGAATACTAGTAACCAGACGCAGGGCTTAATAGGACCGTCATTACACCAGGACGAGGCCTCAAATTGCGCTGTAGCCATTTAGGAGTGCTTAGCTCACAACAGGGATCCGCTAACTGTTAGTTCCAAATTATGAGGTTTCGGAAGGAGTTTAATGACTCGTGTATGCAGAATCTTGTGGAAAATATTTCTTTGTAGGTTTAGAGAGGTAAGGAACCAAGGGGTATAATTGTGTGTGTGTGACAATATGTGATGAGCTATAACTTTGAGTAAACTTCTTGGGGTTACATTCTACATTCTGTTTTATCAACGGTAAAAAATACCTATAGAAACCAAGAGAAAGTGAAACTTCGAATCCAAAATGGTATTTTTTGTGTTACATGCAGACTTTTACAAATTGTCACGAAGCCTCCAGAATTTAAAAAAAAGTTTCAAACTTTAAAAAAAATCAAAGTTTTAACTCATTTTGGTTTTATTTGTTTCTTATTGAGCGTAATGTGTAACATTACTATACCGTACAGTTACAGTTTTACTTATATATAAGTTGGATTTTCATTTTAATGCATGTAGTATTAACTTTAATGCATTGTAATTTACTCTTACCTTAACATCTCCTTTCGTCTTGTCTGTAACTTCCATCACGAACTCATGCTCTTGAGTTTTGGACGGGTGCATAAGAAGATTGAGAATGTCTTAAAACAAGTTAAGGATATTCTTTTCTGCTTCCAGTTGGTAGAATTTTGTTGATATTTGATTGTTTAGCAATAACGTCAACTCGAATTTTTACGAAACCATATGAAACCACGTCATTACCACAACTTTGAAATAATATGACTGCAACTTTGGTGGTTTTGGGATTTACATTAAAGATAATGCTAATAACAGGCCAAAGACTCAGACACTAATGGTAAAAAAGTAATTTCAAAATTAAATTTTATCGTTATAAATAATTAACAATGGAACCTCTATAATTATTAAAGAATGCTTCTTCAATGAATATTTCATATCCGTGGTTTTGGCATGAAATCACAAATGAAACAATACATGTTGTAACCTTGGTTCTAGAGTTGTTTTGGAACGCTAAATTAAAATCAAGTTAAGAAACGTGAACTCTTAAGGGCTTAAATAAACATGTTTAAATTCAATTTTTTCATAGCTCTCTCAACCGTTCAATTAACTTTACCTTTGTCGGTATTTTTTAATACTTCGATGATGTCATGCCTCGATAATGTAACACTGTTTCTATAGAAAAGGATACTCATGTCTACTGTAGCTCCAAGGTTGTCAATGTTGGACACGAAGCAGTACTCCCTCCCGGTACTCAGGAACATCTCGAGGAGACCAGAGTTGTAGAAAGACTCGTAAAAGTCTCCATGACCCGGAGGATACCATCTGTAGATACATTTAACAATAAAAATTCAATTGGTTTCAAAATTATCTAAAAGTGTAATTTTAAACGTTTGAGCGGTAAAAAATAGTCAATATACCCTCCTAAAATATCAATAAATTTATAAACTTTGGATTTGTCTTTTTCTTGTAATGTCTTTCTCTCTTAGACCATCATTTACTATAATTTAAGTTGATAAGGTTCTGTAACTGACGAAATTCATTGGAAACTATTTTTACTGCAAAACTATTATAATAAAACTTGACAACGGCTTAAAAAAATGTTCATATCAAATTGAAATTTTCCCAAAATCAGCTTCTTCGTTTTTATGCTATGTTCTAAACTCTGCTGCTTAAATTACTTTAGCGCCTTACATTGGTACAAATCACTGCAGATAATTTTTTAAACTTCCGAATTCAATTCGAATAAAAATCTGTGATGAGGATGTGTACAACGAAATTTAAATGATTGAAATTACTGATATGACAAGTTTTTATCGATTCAATTGCAGGAAGCATGGGCGGATTTAAGGGGGTGCAACGCACCCCCAACTTTTTAAGAAAATTCCATTGTTATCACATGGAAAATCATGGGAAAATCATGTTTTTAACGCCATCAGGGACAGCTTGCACCCCCAAGTTTTCCAATATGCACCCCCAGAGTTCACCATCTAAATCCACCCATGGCAGGAAGCTCAAAGATATTTACGCTACATAAAAATAACTAGGTAACGTTAATAAACAAAGGATAATTTACATCAAGTGTACATTAGAAAATTCCTAAATAAATTCTTACAACTCATAACCCTTTATTATTTTCAACTACCATATACTAATAGATCATCAACTATCACGAAGGAAATCCATCAAAGAGAACTAGATATTTAAAATCATCGCCCATCTCCAAAGCAAATCACCTTTCACGCTCTAAAATAGTTGGTTAAAAATCCTCAAACACCCCATGAATATTAAACAATCCCCCCTCGCCCACAAAATCAACACCCCATAAACCACTAATTACACTAATTTCAAAACATTAAGCGAGAGGAAATACCAAGTCTTTAAGCATCTTACATCAACAGAGATAGACCGAACGAAGCAGCGAGAGAAAACATCTAAACTCTTCCCTACGAAATCATCACGTGATCCAGATTAATCATTGTTCCTAGTTAACATGCAAAATATGAACAACCTCTCCGGAGAGAGCCTACTCATTAAAACCGGAAAGGCCTAATTATGGCAGGCTACGCTTCTAATCCGATTTTCGGCAAAGCGTGAGTTTCCCCCCTCTAGCTCGGGATTTCAAAATTCCCGCCACGTTCGAGTTGAGTTGAGGTGTTCGCTGCTTTTGGAAAATTTCTCGCGTCGCACGTGCGGTTGGAGTAAATGATTTGGAAAATGAGGTTCAAAGAGATTTAAGAGAGGTTTTTTGTCGGTCTTTTTTGAAAGATGAAGTGTTGGGAGGTCGGAAGTATAGTTGGTTGAAAGCATATTTAAATTACCTGGCTCTATTTCCTTCTAATCTTTGCAAGAATATTGAATTACCAATTTGAACCACTCAACCCAGGAAAAAGATGCAAATTTAGCTCTTTCCTTGATAGGGTTTCAATAATTAAATGTTATTATGGAAACCTTTCCAAAGCCGTTATGTGATATCTTTCAAGGAGCAAGACAAAGTATTTCGTTTAGTGCTTGACACCAAGTAACGAAGATTACTCTCCACGCCATAGCAACAAAATTGAAGAGCTGAATTTTCTGTAACACACATAAACACAATTATCCCTACTTCAAATTTCTTTTCACAGGGCTAAATTCGAAAAACTTTTCGTTTCAATAAAATAATAACCCCACAGTAGAGCATAATCCTCATACGCATGAGAAAAATTTAACCTCAGTGCCTCAACCCTTAACAAGAATAGTTTTTCATTCTTTAAAGGAGGATTTTTCATTTCATTTATCGATAATAAACAAAAGGACTTTATATTTTATAGCTGCAGTAAAACTTAATTAAACATTTAGACGTAGAAAGCCTATAATAAAATACTTGAGATGCGGTCATAAAAATTAAGATACGCAAATCATAAAGAACTAGAAATTTATATTTAACCATGCAAAAGTATTACTTTGATATTTCCATTAACAGCGTCAAACTATCTTATTCATGCGTTCTCGCATTAATTTGAGAACATTTTTAAACATTTTACAGAGCGTTAGCTATCATAAATTTATTGCATAGAAACTGGCAAACCTTAAAAAAATGATTGTGATGTTGAACTATTGAGAACGCATGGTGGTTTTGTTGGTTCAATTTTTTTTTAAATGATAATATACAATCTTATCCACTTCTTTTTAATCATTTTTCACTTTTTTTAATTACTATGTTCTTGATCAAGCCCTTGCTATATGAAGTAATAGGATACAATATACGGAATATATTTCATGGCACTGTATATTTGGACGGCCATTTTTCAACTAAACTCTACTCTAATTTCCACGGCTCGGCGTTCCATTGGTTCCATCACTAAGCGCCGAGACTGCTACGTAATCACGAGACCTACAGCGCATGCGCCACTGGCCGTTTTGGCCGTCCAAATATATCCCGAAATAAGGTGTGCCGAAAAGCCATTTCGCATAACTATATTAGGGTTTGCATGACAAGGTTTCAGGAAAGAATCATAGAAAACCCCAAGAAAAACCCTCTCAAAACCCATTACCTCAATTTCTAATCTTGTTTTAAAGTTTTTCCGTAAGGTTACCGCTAACCTTATAAGCGTCAACTAGCGCAGGTTGTTTTTTCCATAAGGTTACAGGTTATTAATGGCAACCTTACAAAATCTTTAAATGAGTAAGGTGGATTTATAAAACCTTACATTGGGATCAGGTTGGAACTTTTGAATGAAAAGTTCTCAAGCCACTCTTGAACTATCCCAAATAAATTATAATTCCCAAAATATCACAACTAATAAATCAATCTTTCATAAAGTCTGCAGAACTTCTCCTAAACCACTATCACTTATAGAATACTTGATGAATGACACTTAAAACTTTCACTCCTCGAAACAACCACATAAACTATTCAAATAGATCCAAACGCTCTCCTCACGAAAACCGTCTCATCGGGATCCGGACACGAACCGTCTCCCAAAAACCTCCCACTTTTCCCGGGGAAAACTCCGGTTTATCCTCATCGATAGTTACAGGGGGTATCGCGTCTGGACATGAATAAGTGATCAAAGGGTTAAGTCCCGTTCGGGAATGCCATTCGTTAAGTACTCTTCGGTTGTCAGTTTGGGGGAATCAGGGGACATGCTTAAGCTGATTGCGTCACCGCGGAATGAATTATTCGACGAGAGAACTTATTGGGAGTGGTTCATTAAAGCACTTCGGGGGTGGGGAGATATTGATAAATGAATGAGAATGAGGTCAAAGTGAAGGGATTTGGGTGAGTTGATTTGTTTACGGTTGGGTTTGGGTGTCAAGGAGGGTTATTGTTGTTATATTATGAAAGCTGGTGACTAGGTGGTCATGGAAAACGTTCTGAAGGGGAAATAATTTTGAATAATAACACTGGTTTGTGAGAAAAGATAAGCTGTGATTTTGCAGAAAAAGGGTATTTGGTGGGGACAAAAAAATTCTAGTTGAATGTTTACCTAACAATAAAAAAGTGACATCGGTGTTCACACATACTTAAAACAACCACTTTCTCCTAGGGTATTCCTATTTTCACACCTAAAATCTTTGGGGGATGATGTAGTAATTTTTAATCCCTGATGGTCCCTGAATTCAAAAGTTTCAAAAATAAAAATATAAGATTCCCCTTCAGTTCTCTTTCTTCATAAAGTTAGTATAAATGTAATTGAATTTTTTTAATCTCAGGTTGAATAAAGTGTTCCAAAGAAACCCTGAAACCTCCTCTTTTGAAAGGGGATTTTAAAGAATGGCATTTGATCATATTCAACAAAAGAAATTTAGTCCTACAAATACAGCTTACTTTACTTGAACTATAACTTAATAAACGCTAGAACTAAGTTTAAGGTGTCATCATCACAAAAATCATTAGTGGTCATAAACTGATCTTTTTATTTGAGGACTATATATTAAGTCAACATCGGAGCTCCGTTTTTTTCTCCCTTTAGAAAAAATGCTTAAATGGTTACACAGTTGAAAAGTTAAAATTGGATTTAAGTTTAAGTATTAACCAATATGTTATAAAGGTAAAAGAGCTCATTACTTTGGAGTTGCGTCAAAAAACACTTATTGCTGTATGAAAATAGTTTTGTCGTTATATTTTTATTTACAATTCTAAATTAAAAATAATTTCTACTTTAAAAATACGTAGTTAAATCAGTGTGACCAAACTAACGACATTAGACTTTCGGCCTTATTCAATACCACTTGATCAGTGGATAACCAGCAACTAAAGAGCGAAAATAAACTGTTTACTGATCCTTATTGGTGGAATCCTTCTTTAATCTATGGTTAACCGCTGGTCGGGTAGCAGTGAATCTGAATAAGGCTATTTTTGTCAATGAAAATAAAGACTTTAATCGTGAGTAACACGTTTTCATCACGTGATATCCCAACTAGGTTTTAACAAAACATCGTCTATTTTCCCTATCTCCCATATACCTGAGCTAAAACTAGTCCTTTTTACATATCCATGTTAAATTCTGAGAAATTTCCATCTAGTTATTTTTAAACTCACCAGTTCTAGTGTAACCTGAAAGAAATTCTCCAAAAGCTTTTCCCCTTACTTATTTAAAGAATAAAAAATGTATTGGAGTATTTTTACGTAAACCATATAATGCTACCCAACAATAGATGGTTACTGAAATCCAAAAGAGTCCTTCAGATAAAACGCTAAACTTTTCAGCCAAGTTATAAGAAAATTTTCGAAGCATCTTTTTTTATTCGCCTTACAGCGGATTTTGGGTACGCTTCAAATACCCCCAAATTCAAAGAATTCTAACCAAATTTTAAAGCTGCGTTCAAGCATCTGTTAAAAAGGAACATAAGAGAGTTCCCGGAGAAATCGGAATAACAATCACAGCAACGAGCAATTCGGAAAACCGTCCCAAGTAAGAACTATCCCCATCATTCAGAAGTACTCTTCCCACGTAATCTCCAAGAACTGGATTTTAAAAGTACTTCATTCAATACTTTGCAGAACCAGATATTTCAATGTTAAAAAATCTTAAACAAATTTTAGTTCCCATAAAAGATGTGCGAATAAAAGATGCCCAGTTTCAGGTCTTGCCTTTAAAAATCGAAAGGAGTTCCATGCCCTTGTGTCATATGGAACAAGTTTTTAGAGGGATGTGCAGAAGTGTTAAGATTCATGTATAAATAGATTTTATAACCACAGTTGGCTTTCAAAGACCTGTTTTTAATAATTTAATTACATTTTTTTGCTGTTTTTTAAACCTATAAAATAAATAAAAACATTTTGCATTTACATAAACCATAGAAGTAAGGTTTTAAACGAAACCAAACAATATTCCCCACGGGATTGTTTTCTTCTATATGTATTGGTTAATTTGTCAACAAGTCCAAGGAAAAAAGGTATAGAAACCATATGCATTAAATTATTCAGATACAAAAATGTTTTAAGTATTTATTAGGATGTCCATTTTTTAAATTTTATTATTATTTCTTTAAGGAAAATATTTAAACTATTATTGTTTTATAGATATTAGAATGCATTTCGTATCAAACAGTGAAAAACAACTTACGCATCAGGATCAGGATTCTTCAAAGATTTACCGATTGGAAAAAGGCTTTCTTTATTCAGTCTTGGATACCTAAAACATGAGACAAGTTAACATTAGAGAAGGAGAAAATAGAAGACTAATTATGAATGATAATTTTAACTATCGTGTAATAAATAAAACATGATTTGAGAGAAATGCCAAGAGAGGGAAAGAGAGACGTTTCTGAGAGGGACGAGATAGATATTTCCAGGGATGGAAGGGAAAGCAATTCGATGCAGAAGAGAACATAATGGAGACCAGAACGAGAGCATATGAGTAGATTTAGTTAGGAAATTTTAAGAGGGAGACCCTTTTTTGTCTTTCTTGAGGAATACATACTTTTTTTGATAGCTCCAAAAAAGTAGTTTTTAATAAAATCCAAAAGTACAGTGGCGAATCCAGTAGGAGGGCTGTGGGGCTGTATCCCCCCCAGGAATAAGACATTCAAGTTTTGGTAATAGCAATAAAGCAAAAAAAATCATTTCACTACGTTGCGGACATTCGGTGGTGTTACCCAAAGGGTCTCAAAATCAATCGGAACCCTACTTTTAAGGGTAAAAATTACAAAATTTTTTGGGGGAAGACCCCAAACCCCTTCGAAATTTTGGAAACTAATAAGTACGGTTTTTCTTTGAAACTTTAGGGATTTACAAGGAGTGATCCTCTTTGATGTAACCTAAAGTGTCTCAACATGAGTTAAAATGCCACTCTTAATGGCAAAATTCAAAACATTTTCTGGAATAGGAACCTCTAAACCCCCTAGAAGTTTTCCAATTCATAATACTATAAACTTTTTCCTTGAAAATTCTGCCGCTTTCAATGAGTTGTGCTCTTTGGGTGGAATCTGAAAGGCTTCAAAATGAGCTAACACACTATTTTGAGGGGCAAATTTTAAAAAATTTTCTGGGGGAGGACCCCCAGACCCCCCTTTTACTTCGAGTTGACATGTATACACAATTTTTAAACTTATTGCACCAAAATTAAAACCTTACGAAGTCATCACACCTAAAACTTGGTATTCCTAAGATTAAACCCCAGAAAAGATGTTGAGTAACCCCTAAACAAAAATCTGGTTACGGCACTGGCAACCCCCTTCCCCCTTTCAGTTGCTTACATTAATATTTAAACAGCCCATATAGCAATAAGGTTATTTGTGAAACTCAGCCCCCCCAGACCAAAATCCTGGATTCGCCACTGCAAAAGTATGTGCAAAAAATGGACACAATAAAACATGTATCACGGAATTCCGTAAATTCATTAGGCTTTCTACGCTCCAAAAACTGAAATTCCTATCTTTTTTTAATCACCTCATCCTCATTTGGTTTTATAAATATTTTTTATAATCGCAAAAAAAATCGAGAATGAGGTATTTGCATGAGTGAGGGATTTTTGCTTGATTTTATACTTTTTCGATACATTACGGTCTAAAACTCCCAAATTTCTGATTTTTAAGTTCAAAAATGTGTTTTAAATAATTGATTAAGAGAATTTCAGGGCAAAGTTTAGTTCCTCATTGCAGTACAAGATGGCGCGTAATAAAAGAATCCTCCCGAGGATAGTCATAGCCATCTAGGAATCACCGGGAGAAACTATTATCTCATCGAACTCCATTGATAATGCAAGTCAAATAAATCTTAATTAACGGGGAGAAATAACGTCCAACTCTCACACCTGCTAATTAAATCATCTGTTGTAGAATAAATCTACTATTTAAATAGTACCCAGGTTGCTATGGTGACGGATGGTCAAGTGTATTCCATCTAAAGTTCGATAAATTGTAGATTTTAGGATATGGTAATATACTAAGGTACGTCGTACTGCTTTGCGAGGAACTCTTAAAATTAAATAAAGTTTCTGCTCTTCTTTATTTATACCAACTACTGCACATGCACAACCTTCTGTATTTAACTATACGTTCAACACTAACACTTGTGCTAGTATATTACCAAGGTACGTCGAACCGCACTTATTTCAGAGGACCAAATCGTAATAGTGCGGAAAACTTGCCTACCCATAACAGTAACTTGTGTGTGAAATTTTAGCGCGATCAAATAATATCTTCTGTTCTGTTTTTTGGTTTAAAGTTTTGACTTTTTACCAAAAATTTGCTATTTTGTAGTATTTCTTACGGTTATGTGGCCTTCTGATGCTCAGATTTTTTTCAGGAGGTGTGTTTAGGGGTCTAGGGTGATTGTTCCGTGAACCCCATCCTCATACCTCCCTTTTCCCCAACGGGAGCTGGGGTTTTGAGGGCGAGCGCGCTGCTAGTAATGTTGGCTTTCTCTCCAAACGCCAACCCTAAACCCTCCTCCGTTGCCCGTTTTGTGCATCAGAATCTCACACAACCAAATTGTTTTCATCAAAGTGACCCAGAAACTACCACTTAAATTTTTCATTTACTTTAATTCAAAACTTGCAAACAAGTATTTTTTTACAATTTAAGCGTTTACAAACTGGAAATTGCCATAAGTATGTCTATGGGGATGCAGTGCGTCTAAACTAGTGCTTTTATACAGTCGGATTTCATCTTAGGCAGCTCTTTCATTTATTTAACGGTGGCTCATATTTCTATGATAACCAAAATGCATATAAATGTGGCTAGATGGCGGAAAGAATGTAACCCCCACTCGAAAATCGTAAAACGTGATTTTTGAATGGCCCATTCCCTGAAAAACCAATCAGATAAATTTAGGACTAAGATTATTATTACTATCTGTTTAGCTGTAGCAGTATCCCCATTGTCCCCTTGTATGTTTCGAAAATATAGGGGTATGCGAAGGGAAAAGTACGCACTTTGAAGTAAAAGTGGGAGTACTTTATGATCATACACCAGGGGCGTAGCCAGAGGGGGGAATTTGGGGACATATCCCCCCGAAACTCAGAAAATTTCCTTTTTGACCATAGAAAACCACAAAAAATACCCCATATCCCCTCCTGAAATATCAACATCCCCCTCCGAAATTTTGATCACTACATGCGGATTGGCAAAAGAGAAGAGGTAAAATCAAGAAACTTATTTTCATCTATTACTTTTTCTAGAAATTCCAACTTTATTTTATCTAGACTAGATACACAGGTATCGGCCTCAACACCGACGGAAGGTCTGGGTCCGACCCTGTTTATGCCATGTCCTTACTGGGTATGTTCCACTATGATTCAATATCATATTTCAGAAATTCATTAAGACAGTTAGCAGCATTTCTTTTATTCTGTCATACGCACAAGGTATTTACCTCTTCAGTTTCTGGAAATTCTCGACAAATGCCTTAGAAATTCATTTTTTGCATTACCAGAAAATATTTTGCTTAGCATGATGGCTAATCAGATGATATCATAGAGAAAATGCGCTTAAAAATTTTGTCGAGCAATTGGTTGAAAGTGGTCACAACTTAGGCATAATTTTAATTCTTTCAGTTACAATTTCAAAGCGACACACTGAAATGATATTACATGGACAGTGCTCAGATTACAGTTTCACCAGTTCTTGGGAACTGAATCATGAGGACGATGAGACAGGGACAATGCTCACAAAGGACAGTGTGAAGTGGGAGTTCTTGAAATTACCACTACACACCGTCAGTGGAGAAAAAAGTAAAGTTACTAGACACTAGAGCTTCCAGCAAGGTGTGTGTTGCCACGGGCATAATCGAGAAATAAATGGGGACATATTTCCTTATTTAAAAACAGAAAACACTAGAAATTTACTCAAATTCTTCTTGAATTATAAATACTCTTCTCCGGAATTTCATTTTGGCTTTATACCATAGAGTGGTGATTCTGCTCAGAACGACTCCGTCAGATTATCTTAACCCATTAAGGACGGTTGGTAAGAAAAGTTGCCAAGGGACATTTAATTTTTTACTGACTCTAATAGAGGACATTAAAAGTTTAAATGCATGATAACAGCTTCTGAAGAATGTATTTATTCAGATAAAAATTGAAATTTATACCTTCCATGCCGTTTTGGTGGTAAAATCGCTGTTAGAATGAGAGCGTCTCACTACATTTTGGAGATAGCTGGGAGATCATTTGGAAAACGCCAAAATAATCTAATGTTTTGGTTATTTTTGTGACTTGTTTCTATTGCAGCATATTCACAAGATCCCATTTTAAATATTATTACCAATTACAGTTGGAATGAGGGTATTTAAATTGCCAATAGCAAGAGTTTTCTTCTATTGGCAACTTTTGTTGCCAATCGTCCGATGTGTGGTCTAAACTTTTAAGAGTTACTCATAAGAAGCTTTTGCAAATTAATTATTTTTAATGCTTTTTCTGAGTTCTTATCATAAAAGTAGATCTTATTGATACTTTAGCATGATGAAGTGCATCCCTTGTATCATAATTTTAGTGGGTTTTTTATAGATTTTAGATTTTTACCGATTCCTAACATATTTATTGGTTCAATCTCATACTAAATCATTTCTGGATACATTTACTTTCCTTGAAAGGGTTTTCTGGAAACTTACAGTCGTCAAAAAAATAAAATAAAATATCATTGGAGTTATTTAGCCTATTTTGAATGGGCCAATACCTAGTTTTTATCGAGTTGATGAGTAATCTTCAATATTTTTTGTGGGGAATATGCGAAATCTGGGAGCCATAAAGATGAATATTGTAATTATGACTTTTTGATAGAGAATTATTAACAAGAACGTAGAATTCCAATAAGAGAAAAAGCTTCGGAAGGCAAAAAAATTAACCAATGTTGCAAAAAAAACAAAGCTGAGAATATATAAGACTGTCAGGTTAAAAAAGACCCTATGTCCCAGACTGGGAGATATAAATAAAACTATTTTAACCTGAAAGTTAGCTAAAGTGCTGAAATCAAAGGGTTCCGACTTAAAAAGTACTAGTTCGGCTATTCTTAAAGCCTGAAATTAGGTGAATATCATTACTTCGGACTGAACAGTAGGGTGGGTCAAAAATATTTTTTTCACATTTTCCCAGGGGCACAGCGACAAAAGGGTGCCAAATGGTCTCAAACTAACATGTGTAAAATATTATTCGATTATAATAACTCTTTTTGCCTCCGGATTGGCCTCAAAGTTTCGATTAATATAGTAATTTCATGCAAAAATGGACCCAACGAAAATCAAGCTTTTACCTCGATTGCACAAATCCGTCATGAATATAAATGTGCACAATGGTATAAAAATCATCATTGAAGACTATAAAATAATTATAAATGAAACCAAAGTTGAAATACTTGACTTGTAATACAACATATTTTGAAATATCTCAATGGTTAGCACTGGCAATCAAAAATTTCTAGCTGGAATCATAAAAATGTGCGAAACCTTTATTGTCGGTTGAGTAGGATGGTAAAAACATTAAATTTTTAATAAAAATGGATATGTCAGAAGGTGGATAACTTTTTCGGGTTATAGGTTTCAACCCCATGGAAAACATTTGGATAATAGTTTAAAAGTTGGGATTTCCTTGAAATTTTTTGACATATTAGGAATAGTCCATCCCAAGTGCCCCCCCATGTGATTCCCTAATGTCCAAAAATAAATTAAAATCACATTTTAAGAGTCAAAGTTTGAAATATTTTCTTAAGAAGAGCGGCAGATCCCCGTTTTCAGCATAAAGCTCAGTATTATCCCTTAAGTTTTTAAATAAGCTACATTACTTTTCAAAACTTACTTGTAATTATCCTTAACAGTTAAATTTGCTATATCTTAACTTTTATGAACGCATAAGGTAATGCTAAGAAGCTATCTTGAGTCAATCCTCAAAGAAGTATAATTTCATGGGCCTGGGTTTCAGTCAATTGCTATAGTAAAAAATTAGGTAAATCATGACTGAGCGAATCATAACTGATATTGCCTTTGAACGAACTATTCGTTCGACAATTGTTTCAACATATTTTTGCGGTCATATTGGGATCCCAAGACCAGCCAGTGAAATAGCTGTCCGCTGAATTTCGAAAGCGTGGCATATTTATGAAAAACACAACTGTTTCTATTTTGAAAAAATTAAAAATACCGTTTTATACTGACCAAATTTGAGGGAGAATGTATATGAACTACCAATATTTAAAATCTTTACCACTGAAAATCCACTATATAAAGAGATTCATATTCTACGGCTCTTGTTAATATGATAGCATATTATATTGCCACTTTGGCAGTTATTTTTGTATTAATAATGCATGAAGGTCACTAATGTGATTAAAATTGCTTTTAAATATCCTTATTTGTGAACTTTAATAAGTTTTCGACACAAAAATTTTATTCATAAATTTTTTTTAAAATTTGAAAAATAACATATTTTTGTTCTATTTGAGGCCAATCCGGAGGCAAAAAGAGTTATTATAATCGAATAATATTTTACACATGTTAGTTTGAGACCATTGAGATTTCTTGCTATGCCCGATAGAATTTGCAAAATTTTTTTTTCGCCATAGGAAAATGACCCACCCTACTGAACAGGCCCTATTTATTGGGGGTGAAATACCCTTTCTTGGATCCCCTATCAGCAGTATAGTCCCCATTCACTTTTATTTTTGTATTATTTCTTTAAATTATGTATGAAAACATGTTACTATCAAAATCGTAAACATTCTAATTAGTTTTTTCGACTTTTCATTTGTCAGAGTTTTGACCCCACTAAGGACGGTTGGCAAGAAAAGTTGCCAGTTAAAAAATCATAAAAAGTATTTTTTGAAAAATCTGAAAATGGACATTTATTACTATATTCGGTCCAAATGAACAAAATATGAAAGAAAAAGTTACTTATTTTCATTATTTTAAAGTCTTCCTTAATGGGTTAAATAAATGAAAGAGCTGCCTAAAACAAAATCCGACTGTAAAATAGCACTAGTTTAGACGCACTGCATCCCCATAGCCAAAAAACAGAACAGAAGATATTATTTGATCGCGCTAAAATTTCACACACAAGTTACTGTTATGGGTAGGCAAGTTTTCCGCACTATTACGATTTGGTCCTCTGAAATAAGTGCGGTTCGACGTACCTTGGTAATATACTAGCACAAGTGTTAGTGTTGAACGTATAGTTAAATACAGAAGGTTGTGCATGTGCAGTAGTTGGTATAAATAAAGAAGAGCAGAAACTTTATTTAATTTTAAGAGTTCCTCGCAAAGCAAGTACTATTACAATTTTTTAAAATAAATGCGTAACAGGCCATTTTTTAAGAAATTTTCACTGCGGGGGCAAAAGTCCATATTTCGTTAATTCTCTATTGTTCTTTTAAATTTACATTGAGGGGGCACAGGCCCGTAGCCAGGAATTTCCCTTTGGTAGGGCGTCCACTTTTTCAAGGGGGTTTTCAGTTTTCAAGAGGTATCAGGCGTAGGTTCAACTGTTTGACAAGGGGACAAAACCCATAAGACCCTCAGGCCTAAGGGGCTGTTACAAGACTTTTGTTTCGGGAGGAGTTAGGCCCTAAATTTTTCTAGTTTTACCTTTTCTGTTTTCTTAAGTTTTCCTTTTTTAAATTTTAGAAATGTTAAGCTTAAAGTAGTTTTAGACCATTTTTAGATCCTTTGGGTTAAAGTACAGGGTGGTCCTTAATTCATGGTACAAACTTCTAGGGGTGTTAGAGTACACCTAGACGAACAAGAATTGGTATAGGAAGGGGGGTCGCAGTTACACCGTTAAAGAGCAAGGTCCTAATGTAGTGCGAGAGCGTTACAAAAGGACGTTTTGCCAAGGCCCGTTTAACGAAAAAAAAACATAATGAAATGAAAAAATTTATTGCATGAGGTACAGCAGTATCCGTACTACTTACATCATAAATTTGATAGAAATTGAACCACTTTCTAAACCGCGGAGTTAGTTTCAAAAGTGCAATATTAATCTTTTAGTCAAAGAATCACATTCCTTAATGGTATTTAGAAAAATGATGATCGGGGAAGGAATTTTCAATGATCGTAACATGGATCATTGAAACTGTTTGATCATTGAAAATTCCTTCCCCGATCATCATTTTTCTAAATACCATTAATGGAACTCCATTGTTTGACTAAGAGCACGTTTTAAAACTCACCCCACGGTTTAGAAAGTGGTCCAATTTCTATCAAATTTATGATGTAAGTAATACGGATACTGCTGTACCTCATGCAATAAATTTTTTCATTTCATTATGTTTTTTTTTCGTTAAACGGGCCTTGGCAAAACGTCCTTTTGTAACGCTCTCGCACTACATTAGGACCTAGCTCTTTAACGGTGTAACTGGCGACCCCCCTTCCTATACCAATTCTTGTTCGTCTAGGTGTACTCTAACACCCCTAGAAGTTTGTACCATGAATTAAGGACCACCCTGTATAGAAGGAACTGCTTCATGTAAGCTCCAGAATTGAAAAGGAAAACTCGAAAATCTAGTTGGATCACTCCTTGTTAATCTTTAAAAAAACATAAATTTATAAAGGGTGTCAACCTAACCTCCCTTTTCAGTCAGTTTTAAGGTATATAGAAGTTTATTTCGGTAGGGGCCTAAAAATATTAGTCAGCCCCTCCCATGCATAATTAATAGATTTAATGTACTAGTTTGTTACACATTTTGGGGTTGAATTTTCGTCTAAGAGAACTTCATTAATCCGAGTGATCTGTTCTTATTTTAATTTAATATAAGAACAGTTTGTTTTTGTAATAATGAGGGATTCAAGTATCAAAGCGGGGTGCGGGGGTCCTCCCCCAGATAATTTTTAGGAATTTCACCCTAAAAACAGGGTTTCAAACTGCTTTTGATACTTGGAGACCAAAATTAGGACATATATTTTAATTAAAAGTTTTATTTTGATGAACTTGTTATTTTAAAAAAATTGTGAATTTAAATACAAATGGGGGGTATGGGGCCCTCCTCCAGAAATGTTTTGAAAATTGACACTAAAAAACTGGGTTTTAACTAAGCTAGAAGGAAATAAGAAAGGGGCAGCTGGCCCTCCCTGCCCCCATGGCTATGCTTGTGGATAGAATTTGTAAAAATTTTCTAGGAGGGGACGGACCTGAGGGGGCATCGAGAGTGATGCAGGGACCCCTCTAAAGCTATACCAGTTGGGATCTGGGGGTTTCTCCGCTTAGAAAATTCGAGAACTAGAAGCAAAGAGGCGTTTTTAGGCCCAATCGAGAAAGCAAAATTTTTAGGAAAAAGGTTTGGAGTTTCTTCATTTTAAATGTCAATACACCAAATTAAATTATATTGGTATGATCAAGTATTGATTGAAACAAATTTTGTACATTTTAGGCTTTGGGGGCAAACTTTCATCACTGCGGGGACATTTGGCCCCAAACTTCTAACTTAAAAAATGGCCTGATGCGTAATTGCCCATTAAAGAATTTCAAGTTCTTCTCCCTTCGCTTTCAAAATTCATTTTCGATACAAACCTTTTAATCACTTGAATTAAGGACTTAAACATCATAAAAATGTATTACTTTTTAAATATCTGGCTCCCTCTCCTTTTAACGTCGTCTCAATTTTTTTAAACATGGAAATCGGTCACAAGATTTAAAACTTTCACACTTGACAAGATTTGAGATGTTGATTAAAATATTCTAGTTAAATTTCTATATTCCGAATATGATATTATAAGTTTTAAAACTAATTGTACAAGGAAAATACAAATAAATAGAATAATGTTTTTTTTGCAAAATTTTGTATTAAACGTAAATTTGTTAACAAATGGGAGAATCCCCTTGACCTCATTAAATGAAAATTGAAGTAGACAAAAGAACCATTATTATGTTCTTTAAAACTTAAAATATTTTTTAAGTAGGAATAATTTTAAAATTTCTTCTTTAATGCTTGGAACTAATTTTGATTTTATCAAGGGTTAAACATTAATCAAATGGAACGACTTTGAAGTGTTAAAAAAGAACCGGATTTAAAAAATAAAAATATATGTGATAATTAGCTACATTAATTTGGGATTAACACGTCAACGTAATTATTTATGCATAACAAACTAAATATTCAAAGATAGCACCTCCTGGTTAATTAGTTCTTAAAGTAGAACATTTCCTTATTAATATTAGTTCCATTTTTAGAGGGGTTCTCTCTCATATTTCAAAAGATTATCATAAATGATTACAGAGATAAATTTAAGGTAAACTCATTTTAAACTATGCTGAGGCCCAGGGGAAATCTTAATTCAATACGTGATATATTTTGAATGATTAGACTAACCATATCCATTTTTAAAGATATATATTAGGGTGGTCCTTATTTGTATGGTAAAAATTTTTTTTGGGAATTCCGGTGGTGACGCCCCCTAGTTTTGTGTCACTATATAAAATAATAATGTATGCAAAATATCAGCTCATTCGAATAATAAACACCCGTGCGCAGTTGCCTTGAAGTTTCAAAAAAATACTGATTTTTTCACAAAACATCCCAAAAACCATAGATTAAACCCTCCCATCTTCTTCTTGATTTTTTAATGAGAATCTAATACAATTATTGTTATAATGTTCCAGATTCCATTCTTCTATCACCCCTATTTCGGTAGTAAAAATTTTTTAAAGTTAAAATAACTCCTGTAAAGTTGTTTTTCCTGCATTTTAAAAAAGCTAATAACTCCAGAACCATACAACTTAAAAACCTGAAATTTGTGCCATTTTGTTTGTAATTTTATTACCTTTCATTTGATGTGCAACATAACTGCCTTTCTTTAAAAAATTTTCTTCAAAATAAAAAAAATGGAGAAAAAATTAAATAAAAAAAATTTTTGAAAAAAATTTTTATTAAATAAATTTTAAGTTTTTCCACTCCCAAAATGAACATATCTGCCAAATTTCAAGTTGAAATCAAAATTTGATCATGTAGAAAAAAATAAAAATTTCCGAAATTTTGGCAGGTCCCTAAACGTTTCATGTAATTTAACAAAAAAAGGTGTTTCACTCATGGGGATTCCAAAAACTCCCTTGAGGGTGTTCATACAATTTTTACCATGCAAAAAAATTCACTTAAATATCAGAAAATACAACTACTAGCCGATTCGGTACAAAATCTTACAGAGCCCTGTCGGGTACCAAATGGTAGACTGCGTTGTGCGTAGTCATCGGGGTATGATTTTATTTTATTCTTTTATTTTTAAACACTTTTAATTTCATTTGATTTGACATGTTGGAATTGAAAAAATAACGTAAAAATTTAATTCTAAGGGAAATTCAGGTAAAATATAGGCACATTGAATTAGGTTGGAAACTAGCTCTGTAGGATTTTGTACCGAATCGGCTAATAGCTGTATTTTCTGATATTTAAGTAAATTTTTTTGCATGGTACAAATCGTATGAACACCCTCAAGGGAGTTTTTGGAATCCCCATGAGTAAAACACCTTTTTTTGTTAAATTACATGGAATGTTTAGGGACTTGCCAAAATTTCGCAAACTTTTATTTTTTTCTACATGATCAAATTTTAATTTCAACTTGAAATTTAGCAGAAATGTTCATTTTGGGAGTGGAAAAACTTAAAATTTATTTAATAAAATTATTTTTCAAAAATTTTTTTTTATTTAATTTTTTCTCCATTTTTTTTATTTTGAAGAAAAATTTTTTTAAAAAGGCAGTTATGTTGCACATCAAATGAAAGGTAATAAAATTACAAACAAAATGGCACAAATTTCAGGTTTTTAAGTTGTATGGTTCTGGAGTTATTAGCTTTTTTAAAATGCAGGAAAAACAACTTTACAAGAGTTATTTTAACTTTAAAACATTTTTACTACCGAAAGAGGGGTGATAGAAGAATGGAATCTGGAACATTATAACTATAACTATATTAGATTCTCATTAAAAAATCAAGAAGGAGTTGGGAGGGTTTAATCTATGGTTTTTGGGATGTTTTGTGAAAAAATCAGTATTTTTTTGAAACTTCAAGGCAACTGCGCACGGGTGTTTATTATTCGAATGAGCTGATATTTTGCAAAAACTATTTATTAGTATGATGGAACAATTTGGGGGGGCGTCGCGTTAAGATTTCCAAACTTAAAAAATAAGGACCACCCTAATATATATAACACCTAAAGTTGCAAGAAGTTAAAAGATTTTGATGCAGGTTGTACTAATTTAAAAAGTAATCATCAGAGTTAATAAGTTAACTATGTATAAACCATTTTTTATATAGTTTCTTTTTAGATTAAATATCTTTCTCTTTTTTTGTGTAGATTGAATTAAAGTACGTATCCAGCAAAGATTTTATATGAAGAATTCATATTAATATTCATTAAAATATTAAAGTGATATTTAAAACACTGCAAACAGGATCGTGCGTCAACATACTAAGACTTAAAAAACCTTTATTCTGTATAATAATCAATTAAAGTATCACATCAAAAATTACACATGCACTTAAAAAGTAATTTCCTTATTTTAATACCTTGGATAATAAAAGATTTTTAAATTAATTTATTTTTAAAGAAACTACAAATAAATAGGTACATTAGATATTTTTAAAATTTTGAGGGGTTTGTGGGTAGTTTAGATGGTGTTTTACAATAATATTATGGAAAAAATAAGTAACAATCTCAAAATTAAATCACAATCATAAGTATTCGTATTAATGGTTACGAAAATATATTTCACAGGTTTGAGGAAACTCATACAACCAGATATACCATTTCAATTTGCTAATTTGAGACCAAAAATATTAAGACTTCTTAGCTCATTCACGAAGACAATTTTCTATGAAAATCTAGCTCAAATATACAGGGTGTTTCAAAATTGCGTTGCACGGCTTTTATTTGGAACCAACGTGTCCTAGGGTCATGGAAGTAAGGTCTACCCCTAGGTAAGTGAGCCTGGAGAATGCACTGAAATGACTTACAGCACCCCTAGCAGCGAAATTGAAAAGTTAAAAAAATTAATTTAAAAACTAAAAGAGAGCAAAAACCTCAATGAGAGTATTGTTGCCAAAGTCATGAAGAACTCACTGAAAAAAATTCATGAAAATATCTTGAATATTCGCCGTGATATTAGCATGTGAAAATAGCACTTTTTCAGGGGTCAAAAAAGAAAAAGTTCGCATATTTGCAAATTTTTTTGATTTTTTGATTAAATTTTGTGTTTTTAAACTAAAAAAATACAAAACTTCAAAATAACACTGAAAATTTTGCAAATGTGGGAACTTTTTCTTTTTTGACTCCCGAAAAAGTGCTATTTTCACATGCTAATATCTCCGCGAATATTCAAGATATTTTGATAAAAAATTTTTTCAGTGAGTTCTTCATGACTTTGGCAACAATACTCTCATTGAGGTTTTTGCTCTCTTTTAGTTTTTAAATTAATTTTTTTAACTTTTCAATTTCGCTGCTAGGGGTGCTGTAAGTCTTTTCAGTGCATTCTCCAGGCTCACTTACCTAGGATAGGATAAAATTTGGAAGATATTCTTATAAACTCTTTTATTTATTTTAATTGGTCGACATATTTAATTTTCACTGAGAGTTCAAGAGTTCATGTGCTCTTATGGACGAGCAGCCACTGGGTCTATACCCTTATAATCTACTGACCTTACTTAGGGGACCCTAGGAGGCGTTGGTTTCAAATAAATTCCGTGCAACGCAATTTTGAAACACCCTGCAAATTCTATTGAAATCTCTGGTTTGTGTATCAAGTTGTATTTTGACCATAGAGTTAGTACAAATATAGAGACAGCTTACTCTTCTCGGTAAGGCAACCCTGCATGTCGAAAAGAGTCGGACCTGTGTGAGTGGCGGAAGTAAATTTTTAACATGGGAGCTCTCGTAGGTGGGTGGAATTTGAGGTATAAAAACTGCTCTTCTTCCCAGATAAATGATGAAAAAAAGAAACCGACAATTTGAAACTCGAGAAAAAGCAATGACGAATCGTTCAGTGAAGAAAAAATTTCTCTATCTCAATTAGTTTTTTACCAGTAATTTTTTAAATTCTGCGGATTCGGAAAAAACAATTTTAAACTGTATTTTTATAATGTTGCGGGGGTAATTACTTTAAAAAAAGCTTCACACTATATAAAATGAACCGTCCTGATTCGATACGAGTCATTTCCGATTCGTTTAAACAAGTATTTAAGGGAGAAAATTGCTGATTTAGTGGTCGAGGTAGGAACTGGAAGTTGGCAAAGCTTGGCGCTTGGCGGTATGAGCTTGGCGTGCGTTTTTGACGTAGTTTCTTAACGAGTGAAGCCACGTGAAAAACCGAAAACGCCAAAAGAAGGATTTAGTGGCCAAGTTGGTTCAAAAAGTCAAGTGTGAGTGGCAGAGCGAAACCGGGAGATCGGTCACACTTAGAACAGCGGAGCAGATGTTTAAACTGTCTCTACATTAGTACTAACTCTATGATTTTGACAAGTATTACGTTTTTCAATCGTAATATAATAAACGAAATTGCTAGAATACAATTTTTTTTGTATAAAACCTCTTAAAATCTACAAAACTAAGCAGTTTTCAGGAAAAAAATATTGAAAACGCGTGAAAAATTGCAGGCAAGGAAAGTTGAAACGAAGAAATAGCGGCCGGCGTGGTGTAGAGAATTTTCTCCCCCAGCAAAACTACGGGTTTCTCGGTCGCACGTGCGGTAGAAGCCGAAAAGAACTGAAAGGTCTCAAAACTCTTAAGTCATAATTTTGTCTTTGACTTATTGAATAAAAAAGGAGGATGCGATCCTGAATAGGATAAAATTTGGAAGATATTCTTATAAACTCTTTTATCTATTTTAATTGGTCGACATATTTAATTTTCACTGAGAGTTCAAGAGTTCATGTGCTCTTATGGACGAGCAGCCACTGGGTCTATACCCTTATGATCTACTGAAACCTTCTGCTCTTGAATGAGATAGAATGAACAAAAGAAGGAAATAATGAGAGGAGAAAGAAAAGAGATAGATATATAGAAACCGTATTTCGAGGAATACTGACGCATTGCATTCCGAATCAAATAAATCATTGGATTCACTCTAACATCCCCCTAATAGCTAGAATCATGCTAGAATAAACCTTTGCATAGGAAGGAGAATCGAATGATTTACCTGCTTTGGTTGAAAGAGTAAACTTTAATCCTCAGACCTCTGTACTTGGGTAACACTTTCTGTGTGTCTTCGTCTGTGTTAAAAGAGTTCATGAGCACCAAGGGGACGTCTGCATCGTACGTTTTGTTGAGGTGCTGAAACATCATTTCAAGTTTACTTTACCTATAGTTTACATTATTGATTGTTTTTATACTTCTTTCAATCAAAATAATTTCATATGAAAATAAAGTTCATAAATAAAAACATTTATCTTCAGAGTATCTTCGTTCTTGAGTATATTTTTACTCTTCAATACCCCTTTCATTTTAAGCATCTTTTATCTCTTCAACATTCCATTGCTCTTTGACATCGTTTATGTATATTTAACATATTTTTATTCTTAATACTCTTTTTGCTCTTTAGCATCTCTTTTTTTTTCAGAAATATTTTCTCTCTTACGAAGCCTTCAGCTTTTGCACGTCTTTGATCTTTTTATCATCTCTTTTTTAACCCCTTTTCTTGGACATTAATTTATCTCTACAGCATCCCTCTTCTCTTGCCTCTCTCTGCTCTTCAGCACTTATTTGCTGTCTTCTCTCTGCTCTTTGTTTGCTTTTTAAAATTTTTTTACCGTGACGCCTTTGCACTGTTAAAAAAAGTTAAACCTTTCATTCACTAGCGAAAGCACCTGATTACCCTAGGGAAAGAACCGAAAACTTGGTGAAACCTGTAACCGAACCTTAGGTTGCAGCTAAGTTTGAACCAAGTTTGTGTGGTGAAACAGCCCAATCTTCCACCACAAATTGGTTAAAGGATGAACTGTTTTTAACAGTGTATATTAACTAATTGATACCCATTTTAAGGCTGTTTAGAAAGGATATCAAAATCTCAAAGTGATCCTCTACTTTTTTATGCAGTATCATCTCTTTACGAACACCGGTTTCGAAAACCATTTCTCTTATTAATTAACTCTAAAAAATGAATTTGTAAGCATTTCTTTTGAAATTTTTCAACAAATCCCTTAAACAAATTAAGGAGTATTATCCGTAAATTCCATGTTAAAAATAATTTAACAGCAAGTTTTTTAGCAATCTTAATATATTATGTGTGCGATACCACATACCTCTATCTGTTGTACTGTGAGATCAAGGAACGTCAGCTCGCTCCTGACCGGGATAACGGACTTGGGTCCAGTGCAACCCATGGTCGTCCCCAGACCCCCGTTCAGCTTCACCACCACCAGCTTGCCCAGCATCTCTCGGATGCGCTTGGTGTCGGGCTCCGAGAGGCTCTTGTAGCTGATCACCTGTCAATAAGACAATACATAATAGTTGGTAAATTCTAGTCGGACGACGTAAAAACTATCTATGGTAGTTAAATTTTTTTTATTGACCGGAATTTGCCGACTGGTTTTTATATTGACCGGAATTTTCGTATAAAAGTAAGACATAATGAGACACTTAAAGACACATAATTGCTCTTTTCCAGGTTTTCTCTGTTTTTTCAACGTTTTGACAAAATTTTCAATTTTTCCCTGAATTGTTAATTAGAGATGAGTTTGGTTTGGACGAGAATTTTGGGGATGTACTATAATTGAACGATGAACACTCTTAAAACGACAGTCTCAAAACTGAGTAAAAAAGTACTCAAACTGGCTCCGATCCAAATATATACTCAAATTTGAAAACATGAATATACTAATTTCTTAAAATTTGCGTACTCAAAAATGAAACATCATGAGCTCATTTTTGAGTTCAAGCTCAAGATGTTTCATTTTTTAATATGCAAAAGAAATAAGAATATTCATGTTTTCAAATTTGAATACATTTGAATCGGAGCCAGTTTGAGTACGTTTTTACTCAGTTTTGAGACTGTAGTTTTTAGAATGAAAGAGTGGTGATCATATGCAAACGACTAAACTGGATGAGTTAACATGGGTTTGTGTTGAATTATATGTACTACTATAGTTTTATGCAACATTTATTTACTTTAATTACTGTTAAATTTAAAAACAAATTGTTGATATTAACAGTAACATTGCCAAATAATAACACTACTCGACAAAAAAATAGGATCAAAATGCTTCTGACACAAATCAAGCAGATTCTGATGTAAAATGACCCCCTGAATCCGACCCCCTGAGTGCTTCGGGGGCGCTAACGCCTCCACCGCTTTTAGCAAAAATCCCTGCTGCATATATTCATTAAATTCGGGTCCTTGGGGAAGGGTTAGGACCCTTTAATGATGAATTGCGTAAAAAATTAGAGGAAAAAATAGCCATAAACAATCTCAATAATTTTTAACGATTTTTTTGCATTTTTAGGGGGGTAATAACCCCTTAAACATATCCATTTGCTACAAATTTGTATATTTTAGAAGCTTTAACCTTTCTTGTTCCCTCGGGTGTAATTTAAAGGCTAAAGTAATAGTTTTTGCCCCTGAAAATCGAATTCAAAGTCATTAAGTCATCGAGAAACGCAAAAAGGGGGAGGGGCTGTTCCCCGAAAATCTGGACGTGATGGAGAAAACGGGGGTTGAATTCGGATTCAGGGGGTCATTTTACATAAGAATCTGCTTGATTTGTGTCAGAAGCATTTTGACCCTATTTTTTTGTCGAGTAGTGTAATAGTTAACAATAATGGTCATTGGTCATGTTCATTTATTTTTTTTCTCAACTAAATGTCTTTCAAAACCATTCTAATAGGTATATGATGATTCGTTGTTTTTAAAATATCATTCTGTAGTTATCTACACAACGTTTCACTCATTATTTAAAGCTTTGGCCTCCAAGTTTTAATTTATCATGCAAAAGTCTTAATAAAAACATCATTTTGTTCTTAACCGAATTTCTTTCGAACTATATAACAATGTCATCCTCGATATCGATGAATACATTTTAGATAAGGGTATACAAAAACCTTGAATTAGAGGAGAATACTCACGGCTCCAGGAGGCAAGGGCTCGACCTTGTCCCATTGCACTGTACTGCTGGTGCCTTGGAGGAACTGGGCGAACAGACGCTGGAAGCCCTTGAACTCTTCAGCTGTCCTCTGGTGGAAAAAATTAAACGGGATATTTAAGAAACGAAAATCATCCGCACCAAATCTCACAAATTTTACTAGGTGTCTTTTATCCCATACGCCATGCAGTGCACTACTTCTACGGGAATCTTTCTAAACTACACAATCGTTTTGTTTTTTTACCTCTCTTCGAATCGTTTTCTGCTATCCACCTTACGCTCTTTCGCCATGGATTTCTCCACAAAATAACATTTTAATTTTAGTAAATTTTGCTAAACTAATGTTTACATGTTATGTCCAATTTTTCTTTTTAATTAGAATTAAATATTTATATATTTATATCAAGGACGGCCAAATGCTTTTACATTCATGAAAATATATTTTAAATAACACTATATAAATTCATATTGACTTCGATGTAATTTTTAAAATATCTATTTTCTTTTTTTAATTATTTTTTATTAGGTTTCATTTAAATAATATCAAACCTGAAAAACCTCATTTAAATTTATACCTATATCAAAAGTTTCAAAAAAAACTCTTAAATTTTAAACATTTACTCCCTATCCAAAATCTGTGTGTTATACTTATTGTTAAATCTCTTCAGCAATACTCCTTTTAAGTTACTTCTTTGGCCTTCTCTTTACATACCAAACCTTTCAAGAACGCAGTTAAGCTTATCTTCAAGTTTGGTAAAACAAAAGCTGTCTAAACCTCTTAAAAACGAACCGCCTGAGTTCAATAGCAGTCAAAGCATATCCAGCTTGACAAGCCTTTAATTTTAAACGGTCAAAACCTAATACCTTCACCAAGTTCCAGACGGTACCACTTTAACGACGATCCGCGGGACACGAAACTGTCAAGGCTTATTTAAAGTCCACGTCTACAGGCGACTAGGGCAACGAAAAAAAAATAAAAAGAATCGAATTTTGGTGGAGGAACTTTTTGAACTGTGAGGAGGCGAACTGGGCGAATTAGCAGTAATCGAATAAGGCAATCAGACGGCCTTTTCACAAAATGGCGAGTCAGCACCGAAAGGTCCAACGATCGAATTACGCCAGTTGTGTGTGATGGAATATTCTACCTTTTCCTCCCTTTTTTATGTGCGTTGTTTTAGGGGTTTGAGAATTAAAATTCTATGGATAAATTTTAATGAGTAACGCTGAAGCATTTGATATTCAAATGTTTTTCGATGTATCGATTAGTAATTAGGATACCAATTAACGATTAATCGATGCAGCGTATTATTTTCGGTTTATGTAGATTTCTTTCCACTTTTCAAAAGGAAATGAGGGTTCGAATGTGAAACCATATGCAAATAAATTTCGAATCATTCTTTTAAAAGCATCAATCTTCCTTCCATTGTTAAACAAGACATTAGAAAAGGCTAACGATTGAATGAATGAGAAAAAAAAACTTAACTTTTTCATTCGAAGATATAGGTTTAATTATTTTGAAACTAAATGTAGTACTTTAAATTGTCTACAACAGGGGTTCCCAACCGGTGGTACGCGGGAACGTTTCAGGTGGTACACGTGAGTTTTTTCAATCTTACAGAAGATAGTTCCATGAAAGATTATTTTAAAGAGAAATCTTTAATTAAGTTCTGGATCGGATGTAAAACCGAGTACCCTTTGATCTTCCGGCAACTCTGCTATTTTTGATGTCATTTGTTACGAGTTACTTGTGTGATAGTGGATTTTCTGAACTCTTGTACATAAAAAATAAACATAGAAGCAGAAAAAGTGTTAAAGAGGACTTAAGAGTGAAGATACGTTCCATTACTCTTAATGTTGATATTTTAATCACAGGCATACAAATACAAATTTCGCACTATAAAAAGACTATAAAAGTATATTTTGTATGATTAATTTTTTGCTGAGTTTGAACTCATTTCTTATTTGTATGTTTTTAGACCTCTGGGTATAATAAATAAAACTGTATATTAATTGTGAAATTGTCATTTTTTATTTCTCCTTTATTATAAGCATGTTATAAATAAACAAATGAATCGTCAGTTTGAAGAAGGGAATAAGTCCAAAAAATGACAAATTGACTTTTTGTGCTCAAAACAATCTCTAAGCTTTGCTCTACACATGGGTGAAAAGAGGGGAACAATAACTAATCCCTATAGGGAGATACCGCCCCTTGAAGTTGTGAAATCTATGTCCATTCATTGTATTTTTTAAGCTAATTTGGAATTAAAGTTAATTTTTCTTTCTCCTCATATTCTTTGTGCTGTAAACTAAGTTAAAATAAAATTTTCTCTTAATTTCAATGTTTTTCAAACTTTTTTTTATGTAGGGAATGTTTGACTCAATTCATATTCACTCACTCCATTGATACTGCTTTAATAACCCAGTTTCACTACAATTTTGAATTTCATTTGTCTTATTCTTTTTATTTCACCCTTTTGTGGTGTAAACTAAGGAGAAATATAATTTAAATGTGATTTTAAGGGTTTTTAAAGATTTTTTCATCAGAAAAATTTCATAAGGTGTAAGAAGGGAATAAGTCCATCAACTTATTTTGGCTGTAAAATATTTTTGAATATACTTATATTTGTTTTGATGATTTCTCTGTTTTCTAAATAGGGTTCTGAACTTCCAGTAAAAATTTGGCAGTTATACAATGAAAATTCCATTACTTATACAGTTTTTTTTCGATTTTCTCAAAACTTGATTTTTGGACTTATTCCCTTCTTCAAACTGACGATTCAAATATCTAACCATTAATTATGAAGTTTTCTCGAATTTAATTCAAAAAGTCTTTGAACACTTTCAGAAGAGTAAATATTATACGTTTATTAAAATATTTAGGTCTGGTGGTACGCCAAAATTTCTCAAAAAGTCAAGTGGTACGCAGGTGCAAAAAGGTTGGGAATCCCTGGTCTACAATGTTCAAAATTTTTATTGGAAATGGGTTGTTTTCTGGTATGCATACACGCAGCACACGCGCTAACACAAAATGGTGTATTACGTCTTGAATCATGAGAAAATTATCAAACTTTATATTTTCTCACGAAAAAGTATCATTTAAAAATCACATCGTATAATGAACTTTATTAATCTTATATGAATGAATGAGAATGCCACCTGGGTATTAGATGTAGATCTTAAATAATAGAGAACAACAATTTTTATATATTTTAAAAGTCTGTGTGTTAACCAACATAATAACTTCAAACCGTGTTTCGAATTCAGAATTAATCAAACCTCTCGGGATTTCTTTCCCTGTCAAATTTCAAACAAAAAATGCATTTTATTAGGGCTTAAAATTGCATTCACCGCAGAGAACCTATTCTACACGGAAATCTACATTTTTCCGTACATTTACTTTATTCCACTAAAGTAAAGCAATTGTGTTTTATGGAAATCCAATTCCTATGTTCCAAAAATGTAATGCATATTCCGATATTCTAAATAGGTTTTGAGAAATGCTTTTGTGATAAATTTCGAAAAATAAATTCCTCGAATCGATTTAGAAGTAAATAAGTAATGCGAAACACAAGCATGTGTGGCACGACCACCAACTTAAATAGACGAGCACTTTTAAGTATGCAAATTAAAAAGTTTCTCGAATAGACATTTTATAATGGAAAACACAATATTGGCTATCAGAAATAGAATAAATAAGAATACATTAGAAGATAGAGTACCCCATAGAGACATTCCTATCCTTTCTGCTATTTACAATTTCGAGGTAATTTAAAACATCTTGAAAACGCCTTTGTTATAGGTAAATAGTACTATGAACTAAATATTTTGGTTAAAGAAAGCTACTGATTAGGAATAGACTTTGATAATTTTAATTTCAAATCGTTGGAGGAATTAACAGTTTTTGAATGCTACAAATAAATGCATTTGTAGTAAAATCTAAATGGTACTTGTTTAATACCACTTGGAAAATTTAGAATGTGGGTTAAATTCGTCCGTTTCTGTATAATTTTCTCTGGGTATCCTCCTATATCCTTAATCAGTTTAGGGGCTATTCATTAATTACGTAAGGATGATTTTGGCAATTTTTGACCCCCCCTCCCCCCATGTAAGGGTGCGTAAGATTTTTCAAACCCCTCCCCCCCTCATCTTACGTAAGATTCCATTATGATTTTCAAAACAATAAAATGTCCGTTTAACGTAAATCAAAGATTTTTATTTTTCAACAGATAAGTAATATTCTTGCTGTCAACTACCATATTACTATTATATTATTATCTCTTGATTAGAATAATTGGAATTTGTTTATATTAACTAGGAAAATCTTACGTAAGAATTGGTTTGACCCCCACCCCCCAAGTAAGGGTATGTAGAGATTTTTCCAACCCCCCCTCCCCCTCGGGACCCTTACGTAATTAATGAATGGCCCCTTACACAAATAGTAAAATTATCAATATCATCAATATCAAATTACTCTTGTGTATCTAAAGCTTCCACTAATGAATCAAATATCAAATTATGTATAAGGATTTTTATTGCTTGAATGTTAACATTATTTGTCTTCAGTCCATATTATTAAGAGAGGCATACCTGCTTTTCTACCGTAGAGGGAGCGGTGTTGAGTATCTTTTCAAGCTCTTTAGAAAGTTCATTCTTGGCATCCTGTTTAGTCAGCTGTTTGAATTCTGTGGAATCACTGATCTTCCTTTGCTTACCGAAGTTCTAAAATAAATATCTCGGGGTTAGCGTTGGTAGATTGTAAATACAAACGTAAAACCTCCTTTCCACACATTGTTTATTTTACAGAAAGGCATTCTGTTCAATTTAAAATATTAATCACTATAAAATGGGAAAAAAAGAACGCTAGAGTTGTTACTCTATATACTCTTTTTCTTTAGTTCGAACCAGTATTTTAAATTCTGAGGGTGAATCTAATTTTTTCAGATATGAAATTAAAAAATTTAAAAGTTTGTAAATACTTCTAAAGAAAAAGTGCCTCTCCATCATTTTTAACTATCACTCAAATACGACGGGAGCAACAATGTACGAAATCCGAATATTGAGAAAAGATGAAATTGGTAAAAACAAAATTAGGGAAATGTTAAAAATAGTTTATTTGTATCATTATAGTAAATGATGTCTTAAACATATTTTTTGTCATTTTATATTGCACTAGGAAAAATGGCACTTAACAAGCATGATCCCAAATTTGTTTCAATGTTGTTTGTATAATATACAAACAACATAGAAATACGAAAAAATAATACAAATTGATTCTATAATATTAAATACTACTAAACTTTCTCAAAACTACTCGTAGAAGGGAGACGAGTAGTTTGAGAGCTAACTCCAATGTAAAGCTGTTGGTGGAAGCTCATTGTTGCTGCAAGCACCTTAGTTTTCAACTTTGACAGAAATTTTAAAACTCAAAAAAGTTTTCACCAGGTTAAAAATACTCACAAATTTCACAAAATTCAAGAGCTTAAGCGTTCCATACTATCCGACTGTCTCTTTAAAAAAGAGAAGAATGCGAATGGATAGATAACAGGACATTTTTACTACCATTCAAATCAGTTCAATTAGAAGTACAGTAGTTTTATGTAATTTATTCAATTGACAATCTTATAATTTCTTAAGGCAGCGTAAGTCATTCATAGTATATATCAGAAGACCATTGTAATTGGCATCACCTATAATGGAAATCAGTGAATACGTCTGCAGGAAAGCATAAGCTATGTTTAGCAATGTTAAGATTCGGGTATCTGTAACATCCTGAACTTATATCCGATTCTACTCTACACAGTTACTTATTGCGCTGTTATAATGCTCTCGCTCTAGTCCATCCTGAACTAAACTTGGGTTAATTTTAGGCTCTAATGGATTCCTAAGTTCAGTCCATAACTGACCGGTGGGAGTGGCTGAAGCCGTAGACAACTGCGGAATATTAATCGAACGTTCGCGCTGGACCGGAATGCTTCTGTTGGAGGCCCTGACCGCTCAAATGGCCCGGAATGACGGCAGGGAAAATTGTTCCAACGGAGTTTGGAACGTTTGGGGCATTCGAAGCAGGTTTACCGGAATGATCAAAGGAGGATTTAGGGAAGTCAAATATGTATCTAGTTTGTTGAGTTGCTCTCTCTTGGGAGGATTATAGTTCAAATGTCCTGTGTGAATAAAGTACTTACTTAGAGCGAAAATTGTAATCGTAATTACGATTTATTCAGTCGAGTTAGGAGTTTGGAAAAACACAAGAAGTTTCTCCTTAGTTCTCAGTTTGTCGCCATTTGTTGTTTTTGGAAAAAAACTTTATTTAAAAAAATGACAAATCTTAATTAAAATTTAAGTATACCTACTCCCAATTGGTAACAAGGATAAACTTGTTTTTTTTAATTTACAGATCTCTGTAAATTCAATCATTACATACAAAGGCAACTTTTCGCAAAACCACGACCGAAATAACCTTGATAGTTTTTGAGATATTGAAAGTGTATCAATGTGCCCCTTGTATCAAATTACCCAGTTTTAATTCAATTAATCAAATTTTTGAAAACTAAATCAAGATGGAAATTTGTGCGAAGCATCATTAACTTTACAATAAAATCTGCACAAAAAAATATAAAACCTTTTAACAGAAAATATGCTAAACAATACTTAAAAATGCAATGGGTTTTGTATTGATGAGATCAAGAATACACCATAACTCCTGGACATAAGGTTAAGCATAATCAATAAGCACCTAACTTACAGGTTCGCATGATCAGAATGGTAAAAAGGACTCGAAAATTTATGCGCTGTAAATAACCTGAAAGTCTTCCATATTCGCAAAGGAATCCTACTCATTTTTCAAACTTTGTTCTCCCAGATGTATAAGCCAATGCCATTAATCCAGAGCTTAAAGAAAGTCACTTAAACTTTTCGGGTATTGTGTGTGTTCCTTTCCATCCAACATAATTTCCATATGAATAGGTTGACGAAATACGCTTTTATTGGTAGGCATTGTGAAATTTTTATCTACTATATTTATTCTGCAACTATTCAGTCAGATATTTTAGGAAATCCTTTTGTTTATTTTCCAGTGAATTCAAAATTCACGTACTTGTACAAAATAGTTCAGCTACACATTTTTGTGAAAATGGTCAATCATTGGCATACTTAATTATTTTTTCTCAATCCCCTTAATTTTAGAAGTAGGTATGTTTTATTTGATTAGCCTAATTACTTTTATAAAATAAAAACTATACAGCCACGTATTTGAGCTCAAAGATCCAAATTAACGGCATAGTTCTCAAATTGGATAGGATAAAATGTTATGGGTTAGTATTAGATGATTTGAAAACTGTATTCCCTAGTCAAGACATCTTTTGAGATATATTTGTTTAAAAAACGAATGGCAGAATATTAAAACTAGAAAAGTTTGTATATTTATATATGCTTTTGTACGGACTTTTATATCAATTTCTGAAAGAATAAATCATTTTAGTGTGCAATGAAACTTGACTGGCATTCGGAAATTATTCAAATAAAAGTCAGTTGGTAGAAGAAAATAAAATGAGAAGATATTGCATGTTTTCATATTCTTATAGCTTAAAGCGTAAGGGCAAGCTAAAAATAATCGTGTGCAATAAGTATTTAAAATAAATCTTTAAAATTTTTTTATAAAAGGAAAACATAGATAGAAATGAAATATTTTTATGTTAAGAAGGTACTTTTACATTACTTTCAGTAGTACAATTGCCTATAAATTCGATTTTTATGTGTATACTAATTAAATTATCCGATCAGAAAAATATAAAAACATCTGTTTTAAATCGAAATTATCAGTAAATTAAGTATATTTTAAGGCAAGATACATTAATTCCAAACAAAAGTTTCCTAAAATTTATCCTTTCTGGGGTTAACAAAAAATTTTTAATTCCTTTAATTACAATTGTCCTTACTTTTTAGACCGCTGTAAAAAAATAGAAATTACCTCTTATTAGTTTTTTATTTAATTCGCACATTTCAAGTTAAAAAGCGATACTAAATATCTTTTTGAAAATAATATGTTATAGAATGTAAAATGATCCACTGGAATTTTCATTAAGATTTAAAAAATATGTTCTTATAATTATGGGAAGAAATAAAAAAGGATAAATCCATCATAGGTCTTAATTTAAAAACGTAGAATCTCATATTTTGATTTTGTATAATCTTAAAAAGTTAATACTTTAATCACAAAATGCCAGAAAAATAAATTTAAAAAACTAATTATTGGTTCATATGAACTCTGATAACTGTTTGGTTGTCTTTCAAAAACGCCAAAATGGGAAACCTCTTTTTAAAAAAACGCATCGTTTTTGTAAAATTATACAGAAAAGGGGGAACACGCTAATTAAAAAATATCAAAAGCACAAGGGTTCACACAATCAATTGCACAGAAATAAATGTAATGGTTTTTAGAATATTCTATTACTAAAAATTCTATTACTATTCACTTTATTCTAAAAGACTTAATTCTAGGAATTGAGAAAAAAATTACTTTTCAACTTAAAAAAATAATCTTCTGAAAGCAAGAAGAAAAGTTGACCAAAAGAAGTTAAATTTTTTTTTAACAAAAGCACAGTACGTAGATCGAAAACAAAATAGGGTAGGGCTTAGAATTTAACTTTTTTTTAAAGGTAACACGAAATAGAGTCGAAAATTTAATGAGACAAATGTTGACACGATGTTAAAATATGCTTGAATTTTACAGATTTAAAGGCTTACACGCCTTCAACTGGTATAAAAACAGAGAACACAAAGAAAAAAAATTCCGCTATATATTTCCTTTTCTTTGACATGCTTTTAAGCATATTGACTTTTGTTATATCCTAGTAAAACTTTGTTGTTGAATACATACTGCAAAAATCAGTTCAAACAAGTTTACTTTTTCTAAAACAACGAATTTTTTTCCTAATAAAATACGGAGTGAAAATTATTTTTATATAATACGGAGGAATATATATTCCCTTTTTAGTAGCACCAGTCTACATTAAATAAACTAAATTACAGTCTTTATTTATGCTATATTAAGCGTGAAATAGTTGTTATTATCTACTTCTTCCAGCCAAACATTATACCTTATGATACGTGAAAAGTGCATTATGTGATTATTGTCTTATTCACTGTAGGAGCAGAGTTATTAGAAACGACGTCGGAGACTCCTGTTAAGGATAAATAAATTTGTCACTAGGCCAGTCTGATTAATTCTCACGAAATGTTGAGATTTTTTCCAATATTGTTTTTTGATTTTAAGCTCTTAATTCTAAAATACCTATAATTAATATCCCAAATGAAAAATTGCAACGAATATACCCGAAAGTATGGAGATTAATTTTCTGAAGAATTTATGCGATTACGTAAAAAAATTGCAGGTTAAAATAAATTAATGCTATTTTCCCACAAGATCATATCTCCCTTATTTCTATTAGTTAATTTTATCCATATTTAGGCTATGTTATTTTCTATCCATCTACCCCTCCCAAGTTTATTGTTTAAAATATTAAGATACAACTCATTATATTAGCGAAGACGCTATGATGCAAGTATAGAAAGAGAAATTTCAAATGTTACGAAATTTTCGTGTAGTAATTTATTCTTGATCCATGAACAACAAACGCCCAAACAACACCATTACAGTTCAGAATCCTTTCAAAACATTGCGTCAATCTTTGTGCCATTCATTCATTCCTTCCTGAACAAAAGCATTGGAAAAGACGCGAAACAAAAATCAAAAATACGACCCACTGCATGATGTATCCGGTGTTCAATTTCACTCAAACAAGACATTTTTCCTTTCCAGTGTCACTATATGAGCATTGTTTCCTGATGGGATCGCTCGCACTGGATGACCTATTTGCGAACATGTGACTGTCGCATCTCAAAGGACGCGCCTGGAGCTAATGGGGGAAGAGCAGCCCACGCTAAAGAAATAAGCATTCGAAATAATGCATCCGTATGAGAAGATGGCGAACAGTCAACATAAGTTTGCATTCAAATAGAAATGCATGATAAATATAAAGATTTCCTATAGAAAATGACGATGCATGCATGACAGTTACATATGTCCTTTAGTTTAACAGTAAAGGAATCATTAAGGAGTCGATTGAAATACAAATATTAGAATTTTGGATATCATCTCCACTTCTGGTTATTGACTTTGCAAGAGTACATGGACTCATAGATCAGATCTAGCTGTTGCTAGATCGTGAAGATTAGCAACAACCACAACAGAATTTTGGAGAAGTTTATGAAAAGCCAACAGTTTTTAAAGAAATGTGAAAAGTTATATTCCTGCGCATTATCAGCTTATAAATATTTTAACTTTTAAGTAAGTTATAAAAAAATGTGAAGTACCATTTCCTAGGAATTCTATACCTAAGTAACCAAACCTCTCATCAGATAAGACTCAGATTTTGTTACTTTTCTTTGGATTGCAAAAATGGTTGATATAGATCAATGGGGGTAATGAGGTCTTTAATTTAGGAGGTCTGAAAGGAGTTGATGAAAAAATATTGCTAAGACATTTTAGGAAAGGTGTAAAAGGTATAGAACATTAATGATTGTCTTTAATTTCTAGCGTAATACTTTCTATTTCAAAAAAGACACTAATTTTAAATATTTTTTTCTGAGTTTGCGATTACTTGACAGCTTTTACCCTTTCAGTCATAAGATTCAGTGGCAATCACGGGTGTATAGGAATGAAAGAGTAAAATTGGCTCATTTTAAAACATTCATAAATTAACGAATGAACAATTTATAATAGGTATAAAGTGCCTCGATAAAAAACCATTGTAATTTCAAAAATTTTTCTAAGGAATTAAATTTTTTTGATATTATTTTATTTCTTAAATTAATAATGACTGCTCTCTGTTTTGAAAAACTATACTTACTCGATTTTCAAATGACATTTTTACTTTACAAACGAACAGACAATTAGTCATCCTTTAAATTAAAGTATAGTAGTAAAGTCTTGCTTTTAATGACAATATGGCAAATGTAAAAATTCTTAGAAATTTATGGCTAAACAATTTAATTTATAAAAGCCTCATTATTAAAGGCTACAACCAACCAACAAGAGGATATTCAACCGAACTATTTCTCCCATCTTTAAGATACGGCAACCAAAATAAAACGCGGAAGATGAATTATCGCGAGTGGCCTACCACTCGACAACGGAAGCTCATGGGATCAGTTGCCCGTGTCAACAAATTAATTTTTAGTGCGACCAAAAATAGAGCGACTAAAGCCCTGTCATCTTTGATAATTGGAACCGGGTATGAATTATGTCTCAGCGGTAATCTCTTCGCCACAAAGGAATTCTGTCAGCTGTTTGAGAGAAGGGAAAAGATGAACGCAAGAAAAAGATGAAGGGAATGCTGGGGAAGTTTTTCTGAATGCTAAAAGTTTTAATTATATGGTTTTTGTGATATGGTTAATTACCTGAAATTTAAGAAAGGGTAGTTCTCTTTTTTGCTATTTTCACTTTCAAGAAATGGATTTATTTATGAAAATAAACGAATTATTACAGCTCACTGAAATTAACAAATTAAAATATTTAGATTCCTTAGTAAAAGATTAAAAAGTGCTCTCATGCATTTTTTACAAATTTTAATTGAAGTATAGTAAACCGAGTAAAAGGAAATAAATTATGTTTTTATCCCATGATTTATTATGAAAAGGGAAAAATCTTAGATTTAAAAGTTTAAAGCTTTTAAATTTAAATTTTTCCATTGTTAAATAATTTGTACGTTGGTAAAAGGCACAATTAAAGTATTTAAGTTAGAAAAAAACACAAGAAATGTGAAATAACAAGTTTAAGCGATTTGAAATGTAAGCGATGTCTGATTGAATGATAAAATATTAACCAAGTTTACATTAATTAAAACATTGTTTAACTTAAATTTTTAAGAAGGAAATCAGGTAAACCATAGAGAACACCGGCTTATATTGGTGACTCTACCTGTTTTTCAACAAAATCATTTATTTTAACTTTACTAAAGAACCAAAAAAAAACTTTTCCATTAATTTATCTAAGATATCTCATTTCTTTTCAACCACAAAACGAAGAACTGATAACCCTGTTTTTATCCACGACCCTGTGATCCCCTCACTTATTCACGGTCTAGCTTCTAGCACCACAATCCACAAATCACGTGACCCGATGTTCAGAACAAATCCCGATCACATTAGTGTGACCCTCGCATTATGTTTTATCTTCGTACAAACAGATAAACTCAAGTGCAGCCCCAAGGACGGTTACAGAAAGAAAGATACATACACCCAGATCTCTTTTCTACCGCTACAACATAATATCTCGGCTATACACGAGAGATTAAGATAGAACCTACTAGGTTCGCTTTACGTGTTTTGAAGCTATTGAGAATCATTTCATGATCGAATGTTCTGGTGGAAAGCGATAGCCTAAAGAAAAGGGTTTTTTATTTAATTTCCTAGGGGAAAGTGTTTTTAGAGAGCAGAATATTCATTTAAATCCTCAGGGAAATTAGATGCAAATAGAAGTTTTTCTCTTTGATTCAGAAGAGGGAATTTGTTTGTCGTAAACAACTTTATGTTTGCGAAAATAAAAGTTTGTTCGCCTCGTAAAATTTTAAGAGTTTGAGATTTTGAAATGGCATTCCCCTAAAAAGATCTATCAATAGAGAGCTCGAAATCTGGTGGTATTTTACTGGTCGCGAAATAGAGTCCCATCCCTATAAGAATATTTAAATGTTTTATTTACAATTAATATACATTCCATCCTTTCAATAATATGAAAATATTAAAAATATTATATTTTTTAGAAAAAGGAACTTAAGACATAAATGCAGAAAATGTATACCTTTATTAGAAGTTTTATGTTTGTGAGGCAATTCTATTTAAAATAACCCTAACGCCTTTACTCTATCGACCTCATCTAAAAACTAAAATTGAGACGTGGAGTAACAGTAAAATTTTAACATAATGTGAAACATAATTTACTTTTAAGTGATCTAAAACTCAAATAATAATTTAGAAGGGTACCTTTGGAATAAAGTTGAATCAACCCCCGAAACAAATATATATGAACTAAAAATGTTGGGGGGGCCGAGATGTCTGGCTGTTACATAAAGGGGGGCCGCGGCAATCGAAAGTTAAAGAACCGCTGGTCTAGATGTCTTTGAGAAAGAAGTATATTAGTTTATGTATCAGTTTGTTCTTGGTTCTCAGTTGGAGAGTTTAGGAGACATTTGCTAACTCTAAGATGAGCCGCTTCGTCTCTCTCGCTATTTATTTATTTATGCTTGGACGATAGATGATGCCACCATCTATCGCCACCTCCACAATTTTACAATGTCTCTGAAGGGGAGGGAATATCAGTTAGTAAAAGGGTTGTTTTGATAATTTCACCTTTCTGCTTAAAAATCCAAGGAAACATTTTTATAGTTACAGTTACAATTACACTTCAAACTAAATTTTGACTGTAATATTGACAAAAGTCATTCTCATATTTTTATGCCACCAAAATGCCAAATATTATTGTTATAGTATAAATGCTCTTGATATATTTTTGATCACTTTTCAGTTATGATATTTTTACTGTAGTTCATAAACCCTGTTATTTAATTGATAACCAACAATAGAGTGCGGGACGGAAAATGTTTTACGCATGAAAAACTACCAAAAAAATGAGTTGAAAAATCTCATTCTCCATTCTTTATTTTAGATCTCATATACCCAACACTTTATTATCACCCGGTCAAGTATACTTTTTTCCAAAGTTTAGCAAACTTGAAGAAATAGGTTATAAATCCCTTTCAAAGCACTAATGACAAAAAAATATTCAGTTGAAGGTCACAAATGATAAAGTTAATAAAAAATTAGTCTAAGTAATTAAATTACGATTTTTATAGAGGAAAAAATATGCCTGTATCTTCTGTCACTTACGCTTTTAAACAGCTCATTCGAAACTCCTCTGTTCCAAATTGCCCCCAAACACCTTTTTCCGAGGCTCACGTCTAGTGATGGGCAAAATCGATAATTTTAGGTATCGAATACTTTGGTATCGAATACTTTGGTATCGAATACTTATAGGTATCGAATACTTTGGTATCGAATACTTATAGGTATCGAGTACTTTTAGGTATCGAGTACTTTTTTTCAATGTCGGGAAATGAACCTGAAGGGACAATTTTTTTAGGGCCTATCCATAATCAGACTAATATTCAAAAAACTGAAAGCGATCATCAAAAAGCCCCGTAGCTACGGGCCTGGAGGTGGATAGAGGCGAAGGATTTGGCGGGGGAAAAACCTAGCCGCGTCAAATTTCTCTCGCGGATGATAACGACTTGGGTTTGAGCGTTGCAAAATGAAAAAGGAAACAGGCTGCGTTTGATCTACAGTAGGTATTATAAAGATTACTTTATTGAAAAATTTAAAACGAAATATGTCAATAAAGTATCGATACTTTTGTGGGTATTGAATACACTCGATACCTATAGGTATCGAGTACTTAAGTATTTGGTATCGATACCTGCCCATCACTACTCACGTCTGCAGTGGCGGCTCCAGGATTTGGTTTTTTTTGGGGGGCTAAGAATTTTCATAATCCAATTGAAACTTCTTGTTAATAATGGTAGTACGGAAAACGTAGTGAATTATCCAACTCAAACCATTAAAAGGGGGGTCTGGAACTTAAGGGGGGGTCTGAAATTTAAGGGGGGGGATTTTTGGAAATTTAAGTAAAAACCCCCACTTTTTCAACTTGTTTTGGTACGCCTCATCCGAATTTCGGATATAGTAGATTTTTTGCGTTTTGACAAACTTAGTAAAATATTAGACGTTTTGGGGGGCTTCAGCCCGAAAGCCCCTCCGTAGATCCGCCACTGCACGTCTGGGCACGTTAAATCAAAGCATCTCGACAAAGACTAAAAAGAAAAAAACGAGATGACACTTACGACCGAGAGGAGAGACGAGGACTGCATGATAAGGGTGGATCCTACCGAGTGTCCTGAGGATTCGGAAACGCGCGTTCTCCCGCGGCAGGGTGCAGATAAAAAGGCGATAGTCCTCGCGGCCTTGGGAGATGAGATTAGCGAAAGATGGGGCTCACCTAAGGGGGAGCAGCGACATTTGATTTTCGAAGAACGTCCACACGAAAAGAAATTGAAACCCTGGATTCGTGGCATTCTTGTTAATCAACACTTTTGTAAGTTGTTGAAGGAAAAAAAAGTTGAAAGTGACAGTTTGTAAATGAAAAGGATTCAAAGTGGATGTAGAGTTTGTTATAGATTTGTACCTTTTTTGGATGGGTTACAAACTCTTTCGATGGAAATTATAACCATTGTTTCATTATAAATTCGTAAGTGATAATGCTAGTTTAACCCTTTCTCACCGGCTGCTGTCCCACGGTGGAAAAATTTTGAAATTTCGACTGAGGGAACATTATTTCCCAGTTGCTGATAAACTTCAAGGAACAGAATAAAATGCTCCTTTGTGCCTCCAAACACATCATGATCTAATGGATATCTCATCGCAGTTGCCCCCAGGAGCTAAAACAAGTGCAAAAATTGCATTTTTCTGATTCCCTTGCCGTATTGAAAGGGTTAAAGCTTTAAAATTGAGTAATTGGGGGAGGGGGATTTAAGAACTGATTGTTGATTCAAAACTGAATTTACCTCATGGGTTAAGTGTTCATTCCCCTTTGGGTAACACCGAGCAAGTACTACCAACCTTGGTATTATATGGCTGAAGGGAAGTATCCAAGTATCCGTCATTTGCTAGTATTTAAATCTAGAAAAAATACTCTTAATTAACCGTCGTCTGTTGTCTCTGCTCAGATCAATGACATCCATGCCATATAATCTTCTGAAGTTGATATGCCTTGGGATCAAGTTATTCTATCAATAATTTAAGGGGGTACAGTGGCCTTCATTGATGATGGAGTTCCAGACGGGTGTGTCTCGTTTGACCGAAATCCATAAGACCGAAGTGCCTCTTTCCCGAACGCCAAATGGCCGAAAGACTACTTGCTCGAACGGGACGTTTTACCGAACGGGATGTTTGACCGACAGGACTTTTGACCGAACGGGACGTTTGACCGAAAGGACTTTTGACCGAACGGGACGTTTGACCGACAGGACTTTTGACCGAACGGGATATTTGACCGAATGGGACGTTTGACCGAATGGGATGTTTGACCGACAGGACTTTTGACCGAACGGGATGTTTTACCGAATGGGAAGTTTGGCCGAACGGGATGTTTTACCGAATGGGACTTTTGACCGAATGGGACGTTTGACCGAATGGGATGTTTTACCGAATGGGACTTTCGACCGAATGGGACGTTTGACCGAATGGGATGTTTTACCGAATGGGACGTTTGACCGAACGGGATGTTTTACCGAATGGGACTTTTGACCGAATGGGACGTTTGACCGAATGGGACGTTTGACCGAACATGACGTTTGACCGAATGGGACATTTGCCTGACAGCTCATTTTGGTCTTATAAATTTTATGAGCATTTTATTTCAGTTTCATGTTGCTTGACCACTGGTCAAGATTGCGCTATGTGGCTAAAAGTCTTTTTAAAATAAATGGGGGAGTTGGTAATTGACAATTTTAATTCCCTGTAGTCATAACATGACTCTTTGGTTCTCGCTGACCATTGGTCAGTATGATCCACTTTTTGCTACTTCTATGCTTTGGTACTAAAGTAGGTCATGTGATAGCTCAAACCAAACGGCCTGACACGCCCGACATTTTGGTCTTGACCACGGGTCGATATCTCTTGACCAGTGGTCAATCCAGTTTTCTCGAATGAGTCAATTGACCAAACGGGACGTTTGGTCTTGGTCTCTTATTTTTAACATGTATATTCTATTTCAGTTTCATGTTGCTTGACCACTGGTCAAGATTGCGCTATGTGGCTAAAAGTCTTTTTAAAATAAATGGAGGAGTTGGTAATTGACAATTTTAATTCCCTGTAGTTATAACATGACTCTTTGGTTCTCGCTGACCATTGGTCAGTATGATCCACTTTTTGCTACTTCTATGCTTTGGTACTAAAGTAGGTCATGTGATAGCTCAAACCAAACGGCCTGACACGCCCGACATTTTGGTCTTGACCACGGGTCGATATCTCTTGACCAGTGGTCAATCCAGTTTTATCGAATGAGTCAATTGACCAAACGGGACGTTTGGTCTTGGTCTCTTATTTTTAACATGCATATTCTATTTCAGTTTCATGTTGCTTGACCGTTGTCAAGTTGCATCTTTGTGGCTAAAAGTCTTTTTAAAATAAATGGGGGAGTTGGTAATTGACAATTTGAATTCCCTGTTGTTATAACATGACTCTTTGGTTCTCGCTGACCATTGGTCAGTATGATCCACTTTTTGCTACTTCTATGCTTTGGTACTAAAGTAGGTCATGTGATAGCTCAAACCAAACGGCCTGACACGCCCGACATTTTGGTCTTGACCAGTGGTCAATCCAGTTTTCTCTCTAGTTCTAAGATGATAATTATTTTCCAATTAAGGTATTTTTACCCCTAAATAGAGTCATAGGCACGTTTTACGCATGTAGTAGTACTATTAGATCACACGAGGGGGATTTCTGACCAGAGAGACCAATCTAGAAATAGAGAGAAAACTGGAATGACCACTGGTCAAGAGATATCGACCCGTGGTCAAGACCAAAATGTCGGGCGTGTCAGGCCGTTTGGTTTGAGCTATCACATGACCTACTTTAGTACCAAAGTATAGGAGTTGGAAAAAGTGGATCATACTGACCAATGGTCAGCGAGAACCAAAGAGTCATGATATAACAACAGGGAATTCAAATTGTCAATTACCAACTCCCCCATTTATTTTAAAAAGACATTTAGCCACAAAGATGCAACTTGACCAATGGTCAAGCAACATGAAACTGAAATAGAATATACATGTTAAAAATAAGAGACCAAGACTTAACGTCCCGTTTGGTCAATTGACTCATTGGAGAAAACTGGATTGACCACTGGTCAAGAGATATCGACCCGTGGTCAAGACCAAAATGTCGGGCGTGTCAGGCCGTTTGGTTTGAGCTATCACATGACCTACTTTAGTACCAAAGCATAGAAGTAGCAAAAAGTGGATCATACTGACCATTGGTCAGCAAGAACCAAAGAGTCATGTTATAACTACAGGGAATTAAAATTGTCAATTACCAACTCCCCCATTTATTTTAAAAAGACTTTTAGCCACATAGCGCAATCTTGACCAGTGGTCAAGCAACATGAAACTGAAATAAAATGTTCATAAAAAATATGAGACCAAAATGAGCTGTCAGGCAAATGTCCCATTCGGTCAAACGTCATGTTCGGTCAAACGTCCCATTCGGTCAAACGTCCCATTCGGTCAAACGTCCCATTCGGTCAAAAGTCCCATTCGGTAAAACATCCCGTTCGGTCAAACGTCCCATTCGGTAAAACATCCCATTCGGTAAAACATCCCATTCGGTCAAACGTCCCATTCGGTCAAAAGTCCCATTCGGTAAAACATCCCATTCGGTAAAACGTCCCATTCGATAAAACATCCCGTTCGGTCAAACGTCCCATTCGGTAAAACATCCTGTTCAGTCAAAAGTCCTGTCGGTCAAACATCCCATTCGGTCAAACGTCCCATTCGGTCAAATATCCCGTTCGGTCAAACGTCCCGTTCGGTCAAAAGTCCTGTCGGTCAAAAGTCCCATTCGGTCAAACGTCCCATTCGGTCAAAAGTCCCATTCGGTAAAACGTCCCGTTCGGTAAAACATCCCGTTCGGTCAAAAGTCCTGTCGGTCAAACATCCCATTCGGTCAAACGTCCCATTCGATCAAATATCCCGTTCGGTCAAAAGTCCTGTCGGTCAAACGTCCCGTTCGGTCAAAAGTCCTGTCGGTCAAACATCCCGTTCGGTAAAACGTCCCGTTCGAGCAAGTAGTCTTTCGGCCATTTGGCGTTCGGGAAAGAGGCACTTCGGTCTTATGGATTTCGGTGAATCGGGCGCGACCCGTTCCGGACACATTTGGAAAACAAAGAAACGTCCAAGTCAGAAGCTTTAACCAAACTTTTCTACTTATTATACGTTATTCCTATTTATATGTTATTCCAATTAGTCCTATTTATATGTTATTCCTGATATCCATACAAGATTTTAAGTGCGTGGAATACATTAAAATATGATTATTTCAAATGTGAATGAAACTCTATTATTTGGAAGGCGTTACGACAATTTGATCATGAGGCTACTGAAAGTAATCTTTCAGTACTTTCCCACTACTGGAAGATTCTAGAATCTAGTCTGAGCATGAGCATGAATATCATTGATATAAGGAACTGACAACTGACATTTGGGTCTCATTTTCTTTAAATTTCAAACTATAATATTCTTAAATTTTGGACAAAAGTGTAGTTTTCTATGGGTACGGGTAAGACTATAATACTTTGTGAATTGGAGTAGTAAATCCCGATCTAATAGATCTAAGGAAAATAACTGCAATATATTACTAAATCGGAAAAACATTATTTAGCGGGAATCATCTAATAACAAAAAATGCAATTTCTCAAGACAGAAATATACCTATCATTGTGTTGCCTCTTAAAGAAATTATATTGATTCATTTCACTTTGCAATAAAAGTTATCTCAAATTGGTACAACCACTTTCATTAGTAAAATATTCGCCATAATCTTCATTCAATTAGGTAATTTTGCTTTGATAATATAAGCAATGTGAATTCGTCTTCTATATCATGCATCTTAAAATAAAACATGACCACTCAGGAGTTTCCAAACTATTCTACTCACTTTGAAAACATCAAGCGAAAAAAAGTTAACTTTTTCTATGGAGTGATAAAACGCTATAAACACATCACTTCATTTGACAATCATAGGTATTCTCTTCAATATATTTTTTTACACCCAACAAAGGGTTTTACTAAGTCCTTTGCAACCACTCAGCAGTTTTTTATCAAAATCTACCTTTATTTCCAAGAACAATCTCTAATTAGCAGAACGTGCACAAATTACTAGGGTAATAAGCAAAGAATTCTTTACGTGATGAAAAATAAGCCTTTTTCATGAGTTAAGCAGATTAAATGAGAAAGAGAGAACTGAAGGATACATAGAATAGTTAAATTTAAGTTTCTTTCATGATAGAGGTAATTTGTGAATCGTTGCAGAAAGTAGTAACTTAATGAACTGAGATTCCCTTTCATTCACATGGAATTTTTTTGCTTTACGAAACATTAATTCCTTCCAATTTAACGAGTAAACATGTTATAGAGAATTCATGGTTTTTTATACGCTCTTGATACTTACTTAGAGATAAACGAAGTGATTACAACAACTATGTTTTAATGAGGTAGTTTCAGTACTTATACATTGCGCGTACCAAATAATTTATTTTCCTTCAAATACACTATGAAAAAAATAGTCCCGTAGACTTCAATATCTGAACATTTTAATCAAAATTATCGAGAAAAATCCTACAAGAGCAAGTAGAAAGCTCATCATCTCAAGAACATTCCATTAATATTGATAAGTTCAAACTTTGAATATTTTACCTATTCGCTACCTCTTCTACTTTAAACAAGTTTTTTCTCTACTAAAATTCCGATATCTGCAGAAAGCGAAACATAATAAATCCCCGAAGACCTAATGTATATACTGTACCTATGCTATGACTGTACAGTCGGCTGCAAAAAAATCGAAACAGACACTATTGTGAGCGATTGGTTAGGGGTAGAAGGATACTGTAAACGCCAATTTCCATGATTTAATGTCCTCTTTAAAACAAGCTACAATTTAAGTCCTTACACATTAAAAGAAGCACCAACTTTCATTTTTCCTATGAGTGACATCGAAGATTATTCCTGTTTCTGAAAGAGCACCCTCTAAAACCCCCCAAAACCAATTTTCGTGTCATTTGGTCCCTAAATAAAGCCAGGAGTGGGGGTTAAAGGTTCGTCAAATTTACGTTGAAATCTCGTTCTTTACGTTGATTTCTTGATTTTGATCCTTACAGTTACAACCATCAATCCCGCGTGATCAAAATCGAGAATTCAACGTAAAGAACGATATTTCAACGTAAATTCAACGAACTTCAACCCCCACTCCTGGCTTTGCTTGTGGGTCAAAAACCACAAAACTTGGTTTTGGGGGGTTTTAGGGGGTGTTCTTTCAGAAACAGGAATAATATTTGGTGTCACCCATAGGAAAAACAAAAGTTGGTGCTATGTTTAATATGTAGACGGCCCCTTAAGGACTTAAATTATAGCTTGTTTTAAAGAGGACATTAAATCATGAAAATTGGAGTTTACAGAATCCTTCTAACCCCAACCAATCGCTCACAATCGTCTCTGTTTCGATTTTTTTGCAGCCGACTGTACCTAAACCTGAAAAACTATTTTTGGTAAAATTTTCTTTTATCTAGCCCCCTTGGAAATTCAAAATCAAAATAGTCTAACCAAACATGCATTTAAAAAGAAATTAAAGTACATTTTGTTTTCTATTGGGGACATTGAAAACTTTTTGTTTGATCTTGCAATATTAGTGTAATTATAATTCATTCTTACATTAATAATATTCGTTGTTATTAGTATATTCATTCTTTGCACTACTACTTACCTTACCGACAGATAGTAAACCCATAATTTCCTGATTGATATTTTATTTATATTTTTTTCCGTTTTGTTTTCATGTAATGTTCACTTTTAGTTATAATATTCATGTTTAAATTTTTATTGTAATCCCTTGAGTAACAATTGTAACTAACTGTTAGTTCACCTACATGGATAGTTCTACGATCCCAGGTTATATGATATTTACTTATGACTTTAATTTGTTTTTTTTGTTGATTATAAAATAAAAATATAAATAAACATTAAAAAAATTTTCTAAAGATCGTGGATTTAAAAAATCCTGATTCGGACATTCAGCCCGACAGTAACAAATTTCAGGGAACCCCGTTATACAAAAAACGTTACAAGCAGAACCTCATTTTTTTCTGTTAGTTTTTCTGCTAAGCAACAAATATCCCTTTAATCAAGTTGGATTTTGGAGTGGATTTTGGCAGTTGGATTTTTTTTGTTAATTTTGTATCACACAGTATCTAAAATCGTGTAGCTATAATTTAAGCTTGTAATATTTGTAGCATTGAAAAGAAATGTTTCTGCAAATTTATCATTTTACTACAGGTTAAAAAAACTCCTATGGTTCCCCAGTGAAATATTATAGAAGGGGTTAAAAATAAAAAAAAATAGTTAGAAAAGAAAACCTCAGTTCTTTACCCAAAAACGCAACTTTTTATTACTATACCTGTAGGCTAAGTGCATGAGACAATACTTCAGTGAACACAGGGGTGTAGCCAAGGGGGGGTCCCAGGGACCGGACTGACCCCCCCATGGGCCCAACCCAAAGTTTTTGGACCCTATTTTAGGCGTCAAATATTCCAGTGGCTCCTCAAAAGAGGACGTCTATATCTCTTAAAAGTGCTTAAAACACTTTGTTGCATGTTAAAATTTTCCGAGGAAACCATAGGTTCCCCGACGTATTAATTAAAGGGTTGGCAAAGGAAAATTGCGATACAAAAACAGGATCTTGTAAATGTGTATCTTTAGCTATAAACAGAGACTTTCAACCAAAATAAAAACTGTAGAGAAATTTAGGGAGGGGAAACCCCTTCGGGTCCTGCACTTAGCCTATTGCGTCTAAATCAGTTTCAGAGCATGGGCTGGTCCAGGGGCTTAGAAACCTCACAAATAGCCTAAAAACCACTTTTTTTAATGCTAAAATTCAAAAAACTACAAATTCAAATGATTTTTAAAATTCTTAGCCGCCCAAAACCAAACATTGGATCCGCCACTGCCTCAGAAAGTTTGACGTCAGTTTTCCAACTGTTTTTCCTAAAAATTTCTCTGGCTTACTAGGGGCGGTGCTCCCAGAAAAATATTTCAAATTTGACTTGTAAAAGGGCTAGAACTCGTTTGGAGAACCTATTTGGGTCCAAGGGGGGCACTGTCCAGAGTGCCCTCCTTGAATCCGCGCCTGAGTGGCTCACGCACCTTTAAGGTTTTCTGAGAGAGGTTGTCTGCTCACTAAATATTTTCATTAATTGACGAAAATAATGGTTTAAAATTATGCCGAGTGGTAAAATTTGAAATTCTTTTAAAAGGATTGTTTTTCATCGATTAAAAAATATTTCACCTATGGTGTGGCGCAGTTGCTGTGGTTGAAGAAATATATTTGGGGGGACCATCCTCGTTTTTAAACTTTTTTTGGGGGGGGTCAAAATATTTGAGAGGACGGCCCAAATATATAGTCGGAGGGGTCACCCTTCAATCTCGGCACTGGTGTAGCAACAAAGTAGAAACAATTTTATACTTTTCTCACTAATACCAAAGGGAGCTTTTTATGCGAAAGCACACTTTAATAAACTAAGCCACTCAAAGAGGATTTACGTTTCTACAATAAATTCATTCATTTTTCAAATTCGTATATTTTTTGGTGGGAAAAGTTTTAAAAATGCCATTCACCTGAAAGCGATCACGTAAATCAAGACTGCGTCACAACTAGTCTAAACATACGGAGTTATTAGATTTCAAAAAAACAGGTTTCTGTTTCAAACCCTAATATCAACGAAGAACAAATAAGTAAAACTCATATACAATTACCGCTAGTTTCTCAGCATGCGTCGACATCTTTTATACTAGGACACAACGAGCGAAAAAGCACATGTGAATCCCGATAGAACTCCCGATGCAGCCTTGTGTGTTTACCAAGCTGCACGGCAGTAAAAGTAGAAAACACCACGTGGTTTCCGCGGCTGGCCGGTTATAGGAGATGCCCAGAATTAAATCAGGCTCTTTTGCCTCAATGCCGAATGTGTACTGCGCTGTTGTTCTTTTTTTTACTTGTGTGTTTCGTAGTTCTTCAGGAAATTGTGTCGGGCGCCTCAGGAGGAAGGACGCCGAGTGAGAGAGTCCACCAAGGCCAGAGAAGCGCTAATTTCATTCCGCGTTAAGTTGGGTTTTTTTCTTTCGCACTGATGCTGTGATGATGGTCGTGATTTTTTTCCTCGGGGTTCATCGTTCCGAGTTTTTGGCAAAAACTCGGATCCCTTGGTGAAGCCCTTGCCACTGGACCAAGCTTTGTTGCCGAAATTATTTTTTTTAAATTTTATTCCGAATGAATTTTGAATTTTGTTTGATCTCTGTTACTCTGTTTTTCAACATATTTGAGGGAGTACTAGTGTTTCTTTTCACACTTTTCCATGTTTTAAAATCACACTTCGCTAATGTTGACAAAATTAAACCTAGTTAATTTTCGAAACTGCGCTTCGGAGGGGTTTTTTAAGAATAGACTACCACTTAAAAATTCAGACCACAGCATTTACCAAAACGAATTAAAATCAATTTTTAGGATCACATTACCAAAAATTTTCAATGGGAGGAGGGAGGACCCTCCCCCCATTCTTCTTTTCTACTCGAAGCTCTATTATTCAATTTTTCTTTCATTTTAAGGTTAACAGGATAGGTGGAGGATTCCACCAAAAATATTAATAAAAAGCTATTACTGAACCTATTAAATATGCACGGGGGCATGGGTGCCTCCAGAATTTCTTTTTTTTTGGGGGGGGTGCATCCATCTGCATCTAAAGATTATGCTACTTATTAGGAAAATGATTTATAAGTCTGCATACTTTCTTTTCTGCCAGGCAGCGGCGTATACAAACTATATCGGGCCATTTTTTAAGTAAAAAGTTTGGGCCAAATGCCTCCGCAGTGGTCTATTTTGCCCCGATAGTTTGCCCCTAAATATATGATATGATAGTTTGCCCCTAAAGAGAACTGGTAAGTGTACAAAAAATTGCTTCAATCAATACTCGGTCAGACCATTATTATTTAATTTGGGATGTGTTGATATTTTAAAAAATGAAGAAAATCCAAACATTATTCCTAAAATATTTGCTGTGCCAATTGGGCCAAAAACTCCTTTTTGCATCTAATTTTCAAAATTTTCCCAGGGGAGAAACTCCCAGATACCCTTTTAACCAGTATGGTTTTCCCTAGTTGTGGAGGGCCCCTCAACGTCAATCTAAAAGAGCAACAGATCAAAACCCAAAAAATTATGGACTTTTGCCCCCGCAGAGAGGGAGGGGGTAGGCTGAAATTCTACCTCATCCCTTACCATGCGTATTTAATGGGTGGGTCCAACGTAACTTTTTAATACATTATTAGATTGAATTTGCGTCTTAAAGAACCTAATACATAGAAAAGTTGTGAGTACAGTAGAGCCCCGATTATCCGCGGAATTGGGTGGCCAGGGTACCGCGGATAGCGAAAATCGTGGATAACCCGAAAAAAGACTGAAAATGAGGAAAAACACGAAAAAAATATTTCAGTAAAAAAACTATGTTTTATTGTACAGAAACATGATATGTAAAACTTTTAAAATGTGTACAGTACAGCAGAAACCTTTGCTCTACATCTAAAATCTCTCCTCTAAAATTTGCTCTCATCATTAAAAATTTTTTTCGGGGCACTCGCGGATAACACTGGTAAACAAGGTTTTTGGCCCAAGAACATGATATAGTGTTTCTAGGGCAACTTTTCACGCTGATTCCAAATCTGCAATCAGAATTTTTTCATCACCCTCAGATTTTTCACAAATTAGCTTTTTTTATTTACTGATTTTTGGTATAAATATAGATACATTTAGGGATAAAAAATATGTTTAAAACACTGTTTTAATTTTTTTATTGATGTATTTATTTGAATATATTATGGGAACACAAAGACATCTACATTCTGTATTGGCTCTAAAATTTTGTGTACATAAACAGTGATTAAAGTTCCATTTTCCCTCTCTTAAAAGTGATGTTTTTCCCACCAACAACTCACGTGCTAGATCAAAACGTTCGCCGATACAAAGCGGGTGGGATGAAGCAGAAAGGGACCAATAAGCACCAGCCATCTAAAATAATTCCAGTTGTTGATATATCGCCTCTTCCGTGCAAGACTCACACAATTGCAAAAGTTGAAATGTCTACTTTACGGGAGCTTGGCGTGGAAGGACTTACTTTATTGGTCGCCAAGTCGAAAAAATAGAGTCAAAAGTGTGATCTTTGGGAATTATTTCCATTGGCGGTAAAAAAATCGCCAAAAACGGCTTTATGTGCTTGAATCTAAAATCGTGGTTTAGCTGGCATATCGAACATCGAAATTTCTTCACTGAATTTAAGCACCTTCGGGTGCAGTCAGTATTTGGGTGGGTGACCACTGACCAAATCAAGCATAGCTGCGTTTCTCTCTTTCCTTGCGCACATTTGCTTTTATTTTTCAGGAAAGGATCTACCTGTTATCAGAATATTGTGCCCTAAATAATAAATGGTCATAGAAATATATTTGCATTTTTAATTAAATTACGTTTCTTTTATAGCCGATTTCATAGGTAGACTTTATTTCCTGAGCAAATTATCATGAAAAACCTTTTTTTAATCAACTATCTGTGCATTCCTCGTGAGAATTATGCTACATGATCATGAAATACCTTTTGGTTGCACTGAAACAATAACCAGTCTTTGAAATTAAACTCTGGCGATCAGAGAAAATTTTTAATTCATTAAAAAAGCTGATTACAAAATTACGTGTATTTTACTTTACACGGGGCATATAATAGGTATCGATACTCTCCTGAAAAGTAGGCAAAAGTTAGGTATGAGCAGAGGAAGAACGAACAAACCGATGGTGGTAATGCTGAGAATGTTAGGAGGCATGGGTCACACAATCCATCAAAATAAGATTTGCTCGTTATCAACTAACTGGATCGAAAATAATTACTTTTAATTTAGCCAGAAGTAGTCATGATTTAAAATCCTGCAGAGCCATTTTCAGCGACTTATTTTGGACCCGATTTAAATAATCACTGTTGACTGGTTATAGCGTACACTCTTCAAATGTAACATTACGTTGTTGCACCGTCAATAGCTATTTACTTCAAGTAATCAAGTCTTGATCAGTTTTGATCAAGTCTTGATCAGATGTTTAAAGATCTCACGTACTAAGAGAAATGTTTCTAATTTCTTAAAAATAGTAATAAAGTTACATATTTTATAAAATACAGAAAGTCAACCAACTTATTTAAAATTTATAGATTATTTTTAAGTTGGAAATAGTTTTAGCTTTAAATGAGGTTTAATAATTGAAAAAAAAAAGAAATATAACAATTTTCCTATTCTGTTTAAGAATCTCAAGAAAAATTAAATATTTCTGATAAAATCCAAGTATTTTAAAAATTAAATTGTGCATTTTATTATACACATTCATTATTACGGGCAGAATAATTTCAATGACAAGTATAGGTCCTTTCCAGAAACGTAGGCAAATATGAGATCGAGAAAGGGGAAAAGAACGTGCCAATACTTGGTGGTCACTAGGGTGTATCGAAAAAAACTTTTTTTCGATTTTGATGACGTAATAGCGCGGAAAAGTTGTCTAAGGTGCCAGAGAGTACCTGTGAATTTTTTCAGAATTTTTGGATAATTTCTTAATGTGCCACATTGGCCCTGAAGTTCCCCATGTTAATCCAATGGGGCGCGCCGCCAAAAAGGCCGAAAATCGGTTTTTCGCCCCTCATTTCTACCCTAATCACACAACGAATGTCTCGTCTCGAGTTATGGACTCTATATGATGTATGCTACCCGAAAAAACTTGAATAATAACTTAAATCTCTATATTATGTTGATTGTGGGCTCTCATTTGAACGAGGAAATACACGATTTTCGACGAAATTTGAGCATACAAAAAAACGTAATATACACATTTAGGCTATTATTCGAGTTTTGTCAGATAGCCTAGATCATATAGAGTCCATTACTCGAGACGAGACATTCGTCGTGTGATTAGGGTAGAAATGAGGGGCGAAAAACCGATTTTCGGCCTTTTTGGCGGCGCGCCCCATTGGATTAACATGGGGAACTTCAGGGCCAATGTGGCACATTAAGAAATTATCCAAAAATTCTGAAAAAATTCACAGGTACTCTCTGGCACCTTAGACAACTTTTCCGCACTATTACGTCATCAAAATCGAAAAAAAGTTTTTTTCGATACACCCTAGTGGTCACCCTCCAAAGTACTGACTGTGGCTGAAGGTGCTTAACTTGAGTTAAGAATGAGCCATGATTCACACGTTAAAACATAAAAAGCCTTGTTTGGCGATTTATCTTAGCGCCAATTGAAATAATCATCAAAGATTAAACTCTAGCTTCGACTTTATCGACTTGGCAACCTATCTAGAAGTCCTTCCGCGCCAAGCTCCCGTAGAGTAAATATTTCAACTTTTGCAATTGTGTGAGTCTTGCACGGGAGAGGCGATATTTAGTGCTAAGAGGTAGAAAAGGGCACTACGCTATTGCGAGAAAAGCGCTGCCGCATAAGCTGTCTGGCTACTACTTCAAGGGTGTCTCTTTCCTTTTTAATCTAAAATTATGAACGTAAATAAATATAATCCTGAACATCCTAAAGAACACATTAGAATCAGTTTCATCACAATATAAATCTTGAAATATATTTTTCAAAAATTTAAAAAATTGGTCATTTTGTCACTTTGTTCAAATTTTGGGGCTCTCTGAGGCAAAAGAACGTATAAACCTAAAGTATAAACATTTTTACAGTTGTAGTTGGTTAACAATAGTACATTTTAAGCGCAACCCCAAATCAAATACTGAAATTCGTAGTTTTTTATGAATTTTTGAAGTTTAGTCATTTTTAGCCCAATTTTCAGAACTTAAGGTCTAATGAGGCAACAGAAGATATCATCCCAGAGTTTTAAGATTTCACACCCTTATTAATGGTGGTAGTTTACAAGTTTTCCGCAGTACCAGTAAGCGATCAACGAAATTTCGTTTTTTTGGTACACCCCCATTAGTAGGGGAGAGTGTTGTACCTCTGGACAAAAATCACGTTTGGATTTTTCTAAGACAGGTAAAATCACATTTTGACCATTTAAAGTGCCCAATCTATAGTCCTAACCTTTGTGAGTAGAGAGATATTTTTTATTAGCCAAAATCTTGAAAATTGGATTTTTAATCATTTATAATAACTTGGAAAAATTTGTGTCCAAAGGTACAACAACCTGTTGTACCTGTGGACAGACCCAGTTGTACCTGTGGACACCCTTAAAAAGGGAAGTGTTAGTTGAAAAAAGCTAAGAATGAATATTTTTATTGATGCATTACCTTTTAATAACCTATTTCAAGCCTTTTTAAAATTTAAAATAGATTTTTTAAAGTAATGTAGTTTTAGATCGTAAATGGTCATTAAAACGAAGTTGAATGATAAAAACTTGATTTTTTACCAAAAACACAAAAAACACATGGTATTTTCAGATCAGAATTTAAGGTAATAGTTGCATCAATCATGCTGATTGATCTGACAACTTCACTAATAAAAAAAAACCCAATTCGATCGACACTTAGTTGTGCAAGCATTTGGTGGTAATAACAATAATAATTCGGTGGTAAACTTTTTCAGTGGAAATCTTAAGTTTTTTTTAATCATCATACTTAAATGCGATAGGGGGCTTAGGATTTTACAATATATTTCACATTAAATTCCAAGTAGAATCATAAATTTAAAAAAGTAGTTTAGATCACAAAATATTTGATTTTTCATCTAAAATTCACTTGAAAATAATTGCTGACAAATAGATTACCATTTAGAATTAATTTAACATTTATTAAAATGTATTCAGTTAAATGAAACCTGATTCTAAAACGCCGATTAGCTACAGACACCCACAAGAACGTGTCCGTAGGTACAACACTTATGGTGTCCGAAGGTACAACACCAGGTGTTTTTGCATTCAAAGTTCTATAAAAGATAAAAGAATTGAGATCTGACGATTTCTAATATCAAAACTAAAAAGTCAAAATCTCGGGGATTCCCCCATGTATCCCATTTTATCATATCAAAATCATAGGGGAAGAAAATAATTAATGTAGTGATGCACTAAAAAAAACTGTGAGCACCTAAAAACAGTTTTTTTATTATAGAAAATTTAAATAATATTTTAAAGACCTGATTTCACGTTAGCAACTAGATAGCATCTGTTTACATTCAAAATCGACAACAAATTCAAATTTACATTTTTTCCCGAATTTTAAAATGAGGTGGCTGAAGGTACAACCGTCCGTAGGTACAACACTCTCCCCTATGAATGTATTATACATTTCATAAATATTGAAATGTGTTTTACAAAAAAACTGTGGGTGATGGAGAAAAACTGCTTGCATATTTGAATTCAGCGTGAAAAGTTCTATAAGAATCGCTCATTTTCGTTCTTGGGCCAAAAAAAAAGTTCGATTTTGTTGACTAGTGTAATCGGGACTCTAATGTATTGAAGTTCCAACTACCAAAGGGGAGTCAGGGGGTCCTCCCCCATAGAATTTTCGGAAATTTGACTCTAAAAAACAGGTTTTTAACTAGTTTTGGTGCACTAAGTCCGAACTTTAGATTTTCATTTTTCTGTAGCATTTGGATTTTGATGCATTTACTAAAAAAATGTTTGAATAATAAAGTTCCAAGTAAAAAATGGGGGTTTAGGGGCCTCACCCAGAAAATTCTTATCAAACTAAAATTTTTGAAGATTTGACCTTTGGTACACCAAGTCCAAATTTCGGAAAGAACCAGTGCCCCCCCTTTATATATACCCCTGTTCCAGGGGCAGTCGCGGATCCAAGGGGGGGGGGCACTCTGGACAGTGGCCCCCTTGGACTCAAAGAGAAAACCCTACTTTTACAAGTCAAATTTCAAAATTTTTCTAGGGGGACCCCAATATCCCCCAGCGGTAACAGAAGGGGATATTGCGTTATACTTTTCAGAAAATCACCAATATTTTGACATTTTGTGTCAAAAGGTAAAGTTGATGATGTGGAAAAGTGCCCCCCCTTGTATCCGCACCTGGCCAGGGGGGTGCAAGTGCACCTGTGCACCCCGCTGCTCTCACTCGGTGCAAAAATCTGGCTTGGGCCTAATATTAAATTTTTAAAAGGATATTTGGGCCCTTCCTGAAATAAATGTCTAAGGCGTCTACGGCTATTGAGAAATTCACGAAAAAGCTACTGGAGCTAAATAGCCCCATCTTAAACCTGAAAACGTAACATCGATTCCAAAATACCGGAATTGCTCCAGAGCCCCCGCCTTAAAACGACAAACAAAAACTCTAAAAGCTCAATAAAACTGAAACCGAATGTCCTTCCTCAACATCTTATTTGTTCAATATCCGAGAACAGACGTTTTTGTACCATGACGAGAGCTGAAAATTCTGGTAGTGCTTCACGTTACTCGAGCGATTCCGATCAAGCGGTTCCTTTTGGAATGTTAAAATTTAGATATTTTACCTTTCTACCCCCCCCCTCCCAATGGCAATCGACCTGTCCGAAAGGCTTTGTATTCTAGAACAGGAGTTTCCCAGATGGTTTGAATTCAGGCGATCGACTTTTTCCCCTTCTCTTGGCAATTTTTAGGGGGCTCCTCCTCAAATGTAGCAGAATAGCAGGAAAAAGAACAGCTCTTGAAAAAAGGGGAGAAATTCCAGGAATTCGTTTTGCTGGTATTGGTTGAAGTTTTATTTTGTTCCGGTTGCTTTCCGATCTTGGAGGATGTTGGAATTGTGTTCGATTTCTGCGGGTGTTTTCTGAAGTGTAAACGAGTTTCGATTCGAGGCTGCAAATTGGACCCGAATATAATTCTGGTGTTGTGCGCTGCGCAGGGGCGTCATTTCAGTTTTTGGTTGGGGGGGCAAGGATTTTTTAATACAAATACAAATATTGACATTTTTAAGGTATCCCCTAACGAGCACATTTATAGGTTTGACAACGTGAACTCCAAGAAAAAAGGGGAGGCCTGGGGTTCATCCCCAGGAAAATTTTGAAAATTTGCCTCTTAAAGTAGTGTTTTAGCTCATTTTAAGACCCTTTGGGCTCTGCATCCAAAGAGAACAGTTTCTTGCAAACCATAAAATTTTCTAGAAAAAAGAGTTGTAAATAAACGTCATAGTTTCAAGGGGGGCTGGGGGTCCTCCCCCAGATATTATTTTGAAATTACCACTTTAAACTAGTGTTTTATCTCTTTTTCAAACTCTTTGGGGAGCACTTGAAAAGCCTATTGAATGAGGCAGAATTTTCAAGGGGAAAAACACTGTTTAACAGAGGTCGAAATTACAGTGGGGTGGTTGGGGTATCCCCTAGAAAATTTTTTGAAATTTTCCCTTTAAACTAGTGTATCTCTTTCAAATTCTTTGTAGAGCACTTAGAGGAAAAAGCTTCTTGTAAATAGCAGAATTCTAAGGGGGAGAAATCTGTATAATCGACTTAAAAATTTTAGAGGGCTCATTTCAGTTTTTGGTTGGGGGGCAAGGATTTTGTGCCCCAGTTTATATGTTTTTTGTGCCCCAGGAACCAGTGCCCCCCCTTTATATATGCTCCTGTTCCAGGGGCAGTCGCGGATCCACGGGGGGGGGCACTCTGGACAGTGGCCCCCTTGGACTCAAAGAGAAAACCCTACTTTTACAAGTCAAATTTCAAAATTTTTCTAGGGGGACCCCAATATCCCCCAGCGGTAACAGAAGGGGATATTGCGTTATACTTTTCAGAAAATCACCAATATTTTGACATTTTGTGTCAAAAGGTAAAGTTGATGATGTGGAAAAGTGCCCCCCCTTGTATCCGCACCTGGCCAGGGGGGTGCAAGTGCACCTGTGCACCCCGCTGCTCTCACTCGGTGCAAAAATCTGGCTTGGGCCTAATATTAAATTTTTAAAAGGATATTTGGGCCCTTCCTGAAATAAATGTCTAAGGCGTCTACGGCTATTGAGAAATTCACGAAAAAGCTACTGGAGCTAAATAGCCCCATCTTAAACCTGAAAACGTAACATCGATTCCAAAATACCGGAATTGCTCCAGAGCCCCCGCCTTAAAACGACAAACAAAAACTCTAAAAGCTCAATAAAACTGAAACCGAATGTCCTTCCTCAACAACTTATTTGTTCAATATCCGAGAACAGACGTTTTTGTACCATGACGAGAGCTGAAAATTCTGGTAGTGCTTCACGTTACTCGAGCGATTCCGATCAAGCGGTTCCTTTTGGAATGTTAAAATTTAGATATTTTACCTTTCTACCCCCCCCCCTCCCAATGGCAATCGACCTGTCCGAAAGGCTTTGTATTCTAGAACAGGAGTTTCCCAGATGGTTTGAATTCAGGCGATCGACTTTTTCCCCTTCTCTTGGCAATTTTTAGGGGGCTCCTCCTCAAATGTAGCAGAATAGCAGGAAAAAGAACAGCTCTTGAAAAAAGGGGAGAAATTCCAGGAATTCGTTTTGCTGGTATTGGTTGAAGTTTTATTTTGTTCCGGTTGCTTTCCGATCTTGGAGGATGTTGGAATTGTGTTCGATTTCTGCGGGTGTTTTCTGAAGTGTAAACGAGTTTCGATTCGAGGCTGCAAATTGGACCCGAATATAATTCTGGTGTTGTGCGCTGCGCAGGGGCGTCATTTCAGTTTTTGGTTGGGGGGGCAAGGATTTTTTAATACAAATACAAATATTGACATTTTTAAGGTATCCCCTAACGAGCACATTTATAGGTTTGACAACGTGAACTCCAAGAAAAAAGGGGAGGCCTGGGGTTCATCCCCAGGAAAATTTTGAAAATTTGCCTCTTAAAGTAGTGTTTTAGCTCATTTTAAGACCCTTTGGGCTCTGCATCCAAAGAGAACAGTTTCTTGCAAACCATAAAATTTTCTAGAAAAAAGAGTTGTAAATAAACGTCATAGTTTCAAGGGGGGCTGGGGGTCCTCCCCCAGATATTATTTTGAAATTACCACTTTAAACTAGTGTTTTATCTCTTTTTCAAACTCTTTGGGGAGCACTTGAAAAGCTTATTGAATGAGGCAGAATTTTCAAGGGGAAAAACACTGTTTAACAGAGGTCGAAATTACAGTGGGGGGGTTGGGGTATCCCCTAGAAAATTTTTTGAAATTTTCCCTTTAAACTAGTGTATCTCTTTCAAATTCTTTGTAGAGCACTTAGAGGAAAAAGCTTCTTGTAAATAGCAGAATTCTAAGGGGGAGAAATCTGTATAATCGACTTAAAAATTTTAGAGGGCTCATTTCAGTTTTTGGTTGGGGGGCAAGGATTTTTTTAATACAAATACAAATATTGACATTTTTAAGGTATCCCCTAACGAGCACATTTATAGGTTTGACAACGTGAACTCCAAGAAAAAAGGGGAGGTCTGGGGTTCATACCCAGGAAAATTGTGAAAATTTGCCTCTTAAAGTAGTGTTTTAGCTCATTTTAAGACCCTTTGGGCTCTGCATCCAAAGAGAACAGTTTCTTGCAAACCATAAAATTTTCTAGAAAAAATAGTTGTAAATAAACGTCATAGTTTCAAGGGGGGCTGGGGGTCCTCCCCCAGAAATTTTTTTGAAATTACCACTTTAAACTAGTGTTTTATCTCTTTTTCAAACTCTTTGGGGAGCACTAAAAAGGAAAAGCTTATTGAATGAGGCAGAATTTTCAAGGGGAAAAACACTGTTTAACAGAGGTCGAAATTACATTGGGGGGGTTGGGAATCCCCTAGAAAATTTTTTGAAATTTTCCCTTTAAACTAGTGTATCTCTTTCAAATTCTTTGTAGAGCTCTTAGAGGAAAAAGCTTCTTGTAAATAGCAGAATTCTAAGGGGGAGAAATCTGTATAATCGACTTAAAAATTTTAGAGGGCTGGGGATCCTCCCTCAGAAAAATTTTTGAAATTACTACTTTAAACTAGTGTTTTCTCTTTTGCAAACTCTTTGGGGAGCACTAAAAAGGAAAAACTTCTTGAAAGCAACAGAATTTTCAGGGGGCAAAACACTGAATAACAGACATGAAAATTTAAGAGGGGGGTTGGGGGTCCTCCCCCAGAAATTTTTTTGAAATTTAACCCTCAAAAGTAGTGTTTTAACTCCTTTAGAGTTGCACCCTTTCCCCCTTCCACTCTTTGTGGAAGTTACAGAATTTTAAAGGGACTTGCAGCTATTTTTCACATGACAGTGAAAACCTTGAGGGGGGGGCGGTTGCCCCCCCTGCCCCCTAAATGACCCCCATGGTTGTACGATACGGAAGGAGGAGGGGAAATAGCTTTTCTGAATCGTTAGCAACTCAGCGTCATTTTAATGGTTTGAGTTTTTTTTTTCATTTACAAATCAAAAATGTCCTGAAAAAGCAAGAGGTCGAACGTCAAACCCATGACTTCTGTAACCCATATACGACTTTCAGAATCTTCCAACTCAAATTTTATACACTTCTTGTCCTAATTTATTCCAACTCCAACTGTTTGCATACAACACTACACCTCTTTCATTTTCACTGCTTCTGAAAAAAAAATTCCTCTTTCTAGTCTAGAGCATCAAGGTTTGCTTTAGGGACCTTCCTTTCCAAAGAGCGATTCTGAACTGTCTTTGGGTAGTCTAAGCCCCATAGCATATTTACCATGAGCTTGTTTCACCATATTTACCAACCTGTTCTAAAAAAAAATAGAAGCAAAGCATAGAAACAAGCACCAAGAACTTTTTTTACCTACTTTGAACTTTCCTTACTGGATATTCTAATTTTAATTTTTAAATCAGATTTTCAGTTTTAAAGTTTCCATGTTCTATTCTTACAGCCAGGTGTTACTACATTTTCTAACCATTCAACACTTTCACAAACTTGAACCTTCAGAGGTCAGAAAGGCAGCATAGAGAAAAGATTGAAAAACTACAGGAAGCGAAGTCTGGACCTATTGAGAGGATAATCAAAAGTTTCAAATCAGCAGGATTTTAAGTAGCAATGAAGGCACGGGCCTCGATCCCAGGGGGGACGTGTCCCCCTAAATAATAAGGAACATTGTTTAAAAAAGCTTTATTTTTAACTTTTGAAAAAAGACTGAAAATTTTCTGAAAGTGTGGATGGTGCCAATTTACCAATGGCACCTAACATAAGAGGGAGACGGACTCGGTGGCGTAGCCAGAAAAAATTTTCCGAGGGGGGTGTTGATAAACAAGCAAAATAAAGGATTTTTAAGCTTAAGCGAAATAAAAGATTTTTTAAGGGTAGATAAAGATAATCATGGTTTTGTAAAATCCCTCTGGAGGAATCCCAAATCCTTCGGTCATCCCCCAATTTTCAGGAGCCGGCGACACCAATGAATGAATGGCTTGCCATAAACTTTTCCGAATAATATGAAACTTTTCCGAACATAAAAATGAAGGTTTGTCTGTCTGTATGAATGTCCTTTATAATTTCAACTATTAAACTATACCACGTTGATCTACTCGCTCCAGGGAAGGTTTCTGAATAATAATAAATTAAAATAGAAGCGTCCTAATAACTTTTTTGGTCAAATTTATTCTTGAAATCCCATATTTCATACCTAACTTCATGGCAAAACCACATTGTTGTAAATATAAGAGAAGATGTAACTATAATTGTTGTAGGCATATTATCGATTGTTGCAGATATAACATCGATTGTTGTAGTTTAAAATCAATTGTTGTAGCATAAACATAAAAATTGCTCCTTTATATTTTTATTTCCACATTTGGGCTGGCGAAGCTGATCTGTAACACACCAGAATAAATTTTTGTAAATGTGGACTGGCGAAGACCATCTGTAAGGCACCAGATGATATTTATTAAAAAACTGAAACCTTTCGCTGAAACCTGGTCAAGCGCGTCAGCGCTAGTAAGATATAATTGATAAAAGCATATTAATTATCATTAATCAATTTATTAATAATGCATAATTAATTTAACATCAAAATTCGGTTCTTGCGTATTATGCTGTCGACCGTGCTGCTGAATCCGAAAAGTTATAAAAATCATATAGTCTATTCTATAGCTGTACCACTTAATTTAACGGCTGATGAACGGTCGTCGGTATAATACATAAGAACCCAAAATTCAAATTTTATTATTTATATTTTTCAGTTTTGGAAAAATATATTGAGAGTTCCTAAGAAGTTTATAAATTTGTGATCAAGCAGGGACAGAGTAGCTCATTAAGCACACTCATAACCAGTAAATTTGAAAGAAACATGTCTCAATTATCTCTTTTTATCAAAAAAATTTTTATGTAAATAAATTGTCTTATTACAAATAATTGATTTCCCTTAAATAAATGAAATACACAGAGCTCTATGGAATTTATAATTTTATTTTTAACTTTATTAAACTTAAAACATGTTTTAATATTCAATGTAATTTTACATTTAGAAGTGCAAATAAAGCAAATCAAATTACTTATTACTTTTTGCCAAGTTGACTTTACTGAGCAAAAACTGGTTATCTTGAGTAATTAGAAATAGTTCAGCCTGTAAATTTCGTTCATACTGTTTCAGAAAAGCAGTATATTTCCAGTAGTAATAAAGAATAGCACTAAAAAATCAATTAAAAAAGGAAAATTGGTAAAATAATTTTTAAAAAATAAATAACTTAATAAAGATTTTAAAAATCCACTCAAAGCGCTCAAATCAAAAATGAGAGTTAATCTATAATTATAATAAAATAAAGTCCTTTTTAAAAAAGGTTGAAATGTTCAATTCCTTAATCTTAAAATTGAATAAGACACAAATCAAACTATTTATTAAAATTTAAAATGATTGAATCAAATTTGATTTTATTTATCAAATAATAACTTTTAAAAGAAATAAATGTAGGGTAATTTACATTAATACCTAAGTAAAAAAGGTAAAAAAAAATAACTTCAATTACAAAAGGAAATCATGCCATATTTTAAGGTTCATACCCTACCTAAAATGGCAAAATTAAGGAGTTTCTAAGAGATTTAAAAGAGTACCTTATAGGGAATTGAAAAGTAATGGGGAGGGGAAATTTTTGTGTTTGTATATTTTTTATATCCAGGATGTTTCAAAACCCCGCTTTGCTGCTTTTATTTTGAACCAACGTGTTCTAGAGTCAAGGAAGTAAGGTCTGCCCCTAGGTAAGTAACCATGGAGAATCCATTGAGATGACTTACAGCGCCCCTAGCGGCAAAATAAAAAAGTTAAAAATTAATTTAACCCGCGGGGACGCGCGCGGGGTCTGCGAGACCCCAACGCTTAAATAAACCTTCATAAAAACTCTAATTTTTAATGAAAATATATGAAACTCCGTGTAGCTGCCTAAAAGGTTTCCACCTATCACCTCATGAAGTTTAAATAAAGTAGGTATGTTATTTTCCGAGTTAGGTTGTTGTTTTTAAGGAAATGCTTCCAAAACTGAGAGGATTGGTGCGTGTTATAGTCAAATGGGTTTCCAAAAGTAAGGTAGAGGTAACTACAATCCATAATTTTTCTTGCTAAAAAAGAAATTGGGAAAATAAAGGATTTTAGAAAATAAACATCGGTTCAGTTTAGCCAAAAAAATTCGTCATCTCCGCTCACATTCCATTGCATTTCCTGCTTTCACTTGGTATCTTTTTGATGAATTCGGGGCTGTCCGCCTTTCCCCCCTCCCCTACCGTGGGAAAGAAAGTTTGTAATCTGATTCCAGGAAATCGACTGGTGTTCCCATCACCACATGTCCAAACAAATGGTCAACTACAGGGGTCGGCCCATCTTTGAAGATGAGGCAATCTTGGACACGTCTTCTTGAGTGCTGGTGCTTTTCAAATTGTCTCTCAGTCAAAGGCTTGTAGCATCATTGCATCAGCGTGCTTCTCGAGAAATAGTTCAATCCTATTTTGAGAGCAAAGTGAATGTTGCAAAATGCCTCGTTATTTGATTTATGAAGATGAAATGAGAAGATTGCGTCAATTATTACCCGATGTTTCTACATAAATATTATTATAGGCTCATTTCATTTAAAATCACCCAAAATAAAAAAATCTTGTTGCCATCATGTCACGGATTTTCCTGAAAATTGTATGTGGAAGAGAACATGATGAAAAAAGGCTAAAATAATTTTTTCAGAATTTTTCGATCAAAACTGACGTTGTGGGGCCATTATGAATTTGCCTGAAATCCTCAAAATAGCGGCACTAGACGAAGTACTATGCGTGTTTGTAACTTCAATAACTTTCTTTATTTGTCATCTGATATAGATAAGTTTGGTGTCTTTTTAAAGATAAAAATACCAACTAATGAAAAATTCAAAAATATTCCAGAAATAGTGGATCAACTTTTAGAAAAATCCATTAAAAGAAATTTTGGAAGAATTTTTTGAACAATTTTTAAGGAATTTTTTAAAGGTAAAACCCCACCTTTCACCCTCTTGAATTTTTTTCTCAATGTTGAAAATATCATATATTTCAACATAAAAAAATTCAGGATGGTGTTTTTTGTTGTTAATTTAAAAAAATTAAAGAAGATTTTTTGTATATTTTTAAAATATTTTATTTAAGGTAGAACCCCAACTTTCACCCTTTTGATTTTTTGTCACAATATTGCAAATCTTATACTCTTCAACATAAAAAAAATTCAGAAGGGTGTTTTTTGTATTTTGTCTTAAATGGAACAAATAAAAGAGGTAAGTCTATTTACCTTCCCAGAAGGATCAACTTTTTCAGAAGTACAACAATGAAAATTCATTGATTGATTGAAAGAGGGAGAAAGGGTGAACATTAAGGAGTCATTTACAATTAATATTTGTTCTATTTAAGACAAAATACAAAAAACACCCTTCTGAATTTTTTTCATGTTGAAGAGTATAAGATTTGCAATATTGTGACAAAAAATCAAAATGGTGAAAGTTGGGGTTCTACCTTAAAAAATTATTTAAAAAATGTACAAAAAATTCAATTTTTCACCTTCTTTAATTTTTTTAAAATTAACAAAAAACACCATCCTGAATTTTTTTTATGTTGAAATATATGATATTTTCAACATTGAGAAAAAAATTCAAGAGGGTGAAAGGTGGGGTTTTACCTTTAAAAAATTCCTTAAAAAAATTGTTCAAAAAATTCTTCCAAAATTTCTTTTAATGGATTTTTCTAAAAGTTGATCCACTATTTCTGGAATATTTTTGAATTTGTCATTAAGTTGGTATTTTTATCTTTAAAAAGACACCAAACTTATCTATATCAGATGATAAATAAGAAAGTTATTGAAGTTACAAACACTCATAGTACTTCGTCTAGTGCCGCCATTTTGAGGATTTCAGTCAAATTCAAAATGGCCCCACAACGTCAGTTTTGATCGAAAAATTCTGAAAAAATTATTTTAGCCTTTTTTCATCATGTTCTCTTCCACATAAAATTTTCAGGAAAATCCGTGACATGGTGGCAACACTCATCGGGTGATTTTAAATGAAATGACCCTATAATTAAATTAATTCAACTTGAAAACCATTATCCTTTATTTTAGTGAGTGGCCTGTTAAAATTTAATTATGTGAGTAAAAATATGATTTAAAAGTCATCTTATTAGGGGAGTAAAAAGATATGATCAAAAATATATGTGAAATTAACTTACGTATTACATTGTTATTGTATTATAGTCAAGGATATCTATGTATTGATTGCATTAAATTAGTACTGCATTTTAGTCAAGTTATGATTAAATGAAAATGAAATCTTTTTTTGTGTTTAATTTCACAAAATATTTTTCATTACTATAAGATGTATAACATATGAAATTGTTTAATGAAATAGTCTTTATTATATCTTAATAAGAGGCAGTCAACTAATAATGCACATTGAACAATTAAATTATATATTTAAACTTTCCATGATGAAAATTTTGCATGCACTGAACGTTTAGAACGGAAAACGGTTTGCGGGGTCTGAGAGACCCCGCGCGCGTTCCCGTGTAACAGTAAGTAGCGCGCGTCCTCCCGGGTTAAAAACTAAAGGAGATAGAGCAAAAACCTCAGTGAGAATATTGTTGCCATTGTTATGAAGAACTCAGTGAAAAAAATTCATGAAAATGTCACGAATATTCGCAGAGATTTTAGCATCTGAAAATAGCAATTTTTCGGGCCTTAAAAAAAGTTATATAGTTAAATTTTTTAGGGTTATTGTGTAGTTCTGTATTTTTTTAGTTGAATGAAGGCAAAATTTAATCTAAAAATTAAAAAACTTGTAAATTTGCAAACTTCTTTTTTGAGGCCTGAAAGAGTGCTATTTTCACATAACCAGTAAATTACTACTTATGACTTTTTGCCAAGTTAACTTTACTGAGCAAAAACTGGTCATCTTGAGTAATTAGATATAGTTCAGCCTTTAAATTTTGTTCATACTGTTTCAGAAAAGCAGTATGATTCCAGTAGTAATAAAGTATAGTATAAAGTATACTCTGCAAATGTTAACGATATTTTTTGAAATTTTTTTTCAGTGAGTTCTGCATAACGTTGGCAACAATACTTTGAGGTTTTTGCTCTATCTCTCCTTTAGTTTTTAAATTAATTTTTAAAACTTTTTTATTTCACCGCTAGGGGTGCTGTAAGTCATCTCAATGGATTCTCCATGGTCACCTACCTAGGGGTAGACCTTACTTCCGTGACCCTAGGACAAGTTGGTTCCAAATAAAAACAGCGAAACAGACTTTTGAAACACCCTGTGTTATTCTATATCTTTATAAATTACTTAATTTACTGCACTAGAAAACAAAATAAAAATGTTTTCAAAATGTTATTTATTTCAAACACTGTTTAAATGGTTTATGTAGTAGTTCAGTGCATTTGTAATATATAATCTTTCACTGTGAAAGTTAAAATCCATATTATGACTCAATTTAAAACTTATAACTTATCTGTAGAAAAAATACATAATTATAAAAAGTATTATGGTCACTTAAAATCAAAAAGATATACTTAAGAAAATTTAATGTGGGAAATAAACCTTGCTTATTCTATACATAAGATTTATCTTACCACTCCAGTATGATTGCCGGGATCATAAACCATCCACTAAATATGAATTTCCAAAATGAGATTATAAAACTTGGCAAGCTTAAAAGATTTTGTTTAAGAGCTCCAATCATAGACTCATATCTTCGGAATGGACCACATCCAGGAGAAGGAACCATACTAAAAAATTAACAAAATCATTATTTTCCAGACATTTGGGAAACAATAACTATTATGTGCTTAGAAAATTATTTAATGAAGTTTTTTTTATTTGGTTACTGCCCAACGTGGTCATACTTCAAACTTTGCCCCTCTATATCTTTTCTAAAATTTTAAAAAATAATTAGTGAAAATTCTATGGAATGTTGTCCAAACTTTTAAGAAACAGTAACCATTTCATGGCAAGTTGCTTAGGAAATAAAAATTTTTTGATTTAGATTTAATGAAGATTCTAATGCAGTCATACTTTAAACTTTGCCCCTCCATCAGCTATATAAGATACTAAAAGAAAAGTAAAAAAGAAAACGTAGATTTATATGCACATTTAAAAGTTTATTAACTTTATTACTTGAATTTTTAAAACATTAAACTTTCTTTTTAGCCACAATGCTGTCTTAAAGATTATACATAGTCACTTTACTATACATAGGTACACCTTACTCCCACTCCATCTCAAATCTTAAGCAGTGAAACAAACATTTGATGACCCCTGTAAACTTACGACATGCATGTTAACTAATTCAATACTTACCTAATAAGAGTGTACATATCTGATATTATGACAATGAGGAAGGAAATCATCAATATATTCATAAATGTAGAATTGAATCTAGATGCCTTGAATGCTATCGAGGGAAGATTACTGAAGTCTAATACAATTGCCTGTAATAAAATTATTAAATGTCTTACAAAAATTACATTTTAGGTATTTTACTTAAGGGGTCAAGTAATTTTAAGTGGAATAGTCCCCCTTTATGAGATAAAATTTGAAAAAATTGCTGATAACATTTCTCATAGTTATGAATGTAAAAAAAATTAAATCTATGACAGGTCTCCTAAGTATGGACTGTGGGCAAAACTGGCCTGCCAGCCACTAAAGTGTGGCCCAAGATAGCGGATTTTCTAACATGTAGGGGGAATATAAAAACTTCTAACCTGCACACGACTATTATGAGGGAAGTACACTTCGAAATGCCGCCTTTCTCAAGTATTTTTTGTTCCTGATCATGCGTGCATTAGTTTTCAGTCAGCCCTAATATTAAAGTATCAGATACCTATAAAATTACTTTAATACCTTTTTAATGTATAATATCAGGAAAAGATATGAAATGGTTACACAAGGGAGTAAAGGAGAGTGAAATACTCCAAGCCTAGGAAGATAAAAAAAAGTATTAGTAGTAAATAGTAATTTTGAATTTTCATTACCCATCCCTTAAATGAAACACATAAGGAGTGCTTTTTACGAATTAAATTAAGTTGAAGTTCACTGTTTGTTTCAATAAATTCATAAAAATATACAATTAAAATTGGTTTCACAGGAAATTCACCGGACCTGGAAAAAGTTGTAACCTTCCCCCGAACCTAATAAAATTTCCCCAAACATTATGTATTGCTCCAATGGAGCTGGCAGAGGCTTCCCCCGAACCAGGTTCATAGGTTCAGGCACTTTGTGCAGATCCCAAATTCACTGCAACTAATAAAATTCAATTGATCCAAAATTATATTGAATAAATATTCAGAATTTCTTACCATAATATAGTTTGAGCATGTATAGGCTGTAAAACCTCAAAGTGAAGAAGAAACATGGGTCGACCCCATAACCTAGTGAACTTATTATCATATTTTTTTACTATGACACTGAAAAAAAGAATAGAGATGAACATAGACAAGTTTAGAAATTTAATTTAAATAAATTAGTTCAATTATTAGCTTGAAAATATTTCCGATAATTTAGTATCTATAATAATTTTACTTTGTTTTTAAATAAGATATAGCATTTTACAAAAAAAATGTCTACCAGTTAAATGTTAATTCAAAAATTTAATTTTGAAATATTAAAGCTTTTAACTAAATTAGCAGCTAATAACTTTAATTAAAGGTACAAAAATATTTACGACTTACTCTCGTGGAATAGAATAACAGAGAGCCATTGGTATTTCAAGCACAATTTGGGACAGAGCTAGTTTATACAACTGTTGACCAACATAAGTTTCCCAACACTATATTTTGAAAAAGATGTCATTATATTGTTATCAAACTACATGAAATTATGTATAACTTTTGCAAGTAACTTTTGTTGGTTCACTCAAATATGGATGTTTGAGTCTAATTTTTAAAACTTCCTGAAAAGTAGAAATTATTAAATAAAATGGATTTTAAAGTATACATTTTTGAGCAATGCACTTTCAAGGGCATTTCAGGTTAGATTATTTTAAATTTTTAAATGGCCAACACTTTCAAGAAAACCTTCTAGTATACTGCTTAAGATATATCTTATTCTAGCATACTTATATTGAGTTCATCAGGGGTAAGATTGACAAAAAAGCAAAAAGTCTGAAAAACTCTGTGAACGAAATTTTCAATATTGTTTTCCAATATATTTTTAGGTAGAATTTGCATTTTGAACTTAATATAAAAATATTTGAAAAATAGTGTTCAAAGTACTAAAAGGGGGGTTTGGGGGTACTCCCCCAGAAAATTTTTGGGAATTCGATACTAAAATTCAAGGTTTTGGCTTACTTTTAACACTTTGTCCAAATTTTTTGCAGTGAGAGGTTTGAGGAAAAAATCTGAAAATTGTCAGAAAAGTCGGAAAATCCGCCAAAAAATCGGAAGAATCTCATGCCTGGTTCATTTAAAATAAGGATCTTGTCTTTGTCACTTTATAAGAAACTACCTGATATGCCCGGCCTTGCACGGGTGGGGAGAGTATAAATTTATTTTTTAAGTTTTCTCAAAATACATTTATAATTTTGTAAATCAGCAATTACCAATCGTCCCGGTACCCCAGACCGAGTTTTGTCCATGCCTGTGGCTGATTTAGGAGGAGATGCTTCCTCCACCCACACACATACATACCCACATAAGGTTTTAGTTATATATAGATTGGCATGAGTCTAGGGTGAAAAAATATTACCATTGGTGCTTTACACCCTTTTCCAGCACCAGCACCACAGATGTCTTTTGGCTCACAAGAAAGGTGTGTCTTTAGTGTTATGATCAGTACAACTATAGAGCTTAGGTTCAAAAAAGCATTCCTAAATATAAAAACATTAAAATCAGCCAAATAGCAATACACACAACTTTTCAGATGGAATGAAACTAACATTAACAACCTAAAAACCCCTAGAGAAATAACTAGAAAAAAATTAATAAGAGGATAAAACTAAAATATATCCATTGGCTAAAATTGATTAGATTTAACATATTATCCTGGTCATTCAAATAGATAGATTTTAAAAGAAAAGGCTTTTATGAAAGAAGCATTTAACTTTAAAATATGTGTACTTATGTAGATCTTGTCATTTCAAAAATATTTAAAATATCCAATTGAGGATTTAGAGAAAAAAACATCTTGATTTTTAGGAATACCCTGAAAATTTCACCCCTGTAGACAAATGCAGTGGCTGACTTACCTGTAAATAGAAATGTTGACTTTCATCTGAGATGTGTATCTTTCATAAGACACAAGAGAACTAAACAGGAGCCTGGAAGGCACTCTAATAATAGTTATAATAAGTGAAGGTATATACTGTATAGTCATAGTGTATATCCCAGGTGTATGCACATTTTTTTGCTCCTATAGAAAAACACCAGTTGCTTTACTGATTATTATATTAATAACAACCAACTTATTTTGTTTACTAAAAAAATATTTACTACCTGCATTTGGAATAAAATGGTCTGAATGATCAAAAAATAGCAGCATGCTATCCAAGCAAAAATCAGAACATTTATACTTAGACGGATTATGAACAATTTTATTCTGGTCCGTTTGGATCTTGAACGAATCTCTCTCTTTTGACGAACTTCAAACAAGTTACTCTAAAAAATATAAAAGATTAAAATTTCAAAACTCTTAATTTATTAGTAAATTTTTTAATAATTGGAATGCTATTTAGAAAAATTTAGCAGAATAGGTAAATTGCATAAAAGCCAGACTCTCACTTAGTATTTTATTAAATAACCAAGTATTTTATTAAATACCTTTAAATATTGAACTTTTTCTAAATAGGGGTATTGGAAAGCCATTCAAGTATATTACACTTCAAAGTCCTTTTTTATATATTTATAACATTTTTAAAAACTCACACCTAAAGCTTTAAAAAATATTTAGCTCTTCACTTTTTTAAAAATTTCTTTTTAAATGTTTTTGAATGAATATTTTATGAATTATCATTGCTACTACTACACTTTACTACTTTTATACAACTACACCCTTACACCCCAATCACTATCACTTTAACAAATGGTAACAAGATCCTAAATAACTTCCATCTAATATCATTAGATTAAAAAAGTAAAAAGCAAAAAAACATTTTGGAAATAGAAAGCAAAAGTCCAAAAACATTAACGGCCGTATTCACTGGTAACCTGACCGGCGGTCTGGTCAGGAAACCATGGTTACAGCCTCTGATTGGTGGAAGGAAAATATTGAATTATTTTTTCACCAATCAGAGGCTGTTAACCATGGTTTCCTGACCAGACCGCCGGTCAGGTTACCAGTGAATACGGCCGTAAGAAACTTCTAATTTAATCTAAAATCCATTTTGTGCCAGTTTGAACAACAAAATAACCATGAATTATAAGTAAGAGTGCATTACCCTTATCTGCATGTAAAAACATTGTCTTTGTAGTTTAGCTGCTTTCAAATCTTGAATACAATAATCCCAAGCGCAAAATACATCATTTGTGAAGTTTAGAAAATTTTGCTTTGTAAGAAATGCTTCTTTGATTCCATGAGATGAGCTGAAATGTTTATACACAAATGAGCTGTGAGATGTGAGAGCTGTGCTGAGGAGGGAAAGGGTTAATGGGCAATTCCAGGATTTTTATTTTATTTTCATTCAATAAAGGTATCCAAGAGAGGTATATAATTGCAATTTTTTTTATTTATTTATTAATTTATTCTCAATTTTTTGGTCCTTCCTAAACAAGTGCAAAGGGATTGTCAATTTTTCATTTTAAAATATTGAATTAACTATTTTTTTAAACTTTCCATATTGATTTTTGAATTTAGATCTATTTTGTTTATTGAAAATTGCATTTTTCTGTTTTCAAAAAATGCTGGTATTGCCTTTAATAAACGGGCATTTAAAAATGAGGAGTAGTGAACCATTAATTTTAAAAGTTAATAAAACCAAACATTTCTTGATAAGAGCTAATCATCCCAGGAACATGTCTTTGAAGGTTAATGAAGTAGTATCTTTTCAAAATAACAAAAGTGTGTGGAAATCAAAAAATAAATTGATTGAAACAATACTTTGTTACCATCAGTTTAAATTAAGAAGCATGGACAGCAAGTTGATGAAGGCAGTGACAAAACAAATATATCCCTCTATTTTACTTTTTGAGAGTATTTAAGATGAACGGTTTTGGAAAATTGGTAACCTAGTTGGGCTTCACGCCTGTTGTTGGTTGTCAATATTTGTATTTGTTCTCTGCTAAAGATTGGCCAGTAAGGTTCCTTTGGTTTATTATATATTTTAGAGAACTTAGTTAATGTATTTTGAGGTATTCATCAATAACACCGGGGAAAAATTTTTAACATAATTTCTGTTGACTTCGATTTTTTGGCTGTTTTAGAGTTCAATGGGCACACTGATTAGAAAACTGTTGTTAGTTTTCCTCTATCACGTCAAGTTTTTTGGAAACAGCCCCTCCCCCTTTTTACGTTTTTCAATGACTTAATGACTTTGAATACGATTTTCAAGGTCAAAAATCATTACTTTAGTCTTTAAATTACACCCGAGAGGACAAGAATGGTTAAAGTTTCTAAAATATGAAAATTTTTAGCGAATGGATAGGTTTAAGGGGTTATTCCCCCCCTAAAAACGCAAAAAAATCGTTAAAAATAATAGTTTATTTTACGCTATTTTTTACACTTATTTTTTACTCAATTCCTTTTCAAAAGGTTCTAACCCATCCCCAAAGACCCAAATTTAATGAAAATAAGCAGCAATGATTTTTACAAAAAGCGGTTGAGGCATTAGCGCCCCCGAAGCACCTGCGGAAGGGTTCGGAAGACTCTCTTTCGCTTCGGGGACGATAACATCTCAACCACTTTTAGTAAAAATCATTGCTACCTATTTTCATTAAATTTGGGTCCTTGGGGAAAGGTTAAGACCTTTTAAAGAGGAATTGCACAAAAAATAAGAGTAAGAAAAGCTTAAAATAACCTCTATCCTTTATAACGTTCCTTTTTGCATTTCAGGGTTTTTCTTTTTTCTCTTTATTTTTTTACGCAATTCCTCTTTAAAAGGTCTTAACCCTTCCCCAAGGACCCAAATTTAATGAAAATAGGCAGCAATGATTTTTATTAAAAGCGGTTGAGGTGTTCGCGTACTCTCTAAGCGAAAGAGAGTATTCCGAACCCTTTCGCGGGTGCTTCGGGGGCGCTATTGCCTCAACCCCTTTTTGTAAAAATCATTGCGGCTGATTTTCATTAAATTTGGGTCCTTGGTGATGGGTTAGAACCTTTTGAAAAGGAATTGTATAAAAAATAAGCATAAAAAATAGCTTAAAATAAACTATCATTTTTAACAATTTTTTTGCGTTTTTAGGGGGGTAATAACCCCTTAAACCTATCCATTGGCCACACATTTTCATATTTTAGAAACTTTAACCATTCTTGTCCTCTTGGGTGTAATTTAAAGACTAAAGTAATGATTTTTGACCCTAAAAATCGAATTCAAAGTCATTAAGTCATTGAAAAATGTAAAAAGGGGGCGGGGCTGTTTGCCAAAAAAGTGGACGTGACAGACATAAACTACAGTTACTTTTGGATTCAGGGGCCAAAAGTGATTCAAAAACAAGTCACAGTTCTAAGACAACGAAATAGCTGTTCCCCAGTGTAATTGTTGGTATTTGCTGGACTTATTTTTTGGGAAGAGATTTCTAATAAATTAGTGACAAGAGAAATAAAGTATTTTAGGTTTTAGAAAAGCATTATCTATTCTATGAGGATAAGGGTGGTCATCATAGTTGGGGTAAAATGTAACAAATGTGCTTTCCTTGCTCAGATCATGAAGTGATCTGTAAAGAGCTGGGAAGCAGTAAGGTGGTTAAGGAGAGAGCAAGGGGCAGTAGTCTCCTAGTATGATAAAATAAGAAAAATTATTTTCAGTATGAAATTAAAATCTAATAGAAAAATAGTAATAACTTACTACTGAATCATCATAATCAAGCATATCACCATGAACACAATAAAAAGCATCACAAAGGCCAGAGGAACATTTATAATAAATCCAAAAAATGCAATAGATGCACGAGGATAATGGCCAAGAAATAATAAAGATGACTCTAATGCACCCTATACAAGACAAGAAATTATCTCCTTACTTTTGAAATCATAGATTTTTTTAGTTTAATGTTCATTAAAATTTTAAAATATTTCCCAAAAAATTGCATTAAATGTACATAAATGTATTACTTCTTAACTAAACTAGTTGAATATTTGTTACTAAAAGAAATAAGAGTCCATTATAGAGAGAAAACCTTTCTTAGAAGCAATTCACAACATTTTAAAAATGAAATAGCAAGAAGATGTTTAAATTATGAGTGATTTACAGGCATATAAGTGTTATTGGTTTTATTTGGTTCCTGGTAAGAGATTTTCAACGTTAAGGAAATTTTGTATTTAAAGTTGGTTTTAATACAGAAATTAGTGGATATTTTTCAAGTTACATTTGTGGATGAAATGTTAATTACAACTCATAGCATCAACTGATTTAATACCTCCTTTTAAAAATGTACATTTTTTAGGAAAAACTTTAATATGCTAACACCACCAAACCCATAATTAGTGATATAATTAATACTCATATACATTTTTTTAATATATCCATATTATAGTAAACAATAACAATTCAAAAAACAGGTACAGAAGTTGCACTTACTGTTCCTTGGAGAAATTGTTGTACAAAATCTGAAACATTTGTTTGGTTAGCAATTACACTTTTGTCATACTTTTTACTGCAAAATTTGATAATGTCCGATTTACTCATATTCATTTTGTTCAGAGACTGGTTGGCAGACATTTGATCAGCTACATCTACAATTAAATTATAATCTGTATTGCTTTCAATTTTATTACCAACCTGCAAAACATACATATTATTAGCACTGTGATTTCTATGTAATTAAAAAAGGGAAACATGTACAGCTCCCGCAAAAAAAAACAGGTTAAAGATTAGATTAGATTAAAGATTGCACCCTAAACTTTGGGGTTTTGTTGAGAAAAACGTTTTTATTTCAATTCTGGAAATTATGAGAAACATACTTGTGAGTTAAAAAGTGGTTTGGCAAATCATGATCATCATGCAATGTCATATGATGCATCACTTTGTCTTGTCAGACTGGTCTAACTGTGGCTTAGAAGCGATTTCAAAACTTATCACATTTGTTGATCAAACATATCGGACACTCGTTTATCAAAGTCCCAGTGACAATGCGATCACATCCGACTCCAATGTGATTGTCACAAAATGATCATAGGTCTATCACATGGTTGTCATTGTGTTCATTTTAAAACTTTTTAAATAAAATTAATCTGTGTTTTTAGTTATTTCACCAGATTTTAAAAACATTAAGCGATATATTGATCACATAAAATGATACATTACACGTTAAATAGGAGTGATCAAGACCAGTCACTTTCTAAACATAATCTGATTGATAATATTAACCGTGATCGCTATAATACTATGTTTTTGGTCATTTCTGACCCCCTCTATTCCTCTTTGCCAACTAAGATAAAATCAATTCACAAACTTCCCAAAAAAAATATAATCGTATTATACTTTCAATCCAATTACATATGTAGTTAAGATTGAAAATTCTAAATTTTATCCAACTACAAAAGTAATCAGATTACTATCAATCATAATACAAATGTAATTTGATAGCGCCCAGCTCTTGTTCGAAACAACTAGTGAATGTAATGCAAAAGTTTCATTTCTTAAAAACAGGAAAATAAAAATGCGAAATGGGCCAAACTGTGAATTGATCGCCAAATCCAACAACCCCACCCGTTCCATCAATGCATTTTTTTGTTTTGTTTGCGGGAGCTGTACACAAAAATGTATTTATTTTTAGGGAAACATGAATAAAACAGGATAAAATATTCAATTTAAATAAAAAGGAAAAATGATAAAATATGTTTCAATTCAAAAATTTGAAAGAAATAACATTTAAATTTAGCTGGACTTACCAATTGCACAGTTTAAGTGTGCCGCAGCTTGCACATTTTCGTTGAAGCTTTATTTTGCTTGTATTTTTTAACCTGTTTTCAACACTGATCAGTGTTTTTTGCTTAAAATATTTAGTTTTGCGGGTTTCAAATGCTTTTAAAGTTAAATTAATTTTAATAAATTTTATTCTTTCGTTGAAAAAACCATTTCGAGCCAAAATACAGTTTGCCTCCAGGGTACCGGTACAGGCTAGATTTACCTATACAAAGAAGCTGGTCTTGAAATTTTTTATAAACAAAATGACTGTTAACCCTTTTTGACCTAAATTTTAAGTGTTCACTAAAAACAGTCTAAGAATTAGTTTTCCTTTCCTAATAAGTTGGCCAACTGCATACCTCATGATTTCCTGATTTCAGAGCATGAGAAGTAACATGAGGTAAAACAAGGAAAATTAAGTTGAGTAGTAGAATGATGATGTTCATGAGAAGAAGCCATCTTACAAACAAGAAATATGATACAATGTTAGCTCCTCTACGACCTGCAAAAGTGAAAGAGTAGCAGGTGTCATATAATTTAACGAGTAGAATTTTTAGAGAATATACAACTGAAAGGAAATCAAATAGAACTCAACCTACTTTCAATGACTTTTAAATGCTCATTCCATGGGTTGTATTGAAATATTTTTTTGATAATTTGCAAGATGGAATTTAACTAAAAAAACAATTATAAGACTATTTATTATTCATTCACATTAATCAAAATGAAATATATTCTCTGAAAAAAACTATTATGAAACTATTCTATCTATGAATAAGAAGAAATTTCAAACGAAATATGATGATAAACAAATTTATAATTTTCAGATAGAGTATAAAACCAATAATCAAAAATATTTTTTTCCTTAAAGAGCAATTTTGAGAAGAATAAAAACATCTTTAAAAATATATATTATGACAGAAATTTAGTACCTTTTGAGTTAGATTTTGCTTCCAGGAAACTTTGGGGATATAGCTGCAAGATTTTCTAAAAGAATATTAAAATTTAATACACAAAAAACTATGTTATGAAAAATATACAGCTTTATACATTTAATGGAAATCTAAACTAAACAGTCGTCTTAAAATAATTAATTAATATTATAATTACATAGTGTTTCAAAAGTATTTTATAAACCTGAAGAATGGACAGCAAAACTGTTATTTTACCCCTGTGCTTTTACATTAATTAAAGCTAAAATTAAACTTAATACACAACACTTAAACTACAAGAATGAAAAAATAACACAAATTACTCATAATTGAATTGACTCATAACATTAATTGAATAAAAAAGCATTTGTCTGGTTTCTAATATAATAGTTAAATTGTATTAGATTAAAATATTAATTTTATGGAAAAAAATAAATCTCACCTACGTCGCTTTTCCCTCACAGAAACTGGAAAAAGCTTTAGTTCTTCATCTACATCATTAGATTCTTCATAAAGTACCTCAAAAACAATATACTAACTTAAAAAATTTAGACAAAAACACAAGCATAAAATAAGTTTCATTAGGAGCATATAATTAAGATTTTTCTTTAAGGATTTTAATAAAAATAGCTCAAAAGTTTAGAGTTGGTACATGTTTACTTTTTTTGGAAAGTGGTATAATTTTTTACGTACTCAATGATTTTCTCATGCATTTGCCAAAAAAAAGCTACTGAAATTTCAAGTATTTGGATAAGTAAGGGAACATACCCATACTACGTGACCCATTCAGGGGAAGGAGGGGAGAAGGGGGGGCTTAGGGTTTCGTCACGTAGTCAATTTCTTCTAGTCAATAAGCCAAATTAATTATAGAAATTTGCCAAATTAAGACTAATTAAGCCAAATTAATTATTAAAGTTAAACAAATTAAGCAAAATTAATTTTTTTTAACTTTCTGTTTGCGAAAAATGATGGCAAACCGTATTTATGAATTACTACTACGTGACATGGGCGTCATTTAGGGGGGGCAGGGGGGGAGCAACCCCCCCTCCCCCAAGGTTTCCACTGTTATGTGAAAAATAGCTGCAAGTCCCCTAAAAATTCTGTAACTTCCGCAGGGAGCTTTGGGTGCAACTCAAAAAGTCTCAGGAGTTAAAAAACTATTTTTGAGGGTTAAATTTCAAAATATTTTCTGGGGGCGGACCCCTCAGCCCCCCTCTAAAATTTTTACGTCGGTTACACAGTTTGTCCCTTTAGAATTTGCCACTTACAAGAAGCTTTTCCCTTTAGGAGCTCCCCAAAGAGTTCGAAAAAGAGATAAAACACTAGTTTAAAGGGGAATTTTACTTTAATACTACTCTTTTCCCAAGAAAATTATGTGGTTTAAAAGAAACTGTTCTCATTGGATGCAGCCCAAAGGGTCTCAAAATGAGCTAAAGCACTACTTTAAAAGGCAAATTTTCCCATTTTCCCTTGGAGTTCACGTTGTCAAATTTTGACAATGTATGTAATATCATTCAAATACTACTTTTCAGTGTTCATAAATGTGCTCGTTGGGTGTTGGGGGATACCTTAAAAATGAAGTTGAGGCAACCCCACCCCCCAAAAAAAGTCTAGTTACAGCGTGGTTCAGACATTTAAAAAAATCCTTGCCCCCCTACCAAAAACTGAAATGACGCCCCTGCTACGTGAAAACTAGAGGGGGAGGGGGGTCTTAACATATACTACGGATGGTCACCAAGGGGGGGGGAGGGGGTCAAAAATGGTAAAAAATGGGTCACGTAGTATGGGTACGTTCCCTAAACATGGCAGTCACCTCAGACCATTGTAGGGTAACAATATAAAAGTAGAGCAAGTATCCCTACAAGTTTAACCACTTAACAGTTTCCTTTTTTTGACAGAATAGGTCCAAAAAAAAGCATATTTTTCAAAACAATATTCGAGCTTAGATTAATTAACTAAAACCAAAAACATAATCAAAACACTTTTAAATCATGATTTTAACAATATATGGCCGTTTTTAATCTTAGCGAAAATGCGGCACTTTTACTTAAAGTTGGCTTTTTCCGAACATCGGGTTCAGCCAGAAAGCCGATTTTACAGAAAAGGAGGGCAAAGAAAACATTTTATGAAGTGAATTACTTACATTTTTCTCTTAAAAACCTATTTTTGAGTGACAAATTTTAAAACAGGGTGTTAAAAACAATGCTACGTTGCAATCCGGACCGTAATAGCGTGCTTTTTGGTGTGTGGGCATTGAAAATCAATTACTCTATGTCTAGCTGGTTTTCTAGCAATAACACAGCTGCAGCGGAAATTGCACCTCTTGATAGAAAGAAACTGGTGTCCCCCGAATATTTTTCCTTAGAAAAGAAAGGGGAGATATCGGTAACAAAAGCGTAAAGGAATGCATGTCCAATTGGTGTACTTCACGGTTGAATGAACAAAATTGGTCATGCCTGCCCCCCTCTGGCAGGAGGGGAGAGGTCTCCTGGACAAGTAGTGGCATCTATGTAAAAAAAGAGAAACTAAAACCATGAAAATGCGGTAAAAAACGAAGCATAAAAAGCGAACCAGCGGACGAGCGACGCTCGGGATAATCAGGGAAGTACCTCGCGCAAGCGGACGAGCGGTGCTCGGGCAAATCAGGCAAGTGGTTAAGCCAAAGGAGCACATTTACTGCTCTATGAAGTCCTGTGAGCAGGATGGAACTTTGGATTTTGGATTTTTGCTGAAGCAAGGATGAGCACATCAGCAAGAACCATAAACCAAATTTTCCAAAACAAATTAAACAGGTAAATGGAATTTAATCCAAATATTTCAAAACTGAACATCAGCGGTACCACTGAATTAATTAAACTCACTTGGTTTGAGTCTTCAAACAATTTTACATTTTTAGTATCATCCTTTTTTAAAAACCTGCTGTTTTTTTGTACTTTCACTTCAGTTGGTTTCAGATAACTTCTCTGTCTGTCTTTACACTTAATATTAGAACTACCCCTTCTTTGAATAATTTTTTTAGTAGGAAATTCTATAGAACTTCTTCTGTTATCAAACTGGATGGAGGGTGCAACCTTTTTAAGGCGGGATGCAAGCAATGCAGAGCTGCAATGAAGAACATCTTCTGCCCCAGTTTCACTCTCTTCACTACTGTTGAACTGGAAGATACAAAAGTTTGTAACTTCAAAGTTTGGAGTATTTATAGTAGAAATATAACCTTATAAAAACTTCTTAAGATATAGAGCAATACTTCAATTTACAAAATCATAAATAAGGATAAAAGAAAAAGGTGCACTTGGTGGGTGGGTGGGTTCACATACCTTTATATTATCCATAACAAGGTTTCTAAAAATTTTTCAGCCATCAACCCCTGAAAGTTAATAAAAGCTCCAACGACCCCCTATAATTTATTCTTTAAGAAAATTTATTGGTTTTTTTCTTACTCATGAGGGGTGCCTTCAATGGAAAATTGAGGAACAGGGCCATAACTCAAATTGTTAGGCATTTTCACCCCAAAACATTATTGGGGGATCTGAAATGCCTCCCCAATAAATATTTTGTAATTTCACCAGTAAAACTATTATTTTAACTTCTTTTTGGATGTAAGGAGCCCCCTAGATTGACACCCACCCTGATATCATCCAAAAAGGCGATTCCAAAAAGACCACCCCTTGCCCTCCACAAAATTTTCAATAGGAAACTAATGCTTAATTATCAAATTTTCAAGACAGCTGAACCTTATAAAAATTGTCCAACAATAATAGCCACAAATTTGATGAAAGCAAATAAAAAATTGAGAGATTGGGAACCTATTACTATATTTTCAAACTGGGGGAGGTGGAATAAAAATACCATTATACAAACCTAGATATATTTTTTATCCAAAATAAAAATTTCATTGAAGATGACCAAATGCTGATCTGAGAGGTCTGCATCTGGCATTATCATAAGAAATTTAAAGATATTTAATGCAATTATTAAATTTTAAGACATTACTACTGAACTTTGGTAATTTTCCTTTGATGTTAATAAGTTTCAATTCTTTTTAAAGTTTAAAAAGTACTTTCTATACTTAAGTCTTCAAAAACCTTCATTGACCCCTCAGATTCTCAGGGGGTTGCTATCGACCACTTTGGAAATCTCTGATCTATAAAAAGTAGAATTATATGTAACTTAAAACTTAAATACCACACACATAATTCTTAAATATTTACCGATGATGAGGAAGCTTTCCAAGATGGACCAGGAGAAGGGTCATTTGATGGTCCTGCTACTAGCCTTGAAGCTTGGGATCCACCTGCAGCAGAAGCTCTTTTTGATTTTGGAAGAGACATTGAAATTCCTAAAGGCTTTCCATGCTAAATGAGGACAAAGCTAATGCAGTGTTTGGCAGTCCAGACAATTGTTTCATCAAGAAGTTTAATAAGAGGTTCACATATAAATGATTCAGTAGTAGTTATATCTTTCAAAATAAATACTAATCCAAGACACCAGCATTATAATTTGAGTTTCCTAGTGAAATTTCAAATACATTTTAAATTTAAATGAGACAGTTGATGGGACATTTGGCACAGCTTCGATAAGAGTCTACCAGCCGCCAGCCAAATGATGACACATAAGCATATAGATATAATTATTAATATCATTATTATTGGATTCTAAAATAATATTTAGTAGATTATTTTAGGATCTATTAATGATGATATTAATAGTTGAATCTCTAAGGTTGTCAGTCATCCTTTGAGCTGTGGGTAAACATGGCGGCTGTTAGACTCTACAAAGCTGTGCCGGACATTTTTAACAAACATTAGGGATTTAAGGCTGAATTAAGACTTTAAACTCCCAAACTGGCATAGTCCAGTTGTAGTCTCAAAAAATGCCACCTTTCCTGCTTTGAAATTTAGCTCTTTATAGCATAGTCTTCAATTACTTTGAGTCTTTGGCTTAGAATTTTCAAATTTAATTTACGACTTTTTAAGTGATCATCTAAATCATTTTAGAACATTTTTCGGTTCAATTCCGTTAAAGTTCCCGCTAATTATGACTTGTCTCTTTTGAATGCCATATAATCAAAATTTCATAACCTTTTCTGATTTTTTTTTATGATAAACTGAACAAACATTTCAATATGTGACTTTGAAATTATTTAGCAGGTTTTCTACTTTTTGGAGTCCAAAAGAGCAAGGTGGTATTGAGTGAACCTTAACGGAATTAAACTTATTTTTCAAATCATCCATGCTTGTTATGGTGAAGAAATTTTGTTACATTAGTTTCTGCTGTTACCAAACCCCTATTTAGTGAAAAAAGTTTTTAATCCAAGTACAGTTACAAATTTTGGTTCTTACGTATTCTCGTTGACTCTACCGCTGAATCCGAAAACGGTAAACAACCCATTGACTTTTCTATGGATGTGCCGCCGTGCGTCAAGGGTTCGAATCCCCGTTCGGCATGGATGTTAGTGTAACTGTCCTTGTGTGTTGAATTTATCTACCTATAGGTCCATAACTTCAAGTGAATTTGTACAAATTTTAAAAATAATTAATTTTAAAAAATTTGACAGTCACGGAATGGTCGACAGGATAATATACAAGTACCCTAATATTTAATCAAAATTTTCCAGAATTTGAAAAAAAAAACGGAACAGCTTTAGAATGTCCACTTTTGGCGACCTGGGCGCCGGCCTCCATATTTGAAAATACTTGGCGCCGGCCTCCGTACATTTTCACGGCCTGTCGGCCATGAAATACCGCCAACTTGGCGACCGTTCAAAAAGCGGACTTATTCTTAAGCTGTACCAAAAAAACGCTAATTACGACCATAGCAATACAACATTCCCTTAACAGCATTGCACAAACAAGCGTATCACAATTAGTAGGACCCTGCTAAATAGAATGATTTTTAAAAATAAAATAGATGCTTTCTCTTTCACTACTATCCCCATACCTACTCATTTTTATTTTACTACTGCAAGCCTTACTGGAAGATCTGAAAAAAAAATAAGCCAATTCCATTGAAATTATTAACATGGAATCATTCAACAAATTAAATAATGATGCATTTCTTTGAATAGTGTCATATTATAATAAGATTATTTCTTAGAAATAATCTTAGGATCTATTTAATCTATCTAATTATCTGGATGGACCTATCGTTATTACTCCGTGATTATTTAAAATACTTGAGAAAATCTTCACTGAAAAGAACATTTTGGAGGTGACATTGATTCCCAACTACTGTCACATTCATTCATTGAATTGCACAGCTTTAGTCCTTTATTATTACATTAATTATTGGGTTGTAGTATACTACCTTTATTAAGTGTTTATTTCTTAGTATTTCGACAGATAATTTTTTTGCAATAAAAGAACTTCCGAACACAAACATGGGACGGGAGCCAAACTGAAACTACCGCAATAATTCACATGAGAAAGTTGAGGTATATCTTCACTACTTCACTAATAGGATAGTTTTCAAATTTTTGGATCAATTTCAAAGGTTGTGGCTAGAAAATTTCTCTGTAAATAAAACACTAATCATCAAAATAATTACTATAGAAATCCAGTTATCTTTATTTCTATAGAAAAATCAATGCACAAATATTTTTTTCAATATTTCTCCACTACACACCTACACACGACACACACTACAACTGTAACTGAAAGTATTCGACTGCAAATCGTAAATAAATAAAAAAGTTATAAGCGCTTTTTCGGGTTTTGAATTTGAAGTTAGGAATTGATGTATGGGCTTTTTATGGTTAATTAAAACCCATTGAATTAAATTATCATTTTACAATAAAGTAGAAAATTAAATAAATATTTCCAGTCATATAATTATATTCAAAAAAATTATTCTAGTCTAGAGAAAATCTAGAAAGAGCTGCCTTGCCTAGAAAAGGCTATTTTTATTGTGTTTTTTTACAAAACTTTAAGAAATGTTATAAATTTTACCATAAAATAAGCTATTATAGATTTCGTTTGCTAGAGGAGACTTGGTTTTTTACCTAAAATTATCAAATAAATAGCACTTCATACACAAATTTAAAATTTTAATCAAAAAACATAATCACAAGCACACCAGATGTACTTTTATTAATTCTTTTTTTGTCAGTTATCTTAAATAGTCCTGAAACAATTTGCCAAAAGTTGTTTCTGACATAAATCCTACATGAAAAATATGGGGTGCATGCAGTAGAATTGCATAATAGTGCATAATAAAATGAGGCAATTAGTGCATTCTTCATAATGACTTAAAATTTTAGCAGATCTTTGAAAAAGATCGGTTCAATTCCTTCAATCCCTGCAAAATATCACCTATCTCTTTTGAACGCCTATTTTTTCCAATTTCTAATGCTGATCGTAGGCCATCTCTTCATGTCTGTTTTAATGATTCATTACCCATAAAACAGTTTCCCTTGGAGATAATATGAAAGCAGCCTCTTTTTTAAAGCCTTCTCATAATGGCATTGCACTGCAAATGCTTTTTTTTTAATTTTTTAAATACAGAAAAATATTACACACTTTATCCTGCAATCTAAGACTCAGACACCTACAAGTTTTGAACTTTTATTACTTATCGATGTTTTTTTTGTACTTTTAAATTAACTAGGCATAAGCACCAAGTGGATCTGTAAAACTGTAAAATCACTAAAAATATACAAATTTATAAAAACTATGTAGGATGTCACCAAATTAAGTCTGATTGGGGCAATATTTTCATCTGTTTTATCCTAAATTGCTTCTCTTAGTTATCTTTTATGCTTGATTTTAGAGCCAGCTCAATTATGTCTTCCGAAAAAAATGAAAACCAAGATAGACAAAATCACAGTAAGCTTTGTTTTTACCTTTTTAACAATAATTCTGTTCCAGTGTTATAGAAAAGTAGAATTAAGGGACTGTTCAAATATTATGTAAGCACCTAGGGGGGGAGGAGGTTTGCACTTTGCTTATTTTTCCTGACAAGCAGGGAGGGGGTATGAGTGATGCTTACATAAGATACTGAATTTTCGAACATCTCTGTTTTCAATTCCCAAAAACAGACTTTTTTTACAAAATTCCAATCCCATGTCATGTGGAGGCTATAGGGGGGTCGTTGGTCTCCAGAAGAAAAAGCAGGAAGCGCCTCTTTTGTGTTAACCAGATGTGTCTTCCGCGAACATTGTAATGTTGTTTTAAGGGGCCAGCAAGCCTGGGGCTCAATTGCTTCTCAAAGGAGGTGTTTTTGTATAGTAACAAACACAGTGGCATCAAGTTTCTTCACCGAAGAATTCCAGAAAAATCTTGAGTGGTCAGTTGGGGGAAGGCCGTTCAATGGAGTGTGTCCAGTGATAACACATTGAATGTGTTCAAGTAAATCTCCATAAGCTCTGGGAGTATATAGGCTAGATAGATTCCGCATTGCACTACACATAATTTTCTCAGCTAAGGAGTTAGTTTGAATAAGCTTAAAAAAATTTGGAATAAAGTTTTCTGGTAAGTTCTTATTTGTTTTACACATTTTATTGTTTCATAAAAATAATTTGATTTTCATACAAACAAACTTTTACGGATTGTATATGAAACGCTTGACTTGCACTATCGGAGATGCTACATTTTAGCATGATTATGAAGTGAAGTACCTATAAAAGTGTAGATAACAGGTTCATCTAAATGAAATAATAGAACCCCTTTTATTAAGAAACAAACTACGATAAAGAGATATTTAAATTTCTTTACTTATTTTTTAATTGTGAAATCCTATGTATACTCGCTTCTAAATCATTTCATACTGCATTTCTATTGCATTTCCATAGTGACGAACGGCCAATTTTAATTCCACAGACTATAGGCACTGCTTTCGTATAAAAAAACCAAGGGGGGGTCGAGCAGTTTCTTACGTTATTATGGTGGGGGGTTGGGGTTTGCTTATTTTTGCTGATAAGGGGGAAGGGGGGTCAAAAATGACCAAAAAAGTGGACGTAATATTTGAACGGCCCCTAAGGTGTCCAATTTTTCAAATAAAAGATCATATGTTTGGTTAAATAAAAATCTTCGTAAAAGAAATACTCCGGTACTTACTCAATTATTCCATCAACCATTCAACAAACATCAAATTCAGCTGCGTAGATATAACAGAACAGTCTTGATAAAATTTTTGGAATTCAGCAATATGGCTGATGGAATAATGAAACAACCTAATTTCTCTTATAATCTGATTTCTCTTAATATGAATGGGTATTGTCTATTGTGTAAGTTGATTAAGTAAAGAATTTTTTTAAAAACTGTACCACCCCTCAGGGGTCTGTTTAGAAGAAATTTGGGTCTGTTTTCGGACCTTTCACAAAATAATTTACCTTAAAAACAGACCCTTCACAAAGTATTTTAGCCTTTAAACCAGGCATGGCCAACCCGCGGGCTGCATGCAGCCCTCCGGGTCATTTTGGGTGGCCCGCGAAGCTCTCTGAAAACGCTCCAAAAAGTAGCTTCAAAACACTTTTTAGCACACTAAAATTCAAAATTTTTCTTAGGAGAACCCCCGACCCCCATATCCCTCTTAGATCAGGCTTTGCCAACCCACGGCCTGCATGCGGCCCGTTTTGAAATAATTTTGTGGTCCGCAAGAATTTTTTTAGTCAAAAGTTAAAGTTTTAGGGTAAGTTAAGGCCCCCAAATTCGAACAAAGTGTACCAAAACACGTTAAAGTCTGTTAATTAGAGTTGTATTTCCAAAAAATTTTCTGGGGGAGGACCCCAGATCCCCCTTTAGTACTAGAAACTCTATTGTTCAAAACTTTTTTAGGATATTAGTTCAGTCAGGTGCAAATCCTAACTAAAAATATATTTTAATTTATGCATTGAACCAATTAAATATGCATGGGGGCATAGGAGGAAGATTTGGGTGTACTTTTTCCCGATACAAAAATCTAGCTGCAATTTTTAGAGAAAATTTGGAATAAATTTCTATAAGCGGCACAGGCTCCTTATTGTTTCGAGTGATTCCAAGTGTTTTTTAACGGCACCTGTTTAGTTCCTATGGATATACTACAGAATGTATTCTTGGGGTTGCTCCTTAAGGTAAGTTAAATAAATATTTTATTTAGGAATCTGTCAAACTAAGCAAAGGATCTAAGAAACTCCCTAATTTATATACCTAATTTATTCAATTTGCTTCACTGTCATTCTGTGACCTAATATCCTAAAATTTTATATGCAGCCCGCGAGAGTATTGTGGTTTTCCAAAGTGGCCCTCAACAACATATGGGTTGGCCACCCCTGCTTTAAACAGACACTAATTTTCACAGTACAATATTTTTACAAATTCTCAAAAACAGGCTCCTGACTAAAAATTAACGCTCACTTCAAATTCACAAAATTATGAGCGGATTTTCACTTTTTTTTTACAAAAACCGGACCCTTCACAAAAAGTTTGGACAGACCCCTGCACCTTATTTAAGTTGGTATCTTTTTATTTTATGGAAAATTCAAATAGATTTTTATGGATTACAAATTCTACTCTTGTAGATAAAACTGATGTAAACAAAAAAATATTTAAAACTCGGAATTTCAAAGTCATTGGAGAAGTTTGGAACAAATATTTGAAAAAAAAATATGGTAAATTTTTAAAAAAACTAGTGATTACTCATGAAAAATCCAAAAATTTCATGAATATGTAGCAAATTATGTATTTATAGCTTAAATATGTAAAAACATGTAAATGAACTGAAATACGTAAAACAAAATTGTATGAATCAATCCAAAATTCCTTGAAACATGTAGTAATTAAAAGGACTCAACAATGTCAAATTTCTGGAAATCCCCAGTCCTAGTACTATAAGTATAATACTAAAATTCAAAATTTGATTTAAGCTTAAGAGTAGCTCTAAGTATCAAAGAAATCTTAAAGTGTATTTCGACAGTGATCATTGATACTTGTTTTATAGGAGAAATTAACGATGAAGATGACTGGGAAAATTCAGTACCATCAGGAGAAAGAAAAATATCTTCTGCATTGATTTCTCAGCTTCCTAGCAGACGTATAGGTGAGCATACTTGTATAAAATAAAAATCTTTCTGCGAACTTAAATTTTTTCCAAAAAATTTTCTGCAAGAATTTACACATTTTTAAATCTCTCTAAACCATTATTACTGAAATACCCAAATTGCAGGGGAGTTTATCTAAAGATGAAAAAAGAGGAAAAAGCATGTGAGCTTAGTTATGTATAATTTTGTTTAATGTGTAAAACAAATAATTTTAACAAGAAAATTTTTAATTTAACTGGGTTATACTTGGGAGGATTTTAAGAACTTTAAACTGGCATTTAACTAGTCATTAATATTGATAGTCTAGACTAGATAAAAATATCTTTAAACAAAGAAAGGTACATATTTCTTGTTATCTTCATTTGCAGGAAAATAACCAAAATGCAACTAAAATCAGATGCAAATTTAGGAAATCAGTTAAATACAAGGATAATTTATTGATTACTTTAAATTTAATTAAATAACTTAATTTTTTTACAAAATTTTTGCTAAGTGAAGAAAAAAGTCAAATGAATTTTTAAAAGTATTATTAGAATCTCAAATCATATCAGATATGTAATACAGGTTATAATCTAACACGATTAAAAAAACTGAATTATTTTCTTAAGTTGCTTCTCAAAGTAGCCTTTCAAAAATTTTGCAACTTAGAAAACCTCATAAGCCAGAAAAACGGAACTTTCGCGAAAAATCGCTATTTTTTTTACTTCCGGACTTGTTGGCTTCTAACTACGGAAAAGTTGTTTTTTCTACATCGCAACAACAACGCGATACGAAGCCGACTACTTCACCTTATGTCCGTGACCATCTTAGAAAGAATCGCGGATAAAACGGTAAACTCCGCGAGCAACGCGATACGAAGCCGACAACTTCACCTTATGTCCGCGACCATCTTAAGGTGGACACAAATTGGAGCCGAGCGAAAGCATCGCGGATGAAACGGTAAACTCCGCGATCAAAAACGAAACTTACGGGAGAAGTTGCGATTTCCCGATTCCGATTCTTTCTAAAATCGCGATTCCGCGGATGGAAGCATTTGGCGAAAAACATAAGAAAAATATATCAAAAATAAATTCTGCAGAAAAATTTCCGAAAAAAAATTTTTTTTTGTAGTTTTCCTGCAGAAAATTTTCTGCAGAGGGCGAAATTTTCTGCGAACGCCGTTCGCGCGTTCGTGTATATTATACAAGTATGTAGGTGAGATATTTTTTAAAAATTTATTTAGCAGTGCATGATTTTCCTTGACCGGTTCATTTCAGTAGTGTTCGGCAACTACTGGTCAAAAAGTAGTTAACTACCAACTAGTCTGGGCAAAAGTAGTTGTAACTACTAGTTAACTACTTTTTCTTGGAAGTAGTTGTACCTAGTAGTTGATTATTTCCCAAAGTAGTTAACTACTAGTTAACTAGTCTATTTAATTTAATAATATATTTTTCCCCAAATTTTCGATTTTCTTACCTGTAGCAAAAATATCGTGGCTAAAGATTCCCTAATTTTTTATAGGTATACGGGTTTTTGGTGTCTTAAACTTTTTTAAGTTCTATTTATATTCGTATATTTATAGCATTCGTGTGCTAAATATTAAAGAATTTAAACATATAAAATAATATAATCACAAATACTTCACGATAAGCCAGCGGTTCTTAAACTTTCTATCCTCACGGACCCCTTTATGTAGCAGCCCGACAGCGCGGACCCCAACATATTAAACACCAAAAGCCGTAACCATACTTTTGTTTTGAGTTTAAGATTAATTAAAATTAGTCATATATGTGACTACTCTGACAATAAATTGGCTGAAAATATTTAAAAAAAATTTCGATGGCACCTAGATTCTCCTTCATTTTAAATAGATGGGGTCCATTGGCTTCTACTTCACGAGATCTACGATTCGAGATGCTAGCGTCATATTTTTTAGCTTAAATAATAACTGCTTTTCATTTAATTTCGATAATTTTTTGATTTTATTTTAAATTTATTACTAGGTAACCTTCGCGGCCAGAGTTTTGAGTAAAAAAATAATTAGAAAATCAGAAAGTGGAATTTGAGTTTTGCAAATAGAATTGTCGGACTTTTAATTTTGCAAGCAAATTGGCGGATTTCCGCCAATTGGCGGAAGAATCACATGTATGATTATTATATAAATTTAATAAATTTTACAATTACTCCAGAGGCGTATATTGAAATTATCCTTCAGCCAACCATGTATATTTCATAGGTCCAAGTAGCTTTTTAGTACATTTTTAAGTAGAATTTGCGTCTTAGGGAACTTAATTTAAAAAGGTTATGAGTAATTAAGTTCTAGCTACCAAATGGGGGTCTGGGGGTCCTCCCCCCCAAAAAATTTTTGGAAATTCAACAAGAAGAAACATATTTTTAATTAGTTTTGATACCCCTATATAGAATTTTTTGAATATAAATTTTTATGTAAGATTTGCATTTTGATTAACTTAATATAAATATAGTTTATGATAATAGAGTTTTAAGAACAAAAAGGTATCTAGGGGGTCATCCTCAGAAGAGTTTAAGATAAATTTGCCCCTAAAAACACACAGGATTTAAACTTGATTTTGATACACTCTTCGTCCGAATTTCAGACTATATTCTTAGGTAGGATTTTAATTTTGACGAACTTATTTTTAAAAAGTTTTTAATGATAAAGTACCTAGAACTAAAGGGGGTTCGGGGCTCCTCCCCTGGAAAATTTTCGGAGATTTGATCCAAAAAACAGGATTTTAACTTGTTTTGATACACCAAGTCCAAATTTCAGGAGTAATGTAGGTATGAAGGCAGGGCCCCTTCACCCACCATTATATACGCCCCAGAATTACTCCAAGGGTCTGGAAATTTCAAGGAAAAAATTATGTATTGAAGTCCGAGGTTGTCATGAAGTTTCGAGGGGGCTGGGGGTTCTCCCACAGAAAATTTTTGAAAATTGTCACTTAAAACTAGTGTTTCATCTAATTTTGAAACTCTTTTTGGAATTCTAAAAGTAACTTGAGGAATTCCTCAAGGTATCTCGTGGACCCCCTAGGAAGTAGCCGCGAACCCCTAGGGGTCCGAGGACCACAGTTTAAGAACCGCTGCGATAAGCAATCGAAAAAATTCGTTAACGATCCCGGTATCTTTCAGCAATTTTAATAATTCGAAGATCAAAGAAATAAAAATTACAAATTCACATGAAAGAACTTGCCTTAAATAATGGTCATTTATGATTTCACTTTGTCATCTGATACGTACGTGCAATCCAAACGCTAGGTCTGAACTAGCAAAATGAAGCTCTTTTAAAACCGTTAATTTCGGCGCTCTAATGGGGGATTTACAGCACTGCTGTAAAAGCGACATTTTCGGTTTGGGGCAAGAAACGGGAATTTGTTATTCCAATAAACCAATTGACGAGCGCCATCTTTTGTGAGTAGCGGGTACTAAAATTTGTCGGTTTTTGCATGACTTGCAGCTCTTCCAGCGGTGGTGTTAATCCCCCATTAATGATTTCCGTTTAAATTTACGCCAAACTGTAAAGTTTACTCAAAATGTTCGCTTCTATCCGTTCATATATATCCTTTTCTTCCGGTCCTACCCACCCGATATTGCTTTAAGAAAAAACTGCACGTGTTAATTGGAAAATTTTTCTTCTCCTCCCTCCTCCTTCTATGATATGATGCATTGATGCTATGAGTTACTTAAACAGAGCACAAGATAAAAAAATAAAAAGGAAACCACAACTTAAAGGGTTGCATTTATATGTCAATTGCTGGGATGAAATATATTTCAAGGTTGCTAAATATGAAAATGTATCATGAAAAATGGTATTGTTCGTAGATGTAACATATTTTTTTAAATTTTGATCTTTCAATATTTTTTGAAATAGATGAACTTTTTGAAAGTAGTTAGAACTAGTAGTTGGTGAAAAAAGTAGTTAAACTACTAGTTCAACTACTCTAAACCAAAAGTAGTTGAACTACTAGTTAACTAGTAGTTGCATAGTAGTTAACTACTTTTCAACTACTTTTAGTTAACTAGTGCTGAACATTACATTTCAGTTTAATCCAGAGTGTTGATCTAAGGCAGTGCAGAAGTTTGCAAATGCCCTTTAACCCCTTCAATCCTAAGCCGCCCAAAATTACCATTGAATCCTATGGGAAATTTTGAGCGGCTAGGACTGAAAGGGTTAACCCTTTCATTCCGGACCACAACCAGGTTTTGTTAAGTATTTACTGGAAATATATGACAGTCTTAGGTTTGAAAGTGTTAAAGGCCTCAATTTTAACCCAAACAAGATGTTCCACTAACTTCTATGCTTCTTGTGATTCTTCTACACTCACTTCCAAAAGTTAAGCACGGAACTGTTATTTCAACCTAATACCTTATAGCAGGAGTTCTCAACCGGTGGGTCGCAACCCCATGGGGGGTCGTGGGGCATGCCTAGGGGGTCACAAAACAAAAATTAAAAACAGTCATATTTAGAGTTATTTTTTATACAGACACAGCAATTTTCAAAACTTATAGATTATTAGAGAGAATAGTTCGTTTCATACATGAACCATTTTGAATAAGAGTAAATCTAGGATGCATCGGCAGCGTATTGCGAGTGAAATGACGACTAAATGGTAGATAATTATTAAAGTCTTAAAATTTTAGATCTGAGGGGGGTCGCCAAAATATTTTCCCTGAAAAGGGGGTTGCGGAGTCAAAAAGGTTGAGAACCCCTGCCTTATGGAATTATTTTTCACACATAAAAATCATACCACAAGACATGGGCGTAGCCAGGGTTCAACTTCGGGGGGGCAAGCAGGGTCGACTTTTTTTATGTTTGTGGAAAACAATTTTAAAGCCCCGTGAAAGAGGGCCGTCAAGTTTCAACGGGGGGTCTGGGGGCCCTCCCCCATAAAATTTTTGGAAATTTGCCCCTAAGAACAGGGTTGTAAACTGTTTTTGGTACACATAAACCCAAATTTGGACATAAATTTTTGGGTAGAATTTGATTTTAATGAACTTATTATAACAAAATTGTGAATAATAAAGATTGAAATACTAAAGGGGGGATTGGGGGTCCTCCCCAGAAAATTTTTGAAAATTTGACCCTAAAATACTGGGTTTTAACTACTAAAAGTAAAGTAAAAGTTAAATATTCGGAACTTAGGGGGGGGCAGCTGCCCCTCCCTGCCCCCCCTTGGCTACGCCCATGCCACAAGATGTTCAACTAGTGGGAATACAGGGCCCGAGAACAAATTTTCCCTACCAATAACTTAAGGGGGTAAATGGGCCCTCCATTGATAATGGAGTTCCATTACACATTTGGAGCAGTGACAGAAACGTCTATGTGAGAGGTAATTAATGGAAAATTTTATGTTTTTTCTAAAGAATATTGTTATTCCATAACTCAACGCATGTTTTCATACATGTGTGCTACCTTTAAATGGCATTTTTATGGTTTTCTTAAGAGATATCAGTCTAATCATCCTTTTTGGCAAGTTTTAGCCTCTGGGTCATTTTTGGCAAGTGGTATCAGACCATCAACCATGTTATTTCGTAGCTCTCACATGTGTTTGAATGCAATTAGGTCTCCGAACCCAGAAAATACTCTTATTCTTTCAATATCGTTACTTATGAAAAACTTTAAGATAGCCAAATTGTGATTTTTTGCAGCTTTTTCACTCTTAAAGATAAATCTTTGAACCGATATGTGTTCTAAAATGAGCAAATGGGACATGAGAACACATGTGAACGATTGTAGGCATTAGTGAAAAGCTCTGTGGCATATAGGGGGTGTTGAAACGGCAATAGTTTCAGAGAAGAAATTCATCTCTTAAAAACTCATTTTAAAAAACGAATCGAGATATTTTTATAGATATTACTTTCTTTTCAGACATTAATACGTCCATAAACACTAAAAAATGTTAATTTTTTTAACGTTAATAACAGATGCCGTTGCTGTAAAACTATAAAATTTTTTGTGCCGTTTCAACACCCATATATGCCACAGAGCTTTTCACTAATGCCTACAATCGTATACATGTGTTCTCATGACCCATTTGCTCCTTTTAGAAGACATTTTGGGTCAAGGAATTATCTTTAAGAGTGAAAACGCTGCAAAAAATCACAATTTGGCTATCTTAAAGTTTTTCATAAGTAACGATATTGAAAGAATAAGGGTACTTTCTGGGTCCCCAGACCTAAACACCTTCAAGCACATGTAATAGCTACTAAATAACATAGTTGACGGTCTGATACTACTTACCAAATTGACCCAGAGGCTAAAACTTGCCAAAAATGATGGTTAGACCGATATCTACAATAAAACCTTAAAAAATCCATTTAAAGTTAGCACACACGTTTGAAAACATGCGTTGAGTTTAGGAATAACAATATTCTTCAGAAAAAAACATAAAATTTTCCGTTAAATGCCTCTCACATAGATGTTTCTGTCACTGCTCCAAATGTGTAATGGAACTCCATTATCATTACCCCCTTAAATTGTTATTGGGGAAATTTTTTTTTCGGGCCCTGTATTCCCACTAGTTGAACATCTTGTGGTATGATTTTCATGTATGAAAAATAATTCTACTAGGTGATAGGTTGAAAAAACAATCCCGTGCTTAACTTTTGGAAGTGAGTGTATTATGGACATTGCCGTTTAGCATAGTCAAGATAAGGGCCATTCAAATTAGAACTACTCTGTTTAATTTGGTCTCCGTTAATGTTATCAATCAAGTTAAAGTTATCAAAATTAACAAGTGGGAGCAGTGGCTGCAGTCTTCCTCAGCCACCTTATGATTCTCCATACAATCATGCATTTTCCACCATTGTGAGGTGTACAAAAAGGCTTATACGCGAAAAGCTAGAGATCGAAGGTAAAGCCTGGGAGATCCTGCTCTCCAACCCTATTCCCATGAATCTACCTATGCAGGTCTTAACTGCAAATTTTTGTATCCTTAGCGGGCATGACCATCTCCAAGGACATCTTCACCGAATTGGTTTAAAAGACAATCCTGGATGCCCTCTGCGTTCCTCTGAAGATATTATGAATTTTAATCACCTGACGAGTTGTGCTTCTTTGCTAACACAATTTTTAAATTTTTACCTCTTGACTACTACACTTCTAAGACTAGTTCTTCCTGGGCTGCACAGATAAAAATGGTCTGTGCGACCCATTCCCCGACGTAATTAAAAAATTAAAATTACTCCTATTTTCTTAACACAAAATGTATAATTTTTTGTGATCAACATTTTGTATAATGTTATCAAAACTTATCCATATTCCTTATGAAAAAAACACCCTTTTTCGAGTTTTGAAAGTCAAATTTTGCAAAAAATCTGCTACCAGCTACCATTTTCTTTTTAAATATGTTGCTCTGCTCTGATTCTTGAAAAACGAAACCTTAGATTCTTAAGATAGAAAGAGAATGATGAAGGAGGATTAATCCATTAGTAACTACAGTACAATCCCGTTACAACGTATACCGATACAACAAAAAATCCTGTTGTTACAAAAATCCTGAAAGTCCCCAACCGTTTTTATCATATACTCCTTACAACAAAGAAACTTTATGGTCCAGTGAAGTTCTTTATAATGGGATTTTACTGTAGTAGCATCCAAAGTAGCATTGCTCTCTAAGAACTGCACTTTCTTTTAAACCAACCGTTCTTTTTTTCGAAACAAAATGGAACAATCGCTCCTTTTGTATCCCAGAGGAGAGGAACACCTGTTTGTTTCTCTTCTTTTATTGTCCATTTAGAGATTCTTGCACAGAATCTTTTCTGACCATTTGTTCACCTTACCAATAGATGCTTGCTTTGAAAAACTAATCCCAAAGTGACTGAAAAAAAATTTTTTAGGGGATTGTTATTAATGCTTTCAAAACATCAAGATTTTAATCATGTTGATGAAAGCAGAGGCCAATTTGGTGCAGTCGGTCAAATAGGTTTAAAGCAAGCCCTATATAATGCTCAAACAACAGAAAAAAGCAGTCATTCCTAAATACCCTAAACATGCTTAAATACAACTCTGCAATCTATAGATATTAAAATGTATTAGTTAAAGCTCCATGCAAAAAACCTTATAATTTTATAGCTTGTTTGAAAATGTCTTTCAGAATCATTATTTGGAGAAGAATCAGTTCGAGGAACTGCACATTCTGAGGCTTTTACTTCATTGCGACAGAAAGATTCTGCCCTTCGTAACATTCAATTAAAAAATGCTACCCTCAATTCAAATGAAACAGACATGGGAGTGGAAAAGATTTATGAAGTAAAGTTTTAAAACTTCTTTTTATGATTTTATGACACTTATGAATCTTATTATAGTTGATTATCTCTAAAGGTTTGGTTTTAAAAATACTGAATTCAACTCATTGGTGATATTGAGGGTGGACAAAGGGGGGTGGTGACCAGGATTTTCAACCCGCCAACAAACCCCAAAAAATCTGGGTGTTTTTTAATAAAACCCAGTCTTAAGTAGGTTTTTGCTTAAATTGGGTAAAATTTCATTAAAAACAGCTGATCAAGACTTTTATTGATGCAAATTTTTCAAACTATAATATTTGAGAAGAAATATATTAAAAAAACTATTAGTAACTACAGTGCAATCCCGTTACAACGTATACGGATACAACAAAAAATCCTGTTGTTACTAAAGTCCTGAAAGTCCCCAACCGTTTTTATCATATACTCCTTACAACAAAGAAATTTTATGGTCCCGTGAAGTTCTTTATAACGGGATTTTACTGTAGTAGCATCCAAAGTATCCCTTAATTTTCAATTTAGTGACTCAAAAAAAGTATTTGCACGAAAAAAATTGCAGCGAATCATAATGCGGTAAATAAAGGGTTAAGAAGTAATGAATGAAAATTTCTATTAGTATTACTATTATTAAACAATTTTTACTTCTCGTTTTAAAAAATTCACTTCAAACAATCAATTACTTTTTTTACTTGCTTTGAAAACACTGCCAAGGTAGCAAAAGACCTTTTTTCATCTTTTTCATTCTTTTTTTTAAAGTAGGCTACATTAATTATATTGGTAGTTTAAGAATGTAAGTCATTTATGTCAAGTCTACCAAAAATTATCAATATTCAACCTGACTATCTAGGATTTCAATGAAACTTTTTCAGGAATTGTTTTTCTTGTGGTATAAATGAGAACACATGTTTTTCTACTTTTATTTTCTTGTTACTTTTTTTAATAAAATCTTTGAAAAAATATCAATTTGAGGCTTTAATTTTGAATAACTCCAGTTCTATTAGGGGTCTGAAGATAATTTTACAAGGTTTCATTTTATTTGAATTATATAAGTTTTCCTTTGTTTTTGTTTAAATTGCTGCTTTTCTCTTTTTGCCCAGTAGTTAGCTGTATTTTGTATGAAAACCTATCGTTATTTATTTTAATGTATTAATTTCTAGGTTATTAGTGCTATCCCTAATGCTGATGAAGGTGAAAAGCTTAAGACCCTGAGAAAAGTTCACCAAACTGTGGGTATAAAGAGGCAAGTTAAAAAAATGGTTGATGCTGAAAGAAAGAAAAAAATTGCTACTCAATCACTCAGCTTATGGAAACATTTCAAATTAAAATTTTTTAAGGTATTATTTTTTATTTACAGTTATGGGTTTTAAAATCATTAGCTTTTATATTTGGTTTAGTACAACCTGAAATTGAAATTTTAATATTTAAAACCAAATTCTAAGAACAAATAACAAGTGTCAATAATTTAACTACACAAGAAACTTACCTTAAAGTGTTCAAACTAGAACTTCATTGCTAAAAACGCCCACTCGAACTACTTAAAAAGCATGCACGCCTCACACTGAAACATAGATAGTTTTTTGCTGCTAATCATCAAGTATTCAGTACTGAAGATAATATGATATATGAAGGTATATAATAATGCCTCTGTTCTGATGGAAAGGTAAAATCTTTCTTGTGAATGAAATCCACTTGTGTTCTACAAATAGAGTATAAAACCAACTGAATTATGAGGGGGATTTTATCAATTAAAGTTTTATTTAAGTTGGTTTTTATTTTCATTTTATTTATTACTTAATAAAAAATCTGCTGATATTAAAAATAGAACCAAATGAGGCTAATATTGAACGAAGCTGTTTCAGTATAAAATACACTATTTCAAATGATATTTTTAAGAAACCCTCTGAAATGTTAACCTTTTATTTTGACTTTGATTATCTTTGCAATCAAATAAATTTTTATGAATATATAAATATTGTTTGCTCTCTTGTGTTTTAGGTATGGGACAAGTTTACATACAAAATAAATAACATGGCTTATTTTTTGGAACCTTGGCAATCATCAATAAAGACTATTCAAGGCAAATATGGATCTTCTGTGGCATCCTACTTTATTTTCTTAAGGTGGCTTCTGTACATGAACCTGTGGAACTTTTTAGTTACACTTTGCTTTGTTGTGCTTCCTCAAGTCACCTATGAAAGTTCTAAATCCAATGTTACCCACAGTCGAAATCCTTTTGCAATTTATGATTTAATTACTGGAGAGGTATGTGGATATCACTGTATCTTAGCTGAAATTATTATTGTTCAATGATCTGGCTAACTCTTTTAAAGCATTACTTTAAAATTCCAAAGTAATAAAAGCATGCAATTTTGCATTCAAAGTTGGTTTAAATACAGAAATTGCAAGACTGTAGTGGATATTTTAAAAGTTACCTTTGTGGATGAAATATTAATTACAACTCATAGCATCAACTGATTTAATACCTCCTTTTAATAATGTATACATTTTTTAGGCAAAACTTTAATATGCTAACACCACCAAACCCATAAGTAGTGATATAATTAATAACAATAATAATAATTTTTATTTACTGCACAAATAGGGCACCATTTTAGGACCTTTATTTTTAATTTAATAATGGGGAAATTAAATCATAACTCATGTTTTTTCTAAATTGATATTTTACCCTTAAATGGAAACTTTACATCCATGGTAGTCAACCTAGTCCAACATTTTTAATAAATACGAGGGGGCACTCTGTACCAGTAAGCAAATCTACTGTCAAGATGGTGAAGGGTTATGACTGTCCTATGAAATTTTTCTTTACTGAAAAGAATGGCTCTTGACTTTTTACTTCAGAATTTTTAAAAAATAATAAAAAAGAAAAGGAAAAAGGATAATTTTATAAACTTATAGACAGTAAAAATTGGAAAATTTGGGTTAGGGGTGCTGCAGCTCCACTGTCTCCCTAAAGAGCCATCACTACTCTATTTATAGATACAGTACTTTATATTTAATTTTAGGGATCATTTGCCAACTCTGCATTCTACTTCGGGCATTATACTCATGATACCATTCATGTCATTCCAAATCTTTATTATAACATGCCTTTAGCCTATTTGTTGACCATTGGAGTCAGTTTTCTTATCAATCTAATTGCAATCAGTTCAAGGTAATTTACAGTATTATAAATATTTTCATTTCCTTGTCCAGTGTACTAATTTATTTTGACACTCGGTTTTTGTTTTATTCATAGCATTACAGCCTCCTACCAAAAGACATTTGTTGATACTGCAGGTGAACTCAAACATGTCTTCTGCAATAAGGTATTTTCTGCTTGGGATTATACTATTGAAACAGAAAATGCAGCTGATTTACAGAGAGATACATTTTGTAATGAGATCATAGTGAGTATTTTTAATGAAATATAGAATGAATGGTTTTCCTATTATCCTATATTCTAATTTAGTTTGATTTGATTTACCATTTCAAATCCAGTTTACGAATTTTTATATCCAAAACTTAGCCTCTGTCATTTTAAGGAAAAATTTTATAAAATTAATTGAAAACTGTAAAAAAGTAGGTTTTTTTATTGTTGAACTACTTTTATTTTGACTGTCTTGAAGCAATTCCAAAAAATACTTCTTTAAAATAGTTATTTCACCAGCTCTGAAAATATTTCCTCCAAATTTGAGGAGCCCTAGCACTAAGCTGCTTCTAGTAGAACAGTGCTGTCATTTTGCTGCACCAACAGGTTCAAAGTTAATGAAAAACAAGAAATATGTTAAGATGTAAAACAAAAAAACATATTCTGAGAAAATATTGGTTTTAAGGATTAAAGTACTTCTTCTGTAAAATTCAACTTAATAGGTTTTAAAAATATTAATTTCATCATATTTCTACCATTAAACACTGTTTTTACTTTATTATATTAAAAATAAAAACCTTATTCAATTTTTTTATTCTTGGTTTTCTAACCATGTTATTTAAATTTATTTGCAGTATACATTTACATTGCTTTAAATGTAGAAATGTTTCCTCAGATTTTACCCAGAGACAAAGATAATTAATAGCTTTATTTAAATTTATACAAAAATGAATTTTAAATGGATATGTTTGACAGTTTAGGTTAGAATTATTTAAAGTGTTTTATTTCCATCTACTTTTACTTAAAAGTCTTGGGTCATGTAGTTTTGGAAAGCAGCTCTCATGAAATTAATAAATGAGTAGTAATAAGTAATTTAAAAGTAATAGGAGTATACTTTTTTGGGGCCTCAATAAAATTTTCTAAATAATTTGAACATCATGCCTGCTTTAGAAGCTAGCTACTGGTTCACTATAAGAGTGAACAGCCTGTATTTATTACTTAGCCTAGCTTTATCCAGCCTTTTGTGTGTAGGTGTGTTTGTTGGGTTTTTTTTGTATTGTATTGAATTTATAATCATTTAATTTCTATAATGCTAGAAGAAGACTTTTTTATTATATTATATTTTTTACATTTTTTTCTATCCCATTTTGTTAATATATATTTTATTTGATTTGAAAAATTAAGGTGCCTTATTACCTAATGTGCACCCTACTGATGCGCTGATTTTGGGGATGGCTGAAACCTGATTAGTTTGATACGCATAAAAAAGATATTTTATTTCCTAAAGCACTTTTTTCAATAATTTACTTAACTGACGTCAAGAAATTCATTTTTTCAAATTCAGAAATCAAATTTTTCAGGAAATTCTGTACACCAAAGAAGAAGGTCAATCACAAATGACTACAAGAGAGAAAATTATTCAAAAAACTGGTCTTGTAACAGTTAGTTTAATCTGTTATGTGGCTATAGGGGGCATTGGTTATTTGATCTATTATCTGCTTCAAGAAAAGTCTCTTCAGGTATGTAGTAATTCACTTTGAAATTTTAAATGAGTATGTGTTTTTATGCTCTATATTTTAAATTTAAAACTTTTTGAAATTTAAATAATATTCCTTATTATTAAATAACACTCCTCACTTAAATACTTATTTTTATCAAGTTTTCTCCCTTTAATTCTAGAATCTTCACTACCCTATATTTTATTATTGGCTTTTATTTGTTTTATTTTAATCAGTTAATAAGTTTTAAGAATTTTAAATAATTAATACTTTCTAAAAAAAATTTCATAAAACTCCTAAGGTGTTTTTTTTTGCAAAAAGGCATCAAATACAAAAATCTGTTTATAATGCAAATCTAGTTATTCTTAAGCCAATGTGTGTGCCAGGCAGTAATAAAGTCAAGTTGGAAGAATGAGAATAAACTAAAAGGGTATTTTAAACTTACAGATGTAGAAGTGTGTTGGACTTTTTTTTACCTTAGAGTTCATCAGACTCGAATCCTGAAAAAATATTTATAATTTTCTTATCCTCTTTCATGGCATTTGTGTTTTTCCTCTTATAGGTGGACATCAAAATTTTGTCCGAGATGACACTGCCTCTCACTGTGACTTTTATTGCTAGCGCATCATATTTTCTGTTAAAATTTTCTTCAGATTTAGAGACATATTTATCAAACAGAATGAAACTTTATATGAGCATGGTCAGGTATAAAAAACATAATTTAGCTTTAATTTTTCTTAAATATTAAGGTAAGGTTTGACTCATGTCATAAGTAGCTTGATCTATCGTACTATTCTTCTGATACAAGAATAAATACTTGAACCAGTGATTCCTAAAGTGGGTGCCACGAGGGGACCTCAGAAAAATATTAAGTTTTGTGAAAAATGTCACTTTGTGAGTACAAAAGCTATGAGAAATCATATAACATGCCATTATATAAATTAACCATATAACTTATATAATAACGTTTATAACCATTGTAACTTAACTTCTCGACAAAACTCGGAATTTATAAAATTAAAAGAAGAGAAATTGGGAATGAATAGGTTTCAATATAAAACATATGTTTTGAAACCTAGGTAAAACTCCAAACTGTTTGGCTTTTTAAAATATTTTAATAGAAACTCTAAATAAAATCATAAAACTTCTGAATTAGATTGTATGCAAAGATTGTTTGCAAAAGTTTGGAACCCCTTGGGTGCAAGTACAAGGCCCAGTTTGGTTCTGTCAAGTTAGACTAATAATAGCCATCTTGATTAAAAACATAGCTCGTTATCAACCTTGACCTTGGCTCAAATAAATGGCATAGCAATTGGTAATGATCATTGCCCTATCATAAAGTTTTTATGCTTGATCCTTCTTACATGGGTATTTCTGTGTTCATAATTAAAGTTCTTTGTTTTTACTTTCTTTTGAAGTGATTGATTGATTGTTTTTAATTCATTGTGTTCTATATTTTTAGAGTTGTTTCATTGAGAATTGTGATGCTTGGGATAATAGTATATTTCTGGATGGTTATTTACAAACCTCCTCGAGATAAGAACGTCGTAAGTGTCATAATTTTTCTTTTTTCAAACTTTCAAAACAGACTCAATAATTTGGATTGAATTTCATTTTGGAAAATGTGTATAGAGTAGATCTTGTATTTCCCCTCTCTAAAGGTTCGTAGAGAACATTTAAAACTTACAAATTGATCATTGGAAAATTCTTCAGGAAAAGTTTTACGGTGGTAATTTTTTTGGATGAATGAAAACTGGGATGAGAATATAGACTGCCCATTTAAACTTCTTACCATTCAAAAGGTTATAAAACAAGAGTTTTTGATGAAAATTATACTTAGTGTGTATGTGTAGTAACTTAAAGATTCATATGTTGTAAGCAGATCCAAAAAGCAGATGGAAAAGTTTCCAATAATTTACATGTGAAGCACAAATGCAACAGCAAAATAGTTAATTTCAAAATATAAGATTACCTCATTCTTTCAAACCTTTTTATTCATACTTTTTTCAAAAGTGAGTAAATCCAAACCTGTAAATGCTTCTTGAAAGAAGCAAACTCCTTAAGTGTGTCTCATAATTTTAAAGTAAAACATAAAGTAATTCTGAATTTAAAATTATGTTAACTCTGTAAAGACTTCAAATTGTCCTCTCCTTGTTAATCTATCAAAATGATTTCATTTCATCAGTGACGTAGCCTGAATTTTTTTGCGGTTTTCTATGCTCAAAACAGGAAAATTGCAGAGTTTTGAGGGGATATCCCCAAATCCCCCTCTTTCTATACCTCTATATTTCATTTCCCCTTTGGTTTGATTTATTGGTGATTAGTTTTCATTTTCTAGTGCTATGAAGATAAACTTGGTGTAGAAATTTATCGTCTTATTGTTGTAAATTTCCTGGTGACTGTGTTAATCACACTAATTTTTGAATTCTCAAGAACTCTTTTAAGAAAATGTTTCACGTCCATCCAGAAACCTGAGTTTGATGTTGCCTTTAATATTCTTGACTTGCTGTACTACCAAACACTTGCTTGGTATGTTTGCTCATTTATGAAATCTTCCTTTTAAATCTGTTGTTTATATCTTTTAGAATCAAGCACCAAATTTCTTAATTTATACTTTTTTCCCTACTGTTTAAATTTAAGATAATAATTTAGTTTTTCTTTCCTTTTCCATCCTTTTAAATTACTATTAGTATTATTAACAGGTTTTCAAAATTTACTTTCTAAATCAAGCAAATTCCACTTAAAACTACAGTGTAAACAAAAGCATTCTTCCTAAAAGTGATATTCTGATGCCCCAACGAATTAGAAACATTTGATACTCTAATTTTGATTGTAGAGAGAGTAAAAATGTTTCTTGAAAAAAGAAGGTAATGTTCCCTAAATGTTTTAGAAAAGCCTTTATTTCTCATCTTTTATGACTATAAATGCCTCTTGACTTCTAAAAAATTTTTAAAGCTTGGTTTATACAGCATAGGAAACACTTCAAGAATCTTCCATATGTTTTATTACTTTGGCTGAGAACCTCATTGTTCATCTTTTATTTCACAGCTGGTTTGCTTTTTAGGATTGCCATCTTCAGTGTCCCTTTGGGTTCTCTGATGATCATTGTGATATTGTTTCTTCTATTTTACCTGAAGAAAAAGTCTCTTTCACTGAACTGCCAACCACCTAAAAGGTGCTGGTCACTTAACGAAGCTCATACTTTTTACTTAACCTTGACTTTTGTCATGTTCTTTTTTGCTTCCTTAGCAGTTGCATACTCTTTGTTTGGGTAAGTTTTTATCAGTGTTAAAATAAGATAAAAGTTTGATTATTTGTGTGTATTCAATTAAACAATTTAAACCACATATCTTTTATGAGGGTCAATCAAAAAGTTTTTGAGATTTGTGGTAATAAAGAGTAATGTTCCATTAAACGTTTTTACTACCCCTCATATAGTTTTGTATTTCCGATTAACACTAGAAAGACAGAGGCCTTTGCAGCCCTTTTTGTTTGTTCGTTAATTTGTATAATCAACAGAGAGAATGGTAAACCTCCTAAATTTTCATGAAATGGTTTGATATATTAATCTAAAATTTTCCAGGGGTCAGAAAATGTTTCAGGGCCCAAAATTTCCCCAGAACACAATTTGTTTTCTCCAAAATTTCCCCAAAATGAAATTTCATTAAAAAAATAGTTTATTCATTTATTAAACTTCTTTCTCACATAATCCATAAATGTAAATATTAATGATCTTTATACTCTCTATTTTAGTCTTTCTTACACACTTATAATTTTAGCTCAAAAAGCCCTTTTTCTTAAAATATGAAAAATTTCCCACTCTTCTCAAATTTGAGCTACCTGTTAATTTCTCCTTAATTTACTCAACTTACCCACTTACCAACTTAACTCAACTACCACAAATAGATTGTTTTTTCTGCATAGCAATTGAAAAGCAAGGAAAAGCCAACATACATTACCCCGAAAATTAGGTTTTTTTAGCGCAGATCTGTAGTTTTACCCACTCTATGTCCGTAACTCAGCTATTTTCACCTAATTTTCGTTGAAATTGGAGGTAATGATGCAGTCACCACACAAAATATCTGTTTTTCAGCTTGTAATGATTGGATCATTCTCTTGGGGGGAAAAATTTCCCTGAAGCTGCTTGAATTTCCCCCGAACATCGTTCGGGCATTCAGACATATTCTGCACCTCTGAAATTTTCTTCAATTTTCTAATCAGATCTTAGAAAAATTGAACTTATTCCTAGAATCAGTTTAATCAGAAAGTTTGATTTTATTCAAGTATACAAAAATCAAATTCTTTATAATATGCTTATAAACTTATTTTAAGGTTTGATATTTCCAGATTTAAGAAGCTTAATTGGATAAAAAATTTTAAGACTTATCTTTTAGGACCTACAATTTAGTGCTATTTTTCTATAGTTAAGGATAACATTTTTACTCAACTACTGTATTTTTGTTAGCTAGTATAAAACTGTTTACATTTGTTTTATTGCTTTTAGCACTGAAGCATCGAGTTGTGGGCCTTTTCGCATGCATCAAAAGGTTGGAGGAATTGTCATGAATGTATTCAAAGGGCACGGTTTTAAAAGTATTTTTGTGCAGTATCTTATAAGTGATCCTGTTTTATTTGCAATCTTGTGTGTAATTGGGTAGGTCTTTCTCATCCTCTCTGTACCTTTAATAGCTATAGATTTCATTAAATTCCATTATTTATAAAAGAAATTAATAGTAGATTTAATTCCATACTATCTTTAGCTATTTTATGTTTCTCTAACCATACTTTTTAATAGTTTTTTTATTTAATAACAACATGAATATATGTTTTTACAGCATAATTGTGTATCAAATGAGAGCTCAAGCAATTGCCCATGTTTCTGTGATAAAGAAAAGACGTGAACAACTTTTACTAGTAAGCAGCTTAAAAATAGTCTTTAATTTTTTTTGGAAAATATTGAAGATATTCACTAATTACTGTTATGTGACAATTTACCAGATGGAGATTTGATATGGCTTTGTCATTAAGAATTGTATATACCATTATGCAAAGTCTTAGGGTTCAGTATTATTAGAAATAACAGTGTGAAAATAGTTTTGAGATTCCACCCATTAGATGCTCCTGGGACTAAACTTAATAAAACTGTTTTTAAAATTGTATTTATAACTTTTGTTTTTATTATGTAATGCTTATATTAGTACCATTTCTAAAAATAGTATTTATATTTCAGTCTAGTAAAGATAAAGTATTTTTATTGAAGTTATTTGATGATGCATTTGAGGCTGAAATAAAGAAAAATACAAAGAGCAAGATTAAGGGGGAAAACAGAAGTATGTATGCAACATTATTATTTAACATTCCTTACCCCCTTTTAAAGACTAAAAAGGCACCAATTAAACAATGTGAATTTGTCATTTTATTGTTTAAAAAGTAGTTTTATTCTTTCATAAGTTTTCTCTGGTATGGTATGTTTAACTAATTGTGCTTTATTATATGATGAACAGTTACTTTCATTAAGTTAAGTAAGCTCAAATAAGTTGTCAACTTATTTTGTTCTGTAAATATATATTTAGGAGAGGACTCTTTTAGCATTTACAGTTTATTCAAATGCATGATGATAATTAATGAGATCTTTCTTTAGTTCCTAGGTATTGACATTCTCCAATTTGTGCTGGTCTTTGACAAAATTTGAAACTTAAAAACATTTTGTCATTAAAAATCGCTGATAAAATTGTTCCCAAAATTATCTGTTGATCTACAAATTAATTTGTTTATTTAAGTTTTTGGAAAACTTTAAGTAAAATAAAGTATCTCCAAATAAAAAATTTTTTGAAACTATTTTACATGTTTTCTTTTACCTTATATTCTTTCCCTTTTCATGGAAAGAACAAAAATAGCTTCCTCGTCTACATGTTGTACAAAATGAGGAGTTAGTTTAAGGGTAATATTGTGAGTTTAGCGATGAGCACCGTATGGACCATTAAAAGAAGGTACTATATCCCCAAACACACCAAGAACTCCCTACCCTTCCTTTTGTGCGTCAATCACCCCCAACTGCCCTGATAATGCAGTCCGTACTTGTCGTAAAACCCTAATATCCCCCTAAAAGCTTTATAACAAATAATTAGTAATTACCACATTTATATACAAGTTAAAAAAGTTTTTATATTGTTTTAAGCATTCCACTAGTAACTAAAATAAAAACTTAACTACTTTTTATACAAATCCCCCAGAATATTCGGGCCGCACCCTCCTGTAGAAATATTTAGCTTCTGGTCACTAAAGACTTGTCACAAATATTTTTTTCAAAATACAGCACTGATTAAAGCATATTTAAAAATGTATATTTGTTTAACCCGTAACAGGGGACGTGGGTCTCACAGACTCCGCATCATTTTCTTTTCCTCCCCTCCACATGCTTGGATTGAATGGATTCTTCCGCTAGCTTCACTTTTCGTGACCCTGGCCCTGACCCCTACATATCAGCATTTTGACAAGTGCGACTGTATAGAAATTTCACTTCTATTCCAGTTTTTTGGAAATTCCATTTTTTCACCTCCCCTGTTATGGGTTAACACTGAAATTGAGTTTGATTACTAGATTCCCCTTCAATAGTGGAAAATTGCAGACAATTCGCAAAAACTTCGAACAAAAGTTATTTATTTTATTCCATTTTCCGGGATGGATGGCCATGTTTGTTGGAATTTATTCCTATACGAGGACCTGGAAAAAGTTGTAACCTTCCCCCGAACCTAATAAAATTTCCCCAAATCTTATGTATTGCTCCTATGGAGCTGGCAGGGGCTTCCCCCGAACCAGATTCGTAGGTTCGGGCATTTTTTCCAGAACCGCTTATTCGTTTCACTCTCTTCATCGGAGAGCATCGTCAGTGGCGAAAAGATCAAGTACAAAAAATTTAAATCAGTTTTCAATTTTTAGTGAAAGTGAGAGAGAAACGAGTGAAACGCGTATAGGAATAAATTCCAACAAACATGGTTACTCTTCAGGTTGTGGAAGTTTTCATCAATTTATAAAAGTTATTCAGAATTTTAAAATCTTTGCTAAAAATATTTCTTGATTTGTTCAGCTGCAGTGCTAATGGCTAAATGAAGGTGGGTCTGGCAAAACTCAACATCTCCACCCCCAACCAAAATAGGTTTTATTACTGTTTTGGACTGAGGTTCCAGGTTTACACAAGAAGTAAAAACCTCTTCTTCCAAAAATGGTTATTTCCCCTCAAAAAAGTGGGGGAGGGGGGAATGAGTGATTTCATTGAAGCCAATGGGCTATGTATCACGTTTTTGGGCTCTCCTGAAAAATTTCTTAAAGTGGAGATGTTGAGTTTTGCCAGACCCACCTAAAAATGGCGACATGGTTAACAGATCAGCGCAGTTGGGAACCAGTCTCGAGAAGTTTCAATGCTAATTTGGTGAGAGATATGAAAGGAAGGAAAGTTACTTCTTTTCACTGCAACTAATGACTGTATTAATAGAAAAAGTAGTGTTAAATACTAAGAACTGTGTCTCAGTTTTTTACTCGACAGATACAGGAGATAAAATTATTTATCAAAGAAATGCTTGAATATTCTGAAAACTTAATGAGAAAGAGGCACACAGAATAGCTAATTTAGCTATATAGTATATAGTTTAGAAATGTAATAATTTATTTAAAAATACATATATACAGATCTCCAATATAAGAGTTAACACTGTTCATTTCATATTAAATAAATGCCAAAATTACCACAACCAAAACTTTTTCTAGAAAACAAAATACTTATGTAAAACAGTTACAACAGTTCTTTTAATATTAAATAAATGCCAAAATTAACCACAACCAAACCTCTTTTTCCTGAAGAACAAAATAATGGTGTAAAATATTTTCAAATTCAAACTTTCAGTGTGTAACTGCTTTAATTCTCTACAATCTATACCCCTTTTGGTACACTGTTCATTTATATTCTAAATATATTACAATACACCAACATATCATAAGATATACAATATATTTATCTATTTATATTACATAATTAGTGATAACATACATATTTTTTCACCAATGGCAAGTGGCAACTACAGCTGTGTAATTAAATTGTTCATAGTTCCAAAAAATTAGGAACATGTATTAAAATAATGAAATTTGGATATTTTGTTTATAGTTTTTTTTATACACAAAGTACTTTTAACTTGCATTTATTGCCAAACAGACAACATTGCAAGTCTGGTCGAAGGTGTTTTAAAGCTATCATTGTATTATATTTACATTCAGCAGTTCAAGGTAGACCACAAAATTTTCTGTAACAATGTTGAACCACTTTTGCTAAATATGAGAACTGAAGAAATTTTTTACTGTCTTGCAACACAAACAGAACAATCCAAATTATTTGGGGTCACACCTCATAAACCAAATATCTAGAAGTTAAAGAATTTTAAAGGGGATTTCTTTTTAAATGTATCTATTACAATTGAACATGGATAAGTGTAATAATAGTAGTCATTTCCAACTCCTGGAGGGAAATAAAAAAATTTAGAAGTTTTTTTAATTATAAATCTGAAATGACTGAAAATGTTAAGTTTCCTTCTTTCCCACAAAGAAATTGTTTACATATAAAATTAATCAACATATTCTTTTACACACATTACACACAGTAATTACTTTGATGATTCACTAACTACAAGTACATCAAGTTAACAAAATACAAGCTTAAAGGGAATGTAGGTAACATAAAAATGCTAATTAAAGTTATAAATTAAATTTTATAGCCAGTAGCAACAAAATTTAAACAAGAAGCAAAACCTATAAAGGTTTTAAGCAATAGGTATCAATATATAATACATAAATGTATTTACAACGAAAAAGTTTATTGCATTTTTAAATTTCTTTATTATGGAATAATAAATTTCAAATTAAAGAATCTCTTAACTGTTTATTAAAGAATCAGTGAGAAATGTTGCTGAAACGAGTTTCTCACAAGTTCTATCCTTTCAACAAGACTTCTTTAAAATTGAACTTGAATCCATAATAACTGGAGTTAAAATTTATTATGGTGGATTCAAACATTTTTAAGTATAAAAATATTGTTGTATCCAAACAGATAATAGCTTACTTCAGTGTAGTCCAACCTGTGGGTCGCATGTGGCACTCTGAGATATTTTCATGGCACTCAGCCACATAATGTAATATCCTAATCATGTTAAATAGGAAGGTATTTAACTTTTTAGTTTTATTTCAGTTCAGAAATGAGTTAAACCCCCACTTTTATTGGTTGAATTTTCAAAAAAATTTCAGGGGGAGAACCCTAAACCCCCTTTAAACTACTTTTGACTTGTCCTTACATTCAAAAGGGTTATTAAAAATGCATCAATAGAACATTCAGTAAGGGCAATAGTGAAAGGAGTTATCAAATCAGTAGAAGCTATGAATTGTAATTAAAGTTTAATCTACAAGTGTAATTTCAGAAATTTCTCAACAGGATTGTAGTTGAGGCAGTGTATTTAGAACTCAATTTTGATCATTCAAAAGTTCTTATAATACCTCTTGAAAAAAAATATTTTTTGGATGTGACCTAATTTAGAAATAACACTTTTACCTGTAAAATACTAAAATCTTTGACACTTCTTGCTCTTTAATTTTAAAAACATTGTGAACAGACTATTTTCTAACAACAGTTTTCTCTTTGTTAATTGTCCAATTTTCCTTTAAACAGCAGTTCAATTCGAAAAAAAGTAATAATTTATTTTAAATTTTAATTTTATAGATGCAAAAATCTATTGAAATATAAAATAGTGTTTGAATCGTGACACAAAATAATTCCCTTGAATAAAAAAAAGTAGGCTAATAACACCGTCAATATTTTTGCAGTGTTGGAATACAAGTTTGATTTGCCAGTTTAAAATAGTAAAATGTAATTTTTACTGTCTCTGGCACTCGGCCTCTCTATAAAAAGGTTAATTGGCACTCGGGTAGCTAAAGGTTGGACCACACTGGCTACTTGATGCTTTAGATTTTGAAGGCTGATTCATAAAACGAGTAGAAACTATTTAAATTAATACAACTATATGTAACTATCGCTTAATAAAAACTGTAAAATAAATATATGTAACAAAATACTCATTTTTTATAAATAATACCTTTAGACAATACCCTTTTGAATTTACCTACAATATTTCAGCTGCTCTACATTTTAAAATACATGACTAGAAAGAAATAAGTTTGTTGAGAATAAAAATAATTCATTTTGGAACACCAATATACAAAATGCATAAAACGTTGAAAAAGCATTGGAAATGTAAAAAAATGCTTCATTTTTACAAGATTGGTAGTAATGCTGGCCTTTATTAAAATAAAAATTTTAAAACATATCTAACTCCTGCACTAATCTTTAGTCGTTAATAGTTGTCTTAGAAAATGCTTTCTACAGATTCCAGTAAATTTAGACCTATGAATTGATTAATGAAGTATGTTATTTGGTCACTTTAATACTACTTTGTGCAATATTAAAAGCTTTTAACTGCATTACATATCATATACATAATTATATATGAATTTCAATATTTACAGATAATTAGATCCAGTGGATCAGATTTGGATCTCGTAAAAAATTTTAATAGCAGAACTTGCGTAACTATTTATCTAAAGGTAATATAAAATTTTGCATCAATGCTTAGGCAAATTTTTAGTTTTTATATGATTGACAAAACTAATTGATAAAATTATAAAACAACTGAATACCTTCACTAAAAATGTTTGAAAAAGTAACATACACAGAATACATCTATCTTGTTAGTATTAAAGACAAGCAAAATTTTACTTTAGAATGAGTAATTTTTTCACTGAGATTAGTTATTTACGGAAATAAGAAAATCACAACACATTTCATACTTAAAATTCTTATTCCACTTAAGGGAATTACTTTTAAAATCAAGTAGAGAGAAAGACATCACCATGAATTTTGACAATGTGCCCTTTTCAAAGACACATTCAAACATCTTATTTCAAATTTACTTTATGAAATAATAAAAATATTTTTTACACATTTTGCAATGAGATGTCATTAATTGAACTTCCTTCTATAATTTATTATAGCCCTTCCCAAAAAAGTACAATTTAATTGGGCATAAAACAATAGTTAAAACTAAAATTGTAAACCAAAGATAAATGTAAGTTTTTTATAACACAATAAAAGGCACTTAATAACCTACTACAGTAACTTGATACAAATAACTTAAGGGCCAAATTTTATATCTGAGAAGCACGTCTCTTTTTTTAACAGGATAATGTAAAAACCAAACAAACAAATAAATAACCATACCCTAATATTCCAGTACCCAAGGAATAAAATCATGACAAAAATTTACAACATTCAAAAATCTTCTCCACAGCATCGACTAACAGGAGAGAACTGTGGAAACACAGCAATAGTCAATAGATAACATTGAGTAAAGAAATAAGAGAGGTTCTCTCAATAAACGCCATTTTCTCAACAACAGCTTTTTAGTGTGGACTGACTACTCTGCACAAGCTAGTTAGTTAATATAGTAATTACAAAAGTGGAAACACTTTCCGCTCACATATGACTTCACTCCCTCTCAACAAGAACAGTCCATTCCGCGCTGTTGCCTCTGTTGGTGGCGGGTAAGTCGGCGCAGAGAGGCGTCTCCGTACTGGATGCCGGAACCAATACGTTCTGGGTCCAGCTCCCCTAAGGAAAATAGATGACCATGTAAAATAAGAGGTTTTAGTTGGACCAAGAGCTTAGGTGTTTGTTACTTGATCAAAGTTAAACTTAACAATACAACAGGGTTCATGCTACTATACTTCACAGCAATGTTTCCTGAACCCAGTGCGTCACTAGGCGGAAGGAGAAAGTGAGTAAACACAAAGCCTGTTGGGTTGCTAGGAGGAGTTTTGATATGCGAATCATGATAAAAAGAGACTATGTTTACACACCTGGGTTTAACGAAATAATCATATTTTAAAATTGACGTTCTTTGTTTCACTCGAAATTCAGACACTGCAATGGGAACTACTTTGTTTGTTAGAGACGTAGTAGGTTCAACTTAAGTTGCTGTCTAGTATACCTCTTTAGAAAATCTTAAAATGTGGAAAAAAGTCGTTGCTACAAAAAGGGCATCCAAGATCTGGTAACTATTTTCCTAAGTAACTTAAGAAACTAGTAACAAGCTTTTCCTAGGCCTTACTCACAAAAATAAGGGAACTTTCTTTCAGGATCTATAATCTAGTAACTACTGGTTTTGGTACCTCACACATTTTGGATACAACCCCTTCATACTTGTTATTCCGTTTCAGGTTTTTTTATGCAACATGGCTCAGTTCAGAGTAAAAATCTAGGGGCTGTATTCAAAAACATAACACATTTTCATACTGCCATATATTTCTACTGTTTACTTTTTGATTTCCACTTTCAGTGATTGATTTTGTTGTTTGATGTTGATTTTTGTGTTTATTTATCTTTCTCAAGCTGCTAAAAAACTAAGCTTAAATGAACTTTTAGGTGCAATTTGCGATTAATTAAGGACAGTTTGCTTACAGGGCAATTTAAGTTTGCTTAAAAATTAAACTTCTTTAGAAATTTTCTAATGTTAATGTCCAAGTATTTGCAAGGGCAAGTTGAATCCATAAAATAGGTTTACTTACCAGCTTCAATTTTTGCCAGGATAGTTTTTGAACACTTCAAAAATGCCTCTTCTACATTTTCACCAGTAAGAGCACTCGTTTCCAAAAACATCAACTCTAAAATCAATTCATATATTTTATTAAATAGATCTCAATTCCAAATCTTAAATTACCAGTTTTAAAAAAAATTCTGAATTATACTGCTTTAGATAGAATATTTGACTAAATTTGGGAGTACAGGTACTGTAATGAAAGTATACAGTAGAAAAAAGGTTTTTGTAATTTTTTTAATGATAAACCAGCCTTAATAGGGGGAAAATTATTTACCTTAAGATAAAAAAACATCTGAAAAAGAAACATGAGATCAACTGAAAGTGTTAAACACAAGCCAAAAGGGAGGGTAGTATGTATAGTGGATTCTGCATATTAGAGATTGGTTTATAAAGAAATCTACTTATAGGAACAAATCTCAATAGGAACACAGAAACCAAACTATTTAAATATGCCATTTAACTGTTTTATGGTCACAAAAAGCCTCTTAATTGGCACAAAAAAGGAAATTCATCTGAACAGGATGTGTGAAAAGCATAGAGTTAGGAAAGAAGAATAGAGGAGGAATCGGGTCCGATTTCAACGGAAGCGAGCGATCCCATGACTGCCTAGCATGTCAAAGCTATGATTTACGAGATTTCACGCTATTTGGCGAGGTTATCGCGCTGTTTGGCACGGCGCTCAGAATATATATATTTTTTGTTGCCTTATAAGTTTCGTATTTTTGTATCAATGCTATCGTATTTTTTACAGTTAAAATATAAATTAGTGATAGCTTCTGTTTTTAAAGGTTACATTTTATTTAAGTAATTTTAATTCCAGTATCTGTTATCTGAAACATAAATGAAATTAACACTACTCTATATCCTATTCTAATTCACAACGATAAAGCACACGCAATATTTAAAGGAAAGCAATTTTAAATTGATGAATACAAAAATTAAAGTAAACTGTTACTTTAAGTGGTTAGAAAGATTTAAAAAATAGTTAATTAATTTTGCTTTTAATAGAAGTGCATAAATTGTGTAATTTGAATAGCGAATTACATCCGAAAACATACAGGGAAGAAGTTTATGGATTTGTGAAGTGAATTATCACTTTGAAATTTGATGGTCTACTTTTTACCTTATTTAATTTGGAGACTCTTCCCCTTTCTCATTAAAGCTCGTTAACCCCCTCTACTTATCACTTCGCGATCTTAGCAAACAATGTTGCAAAAACCGAAAGGCACCGAAAAGCTCAAAACTTCAAAATATAAATACCCAAAAACTAATAGGAAAAAGAGTGACGGTAATCTTCATTCATAAGAGTATGTGGCTTCAAAATAATATTTTTCTGAAAATAGGGGGTCTTATGCCATAAAACCCCAACCAACCAATCTGCTCATTACAGTTTTTTTAATGGCAAACTCGCAACTGAAAAAATATTTTCGAATTAAACATTTGATGGCTTTTGAACTAGTAAATTAAATTAATAAGATTACATTCTACTAATTAGGTTTTGTGTTATGAAATTTCAAGGATATCAAAGCGAAAATTTTTTTAAACAGCCCCAGTGATGGAGACATTAATTATTATTACATTATTTTATTGAGGTATTAAAATTCTAAAAGAAGTACCTAATCTTGTACAAATATCCATAATAATATTATTAACAATATTGTTACAAAAATTACATAAATGTAAATATTGGTAACTTATTTTGATACATTTAGCATTAATGTAGCAGCAATCTAAAAATAGTCTTTACAATATGGCAAAAAAAATCCACAGAAACTTTAAAAAATCACAATTATTTAGAAACTGCATCTCAATAATTGGAATATGCATTTATATTATTCCTTAATAATTATTGGAAATTATCTTCTTGAATTCTTGAGAAAGAGGTAAAATAAAAAATAATAACGCGCTAAAATTAAACCCGCACCAACACAAAACAAGCGCCAAGCTCGATCGCCAACGGCCGCCAAAGCTCATTTCATGACTTAACTTCGTAAAAAACAATTTTCAACCAGAAATATTGATTTGAATGACTCAAAAACACATCCAATCTAATCACAAATCTTCATTTTATAATACTAGAAGTAATTTAACTGAAATTCTGACAAATTTAATCGAATATAGCTCGTGAAAGTCGAACGAACTCGGCGCGAAGTTTTTTAAAATCCCATTCATAAAAATGTTTCGGAGATGTTATAAATTTTTAAGCTCAGAATAATTAGTCTTTTCCTTCTACATCATAAACAGGTGTTTTTTCTTTTTCTGATCATTTTTCTATGAGTTATTACGATTTTTCACCTTCGAAATCGACGCGTCTATGGGAGCTCCAATGTTAAAGAATTCTTTTTACCTAGCATTGATCTTTGGAACACAGGGTTGCCGTCCATGCCGTCTCTATTATTCTTATACCTCTATGGTGAAAAGTAAGCAATAAAAATCTATGTATTCATTGAAAAATCTTATTTCTTTTAAATCTCTGCTTGCTAGATATAAATTATGTATGGTTTTGGAAGAGGAAATATTTTATTTCTTTCACACGGGCATTAGGGAGTGAGTTAATATTGTTAACATTTTATTTGTTTTAAAGATGACAACATGAATAGTTCTTTGTGTTACACATAGTTTTAAATTTTGAATATTTGGTTATTAACAGCAACATACTGGACAAACTGTATTTAAACGTATGTACATGCTTTTTTACTTTATATAATGTCAGGTTTATATTACTTTGAGTGTCTAAAAAATCTTTATGATTAAAAATATAAGTAAAAATTTTTATTGTTATTTGAAATTATGAGCACTTTTCTTAAATGGGAAATGCACAAAAAAACCCACAAAATGCCCTCTTCCCAGCATGGTCTTATCAAGTTGAACTCACTTAATTAAATAAAACCTGTTTCATGATGTTACTGAGGAAAACATACATTAAAATAATAAAAAAATACTTGTACTGTAAAACTAAATATTAAGCAACTCTTCACCTTCGTTCATAGTGCAATGAGTTCTACTTAAAATAAATAATAATTACCATTTTCTTGGGCAAATCTACTTGCTTCCAAAAATGTCACTTCTCTGTCTTCCTCTAAATCTTTTTTGTTTCCTACTAGAAGCACTGTTATATTTGGACTTGCCAAAGTCCGTGCATCCACTAACCAGTTGGAGAGGGAATTATAGGATTCCCGACTATTTGGGAGAAAATAGATCAGTCACTAAAAATTATTTGAACCATATGTGATTATAAGCTTTTTATACCAATCATACAAATTTGTAGTAGCGTATCAACCCCATATAGGCTTACCATACGTCCAGGGTTACCCCGGACAGTCCGGGGGTTTTAGAGCTGTCCGGGGAAATGTCCTGGGATGCAAAAATGCCCAGGGTTTCATACATTTATAATTTTCCAGACATTTATATGAAAAAATCCTGACCAAGCTCTTTAAAATTGCGTTGTTTTGCATTTTCTAACATCTGTATTAATTTGGAGAACTTACTTTCAGTGAATTTTATGATAAAATTAAGTCAATAAATTGTTTTTGAAAAAATATTGTCAGGGTTCCCACTCAATTTCAGAAATAAAATTCCCTGACCTTTCCCGTTCAATTTTTAAAATTTTTCGGTTAAAAAAACTAGCAATTCACAGCATTTTTTGGATACTTCTTGCATTTTCAGTTAATTGACTATTTTTTCACTTACTAGAGGCAAAAATGACACGCAAACATTAAAAATTTCCATTTTCCAGGTATTTTTTGATTTTCCAGGTTTTAGGCCAAAATTAGCAATTTTACCTGACTATTCCCTGACTTTTTAGGTGAAATTTAAATTCCCTTACTTTTCCGGGTATTCCCTGACCCGTGGGAACCCTGTATTTCAAAAACATATCATGGGTTGGACCCAAGAAAATATGGTAAGCCTACCCTATATCATTAATGGTTTTATAGATAGTTTCAAAAAATTAGGGGACTGATAATAAATGGTAAAAAAACTTAATATTTTATTTTTTTAAATATTTATAATATTTGCACAACAGTACTTCAACAGACAAATACAAACATAATGAACAAATAAAAAGTATATTATTTCCATTGAGAACAAATTAGAACATGGATCCCAACATAGGGGAGATCCATATACCTAGAGCCACCCCAGATTTTTTGATAATAATTAACTTTAAGTATTCTTTCTCAGCTGGATGATTGTTAACACCAATTGTCATGTTATAATCCATTTTTAAATCTTGCAGGAGTTTTGGCAAATAGTTAAAGGCAAAAGTTTTTGGTACCTAGGGCCGGCTCTAAGTACAGCCACAATCATATTCTGTGTGATTTAATGAACACTGTAAAGTCGAATAAACTTTGGGATTTTTACATAAAAAGTACTGAAAATAAATTATTTCATTTCTAGATTTCAGTGTGTATCTTTCTTTACTAATATTTTAGTGGGGTGTTAAACTTTTGTGCTGTGGCCCTAGGTACAGTAAGAAATTGTACCTAGGGACAGTTTTGAAAATAAAAAAAAAGCTTTGTCTCAATAAATTTCTTATGTAATAAGTTTTCAAAAATCAAAATGATAAGTAAACAGTGTGAGGATTCATGGTTTTGTAAAAATCTTCTGGGAAGGAATCCTGAATCCTTGGGTCGTCTCCCCAATTTTCAGGAGCCGATGACACCAATGTACACATGTATCAACTAAAAAGGACGTTAATGCCAATCTTAAAATATTTTATTATTTTATTTCAAGATTTCCCTTAATAAATGGTTCTCTTGAGAATTTTAAAATAATTTAGGAGAGGAGTTCTTTCAAACAAATTTAAAATAAGTTTTCTTTTCAAAGTTGAATGGAATCATACAAAAAATCCCACCTTGTTATATCATATACAAGTAAGGCACCAGCAGCTCCTCTGTAATAACTCCGTGTAACAGATCTAGAGGGATGACAACAAAGTATTTATGATTAATTATCAAGTCTGAATAAAATGTTAAAGAATAGAAAATCCAAATAAAAAACTTTAATTAACAATATTATAGTTCCCAAAAATAAAATTTGATATTTTAAGGATCTTAATTAACATAGGTAAAATCATGGATTGAGGTAAATAGTTTAATGAAAAAGAACTGAATCATTTTTAATCTACCAATCATCTCACTGAAAAGGACAGTTTCAGTTAGATGATTGGTAAAAAAATATTTAATGAAAATTTCAGCCTAAGAATTTTAATTATGTGACCAAGTTTGTGAATTGAAGTAATTTTCAATAAAAGTTTAAGTTTATTTTTCCTGATGCGTAATGAGGAAGTTGCATGATTTTTTTATATTTTTCAATCGATTCTTCTTGCAAAAATAAGCAACTACCCAAAATTTGAGGCCGATCGAGAAATTTTTTGATTGCCAAAAAAATTAACAAAAATATACTTTTTAAAAGCGTGCGAAAACGCCAAGAGTCTGGGATCATCGTATGTTGACGTCATCATACGCGATGAACTTTGTTGGAAAGCAATGGAGTTGATGGTATGATTTGTTGACATTTTTAAACAACAAGCGTTTTCAGTCACGTTTTTTTCTCGACTTTTAAATTAAAATATTTAATTACCGGTACATTTTTTTGAAATATTGACTAGATATTTCATTTTACCATACAAAAAAACATACGGAACACTTGTTTGTTTTTGAAAATCTGACACATGCAACTTCCTTATTGCGCCCAGGAAAAATTGTTAGCAGTAAATTTGAATTTTTGCAGCCATAATATATAAAGAAACAGGACATAGAGCCAAGAGGGAAGGGATATATACCCCCTGAAAGTAAGAAATTTTTCTTCTTAAACCATAAAAAACCACTGAAACTACTTCAAAAATTTGTGTTTGGTTACACCACTGTAAAGGGAGATTGCATTATTTCTCCTTTTTTGTTTTCAAACTTCAATGTTAGTTTTTAGAGTTATTAAATTTTTACGCTTAAAACTTTTTCCAATGATTTTTTGAAGCAAGGAAGAATTATTTTTTAAAGCTATATTATCTTGCTGTTTAGGAAAAGAGAAAGCTTTATTTTTTAAAATATTTCAAATTAGTTTTTAAATTATTAAGCTTTCATTTTTTATGCTTTACTAGGCATATTAAATTTAATAGTTTAGGGTCGCCAATGAGTTTTTGGTGGGTCAGGACAAGATTTTGAATTCACAAATTTTCTGAAGAAATGATGTAACTGCAATTCATCAAATATTACATAAAAAACCGAGTTGAAACCCTGCTTTTAAGTCCAATTTCAAAAATCTTTCTGGGGGACCCCCTTCTTATTGTGGCTTTCATTGATTGTCTTGCAATCAAACAATTGGATGATGCGATCAGGTTCAATTTTTTTATTTAAAAAAGGTAATATGATCTTTAATGCATGCTTGTTCTGTTATTGTAATATATAGTTGGTGATGGTGACCAATCCCCACATGCACTAAGGCTAAGCTTAAGTCTTGTAGGGGGAATGGGAAAATTAACTGAAGATGGGGTGGGTCCCGTCCCGTTCTAGTTTGTTTATAAAAAGTCGGACGCAATGTTGAAAAGTTTGAGAACCCCTGGTATAGAGTAATACTTTTTTTAATCAAAAACTTGATTTTTCTGTTTAATTTTTAAGTTTGTATCTGAACTTCCTATAAATTCTTATCAAATCACCATAAGAATGTGAACCACTACAATGTGAATAAGAACCACTACAAGTTATTCTGCATAAGCTATAATACAGATCCCAAATAAAGAATGAAAAATTGGTTTAATATCTTTGTACCAAATAACATTAAGAATAACACTAATGAGATAACAAAACACATTATGCAACTGACTTTCTTTATCTATTTATTTAAAGGCAGTTGAACTGTAAATATATTTCTTATCCAAATATCATACTCATTTCAAGCATCCCATTTATCTTTTAAGATTAGCTTAAGATTGCAGTACATTAGAACCAAAATATTCAGACAAATTTAATTTAAATATTGTGGAGAAAAAAATATTCAAATGATTGCAAGAATTAATTGATGGATACATCAATACACATCAATAAAAACAATGAGATAAGGTTTTATCATGATAGGGTAAAACTTATGATTAGGTAACTGCCAATCCAAACAAAATATGAAAATATTTTTACTTTACCTGAATCTTTCTTGACCAGCAGTGTCCCATATCTGAAGTTTCACAGATTTCCCTCCAATATTCACAACTTTTGAACCAAATTCAACACCAATTGTATGATTAGAGTCAGATTTAACTGAAAAGAAAAGCAATAAATAAGGCACAAATAGCAAAAGAAAATCATTTAATCGGACCTGGAAAAAGTGCCTGAACATTGTTCGGGGGAAGCCACTGCAAATTTCCATAGGTGCAATACATAAGGTTCGGGTAAATTTCAGTTAGGTTCAGGGGAAGGTTACAACTTTTTCCAGGTCCGCATTTTATTCACATAATTGCAGTTTTAAGACTCATAGGAGGAGATGTTTTAACTGCTTCAATTAATAGCTAGCAAATAGGTATTTAGTAGGTTGAATGGGTTAATATTCTGAAACGTGAAAACTGCCATCCCCCCACCATGGTATAACTCCATTCAACTCTGTAAAATGATAAGAGTAGAGATAAAGAAAACTTACATTTGCTTTCGATGAATTGGTGCAAAAGGCAAGACTTCCCAGTCCCAGCACTACCAATAACAAGAAATTTGAACAGAAAATCTGAAATAAAATGCAAATTAAGCTGATGGATTTCGTAATTCAAATCTAACCAAGCATATTTAAATACATAAGAATAACATAGCTTTAAACAACCATATGCCACAATTGCAAGTTTACAACATAAATAAATTATTTAAAAACATCTTTTTCTTCATTCTTAATCAGAAAATTTTGAGTAGATTTCTACCCATATTACCTTAAACAAAAGTCATGAAAAAAATACCAACAGAAAAGTTTCAATTTTAGCACCCCAGCCCCAATGACTAAAATGAAACAGAGATGGGCACCACCTGATGGACTACTAGGCCTGGGCAGAATTTGATAATTGATATTAATGTTTCAAGAATTTGAACCTTTTCATTCTATGAGAACAATTTAGTGGTCTTTTGATAAGGTGGTAAAGGTAAAAAAATTATAGGGGAGACCGGGCAGGGATGGGACACCTTCAATAAATCTTATAATAAAAAATAAAGTTAGTTTTTGAGTGTTCCACCAGGTAAAGCCACCATGGCTTCATACTTGTTGCTGTTTACTATTTTAGTAATTTAGTAACTATTTTACTATTTTAGCAAGCTCCTACAAGTTTCTGAATGAAAATGATGGTTTCACTATAGCAATAAGTAACTAAGTATTACTCTTTTCAGAAAGTGAATTTTCAATCTGATTCTTGGTTGCTTTCTTAATGGTTTATGTTGTTTTCTAAACAGAATAATGTATTCTTTATGGATATAAATAGTTGAGTTCAGCCTAAAAGCTACAGTTCTTTTGAAAGAACCTATTTTTTAAAACTGTTGCTAAGGAGGCATCCATAAATTACGTGAGGCGTTTTTTCCAAAATCTGGACCCCCCCTCCCCCCTTGGTGAGATTTAGTAAGATTTTGCTGGACCCCCCCTCCCCCCAAGCCCCAAGTGAGATTTACCTACAACTTTTTAAAAATAATTTGCAGTATCTTATCTGAGTGTATTCCTTTTTCATACTTAAAAAAAGAAAATCGTATAATTTCTAACTTTAAAAGTTGACGTGAGATTTTAATCGACCCCCCCTCCCCCCTTGGTGAGATTTTTCCAAACCCCTCCCCCCCCCTTTTTGACCTCACGTAATTAATGGATGGCCCCTAACGGGGTGGAATGGGACATTGTTAATTCCTCTCAATACCTAAATACAAGCTATTGCATACAATTCTTTAGATACCTTTGTATTGGAACTGTTTAGTATTGCAGTTAAAAACATATTTTTTTATATTAAGGTATCCGCCTACCCCTAAAAAGACAAGTTTCGACTTTTTCGTCGAAAATTTGGTTCTTACATTTTCAAGTAGTTTAGACTTTTATCTTTCCAAAACTGTTTTCATTTTACTTGTAGGTGAATTAGAAAAGAAATTACAGCATTATTTAAAACAGATAGTCGTGTGCGATCGTATACAAATATAAACTTTATAGCTGATTTTCTCAGAACTAAGTTTTGCATAAAAACCCTCCACTATTTACATGATTACTCAAAAACTATCCAAGATATTCACTCCAAATTTTAACAGTATATTAGTCATACTGTTATTAACCAGATGAACCACAGATTTTTATGTAAGTTTATTATTTTTGTTTTTATTGATGTTTTTTTTGTTAAAGGGTTGTAGAAATTTTGAAATTTTTCACTTACCTTTACATTTTATGCTGTAAAACTATTACTTTTCAAAATATGTCTTAGAAAATGGTCCAATCTGAAGATAAGTGATATACGATACTTGTGTCCAAAGGAAATTTAAGGGGTAATAGTTTTTGGGCAAGAGTGAGAGGGGTTTTATAAAAATTCACTTAAATTTTACACTAATTACCCCATATTTTAGAAAATAATATAATTAATTTTGTTTTTTTAGCATTGATCAATGTTTTGATGTAAATTTAAACTAAAAATTAAAAAATAATTTTTGTAAATCAAGTATTTCAAAAAATGGTCTTAAAGGTAGGCGGTTACCTTAAAGAAGATTTTTAACTATTTTGTATTTTTCACTTAGGTTAGATTTTTCAAAGTAAATAAAGGGTAAAATAACTGATGTTTTTATAATAAATCTTTAAAATGTGAAAATACTTCCATCTTTGTGGTTTTTAATAATATATTTAAAAAGTAATCGTAAATTTTAATTATAAAAAACATGTCCCACCCCACCCCGGGGTGGAATGGGAAAGTTTTAGACTTACTTTAATTTATTTATAAATCTTAAGTTTTATTTGCTATCACATTGGTTATATTTTTTAAACATGTTAAAATGTTTTAGAATGTTAATTTGAAAGTTTCAAACTTATACAAGGAAAACTGAATTTTAAAAAATTATTCTTCTAAAAAGTGTCCCATCCCTCCCCGGTCTCCCCTACCTGTTTTTTAAATTGTTTCACTTATCTTCTGGTGACATCATACAAATCTGGGTTACAATATTTGGTTGGTACTAAAATATTAGGCAGACTTAAATTACAAATAAAGCACTAATGCTACTTGATATATTTCAGTAATTTTTTATTATTTTTGCAATTTATCAGAAAATGTGGCATTTGCGCTTAAGCTAATCCCAAAGTATCTGTTACCCAACATTTGGAAGTGTTAGCAGAGAAAATCAATGGCAGATTTGAAGGCTTCATTTAATTTCTATGGAACTGTCTATTGAAACAAAATATTTCAGAGTAAAATTTTATGGTGGATAGTACTTAGCATAATTACTAATTTGAAAATTTATTATTTTATAATTCAGAGTAGGTCAAATAGATTATTTGAGAAGGGGAAAAAATTGGTGCTTTGGAAAGTTTGCTAGATGTATAATTTTTATTTCAGTTACGTTTTCAAATGACAGGCTGAACTTATTTGTAGAAAAAATTGATTTTAAACTTAAGTTAAAGTGAACTGTAATATGGGAATTCATGGATAGATATGAAAACTGTCAAAAACAATTTTTTAAAGACAGATTGCAGTGTGTTTGAAGTTTTGATAAATTTTCGCTCATGGATTTTGTGTTTGCATCTCGCATTCCCAAACAAAACGTCACTGACACTTTATCTATGATAACACAATTCTATCAAATATTAATATAATAAAGTTTTGATACCAATAATTTCTTTAAGAAGGAAAGATCAACCCATAATTTAATAGCAATAAAAAGAGAAAATAATTGATTGTAGTAAGTTAGTTTAACACACTCTTGTCACACGATGTCACGAAGTGACATCGAAAATTCACATTCACAAAACTTACAGAACATAACTATAATATAAACAATGAAAAATATTGAGTGAGGAAGAAGTATTTTTAAAGCTTAAAATAATTACCAATCAGAGATAAATTAATCGCATTAATACTTAAACTGTAGCTTTGAACAAAATGAAACTAGAAGATCCAATAGTACGCAGTATTATTTATGTATTTAAAAGCCATCACAAATAACAGCTTACCGTATGTCTCAGACATTTTAATTTATGTTGATTTAAACAGCACCATAGATTGGAAATCCGCCTCGATTATAGCATAAGGTTTTTACCTTACCTTCAAAAACAGAAAAACATTACAATTTCCAATCAAGACAACAACACCAACAGACAGACAAATTTTTGATCCTGGACTATCACAAGAATCCATAGAGTAGTAATACTGAATAGAGAGCGTGCAACCCTACTTTCTGCGAGGGCAAGACCTGGTCACGTGACTAGTGGCAAGATTTTGTCTTAGCCGTAACCGCGTCCCCAGCTCTTCATAGCATTTCAATGGCGAATCCATTTGTCGGATTAACTGTGCTACTTTAAATTGTTGTTTTTAATCATTCTTCAGTTTTGATGTACCTATAGAGGCAAGGAAAAGCTTCCTAGGATAATATAGTAACGTTTCACAGGTACGTACACTTATATTTTTGTTTTTGTTTTGATTATTAAACAGTTTAAAATCTTGTTACTCGAATCACTCACTGAATTTAGTGCTGTATCTTAATTATATTTCGGTATTCGCTTCTGCTATTAAATTTAATTGTTACAACTTGTTTTAAGCTTCATTTAGAAGTAATATGGGTTGCATATGGTTTTGTAATTTGCTTTACAAAGACCTGAAAAGAGTTGACCGCCCGTGTTTAGGTTTGGCGTGATTTTTTGTCGCCAATCAATCGTAAACAAAAAATGTTTCTGTTGTATTTGATTCGTGTTTTTATTTAATTATGAAGTGCTTAAACTATTTAATTATTCGTTTTATAAGCATAACTACCCTTTCTGCATTCTTGGATGTGGATGAGTAATATTTAGGAAATATACATCATATTGATGGTTTGTTTTCTTCATAATAGTTCATATATTTTTAAAGAGTAACAGTTAAATAATGGTTGTATTATGGTTTTAGTACAATGTTGGGTACATTACACATAATCTGCTTGTAATTTATTAACCTTGGTGAAAGATATTGCATGCTTATCGAGTGTTTGCTTTAGTTGTAGTATTATCATAACATCTTAGATTTAGTACTACTAAGTTAGTTTTATTTGTTCTTTAATTTTCCTAGAAGATAGTATTGTAATAGTGGACACATTAGTACGTAGCACACACATTAATATATACTTTATATTAAAATTTGTTGCCTTTAATGCAGTGGTTCCCAACAGGTGGTCCGCGGACCACTGGTGGTCCGTGAGGCCATGGGAGGTGGTCCGCGAGAGGATTTTTAAACATATCCAAAAAATGTGTTGAAATTTTTAAAAAATAGTTTTTCTTATCACATAATGCCATGAAGTAGTAAAAAACCATAAATGAAAACCCAAAAATCATTCGTCTCATATATTAAAATTGTTTTGTTCTCTTTCTCTCCTATGATTTATTTGTTCATTTCACTCACACTCACGTTATTCAACTGATGTTTATTACAAAGTAGAAACGAAATGTGATTATGTTGCGAATAAAATTAATTGAAACTCAGAGGCGCCAGGGTGGGGCAAATAAAGAAATTTCTTTCGACGAGGTCTCTTTTGGAAGAACATCAGTTAGCCTCGCCTGTATAATTTCTGCTCCTACAACTCTCAGTCAGTGCATGTGCATTGTGCACTTTACTGTTTTGTGATAAAGAATTCCTGGTCATCTCATTTGTCCTGTAGTTTAAATTCCGAGATAAGTACTTTGTTTCAAATTTAAATCTAATAATAATACACTAGCGGAAATAAGAAGGAAAGGAGATATCAAAGTAAAATTTATTTCTATGATTGCACATAGTATTAATGTGAATTGATTAAAAAATCAGCCTTCCTGGATATTAGGGGGCCGAGAAAATCGGTGAGGAGTGTTGTCTCCATAGGTGTCCATTACCACCGTCACACGTCATGGTTTTGAGTGACAGGGTATCTAAATGACTTTTGAGGGATTGGAGGACCATGTTGCCTCCTCAGGTAGTCCAAATTGATATAGTGAACCAGCGGACGTGGCATACCGGGCTAGGTGATTTCTCCTCATTGACTGGACTTGTTTTGTGGGTGTTGGTTTTAGAGAACGGGAAAGACGGGGTAAAAATGCAAACTAGGGGGTTAAGAAGAAAGCTTGGACATTGCATACTACATGTGGTTGTACATGTTTCTCTTGAAATTTGTCCCCAGGACAGGTCTGAAGGTAAGGATGGTCTACCGTCTGCAAAATCTCAATGACGCAGCTCTGGTTGGAAAAAGTACTGGTGAATCATACTCAAGAGTTACAGAAATGGAATTCAATGCATCCTCACTCCGTTGCCCTGCATCACCACTCCGTGGAACGATTAGAAAATCATCAGCTGAGTGCGTTCTCTCCATTGTGTCTTCAAACTCATACCCAACCGCCATGGTGCTCCAAACCGAATCAGGATTCTCTCATAAACACAATGTCATGAAATTGGGATTTTCATTTCCTTATTTCGTGCACTATTGGAAACAGAAATGCCCATTTTCAGCCCCTTGTTTATAGACAAAGATGTAAGAAGCTATGCAGACCGAACGGACGATCCGCAGTACTGCAAACGACATCCATCCCACTGCCGCTTGTCCTCAGTATGATCTACCGGTATTTTGGCCAACCAAAGCTGCTTCATTGAGGTTTTTTAGCCGGTTGTCCGTCCTTACCTTCAGACCTGTGCTGGGGACAAATTTCAAGAGAAAAATGCACAAACACATGTTTTATGCAATGTCCAAGCTTTCTTCTTAACCCCTTATGTTGCATTTTTACCCTGGCTTATCCGTTGGTAAAAACCAACATTCACAAAACATGTCCTGAGAAAGAGGAGAAATCACCTAGCCCGGTATGCAACGTCCGCTGGTGCATCATATGAATTTGGACTACCTGAGGAGGCAACATGGTCCTGCAATCCCTCAAAAGTCATTTAGAGCCCCTGTCACTCAATACCATGACGTGTGACGGCGGTAATGGACACCTATGGAGACAACACTCCTCACCGATTTTCTCGGCCCCCTAATATCCAGGAAGGCTGATTTTTTTAGCAATTCACATTGATACTATGTGCAATCATAGAAATAAATTTGACTTTGATATCTCCTTTCCTTCTTGGTGTTGGGATTTTTATTTCCGCTTGTGTATATCAATACTGTTGTTGGGTATGAAAAAAAGGACTCTTTGATACTGATGTTATTTAAACCTGGGGTGACTTGGGTGTAGGTATGATCATGAACCTTCCAGTGCTAATAGATCAACGAAGCGGACATGAACAATTATTGTCATTTGTAAAGTATCCTCGTCTTTAATGTGTTTTATAAAAGGTTTATTTTTAATAATTGGATTTAAATAATGTCATGATAATTTTCTTTAAAGTTTAATAGATTATTTGATTTACAGTTCCATCACGATGAGTATTAAGACTCTGTTTCCTGTACTATTCGGAAAAAATCAAACTTTACACCTTCTGTGAGGAATGAGTGTATTGGAAAAAAGTAAAATTTTTTAAGATAAAGTTGGGAATAGGGATGGTCCGCCTGGGAATAAAGAACTGGGAATAAAGAACTCGTTAAAATTACTATATCCTTATAAAAACAATGTAGTTCATTGATAACAACTAGTTATATCATCCATTGTTTTATCTGACCCCTCTCTTGGTGAACAATATAACTGCAGTCAAATCCGCGTAATGTTATCACAGTTAATGTTATCAATTGGATAATGTTAACGAAATCAACAGGTCCCGATCATTCCTATTAAATTAAAAGTAAAATATGTCGTTTATTGTGATCAACTATGGATCAACACGATGCTTAATATTATCAAAATTTGTCTGTATATGCCCTAAAAACACCCGCTTTTGAGTTTTGTAATGAAGGTTAATTACTTTTTTCTGAAACTAGGTATAAGTTCACAGTTATGTTTCTTTGCTTTGACTGTGAGAAAAAGAAAACATTTGAAACTCCCTGTCCTCATACATAGAAAAAAAAGTTAAAGGGGGGGGCAAATCCATGCTAGTCATTGGATATCACCATCGGCGCCTTGCAAATGTTACTGATAAAGAGTATATTTGATTTTTTCGTGTTTATTGGAATTCACATGAATTTCAGTGGTTATGTTTCTGAGCCTTTTCTGTGTAAATGTTTGAAAACTAGCGATGATATATCTTGTCTGGAAGTCAAAAGAAAACAAATTTATCAGGGGTGCATCTAGAGAGAAATTAGGGCCGAAAATGGACACTTCACAAAATTCAGACCCTCAACACGGCCCCTTCACAAAATTTCGATCCTCAAAAATGGACTTTAATCAAGCTATATGCACTTGCTAAGTGTAATTTTATTAAAAAATAAACATATATTTACAGAAATAGGACCATATTTTAGAATGAAATATTTTCACAAAATTCCCAAAAACCGCCCTGGCAAAAATCCTGGATGCACCCGTCTCCTGAAGCGGAATCGCATAGGTATAGTGCTAACACAAATGAAAATACAAAGATAGCAACTATTTTATTTTTATTACTTGGACTACTTGGAATTTTAAATTTTACCCTAAAAAATTCAAGTAGCCAAGTACATATAGTGTAAAATTGTTTTAAAAACTTGAATTGCGGTTACATAATTTTAATATTAAAGCAAACAATCTAGTTTTACTGTTTGCTTCCTTTTATGTGAAATCGCTCATTGTTATCAATCATTTTAATATCAGACAAATGTGATCTCAAAAAGCAGACTCGACTATTAATTTGGCTTGCCCTCTCACTTCAGCGTTTTACTTAAATTGTCACCAATTTTCATTTTTCTAAAAGCCATCAATTGCACAATTATGACAAGACAAGTGATAGTATCATAAGTAATATGAAATTTGGGTTTAAAGTCATTACACTGTCTTATTCAATATCTTTAGAGTATTTTCACAAACAAAACCGTTTTTATCTGGTGTTAATTTCCTTGTTATTTTTTGTGAATTATGTTTGATTTCAGAAGGAAAACAACTATAAACTGGGTGAGGTTTGTTTTTGAATGCTTCTTTGGAACATCCAATAACAAATCTTTCTCGGTGTCGTCAATTGTATTATCATCAGAAGAGTATCATTTGGCATCCCCAACAGCTTGACAATATTTAGCCTTACAGATGACAGAATATTGAACTGAAATTTTTCTATACTTTGTTATAATTACCTTGTTTTTTTTTTTGTGAACTAGGGGGCTCTGCCCCCTGCTCGCTATCGCTCACCAACCCCCGGAACTGCTTCGCAGTTCGTTGAGGATCGCTTCGCGATCTTAGCGAGCAGAGCTCGCTTGTTTCATCTCAACTAACCAGTAAAACCTGGAACTTGTCGGCTTAGTTTATGATTATTTAAAATCGAAACTTTTATCTCTCGAACTTATCAATAACTTAATTTGGACCATAACTACAAAAATATCAAAATGAAACTGCAACTGAAATATCCTTGTTTTAACTTGTCAATAATTTAATCGAAATGTTTTTTAAAATATCCAGCAAGTCTACAAGTTATCATCAACTATCTTAGAGAAAAAGCATGCCATTAAAATCTTTTAAATTTATGAAATGCACGTGTATCTAGTGAATCGTTGGAAATAAAAGAAATCAGACTCACATAAAAATCGGCTGTTTCTCTAGTGAACGACCAGAAAGAGATGAAAAAATTGAAACTTTGAATCTTAATAATTCTAAAAATAATTCGAATTTTTTAAAAAACGAAATGCCAATCTTTTTATAAAAAATAATTGTATGTGTGTTTTAAATATCGTAGTTTTACTGTGATTCGTTTTTCTGTTATAACGAAAAAACCGAAAAAGGGTAAAAAATTTCGAAACTTTAGAAATTAATTACTCCAAAAATAATTCGAAATTCGAAAAAAGGGCGACGAGGTGCAAAACTTCATACCTAAGAGTATGTGTCTGCAAAAAATCATGTTTCTGCTGTAAATAGATTTTGCTGGAGGCGAACTCGCAGCAGAAAAAAATAATTTTCGACTTTGACATTAAATAACTCCAGAACTAATTATCTAATTAATTAGGTTTGGGAACTGAAATAACCATCATGCATTTGTCTACCAATGGTCAAAATTTCATAATATTCCTTCACATAGTTTTTGCGTAGCGATAGTTCAAAGTGTTCAAAAATAAAATTTTCAAAATCAGCGGCGGTGACGGCGGCGGCGGCGGTGACGGCGGCTGTGTCTGCAAAAAATCATGTTTCTGCTGTAAATAGATTTTGCTGGAGGCGAACTCGCAGCAGAAAAAAATAATTTTCGACTTTGACATTAAATAACTCCAGAACTAATTATCTAATTAATTAGGTTTGGGAACTGAAATAACCATCATGCATTTGTCTACCAATGGTCAAAATTTCATAATATTCCTTCACATAGTTTTTGCGTAGCGATAGTTCAAAGTGTTCAAAAATAAAATTTTCAAAATCAGCGGCGGTGACGGCGGCGGCGGCGGTGACGGCGGCGGTGACGGTCACTGTTACTTTTTTTTAATATAGAGAGATTATGTTTGATTTCAGAAGGAAAACAACTATAAACTGGGTGAGGTTTGTTTTTGAATGCTTCTTTGGAACATCCAATAACAAATCTTTCTCGGTGTCGTCAATTATATCATCATCAGAAGAGTGTCTAACATTTGGCATCCCCAACAGCTTGACAATATTTAGCCTTACGACAGAATATTGAACTGAAATTTTTCTATACTTTGTTATAATTACCTTGTTATTTTTTGTGAATTATGTTTGATTTCAGAAGGAAAACAACTATAAACTGGGTGAGGTTTGTTTTTGAATGCTTCTTTGGAACATCCAGTAACAAATCTTTCTCGGTGTCGTCAATTATATCATCATCAGAAGAGTGTCTAACATTTGACATCCCCAACAGCTTGGCAATATTTAGCCTTACAGATGACAGAATATTGAACAGAAATGTTTCTATATTTTGTTCAAAGCTAATTCTAAATTTTTTTGTTTTTATCTGGTTTTAATATTTATTAGTACTTTTGTTGGTTTCTATTAAGACCATTTTATCTATCAGAAAAAAGTGTATATAGTTACAGTGCAAGTTTCTATGTTGGCGAGTTGGTCAATGCCTTAATGAACAGGTAGTACACAAATTTTTTTGTACCTTTATATTTTATTTTGTGATGTGAGAACTTACAGTAGAATGAGTGTGATGTGTTCAAAACTGAAAAAATAAAATATTTTCTAGCAGAAAAGTCCTCTTCATATTTTTTAGCATTGGGAAAATTCCCATTTTAATTTTAATGTTTTTTATCAATACTGTAATAATTAATCTTTTTATTTTTTATGAATAATGTGATTGTTTAAGGAGATGGAAACTGGATACCTCATGTAAATTTACTAACTTTCAAAAAAAATTTTAGATGACTGCTTCATAAAACTGAGTGAGGTTTTTTCGTGTTTATTTGGAACATCACTTGCAAACTTTTCCCGGTTCACTGATAAATCTTGTATTAATTACATTTGTCTTAATTTCTCTCTCTTATTACAGTATAGGACCCCGTATCCGGCTCGCTCGGGACCGGCATCAGTCCGGTTTACGGGAAAATCCGGTTTTCGGAACAATTCCCGAAAAAAGCTCAGAAAGACCCCTCCCGAACATTTCCCGTTCTGAAAAGCCGAAGTGAGCGACTTTTTTTCGGCGTGGCGACCTCTTGGCGCGAGAAAGAAAATCCCCATACCGATGCCGAAAACGCGCCGATTTGGTTAACGCTTTTTTAACGCTTGGTTAACGCCTACGGACCAATGGCTAGGCGTATTTAACCGGCATGCCGAAGCCGGTTTTCGGCCCGGCATGGATGGACTTTTTCTCGGCGCTAGAAAAACGTAAGCGTCACGTGATTAAAATCAATTACTTTAAAGATTTTGTACTAAAAAAGTTCTTAAGTATCTATAAAAATAAACTTAAGACTAAAGAAATTAAAAGATGAACTCACCAGATCGTACTTGTTTCGGTTTAGATACGATGCCGATTTTCGGCACGGTTACGAGTACGCTGCGTTTTTTCGGTACCGAAGCGCGTTTATCCCTTTTTGATTGAAAAAAGGGACTACGTCATCCGCGTGCCGATTTTCGGCGCCGAAAATCGGAGTACATCGGTCGGAACTCACTGGATCCTTTCGGAGCACGGATTTGGAACTTATAAAAAAAAATTTTATATTGGAAAAACCGCCGGTTTTCGGAACACTCCGGTTATCGGGACGCCGGATACGGGATCCGATACTGTATTTGTAATATTCATTCACCTTTTATTCGTTCATCCCTTTTTTTCAAGAAATTCATTTGTAATTAGATGAAATACTCATGACAAATTTCACCAAGTTAAAATTTTTTAAGTTCATATTACCCACTTTAATACATAACCAGATCCCAAATATTTTGGTAACTTACATGATGTGGTTTTATGTATCACTTAAAAATAAAAAAAGAACAGAGTAATTTTCATTATTACTCTGATCTTATTCATTATTCAATATGTACTGAAGATTTTTAATATCAAACGTTTGGATTTTAGATATGGTTTACCTGAAATATTTATGAACCAAATTTTAAGCTCTGGGGGAAAATGTAGTGTCATCAACTTGTGTTTCCTTACATAACAAAAAAAACTTTAATTTACAGAGGCATAAGCTTTTAATTAAAATGCACTACCCAGGTAGCACACGAATATCGGCCAACGCCGGACCAATACCGGCCAACATCGCGAATACCGGAGGATGTCGGACGTCGAAATAAGTATATCGGACGGTATTGGCCGGTATTGTGAATTTTTTTTCATATTAAAAACATATAAAAAACAATTTTAATAACATGATTTATAAGAAAAATAGGTGTAAAAGTGAAAATTGGGCTTTTTTCCTTTATTTTGATAAAAATGAGAAAATAATGTCGAATAAATGATTTCGATCAATAATGGCCAGTATCGTAAAATCGGTATCGCCATGACGATATCGGCCGTTATTTTACGGTGATGTGGGGCTGGTGTCAGAAAAATGTCGTAAAAAAGATATTGGCCGTTATTCGACAGCATTGTTAACTCAATGTCGTAGAAAAAATAATGGCCGTTATTCGACAGTATTGTAAACGCATTGTCGTCGGCGAGGTTATTGGCCGGTATTTGGCATTATTGGTAAATATTTTTCGAAAAGCAAAAAAAAATTCATTTTAAAGTTTCAAAGCATTATCAAATGCCAAACTTGAAATCCCTGATAATTTCATAAGATTTGAGCTGGTAAAATATATTTGTACTTAAAAGAAACATATTTAACATCATCTTTTAACTCATTGTCGTAGAACAGGTATTGGCCGTTATTCGGCGGTATCGGCCGAGTGGTCATTTTTTTCGTCAGTAATGTGACGCGCATGCGCTCTAGTACTATTGCTATTCAGCGGTGATTGCATTCTCGGCGCCATATTGAAAGGAAAGAACAAACAAAAAGAGCTCTCCGACGGTAATGGAGTTTTAAAAGTTCTGGAAAGAAGATAATGCATCCTTTTCCAAGTAAGTCGCATATTTAAACATTGCTAAATTCATTTGCTTATATCCATGTTGTTTTATTATAAAAATGCTTGTTTTGCAGAAAATTGGAATCGACGTTCGATTCGTTCATTGATCATTAGAATGTTGCGCTTTCGTTAAATATTTTTGTTTTGAATTGAATTACCAGAATTTTAGTCTTTTTTCGTTTTTTATAATAATGTCTTTTTTTTCTTTTAGTTACTGTTGACGGTTGAAATGTATAAACAACTGCGTCCACTTATGAGGAATACTACCAATATTAATTTAGGATAGACGCTTCCAGAATGAAGATTTTTGAAAAAGATAAATTGTAAGTAAGTAGAAACTAATTTTTTAATAATTTTAAATCATTGTTTACAAAAAAATTGGCGGCATAATGTTTAGAATCTTTGTTCTTAAAATGAAAAAAAGCAAACGATTAAAACATATTACTGTTAATTAAAATTTGCCCAATATCAAATGAAAAAATAAAGAAACCAAATGAATAAATCTTTCTTTGTTGAAATGGAATGGAAGTGGTCTAGAACTGAAAATGCATACATAAACATAGTGTGTTTATTTTTTTATTAAGTATCGTCTGATATATATATTTTAAGATGAACTGTTAATGTTACAAATGTTTTCTGTGTCTTAAATTTATTTCTTGCGTTTTTATCAGTATGCAAACTTTATTATTTTTATAAAAGGACTTTCCAAAAGCCAATTAATTGCAAGTAATATATTTAAATGCTATTTTTAATTCTTACCTTTTAATGGTTGGTTATTACTACTTTATTTGTGAAACCAAGTGTTGTGTTCGTGCTTTTTGAGTTTGAGGATAGATTGAGTTATGTCATAATTATTAAATTAGAACTACGCCTATCTTGCAATTACTGTTGACTTGTAAATTAAGTCTCTATGTCCCTTTCCCTTATTGTACTTCCATCAGTTTATTTTCCAGTCTATTTTCATATTTTAATGAGGCCATGATAAACTTTTTTTTGCAGTTTTTTAATATTTGAGTAACTTACCTTTCTCAATTATTAAAATCTAAAACAATTTGTAAATATAATATTGAAGTACCCATGTTTTAATTAAAACTGTTCCAAAGCATGATTTGGAAATGCATGCAATCTCTATTTAAAAATACTTATTTATTTTTTTTAAATAAATTCTTTACTTTTTCAGGGAGCTTTTGTATCTGTGTTGGTTGCATTCAAAGTCATCAACAATCAATGGTTTTATTATGATTCCTCTGCAGTGTCAAAATTGTAATGTTTCTTTTTTTATATTATTTAAAAGCTAATTTTTATGTATTCAACGTTGGGTATTTTTATGAAAGAGTTTTTAACCTTAGCTGAAATCTAACTTACTTGAACTTGTCAATTTCTTAAAAGGAAAAATGTTTTATTTGTTATAACTATAACCTAGATAAATATATCACTAAAAATTGTTGTATGTTACTGGTTTTTCTTCTTCAAATTCTGTAATATTGTAACTGGGAGCCCCAGTTTTGTGTGTGTAATTTTATTTTTAATGTTAATTTGTGTTATATTTTGGTATACATCCCTTCGCCTGATTCCTAGGATACTAGAAATGGTATTTGTAAAATTTGTGTAAACATCTGTTCAATAAACTGCTATTTTTGTTTTACTTTGAATTTAATGTGTTCAGATAAATATTAGTTAAGAAAAAATTTTTCTAATGTTTCTTCCAGTCTTTTCACCTAAGAAAAATTAATATTTTTGCTTTTTCGAATAATTTATATATTATAAATATAAATTGCTCACAGTAATAGAAAATAATCTTCCATATAAAGAATTCTATTTTAGATTAAAAAACATTTATTCTTGATTGACTGATGTGATAATTTTCTAAGTACTGGCTATTTATAAATAATGTTTAAATATGCTAACTTGATCCAATGATTTGACAAAATATATCTATAAAATTGATCATTTGAATAAAGTTAGCATATTTTAAACATTATTTATAAATAGTCTGTACATGGAAAATTAACACATTAGTCAATCACTAATAATTTAAGTCGAATAACTGACAGAATCGGCCAATATCCAAAAAAACGAATTCCAAAATTCTGATAACGGCCGGTATTGTGCGGTATTTTTGTTGTTAAGGTGAATACCTGTCAGGATCGGCCAATATCCAAAAGTGCGAATTCCCAAATTCTGATAACGGCCGGTATTGTACGGTATTAAATATTGTGGAAACGGAAATTGGCCAATATTTAGCGGGAGGGTATTTTGGCAAAGGCCGATATCGTCAGAAGAATAATGGCCATTGTTGTGTTGCTATACCGTTAAATGTCGAAAAAAATGAATACCGTCACTCCGGCAATGGCCATTATTCTCCGTTGTCGAAAATGAATAACGGCCGATGTCGGGAAAATGTGCCATTTTGGCATAGGCCGTTATTCGAGTTACGATATTGGCCGGTATTCGTGTGCTACCTGGGTAGTGCTCTAACAATTATTCCTTGAGTCTTGTCTTATTAATGATTTTTTTAAAATTGTTTTCTTTCTATGATGGTTTCTGTTTTTTTTTCTTAAAATAAAAACCATATTTTTATGTTCTTTTAAATTACCAAATTATCTTTTATAAATTAAATTTTTGAGTAAGTTATAAAGAAAGAGAAAGCTTTAATTTGTTAACTATGTATAGTAAAAGATATATCCATTCTAAAGAGCTATAGGGATTAAAAATAAATCCTCCTGAAATCCCTAACAATGCTTGATAAGATTGGTTAGTCAAATAATAAAGCTGAGAGGGTATTAATAATTTATAAAAAACCATAGTACTACTTCTTGTCTACCAGTATTACATGGGAGATGACACAATTTGAATTCTTCGAGTATAGAATTCCTTATTTATCTGAAAATTGATAAAAACACACTCTAAATATTTATTTGTCATAGTTCATCCATTATTTAGCTTTAATTTGTAATAATGCTTTTTTGTTAAAGCATTTTCTTTTCTCTTACCTTATTTTTGTTAAATTATTCAATTTGATTTTATTTTTTAAAAAGAATTCATTTGGATGCACTGAATAAAACGTCTCTCATTGTTTCAAATTTCTTAATAAAATTTTTAAACAGAATATTTTCTTTACTATTTACAAAATAAAACAGGAAACCTATTTTCCAGCAAACACAATCCTACACAATCCCATTCCTTTTACACGGACTTATCGACGCGACGTGCAGCCCGGCATTCGTAAGCATGCCAAGACGCCAAGACTCGCGATAAGTTGCCAAAACAGTAGTAGTTTGCCACTAGTCACGTGGTACCATCGTGGGTACGCGCGATCGGAGGAGAAATGCCCCGCTGACTTCCTCTATCTATATTACTACTCTATGCAAGAATCATGTTGCCAAATTTAAATTTTAATAATATTGAAATCTAAAAGATAAAAGTGATAACGTCATTAGATATTTTAATAACTTCATACTAACCCTTTATTTAAACTGAAATTAATTAATTCTCTATTCATAATAAAATAGTAACTTTTAGGGGTAAAAGAAAAAATTATAGATGACTACTTAAACACAGATAGTTAACTGTTAACTGAAACTGCTAACCGTTATGTCAAAATTTTAAATATTGTAAACAATCAAATTCTCAGTTCTCAGTCAAGTTATTAAGAAATAATACATAGATTTTATTCAGATATCCTCTCAGTTTTATCTTTAAATATAGTTACCCTTAGATCAAAATTTTAATAGTAGTTTGATTGTCTTTTGTCATTATTATTAATCGCTTAAAATACTCTTTTTACTTTACCAAAATCAAGAGTTTATTCTCGAAATATTTGATAATCTTTTGTTTGTAAGTGAAAGTTGATGTTATTACTCCACAGCTCTTATAATTTTAAAAAATTATATTTTATATATGGTATTTAAGTAAACCCTTTTCAGATGATGGATTTAATTCTCTATGCTCTATGAGGTTAAAATTTTAAAGATTATCTTGTTTAAGTTTCCATCTAATTCAGTCTATCTATTCCTGCTTGCTTGAAATTTTCTTTACCTAAGTTAAACTATTAAAATTAGTATTCACTAACCGGGTTTCAAATTGAACCATTTCCTCATGCCCATGATATTGGTAGATTCTTAATAATTAGGTAAATTTTGAAGGAAGATTCAGGGTATTTACAACAGGGGTCGGCAAGTAATTTTACTTGGGGTTCAGATAATTTTGAAAATCTTCATTGAGGACCGGAGAAAAAATAGATTACCATTAATACTTAAAATTCTTACGTTCAAATGGATATTTTTTACAAAGATGTAATTAGAGCACGCCAGGGGTGCAGAATATGTCCGAACGCCCGAATGAGGTTCGGGGGAAATTTTTGCCCCAAGATAGAAAGAAAAACTAAAAAAAATCCAAACATCATTAGCTGACTAACAAATATTTTGGGTAGTGACTGCATTATAACCTCCAAGTTCAACGGAAATCAGGTGAAAACTGCAGAGTTACGGATCTGTAGCGGGAAAACTATGGATCTGCGCTAAAAATCCTAGTTTTCTAGGTGAATACCTGAAAGTTGGCATTTCCTTGCTTTCCGATTGGTATGCAGAAAAAACAACGTATTCGTGGTAGGATAGGTAATTTTCACGATAATTATGTTCTTGTTAAATCACACCGATGTTCTTTTCTAAAAAATTGAGTTAATTAAGGAGAAGTTTAAATTTAGCTTAAATTTGAGAAAAAATAGGTTTTCATATTTTAAGAAAAGAGGCACTTCTTAACTATAACATTTATAAGCGTGCAAGAAAAAATAAAAAAAGGAGAGTCTAAAAATCATTAAAATTTAAATCTATGGATTATGTGAAAATTTTTGAATCTGAAAGAAGTTTACTAATTAAAAAACTACTTTTTTAAATAAAATCTCATTTTGGGGGAAATTTTGGAGTAAAAAATGTGTTCTGGGGAAATTTTGGACCCTGACACATTTTCTGCACCCCTGGAGCACGCTACCTGCTTAATTAAATTGTTAAATTAATTATTATTAGAAGTTTTTATGTAAAAAATGAGGGTCTGGGGGTTTCCCCCTAGATATTTGTTTGAAATTTGACCCTTAAAAGTGGGTCAACCTAATATTTGAATTTAAAAATAAATATCAATGATTTTCAAAACGTTTTGGCGGTCCAGGAAATAACCCCACAAAGTACGGATGCGGATTGCAGTCCGCCAGTTGCCAACCCCTGCTTTACAAGCTGATGAATGATGATGATGCTATTTTTGGTGCCAAGAAAATCTTGCCAAGAGTGCCAAACAGGTCCAAGAATGCCCTGGCAGGTATAACCCATAGGGTTGCCATAAACTTCCTTGGCAATATGGGTTGCCACATTGAAACTTTATCTGCAAGTTGACGAAAAGGGCCTCGGCTTGTAAAGATTAACCAGATTTGGCATAGCTCTGGTGAGGATCCTCCATAGTGATCACTTTCTTTGGCAGTTGCCGAGCTGACCTTTTAGTCGCCAGTTAGGTAGGGAAAATTTGGTGACCTTCATTGAAAGCAGGTGCCATAGGTTTAGTAAAGCTTTGCTAAAGATCCTGGAGACCAAGCTAGAAACTATAAGGCCATGCCATATATGATAGCTGTTTAAAAGTAGTTTGCAACTGGATATCTATGCAAACTTTTAAGAAGTCAGCACATTAAAGTAGCACACATTAGTCAGGGGTCTGTTTAGAAGATTTTTGGGTCTATTTTCGTACCCTTCACAAAATATTTTACCATAAAAACAGTATTTAGCCACAGTAACAGTATTTAGTCAAATAGTATTTAGCCTTTAAACAGACACTATTTTTCACAATATTACAAATATAAGACCACAAATTTACCGAAACAGGCTCTTAGCGGAAAAAAGACTAATTTAACACTAACTTAAAAATCACAAAATTATGAGTAGATTTTCACAATTTTACAAAAACCAGACCCTTTACAAAAAGTAGACACCCCGTTACTAAAAGTGTCAGGTTTAATTCCTTTAACTGTCTTGTTTTAAAATGATGCCAAGCTATTTTACGTGCAGCTAATCAAATATCGACAAATGTTTTGGATGTTATAGATAGATATAACTACTAATTTAATCACATCAGTTAGTTCACATTTTTCATAATATTTCAGATTTATGGCTTCTAAAATAAATGGGCAATATTTAACAGGAGAGATAGCAAAACTAAACCAAATCATCATAGGAATTTTTAAATTGCATTGAACAAAATAGTTATTTTTAATAATGATGTTGGTTATCTGCTGTTAAATTTGTGTTAATCAGCCAGGGCCTTAATATTACTTTTGTTTCAGGAGGGGTTTTGGACTCCTTTTCTGAGTATATTGTAGTTCAAATAAACGTTCATACCCTTTAACTTAAATTTTGTGGCCAATACTAAGTATATTATATCTGTTAAATTGTATATTTAAGATCCTGAATGCTGTGAATTCCTACTAAATGAATCCTCCTACGAGCCTTTATAAGCGTGACTTTGTTCCTTATGACTGGTTACAAAATAATATCACACCAAATTCTGAGAATTTTTGCTCACCTGACAATGTAGAAGATTGCATTCAGTATATATCTGAGGTAAGATAGAAAATTCAAATCTAGTTTTTTATTTTCAATCAATCGTACCCTCTTAATGCAAATAACAATAATCAGCACTTCCATATTATCCTGTCAACTGTGTCGCTTAAAACAAAAATTTATAACCAGAGGTCATTAACCGCACTGCTGAAACTGACAGTCGACAGGTTAAAAAAGTACTCAATAAACTTTGTACTAAAAGTTAAAAGAAATCTATAAACTTTGTACTAAAAGTTAAAAGAAATCTTTCAAGTCTTACATATTATCCCATCAATTGTCACATTCAGCGGCAGTCTGTGAGATTTGATAATGCTCTCTGGATTCAGTACGGTTGACAGGATAATATGTAAGTAACAATCTTTCTTTATAAAATGTTTGGAAGGTTTGTTTGGAAGAAATGTTTTACTTTTAGGAACTTGGTGCCTTAGGATATCCGTCCATTTACCAGAGAAACTCTGATCCTTCTTCCGCAAGTTGTGATATTGTTGCATTATTGAATGTCACTTTTGAGCTGATTGGATGTACAAAAGATCATGCTCAAGTTAAAGATGATCTTGAATGCCGGTAAAACATCTTTATGTCAAATCAAAATTTATCTATTAAAATTTTAATCAAACCCTTTATTGATACAACTTGGTCATTCAAGGTACACTAGAACTCCAATTATCCAAACTCTGACTATCCGAATTGCTTTCAAAATTTCAGAAAAGAAAAATTAAGACAAACTTACTGCAATTCACAAAATCTAGTTTTTGTACAATGTCAATGAAACTGGTCTTGTTTGGATAATTCTGCCTTAAACCGCTTTAGCATCTAAAAGGGAGTTTAGTGCTCCAGTATAGTCTATCTACCCAGGCTAGGCAGTGAAAACAAAGGTCAAAGCCGGTTTTCTCTGCCTTCCACAATGCTATCTCCACCGCCAAGCGAGGATAGACAAAGTTTACATAAAGTTTGTTGAACAGGTTTTGGTTTTTCCCTTCCAAAACTAGTATTTCCCATCCCACCGGGAAAAACTTCTAAATGACAATATTTAAGAAATATTTTGGTTTTCTGAATCTGATATTGAAAAAATTAGTTAGAAATATGAATAAATAAGAATTATTGCATAAAACAAAATTGAGTCATATCAAGATGTTTTATTACGTTTTTTTGTGATATTTCTAATATTTAAAATAACCTTGGCGATATTTGATTGGACAGAAAAGAGAACTGAACCTTGTTTTCTTTAGAATCCAGCGCTTGTCTTCAGACCTGAATTTGCAGAGCAAGAAAAATACTCAGATGAAAGAAAATATTGATGCTTTAGAAAGAAAGTATAGAAGTGTTTTGGAAAGAGAAAGACAGTTGAAAGAAAAGAATGAAAAGCAGTCACAGCTTCTCAAAAATGAGAAAGAGGAAGTAAGACTTAGTTAAGGTTAAAGATTACCAGTGGTGGCTCGCAGCTAAAATTATAGGGGGTGCTGCTCCAGCTGCACTAAAGTTGACAAAGTACATTTACGATACAATGCTAAATCAATCTAAAAAAACATGGAAAAGACCTCTTTTTACTACAGTTTTCTCATGATGAGACAGCAAGGAAAATTTAACACTAGAACCGCCGGAGCAGTCATTTTGACTGTTTTGCGTTTTTGATTCTAAATATTTTCAAAGATATTTGAGTTGCACACTGGTGATTTCGTGACTTTTCCTAATTTATGCTTCTATATACGTCATCCAAATTTCATTTATTTTTGAAAAGCCGTTCCGGAGATATATATTGGTCTACCTAGAACCGCCAAAACAGTCATTTTGACTGGTGGATGTTTAGCGTGTCTAGAGATGGAAAATTTCCGGAAATTTTGGGAAGGCGGAAAAAAACCGGTTTTTTTCCGGAAAAATTGGAAAAGTCGGAAAAATTGACCTTTTTTGCATAGAAAATAGTGGTTTTTGAATACATATTCATTTAAAAGCTAAATAATCATTCGTTGTATAAAAATCGTTAGTCATTATATATTATAAGTTATTAAATCATTAAAAATTAATTAAAAATAATTCTTCCAAAACAAAAATATGCAGCATTTTACGAGTAATTTTAAAACAAAAAAACTTCAGTTTTTATAACTATAAAATAATATATGCAATATAAATATAAAGCATGTGATTGTAATAAATAACATTAATTTAATATTTATTTATTAAACATAAAGTACTTTTAATGAATTAATTTTGTATACAACATGATCCAATAACAAATAACAGATGTTTGCTATAATATTTACCATTAATATACATAATTGATCCTAACCTTTTTCACATAATCATTGCAATTATGTTTTCTTAGAAAGGTTGGGACGTTTTAATTAAATTTTGCCAATTTAAAAAAAATGTTGAAGTCATTATATAAAAAATTTAAAAATCGTTCATTGTTTTGTTTAAATATTTTTGGAACTTATTTTTTTATTAATTAATTTTCATGATATTAATGTGTTCATTGTTCAATAAATACTCATACACCATTAATATTTTTTAAGCAACCCTGTAAAAAGCCTCCAATAATCCCAAACTTTGAAATCTGATCTAAATTTTTTTAAAAAGAGAAACTTGAAGAAGTAGTAAGTCATTTCATATGCTTATGATTGTTAGACAATCTGATTTAATGGTTAAAATATTTTTAAAGTGCTGCATTTTATGATTAATATAGTATAAGAATACCAAATTTATATATATAATATTCTTCTAATCCTAATTGGTATTATTGATATTAATTTGCATTGCATAATTATTTTTGTTTTTAGAGAGTAAAATAAATAACACTTGGATGTTAAAATAATTTATCTTGCAGCTTACTTTTTCCAAATTTGTGTTTTCATGTGAAATATTGAGTATAAAAAAATATCAAACAAGAAAACATTAGAATGTGAATGTAGAAAATTTTTAAATGCATACAAACTTAAAAATGTTTAACTTTTCCCGAGTGGAATCCAACTTTTTTGGGAAAAAAATGTTTATTATATGGTTAAAACTTCATTTTTAAGTACTTTATTGTATAAGAATATCATCTAAATAACATTTTAATTGATATTGGTTAATATTTAAATTCTAAATAAAGTATTTTAAATTAACATTTTCAATTTTTCCGGAAAGAAATAAACCCTTCGGAAAAAAACTGGAAAAAAACCGGTTTTTTTCCCAAAGTTTCCGGTTTTTTTACGGCCATTCCCATCTCTAAGCGTGTCTGTTTCTTGCATTACCACTTAAATTCTTACAGATAATGCTTTCTAAAAAATATATAGAAGCTCTTCAAACAAATTTATTATATTTTATAGTTTTGACAGCTGCAAATGGTCAATATATCATTATATATCCCAGAAATTCATGTGTATAACACTTGTTAGAAATTTTTGATTTTCCACGCCTTTATATAATTTTCTATGAAAGATTTATTATTTCTTTATGAGAAAAGAAACCAAGTTTATTTTACTGTACTGTTCTTACATTTTATGTTGAAAAAAAGTGTTTTATGCAATTATTCAGGCAAAATACTCCTTTACATAGTAATGCAAACAATTGATTTTTTGAAACGTGCTAAAATGGAGTTATGACTTCATTATTTAGTTTTTAGTGTTGTGAGAAAGGGTTTTAGAGAAATATATAATTATTCAAGAAATATTTTGTTCGTAATTTTTATTTTTGGCTAGAACGTTGTATAAGTAAAAATAACCTAATTCTCTTATTAGTAACAACAAAATTTAAGATGCAAAACTAAATAAATGTGTTTGTTTTAAATTGAATTAGTGTTATTTATCTTTTCTTCAAGTATTAGAAGCATTTTCGAGCTCAAAAGATTATTTTTACCTCTAGAAAAGCTTAGCAGTCAAAATGACTGCATCCAGCGGTTCTAGGTATGCGGTACTTGCCGGCGGTTCTAGTGTTAAGCTGTTGATGTTCACTTACAGCCACACACAGAAGTCTTTTGGGAATGCTTTTCAATCCTACACTATTTCTATTAATCAAAAGTGTTGAAAAAAATCAAATAAATGACATGAGAACAAAATTATAAGAACATTATTGAATATTGTAAGAGCACCCTCCCTTATTTAGTCAATTGTTTTTAAATTTTGAAATAACTCATAATTGAGTAATAATTCAGCCTACCTAGTAATAACTTTTGAAAGATTACCCCCAAAATTGAAAAAATCTAGGTTTTTCTTTACATTTTTTACTTGGTCAGGAAAGCGAGACTTAATATAAAAAATTGGGTCGTCTGGTCACCCTATACTTAATTAACAATAAAAAACATGTCACTTACCTATATTAACTCATTAATCCCATATTACAAAGACGAAGTTTGTCCCAGCGCGCTGAGAATGAAATTAAAAATTGCAGAGAACGAATTCAATTTGTTATGCATAAAAAAATCCTGACTACTAAAAAGTAAAAAACCTTATTGAATAGCCCGAATCAGCTGAACAAAATTGTTTCTTGCCTTGAAAAGGAGATATAAATGAAAAATGAAAATAGTGTTTAAGTGTGAGAAAAGATAGAAAGCCAATGTGATTTATTAGTAGAAATCGGATATTTTTTCCTATCTCTATGATTAATGAGCTATCAATGCAGGATGAAAAAACGATCATTCTTTTGCTCGGCATTGGGACAAGGGCTGCTGAGACAGCAGCCCTTTTTTCCCTAACAGATTGCGTGCTAAATTCTTGATATTTTGATTTGATATGATAGAGCTAATACTCTCAACAGTTTTGATACCTCATTCGGAATATTTCCGGGGGCTGTCGACCCGGAAAGAAATATGTTGGCGAGACGGCGGGGTTCTTTTACTGTTGTGCTTAAGGGAAGAAAATAATTACTAGCATTATGGATAATAGTAGATAATGATTAGGAGAAAAAATAAAGGGAAAAAAGAAATATTTTTTAAAAATATTTTTAAGGTAATAAAAATTGGAAGTTAGGGAAATTTTGGTTGGGGTGCTGCAGCCCCGCAGCCCCTATGGACGAGCCGCCACTGATGATTACAAAACCTTCACTGCACCAAGTTTTTCTGTTTTATGATGTAGTTTTATGTTTTATCCTAATCCTAATATTGTGGATTCTGCTTATAAGAAACACCAGTTCATAGGGGAAAAATTCTTATTAAAAAGACAAATTGTAACGTTAAATATATTTAATAATAAAGTTTGAATATATTCAAACTTTTCAAATTCTCCCTATTTTAACCAATTAATAGGTGCAGCAAGAAACCCATATTGCCCTCTTTACCTTTAAACAATTTTAGTAGGACTTGTTTTTCAGCTAAACCTTTTTAAGCAAGTTAGTATTGACTGTTGTGTACCAAATTACAACAACTTGTTGTATAATGCTTTATATAAAATACTTAAATGCTCTCCTTTGAACTTTAATTTGATATTTCTAAAATATAAAACCAATCCAAGATTCCTCTAGTAAAAAATAAGAGAAAAAGGTGATCATTTTAGCTTTTAAGAAGTTGGTAGTGCACACTATTTTCAACATATTTTATTGTACACACTTAGTAAATAAATCTTTTTCTATAGTGCATTTTTGTCAGATTTTTATATTTTCTCTTTTTTGCCTTTTCATCAATCACATCCCTGCAATTATCATTTTAAGGTTTAAAAAATATTTTTAATTTGCTATGCAGTAAAATAATATGCTGATACATGTAAATTTAATTTCAGTTCAAAAAACTGTCGTCCCAAATGCAAAAGCAGAAAGTTACTTATGAGCATGAAGTTCGTAAGCAAGAGAAAAGTATCAATCAGCTGAAAGCAAGACTAAAACAAATACTTTCCGATAAGAATACTGAAAAGAAAGTTGGTAAGTTTCACTATGAGATAAAAATACCATATACATACAATTTGTTTTCACTTGTTCAATTAAATGAATTTTTAAAATCTAAATACTACTGTGTGTATACTATTAAAGCTTGACTCACTTTTAAGTGTGTACTTTTAAGGCTTACAAGGAAACATTCTTAGGGTGAACTCACAGAAATGCACGAAAATTTTACAGGCATAAGAAGATGACTCAAAACACTTACTGTGAAAAAATTAGCTGCTGAATTTCAATAGGAGAGGAGTTATTTAAATTTGAAATTTGGGTTCTGAGTTGCCAAACACATTCATTTAGCACCACTTGGCGACTTTCCAATCGGATGGAATGAGAAATTTGATTCGAAGTGTCTAAATCCACGAAAGTTGGCCCGTGCTAAAGTATTAGCGAAATTTGTTAGAGTTGAGTTGTTACTTCGTGGATTTAGACAGTGCCATAAAATATATAGTTTCCAATGCATTTTTAAAAAATATGCGGCAAACAGATAACTCCTAAAAATTAAATGCTAAATAGATGTTGGATTCTTTTTAATTTGCATATAATTTTGTATTGCTTCATGCGTTCTTTATTTTAATTTTCCTTCTTTAATTAATTTTTATTCCTGTTTTGCATTTGATGAACTTTTTTTTATTCGCTCATTTATAAGTGGCAACAGAGAAAACGCGGCCAGTTCATTCTACCATTTGGCGTTCTCTCTGCGTTTCTCGCCTTGTAGGGTTACATTTGGCGTTAAATATGACAATTTTCAATAATTTTTTACAGCTTTTCTACTGTAATTCAGCAGCTAATTTTTTTACAGAAGGTGTTTTAAGTCATATACTAACCCCTGTAAAATTTTCGTCCAATTCTGTGAGTTCATCCTGAGAATGTTTCCTTGTTAGCTCACTGGCGGATCCAGGGGGCTTCAGCCCCCCCAAATGAAAAACTTAACACTAGATAAAACGACAAATGGATGAATTTCTGTTTTTCCCTATTCATATGTGTTTATCTGAGATTACAAATATCGCAATCCTTAAATGTGAAAGAAATTTGTTGCTATATGCTCTGTTTTCTTTACTCCCTCCGAATATTCTGGAAACTGATAGTGAGAAAGAGGTGAGGTCAGAACTAATTGCTTCCAAAAGGGATGGGGGCTAGATAAGATTCAGATTCGGAGGTTTCTTCCCGTCTTTTCACGGTCATCTGGAAACCAGATGTGTTATCTTTCTTGGACATCCAATGAGAGTGGACCCTGGTCACCTGAAACTACCCAGCAACTACTGCATATTTCGACAGTTCAGTTCATGCTTCGTTTCTTGAAGCTACAATTTTGTTTTTCTTATAACAAAAAGAAAGCTCACTGATTTCTTAAATTAAAAGGCGGATGCCAAACAAACGGTGAAAATGAACAACTGTCGAATATTAAAAAGCCAGCTCGTGAGACTTATGGAGAAACTCGTGAGACTTATGAGTGCTTATTTAATCATGCAATATTTTGTGCTTTGAAAACAAGAAAATTGAACCATTTAAGGTCGTTCCCCTCAATTATAAAAATATGGGTACTTTAGGATTTGCCGGTGCATGTGTCAAGTTTTATGCTAAATTGACAAAAAAATCAAATACAAACGTTGCCAATAGAGTAGTTTTGCATTGAGCAATTGGAGAAATTTACTTCTGTATATAAGGGGAGTAGGCAACTAAGTGTACCAAATTTCCAGAAATTTTCTGGGGAGAACCTCCAGACCCCCTTGTCCTTGGAACTCTATTATTTACAACTTTTTATTATATTAAGTTCGTCAAAATGCAAAAATTCCTACCATATAAATGTATTACATTCTTGAAAATTTATGTCCAAAATTTAGATTAAGTGTACCAAAACGAGGTAAATACCTGCTTTTTAGACTTAAATTTCCAAAAATGTTCACCCACAGACCCCCTTTTAGATGATGGAAGATTATCAAGAAGATAAATGGGGCTTTGAAAATTCTTAGCCCCCCTTAAAACCAAATCTTGGATCTGCCACTGGCTTAGCTTTTAAGCATTCTGTACAAAATATACACATAACATAGGTGTAATAAAATGGATAGTTTTTATTTCCATTTTTATTTTTAGCTACTGTTAGTAGCTCCAGTCTACTGCAAAGGAATTCTAAAGAACGTGGAAAATGGGTGTCTGGCACAGCTGTCAAATCGTTAGTATTCACTTTTTATTTTACTGAAAGTGTTCCATTCAGTACTAATGGAAATAATTAGTTTAGGAGTAAGTAAATGCTAAGTTGTGATAAAAATACAAGCTATTTTTATACTAACTGCATGTTTTAATTAAAGTACCTTTTACACCAATATTAAGGCATCTTAATTTATCTAAATTCTTAAAACAGTTTTTGGCCTACTAATTTAAGTAAAAAAAACTTTTTTAATTCCTAGTCCTACTATTTTGGTTTTTGAAATGTTCAGATTCTTTCGAAGATTTGCATTTAACTCTCACTGTTTTTTTACAAATAGTCATAAAGTTTTAAGTATTTGCAATTTTATAACTTCATTCTTAAGCAAAACATAACCAATTAGGTCATGTTTGTTATTTTTATTTAATATTTATAATATTTTTATTATTCTTTGTTTAATTCATAAAATATTATAAATATTATTTAATTTTTTAGGAGTATAGAAGAAATGTATAATTCACTCATAGCTAGTTATGAAAACCGCAACCAAGAAGTACTGAAAGAATTAACAGATTATCAACAGTGCTTTGTATACTTGCAAGATGAAATGCAAAATTTAGTTACTTCTATTAAGGTAAAAATAGTTACATTGATATCATTTATGATTTCATTTATTTATATTTTAACTCTTTTTGGGAACTTTTAGATCATCACTAAAAAGCTTTTACACACTATAGTACATATTTAAATAACCATAAAGTCCAGGCAATATGCGGCTAAGCCTGAAACAAAGAGCAATAGAAGTTTTATAATGATTTTCACTAACACGGTTCAATTCAATGGTTTCCACAAAAAATCAAACAAAATCCATTCTATAAGAAAAATCACTGGAATTACTGGACTTAAAAAATTAACTCTAAGTAGTGCTTAGGTATAAAATTTTGTTTGGTATCATAACATGGGTTGAGTGTATTTAGTTTGTTAAAGAATTTCTTCCTATCCTTTTGGTAGGGTGAAAAAGAAAATGTTGTGCCTCTGCATACCATTGGGAATGGACCAAATAAGACTAAAGATTTGAAAGCCAGATTTAATTGTCTATTGGGTCTTATCAAAGATAGTGGTATGTAGATTTACTTATTAGCTGTGTCTTGATGGGTTTTTGCACGTAATTAATTTTTTGAATAAGGCTTTTTAAATCCCAATTGCTTTGTTAATCCTTTTTTCTAGCCTAACTGATATTAACTTTTCAGGAAAATTCCAGCTATTTTACCAACTAAAAAATTAGCTATAATATGCCTTTTTTAGATTAATTACTAAAATCTAATTTATGATTTTTGTCTTGCATGATTGGGAAAAAAGAAAGGATTTATTTGTTGTTATTTTTGTTTTGAAAATATTGTCATGTCCCATATTAGATTGACCATAAAATTAAAGAAATTAAACATTTTATTTTAAAACTTTACTTATTTTAATTTTTTCTTAAATTTTAGCCACAGAGAAGAATTTTGAAAAAGATCAATCAAGCCAGGTATTTATTTAATTTATCATGCCTCCGATTCATTTAGCAGGGCTTCAATTTGGTTACAACCTTTTGGTCTCGAATTCTGATTGTACAGGATTTTTAACTACCAAGTGTTAAACCTTGCGCAAAAAAGTTTTAGTATGATATCATAAGTAATTTCGATAAATGTTTCTATACTCTGTTCCACCCTAAGTTGGCAGTGTTGGGAAAGGCAGAAAATACACCAATCCGCCCCAAAAAATAGTACTAGCTTGTATTGTAATTTAAAATTAAGAATAGGCAGACACATTTGTAAAAATGTAACATACATTATAATTCATTGCGATTTTTATCATATGCAGTAAGGCACCGTTTATACGTTTCTCATTTATACGACTTTATCATGTATATGTCGTTTTCGTAAAGTCCCAATTCATTCCTATTCATTTTAATACAAAAAATTTTCGTTTATACGACGCGCAATATCGGTTATACGTCATTTTCGGATGTCGTAAAATTCAAAAATATCCAGTATCAGTTGTTGCTTCCGTGGGAAAATTTCCCCAGGGATGGTTGAAGGACACTGCATTCCTTGGCTGTTGTATGACCAATGGTGTGGGGGTGAGTAAATGGCAATTCGTTGAACTGATAACACGGGATGTGCTACACTACAGTTTTATGGCCCTTATCTCTGGTTTGGGGGTTGCCAGCACCCCCTGCAGAGAAGAATTCTTTTGATCGCTAAATGACCCCACAAAGAAAGGTGGACCATGAAACTCTGCTGTTCTATATAAAAACCCTAGCACTATAATAAAGGTAGGGTTTCTTTCATTTTTATGTTAAATGTTTTAATATTTTAAAATTTAATTATTATTTTCCTTTTAGAAACTGTTTTTAAGTAGTTTTTTCTTTAGAAAAACCTTAAATTTAATGTACTTAAGTAAATATGCGTTAAAAACCTAATAATTAAAGATATTTTCATTTATACGTCGTTTTACATCGGTCCCTTGAAAGACGTATAACCGGTGCTTTACTGTAACTCAATTTAATATAAGTCTTTAACCGAAGCGAATAAAATAGTCTGTTGAGTTGAGCCGGGTTGAACGGGCAACCCATTCCAGCTGATTAGCTGGAAACCGGTTTCCTGGTTGTAATTCGGTTACCGTAGCCTTTTCTTCAGTGCCAACTTAGGGTGGAACAGACTAAGCATTAATCATAGCTCCAACCTGAAACTTCATTCATTAACTTCTTAACACACATCAGTTTTTTAAATGCATATTTCAACCATGCTGTCCTGTGTCTCACTTAAGTTTTTATTGTTCATTGTTAACCTTATGTAAGTAGGTTTGCAACTCGCAGTGATTTATTTGGTTGTTTAAGATGGTGTTTTTCCTTCTTGGTCAGATTTCCTGTGAACAAAGTTTTCAAAGTTTTGATTCCTTGAATAATGGCTTAGAATCTTTTAAAGACACGCTTGAAAATAAGAAAAGAACACTGGAAGAAAAGGAAAAAGAACTATCTCGTCTTTCTGTGCTCATAGAGAAAGAGGTAAGTTCTCAATTCTACTTATTAGAATAGGGTTGTATTCGTCATAGGGTTGTCTGAATGCAGGCTTTGATTCTCATTAAAATTTGTTTGTTCTAATGTTCTTTTTTTATTTGTGTAACTTCTGTATTTTTGTTCAGTAATTTCATTTATGAATTACATAGGTTATAAATTATTTTAAAATTCTGTATAATTTTAAACATTTCTTTTTCAAGTACATAACTTCATAGTTTTCAAGGGCCTATGAAAACTGATTTAATTTACTATTTGAAAGCCCTTTAAAAGCCAAGATGTGATTCTAAAAGCCAAGTAAAAAAACTTTTGAAGCTTTGTAATCTGGGAATTGCAGGCATTAAGGAGTAGGGGATACACTTTTCTAGTATGAATAGTTTATAAAAATGAAAAGGATTTATATTATTGGTATGATTTTTCTTGATCTTGAAACTAATAAGTTTTATTGCTCAAATGTCATTTTCAGTTTTCTGCTTTCTTGCATTTTTTCTAATTCACAATTTTTAGAAAGAAAAGTCACCATAATATATTATTTTCATTTACACAATAATCAAATAAGAATATTAACATCCCCTCAAGGTTTCCTAAGATGCAAACACAATGCTTTTTAACCATGTTACCAATTCTTAATAGGAAATTATGTTCTATATTGCTAGGGCAAAATTTTGTAAATTATTGGCTTCGACTTAAAATTCAACTAACTTTTTGCTCATTCTGTAATTAATTTTTCCTCCTTAGAAAGCCTCTTTAGAAAACCAGAGATTAGAAGTTATCAAAATGGCAGTACAAAAGGACAGCGTAAAATCTGATTTTTCTGGAACTAAGCCATCTCCTTCACTTGCTGTTGTTACAACAAATGATAATCTCACATTCCTTCCAAATGCCCCAGAACTGAGGCAGTGCCTTAGTGATACACCTAAAGCTATGTAAGTTCTATGCATTGAGTTAAACATTATCTATTACCTTCTTCGTATTTTTACTTTAGCTACAATCTTTTATTGTTTTACCATATTGTTTGGTCATTTTCTTAGTGTGCACTATTGATACCACTTTTTAGCTGTGTATAAGGTATACAAATTTAATTTTTACACACCCTTCTCATCTACCTCTAATGGTTTTTTCCTGTAGTTCCTGCAACATTGTACCTTTGTCTAAAGTTAAACTCAATGTAAATTAAAGTGATAGTTATGTTTTAATTTTAATTTATTTTTGTTATTTGGTTAAGTTATCATTAATGTTTGCAAATATATAGCAAAAAGCATTTGTATATATTCATATAAATTCTATCAATTAATATTAAGGCTTTTCATTCAATTGATCAGTAAAAATTAAGAATACCAAAGTATATCATTGGTAAAAAAACAAAGTATCTTAATTTTCGAAATTGACAAGCCTCTTGAATCCTTACTTCAAAATGTCATTTTTTAAATATATTGTTGGTGTAGGTTTGTCCTCTGTCTTTTGGTTAGTAACTAACTTAAGTTTGTAAAGTTTGTTCTAAAAAATTGCATAATGATCCCTTCCTGATTTATGTCTCCCTGTGAATTTGTTTAATAAATTATTTGGAAATGACCTAGTTTTTCATGACTTCTGACAAAATACCAATAACATTGTTGACCAAAATACTACAGTTAAATCAAGTTTTCCATATTATGTATGCTTATAGTTCTGTTTATATGAACAAAGCAAACTACGTAGGTTTTTGGGATGAAAGATATTTTCGAAAAGCATCATGGATAAACCAAATGAAATCGATTTGCATGTCACCCACCCCAATCTTCTAAGTCTTAATGCAACATGCCTTTTTCATCATGTTTCTCCCTATGTAAGGAAAGCAGAGTAAAAAGACCTCAACACTCATTCATCTCTAGATTTTGTGCCACATAATGGGGTGGTTATTATGCTAATCTGGTTTTAAGTTGTTAAACCCTTAAAAAACTTTCTTCAGGCTTTTTGAATTTTAATGAGCTTTGGGTTTTTTTAAATAAAATAAACCAACTATTTAGCAAATAAGATTTTTGGTTTATCCAGTTTTTAAATCTAATTAACACATATTTTATTTTCTTTGCCACTAGGCTACCAACTCCACTTTGGAATATGACTCACTCAGAAGTTGGTGGAGAAAGCAGTTCTAAAGGAAGCACCCCATCTAATTTGGCTGAGTATGACCTAGTCCCTCCAGTCCCCATAGAATCACCTAACATCAGTTTTCCTACAAGCGATCTTCCAAAATGGGCAGCATCTTGCCTGGACTCAGATTCTCAAGAGCTAAACTGTCAACTTGATCTCAATGAAAGTGTCTCGAATGAAGATTTGGATGCATCTGCCCTATGTGAAGAGCAAAATCTTGCTCGGCTCAAAGCTGCCTTTGAAGATTTGGAACTTAGAAGGAAAAACCTTCCAACCCAGTGATATCTAAACGAGTATTTTGCATTAACTTATTTTTTGACAATCAATCATTTTGTGTGTAGATTATTCAGTTCAAATTGCATGTCTTTTTAATCACAAGGTGTACACATGTTGAGGCAGATATTTTTGTACAGGAGTTTTTAAGTTGAAATCAGAAGTTTTAACTTTGAATCTGTTTTAAGAGGTTTATAGCTTTCAAATAAAATAGCTTTTAACATATTTTTAGTTTATTTACCTGTGGAGTATGTAAAAACTTTAGAAGCATTGCTTTTTTTAACCTGGTTCCAAATCTAGACTACAGTTTGAAAATGTTTTCAATTATATATTGGCTTGTAATTCTTATCTATAGGGTGGGTTTTCCAAAGAACATTTTTAGTCATGTTCTCTGCAAATAGTTTCTGGGTTGTATGAAAATCATATACCATTTTACTCACTATTCACACCTTCACCTTACTATGGCAAACAAGTTTCATGGGACATGATTGGTTAAATATTTTTTCTTACTAGTAAGAAGGATGCATGTGCTGCATATGATTTCCATCCCCAATCACATATCTTTCTCAAGAGCTTGACGTATAGATATGGTTGCAGTCAATGAGTGTTATTCTGAGTACCAATACATAGTGTGTGAACTAACTATTTTTACCATAATAATTACTATAATACTAACTATTTTTACCATAACAAGATTTACTGCATGAAACCAGTTTAATAAAATGTACATAATATAAATACACTCTATAAACCTCATACTAATGCTAGTGATAAACATATACTTTAAATATTATTTCATTGGCTTTATGAAACTTCTTTAAATTAATCGCTAATGACTCTAAAGACTATGAATAGAATCTGTTTTAAAACTTTCTTATAACCCAATGGTTATCAAACTCTCAGTGCATAAAATCCTATTCTAAATTACCTCTCTGACTTACTCTTTTCATACCATAGTAGGAAAAAAAGTTGAAATCCATTTATCTTGTTTTGTATTTTAGCCTAATTTATAGTGTTTGTGTCCCTTTTATGATTAATGGGAACCAAATCTCTAATATTTTTTATTTACAAGTCAAATTCACATCTGCAAGTTTTATAAAAATTCAATGAAGGCACAGTTACAAATTTTAGGTCTCAAACAGTGCAGTGCAAAGATTTTAAAAGAAATTTTTTGCATAAATGTGCTAAAACAAGATGTATTTTACATTCCTGTGAGATAACATATTTTCTTTTGTATGAATTGTGTATTACTACAATTTTACTCAGTTAATTCTCTTTAAAAACAAACAAATGGTTATTTTTTGTTAAAAAGTAAAACTTAGGGGTTTAGTTCAAAATCCGGACAATCAGTTGCCTGACATCATCAGCTTGCTGCCAATGCAAACCGCGTCAGAAATATGAGTTGTTGGACAGCTGAGTGTCGGCTAAATAACCAGATCCCAAAATTTACATGGATAAAGGTTAAGAAATAAATCATCTAGAGTGCTTATTTCTCGTAACACACAGCTTAAAGAGTATAATATAATGCTTTTATATTCTGTAATAAGATGACAAATTACCATTTTACATAAGGTTTTAAGAGTTAGAGTAAAACTACCATATTTTATACAAAGAATTTCAAAATACTAAGCTAACTTTGTCTTCAAAAAAATAATACTTTAGTTTGTTCTTTTTAATTTTGAACTTTACTAGCAATGGTTTTAAAGATTTAAAAAGTGATATTAAATTTTTTAACTATTGTTTTTACATTTTTACAGTTATTCCACCATACACTTTTTATGATTCTAATCTATCTAGTGTGTATCAATCTTTGTCTACATTTTAACATTTGTATCTGTTTTTACTTATAATAATGTTATCAGTAGTGAATCTTCTTAAAATACTTCATGAAATGTATGGACTCTCACGTTAACTGATATTAATGTAAGTTAGCCTCACAGAGGCCGAAATAGCTGCATAACTTTTTGCATGTCACATCGACTAATTATTGTTTTTAGAGTAAAGGTAGCTGATTTGAATTATTTTTAAATATATCCATTAAAAAAGCTTAATTCCAAAAAAACTAATTGTTTCTACAATACAGCGACTATTAAAATAAGATAAGTTAAAAATAAATAGGATAAAGTTTTTTAATTTGTGCAGCATTATGTCAAAAGATAGTTTTAACATAATAAAAAGTAATTATAGGAATCACTATTAAATTTATCGGTCCTTAATGTTTCCATTTTATCATACCCTTTCGTTTTTATATTTATAAAAAATTTACATACTACCAAAAAAATTCTACAGCAAAGTTTATTTCACCATTTTGTTCATGTCTTTGGCATCACTCTCCAATTTTTCTTCTTATTCTTTACATCTTCAAACGCTTCCTGCTGCTGAAAGCTCTCATTAGCTGGGAAGATAATAATAAGAGTTTTTGAATAGTGTTAATTTCTCATTACACTGCACTTATGAAAAACATTTCAGATGTCTGAGGGAAAGCAGTTTGCTTTCTTGTCAGAGTTACTTGAGTCTTTTTATGCAACAAGTCTTGGCGCAATCTCTTAACTTCAAATTCTGCCTGAGATCTTAGCTGCAAGTAAAACAATATATAAGTATATCTGCTTTTACCCTCAGTACACAATTTAAAAAATTGTATGAAGTATAGAAAATAAGCATGTTTTTATTGTTAATTTTAAACATAAAATCATTCTTCGAAAATAAGGTCATGTAATAACTATTTTCTTAAGAGGAATTTCTCCCCATTTGACTTTTATTTAAAAATGACAACTTGTAAAGATCTGAATGCATAAGTGTGTTATACACACACCCAGTTATGGAGTCAATCTTTTCTATAAATCCTACCTTAGTTTCAGCGTTCAACTTGATTGTAACAGACTGTAATCGTCGCTTCAAGTCCTCCACATCTTGTAGAAGTCGCATTATCATAATTTTATAGCTTGTCTATTTAAAAAAAGTAAAGGAAATTTCAGCTGTATAATTAAGTTATTATGATAAAAAATTAATAAATAAAAAATTAGATTAAACAGAACCCTTTAAGCTGAGATTACAGACAAGTAGTTTAATCACAAGTTTTTAGAAGGAAGTTCAAAAATCAGTATCACTTGTGAACAGTAATTGAGAAAAGTAGTTGTATGATTATCTGTTGCATCTTTTATTAAGTCTTTCCAAAAGCTCTGCAGAGTTATAAAAAGCTCTTAGATTTATTTCTTTTTAAATCTAATAAAGTTTTAGTTCAGTAAAAATAATTTTAAAAAACTTTATTCGTGTGTAAGTAAATCATCTTATAAAGAGACCAAAATTTTAAATTCCTTTTAAAAATATCTTGACAGAAATTAGTAATAATTGGCTATGTGATATGTTTCCTGCGCTCTTCTTAAGATGCATTTATCTGGGAATTAATAAATCTTGTTGTATGTTAAGCCAAAGTGGTCACCTTTTTGGATGGTTTGTGAGGTTTGGAGTCTGCATCAGCCTTAACACTGACCAGCATATCCTTAACCAACTTCTCTAGCTCCTGTCGGAGTGTACTGCAGTGGTCTTCCAACCTCGGGGTAACTTTCTTCATTTCGTGGAACCGTTTCCTCCATTCTTCCCTTGCTGAGAATTAAATAAAGGTTAATTTTCAAATATTTATAATTCAAAATAGTATAATGTAAAATATTTTATTTTCGATTATCTCTTACATAATGTTTGTTCATAAAATATATTTAAAATTAAATTTTTTACAGTTAGATATTTTGGTAAGTAGAGGAAAGGATATTTGAATTTATTTTCCAGTCATTGTTACCTTTGTCTTTTGAAGAAACCTTTCTTTTTTGCAAGTCTCGTATTTTTTGCATGAGGGCATCTCTTTTTAACTCCCTTAACCTTCTTTCTGCTTTTGCATCTTCAACTTTAGCCTCCAACTTTTTAACTGAGGAACAGAACAAAATGGACAAGAATTAAATGACCTGTTAATCGTAATTTAACAAAGAAATCTTAGCAAGAACTGTAAAGGTGATTCATATTAATTTCTAAGTTATTCTGACCAGTTTTATATTCAAAGATTTATTTAAATGCTATTTAATAAAGTACTTTTTGAATGTTTAAATTATGGGATTCTCTGATAATTTCTAGAGCTGAAATTTAGTAGACAGTTACCTAAAACCCTTTGGGGATTTCTTAATTTTTATTTATCATTCATTTTTGTTATTACATATTTGTGTTTCTCAATTTTTCAAGTTGTAATGCCAAAAAGTTTAGGGGGTGTTTAACAAGCTTATCATGTTAAGGGCTATCCATAAATGATGTCATAATTTTTCATCTAATATTAACCCCTCTGCCACAGTTTACTACCCCCCTCTTATGTCACACATGCCACACTTTCTTATTGGCACTGTCTATCAGTGTTGGTAGGGACCTGTGACCCCACCTTTTAATGCATACAAACTAAAGTGTACCCCACCTTATAAACTTGAAAGGGAACTCTAATTTCGTTTGGTTATTTTTTTATAATGCCGTTTATAACTCTGTGTTAGCTACATTTTCTAAAATAATTTCGTTATTTGTGCTTTCTGTTGGTTTTGGAGTGATTTGGAAGCAGGGAGTGTAATACCACATTTCTTGTAATCTCTTTCCTTGTCAAGTATAACCCATTTTCTCCCTTATAAGCACATGGAAAGACACAGAGAAATCTTTTTAGTTATCAGCATTAAAATAATACTTTGTTAAATTTATCAGTAAATTAAAACTATAAAAATGTTTCCTTTAATTTTTCAAAACTGCTTATTTTTAACTCCATTTTTAAGAAATGAAAAATCAATTTCGAATCTCATTTCGTTGTGGCCTTTAAGGCTCATCTAGGCTTATAACTTTTGATGTTCATTTTAGAGGAATTATCCAAAGTGTATATTATTATTTCCCTCTTCACTCCAATTTTATATGCAAACGAGTGAATCACTTATGATGAACACTGAAAGTGAAACCGTGTAAATGATCCTTTTGTCATCTTCCTGGGCACTTCATTTCATAAACACTAGCAATACTTCATAATTAATACTACTTAGTTAAAAGCAAAGGGTCACAAGTGACAATATAGAACCAATTTTGTAAACCGGGTGGAATGGAAAACTTCACTTTTTTTATTCTTAATTAAAAGTGAAGTTATTAAAGTTATTTTATTAAGGGAATAAGACTTTCCCTTGGTTTCCAAAGGTAGTTTAGTAGCAGTAATAAATCCGAGAACATAATATAAAACCTCCCAGAAGTTTGTCAAATTATAGTTTACAATACTCGCAATTTATTCACCTTTTGTATTAAACCTTTTACTCAATGTCACTTGTGCTCCTTGGCTTCTTGAAACTGTTCACAAAACATGCCTTATCTAAGAAAACGTCCAATTTTTCTAAATAGTACATCAAACCACACAAAGATCATGCATCACTACCTTCTAACTAACTAATCTACACATGCTGCTACGAAGAATTCCATGCCCATCTACAAGACAACGACTATCCGGACAACTACGTTTGACCTGCTCTTACTTTCCGGATCTGCGTTTTTGTAAAAGCTGGAACTCCTGGGCATTGGCGTCGCGGCCCTGGCTACCGGCTTCGAGGGCTCTTCCTCCTTTGCCAGACAACTGCCCAACGTCTCGATGCTGTTGCTGTCTTCCTCAGAAGCCACCAGCTCCCCACTGTGGAACCCCTCGTCGTAGTGGTCTCGCCCGTTGTCCTCTCCGTTCTTAGCGGACTCTCCCTCCCCTTGCAGCAGCTTGATGGGGTCTTCAATGGCGTCTTCGTCGTCCATCTTCGAATGCATGTCTTGAAACATGATCTGGGCGCTCGTTTCTTCCGTGTCGTTCGGGACGTCCCTTGGTTCGTTCAAGGTTTCTGGCTCTGCGTTGTTTGAAGCGTCTTCTTCCGAGTGGACTTCGCCGTTTTGCTCTGGAGTTTCTTCGTCGGCATTGTCTTGGGTATCGTCTTGGCGAGTCTCTGGGAAAGAATTCGATTCGTTATCTACTACTAATGCGAGAGGAGCGTCTTGGCCGTTCTTACCAGGGTCTTGAGGGGACGGTGAAGGGGTCGGGACAGGGATTCGGATGTCGTCGTTCTGGTGAGTTGTTTCGCTTTGCGGGCGGGGTGGAGGACTGTTGGGGATCTGTTCAAGTTCTTTTTTGACCTCAAGAGATTCGGTTGTGGGCCTGTTTTCTTCTAGTTGTTCTGTTGGACTTTCACGTATAGTTTCTTTCATCTTTCCCGACGAAATAGAGCTGGATCTGTAAATAAAACAAGCGTGGTGAATCGATGCATAACAGACTGGTTTTAATCCTAATCTGATGTGCTTAGGTTATAGTTGTTATGTAATGAAATGTTTCTGGAAAACGAATTTAAGGACCGTTTTGCACAGGACTTCCGAATTTACGATTTTCTTTTGTCCAGAGTTGGCCAAATTTAGAAGTCAGCACAAACGATCCCCTACTCTTTCTGTTCTATCTACCCCCAGAAGGGTTAGTAAGAATATTTAAGTAAAATTTTACCAGATAATGTAAAGTAAGTACTCAGACAAAGAGAAGACAAACGTTGGTACTGTGTCCGCGGAAAAGGGAGACAGTTTCTCTTTGGAATTTCAGACAAACAGTAAAAATACCTCACCTGTATCTGGAAAACTTGTTGTTGACTGTCCTCTCCTTGACTCTCGGAGTGGGAGGTCTGGTGTTCCTGGTCCTCCTGTGACTGTGCTGGGCTGGGACGGTCTTCAGTGCCGACATGGGAGTCCGTCTTTCCAAGCTCTGGGCCCTCCGATCTACGTCTGTTGACAAAAGGCTTTCCTCTTGTTCTGCTGGAGAACCCGAAGAAGTAGAACACGCTGTGTGGGATGCTGATAGAGAAAAAGATTCAGATAGTATAACTGAGTGATAGATCATCGTTTATGACTTTTAAGGTAATATACAACGGTTAATGAAACATTCTCAATGCTACAAGTAATTTAAAACAAGTTAATCCATTCTTTACTGAAATCGAAGTGGCATTTGTGTAGCTTTGTAAGCAGGAAAATCATTAATTTTAGCATGAATTAGTGTATAATTAAGAAAACTTGAATGTTTACTGTGCTAAGAAACTAATTATGAATTCATATGAAAAGAAAGTCACAAGGATTTACCGGAAGAATTTATTTGTGTGTTTTGAGATAAAATTCCCACTGATGCACTCCGGATGACCGTATACTCGCCTTCTTTTACGTAAACTTCTGGTTCTTCAGCCTAGAAAAAAAATTTTCAAACTTGCATATGAGTTTGCTGCAAAATGTTTAAAGCATAAACACATTTTACCACTACTCATGCGGTCTATATAAAGCAGTGGTTCCCAACAGGTGGTCCGCGGACCACTCTGGTGGTCCGTGAGAAAGTTGTTAACTCATCCAAAAATTGTGTGGAAAATTTGAAAAAAAAATAGTTTCTGTGAGGAATAAATGCATTGATAAAAGGTTAAAACTTTTAAGATAAAGTTGGGTATGGAGATGGTCCGTACGAGGTTCAAATTTAAGTGAAGTGGTTCGCAGACATATTTGAGTTGGGAACCACTGATATAAAGGGAGGTAAGAAAAGTAACACTAAATTTCTTGTTTTATTATAGAGAGTTAATGCATACTCACGCAAGGTGGAAGAAAACTTTTAACTTTAAGTTCCAACTCTTGTTTAGATTTGACCTAAAAAAAGGAATGAATAGACGGCATTAGTGTGACATCACTTGCTTGTTTGGATACGTTGAATCTATCTGTGATTGGTTCCATGATTGGAAGTAATTCCATGCGGAACCAATCACGGATGGAATCAACGTATCCAAACAAGCAAGTGACGTCATGACTAATGTCGTCTATTTGGGTAGACTTTTTAAAAACCAGCCACTCCAAAGGAAGGAGCAATAATATTCAACTAAAGGGGCCGTTCAAATATTACGTAACCACCTAAGGGGGGGAGGGGGTTTGCTCTTTGCCAGTGGCGGATCCAGGATTTGGTTTTTGGGGGGGCTAAGAATTTTCCTTATCCATTTTAATCTTCTTGTTAATATTAATACGGAAAAGGTAGTGAAATATCCTGATCCAACTCCCAAAAGGGGGGTCCTCCCCCATAAAATTTTCCGAAATTTAGGTCAAAAACCACACTTTTTCAACTTCTTTTGGAACGCTTAACCCGAATTTCGGGTACAGATTTTTTGCATTTTGACACAATCTTAGTAAAATGTAGTTGTAATAAAAGGGTTACAAGTGCCAAAGGGGTCTGGGGGTCTTCTCCCAGAAATTTTTTTAAAATTTTACCTTAAAATAACAGGGTTTTAACTTATTTTGGTGCATAAAATGTCATATTATATAGAGTAAAACTTTTCATTTTGGGGGGGCTTGAGCCCCCTAGCCCCCCCTGGATCCGCTAGTGCTCTTTGCTTATTTTTCCTGACAAGGATGGATATGAGTGATGCTTACGTAAGATACTGCATTTTCGAAAATCTCTTGTTTCTTGCATAAATAATTTCAAAACTCAACCAAAAATCAATTTAACAAAAAATTGAATTAGGAAATCTGACGTAAGCACTTTTTCTGCCCAAACTGTTGAAATTTTAACCCCGAAAAGTAGTGTTTCGACTCATTTTTGAATTCTTAGGGTTACACCCAAAAAGGACAGCTCCTTGTATGAATCACTAAAATTTCAAGGAGAAAAAAACAGTACTTCCTAAAGGCATGTCAAAATTTCGGGGGGGGGGGGGTCTTGCAGTTTCTTACGTAATTATGGTGGGGGGGTTGAGGTTTGCTTATCTATGCTGACAAGGGGGGAGGGGGGGGTTAAAAATGACCAAAAAAGTGCTTACGTAATATTTGAACGGCCCCAAAGGGTCATCTAGAAAGGAAGGGTTTATAGGGAAAAAGACAAACTACATTCTAATCTAATTGAAAATCTTATTTTCTTAAAAAATAAAAAGAATGAATATTTTTTGTAGGCAATTAAAAATAATTTAAATTATGTAAAATACAACCTGCTAAAGTTCTTCAAAGGGACAAAACTTAGAGTTAGAACAGAGGGTGTCAATTTAGCGTCTTTCTCTAAGGTACTGGGAACTTTAATAGCGAATATTTTCAGACAGACCGTGGTATTAAGTACCGAATAGCGTGTAAATCCCTTTGTTATTACCAGTGACATAATGCAAAGCGGAGAAAATCGAAGTTTCTAACTATGGATTTATTCATTTTGAATGGAGACTTTTTCTAGCATTATCTCCTGATATAACATATACTAAATATATAAAGATATTTATTAAGGAAGTTGAATTTCTAGGTCACAGAATTTTATTTGTGTTATTATTGAGATTTAAATTTGCGTTCACTCATTTTTTTACACAGAGGGGATGGAAAAAACAATTAATTTTAATTTTGGACTTAATAGAAGCTAACAAACAACAAATAGAAACCGAAGAGTTAGGAAATTCAGATATTTACCTGTGTAAAATTTCTCCCTACACTCCGTAAAAAGACGTAAGCTTCTGGGACATTCTCTGATCCTAGCTGCTCGTTTATGTCTCCCCTCAGCTCTAGGAGAGTTGTTGATGGAAGGACCCTTTTTGGAAAGAAAATAGGTTAAATCCAATAAAAAGCTTCAGAAAGTAAACAATTTAATTTATATGTTAAATTTGCAATGATTTCAATACTGATTTATAACAAAAAATACTATATATACAGGGTGTTTCAAAAAACCTGTAACGATAGGGAGGCTATTTCCTAAAATATTTCCCCTAGACCCATACTTACAAATGCGAATTTTCATCAAATAAGGTGAAGAATTATACGAGACCAGTTTCAACTCCATGGGGGGTCTATTTTAGAAGATGCAGAAAATAACTTTTTATACGGCCCCTGTAGACTGAAACTTCCATTAGAAAAAATTTTCTCCATTCACTTCTCAATAAGATAGAAAAATTCTGTCTCGATATCTTCAAAATTCACTGAGATATGCGGGTTTATATTTTTAAGGGACCGTCCGCAAGTTAAAAAGCGCGTCATTCTATTAAACAATAAAGCAGTGTTAGGCTATATCGGAACTTATAGGTATTGATTCCTGAGTATCAAGTGTTTCTGGGAGTCACACACTCGTGCTACGATTATTTTTAAGTAGCTAATAGGTATGAAGGAGTACCTGGAGTACCTGATTTCGGGGCTCCAAGAAATATTTTTTATTATCTTTTCGATAACTCAAGGTAATTTATAAATAAGTATTGATTTAGGTATAAGTATTTATTGGCTGATGGGCCCCCTCTGGGCTGGGCATCGCTGATATGAGTAGCAATGACAGGTATCTGGATTAGCGTAGTTGAGCGAGCTCAACACCATGGCTGATGTTGGAGGAGTTTTTCATGTCGTCCTTGTCACCTCAAAAAATCTAAGTTTTACGGTAGTTTGGTTTCTAAAATGTTCAACTGTACTTTGTGGATGGCCCCTATTTTGCAGTAAAAGTATGTCACTCATAGGTATGATAAAGTGGTGTAAGTCACGAATTTTAGCTTTTAATATCTTGGTGAATTTTGAAGATATCGAGATGAAATTTTTTGTATCTGATTAAGAAATAAATGGAGAAAATTTTTCTCATTGGGGGTTTCAATCTACGGGGGCCGTATAAAAATTTATTTTCTGCATCTTCTAAAATAGACCCCCCATGGAGTTGAAACTGATGTCATATAATTCTTCACCTCATCTGAAGAAAATCTTCCATTGGAAGTATGGGTCTAGGCATGGGCGTAGCCAGGGTTCAACTTAGGGGGGGGGGCAAGCAGGAAGCAGGGTCGACTTCTTTTATGTTTGTGGAGAACAATTTTAAAGCCCCGTGAGAGAGGGCCGTCAAGTTTGAACGGGGGGTCTGGGGGTCCCCCCCAGAAAATTTTTGGAAATTTGCCCCTAAGAACAGGGTTGTAAACTGTTTTTTGGTACACATAAACCCAAATTTGGACAAAAATTTTTGGGTAGAATTTTGATTTTAATGAACTTATTATAACAAAAGTGTGAAATATAAAGATTGAAATACTAAAGGGGGGATTGGGGGTCCTCCCCCAGAAATTTTTTGAAAATTTGACCCTAAAATACTGGGTTTTAACTACTAAAAGTAAAGTAAAAGTTAAATATTCGGAACTTAGGGGGGGGCAGCCATAGGCGCCGACTTTTATCAAATATTGGGGGGGCCCAGTTAGACTATGAAGATATTAGTTATTTCGTTATTCCATAAACTTTCGATCGTCACTCATACTAGACATCTCCCCCCCAAGATTTTGAACATCCAAAGGCTTATTCCTGAAGTACCTCTAAGGAGTTACTCAAATTATATTTCACATTATGTTAAAATTTTAAAATTACTCGAAGTATAATAATGGGTCTGAGATTTTTTTGAAAAAAGGGAAAAAATTTGCCTCAAAAAGTAGTGTTACAGCTTTCTTTGAGAAATTTTTGGTTCCACCAAAACATAGCAGTTCTTTGTAAAACATAGAATTTCTAAGGAAAATATTACAACTAGAGACGTCAAAATTTCGAGAGGGGCTGGGGGTCCTCCCCCAGATATAATTTTGAAATTCGTCTCTTTAAACTAGTGTTATTTATTTTGAAACTCTCTAAAGGTAACTCGCGGACCCCATAGGAAGTTGTGGGGACCCTCGGAGGTCTGCGGACCACTGCTATAAAAAATTCGAATAAAAAGCAGCGCGATATTTTTTTAAAAAATTTAATCGAACACAAAATAAAATACCTATCGCGAAGAATGAAAGTGAATTTATACCGCCTTTAAAATCAACGGCACAGAGCCGTAACTAGACTTTAGTTTCGGGAGGGATTTTGACTAAGTATTTTTCTGAGGTACCTACTTACGAGTAATGTTTGGCACTAGTTAACTAAAAGTAGTTGAAAAGTAGTTAACTACTAGTTGCAACTACTAGTTAACTAGTAGTTCAACTACTTTTGGTTTAGAGTAGTTGAACTAGTAGTTTAACTACTTTTTTCACCAACTACTAGTTCCAACTACTTTCAAAAAGTTCAACTACTTCAAAAAATATTGAAAGATCAAAATTTTAAAAAAATTGTTACATCTACTAATAATTCCATTTTTCGTGATACATTTTCCTATTTGGCAACCTTCAAAAGTATTTAGCCATGATATTTTTGCTATAGGTAATAAAAAGTAATCGAAAATTTGGGGGAAAATATCTTATGAAATTAAATAGACTAGTTAACTAGTAGTTAACTACTTTGGGAAATAATCAACTACTAGTTACAACTACTTCCAAGGAAAAGTAGTTAACTAGTAGTTACAACTACTTTTGCCCAGACTAGTTGGTAGTTGGTAGTTAACTACTTTTTGACCAGTAGTTGCCGAACACTACTTACGAGTACTTTTTTACTTCAAGTGTTAGATGACTTGAAGCGATTCCAAGCGAAGCGATATTTGAGGGTCCCCCAAAAATTTGAAAATTTCCACCACAAAATAGCGTTTTATCTCCTTTTGAAGCCTATTGGGTTACACCCTTAGAGCAGGCCTCATTTAAAGAAGCAGAATTTTTAAAGAAACCCAGTAGAATAAAAAAATAAATAAATAGTAGAATAAACAGGAAAATTTCGAAGGGGGTTTAGGGGTTCTACTTCAGAAAAATTTTGGAAATTTGTCCTAAGTCATTAAATTCATTTTGTAGACCAGGGGTTCTCAAACTTTTTAACATCGCGACCCACTTTTGATAAACAAAATCTAACGCGACCCACCGACTTCAGTTAATTATAATTAACTGAACTAAGATTATTATCTCATGTCACCCCACAGAATTTTAACTTCTCTGACTGGGGGTGTTCACCAACTATTTAGTTACAACAATAAATTATTACATGCACGTATTAGAAGAGAAATTAACTTTTTAGAAAATTAAAAGTAAATATTTGAATTTGAGCGTATGAAATAGTTTAATTGTGGGCAAACAATGATCCCCACAATAAAAAGGGGGTCTGGGGGTCCTCCCACAGAGAAAATTTTTAAATTTGACCCTGTAGCAGATATTTCAGTTATTAATTAGTTTCCTCCTCTCTCGCCTGAGGGCACTGCGTGTCTCTGTTTTAATGTACGTGTATATGTCTTTTCTTTGTACTCAAAGCACTACACGGTGAAGCAACGCCACTCCCATGGTAACAGCGGACGCCGAGTATCGGACGATCGCAGCGCCAATATCTCGCCCCGTGGTGGCAGGGCCCTCCCGAAAACCCGCGCGCGCGCCTGCTTGTTCATAACCATAACTTCTAGCATTGTTTACATTCCGTTTTGTTTACAAAACGAATATTTCGATCGAATCTTTGCGATTAGTAGGTATTTAGAGAAAGGTTAATTTTCATTATAATTAGGGTTTACAAAACTCAACAATTCCATTTTTAAGAATTAGGGTGGAAAAATAATATTTTTTCAATACCGAGCTGTAAGATCGTGGAAATGCTAAAACTTAGTGCACTTAATTATCTTAAGTCAATCAGTTTATAGAATTGTTAGACATCTTCTCATCCTCAATCAGTTAATCTTTTATGAAAATTTCTGTTAACTGAGAATGACTTACGATAGCTCGTCAGTACAATATGAGCATTTAAATATTATTGAAACTGCATTGAACTCTGATGGTTTTATCCATTAATTACAAAATCAGGAGGTACTTTGGGATTATCCTGGTCTGATAGTTCTATTTTATTGGTGACATTTTGCAAAATAAGCTTCAAATCAAAAGCACCCTGGTAATTCAGACATTTTTAATGTTTTTTATTTTAACATTTGAAAAACTTATTTAGTGGTTATCGAAACATTTGACACTTTGTGCCTGGAATAATCCCGAAGTAGCTGAAAACAATTCCTTTGAAAAATAAGATCAAAATAAAATATCAGATAATGGAATCTTCAGCCAGGGAATAAACTGAAGACCTTTTTTAAATAAGTATAAAAATTATAAATTCTCAAAACAAAACTATATTCTAAAATCTTAGTATAAAACACAAGAAGGAAAGATAGCTGCATTACCAAACACAAGATTTATTACATTTCCCCCAAGCATTACATTAAGTATTTTGAGTTCCCAAGAAAAGGAAGGTTTTTTCAAATTTCAATTATTATGTACAAATAAAAAGTTAATCAGTTTATAATGATCTTTGAGCATGAGCACTTAGATATCCTCGAGACGAAGCGTTGGTAACCGATGTTGATGGGCAGGATTTGATGATTCCAGGTGTTGATGGGATGGACTTGACAAAGTTGGGGGAACAACGTAGCCCACCTCCATGTGGTGTTCCCTAGGAAACGATGTATAACCAGCGGCCAAGTGGCTAAGTAGATAAAACTGAGTTAAAACATATATTTAATTATGGTGAAAAGATAGAATGTTATGTAAGAAAATTATTGAATTTTTCATTTTCATAACCATAGAATTAAAACTTTACTCGATGCAATGGCATTGGGTTGCTGTCCAGCTTGTTCATTCTTAAAATTTGTTAAGAAAAGACAAGAAAATCACCAAAACATAATTTATTTTAAATGTTTAAATATATCAATAAAGGTATCCAATATTTCGTGTAAATCATGAGAAGATTTGTTTCAAAATTAATATATGAACTAGACTGTAATTAGAATTTTGGTAGGCAGGACAAGAAATCTGAAAAGACTACAAGATATTTGTAAAGATTTGGGCATGTACATATCAAGCGCCATTATAATAGCCATTATGGTGTCTTAAAAAAACCTTTTTTCGAAAAACCTCGTTCCTTAGCAAGGTTAAACCCTAGAGTTGACTTTGGGGCTGAAACATCACATACTATTTTTTGGGACCAAAAGAAATGGGAAAAGCCCTGAAGAGCGAGGTTTTTCGAAAAACGTTTTTAGACACCCTAAAGCGCCATCCTTTCTGCTCTAATTAAAAACAATTTTGAAAATACAACTTTATTTTTATGTATGTTTAAACTATGCAATTTTAATTTTTTTTTATTTTGGCAATATGGTTAAGAGTCGGACCTGGAAAAAGTGCCCAAACCTACGAACCTGGTTCAGGGGAAGCCCCTGCCAGCTCCATAGGAAAAATACATAAGGTTTGGGGGAAGGTTACAACTTTTTCCAGGTCCGTTAAGAGTTAATAAAAAGGAATTAAAATTCGTAATCAATCTAATAAGTGTACACAAACTTTTTATGCTCATCGGCTAAATTAAATTTTGAACTGGATAATAAAATAGAATTTGTACACTTGACAAAGACTGAAAGGATAGTTCTAGTATTGAAAAATAAAGATAAATATTATGGTTGGTACAATTAAAATATTAACCTTTCATCTGTTATTAAAAATATTTAAAAAAACACCACTTATTCTGATGTATTTATAAACTATGCAGGTTTTCAAAATTTTCTGGTAGGTACTTGTTATGTGGTTGAGAGTTTTAGAGAAGAAGTAAAATTTGTAATCAACCGAAGTATACAAATCTTTTATTATTAAAATTTGAACTGGACTCAAATTAGAATTTTGCCACTTGAAAGACCTTGTGGTTTTTGTTATAAATGCAGTTTTTGAATTTTTTTATGCATAGGTAAAAATAACCATTATTTTAATCAGGGTTCCCACTCAATTTAGGAAATAAAATTCACTGACTTTTCCAGGTCAATTTTTAAGATTTTTCGGTAAAAAAATTAGCAATTCACTGCATTTTTGAACACATAATTTTCAACAAATTTACAATTTTTTCACTAGCTAGAGCCAAAATTGACATTAAAAATTTTTATTTTCCAGGTATTTTTAAAGATCTTCTAGGTTTTGGCCCAAAATTAGCAATTTTCCCTGACTTTTTAGGTGAAATTCCCTGACTTTTCCAGGTATTCCCTGACCCATGGGAACCCATAACAATTACTATTTAAATAATAAAATTGAGAATGATTGTAATTGGAAATTTTGGCACAGCTTCGATAAAAGTCGACCAGCTACCATGTTTACCCACAGCACAAATTGTGATGCACAACCATATAGATCTAACTTGAGCTATGGGTAAACACGGAGGCTGGTCGACTCTTATTGAAGCTGTGCCGAAATTTTTAATGAAGATGTTTTTATAGAAGTACATACCTGAATCATCAAAGAAATTGAGTGGCACTACCTTACTTCTGATTAGATACTCTAAAAATGAAATTCAGATTCAGTAATATTGTAAATATAATGATAATGCATATAAAAATAAAATTAAGATGTTTATATAAGATACAGAAATTATATATATATATATATACTAGCGCTAGATCCAGGGGATGATGTACGAAAAAACCGTTCAATGCAAAAATCGCTCAATAAAAAACAAATTTAATACATGTGTAAAGCTATATACGTTTTTTAATAGTTTTTGTCCGATCGTTTTTTGCATTGAAAATTTTTTTGCGACACTGACCCGCGGTCCTAGAAAAAGTGCCCGAACCTGCGAACCTGGTTCAGGGGAAGCCACTGCCAGCTTCCATAGGTACAATACATAAGGTTCGTGTAAATTTCGGTTTGGTTCGGGGGTAGGTTATAACTTTTTCCAGTTCCGCCCACCCAGGTTTCAGTGTTTAAAAAACATGCTGGTACGTTACAGACGGGCCTCGCCAGTTAAATGTGTAGCGCTAAACCAGAGGTTACCCGGACAATATGGTTCCGGCAGAGTGAGAAATAGTTAAAACATCAAAAATTTTTATGTTTATACTTTAACAATTAATATTATATATTCTCTTATTATATTTACAACAAAGTGATTTTGCCATTAAGTTAGGCATGAAATATGGGATTTTAAGCATAAAATTTACCAAAAAAAAGTTGTTAGGATGCTTCTACTTAAAATTATTTTTATTCAGAAACCTTCCCGCAGCAACATGGTAAAGTTTAAAAGTTAACGTAGGTGGGAAAACTTTAAAACTATCAAGGACATATACACAAACATTGATTTATATATATGTTAAGGGCAATGAGATAAATCGAGCATTATTAATAATGCCCGAAGTGGAGGAGGGCAATGTGATAAATTCAATGGCATTTATCAATGAAATATATCACTTTGCCAGTAACATATATACAGATAGGCAATATTGGGATGACAATGAGGCACTAATGCATCGAAAAGATAATCCATATAATAAAATTTATACCATTAAATTGTAAAAGAAAGCTAAATTTTTAAAATTCTTTATGCTGAGAGATTAAATAATACCGGCCGTTACACTAATACCTATTGCAACCTGAGACTGTCTCTGAAACAGTCCTCTTTTGATTACACATCATAATTACTAGAAAAATGTAATCATGGGAATGTAAATAAGAATTAATATAATTTGCCGAAGATGAACCGAGTGGGAAATTAAATAATGCAAGCAATGGGGGATTTTATTGTTTGAGGATCCTAACTCACTCAATTATTATTTAAAGAAAATTTAGAACATGATGCTATCATTAACCATAACATTTAACATAGAAGAACTTACCTGTTAATAAATAAGTGTGAATTCCTTGTTCCGTTTCCATGAAAATATAGAAGCAAACAACACCGAACTTTTCACTTCGCCAAACGGCTAGAAAATTCAAAGTTATTTACTGCATACTGCACGTGCGTAATGAGGAGCATGCGCAGTGTGAATCGGGAACCATGGCAACCGATAAATAAATCTTGTAGTTATACCCTGCGAGCACTAGATGGCGACACGTTTATGTGGCGACCGGAACTCCCATAGAGTTGTCGTCGCTTTACTTATACCGCTTTGTTTGTACTGTAATGAAGTGAAGTGATAATCCTTCAGAGAGAGTCGAGATTTCCCCGCCGCCGCGCGCCGGTTGGCGCGGGGCTTTGTTCCTAAGTTTCTCTTTGTGTAAATTTTGTAAATATAGTGTCCATCGTCGTCGTCTTGTAAATAAAAGTGTTTCGTCCAACGTCTGCTGTTTTGAAGATTGCTACAAGTGTCGCCCAACCCGTGGCTCGAATCCACTGCCGATGCCGCCGAGCTAGCTGAAACGGTCACCCGTACCGTACCGAGGTTAGGCCTAGCGTGCCTCCTCGCCTGCTTCGAGTTTTGACCGATGTTCTTGGTGATTTCCGGTCCTGCCAGAAGAGCCCTTACCTCTTCTGGTCTGCTTTTACGATGGTCACCCTGACCAATAGGCCTTGTGTGCCTGTGCGAGAATCCCTGTTCTCGGTTTTCATGACCCCTGTGCGGTCTTCAGTGAAAAGCTGATATCTTCTGTTTTCAATGGTCACCCTGACCAAAAGGCCTTGTGCGCCTCAGAGAGAACACCCTGTTCTCGTTTTTCCTGACCACTGTGGACTGTGGTCGTCCTACAGCTGGTGATATCTTCTGCTGTTTTCGATGGTCATCCTGACCAAAAGGCCTTGTGCGCCTCTGAGAGAACACCCTGTTCTCGTTTTTCCTGACCACTGTGGACTGTGGTCGTCCTGCAGGTGCTCGCTGTAGGGTTTTTGCGGTGATGCGTTCACCGATGTGAGCGGACATGTCTGTCCGGCTCGTTTTCCTCAACGTGAATGTACATTCCAGTGGACATTCTCGTCTTCAGCAAATTGGGTTTTCATCTTCAAGTTTGGTTTTTGTAATAGTTTTGAGAAATAATAATGTTAATTTGAGTATTGTTTCAAGTTAAGTTGAATTAATTTTGCCTTTTGAGTAATTTAAATGTTTCTGGAAAAATGATGTAATCTTCTGTAATTTTAAGTTCAGTTTTGTTTTGGAGAATTAACTAGATTGTTTAATTAATGATTGTTAATTTTAAGGTTAATATTGTACTTAATGATCACACTTTTGTTTTTGGTTAATGGTTCTCATTTAAAAGTTTAATGTTTTAATTTTGATCAATTTCTGTTTTGATAAGTTTTTTTCCTATGAATGGAATGTCATGAAGTTTGTTTTCTCAACCAGGTGAAAGTGTATTGATTTTGTTTTTGTCATTTTGTGTTGATATTTTGTTTAACGTTTTCAGTTTTGGCCAAAACTGCTACGGGGGTTTACTTTTTATGTTCTCGATAGTTTTTGTTTCCTCATGAGTTTAGTATTTTTTTTTGTTTTGATGTTGCAACTGTTGAGTCATGTTTCATTTAAATATTATCATTTGAATGTTTCTTTTTTGGTTTTCATCACTGAATAGTTTTGTATTTTCTTTTGATAAGAGGTTTAACGTTTATTTGTGCCTTCTGATTTGTTTTGTTTCTTCGGATTTTTCTCCTCGTTTCTGTTTTTGTATAACCTTGAATCGTATAATGTAGGGGGAGAGGAGAGATCGCGTGTGTTTTCTTTTTTTTATGTGCTTAGGAAAATTTGTTTCTCTCTTTTGAGACTTTTGGTTTTGGGGTTAGTTTTAACTTTTCTCTTTTTCTGGTTGCTTGTCGGGACGCCGGCTCAACCAGAGGGGGAGTCTGTAGCAGATATTTCAGTTATTAATTAGTTTCCTCCTCTCTCGCCTGAGGGCACTGCGTGTCTCTGTTTTAATGTACGTGTATATGTCTTTTCTTTGTACTGTAATGAAGTGAAGTGATAATCCTTCAGAGAGAGTCGAGATTTCCCCGCCGCCGCGCGCCGGTTGGCGCGGGGCTTTGTTCCTAAGTTTCTCTTTGTGTAAATTTTGTAAATATAGTGTCCATCGTCGTCGTCTTGTAAATAAAAGTGTTTCGTCCAACGTCTGCTGTTTTGAAACATCGTCTTTACTTGTTTTTTAGCAATATGGGATAAATTGCAGTTGCATCATTTCTTAAGAAAATTCTTAAAATTTGCATTGCTCCCCCAGGTGTGGATGGGGAGAAACACAATATTTTTTCAAATATTATTTGAATAACCGACTATATTTGCATTATTGGCATACATAGTACGTACATAGACACACATAGTACGTATTTACATTAATTGCCTTTTCCGTTCGACACCAAGTAGTGTAGTTTTCCTCAAATTTTTACTCTTTTTGCTATATAGTAATGTGATAAATTTCAAAAGTTCAAATAATAGTTTTATTATTTAAAAGTCAATAACACGTTTGTAAAAATTATAAAAAGATACTTCATATTCAGAAAAATTAAAAATCTTCTCGCGACCCACCAAAAACTGACTGACGACCCACCAGTGGGTCGCGACCCACAGTTTGAGAAACTCTGTTGTAGACTATATCTTCTTATTTTACGCAAAAGGAATATCACACCTCAAAAATCATGGAAGTTTCAGGGGAAAACGGTACAAAATAGATTTTAAAATTTGAGGGGGGCTTGGGGGTCCTCCCCCAAATTTTTTCTGAAATTTTTACCTTGAAAGCAGTGTTTTAAGTCATTTTGGACCATGGACCCTTTGAGAAGACCAAGTGAACGGGACCAAAAGAACAACGTCCAATACATTGCCTTCTTTAGTTCATGAAAGAAAATAGGTAGATTTTTACTAAACTAAAAATATTGGGGGGGCTTAGCCCCCCTTTATCAAACATTGGGGGGGCTCAAGCCCCCTCAAACCCTATGGAGTCGGCGCCTATGGGGGCAGCTGCCCCTCCCTGCCAGTGGCGGATTTGGTTTTGGGGGGGGCTAAGAATTTTCATAATCCAATTGAGTCTTCATGTTAATGGTAATACGGAAAAGGTAGTGAATTATCTTACTCAAACCACTAAACGGGGGGGGGTCTGGGGGTCCTCCCCCAAAAATTTTTAGGAAATTTTAGTCAAACACCACTTTTTCAACTCGTTTTGGTACGCCTCATCCGAATTTCGGATATTAATTTTTGTGTTTTGACAAACTTAGTAAAATATCAGACGTTTGGGGGGGGCTTCAGCCCGAAAGCCCCCCCCGTAGATCCGCCACTGCTCCCTGCCCCCCCTTGGCTACACCCATGGGTCTAGGGGAAATATTTTAGGAAATAGCCTATCGTTACAGGTTTTTTGAAACACCCTGTATACACCATTCATAGAAATATAGTTAATTAAAAATTAATGCTAGTTTGTATTGTTAGCTAAATAAATTTAAAAAAATACCATATAGCACTGGATTTAAATATATTTTTCTTACTTTAAAGTTTGAACTTGTATCAGAAGGACCTTCTTTTTTAATGCAGGTAAGAAATAAAACTTGTAAAATTAAAAGTAGAAAAAAGGAAAATGTGAAACAAATATATGTATTAATTTAATTATCAGTATCCAATTCGTTATTTTGCCTTTTAAATCTACCATGAAATAAATTGTTATAAGAGACTATTTCCAACTGTGAAATTAAATTAGTATTCCGAAATATATTGAGTAATCTTTATCAATCAGGCAGTGGCGGATCCATCCAGGAATTATCCTACTCAAAGCAATAAAAGGGGGGTCTGGGGGGTCCTCCCCCAAAAAATTTTTGGAAATTTAAGTCAAAAAACCCACTTATTCAACTCGTTTTGGTACGCCTCATCCGAATTTCGGGTATAGATTTTTTGCGTTTTGACAAACTTAGTAAAATATTAGACGTTTTGGGGGGGCTTTAGCCCGAAAGCCCCCCCGTAGATCCGCCATGGCTAACAGGGTTTATTTAGACATGGGCGGCGGCAGCAGGGTGCAAGGGGGTGCACTTGCACCCCCTGGCGTCCCCGAAATTTGCATTTTGTGCACCAAAGATCTAATCTTCCAAAAATTTTTGGGCGAGGCCTCTCAAACCCCCTTCTTGTAATTGGAACTTTAATATTATAACTTTAATTATAAGTTTCTCTTCTTTTAAAGCTGCCAAATGAAAAGTTTGACTAGAAAAAAGTTAAATAGCTATTCATTTAAAAAATATATCTTTTCTGATCCACAAGCTTTATCTTAAACCCTTTATTTACCGATGACGGTACTTGTAAGTACCACTTCCCAATGTTCCAAATTCGTCCAATTTTCGTTATATAAAGCCAAATTTAGTTTACTTATAGTTGCAGTTAAGTAAACTTGACATATTTTGGATGAGGATGAGGAAAATAATTTGTTAAATTAAGGGTTAATAAGAAGTGCTGCCTGCGATAAAAGTTGCGCACCTCTGCTCTGAGTTAGAAGCTTGGCGCAAGTTCAGAGTTGCGTATGCTTGGCGATTTTTGGCTGTTTAGCTGCACATTTAGAAGCCAAATGACTCTTTTAACATGAGTTAGGGTTACCATATTAGTCATCTTTAACGCTATAAACTTGGCGCATACGCAAGTCTGAACTTGCGCCAGAAGCTTGTAGTTTTCAGACTCAATATTTTGCAGGTTTTTTGGGGAGCGCAAGTTTAGAACTGCTGATGCGCCAAGTTTTTAGCGATAAAAATCAATATATAGTAACCCCAACTAATGTTAAATGAATTATGTGGCTTCTAAATATGGCGCCAAATAGCCAAAACTCGCCAACCATCAGCAGTTCTAAACTTGCGCCATTCTGGGGGAGGTATTCCTCCAAAATATCATGGATTCCTTTTAACAAAGTTATTTTAAAAATTCAAAATAATATATAATTTAACGTTAGCGTTGAAATATTTCAGGAAGCTTTTGACCTCTTGGGTCTTTATTTTTTTCAAGCATCGTCGCTCCACCCACCCCTTATCCAAAGTTTTCAATCCTTGTTTTTTTTTACAAAATTTGGGATTGAGCCCATAACTATCTTACTGACTGTCAATATTTAACTTTTTATTAATTTAAATCAGCTGAAATCGAAGCAACAAGAGAGATGGATTCATTAGAAGAGAAATCTTCTTTGTTTTTTCAATCAATCAATCAATTTGTTTTAAAAAGCAAACACGTGTTTTTATTTATGAAAAAAAATCCTAAATTTCTAAACGAATGGAAGTGAAGTCCTAACATTGGTCCAGAAGCTAGCGCCCTCTAGGTGCAAGGCGAAGCGTTGCATTGTTCACTCGTTTATGAAATCACCATTCACCATTTTAGAAAGCAAAGTAATGCTTTGGAAAAAACACTTAGCGACAATGTTCTCAATAAAATCAATTCCGCTCATTATAGACGCGAACATGGGGTTCGAAACGTCTGATTAAGTAATCTAAAAGCAGAAAAGCTACTTCACTTTTCTAAACAACAATCGTTCAATTGATGACGTCAAATCGTCCACAGCCAATCCGCGCGCACAGAGCGCTTCCTTCCAGCCCTTTTTGCCCAACATCCCCTCCAAAAGATTCGCTCGCACCACACCATTGACTTCATGCGGACACATGCGTAGGGCAGAGGATTCTATCATATTCTCCTAAAATCCTTAATCAGGTAAGTTTTCAAAATAATTGTCGATTTGTTTAATTACGGCGACTCCTATTTTCTGTTGTCTTTCGTACTTGGTCTGCGTGATAATGCCGGACATTGGATTTTGTCCTCATGTTGAGACCGGCTAAGTAATTTCCGCCATCATGGTCTGAATCCAAGATGTTAGTTATAAATAAAGACACTTTTGTTTTATTGCAATTATATATGATTGATAATCGGATCAAACCTACATGTATAGCTTAATTAGAGTTCTTTGCACTTTGTGTACGTACGGATCGAAATCCGCCATTAACTCAAGTATGGTGGCGTTCGTTTGTCATTTTTTCTTAGCGCGGGAGAAAATTATATTTTGATTTCTCCACTTTCAAAGCTATTAACTTTCTTTACGTGACTGATTAAAGGTATTATGCAAGTCCAATATCTATCCAAGATGTTAATGTTTTGCTGTAAACAACGTGATAAAACTATTGTAGAGAAAAAAAATAAACAAAAAAAAGAAACTTATGACTTGCACATTGAAACTACTTTGATGCGATGTTTCCGAGTTAAATATTCCATTTAACGTACAGTTTTATCTATAAAATTATTATTTTTAAAGTTTGAACGTGTTATTTTGGCGTAATAACTTAACGAATGATGAATGTGAAGTGTTGAATCGCCCAGATTACTAAAAGATCCTTTTCATATGAAACATTGAATATATACATGTTGTAAAATCAAATTCCGTTTTATTTATGAGCTTTCAAGTGGCTATTTATAATGGGGTAGCAGTTAACATTTGGAAGTAATAATGGTTATGGTAAAATTAAAAAATTTTTATTGCATGTTTATATTGTACTATGTTCTTGGTATAAGTATATTTAGCCCTAAATCTTTTATTTGCTTGAGTTGTTTGTTAAATTTATCTATTATAGTTGAATCTGACACCAACTTAAATTTAAAATATTCTAAAAACTTTTCCTTCAGTTGGAGTTAGCATATCATTTGTGCAGTTTTGCAATATTACTGAGTAAGGTGTGTAGGTCGCAAAATATCACCAAGTTTGGAACAGCTTTCGTCTACGGGTACGGCGACTTTCAATCCACTTAGCGCTTTTAGAAGACGCCAAGTGGCCATATATCGATACCACGTATATCCAAGGGGTTATCGCCGTTGGGACTTTCAAAATTGCCGTACCCGTAGAAAAAAGCTGTTCCCCTAGTTTTTTTGAGGACCATATATTCAAGTATCAACAAATTTTTCCGATTTTTAATGATAAACTAAACAGTTATTGATCTAACTAAAAAAATTAAGTAATCTATCACTTTGATGAAATTATTTAGCAATATTTCTACTTATGGGTGACCAAAAGAGCAAGGCAGTATTTAGCGGGACCTTTTTACAGAATTGAATAAATATATATATATATAGTATAAATAGAAATTTTGTGATTGAAAATAAACAAGTGAGTTTGTTTTACATAATTCATGAAATTTTTTTTATTTCAATGCAGTTAAGTTACCCTTTCATTAAATTGCATTTTTTACTGAACAGTTAATATCAGCTTATAAATTGATAAATTTTAGTTTTGAATGGGGTTTCCCTTTTAAAATAAATTACAATGCTTTCAGATAATGTTGTTTTCTGAGTACTAAAGTATTATCCTGTAGATCATGCTGCTTCATTGCTGAAAATGAAAAACATTAAGTTTATTTACTCAAGTTTATTATTATTCATATTAGCTTAAGTTTATTTACCTATGTTAAAAATGATAGTAGACGGGGACAGTAGAACTGAATAGAACCCTTAGAACTGTAGAGTGCACAGGGGTGCATCTAAAAAGAAATTGGGTCCGAGAATGGCCCTTTCACAAAATTCTGACCCTCAAAAACGGACTTTAATCAAGCTATATGCACTCGCTAAGTGTAATTTTATTTAAAAAAATAACATATTTACAGAAATAGGACCTTAATTAAGATAGATTAATTATTACATTAATTATTTTCACAAAATTCAATTCCGTTTTTCACTAAGTTCAACTCTGTTTTTCACAAAATTCAATTCCGTTTTTCACAAAATTCCCAAAAACGGTCCCTGGCAAAAAATCCTGGATGAACCCCTGGTGTAGCTTTCAGATATTTGCTTACAGTAAAACCTTGCTCTTCTAAATCTTCTCATTATCCAGAGATCTGGGGATTTTTGTTTTTTTATACTTTTCCGAATTTTTTTCAAGTTCTCTCTTATTTCTCTCTTACTTTATTTATTTATGATCAGGGTCTGTTTGGAAAAAATTGCATCCATTTTCAGACAGTTTACAAAAAGTTTCGCTTCTGCTGTTCTCACTGAGTTAGTCCTATGTCTGATTTTTATAAAGTGGGACTTTACTTTCTCAAATCCACGAAAACAGGCTCCTGACTGAATAAAAAACTAATTTAATGCTATCTTCAAATTTACAATGCAAGTAGATTTTTTTATTTTACATCAACAGGGGCCTTTACGAAAAGTCTAGACAAAGCCCTAATAATTTAAATCAAGGAAACTTCCCGCTTTCTTTAATATGTTGTGGAGCAGACTTTGCAGACTTTGATAATATAGACATGCATGCTAAGCGGAGTATGAGTTTGCAGTTAGAAAATCTTTTAGGTCATTTAAATTTTTGAAGAATGAACTAATTTCTTCCCACTTTTGTTGTTTAAAAAGTATATCAGTTCTATGTAAATAATGTGACTGTTAATACGTAATAAATCAATATTTAAAGGATTGGGAGCCCCAATAATAATTCTGCAGATTATTTTGCGTGTGGGTTTTCTTTTATCCATGTGTTGAATGATTGTATGTATGAGTCTCCGCCTGGATGAGCGAGGTTGCGTCAGGAGGATGCTCCAAGGACCTGGAAAAAGTGCTCCAACCTACGAACCTGGTTCAGGGGAAGCCCCTGTCAGCTCCATAGGAGCATTACATAAGGTTTGGGGAAATTTTATTAGGTTCTGGGAAAGGTTACAACTTTTTCCAGGTCCGATGCTCCATCATCAATAAAATCGATGTGGAAGTAGTCTGCTATTGAGTTGAGTAAATTCATTTTATATTAACAAAGAAAGAGTTACTGAGTTATCGATGGGCCAAAACACAATGTCTGCATCTCTGTAATTTGGTTAAATTTCCAGTGTGCTTGCACATGTGTGAGGCTTCTCAATAAATTCCAGCGATCTTTTGCGAGTTTGAATGCCCCCTAACTTGTCTGCTGATGGTTCTTGTACGTAATTAATTGAAAAGAATTAAGGTCTGTCAACAAATATTGTAATGATAAAACTGCAGATGCAAAATTGGGCTTTCTAAGCCAATATATTTTTAGAGGAAATTTTAAAATATTGTGATGTGTAGCTTACATTCACCTTACATTTTACCTTTTTTAATTAATAACTATTATCAGGCCGGGAAATCTGCTAGTTATCAGGGTTGCTGATTTTTTTGATTTTTTTAAAAAAATCAAAAAAATCGGATTTATTTGATTTAAATCGGATTTTTTTGATTTAAATCAGATTTTTTTGATTTAAATGAATAACTAGCTCTGAACTTCCTGAAACTGGTTATTAATCTACTGATATTGTAATTTCAATGTGATATAATAGTTTAGGATTACTTAATATCCCAATTTTGATCTATTTTATGCATTAATTAATTGAATTAATTAAGGGTAGTAAGTGGTTCGCTGCCATTTCATTGTGAGATGCCCAAGCCTATCCTAAAATGGTGAATGAACTATCAGTAACTAAAATTTTTATCTATCCTTTCTATGACTATTTTTGCCCAATTGTGAAATCAATATTAGCTTTAAAAGAAATTGTGACAATGATTTCTAAAAAAATCTATGCCCCATTTTTGTGTTAAAATTTTAATCAATCTTTGAATTATAATAATTCAGTTAAATTAATTTTACTAAAAGTATCATGTATACTTATTTCTTTAAAATAATAATTAGTAATAAAAATCAAATCAAATAAGCAACTTAACAACAGTCATGTACATAAAGAATAGCTGTAGTTATGAAAAAGAAAACAATAGTTTGGAAAACATGGCTAACTATAAAAGCAAGCTTACGATAAAACTCGTTCAGATGCTTGTATTTTAAAAAGTTGATGTACCAGATAAAAAAATTAAAATATTTTAATTCTTGTTTAGTTTATCACAATTATTGATTCCAAACCCTGCGTATTTACCCCTTTTCATCATAAATATTTTTGTTATTGGTAGTAAAATTTGTTCTTGAAATCGCAAGCAATTTTATGTAGAGTAACTTAAACCCAGTTACAATATCTAATTCTAGCAGAATTTTAAAAAAAATTGTAATGCAAATAATCTTGCAAACCATTTTAAAGCATACAACTAATTTTTTATTTAAATTGTGGCAGTTTAACGTTTTTGATTTAAGGGGCACACCTAGTGTGAAATTTTCAAAAATTCGATTTTTTTATTTTTTTATATTTCGATAGGTTATACCTGTAAAAATAACATACGAAAATTTTAAATCGATATCTTAAATAGTTTTAGAGTTACAGCCATTTAAAAGAGTAGCCGCTCGGCAGTTAGATAGGTGCATTTTATCTTTAAACGCGTTTTTCTCGAAACAGCTTTTTTCGAATTTGCTTGCGTGATTACTCGGAGACAAACGATCCGATCGCTATCAAATTTTTTTTGCATCTTCTCTATATAGTTCTCCATACGATGAACCTCCAGTTTTTTTATCCGGTCAAAAATCGAATTTCGGCAGGCCCAAAAAGACCAAAATTTTGGGTAAAATTTAACTTTTTTTTTCAACATGCCGCCATTTTGTCAATTTTTGATTTTTTTGTTCGTCCGAGGTTCATCGTACAGACAATATGTTTTAGTTTAACGAGATTTTTTTTTTTAGATTTTATCAATGGAGAAGGCTACAATCACGCAAGCAGTGGAGGACCTTTTTTTTTTGGCGCCTCCGGAGATCGCGTGTCATTTCAAAAATATTTAATATTTTATTTCAAAAATTTTACTGTGTATTCTCAAAACATGTATAAATATACCCTCAAAATTTTAAAACGATTGATTCGCTAGTTCTTATTTTTTTTTAATTCCCAAAAATTGCCTGTTTTTAGGCTGTCACACTAGGTGGGCCCCTTAAATCAATGATTTTTTAAAAAAAATCAAGTGATTTAAATCATGATTTAAATCGTGATTTAAATCAAGTTGATTTAAATCAAGCAACCCTGCTAGTTATAGAGGTATTGATTATCGAAATTCCGATTTTTTGATATTTTATATTCCGCTAGATTGTTTGCGGAATTAATTTCTATTTTTAGGAAAATGATGGGTGGCAAGTGTGCAGGTAAAACGGTCGTCATTTGCGATATTGTTTTATTTTGCGCACTGAAAATTCATGGGAGTTCCGAAGTGGACATATGTGTACCTAAATGAGTTAAAACCCTGATTTAAGGGTCAAATTTCATAAAAAAATTTCGGGGGGAGGACCCTTAGACAGGCATGTGATTTTTCCGCTAATTAGCGGAAATCCACTAATTTTAGAGGTATTGATTATCGGAATTCCGATTTTTTTTAAATTTTATATTCCGCTCAATTATGTGCAGAAATAATTTTTCAAAGTGGGAAAAAATCGGGAGTATTTCCCTTCTGTTAAAAAATTTCCATTTGAAGCAAGTAACATCATTTGAAGGTACTATTGAATCAGTTCTGTTTTTGGAAAATTATGGGAGCAGAGTGTGCGGGTAAAACGGTTGTCATATGCGATATTTTATTATTATGGGCACAATGAAAATTTCTAGAGGTTCGGAGCTGACGTAGTATGTACCAAAACGAGTTAAAACCCTGTTTTCAATAGGGTCAAATTTAAAAATATTTCTGGGGGAGGACCCCAGGCCCCCCCTTTGGTTTTTATAACCCAAGCATTCACAATTCTATTGTAGATTGAGTTTAGTAAGTAGATGAGAATCCTATCTAAAAGTATATTAAAAACCTAAATTGAACCTGTTGTATGGGAAGGGGCTAAGGAATTCGGGTAAAATAATAAATTTCTATGTCACTAGTAACTAATCTAGAAGTTTCTAAAAATTTTTAGATAATTTCTTTCTTGAGTAATCGCATGCCTGCTTGACTCCCATTTGGTATTTGCAACTCGAGTATATTCACTATTCTTTTTAGATTCAGTTTAGTAAGATGAGAATCTTATCTAAAAGTGTACTATATTAAAAAGCTAAATTGCATTTACTGTATGGGAGGGGGCTTAGGTTTGACCCTTTCCGAAATAAATTTCTATATACACCACTTAAAATCATCTAGATGCTTCTAAAAAATTTTCAGATAATTTCTCTCTTGAGCAATCACATGCCTGGATTATATAAAGGTTAATTATTATAATACATACGTAAAAATTGAGTAATTTTTCATATGCCAATCCTATTGATCTTAGTAGAAACATTTTTAGTTAATCTTTCAAATTAAATTAATTTAAAACATGGTATAAAATACAATTAAAATACGAGAGTCCCTTTTTATAAGTTGGAAGGTCTGGCATTTTAAATCTAAAGAAATCTTATTAGATTTTTAAGCAATGCACTTATAAGCATGAGAAACCTTAAGTCGAGTCCTTTGCTTTATGGTAATTTAAATTTTATTTAACTTCTTAATTTTTTATTTGAATTTGACCAAATAAATCGGAATAGTCTGGGAAAATTGCTTATTTTTGCCTAAAACCTAGAAAATCATTCAGATAACCTGGAAAATGATAAATTTTTGATGGTATGCATTTAATTTTTGGCTTGGAAACAAATAAAACCAATATTCCGAAAAAATGCGGAATTGGCTAGAATTGCTAGTCGGAGAATTTTATAACCGGGTCATTCCATGTGAAATCAACCAATTAAAATGCAATTTTTGCAGGTGATGTCTCAGATTTGCTTGAAATTTACAATATGTGTTGTACACACTTAGTGTTGTAAAACTGTGAAGTTTCAGATTTTTCTGATGATTTTTTCAAGAGATATGGCCTTTCAAAACTTCAAAATTTTCAGTTTTCTGGAATTTTAGGTAATTTTCAAATAGCTGTATCTCATCAGCTATTCATGCTAAAGACATGAAATTTGTTTTAAATTATTCAGTATTGTATGATGTTTCATAATATATTAACCCTAACAAAGATATAGATTTTTAAAATTTAAAATTTTTTAAATTTTTCAAAAAAATTTAAATATTTAAAAATAGGTATAATTGATTTTCTTTTTAAAAATATATTATTTCAAACACACTTTCAGCAACATATGGGCCAAATTTCAAGATGGTATCTTCATGGGTTCAGAGAGAAAAAAAATGTTTTCTACCATAATGTGCTCTTATATTAGGAAAAAAACACATATTTTGAGCTAGTAAAGAGCATTTTACCTACAAATACTACCAATTTATTTAGGAATATTGATATTTATGCATAATTTATACTTACTTTCATTTTGAAATATTTAAATTTTAAAATTTTAATTTTTTAAAACTTAATTTTTTTTTAATTTAAATTTTGAAAAATGAAATTTATTTCCAATTAAAATTAGACAATTTATAAGAAAATGTTCAACATAATACTATTACTTTATCTAGTATCAAAGGATTGTAAGAAGTTCTAAAATTTTAAAAAGTAGAAGATTAAGATGGAAGAGCTCTAAATAAAAATCATTGTCAGAAATGAAACCGTAAAAAGCAATCATACAATAATTTTGTCCGAGAAATCTTATTTAGTAATGTATAGGTATAAAATTGCAAATTAAACATACCCAAGTGATGTGTATCGGAAAAGGAGAACAGTCTTTGTTAGTATTTATTCTTTATTCAAAGGTATAAAAGCATGGTATTGTTGTGTTCCAAAAATTGTTATGGCTAATCTTGTTTTTAATGACTTTTCTTCTTTAAACAGTCTGATATGAAAACAAAACTTTTATGAGTTTTTAGTAAATCCCCAGTGGCAAAATCAATTTCTTTAAAATAAACAGTTCCAGTGGAAGCTTTGTGTAAAACCATCTTGTAAAACAAATGAATTAATACTAAATTTAGTAATAATACTAGTAATAATTCTAAAATTATAACAGCTTCTGTTTCCTCCAATCCTAATTTCTTTTCAATGGTCAGTAAAAAATTTACCATCCATCTCCTTTTTTATGTCAGCAGTTGTTTGAACACAACAATACCATGCTTTTATACCTTTGAATACAGAAAAAATACTAACAAGACTGTTCTCCTTTTCTGATACACATCACATGCATGTGATTAAAGCAAGTTCTTGTGAGGAAGATGTTCCATTTAAAGAGATTGTTGGGTATGTTGCCTGTGAGAATGAATGGTGGATGGGATGTGTTATGTCAAAAGACCAGTCAGAAGAAGTTGAAATTTCTTTTTTACATCCCTGTGGACCAACACCATCATTTTCTTATCCAAAAAAGCCAAATATTTTGACTGTGCCTAAAATCTTTACATTGTGTAATTTACATCCAACAACTGCAAGGGGAAGAATATATCTAGTTTCTGAGATTTTGCAAAAGTCTGTTGTAAAATTTTTCTAAAATCTGAACTTGTGTAATTCATAATAAGAATTCAAGAACTTAATTATGTAGTAATAGGTGTACATAATTTGTAATTTTATACCTATACATTATTAAATAAGATTTTTCAGACAAAATTATTGTATGATTGCTTTTTATGGTTTCATTTCGGACAATGAATTTTATTTTAGAGCTCTTCCATCTTAATCTTCTACTTTTTAAAATTTTAGAACTTCTTACAATCCTTTGCTACTAGATAAAGTAATTGTATTATATTGAACATTTTCTTATAAATTAACTAATTTTAATTAGAAATAAATTTCATTTTTCAAAATTTAAATTTAAAAAAAATTTAAGTTTTAAAAAAATTAAAATTTAAATATTTCAAAATGAAAGTAAGTGTAAATTATGCATAAATATCAGTATTCCTAAATAAATTGGTAGTATTTGTAGGTAAAATGCTCTTTACTAGCTGAAAATATGTGTTTTTTCCCAAATATAAGAGCACATTATGGTAGAAAACATTTTTTTCTCTCTGAACCCATGAAGATACCATCTTGAAATTTGGCCCATATGTTGCTGAAAGTGTGTTTGAAATAATATATTTTTAAAAAGAAAATCAATTATACCTATTTTTAAATACAGTCGAGTCCGCTTAATGTGATCGCAATTGTCCGAGACTAAACTGATAACATTATCCGATCGATAACAATAAGCGATCTCATATAAAAAACAGCAAACAGTGTTACTAGATTGTTTGCTTTAAAATCAAAATCATGTAGTCGTAAGAAATGTATTCAAAACACTGTTTTCAACCCAGGTAAAATTTTAAGGGGAAAATATAAGAGTAGTTCAATTAATAAAAGTAAAATAATTGCTTACTTTGTATTTTTACTTGTATAGAAAGGTCTCTCTTATTTCCACACCATTAAATCCAATTATATCCTTCCACTCCACAACCACTTTTATTTATTACAGATTACAGAATCTGAATTCCAGTAAACAAGGGAAAATCAGACATCTGCAAAGCGTCGATCTTGGAGGTTTCTTTAACCAATCACAAGCATGGATTCGGACCTCCCATAACCATTTTCATTCAATACATGCGGAATGTTTTCTTTTTCTTAATCATACTGAGTTTCAGAAAAAAGAAACACCAAATGCTCTCATGGGGCAGATGTTTACTTGTAAAAATTGACCTTCAAAATGAAACTCGAACTCAAAACACTCAAAAGCGGTCGTTTTAAAGGGGATATGCACAAATTTTGATAATATTAAGCGGAGCGATGATTCATAGTTGATCACATTAAACGATGTATTTTACATTAAATTAAATAGGAATGATCGGGACCTGTCGATTTCGATAACATTATCCGATTGATAACATTAACCGTGATCACATTAAGCGGATTCGACTGTATTTAAATTTTTTTGAAAAATTTAAAAAATTTTAAATTTTAAAAATCTATATCTTTGTTAGAGTTAATATATTATGAAACATCATACAATACTGAATAATTTAAAACAAATTTCATGTCTTTAGCATGAATAGATGATGAGATACAGCTATTTGAAAATTACCTAAAATTCCAGAAAACTGAAAATTTTGAAGTTTTGAAAGGCCATATCTCTTGAAAAAATCATCAGAAAAATCTGAAACTTCACAGTTTTACAACACTAAGTGTGTACAACACATATTGTAAATTTCAAGAAAATCTGAAGACATGAGGTTTTGACCATTGGTTGATTTCACATGGAATGACCCAACCAAGATTAAATCGGAACCTTGATTTTACTTCACTTTATATATTGTATCTTGTATAAATGTGCTTTTGTGTGTTGAAATGGTTTTCTTATTTATAAAATTCAACAAATTCTAAACTGCTGATAAATTTAAATTTTAATTGCTTAGTGTAGCAATTTGACTTTACATTCTTTCCTCATTATTAGCTCTGACATGTTTCCAAATGACAACACTACATAAAATATAATAAACATATCAATCTTGATTTATGTCATAAGCTTTTAAAATTGCTAACAGATAGTAAAATAGTCTCATTTTTGAGAAATGTGTTTGTCGCTTTAAAAATAGAGGGTAATTTTAAGTAAAAAAACTTCACCTATTTAAGCGCTTCTAACTACCATACCGTTCATAGGAACTAAATGAAATTTTGGTTGAAGATATCTTGAAGGGATGAGGAAGAGAAAGATATTGAGTAGATCAGTAAAAATATGTCATTGTAGTTAAAGTGAAAAACTGTTGAGAACTAGTTTTTTTGTCAGTAAAAGCTTACAAAAGCATAAAGTTTTTAAACATTTTGTCATTAAATTACAGTCATAAAGGAAACAAATAATTTTTTTTTCAGAAAAATATGCAAGCTTGGGCATTTTTTCAATAAGTAAAGGTGCTGAAACCTTGGTAAACAGACCAGATCAATCTTCATTAATTGCATCAATAACTTTGAAATTAAATCTGGAATGCGCTTGATTTAAATTAACTATATATTTAATTTGTGTTTTTTTTTATTTTAATAGTGATTTATCTATTTTCTATGAAATCGGTTGATTTCAATTTTAAAGTTTTAATAACCACAATTTAAAAAATTAATTCTTATTTATATGCTTTAAAATGAGATTTCATGGACGATTCGTTTGTAGTTTTTCAAATTCTGTTAGAAGACAAGATACAGGAAGAATTACATTTGAGATTATTCTACATAAAACTTTTCAAATTAAAGAATAAATTTATTAATTTTCTTTTTGAATAATCCCCTGAAAATATTTCCATCTCCTACCACCGAATCGGTAACCATAGCAACTATCAACAGAAATGTAACAAAGAAGGCTTACTATTGGCTGCGCAAAGAGCATATCTATGGTTACGCTTTTACCAAGGGAGAAGGCCAATATTTTTCAGCCGCCTATTCTAATTGAACATAGTATCAATTCACTCTCTTACTGGCAATTAAACAGATAAATAACAGGGTTTTAAGCATTTAATTTTAATTAAACAAATCTAATTAAAAGTTTATTCATAAATTTAATCAAAGAGTTTTTTAATTTTAATTTGATTCAAGTTACGAAAAGTATACTTTCTGTTTTGAAGGATTATCCTAATATTTCATTTCAACATTTAAAAATTACCTTGAAAATATACTTTTTTTATTTTAATTTAATTTTTTTATTGAACCAAAAATATAAAAAAAGAACACAATTACAAGTTCACATAGCCACCTGGGATCTCAATCTTTGGCAATCAATCGCCTTTTTATCTAATTTCTACATTAATTTTATAACATTAACTATTTTGTGAGGGTAAAACTCTGAAATTTTTGTTTCATTGACTTATTTTTTTCATGACAATGTTAAATTTTGACTTAAAGTTTCGGTCTCTTTTTTCTCTTTTTTAAAGATATTAGGTCTCTTTTTTCCCTAAAGACAAACCAAATGTCTGCTGGGAGCCCTGAACAATCTATGGCTGTTTCAGATATGATAACAAGGGGGGTGGCAGGGGACTCATCCCCCAAAAAAATCGGACTAGCTGTCCAAAAAAAGCTGAAACTTTGTTTTTAAGGGTCGAAATTTCAAAAAAATATTTCTGGGAGGGGATCTACAGACCCCCTTTGTGTTTGAATCTCTATAATTAACCACTCTTTATGTATTTAACAAAATCTTAAAATTAAACACCAAAAAAGTAAACATTATTTAAGATTTCCTCTTTTTTGCTTTTTGGTCTATCACATTCCTGTTTTTACAATGGATTGTATTTTCTAACTTTCCCCCTATTATTTCAACAAAAATATGTTACAAAAATTTTAAAAAACTGTTTACAAAAAATGTAAAAAATTACTTTGTAACTGATGTAAAATATTTACTTGGGTTACTCAATTTATATCGTTCACAACTTCGAAAAATGTTTTGAACATGGGCTTTTGCCTAGTTTCTGAAGTTGAGCAACAGAACCCCATTAACACTTTTTCTAACTAGTACTATCCTCTGTTCGAAGGGGGCGGTATGGTAGTCCTACCCCAGAAAATATTTTGAAATAGGAAGCTTGAAGGTCTTGAAGTCATTTTCGAGACCCTTTAAAACAAAATTTCCCAACCTTTTTTGGTCCTAACCTCACCAAAGCCTTTCAAAATTTTTCACGCCCCATATCTTTTTTTTTGAAAAACCTTCTTGGAAAGTAAATAAAACCTGGTTATCCATGCCCAACCTGGGGGCAATTTTGTTGAAAATTTTCAAATTGGTTCCCTAGAAAATCATATTGCTCCCTGGTTGGGTGTGCGCCCCACATTGGGAAACACTGGTTTAAAACAACCATTAGACATAATAACCCTGTAATTTTCTTAAATTTAATTTTATAATTTAATGTATAAATTAAATCCTAAAATAATAGAGTTTGGGTGTAGTGACATCAGTTTTCAGTGGCAATTAGTTAATCAGTTTTCTTATCAGGCTCTTCTCTTTCAGGAACACCCACTGTTTCTGATAATATAGTTCCTAAAAATTCCAATCATGGAATCGCCAGACCTTCTCTCAGCTGCCCTGGATGAGTCTGGCATCAAACCAGAAAATGATGCTGCTGCCCTGAATGACAAAGAGTACCCTGACTCGAAAGACTTCGCACGAAATATGCCGGGTGAAGCTATGCCAAAGAACTCGCAAGCGGCTGATAACTACATGAACATGTCAGGGGGCAACTGGAATGCAGGCTTTAACTTCAATCCTGCCATGATGGATTATGCTAGGCTTCCTTACATGGATAAGAACTTGATGAACATGATGAGGCCTGAAATGTATAATGCAGCTGCCATGCAAATGGCACTTCAGAGTCAGATGATGAATGGATATGGAGGTTATCCGTACATGAATCCCAAAGACATGAACCCTTACTATATGAATATGGGTATGAATGGAGAATCATTCTATAGAGCCATGATGGGCGGTGCTCCGCAACCCCGTGTTGAGGCTGAAGAAGGTGACGAGGAAGAAGAAGAGCTTAAGAGAGCCGAAACTTATGCCGATTACTGGCCCTCAAAGTTGAAGATTGGCATAAGGCATCCTGATCCAGTAGTTGAAACTAGCTCTCTGTCAAGCGTCCAGCCACCCGACACTTGGTACAAGGTGAGCATCCCTGAGGAGACGATAGATCGAGGGCTGCTTTCTGCATTGCAGTTGGAGGCTATAACATATGCCTGTCAGCAGCACGAGACCATCCTCCCCGACGGAACTAGGGCTGGTTTCTTGATTGGGGATGGTGCTGGTGTAGGTAAAGGGCGTACGCTTGCAGGTGTCATATACGAAAATTACCTGCTGGGTCGCAAGAGGGCCATTTGGCTCAGTGTTTCGAATGATCTCAAGTATGATGCTGAGAGGGATCTGAAGGACATAGGAGCTGCAAAAATTGAAGTCCATCCTCTGAACAAATTTAAGTATGCCAAGATATCCTCAAAAGTCAATGGAAGCGTGAAGAAAGGTGTGATATTTGCCACATATTCCTCTCTGATTGGAGAAAGTCAGTCTGGTGGAAAGTACAAGACAAGACTAAAGCAGCTCCTACACTGGTGTGGGGATGATTTTGATGGGTGTATTGTTTTTGACGAATGCCACAAGGCTAAGAACCTCTGTCCTGCTGGTTCGAGTAAACCCACCAAAACCGGACTGACAGTGTTGGAATTGCAGAATAAACTACCAAAAGCCAGAGTTGTATATGCCAGTGCAACTGGTGCGTCTGAGCCCAAGAACATGGCGTACATGACTAGGCTTGGCCTATGGGGTGAAGGAACCCCTTTTAAAGAGTTTTCGGACTTCATCAATGTAGTAGAAAAGCGTGGAGTCGGTGCAATGGAGCTTGTTGCAATGGATATGAAGTTGAGGGGATTATATATGGCCAGGCAGCTAAGTTTTGCTGGTGTGACATTCAAGATCGAAGAAATCCCACTATCGAAAGAATTTAAGTTTATGTATAATGAAGCTGTAAGCCTCTGGGTTGAAGCTCGTGCAAGATTTCAGGAAGCTGCAGAACTGATGGAAGGAGATCCCCGCACCAAAAAAACCATGTGGTGTCAGTTCTGGGCTTCCCATCAGCGTTTCTTTAAATACTTGTGCATTGCAGCAAAAGTCCAGCATGTTGTTCAACTCACTCGCGAAGCTGTCAAAAATGGAAAGTGTGTAGTAATAGGTTTACAATCAACTGGTGAAGCTCGAACCTTAGAACAGCTGGAAGAAGCAGGGGGTGAGCTGACTGATTTCGTCTCTACTGCTAAGGGAGTGGTCCAGTCATTGGTGGAAAAACAGTTCCCTGCCCCTGACCACAAGAAGACCATGAGGCTTTTGGGGTTGGATACCCAAGCCAGCACCAGTGGCTCCCCGAGTGGAGCTTCAACTTCAGCTGGGGGCAAGCGAAAGCCACTGAGACGAGCCAGGCAGGGTGTGAAGCGTTATAGAGAATACAAGCTTTCTGATGAGAGCAGTGAAGAGGAGTACGTCATGAGTGGTGGAAGTGACTTCGAACCATCTGGTGACGACTCTCCTGCTGTCGAAAGTGATGGTCTCAATGACGACTCAGGGTCAGACTCGGACAGAGAAAGTGATTTCAACCCTTTTGATGATGAATCTGATAGCAACGGTCCATGGGCTTACAGAAAGAAGAGCAAGAAAGACAAGGGCAAGAAGCGAAAGCACAAGAGCAACAATCATGGCATGTCGAAGAAGCATAAGCCTCCACCTAAGCCTCTCCCTCCTCTTGATGCAGTTCAGAGAGCATCTGCAATGAAAGCAGAATTGCTAGATCGGATCGAGAGACTTGGCGACACCCTGCCCCCCAACACTCTTGATGAGCTGATTGACAGCTTGGGGGGTCCAGAAAATGTTGCCGAGATGACAGGCAGAAAGGGACGAGTGGTGAGCAATGATGGTACCATTCAGTATGAGTCCCGCTCTGAAGTTGATGCCCCATTGGAAACTTTGAATATGGTGGAAAAGCAGAGATTTATGGATGGCGAAAAGCACATTGCCATTATCTCAGAGGCTGCAAGCTCTGGTATATCTCTGCAGTCGGACCGAAGGGTTAAAAATCAAGCTCGACGTGTTCATATGACCCTGGAGCTGCCTTGGAGTGCTGACAAGGCCATACAGCAGTTTGGCCGAACCCACAGATCAAACCAAGTTAATGCCCCAGAGTATCTGTTCCTGATATCCCACCTTGCTGGTGAGAGGAGATTCGCTTCCATTGTGGCAAAACGTCTGGAGAGCTTGGGTGCCCTCACCCATGGAGATCGGAGAGCCACTGAGAGCAGAGACTTGAGCCAGTTCAATATTGACACTAAGTATGGCCGCACTGCCCTAGAAACCACTATGCGAGCAGTAATGGAGTATGAATCTCCCTTAGTTCCTCCACCTGCGGATTACGAGGGCAATTTCTTCTATGATGTCAGAAAAGCCTTGGTCGGAGTTGCTGTGATTACTGAAGACCCTGTGTCTGGTTACCAAGTGCTGGAGAAAGACTATAACAACATGAGCAAATTCATGAATAGGATACTTGGCTTGCCTGTCGAGCTTCAGAACAGCTTGTTCCAGTACTTCACTGATACATTAGATGCTGTAATAGCCCAAGCGAAGAAAGCCGGCCGTTATGACTTGGGCATTCTGGATTTGGGCACTGGTGGTGATCTTGTGAAGAGAATCAAGCTGAACACATTCATGCAGAAGCATGCCACTGGCACTGCCAAGACAGAACTGCACACAGTGCTAGTAGAGAGAGGCTTGAGCTGGGATGCAGCCTTAGAAAAGTACGAGGATTGCTCTGATAAGGATGAGGGTTTCTATTTGTCTGCCCTGGCTAGGAATAATCGCAAGACTGCCATTTTGGCAGTTGCGGATACGGCAAAGAGCAAAAGTGGCAAGTCCAAGTTGTTTAGAGTGTACCGGCCAAACACAGGGCTTCAAGCTAAGCAAGAAAGCTTGGAAGACATCAAATCAAAATACCAAAAGTCCTCCAAAGATGATGTTGAAGAACACTGGAAAGAAAATTATGATGCTTCTGCTACGCTCTGCAGTCACATGTACTGGCATGGACAGTGCAAAAGAAAGACAATGGGCATATTGTGTGAAGTTGGTCTTAGACAGAGACAATACTATGTTCTTAGTGGATCGGTTCTTTCCATATGGACCAAAATTGAGAGCATCATGTCATTCCATCATGGTGCCCACAATGCAAAGCTCCAGGTGGTTCGACTGAAGATTGATGAAAAGTCCAGGGTCGTAGGATGCCTGATTCCAGGCAATGTGGTGGACCATTTAAAGAAAGTTCTGGCTGAAGACGCAGAGGATGTCGGTGAGGAAGAATTTGAGTAATTTAATAAGGAAATTTCCTGTACTGAGTTGACTATTGTGATATTGGTGAGTATGCAATGTTAGGCCCAACCTACTTTCGGAAGAGTGGTGTTACTGAAAAACACTTAATTTACTGCTGCACTGGTCTTCATAGAAATGTTAAGCCAACATTGTTTTAACCATTTACTCTGTACATTGAACTTGAGTGTAGTGAATGTGAAGGTCAGAAAAAAGCATTTTGTATAAATCATGAGCTAGATTTCCATGATATCATTGCAAGAAAAGGCATTCCCACCTTTCATCAATTGGTGGAATTTTTAAAAGTAATTGTTCAATTTGTATCTTAATTTTTAAGTTCTGAAATGGCAGCACAATTAGTTTTTTTTCACGTTCATTTTACAATCTTTGAAATTAATTCTTTCATCATTAATTTGTTTTTTAATCATGTTCATTTTCCCGTTTTTATACACATAGCAAACTAAGATAGGATCCAAGTCCTGTATCTCAAAATACCATGTATCTTCTATTCCTTTTTTTGTGATTATGGTAATAACTATTGGAAATCTTTACTTGATCAAGACAAACTTTTCTTAACTATTTGATGTTGCTAGTTTGACAATAACTATATCTGTTATGATGAATATTAGCAGTTTGTACTATGCTGTTAATTTTGTTTTAACACAGTTGACCAAGCCATTTTTCTTAAGTTTCTATTTAAATAGATTAAACTAAACATTATATTAATGTTTTAATAAATATCCATAGAATTTCAGTCAGTATCAAAGTATTATCGATTGCCGAATTCTTATTCCAATTGAAATATCTTAATATTACTATTTTCGATAAGTGTATGTAGGAATAATAAGGTTTCTGCAGTATACTACTATTTAAAATTGAACGTTCCACCTTAAATAATTGCTTACTAATAGTTACTATCAATTTTTTAAAGAGAACACTTGATCACTGTTTTAATAAACAATTAAAATAAATTGATAATGGTCTGTAAAAGGTTAATTATTTTGATCAGCAAATCAGACCCAAATCAAAGATGGTTCCTGTTCATATTTTAGTAATTACGGTTTTTAATTGCAATTCAAGAAAATAGAATGTTTTGTTAATTCCTTTCTACCACATTTAGACAATAAATGTGGATTATTTTTTTGAAAATAGTTGAGGATGATTATGTATTTATTAGTAATATTAACTTATTTAATTTTTTACTTATTCTTATACAGCTAGAGAAGTTATTAGTTCTATGTGTACCTATTTATTTAGGTCTGTAAACATATCAACTTTTCTAAAACTCCAAAGGCTGAAGAATAACTGAAAAGTTATAAACTGTCAATATACTGATTTTAGTGTTTTGGCTATTTTTCTTATTTTACCAAGTCTAAACAGTAGTCTGTAATTTAAGCCATCAGGTTTTGTTAATCCATACCTTATTCAAAAGTTAATTTTGCTTATAAAGCAAAGGATTTGAGTGAGAAACCTATTTTCAATTTTGGAAAAATTTTGATGCCTTTAGTAATTATTGTTTTTTATTGTATTTTTCTGAACAGTTGGGTATATTTTGAAAACTGGTTGGACAATATATTTTAAGTGTTTAACAATCCTCTGCTCAAGCACAATTAGTGTTTATATTTAGCGTAATCTTAACCTCTAAGTAAGCTTGTATAATAAGTTTAGGGCTTGAAAATGTAAAATAAGAATGATGTGATTGTAGGGCTTCCTTTGCACTTAATTGCTGGTTTTTATCAGTAATTTTAAGTTGGAGCAAAATTCAGTTAATTAAACATATAAGAATTCACTCCTATTTATATAGTGAAATAAACCAGCAGTGGTGTTAAATTCAGTTTTAGGATTATTATCAATTTATCATGGGTTTTAGTTTTCTTGTAAAGTGCACTGTATTAAGATACTGTAAATTTACTGTCAATTCAGAGCAACATTGCTTGTTTAGGCTATATTAAACTGAGTTCTAGGGATTATTTTTAGTTAGCTTGATTCTTGATTAATGCTAGCAAAGCAAAAATTAAACTGCACATAATGTAGTATTGTGATGGCTGCAATATTATTTATTACTGAAATTAGTGATAAATACTACATGTTCTGTAGTTGCTTATTGACATTGTTTGAAATATTTTAAGTACAGTAATACCTTGGCTTACAAGTTTTCAAAATGTAAAAAAACCTATGCATTAGCTAAGTGCAAGTAAAAACTTTTTGTATAAATTTATACAAGAACTTCTTGAAAATAAGGTGATGGGATTTGTACAATCAAGAGCTAACTATTGAGAATTATTTAAATAAATATGATAGAGTTGGAGCAAGGTATTGAAGATCCCAATTAGTCAGAAAATGAAATAAATGATGATTAGGCCCTTGGGAAAGGTTCTCAGTTCAACCAAAAGCTTCATAGAAATTTCTCTAAACAAGGAAAAATATCTTCCCCATCGGTCGACTTGGATTTCATGTAGCCTTTTTGACTCAAAAAAACTTGGGTTATTTTTTTGCAATATACCTGTTTAATAATATAATAGGTTTTTTACATGGAGATTTATTACTCTTTTCTCTCAAAATATGGTTTTTAATATCTGGTCCTAACTTAGCATAATTTTAATTGTATTTAAATACTAAATGAGGAAGTTGCATGATTTTTTTTTATTTTTTTAATCGATTCCTCTTGCAAAAATAAGCAACTACCCAAAATTTGAGGCCGATCGAGAAATTTTTTGATTGTCAAAAAAATTAACAAAAATCCCCTTTTTAAAAGCGCGCGAAAACGCCAAGAGTTTGGATGTGACGTCATCTTATACTAAACATTGTTGTAAAGCAATGGAGTTGATGGTATGATTGTTGACGTCATCTTATAGTTTAAACAATAAACGTTTTCAGTCACGTGTTTTTTTCTCGACTTTTAAATTAAAATATTTAATTACCTGTACATTTTTTTGAAAAACTGACTAGATATTTCATTTTACCATACAAAAAACCATACGGAACACTTGTTTGTTTTTGAAAATCTGACACATGCAACTTCCTTATTGTACCCTAACTTTGGCAAAGTTGACTTGCTCCTCAGGTGTCTCCTGTTCCCACCCATTGTGCAAGACCAAGGTATTACTGTATTAAAAATAAGCAAGTTGAAAGGTGGTTCTTGTTTTGTGATATGTATATTCTCAAATGAAAATTATTCTAGCATTGGTGCCAAGTTTTCCTGGAGTTTTCCTTATTTCATGTTTGCTTGGTTCCATAAAAATGTGTTAGGACTTATCAGATACTTGCCTTCAAACTTGTGTTTTCTTTTTTTTTGCATTCCATTGCAGTATATTGTTGAATTCTGAATAAATTACTTTGAATTAAAGTGGAGTTGGTACACCAACTTTTGTGATGGAGTGTATTTAAATTGTAACTTGTTCCTACAAAATATTTAGGGGTCTATGCAAGTAAATTTTGAAATGTAATTTGTATATTTTGATGGGGCAGTATCAATTAATGTTTATCCAAGTCTTTTACCATGTTTCATGTTGAATTCTACATAATGTTCAACTAAATTTTTTTGGAGATGTGTATTAAGGATATTAAAATAATTTCACCAGGAAAATGCTAATGAGAAAGCTATATATAGAAAGAACATTGTTGAATAGACATAGAAATAAGTTCATCTTAATAGTGTGTTTTTGTTAAAATATGTCTTCAAAACGTGCCAACTTTTGTACTTTTGTAAAATTTAATTGACCATTAATTGTTACATGCAACTGTTGTAAAATTTCGTAATTCTTCTGTGTACTTGTTTTACAAGATGAATATTGTAAGAAAATCGAGAAAAGCATTAAATCATTCAATATTGCTTAAAGAAACATTAATTATTTTTAAATATAGTTTTGCCACTCTATCCAACAGCTTTTCCTTGAACCTGTTATAGGATTGAATCTGTCCAATCCAAGTTTACTGGCTGAAGTCTTTAAGTTAATGTGATTGATTTTATTTTAATATGCTTAAAAAACTCTAATTACAGATAAATATATTCTAGTTTTTACTTTCAATGATGAGGGTTATTCCAATCAGAATATAAAGCTACCCAAGGGATGTCTGTTTTTTCTCCATCAAATATAACATTGTCAAGAATGCTTGGATATCACCCAATGTTTTGAAACTGTAAATTTTGAGTTATTTCTGAAAAACTAAAGAATAATAAAAAATATTTCATTAATATCAAGTTTTCCATAAATTAAGTCACAAATATGTGATATCTATCCTGCTAAACACAACCATTTCAGTTAAATTTGGTTACTTGTGTATTTATTGTGCATGATTTAAAATATAAGTTCAAATGCTAGAGTTGATAGGCAATATGTAATCTCGTTTTTGGTGTTTTGTGTTGTCTACTGGGAAGTACACATACTTCAGCATGTCTGATTTATAAGATGTGCTGTTTACAAGCTTTTGTGTCAACAGGATTAATATAGATAAATTGAGTTTTCGTTAAAGGGGTAATCATGTCAGTGTAGATACGGAATTTTTAAAGCTTTTAAAAATTGTATATATTTTTGCATGGTAATGAAAACATTTTTCCTGGAAATAAGAATGTGGAACAGTTAAAAGTTACTAAATGTGTTAAATATTCCTTTACTAGGCTTTTTCTTGAAATGGTAAGCAAATGTGCAAATTAATTTCCTTGTTAAGATGTTTTCATTACCTTGCATTTTGCACAAGTCTCATTTATGGCTTTAAGTTTGTTTATTGTATTATAGAGCTTTTTTTAACTTGTAGACCACAAATTGGATTGGAAAAGATTTCACTAAATACAAATCGGAATAATTTATTGATTTTGTGTGGTTTATTTTCTGTTCACACAACACTAGTGTTCTACATTATTCACTCAATAGTTTTTAAAGGGAGATGAGGTTAAAACATCTTGTACTAAAGGCTCACTTTTTTACACAATATCTGTGGGGAACATTGGAGTAAATATATTCAAAAGATAACGTAAAACTACTTATTCACAATTTTTTGTTAAGAGTAATTTTTCCCAAATGTTTTCTGTTAAAAAAATAATTTTAAAATAATTGAACTGTAACTCTGGTGTCGCGAAAAAACCGTTCAAAAAACAAAAAAACTCATAGCCTTACGCATCTAATAAATATGTTTGTTTTTTATTGAACGGTTTTTTCGTATACCCGTAACTTTCCCCAGAATTCCACTGACCCAAATGCACGTTTTTGGAAGATTTCTTTGAAAAGCTGGTTTTACTCCCAAATCTATTATATCCCATTATCTCAAGTATCCCAACAAAACTTAGTGACATTCTGTTCTATTGAGTTATCTTAGTTAGAGGATATACGAAAAAACCGTTCAATAAAAAACAAATTTATTACATGTGTAAAGCTATGAGTTTTTTGTTTTTTGAACGTTTTTTTCGCGACACCATCTTAGATCATAGTCCAGGATCCATGACACGTATTTTGCACTTGATTACTATCAAGCTAATTTTTCGTGAGTAGCTTCATTTTGATAAGACGCCCAACAACTTCCATTACGAAACTCTCGATTGTGGTAGCTAACCAGGTAGCAAGGATACAATATGTCGATTTGATGATTCTCAAATATTTATTACTAACTGGATTTTTTTGTTAGATCTCAAGATAATTATCTAAATTCGAAAAAATATTTGTCCTACAAAATGTAGGGTTTGATCAAAGAGTCTCCTCTTTCCAATATGTATCGATAATGAAGTCCTTAAAAATTATTACTAACCAGCTGATTTTTTACTTAGGGGTGAGTGGGGTAATATGATTCACACAAATGGGGTAATCAGAAACATTAAAAATTCCACAAGTTTCTCCTTTAAGTTTATGAAGCTAATTTTTTTACAGAATTTTTGCACCATTAATAGCTTTCTTTGAAAAAATAATGAACTTCTTAAGTAAATGGGTAAGGGGAGTTTTTACTTGTTTCTTATTACCCCAAGCGACTATCTTATTACCCCGTTTGGGGTAATAGGAAACAAGCCAGTTATTTTGCTAACTAAAACAATTAAAAATCAAATGAAGGTATTAATAGGGTGAACTGACCAGTAATTGACCAGTTAGTGGAAATTCCTCCAAGTTTTATTTTTCTTTCTAAGAAAAAAATTTTTCTAAAAAAATTGACAGTGGTTTAATATCAATGAAGGTATGAGGAATAATAACTGATAATCATTTTTCCTTTCACTTTTATAGAATTTTATTTATTTATTTTAAAAGGAATTAATTGAGATTTTGCCAGTAGTTGACCACTTACATCCAGTATTTGACCTCCATTATTCCAGTAATTGACCATTGCCATATTCACCATTTCCAGAATAAAAATCAAAATCTACAGCGCAAGCACAAATCAACCAACTGATCCACAACGCAACCTATCATTTCCAAAAGAACTGTTTGTTCGAGTCCCACTGAAATTTTCCCCATTTCTTTAAAACAGGGTGTTCTTCCTAAAGTTGGCTGAAAAAATACGCAACGGAGAGGCTTGAAGAAAACGTTTCAGAAACCCTTACACAAACTTTCATTCAAACTGATGATTATAAAATTCCCTCACAAAAATTAAGAATAGGCAAATTTTAGCAAATTTTCAAGTTCATAGTTTTTCTAAACAATTTTAAGCGAAAAAATCAGTTGTTTTATTGAATGGTTTTAAAATTTTAAACATATCTAATATTTCATTCTTATAAAACCGTGCCTTTTGTCAGAAAATCCTATGATCTGAAAACCAACTGTTTGTTCGAATCCTACTAAAATTTCTTCCGTTTGTTGAATACGTCTTAGAAAATTATTAAAAATTTTTATTCAATATGGATTTTTAAGATGTATTTGCAAAATCATATATATTTTAAGCAAGAAATAGAACATGTGTTTTTATTGTTTAACCTTTTAAAACCAGATTGTAGGCCACCTAGCGAGCGCTTGCACCGCAAATCGTTCGATTCCCGCGTTTACTACAAAGGGCTATCTAAAAAACTAAAAATGCGTTTTCGTCTGACAACCAACCAACCAGCTACCCGTAGGTACGTATTTTAGGGCTTAGCGAGAGGAGTGACATATTTTTAAAGCGCAGGTGTTGGAAATGTGAAGAACCAATGAAAGAGTTAGATTGAATAAAGAGTCCCTATTAACAAAACTGGTTAATTACTGGAAATGTAACTTTTTTTACAGTAAATCTAAGCAAAAATTGTACTGCAGGTAAAAATCATTAAGATCGCTCTTGGTTTAAAAAGAAATCTCAAAAGCAAATAAAATCCAGTAGTTGACCACTTTGGTCAAATACTAGCACTTTTTCTATTTTAGACAGCCAGTAGTTGACCACCCCTCAAATATCAAATTAAATGGTTAATATACAAGTAATGATAGTTTTATTTAATTAAACTGTATATATAGGACCTAAATTCATCAATCAATAAACAATTGGAATAAAAACTAGCTGGATGATTTGAGATTGAACTAAATGCTCCATACCATTATAGCTAGTAGTGAGAGCGCATGCTTTGAAGCTTTGTTGATAACTTTGTTTTCAACTATTTATTGCGTCTTTTAAGATCAATACTGGAACTTAAGACTGTGCATGAGCTTTTATTAAAATGTTAGCTATGTTTTCAACGCAACAGCTTCGAAATAAACACACAAGAGTTCTTGTTTTTTGTAAAATTATGCTCAAATGGTCAACTACTGGTAGGTGGTCAACTACTGGTCAGTTCACCCTATAATCTCTAAGAAAATCATGACAAAATTAATCAAATGGTGTTTCTCTTATGGTGGTGTGTCTTTATTTTGTGTTACTAATTGGTTATCATCCCCCAAAATCAACTCAATTTTTTGCAAGCTCAGTTTTTTTAAGGTTGGTTCCACTTCCTCTGTATAAACTCAGCACTACCCCATTTCTTCAAGTTTGAATGGTTCAGGAAGTTAATGAAGACTCGAACCTATTCCCCCACCCCCTGCGTTTCAATATTGTTTTTAATTAATTTCACGGAAAACTAAATAAAAAAAACCCAACTTAATATTATACTCACCATAACTTAAATTAAACGTAAAATTAATATAAACTGTCGATCGAATTACTTATTAATTTTTTAACCAACTTTAAAGTGGTGAGTAAAAGTTTTCTTTCAACCCCACCTATTTCAGGAAAATTAAGTAGAAAAAAAATTAATTGAATTTAAACTTTTAACTTGATAAATGAAATAAGAACAATAAAATATTAATATAAAAAAGATTTCTATAAATTAATTTTCATGCATAAAATGCTAGTGTTCCTTATTACCCCATAATTTTGATTAAATGGGGTAATTAGAAACAGGGAACTTTTAAGAATGATCCACAACCCTAAATCGAAGAACGAAAGGTGAATTATATAGCCCGTTTAACCTCCTTAAAAGTTCACTAATAAAATTCCGTAAGAATTCACGGAAAATTAGCTTGATAGTAATCAAGTGCAAAAAATGTACCATGGATCCTGAACTATCAGTCATTTCGAGGCAAATCAATAGAGTGGTTATAAAATAACATACCTAAATTAAAATTATCTACTAACATAATTACTACTACTGGTAAAAAAATCTGAAAGTTTAAAATATTGGAGGAATGGAATTTTTTTTAACAAAAAAATTAGTAATTCAATTAAGTTTAATATGTCAAGTTTGCGTTACTACAACTAGAAGTAAACAAAATTTGGCCATGCATGACAAAAATTAGACTAATCTTGAATGTTAGTGCTGCTTCGGCTATAGAACCCGAGTTCTCAAACAGGGTAAGTACGTTGACACACAAAAATCTTAATCAAGCTAACTCTCAAAGCAAGTAATTTTACGTGAATTCTAAATAATTTTTAAAATTTTTATCGAGGTCCAGAGAAAAAAATACATATTCATGAATTAAAATTTTTTTTTCAGATACATAAGGTAAATGTGGGTATAGTGGACACTTAAGGAAAATTTTTGCTTAAATTCTCAATAAGTACCAACCTATTTGCTTGGAAACCGTTATCATCATATTTTTAGATTAATTGGATCTTCTGCTTTCGATTTTACCATTAAAAATTTTAATTAAATTGGGTAAAGTATTTTTAATTAATTTTTAAAAAGTACTCCAAATTGCATCTATAGTGGCCACATAGATGTAGCTTTTGTATCTATGGTGGACACCTCTTGCATCAATAGTGGACACCTCGCTTTTTCTGCATATTTGAGGGGTTAACGCATGAAATTGATGGGGTTTTTTGGTATAGTCGTTTATTTCTAATTAAATCTTCCTTCCCAACGAAATGTATTTTTTATCAAATCAAATTAGCTTTATTTAAAAAATACTTGATAGTTTCCGGCCCAAAGCCTACGCTGTAGCTGATTTGAGAGGAGTTCAGCATGCAGTTCAATGTTTTGGAAACCTTGGTTCCCGAAGCCAGAATGAAACCAAATTCATACAACACTCATTTTAAAGCACAATCAACAGTTTATGAAGAAAAACTGATCCAAATTCAATGTTATTTAAGTTTCTATTAGAAGCCATTGCAGTGGACACTATTGGAAAATCTAAGATTTTGTGTTGGTATAGTGGCCACCCCCATAAATCCTTGTTAAGTCAAAATTTTCAAATAAATTTTATTTATTATCATTTTATACACTCTTCTTTATCTTATATAAATTTAAAAGTCAATCAAACAGTAATAAATTCAAAAAAATCAGTTCTGATATACCCGTTTCCTTACGCGATTCAATAAGCAAAATCAAATTTCAGTCACTCGGCCGATGTTGTTATTTTCAAATATTTAAATATCCTTCCCATGTTGATCTGTGGTATCGGTGATAATTTATCAGCTTACCTGATTGTACAATCTACTATGCCTATGAATTTTGACGCTGTTTGATGCCTCTAACTCGTTTTATTTAAAATTAATCAGCTATGTGGCCACTATTGGTACAGTGTCCACTATACCCACATTTACCTTATATTATATTTTTACGTAATGTAATTTGAGTACGCTACTATAAGGGTATGGGGTTCCTTTCCCCCAGAAAACGTTTAAAGTAGTCCTTTAACATTTTGGTGTGCAAAATTTGTGGATTTTCAAAATAATTTAAATTTTTATGCTGTAGGCTGCTGTATTTTTATGCTGTATGAAAAATACGCCTTTTTTTACTTCGAACTAAATATTTTTTGGGAACGGCCCAAATATTTTGGATGATGGTGTGTGTCCCTAAAATCTTATTTGAGATGATATTCTGATTCTAAATAAATCTCGAAATCAGGAAGGCGTATAAGGGATGGTACCCCTCACTATTGGAAGATTGTAGAAACGTACTACATTCATTTCGTTTTGGATCCCCCAGAAGTTAAAAAATACAAATTGCAAGAAAAAGTTAAATTTTTCAAATAATGTGCATTAATGTGGTCAAACAACATAAAAACTACTTACAACTCCACGAATATGTAAATATTAATAAATTATTTCCGGATGTGGACCACGGACCGCCAGTTACCGACCCTTGATTTTATATATCTAGAAAATGAAAGTTTTCGGGGGGTCCCGCAGATTCAAATTAAGGCAACACAAAATAATTCTAATTCATATTGAGAAAACCATATTTATATTAGAAAACCTATTAAGAGAGCAGAACTTTCTGCTGACAAAAGAGAAATTATTATAAATAACGGCGGAGATAATTTCTATGAAGGGGATGGTTTTTATACAGATGTCACCTAAAAGCCCCAAATGTCCAAAAAGGAGCTAAAACACTTTTCTGAGTGAAAAGTTTTAATGATTTTCTTGAGGAGCAGGGGTGCTACTTTTCAGAGGTAGGCCCCGGAAATCCGTTTTTTTTCAACAGCACAAATATCAGAATTCCGGGTTTTGCCAAAATTTTTTGAAATCTTGAGCTCAACAAGCAAGGGCAAAATCAAGTCAATATAAAAAATGAGCGGAGAGCTGCAGAATGAATAAGGGGCTATTCATTAATTACGTAAGGATGCGATGATTTTGGCAATTTTTGACCCCCCCCTACCCCCATGTAAGGGTACGTAGGATTTTTCAAATAAAACAATTGATAAAACTAAATGATTAACAAACAAAAAAGAGTTGAAACCAAAACGAATAAAGATTTCTCTCTCTTTTTGCTTTTATTTTGTTTCGACTTTTGATAACTGGAAGATGGATTCAACAGGTTTTTTATCTTAACTTAATGCTACTCCAATTAAAAAGATACATCTGATATACCTTCATTTTTTAAATTAAATCTTCATAAATATACCGAGATCGTTAGCATTTTTAAGTTTTTCTGGGGTTATTCAATATTAATTTGATAAGAATAATTATAATTTGTTTACATTAACTTGGAAAATCTTACGTAAGAATGGGTTTGACCCCCCAAGTAAGGGTATGTAGAGATTTTTCCAACCCCCCTCCCTCTCGGGCCCTTACGTAATTAATGAATGGCACCTAACATCTTTTATGAAGAATCCGGTCTTGCCCTTGGTTACATCTTTTATGGAAGCTATATTAAATATTGAAACGATCAGGATTTAAGAGTATTCTGGAATTTGTGATTCCGGATAGAAGGTTCTTCACTGCTATATGTTTCCATAATTTTGAGTTGGAAGTTAGTAGCATCCCTGGGGGAGAGTGCTCCCAGACTCCCCTATTTCATTGCACAATTCAGAGGATTCTCAGCATCAAAATTCACAAATCCTTTTTTTAAATAGTTACACAAAAAGCAAGATAACCTGTAATAGAGGGTTGTGAAATTTGTGAGTAAAAATACACATTTGATCTTTGATACACTTTAAATCACATCCACACATTTAATTCGTGATGTAACAAATAAAAAAATGCATATGAAGAGGTAAGTAAAGGTCAATATTAAAGTGGTAATTTTTGAAATCTAAAAAAAGTTTCTCGATGCCGATGAAAATCGATTAGGTTTCCTTAAAATCCATTGCAGTCAAAAGTCAAAGTATGCGACGAAAAGTTCTTGGATTGGGGATGGAACCCCGTCTTCCTCTGTAGTATGTATTGCGGTCGGTTTTGTCATTCATGATTTTTTTAACATGGTGAAGAGTTTCAACTTTAAATTATTTAGAAAAACTGACTTGTTGCAGGAACGGATGGCTTGGTGTGCTGGTGCACCAGTATGCCGGATCCATAAGGCCCTCAGATCGAATCTGAGCGGGTATAGCACTCGGACATAAATGCAGTTGGGCATTTATAAATTTACTTCCTGCCTATTATTCTAGGGGGGTTGCTTAACGTTTTTTCCCTTCAACTCTTAACTGTAGGGGAGAGTGTTGTACCTATGGACAAAAATCACGTTTGGATTTTTCTAAGACAGGTAAAATCACATTTTGACCATTTAAAGTGCCCAACCTATAGTCCTAACCTTTGTGAAATGCGCGATATTTTTTATTAGCCAAAATCTTGAAAACTGGATTTTTAATCATGTATAATAACTTGGAAAAATTAGTGTCCAAAGGTACAACAACCTGTTGTACCTATGGACAGACCCAGTTGTACCTGTGGACACCCTTAAAAAGGGAAGTTTTAGTTGAAAAAAGCTAAGAATGAACATTTTTATTGATGAATTACCTTTTAATAACCTATTTCAAGCCTTTTTAAAATTGAAAATAGATTTTTTAAAGTAATGTAGTTTTAGATCGTAAATGATCATTAAAATGAAGTTGAATGATAAAAGTCTTGATTTTTTTACCAAAAACACAAAAATCACATGGTATTTTCAGATCAGAATTTAAGGTAATAGTTTCATCAATCATGCTGATTGATCTGACAACTTCACTGATCCAAAAAAAACCAATTCGATCGACACTTATTTGTGCAAGCATTTGTTGGAACAGTAATAATTTGGTGGTAAATCTTCTTCAGGGGGGTGGAAAGTTTAAGTTTTTTTAATCATCATACTTAAATGCGATAGGGTGCTTAGGGTTTTACACCATATTTTACATTAAATTCCAAGTAGAATCATAAATTTAAAAAAGTAGTTTAGATCACAAAATATTTGATTTTTCATCTAAAATTCACTGGAAAATAATCGTTTACCAATAGATTACCATTTAGAATTAATTTAATATTTATTAAAATGTATTCAGTTAAATGAAACCTGATTCTAAAACGCTGATTAGCTACAGACACCCACACGAACTTGTCCGTAGGTACAACACTTATGGTATCCGAAGGTACAGCATCAGGTGTTTTTGCATTCAAAGTTCTATAAAAGATAAAATAATTGAGATCTGACGATTTCTAATATCAAAACTAAAAAGTCAAAATCTCTGGGATTCCCCCATATATCCCATTTTATCATATCATAATCATAGAGAAGAAAATAATTAATGTAGTGATGCACTAAAAAAAACTTTGAGCACCTGAAAACAGTATTTTTATTATAGAAAATTTAAATAATATTTTAAACAGCTGATCTCACGTTAGCAACTAGATAGCATCTGCTTACATGTAAAATCGACCACAAATTCAAATTTACATTTTTTCCCGAATTTTAAAAGGAGGTGGCTGAAGGTACAACCGTCCGTAGGTACAACACTCTCCCCTATCAGTAAGAATCTTTGAAAATAGTACTATTTTTCTATGATTTTTTAGAATACTGTTAGAAATCTCTCTATCCCTTCTGTCTTCGTTTTCAAGACTCAATTTTTTCAATCTAAGTCCTGATAGAAGGCCTTAACTGAAAATAAGTGCATCTAAAATTAGCTATAATGCTTCTATTGGTCAGACGTGCTAAAAGTCAATCGTTATAAAATTATTATCGTTATCAATTATAGCAACGAATTTGCACATTGATTTATCTCTCTAAATGATTACAGAATAGCGATCCCGAGAAATAAAATCTAAGTCACCAGCTTAACATATACAATTTAAACGCATTAGCGTAAATTTTCACTCGTTTGGCAAAGACAGGCAAATTTATTTCGGTAACTTAATTATAGATGGTTGTGTGAGAGACACACTCGGTTACGCATGCTGATGCATTTAACCTGCTTTTCTCTGGAAACAAAGCATAAAACCTGTATTTATCTCTGTGTGCAATTACTAAGCATGGAGATTAGGAGAACCCTCTGTAACCGGATAGCCGTACTACGGCGATTCGGAAACAGACCGTGAAACTACAAGAGGTACTTTTGGCCATCTTACATGAGTTATACTCAGTCTAATTAGGATATTTATTAGCTAGAAAAGCATAATTGATTAATGTACAAGAAGTCAAAAGGGTATATACGGAATTATTTCATAAATCAAAAGAGGAATGTAGTTTCTGTCATACTGTTGCCAAAATTCGTGTAAAATTCTGCAAAATATCCAAGTAAGTAAAAATGCACTGGAGAATATTCTTTGGCTTTGGTTAAATATTTGGGAGAAAACACCCGCCCATTTTTCGTTTGTGCATCGCTTAATTTTCGTTATTTATTGAATTTTTTTTATTACTTCGTTATTAGTTTCGTTAAAAGTTTATTTATTGATAATTTAGTAACAACAACACGTATAGAATCTAGCTGAACAGAGTTTGAGCTGGCTTGTTGAAACACCCTGTTTAGTTTAGAAATATTTTATTCAAGTTTAAAATTTTTATCCTTTTAACTTTAACTTTTTGAGATATAGTACCGAACATATATAACAACCGGTGATTATCACAAGTCACAGCAACTCTGTCATTTGTTAACAGTGTATGCTACCTACTGATCACAGAAAACTCAACAAATCAATCACACTTGATTCATTTGTCACAAATTTTAGTATATTACTAAAAATTTAAATTTTTGTCAAAACTGGAATCTCGAACTACCGACATGGCTGACACTGCCACTGACCATTGACCAACAGATTCGACTAGCATATGTATAGCTTTCATGAACTCAAAAAAATTCTACTTAAATCAAAATGCTGGATGCTTCAATACTGAAATATAACTTTCAAACAAGTCGCCAAAACAGGGTGGCGAATGAAGGTATTGCATTGTTACAGAGCCGAAAGGGGTTACGTCCAGCTCGTTTTGTAAAATATTAATAATGCTGAAAATAAAACGGTTAACTGGGGTTAATCTTTAATCGGAATTTATTTACAGTTAAAAGAAGCAAAATCTCAAAAATGGTTTTAAATTAGTGTAGTATAATGCAGATTTCAGAATACGTTCGCTTATTTAGTTCCTATGCATAGAAAAAATAGTCCGACCATCTCTTTTGTTCAACTTTTTCATGCTAGCAAGCTATATAAAAACTAGTTATTGTAATCGTTAGTAAAACGATATTTTAACTTCATATGGATCATTCATATAGTTTGTAATGTGTTTAAATTAATTATAGTTCAAAGATTTCTACAAGAGTTTTTAATCTACATTTTAAGACTTAAGTGAGAAAAAAGCAGGAGAGAAAGAAGGAGATTGTAATGGACACCAAAAATATATTCCATGCCCCAACTGCATCACTGATTAGAATAATTAAAACCTAACACTAGTTTTGCACGTGGATAGCTATCGATCCAAATAAGGATACCAAACAGTCATACTTTTTTATCCTTTTCCTTTCCCGTTTCAAGATCAGTATACACAAAAAATACTCAAAATCTTACCTGTACTAGTTTTTTTTGTAGCCAAACGGGAGTGGAATAGCTGACAATGAATTGGGGATGATGGAATATCCAGTGTCGGTTAGAGAAAATAATTTAGTCAATGTACTCAATCAATACCCAACTCATATTTTTCCTTGAACACCGTAGTTTGTTTTCGAAGGCGAATGTATACAGGCATTGAAAAATGCTGTCATGACGACAACAGGGAACTCTTTCCCACCTTGGGACAATGACATTCAGACAAAAGAGATAACTGTTAAGAAGTTTTACTGAATTAACCTTCTTTAATCCAGATTTTCTTTGTAGATAAAAAACCCGCAGAAATTATTATAGAGTGGCATTATTCTTGTACCCGTTCTATATTAAATTAAAAGCCTATTTAGTTAATTGTTTTTGATATATTTAAGGTTATATAGTGGTTAAAAGTAGAGTGTATGTGGTAAGGATTGTAGTTAGGATGCCAAAGGTAAGTGGTAAGTACCATATTACAAAACCTCTTATAGAAATTCATCATTATTGTGTATTTGTTCATCATTATTGTGCACTTTGAATTTTTCTCGTAGGTACTTTCTAAAATTTTACTGAACATTTAATAAAAACCTTAAACACAACTTTCATAATTGTTCTAATAAAACTTTGGTACTCGTAGTTGTTTATTTAGTGAATAGGATTGGATTATTGCAAAAGGCTACACAATTGAACTGACCTTTTGAATGGTTCTACCCCTAAATCCCGACAGACAAAATCCCGACAAGCCACTTGCCCGACAGCCGTAATCCCGACAGAGCCGAAATCCCGACACCCCGAAATCCCGACAGGGTCGAAATCCCGACACCCCAAAATCCCGACAGGGTCTAAATCCCGACACCCCAAAATCCCGACAGGGTCTAAATCCCGACACCCCAAAATCCCGACAAGGTCGAAATCCCGACAAGCCATTTGCCCGACAGGTCGAAATCCCGACAATCAAATACCCGGCATGTAAGTTGCCAGATAACTCATATTGGTCTTTAATTTTAAATAAGGGCATTCTATTTAAGTTTCATGCTGCTTGACCACAGGTCAAGATTGCTCTTTTTGGTTAAAAATCATTGTAAAATAATATTGAAGTTGCTAATTGATATTTTGTATTTCCTATATTTATAGCATGTCTTTTTGGTTCGGGGTGACCATTGGTCAATCCAGTTAATTTTTTGGTACTGCTATGCTTTGGCAGTGAAGTAGGTCATGTGGGGGCTCAAACTAAATGCCTTGAGACGAGTAACATTTTGGTCTTGACCACTGGTCAATATATTTTGACCAGTGGTCAATCCAGTTTTTCTCGCTGTTTTCAGCTTTTCTGACCTTCTCTTTCTGTCTCGGTGTTATTTTTTAGGGGGGGCACTGACCTTGTATTATTCCCATTTGACCGTTGGTAACTTCTAAATTTTTCGATTTTATAACTCTATTATTTATCTTTGAGCCTCTCTAACTGCATAAGTAGCTGGTCAATAGTCACGGGAACATTTTTCGCTTAAACAGAAATTAAAAATTTGGTTTCCTATTATATTGTCAGGTTTGGTTAAAAAAAGAAGCTATTAAGTCAAAAAATTCAAAAGTTACCAGCGGTCAAATGGAATTACCCAAGGTCAGTGACCCCCCCCTAAAAAAATAACAGCGAGACAGAAAGAGAAGGTCAGAAAAGCTGAAAACAGCGAGAAAAACTGGATTGACCACTGGTCGAGATATATTGACCAGTGGTCAATACCAAAATGTTACTCGTCTCAAGGCATTTAGTTTGAATCCCCACATGACCTACTTCACTGCCAAAGCATAGCAGTACCAAAAAGTTAACTGGATTGACCAATGGTCACCCCGAACCAAAAAGATATGCTATAAATATAGGAAATACAAAATATCAATTAACAACTTCAACATTATTTTACAATGATTTTTAGCCAAAAAGAGCAATCTTGACCTGTGGTCAAGCAATTTGAAACTTAAATAGAATGCCCTTATTTAAAATTAGAGACCAATATGAGTTATCTGGCAACTTACATGCCGGGTATTTGATTGTCGGGATTTCGACCTGTCGGGCAAGTGGCTTGTCGGGATTTCGACCTTGTCGGGATTTTGAGGTGTCGGGATTTCGACCCTGTCGGGATTTTGGGGTGTCGGGATTTCGACCCTGTCGGGATTTTGGGTTGTCGGGATTTCGACCTTGTCGGGATTTCGGGGTGTCGGGATTTCGGCTCTGTCGGGATTATGGCTGTCGGGCAAGTGGCTTGTCGGGATTGTGGCTTTCGGGATTCTGACCGGATACCCTTTTGAATAAACGATAATGTTTTATGCGATAAAAACTGAATACAAAAAAATTATACCATACCATTCTTTCTTCCCAAATAATGAAATTTCAAATTAATAACCTTAATGCAAAGCATTGGCTAAAAGCAAATGTGTTGCAAAAAACAGAAAATGCTCCGTTCTTCCATTCTAACGAATCCAGGCTAGTTTAGTGGAGTAAAGTTTGTTTTGCTGCATACTGAGTTCTATCAAGGAAAAGATAGTTCTACAGGAAACATTTGCTTTACTGCCGAACTCGCGTTTCTGCCTTTTTGTATTAATGGAGTAACTTGGTTACTGTCCAATAAAGAATGATCTTATATCAATTTAGAACACTTGGATACAAAGTAAGATTAACACCTCATCCTTCGAAACAAAGGGATTATTCACTAACGTAAGTATGATTTAAAATGGTTTGGTTAACCTTTTTAAGTTAACCTTTCGTGAGAACATTTTTAATTTTTGAGCCCTTGTTACGATTTCCATGTTAATCAGTTTTTGCCGTATAAATTAAAGAGGGATTCAAAATTCAGCTCATATAAAGGCAAAAAATAATACAAAAGAAAATTTTTAACACATTCGAGTGAATAGCAAAGAAAAATCAACTTTTATGTTATGGTACACAAAAGGGTGACTCTGACTTAATTACTTCTTTAGAAAAGTCAAGAAAAATAATAATGCATTAATAAATTAGTATGTTAGGAATTCAACTTCTTGTCTAGATGGGGTACTTGAGAAGCAGTGTCCTCCAAATTTTACCATCTTCCAGAACCTTTAAGAAACTTATACGAAGCTGTGTTTGGGCAAAAAATTAAAAACATACATTTTGAGGAGTTTTTGATACTTTTAGAGCAATACTTCGGGGAAATTCTTCGCCACTTAACAAAGCACTCTCACTCTTCGTTTTTTCACGAACCAAAATAGACCTCTTCATTCACAGAGGGGGCAGACCTGAAAATCACTCCAGACAAAACGACCCCATGACGTCACCATCTCGTCTGATATCACTATACAGCCATGCATAGAAAATTAATTTCCTCACCTGACAAACCCCGAAGAGATCGCTTGATCGATAATATCCTTTTTCGCCAGATTCCTCTGCTCGATCCACTCGTCCGAAGGCACCACGTACACGTGCACGTCCACGAGCTGATTGGGGAAAAAAAGAACATAAGTTACGAAAAAAAAGAAGTAGAAAACCCCTTAACTTACAAAGTGACATAAGGTAATGGATGGCTTAATGTCCCGTGGTTCGTTAAAAAGAAATGGCGTTTACTAGGTGATAAATAACAGCTGGGTGTGAGATTTCCTTCGTTCGTAAGTGGGTAGATTAATAGGGCAGTGAGGGGTGTGTATTGTGTTCGGTAGGCTACCTGATTTGGGGGATATTGTTGAAGAAGTTAAGATCGGTGTGATTAAGACAATTATATTATTCGATAGTGCGGGGAAAAAGGTATTATAAGTTCGGGCAGGACCGGACTGGGGAGAAATTTTGGCCCAGGCCTTTTAAGTCGGAATCAGCCCACCGCAAAATTTTCATGGAAATGTAACATTATAGATGTAAAAGTTTTAGGGCTTAGTCGGTTAAAGCACGGTCCTATGGTACAGAAGGTACTCAGTTCAAACCCAACTAACTTCGTATTTTAGTGCATTTTACAGCTAAATTAAATTTTAAGAACTGTTAATTCCACACCATACGTTGATGGCTCAGTTTTCAGAGTCGCGGTCCTGATGCACAAAAGGTTCTAAGTTCAAACCCCACTAACTTAACTTACTATTTTAGTGCATTTTAGAGTTCAATCAAATTATAAGCATTGACAATTCCATTATACACTTTGACCAATAGCTGCTTTCAATGCGTCGTTGATGGCTCAGTTGGTAGAGTCGCGGTCCTGGTGTACAGAAGATACTCAGTTCAAACCCCCCCCTATCTTAACTTCCTATTGTAAATCTGTAATATCTGCCTCTCCCTATCCTTTGAACTTTCTTAATACACTGTTAAAAAAAGCAGTTCAACCTTTCACCAAAAACATTCAACCTTTCACCAGAAACTGGTTCAAATTTAGCTGCAACCTAGGTTCGGTAACAGGTTTCACCAAGTTTTCGGTGCTTTTAGTAGTGAAAATACCGAAAAATTGGTGCTTGCACTAGTGAAAAAACCGAAAACTTGGTGAAACCTGTTACCAAACCTTGGTTGCAGCTAAATGTGAACCTGTTTATGGTGAAAGGTTGAACTAATTTTTTTAACAGTGTAGTTGTCTTCTAACTTAACCCTTTCGGGACGGATGGCGCATATACGTCTTTCAAAGAAAATGATGGTTTATTTTTTTAATGGGTTTAATATGGACTTCAAAGGTGTTCCTCTAATCATATGCCAAAAAATAAATAATCTAGACGACGATTTTATTTTCTACGATTTTTTTTCTGAAGTCCCCTGGGGAAGTTCTTTCTACTCGCTCTCCGTCCCGTGAGAGCAGTTCAGTGACTGAAGCGCCCGTCCCGAAAGGGTTTTAACCAAAGCAAAATGAACTTTATTTTCTATGAGTACCTGATGATGCATCTGACCTAGGGATAGAATCTAGTGACCGATTCGAGTCCGTTCACCCGTCAAAGATGTCGGGGCTCGGACGAGAGGGGATCTTCCTGGCTACCCTGACCAGCTCCCCGGGGGGTAGAGGGCCTTGGGGGTTCTTTGCATAAGCCCTTCGCAACCAGGGGAGAGGGGGTTTAATGAATTATTAAATTTAAAAACTGACACTTCCACTACCCACAATGACAATTAGCTGGTTACGAACCGTCCTTAATGGCTCAGTTGGTAGGGTCACTTTGCTGGTGTACAGAAGGTGCTGGGTTCAAACCCTAGTTAACTTAGCTCCCTGTTTTAAAACATTTTACAGTAATAGTAAATTTAAAAAACTGACAGTTCCACTATGCACTATAACAATCAGCTGGATAAGAAACGTCCTTAACGGCTCAGATGGTAGACTCACTTTGCTTGGTGTACAGAAGGTACCCGGTTCAAATTCCGGTAAGTTAAATTCCTGTTTTCGTGCATTTTACAGTTATATTAAATTTAAAAAACTGACCATTCCATTATGCACTATGAAAATTAGCTGGTTACAACATGTCCTGGATGACTCAGTTGGTAGACTCAATTTGCTGGTGTACAGAAGGTACCCGGTTCAAACCCCAGTAAATTAACATGCTGATTTAGTGCATTTTACAGTAGTAGTAAATTTTAAAAACTGAAAGCTCCACTATGCCCGTAAAACTTAGCTGGTTACGAAACGCCCTTATTGGCTCAGTTGGTAGAGTCTCTTTGCTGGTGTACAGAAAGTACCCAGTTCAAACCCCAGTAACTTAACATTCTGTTTTTGTGCATTTTACAGTAACATTAAATTTAAAAAACTGACAGTTCCACTATGCTCTATGATAATTAGCTGGTTTTAAAGGGTCCTTGATGGCTCAGTTGGTAGAGTCACATTGCTGGTGTACGGAAGGTACCCTGTTCAAACCCCGGTAAATTAACTTCCTGTTCTAGTGCATTTTACAGTTAGATTAAATTTAAAAAATTAACAGTTCCACTATGCACTGTAACAAAAAAATAGGTGGTTGCGAAATATCATTGATGGCTCAGTTGGTAGAGTCACATTGCTGGTGTACATAAGGTACCCGGTTCAAACCCCAGAAACTTAACATCCTGTTTTAGTGCATTTTACAGTAATATCAAATTTAAAAAACTGACAGTTCCACTATGCACTATGACAAAATTAGCTGGTTACAAGACGTCCTTGATGGCTCAGTTGGTAGAGTCACTTTGCTTGTGTACAGAAGGTACCCGATTAAAAACCCAGTAACTTAACATCCTGTTTTAGTGCATTTTACAGTTCGATGAAACTTAAAAACTAACAGTTTCATTATGCACTATGACAATTATCTGTTTATGCAACGTCCTTAATGGTTCGGTTGGTAGAGTCGTGGTCGTCCTGCTGTGCAGAAGGTGCTGGGTTCAAACCCCACTAACTTAATATCCTGTTTGGGTGCATTTAACAGTAATAATAAATTTAAAAACTGACATTTTCACTATGCACTATGGCAATTAGCTGGTTATCCTGTTTTGGTGCATTTTACAGTAATATTAAAGTTAAAAAACTGACAGTTCCACCATGCACTATGCCAATTAGCTGATTATGAAACGTCCTTAATGGCTCGGTTGGTAGAGTCGTGGTCTTGCTGTGCAGAAAGTGCTGGTTTCAAACCCTACTATCCTCTCTTTCTTTCTATTTCTCTGTACTATCTCTCCACCTGATGCATGTGACCTGTGAAACTGGTGACCGAGTCGAGTCCGTTCACTCGTCGAAGATGGCGGGGCTCGGATGAGAGGAGGTCGTCCTGGTGGACCTGATCTGCTCCCTGGGAGGTCGCGGGTCTAGGGGGTTCTTCGGATAACCCCCGAAAGCCCCTTCGCCCTGGGGGCCAGCGGAGAAAGGTCCGTCAGGAAGCCAGTTTTGGCAAAAATTTTAATCTTAGGGTACAATCCGCAATTTGTGGACGGTCCCCTAACGGAGTGCAATATGCAGACAGCCCCCTTAATTATTGGATTGCAAAATTTTGCCGCCATTACCCGTCTTTCGCCACCATTTAAAAAGGAATTTTTATGGCTGGATGCGGTTAACTGTGACCGTAACTTGTCCGTTAAAATATTTCAAAATAAAGCAGTCTCAGGATCGAACCTCCGAACTTTGCTCACCGAAAGGGGTAGAAAGAGAGAGTGAGGATAGTAGGATTTGAACCCAGTACCTTCTGCACAGCAGGACCACGATTCTACCAACTGAGCCATTAAGGACGCTTTTTAACCAGCTAATAGTTATAGTGGAACTGTCATTTTTAAAAATTCAATATTACTGTAAAGTGCACTAAAACAGGATGTAAAATTTCTGGGGTTTGAACCGGGTACCTTCTGTACACCAGCAAAGTGACTCTACCAACTGAGCCATCAAGGACGTTTCGTAACCAGTTAATTGTCATAGTAAATAGTGGAACCGTCAGTTTTTTAAATTTAATGTAACTGTAAAATGCACTAAAACAGGAAGTTAATTTACTGGGGTTTGAACCGGGTACCTTCTGTACACCAGCAAAGTGACTCTACCAACTGAGCCATCAAGGAGGTTTTGTAACCAGCTAATTGTCATAGTGCATAGTGGAACCGTCAGTTTTTTAAATTTAATTTAACTGTAAAATGCACTAAACAGGAAGTTAATTCACCGGGGTTTGAACCGGATACCTTCAGTACACCAGCAAAGTGACTCTACCAACTGAGCCATCAAGGACGTTTTGTAACCAGCTAATTGTCATAGTTATAGTGGAACTGTCATTTTTTAAAATTCAATATTACTGTAAAGTGCACTAAAACAGGATGTAAAATTTCTGGGGTTTGAACCGGGTACCTTCTGTACACCAGCAAAGTGACTCTACCAACTGAGCCATCAAGGACGTTTCGTAACCAGTTAATTGTCATAGTAAATAGTGGAACCGTCAGTTTTTTAAATTTAATGTAACTGTAAAATGCACTAAAACAGGAAGTTAATTTACTGGGGTTTGAACCGGGTACCTTCTGTACACCAGCAAAGTGACTCTACCAACTGAGCCATCAAGGAGGTTTTGTAACCAGCTAATTGTCATAGTGCATAGTGGAACCGTCAGTTTTTTAAATTTAATTTAACTGTAAAATGCACTAAACAGGAAGTTAATTCACCGGGGTTTGAACCGGATACCTTCAGTACACCAGCAAAGTGACTCTACCAACTGAGCCATCAAGGACGTTTTGTAACCAGCTAATTGTCATAGTGCATAGTGAAACCGTCAGTTTTTTAAATTTAATGTAACTGTAAAATGCACTAAAACAGGAAGTTAATTTACCGGGGTTTGAACCGGGTACCTTCAGTACGCCAGCAAAGTGTCTCTACCAACTGAGCCATCAAGGACGTTTTGTAACCTGGTAATTGCCATAGTGCATAGTGGAACTGTCAGTTTTTTTAATTTAATGGTGGATGTGCATTCTATTTTCAAGCTTTCTTCAAAGTGGAAAACTTAAGTAATTTTATTAAAATCTTAATCCTGTTTGAACCGGGAACCTTCTGAACTGAAGACTGACGCTTAACCAACCAGGCCACTGGAGGCACATCAGCAGGAAGGCAATGGATGAAATGTATTTCTTTTAAACTTTCTTTAAAGTAGAAATCTTTAGTAATTTTATTAAAATTTCAAAATCCCATCAGGGTTTGGTCCGAGATCCTTCTGCAACGATGACAGTCACTTAACCAAGCAGGCCACTGGATCCACATCAGCAAGAAAGCAATGGATGATGTGTATTTTATTTTAAAACTTTCTTTAAAGTATAAAACTTAGGGAATTAAACTTACGGAATCTAAAAATCCCGCCAGGGTTTGAACCAACACAATCAACGGTTTATGAAGAAAAACTGATTAAAATTAAATTTATTTATGTTTCTATCAGAAGCCATTGTCGTGGCCACTATTGGAAAATCTAAGATTAGGTGTTGGAAAAGTGGCCCCCTCATAAATCCTCGTTAAATCAAAATTTTCAAATGCATTTTATTCAGTATCATTTTATACACTCTTCTGGTTGGATCCTAGCAGAGCCCGCACCCTTGCCAAAGTTGGCAATAATTCCGCCATCTTGGTAACCCTACTTTAATACACTTGATTTCGCTTGGCGCTATCTTGTTCTGGTTTGGCGCTTTATTTCGGTTTTTTGCCAAAGGTGTGGGCTCTCCTAGGATTTTACCCACTCTTCTTTATCTTAATATAAATTTAAAAGTCAATCAAACGGTAATAAATACAAAGAAATCAGTTCCGACTTACCCGTTTCCTTACGCGATTCAATAAGCAAAGTCAAATTTCAGTCACTTGGCCGATGTTGTTATTTTCAAATATTTAAATATCCTTCCCATGCTGATCTGTGGTATCGGTGGGTAATTTACCAGATTGCACAATCTACTATGCCTATGAATTTTGAAGCTGTTTGATGCCTCCAACTAGTTCTATTTAAAATTAATCAGCTAGGTGGCTACTATACCCACATTTACCTTATAGAACTTAGGGAATTTTAGTTAGGGGTTTAAAATTTAAGTCAGTATTTGGCCTACATTTTAAAAAATATTTGTAAAACATTTTTGTTTCATTTATACAGGGTGTTTCAAAAGTCCGTTTCCCGGCTTTTATTTGGAACCAACGTGTCCTAGGGTCACGGAAGTAAGGTCTACCCTTAGTTAGGGGCCCTAGAGAATCCATTGAGATGTACAGTTCCCTTAGCGGCGAATTTAAAAAGTTAAAAAAATTCATTTAAAAACTAAAGGAGATATAGCAAAAACCTCAGTGATAGTATTGTTGCCAACGTCATGAAGAACTCACTGAAAAAAATTTGATCAAAATATCTTGAATATTCGCGGAAATATTAGCATGTGAAAATAGCACTTTTTCATTGGTCAAAAAATAAAAAGTTTTCATACCTGCAAATTTTTCAGTGTTATTGTGTAGTATTGTGTTTTTAGTTGAAAGAACACAAAATTTAATCAAAAAATCAAAAAAATTTACAAATATGCGAACTTTTTATTTTTTGACCCCTGAAAAAGTGCTATTTTCACATATTTATATCTCAGAATGGATTTTTTGTAGAGTTCAAGATGTATTTTCAAAGAAGTATTTCCAACTAAGTTTTCATTATATTTTGATATTTATTGAACTGTTGTGCAGAGTTTAACTTAAAGTACATACTACAATTTGAATTTTTACAAAATTTTTAATTTAGAAGTGTAACAAGGAGGTCCTACTTACCCCGTAATTTTAGCCTAATAGGGGTAAGTGGGACCCCTCTTTATGGAGTAAGTGAGCCCCCTTACTATGGTTTAAATGGGTTTAGGGGATGATATAGGAACTATTACTGAAGACATGAGCGGATTTAAGGGGGGTTATAGAAGCAATGTCCCCAACCCTTTCAGAAAATTTCATTTTATAGTAGTAAGACATATTACTCACCACTTCAAAATTTGTTGAAAAGTTTATAAGAAATTCAATCGAAATTTATATCAATCTTGCGTTTTAATTTAAGTTATGGTGTGTAAAGTAAAATATTTTATCTTTAGTCTTCATTCTCATTTAGTGTTCCCAATTTCTTTTTTATCTCACAGTGTGTTACTAATGAGCCAAAATAAATCTTAATCATCCTTATTATGTTTTTTCAACACTATTTTATATTTTAAATCAAAACATATCCCTTTGGTCTTTCAAAACATTCCGTAAATTACTTATTTTGTTTTTCATTCTATTGTACCAGTCATACTGATTGAAATGTGAGTGGTTTTCTCAAACATGGATACAGTCATAATAAAATATTTTAAATTGAAAATTTCTGTACTTCATCAAGTAAGACCCACTTACTTAATTTTAAGTTCTGCTTTATATATAAATAAAGAGGGGGTGACCCACTTACCCCGTCTCTATGGGGTAAGTGGGTCACCCATCTCATATTTAAAAAAAGACCAGTTAAGAAATATGTAAAGTATTAAACTAATAATGTAAAAACAACTAACGTTTAATCCACAATCAGTAGCGGATTTCTAAATAGGCTAGCTAGGCTATAGCCTACGGCGGCAAATTTTAGTAGGCGGCAAATTTTCGACAGCAGAATTTTTTTCTTAAAAAAAAAGAGAAGAGAAAGGAAACACTAAACATAAGCTCTGGAAAGATGTGGAGAACGTCCTTTCAGAAAATCAATTATGTGGTTTACAAGAAACTGTTCTCTTTGTTGTTACCCAAAGGGTCTCAAAATGAGCCAAAACTACTTTAATGGGCAATTTCCAAAAAAATGTCGGGGGCGAACCTCCATCAAACTCAAATTTTTATCTGTTACAGTGTTTTTCCCTTGAAAAGTACGCCGCCTACAGGAAACTTTTCCCTTTTGGTGTTCTGTCCATAAAGTTTGAAAAGTAGATAAACACAAGTTCGGAGGAATTTCCAAAAATATTTTCTGGAATTTCCCTTGAAACTAAAGGGTTTTACAAGGAGTGATCCTTTTTGATGTAACCTAAAGTATCTCAACATGAGTTAAAATGCCACTTTCAGGGGCAAAATTTAAAACATTTTCTGGAATAGGAACCTCTAAAATCCCTTAGAAATTTTCCATTTCATAATACTATAAACTTTTTTCCTTGAAAATTCTGCCGCTTACAATGAGTGGTGCTCTTTGGGTGGAATCTAAAAGGTTTCAAAATAAGCTAAAACACTATTTTGAGGGGCAAATTTCTAAATTTTTCTGGGGGAGAAGCCCCAGACCCCCTTTTACTTCGAGTTGACATATTTACACAATTTTGAAATTTAGGGCATCAAAATTAAAACCTTACGAAGTCAACTCTCCTACAACTTAGTCCTCAGAAAAGATGTTGAGTAACCCCCATAAACAAAAGTCTAGCTATGGCACTGGCAACCCCCTCCCCTTTCAGTTGCTAACATTAATATTTGAACAGCCCATAATCATAATAGCAATTAAGTTATTTGTGAAACTCAGCCCCCCTCCAAACAAAAATCCTGGATTCCCCACTGCCTCCCCCAAACCAAACCCTGTTTAGTTTTGTAAGTATAGTTATAGCATGTAGGCGCAGAGCCGTGCTGGGGGCGGCCACCCCGGGCGCCAAATTCATGTTTGAGAACTATGTTTTTTTTGTATAACACGGACACTCACACTCCTTTTGGGAGAGACGCCATGGGGGTCGCCTGTTTGCGTCTCCAGTTGCGATGAGAAAGAAGCGCGGCACGCTTTTGTTAAACCAGATGTCCAGTCTTCGGTTGCAATGTTGTTTTAAGACACAGTAGGGGTGACGATTGACAGAGAATGGGGTAGGACGTGTGAAAGATTTATGGATCAGACGGACCAGGAAGGTTTTGTTCTGCCTGGGGCTTACTTCAAAGGGGGTGCTGTTGTGATAACAAACATTTCAGGTTTCTTGACCAAAGAATTCCAGGAAAATCTTGAGTGCCGGGATGGAAAGAACGTTCAATTAGTTCCATTGCCACCTGCTCAAAGGGGTCATAAATAAATCGAAGATAAAGAATTCCCAACGCTTCTTGAGCTCTTCATCAGTTATTGGTTCATTTTACGAAAAACCAATCCTGTGTATTCGGGGGTTGGTTTTCATCCCCTTTCATTGAATGTGTTCAATGAAGACCGCTTGCATATAAGCTCTGTTTTGCTTCTATATTGGCAGTAGCCCTGAACAGAGAGAGACCTTCTAAATTTATGTAATGTAAGTTCAAAAATACAAATTGAAACATCGTTTTCTGGTAAGTTCCTATTTGTTTTTCGTATTTTACTGTATTAATCAATAAATTTCATAAAAATAATTGGATATTCGTGTTTGCCAACTTTTAAGGTTTGTCCGTAAAATGTTCGGATTTTCGTTTAGTTTACGGTCTTACTGATGGATCGAAAATTTCTGCGGTTATTGGGTTTATTTTCACTTCAAAATCAGATTCCTCTGCTAATCCCTGTCCATTTGATTTTCACAATTTTGGTCTTTTTATTAATTTTAGACTTTTTTGTAAGTCTTGGATTCGCTCGCAAGTCTCCTGAGTCTTGATGGGCATTCTCCGGGTAAGTTTGCTTATCTTACAACTTAACCGAGATAAGACCCTGAAAGATGCTTCGATGCATGAAACTTGTTTTCAATCAATGCTTCATATTATTTCTCTTAGTAATAGTTGATACGAGTGATAATTTATAAAACATTTACTAGAAAAATAAAATAGATGAAGGAAAATCTTTGTTTATTTCTTAGAAACTATTGCAGATTTTTAATTATATTTTATGCAATTTTACATACTGTTTTATAATTTCAATTGTTTTCTTGAGTTAAAACACTAATTTCGAGGATCAAATTTTTTAAAAAAGGAAAAAAATTCTGGTAGAGAACCCCCAATCCCCAAAATTTAGCCTTGGTTTTAGGTAGTGTTTTTCTCATTAAAAATTCTGATGCCTAAATGAAGAGGTCTCCTTTAGGTGTTTCCCCAAAGTGTGTCGAAATAAAGAAGACTTCTAGTTCCCCTCCAAAATTTTACGTCTATTTATGATTATTTTCCTTTAAAATTCAGTGATTTTTAAGGTCTCAAAATGAACTAAAACACTTTTTTCCGAGACATTTTTCAAAATTTTTCAGAGGGAGACCCCCCAGATTTACTTAAGCTCACATTAAAAAATTTCGACAATTTGTGCAACACATTCGAGAGCTTCTTTCAAGTGATTAAAAGTTTAACGCATAAATAATGGTACTCGTTAGGGGTACTTTAACGTTAAAAACGTTGAGCCAATCCCCCCACGAAACAAAGGTCTGGTTATAGCCCTAAAATTTCCCCACATAAAAGGGGTGGTTTAAAAAATAAAGGGGTCGCCAATGACCCATCTTCGCCTCGGGCGCCGTTTTACCACGGCACGGCTCTGTGTAGGCGGCAAATTTTGGTTCAGCCTATAGGCGGCGCATTTGGAAATCCGCCACTGTCCACAATAAAATATTTAAAAGCAGACAATTGTTTCGGGGATCAAAGGATCCCCTTTTCCTTTGATCCCCGAAACAATTGTCTGCTTTTAAATATTTTATTGTGGATTAAACGTTGTTTTTACATTATTAGTTTAACTTTTCCACAAGTTTTACCTGATGTTATGTAAAGTATTATTTAAAAAAACTAATCATAAATTTTTGTTTATTGATATAGTCTGAAATGAAATAAATCAATAATTTCAATTTTAACCCTTCATAGGTTTCAACATAAAAAAAAGTAAAATCAATCTTGGTAATTTGATTTAAATTTTCTAAAACAAAAATTAATTAACCATTTCATAAAAAAGTCTTTACACCTCGGTGCATAAAAATCGAATCTTTTCACTCTGTTTCCGACGAATGGGTCAAACAAGACCGAACATTTTTTTCTAAAATCTACAAAACCAAACCTTCATTACCATTCCACAACCCACCTTCCTAAATATCTGTACCTCGAACAAAAAAAGCACAGGAAATCCGAATTTCGAATCACTTTTGCTCCACTTTACACCCCACCATAAAAAACCTCAGCATTTTTCAAACTAAAAATAAAAGAGAAAAAACAGAAGAGATTTTCTGGTTTGCTTCAAAATACAGAAGCAACCAACCCATGTGTGCTTTGGAAGCCCTCGCAAAAAAATGTACGGCCCAAGTTATTCATGAAGGGCTTACGGTCCGCTGACTACCGTAAGTGAGTTTCCATAACTACAAGTGGAAAGGGATGCATTCTGGCGATGGGCAAAATAGAGAGAGCCCCTAATTACGATATTATATCTATTCATTAAAGTTTCATTGAGGGAAGGATGGGGGGACGGTTTGGCGAAGTGGCCAATGGCCATCCAGCATTTTCGTGTGCAGTGGACCGAGTGGGGGGTACATGGTATAGTTTTGGCTTCTGATCTTCCCTGTGTTATGTGTCAGACGAGAAACTACTTGTACCAGATTTTGGAAGATTTGATTCAGACAAATACACCAATAGCTCACATGTAAAAAGTTGATGTTTGTTGAAAAATATTTTTAAATTTGCAGTTAATCATTTAAATTCAAATGAATTATTCTTAAAATAAAAATAAAAAACATAATAGGTTATACATAACTAAACTGTTAATAATGGAAAAAAACTCTTGTAATTATTAAAGATGCTACAAAGTTATCAACATATGCATGAAGTTTGAACGTTAAATTCACCCTTTTATACATAAGTTTCTCGAAATATTAATTAAACATCAATAGGAATCTAACACTTCAACTTCTAACTTTCAATGGGAACTAACTTCATTCAACAATGTAAAAAAAATATGATGTAAGTAATAAACCCAATTGTAATGAACCCAAGTAATAAATACTAAAACAAACCAGCTTAACTTCAGTGTACTGTAAATTTTGTACATAATAGCTTTTTTGGACATTTTAAGGAAATACAAAAGTAATATTTAAAAGTATGCCTAATTGAAAAAATAATATTTCAAAAATTTAGGTCGCTGTTTTAATAAAAAAATTTTAATAACTTAATACGCAATATAAATAATGTAAGATTTTTAAAAATATTTTGAACATATTTATCCTTTTAAATTTTTGTAAGGTATGAATGGTTTATAAAAACAATATTTACTCTTAATTTTTATATCAGGGTGGTAGAATATTATGCTTGAATCAATCACGAAATTTATAGCGTGGGAATTTATCATCAACAGAAAGTTAAGATAATTTTATTTTACCAATAGATATAAATTGAAGTAGAATTAAATAAATTTCTAAAAATTTGAGAGAATTTGCAGAAACATATCCGCTTATTTGGTTTAGTTAGGCTTTATGTTTGTAGTACCGCTAGAGACAAAAAGATATGGTCAAATTTACTACGTAATAAATCTATTTTATTGTATATTCCATTGAAATGTTTCCTGACAGTATTTTAATCAACATAATGTGCATAATTACATTAAAAATATAAAAAACAATACCATAGCCCCCTTTAGTTTATATACAGCTCTGCAGCAAATGCTTTTAATGAATTCCTGGCAGTACTCTAGAAATTCTGATATCCAGTCCAAATGTTCGGTTCCACTATCGAAGAGATATTGATCAGGGCACTGTGTTTAGTTCGGGGTGGACTAGGAATGGTGGAAAAGTTCTGTAGAAACCCGAAAAACACACCGAAATACAAATGCAGGTCTTTATCAGAATAGGTCACTAGAATTGACCATTTTTCTATTCAAGACAGTTTTTTAAAGGAAAAGACTCATTTCATTTCGATTTAGAAAAAATCAATGAAAATCGATGGTTGTGTTGTATTAATGAGGTGGTTTGATGCCATTGGGCTGTATTTTATGTTTGCGCCATTAAAAAAATACTTTCAATATGTTGGTCACCACTTCAAAAAATATTTTAAATAATTATCACCGCAATATTTTTTGCGTAATAGTAAAAGTAAAACAGAAATTCCAAGAAATGTATTGAAAAGCCTTGAAAGGAAGTTAGGTTGTGTTAAAGAGCTCTACTTCAAGTTTATTGCTGAATTAAAAATAAATTAGATAATGTCAAATATTTTGCTTTAGTGGGAGTTGTTCACTAAATTACAAATCGGGATTATTTCCTGATGGTTAAGTTAATATAATTTTTGAAAAACGATGAAAAATTTAAAATCATTTACGACATTTTAAGCCCAGGGATCTAAGAGGGTTTAAGGTTTTTATTTGAATATTGACTTCTACATTAACAGTTTTATGAAACCAGGTAATTTTTTACTTGTTTAATTTTAATTGAGTGATTTTTGAAAACCCATGCGGGATTTGAAAAAGGCGCTGGGAATACTTCATAAAAATTCTGTTTAAGATTTTAAAAACTGAATTTTAAATGACTTCTGTAGTTTCAATTGAATTGTTTTTTTTTACTTTAGAACGGATAAATTGGTATTAGCCAATGTTAAATGCGGAACGAGATGAAATATGGTACATTTTCACAGTAATGAACTGGGATGAAATAAAAAAACGGGATGACAAGTGGCTAACGAAGTAAAAGAAATACATCCAACTGGATAACACTTTTAAAACATTCATTAATTAAATTAACCCGTGCAAGGCCGGGTAAGTCAGCTAGTCTAAAATATAACAGAAAAAATTAACTTTAATTGTTTTCCTCTGTTAAAGGAAAACCTTATTAGAACATTCCAGTTACACGTACATTGTTATCAGAAATACTTCGCATAGAAATTTTCAAGCTGCTTTTCCCCCCTCATAAAATGTCACCTGGTTCAGCCGCCTTTCTGCATCATAGTACCACACGACCCTGACTCAACAGAATCTTAATTAAAGCTCTCTTTACACGATAAAATTTTGTTTGTTGTCTGGCGTCATTTAAAGCCAGATAAAGAGTGGGAGTTTATAAAGGATATATTTTTCAAAACTTCAGTTCCTAAATGGAATTAGAATTACTATTAATGTCTATGGGTCCAGCTTATACATTCAAATATTTATGTAAAATCGTTAGTGTTCATAAAATTTAGCATCGACTTTATTACATGGGCATATAGTATAGCAGGATGATTAAGAAAAGGTATAAATTTAATCAAATTTAAAAGTCTGTACGGAAAAAAATATACTGGGAAATCTTAATTTTTTATATAGATGCATGTTATTATCTTATGCGCATATTAAAATGGAGAAAAAAAGGTCCAAGTAATCGTAGGTCCCCTTTTATTCATTTGTTATTGTAAGATAATAACAATAAACATTCGTTTCACTCTCAGTTTAATACAAAGAATTTAATTAAATCCTTTTGCATATATTTGTATAATAATGCATTGAAAAAAGAAGCCTTTACTCAAAAAGTATTTGAATAGAGGGAAATAAAATAACTCTGTACCCCTTTTCACAAATCACTTGCTAAAAACATGTGTTCCACTTCCATTTAAAAACAAAATTGTTAGGTGAATAGTTTTGTAAGCAGTGAAAGTATTCTTTCTATTTTCAGTCATTTGGAGCACAATAATTTCTTAATGAATGCTAATTAATAAGATATTAATTAATTACTGTTTAATGCAGACATCCTTGCTTTCTTAATTTTTTAGGTTATCACGAGTCTTTCTCAGCATTTTTAATTTATTACTGGCATTTTTATTTTGGTAGGTTTATTGAATTACTAAAAGTTGGTAGTCAAAATGATAAATGAAACAATTTATCCCACTTTTCAAATTTTATATGATTTTAAACTTCAGTAAATGACAGTGAGGTATAAAACGTACAGGTTTTAAAATAAATATCTCGATAATTAAAAATATTTTATGTTGTACAATTTATAGCATTTAACTCATTCTTTTAAAATGAACGAGAAAATGAAATATTATTTCCCTTTAGTTTCCAGTGAAGAACTCCTGTGCTCTTTTGGTGCTCCAGAATTATTAAATATTTTGAATACATAATACATTTCTTCTTTTATCACTAACTACTCGATTGATACTTTTAATAAGCTTATTCTGGAAGGAGACACATTCCTTGTTGGTTTTGTATGCTACATTGTAAACATTTCTTCACCAAATAACGGAAATTAGCTAGCAGTTATTGCCAGTAATATTAGTACTTTAAAGGATTTTTTCTTTTTCTGACAAATAAGAGAAACTTTTTATCATTTGAAGAAACTTAAGAGTGTTGTTTTAGATTAGTTACTAGAGGAAGCCTTTGTAATGTAATGTACAGTCAATGCAATTAAAACGAATTTTATTGACCCGAATGACGATAGGACGTTACGGGAAAAAATCGCACTCCTATAGGTAATGTGTGAAAGACTGCTTTTATTTTAACTTAAGAATCACGGAAAATTTTGATTTGTACATACTCGTTTTTAAAATTTATTCTTTTAGGGGTGGTTTTCTAAATTCTTTTTGTGGAAGAATTTTCAAGGGGAAAAAGCCTGTTTTCTAGGCATGCGGAATATTTTTGTTAAAATAAAATACAGTTATTTTTTACAGTGTTGCTAGAAGGTTTCCTTGTTTTTGGTTTAAATACTAAAACGTTTACTGTACGAATGAATCACTTCAAGACTTAATTAATTCTCCTAGAAAAATATTATTCCTTTAAAAAACATTTATGTTAAAACATAATTATGCCTTAAATATCTATCAACCATGGAATCCTTACCGACTCTTATCAACCCTCAAGTGCAGCGCTTTATCCACTCCTTAATTATCTCATTAAATTGGGACATGTGGTCTTTATAGACAACTTTGGGTAATCCTGGTCCATAGCAAACTTTTAGCTTTTGCAATTTTAATATACCTTCGACAAATTCATAAAAGGGGTTGGTTCCAATTTATCGAGTCAATATATTCCATCAGTAATATATTTATTTATCTTGAAGATAAGGTTATGGACTACTAACTTCACGACATTAATGATTTCCTGATTAAAAAATACAACTCGCAAGCTATTCAAGTTTGTTTTACACATGTTTTTATGAGGGGGCTCACCGACCAAATCCATTTCTCTCATCTAATCCAATGTCACCCCCTGCCAATTTTCCGTTTCCCGGAATTCGATCTTGGCACGATGGGGGCCCCCGGCTAACCCTTCATCGATCTACGCCCGTTAGGATATATCAGGGGCCTCAGTACACGCGCACGTGTATATTATAGATGCAGCAGTGAGTGCTATGGCTCCGCCCACGAATCGACTGCATCTCTAATTGTGGAGGAATCCCACTGAACGCAATGGCGGATCCGAGTAATCCCAGAATATGAAGTAGAGGTTTATCCTGCACTACGTACCCTCACAAACTAGTACTCATCATAGGGATAACGAAAAGATTTGAAGTGGTTCCCAAACTTTCCAAATCACGCAACCTTTGAGGAAATAAAGAGTTCCACGCAATACTCCTGCTCGAGCTAAAAGTATATTTGTTACGGGTAAAGGGATTATTGTTAATGCTTGAAATAAGGCAGACATTGTTCATAATGCCCAGATTTATCACATTTCCCGTAAAAATTGATTATTTAGAGAGACGATAAGACATTCTTGTACTGGCAAAACTGAACTAATACGTTCAATTAAAAATTAATTTAAAATTTAATTTCGGTAATAAAAACGGAGGTTTAATTTTTTATATCCGTCTTACTTTCCCATTTTTTCGTCACAAAAATATTTCCGATCAATTAAGAAATAACATTTAATTTTATATTTATTCAACGTTTATTCATTCTTAGCATTGAGAAAGTTTTTTAACATTTATCTTTAGGCTATTTCAAAAATCAATTCGAGAGTTTAAAGACAAGTTCACGGCTTAAAACACCCTCTAATTGGTCAGACATTAAATCATTCATAATCTGTTTAAGTAATTAAAAAGATAAAAAAGAACTTATGGTAGGTGTAAAAACCTTGGCGATTGTTTGGATTAATTCATTTACCCTGAAGCATAACCCCAATCGTCTATAGATAAAAGAAGCCTTGTACATTTACTGTAAACAAAGTACTAATATACAAAAAGAAATTTTAACCCGTAACAGGGGAGGTGAAAAATTGGAACATACAAGGGGACGTGGGGTCTCAGAGACTCCGCAACTTTCTATATTTTTTAAAAATCGTCTAATTAAGATATGATTCTGATATTTCAGTACATTGTTATTTGAACATTTATCTCTTGATAGAAAAATATTTTCTTTAACTTTATGATGAAATAAACATTTTTTCCAGACAATTTTCCAATAGACTTAAAATTATCGATAGACACCATATGGTGCAATAAACTCTTTAAACTTAAAAATAAAAACGCATCTATTGTGAATTAACTGTTTGTTTTTATGATTTAATATATAAAGCAAATTTTAATAAGAGAAAATTCTGTGTAGAACAATAGAAAATTTTTTTGACAGTGCCTGAATTATCAGTTTTTTACCATTGCTTTAGAAGCATAAAATTTAAAAATTTTCACAGAAATCATCTTCACAGTCTCTTCCCCACTGAAATCACTCATAATTTCATCTAATTTTTTAAAAAAACTCTTCCACACAACGTGGATTAGAGATAATCATAAATAATCTCCTCGGACCTAGCTTCAATACCATGCGTACTAACTCTGGACGAAAACTGTTACACTGCAGAGGAGGTGGGGTCTCTGGGACTCCTGAAAAAGAATTTGTGGAATTTCCGTACTGTCGCACTTGTCAAAACTTGCTGATAAGAAGGGGTCAGGGCCAAGGTCACGAAAGGTGAAGCTAGCGGAAGAATCCATTCAATTTGACAAAGCATGTGGTAGGGGGGAGGGGAGGAAAATGTTGCGGAGTCTGGGAGACCCCACGTCCCCTGCTACGGGTTAAAAAGAAACTTCCTATACAAAAAATCAAACCTATTTAATCCCCAAAAAACCCAATACAGAACAATTTTAATCAGCAAAAACTCCAACAATATTTTCCGCCAGCAAAAATATAGGCCACACCGGCCAAGCCAACACGGCTAGCCGCCGCAACAACTTCCACTCGTCACACATGGATCATCTTTAGAAAACTGATCCCAAATTCAACACCAAGCCTCAACTGTGGGTCATCGTCTCTCCCCAACGTGAGTGTGTCCACCACGAAAAAACCCTGATAAATCTGTGTACTATTGGGTCATTGGGGCCAAAGGCGTTAAATATTTACGGGTTCCTCTTTTTTTTCAGTGGATTTTAAAAGGTATTACTTCCGGGTTCGCTTTATGGGCGGGTAGGAGAATCGTGGCAGAGATTAATTAATTAGTTAATTAATTCGATTAGAAAGTTTGGCTTTTGTAATTTTCCGGGTGGTGAGAGAGTCTTTGGGTGTCAGGTGACGATTTGGATTAATTGTCACGTGTGGGGATGCGTGGACTGTGAAATGTGCTGGATCGATTTTTGATGTTTTGTATAAGAGGATATTTTGTTGGGGGATGGTTTTTTGACTTCAAGTGTAGTTTAATTGCTATTTGTGCATTGGGAGTTAGCAGTTTTGGGATCTAAATTTATTTTTTTATACTATGTATATTTTTTGGGGGATTTTTTAGTGAATTTAAATAAACATTGCTTTTGATTATGAGTTTGTAGAAATGTAGAATAATATTGAACAATTTATTGAAAAAATGATTTAAGATAAGGGGAAATTAAACGTTACTTTCACCCACCTGGAATAAAGCCGGATTATTATGAAAAAATACATTAACATTACAATTTAATTTACAAATCTAGAAACATGAGAATTATTCCTATGTGTACAATTTTTTATTACTTATACTATAATAAACATATTAATTATATCATAAAACCGAAACTTATTTTTCATTAATTGATGAAGAACGGAAAAAGTTTTTACTTGTCATGTAATACAAACTGATATAATTTTGCATTTTTCGTTATAACAAATTAATAAACTAAGAAAAAAATCATCTTAAAAAAGTACTTCTATTCCCTCAGAATTTGGTTCAATTCTTTTGACTGTCCCTATAAATATCACCAAACTGTTTTAGGCTCTAAATATTTATATCGCCAAATTTTTTTATACGAGTTACGGTTCAATTCCGTTAGTGTCCCCGCTAAATATCGCCTATCTCTTTTGAACGCTTAATTTTCAAATATTAACAATTTTTTTAAAATTTTTAATGATAAACTGAACAGTTATACATCTAATTAAATACATTAATCTATGAATTTAAAATTATTTAGCAATATTTATACTTTTTGGTGTCCAAAAGAGATAGGCGACTCTAACGGAACTCTAGCGGAACTCTAACGGAACTCTAGCGGGGACTCTAACGGAATTTAACCCGAGTTACAAATTTTTATATACGAATGGAAATGAGTTCTCATTGATGTAATTACATATTTTAATATGTTTGTTCGCAGTTTTTGGCAATATTTCAAATTTTTGGCGTCTAAAATAGTTTGGTGATATTTAACCCTTTATCTAAATTAAAGGATATAGTAAATAAAATAATCATCTTTGGGAAATTTAATCCGCTAGAGCTAATTAATTAACTTTTGAGAACCGTCAATACATTGAAGGATTAAATATTTTTTTTTTTTTTTTTTTTTTTATTGCAAAAGCACTTGACTTTACATCATTGGCTCCCATGCATCAAGGATGCATGAGATTGGAGCATAAACAAAAACGAAACCACTGAATAATACAAGAACAATAACTTAAAACAAGAACAAATCCAGCATAAATACTTGCAAAATGTGAACTAGACAAACATGAACGAGAATCAGTCACTGGATGCCAATTGCATCAACTCCCTAGCTCGCCAATATCGACTGTATAAGCAGTCTTCATTCAATGAAGAACAACTTAACAAATGATCTTTGTCCATCTCAAAGTTCTGGTTGCACAAAATGCACATAGGACTGTCATATATACCAATCCTGAACAGATGTTTAGCGAGGCAATCATGACCAGTCTCCAGACGGAAAGCCGCTACTGCAGTGGATCTAGGGGAGTTTGGAATTTTCTTTATTGAACATGCCCATTTCTTATTCTTGATTTCTTCTATTAAACTGATATCATATTTTTCCTTCACCACATTTTTTATAATTCTTTTAATTGATGAAAATGGTACTCCGTCATTACCAGTCTGCAAAATTTCTGTTCCCTTCTTTGCTAATGTATCAGCCCATTCATTACCATTAATTCCTACATGAGATGGGATCCACTGCAGAACAACAGTCCTCCCCTCAGAAGCTAGAAGATCAATATTTCTTCTGCAGGAGTCGATAATTTTTGACTCTGCGACATTGTGTGCAGCGATAGCCTGGATGGCTGATAAAGAGTCTGAGAAAATAACTATGTTGTTAAGTTGAACTCTTCTAACCCTAATTTGTTCGGTTGCAATTCTAATTGCCTCCAGTTCTCCATCAAAATTGGTCCGAAATGGACCAAGGGAGGCATAGAACGCAAATAGTTCTGAATATACACCAACTCCGACGTTGTCGAGCATTTTTGATCCATCTGTATATATGTGAATCCAATTACTTTTTGGATACCTGGTATAAATTGTCTGAAAAGCAGCTGCTTTTAGTTCACAATCAAGTGAGGTTGATTTTGTCATAGCAGTCATCAAATGACATTCCTTTCTAATAGATCCCATGTGAATAGGGCATGCAGGTTTCAACAGTTCCTCTGTGGGAACGTTCTGAAGGGAATAATCAGTTTTCAATTTAAGAACTTTCTGCAAAAATCCATCCTGAGTTTTCAATCTCCTAGGTTTAGTGATATCATAATTTCTCCATAAATCTGTTGATGGTAATCTAATTAATTTTTCATATAGTATTAAAGCCTTTTCCTGAATTACTACTTCTATTGGTTTATTGTCTGTTAGGGCCAGCATTGCATTTATTGGAGTAGTCTTTACAGCTCCAGTGACAAGTCTCAGGGCTTCATTTTGAAAGACCTCAAGTTTAGAAATATATGTGTTATTACATGTAATCAAGGCCTCACAACAATATCCTATTAATGGCTTTATGTATGAATTATAAGTTTTATTTAAAGTATCTCTTCCACAGCCCCATTTTACCCCTGCGAGTCTTTTAATCATTGTGAGCCTTTTTCGAGCTCTATCAATAACATCATCTATATGTCTCTTCCAGGAGAGCTTTTTATCAAATTTCACCCCTAAGTAAACAGCTTCTTCTGTTTCCCGGACATTGCTACCATTATACTTTATATCCATTTCAGTTGGTTGATGATTGAGAGTAAAAGTTTGATACATAGTTTTTTCAACGTTCACTTCCATTTGATTTTCCGTACACCATTCATACAAAGCTTTCAAAGCCTGATTGATCCTTAACACCATTTTTTCAGTATGTCTTCTAGGTGCTGAAGTCCAAAGTACTAGATCATCAGCATATAAAGCACATTCAATATCCTTCGTTTTTTCTTTGATTATACCAGGAAGGTCATTGATGTATACATTAAAAAGACTTGTACTTGTCACACCTCCCTGCGGTAGGCCACAATGAATTTGTTTGTAACCAGAGGTTTCTGATCCGTAGCGAACTGCACAAAATCTTTGAGAAATATTATTTTTAATCCATCGGAACATTTTGTCACTGATTCCAAGGGTTTTTAACTTATAAAGCAATTTATTTCTCCAAATTCGATCGTATGCAGCTTTAAAGTCGACAAAAACTGCCACTAAAGTCTCGCTCCGATCCAAACTATCTTTGATTGCTTGTGAGAGTCTTATAACTTGTTGATTAGTAGACTGATGTATTCTAAACCCACTCTGGGTATTAGTTAAAAGATCATGTTCTTCCAAGTAAAAAACCAGTCTCTCATTAACCATTCTCTCCATTATCTTGGCTATAATAGAGTTTAATGATATTGGTCTATAACTCTCTGGACAATGAAGCGGTTTACCTTTCTTAGCTATTGGGATAATAATAGATTTTCGCCAAGCAGCTGGCACATGAGAGTTCCAAGAAAAGTTGAAAAGTGTCAAAAGGGTATTTAAGGCCTCTGTACCCAAATGTTTAATAAATTCTGCATGAATGTTATCAGGGCCAGGGCTTTTTCGGACCTTTTGCTTCTCGATAGCATAATTCAGTTCACTCATAGAGAAATCCATACAAAAAATATCTTCACCGACTGAACTTATACGGCCGATTAATCTTTTCAAAGTTCCCTCACCTCTTTTCATCTCTACAGTTCTTTTTTGTTTATCTGCATAAAATTTAGTAAAGGCTTCAGCAGTCTTTTTATCAGTTGTCATTTGTCTATTACCAAATAAAATTGGTTCTTTTCTTCGCTCTTGGTACTTATTCGTTAGATTTGACATAAATTTGTAAAGTTTTTGGCCATCTTTTTTATAGTCGATAGTGGAAATAAAATCACTCCATGCACTTCGTTTTGATTCATTGATCTTCGACTTCAAATCTCTCGCTAAGGCTCTCCAAGTGCCGATATCCTCTGCTGTACCTGTTGTTTCAGCAAGGGTTCTTGCTTGATCTCGTTTCTTTTTCAGATTTCCAAGCTGTTCATTCCAAAATGGTTTGTACCTGTTTGATTTTGTACGTGGAATAGTTTTATGTGCTGTCTCTAGGATTAAATAACAAATTTTTTGATTTGCTTTATCCAGTGAAATGTTGTCTTTAAATATATCGTCTTTTTTAAGCTTGTTCTCCAAAATACTCCGGAACTCCAACCAATTTGCTTTCTTAAAATTCCAAGAAAGCCTCGCTTTCTTTCCTTTCTTATAGTATTTATTTTGCTGTACCTGGAGGGTAGTCAGTATAACTCGATGTCCAAAACCCGGATCCTCCAGTACATCTCTTTGAACCCGTTGGGCGATATCAGAGGATACCAAAACTACGTCTGGGTTTGATAAAGTTCCATTATAATGCATATATGAAGGACAATCGGAACTTTGATACACAAGTTCGATTTGATGAGTGTCTATAAAACTCTCTAATACTTTACCAGCAAAGTTCTCATCTCGATACCCTACTAAGTGTGTATGGGCATTAAAGTCACCCATAATGATTGTCCTTTTTGAAATATTTAAAACATCAAAATTTGGTTTATTACCTGGTGGGCTATATAGTGAATAAATTTTAAAATGATTTTCGTCTTTCCAACAATCTATTTTTACAATTTCAGTCTTATCTTGCGTGTTTCCCATTTGTTTTAAGACTGTAAAACTCGATGTTATTGTGGACTTGATTCCTACCAGGATTCCACTTGCAACTTGTCTACTCTTTTCCAGACAAAACAGAGTATATCCCTTAAACTTAAATTTTTGCAAAGTTTCATTTGTGATATTAGCTTCTACTAGGGAGAAGACATCGACATTCCTATCCCGACAAATAATCTCAAGTTCAGCCTTCTTAGCCTGTGACAAGCCACCGGAATTCCAGTGTAAAACACACAACGACTCCATAGCTGCAACAGCAACAAAAATTAGCTCCAATCTTGCAAGAACCGTTACTCATTTAGCACTACCCAGGAGGCACGTGTAGCTTAAAGTATGCTACGGACGCGAGTAACATTACCCCCCAAGGATTAAATATTATCACAATACAAAAAAACCATAAAAATTTTTATCGCAGTTTTAAGTCTGAAAAAATAATACACTTTACTTTTGACTTGAACTACTTTTGAGGTAACAAAAATGACAATCATAGGAATCCGATCAAGATGGCAGATGAAAACACCACTTCAGTTTTAAATCTTTCCTCATTTCCTGTTAAAACTAAAAGAGCACAGTATCTTCATTATATTCTAAAGGTTGGTTATTTTATGTAATTTTAAAGTTTATGGAACTGTAAGTGATGGGTTAACGGAGTTAAACAGAATCTTTTAAATTAAAGAAAAAATAGTTTAAAATATGTCAAAATATGTTCAAACTGTATACAAATTGTTAAAATTAACAACACCTTAAGTAAATGCCTTCCAATCAATTATGGAGTTTTCCAAGGTTCAACTTTAGGTCCGTTGCTGTTTTTAATATTTATAAATGATTTATGTAACCTTAATTTACACGGTAAAATCATAAGTTTTGCCGATGATACAGTTCTTTTATATTCTGTCGATTCTACTGAAGATTTGAACCAAAAGATGAATTTAGACTTAGTTAAAATTAGTAAATGGTTTTCTGATAACTGTCTGAGATTAAACGTCGATAAAACAAAATACATGATTTTTAACTTAAGACAAAATAATCAAATTCAGCTTTCCGTTAAATATCATGTTAATAATCACTGTAATAATTATGATGATTGTAATTGTAAATCAATTGATAAAGTGTCAACAATAAAATATCTTGTACTTCATATTGACTGCAACTTAAAGTGGAAATCCCATACCAAGTATATTGCTGATAAATTAAGACATATAATGCTAAATTTTTATCATTTAAGGCCAAAAGTAAGCAGCAAATTCCTAATAACTCTTTATCACTCTTGGGTTCAATCTAGAATTAACTACGGTCTAATAATATGGGGTGGAGACTATCAGATAAATTTAAAAAGAATATGTAAACTCCAGGAGAGATTTATAAGATTGTTATCATCTCAAGTGCATTCCATTAATATTGATAATTTCAAATTATTGAATATTTTACCTATTCGCTACCTCTTTTACTTTAAAACAAGTCTCTATCTCTACTTAAATTCCGATATCTGCAGAAAGCGAAACATAATAAATCCCCGAAGACCTAATGCTGTATATACTGTACCCCAGCGGTTCTCAAACTGTGCTCCGCGGAGCCCTTAGGGCTCCGCCAAGCATTTCTAGGGGCTCCGAGAAGAAATTTGAAATAACTACATTTTTTGATATTTCTAATTTGCTTTTCTCTGAAATATTTTTAATAACTTTCTGTAAGGTTTTTGTAAGGTCTGCTGGTTTTTGCCTTTTTCAGGTTTTTTATGATTTACCAAAACAAGTTAAAACCCTGTTTTTAGGGTCAAATTTCCAAAACTTTTCTGGGGGAGGAACCCCCGGGATGGGACGATTTGGCACTGGCCGTTTGGGCGCCGGCCCGTTTCGGCACCAAATTTTTCTTCTAATTTTTAGAAGAATTATGAGAGTTCTATTTACTTTCATTTTATTTCTGCCGCTGAAACGGCCGCGCCGAATAGTAGCACACCAAGGAACCCCATTCCCTCACCTCTCAAATTGATTACTCAGCACCTTTTTTTTTATAAAGTTCAGCAAAATCATAATCCTACTTAAAAATGTATGTGCAAAATACGGAGTAGATGTACCAAAACCAAGGGAAAACCTGTTTTTAGTAGAGTCAAATTTCCAGCCCCACCCTTTTTTGAGAGATTTGGAACCTAATTACACAAAACGTTTCTTATATTAAGTTCTTTAAGATGCAAATTCTGCCAAAAAATGTATAAAAAGCTAACATTGATCCTATGGCATGGGAGGGGATAAGGAATGATTTTGGGCCCATGTGTAAATGAATTTCGATATGTAACAGCCCCCAAAACAGTTCTCGATTTCAAAAGAAGTAACTTTTAGGAAAACAAAATTTACAGATGTATAGATTTCTGTATGGAATCCTTTGTTCATGCATCTCCGGCATAATGATTAAAAAGTGATAGCTTTAATATTCAGAAATTTAAAATAAAGATTTACACACATTGTATCCAATGATAAAATATAATTGGTAAACAAAATATTCCGTATATCCCGGGGTGTATATCAAAGGGGCGAGAGGGCCCTGCCTCTCCCCCGGAAAATCGGACTACGTATAACAAAACATATTAAAACCCTGTTATTTATAGTCAAATTTCCGAAATTTCCGAATTTGAGGGAGGACCCCCAAAACCCCCTATTGTACTTGAAACTTTATTATTGTCAATATTTATAGTAAGTTCGTTAAAATTAAAATCCTACCTAAAAATGAATGTCCGAAATTTGGACAATGATGTACCTAAAACGAGTTAAAAAAAACTGTTTTTAAGGATCACATTTCACAAAATCTTCTGGGGAGGAAGGACCCCCAGACCCTTCTATTGTACTTGGATCTTAATTCTTCACAATTTTTCTTACAAATAAATTATCTTAGATGCAAATTATACCTAAAAATGTTTTTAAAAGCTAAGCTAAACTGTTAAATATGCATGGGAGGGGGTGAGGGACAATTCTGGACCCCTACCGAAATAAATTTCTATTATGCTTTTATTTCTAGAAGCAATGGGTTTTATGTAATTTGCTTTTATACCTTTAAAAATTTATTTCGGAAAAGGGCTCCGCAAAGAATTTGTCTCTTGAAAAGGGCTCCGCGACATAAAAAGTTTGAGAACCCCTGCTGTACCCAAACCTGAAAAAACTATATTTTGTAAAAATTTCTTTTATCTAGCCCCTAAGTTCTTTAATTTACTACCTTTAGAAATTCAAAATAGTCTAACCAAACATGCATTTAAAAAGAAATTAAAAGACTTTTTGTTTTCTATTGGGGACATTGAACACTTTTTTGTTTGATCTTGAGTTATTAGTGTAATTATATTCCATGCATATTTTTTTTTGCACAACTACTTACTTTACGACAGATAATAAGCCATAATTTATGACACCCTGTTTGCCGCTACTAATTTCCTGTTTGATATTGTATCGTATTTATACTCTTTTCGTTTTGTTTTCATGTAATGTTCATTTTTGCTTATAATATTTATGTTTATATATATATTTTTTTGTAATTTATTGTGTAAATGTAATTCCTTGTAAATATTTGTTCACCTACATGGATTGTTATACAATCCCAGGTGATACACTCGTATCTTCTTCACTTTGTTTGTAATTAAAAAATAAATAAATGTAGGCAGTAGAGTGTTCATTTCCTCTCCAGTTCTTTTTAACTAATTGTTGAGAGGAGTAAAGATAAATGTATCTCCTTCCAACGAGTAAAATGCATACACTTATACCCTTCCAAAACCTCCTCCTTCAACAATTCCATTGTAACAGGAAACCTAACACCTGCCTATTCACATCGCACTCGAAACTAATTTCTGCAGTCAAAAGGAAAGGAAAACAAACAAACAAACAAACAATCCGCATTGTCACCGGCCGCCATTCCCTGCACAAGTGGCCCAGTTTTAATGAGTGCCGTCATTGAAAGCTCTAATCCAATAATCAAGCGGGAGATTCGAGATTTAAGGAAATTAATGAGCGATTTCAAAATGTCAACACTGGGGCACTGAGTTATTACATCATCAAAGGAATTAGATGCTCCATTATGAGGATTTAACACAAAGGATGATGCGATATTTATCGCTTGCGGTGGATTCATTCATCAGATTTATGTTGTTAAAAGGCGTATGATTCGTTTTGCAATTCGGATTATGCGTGTATAGAAAGAATTTGTTTATCTTTTGAGTTTGTTGATTAGATTATGTTGTGAACTTTATTTGATTTATTCTTTTATTAGTTTTGTTTCATCTTGAGCTTGTTGGGTATCTTCAACTTGTGTGGAGTTTTGAAGGGTAGACAAATTTTACAATTTATTTTTATAGTAACGTTTTTGAAGTTTATTCATTCTCTATTTTACTAAATTTTTAACTTAAATAAAATTTTAGTTATTCATTGGATTCTTCTTTAAAATACTTTTTCAACTTTTGTTCTTTGTAAAGAATAATAAATTAGTTTATCATAGTCTAACAAAAAATGATTGCCATTAAATATTCAACTAAGTACAAAGACTGAACCAGTTGAAAATTATTAAAATTGAAAGATTAATTTTTTAATCTACTCCATTGCAGGCGCGGATCCAGCACGGTTCCAAGGGGGGGGGCACTTTTCAAGAAAAGATCCCCTTGTGGTACCATTGGGGGTATGGGGGTCCTCCCCAAGAAAAAATTTAAACTTGATGTGTAAAAGTAGGGTTTTAACTCATTTTTAGAAACGTTTTGAGTCTAAGGGAGTCACTTTTCAACACTATTACCTTTATTTTTTTTACCCAAAATGTCAAAATTTTGGGAATTTCCTATAAATAAACACTGAATACACCATTTTGATACTAATGGGGGTATGGGGGTCCTCCCCCAGGAAATTTTTTGAAATTAGCCCTGTAAAAGTTGGGTTTTTACTCATTTTGAGAACCTTTTTGGTTCTCCAAGGGGGTCACTTTCCAAAGTGCCACCCCCCTGGATCCGCCACTGCTCTCTTGATGAGTTAATGCTATTGCTATTTAAGGAATAGTCATTGTCTTATAAAAAGTAACAGCATTTAAAATTCATCAAACAAGCATGATTAATGGTTTGGTAAAATTACGGTAAAATCCCGTTTTAACGAACTTCACGGGACCTTAAAATTTCTTCGTTGTAATGGTATTTTTTTTTTGATAATATTCAAATAAAAACGGTTGGGGACTTTCGTAATAACGAGATTTTTCGTTGTATTGCATTGAAACGGGATTTCTCTGTATAAGGATTTTCACAGAAAACTTTGACAATTTTGAATTATTTCTGTTTGTAACTACTATAAGTAGAATAACATGTATCAGTCTACTATTTTTTATTTGGTTCTTAAAAATTATGCAACTTGTTTGTACCATGTTTTTTTAGAAAAGATAATTGTGTTTTATTTAGTTTATACAAAGGATTCAATAATACGTTCACACTATTTAAAATGGCTGAAGAGAGAGTGCATTTTCTCTTGAATAATAACATGAATTTAAAGTTACGCGTGAATTAAATCAAATCTGCATAAGGAATTTAGAAAAATTAGAAGTAAAACATTTCAAATTGGTTGTCGTAATTTAAATACACCTCCCAGATCCTAATATTCCCATTCTTTATAAAAAAAATTACAACATAACCGGAAACTAGATTCAATAACTCGATATCGAAAGGACTCGAATGAAATTTCGAGAACGCGAGTTCTGGAGATAACAAGAGAAAGTAGAACATCTTTTATTTCAAAAAGGAAAAATACCTTTTTCGAGGTATTAAAGCTCAAGATAACGTGGGGAATACTTTACGAATAACACAGTAAATAAAAGCCCTCCAAGGAAGCTTATAGAAATCTTCAAAATAGGGAACGCGAACAATTCCCCACTTCTACAGCAATTCACCCAAGCAATAACAACTCCCCAACCCATCTTCCCCCATCCAGGAAAAGAGGACCAACGCACAAGAGAAGACCTCCCTCGATATCATAAGGAAAATCCGGCCACGGGAGAGATGCCGGACTTCAAACAATAGAGGGACGAAGCCGGAGGCTCACGTGAGGGGGTCGAGGAAAGGGGGGGCTCCACAGGGAAGAGAGCGTCCACGGCATGACCAACGATCGATCGCTTTGCAAGGGGCCTTCCGTGTATTAGTCGCAAATTGAATGCCACCATTAAGGGAAGAGAAAGTTTCGCGACGCGTTAAAATCGCGTTGGGAGGATCGTATTGGGGGTCATGAGCGGTTTGAAGAAAAGAGGGAATACTGCAATCGGGGATTACGCGCAGGGACGGTTGCGAGGGAGTTTTGAGGGGGAAGTGACCGCCTCTTGGGGGATGAGGAGGGGGATTCGTGAATCTTTTAGAGTTATGGATCGTTTCTCCTAGCGCTTGCTCTAGTGTTTAGAAATTTGTTGTTCGTTTGGTTTATTTTGGAACACATCATGAATGAATAATTTGTGTTCTATAAATAACAATACTACTGGAAAAAGTACAGGATTTTACGTAGTTTGGGTAAAAACAGTTGACTTCGTGACCAAACAGTAAGGAAGAGAAATAATTGTTTTTCTCGTTTGTCCCTCGCTTATTTTATAATTACCACATTTTTTACAGTAACAAAAAGACGTATTCTAATTCAGACAATATTAACAGATCAAAAAGTTACAAATATTATCTTCAAACCTATCATATTTGTTTGCTAATCTCAATAATTTTTATCATGAAACTTTTGATAGGACTCAAAATTTCGCTTAGACATTATGTTATAAAAAATCATTTACATTGAAAACTTTTCTCATAATAAAAAACCCCTATTTTCAACTAACAATAAACAGATGCAAATATATGCACTTACTTTTCCCTCAAAATATTTACAACCTTGAATTTACCATCTCTGTATCTAACCTATAATTTTTCTCTGGACCTCCGACTCATATTTCTTTCCCATTCGATTCAACACATTGCTTCTAACAGTCTCAGAATATTTCCCCTCTCGTCTAATAACAAAATTGCAACCAACTTTAGAGAACATTATACAATTATCTTAGTTCCAAAACACACAGAACTTAGTTCTTCACAGCATTTTTATATAACTTACGTATTTTTAATTTCCTTCCTTTCATTTTGTATTGTGAAAATTGCTCTTGCAATGGTAATATTTTTTCCCAAGAAGAAAAAAATAACAATAAATAGTTATTAAATAGTTGTAATTTCTTTTTCATTTGATTTTGAAAAGTTTTACTTTAGTTTTGTTTTCTTTTACTTTGTAAGGCAACAGAAATAAAGCAAGTTAGTTCAAAAACAACCTCTCGTTATACACGGGTTTTTCACTGCACTTTGTATGTCGTAGCAACCATTTAATTTCTTATCTCCTCTCTAAAACCGAGTTATCGTTACATCCTAGCTAGACCCTTGTGTGCCATGAGTTAATTCTATGCCTGTTTTCAAAGAAATTGCAGCATTAATTTTGACCTTGGTATACTGTCATTAAATACTTTGATATACCATTACAAAAAAGAATTCAATCATTACATCTTACATCAAAACAGAAGTTCCTTAACACTTTTTCTACATTTCTCTTTTAGGGGGTTATAAAATTATCTCGACCTAAAATCCACCTACACCTACCCTTTCAACCTTATGGATTTGTAATTATTCAAATAACTCTAATTTTACGATATACTGCATCACTTATTGCTCCCAAATACCTTTCAAACAGATAACTTTTACCATCCCCCTCCAACATAACTTCTTCACCCTTTTACAAGGCATAAAAATTACTCTCCCATCCTTAGTGCATTTATATTAATTTTAAAACAAAATTTTGACCTTATACAGTCTACGTTCGCTTTTATGACTTTGTATTTCATGAATGCTTCCAAATTTTACAAAGAATAATTTGGTCTCAATTATAGTCTCATAAGCCTAATGATAATTTGCTAACTAATAAAGGAACAAAATTCTGATGAAATATACATAACATATTTTTGCTGCAAATTACATATGTTGTTGTGCATGTATTTTAATAGTGATTTAATCGATTTAATTTGTACAGTTTTAATTTTTAAGGATTAGGAATTTTTTTATGCCTTTGGTTAATTAAACTTCGTTTCTAACCAATAAGTTATTGTAGGGTCTGAGGTTTTTGTGATTAGTTATTCGGGTAACAACGTGGAAAGTAATTTAACAGTAAACTGATTTCGTGATAACCTTGCTATTTCGGATTTTTTTTGTCGGGTTGAGATATCGACGTAATACTGTATTTACCCCCAAATATCATTTAAAACTGAACTCCTCAACCCTCCACCTACATTCCCTCACTCTTTTCCACCACGACATAAAAATCTACCTTCATCTCACTCCTCTTCTCTATCAACAAAAATCCCAACCTCACGATAACACAACCACCACCTCCAACTACACCCTCACAAAACCCTCCATCCCTCCCAGCACTGACCACCCACTGACCCTCCTCCCCCGGCAAATATCCATCCCTCCATTACTTACGGCATGCAAATGTTGTGCTAGGTATTGATTGATTCGACCCTCACCCCCTCCCCACCGCTCTCCCTGGGACCCCCTAATTGCGTGCCAGAGAGGAAAGGGTTCTTCCCGCTCTTCCTGAGCAAGATCTGACTCTGACAGGGAAGAAAGGGGGTATGGGAGGGGGTTGCAGCCTCTTCTTCCCCTGTCGACCCCCCTCTCTTAATCGATAAGTTGTACGCACGGACCTTGTATTTAGTATGCCCGCTTAGCCGGAATGGCAGAGCCCTCTTGTGGAGGGGAATTAAATTTCAGCCATTAAAGTTTTAGGATTAAGAGGGATTATATGGAGGAGATGTTTGACCTTAAGAGATGGGTTTTGAGAGGGGAGAGTATACCTCTACTAAACTTTATGTTTGAAGGCTTTTGAGTGTGATGGGGGTTTGAGTCCCTGGGGTGTCCAAAGATGCGAGTGGGTGTGTGATGAGATGAATGTGGAAAGGTTTTTGGGAAGGTGACATAAAAGTGTATTTTAACCTTTAAGAAGTCTGTTAAAATCTTTAAGAAGATTGTTAAAGATGTCCTCCGAAAAATATTCATTTTATTGTTTCGTTTTATAGACTTAAGGAGGTTCAAAACACACAGATTTTCTCTCAAAAATTTTTATTTAAAAATTTTTTTTAATGTTATTTGAGAATCTGGATTTTCTTATAGTTTCTATCCTAAATAGAACCAGAGTTATCATTTGTTGTGGTGTGTCTTGGGAAAGGGTATTCTTTCTTTTTACCTTTAATTATGTTTCAACTGTGATGCTTTTTTACCGCCATTTTTCATTTTTAAATTGCTACAATTATAGAACTAATAAAGGTTAATACTAGTTGAAATCTGGAACGAACCATTAAATATAATTTTAATTCAATTCTGTGTATTTTAAATTTTATTTATAAAACTTAATAAGGGTTGTTAAAGTTGGGAAATCCATAAATTACTAAATAATAAACTGGGGCGCATGTAGAGTATCAAAATAAATGAGATTTTGGGGGGAAAAAGGAATAGGGGAGAGTGGGGCTATTTCGCACACACACACACACACACACACACACACACACACACACACACACACACACACACACACACACACACACACACACACACACACACACACACACACACACACACACACACACACACACACACACACACACACACACACACACACACACACATGGGGCACATTCTGACAGACGGCATTTCCCCAAGATTATTAATTTAAAAATCTGAAAAAAAATACCAGTAGATGGAAGCATAACTACCACCTCCTGCATGAATTTTCAAAGCCCTGGGCCATTTTTTTGTATACGTACTAGAAATTTGCTAGCATTAGAAGCAGCAAAGTAAATTTTCTTGTCATTTTGTTGGCGTAAAATATCAATCAAAAATAACTCTCAAGTAGACATTCAGCATTTTATTCAGTAGAGGCACTACTAAAGTAAGTTTCTAGAAAGGTTTTATTTCCCTGCTTTAATTATAAATATCTTGGTGGGACGTGGTAAGCTTGAACTGGTAGATGGGGAACATTCGTTCACCAAAAGATGGGGCAGATTCGGACAGTGCGAATGTGCCTCATCTTTCCCATTTTTGATTATGAAAGTGATTCATGTTTATAAGTGCAGTATATTTCATAACTTGAAGTTTAATTGTTTTTTATTGTAATGAGGAAGTTGCATGATTTTTTTTTATTTTTTTAATCGATTCCTCTTGCAAAAATAAGCAACTACCCAAAATTTGAGGCCGATTGAGAAATTTTTTGATTGCCAAAAAAATTAACAAAAATCCCCTTTTTAAAAGCGCGCGAAAACGCCAAGAGTTTGGATGTGACGTCATCTTATATTAAACATTGTTGTAAAGCAATGGAGTTGATGTTATTATTGTTGACGTCATCTTATAGTTTAAACAATAAACGTTTTCAGTCACGTGTTTTTTTCTCGACTTTTAAATTAAAATATTTAATTACCTGTACATTTTTTTGAAAAACTGACTAGATATTTCATTTTACCATACAAAAAACCATACGGAACACTTGTTTGTTTTTGAAAATCTGACACATGCAACTTCCTTATTGTTTCAAAATTTGGTGATAATAGAAAATAACATCTTATAGAAAGCTTCAGTTCTAAGGAATTTAGACCCAGATTTAAACATTGAAGAAATAAATGTCCCTGATAATTGTTTAATACCAATTGACTTGGACTTAAGTGATTTTATTCCATTAGAATTTGCTACTAAAAAGAAAATTTTGTTATGTTGGTCAAATAGAAATTTGGAATTGAATGGTGCTTATTTAAAATTAATGATGAAAAACTTTAAAACTTTAAAATTAATGATGAAACTTTTATTTTTCCAGTAAGTAATGATTCAACATTCATACAAAAAGATAATATTGTATTAAAGTTCCCCAACCTTCAGTTTCAGGTGTTAATAAGGGAGCTGTTGGTTCACTTTCCTTTGGAATAAAGCCCGACAGTTAAAATATTGGTTGAACTTTTTCTAACTAATTATATTATGTGAAGTATGTCAATGTGCAATATCAAATCAAATCAAATCAATTTATTGTTATATATACACATATATTACACAAAGAATGAGCAAAAAAAATTATGATTCGCCTGAAGGAAACAAAGACCTGTATAGGCGAAAGAAAAATTACAATTTTTACAGAAAAAATAAAAAGTAACATAATATGGTGAGATAAATAATTAAGTTTAGTAGGGGAAAACAATATGTATAATAACAGAATTAGAATAACTACATATATACACTTAATTGAATTCAGTAAAGAAAATAAAGGCACAGCAAGGCTTAAAAATTTTATGCTTCTGGATTTAAACGGAAAAAAACATCCAAATTATCAATGTTACAAATAAAATTAAATAATGATCGCTTGAAAATATTAGGAGATGGAAAACTCTGAAATTCTATAGGCAAAAAATTATATAATTTAGGAGCAAGATAAAAAATGTTTTTTGAAAATATCTTTATGAAAACGGGGAATATTAAATATTATTGAGGGTCTTCTATTTGAGGTATGAATTTTTAAGTCGCAAATATTTTTATTGTGATGTAAAAAAAGTAACATTCGATAAAATGCAAAATGGCGAATAGGTAAAATTTTTAAATTTATGATTAAGTTACAGGGATGATCAAATTTATAGTTTAATAATTTGAAAATTTTGTTTTGAATTGATATTAAAGGATACAAATTAGATTTATATTCACCTCCCCAAACTATAATGCCATAATTTATTAATGATTGAGCCCAAGAATGATACAAAGTAATTAAAAATGACTTATGAACTTTATTTTTAAGAAAATGCAATTTGATTAAAACGAAGCGTAGTTTTTTTTATAATTCAGTGATGTGAGTTTTCCATTTAAGGTTTGAATCAATAAAAAGACCTAAATATTTTATGCTATTTACTTGTTGCAACAAATGACAGTGGCAATGAACAAGAAGACCATTACATGATGAAGAGTGAAATTTAATATTTAGGGTTGAACTTGATTGAATTAAATTGAAATGAATAAGTTTAATCTTATTTAAATTTAAAGAAAGGTCATTAAAAGAAAACCATTTCCCGATCGCAATCATATCAGATTCAATTTGATATTTTAGATCATAACTATTAGAACAGGAGTATAACAAAACAGAATCATCAGCATAAGTTATTATTTTACCATATAGATTCAATTTGGAAAAATCATTAATGTAAATTATAAATAACAAAGGACCCAAAATAGAGCCCTGAGGAACACCACGGTTTGAAAAATCAAAATCACTAAATGAGTTGCGAACTTTAATACATTGTTTCCTATTAGAAAGATAAGAGATAAACCAACTTAATAAGTACCCACGGAAACCTGCATTTTCTAATTTTTTGATTAATATTGAGTGGTTAACAGTATCGAAAGCCTTTGAAATATCAAGAAAAACAGCAGCAGTCTTTTTATTTTTGTCAATACTGTTGTAAATGAATTTAGAAAAATTTAAAAGGGCTAATTCAGTATTTCGACCTTTTATAAAACCATATTGATTATCCGCAAAAAATTTAGTATGAGTTAAATAATGGTACATTTTAATTGATAATGCTTTTTCTATGATTTTTGAGAAAGTAGGGAGAATAGAAATGGGGCGATAGTTTGAAGGATTATCTTTATCCCCAGATTTAAAAACTGGAGTAATAGTGGCTTTTTTAAGTGAGGTTGGAAAATCAGACATACTCACAGGTACATATACTCTTCATTACTACAATTGTTTTCCTCATCAAAAACTTAGATGTTCAATATTTTCTGAAGCTGTTTTCTTTTTGTAAAAAAATCTTCAATTGAGAGGAAAAATATGTAAAAGTGCCAAATATATCGTTTAATTATCTTTACTTTAAAGTGCAATAAACTTTTTAGTTTGTAAAAATAATTATTGTATAATATTTTGCATGTGTACGAATGTGCCCCACACGTGTGCGAAACTGCCCCACCCATGGGGCACATTCGCACGAAATTTCTCGTTTTTTAGATTGATGATATAGGTTAGAAATTCTAGATGAATGCGACCAATTATCATTCCAAAATATTGGGAATAATCTTAACTTTCATTTGAATCCAAATTTGTTTCAATATCTCATCTAGATCCAGAGAAATATGCCGAAATGCACTTTTTGTGCGAATGTGCCCCACTCTCCCCTATTAAATGTTAAAAATTTAAGATTCTTATTTCAATTCAACAGAATAGATGTCTGAAAAATCATTGGTTCAATTCCGTAAACGTTCCCGCTAAACATCTCCATGCTTGTTTGATATTCAAATATCGACAAATTTTTCTGATTTTTATTGATAAACTGATGGTGGTGTTTAGCGGAAACGTTACTGGAATTGAACCAAATCATTTTAAATAATTCTATAATGGGATTTAAAATGGTACTATAAATTATAAGGCTTAATATAGTTTTTATTCAACTGCAATTTAATTCCGTAATTTACAGACAGTGTATTAGTCTTTAATTAGAACAAAAATGATAATTTTAACATGTAAGGATATAACAGAGTACTAAATTAGAATTACAAACAACTAACTCTTTTTGAGTAAACATTGAATGCTTATACACAAAAGAGTTGCTAGTACAGCCCATGTGAATATACGTTAGTAGACCTTTGCAACCTTAGACATTTGAAAGACTAAATCAATTTGACACGATTCTGTAACAACTCGAAAGCTTTAGGCCTCTTTATAGAATTAAGAAAAATAGGTTCACATGGTTCAAAATTACAACCTCAATGCTAAACGAACACAATAATAACCTCTTATTACGGGCAACACCCGGGTAAAACGGGCAATAATTCCCACGAGTATGCAATATTTGAGTAAATTTCTGTTTATGATATTCATGTTATGTGAGGCTATGATAACAATTTTCCAGTGAGAGGAAAATTGATTGAATGAATTGATAGAAAAGAAAACTTCTTTTAGCATTTGTTTGTTATTATATATTGTTTGATGTTATTACGTCAGGTATTAAAATTTCAGAATCTTTAGTGAGTTTAAAACCTACGTGTCAAAAACAATAAAATTTTTCAAACCCCGTTTATGACGAGAACTCGGATTTTGTGAGCAAAAGATAGTGTCCATATCGTGATTGTTATATAGGGCATTACATACTTTGATAGTATCTGTTTAAATTTTGATAAAGTTGATTTGTTTACATTTATTAATAATTATTTCAAGTTTAAGATCGATCAATATCAGATCCTTCCAGTTTGCCTAGGAAACACTACTTCCATTTTGCTGTACACATACCTTAGTAACATTTAAAAAAGGAGTTAAGTGAGTACCTATAATACGGATCAAGACAAACATTGAATGAATATCCTAATTAGTTAATTAGCTTAACTCCAACCATCCCACAATCGCTAAAAGCCTTCGACATAATCCCTGTTCATCCGCATCGTATCGTTTACTGTGAAAGAGCGCACAGCACGACCTAACAACGAAGACGCGTTTGAAATCCCCTCCATGATGGTCGTTATCGATCAGGTAACCATACGAATGATGGCACTAGCACACAACTTCCGCCTTTTCTCTTTAGTATTATCATCATTAGGTAATGACCGAAGAACTACATATGAGAAAACGGGATGTGTTTAGATGAAGAAAGCAAATGGCATAATGAGTTTCTATATACGCGCCTTTCTCGTATGGGCCTTCTGTGATGGATATTAAATGCGTGCCGTTTTGTTTTGTGGGTTCGGTTTCCATAAATGGATTGGGTCTTTAACTGTTGTGTAATTTTTCTATGAAATGGTGTGTTGTGTAAGTAGGGTAACAGGAAAGATATTTGAAGTGACAAATCTTTGATTAATCGTGAGGTAAAAAGTTCTGTTTTACACATAACTCTTTTTTTAGTTTAAGATGAAGTATTTAATTTGAAGACAAATCCCTGTTTAAATACTATGACTATTATCGACAGTTTAAAAAAGGGAATAAGTCTAAAAAACAAGTTTTGAGATAATCGAAAAAACTGTTTGAGTAATGGAAATTTAAAAGTATAACCATCAAATTTTTACTGAAAGCTCAAGACCCAATTTGGAATAACGAACTATCATCGAAAGAAATATAAGTAAATTCACAAAAATATTTTACAGTTAAAAAAAAGTTGATGGACTTTTTTTTAAACTTATGCAATTTTAGCTGCAAAAAGTATTAAAAACCTATTAATCAACCATTAAATTTTATTTCTGCTTAATTCGAAGCACATAAGTAAAGAATAGAAGGATTAAAACAAAAAAATTTTAAAATTGTTATTAAGCTGCGTCATTAAGGCAATGAAGTCAAATGACTGACACATTTTAAAAATCAACAACTAATAACTCGAAAACTAAAAAAATAAAAATACGCGGTTTGTTGCATCCTACACCTAAGACTCTTAGAAGTAAGGTGAAACAAACCGTGTATTTTTAACTTTTTTAGTTTTCGAGTTATAAGTTATTGATTTTTAAAATGTGTCAGTCATTTTAGGGACACCCTGTATAAGTCAAATGTTAAATTTAAAAAAAATGCTTTGGCTTAGTTTACAGCACAAAAAATACGAAAAGAAGGACAAATGTACTTAAAAATCAAATTTAATCAAAAATACAATAAATGGACATCCATTTCGTTAAATTCAATGGACCAATTAGGGGGTGGTTATTTTTCCCTATATCCACTCGTGTAGATCAATGCTTGGAGATTTATTTGAGCACAAAAAGTCGATTTGCAATTTTTTGGACTTATTCCCTTTTACAAAACCGACGAGTTAATTTAAATTGTTTCTAAACATGCCTTTAATTATTCTTCGGAGAAAATAGAATGGAACTCTCGATCACTTCATTAAAAGGTGACATTCTTTTCTCTGGCATTATTGAAACTGATGAAACCGTAAAACAAAAATATAGACAATACGGTCCTTCACGAAAATATCTAAGCAGAAACATTCCATATATACTCAAACTAATCCTAATGGGTTACACCCCCACAATGACGGTAGGGACGACTATTTTCAACCACCAAGCTAACTAGCAGAGAAGATTAATGAACTAATCAATCATATACGATTGTTCCTCTCTATTGCACAATCGGGCAATTTATATTTCATCATAGCTTATCATAGTTTATCATTGTATTTAATTATTTTATGTAGCTTGAATAGTAATGGACCTAAAATGATAAATCCTTAATATACATAGCAAATATAATTCTTAACAATATTATCTTATTGTGGTATATAATTTTTTATCTATTTGAAAATTTTAAGTTCCTGATATGAAAAATTCTAGTCTGATCAGATCAAAAGTAAGTCAGGAGTAATACCGATTCCAAATCTAACCAATATTATTAAATGCGCGTGTCTACTGTATCAATTAATAATATTTTGAGAATAATTATTTACAAAAATGTATGGAGTTAAAAGTTTTTAAAAATATAAAATTTTTATGAATATGTGGAGGCGCTGTGAAGCCCGGAGCTTTCTGCGGTGGCGCTTCGATAGCAAGGACTTTCCACGGGGGCGCTGTGAACGCCATAGCCTTTTTAGTTTCTATATATATCAGTGTTTTGTGTTGTGTTTTGTGTTTTTAGATTCTTGTTGAGCCTTGTTGTTTTGGAGTTGTTAATAAATGTTGTTGAAGTTTGAATTGGCTGCTGTTTATTTTTCCAAGCCACAGGGCTCCCAAACATATGGAGAGAGAGAGAAATTTTAATATTCTTTCCCTTTACATGCAATACAAACTTTTGAGTTTGTACTTTTTTTATTTTCCTACAATAAATTTTAATTCAAATTTCTATAGCATTTGGAGTAAACTCTATGTTCATTGTTCATGTTCAGATCATCATTGAAAACTTGAAAAACAGAATTTCACGCAAGTTAGTATGTATACTTACTTTCAATATTGAATTGAGCGTATATCGAAAAAAAGTTCCTTGGACAACCACTTCCAGTAAAGAATTTTTAATTTCATGTCCAGTTGATGATGCATTTTTGAAATAACAATGTCCAGATTATTTTGAGAATTTGTAAAAAGTTCTTAGAATTCCAAAAGATTATTAAGATTATAGATTATTAAGAATAAAAATATTGGATTATTATTTAATTATTAATTATTGGATTAATTTATTGGATTATTAATTTTTATACTAAAACTTTAGGAATTTGATTATCAAAAATAAATAATAAATATATAATTATTATTTAAAATAATGTATATCTTAAATTCTAATAAAAACCCAATAATGATATATAGTTAACTTTTAAATTAGTGGTTAACAGCATTAGAAGATTTTAATTCCTATATGGGTATTTCAAAAGTATGTTTCACGGCTTTTATTTAACACGTCTCTCCGATTCATGAAAGGGATGTAAGGTGTGTGGCAATTCTTATTCTATTGCAACTTGCAACGGCTAACAGCGCTCCTAGCGACGAAATAATAAATTTAAAAAAGTAATTTAAAGACGGAGAATAAAAACTTGAGGGAGAAATTTGTTTATAATCTTGTCTATTTAAATAAATTCCCATCATGGGCAATGATTAATTCTGATAATACATACAATTCTGATCATTCAATTTTGCAAAGAAATTGATAAAAAGTGTTTTCAATACATTTCGGTTACCTTTTTTTTAAATTACCAAGTCAAATTCAAGCTGAATCTTAAATAAGATACTTGAAAAAATTTAATTTTTGTCAGGTTTATACTCAATTTGTATAGTTCTGATCTTTTTCTTAATATACAAAACTGTCAGCCATGCCATTCTCAGTTTTGTCTTTTTTTCTATGTGAATTCATTTTTATCTTATTCACATCCACTATTTCTGATCAGATGTTTATTTTTGAAATTCCTGTAACCCATGGACGAGCAGTTGCTCCTTTTAGTATTATGATCAATGTATATTTTTATATTCTTTTTGACATAGTGTTTTTGTATTATTATTTGTTGTTAGGGGCCATCCATTAATTATGTGAGGTGTTTTTTCCAAAATCTGGACCCCCCCTCCCCCCACGTGAGATTTACCTACAACCATTAAAAATAATTATTTTCCTTCCTTCTCATATATTCCTTTCTCATACTTAAAAAAGAAATAAAATCGTATAATTTCTAACTTAAAAAGTTGACGTGAGATTTTAATCGACCCCCCTCCCCCCTTGGTGAGATTTGGTGAGATTTTTCCAGACCCCTCCCCCCCATTTGGACCTCGCGTAATCTATGGATCATTTAAAAATAAATCCTAGTTGTATTGATGATATTTCACATTGGAAATTCTCTCAGAGAATTGCTTGCTTTAAATAAACTTGCTTTAAATCGAGATTTAAATCACTTGATTGTTTTAAAAAATCATGTGTTAAAATTTTTAAAGATAAATTTCACATGAACTGTTGTTATTTGTTTGAAGTTCTAATTTTAGCTTTTCTTTTTTCCCTTCTGATACAAAATTTAAAAGGATGATGTTTAAAAGTTGCTCTAAAAATAATCATATAAACATGCATCATGAATTTCTACCATATATTTGTAATTTCAATATTTTTAAAAATAAATTTTTTGTTTTTTACAATGATATTTTAATTAATGATAATTAATAATATGATATAGAATCTTGTCTTGGTTTTATTTTTAGATTATTAGTTAAATTAAGCAACTAACCATTAAATAACTTAACTTGAACATAAGCCTTCATTTAAAAATTTAACATAATTCTGACTTTTACTATCCATTCCAAAAAATAACCTTGAAACTATAACTACGTTTACTATAACAATACCTACTGTTTTTTTTAAGAAAGTTAAAAAAAAATAATAAAATAAAAACAACAGCTAATTTTGTAGTAATTATTCAGGATTTACGTAATTTCTAGAGTTAAACCGATAAAATTTATCTTTTGCTATCTTCTTATGCTCAGAGCTCTTATTAAACTTTTGTCTTAAAAGGACTTATTAATACAATTAATTTCTAACTGATATTTAATTTCTCCTCTAATTAAATAAAATATTTAGTTAATCACTGAAAAATGGTTCACATAAACATGTATGTCATAAATTTATATCAATGTTATTAATTTAAAAAAAAGTTTTGTCAACCACACTTAAAACTTTTAAAAACAAAAGGTAATCCGGATTATTAATTTTATTCGCCTATGTAATACAAGTAATTTTTAAGCGAAAACAGTTGAAAAAGCTTTTATTGCAATTAGAAATTAGATACTTTTTAAAAGTTTACAGTAAAAAGTTATCTGAGCTATAGTTTCCCAGCCTTAAGAGTGGCTCAGCAGAAAAAATGGTTTTACAGGCTACAGCGCTCAGCGGAAAAAAACGACTTTACAGTCGACGCTTGGTGGAAAAAGGTGTGTTTTTTTATTATTGGTGATCAATAAATAAGGAAATCAATGCATATCTTTTGATGAAATTTACTGGAATCAAAATCTACCAAATATTTCAATGGATTTTCCCAGACTAAGTGCTCGGAAGATTCCAATATTGCATTGCGCATTTTACAACTTTCAGTAGAATCGTTTAACAAAACAATGAAAAATGAAGTATTGAATTTCCAAATCAAATTTTGACTAAATATTTGCCAAAATCAAAAATAAATTCACCAGTTTTTTACGTTGAGCGGTTTTTTTAATTCCTGCACATGCGCAGTTAGTCTTCTCAAATTTCAAAACCAAACTGCTGGGATCCGTAAAAATACTGAGTTGCCTCTAATACTAAAAATGCATTAGGAACAAGAAATATTGAGGGATAAAAATTTAATACGAAGTATAGCTAAAATCATTTAAAGTAATTCGCAGGCACGCTACAAAACAAAATGAGGATAACAACCATTGTATGGATAAAAAAATGGGATAAACAATCAAATAAAGTAAAAAAAAGGCGAAACACGAAAAATAGAGGTAGGTTATTGATGTATTGTATATTGATCCAACTTTCATAAACATTGAAATTTCTTTTACTTTACAAAAACATTTTTAATTAAAAAAACGAGTACAAGTTTTATAAGAAAACATTCAAAGGAAGATGATCTCCCTTAATTTTTTTCTATTTTTAAAGGGTAAGGTGTTATTATCTGTTGAAGTAATACAGCCTAAGTTATAGAATTTTCTGCCCTTTACCCTTTTTATAACGTAATTTTAATCTTGATAAAATTAAACACCAACTTCCTTTCTTAATTCTTAATTAATATTACATCATATGTTAAATTTACGTTCGTAATTATTAATATTTAAAACAATATATTTTATGTAGCACTTTTTATTTTAAGACAATTAATAAGTAATCAATTTAAAAAATTAAGTAAACAATATTTTTTATTCTAAGCCATCTGATATCACTATTTCAATGATCTTTTAACCTAAAATTGTTATTTTGAGTGAAAATTTTATATTCTTTTAACACAAAAAAGTTAACACAAATTCTCTTTTCAAGCAAAAGGTCCGGAAAGTGTAGAGAAAATAAGGCGAAGAGATGACAACAGCTGTTCCTTTCTTACATGAAAAAGGTTTGGATTTGCGCCCAAACACGTGCATATGTTGTTGAAACAAAAACAAAGATGAATCCGTAGGGAAGTTAGGATTTTTAGGATCTCAAACTGTTTGTATCGCATTTTATATTTTAAAAAGTTTAGGCATTTCATATTTTCTTTTTTTTCATAAAAATTAAGATATCTCACTTTGTAAAAGTGTTTTTATAAAGGCTAGAAAATTGTTCAACTTTGGTACCGAAATCACCCAAATTTCCCTATTGAAGAGAATATTAATTAAATCGTGAGATGAAACATAGCTCGACTAAATAATAAAGATTACAAACCAAATAATAAAAATGACAACATCAAAAAAAGTTTTTACGTATACTTTTTGAGTAAAAAGTATGAGTATAAAAACTTTTTTGAGTGAAATAAAAAGACAATCATTTATATTTTGAAAAGCCGCATTGTGATCTGAAACAAAGTTGAAACTTTCCATCAAGAATTAAATTGCAAAGAACTTTTTAAATATTCGAAGAAGCGCAAACGATTTACTTAAAAAATTGAAAGTAATTTTTTAAAAAAGAAAAGAACTAAAAAAACTAATCACCTCTTCTGTCTGCGGTCGCCTCCAAATGTCAGCAGTTCGGAAATCACCGGAAGAATCCTCCATGCTCGTGTTGCAGACGATAATAAAAACACATCGGCCCGAGCGGCACACTTTTGATTTACTTTGCTTTCAACTCTCTCTCGGAAGAGTTTTGATCGCGAAAAACGCCACCTATCGCTACCGAAAGAAAGCTCTTTTTTCTTTGCTGTTTCCCACAGAAGTTTCGGAGATTTGAATGACCGCTCGCCTCTGCATTTGCTGCGGTCCGGCAGTGGATTTCCCCGCGAATCAAAATTTGTCTCGTCCGGTACTTGAATCACGTTTATAAGGTTTCAGCTTTGTGAATGATTATTATTTTTTCATTTTAATAAAAGTTAATTGGACTTCAGTAAATATTTTTTATTCTTAAAAACATTGGATTTGAATTTAATTTAGCCGGAATAACTTTTCATTTAGCCGAAACGTTTGAAGACTCTTTCAACCCTTTCACTCTCTTTCAGTTTCAATATGTAGGGGATATTCGTGTCTAGGGCCACCTATTTTTAAAGCCCACAAACTAAGCCTCAAAACTTGTTTAAGTTATGAAACTGATATGCACACATCCCCACACTGTTTACTTATTATTTTAATTATTAAATACACATTATATAAGAAATTTATTGAAGCAGAGATACTTTTTAAGTATCTCTAATTTAAAAGTTTTTTGATTGAAAGAGAAAAGTGTTATTTAACCTGTTTAGCAAACTCTTTAATACTATTTTTAGATCCTTCTTTGAACTATTATTTCTAAATCTGTGTGCACTCGGATCTCTTTCTATCAAAACCCATTCAATAGAAATAGAGATAAGGTATCTCCTGCTTTATACTAATACTGGTCTTGATTCCTATATCATCTCTCAAAGTTTGTTGCACGATTTCAGATACACCCTGTATAACCCTTTCTTATATTTTTTTAGAACTAAAACATGGATATAAGCATAACAGATAATTCATTTGAGGTATTAAATCACACATAATAGGATTTTGTGGTTGTACTTAGAGCCGGCCCTAGGTACAAGGAAAACATGTGGCCTAGGTACAATGTATATGCAGTTTTGTACAAAATATCTTATTTTGAAAAAACCAAGTGGAGTTGGAACTTCTTCAATTTCTCATTTTGTATTTAACTTGAAAAACGAAATTATGCCCAAAAATAAGAAAAAAATTACTTGATTTACCCTTGAAAAAATAATATAAGAGCTAAGCCTCAAAAAGTAACTTCACACCAATAAAAAACTATTTTTATCAAAAAATAGCCACAGCATTCTCCTGAAAGATTTAAAAATGGCTCATATTTTGACAGTTGAAGTTTCCATTCACTCATCTGAGAAAGAATACTCAAAATAAAATATTATTTAAAAAACGTGGGGTGGCAATAGGTACACGGATCTCCCCAATCATTTTTTTCTGTCCTTGTGTTTTTTTAACTAATTCAAAAAGCCATAACCATTACTGTTGTGGAAAAATAAAGATACGGTTCAAAATCAAGATTAGAAAATACTTTATTTAAAATATTCAAAATTAAGTATACGTAAAAAATCAGAAAGAGGTAGTATAAAATCTTGGTTTACATACCAGTATACAGTATTAAGCAGAGATTATATTTTCTAAACAATAAATATTTTTAGGACAAAGACGTTTACCCCCTTGAATAATACAGATAATTTCACTTCATATAAAATGCAATGTTCAAATAGAATTAATTAGTCAGAATTTAAGTTGCTCTAAATATAAACAACATTATAAAAATGAAGTAACTATGTAATAAAGAAATAAAAACAGATCCTTGATGTTATGATATAACATCAAGGAGCATTCAATTGAATTATAAAATAATAAATACATCTTTCCACAATGAGATGCTACTTTCCATCACAAGAGAAACACACACCATAAATTAACAACTATAAAGTTTTCAAAATGTTCTGAATAATTAAAACTAATTTGATTAAGTAGTCTTATATTTTCATTTCGAAAGTCCTGTTATCTTAGGTAGAAAAGGAATCTTTCAAAATACTCCTATTGTTGAGATCGCATTGGAAATATTAATCACTACCGACGACACATTAATTATCTACAGGCCCGTATTTAGGGTTTTTGCCGCCCTGTGCATATCGATTTATTGCCGCCCCCTCTATTTCATTTCATGTTTCAAGAAAATACCCCCTTGTTTCTTTAAAAGTCTTATGCTTAAAGGTGGGGTCTTTACCTTTTGACACAAAATATCAAAATATTGGGGATTTTTTAAAAAAAGTATAAGATCCCCTTATGGTACCGCTGGGGGGTAGGGGGTCCTCCCCCAGAAGAAATTCTAAAAAATTGACCTTTAAAAGTAAGGTTTTAACGAATTTAGAGAACCTTTTTGGGTTTATCCCTTTTATCTTTTGACACAAAATTTCGAAGATTTTCTTAAAAGTGTCACCCAAGATTCGACTGTGGAACCGCAGGGGGGTATGGGGGTCCTCCCCCAGAAAAAAATTTTGAAATTTGACTGGTAAAAGTAGGGTTTAACTCATTTTGAGAACATTTTTGGGTCCAAGAGGGACCCAAATGGGAGAAATTAGTATTTAATCCTATTTAATTAAGAATAGAAATTTTTTTTCTCACCGACCTTTTTCCTATACGCCGATTGATTAATTGTTGCCGATTTTAAATTGTTGTTATCTGCCGCCCCCCAAAATTTTGCCGCCCTGTGCTATAGCACATGTTGCACGTGCCTAAATACGGCCCTGATTATCTATCACAAGTTTAATGATAAACTTACAACAATCATTTTAGACAACGTCAGCTTTTTGTCTCCTTTCAGCGAGAATCTGGTTTAATTCCAGCGACGTGCATGTTTTGTACTGAAATTAAAAAAAGAACATAGTAAATAAATTAATTATTTCATCTGAATCAGTATTTTATCTCACTATTACCATTTGAATAAATAAAAAGCTGTAATTTATTTTCCCTTGGAATTTTGATACAGTAAGAAATTTGAAGTTAAAAAATTATCGTTTATATACTCACTCCAGACATGTTCTTTTGCACAATCAAATGACTGTGCAACTTTGCTCCTTCCTCATCTAAGTATTTCTCCAGTTGCGGCTTCTTCAGGTTAAAAAGCATTTCTGCCGACATGGGCTTCAAAATCTCAATAGCTCTGCAAAGAAATGACTTTTTATAAATGGGGACAGTTTCATAAATTTGGCGTCTGAACCAATAACTTAATTTTTTTTCATCTCTTCTACCCTACATGATGCTTTTTCGGAAATAGTTTTAAGAATAAGCTCATCAAAATAACTGGACAGGTCCCTTACGATAGGGGAGAAAGGAAGGAAATAGAGTATGGAGAGAATAGGTGACTCATATGAGAAAGAAGAAATGAATCAGAATGAGATGGTGCATGCTAAATTTTTCGAAGGGAGAGTCTTTAATATGGAATTTTTCCAGCGAAAGAGGGACGAAGGTTATTTACAAATTGTGAAGGTACTACTGTATTTTCAAAAATTTCAGAGCACATATTAATTTTTTACACATTTAGCACACAGTTTAATTAAGTTTTAACACTGAATATTACTTAAATTGAGAGGTCTTCCTCAAGAAAATGTTTGTAAATTTCCCTAAAATAGTGCTTCACCTAATTTTTGGATACTCCACTTTGTCCCTCCTCAACATAAAGGTTGACATTAAGTCTTCATAAACCCTTTCTGCGTTAAGGGGGAATTTCAGGGTATACTCAACTTCCCACTCGAATCTTCAAACTTTTAATTTCTCACCATAGAAAATGATCAAAGCAGCTCCATAATCTAAGAGGTGTAAGAATAGGGGGTTCGGGGTAACTCCATCGAAGAATTTTTGAATTTTACCATGCTAAAAAGTGTTCTGAAGCTACTTTTTTGGGGGGAGGTTCAGGGAGCTTCACGGGCCGCACAAAATGACCCGGCGGGCCGCAAGTTAGAAACATCTGAGCTATATCTTGGCTAAGTCAACGTAGGTATGGAAGCAACTTAAAGATTGTTTGCCACTAATAAATCCAAAGTGGCTTCATTCTTAAGAGAAATAATTAAATTGATAATCACGTGAATGTAAGACTCGCTCTGAATTTCATAGAATAACTATGTATAACATGCCTTAGTGGAAAAAATCTGAGATATTTACATCCATATTCACAGCCATCAGCGTTGGTGTTATATCCTTGGTCAAAGAACGATTCCATCAATAAGAGTCGGTAACATTTTATTTTTCTTTCTTTAGCTGCTGGTTAATATCAACGCTGATGGCTGTTAGAGTTAGAGATAGTACAGAAATGTTTTCAGAGAAGAGAAAGAAAGAGATTGAGATAGGGCACAAAATGCGAGAGAAGAAAAATATAAATATTTTTCAGAACACCAGTTCTGCCTAACAACTAAATCACTAATTTCGACCTTCATAGTTCTAGGTACGGTTAAAAACACTATCATGACGTCACCTACCTTTCGCTGAACCCTTTCAACTCCAGCCAATGCCTGACCTCCTCGTGCGACGACTTCTGGGTGATGTAGTAGCACTCGGTGGTGTCGTGCTCGGGACAGGTGATCTTCTTCCACACCTTCAGCCCTTTCCGCTGAGCAATAGAGTTCCGCAGTTCCTCCTGAAACAGTTCCAACGCCGTGTCCGAAGTGTCGGATCGGTTCCGGTGGCCGTTCCCTTTGAACGTGGACAGGCGGTTCTCGGGGGCTCTGTCAGACTCTTGGGGTCTGGTCACCACCGGAGATGATTTGGTCACGATGGGGACCACGCTGGATTCGGGAAGGTGATAGTCCGGACTGGATTCTTTGGGTGGTTTTGAAGTATCTGAGTGAGGGAAGTGTTCTGTAAAATCGGGTAGAAAAATAAGTTATTGCAAGAAACGCGAGATAGTGTCAATGGTTCTCAGTTAGGACACCACAAAAACTAATAAGGAAGTTGCATGTGTCAGATTTTCAAAAACAAACAAGTGTTCCGTATGGTTTTTTGTATGGTAAAATGAAATATCTAGTCAGTTTTTCAAAAAAATGTACAGGTAATTAAATATTTTAATTTAAAAGTCGAGAAAAAAACACGTGACTGAAAACGTTTATTGTTTAAACTATAAGATGACGTCAACAATAATACCATCAACTCCATTGCTTTACAACAATGTTTAGTATAAGATGACGTCACATCCAAACTCTTGGCGTTTTCGCGCGCTTTTAAAAAGGGGATTTTTGTTAATTTTTTTGACAATCAAAAAATTTCTCGATCTGCCTCAAATTTTGGGTAGTTGCTTATATTTGCAAGAGGAATCGATTAAAAAAATAAAAAAAAATCATGCAACTTCCTCATTGTCCAGAAACAGAAAAGCTCTGGCAATAAAAGTTGCTAGTTTTAATTTCCACGGGATTACTCTGTTGACTGAAATTTTTCCAACAACATTGGCGATTTTTGCAGCCAGAGCTTTTCTATTTCTGGACGTTTATTTTTTATAGAGTAGAAGCAAACAAGCATTTAAAGGTATAGGAGAAAGAAAATATCCTTTATTATTTAACCAACAACACCTAGTTTACCTTCAGAATTACTTTTTTGAGTTCTCATAAATTTTATTCACTTTTTTAGTTGACGTTCAAAACTTAAAAAAAGCTAAATATCTATACTCTTAAATGTATCAATTTATCTGGAAAAAAATATTTTACCCAATGAAAATAGTATCTTGTACAACAATTTACCTTGATGTTAAAAACGACAAAATAGAATAAGCAGTTTTATTGATCATAATATTTAATCGTAAACACCACTATTCCCAAGTATATTCAAATGAAACTTAATTGAGCATAAAATTACAATCTTGTTCAAGAATTCAATCCAAATGAATATTCCTGATTGTGAAAAGAATGATAGAGATTGTTTTCTAAAAATAAGAAATAAAGATATCTAATATTTTACTGCCTCATTTATCTCAGGATTTTCTTGTATCTTGAATCCTTTACAAGTCTTTGGTTTTGTTCGGTTCTTACCTTAGTTTTCGTTTCTCAAATTAGTTACTTTCTATCATGGAATGCCAAAATTGGAATCCTAGCATTAACTTTTAATATTGCAGCTCCAGATAAAAGTAGATAATATGTAGTCGTAGTAGAGTCGGGTGGGGTAAAATGGTTATGGCAAGGTAAAATCATTGTAGAGATTTTAAGTTATTTAAAAATTTTATGTTTTTTGGACATGCTTATTTTTCTTGAGCTTTGAGCCTCAATAAAAATCAGCATGCCATAAAATATTAAATTTCAAAAACATAAACTGTTAAAACTACTGCATCCATTTTACCCCACCTGACCCTATATTTCTTTTCAAACGGTACTTACTGCTGATTGGTGGAGAGGCCGTTCCGTCAGGGTCACCGTTAGGGGGTGGAGGGAGCCAGTTGGTGGGGGAGTGCGCGCGGAGGTTGTGTGGGGAAGGTGCATCGTACGCAGGGGGTGGGGATGGAAGAGGAGACTCCACAGCAGCAGCCTCTGATTTCGGGATAGGGATGAACCTCTTGTCAGTTTCTGGAAGTACAAACGAATAGAAGCATCCAGTTGTTTAGGTATTAAGTTGATGGGAGAAATTTTCCACAAAATGTGCCTTTTCAGGGATGAAATTGACAAAAAAAAGCAAAAAGTCTGAAAACCTGCGTGAACGACATTTTCAATATTGTTTTCCAGCCTGCCTTATGACGTTTTTTTACGGATTTGTGATCAACGTAGTGTAGACTTGATTTATGAACCTTGTATCTTGAGAAATAATTTAACTAGGTTGGTACATTTGTTGAGTTGGGTTATATGGCGCAAGGTCACTAAAAGCAATATATAAAACCTAAACACAAAAATATACAAATTAAAGGAGTAAAAGCAAAAGAATTAAAGGTGAGAGAAACTAAGAGTGAAGAAATTCCAACTAACTTCAAAAAACTAAAAAAATTTTAAAAACTACTAATGTTTTGAATGCTTAGTTAGGATTAATTAATTACCTTGCGAGTTTCAGTTAAGAATTCAGACAGGATTGATAGGATTTAATAAAAGCATACCAATATCATGTAAAATATCTGCATAAATAAGGATTGCCTCAGTTTTTATTCAAATATTAGAAAAAATTTAAGAAATTAATATTCACCTTATTAATCTAAATACGATGATTAATTTAATAAAATATTGAACAAAATAAGAACCTCAAATTTAATATGTGATTTTAATTGAAATGATCTTCTATTTTTAATAAAGAGGAAGCTTTGCATAAAAACTGAAGTCAGTGCTCTGCTGTTAAAGAATTCCTTTTTTTATTTAGGGAAGTCTATGCAAGTATTGTGGGAAAAATAACTACAAAGGAAGCCAATGAGTGATTGGGGTGTTTTGGATACATTCCTTTCACATTTCTCTTTCCCATTGCAGCCTTTATTACGATAGACACAATTTTAAAGAAACAGGGATAGAAGTGACCAAATAAAAATATATAGGATTTTTCAAAAAAATATATAGGAGAAAAATAAATTTTTAATAGTTTGGTAACGGGACTAATGACACTTTTGTATCAATTTTAAGTGTTTAGTATTTAGGCTTAAAACTACAAATTTACCTGTACTTGGCTCCTAAAATTGGCTAGAATAAGAGTCACAAACTATATTGCAACTAAATACTTTCATGAATTTTCTAACAAATGAACTTTGAAATAAATTAAAGTATTTAATTTAAAAAATACTTTTAGTAAAACCGTAGTTAAATTAATCTATAATGCAAAAAGTAAAAATGCATAAATGGAAAATCTAAAAATATGTGGGTTTTTTGTGGAAAAAGAAATTGGAAAAAGGAATTGGGAAAAAGGAATGTGGAAAAAAGAAATTTCAGTAATTTTAAAATCTAAAACAAATACCCAGAAAAGATGTTTAAAGATAGTTTTCCTGATAAAAAAAACTATTGAATAATACTTTATAATATCAAACTACTTTGCTTTCTTACATAATAGCAAGCAATTTAAGTGTGTTTGATCTTTTAATATGCCTGATTAAACTGTCCATGTTTTGGACACATGTAAACACTTCTTCCAAAACCAAGTTTTGAAGTCAAGAATATCGACATGAGACCAAGGGCAGATTTAGGTGGTGAACCCTGGGGGGCATACTGGAAAACTTGGCAAGCTGTGCTTGATGGCTTAGGAAACATGATTTTCCTCTTATAAAATTGTTAATTTTCTCAAAAAGTTGGGGGGCATTTCACTCCCTGAAATCCAATCGCGATCATGAGAGAATTAAGATGTGTTTTTCTGCCCTCATCGAATCTGAAAAACCAACTTTATAGGCAGAAGCCCAAAGAATAATTTAAAACTTGTTAGCTTTCAGAAGAAATCCGGACCGTGATATGATTTTAGGACTTCTGAATGATCAGTAAACATCCTGTAATAATTATAAAGTCATCAAAAATTTAAAATTTTTGGCATTTAGTAAGTATTAAAAACATTTCAAGCATATATTCAAGACATTAAATGTAAATTTTGAATACTTGAACTCGAAAGTAGGGTCGTTTGATGGAATATAGGATCATTTTTTGAAATATAGGATTTATAGGACGCTTTTTCCATGTTTTTTGAAAATATAGGTTTTATAGGAAATATAGGACAACTTCTACCCCTGAAGAAAGGAAAATAAAGGACCCAGTTTACCCAGTGTGTACGAGGACACACTACATATAAGGAAAAGGACCAGAAACCAAATGCACAAAAAAGTTTGAATTTGGAAGGTCTGAAAGGAAATAAGAAAAGAGAAGAGATTAGAGAAATTGAATAAAGAAAACAAGAGCTAATGAGAGATTAAGAGTAACCTTAAAATTTTGCACAACTCTGTCCCAGCCCACAATTTAATAGATTTCACACATTAAGCATAAGAATAGATTGATTCTGACTTGTCATGTAATGACTAGCCATAAAAGAGCTTTGCAGAATATATTAGCTAAAACTTACAGATTAACCATGTCATCTTACATTACAGTACCTGAAAGACTGTCATTATCTGACTGGTTAGTGGAGTAATTTTATGGAAAAAGGGAGCCCTTTTGCACCAAACATAAGTGTCGGGTTGGTGTTATAACATAGAATTAGTCTGGGGTTAACTAAATGAAAGAAAGACTAAATGAAAAGCAACAGGATAAGCATTTAGTATGTCATACTTGTGCTTTTGTAGCTGATAAGAAAGGTTGATATCCATATAATATAAAATTTCCATACACTTCAATGGAACTTTAAAATTTAGCATAAAATTACTGCAGAATGCTACTGGAAAAAATTTTAAAACTTTTAATTTAGAAGTTTGAATATACATACAAGACATAAAAAGACTAAGATGGTTGACTGCAGCTTGTAGTCAAAGAAATGTAACTCAAAAATAGTTTTTTTTAATTAAAAATACTCAAGGAATATTCAGCAAAATGAAATTTTGTAATTAAATAGTTTACAACATTAATAGTGATCAGTGTACTAGACATAAGGAATGATAAAGTGGAAACCATTGTTTTATTAAAGTTACTAACATATACATCAAAGTGTTTAATCTAACCAAATCCATAGAGAAAATTCATTTGAAAATACAACACATTTATACTTTACAAACATGATGGAATAAAAGTAAATAAATTAAATTCTCCTTCATATAAAGGTTCTGTTCAATGCCAAATCTTTCAGCACCATTTAAAACAATTCTTTATAGCTAATAATATGCACAAAGATTTTAAAAATTCAATTTGTGCAATCTTAACAAATGCTGAAGGCGCATAAATATTAGTTTTAGTAAATATTAGTTCTTTGTATTCACACAAAACTCACAATTCTTTAGAATTAGGAATTTTTCATACTTTGAAGAGAAAATTAGTATCACCAAGGAAAAATCCTTTTTAGTTGGTTATTACATAAAATAAGGCACATCAAAAATATAATTTAAAATTTTACATTATAAGTTATACAAAGACAAATATGAGGTATAAAAATCACAAAATAAAACATGGGATTTTATTTACACCTATAAAAAATTCCTCACCATTTAATTTGCAGCACTATTAAGAAGGAAATTTTTAGTTCAGTGTGAAATTTTTAACCTATAACTCTAGTTAACACACAATACCATTATAAAATGCAATGGTATAACAACTTGGTAAAAATGGAATGTTCCAATAAACAATGGATTAAAACTCTTCAATTTTTAACATTTTTTCTAAACTTAAATCATCAAAAGGTTTTACACTGAAAATAAAATACTTTCTTCGCAACACTATAAACTTCACATAGCTTAATATCTCACAATTTATATATCTTCATGTTAAAATCCGCAAAACTTCACAACAAAAATTTCATATACACAAACATTAGTTTCCTGGAATATAACAAACTACAAACAGCACAATCTCCACACGACAAGACAAAAAAAGCTGGAATGTTTACAACAATAAGCATAAAAAAATACAGAGTTAAGAATGCATAAACAAAACCTCTGCCTCCAAACTTACAAGCCACATCATTCTCGGGAAGAAGAAAAATTAAGCAGCAGCTGATCAGTCTGTTACATCAAGTACCAGCTTGACGACAAAGGTTCCTATATCGCCACACACGCTTCCGTAAAAGTCAAAAAGGTTTGTTCACTCCTTTGAGAATGATGGGGAAACACAACACAAAGCACAAAGGGAAGGTGAGTTTTTTCAGTGTGCCACAAGTCAGCGATGGGGGTGATCAAAAGTAGCGGAACTCTCCCTTCTTACCCTGGCGCTCCTTGCGCACCCAGTCTGCAGGGGCAGGTCTGGACATGCCTGAGTTGGGGGAGCGGGAGGTGTCCTGAGAACGGGTGGTACCCTCCTCCAGGTACTGTTCTTTGAGGGGGGAAGTATCCTGGAAATAATTACTGCTGAGAATAAAACAAATTTTTCTCTAATTAACCCTTTGTTCATTTGTATACAATCATAACAATGCAGTGCAGAAACATCAAAAGGATTTAGACTGGAGATAAAAATAGTATTTAATTTAAAATATTTTAAGTCTTTTTATGAAAAATACAAATTAAAAAAGAAAAGTTGATGCAGTTAAAAAAATGAATAATGTCGAAAACCATTTAAAAGGGCTAGCACTTAATCCTTTAATCATATTGGCACAAAAACTACCATTTTCTTACAATCTTTAAGGTTACTTAGTTTAATTCCATTAACTAACATTCCTATAAAATATAATTAATAACTTAATTGTATTTATGAATAACAATAACTAACCCAAACAATTCTAAACCTTAAAATAGAGGCTAGGCATAAGAATGCCTAAGACGGCATTAAGTGTTTAGAAAATCAAAGGTAAAAAGAAATACTGTGAATACATTACTATTACAAAAAAATATAAAATTCCAGTAAACCTTATGTCAGTGCATTAAGCTAAATTGGAATTTGTTACTTTTATTTTTTTTATAACTTTATTATTTTAATTATAGAGTTAAAAGGACATAAAATTGGAAGCCAATGGGCAATAGACCTAGAAGGAGACCCAAAATGAGATGGTGGGACGATGTTCTTAAGGATCTTGGAACAATGAAAATAACCAACTGGAAAAAAAGGTGTGTAATAGAGTTGCCTGGAATAAAATAGTACAGCAGGCCAAGGCCCATCAAGGGCTGTAGAGCGACCAAAGAAGAAGCTTATTTGAATTATTAATTTTGCCAAAAATATAATTTATTAAAGAATTTTAGATGTAAAAATAAAAAAGGAAAGGGGGCCAATATTCAAATAATCTAGGAAAAGAAATTTAAATATAACATTCTTATGCTTACAGTGCTGTAATAGTTCTCTCTGCTGCTTCGAGAAGTAGATCCGTAAGCAGGATTATTAAACACATCATCATCCATAGCTGGATAAGGTGTAACAATTGTATGTGGAACATGAGCAATCTGCCCCCTCATATTCCTGGCTTTCCACCACTTACGACTATCATCTATAACCTATCAAAACAGAGAATACTAAGAACACATGGGAACAAAATTTACTAACTTTAACTAATACATCAAAGAAAGGTTTTATAAAACTGAACTAAATTAAATAACATGAACACCATATTTTAACATTAAAACACAATCACGAGATATAACTAGCTTAGAACATCCAGATATTTAAGTTGTAAAAATTTTAAGCTAATTTGTATTATAAAAATGTAAACAAGTATTTTGATCTAATGTCCATTGAACTATTCTATTATACTGTCATCAGTAAAATGACCATCATGATAAAAACATAAAAACACGAGTCCATTTTCTTTATAATAACAGCAAAGCTTTATATATTTCCAAAGAAAGGATAAGGAAAACTTAAGAACATATGAATGGGTGGCTGGAAAAACGTTGCATGTGAACGTTTTGCAGCCACAACATGCAACATTTTTTCAGCCACCCATTCATATAAGATTTGCATAACCAGTCAGAAAATATTTACAAAAAAGAATACACTTACTTCCAAGATTTCTCCCCTGATAACAGTGAGCTCTTTATCATTGTTGGCAGTCCTAGGATAGACCACCTGGACGATTTTTGCTCTTCTTACTTTGAGATCCTCCAACCACTGGAGTTGCAGGCGATCAAACTGGCGTTCAGGACTAAGGGCCATCTCTCCATGCTCAATTGAGTCTGAACTGAATTCTGATCTCATGTCTCGATCTCTCGGGTCATGGAAATCAGATTCTGGTGAGACTGCATGACCTCTGGAAAATTATTTTACAATTAAGTTTTAATGCATGCTTTCAAAGTTAGGGAAATTTTTAAATTCAAGATTTCAAATTTCATTAAGTAAAAATATACTAAGGTTTTACTATTTAAGTTGTATTGAAAAATCCTTAGCATTATATAAAAATATTTCCTACTTATTAAAACACATTCATAACCCTTTTATTGATAAAACAATTTTATAAACTAAACATTTGATACTGATTGCAATATGATGTGATAAAAGTAGATTTAACACATTTTAAAACCAAAAGTGTTCCTTATTAACCCAGGGGTAGAAGTGACCAAATGAAAAAATATAGGATTTTTCAAAAAAATATATAGGACAAAAATAAATTTATAATAGCTTGGTAACAGGACTAATAACATTTTTGTATCAGTTTTAAGTGTTTGGTATTTAGGCTTATTTAATTGTACTTAGCTACAAAAATTGGCTAGAATACGTCCCACTATACATTGCAACTAAATACTTTCACGAACTTTCGAAACAAAACCTAAGGTATTTAATTTAAAAATACTTTTAGTAATTCGTAGTCAATTTAATCTATATAACACAAAAAGCAAAAATGCATGAATGGTAAATCTAAAAAAAATCCTTACATTTTTGTTTTTAAAAAATTCCCAGTAATTTTAAAACAAAAAAACACCAAGAAAAGGATTGTTTTCCTGATGAAAAAAAAATGTTGAATAATAATATCAAACTACTTTGCTTTCTTACATAATAGCAAGCAATTTAAGTGGTTGATCTTTTAATATGCCTGTTAAACCGGTCCATATTTGGGACACATGTAAACACTTTTCCAAAATTAAGTTTTGAAGTCAAGAATATCGACATAAGACAAGAAAATCGCAATCGTGAGATAATAAACTTGTTTTTTCTGCCCTCATTGAATCTAAAAAAACAACTTTATAGGAAAAAGCCCAAAAAATAATTGAAAACTCATTAACTTTTAGAAGAAATCCAGACTGTTATATGATTTTAGAACTACTACATGATCAACAAAAACATCCTGTAATAATTATAAACTATAAAGCCATCTAAAATTTAAAATTTTGGGCCATTTAGTAAGTATTAAAACTATTTTTCAAGGATATTCAAGATATCAAGCTTAAATTTTGAATACTTGATCTCGAAAGTAGGGCCATTTGATGAAATATAGGATTATTTTTTTGAAATATAGGATTTATAGGACGCTTTTTTATGTTTTTTGAGAATATAGGATTTATAGGAAATATAGGACGACTTCTACCCCTGTATTAACCAGTAAAAACACCTGCTTATTACTAATTAATCTAAAACTTCCAAGAATAGCTTGTGGAACTAGTAAACTCAATCACTAGCTACTAATAGCACAGCTATACTAGACAGCAACTTAAGTTGAACCTACTACGTCACTAACAAAGTAGTTCCCATCGCGGTGTCTGAATTTCGAGTGAAACAAAGAACATCAATTTTAAAATATGATTATTTTGTTAAACCCATGCATAAAGTCTTTTTATCACAATTCACGTATCAAAATTCCTCCTATCAACCCAACAGGCTTTGTGTTTACTCACTTTCTCCTTCCACGTAGTGACGTACTGGGTTCAGGAAACGTCGCTGTGAAGTACGAGGGTTGTTTTTTAATTAACTTCCGTTTTTCTCCTGAAAAAAAGTAGTAGGAATTTCGAAACAATTTTGATGCTGGTAGTTAGATACATCCTTCAGGTTCAATTTGCCTCCTTACTGAATAAAATCGGACATTTTTTCTATTTTTTATCGATTTTACAAGCGCGCTCCTGGAACTTATTTTCCCACCAACCCATAGAGAATTTTGCTTTTTTTTCTCCCTTCGCTCCGTCCCCAATCACCTGCCCACCCATTGTTTAATGTTAATGCCTGCTCGCGGATGGAGCGAAGGGAAAAAAAGCCGAATTCTTTATGGGTTGGCGGGAAAATAGTTGGAGGAGCGCGCTTGTAAAATCGATAAAAAATAGAAAAAATGTCCGATTTTATTCAGTAAGGTGGCAAATTGAACCTGAAGGATGTATCTAACTACCAGCACCAAAATAGTTTCAAAATTCTTACTACTTTTTTTTCAAGAGAAAAACGGAAGTTAATTAAAAAGCAACCCTCGTATATCAGTTAACCGACAGATTTATTTACTATCCAGCTTGAATATATTGTTTTAAATTGGTTACTTGTAGCCCGTATGACATTTAGAAACCTCTCCTTGAAAATTTTAAATCAAATAAATAAGTTAAAAATCCTACCTTTCAATGAAATCTCTCCTGGCCTCAGGAGGCATTTGTTCGTAAGATCTATCAAATCCAGGTCGCATGTGAGGAGAAGCATGATGATCAGGAGCAATCCCTGGAGATTCATTTCTGTCATCATCGCCACGGTCGCTGCCGAAATACTCGCTCCCAAACCTGCTGTCACGTTCTGGATGCACAAATACCCTCTGATAATCTTGTTCTCTAGCATCACCCTAAAGGGGGAAAATACATTTAATACTAAAATTCCCAAATAACAATGAATTACCCACCCTGCTAAACTATATAGATATCTAGGAAAGTTCTTATAATTGCATTTTTATAAAACTTACAAAACTTATTTTCCAGGTGTATGTGTTGTGTTATTTATCATTACAAATAAGATGAAAACATGAAAAATTATATCGTAGATTTTTTTAAAAATATGTTAATTATCTAACAAAAGACTTTACTGACCTCAGCTCTTTGTATTCTGTGAGACAAGGTATTGGTATCTTCTAATGGATTTTCTGGGCACCATCCATTTGAAAATACTGGACGATAACTGCTTTCATAACCTTTCCATTGATTCCTAGAAGAAAATTATAACTATTATCAAGAGTTTTAAAGAATAAAACTGGTCTAATATCTCAGCTGTAACCCAAAATAAAAGAAATAACATGTTTAAAAAAGCTTATTGAAACATTTTATGACAACAATTTTGAGTTATGTAAACAGTTATTAACAAAATATAGTAAAGAATCTTAATACCTGCAAAATTAAATTATCTAAAGCAGTGAATTTAAGAGAGCTGAGATTCTGAAATAGCCAATCAAAAGGTAGTTTGATGAGGCATGACCTACTTCTACCAACTGATATTGAAAATTGAAACTAAATAAAAAAGGTTCAAAATTCAATACAACTAATTGCTTTTAAGTTTTTATGTGTCTAATATCAACATTTTTATTTTGGAACATAGTATTGATACACAGCAAAACTTGAAACAAAGATAGTGTAATTTAAATAGGGAAAAAAACACGATGTGATCCCCTTTTTCTAACAAAAGTAAAGTGGAGATATCAATAAGCATTCAAAGACATGTTTCACTTCATTTGATGAAGAGATAATAACAGTTCATGGAATACATTAGTTTTTGAAGTTTTCTAATATAATTATACACTACCCTACAATATATGACCGGACACCAGACAATTTGCATGAAAACCGACTGCATCTCAATTTTTTACATTCCAATGCTTACACGTGACCTGGTGAGGTTCCTTCTTTAGTTCTGCATGAAATTGTGATGATATTTCAAAAGGAAATAAACTTAGGGACTTAGAGAAAGAAGTGATGAAACAAGTAGTCAATTTAGAGGCAAGTCTATTCATTCAATTTCCGGAGAGTTATTAATGTTACAGCCAATTTTTGGTGTTGTAGAATGATTACGGGAGTTGGGACACTAATTGCACTTGTTGTTTGTCCCTCAAAAATGACTTAATGGCATCAGCGTGCCCTAAAGTGTGAAAATCGTAAAAACCACAAAAAACATTTCAAATCATCCAAAATGAGTTTAAACCGGCTTCAGGGGGTCAGGTCTGTTACAATACTTAGTAAAAAGAAATATTCGTCTTTCATATCCATTGTTTTGTTGCCGCAAACAAACCAAGCATCACGTCATCTAAAAAAGAAGGCAGACTTGCTTGGCGTTTGCAACGTTGTAACTGGACTTAAAACAACTAGAAAGCAAGCATCTAGTTGTTTAACTAAGAAGCATCGAGTTTCACTCAACACTCCTCCAGTCGATTGGGCAAGCTTAAGTTTAAAAATGAGAAAGGCAGGTCTTTTTCAAGAGTGGATTGCACAAATCGTCAAATTCAGAGATAGTGTAATCGCGTTTGGGGGTGTTTTTTGTGGATCCCTTAAATTTTCTTATCGGTAAATTAAATACTGATGCCAGGATGAATATTTCGGACGGTTAGATTCTTCCCACCTTCTGTCAATATCATAAAATGGACAAATGTTACTTTCCGGAAGGCAATGCTTCCTGCCATGTTTGAGCCTCTGTCCAGCAGGGGGGATCAATATATAGATGTGAAATTTTTTCTATGGCCCCTTCAGAGACCCAAACAAACCCTAGGGAACAGTTTTGAGATAACATAACGCAACATTTAACCCTCCGTCGGTCGCAATATTAAACTGACGTGTTCGGTCGCAATGTGCCAAAACGCACAATCGAAAGAATCGCAAATTTCTACCTTTTAATTACAATGATAAGGTCTTAAAAACAATAAAATATGTTCATAGTATTATTCAGATATAAAACATTTGATATTTGTTGTAAATAATTAAGAACAAAATTTAAAAATAGCATAAAAATAAGCTTACTTCAGCGGGATAACTAATTCAATATCTTAGTCAAAAAATATACTTAATGATGTGAAACCTGAGGGCTATTAATTCTAAATTGTTGTTTTTGAACTCATGTCCAGATAATAACCATTCACAAACAAAACTTTAACAGGTAATACTAGGCTGGGCTAATTGACCACTGACAGTCCCTGTGTAGCTATTGTAAAATAACTCCAAAATACAATATTTTAGCTTTAAACTGTCAACTTACGGGTAGTAAACGTAGATTTGCATATTGCACAGCATTGTTTTTGGTGAGTTTATTGTATAAGGTACGATTTTGTAGATGTATGTTCAATCGCAATAAACCAAAAATAATTAGAAAAATAACATACATATTGAGGAAAATTTAACAATATTGATGCGCAACTACTCATAAAATTAATAAAAAAGCATCAGATATTACAAAAAATAATATTACATACCTTAAAGACCAGTTACACGATCGAGCGCAATGTGTCAAATAGTAAAATTATGATGAAAACCAAACTAAACAAAGAGCGCGAATTAAATGAATTGGTTGGTGCCATATATCCGGTAAAGATAGGAGACTAGCAAAAATTTCAGACTTCTAACCCACAAAATAACGGAAAGGCGAACGAAAATATATGAGGTGTGCGAAAAAGTACAGTTGCGACCGACGGAGGGTTAAGGAGTGGGGAACCATGGTCAAAATCTACAACTGAGATAGCAATGCTCTCAAGGCAGAAATGGACACAAATTTCCAAAACTGAATATCAAAATATTGTTGAGAATATGCCTAGAAAGGTCAATAATGATATTGCAGTACGTACAGGGTGTTCCAAAAAAGACCCCTAACTTTAAAAATTCATAGAAAAAAAACTAAAAGTGGTAAAAACATGTGGTTTGCGGCTTTTTTATTCTTGAACAATGAAATTTTTTTACACAAATTTTTAAACAAGTGTAGTTTGAAAATCCAAATATATAGGGCATCACTCTACCATTGAAATAGTATGGGATGAATCCTTATTCAGTTTTTCATCAGGAATAAAAAGAAAAATCCTTATGAACATAATCAATTAGAGAGAAAATATAAAATATTTCATAATCATTCGATCCTAGAATCAATTATTTTCACTAACTCGGACACCCAAAGATGAGCGCAATATGGACTCAAAGCATAGCTTTTTTCACTATTTTGAAGATACTGTTTTGCCAACGGTATTAGGTTATATTATATTTTGAGCAAAAAAATTTATTAATCTAAAGATCATGTAGACACAAACAACGTGTTGTTATCTCTTTTAGTTTTTTTTCTATGAATTTTTAAAGTTAGGGGTCTTTTTTGAAACACCCTGTAGAAGTCAATCACTTCAAATTAAATAATTGTAATAATCTTCAAGGCAGCCCCACGTTGGGCGCCACTGTAACAACTTCAAAGGTAGCCAGGCGTAAGACGAAGACATTTATTTACACGATGAACTATTTACAAAGAGTAACTAATGAACAAGCCCCGCGCCAACCGGCGCGGCGGCGGGGAAATCTCAACACTGAATCAAATCACTTCACATCAGTACTTACGAAGAATTGACATCTACACATACATTAAAACAGAGAGACATGCAGTGCCCTCATGCGAGAGAGGAGGAAACTAATTAGAGATAATAATCTGCTACATAATTTATTTTTTCAGTTGAAGCATCACACATTGGTGTCCGGTCAATTATTGTAGGGTAGTGTACTTTCTTAAGCATTAATTTTTTTTATTTGAAGTCATTTGAATAGAAATCTAAGAATAATAAGAATGACAAGCCTAGTTTTGTTGGATTTCAACATTAAACATTAAGTACTATGGCATAATTTAACCCTAAAAAAATTATCATTAATTTTCTATATTAAGAAAATAATGCTATTTTAAATTTTTACCACACAATTTCACTACAGAGATTTTTCATGTGATAAGACACATAAAAATGTAAGTCCTACTTTCAGTTTTGTGGAGTTAAAAACAATCTAACAACCTGGGAATGATCCAACAGTCTCCTAAACTGTGCCACAGGTCAGTTTCCTTGGAGGAGCAGCAGTTTGCTAGCAGCTCAATGGCATCCCTTGTGAGGAGAGGGCTGACAACGTTAGCTGCAAGATTGGCACTGTGGTTGGAGTCTCGAGCAGCATCGATTATCAGGGCAAGGGGAGTGAAAAGGAAGTGCACCAACTCAGGAGCATTGGGATCATGAATGTGGCTTTTGAGTTTAGCCTACAAATGCACAACAATAGTTAAAAAAATAAGCCAAGCAATAAGATCAATGTGATGCGGTTGTTATTTTAAGCATGCAATACTTTTATTAAAGCATGCATGTACTCACAGAAAATTTCAAACCTGTTCCATAAAAGTTTTCAAATTCAAATTTTAAGTGGAAAGAGTTTGTTTTAATACAAATATCATTGGGCATTCGATTTTCAAATTTTGTGCTGTCAGAACTGACAACATAAGTAATAGAGGTAAAAAATGCAAATCACTTTAAAAGTATTTTATAAAAAATTAAATATAAAAGGTGAACCTACATTTAAAAAGTTTACAAAGCTGCCAAAGAGGGAATTAAAAACTAAAAATTTAATAAACTTTTAAACAAATGAATGAAAATGCTTAGAACACATTTAATCAAACAACTATTTATCAAAGCATGTAGTGAACCTCAGATATTTTTTACACACTTTAGAGATGACAATGTTATACATCCCAAATTAGACTTAAAGGCAATAAAACTGTACGTTTAAAAATCAATGTTTTCATTGATTTAAGAATTTTATAATTACACAGAAGTACCTTGACCTCACAATAGGTGGGGAGATATAACAACCTCTTTAATTAAGTTAGGGTAAAATTTTACAATTAAATTCAAGAAATCGTTAAGTTTGAAGAAAAACAAAAAAACTACAATTTCAAAAAAAGATTAGTGGAAAAACTCTTGGATAATGTTGTAGTAAATTCAGAAGTATTATGAATTGATAAAAATAATTGTGTCCAATATCAACAAGACAGTATTAAATTTGGATAATACAGTTGAACTACATACCAGCAGATTAAAGGATAATTTGAACTTCTGTAAAACATCAATGAATTCTCTTTCTGGAGGTGGCTTAGCTCTGATGCTCAACATGCCATCTGCAAATAGTTAAATCCAGATACGTTTACATACTATCTAGATAAAAATTACCACAAAAAACACCTAAAGCCCAAAAGGTAAAGAATAGCATCTTACCTCCCATGTCTTTCTTTTTATGCTTTCGACTCTTTTGTCTTCTTTCGAGTTCTTTAAAGGCGGCTGCAGCATGCTGGAGTCGGACAACAAACCGTTCTATATCATCAAAGCAGTGGTTGAGAATAGTCTAGGAGGAAATAATAGAGTTCAGCTATTATCATTTTACAGGAAAATAGATAACTTCAAAATAGTCTTAAAATTAATAGATTAAAAGGAAATGGTACAATAAAAAACTTTGTGTTAAACAAACATCCCAATCAATAGAATTTTTCTAGTAATAACAAGGAAATATACACCTTCAATACCTTGTTTCATAAATAATGCATAAATTTATACCATTATATCATTCTGCAATAATTTATAGTATGGATGTATTTTTGTTTACTGTCATTGTCCATAATTAAAATTTAAAAGACTATTTCTATAGCTATTGAATAAAATCTTCTAATAAAATGTCAAAATAGCATTCAGAAGGAAAACAACAAAGGAATTAAATCGTTCAAAGATTAATTCATCAGTTTTTGGACAAAGAAAACACAAACATAACACAATTTTAGCATGCGATTTTAAAGATAAAAATGGAGAATAAAATTGAATAAAATGAATTAATTGAATAAAATTTGAGAAAAACACCTTTATTAAAAATTCCTAAACCACATAAGGAAATAATGCACAAGAGTTTTTTGTATCAAGGTCCACTTCTTTATAATCAACTCCCATATTATTTAACCTCAAATACAAACAAGATACTTTAAGAAAAATTTGTTTTTATTTATATTATATAGTGCTGATTTTCCCATTTATTTAATTCTTTTTTGGAATGAAAAAAAGGGAAAGATTGGTCTGTTATGTTATACAGATCCAAAAAAAGGCGATTAATTTATATTTGTGCTCTGTCTTTTGCCATTAAATTTTATTATTTATCTTGAAAATGTATATTTATGTGTGTTTATTTGTTGTTTGGATTCTTACTTGGTGTATAAATCTTTCTTTTTGTAAATTTTTTTCTCTTTTAGCATATATGTATTTAACAAACTAAATGTTTTCACTTTGAAGGGCCCTTGGCCCCTTAGTGAACAATATATATTATTTCTTTTTTCTTTTCTTTTGTGTGTTATTTATTGTTAATAAATTATTATTATTATTTAAAAAAATACACATACAACTTCTCTCTCATATTTGTCACTTGTAGTAGAACTAGTTTCATCATTTGATTCTCTAGCATAGCCTTGAGCTCTTTCAATGCGTTGCTGTAGAACAGATCCCCCTCTAGGAGGAGGAGGGTCTATAAAAAGAAAAAAAAAGATGGTTATAGCATCAGAACAGAGATGCAAAAACACTAAACATTAATACATATCAGGTCATGTTACAAAAATCGAAGGAGTGAAATCCTTACACAACACATTGTGTTGAAGCACAGGTACACTTTCTTATAGAGTTTAAGCTCTTACACCAAACATAGTAAGCTGTAACATAACTTGGTTTTGCTAATAGAGCAAACTCCAATTGAAAATGTCACATTTTTATTGGTAAATGAAAATATTTTCTAAACTACTTAAGTAAAGTTATCTTTACCAATACTTTTCAATAAGTTAATGCAAATAAACTTCAAAAATATTTTTGGCAGACTAGAAGAAATAAACAACTGTTAGGTAATTTAGATTAGTGCCTATACTCAGTTGCAACTGAACTTGAGCCTGTAGAAATATGAAGAGAGCAACCAAAGGAAGTAGTTCCCCGCGTGGTGTCTGAATTTTAAGTGAAATTTAGAGCTTCAATTTTGAACAATTAGTTTTTTAAATCCACATATATTAAGCATCTTTTCATCCCGATATGCATAAAATGTTCAGTATTTTTTAAAGTGGCATAACGCGTAGTAGTACAACTCGCTCTCAAACTCGCCAGCCAATAAGAGCTTCTAGCAACCCAGCAGGCTTTCTGTTTACTCAGATTTTCTTCCGGGGGCCATGAAGTCAGGAGGCTCAAATTAAGTTGCATTCGAGTATAGCTTGTCAGATGCATACAGGAAAAGGATTCACTTTTAGGCTAATTCCTATGCAGAGCTGGAGCAATTAAGAAGATTGATTACTTTTAATTTTGTGGCACAAATGTACACTAAAAACTAACTGGTTCGGAGAAAGTATGCAATGTTCTAGTTTTGGTTTGAAGATTGCAGTTCTTCAACAGTTTGGGAAAATTTGTATAAGTGGGAGAAAGGGAAATAAAGTTGAGGGGAAGGTTACAACTTTTTCTGGGTCCAACAATTGCGAATGTTACATAAAGTCTCGAAAGTTTGATATGAAGATATTGATGTTTACATATTTATGATAAGGAGAATGATTTAAGTACAAAAGAAGTGCACTTACTGGGTATAGAGGATGAGGGAGCAGATGCACTAAACATGGCTACATGGTCTCGTACTTTGGAGTTGTTGCCATTCACAGGTGGTTCAGGGGGTGGATTGTGGGGTGGGGGAGGCAAGTGACGAATGCTGTCTGTACTCCTAAAAGATAAGTTGATCATTTATATATAATGCTCAATCATGGTTCGTACAGAAGTTTGAAGAGTAAAATTAAGCACTTTTTAAGGACTTTCTAAAGATTTTTGAGAAATTTTAAGGACCTACTTGCATGTCATTTCAAACTGTCAATAAAATATTTTCAATGAGTTTTCAAGAATATTTGAGTATATTTTTGTCTTTTAAATAGGAATAACCTAATGAGCTTACATATTATGTATTAACTAACATTGTATAATTAATTACTGCAAAAAAAGTTTTTAAAATGGTTAAAGATGACTAAATGTTAACACATTTTTTCTGTATTTTTATTTTTGACATTTTCAGAAACTCTTCTGTAACCTTTTTTTCAATTTATAAAGGATTGAAAGAACATTTACTTGAGTTTAGTTCCTTGAGTGAAATGCACTAGTTGAAATTAAAATTATTGAAGAAAAATTTGTATCACACATTTGATGGTATCACAAGAAAATTTGATTGTTTCTGCTACAAATAAGCACTTATTAATGACTCATGTTTTGAGATAAAAAAACTAAGCACCATATTAAAAAATTAAGTACTTTTTAAGCACTTTATAAGGGCCTTATATACTAATACAAAAAGTAAGCACTTTTTAAGGTTTTTAAGCACTGTACGAACCATGTCAATATCATAAAATATTCCAAAACTACAACTGATTATAAAAATCTAATACCAAAGCTATCTAAAATACATACTCTCCAAAAATGTTTATCATTTCCTAACGTATTTCTACAATTTACATAAAATATTTAATTAACTGTATGAAACAAAACAACATCAAGTGTGGCAATGTGTTCTTTCAGAAGGATTAAAGGAAAATGAGTGAAAAGTCACAAAGCTTGGTAAGTTGTGTAGGTGTAATAACCTAATTCAACTTACCCTGGGTTGAATTAAGTAGGTGTTTGGATTCAAGTTTACATTTAATTTGAGAGTAACACTGAATGCATAATGAGTTAAGAAGAAATGCTGAATTTAATTGGTTTTAATAAGCAATAGTTCACAAAAAACTTACTTTGTTTTTATTTTACCAGACATAAACATTTTCATTTCATCTACTACGTCTTGAGCCTGTTGAATGAAATAAACAAAATATAATTACCTAAAATAATTGACCCCAAAACTCTTGATAAATTTGTTGCAGCTAAATTAAATTATGAAATTATATATGAAAAAAACCCCAATCTATTCTGTTTTTTTAAACTAAGTTTAAAAACCTTATGGTAAAATTAATTGAAACTGATCATAAAAAATACTTCAAGACTAGTATTTATTATTTTAAATCAAAGGAACTCAAACGCATTCATTTTTCAAATAAATATTATAAAACAGCTTCCTGAAACAAGCTTAAGAATTATAAATTAATTTCTCTAACTTAATACTTTAAAATTAATTATGCTCAGAAATATTTATAAATGATAGGATACAAAATTGAATAATGAATTGAATTTCCTACTTATCACATTTTATATAAATATTTTAAATTATTTCATGGGATTTTTTAATTCAGAGTGGGAAAACACTATTGAGGCAAATACAATTAAATTAAAATAAAGGTTATGCATGAAAGTGCATTACTTACAAAAACTCTTGAGCATTGAAAGATGTGCATTTCAGACTGATTTGGGTTTTTGTTCTTTATATCCTCTCTGACTATGAATATTAAAATATTATTATACAGTTCTCTAGGATCCTCACTGGTGTAGGCAGTTGGATCACTAATTAAGTTCATTGGAAATTTTTCAACCACATCCTAAAATAAAGACTTTGTAAATATGTTTGTATACATTCAGAAAAGCTCAATAATTTTTACATAATTTTAGGAGAAATTTTAGAGTAACAGAATATGCAGCTGAAGGTTATAAAAGAGACTAGGCCAATACCAAAAAAATGTTGATCAATAAATGTAAAAAATATTTTTGCAAAAAGTGAGTAAACAAACCTATTGTCTCTATAGGTTGCTAATTTTATACAATTTTAAAAGATTAAGAATATAAACAAGTTTCCATGTAAATCAGTAAAAGTAAGAAAATTCATGTTAACTTAAACATGGAAGCATGCTATGAATTAAAAATTGTTTTAAGCATGTTTTTAATCATGGCAGGAAATTAAAATTTGGAGGTAAGGTCCAAAAATACTCAATTCAAAATTATACGAAAAAATTCACTTACACCATCCTCATAATCCAAAATAAGGACCCAGTTTTTATCTAACTTCATCTGCATCTTTTGAGTCCAGATGCCATTGCTTTTTTCCATTTGCAGTAAACGACGAAGGCCATCTTTGGGTGACACTATCCCTATAAATTACATTGAAATTAGCAATTCCAGTAACAAATGAAAATACCACTATAAAAATAAAACAAACTGCATCTGCATTACTTATTGGTTGGTCTATTTCCTTATATAAGGTTTTTAAAAGAAAAAGTTTTGCAGAAAAATTCTAACATTTTTTTTACTAATTTAATTTTAACTTCAATTGCAAAAAATAACTACACAAAATCAGAAATTTATCAACACTTTTTAAAACATAAAACATTAGTATTAGTTTTTAACATATAAATTACCCTTGGAACAAAATTTCACAATTTAACACTATTTACATTTTCATTCATCGTATTTTAACAAAACTATTCAGTAAGTCAAAGAGAAATTTCTCACCAAATTCTGATCCTACTGAAAAGGTAGCAAGATGTTCTAGAAAGTACCTGGGTCCATCATCTGTTACATCACTCATTTGATCTATGCATGGATAAAAATCAGGTAAATAAATACTAGAAAAATATTTACAAATAATGTTAATTTAAAATATTGTCGAGCTTAAAGCCCTAACATTTAAAATAAATCTTTAGCTAAAATCATGTCTTGAGAGAAATGCAAAAATAAATAAAATAACTAAATATAAGGACAAATTGCAACTGATTAAAATACAGATAAAATGAAAACACTGTTACCTGAGCCATACCCATTGGGGTATCTGTTCCTAGATCCTCCTTTCATAGTTGAATGGTCTTGAGAATTGTCATCAAATGTATCTCTATTCCTAAATTATAATGATCGTCATCAGAGCTTGAAAGATTGAGTCGTAATTTTGAGGATAGAAATTAAGTCATCTTACCCAAGACTAGATTCTAAGCTGCGTAAGTACAAGTCATTGTCATCAACAACTCCAGGCATTTTGATTCCAGACTTTTACCAGCGATCTAAAAAAAAAAAACAATTACTTTCAGTATATGCATGTGTGAGAAAGTGAATAACAAATAAGAAAAATGCATGAAGTACTTTCTTTAATATCAACATAGTGAAGAACGTGCATAATTAACAACCAAATCGGATATTATAATGATTCTAAATGACAGCCTGAAACATGTACTAGATTAGAAGAAAAAAGGTAGAGAAACGTCATTTTCATGGAAACTGATATTCACCATTCAACATGGCCCTGGTTTCAGTTTTAAGCATCTACAAAGAGTGCGTCAGAAAACACCTCTATTTTTTACACACAATGGCTTTATCAGGCCAAAGAAGGGTTTTATCATCATAAAGGATGACACTTTAAAAAATGATCCATGATGATTTAACTCAACAATTTTCAACAAAATACGTGGGTGCTTATATGTTATACACACACACAATATACTATATAAATACAAAAAATTAAAACAAACACGTGATGGATTCTACAAATTTATAGTGGTTAAATAAATACTATTAACGTTTCCCACTGATTCATCAGGTTATGAGTTCAAAATTCAAAAAATTAAATTAAGGTAATAAATTTTCATATTAATGAAAAATTAGTAAAAATTTCAAATTAATCCCTATTTAGTAAGAAAATTGATATACTATTTCGTAGGTCTTCACTTCAATCTTAAGAAACCAGACTATTATCCCCATTATAAGTGAAAATATATCTTAAATAAAAATAAAACTTAATAACACTTAAGAAGTAACAATTTTCCAAAGAAATACTGTATTCAGACATGATTGGTTTGTGAGCCCTTTAAATTTTTACCATAAAAATCATCACTTTATTCTATCTCCTATTCAAAGGGGGACAGGTAGATATAAATATTTTTCATCTTTTTTTAAAACGAGGGCAAACAAGTGTGGCTGCCGCTGCTGATGCGAAGAGAAGCATCCTAAGGTGTTTTAGGGTATTTAGGAGGGGGAAAATTGGCCAGATCAACACTTAATTACTTACACCAGATCATATTTTAACGTCCGAGATTTCTTGTAAGACAAAATGAGCAATAAACAAATATATCCAAAATTTGAACCAAGACTTGCTCAATGTTCACCAAGATATCAGCTAGAAATCTTGCAAGGGATCACAAACGACACAAAAAGAATGATGTGCATCTTGTAAAGAATTTCAATTGCATTGAATTTTTAAAAATGCAAACAGAAAAAAAGGCTTTTGATCATCCACTTTAAAGATAGTGTTGGGAATCTTCCCTCCTCCATGCTACAGAACATCAGTGACATGATCTCGTCAACCATCAGAAATTAGCCATGTGCGAAAAAAATTCTTACCGGAAAAGGCGCTGGCGGCGATTGTGCATTCTGCTTTTGTTCTTAACCCTTGCAAGACCTCGTTCTGTGTGAAAGATAGCGGAGAGGTATTTCAACAGGTAGAGAGGGCATTTGCAACGCATGCCACACGACCGCTGCTGGCATTCTTGCGACACGGCGGCGGGGAGAAATCAGTGGGCCGAGTGTCTTATGACAACTGTTAGTACTTTAAGCGGACATTAATAAAGAATGCACTATAAAGAAATGTTATTAGTGGCTCAATTGATATTCAAGGGCAAATATGGGGCTGCAGCCTCCCCCTACCCTACACCATAATTGAAAAAATTCTTCAATAATTTTAATTCCCCCCTTTTTTTTCTTTAAAACAGGTAGCAATAGGAAGCTAATAATGTTACTTTCAGATAATTTTGAAAATTAAATCCTTTTAAAACTAGAAACTCATTGCTACATACACCTTTAGGTACTTCAGCCTCCCCCATTGACATAAATCCTGGATTCGCTACTGGTACTACTACCTGGAAAAAATGCCCGAACCTACGAACCTGGTTCGGGGGAAGCCCCCCTGCCATCTCCATAGGAGCAATAAATACATAAGGTTTGGGTAAATTTTATTAGGTTCGGGGGAAGATTACAACTTTTTCCAGGTCCGGTTATATCTTTGAAGGTAAACCAAGGATCCTTTTACTATGGCGCCGTAGACCGAATCTAGCCCCCAAGTGCTTTTATTCTTAAACTCTGCATTATTTGCTTTCCCAATAAGTGTTAAATAATTTTGACATGTTTCATCAATTTTTAAGACTTTGCCTCTGCTTTGGATAAGTACTTTGCCACTGTGTATAGAACACAAATTTAAATCACTTTAACACAAACATCCTATTCTAATCCCTAGTGCGTGTTTTTGAAATCTAATTAATTTCCAATCTCGAATTTTTTTAACAGTTTTATCCAATCATTTAAAAAAAATGTTCAGTTGAAGAAAAAGTTCAAAATCCATAAACAATTATTGCTACGCTAGTGGGCCAACCACAATCATCTCATATCCCGATATCCCTTAGCTATCGGAGCTAGACATAAAGTTAATCATTATTATAAAAGCGATATCATTGCATATCTATCACGCAATATGGGTTCGTTTTACTGCCTCCGGATCTCTAAATAAAAGAAATTGCGTTCTCCAATTCATTTCTCTTTCGTTCTCGAGGAAAGGGTTCGCGTTGGCGAGCATCCTACATGCGGCTACCACTACCTACAGCTGACACCCAGGTTCAGGCATTTCGCTTAAGGATCTAGAATTTGAGGTTAGTCGAATGCAACCGTTCCTTCCCACAGAAAGGTTTACGAGAGGAGAGAAAAAAAGGACAAGTTCGCATTTGCCCCGCCAATTATGCGAACGAATCTATGCAAATGAATGAATATGAGAGTAGTTCATTGAATCAAACAGAGTACTAAATGTCTGATGTTATTAGTGGAGTAACATCAGCAGAAGCTAATGTAAGTCCTTGCACTGTGAATTTAAGTGTTGCGCATTTTCGAGGAATTTGTTAATCAGAAAACGAACGCTCTTTAAATTTTTTTGGTAGTACGGTTATTATTTTTAAGTGGAAACTATGGAAGGATGCAAATCATGGTTGTAGTTTCAAAAGGCATAAAAGGTCTATGGTGCAAGCATAACATGAACTCATAAAGGAAAATTAACTACTACTATAAATAAAGAATTTAATTTTTTTTTCTAAAGCAATTCGCAAAACAAAATAGATTCTGAAGGTAGATTAAAATAGGAAACAAGATATGAGGTTTTTTTCAACAGAAATATCTTATCAGGCACCGAATTCCTAAGGTAATGATAAACCGAGAGATATGTACGCATGCAACAGAAGCTCGTTATTTTTTTTCACACCACAAAACGACGTGCAATAAGCCGAATCTTCCTAAGGAATATTTACTTTTCTTCGCCAACGTTCTAGCAAAAGATTAAAAACTAAAGATACTAATCTTTCGATATGGTTCACTATCAAAATGTTAAAAAACGTATAATATAAAAAAGTATTAAGTTAAGAGAGATTTCAGGAACATAGATTATAATTATAATCTCGAAAGGGGCTAAGTGACTGAAATAAATTAGAATCTACTTCTAGAGATGAATAAAAAATTAGAGTGCATTTGATTGCATCGGATATAAGGTAAAATATTATATTAGATTAGGAAGATATTATACACGTATAACTTTTGACACTGTGTCGAATGTGCAAGATGTATCAAAACAAATGGGAAAAGTCTGAAAAGTATTCAAAAATGAAACTCAACCCCAATTATCGAGTTCCAACTAACGTCTTCATCAGTATCTAATAAAATTCAAAAAAGAGTCAAAATTGCAGCCGAGCAAAAGCTAAATTTCCAGATTTAAATGCCTATAAAACAACAAGTGGTTCTCGTCAAGCAACTATTAATGCTAATGAATTGGGCTTCTTAGACATAATAAACCTTCAAAACCGAGATCCCCATGTCCCGATCTTGACCTTCAAAAGTCGGATTCCAGTAACCTAGAGAAAAAAAACTAGTAGTTAAAAAGTCGACGCGAGTTAGTAAAACTTTATCACCACGCAACACAAGGTTACAAGGCCAGAGAGTAGTAGCGAACGGACGCCTAACGGTGTGTCGAATAATAAGAACAAGACAGTTAAAACAGCAGATACCAATCAAAGAGTAAAATTACCATTCCGGTGGACGATTGCGTATGAATGGGTGACAACTCTTGCACGTGTCATTAAATGATGCAAGGGATTTCTACAATGGTGACGAGGTAATTAGTTGAGATAAAAAAAGCGACAATGGTTGAAGACGGTTACGTGCTGATGGCACAGATTGAAGGTGATTCTCTTTAAGGTGTTCCATTTGGATTTCGATTTAGGAGAGCAGTTAAAAAGGAGTAATCGATTGTTTTGAGTCATGAACCATGAAATTTTTTTTATAGATTGGGATAGTTTAAACTTGCTTTTCTATTTTGGGTTAAAAAATGGACTGAGTTATGTAACAAAAATACGCGGATTAGTAACAAAGCAGTCAATCTCAACGCGTTAATGGATGAAACAAAATTCAATCGCATAGTAATTAAGGTTAAGAGCAATCTTTTCGGTTTTTAACTTATATATAAAAAAGGAATTTTTTCGGACAAAAAAATATGTATCCAGTTTTCTTTTGTAAATTTTTAAGCACTTCAGCACGTAACTGAGCTGGTCAGAATGATATTGGTATAAGTCCACTGCATGTAGTTTTTGAGTAATTGAAGATCTTCCCTAACGGCGACTGTGTTGCTCCTATGGATAAGGCAATTTTTATGCAGCTCTTTAAGGGGCCAATCATTGAATATTCGAACTTAGGGAACAAGGTTAATCACAACAACCACACTAGGTAAAGAATCCTTAAAAGAAATGCAAATCCAAACTTTTCTCAAATTTTGCATTTTCGGACCTGAATCACTTTATCCTGAGCAGCTCAGAAATTAGCAGTCTGTGAAATAATATCCCGATAAAAAGTTTTAGATGTTTTAAATTTTGGGTCCAACACAAACAGTTCGTTACAGAGGAAATGAGATAATCTAAAGCAATGTTTCCCAACCTTTTTCGGTCCCCGCCCCACCAAAGCCTTTCTAAATTTTCAATGCCCCCATGTCTTTTTTTAGTAAATAAAACCTGGTGATCCATGCCCCCTCCCGCCTGGGGAGCAATTTGATTGAAAATTTTTAAACTGCCCCCCCCCTTGAAAATCTAATCATATTCTTTACCGGTGGGGCGTGTGCGTCACGTTGGGAAACACTGATCTAAAGTAACTTAAATCCATCAAATGAAATAATCAGTTCTTTCTTGTCTAAAAAATTTTATTTTATTTCTTAGTGTTTCCTGTTTAAGATAAAAATCTAACAATTCGCATAACAAATAAAAGGTGGACATCAAGATTAAGTCAAATATCAATTGATATTTCCGTCAGTGTCAGAAATCTTAATTTCAATTAATCTGAACAAATTACGTTTATATAAAAGGGTGTAATAGTAAAGGGTACATTTTCTTTTACTAGTATTACAGATGTTACAACACAAAACACAATAGTCCAGCAGTGTCCAATAGTGTTTTTTCACAGGACACCTTCTGTTGAAACAGCTAATAACGTTGTCAAATCATAAAAGAAAGCCTGAATGCAGTCAAATGACGTGGTGAAGATCACAATGTGCGTATAATCTAAAGAACCGTGTCAAAAGCAAAATTGGCACAGGAGCCCAGTCTCAGTTTTGAGCAGAAAAAATTGCTCAAACAATAAATAGTTAGGTAGTAACAATGGATAGTAAAGAAAGGATGAGAACGCAATCATGCGAGGGTTTCGCGATAAGAAACGAGGCATCACAGCCCAATTGAAAGGTCGTATTGTTTTAGTTTAGGCTTATATGAGAACTTTATTTTATTCTAGGACAGTGGCGTCGACCGATTGGAAATCTAACTCAGTGAATTCAATAATTCCCTGATAAAGGATACTAAAACAGACATATAGAAATTAAAAGATTATAAAGATATTAAAATTCAGATTAGTAACCAGGATCAACTAATCACCATGTTTTTTAATCACAGTGATTAGTGCAGCGTTTGAAATTGTACTGGATTGCTGGTCCGGGACAACCAAAAAACGGCTCGGACCAGAATCAGAAAATCACTGGTCCGCTGGACCAGTGGTGAAAAAATATCCCACCCTCCAATTTTAGCCTGCAATTTCTCTTTGCTTGGAATCGGGAGAAAGGCAAAAAAAATAATTTCACAAAATAAACCAGATTACAACCAGTTTGTCAACTAACAATGTAAAACTAATTCGAAGTTATGTATTAATTTGTGTGCACTATCATTTATTCAAGAAAAGTTATTTTTTGCCAATTAGTACAATTGTATCCAATTTGTATGTCAAATAGATAAATTTTATTTAATCAAGAAGATTATTTTATTTGTATGTCAGTTAGTGAAATATTATTTGATCAAGAAAGGTATTTAATTAATAAGATATTTTTTAAATAATTGATTATTTGGAGCTATTGCTTATTTCTCATAAATTTATTTATTACTTATTTTATATAAATTTCATATTTACAGCTAGTAACTTAATAAATATGTATTAATTTTTAACATTACCCTATTTGGTACTCACATTCAGTGCAATAGTCACTTTATAGTAATATTTAAACTGGTTCTTTTTAATTTGTCGGACCAGTAATTTTTGTTGCGGACCAGTAAGATTGGTAAAGCACTGGTCCGCAGGACCAGTGGATTTTTTTCCTAATTTCTAACGCTGGATTAGTGCCATGAACAAAAAGCTGCACTCTAAAAAAATCCTGTCACTTTCTTTGAAAAAAGCTGAGCAGCTGTGTTGTCTATTTTTTACAAGAAATGTCCCTGGAACCCTGGTACCTTAACAAATGTTAAGGTAAAAATTCAAAAATAGTTCTAGGTATTTCCGAGGAACGTTTAAAATTTTTACCGTTCTTCTATAATTATTTTCCAGAAACCTTACTTGGAAAAAATGGGCATCCCAAGCGTAATGATAGGACTTCTTTACAGTGTGTGCTGCACCATGGGTACCAACCCAAGGTCTCCTTTGGAAAACGCATCAGCCCTTATGGGTTTAATATAAAATCACCCAAAACTATCTTTTAATAGGGTGCAAGTTACTGGAGCAAACTCTCGACTTTTCTTTGAAAAAAACCCAGGCAATAATTAATTTCCGAACAAAACCGAGTCAACATTATTTCTGGACAAGCCTTAAAAAACCACAACAGACTCAATACACAATTCTAAGAACTCAACCATACCAAAAAGAGAGGCAAAAAAAGCCGAGCTATAACACCACTCCAAATAGAGATACCCCTCAAACAAAAAAAGAACCCAAACAACCAAGATAGGTATTTCCCCTCCAACCATCCCGACGAAACCGAAAACAGCGCAAACGTGCCACACGTCCGAGTCAATTGGCTCTTGCCTTGCCAACAAAGTCAACGACCGCGAAGAAGACTGCCTCTTGCAAATCAATGAGTCCTGCTGATGCTACTGCTGCTCAAGAACATTGAACCAGATCGGCGGAGAGCAAAAACCTCACTCACCGGTCCACTCGAACAACAAACGGATGGAAACAATCGGTGATGGTGGTTCGAGAAAGGGTGTTAATTGTCGGATGGATGGTGGTTTTTTTTCTTGGAGGGGGTGGCCCGATGGAGCGAGGCGGCGCGTTCTAATCATGTGTTGAAGAGCGCGTTTATGCTCGGCGGGGCCCCATCGTCGGAGGTAAAGAGTTAATGGTGTCGTTTGGGAATCTGTGGGAAAATTCTGCTGTGTGTTCGGTGGGTGATTCGTTTTCACGCTGTGAGCAGAGAGGGATTAACGCAGTGGCTGCGAATGAGGAAGAACACGCGAGGCTGGTTTGCAAGACGCGAAGACCGTAGGTCGCTCTGTAGAGATTTTCTAAGAGATAGTCTTCGATATCAATGAGGTTTATGAAAAGTTGTTTGTTTGTGTTGAGGTAAGGTCGAACTTAAACAGAGGGAAACAATGAAAAACGAAGAGGCCCACTAGTGGCGTAGCCAGGAGGATTTGGAAAATATCTCCCCCCAAAAAAATCAGAAGTTCCTTTATGATTACAGAAAAGGACTAAATAAATGTAGGGCCGAAATTTTTTTCTGGCAAGACAACTGCCACTGCTACTCATACCAAAATCCGGACCAGGAAAAAGTTGTAACCTTCCCCCGAGCCTAACCGAAATTTACCCGAACCTTATGTATTGCACCTTATGGAAGCTGAGTGGCTTCCCCCCGAACCAAGTTCGTAGGTTCGGCGGGCACTTTTTCCAGGTACGCCAAAATCCATTATAATATATTTGCAGGTTGAAAAAATATGAACTGTGATCAGTTACATCAGAACAAGGAATTACATCCCTTAATCAAAATGGGCTCTTAATATGAATAAGTGAAATTAATTTTTTAAACAAAGTAAAATGACAACTACATAGTTATTACATTTTCCATGCATTTACAAATTAATGCATAAACACTTAACCATATTACTGCCTAAAATTCAACTATAAATCCCACACTTCGAAGTGTGCTAAGTATGAGCATAATAAAAGAGAACTAATCTTAACCATTCACTTATCCGAAGAACATAAAATAAAAACGAAAATCTTGTAAGATCCCTCATGCAAAAAGAAATATAATATTCGATCATTTAATACTCTGCATAAACGAAACATCTCATCCAAAAACACATGTGAACTCAACTAAAAACTATGAACTCAAAGATTTGGGATACGTTAATCCTCCAAATCAGATTAAGATCTCAATGGAGAGTTTTCCTAGACAGACAATCAAATTCATCAAAAGCACTACAACTCAAAAAACATCAATCAACATCAGACATATCTTACAAATCAAACCCAACAATGTAAGTCAATAAGCCGCTTTAGAACACTTCGAGGGACACCCAACTTCCTCTAAATCCGCCCGATCACCCCCTTACCTCCAACGTAATCCGCACTCGAAACAGCAAAGCGGCTCTCGCACTGTCTATCGCGACTTCAGGTAGAGGAGACGCACGCTCCGCTAGTTGCTCCCGGTGACAAGTTGATGGGAAAAAACGCGCGTCGTTTCGGAATAACGCTTTGTAGCGACAAGCTTTTTCTCGAGTCAATTACGCTCGCAGTGGCAAAAAAAACAATACGAGAGCAGATTTCATAAGGACAGAAAGGTGCGGAATCCAAAACGAGTGTCGACGACCCCGTGCGAGGAAGTTTGCACAACCCTTTCCCGTTTCCCTAAACCCCAGGAAAAGAATCCGAAGAGGCAGCTGATGGAAGAATTTCGCGTGCGCGGATCTTTTTATTTTGCTCTAGCTATAGCAAGCTATAGCCAAGATGATTTCATCGTGTGCAAATAAAGGTTTTGTCACGATACAAACGAAAGCTATTATGTTAATGTTATGTGACAAAATTATACAATTGGAAGCTTCATAGAAAAAGCACCTGGAAGCAGCAAAAGGTTATGGTTGCTTGTGGGAAGAGGTTTTTACAGCATATTATCCTGAAACTATAAAAAGTTTCAGCATACAAAGAGTGCGATAAAGGTGTAATAACAGGGTGTTTCAAAATTGCGTTGCACGGCTTTTATTTGGAACCAATGCCTCCTATAGGGTCATGGAAGTAAGGTCTGCCCCTAGGTAAATGACCCTGGAGAATCCATTGAGATGACTTACAGCGCCCCTAGCGGCGAAATTAAAAAGTTAAAAAAATAATTGAGATTATTGTTGCCAATGAGGTTTTTGCTTTATCTCTTTTAGTTTTTAAATTAATTTTTTTAACTTTTTAATTTCACCGCTTGGGGCGCTGTAAGTCATCTCAATGGATTCTCCAGGGTCACTTACCTAGGGATAGACCTTACTTCCATGACCCTAGGACAAAAGCCGTGCAACGCAATTTTGAAACACCCTGTATACGATTGGTCTTGAACCACCAGAAGGTAGATAAAGCTAGAGGCCGGTTCAGGTTGGGGATTTATATTGCTAAGGCGACACTGAGTATTCAAATTACCATTTAAGTAAAAAGTGTAGCTATATTTATATATTAATGAAGTATAAAGTACCCAAGACCCCAAATCAGTTCTCTTGTGATCACATTATGCATAAAAAAGTGTAGGAAAGGTAAAAATATTTTTGGAATTTCGTATCACCCATGGGAAAAATTCCAACAATGCAAGTTAAATTTAATAATTTTTAATTCAATTTTACTTTAATTTAATAAGAACCCTTGAGGTTAACACATAAAATTAATTGTTATGCAAGAATATATATTGCATCCCACAACCTTAAATACAACTAGATAACTGATTTAAAATTCATCAAAGCAGTACATCTACTACCACCATCTTTTTACCGATACAATATAACCTCGATATCTCGAAATCGAACAGGACTCGAAAATAAATTCGAGTTATCGGAGTTTTCGAGATCACAAGGTTACTTCAAATGTAAAACTAAAAATTAGTACTATATTTTAGGATAAAATATTTTTTCGAGAATGAATTTTTGATATCTCAAAAACCTTTCAAAGTATCGAGAGTACACTGTACTATCTGCTCCAATCCCATCAAACACTTTCACCCCAACAGGTTCCCCCAAATTCATTTGAAACAACCAATTAAGGACATCGATTTCCATCATTAGCGCGACCTTTCTCAACACAACATTTCGAGTTCCGTAGTTCAGCAAAAGAGAGAGACCCAAGTGCGGGAGGACCAGTGACCCACAATGGCACCGAGGTCCCGAGAGTTCAAGGATGGGTTCGAAACCCAACCTGGAATCTCGGTTATTGCTCAACTTAATGCCGGTAATTAGAGCCCGCATCGATCATTTGAGGGCAGGGTTTCCCAATGGGGATATGATGATGATGATGTCACCCCGCGATGGTGGGAATTCTTCTCTTGCGAAGAGCGGTTTTCAGGATGTGTGTTTGTGATTCAGGTGAATTTGGTTCATGCTCGGTGAGATTTGGTAGATAAATAATATGGATTGATAGATAGGTGATGATTAAATTGAGCAGCATTTGAAAGTTGAGAAGACTCGTTTGGCACATTTAAGACAAATTTAGGTGATTACATAGGATCCTTATAATTCTAGAGCAGTCATTCCCCAAGCAGGGTCAGTAAAGAACAACGACAAAGATTACCGAATTTTTCAATAAATTTATTTTTGTTTGTAGGTTGTTTCGATGAAATATTGTCTTGAATCTGATTCGATTAAAAATTGTGGGAAAATACTGTCTTTTCAATATTAATAAAAACATAGGATTAAAAAAAAAGTAAAATCTCGAAGGAAATGGTAAAGTTATGGAGGGGCTCAATCTTAGGAACAATTGAAGTGAGCATAAACTACAGGGGGGGCATCGTTAGTTAAGCATATATTCACATACAGATTAACTCTTTCAGTCTGGCCACCCCAAAATTTTTATAGGGGGTTCAATGGCAATCTCGAGGGGTGTAAAATATAAAAGGTACTACAGAACCTACGAATGTACAAGAGGACTAGCTAATTATAAATTTCACACAAATCTTAAGTGGGTTACATGGTATAGAATGAATAGATAACTAACAGTTCAGTGGTTTTCCTTCTTTACACCACTAAAAAGTGAATTGAAGCATAGGTGAAACCAGAGATACTTTTAACGCCTCTGAGAGCGTATTTCACGCATTGAAAATCGGAAATACGCTTTTAAAAACTAGCTGGGCGTATTTTCACGCTTTGAAATTTTAACAAAGGTTTTGCTTAAAAAATGCATGGTGCCCTACGAAATTGAAAAATATTTTTCCACTCAAAATTTTTAATATTAAATAAACATTTCATTTAGAATGTTTAATGTAAAGTAAAATATTTTATTGATAATATGTTAGTATTTTCTACTGATGTACTTAACAGATGCTATAATTGTTAAAAACCAAAATAGCGTCCTCATTTTTTCTAATTTTATTTTGTCCATTAAAAAAGAAAGAATTTTCATAAAAAAATTGTCTCTCTATATGCAGTTTATGCTATTTCCGTAATTCACTCCTCGTAAATGAATTTCACGCATCTTAAAAAGTCAAGGAATATTTTTACTCCTCCAAAAACATCTTAAGAATAACACTGGATGAAACATTTTAAGACAAAGTAGTTTCATGGATAACTTAAAGCACCGTCATCCTTAAACGCTTTCATTATTAAAATCAGATATAATTGCTTCTTTTCAGAAAGCGGGCAAACAAGTATGGCGAGACTAGTCTGGTGCCCGAGGTCTTGAAACGGACATGCACTTATTGATGTGGGATGTAAGCACTTAAAAGCTTAAAACATCAATAATGAAGGCATCCAAGATTGATAGTTTAGCAACAGAACAGACAAGACGGAATTCAGGTAGACGCTACTTGTACTGTAGCACCGAAAGGCCAATATAAGAGTTCTCTAATTCTGTCCTCAAAAGTCCATTGTAAGATCATGGGGCATAATACTCTGATCAGTGGGGCGTAAAGCAATGGACAGCACATGGTGCAAATACTACTTTCATATGGCTTTGGATACATTTTGCAATTTTAAACCAACTTCAATCAACACACGTCATACAAAAATGAGTGTCCCACAAGAGAAATTTAAATAGGAATAAAGAGTATACAAAAAGTATTGATAAAAGAGAAAAATTCCGAGGGGATATTGAAATTTTAAAGGGGGATATGGTTTTGGGTTTTCCTATTGGTCCTCCATATCCCCCAATTCCAAGGGGATATATATGCATTGCTTGTAGAAAATAGACAAAATTCTTCGAAAGCTGTTTAGCAAGAAGGGTAATTTTATAAAATACCTGCATACCTAATAAAGAATCCTCGAACAATTAACACGAAGCAAATAACTAACTTGTATTATTGAAACCTCGAAGCATAGATCTAAGCTCAAACTCGGTCAGAAAATATGTAATCTAACTCCTCGCCTAACCACCCTAGCGGATAAACACAGAGGAATGCCAAGGCTGACTAGTAACGTTTCAAAATGAACCATTCATTGTCTGGTGATTGTAATAGAATGAATCACAAATTTCCAAACCATAATGGAAAAATATTACAGTCAAAGAAAAATGGAAACTTACCAGAAGAGAATCCGAAATCCACACACTCACACAACTCTAAACAGAAGGGTCATTTCTTCAGGTGCTGCAGAAAAATGCCGAAGGTGGAATAAAGTAATCCTGTTACGTCAGTGAAAATTAAAATATGCTGCTTTCCTTGCCAAGGTCGTTCTCGCTCGTAACACTTCTCGTGGGAAACCCGTTTGGCGGCGAAGAACACTCATTCCCTTCCAACAAGAGGTCGAGCAAAAGCATAATCGAAATGCCAGCTTTAAAAAATGGGGACGGTGGTCGCCAAGGGTTTTTCGCCAAAGTCACCATCGGTGGACGGGTCGAAGTGACCGAGTTGACTGATCTGCAAGACAGTCGTCGTTCTTTTTTCAAAAGGGGAGGAGCCGAACCGTAACGGCTCGACAAAGGACGAGAAAGTGAAGGTGGAAACAATAACAGGAGATAGTTTGGTGGTACGATATTGGATCACAGCTATACAAGTGGACAGTGTTGGAAATTATATTTAGATTGTAATGGAGCGATTATAAGAACGGGTTTCGGCACGAGCAGGGAATATCGACACAATGGATAACTCTTACTTTACAATGTAAACAGTTAAAAAGCAAATGGCTATTTCTTAGGCAGACAAACGCAATAATATGTGCGATAATTTAAATCAAACCTAAGTTTTGTAATTGTTTGGAAGCTTAAAAACTTATTCCGAACTAGATTGTCAGGATCCTTGAATGCCGAGAAACTAACCAATGTTACCCAATTGGCTAATTGGAATTTATTTCGGACATTCAACATTCCAAAAAACAAGCTTCAGGGGCCATTTGGCTATAAGTATTTTTTAAACTTTCTATGCAATCTAAATTGGTATAGATGTAACTTTAATGATGAAAAGTATGGTATCTTAAGCGTTTATTTCAGAGGAGGACTAACTGAACCCCTAGTCATTATTTACGGATCTAAGGGGCATACTAAGTAGGAACTGCTGATCTTTTGTTAAGATAACTGCAAGCGTTTGTGAAAACTACGGCATTTTGATGGGTATGGGCAGCGAGTTATTTCTTTGTACATTTGTCTTGCTTGTTCAAAGCAAAAAGCTTGTTTCAAGTTAGAAAAATGTAAATTTTAATAAATGTATATTTCCAAAGCAGAGATGAAAGAAGAAAATGTCTATGTTAAGTCATTAACCCGTTCAAGGGCGGAAAATGTCGAGCTTCTCTTTTCTTCGAAGGGTTAAGGGTACACCCAATTGGCCTCTTAGAGTTGAAAGACGTCAGAATAATTTAACATTCAGCTGTAAAGAAGAAAGTAAGGCTTGTCAAATTCACAAAAAGGGTTTTGGAAAGGAGAACAATGCAGAAAATTCGTGTACTACTACGACCTGCTTTTTACACGAAAAAACTACCAGTACATCCAAAAAGGTAATATTGGCAACGCCTCTGAATAAATTCCTAGCATTCTTTTAGTTATCACAGCATAATAGACAATTGTGTTGGCTTTATGTAATGATTTCTCTTTCTTTGACCCTGAGTGGCGTAATCTAAAGGCTCATTCGGACTTATCATCACTTTTTGTGTTCATTTTGGAGGAATCATTCGAAGTGAAAAGTGGGAATTGGCGTTTCACTCTTTGCTCCTTCACTATTCTATGGAAACTAACGATTCGCAGTAGTGAATCCGTCATGATGAACATTTGAAAATTATAAGAGAAACAGTGTGAAAGAGCATTTAGATACTAATCTAAAAAAATAAATCAATTTGTACTAAAAAAACATACAAAAAATACGAATGCATCAAGATTAGTTTTCTTCAGCTCAAATATAGAAAATAATGGGTAGAGGGGAAAAGCTAAGCCTTTCAACTAAAGGTCTATTCTATTGGTACGGAGCCTTTAGCAAAAATACCTTTATAAATTTACTTAAACATTTATGTAATTCAATTCATTCAAAACACTAAGATATAAAACAACTGTTATAAATATAACTAAAAATTATTATCAGTAAAAAATCGGAGAACCATTTAGGATGATAGTTTTGTTCGTAAGGGGGAAAAGATGGGACTAGGTAAGAAGACTATAACAACGGATGGTTTCAAATCATCGACCTAGACTCCAGTGCAAGACGATATCAAATACAATTTGCTTAAAATACCACATCAAATGATATCAATGTCTTTCACACGATGAGATAAAAGCTCAAACAATAAGCAAAAGCGAGAAATAACTGCAGACACTTTAAACTTTAAAACTCCATTAAACCTTCTCAACTTCCACGCAATAGTGTCACCAAATAAGGGGAGAAAGGCGTGGCGATAATGAAAACAGTGGGAGAGAGGAGCACTCGCTTTTCACTCAAGGACGGAGGATGAAAGAAAGGTAAACACACGCAAGAAGGATGTGTCTCCGGAATGAAAAGGAGTATATAATACCTGAGCACACAACGAGAAGGTCTCTCCCAACTTATCTTCTCGTGGTGAGGTTTTTTGAAAGGAAGAGGCCAAGCATGGCAATCCCATGGCAGAGAGGAAGGAAAGCACAGGGCCTTGCGAAGGACGGTGTTGACCTTTTGAGTAGGAGAAGGGAAAGATGTTCTAAACATTCACTTGATAAAGTTGAAGCATTTTGATTAGTTAGTATCCTTTCAGAAAAGAAACCCCCTGAACTCCGAAAAAAATATTCCAAGTTAAAAATTCAATGAGGAATCAGACGAACATTATTTTCGAATCTGTAAGGGATTTCTTGTTCATTAAAACAACTAGCTAATATGCTATGTCTTACGCAGGTTGGAGATTATTAATTCATTCTTACCAAGTTTCATCAAGTTACCTGTACTCGTTTTTATATTATACCTACGTTGTGTCGCGAATTTTTTTATAAAGTCAGATGAAGAAAATTACCACTTAAATAATCCTTTACTTATTTATATAAAAAAAATTGGAAAATAAAACAAATTTCCATTTAATCTGTAACTTATAATCGTTTTATTTATGATCAGCTACAGAACATAACCAAAAATCCTTTATAAATTTGATAGCATCATATCAAATTATTAAAAATTACATATATAGTTTCAAGGAGAAGGTTTCAAGGAAGGAAGGTTTTAAGCTTAAGGAAGTATCTAATTTTGGGGCTTAAAAAATCAACTGTCAAAAAGACATGAGTAATCCTATTTCAAGGTTTGTTAAAATAAACCTTAAAAGGACACGAATAGGAACCTCACTAAGGTAAGGGGATAAAATATTCAGTCTTCATCCTTTATAAATTAAGAATGAAACTAATCTCATTTTGTTTAAAGTCGTTTAATTTTTAAATCCCACATTTTTTACGTGCAGACGGATAATGTCCAGTGAACATCTAACCTAGAGGCAGGCAGGTATAAATCAATCTGTCAAACATTTTGTTTGGTTGGTTTGTAGAACATCCCGGATTCATATTTGCATAAATTCACTAGACCTTATCTTTCTAGTCTACATCACTGGCACGACAACAATGAGATTAACCAACGAAATAAACGTCTGCACTGGGTAATGGTTTTCTTTCCCCGAGAGATAAATATGTACTAATAAAGAATTTATTTCCATGTTTAAAAAAACTTAATCTACTCTTTCGTGGAGCTTTCGAGAGCCAGTTGCCTCAAGAGACAGTATTTTTCTTTATTATGACCATTATTTGTAATAAATAAAAAAAGTCAAGAGCATTGCTCTCTTATGTTTGTATACCAAAGGTATTTACATGTTACTTTGTTGTTGGTAGCTCTGAAATTCTAAAAGTAGATAAAGAGCAGGTAAAATTTTGAAGCGTCGTTTTCTCAAAACACGCTTGTGGCGCTTGGTTAGTGGGTCGTACAGCGTCCAAGAGGCGTATTAACATTCTAAACATCTATTGGGCAATGTTAAATTTTTCTACTGCAAAAATAGAAGAAAAAATTTTTTTTCATCTGCCGTAAAAAGGAATGACTAACAACTGGTTATCCCGAAAAAACGTTAAAAAATTTAACATTGCCCAATAGATGTCCAAGAGAGGACAAAACACTGTGCGTTTTCTTTTCTCGTGCAGTCCTCTTGCTATATAAGCTGTTCATTCAGAATAGGCGTAATGTATTAGAATCAGTAACTATATTGTAATTATCATCGAAACAATGCAATGACAAGGCAGCCTAAACAGAAGTAGTTAGAATAATGTTAAAGAATCGGTCACAGAAGTTGCGTGATGAGCGTTATTAGGCGTTTTTGAACGCTTTTGATCCTGTTTCAGGCGCCAATTCTAAATGAACAGAGTATAGTTTTTGGCTTAATATTGTTACACACGTTTAAGTTAGTTGGTTTAATAGTAACCAAAAAGCGTTCCAACTACCCTGTAAAATGGATAAACAGCATTGGAAAATCTTTAAAGGTTTAAAATATAAATCTGCAAGTTCCAGGAGATGGTCACGGCCTACTCAAGGTTGTCGTCAAGCGTAGAAAGAGAGAAAAAATAAACCAACTTTCTCAGAGAAAGTTATAGCACTGTCCCCAGCTAGATAGTAAAGATGAAAAGGCATGGCAGCAATTTTTCGAAAAAAATGTCTAGGAACGCAACATTTATAGTTCCGAGGTTTCCTCTGAAGAATTTTTCATTGTTGTGTGTAGGGTGGATTACTTTTTATACAAGCTACAACTGTACGGCGACAAGCTATATTGTAACTTCCTTCCTTTATTCTGAAACAAACTTACTTTGCCAAGAGAGGGAGGAGAGGGGATTATCAGGTAAGAGAAAATAAGGGAGAAGTGGAAGGAGAAAGAGTTCATGAAAAGAGAATACGAAGAGAGAGAGGTCACAAGAGAAAAATCCAGATACTATCCGGAACGCCGCCGTTACAGTCCAGCTTAACCACTAGACCTAGGTTAGGAATAAGCTTTGCCGTACTCCTCAGTCTTTTTTTTATCCTTGTTATTTCCAGAAGGTAGAAGCCAAATTTTAGTTACGTTACATGAAAAAATGTATAACTTAGTTTCTTCTTTTTACCTTGTTTTTAAGAGAAAAGTTGAGGTGTTCACCTCCTAGCGGGAACTGAAGAACTGGAGCAAAGACCCAAACGGGCATTTCAGTAAAGAGCCCCGAGAGAAGATATTAACCAAAAGAAGATAAAGATAGTATAAAAAGATATTAAACCAAATCCTGAAAAAACACCGCCATCAAAGGCAAGCAGAGTGCTCAGTCCAAGTCCTTAAGGTGTCTCTTGAGCTGGACACAAAAGGGACACATTTTATTCACATTATGTGGGTTAAGAGTCACCTTCTGGGAGAGGGGAACACAATGGAAGATATTCGTATAAATAGCACGATATAACGTGCGACCTTTATTTCAGTGGCATTAATAGGATCCATTTTCCCCGCTCAGGTGTATCTTTTTTTTACGGTTAATTTCCATTAATCACGTATTAGGGACCTGCGGCGTTAGGGACAGTGGCGATAGGGATCGTAGCGTGCAAAGGATTGATTGCATTTTAAAGAGCCACTTAGGAACGGAGATCTATTCTAGTTTATTTCCATTTATAGAACTTATTGGATCACCTCGATTTGCAGAGGTGCACGAATGAATGGGTAGAATTGCAAACGCTGTAAGAATTGTAAATAAGAGAAATTGGTTTGGGTTCATTCGGAAAATATCCAGTTTTCTCGATAGGTAAAAAAATTGATGGTTAACTTCTAACTCCTTCTAAGGGGACATCCATAAATTACGTGAGGTAAAATAAGGGGGAGGGGTTTGGAAAAATCTCACCAAGGGGGGAGGGGGTCGATTAAAATCTCACGTCAACTTTTTAAGTTAGAAATTAAACGATTTTTTTAAGTATGAGAAAGGAATAATACCCACAGATAAGATACTGTGGTGATTTTTAGGCGGAATAATGTCCTTTTCCCCCACATCATTAATAATGGAAAAATTTTAGGTGTTGTGAAGCACAAAATGCAAACGAATAGGATAGAAAATTATTTTAAAGGTTGTAGGTAAATCTCACGTGGGGGGAGGGGGGTCCAGCAAAATCTCACTAAGGGGGGAGGGGGGTCCAGGTTTTGGAAAAAACACCTCACGTAATTTATGGATGTCCCCTAATGGCATTTCTTGCCCCCGAGGGCAATACGAAAATACCTAAGTTTGGGAATACGTCCCTGATTGGTATCATTATTTGTATAGGAATAAATCCCATTTAGTTAAATTGTACAACGTTTTAAATAAACAAATATTTACCCGAAGAAAACATCTAGATGTTGATTTCATACTCAACCTTTAACAAAGGTCTTGAGAATGTTATTACCGTTTACCCCAATAAATCAGCCGCATAATTAATTATGTATACCCCGATGGGATGAAGTTACCAGAAACAGGTTGCAATCTTTAACACAAAAACACCCACTAGTAAATTAAACAAAGCTTGCATTCTTTTCATCAATTACCTCCACATTATATTAAGATACGCTGACGATTGTACAGATTGAACTGCTTCCCAAGGTCTACCAGAGAGAGAGCAACTTTTAATCAGTTCATGTGTACCGATTCAACGCTTGATTGAGCTATTCCGAACAAGCTTTGGCGCATGCAAGGTCAAGGTCTCTAGTTTTAAAATCCTCCTCCATAATTTGTTTTTGAGGAATTTCCTAAGCGGTCGGGGGAAGGACCAGATGGACAAAGCCGTCTCGTGCGAGTGCTTTTTTTGGCATTTTTGTAGTAACAGATTAGTACCAGTTTTCCGGATTTTTTTTGTAAGTGATGTCTATATACATTTTGAAATACGGCAAACGGATTTCCCCTGTTTCAGAACACTCCCAGAGAAGGCTATGAATTTTTAAACATTATTTTTCCCTTCACACAGAAAATTCCATTTGCTTTCGCATCTGGATTTAACCTAAAATACATCGCTTTTTTTATTTTTATTATTTTATTTTTTTTAAATATAGATTTCTATATTCCCCTACAGAATCAGGAGTTGAAAGGAGGTATAGTATTATCATGAAAAGAATTTTATAGAAACCTAACATATGCTAAAAATGTCGAGTGTAACAATCACTTCCCTTATAATGAAAGCAAAAAAATATTTTGCACCGTAAATAATATTAATTAGTTTTGAAAAAAAATTATTGCTCAGAAAAATTCTATTTGTGGCAATGTTTCCCAAGTAAGTTCCTCTTTCCCAGTGAAAAAAATATTAAAAGATTATAAATTTTTTGAAGGGAAAATAGAAAAATATAAAACTGCGGTGCACCCTCATCTTAGAAGTCACCTGCAAACCAACTTTCACATGCTCTCTGACCTCCGGTTGACAGCGAGGGAGACATTTCTTCCCACGGTCCCTCTTGTTGTGACAGTTCCCACTATAAATTCTTAACACCCCGTTTCCAAATTAAACCCGCCGATTGGCAAACCACAGTAATGACGTCAACCCCTTAACCAATAGAATTTGTAGTGGGGCGGAGGCAAGTCACTCGAGACCCCCGAAAGTCAGGGAGCAAACGAAAAACAGCTATTCCATTTACTGATTTCGTATATGTTAGATGTAGTTTGAGTAGTCTCTTGTAGTTATATGTGTGTGCTATTAAAAACCTTAAAAGACAACACAAATGCCTTCTGATATGGAAAGCGACAGTAAAAACTGTCCCCACAAAACCAAAGAGAACTACGAGTTTAAATGTAAAAGTGTGAAATAAACATTCATGGAAATATCAGATACATGAAACAGAAATGTAGATGAATTCAATTGTTTGACCATGGTGTCTATTCATTCAGAGGAACAGTTATTTAGATTTAGAGATTCTTTATCTACATTATGCACTTTGTTCTTATGCACCAATTATCATTGGAGATGACAACTACCTGCGTCGTCAGGATTGTAAAAAAACGCGTAGAACTTATTTTAAAAATTTTTAAATTTATTGATTTGAAAATTACATTAATTACAGTTGTATATGGAGTTTTGAGGCCAAGGGGTATGTGATAATGCAAGAATAATTCTGTGCATTATTATGTGGCTTGTAAGAAGATAATTTTTTACCATGTGTTTTCTTTTTGATAAAATATGTCACTTTATCTCAGCTTCCAAAGATAGTTCAGTAGCAGTGATTAAACCCCAAATACCCTCTGTATATTAACAATTTTTGATCACCGCACTTGAGTTAACTTGTTAAACATTATTACCTCTCTTGGCTTTTTACCCGCACACTAAACACAAGGCAGAATGATTCTACAGGGTGTTTCACAAGGGGTTTTAATAAGCGGCCATGGGAAGTTGTAAAATTCCCTGTGCTGTGAAAAGTGTGACTCGTAGGCGTAACCTTTTAAGATCGAGTTAAAACCATTGTTACAGGTATTTATTCCATAAAACCATGAAATTTCAGTTCCAAAATTAGTATATATGTAACAAATGCCGGAATCGAACGATTTTGCTGGTTTTATTCCAATCATAAAAGGTTGCGTGTCTACTGTGGATCATACAACCTCCCATGCCAGCTTTTAAAAATCCCTAGGCCTAGGTCGCTAGGGGTGCATTTCGGACCCCCATTCCTAGGTGATTGAGTCGTCTAGGTGTGCTCTACTACACCTCCTAAAAGTTATGAAACACCCTGTATAGTGTATTTAAACTTAACATGTGGGCTAGTAATGGTAGTATCTGATATAAACCTTTTGCAGTTACAGGGAGTTCTTAAACTTTTAGACACTGCAACCCTTGAGTATTTAGCTGACCCCCTCTGAATTAAAATGTTAAATAATAACTAAAATAGAGTTCTAATTTCTTTTAAATATAGTTTTACAAAATTGATAAGAAATTTAATCATTTTTTACTATAACACATAATTACGCATCACTTTTATTGGGCAAGTAATAAATCCACTGATTTTTTACAGCCACAATAGTTTTATATTTTTTGCAGTTTTAATTTTTCAATTTACTTTACCCTGTATTTTGTGATCTCCACAAGCATATCCTGTGACCCCCTTGGATTGTGACACGACACATTGGTAGAGAACTCAAATACAAATGTATTTAACATTTTACTATCCAAATGCATTTGACACTAATTTCAACACGAATAAATTATTACCAGGCAATACATAAAGTTGATTAGCAATAATTTTTCGATATTAGAAATGCAATTATCTATCTCATTAAAAGCGGCTAGTTTCTCACTTAACATCAATTTAAATGTGAATTTGAAGTGGGATTGGGTTCTATTTTTTCGCTTAATTTTTAATCTTAAAGGAACAGTCCTCTTTTCAATAATTATTCTCCAACTGCGCTAAAATTTATCACTGAATTACTCAAATGTAAATGGCAAATTATTCGAATCTATAATTCCCATTTAAAAAGCAGTTCAAAAGCCCTGGCCTAGACTTTTTCAACACATTTTTATCAATTCAAGTATTGAATCTGAAATAAGTTTGACAATTGAAAAAATACTTTTTTAATGAAGTCTCATTTTGGGGGGAAATTTTGAGAGAACAAATTGTGTTTAGGGGAAATTTTGAACCCTGAAACATTTTCTGTGCCCCTGGGTGTAGCGTGACCTAAAATGTTGGGGGGCACAACTGAAAAGTTTTCCAAGAACCGAATTTGCATTTTCACCTTATAAACGGCCTCACAATGTAGAAAAACCCTTAGTTGTAACCTTAGGTAAAAGAAGTTTTAGTGTTTTATCAAATCATACTTCACTCTTATGACGTCATTTCCTTAAAACAACCTTCTCTTATGTATCATAAAAATGAAATACGAAACTTTGTTAAAGAATGGAAAAGGATTTTCAGATAATGCTTGCACCAAAGAAAAAAGGGGAGGGTCTGGGGGTCCTCCCCCAAAAAAATTTGGGAATTTTGACTTCAAATAGATGAATTACACAACGTCCTGTACTCTTTAGGAGGGATTTATAATCCAATGATATACATAAAGTTTTAGATCTCTTCAAAATATAGCATTCGAATTATGTTTCACATAATGTAAAGATTTTACAATTTGAGTTCGAATTAAAAAAAGGGGTTGCCTCTAGAAAAATTTTGAAAATTTGCCTCTAAAAGTAAAGTTCCAGCTCATTTTGAAACTTTGTAAACCCCACACAGAATTTAAATCGGAAAAATTATGAATATACACTAAACTTTCAAAGGGGGTTGAGGATCCTCCTCCAGAAATTTTTTTAATGTGTTTTATCTATTTTGAAAACTTTTTGGAAAGCACCCAAACGAGAACAGTTTCTTCTAGGCGTCAGAATTGTCAAGGTAAAACACTATAAAAAGGTGACAAAATTTTAAAGGGGGTTTGGGAGTTCTCACCCAGAAAAAAATTTGAAATTTATCATTAAAAAAGTGTTTTTAAGAAGCTATCTGTTTGGGTTTCTCAGGGCTATGCTTAACAAGGAAACATTCCCAGGCTTAACTCACAGAAATGGACGAAAATTTCACTGGGGCTAGTAGATGCCATAAAAAACTTACTGTGAAAAAATTAGCTGCGAAACTTCATTAGGAGAGGAGTAAATTAATGTTGAAAATCATCTTTTTTAATGCCAAGAGCAACTTTGCCAGGCGAAAAAGGCAGTGAAGGTGCCTAATGATATAAATGAACAGGCTGCATTTTCTCTGAAGCAATTTGAATTGAAAAATAAAAATGCTTATGAAACAATACAAAATTACAATGAATTGAAACCAAGCCAACAGCGACACATTTCGAATCCCCAATAATGGTAATCAAGATTTGGAAAAATTACTGTGTCTGATATGTCCATCTATTTGAAATGTGTTCAATTATAAAGCAGATGACACACTGGATTTTGAATCAGCGGATGAAGAAAGGGAATCTGATAATCTGATTTGACGCTATAGTATGTGTTTTAGTGATAGTCAAATGTCGCGCATCTAATTTCTCAATCTAAACCTTACTGCTAGGAATCAAGCTCAGAACTTTTAATCTATTAGCTGAGCCACTTCTGTAATAAAGAAATCAAATTTATCATTCCATCTAATTGGAATCGGAAATTCATCGAGTCGCCAAGTGGTGCTAAATGAATGTGTTTGGCAACTCAGAACCCAATTCTCAAAGTTAATTAACTCCTCTCCTAGTGAAATTCCGCAGCTAATTTTTTCCCAGTAAGTGCTTTGGGTCATCTTCTGATACCTGTAAAATTTTAGTCCAATTTTGTGAGTGTAGCCTGAGAATGTTTCATATTAAGCTTAAAAGTCTAAACTAAAGAGACTGCAAAAATATTGGTAGATACATCAGGATTGTTTAAGATACAAAAAAGAAGATTTTGGTAGCAAGATTGACTTGCTTTGGTATTGCTAACTATTTATTGAAACCTATTTTTAAAATCTTAATTTTTTATATGTTGTTATCTATTCCCCTTTATTAATAGAGAGTATAAAGATCACCCAAGAAATAAGTTGCAATAGCTTTTAAAATAAATAGCATCAGAAGCACAAAATGTAGGGGAGACCGGGGAGGGATGGGACACTTTTTCCAAGAATATTTTTTTAAAATTTAGTTTTCATTGTTTAAATTTGAAACTTTCAAACTAACATCTTGGAACATTTTAATATGTTTAAAAAATATAACCAATGTGATAGCAAACAAAACTTAGGATTTATGAACGAATTAAAGTAACCTCTATAAGTGTCCCATCCCACCCTGGCCCAGGGTGGGATGGGACTTATCTTTTTAAATTAAAATTTATGACTACTTTTTATATTTATGATTAAAAACCACAAAGATGGAAGTATTTTACACATTTTAAAGATTTATTACAAAAACATCAGTTATTTTACCCTATATTTACTTTGAAAAATCTAACTTAAGTGAAAAATACAAAATAGTTAAAATTCTTCTTTAATCTAAACAAATATGTTTTCAACTGCAATACTAATCAGTTTCAAAACAATGGTATCTAAAGAATTGTATGCAATAGCTTGTAAGAGGAATTGGGCATGTCCCATCCCACCCCGGTAGCAACAGTTTTAAAAAATAGGTTCTTTCAAAAGAACTGTAGCTTTTAGGCTTAACTCAACTATATATTCATAAAGAATACATTATTCTGTTTAGAAAACAATGTAAACCAGGGGTTTCCAATTTCTAAGTACTCTCGGGCTGCAATCGAAATCACAAGTCAAGTGGTGGGCCGCAAAGTAATCTGGCTCCTTTTTAACGATGATAATTTTTTTGGGGTGAGAGTCTTCAATATGAAATTTTTCCAGCAAAAGAGGGACGAAGGTTGTTTACATATTTTGAATGTATGCACTACACTGTATTTTCCAAAATTCCAAAGGATATATGAATTTTTTACTCTTATACAACTCGTAGGAATACTGAATATATTTAATATTCTGAATATTACTTAAATGAAAAGGTCTTCCTTAAGAAAATGTTTGTAAATTTTCCTTAGATGATTGTTTTACCTAAATTTTGATACTCCATTTCGTCCCTCCTCATGATAAAGGTTATAAAAGCCTTCATACCCCTTGATACGCTCAGGGGGAATTTCAGGTTTTACAAACGACCTCTTGAAACTTTTAATTCTTGCACCATAGAAAACGATCGAAGCTAGTCCTAATCTAAGAGGTCGGTTGTTCGGGTGTTCTTCCCCGGAAAAATTTTGAATTTCAGTGTGCTAAAAAGTGTTTTGAAGCTACTTTTTTGGAGGGTTTTCACAGAGCTTCGCGGGCCACCAGTTGGAAACCCCTGATATAAGCCATTAAGAAAGTAACCAAGAATCAGATTGAAAATTCACTTTGAAAAGTGTAATACTTAGTTACTTTTGCTATAGTGAAACCATCTTTTTCATTCAGAAACTTGTAGGAGCTTGTAACTAAAATAGTAAACAGCAACAAGTATGAAGCCATGGTGGCTTTACCTGGTAGAACACTCAAAAACTAATTTTATTTATAATTTTAAGATTTTGAAGGTGTCCCATCCATCCCCGGTCTCCCCTATAACTGCTGCCATATTTAAATTTTAGAACACTCATTAATTTAATTACACTTGAATATATAGTCAAAATGGCAGCATTGCATCCAAATTGGAATAGCCAAATGATATCTACAAGTTTGATAGATTAAACGTTACATAACAGCAAACAGTCTGGTGATTTTCATGTTCCATTTCTTTAACTGTAGCGTTAAATATCAACTTGACATAAATCATATAAATATCACCAAAAATTGAAAACTAACCAATAAAAATGTAGTTATATCAATGACAACCACAAAATTTAATAGGCCAGTCAATGAAATTGAACTCATACAGCTTTAGAAAGAGTCTTAACGGCTGTTGCTACGCGTCCGTCGTACGACGGACGCCTAGTCCCACGGCTATGGCAACCGACGTATTGTTTAGTACTGTATTTCACAATTATTCACAATCCCAGCAAGATTTTTATACTTTATTAGCAATGCGCATCCATGTGGACTTGATTCTTGTTGTTTCTATAAAATATTTTAGCAAAATAATTTTATTTTCAATAAATTAATAATTTAAAATTTTTTTTTAAAAAATTAGATAAAGTAAAACATTTAAAAAACCACAATGAATTTAATTAAATAAGGAATGACTGTTAAACAAGAGCAATTAATTCTTGCAATTTTTAATGGAATAATAAAAATTTATATTAAATTTACTGAAAAATAATTACTGGCCTCGAACCTACGACCTTCCGCACACCAGTCAGACACCCTACCACTACCCCAGCCGGGCTACGCTAGCTACAATCCTAAATACTTTAAAACCACGCCTTTAACCCGAGCATGCGCACAACGGTTACCCGACGGTTTCCTAGTCACTCCCAGTCTTAACAGTCACCATGTTTACACACAGCTCAAATTATGACCAAACTACCATATAGATCTAATTATTAATATTATTAGATCCTAATAATAGTAGATTATTGTTAGAGATCAATTTGTAGTATACTACTAGATCTCTATCATGGGCGGATTTAAGGGGGTGCAACACACCCCCAACTTTTTGAGAAAATTCCATTTTTATAAGGGACAATCATGTTTTCAAAGTCATCAGGGGCAGCTTGTACCCCAAGTTTTCCAGTACGCACCCCCAGGGTTCACCCTCTAAATCCGCCCTAAGATCTCTAGTATGCTGTCATTAATTAATCATGTTGCTGTTATACATGGTAAATGGAGGACTCTTTCTAAAGCTGTTCCAATTGAGAACCCATTTTCATATAAAAGAATGCAGAAGCAAGTACAAACAATGCAAAGAGCTAACCACTAGTTTATTGGTACAATTCCAATATCTTGCATCAAAAATTGACAAAACATTTTGGGTGCCGAGTTCAAATATCACTTAAGTTTATTGTTTTCATCAATGTAGCCAGCTATGTAATTTAAAAAGTTAGTTTGTAATTTTTGCAATATGGGCATACAAGACTGTTAAGAGATATGAAGGAAAATCAGAATTTTCATTTATACTTAAATATTTCCAATAATACCTAAATATGAAATTTCTCAAACAACTTAATTCTATATATTTTTAAAGGTGTAAACATGAAAGCGATAAATATTTTTACAAATCATTTTTTGCTCCTTCATTCCAGACTAATGACTCTCTAAAATTAAGATAATATCATTCTATTCACCCAAATATGAGTGCAAAAATAGAATTATTTATATTTTTATTAATACCATTCAAACTATAAGTTTTTCAAGTTGTATATGAAGTTTTCAGCGAGATAAACATAATTGTTGTATCACGTAGTCTCCAACAATAAAAAAACCAAGTAAATTAGAAAAACATTGTTGGATTGCCTAGTGATATTTGGAATTCTACTTGTCCTTCTGTTAACCTAATATTTAAAAGACCTTATTATAGGCAGTACCGAAATCACCATCATAGAATATCTATCAAAATAACTAAGCAAACAAAACTTTGCTCACCTGTTGCTTTGAGATCGCGACAACAAATCTGAGAGAAACATTCTGTCCAACGTATTAAAGCTTCAAAAAAAGGGTATTTTGAACCACCAAATGTTTAGAAAATCATAAAGATTTCCAAAATATCCAATTGTTACGCCCGATATTAAAAAATTCCAAGATCTACGTATACACACACAATAAATGATATGAAGTAAATTCAACCTGAGGAGAATTGTACAAAAAATGCAGACAGGTAAATTACTGTTGAAAAGATAGGGACGGCATGGCTCCTACCAATGAAAAGCCGAGAAACTATTTCGCTTGTATAATTGGTCATTCGAATCGAAGTATCGGTTTCTGTTTACGTGTTTCCTCTTTTTCAGTTTTTCACGTTTTATTTTAGTTTTGACTAACTAAGAGAAAAATTCTTATAATAATCTTTATATTAAACTATACGTATGCCTTTTGTATATCATCACAAAGGCTTTAAGTAACCAGTTTTTAATTTTTACAGATTTTTTTAAACAATAATCCAATGACGCAAGTTCAGAGTTGCGTATGCTTGGCGAATTTTGGCTGTTTAGAGGCACATTTAGAAGCCAAATAATTCACTTAACATGAGTTAGGGTGTCCATATTAAAGTCATCTTTATCGCTAAAAACGTAAAAACTTGGCACATACGCAAGTCTGAACTTGCGCCTCCTCAATTTAAAGTTCCAAAGGAGAAACAGCCACAGTTGCACAAAGGACCCACCGATCACACAATCTGCTCCAACCAATCGACTGCTCAAATTTCCTCCTTCTGCTTCCGAACGATGACGTGTTTCACAACCCTAACGTAATGCGTTGAGCTACTGCGCATGTAGTTTTTATTTATTTAAAAATTAACTAATGATCGTATTCGAAAAGTTTCTTCACGGAAGATCTTATTTTATGAAAATCTGTTAGGAAAAATTAAATTTGAAAAAGTGTTTACAGGCCAATTATGATCATACATGAGGAAGCGCTGAAAAAATATTATCCAAATTTCAACCATTTTGCGATTTAACAGAGTCATATGTGCACAAAATAATATCCAATACTGTAAAATTACAAAATTTGGACTAAAACTAAAATTTTATTCTACGATTGAATCAAATTCGGCTAGGTCGCGATGGGGGAAGCGGTTTATCAGAGCTTCCATGTGTACTGACATACCGCCAGAAGAAGAGCTATTGACGTCATACGATGATGCTGCGGTTGTTGTAGAAATGGATTATTCCACTGAAATTCGGGGGGGATGATGATTCTTTTGGCGCTGAAATAAATGTTTAGCGCCAAATCTGAGTGGCTATTTTTCAACTTGGTACTTCTTTCGATTCTAGAGTCACGGATGGGTATTTCCTTACAAGTAGTGTAAAAATGCCGGTTCTGCGACATCGGGAAGGTGGGTAGGGTTGCGCCGGCGGCTCCGCGGTTCCCTTCCCAATCTACTAGTTTGGGGCTCCCTTCCCATTCTACTGATTACGGCTCCCTTCCTATTCTACCAAATTGCGGAGTGTCTCGGCCGGTACTACTTTGCGGCTCCCCGAGTAGAGGGGAGGCTAATTAAGAAGATTAATTAGCAATTAAGAGTACTTGAGCAATATGTGAAGGTACTTTGGGGCTCCTGCCCATTCTACCAAATTGCGGGTACCTGCACATTCTACAAAATTGCGGATACCTGCGCATTCTACTAAATTGCGACTCTGCCACTAAATATCGGCTCTACCACTAAATTGGGCAAAATGTGAAGATACTTTACAGCTCCACCGCTATATTGGGGATTTACCACTATGACACAGCAGGAAGTTAAAGTTATTTTTCTATTAACAGTTACTATTTAAGTTACTATTAAAGTTATTTACTAATAACAAACTGTAACCGCTGTTTAACTGTAATATGGAGAAATTGCAGCTCTTCCACTATATTGAGGCTCTAGAACACATGCAACAAAAAGAAGCTAAATTGTGACTTTCTAAATTATTTTAAGATAACATTAATTGATAGTTAAAGTTATTAACAAATGTTAATTAACAGTTATTTTACATAAAATTATAAGGTTAATGAACAAACTAACCGCTGTAATATATCACCTATTAAATGCCCATACTGGAATAAAAGACCAAGAAAATCACAAACTGAAATGTAGACTGCACTACTCACCTGTCATTGAGCCTCCCTTAACAATACACGGCGAACCGCCCCTCTTACCTTTCACAGAGCAATATGTGTGGCGATAACGGGGTAACCTCCATTGGGATTGATAACGATTGCATCTTTTCCCGCAATACCAAGGGGAGAGGATTTTCAAAAGATATATATTTTTTCATTACAATCATTTCTATTTCGTTAAATTTACAGTTCAATATTCACTTTAGTTACAGTTTGACACAAAATGCTTATCCTATCACAATCCTAAACTTTGAAATTATAGTATTTTCACCAGAAAGGATACTTTGAAAAATTGAGAATGATCGAACATTATCAGACAACCATTACATTATCCTATTGGTGGAATTATTTTTATTTTACTTTGATCAGGAAAGGATACTTTGAAGAATTGAGAATATATTTTCACACCACTTGATATATAATACGTTATCCTATTGGGAATTATTTTACAACTTCGATTAAAAATTACTAATTATGTTCATATTGGATAAGATCTTAAATATTTTAAGCAATATTGCAAATAAAGTATAATTTTTATTACGAGTTCTGTTCGAGGAGTTTATTTTTTTCATTGAATGTTAGGATCATTTAAGTTAAAAATGATAAATCCACTAATTTTCACTACAGTTGAATTGAAGATATTACTTATTTTATTCGCAAAGAAGCTTTTTCTAGTTTTAAACGTGAGATTTTTTTCATATTAACTCAATTTTTTTTCTTTTTAAAAGAACTTTATCATAACTTTAATTTTTTCATGACAAAGTATGAAATTTTCTTCTATGAAAACGACAGAAACGAGACAAATTTTTTATTTTAAAACATTTTTATTATTTTCATGAATAAATAATGTTCCTTACAGATTTGAGACCACCATAAGGCAATCTTAAATCTTCTACAGATCTACAAGGCTACTCGTTTCATCTTAATGGTTGATATTTGGCCATACTCAGCTCAAAGTGCTCAATTTTTTCAAGAGACCACCCTGAGCCACGCTGAACAAATTCATCAAATGCCATTCTGATTTTAGCAAAAGCTTCTTGAATGTGACTCTCTATAGTATCACTCACTAATTCCAACAGAACGTCACTTCTAAAGTAAGGAGTTGCATGCTCTTCCTCGCCATTCTCACTAAAGCGTACAAGAGTAGCTTTTACAACCCCATACCATTTAACTGCACGCATTGCATGGAGTTCTTCATTTAATTTTGATTGAAGGTGCGGGGCTACTTCTTCAAAGAAGCGAATAAAATCCCCTTTCATTTCTTCCAAAGGCTCAAAATAAACATTAGCAAATGTATTTAGGGCCCTTTCTTCCCTTTTGACTCGTTTCGAACTCTCCGCTGCAGTAGGTAATACTCCTCGCACTTTGGTCAAAGCACTTGCAGAGTGACTCTCCCTTAAATGTTGTTGCTTTGTTTTAGCAGAGGCAAAGGAACGATCACACAATTTACAATTAAACTCCTCACTATTATGTTTTAACATATGCATAGTATAGTAGCGCTCTCTTTGGAAGGATCTATCACAAATTTCACATTTAAAGTATTTTTCTTGAGAATGTATTCTCTGATGTTTTTTTAAGGCATAATTTCGGGTGAAAGTTTTGCTGCATATTCCACATTCTAACACTTTTTCTGGGGAATGAATCTTCAAATGTTTTTTCAAACCATTATTCTGGGTGAAAGTTTTACCACAAATTTCACAATTGAATTTTTTCTCCTGATGTTTTAGCATATGCTTATCGTAATATTTTCTTTGGAACGATCTATCACAAACCTCACATTTAAAGTATTTTTCTTGAGAATGGATTCCCAAATGCCTTTTCAAGTCATCCTTTCGGGTGAAAGGTCTACCACAAATTTCACAGACAAACGGTTTTTCTCCACTATGAATTTTCAAATGTTTAACAAGAGAGCTTTTCCATGCGAAAGATTTTGAACATATAGGACAAACCTACAAAAATAATTGAAATTAGCCTTTATACTGTCACCTATCATAAAAGATACCACTAAAGTAAAAGTGCACTTACCAAGCGTTGGCTACGCACATGCATGGCAGGAGATGCATCCATTCTTTCATCAACATGTTGAATGAAAGTACCAGGCTCCTCAATTTTATTGAAAGTAATAGCCTCACCACAAGGATAGTTAGACTCTGATTCATTCCCATTCGGCACACAGCTCCATTTTTGTGGTGAAATATCAAAATCAGCTAACTAAAAAGGAGCAATATTAAAATATATAATTGATTTAGTAAGAAAATGAACTGATTATACCTATATCAAGCCTTCATCAAGCCTAAACCTTAAAGAAAAGTTTTAAAAATATTCAATAAGACTTGTACATACTTTTGTATTATCAAAATCCATCGAGGAAGCACTAGACTCTTGATGACTCATTTTTGAAAATTAGAGATGAATGCTCAAACGAACAAAATAATGAGAAACTAATAGCGTTAAATAATTAGAAGTTTGCGGATCACAGGGGAAGTCCTCACAAATAAAGAAGCAATGAAAGTATCTACACCTTTGCGGCTCATTATATACTAGTTGGAACAATCGCCAAAGTCGCCAAATAATATCGCCAAATCATTAAACATTCTAAAAAAGTCGCCAAATAGTATCGCCAAATCATTAAATATTCTCAAAAAGTCGCCAAATATTGTTACCAAGTCGCTCCATTGGTTTCATACAATCGTATCTGGAAAACCCGCCGCCTCTAGTACAACCTGTTTGCGCCAGAACGGGCGCTGCACTGCCAGAATTCGGTTGCTCGTTTGGTATCTTGGCGCGGGGGCTAACTATTGGCAAATTACAAGTGCGATAAGTAGCCGGAGTTGATTTAAGACTATTTGGGATATGGAATGTCCTTTCAAGGGTGTCTAAATTGGGGGAGGACTCTCCTGTCAAGGGTGATGTATGAGCCTGAGATAAGCATTGGGGAGTGGAGTCGAACTGCTTGGTGTGTAGTGTACTCAAAACAAACTTCAAAATTACTGTTTTTTTATCACATTTCAAATATAAAGATTTAGATATTTTATTACGTAATGAAATTTATTTTAATTTAACTAAACTATTTAATTTAACTACATTTCTAGTGATTTATTCTTTTATTTACCAATAGAAATAAGTATTTCTTCAAAATGACCCGTTGAACGAGTTTTGAGTTTTTTTCGTTTAGTTTTTACAGTGTAAATTAGAGGTAAAATTCGATAAAGAAATTTAAAAATTTCTTTCTGAATTTATGCACGAAAGTTTAAAAATGAAACATGGAGTATAAAATACTTTCAGTCATAAAATGTGTCTGCAATAAAAAATAATAGGGGTAAAATTACCTTTGAAATTGTGCGGTGTAATCTGTGAATGGTACATTTTTTAAATTTCCTTTTTTAACCCAAATTTTAAATGTTAACACAAAAACAATAAATTGAAAGGAAAAGTGTTTTATAATCCAGTTGGTTACAATATTCAAGAAAATGTTTTTGGATTTGTAGGTAAAAATAGGTCCCTAACTTAGAATTGATTTGTGTCATAGCGCTTCTTTTGAATCTTTTCTAAATGTTATGTCAAAGAAAAGCTTGGACGCAAATTATTATTAGATGCTAGATGCTAGATTCAGAAAGAAGTCTAGGGGAAAGAGGATTATGTTTGTTTGCACTCCCCCTAATTTTGCACCTCACAATGTTTTAGATTTCAATAAAAATCCCTTCACTAACTAGGATTTAATAAACAGTCAGTCGGCCGCAAAAAAATCGGAACAGAGACGATTGTGAGCGATTGGTTGGGGTTAGAAGGATACTGTAAAACGCTAATTTTCATGATGTAACGTCTATTTTAAAACAAGCTTTAAGTCTTTGAGGGGCCGTCTACATATTAAATGAAGCATCAACTTTCGTTTTTCGTATGGAAAATCATGGGGATCCGTCCCCCTCTTATATGGGCCTCTTATGTTAGGGGCCGTTGGTAAATTGGGGGCATACTTTATGATTAAGGTTGGAAAACACATTCAGAAAATTTTCGGTTTTTCCTCAAAAGTTTAAAATACAGTATTTCTAAACTGTCCCTTATTATCATTATTGGGGGGACGTCGGAAGTGTCCTCGGCGGTGACTCTATCACAACTAACTCTTACATTCATAATATTTATTTTCATTTGCGATTGCAATTACAGTTCTTAAAAAATTTCGTTAAAATTTAATAAAAACTTTTTCCGTTTTTACAAGCTTTTAAAAATATAAATATTGCAGACTTAGTCTAGGGTAACTAGTAAGGTGTATATCTTTTATTTCCTGTAGGATATCAATAATTATAATAATGTAAATATCATTTTTGGTTTAATTGAATTGATGCTCAGTAATCATTTCAAAAACATTTTGATACTTTAAACTTTTAAAATAAAATACTTAAAATTAGGCAGTTAATTGTTATTTTTTGTTAAAAAAACTAATACTCTATTGTTCCCAATAATAGGTTAAATTTTGTGTTTTATGTCTAGTTGAAGACATATAGTAATTGAGAGCCTATTTAGCTCCTTTGGAATATAAAAAATCTTTCAGTGTTGTGTTGTTGTTGTTGAATAAATTTGAATTTGAATAATTAGATATTTCTGTTATGTGAGGGACCGAAAAAAAGGTTGCCAGTCAGAATAATTTAATGTGGTTATTAATTTAATAAAATTTATGTATAAATTTTCTGAGGTCTTGAGTCCGACCACATCATAATAATTGGGGTGCCTTGCCTATAACTATTTTCTTCTTAAAAGAAAATTTAAAACTTTTGTACTTGACCGGTTTCTGCAATAAACGTAGAGTTGAAACCCTTTTTCATATAGTATATCCCCAACTTTTTTAAGGATTTGGAAATAAAAATCAGAATGTTAGTTAAGAATAACAATTTCTCATCAATTTCAATTACAAACCGATAAAATTTTTTATAGCTTTAATACTTTCTGGTTTGGTTAGTGGGCAGTTTTCATAAACCCTTTCAACGGTACACTCCTATAAATTGGTCGGATAATTTTAAATTTTAGTTAAAGAACTTTTACTGTCAATTAATTGTACTACTATGATTACAATCAAGCCGCTGATGTATATGCCGTCGTAAATAAAATTTCCAGTAGTAAAAGCAAAATATTAACCTACTACCTACTAATTTTGAAAACAAAATATTTTTCTTGTTTTTGCAAATGTGAACTTAAGAATCCCATGACTCTGACCCCCTAACTCATTTTTTTAAAATGTGTGGCGTTTTATTGATTTCTGGAAAAGAACCTTCAATTCTAAGTATACTATTATTTCCCAAACTACCCAGAGTGTTATCACGAATTACGCATGAAGTTATGCTGAAATTTTCTGTGGTTTTTAAGTGCACTTCACCCAAGACACCGGAAATGCTCCCGCTTATTTTCTCCTCAACCCCCTCCCCGGTCATATATCTTTCGGACACTTTCCCCACCACCCGCGGTCATCACTAAGTGACAATAAGGTAAACAGAGCAGCCTGGACGAGTCTAAATGACAGGGGATTTTAGCTCAGGATCTACGATCTAGCTCAGGGGTCCCCAACCTTTTTGTACCTAAGAGCACATACCAGAATATCGGTCGAATAGCGGGCACCATTTATTTTTTCAAGATATATTTATTGTTGGTGGACATAGTTAATATGCAAGTTATTATTTAGTTAATTTTGTAGTTAAAATTAATTTAACATATGAATGTAATTAATATTATTTTGTAAAATAAATTATTACTAAATTGCTTGCAAAACATACGAAGTATAAAAATTAAATATCTAAAATAAAGTCAATGTGATCTTTTGCATTGTGCATTTCACTGACCAGCGCTTCATAATTGGGAGAATATGGTGAAATTCCTGCTCGCAAGCAATCGCCAAGGTGTTCATTTGTAAGTCGTGATCTATATTTTGATTTCATTGTCGAAAATAATGATTCACACAAGCATATGGAACCAAAAAAGCGTCTTCATTTTATATGATGATCTTTTTAAGAATAGAAATTTATTTTTGTCAACTATATTCCAGAATTTCTCTTATGATATAATTGTTTTGAGGATAATGTTATTCTGAAGATCAAAAATTTCTATCTCCACTTCTTCTTGCCTTACTTGAAGAAATTCTAAAATGTATGTTGCTATTGGTTGGTAAAACGATTTGCAAAAAAGGTGACCATGTGTATATTAAACTGTTGAAAGCGATTTTCAAATTTATGGAAAACTGAAATATTTTATCGGTGGGCACAAGCAGCGGGCGCACCTAGACCGATCGACGGGCGCCATGGTGCTCGCGGGCATAGGGTTGGGGACCCCTGATCTAGCTGCATGACTGGAGGGCTATGGGTCTGATGAAAGGGTTAACTCTACAAAAAAATTATTATTTGAAGGGAAATTTCTGTTTCCTGTCTTTTGTTGTTCAAGGACAGGATATTTTCTTATCTTAACACACGTAAACTAACAAGGACTGGTGCCACTTCTATATATAGAAAAATGGACAAGGAATGTGTGACGAATTCTTTGTCGGCATTGTAACTAAACTTTTAGTAATTGATAGTCTATCTAAGCGGTACGATTTTAAGGATTTTGATAAAATCTACAGGGTGATTCAGAAATGATCATCAATATTTTGGGGGAGGTAGAGGGGACCTAGACAAGCATACTTCGAATAGGAATGGGGGGCGCAGCCGCACCGTTAAAGAGCTAGGACCTAATGTAGTGCGAGAGCGTTACAAAAGAACGTTTTGCTAAGACCCTTTTAACGAAACAAAACATAATAATTAACGAAAAAACCTTTTTTAAAAACAACGTTTTTAAAATGCAATAAAAAGTATAAAATAATTTTTTGTAACTCCTTATAAAACGAAAAACGTGGGGATCATGCAGTAATATTTACAGCTACTACTCTTGGCTCTCTATTTAAAGTTTAAAATTATTTTAATGAATGATGAAAGTTGGTTAAATGAATTTGATGAATTAAATATCTAATGCATGATCCCCACGTTTTTCGTTTTACAAGGAGTTACAAAAAACTATTTTATACTTTTTAGTGCATTTTAAAAACGTTGTTTTTAAAAAAGGTTTTTTCGTTAATTATTATGTTTTGTTTCGTTAAACGGGCCTTAGCAAAACGTTCTTTTGTAACGCTCTCGCACTACATTAGGTCCTAGCTCTTTAACGGTGCGGCTGCGCCCCCCATTCCTATGTCGGTTTTTCGCGTTTTGAGCACAATAGATATTAAAATATCGTTTTTTCGGCCAATGAAACTTAACCTTGACCTCTAGATGTCCATCATATCCGATTTTTATACCAATTGAAAAATAATTTAGGTAGTTATTAGAGTTAGAAAAAAAGTCGATACTACCCTCAAAAAACACAAGTCTGCAAATCCTTAATAAATCGATAATTATTATTTAAAAATTTTGTTTGATTTTACTTATGAGTAAGGGACCGTTATGGCAAAGTTTTTCCAGAATTACGCGTTTCCATGGTGATTTTGACGTCATCCAGGATTTTTGAAAGCAGAATGGAGCTTATTTGTCCTAAACGAGATTGACTCTCGAATATTGGCCAGATTTGAGATCTCGATTTGGTTATTTCTTAATTTACATTCTTATGCTTTACATATTCGGAAAGCTTATAAAAAACGGTACTAGGAATTTGAAATTTTTAGGGGAACATGTAAAAATTGCGTTCTACATTGGGGGTTTAAAGAAATTTCGAAAAAGCTCAAATTTTTTCCCAAATGTATAGGTACATTTTTGAAAAAAATTATATGTTGTAGCTGACCCATACACAAGTAAAAGTACGTGTCGCACTAAGAAATCAGTCCCATAGAATTTGAATAATAATTTTTCCGACTTTATATCTTATTAAATTCGTATACGCCTCCCTAATTACAACACCCCTTCGAAACTTTAATAGGTTGCAGACATCTACTCTATGTACAATATATCCAAATTTTGAGTTTATAAATTAATATTAAGTTGTTGAATAAGCCTTGCAAAGTCGATTTCCGGTCACTAGGAGATATTTAAAAAATTCCAGTTTGAAAAATTCCCGCCCGATTTATTTGAAATTTTAGTATGTTGTGAAACTTTGAAAGAGCTTTCGAACGGCGTATCGCACTAACCCGGGCTGATAAATTTTCCCGCCATTTTTTTACTTTAAAACGGGTTTTTATTAGTACACGACCCCCTAACTGACCTCGCCCCCTGAAAATTTTATAGATTCTCTGGAAAATTCGTTGGAATGGCATATTAAAATTTCAAGGTCCCAGCTGTCTTAAAAACGAAGAAACAAGCGTTTGAATCTTGACACGTGTTGTCCAACGACGTACGAACCCCCATTGTCTTTGTTGCTATGCAAAAACTGGAATTAAAACTGGAATGCGTTGTTCTCGTTCGATTTTTCTGAAATTTCAGTATTTTGTAGATGTAGAGTGAAGAAATATTGCCTTGGATCACTCTTAATTATCATCTGTTTAACGTTTTGTCTGGCGCCGCTTTCAGCGGTGTTTTAATCAACTAAGATTTCCTTTGAAGGGAATTTAATTCGTTTATCAGTAACGGATTTCTAAATAGGCTAGCTAGGCTATAGCCTACGGTGGAAAATTTAAGTAGGCGGCAAATTTTTGACTGCCGAATTTTTTCTGAATATAAAAGGAGAACAGAAATAGGAAACACTTAACATAAGCTCTGGAAAAAGCAGAACGTCCTTTCAAAAAAGCACAATGATGTTGTTTAAAGGAACTGTTCTCTTTGTTACCCAAAGGGTCTCAAAATGAGCTGAAACATTACTTTAAGAAGCAAGTTTTCAAAATTTTTATGGGGGTGACCCCCAGACCCCCCATTTTTACTTCGACCTCACATTGTAAAATTGTAACATTTCGTGTAAAATATTACTTCAAAGTGATCTAACACTTCAGATATAAATACACTCGGGACCTTAAAATGACGTTCAGTCAGACCGCCCCGCCGCCCAATAAAAAATAAGAAACCAAAAGTCAAAAGTCAATCTTTGCCCCCAACCTAAAAACTGAAATGATGCCTCGGTTTAGTTTAGTATGATGTATAGCATATATAGGCGGCAAATTTTGGTTCAGTCTATAGGCGGCACAATCCACCCCTGTCTTTTAAAAGAATCGACCATGGCTTGTCATAATTAATTTTCATGTATCGACGTATCGTTCTTTTAAATTTGTCTGAAGCCTGCTTTGGTGGCTATTTTTATTAAACCATTAGTTAAATTATAAACCATTAGTTAATACAATAATTTTTCTATACAATTTAGCACCTACTCTATGATGTGCAGTTGTCAGTTTCTCTCTTTCTTAAGTTTTCGAGATAATAATAATAATAATAATATTAATGAACGGTTTTCGCTGACCATGACCATTTTTCGCATATCCATAAAAAATCAGTCAAAAAATTAATGATTAATTATTTAACTATATTTTTTGGTAATTATACATACTATGATATTTTGAAAAAGTAATATATTTCACAAAAATAATTAACAGTTTATTTTCTCTCAAATGTACCACTTTTATAATTAAAAAAATCTAAAAACAGGTATTAATGAAAATAAACTGTTAAAATTGTATCACCTATTTACGAAACAAGTCAAACGGCACTTTTTTTCAAAAATGAGTTATAAGATAAGTGTCATGGGATTCTGTAACTGTAGTGGTAAACGCACATTTTAGTGTAAAAATAATAAAAATAACGTGATTCTAAAATAGTTATCTGGCATGTTATATTTCAGCTTTAGTGTGGAATGTGGAAACGAAGTTAAACGACGTAGCTTGACTGGGTTTCTGCACTTGAACTGCGGGGGATTTTGTTAATTCACTCTCATCTGCAGCTTTTTTAAGACTGTAGTTTTTTATTTAAGCGCATAAAAATAGTATATGCGATTGGAAAAATCATTCTTTAGAGTCATGTCATAGTAAAAACCATATTTTTAAAGTTTTTGTACGAATCTCACTCTCAAGACTAAGGACGTTGTGGTAGCTATATATTTAAAATTTCCATGCGTGTGGTCATTTATTATACATATATGTGATTGAGATTTTGGATCTATGAATCACTTTATTTAAAAGGGATGTCAAATCTATATCCTAGATCATAATATTAAACAAATTTAGCGGAGTTAAATTGAAATATCTGTAATTAATGTTCTTAATTACTTAACATGGATAAAATTGTTATATTCAAATACAGCAAGCATTTATTTATTCAAACTTCTTAACCAAAAAAATCTCTCCATGAAAACAACAAGGCCATCTTGAAATCAGTTATATCAATTAACAGTAAATCAATTTATAGGAGTTATGAATAGATAATTAACTTTTAAATGTTTTAAGTTAGTTTGCCGAACCGTCGTGATAACCAAAAAAAACCGGTCTATCGTTGAGCTGGGATAGATGAAGTTTTCATTTGCAGGACCCCCTGTTGTGTTTCCTCCTCGAATTCGAATGAACGCGGTCGTGCATGCGTGACGAATGTACCAGCAACCCCAAAAACAAACCCGTTCCGAAAGAAGTAACATTTACGACGCCAAGCTTAAACTAGCCTGTCGGGCAGGAGGCTCTGGTCAAGTAGAGCAACCCTGTTCGGCGGAGAGAATGAAGTTGAGAGTCGCCAAGCACAACCGGCACTATATGTGGCTCCTTTCTCGGATACGATTGTATGAAACCAATGGAGCGAAGTCGCCAAATAATGACGCAATAATGATGAGGTCACGTGATTATCTATTATCATATGTTTACTCTGATTGGTTGATAAGTTATCAACTATTCACACACTAGAAAAATTTTACAAGAAATGAAAGCTTATACACTAAAAAACTAAAATCTTTGTTAAAAATAAAAACTTAACTGAAAATTTTGTTAAAAATTAAGACAAATGCAGAAAATAACTTAATACTTTGTTAAATGTAAAAACTTAAAAGCTACAAAACTAAAATATTTGTTTAAAACAAATAAAAACTTACAAGAAATTTTACAAGAAATAAAAAGTTACACTAAAAACTTTATCAAAAAGAAATACTTCGTGTGAAAAATAATTAAAAACTTTGAAAAAATTTTACAAGAAATAAAAAATTACACTTAAAACTTTACCAAAAAGAAATTATTACGAAAAACTTTAACAGAAAGAAAACCTTAAAAACTATAAAACTAAAAACTTTGTTAAAAAATAAAGACAAATGCAGAAAATAACTTAATACTTTGTTAAATATTAAAACTTAGAAACTATGAAACGAAAAACTTTACCATAAATAAAAACTTATACACTACAAAACTAAAATATTTGTTAAAAATAAAATAAAAACTTTGAAAAAATTTTACAAGAAATAAAAATTTACACTAAAAACTTTACCAAAAAGAAATTATTACGAAAAACTTTAACAAAAAGAAAAACCTAAAAACTAAAAACTTTGTTAAAAATCAAGACAAACGCAGAAAAATAACTTAATACTTTGTTCAGTATAAAAACTTAGAACCTATAAAACTAAAAACTTTGCTCAAAATAAAAACTTTAGGAAAACTTTGTTAAAAATAAAGAAACCAATACAGAAAAATTTTAAAAATAAATAAAAACTTCGAAAAAATATTACAAGAAATAAAAAATAACACTAAAAACTTTATCAAAAAGAGATACTTACAAATTATAAAACTAAAAACTTTGTTAAAAATAAAATAAAGTTGAAAAGTTACACTAAAAAACTAAAAACTTTATCAAAAAGAAATACTTCTTGTTAAAAAAAATACTTTGAAAAATATATTTGAACAAGAAATATACTAAAAACTTTACCAATGCCCATACTTTGTTAAAATTAGAAGACAGATAGATTCACGTCACCCTTTCATTGGGATCCTTTTTTAATTATTATGTAAAACGTGGGCTGAAAAATTTAAAAGTACTATTTTTAAATTTCCTTCATTAAGAAGGAGTTTTCAGCCCACCGAGTTTTCATAATAAAAAAAGGGTCTCAACGAAAGGGGGACGTGAATCTATCTGTCTTCTAATTTTAACAAAGTATGGACATTGGTAAAGTTTTTAGTATATTTCTTGTACAAATATATTTTTCAAAGTATTTTTTTAACAAGAAGTATTTCTTTTTGATAAAGTTTTTAGTTTTTTAGTGTAACTTTTCAACTTTATTTTATTTTTAACAAAGTTTTTAGTTTTATAATTTGTAAGTATCTCTTTTTGATAAAGTTTTTAGTGTTATTTTTTATTTCTTGTAATATTTTTTCGAAGTTTTTATTTATTTTTAAAATTTTTCTGTATTGGTTTCTTTATTTTTAACAAAGTTTTCCTAAAGTTTTTATTTTGAGCAAAGTTTTTAGTTTTATAGGTTCTAAGTTTTTATACTGAACAAAGTATTAAGTTATTTTTCTGCGTTTGTCTTGATTTTTAACAAAGTTTTTAGTTTTTAGGTTTTTCTTTTTGTTAAAGTTTTTCGTAATAATTTCTTTTTGGTAAAGTTTTTAGTGTAAATTTTTATTTCTTGTAAAATTTTTTCAAAGTTTTTATTTTATTTTTAACAAATATTTTAGTTTTGTAGTGTATAAGTTTTTATTTATGGTAAAGTTTTTCGTTTCATAGTTTCTAAGTTTTAATATTTAACAAAGTATTAAGTTATTTTCTGCATTTGTCTTTATTTTTTAACAAAGTTTTTAGTTTTATAGTTTTTAAGGTTTTCTTTCTGTTAAAGTTTTTCGTAATAATTTCTTTTTGGTAAAGTTTTAAGTGTAATTTTTTATTTCTTGTAAAATTTTTTCAAAGTTTTTAATTATTTTTCACACGAAGTATTTCTTTTTGATAAAGTTTTTAGTGTAACTTTTTATTTCTTGTAAAATTTCTTGTAAGTTTTTATTTGTTTTAAACAAATATTTTAGTTTTGTAGCTTTTAAGTTTTTACATTTAACAAAGTATTAAGTTATTTTCTGCATTTGTCTTAATTTTTAACAAAATTTTCAGTTAAGTTTTTATTTTTAACAAAGATTTTAGTTTTTTAGTGTATAAGCTTTCATTTCTTGTAAAATTTTTCTAGTGTGTGAATAGTTGATAACTTATCAACCAATCAGAGTAAACATATGATAATAGATAATCACGTGACCTCATCATTATTGCGTCATTATTTGGCGACTTGGTAACAATATTTGGCGACTTTTTGAGAATATTTAATGATTTGGCGATACTATTTGGCGACTTTTTTAGAATGTTTAATGATTTGGCGATATTATTTGGCGACTTTGGCGATTGTTCCAACTAGTATATAATGAGCCGCAAAGGTGTAGATACTTTCATTGCTTCTTTATTTGTGAGGACTTCCCCTGTGATCCGCAAACTTCTAATTATTTAACGCTATTAGTTTCTCATTATTTTGTTCGTTTGAGCATTCATCTCTAATTTTCAAAAATGAGTCATCAAGAGTCTAGTGCTTCCTCGATGGATTTTGATAATACAAAAGTATGTACAAGTCTTATTGAATATTTTTAAAACTTTTCTTTAAGGTTTAGGCTTGATGAAGGCTTGATATAGGTATAATCAGTTCATTTTCTTACTAAATCAATTATATATTTTAATATTGCTCCTTTTTAGTTAGCTGATTTTGATATTTCACCACAAAAATGGAGCTGTGTGCCGAATGGGAATGAATCAGAGTCTAACTATCCTTGTGGTGAGGCTATTACTTTCAATAAAATTGAGGAGCCTGGTACTTTCATTCAACATGTTGATGAAAGAATGGATGCATCTCCTGCCATGCATGTGCGTAGCCAACGCTTGGTAAGTGCACTTTTACTTTAGTGGTATCTTTTATGATAGGTGACAGTATAAAGGCTAATTTCAATTATTTTTGTAGGTTTGTCCTATATGTTCAAAATCTTTCGCATGGAAAAGCTCTCTTGTTAAACATTTGAAAATTCATAGTGGAGAAAAACCGTTTGTCTGTGAAATTTGTGGTAGACCTTTCACCCGAAAGGATGACTTGAAAAGGCATTTGGGAATCCATTCTCAAGAAAAATACTTTAAATGTGAGGTTTGTGATAGATCGTTCCAAAGAAAATATTACGATAAGCATATGCTAAAACATCAGGAGAAAAAATTCAATTGTGAAATTTGTGGTAAAACTTTCACCCAGAATAATGGTTTGAAAAAACATTTGAAGATTCATTCCCCAGAAAAAGTGTTAGAATGTGGAATATGCAGCAAAACTTTCACCCGAAATTATGCCTTAAAAAAACATCAGAGAATACATTCTCAAGAAAAATACTTTAAATGTGAAATTTGTGATAGATCCTTCCAAAGAGAGCGCTACTATACTATGCATATGTTAAAACATAATAGTGAGGAGTTTAATTGTAAATTGTGTGATCGTTCCTTTGCCTCTGCTAAAACAAAGCAACAACATTTAAGGGAGAGTCACTCTGCAAGTGCTTTGACCAAAGTGCGAGGAGTATTACCTACTGCAGCGGAGAGTTCGAAACGAGTCAAAAGGGAAGAAAGGGCCCTAAATACATTTGCTAATGTTTATTTTGAGCCTTTGGAAGAAATGAAAGGGGATTTTATTCGCTTCTTTGAAGAAGTAGCCCCGCACCTTCAATCAAAATTAAATGAAGAACTCCATGCAATGCGTGCAGTTAAATGGTATGGGGTTGTAAAAGCTACTCTTGTACGCTTTAGTGAGAATGGCGAGGAAGAGCATGCAACTCCTTACTTTAGAAGTGACGTTCTGTTGGAATTAGTGAGTGATACTATAGAGAGTCACATTCAAGAAGCTTTTGCTAAAATCAGAATGGCATTTGATGAATTTGTTCAGCGTGGCTCAGGGTGGTCTCTTGAAAAAATTGAGCACTTTGAGCTGAGTATGGCCAAATATCAACCATTAAGATGAAACGAGTAGCCTTGTAGATCTGTAGAAGATTTAAGATTGCCTTATGGTGGTCTCAAATCTGTAAGGAACATTATTTATTCATGAAAATAATAAAAATGTTTTAAAATAAAAAATTTGTCTCGTTTCTGTCGTTTTCATAGAAGAAAATTTCATACTTTGTCATGAAAAAATTAAAGTTATGATAAAGTTCTTTTAAAAAGAAAAAAAATTGAGTTAATATGAAAAAAATCTCACGTTTAAAACTAGAAAAAGCTTCTTTGCGAATAAAATAAGTAATATCTTCAATTCAACTGTAGTGAAAATTAGTGGATTTATCATTTTTAACTTAAATGATCCTAACATTCAATGAAAAAAATAAACTCCTCGAACAGAACTCGTAATAAAAATTATACTTTATTTGCAATATTGCTTAAAATATTTAAGATCTTATCCAATATGAACATAATTAGTAATTTTTAATCGAAGTTGTAAAATAATTCCCAATAGGATAACGTATTATATATCAAGTGGTGTGAAAATATATTCTCAATTCTTCAAAGTATCCTTTCCTGATCAAAGTAAAATAAAAATAATTCCACCAATAGGATAATGTAATGGTTGTCTGATAATGTTCGATCATTCTCAATTTTTCAAAGTATCCTTTCTGGTGAAAATACTATAATTTCAAAGTTTAGGATTGTGATAGGATAAGCATTTTGTGTCAAACTGTAACTAAAGTGAATATTGAACTGTAAATTTAACGAAATAGAAATGATTGTAATGAAAAAATATATATCTTTTGAAAATCCTCTCCCCTTGGTATTGCGGGAAAAGATGCAATCGTTATCAATCCCAATGGAGGTTACCCCGTTATCGCCACACATATTGCTCTGTGAAAGGTAAGAGGGGCGGTTCGCCGTGTATTGTTAAGGGAGGCTCAATGACAGGTGAGTAGTGCAGTCTACATTTCAGTTTGTGATTTTCTTGGTCTTTTATTCCAGTATGGGCATTTAATAGGTGATATATTACAGCGGTTAGTTTGTTCATTAACCTTATAATTTTATGTAAAATAACTGTTAATTAACATTTGTTAATAACTTTAACTATCAATTAATGTTATCTTAAAATAATTTAGAAAGTCACAATTTAGCTTCTTTTTGTTGCATGTGTTCTAGAGCCTCAATATAGTGGAAGAGCTGCAATTTCTCCATATTACAGTTAAACAGCGGTTACAGTTTGTTATTAGTAAATAACTTTAATAGTAACTTAAATAGTAACTGTTAATAGAAATAATTAATGAAAAAAAAACCTTTTTAAACAACAACGTTTTTAAAATGCACTAAAAAGTATAAAATAATTTTTTGCAACTCCTTGTAAAACGAAAAACGTGGGGATCATGCAATAACATTTACAGCCACTACCTTGTCACTCTATTTACCATTATATCCACAGTTAAAAATTATTTGAGTTAATGATGAAATTAAGTTGGATTAAATACCTAATGCATGATCCCCACGTTTTTCGTTTTACAAGGAGTTGCAAAAAATTATTTTATACTTTTTAGTGCATTTTAAAAACGTTGTTGTTTAAAAAGGTTTTTTTTTCATTAATTATTTTCTGGTTTTTAGTTTTGTTGTGTAAAGTTTAGAATTCGCGACCTGACTATTTAACGCTTTGGACCTGAACGCCTACCAAGAATTTGATTCTTTTCTCTTTATTTAAAACTAAAAAGTGTTTTTTTTCTGAACTTAAACTATAACACATGGCTTTACCCTGTTTTGTTAAAATCATTGCACAGTTTTTGCCTCTAGCTATTATTCAGATGATGTTGGAAATTTTTGAAACACTAGTAATATAAAAAAAGTGTTTTAAAAATATATTGGTGAGAAACTTGTCAGTAACTAATTAATAAAGTCAGTCCCTTAGATGTATTACAAATACAAAACTTGCATGAAGTACTGCATGTACTGTGTATTACTTTTATTCTTACAAATTTTCATTTTACTAATATTTTATACAACACTTCTAAAGCCATCTTGATAACGAGAGGAGGCAAACTGCACAACAATGATTTTTTAAAAATAAGGTCCTATAGTTGAACTTCTAAATTTTAAGTCCCCCTGGGGGTTCAGGGACAGCAAATTGAACCGAACTAACGAGATAATATCGTATTGTCATCCAGATCTGAACTATGTTCAAAATTTCAAGTCTCTAGCTCATGGGGAAGTATGTTTAAAATTGATTACTAAATTCCTCCCGAACAGACAGATAGACGGACGGACGGACGGACGGACGGACAGACAAGATTGAAAGCGACCTAATAAAAACGTTGTAAAATAACTTTAACTTCCTGCTGTGTCATAGTGGTAAATCCCCAATATAGCGGTGGAGCTGTAAAGTATCTTCACATTTTGCCCAATTTAGTGGTAGAGCCGATATTTAGTGGCAGAGTCGCAATTTAGTAGAATGCGCAGGTATCCGCAATTTTGTAGAATGTGCAGGTACCCGCAATTTGGTAGAATGGGCAGGAGCCCCAAAGTACCTTCACATATTGCTCAAGTACTCTTAATTGCTAATTAATCTTCTTAATTAGCCTCCCCTCTACTCGGGGAGCCGCAAAGTAGTACCGGCCGAGACACTCCGCAATTTGGTAGAATAGGAAGGGAGCCGTAATCAGTAGAATGGGAAGGGAGCCCCAAACTAGTAGATTGGGAAGGGAACCGCGGAGCCGCCGGCGCAACCCTACCCACCTTCCCGATGTCGCAGAACCGGCATTTTTACACTACTCTTACATTACTAGATATAATCTGATTTATTACACCTGATAAGATCTATTTCAACTGATCAGATCTATTTCAACTGATCTTTCATATAATCTGATCTATTTAATTTCATTTTATATTATCTGATTTGCATCATCTTACCTGATTTGATTTTGGATATTTTGTATTTTTTTATTTAATCAGATCCACAGAGAAAAATCCTAGCAGAGGGTCCAAAACGATGTATTCAAAAGTTGGATGGATATGAGGGCGCCACGAGGAACTATAAATGATTGACAGAGATCGGCAGTACATTTTGGTGACCAAACCTGTGATTGGCTGTCACTCAATCTTCTATTTTCGAAGGAGGAGGAAAAATTTTTTCTCAACCAATCAGGCTTTTCTCTCCGCCTCTCGTGACGTAGATGCGATCGCAGCGCCAAAATAGCCCAATATCCATCCAACTTTTCGATTTTCATTAGCGCCTATGGCGACGGACTCTCTGTTCTAGTACTCTGTGATCTGATCTATATCAACTGGTCTGATCTATTCCATATCTGATCTGATCTTAGATATCTTGTTAAATTTTGCATTTAAGTTCAGTTTGCAGAGAATGGGCTCTTCCCAAAACCGTAACCGCCGTTTGCCTAGATCACGTGATATAGGAATAACAAACATATTATCCTGTATATTTTACATAGGTTGTGCAGCTTTTTCGTCTTCCTATTAGAAATTTTCCAAAAAAAATCTAGTGTCTATTTCTTTGTATGTTAAATTATTGCTTTTTAAGTTTATCCCTTCTAATTACCATTTTGTTCAATATCATTTTCCCTCACAAAAGCGTGATCAACGCCGACGTCAATACTTTGTATAGTGACTTCCTATGATACAAAGGCCATTAACTTTGACAAGCTTGCGACCAAAACTTATTAAGATTAAAAGTTTTTGTGTCTTGAAATGTAGAGATATTAAAAGTTTAGATTTTTATTATTTCATTAAAAATGTTGTGACACAATATCAATGGCAATTTGATATATTTTCATAGCTGAACTCAATAAAGTATTGTTTGTTATGCTATATACTATAAATTGTAGTTGTTTCTGAACTTTTATGATTTGGTGAATGAATAATTCACTCATAAGTCATTAACTTTGACAAGCTTGCGACCAAAACTTATTAAAACTAAAAGTTTTTGTGTCTTGAAATGTAGCTATTAAAAGTTTAGATTTATTTTTATTTCAAACTTTCTCTGAATGTTTGATTGTTATAATTTCCTTAAAAATATTGTGTAACCGTATGAAGGTGAAACTAAAAAAAGGGTTTTTTAAAAATATGTAAAAGTGTGAAATCAAACGCTTATTGATGTAACAAAAAAAACACTTGAAAAAAATTACAAAATTCATGGGTAGTTTAGAACAGTGGTCTTCAACCCCCGGTCCATGGATCAACGGGTACCGGGCCGACCATTTCATTGAAAATTAATTTAAATTCCTAGATTTATACTCCAAATTAATGAATGAAATGAATTATAAATCACTTCATATTTATTTTTTGGTGTAACTATTTTATTTTTAAAGCATGTTTAAATACAATTAAATTAAAATTAATAAATCAAACTAATCTAGAATGTAAACTATCAACGCCCCCCAGCGGGCCGTGGAAAAGTTATCAAACGATGACCGGTCCGTGGTGGTAAAAAGGTTGGGGACCACTGGTTTAGAAGATCAAAAACATAAGATTTTTAGCTACTTTTTGACTTACCTTAATAAGAAGGGATTTGTAAAGTAACAAATCACCACACCAGGCAAAATTAAAAAAAAAATTAGTATAAATGTGCACTAGGGTATGAAAAATTCTAATCAACGTATTATGTGATTGCTGAAACTTTTCAGGCAGATTTTAGTTGGTTAGTTTCATTTTTATAACCATCATTAACTACTTGATAAACAGTTTTATTGCTAAAATTTTTAATTAATTTTCTTTCACTTACATTATACATACACCTTAGAATTTGCAGTAAGCAGTGCTATTCCTAGGATTTTCTTTGAGGAGTAAATGTACTCCTCGAATTTTTCGGGTGGAGTGAAATTCAGTTATGATTCGTTAAATTAACGAAAATAGCATTAACTGATACAAATTTTCCATAAAAAAACGCTTTCTTTTTTAATGGACAAAATGAAATAGAAAACAACAGTTATAGCCATGTCAAGAAGAAAATAGAAGACATTATAAATAAAATAATTTATTTCACATTAAGCATTCTAAATGAAATATTTATTTAATTTTAAATATTTATTCTGATTTTTCGACATAGTTACAGCTCTTTCAAAATTAAAGTCCAAAAATGGGTTTGAAATGCATACAATCTTTTCCATTTGCAATAAAAAACTACCGCTTTTGTGAAAATTCAAAGCGTAAAAATACGCTGAACTAGTTTTTTAAAGCGTATTTATATATCTTAGACAGCAAGTATGTATAAAAACATAAAAATTTAACCCTAAATATAAAATGATGAAACAAATTAATATTGTCCAATTCAATTTTTATTCATATACTCATACATATAAAAAACATTTATTACTCCTGGTCTCACCTGAAATGAAATTTTTTTAGTGCAACTTAAAATTTTCGAATAGTGGAGTTCTGCAAATCAATATTTACAAGATTCATGTATTTACTTGAAGTAAATGGAAAAATCACATGCCGGAGTTAGAAAGCGAAATATTTACATATAGATAGAAATATTTTATACATAAACCCATTCTAATCGTATTTATGCCTAATAAGTTCACATCTTTTTATGGTTAGATTGCATTTCAAAAGAAGCATCTGATAAAAATGAACAGGAACACAAAATATGGGAGTAACTTTAACAGAAAAGCAATTAGAATCAATTAAAACTATGTAAAAACATAGCAAACAAAATAATTAAAAGCTGACAGTTATTTCAGGGGTGAATAGGCAACCATCTTTGGCAGTGTGAACAGGACGTGGAATATGGAACAGCTGAAGGGCTTTCAAAGCATCTAAATTAACCTTAGAATTGTTCAAATCCACACTACTCCTCGGGGCACTGAAAACATCATCCGCCTTCTTTGGGGAAAATTTCTTCTACAAGGCTGGTGCCACGACTGGATTTTTTCGGAGGGAGCAGAATAAAGCTCCCTTTAGCTGCAATCTTCCAGAAAGGCTGCCAATGCAAAGAAGTGCTTGCAAATGGATGGATTTGATCCATAAGGACACTCACATACTCCACTTATGATCTGGAAAAGGAAAATACACACATAAACAAAAATTATTTCACAACTTACAAAAATATTATGCAGCATTAATCTTCTATTATGAAGCATGAAAGTCAAAAATTAAAGGTTGGCCATCCCAGTTGAATCCTATTTTTAACATCTATTAAACTAACCTATTAAACTAAAAAATGTTAGGAATTAAGTCGTTCCTAAGCTATTTTGCTAAATATAATAAATATTACAATGAAGAACCATTAATATATCTTATTTAGAAGCTGTTTATTTTAGTTTTACTTATATTTTTAAGTGCATAGACTGACTGGAGATATTTGCTCCTGGCTAATCCTCCAACTACAAATTTGTTTCTATTTAAAATGTTTCCTACATGAAGCATCACTTATGCAAGACTATTTAATTTCTAAAAAGACATATTCCACCAAAAAGCTCCTTATCTTACATTATACATTACATTTAATTTTCATACATGGTGGATATTAACTAACACAAGGAAAAATTTTGTTCAAATAAAATTTAGCCTCATGAAGCCATTGAGAATACTATTACTATTTAATAATACTTAAGTGAGGAACAATACTTTGATTTTCGGAGGGAAAAATAATATACTATTCTGAGGTATTTAAAAAAGAAGACTGATAAATTGATGTAACACTTACCTCACAGTCACTTTGCTTCACATCCATCTCTACTTTATACCTATTCCCATTTTCTTCATTTCGTCCCGAACTGTAGAATGAATGGTGAACATCAGTTCTCCATCTTCACTTACTAATTCAGTAAACTCAACTTCAACTTGATCAACAAAACGTTCTGCATACATCTTATATCCCTTTCTGTTTTCATTCACGAACATGGTATCACTATTACAGTTTTGTTTAGCTTCGTTAATTTTTGTTCGATAGTTTAAAATTGTTAAAGAATTAAAATTTGGAATATAAAGAGGGGTTTCTTTTAGTTTGTTCATGATTTATAAGATTAATTACGGAAAGAACCATCAATTAACTTTACCATACGAACATGAGCAATGCAAAAGCAAGGTAAACACACAGGAGGAATAGGATTGTTATTCCTATGACACGTGACTGTGACGTCACTTGGGAAGAGCCCATAAGTTCATTGAGCAAATCTTTATGAGGATTTCGAAGCGATCCGAAAGGTCCTGCATACGCAGCTTGGTGAGCGATAGCTAGTGGGGGGGGGTAGCTCCCAGGGGCGGATCCAGACCAAATTTTCGGGGGGGGCCATTTGAAATCCCCCCCAGAAAATTTTTGGAAATTTAAGTCAAAAACCTCATTTTTTCAACTCGTTTTGGTACGCCTCATCAGAATTTCGGATATAGATTTTTGGCTTAAATCTAGAAGTGGTTTCAAACGCCAAGCGAAGTAGTAGCGCCAAAGTATCAAAGTGAAGTTGGCGAATAAAAATTAGCCAAGAGGTGCCAACCCGAACACACTTCTAGATTTTTACCAGATTTTTTGCGTTTTGACACAAACTTAGTAAAGTATAGTTAAAATAACAGAGTTACAATTGCCAGGGGGGTCTGGGGGTCCTCCCCCAGAAAATTTTTAAAAATTTGACTTTAAAATAACAGGCTTAACTCATTTTGGTGCATAAAATGTCATATTATAAAGAGTAAAACTTTTTTTTTTTGGGGGGGGGGCTTGAGCCCCCGAGCCCCCTGAATCCACTAGACTAGTGGAGGGGGCTAATGCTGAATTTTGGATAAAGCTCATTGAATTGTGAACAGGCTAATTCTTTATAGGGGCTAAAACTCAGAGGCCCCTTTAAATTGTGAATCGAATCTGCAAAAACTAAAGTAGGGGACTATAAATCGGTAACGAGCTAAAGCTTTTTAAATTAAAAACGCAAGAAGGCTAAAGCTCATTGTTTCATTTAAATTGTGAATCGAATCTATAAAAATGCAGGGAGGCTAAAGATTTTGTAGTGGTTAAAGCACATTACAACTTTTTTTGAAGTTAAGAATTCCATCTTTATAAAAGAGCAGAGGGCTAAAGCTCATCTATCTTGGAGGGGGCTAAAAGCTCATAAGTTGATGTGAACCAAATATATAAAAATACAAGGGGACTAATGCTTTATAGGGACTAAAGCTCATTGGCCTCTAAATTCTTAATTTATAATACAAATACAACGGTGCTAAAAGTTTTGAAGGGGCTAAAGATCATGAAATAGGCTAATGTTTTGAAGGGGGCTTAAGATCATGAAATGGGCTAATATTTCGAAGGGGCTCACTGAATCCTTTAAATTGCAAATTAATTCTACAAACATGCAGGGGACTCAATGCTTTGTAAGGGCTAAAACTCTTGAACTCCTTAAATATTAGAGAATTAATAGTCTACAAAAATGTAAAGAGAAACCCACTTTCCCTATAATTGTGCATTGATCCTACAAATTTTCATGGGCTAAAGATCTTAAAAGGGGCTAATGATTATGAAATAAAGCTCTTTGGGCCGTTTGAAATGTAAAAGAGCTACAAAAAATTTTTGAAAAGGTTTTAAATTTTTCAAAAATTTGTTCGAAAAATTTCAATTTTATCTAGTCTGAATTTTCAATTTTTTTCTGAATTTTCAATTTATCTTTTTCTAGGGGGGGCCATAGCCCCTATAGCCCACCCATAGATCCGCCACTGGCTATATGAGCAACGTACCATACCTAAGAATTAAGACTTCGCATGAATTATAAGGGGAACATTTTTTGAGTTTTAGCTCTAGAAAGGGGTTCTAGAAGGGAATTTTCTGCGGGATGAGCATGGCCCCCCTTACGTTGTTTTTATTCTTGTCAGACATCGCATGAATTTCAATGAATTTTTTTAAAATTTTAGTTCTGAAAAAGGGGTTTTTAACTATTTTTGAAATTTTCTCGGGGGGGGGGGCCATGGCCCCCATGGCCCCCCCGCTGGATCCGCCACTGGAGCTCCCTAATCTTATAAAAAAATATCAAAAAGATAATGAATACATATTTTTTATATTTTGTCACTTCACAAGTTTCTAAGCCTTATTTAAATTTCACAAGTATGATGATTAAGTTATAAAACTTACAACTAAAGTTATATCAGCTATATAAAACTGTATATAACTAATTCCCTCAATATAGCAATATAAAGGCATACTAAACGGTAAAAAGTTTTCATGTGAAAAAGTATTTCCGATTTTTTTATTGACGAGAAATTTCAAAGATAATCAATAATTTAATGTAGTTTAATAAAATGTACATGTAATAAATGTACGCTAAAAATGCTAAATATTGCAGTTCAATTCATACCAGCTTCCCTCTTCTTTTGGACTATCGTCTACTCACGGCAAGCCTGTTCATAGCTCTTCTCCTCGCGGTATGTCAGTCAAACTGGAAGAAAAAAACTCACTGGAAGAAAAAATTCTTCAGATTCTGACTAGAAATCACAAATATCTAACAAAATTTAAAACAAAGGAGAAGCAATATTTTTTTTATTTCTAAATGAATTACAATACAGGTTTTGAAAATCGTGCGCAATGCAGAAATAAATATTAAGCTGAGTTATTTAGGTGAATAGCATTTTCATTTTAATTTCAAAATTGATATTGATCAGTTTTCAAAAATTATGGCCTCTGAAAGACGAATTACAGCAGTGACTGCGATTGGAGTGAAAGTCCCTCATCCATTTAGGCAAAATTTACCTTTTGGTAAATTTGCGTTTCCGGTTTTGGTAAGTTTTTGCAGCGTCTCTCTCTGAACTTCGGACTTCGGGACCTACAAAGCACAAACTTATATCTCAACAGCCCCCCCTTTTTATGTATTATTCATAAAAACTCTAAATAACTGGTAATAACAGTAGGATTTATATAACTTCTGTGACCCTTCATTTCTTAAATACGTTTGATTTAAATTACTTAAAAAAGTTCTTCTCCAATCTTTCAAATTATAAAAATGTGTGTTCGCTCTTTTTCCACATTTTTTAACTTAGAAACTAAATTTTCTGTTGAAATTCAGCTTATTGTACGTGTAACATACACGCATAAAAATACATAAATTAAAAATAAATTTCAGGGAAGAAGAATGCAAGATCCCGAACCTTTCAGAAGAAAAAGGGCTCTTGAAACGCTAAGTGACTTGCTAATGAATTCTAAACTAGTAGCCACAAAGGAATTTTCAGGTACGCCTGTCTAGAGAGCCTGTATATGAGAGAGGCGACAACCCGGTATAGCACGCTGATCAACAGCGTTTTCTGTTCACCGCAGGTTTCCCTTCATAGGATTAGCATGGGAGCGAGAGAAGCGGCATGATACAGTTTGGACAGAATTGGAGATTTGGACAGTTTTAACTGCGCGCAAGGATGCGCAGAGACGCTTTTAAGCAAGTTGTCGTCTCTCTCTAGTATACAGGCTCTCTACACCTGTCAAACGTTCCTGCGACACAACTTGGGGAACTACGTTTGTCTGAATTACTTTGTTACATTTCTCTAAGAAAAAATCATTCTTTTAATTTGAAGAAATAAATATCTAGGCCAGGGATTTCCAACTTTAGAGTACTCTAGGGCCGCCATAGAAAGCACATGTCAAGTGGCGTTGAGCACTACTTTTTTTTCCATGTTATATTTTCAAAGGAAAAAGTATATTATGGAACTTTTCTGGAGAAGTCATAGAGGGAGAGATAGGGACAAAGGTTATTTACAAAAATTTTTGAAGGGTAAAAAGTGTTTTGAATTGACTTTTTGGGAGTTTTCAGGGGGCTTCGCGGGCCGCACAAAAAGACACGACTAGCCGATAGTTGGAAATCCCGGACCTAGGAAATCCCTGACCACACCAAAAAGGAGACGTTCTTAGTTTATGAGAGATGAATGTTAGGATGTGGCAAATATTTTGTGTCACCTCTCCATATTCATGTCCCACGTTTATATTAATTTTAGGTATCATTCCGATTTTGAAAGAAGTGTGTCAAGACGAGGAGGATGGAGTGAGAGTTAATGCAGCACGGTCATTAGCATCTGTTACAGGTAGCTAGAATTTTTTTTAAATAGATTGATAAATGGGTACTTTTTGGCCTGACCGGGCAAAAATCTCGCCAATCCGACTTAATTGGCGACGTTTAACAAAACGGACTTAAAAATGTATCATAAATTAAATGTAAACATTGCTATATAGTTGAGGCATTTTACTAGCCTTTTATTTTGATTATTTGTACTATAAAAGCTTGCACCCGGCTAATCCTAATGTATGTAAGAATGTAAGTTCTTCATGTAATATATCTTTTTTAATCTTCACAGCAACAGCTAGTGGCCGTCGAGTATTTCAACGGCACAATTTATATGAAGATGCTTTGGTTCTCATGGAGGATGAAAACGAATCAGTTAGGAAAGAAACGCATGTATTTCTACACAGGCTTATACACTCTCCAATGGGTAAAATATAGACGATATTCTATTCATACGAAGAGTTTCTAACAATTCTAATACTTATCCTAGGCTAATAATTCGGGGGCACGTTGAAAAAAATGACTTATCTCCATTAGGCAGAAAGCAAAATTTCTCTTTATCTTAAAACAGTACTATTCCAGGATCAATGCAGAGAGCCCCTCCTTTTACTGTTTCTGATTTCAGCAGCGGAAGGCCTAGTTGAAGCAGGCGGGATTCCCGCTCTTATATTGAGGATTCCCAAAGAACCGGACTATATCCTCGTGAGTATAAAGTTTTCATATGAAAGCTAAGATTAACTCGAGATTTCAACCTTAATTCAGTATATTACCAGAATTAATTTATAATAGTAACACCAAAAGAAAAGGGAAGCATTTTAATTTCAATTAGCAGTGCTGGAGCCGGGCATCATTCTCTAAAAACAGGTCTATGCTAAAAACCTAAAGCCAAATTGGTTTCATTTACCCCCGTTCTGAATTCTTGATATCTCCTTAAGGTTTTCTTTCCAGAACCACAACTTTCAAAGGTGTTATTTAGGGTTCATGAATCCATAGATCAACAAGGAGATTAAATACAGTGGGCTAATGTGATGTGCCAAAGAAATGTCCCATTCCTTAAATCTGTGTAAAGGGATTTTAATCACTTTATTGACTACCTCAGATAACATCTTTTTCATACGATTTATTACTTTCAGGAGGACCTACTGCACACTCTTCACGCTTGCTGTGTCATCGACGATAAGCAGGCTGTGACGGCAAATGGCCTGGAAGCTGTGGTACCATTGCTCCAGGATCACAGTCCAAGAGTCAAAGAGAAAGCTGCAACTGTCCTCATGGACCTCACGTAAATAACATCTAGTTCTATAACGCTTTGATTGCGAAGAGCAAGGTTTAAGAACATCGAATTGTGTAAAGGTAAAGGCTACTGTAGATAATGGGCAAAGGATTTCGGGGTAAAGCTAGATTAGGGGTACGTATTTGTCACTGGTTGCATTGAAACATCCTTTGCAATTATAAAAATGTAACACTAAAAAGGTTGGAGGGTCCTTTCCCCCATGACCCTTTGTAAATCCGTTCGTGTTGTAAATTCAAGAAAGAGAAAAAAGTAGGAGAGAGGTTCAGCCTTTAAAGCTGTGGTTACCATGTTACCAACTCTTTGAGGTCAGTGAATTACTTACCCCAATGGAATCATTTACATTTACATGAAATGGTATAGTATCATTGGAAAACTATGCATCAATTTGATAAATGGAGCAAATAATTTGTATTTATTGCAGGGTTGAAACTCTAGGAAGGAATAAAGTATTAGACTTTTCCATTGTTAGTCTTTTAGTAGATTTATGCACTGATGAAGACGTACTTATAAAAGCGAAATCTTTATCTGCTCTGATGATGTAAGTTTTGTGCACTACTTTACATGCAACATCAATTTTCTAAAATTATATTGATAATATTGTTTTTTACAACTTTATTAGGATAGTTAATGCAATTCCAGCCAAGTTTCAGGCAATTGAAGAGCAGGTTATAGAAAGATTATTACCACTTACTAACAGTAAAGATGTTGAAGTTCGGCTGAATGCTATTAAAGTAAGCACAATTTTATTAGTTTTCGACCACTTCCTGGAGTAACATTAAATGGTTTTGTGTAATATTTTCTCAAACCATCCAATGATAGTTCATATCCAATTGATAGTAAAATTTTTTTATGAAATAGTCAACTAACAAAGTAAAATCAAAGTAATGAAAATAATCAAAAGAAAATAAGTTTTCAGTTTAAGAATTATAAATGGTACAGCTAAATGTCTCTAATTCTACTTTATATTAATACTAGCTGATATGCCCGGTCTTGCACAGGTGGAGAGTATAAATTTACACTAGCGGAAATAAAAATCCCAGCACCAAGAAGGAAAGGAGATATCAAAGTCAAATTTGTTTCTATGATTGCACATAGTATTAATGTGAATTGATTAAAATATGAGCCTTCCTGGATGTTAGGGGGCCGAGAAAATCGGTGAGGAGTATTGTGTCCATAGGTGTCCATTACCGCCGTCACACGTCATGGTATTGAGTGACAGGGGCTATAAATGACTTTTGAGGGATTGGAGGACCATGTTGCCTCCTCAGGTAGTCCAAATTCATATGGTGCACCAGCGGACGTTGCGTACCGGGCTAGGAGATTTCTCCTCATTGACCGGACCTGTTTTGTGGGTGTTGGTTCTAGAGAACAGGAAAGACGGGGTAAAAATGCAACCTAGGAGGTTAAGAAGAAAGCTTGGACATTGCATACAACATGTGGTTGTGCATGTTTCTCTTGAAATTTGTCCCCAGGACAGGTCTGAAGGTAAGGACGGTCTACCGGCTGCAAAATCTCAATGACGCAGCTCTGGTTGGAAAAAGCACTGGTGAATCATACTCAGGAGTAGCAGAAATGGAATCCAATGCATCCCCACTCCGTTACCCTGCCTCACCACTCTGTGAAATGATTAGAAAATCATCAGCTGAGTGCGCTCTCTCCATTGTGTCTTCAAACTCATACCCAACCGTCATGGTGCTCCAAACCGAATCAGGATTCTCTCATAAACACAATGTCATGAAATTGGGATTTTCATTTCCTTATTTCGTGCACTATTGGAAACAGAAATGCCCATTTTCAGCCCCTTGTTTACTGACGAAGATGTAAGAAGCTATGCGGACCGAACGGACAATCCGCAGTACTGCAAACGACATCCATCCCACTGCCGCTTGTTCTCAGTATGATCTACCGGTATTTTGGCCAACCGGAGCTGCTTCATTGAGGTTTTTTAGCCGGTTGTCCGTTCTTACCTTCAGACCAGTCCTGGGGACAAATTTCAAGAGAAACATGCACAACCACATGTTGTATGCAATGTCCAAGCTTTCTTCTTAACCCCCTAGGTTGCATTTTTACCCTGGCCTATCCGTTCGTAAGAACCAACGCGCACAAAACATGTCCGGAGAAATAGGAGAAATCCCCTAGCCCGATATGCTACGTCCGCTACAGCACCATATGAATTTGGACTACCTGAGGAGGCTACATGGTCCTCCAATCCCTTAAAAGTCATTTAGAGCCCCTGTCACTCAATACCATGTCGTGTGACGGCGGTAATGGACACCTATGGAGACAACACTCCTCACCGATTTTCTCAGCCCCCTAACATCCAGGAAGGCTGATTTTTAAAGCAATTCACATTGATACTATGTGCAATCATAGAAATAAATTTGACTTTGATATCTCCTTTCCTTCTTGGTGTTGGGATTTTTATTTCCGCTAGTGTATTATTTTTAAGTTTTCCCAAATACATTTCTAATTTTGTATAATCAGTATTTACAAATCATTTCGGTATCCCAGGCACCTATTTTCATATTCCGGTGTTCCCGGATGGACTAAAACTCTTTCAGTCCTCAACAAAGCGTTATATAGTTGTTGATAGCTTTGGTCCTCAAGCAATATAATATTTTAATGATTTCCACATTTACGACATGGAAAAAATATTCTAAAAATTATTTAAAATTGCTCAGATCCCTTAATTAATCATATCTTTAGGAATTAACATTTTTGGTGAAATTATTCAATAATTAAAGCTTATTCCATTTTCAAATTTAAGAAAGAAAATCAATCTTTTCTAGTTGAAAGGGAGTTTTAATAGTTTTTGGTTTGTTAACCAACTTTCTTAAAAGCTAAAATATTATCACTTTTTGATTTTGCATCCTCGTTTCCATGGAGAGAGTTTACAACAGTGATATTCCATAAAGCTTTTAAAATATAAAAATTAGATAAACTCTCAAATAAAAATATGTTAAACTATACTTAAAACTTTTAAATTTCATCGAAATAGATTTTTAAATTATTATAATTTTTAAATAGACTTGTACCTAGTGTTTCTATTAAAAATGTGTTGTTTAGCAATAAGATTTCTTTGTAACAATGGAGTAAGCCAGGGGTGGGCACTGGGCAATTGTTTTGTCTCGGGGGCCACTTTATTAAAGAAGAAGCTAACGGCGGGCCGCAGATTATGTAAAATAATTGCATTACCAAGTTAACTTTTCATTTTACAAGTATAATTAAGAAAAAAAATATGAAATAATAATGTGATGCTGTATCAAGCGCTGATCCAGCGTGGGTCCAAGAAGGGGGGGCACTTTTCCAGACCCATCACCTTTCTTTTAACACAAAATGCCAAAATATTGGGGATTTTCAAAAAAAGTATCACGCAAGATACCCTTGTGGTACCACTGAGGGGGTCCTCCCCCAGAAATTATTTGAAATTTGGCTTGTAAAAGTAGGGTTTTAACTCATTTTGAGAACATTTTTGGGTCCAAGGGGAAACACTGTCCAGAGTACGGTACTCTGGACAGTGTACCACACATCATTAAAAAATTATACTACTGAATATGTTGAAGAAATAAAATTTTTTTGCATAAAATATAACCAATTTATTATGTTAACTAGCTGATTTGCCCGGCCTTGCACGGGTGGAGGGTATTAATTCCTTTTTTTAAGTTCTATCAAGTTACGTGTCTGATTTTTCGTATCAGCAATCACTAATCACTCCAGTGTGTCCCCCAGTATTTTTTTCATATCTCTGTGTTCCCGATAATTTTCATATCCCGGTGTTCCCGATAATTTTCATAACTGGTGTTCCAGATAATTTTAATACGCGGTGTTTCCCGCAATTTCCATATCCTGGTGTTCCCGGTAATTTTCATATCACGATGTTCCCGATAATGTTCATATCCCTGTGTTCCCGATAATTTTCATACCCAATGTTTCCGGTAATTTCCATATCCCTGTGTTCCCAATAATTTCCCTATCCCGGTGTTCCCGGTAATTTTCCTATCCCGGTGTTCCCAATAATATTCATTACCCGGTGTTCCTGGTAATTTTCATATCCGGGTATACCCGATAATTTCCATATCCTGTTGTTCCCATTAATTTTCCTATACTTTTCATATCCCGGTGTTCCAGGTAACTTTTCATCCTGGTATTCCCGGTGTGCCTTTTTTCATCCCTGTAACTGATATCTACCCAAACCCAATCAGTTCCGATGTTGCACATTTAACTATTATTAATTCAATAAATACAGCAATATAATAAAAAAACTTATAACAAAAGAAATTATTAGCCATCTCAGACTATTTAAAAAATCTTCTAACCATCCGAAAATAATCCCGATGAGTAATTCAGGGGGAATTTTATGATAATAACCAACTTCTTTAAAAGCTACTTTGAAAAAGTAAAAACTAATTGCTGACAATAATAAAAAATCTAGTGAATGTATAAGTCTAGTGAACCAACACGCATTTATTTTTGAGAATATTAAAATAATGTAATTAATGTTTCAAAATTAATTATTTCAATTTATTTTAGTTCTCCAATCTCTGTTTTAACTTTTAATTAGAAATTTACGCTGTTTTTCGTCTTGAACTCCGTTGTATGTTGTTTTTAAATAATATTTATCAAGTGAGGCAAGACGTCGCCTTTAGATAAGAAGTAAACCCTGCATTTTATGCATTTCAACAATGTGTAATGTTATTTCAATGGGTAAAACGGAGTCGAAAAAGCGCAAATAAACAGGGAAGGAGTCGTTCGATTGTAAAATCGTTTCTTAGTGCGCGTCTAATGGCTGAGAGAAAGGTCTCTGTCAAATTTCAAGCCTATCGGTCCGGCAGTTATGGAGATTTCGTGATGAGTGTATGTCAGTCAGTCAGTCAGTGGTATTTGGATTTTATATAAGACTAGCTGATTTGCCCGGCCTTGCACGGGTGGAGTGTATTAATTCATTTTTTAAAGTTCTCCCAAGTTATATGTCCGATTTTTCGAATCACCAATAACCCCGGTGTCCCCAGTACTTTTTCCATATCCTGGTGTTCCCGATGGTTTTCATAACCCGGTTTTCCCGGAAACTTTTCATATCCGGGTGTTCCCAGTACCTTTTCATATCCCGGTTTTCCCGGTACCTTTTCGTATCCTGGTTTTCCCGGTACCTTTTCGTATCCCGGTGTTCCCGGTACCTTTACATACCCCCGGTTCCCGATAATTTTCATATCCAGGTGTTTCCAATAATTTTCATCCCGGTGTTCCCGGTTCCTTTTCCCCATCCCAGTTCCAACTGTGACATCTCATTCCATCAAATATTTATCCTTTCCATGTGATAAAAACAATCACATTGAAATCATCTCTTTTTAAATCTTGTGTTTAAAATGTACCTTTTAAAGTGTACCTTTTCATATCCGGATGTTCCCGCTACCTTTTCATATCCCGGTTTTCCCGGTACCTTTTCATAACCCGGTGTTCCCGATAATTTTCAAAACCCGGTGTTCCCGATAATTTTCATCCCAGTATTCCCGGTGCCTTTTTCTCATCCCAGTTCCAACTGTGATATCACATTCCATTCCGATTTTTTGTCTATTAAAAATTTATCCTTCCTATGTGATAAAAACAATCTACTTGAAATCATCTCTGTCATTTGAAATCCAGTGTTTAAAATCTTAAACAGAATTTTCTTAAAGTATTCCCGCTATCCTTTTAAAATTCCACAAAAAATAAATTTCAAAATAAAATAAATTTCAAAAATCCCTCGATAAAAAGTTATCAAGTAAGCTTGTCTTCTTTTTAATAAAACCAACTTCTTTAAAAGCTTCTCTGAAAGAGTAAAAACAGATTGCTACTTATAATAAAAATCTAGTGATTATAGTCTAGTAAACCAATTCTGCTATGAAGCAATGAAATTTTAGCTCTGTTTCCTTGGAAACTTTTAAATTCTTGCTATTTAAATATATTTTTTGAGAAATTAAAATATTAAAGAAAGTAAATTAATTATTTTAATTTACTTCGGTTTTCTGATAACTGTTAGAATATTAAAATACAGATATTCACACTGTTTTTCTTCATAAATTTTGTTGTAAATAATAAAATATGTATAAATGTTAATCAGTTATATTCATTCAAGTGAGGCAAGACGTCGCCTCAAGATAGAGAAGTAAACACTGCAATTTATGCATTTCAACAATGTGTAATGTTATTTCAATGGGTAAAACGGAGTCGAAAAAGCGCCGAAAAGCAGGGAAGGAGTCGTTCGATTTTAAAATCGTTTCTTAGTGCGCGTCTAATGGCTGAGAGGAAGGTCTCTGTCAAATTTCAAGCCAATCGGTCCGGCAGTTTTGGAGATTTCGTGATGAGTGTTATGAATGAATGGTATTTGGATTATATATATATAGATAACAAACACTGCACTAGTATCAAAGTAAATTAGAAATCTCAGAATCAAATCATTCAACTTACACACAAAAAAGGTAATCCTTTCTGAAGAAAATCTCTTCACAATCTTAAGCAAAAATTAAATAGAACACGGACAAGAGAGACAAGGAATTCACAGGACAAGTACGCGTCGCGTTAATGAAGTGAATGACCCCTGAAGATCCCAGAGGGTGGAATGGGGGTGTACCTGTGGATGGGGTAGGGAGGATCTCTGTCGTAACGTCAATAAATCAGAAATTATTTATGTTTTGAACCCCCCTCTCTGTCTTTTCGCGCACTGCCTTTTCTCCCCCTTTTCTTTCTGCACCCACTCCGTGCAAGTGATCCTTGACCCGCCTCCTGCATCTGGAGGATTATTTTTCGTGGGTGGCGAGGGAAGCGGGGCCGAGACGACGTTACAAGAAGTGAAAGCAAGACCGAAATTGAGCTGATTCAAATGTGAACGATGCATGAGAGAAAAAAAATGTAAAACATTGAACTATTAAATTCAGAATTTTTCTTATTTTTCCGTATGTCTTGGCGGGCCACCGAATATCCCTTCGAGGGCCGCTATTTGCCCAGCCCTGGAGTAAGCAGATCTCTTCTTGAGGAGAAATAAAGCTATTTCAGCAAAATGACCATAAAAAGGGTCAAAAGAGGGTCAATTAAAGTTTTCCGTGGGACAAACTTTATTTCATTAAAAAAAATTAGAATGGTGAAATAAGAATGGACAGCGCCGCCCCCCTTTTACCCAAAAATGTTCTCAAAATGAGTTAAAACCTTACTTTTACCAGTCGAATTTCAAAATTTTTTTCTGGGGGAGAAACCCCAGACCCCCCACGGTATAACAAGGGGATCTTGTGCGATACTTTTTGGAAAACCCCTAACATTTTGACATTTTTTGTCAAAAGATAAAGGTTATGGTCAGGAAAATTCTCCCCTTGGCCCCAAAAAGCTTCTTAAAATGAGTTAAAACTATACTTTTACAAGTCTAATTTCAAAATTTTTCTGGGGGAGCACCCCCATACCCCCCAGCAGTACTAGAAGGGGATCTTGCATGATAATTTCAGAAAATCCCCAAGAATTTGACATTTTAGCCAAAAGGTAAAGGGATTGTCTGGAAAAGTGCCCCCCTGAACCCGTGCTGGATCTGCACCTGGTTTCATTAATTTCATAAGTATTAAATTTTGAAAAGTCATTGATTAAAAAATATTCAGGGTTCTGCGATCATTGGTAACTAATTTTTGGGTTCCACGATCAAAATAGTTTGGGAACCACTCAACCACTGTATTAGATTGTCTGAGTAATTTGAAAGTTCATCTTCATCCCTTGAAATTTTAATTAAATTAATTAGTATAATTTTTTAAGCTAACAGTTTTGGCGACGAGAGTATTTTTGATGGCTTCAGCTTTGATTTATCCTACACTTTACTAATTTACCAGTAAAGAATCCATATTCAGTGCCTTGTCTACCAAAGTATGCAGAACACTCAGCAAAAATATACTGTGTGCAAAGTGTAACTTTCATTTAGCTTTAAAACAATACCAGATACAAAACACTTACAACTCCTGACATTAGTAAGTAATTATTAACTTAGATCAACGATGGGCAACCTCCGGCCCGCCTTGTCATTTGGTCCGGCCCGCGGAACATTATAAAAATTGTACCAAAAAATCACTCTGGTTTTTGTCAACAAGAGCGAAAGAGGTTTTACAGAACTTTCCCCTGAAAATAACTCAGTTTTAGCAGTTAAAATGAGCTGTACAACTACATTTCGTTCTTAGGAGGCGTCTGTAAGCGTGGGGCTGTTGCCGGCTCTACCATACGGACTATATTCATTCTCTGCCTTTCCCAATGCTGCTAAAGTTAATTTGTCCTCCTCAACATTAATTCCTCCTCCATTAATTCTCCTGTATCATGTAATGACAATTGTTAAAAGTCTGTCCTGAAGTATTTTTTCATTACTATGAGCTCTGAATATTATTTTTAGCTCATATTAATGTAACTTAAACAGTATAATTATTGTATGTAATCAAGATATTATTTTAGTCCAGATTAATGTAATTAACTTTATAATTATTTTATATAATACTAGGGGGCTCTGCCCCCTGCTCGCTATCGCTCACCAACCCCCGGAACTGCTTCGCAGTTCTTTGAAGATCGCTTCGCGATCTTAGCGAGCAGAGCTCGCTTGTTTCATCTCAACTATCAAGTACACCCTGGAACTTGTCTGCTTATAGCCTGTTCATTTAGAATAGGCGCCTGACACAGGATCAAAAACGCTCAATAATGCTTAATAACGCTCATCAGACAACTTCAGTGACCGATTGTTTTACAGTATTTTGACTACTTCTGCTTAGGCTGCCTTGTCATTGCAGAAGAAAATTTTTTTGATGATAATTAGAATAATAACTTCTTCTAATACATTACGTCTCAGGCGCTAATTCTAAATGAACAGAGTATAGATAATGATCATTTTATATCGAAACTTTTTATCTCTCAAACTTTTCAATAATTTAATTCGTATCATTACCACGAAACTATCAAAATTAAAACTTACTGAAGTATTCTTATTTAAATTATCAACAATTTAATGGATAGGGGGCTACCGCCCCCTGCTCGCTTACGCTCACCAACTCCCGTAACTGCTATGCAGCTCTTTACAGATAGCTTCGCGAACTGCAATATCTGCAATCGATCTTTAGCAGAGTAAAACAAACTTCCCGAAAATCCTCTTCCTTTCATCGGCACAAATAACACTAAAAAGAGCTAAATTATTTATTTCTCTAGTAGTTCAAAAAATATCGAAGTATCTTTAAAAGATTATTAACCAAGTCTATACTATATCGCTAGCAAACTTAGAGCAAAAATGTGCACCTCAAAACTTTTAAATTTAAATATCCGTGCTCGCGACAATCTAGTGAACAGGCAAATATAAAATTTAAAAACATTAACAAGTCTGATAAAGACCTACTAAAACTATGAAAAAAATGAAACTTTGATGCTTAATAATTCCAAAACTAATTAGAATTTTTTAAAGAATCAAACGCCAATCCCTTTCTAAAAAATAAGAATATAAGTGTTTAAAAAATCATATTGATACCGTTATTAGTTTTCATTTTAGATAGAAAAAACCGAAAAAGTGTCAAAAATTTCGAAAATTAAAAAATTAATTGCTCTAAACCAAATTCGAAATTCGAAAAAAGGGCGACGTAGTGCACATCTTCATACTTCAGAGAATTAGGCTGCAAAAAAACATAGTTCTGCTACTAATAGATTTGGCTGAACTGGATTACGCGGCGAAAAAAGAAAAACTTCAACTTTGACCTTAAAAATACCCCAGAACTAATTATCACATCAGTTAGCTTTTTGTTCGAGAGTGTGCCCCAAATATTCCTCTACAAACTTTTCAAATTTCATAAATATCTATCAAGTAGTTTTTGCATTATGAGGGTTCAAAGAGTTGAAAAATAAAATTTTCTGAAACAGCGGCAGCGGCAGCGGCGGCGGCAGCGGTGACAGTAACTTTTTTTTAATATAGAGAGATTATTCTAGTCAAGATTAATTTAACTTCATTATAATTATTGCATGTAATCAATATACTGTCCAGATTAAATTTTAACTTTAGTATTAAACTTAGTAAATATATATAATAAAACTACCCATTTTTTACTTTAAAAAATATTACCTATTATCTACTCTATGGCCCTCCACGTCATTATAATCATTGAATCCAGCCCGCAGATTCGAAAAGGTTGCCCATACCTGACTTAGATAATTTAATTTATAGATATTATTTCTGATTTTTAAGTTTATTTTACAAAAACCAAATAAGCTCAATTTCAAGTTTTTCTAAATAACATTATTTCATCATATCCAGTATTCCCTATTATAGAACATACCTAGTCATTATAACTAGATTGAATACAATAAATAATCACTTTCTGTGATTCCTCTATCTTTCCCAAATAAGTCTGCATTAAAGAAAGTAGAAAAACTAGAACTCATTGAAGAAATCTTTTTAGAATTGTATTTGTATTATAGGTTTTAACAGCTATTGGTGAAACTCCAGCTGGAAGAGAAATAATGTTGAAACACTATAATCAGGTATGTATAAAAGCAACTTAAGAAAAATAAATTATACTTTTTTTATAACTTGAGTATATAAATCTTTGACAACATATTTGCTTATTAAGATTAATGAATATTTCTTCAATTCACAGTTTATTGTGTTTAATTTGTATACATTTACATCAGCAGACTGAGATCTTCTAATGGTTTGTCCCCCTAATATTTTGATGGTGATGACCTTAACCCTTTCAGACCTAGCCGCCCCAATTTCCCTTAACATCGAATGGTTATCTTGGGCGCCTTAAGTATGAAAGGGTTAAATGTACTTAAATGCCAAAGGGTTTAAAATAAAATTTAATAAAAAATTTTGATGGAAAAAATTTTGGTCCAAGTCAACAATACCTTTATTTAAATCTTTGGTCTTTTATTGAAATACAGAGCTTGAAATTTCAGTTCTAGCAGTATTAGCCAGACTAAAATTCATGTCCACTACTTAATTCAGGCAATGATTTGAGCATGAATAGTTACTATTCATTCTCAAATCTACTATTAGTAGTTTGACTGAAAGCACATTTTAAAAGACAATGACTAAAAGCCAGCTCACCCAATGGTGAAGTTGGCAAAAGGAAATTTTGAGCTGAGTCCAAGTTAAATAATTTATTAATTGTTAGAGATTTATTAAAAAATGTTTAATTGTATTTTTCAGGTCACAAGGCTTTTAAATGAAAACATAATTGAGGTTCAGAGGGCTGCAAAGAAACTACATGCTGTAACCATTTTTAAACCTTAGATAATAAACAGATTTTGTAGACATACTTTAAGAGATGTCCATGAAGCATAGTAAGAACAATACAAGGGACAAAAAACTTAGATTTTTTGGCAAGTTAAAAATAACAGCTAACATCAGGAATTTTATTTTAAAGTGCTAGTATATTTTTACTCTATTTTGTATCTACAATGCTGTAACTTAGCAGTCATTTTACTTAAAATTACAATCTTTTCTCATCCAACAAGTTTTTTCTTTTAAGATTTTCACTGAGCACTTATTGTGACTTTTTAAAAAAATAAATTCTCTCCAAAAAGTTGCCATCACTTTTCTGGTTATGGGGTTTAGTTTTCTTCTTAGGGTTTTAAGGGCCAGTTTAAGAAATGGGTGAGGTAGGAGATTTTTTTGTAGGTTGTGGTATGTAAAATTGGTCTTACCATTTTCAGACAATCCTCAAGATAAAAGGACTAAGTATTGATGAATTGGCAACTGCTCAGGTTGAAACTAAAGTACACTTGAATAAATTAAAAAATAATCTTCATCCTATTTCAATGCTAACAAGCTAACATTTCCCCATTTTGAATGACAAAACTGATACATTCATCAACTTTCTCGGACCATGAAGAAAGTTCAAGCTCGATAAATTTAATATAAAGACTTTTTATTGACACTTAAAAGACCACAATGATTAGAAAAAATATAGCTAAACTCCATCAAACTTTATTACATGCTCCTATATCACATAAATACATTTTCTCAGAGAGAAACCTTGGTGCCGACAGAGGATTTGCCAAGGAGGAAAAAAAGAAAACGAACATTCAATTTCCCGAAATCCAGAAGACAAAGATGTAGGAAAAGAGATACTAATATCTTATGTATATATATTTATTTATATATTTTTTATTTATATATATATATTAGAGCAAATTTTTCATAAGGGAAAAATGAACTATAGCACTAAAGTTTATAACAAGCTTTTGTAAACAACGAGAATTTTCTTTTTCCGCTTTTCAGGTCAGTATCGAGCAGAATTTCCACAATGCAAATTTTATATTTCTGAAAAAGATTTTAAAAAAGGACCAGTTTAGTACGCTGGATTTATTCACACAGAAAATAGAAAGGTTAATGAAAAAAAACTATAGACATTTAATTCTTTTGTAAAAGAGTATGATCTATTACAAAAGAGGTTCAACAGTAAGAAATCTTTACTATCCATTACCTCATGTTTTAAAAAGGCAAACAAAGTTTATTCCTAACTTTGGTAAATATTTCCACAAAAAAATATTACATTGCTATAAACTCTTGAGCTTGATATAAAAAGCTGTAATATTTTGCAAGAGTGTTTCCATTTTATTAGTTTTATGGAGGTTGTTGTTGTGATTGAGCAAAAACTAAAATTTCTAACACTGGGATGGGGCTAGAAACTTCCAACACAAAGGAGATTTTGGAAAAGAATTAAGTTAGATTATCCGTTATTGCCTACAAAATGATTATTGTAGATTTCAATTTGCCACAACTTATATTGTATTAATATACCCTAAAACCAAAAATTTGAAAAATATGCAGCTTCCTCATTGTATAAATATAACAACTAAATCTAATATTTTCAAACACAATCAATTTTTTAGATTAACTCAGCAGCATAGATATACACTAAGTAAAGATCAAGGTTATACATAAAGGTACACTTTAAACTTTAATAATTCCTCCAAAACACATGCAACAAGTGCAAAATAGAAAAGGGAAATTAATACTACTAGCTATTAAAAACAAGCAATCAATAAATGGCAATAGGAAATCAATGTGAATTGGCAATCAAAAGAAATAAAAAAGAAATCAAAAGTGAAAAATAAGCAAAACTCACTCTGGTTAACTGGCATGTGCTGGTAAGGGGTGTTGACTGAGGACCTAGAGGGTGCTACAAAACCAGGAGGAGGGCACTGGGCAGTTGGCCATTGGCCTGCGTAATAAAATATGTCATGCAATTGCCAATAGACATATATCAATCAATTGCATGTTCATGAAATGGGAGAGGCTTCTCCTTAAGAGCTATTTCGTTACGCAAATATTTCAAAACACAGCCAAACATCACTGCCAGATTTGGATAGTCCAGTACATAAGCAAAGTGATGTACAAAGAGAACAGCTGTGATAGATCCTTTCCTTACAAAAAGAATACATCCATTCTTGAAAGTACAATAATAACCCTTGAAGATTAAGCTACAAATACTTTTAAAAAGCTCATGGGAAATGGTGGGGGATTATTCATATCTAGATCCATGTAATTGTTTTTAGGATTAAATACTAAAATAAGAGATTTTGTGCTTTGCACATACATTCTTCTCCAAGACAACAAATATTTTAACAAGATATGTTTTGTGATGTTTGGCTGCATAAAAAAATAATTTAAAAGGGATTTTTATGGATTACCGAAGATTTTAATGATCCAGAGTGATATAACTCATGTAAATAAAGAAAAGAAAAAGCATAGCAGCTTAAAAATAGTAAAAATACATCCAAGAAAAATTGCCACAACAATTAGAAGGTAAGAATATCAATAACTTTGACAAATCTGCTATCTTTTAATTAGGTTAATAAATTATTATCAGTCTAATTGTTTATAAATTATATAAACTTTCACAAATATTTGCTTGACACCATTCAACACAAAAAGGGCAAAAGAGTAAAATCTCAAGCAGTTATTTAAATTTAACATTTTTGAATTAGTTGTACTTATTACGTTCAGAGTCACAACTATTTATATGTTAGCACAACAACACTAACTTTACATGCAGAAACCTCAACCAAAATTAGCTTAATATAACTGAAGGGTAAGATAATACATTTATGATTAATAGAACCAAAGGGACAACAACATTTTATAAAACATTATGACATAAAGGTTCAAAGCCAGGTTTAAATGTAAGTGTAAAGGTTTTTTCTTTTGTTATGAATGAAAGTTTTTGTGTTATGAATCACAATTTTGTGGATCCAGTGGCGGATCCAGCCTGGATCTAAAGGGGGGCAACCACATATATAAAGAAGGTTGGAGGTTCTTCCCCAGAAAAATTCTGAAAATTTGAGTCTATTATTGAAAATACTTGGATAATGTCGTAGGGAAAAAAGGGGGTCTGGGTGATTTTTTTTGAAATTTCACCTAAAAAAAGTAGTCTTTTGACTCGTTTTCGAATTCGATTGGGATCGGGGGATAGCATTTTAATGTCCCATCCTTCCAGAGCGACCCTTAAGATGAGTGGTCATCACTGCTCTAGATGACAGTGGCGTAAATATAAATTTATTTCTGAAGGAACCAAAATACCCTCCAAAAATAAGTCTTTATCAGGCCAAAAGCTAGATTTCTGCAACGAGGGAGAGGACCTAAAATTATTCTTCATAGGTTTCATGTACTTTTTTTAATGATTTGCATTTTGATGTTTAGTATATTTATAGTATACAAATGTAAAACAAATAAAGAAAAGTAAATTTTGAATATCAAAAAGGGGATCTGGGGGTATTCCCCGAGAAGTTTTTTGGAAATTTGACCCTAAAAATCAGGTTTTAACTCGTTTTGGTACCCAAAGCCAAAGCTCAATTTTCAGGGTGGGCCGGACGCGATATTCCACAATGACTAACTCCCCAGCGCTAGCGCCGCCAAGGGTGCCAAACGAGTTACTCGCCCGGTCGCTTTTGGTAACCCTCTCTCGCCCAATGCGGCAACCCGCATTCCACACACAGCAAGTACGTCACGTGCGCTGTTTTGTACTTGTTAGCTCGTCTTTGATCGTGAATTCGTGTGATGGATTTAAACAGTTTTAAAGAAATCTGTATACAAGATAATTAATAACTTAATAAATTTTTCTGCTTTGCTATATTTATTCTGCATGCATTTTTTCACAGCATGTTAATAATATTACTTTTAAGTAACATTAAATACCTTTTCCCATTAAATCCATTGTCTTTTTAACAAAATCCTTTGGAATAGGAATAATTAAATAAATTGTGCACACATATATAGCTCAAGGTAATATTGTCATCATGTAAAATATTCATTTGAAATTTATTTTTGATTAGGGCTGTGCGTCTATGTTATTAAAAAAAGAAGGTACTTATAATATGTACTTATTTTTCGTATACTATATGCAATTAAACATTACAGAGTATGTACTTTAAATTAGGGAAAATAAGAAGATAATGTAATATTAATTTTTTTATTTAATAAATTCTAAAAACATTAAATAATATAATTAAATAAATTGTACTCGAGGAATATTGTCATCATGTAAAATATTCATTTGAAATTTATTTTTGATTGGGGCTGTGAGTCTATGTAATTAAAAAAGGTATACTTATAATATGTACTGTACTTATTGTAGGTATAATACATTACAAAGTATGTACTTTAAATTAGGGAAAAAAAGATAATGTAATATTTTTTTATTTCATAAATTCTAAAAAACATTAAAAATTCTAAATTTTCAAGTTTTTATAGGAAGTTATTTGAGTAATATATATTTGTGATTTCTCTCTATCAACTTTTCCAATTAACTGAAAAAGTACTGAAAAACACCTATTAGGTAAAAGTTCGACTGAAATGGGAAACGTGAAATGGGAGCCTTTCCGATTGACATTCCTGAATACACAACTTACTATAGCTAAATTTAGCATCGAGTTTTTAGATTTAACCAGCAAATTTAGATGTGCAACTTCATAATATATTACATTTTGGGCAACATTTTGTAATTATTTATAAAATACCCAAAAATAAAATGTATAGAAAAGGCATGTATATTTATAGCTAAAATATGTAACTAAATTGAAATGCAGGATTTGAGAGCAGATTTCTGAAAAGACAATACATCTACTTTAAGAAATTTATCTGTGAATTAATACCCTTAGAGTAAAATTTTAGTGATTCTACACAAAAATAGGGTATTGACGTAATATGTGGCCTACCACTTTTTAGTTACTTAAAGTTAATTGGCTATCTCAACTTCTTAGACAGTTAATTACCTAATGATTAATTAAGAAGTATCATAAATACCTAATAAGCATAAATATGGAAAGTCATCATGGTTAAATTATACAAGTTTAACTGCGAATGAAAATATCATAATTTCTTGTATAAATATTCAATCTATAGTACTGCAGGTTAAATTTTCCTCAATTCAATATATTTTTCAAAAAACCCCTTTTGGATTGCTTATTCACATTTGGGAATGTATTTCGAATTGATAAAATTTTTTGTATTAATACTACTGTTTAGAATTTCTAACAAAATATATTTAAAATTACTACCACAATTATTTTACTAAGTCTCATTGAGGGAACTATTCTTCAACACTAAATTTTTTCATTCTAGCTATTCTTTCAGGCCCAAAAGGATTTTTTACCCAACCATTTATGAATGGTCAGTATGAAGGAATCATTATATAGGCGATTAATAAATTGATTACATATAAGATAATGCACAAAAAAATGTAACTGCTTACACGAAAATTTGTAAATAAAACTTAAAACACATTTATGCGACAATATTTACTTGGAATGATAACAATAATTATATTAGAAATTTATTCAAAATGAAAATTAAGTACTCTGTTCCTCAAAGAGGGTTAAAATCACTGGACACAACACTCGCACTCCTTTAAACGCGATGCGGCGAAAAAAATATTACAGCAAATCTCGTTAAACGAGAGAAATCGCGAGAGCCGTAAGGTTTGGCGTATTTGGAAAAGCGACTCGTTTGGCACCTTTGGCGGCGATAGCGCTGGGGAGTTAGTCATTGTGGAATATCGCGGGCCGGACCTTAAGTGGCTAATTGCTCCACAGGGTACCAATTTTCTTCCCTCTCATTTTTCATCACCCCCAGACCAAGAGGCGTATATATATTTTTATTTGGAAAGAGTCTCCAAATATATCCGCTAAAAAATTAGTCATTATCATGTTAATAAAAAAACAACAATGGGCAAGGTTAACAAATGATTAACTGGTCTCGCGGACATCCCCCTTCAGTGGCGTATACTATAAATTTATTTCAGGAAGGGCCTAAAATTATTCCTCCCATACATATTTAATAGGTTTAATGAAACTTTGTAACACATTTTAAGTATAATTTGCATCTTAAAGGTGCACAGAATAAGAGAAGTTATGAGTAATTTATTAAGTTTAATGTACCAAAGGGGTACAGGAGGCCCTCCCCCAGAAGATTTTTTAGAAAAATTGCCCCTAAAAACTTGTTCTAACTAGTTTTGGTACCTAAAGCCCGAATTTCAGGTATACATTTTCATGTAGGATTTTCATTTTGAAGAGCAGAATTTGTGAATAATGAAGTTCCAAATACAAAAGGGGGTCTGGGGGTCCTCCCCCAGAAATTTTTTAAACTTGTTTTTGTATACCTTGTCCGAATTTCGGATGTCCAATTTTCGTTTTTTCCTTTTCTTACAGTAATTTTTTTTAAAAAGGTACCTGAGCCCAAGGGGTGGGGCAAAAGGCCTGTTGCCCCCCTGGATCCGCCATTGTGTGGATCAGAGAAAAAAAAAGAGTGCATCATAGTAGGAATAAGCAGTGTTTCTAGAGAGTGAAATGATTCAAAAGAACACATTACCTCTTAAAGCAAATGCATTGGCATAAGAAGGATGACCATTAAATTGATTTGAATTATCCTCAAGGGTGAGCTGAGATATTGCTTTTACCCAGATTGCATTATTGGCTCGTTGACCACCTAGAGAATAAAAGAATCCTATTTTACGACTAATTAGAGAGACTTGGACAGACAAACATTGATTATGAACCCAATTTAATGAAAACCAAAACCATTAAATAATTATAATTAACAAAACAATTCAAATGTTTTCCTTGTGCCTTCAATTTGGGGATATTCAGGTTATAAAATGAATTTTGATGCAAAAGTTAGTTATAAAAGAAAACTTCTTTAATTGAATGTGTTGCTTTCTACCATATTTTATGACAAAATTTTAATACAGTATATATTATTTTAAAGATTGCATTCTGTATAAAAAATGAAATTACGATTGTACAAAACTTTCATTGAAGATGAAAGATAAACCCAATAGTGTGATTTTGGAGAAAACTAGAGCACACAGATTCATATTATTTAAATTCATTTTAGAAAGAAATTACGACCTAATTTTTATGAAATTTCAAGTTCACTAGAAGAGTTTTGCAGGTATCCTCTGGCAAATTTTAAACTTTTAGGATATAATTTAGGCTGTGAATTTTCTCTTGTCTAAAACAGAAAGCTAAGTAAATTAAGTGATGGTAGAATCATTTTGAAATGAAGGTTATCAGTAGAAAATTATTCAAATTGTTTAATCAAAATTATACATTTTAATTAAATTTTTTTTCATTAAATCAAAAATAAAAGGTCTAATTAATAAGTTTTCACAATTCGAGGATGATTATGAGATTTTAAACTAATTTCACTAAAATAATTGAATCAGACCATGATATATAGATAAAAATATGTCCAATTTCCAATTCAATATTTTGCACCAGGCTTTCATATGTAGGAACTGTACTGAAGAATTCTATATTGATCTTCTGCCTACGAAATCCAGGATATTTTAAGAGTATTGAACTAAAGGCATAATAATATATTACCTTCTGTCACATTACCAGAATTAAGCATATTTGTTTCATTAGCTAACCAAGATAGATTATTGACAGGATGGTTCCATGTTGATCCTGCAAAATAAAAGGGCACATTGTATGATCTTGAAGATGAAAAAAGGTAAAATTATATGTGTAAAGTGTATTTCAAAGTGTTGTAGGATTTGTGGGGAAAATTAAGCTTCATTTCTCCATATTATTAGGGCATAAAATGATTATAAGTAAATAGAAATAACAATAGATCGATATTAACATAATAAATAAATAAAAAAAACCAAGTCATTAAACATATTATTTTATTTTTGAACTCTAGTTTGAATAGAATGGTATTAAGTACTTTAAATGCTAAGACAAATTAATATAGTAAATCATGTGCTTTAATTTAACACTACTTTACATTAAATTACCTGAAAATTTGGAGTTATTCCTGTTTTTCAGCAGATGCAAGTATTCTGCTCAAATAAAAATAATAACCTTAATGATTCAGCACAGATTTGTTGTTAAAAGTTTAGTTAAAATCTTAAAATAATGTACAAACTTGTTAATAAGCTTAAGGACGTATTGCAATTCACAAAATAAACATTCACAACCATTCACTTTAGAAAAACTAAACTTTTTAACAATTAAATTTCAACATATTTCTAAAAAAATAAATTATAAATTAGTGAATTTAATAATAAACACTAATATCCTCCAGACCAAGAAAATTTAATAGTAGAGACTATTTACAAAACCAGTTCTACCTGTCCCTAGTATCAGGTTTAATATATCATAGAAAAAAAAGTTCCACCTAGCACAAAAATCTTAATAATAGTTTTGTTTGCTTTTCCCAAGAAATAATCCTAGGGGTTCCAAAGAAAATAAACCTTAAATGCCAGTGAACTCCAAATCTGATATTACTCCTTAAAATCTACTGTATGAAATAGGAAATCAATCTTTATAAATTAAGCTACTTATACAAAATATATAATACACAGCAGTAAACCAGTTTCATGACGGAACAGCAATCTTATGGTCACTTCACTGCAGTGATACAGAAAAAAAATTAGAAGGGAATATTTGACAGGAAGATAAAAAATACATGGATATTTTTAGATTTGTATTAAAAGCTTTGTTGAAGGAAAATAAAATTTATGATAGAGATATGGGCTTTTTTAGCATTAAACTAGCATTTTTTCTAATTAATCAAAATTATTTTTTAAAGTTAAGATATTTTTAGTAATATGAATTACCATTCTGATTTTGACTTTTCTGTAGGTTTCTAGAATTAAATTGATAAAACATATCTGGCAACAAATAACGGAATTGTTCTTCGACTTTTCTGAGTCTTAAAGCTTCCTGCAAAATAAATTACAAAAGTTAGAAAGCTAAAACAGAGCAGACACATTTTAAAAGTTTCTCTGATATTTAACAAGGAGGTTTATGGTATATTTCATGCAGTAAATATAAAAAAAAGTTTAGTCACATTAAAAAACACTTTAATAATTTAAAATAGCAATTGTTTCAAACACACATCAAAAGTTACAAATGTTCAAGAATGATTTTCCAGCAATATGTTTTGAAGTATAATATGTTGAAGCTGAAATTAAAGGAATTTTAAGGGTACTTGAATCCATTTAAAATACTTCTTTCACGTTTTCATGAAGTTATTAACTTGGATATAAGAAAATTTGATAAAGGACATGAAAATGAAGTCAAAGAAAGATCCCAGCACTTACAGTAATGGGATTTTCTCGGGAACTGGGGTGAGGGAATTGTTGCTGTTTGAACTGATTTTGCAGTGGAATCTGGGATTGTTGATCTTGAGAGAAGAACTGTGAGCAACCATTTATCTGCTGTCTTGAAGGGGGTAATTTACAAGATAAGAAATCTGGAAAAAAGAAAAGATTTTGAAATCAAGATAAAAAAGGCTTAAAATGAAATCTAAAGTGCTAAATAATTTGACAGTCAGTCTATATAGACCAAAGTTAGGTTACACAATTATTATCTATTAAGACAACTCAAAGGCCAAGACAGAGCTAATGCATCATGTAGTGTCCAAAATCTATTGGTCTGCTGGTTTAAGACAAATAAAAAGAGATGAGCCAAAGCTTAAAATGCCATAACAGACATTATTTATAATTTAATATATCACTTAATACTTTTAAAACCAGACTGAGTTATTTCTGTGGATCAGCCACTAGCCAGTGGGGTCAGTGATCCCCCTTCAATTTCTAATGCCGAGTTATAGTAACCACAGGCGTCGATCCCGGGTGGACAGGAGGGGGACGCGTCCCCCAATAATTGGCAACATTGTTCAAAAAAACTTTATTTTTTTAACTTTTGAGGGAGACCGAAAATTTGCTGAATGTGTTTCTTCAACCTTTAATCATCCAATCAATCCAACCTTTTCAGCACTGTTTGAAGCATGGAAAATCTGATTTTGAAATCGTGTTAATATGGCTAATAATGAGTTTGACCATGTTTTAAAAAGTAAAATTTTGAAAACTTTTCTGGGGCAGGACCCCCAGACCCCTTCTATTTAGTAGTTGCAACCAATTCACTAAAAACTGGAGCAAACATTCATTAATTGATTTAAAATCATTGAACTGAGGTAGCTAATCCATGGTTTGTAAAATCCCTCTGGGGAGGAATCCCAAATCCTTGGGTCCCCCCCTCAATTTTCAGGGGGCGATGACGGAAATGATAGTAACCAATGAGCTAAGTAGAAGTGCTTACAAGCTAGTTTTTGCTCACAAGAGCCATAGTTGAGACTTCTGTGTAGCAAGTAATAACAGTTGAAGTATAACAGCAAAAAGTTAAGAATCTTACCTGAGCTAGGACCACTGTACATTCCAGGTAAGTGGTTCAGTGAGTTAGAGTGGGAAACTTGCCTATTGCAGAAACCAGGGGGAGGTACAGAAACTCTTTGCTGGTTTGGCACCGGGGTTTTAATGGGTTGAAAGAATCCAGGAGGAGTTGGCATTTCAGAGAAATTAGGATTATGTACAGACTCTTTAGCCAGTAGGTCGGCCAGTCCTTTGGATGATTCATTCCAAGGATCAAAATCTGAAGAAAACATTAAAGATTAAAATAAGTAAAACTAAAATTTCAAAAAGACTGCTTAAGAAACACAATTATATATTTTTTTCAAACAAGAAAATGATTTTTGTTTTAAAGCAACAAACAAAATCAAGACTGTTTCTTAATATGCCACTGGATAACAGAATATTTTTTGTTACGGATTGAAAAGTTCGACATATTTGAAAAATATTACTCTTCTTTAGGACTAGAATTAGGTTTATATGAATATAAATTATTTTTAAATACTGAAGAACCATAAAGAATGAAGATTAAACTTAGTTATTTTACAAAACTCAAGGTGGAAGAGCCATAAAAACAAATTAAGCATTGTATTTTTTACATGGGCATCATAAGAAGAGGTAGAATGCAGTGTAGGGGTTGTATAAAAAAGAGGGCCACTTGAAATAATAATAGTGTTGACTGTTGATGCACACCCAATGTGAGTGACTTGAACAAAAGCAGGTAATGACAGGAAGGTTGATTTTATAAAATCCACAAATGAAATGACTTATTAGAAAAAGTTAATTGGGAGTTTTTTCTATATGGTTACACAACTAATCATTGGACTCTAAAATGGTTATCATTAAAAAACATGCCAATTTTTCTTTTAAAGATAGACTGTGATTAAACTCCTTCCACTTTTCAGCTCAGCAGATAAGAGATTGACAAATCCTTACTTTACAAGGTTAGATCAATCAATAATTTTATATTTGTTTTTTGAGCAAATTGAACGCATTTCATTAGTATTCTGAGATAGTTCGAATTGCACATAGTGTTCTAGTTAAAAAAGTATTCTTAAGAATATAATTACTAAAATTTATTAAAAAGCAGAATATTATGGAGTTTGTCAGGGCAAGCAGATTTACCATTACCAAACAGAGAAACTCCAGACAGGCAGGAGCAGTTAGAATGTTTAAGAGTATATAAGTCATATATTAAAGATCACAAAAAATCAGTACAAAACTTTAAAAAATATAAAATTTAGTGATAAAATACTCCATGGTTGTAAGAGATAAAGAATGCTTCAAAATCATGCACAAATAGCAGGCTAAATATAAAAAAAATTACCTAAATCATCTTCAGGTTTTTGAGAGTCTTCATATGAGTAATTAGAACTCCAATCTGAACTATCAGTGTTAGATGGCTCTGCAAAAGCATATTCTTATTGCTACTCCATTTTCATTTAATAGAATTCATATATAACTAACAAATTTAATTCTAGAACTTAGAAATTTTTCTTAATGTTTGTCAAGATCAGAGGATCTAGTTTGCCTGTATAACTTAGGAACCATTGATTCATTTTGCAAATATGCACTGAAAATACTACCTTTAAAAATTTTCTTTATAATAGTCCAACCCCCAAGAAAAAACTTTTGATGTCGATGTCTGTGGCAATTGTTACAGAAATGAGTTATCCTCCAATATTTTTTTTGGGGGGGAAGACAGTATTTTATAAAAGCTAAAAAAACGTTAAGTGCAAATTTTTTCAGACAATTATTTAGATTTGAACATCTTTTCAAAGTTTTGTTTTTCAGTAAACATTTTCTTGTGGCGGTTAGACTATACTCTCACTAATGTGTATTATTAACTTGCAGCATATTCACACTCTTTGAAGAGTAATCAATCACACTCTAGTTCTATTTCCAGTGATTCAATCAAAATGTTACGAGTTTGAAAAATTAAATCAGAGGTATTGGTTATGAATAACGGAGATGGGCACCGCCTGATAGGCCACTAGGCCTGGGCAGGTTTGATTTTTTGATTGAATGGTTATGAACGGAGAAAATTTACATTTACACTCTAATAAAATTTTTATTTCTTGCCTGCCATCTTATTTTATTTGGCTTGGAACTAAAAACTAGGAAAAAGTTCTTTTAACTAAATTATAGGATTAAGGCTAGGATTATTTAAGGATTTACCTTCACTGTGTAGTCCACCAAAGGTTCCACATTCAGAAGAGGAGGGGAGATAGTTCATGTGACTAAAAAGCGAATCCGACTCCACAGACCCGAACATGCCAGGCGGGGACTGGCTCTTCATCTCTATGATCTGGGCCGGGGCTGCAAACGAGTCGACTGGGGAGGCGGAGCCACCACCCTCTTCTTGGCTGTGGGAGGAGCCACTGCCGCTGCTGGGGGGAGGAGACGGAGAAGACGAGGACAAGAAATTGCTAGATAAGCTCCCAAAAGGCGTAAACATCGAGGAACTCGAGGAGGAGATTGGCGAGGAGGGTGGCACTGGGCTCTTGCTCCGGGCAATTTGGATGCTGGCTGACACCGGCTTGGGTTGGGTCTCCGCTATGTGGACGTAGGTCGTTTGTGCATTCTTGGAATTCCGTTCCAGCAAGGCATCCGAGATGGCGGGCTCATCGTATCTCTTCTGTTGCCCCGGAGAGTGACCAGAGGGTTGTGCAAGGTTGTTGCTGGATTCTTTGTGTTTGCCTTTTTGGCTCTTTCTGCCACTTGGCCCACCACCCTCCTCTTTGGAGTGCTTGGATGAGCTATGGTTGTTCTGTACAGAATCTGCAGATTTGTTTTTGCTTTTTTTGCTGAAAGAAGAGTGGAGGTGAGTTAGATGAGGTGCTAGGAAGGAAGTTATGGAATGCTAATAACTGGTTGAAGAAAATTAAGGTGAAACAATGTTAGGTCTTTGTACAGACAAGAAAGCCATTCACATTACAAATAACCAATGACTTATTAATAATGTGTCTTACTATGGAAAATTAATAATCAAATACATGACAGATAAGAGCTATCAAACAAAAGAATTTCCGTTACCCCACAACTGGGTAAGGCTTACCTTTTTTGTCCATCTGATGTGTGTTTATTTTTTGAGCGACTACTTTTGGATTCTGTTCTCTGGCTCTGAGAGACTTCTTTCGTTCGGCTTGATCGAGATTCTTTAACTGTCTGAATGGTACAGGGCCAAGTTTCACTTATCGAATTCTGAGAACTTTGTGTAGGAGGGGGAGAATCTGTTTGTTTTCTGTAAGTATAAACATTCATAGGAATTTTTATTTTATTTCAGCTTAGCAGAACTTGCTTTAGCTGTACCATTTTTTTAAAGCTAAGTTAGGAGTTGGGAAAACTCATCCGATAAAAGATCCAAAAATCAAAATCACATAGACTGAGATTTCTTATAGAAGCCAAAATATCTGTCTTAAATCAAAAGGTATATCTTATTTACTTATTCAAAGTAGTTGGGCAGATTAATGCAAGAACTTCTTTACAATCTTGTTTTTTTATGAAATTTAGTTTAAGGTATATTTATATATTAAACATTGTCAAACAATCACCTTACATATCCCTAAAAGTCAGTGGACTTACCAATAATATGCTTTTGATAAGAGTAATTTAATTTCAATAAGTATGAATTAAGGAACACAAACTTTATTTTTTGATAATTTAGAGTGAAAATTAGATGAAAATGAGGACCTTGGATTTTACATTGTCTAAAGCTTACATTCACTCTTAATTTCTTAAAAGCCTCAACTAGATTATTCTAAAATTTTTGAGTGTACTTTTTGATTCCAAGAGATTCTAAATAAATCCACCTGTACATATATTAGCACCCCACCATTTTTCCCTCCAAAAATTTCCTCAAAATGTGGCACTCCTGACAACATTATGCTGCAGCAATGAAAATCCTAAAATTTTTATAACCTTTGCGAAATTTGAGTACAAAAGGAGTCACTTGGAACAGACCAACTTAGCAACTAGCAATATTGAGTAATACAAGTTAGTACAAGTTGAGTTGTACAAGTATAAAAACAAATTTATTTTTCTTTATAAAATCTACACAGTAATAAGTTATGCTAGGTTCATTAAGCATGATGCCTTAACTATCAGGGTGAGATAGACAAAAAAACAAAGTCTGAAAACTGCAAGAATCAATAAGATTGTAAGGTAAATGTGGGTATAGTGGACACTTTAAGGAAAATTTTTGCTTAAATTCTTAATAAATACCAATCTATTTGCTTCGAAACGGTTATTATCCTATTTTTAGGTTAATTGGATCTTCTTCTTTCGATTTTACCATTAAAAACTTTAATTAGATTGGGCAAAGTATTTTTAATTAATTTTTTAAAAGTACTCCAAATTGCATCTATAGTGGCCACATAGATGAAGCTGTTGCTTCTATGGTGGACACCTCTTGCATCAATAGTGGACACCTGTCTTTTTCTGCCCATATGAGGGGTTTATGCATGAAATTGAGGGGTTTTTCTTGGTAGAGTCGTCTAGTTCTAATTAAATCTTCCTTCCAAACGAAATGTATTTTAGATTCAGTCAAATTAGCTTTATTTTTTAAAAAATTGATAGTTTTCGGCCCAAAGTCTACGCTGTAGCTGATTTGAGAGGAATTTAGCATGTAATTGAATGTTTTAGAAACATTGGTTCCCGAAGCTAGAATGAAACCAAATTTATTTAACACTCATTTTAAAGCACAGTCAACAGTTTATGAAGAAAAACTGATTCAAATTAAGTATTATTTATGTTTCTATTAGAAGCCATTGCGGTGGCCACTATTGGAAAATCTAAGATTATGTGTTGGTAAAGTGGACACCCCCATAAATCCTCGTAAAGTCAACAATTTCAAATAAATTTTATTCAGTATTATTTTATACACTCTTATTTATCTTGATATAAATTTAAAAGTCAATCAAGCGGTAATAAATACGAAAAAATCAGTTCCGACTTCCCCGTTTCCTTACGCGATTCAATAAGCAAAATCAAATTTCAGTCACTCGGCCGATGTTGTTATTTTCAAATATTTAAATATTCTTCCCATGCTGATCTGTGGTATCGGTGGTAATTTATCAGCTTACCTGATTGCACAATCTACTATGCCTATGAATTTTGACGCTGTTCGATGCCTCTAACTCGTTCTATTTAAAATTAATCAGCTATGTGGCCACTATTGGAACAGTGTCCACTATACCCACATTTACCTTAAACCAAACCAAATAAAATTATTTAGCTGCCTCAGATATGAAAATTTACCATAGAAAAGAGCCTCATAAACCAAGAACATTCACAAAAAATGAAAAATATGTAGTTTTTAGTTGTAAATTCCAGCTTATAAGCTGATTTTTTCCCATTAAAAGTCTGAAATTTTTGCAGAAAAGTTTTTAAAAGTCTGAAAAATCTCATCCCTGAACTATGCATCCTATTAATCTATTTATTCTTTTATTGTACACTAGCGGATATGCCCGGCCTTGCACGGGTGGAGTGTATAATTTTTTTAAAATTAAATTTTCTCAAAATATATTTATAATTTTTAAATCAGCAATTACCAATCATTCCGGTATCCCAGACGCCTTTTTCCTATCCCGGTGTTCCCGGTAATTTTTCCTATCCTAGTTTTCTCGGTAATTTTTCACATCCCGATGTTCCCGGTAATTTTCCTATCCCGATGTTCCCGATAATTTTCCTATCCAGATGTTCCCGATAATTTTCCTATCCCTATGTTTCCGATAATTTTCCTATCCCGATGATCGAGGTTATTTTTATGTCCCGGTAATCCCGGTATTTTTTTCTATCCCGATGTTCCCGGTAATTTTTCTTTTCCCGGTGTTCTCGGCAATGTTTCCTAGTAAATTAATGAGTCTAGTGAACAAAAATAAAAAATATGAAATAATAATAAAAGATCTAGTAAATTTAAAAGTCTAGTGAACCGCTTCATTTGAAACAATGTTTTATTTTTAAGTCGTTTTCCATTAAAAAAAATTTACACTTTTCCATAAATATTTAAATTTTAAAGGAAAATATCTTAAATTAGGGGGAACTAACGTTTCAAAATTAATTATTTGAATTAATTTTGGTAGTTTCACCACTGATAAAGCTTTTAAATGGAAAATTTTAGAGTTTTTCCGGTTAAAATATTTGATTTTTGAGGTTTTAATTTCGTTAACAATAGTGAGTCGAGCAGATCTACTCTGGTAGAGAAATGGAGAAATAAGCGTTTTTGGCTATAAATTCGCTAATTACTCGTAAATATTCGATTTTCGAGTTTGGAAAACTTGACAGTGATCGTCCTTGCCTCGAGATACATCTATATACCGAGTTTTGACCACGCCTGCGGCGTGGTTTGGGAGGAGATGCGTTACATACATAGCCACAAACGTTTTTATATATTTATAGATTTGAGTTGAAGACACTAGAAATATATTTTTACCTGTTATTGGAACCAATCATTTGATCTTGTAATTTTTTCTCATAATCTTGATGTTTTCTGAAATAAATAAAAATTTAGCACATACAACTTCAACAACTTAATTAAATTACATATATTCAAAAATAAAATAAATTTGTAATGTTACCCTTGCTGCATATCTTCTTTAGTAAAGCTTGCGGCTTCATCACCGAGTTCGTGCAAATACATACAATCCTGCAAGGTAAAGAGTGATATAAAATTTAACAAATTAATAATCCACAAAATGTATTCCAATATTTAACATGAATGACAACTGGAATATTTTAGATGAGAATGGTTTGGTGACAAATAACATACAAAGCTTACAGTTTTAGGACACTGTTGATTTTTCAAAAAATGACTGCAGTATTTTGTGGTCCCCAATGATGCTTTCAATGTTCTTCCATCCACCTGTACATTATTTACAGATTTTATTGCTCTCAGAGCATCTTCAGCTCTACAATATGTTACATAAGCACTAGCACTTGGGCCCTAAAATAAAAAAAATTCCCGACAATATTAGGGTAAACGTAATTCAATTAAAGAATTTTTTCAACTAGCAAATTATACAACAATGCTAAAACTGTTTGAGAAATAAAAATTTTAACTAAAATATAAATTTATTCAATAAAATAATAACCAAACCTGAGAATGAGAGGCAGAAATCACCTGAGAACCGGCGTAGGATGTACTTTGATTCACAACTACTTTATGAATTTTTCCAAATTTTCCAAAATAGTCAAATTTTTTAAGAACTTCAGCATCTGCTAATCTTGTTGGTAGACCAACAACAAATACTAGATTTTTTTGTACAACCCTAAAAGAGGCAGTATTTTAAAAAAAATAAAAATATACAATAAATGCTTTAAATAATTTAACAGTATTTTCATATCTAGTCTAACAAGGAAACATTCTCAGGCTGAACTCACAGAAATGGATGAAACTTTTACAGGGGTTAGTAGATGATATAAAACACTTACTGTGAAAAAATTAGCTGCTGAATTTCATTAGGAGAGGAGTAAATTAACTTTGAAAATCATCATTTTCAACGCCAAGTGTAACCTTACTAAGCGAAACATGCAGTGAAGGCGCCAAATGGCATAAAGTAACTGGCCCCGTTTTCTCTAAAGTAATTTAAATTGCGAAGTGTCTAAATCCTCGAAAATTGACCCCTGCTAAAGTATTAGCGAAATTTGTTAGAGTTGAGTTGTTACTTTCGTTGATTTAGACAGTGCCTTTAAATTGGCCGATCAGAAAAGTTTCATAAAATATATAGCATGAATAAAAATTAATTAAAATATAAAAAAGCTCATGAAACAAAACATAATTACCACAATTAATTACAATCAAGCCAACAGTGACATTTAGGACCCCCAACCCAAGGCTGTAACAGATATGCGGAGAAATTACTGTGTCTGATATGTACATCTATCCGCGATGTGTTTAATGATAAAATAAATAACAATAACACGTACTCCGAGTATATGCGGAGTACGTGCTTGTTAAATCTGTGGGTCCGAAAGTCCTGTGGTCAGTCATGGCCCAGTTTACCACGGGTCCAGGTGTCTGGAGACTATTTCCCTCCCCTTCAGATCATACTTGTATAAAATGAAAACCTTTCTGCAAACTTCAATTTTTTCCATAAAATTTTCTGCAAGTATTTACACATTTTTAAATCTCTCTCTAAAAAAACCATTATTACTGAAATACCCAAATTGGGACCATAATCATTTTTATCTGTGCTTATATTGATACTATTTCATACTAGTGATTTTAAAACTTTTAAACAGGGTTGGCAAAAAACCGGGTTTTTTTAAAAAAACCAAAAAAACCGGGTTTATTTGGTTTTTTTGGTTTAAACCAGGTTTTTTTGGTTTAAACCAAGTTTTTTTAGAATTTTTTTTATCAGAATAAGTTATTTTAGCATTGATGTTTGAAATTGAGTTGTAAATGAGACATTTATTTCAGGGGTTGTTTATAATTGATAAATGATTTGTATATTTCAATTAATTAATTAAAATTAAATTAATTTGTTTTAAAAATAATTTTTGTTTCTAAAATATTCCAATTTGAATATCTAATATTATTGTAGTGAATAAAAATCAGTGTTAATTTATCTTGGATAAATGGTTGAAATAATCAAATTATTTATCTTAATTATATATGGATTAATTTATGAACTTAAGAAATTTCTTTAGAAAGAGAAAATTTTATTTTTTAAATGAGAAGCAAAAGTGAAATGTAAACAACTAATGTTAATTGAAATTGGATAATTGATAAAGATAATTAATTTGATTAATTATTAAATGGTAAAATAATCAAATTAATTATTTGGATTATTTATGAACTTAAGAAATTTCTTTAGAAAGAGAAAATTTAACTTTTTTAATACATAAAAGGGAAATGTAAGCAACTAATGTAAATTGAAATTGGATAAATGATTGAGATAATTAATCCGATTAAGGAAATTAACGGTTTTTATTAATTTTGTAAAAAAACCCAACTGGTTTTTATCTGTTTATAAACAAACCAACTGGTTTTTAGTTTTTATCATTAAAGAAATCAACGGTTTTTATTAATTTACTAAAAAAACCAACTGGTTTTTATGACTGACAAATAAGACAAATTGGTTTTATTAATTAATTAAAATCCAAGCCATATTTTATCAGTGAAAAACAGATACATTTTGTGTATGTTTAGTTACTCTTTGAAATAATGCTTCATTTTAAAGGATATTAATAAATGAACTATCTCTTGCAAAATATAATAAGTTTAACTTAAGCATTTAAGGTTAAGTTTAGAGAGAATTCAATAATTAAAACCATTAAAATAAAAGATTTCTGATTTTTAATCACCTTAAAATGTCAATTTTTTATAAATCTGACCTTTTAATTTTGTGCAAAAGATTATACTTAATAACACTTTCTTTAAAAAAATCCTGAAAATATTTTATAATTTCTAAAAAAACCAAGTGGTTTTTTTGGTAAAAAAACCATGGTTTAAACCAAATGGTTTAAACCGGCCAACCCTGCTTTTAAATAATATACATCTTTGTATTGACAGGATTGAAAAATATAATAAACTAGCTGTGCCCCCGGCCTTGCACGGGTGGAGTTATGACATTAGGAAAAATTTCTAAAAAAAATTTGTTTAGTAGTTTTTCTGCTGAAAAATTAAAAAAAAAATTTTTTTTTTAGCTTTTCTGCAGAGGGCAAAATTTTCTGCGAACGCCCTTCGCGTATATTATTCAAGTATGCTTCAGATACATGGCAAAATTGTGGAGGTGGCGATAGATGGTAGCATCTATCATCTCATGAGGCAGAAGTCGGACTCCTGCCATTTATGGGCCTCACTTTCTCAGGAGCCGCACCCCCTTTGCCTTGAATCCTTGTGGAGCTTGGGTATTCCAAGTGGCACACGACAACAACAAATAATTATGGATTTTGAATCAAGGGCTGAAGAAAGTGAATTTAAATCAAATTTTCATGTTATAGTATGTGTTTTAGTGATTGTCTAATGTCTAGTAAGAAATCGTCTAATTTGTTATTCCAAACGTTACTGTTGGGTATTGAGCTCGTGACATTTAATCTATTAGTTGAGCCACTTCTGTCATATTGAAATCAAATTGGAACTGTCAAAAATCCACGAAAGTAACAACTCAACTCTAACGAATTTCGCTAATACTTTAGCATGGGTTAACTTTCATGGATTTAGACACTTCAAATCAAATTTCTCATTCCATCCCATTGGAAAGTCGCCAAGTGGTGCTAAATGAATGTGTTTGGCAACTGAGAACCCAATTTTCAAATTTAAATAACTCCTCTCCTGTTGAAATTCAGCAGCTAATTTTTTCACAGTAAGTGTTTTGAGTCATCTTCTTATGCCTGTAAAATTTTCGTGCATTTCTGTGAGTTCACCCTAAGAACGTTTCCTTGTAAGGTTAACAAAATTTTAATTCATTGTCAGTATTACCAAAGTTAAGTAAATGCACTCAAATAATCAAAACTTATAGTAGCTGTTATGAAGATTGTAAGCATGTAGGTAAGTGGAAAAATAAAGATTCAAAAAACAAGACTGGTTTATGTTTACCTAACATTAGCTAAATGCTTTCTACTTTCTGACATTTTTTGTTTTTTCTGTTGGTCTTTTTGTCTCTTTTCACTCTTTATTTTCTGCAATCTAGTTTAAAAAGAGGAAGAAAGTTACTAAGAAAACACAGAGAATACCATTTAGGAAGATAAAGAGAAAAAGTAGAATGAACTTCTTACTCTTCGACTGAGAGAGGTTTGAAGTCAGCAGGATCCTCAGGATATTGCTGCATAAAGGTTGAAAATTAAGAAACAGGAGAAAATGAGATAATCTAAAGAACATTTCAGTTTTAAAAAAGAAATGGAAAGAAGTGTTAAGCAGTACAGAATTTAAATACCAGATTTTAATGTTCGATGAATAAAAAGGTATAAGGTTGAATAAAAGGAAACATGGGAATAAGCAGAGAGGTGTTGGAATTTGGTTAGTGGATACATATAAAATAAACAATCCTTATTTTTAATGTTAATTTTATTGTTTATTCGGATAGCAAATAAAAATAAATTACTAAAAACATTGTCTAATTCATCCATTTTGGCACAATCAAATAACGGAATATCAAAAAGCTTAAGAGTGACATTTTTATAGAATGCTTTTCTGCACTTAAAGAGATTTCTAAGTTAAGAATCAAGATTAAGTATATTTATGTGTTATATCAGAGGGAATTGTAACCAAGAGTGAAAAACTCAGAAAAACCTGGAAAATTATTAACTTAACATTTAGTTCAGAATATAGCTTGTAAAATGCATAAACACAAATGCAATTAAAATTCAAAAAGCAGACTTATGGCCGTATTCACCGGTAACCTGACCGGCGGTCTGGTCAGGAAACCATGGTTACAGCCTCTGATTGGCGGAAAAATAATTCAATATTTTCCTTCCACCAATCAGAGGCTGTAACCATGGTTTCCTGACCAGACCGCCGGTCAGGTTACCGGTGAATATGGCCGTTAATTTTCTACAAATATTAATACTTTTAATTTTATAAAATAATTCGAATGTTTTTTACACAAGAACCATTGTAATAATTAAAAAATTCTTTTTAGGGTTTGAAACCTAATTTTCAAAAACACTGTGTTTGGAGTAAAACAGCCATAAAAAATTAAATGATAGTTGAAGAGGAAAATAATAGTACAATACCTTTCGACAAGCTGGACAAAGTCCATTTTCATCAGTTCTTATGCGATGCCAGCAAAACCGGCAAATCTAAAATAAGTGTCAAAGCTTATGTAACTTTTATATCCGGAATAAATTTCTTAAAACTCCTTGTAAAATTCTAACTCCTTAATAAATAAATGATAAGGAAAATTAAAAATGATTGATTAATATTTTTTTGACAGATCTGACAATATTTTAGTAATAAGAATTAAATAGATCTTTGGTCAAAGTCCTGCCTCTCCTTGTTATTTTAATCTAAATTAAACATGACAGAATTTGCAGAGAATGTTTCCACTTAACACTAGAACGACGGGAGGGGCCATTTTGGCCCCTCGCATAGTTTGTTGTTCAATAAATTTAGCGCTAATTAACCAAATGGCTTGAAATTTTCTGACTTTTCATTATTTGACCCTATTTAAGTAAATACCAAATCATTTTCATTTTACTCCCATAGGAGCGGAGATATCGAACCGTATATCTAGAACGACGGGGAGGGTCCATTCTGGACTGTGAAGGGATTTTGTCAATGCGCGTTTGAAAATCGTCGTTTCTGGTGATCACTGGTTCACTGGAGCGTGAAAATATTCCCCCTACTTACCCTGACCTTCAATTCCCTGTTTTCACAGGTGTTTGGGGAGTGGTTGGAATTCCAAAAATTCCCTCCCCCTATCTGTACTAAAGAAATAAGAAACCTCTCTACTTTTTGTGAGACTATAGGTATATTATTTGTGATAGCTGTTTGGAATGGAGCAATTTTGTTACTTAGAAGTGAATACTAATAATAGATTACCATAAATAATACCATTACTAATAGATTACCACAACTTTTATTCCAAAATTGCAAGATATGCATAGGACACATAAGACTTACTCAAAACGAGGTTATGGAAAATTTGCAATGGTTAGATATGCTTGATTCAGGTATAAGAGGTATTTCACGATTGGGATTGATATTTTGAAAAATTATGGAAAAAATATCACATCAGTACTGGCAAAATATTTATTTTTAATTTTAGTAACCCCATTTTGAAGACCGCCACGCTAACGCAGAGTCAATACAAGAAATATAGTTACAAAATTAAAAAACAAATAAAAAGACAGGTAATTTAGCAAATTTAGGACAGATATGTGTAAGAGAAAATATTTAGTGTTCAATGTATAACTGTTAACCACCATTGATATCCTAAAGATCTTAACTGATAACCGCCACCTGCCCCGCCTTGTTGTCTGCCCGCGCTTTGCGCCAGTTGCTGTTTGCCCTCGGTGCTGAATAAAGCTACATTCTCATCACTCCTTGCTTCTTCTATTCCTCGTTATCTAACTCTTACAGCAGCTCACCCATTTTGGCGTCCGTGACAGGACTTACCTACATTTTCGATTCGTTGTCAGGTATGTTTTGTTAAGAAAAAGAAAACTGTTTTCAAGTTGTACGGTTCTTTCTATTCGCTCTGTTCAAAATGTCCGAAGCAGAAATTATCAAAAGCCGCGGATATGACAAAGCTGCATTGACGCGAATCATGAATTTCGCTGAGGCAATTAGCGATGAAAATGCCAGCGTTATGGATGCTCAAACCAGATTAGAAAGGTTAGAAGTAGTCTTTAAGGACCTTTGTTCCGCAGATCAAAAGCTAAAACCAGAACTCTCGGAAATAGAGGATTTCGAAAGCAAATATTTCAAAACGAAAGCTCTTCTAAAAGAATTCATAATTCAGAGGTCTATTCCCGCCTTTTCAAGTCCTGCTTCATCCATTGTTAGCGCCACTGCGCCTGAACAAAGGCCCCAAGCAACCAGTGCTTCAAATTCTGATTTTAGGATGCCCCCATTAAATATCCCGACTTTTAATGGAGACCTCATGGAATGGCTATCTTTTAAGGACTTGTACTTAAGTTTAGTACACTCCAATACTACTCTCAAAGATATTCAAAAATTTCAGTATTTACGAGGATTGTTGGGAGCAGTCCCCACTGCGGTAATTCGGCACATTCCGGTGTCTGAATCAACTTATAAAGATGCATGGTCACGACTTCTAGCTCGGTTTGACCAGAAAAAACCCATTGTTAACTCACTAATTTCTACATTTTTGAATCAGCCCAAAATCTCGCATTTGAGCGAATCTAACTTACGGAGTTATGTTGATACAACTGAGCAAATTATCAGTAGCCTAAAAACAATTGTCCCAGAAGAACATGTTAACGATGTTTGGCTCATTCATTTAATGCTAGAAAAGGTAGATAACGAAACTCGGCGCAGCTGGGCCGAGAAAAAGAGCGAGGAAGATTTCCCTACTTTCGGTTCATTTATCGCATTTCTTAACGAGCGTTGTTGCGGCCTTGAAACGTACAACGAAAATAACATGAAACAGGCGAATCGCGGAGAGGGAAAAGCCTTCAATAATCAAATCGTGAATTCCAGATGCCCAAAGTGCGGGGGACAGCATTTCTTATCAAAATGTCTCGCGTTTCAAAATTTGAACGTCTCGGCTCGAAAGGAGCTGGTAAAAAAGAAAAACCTCTGTTACAACTGCCTCTCAGACAAGCATTCAAGCAGACAGTGCAAGTCGCACTTTACGTGCCGCCACTGTAAAGGCAGTCATCATTCGATGCTCCATGAACAACTAAGGAGTAATGTTACTACATTTGTAGACAGCCCCCCTAAAGATGTTTCGCCGTGCGCGCAAACTGATTTAAGTGACAGCCTTTCTAATAATTTCATTTCCGCCAGCAAAAATATTCTGCCGACTGCGATAGTTGTGTTTAAAGATTCGCAGGGAGTAAACAATGAACTTAGAGTCCTCCTCGATACGGGATCTCAAGCGACATTTATCGCTGTAGCTACTGTGCAGAAGCTGAAACTCGACATCAACATGCGGAAAAGAACTCAAGTAAGTGGAATAGCTAATTCCCATTCTTTAAGTACCATTGGAACAATTGAGATGTCTATAACTTCTAAATTTGATGTAACTCAAACTTTCAATTTAGAGGCTCATGTTATGAAAAATTTAACGGCTCCACAGCCTTGTCAGGATATTTCAATTAGGGATAGGAATCTCTTATCTGGTCTTAATTTAGCTGATGTTACATTCTCCAAGTCAGGGGAAATTGATATGATTATAGGTGTAGATTATTTTTTTAATCTTATACTACCTGGACAGGTGCTTAATAACGAGGGCATTCCTATTGCTCAAAATTCCAAGTTGGGATGGATTGTGTTGGGTAAAGCTGATTTAACCTCCCCCACTGAACTGTCGCTAAACTTTATTGACATTAGCCAGCAGTTAAAAAGATTCTGGGAAGTAGAATCGGTTTCTCAATCAATTGTTAATGATTTGACAGATGAAGAAAAATTTTGTGAGGAACATTTCAGGGATAATCTTAAAATTAACTCAGATGGTAGATTTGTTGTTAAACTACCTATTTACAAGCCCAATTTAATCTTAGGAAATTCTTATGATGCAGCTAGGAATAGGTTATTATCCATGGAAAGGAAGTTTCTCCATTCTTCTAAGTTACAGGCAGATTATAAAAAATTCATGCTTGAATATGAAGAGCTCAACCATTTGGGTCCAGCTGATGATTGTTCAGGATCTATTGCAGATAGCAATAAATTCTACCTGCCTCATCATGCTGTGATCAAGGAGAGTAGTAGCACTACAAAACTGCGCGTCGTTTTTGACGGATCTTGTGCTTCCAAAAGTACTGTATCACTAAATGACATTTTGGGCGTTGGCCCTAAAGTTCAAAGAGACTTGGCTGAAATCCTAATCAGTTTCAGGACTCATAAAATAGCATTTTCAGCAGACATACAAAAAATGTATCGCCAGATACTTTTGGACCATGAGGATCAAACTTTCCAAAGAATATTATGGCGACCTAGCCCAGGGAAACCTATTGAAGAATTTAAATTAAAAACAGTAACATACGGTCTCTCTTGTTCATCCTTCTTAGCAACTAGGTGTCTGAAAGCCATCTCGGAGGAATGCCTGGATTCCCCTAGGGTAGCTGAGAAAATTCGTGACGACTTCTACATGGACGACCTACTCTCGGGAGCCGATACCGCGGAAGAAGCATTTGAGGTATGTTCCGAGATTGATTCCTTACTTAAGGTCAGAGGATTAGAGTTAAGAAAGTGGCAATGCAATTCTCCTGAATTACTTAGTAAATTAAATGTCAAAGCTACTGGTCATTGTTTAGAAATAGAGTGTACCGAGAATTGTAAAGTTTTGGGTTTATTGTGGAATCCCAAGTCGGATACCTTTCTTTTCAAACCTAACCTGAAGATCGAAGGGTCATTGACCAAAAGAAAGGTTTTGTCCCAATCCGCCCAAGTGTTTGATCCTTTAGGACTATTGTCACCTATCATAGTTTGGATCAAAATTTTCTACCAAAAACTTTGGCTAATGAAGAATGATTGGGACGATCCCTTACCCCCTAATCTAAGTAATGACTGGCAAAACTTTCAAAATCAGTTTAATGCAATAGACGTCAAAGTTCCAAGATGTATTGCTCCATTTGATGGAGAATGGTTTCTCGTCGGTTTTAGTGACGCCTCCACTCAAGCTTATGCCGCTGTTGTTTACGTAAGACAGCTGAGTGCGAAGGGTGTTTCCACCACCTTATTGGTTTCCAAAACTAAGGTTGCGCCACTAAAGCAGATCTCTATACCTAAATTAGAGTTATGTGGAGCGCTGTTGCTCGCTAGGCTATTAAAAAGTGTAATGGAAACACTTAAGCTCAAGGAAGTTCCTGTTTATGCTTTCACCGATTCAAAGGTTGTTCTGGCTTGGCTTTCCTCTGTTCCTCGCAGGTGGAAGTGCTTTGTCGCTAACCGAACATCCGAAATTCTCGAGCAGGTACCCAGAAGTAATTGGAACTATGTCAAATCTGAAGAAAACCCTGCCGACATGGCTTCCCGGGGAATTGAGCCCCAGCTTCTATCTCCCTCTAAGCTATGGTGGCGCGGGCCGGACTTTCTTTCCAAAGATCCATCTAGTTGGGCCCCAGAACCTGATGTCGAAAAGGATGTTCCAGAAGATAGAGGAGATCCTTTATTTTCGCATCCTGTCCTGGTAAATGACACCTTAGAGTCCTTATTCACGAAACATTCTTCTCTTTCGAAAATTATCAGAATTGTTTGCTATTGTCTGAGATTTAGATCCAAAGGTAGCCCTAACTTAACTACCATCAGCTCATCTGAATATCAAAATGCTAAGATCCGGTTAATTAAGTATGTCCAGAGGTGCCATTTTGAGGGTGAATTAAAATGTATCAGTGAAGGAAAACCTGTAAAACGGTCAAGTAAAATCCTCTCCCTCAATCCCTTTGCGGATGATGACGGTCTGTTACGGGCAGGAGGTAGGTTGCAACATTCTGAGTTGCCTTTCAACTCGAAGCATCCTATCCTGTTGCCACAAAAACATCTGATCAGTGTTATGATCATTAAAGAAGCACATCAAAGTAATTTGCATGCAGGACCAACTCTCTTAGCCAGCCTTCTAAAGCAAAATTATTGGATCCTTGGTGCTAAAAAACTGATTCGCCAAGTAATTCGTAACTGTTTAGTTTGTTGTAGGTTCAATGCAGCTGCTTCTTCTCAACTGATGGGACACTTGCCTCGTGCCAGAGTTCAGTATAGTCGCCCGTTCACTAACTGCGGCGTGGACTTTGCCGGGCCTATACAGGTAAAACTCAAGAAAGGTCGCGGCGGTCACTCTACTAAAGGGTATGTAGCACTCTTTATTTGCATGGCGATTAAAGCTGTACATCTAGAGTTAGTGAGTGATATGACAACGCAAGCTTTCCTAGCCGCTTTAAAGCGCTTTAGCTCTAGAAGAGGAGCCCCTCTTAACATCTATTGCGATAATGGGACTAATTTCGTCGGTGCACGAAATAAATTTAAAGAGTTAACGAAATTCCTTACTGAAGTAAACAATAACCCCGATATCTCCTATTTCCTTAATCAAGAAACTGTCAATTGGCACTTCATTCCCGCCGGTTCACCTCATATGGGTGGTATTTGGGAAGCTAACATCAAATGCATGAAATATCATCTCAAAAGAGTGATTGGGAAGTCACTATTGACATTTGAAGAATTAACAACCCTGCTATGTCAAATAGAATTTGTGCTGAACTCTCGACCATTAGTGGCGCGAAATAATGATGACTTGGATTCTATCGATACTCTCACGCCTTCTCATTTTTTGATAGGTTCTCCTGCTAGATCTTTACCATTCCAGGAAGGGACCAATCTGCATACTCGATGGGAGCTATTGTCCTCCATGCTACAAGGTTTCTGGAGACGATGGAGCACTGAGTATCTCCACTCCCTTCAAGAAAGAAGGAAATGGAAGCAAGCACAGCCCAATCTACAAGTCGGAGACTTGGTTCTCCTAAAAGAACCCAATCTGCCCCCTGCTACGTGGCCACTAGGTAAGGTCACGAAAGTCCACCCAGGCTCTGATGGATTGGTCAGAGTGGTTGAAATCCGTACAGCCAAAGGAATCTTCAGCCGGACCATAGCGAAGATTGTCAAGATACCGTCAAGCTCCGACACCACAGCCCTCCCAGAGCAACCTCCCGACGCCGTCGATGTTGGTTTCCTGTCCGCTTCTGCTGCTTTGCTACCGGTCCAGCTCCCACCAGTTCCAGAATCTTTGCTTGCTGCATCTCCCCGCTCCCCTCAGCTTCCTCAGATGTCCGCTTCTCCCTACCATCGTGGAGCTATAGCCCATGCCGTCGCCTGCACTCAGCCTCTCCCCCACGGCAGCTCGAGCCCCGCTCGTCGAGCCCCGCTCGTCGAGCCGCCTCTTCTGCCCCGACTCGTCGAGCCGCCTCGTCTAGCCCCGACTCGTCGAGCCGCCTCTTCTAGCCCCGACTCGTCTAGCCGCCTCTTCTAGCCCCGACTCGTCGAGCCGCCTCTCCTAGCCTCGACTCTTCGAGTTACCTCTTCTAGACTCGACTCGCCATGAGCCACCTCTTCGCCCTGTCTGCTCCTTCCTTCCGCTTCACCTGCAAGCACTTTCTGCATTTTCCTGTCTAGTCCTTCGTGGTTCCTCTGCGTGTTTTCACCTTCTGCAGCCCTGCTACTTCTTTGTACTTTATGCTTGTCGTCCGACTTTATGTTTGTGTTCATCTGTCAAGTACTGTTTTATATTTTTGATTCTTATTATTTTACAATTTTTATTTAAAATTGGGGCAGGAGTCTATGTTCAATGTATAACTGTTAACCACCATTGATATCCTAAAGATCTTAACTGATAACCGCCACCTGCCCCGCCTTGTTGTCTGCCCGCGCTTTGCGCCAGTTGCTGTTTGCCCTCGGTGCTGAATAAAGCTACATTCTCATCACTCCTTGCTTCTTCTATTCCTCGTTATCTAACTCTTACAGCAGCTCACCCATTTAGTGTATTTCAGAATAATTTGAAAGCATTTGGGGAAAAAGCCCCCTGATGGCAATGCTTGGAATTCAATTCAGTGTTCCCAAAATTATACAGAATGTGAATTAATGAATCAGTTTGTAAAATATTATGCGTCCATTGACTGTGCAAAAATGTATTTTAATTTACAATGTATGTATAGGATTGATATATTTACTTAAAATTCAATTATCTACACGAAAAAACGAAAATATAATTTCAACTTATTTCATTATCAATTTAATCGGCTATTTTCTCCCATTAAAAATACAAAAATTCTATAAAAACGTAAAGTTTGTCTACACTATGTTCTAACTAAGTTATTTCGTTGATATTTCTAGTTTAGGGATGTTTTAATAATGATACGAACTAAAGCAATCTGCGAGGGTCTTTCTGGCCCTCTCCGTCCTTCTAGGTATACGGCTAAGTCCCGTCGTTCTAGTGTTAAAAGCAGATCATTTTAACACATCTCCTCCATGTTAAGTTTTTAAGTTGTAAATATTTTAAACTTAAAATCTATCATTCTCAAGGTTCCCAACCTAATATTTTTATAGGCTTTAACCTTTAATTTAGTATATTTAAATTTAACTTTTAACGCTTTCAGTCCTACACTGCCCAATATTGCCATTGAATCCTTAGGTAATTTGGAGGCAACTAGGTCAATAAAGGTTAAAGTCTGACCTATGAAAAACACCTGCTCATCTTATTATCATAATATCTATTAAAGAAGATTGTTTGATCTAATAAATAACAAGTACATTGGATCTTAGTTATAAATTATAACAGAAGGAAAAATGAAAAATTAATAAAACTACATACTTGGTAACCACATGTACATGGAAAGAAGTTAAAGTCGTCCATTTCGAATGGTTCCATGCAGAGGGGGCACTAAATAAATGTGGAATGAGGGATAAGTACAAAAAAATAATGACTTAGTTAATCATGTTTTATGAAAGAGAACTTATTCTATTATATTTATAAGAGTCTCAAGAAGGATTAGCTATGCTAATTTTAAGAAAATAAAGCATTTAAACTAAAATTTCCCTAAATAGTGATAAATAAAGAACTAACATAACAATAAAGAGATGTAGTACTTAAGATTACTAATAATCTTACCAATCACACATTTTTTGGCTGTGACACACAGAAATAAATAACAGTTAATCAGTAGACAGTAAGAAAACTTAAGTAATTAAATAATAATTAGGGCACTTAACCTTGCACCTGATTAAAAAATTCAGACAAGATAGTTTTTGTTAAATATAAAAAACTAGCAATCATACCTCAGGATTTTGATCATCTTGAAGAGACATTGTGCAATTTGAGATAAAAGGATTACCAACCTAAAAGTAAATAATTTTTATTTGTAAAGGGGTAGTTACAGGTATCAGCAGGGGTGCATCCAGGATTTTTTTGCCAGGAGCCCTTTTTGGGAATTTTGTGAAAAACGGAATTGAATTTTGTGAAAAACTGCATTGAATTTTGTGAAAAATGGTATTGAATTTTGTGAAAAACAGAGTTGAATTTTGTGAAAAACGGAATTGAATTTAGTGAAAACATGGTTCCCACTCTTTGAAAACATTGAAAGTCAAGGACTTTCAAGTACTTTTCAAGGACATCGACAAAATTTTTCAAGGACCTTTTTCGCAGACATTTAAAAATTAGTCGTATTTCAAAACAAGATTTTTTCCCCCGTACAATCGGAACGAGAGGAGAAGTCGCTTTTCACTGTCAGTTTGTATAACTGGCCGCAAGTTATGTTCATAAGAGTAGTTTTAAAGAAATTTCTAGAAAAAAACAAAGAAAGATCTGAAAAAATTAAGTTTGATTAGTGGCCGAGTGAAAATTCAAGGACATTCCAGGACCTAGAAAGTTTTTCAAGGACTTTCAAGTACCTAAATTTAGCCTTAAAAAATTCAAGGACTTTTAAGGACCGTGGGAACCCTGGAAAATAGTTTTTCATTCTAAAATAAGGTTCTATTTCTGTAAATATATTATTTTTAAAAATAAAATTACACTTGGCGAGTGCATATAGCTTGATTAAAGTCCGTTTTTGGGAACCAGAATTTTGTGAAGGGGCCGTTTTCGGCCCCAATTTCTTTCTAGATGCACCCCTGGGTATCAGTACAACATTAAAGAATCTCAAAATATTACAAGCTTATGAAAGATAAAGATCCTAAATATCACATTTTTTTCTAAGGAAAAATATACATTAAGCAAATAGTAACAGGAGATACACAAACAATAAGCATTTCATCCATGCAAATTTATTAAAAAAATAATCTTGCAATTTTTCTTTAAATTTACAGGTGTCTAAATTCTTAATGGTTATTTGAGTATTTCATGGATGGGGCCTTTAAATTCAATTTTCTTCACAAGTGAATAAAAAGTATTGAAAGAATAATCTTCATAAATGATTTGATGACAGGATTTACAATATTTCAAAACCTAAGGTCAGCACAATGTTAGCCTTTTTTTTGCAAATTTTTCAACAAATTTAGCCAACAATTTTGACAAAATTTGTTTGGAACAGGTAACTTTCAATCCACTTGGCGCATTTAGAAGACGCCATGTGGATATATATCGATACCACATATCCAAGGGGTTATCGCCGTTGCCGACTTTCAAAAATTGCCATACCCGTAGAAGAAAGCTGTTCCATTTGTTTATAATATTCACATTGAAGGCAAAATACAACTCATAATTTTTATTCAATTTTCCCCTAAAAAAATAATTTGGGCACTAATGGGGTTACTAATGAGATATACTAAATTTTGAACATGAGGGTAATGATCAGTTGAAATTTATTTTTACAGATTTTTAACTGTAGACTTAAGGAGGCCATAAAATGTAGTAGTCTGATGTCAGAAGAGCAGATTTAGCTCTATAGCAGTGGTTTCCAAATTGAGTGCAGTGGCACAAGCAGCTCAAAATGGGAATGGATTTTTTAGAACATCTGATCTGAAAAGTTCAGATTCAGGAGCAAAACCCATTAGCAATCTTAAAACGTTTGAGACTTCATACCACGAAATTTTAATAAAGGTATTTTAAATTGGAGTTGTTGTGTATGACAAAAAGCATTGAAATCATGCACTAGTCATAAGGTTGTTTGGCATTGCCTTGAAAGGTTGGACTTCTGCCTGTTGCTGTTGGTTCGCAGTATTTTATTTCCCTCCTACCACCCATTGGATTAACTGATGGAATTCCATTGGAGTAAATAATAATAAAAAAACATTAAGAGTTATTAGCATTGATTATTTTATTCAAAAATCTCATTCCATTTTTGAAATTAAGATTTCCTTATTTTTTTAAGATTTCCTTATTTTTCCAGGATAATTTTCTAGTTTTCTGTAAAATAATAACAATAAAAAATTTATTCAAATTTAAAATATTTTTCAATTTTCTTAAGTAAAATAAGATAGTGACTTTAAAAATGGGTAATTTTCCATGGTTTTCTGTATAAATTTTTAGGATTTATCTAAATAAGCAACTTTCCCTGACATTTTTAGGTCTAATTAAAATTCCTGACCAGTGGAAATCCTGTGAATGTTGAGAACATTGATTTGGATGATCTAATAGCCAGTTTAAACTGTCTTAATTTTTTATTTCAGTAATTGTTCATTTTTAACAGGATAGTCAGGGTTGATAATATATTATTATAAGAGACTAAAACTGGAAAGCACATAAGTGTCAGGATATATAATTGGCAAATTTTAATGAAAGAAAATTTTTTTCTTAAAATAGTTTCAGATATAAAAGGCATACACACCAGAATTTGTGCAAGACACCTGAAAGCTTGTAGGATACCTTAACTTAGTTGTAGAGTATGGACAAGTAAAATAAGTATCTGTAACAAAGAAAAGGGAATATAATCATCCTTGCTTTAATTGTATAATAATCAGTAGAGGTAAATGCAGCAACATGGAACAAATGTAAATCAGTTGGAGTTACCTCATTGTTGCAAGCACCTCAATTCCAATAACTCAAATAAAAAATTCACTTTCTAAAAATTGATAGTGATAACAATTGACAGACTAAATAATTTATTCAAAGTGATAAATTTTAGATTCCTACATTTCTGAAAATAAATTACAGTGTAAGCGCTTGAAGCAATTTTTATGATTTTGATTTAATTTTTTGAAAATATCATAGCCCCTCAAATATCACTAGAGGGTAAAAAGTGAGAATTAAATTTTCCAGTGGGTTTTTCATTCAAAATTTGCTTTTATAGAGACCACAGTAGTGAAACAGACCAGCTACCAGTGTATTGATATTTTTCTTATTTTCAAAGAAATAAACCCAAAATAGGTCCATTAACCCGGGAGCAGTCGCACTGGGTATGTCATACCCAGACGCGCATTCCAAGTTGCATACGCTCCCCCCTTTTTTCCGAAATGTGTGTGCCCTCGTGTAGCTGAGTTCAAGGTCACATTCTTCAAGTTGCAAGGTTAGATAAAAATTTAGGAATGCGCGGTTTCCGGGAATCGAGGCTTTTGGGTATGATATACCCGCGCGCGTGCCCGTAGACGTGTCAGTTTTGGCTGTGGATTCCGTTCATTCGGCCGGTATGGAGCGGTACCTGAGTTAGGAGGATGAAATAAAACGGCTTTGTTCTTTGATTGAGACAGTTTCTAAGGATGTTGATTATTATTTTAGTGAATATTAAGAAGATATTGGAGTTTATGATGGTCAATATGATGAGGAAACAATGAAAGTGGGTGAAGAATAAGATAAAATTGATGAGGAAAATTCAGAAAGCATCAATTCTGCGGAAATTGGAGAATATTACCTAGGTAATAGTGAAATAAAATGAATGAAAGAAAAGTTTAGAACCAATGCCAGAGTGGTGGTGAAAAATATTATGACTACAGTCTCTAAATGTTTCTCGAGCACCTACAAATATTCATTCAAAAAATATCTTTGATACATCATCAAAAACTACCCCATAAGAAGAAAACATAGTCAAAAATAATAAAAACATTAGAAAATATATGAGGTTTGCGGTATCAAAAAAGGACCTGAAAATACAACACGGTTTCGAACTGTGCCATAATGTATTTGTATGGTATGGAACACATAACTCCAATTTGTAAGGATTGCACAATAAATGAGAGAAAATTATTTTCATTTTAAGTACATTTATGCTTATTTATTGTTTTATGTATTATTTTGAGTAATATTATTAGTAAAACCAAGCAGGTAAAGTGTTAAAATGCGAGAATCCATTCCTGGGTATAACATACCCACCCGCGACTACCCGCGTTCGTTCTATAGGTGCGACTGCTCCCGGGTTAAAAACCATCAATACCAAGGAAAGAACCTGTAACACAAACAGAAGTAGAAAATGTTGGATTCAAAGATGAAATAGGCATAAAAAATATGGAAATTTAAAGATTAATGATAAGGGTCTTAATGGAAATTAAACTTTTTGTAATGAGCTACAACTATTCAAATAGACATGGAAAGTAAGGATACTTAAAAAAAAGGTGAAATATAAAAAGAATCATGGTCTTTAACTGGTAAGTTTCATTGAGGTTTAACTTTTAACTAACACTTAAATTAGTTTTCATGATTGCAGAGTGGTGAATTTATGTCTGCCCAATCTTTTATAGTAGAGGAAGGTGTCGATTTTTCCATGCCACCACTTTTTGAGTTGAAAATTATTTCCAAGCTTTGCTCTACACATGAATGGAAAGAGGGAGACGTAACAGCAATCTATATGCAGGTAGTACAGCCCCTTGAGTTTGGCAAAATCATGTCCCTCTCCATTCACTTAATTTTTTTATTAAGTTTAAATTTTAAGTTGATTTGTCTTTAAAATGGCATTAATCACTTTTGTTTCAAACATTTGAAGGGAATTTGAAAGCTACTAAATTCAAAACCTTTTATGGAATTCTGAGTTATACTAAATGCTAAATATAGACTGCTACAATAAGCTTTAAAGATAATAAACAAATATATAAAAACAAATTAAATACATAGTCATATTAATATCATGAGGGACTGTCCATAAGGGGTCATCCATAAATTACGTGAGGTCAAAAAGGGGGGGAGGGGTTTGGAAAAATCTCACCAAATCTCACCAAGGGGGGAGGGGGGTCGATTAAAATCTCACGTCAACTTTTTTTAACTTAATTAGGTGCTATGAAGCACAAAATGCAAATAGTTTTTAGAAAATAATTTTTAAAAGTTGTAGGTAAATCTCACGTGGGGGGGAGGGGGGGTCAAGAAAAATCTCACTAAATCTCACCAAGGGGGGAGGGGGGGTCCAGATTTTGGAAAAAACACCTCACGTAATTTATGGATGACCCCTAATTAATGTCACGCTCAGAGGGGAGGTTAATCAATTTGTGACAAGTGGGAGGGAGGGGGGTTTAATTGTGACATCTATCCTTCAACTGAAATTCAACAGAAAAACCTTAACTTGTTAAAATGACCTTATATTATCCTCTCAAAAGGCATCTTAAAGGTTGATAGAAATCTAACTATCAGGAGGGGTAAAATTAAGCTTAAATAAAAAAAGTTGGTTCTGGGCACTTTTAAATTTGTGTATTGGTTTAAGAGCAAGACACATGACAAAGGGAGAGGGTATTGGGAAGTGTGACAGAAGGGGGAGGGGGACAAAAATGGTAAAAAAAGTGTGACATTTATGTACAGGGCCTGAATAAATACATGTAAATATTTTTAACTTTGGATTCCAAAATATTTTGACCATAATCTACACTATTTTAATAAAAAAATTTTGGAACAGCTTTAGAAAGAGTCCACCAGCTGCCATGTTTACCCACAGCAACATGAAAGTTGTCAGCATTAATATTACTATTAGATCTTATAGTTGTCTTATAGCTTACTATTAGATCTCTAATAGCAATCTACTAATTTTTATTATTTTAGTATCTAATACTAATAATATTAATTATTAGATCTCTATGATTGTCAGTCAAAATTTGAGTTGTGGGTAAACATGGCGGCTGGTGGACTCTTTCTAAAGCTGTACCAAAATTTCTCTAAAATCAATTTACATCCAAAACAGGGGGAATTATAATTTATAAACGCTTAAATCTATAACATAACCCCATATATGTTTTTATATTTCTTTATCTCCCTCTCTCACTTCTACTAACAAAATATAATTCCTAAAATTTAAACTAATGGTACTTCTTAAAATTAATTTAAACAGCTTTTATTAAAGACATTTAGTAAGCTAAAATAAAGATCAAAAATCAAATTTACTTAGCATTTCTTAAATTTTTTAAAACAATGGAAAATTAAGTAAATTAACTAATGATACAAAACATTCACATTTTCTTCGAGCTCAATAAAAATATTAACATTGATATTATTATACAAGATGTACAAGTTGTCTTCAAACTGTCAGAATTTAAGAGAATTATTCTAACATTTAACAGGTAGTACCACACCTTTAAAATTTGCAGAAATAAATTTATACTCAAAACTTGAATTAAAAATTTATACAACATTGATAAGTAGCATATACACTTCTTGAATTAAATAAAAATGCCATTAGATAAAGTTTAGAGAAGTAATTCTTTGATTGTGTGCAAAATTCCACAATAAGGTAAAATGATACAATGGATGTTTCGATAAAAAATTATCTCAGAAACTTTTAACCAATGCATCGAGAAGCTAATTTTACAAAAATACCAGATGTTCACGAACTTGTTCGTCAATAAGAATTTCAGCAGAGAATCGAGATCTTTGTTGACGCAGTAAGAAACGATTCGTTCATAGCGCGATTTATCAAATAAAATAACACTATGAAGTCCACATCACTTTGAAAAACAAGATGCCTAAATCTTAATAGAAATAAAAGAATTTTTTTAAGTTATTAATTAGCAACACTTTCCTGAATTTTGACCTAAAAGTATTGTTTACTTTTTATCAAAGGATTCTAGCATATGCTGATTACTTTAATTTTTTAATTAGAGATCTGAATCCCGTAAAATTTGATCTGATCAAATGAAGGTTCTAGATATAAACTATGAAATGCTTTTTAGACTTTTTAATTAGAGCAATAACTTCCAATTCGGCCTAATTGGAAAAGGCAAACGTCCTGACTTGGCAACCTTTGACTGATTGGTGGGAAATTCTCTTTAGACTGAATAATTCTTACACTTATATGATACGACAAAGAAGAATGACTCGAAGTAAGGAATGTAATCAAATATAATTCTTAAATAGTTGATTAATCTTTTACCTACCACATATATTTATATACAGTATACGAAACAACTTCACTTGTCAAGTCTAATAACTATAGTTATGGTTTTTTGCGCAATGGACTGCGCAAGATACCCGGATGAACAAATATTTTACTCTACATCTACATACACATCGCAGACCATCAGCATCATCAGCTGATACATCCAAAAAAATTATTGATTGATTACTTTATTAGTGATTAAGAAAAATAAACAATTCCTGTTTAAGTTCTTACATGTATATTTGAATGTTGAAAATTTTAAGAGAACAAATTATTTCACATTTCTCAGCAATGTTTCAATCAAGCTGAAAACAAAAGAAATCCATGTAATTTCAAATAATAAAATTGAAAATTTTAGTTACGTTTTGAACCACTTATGTGAGCTCTAAATAGTGTATGTATAAAGCGAAAAAAATGGATTAATCCTCTTACAAGTGTTTTAAAACATTTAAAACACACGGCTTTGTTTATTTTGAAGCTTCCTATTGAATACAGTATTCACTGTAATTGTACCGGCACGGCCAAGTGCTGCAATTTTCGTATTGAGCGCGAAGGTAATTTCTGTTTGAAAGCTGAAAAATAATTATGCAAATTGCCTTTTTGGTAAATATTATTTACTAATTCTTCAAAATGCTTGAAATTGATTCCCTTTCTTGTCGAGAAATCACTCCGTATTCCGATGCCGATGACCGGTGGAATGATGTCACCATCAATGCTGGGGCGTCTCAAAGTACTTTACAGGACATTAAACTCCCTGAATGTGCTGGGCACTTTTCTTACCTTCACAGTGGAGATCCCGCCTCATCGTGTAGCAATCGATTTATTTATTGGAGGACAAATAACGATGTCATCCAACTCGTGGAAGTATCATTGGACGTCACACTCCGCAGTAATCGTCTGAAGTTGCGCTTCCAGAATACCCCCATTTTACGAGGTGTGAGTATCCATGAGAATAAGAATCAAATTGTGCTTCTCGTGCCGACTGTATCTGCTATCCACAAGCTTGTGTTTCCACATCCAAGAACCATTGACTGTGAGCTAGGTAGTAATGACTCAAGAGCGACTCCATCAGTGTTTTACAACACCACCTCTGACACTCTTCGTCGTCTTACCAGTTCGTTTGTCCTGAATCACGTCTCCATGGGTATACCTGTGCCACATACTTCCGCATCCTGGCTTCAAGAAGATGGGACTGCAGCCTTTGTTTTAGCCAACAGCACCGGCTCTGTACTTTTAGTATGTATGTCAGACAAGAATGGTGTGGAGATCACCACAACTGAGTTAGCCAAGACTGGATCTTTGCTTCGATATATGACCGGTTTGGTACCTTCTGCTATACGCGGCGGGTCCAAGACTGAAACAGCTCTGGGAATTGTATGTCATCAAAACCAAATGGACACGTTAGTTTGTGCACTCTTTAGTGACCTTCAAATCAAGATTTGGTCTTACAAAAGACAAGAATTGATTGTTTCTGAATCTGTAGTTAATTTTGACCACAATAAGAAGCTCAATGGGGGAAACTTTACTGCCCATCAGTGTTATTTACGCAAATCTGAAAGCTTTAACTCCAATGAGTTCCTTCTTGGTATCTATATTCCCATACCACACCAGAAAATATTTTTTATTCTTAAAGCAACACTACAGCAGAACCAATGCAAACTCGGGCTATTGTCCGTGTTGCACCAAACTTCTTTTGACTTAGTTGATTTTAGCCTTAATGAGCACCAAATCTGGACCCTTTGGTTGAGTTCTGAAAATCAGCCAATGGTTTTAGCTGCCCATTTAGAGAGTACCCAAAATCCTGAAAACTCAAACTGGATACCTGTTGACCTTGAGCCTCAAGTTTCAAGCTTTGTTTATTATGGTGTTTCAAATCCTCAACAAGCTTACCTTCAAGAAATCTTTAAAGTTGGACGATTTATGCCCAGCACCATTCAAAAGGCTCTGAGCATATACAATGTTAGCAAGAATTCGAGTTTTTCCCGAAACAAGGTGTTAACCTTAGAAGACCTTCGTAATAGTGTGATTGAGGCAGTTGAAACAGAAGTACTCATGAAATCTGGTGATCTCGAGAGCTCTGGAAATGATTATTTAAATATATCTGCTGACTGCTGGGATCGTTTTTTCTCATACTGTATTCAGTACCATGAAGTTGGAATGAAACCATTAGGTATAGGAGTGATTCAGAACATTAAAAGTGTTATTTTGATTAAGAAGAGTTTTTATTCTTTGCTGTGTCATTGTGATGCTTTGGAGCCTGTAATAAACCCACGTTTTCTAAATTCTATACCCTATACTGGACTTTTAAGACAAGATGAAAATAGTTCTAGAAGCCTTAAAGCAGTTTTAGAATGTGTTGAAATGGTTAAAGAGAGCATAGATCCTAAACTCTTGCTGCGATTGGACAACAAACTCCTCAGTCAGGAATGTCCTATTAAATATGCTACTCAGTTGTGCAAGTCAAATTTTGAAGCTGATGAGTTGTTACCTTCCCGTTTAAAAAGTTTGATTCCATCAAATGAAGAAATTGTTTCATGCTTCAACTATTTGTTATCAATTCTTGACCTAACAGATGATAATATGCGAGATTTTTGGTTGGCAACAAATATTGGAACTCCTCGATACCCTTCTTTTTCCAGTGGCTTTACTGGAATCAGTTCTCTATGTGCTGGTCTCGGACAATTTGCTAGACAGCGGTACGAATTTTGTCGCAACTTGCTTCTGTTTGAGATGGTTCTATACGATTCTGATATCATGGACTGTGAACAGCTGGATGATCTTTTGTTGCAGTCCGGAATTGTTCCCCGCACAGTGTCTCTCTTACGCCCGTATTTCGTCATCTGGTGGTGCACGCAGTGTGAAAGTCACCCTGTGTCTTTAATGGTTCAAGATGCCGCTTTCAAGCAGTTTTGTCTTCTGGAGCTTCCTGAACTCACAAACCAAGACCTGACCAAACCTAAAGAGAGACGAACTGTGTGTCAGCTGTTCTTTGAAGGCAAAGGAGGAACCAGAGCTAGAATAATTATGGAGTCTTCTTTAGATCCAGCATTGCCAGTTAATTTTGAAACCCTTTATGAAAAGCTTATTTTATCAGCAGCATCGCTTCTATGGCCTCAAGAGTTCAACACAGTTTTCCCCGAATTTTTGTTTGCTCAATGTCAACACGAGGCTCTCCTAGAGTATGATCGTCTTTCACAAGGGTGGTGTACTGGAAACAAGCAGTATCTTGACTTTTTGGTGGCAAGTAGTCACCTGATACTAGGAGATGCAAAAAAGGCATGCAAGATGTTCTTGGAAGTGTCCAAAAATATAGAAAGAGAAAGTCTGCTCTGCAACAAGATACTTATCGGAAGATATAATGTCGATATGGGATCATCTGTTGTCAGCCTGTTTTGCATGCGGATCATTCAAATGTTTGAGCTGTCTTCACAGTCAGAATGTGTTGTGAAGCTAGCATCTGCTGTTATAAATGAAATTGCGGATGAAGACCCTCATAAACCAATCTTTTACTCAGTTCTATTCAAGCATCATCTGAATTTAAATAACTATGAACCTGCATTTGCTACTCTGGTAAAGAATCCCGATGCATCAAGACAGAAGGACTGTTTGCGACAGTTGATTGTGAAACTGTGTGAGGTGAAACAGTTTCAAAAGATCATTGAGCTGTCGTGTGTATCCTATGAGGAGGAAATGATTGAAATTCTAGAATCCAGAGCACGTTGTTCTGACTTATGTCAAAATGCATCGTTTTATGGAATTCTGTATTCCCTGCATATGCATCATAAAAAATTCAGAAAGGCAGCTTCCGTGATGTATGAACTAGCCATGCGATATGGGAAAGAAGTGGTGAGCCTCAAAGGTCTAAAGAAGCAAGTATCTTGTTATTTGGCTGCTATCAACTGTCTTCATCTCTCTGAAGCCGATTATGCTTGGATTGTAAAGCCATCTAGTGATGCAAGGGATTCGGAGGGTTATGACCTTAACTCATCCCCTAAGAGGAACTCTGAAGGAGATGAGATAATATATTCTCACCGCCCAGTGAAAGTTGAAGTCTTGGGCTTGGATGATGTCCAACAAGAATATATGCTGGCACAGTCAAGACTGCTTTATGCACAAACGTGCACGAATACAACTGGCATCATCACACCTCTGACTGCCGAAGAAACTGTCGCACTCTTGACTAATGCTTGTCTGTTCGATGCTGCTGTGAAACTTTCCAAAAGCCACCATCTCTCATTGGTTCCAGTTCTGGAAGCATTGGTTTACAAGTGCCTTACTCCTTCCGCAAACACGACCAGTACATCCCAGCTGTGGAATCTCCTGCACCAATACGTCAAGGACCACGAAACCCCGGGCAGCACCCTCCTGCATCGGTGTGTAACTGAGAAGCTCCTTGTCCATGGCTCAGAGGTCCCCGCTTGGCTGAGGCTGTCCTACCAGAAGCGAAACTGTACCGAGTTGGCCAGCCTTTTCATTCAGTATGGACTCATGGACTGTGCTGTTGTGCTCATCCACAAGTATGTGAAAGCTGTTCTCGGGGAGAGGAAGGAAGACTTTGGATTTGACGACTCTCTTCACATTAACTCCCCTCCTGTGTGGTTGCCCCACACATTCATTGATATTCTGATAGATGTTGGTAAGAAACTGCAAGACACTGATGAAGATTTTAGAGAACTATTTGATGGCTTTAAGCATACCTTAAGGAAGTATAATGAAACCGTTGAGTCAATATCTGCTGATAAAATATCTAGAGTGTCCTCTTAAGGTTTTTGGTAATAGTGTGCATAATTTGTTTTCAGTCATATTTTGTTAGATGCATACCCCATAGGATTTGACATTTTTAGGTGTTTTTTTAAACAAATCTTTCTTTGAATATCTTTGGAATTGAAAACAGCAATTTGGTAAGACAAGATAATTTGAAGATTTCTCTATATACCATGACTAAACATTGCTATTCAAATTGTACCTTAAGTTTTTGCTGGTTTCTTTACTTTCAAACTATCCAAGTTGAAAGTATTTCCATATAAAGCACACCAAGAAATACTGCCAAATTTTGGGGCTTGCATCTAATAAAAAAGTGTTTTATGACAGTAAATAATTTCTAATAGGTATATTACCGGACCTGTAAAAAGTGCCCGAACCTACAAACCTGGTTCGGGGGAAGCCCCTGCCAGCTCCATAGGAGCAATACATAAGGTTTGGGGAAATTTGGTTAGGTTCGGGGGAAGGTTACAACTTTTTCCAGGTCTGTATATTACCTTACTCAATTATATTTCCTCAAAACACTCAAGAAATGTTTAGGGTTTCTTAAAAATTGTCCAATTTTTGTTGCAAAAACTTATTAATCTTATAATTTTAGTGTATTTATAACTGGGTAGAACTTGATTTTCAGAAATTACATTGGTGTAAAAGTCAAGTGAGAGAATACAGAGAGCATTCAAAATTAAATTAAGTGGATATAATCACCCATCCTACTGGTATTAATATTATTGAATTCCTATCTAATGGAATTTTTGAAAAACTAGTGCCATATAGGTATGAAGTCACAGTAGTTATATTAGATAGTGTTTACTCCTCAAAATGGATATTTTTATACTCTTAAAAATCTTTTATACCTTTTTATGGGCTTTTTGCACTACCCCTTTCCTGACATCTCATCTATTCATCCACCACTGCTATAATGCATAATTTTAACCTTTCTGGTTTACAGTAAATAATCTAGTCAGCCAATAAATTTAAATTCATGTTTGGTACCAACTAAATAAATATATAAATCTTTAATGATGTGGTAACAGCTAAGTATGTTTTTTTAATATTCGGTCTATGAAATAGCTTGCCGATTGTTTTTATAAGATCTGTATTAAAAGAAAAGTACATGAATGTGCAATGCGCATAGAGCTGCTTTGTCTTCTCTCCCTAGTAAACACATGGTTAATGTTATTAAAAAATAGTGTCAACAGTATGAATAACTGGTTAAAAATATTAATATTTTGTTTGATGGTTTAAAAACAATAGCATTTTAACATAACTTTTCAATGTAAAAAATTATTTAGGAAAAAACCTGAATTTGTTAAGTATTTTAGCTTTAAAATCTTAATATTTATTCAATAATAATATTCTTAATGACAATTCTTCTTCCAAGTGTTATTGCCTTAAAATTTAAAGAAGTTTGTCATTGTCACCAAGTTGTTATTAAACATATTCACACTATTCATTGTGTTTAAGTGAAATAATTACTTAGATTGTTTTAAAGTGTTCCGTAATTTAAAAGAAATGTTAAAAATGTAAGACGTTCTTTTGTATGGAACAGGTTTGGGGAGTGGGGTCAATAAGTAACGCAATGGTGCAAGTTTTCCCCCATTGTTTGAATATCTTCTGAACTTTATTCCTGTTGATTTTCAAATAACTAATTGTATATTTATTTTGTCATTAAAATACTTTTTTTTACAAATTTAGACTTTTTATTTAAGAAATTTTAAACAACTTTTCAGCCTTATTTTTAGTTTATCTGTAGTTAAGAATTTCAAAAAGAATTATTATTAACCTTTTAAAATAAAAAAAATACTGTCTGTTTAGAAAGTATACGTCATAATGATATTTTTCTGTTTTTTTTTGCGCAATTTTCACAAATTAATGATTTTACATTATTTATCCAAATCCTAGGTTTTTTAAAGCAAAATAATATGTAGTTATACTTTCATATTATGGATAAAAGCAGTTAAAATATGTTATCAATAATGTATAAAAATAAATATTCTTTGTAGAAAATTAAAATGCTTCCTCATAAAAAAATTCATGTTTTCCTTATCAGTTAAATTTTATTGCAGTCAAATATTTTGTAACATAAACAGATAAATACTTTATTAGTATAATGGTTAATTCAATTCTTTATGAAATTTTATTTCTTAAAAAGAAAAATAATTGTAGCTTTTTTACTTATTAAAACAGGTGGTTATATCTAAACCATATTGTTTTGAAATTTTATTTGAAGTTGTGTGCAAGAAATTTTTTAAAAATTTGTTACATATTTGGAGCTAAATACATAGGGTCATTCCATGTCAAATCAACAAGCCCCACTCAACCTGACCCTCTCAGATTTTAATGAAACTTTCAGGAATTGTTCTTTTCTAATTTATAAATGAGAAATTTTTTTTATTCAATTTTATTGGTAATTTTTTTATTAAACATTTGAAAAAAGGAAGAAAATGCAATATTTTGCGCTTTAATGTATCATAACTCCATTTATATTTTTGTTTGAGAAAAATCTAACTCCCCTCGTTTTAAAGACAATTTTGCAAGCTTTATTTGATAGTATAAAGTTTGACTATGTCCACAAAAAAAATTTATTTTCATGATTTTTAAATAAAAAAAGCTTTTAAAAAACAATGTTGGTATCCTTCAATTTCTTTGAAAATTATTCATATATTTTGCAACGTTATAAAGTATGATATATGAAAATTTCAGAATGGGACAGCCACGAGATCAGGAGTTATAGCAAAAAGAGTTGTTTTGAAGTATTACTTCGGAGGTTAGAGTGACCAAACATGGCGCAGTACCCGGTATTTGGCCTCTTTAACTTAAGAAGAGGTATTTTAAAACAACTGTCCCATTTTGTAAATTTCAGATATTCTTTTTATTATAAAATGTTTGTATAAAATTCCATGAAATAATAATTAAATTAGAGGCAAAAATTTGCCCATGTGACGTTCCAGAACGGTCGGTCGGGTACAGACATGGCAGTTAGGTTAAATGCGTATTTGAATTTGACAGCGTTCTGTTGCTCAAATTGAAAATTCTGCTCATAACCCAAAACGTGGGTGCATTTGAACTTCAGAGTCACTGTCAAATTGTGGGCAAATAAAAATGTTTTCAAGATCTAATTAATTTATCCATTGTTTCTGATGCTCTTGAGGATGTGTACAGGATCAAACATAAAAAACAAAAGAGCTCCATTAATGGGGTTGGGGATTGGAGAACTTGAAAGACATCCATTAGCCAACATGTTAAACATATTGCGATTTATTTTGTAATTGTCAGAAATAATCGTTAATACTTCAAATCCAGCTTCATGAAGAATACATAGCGTTTGGTTGGTAAGCTTTAATAAATCCGAAGCTGTCATATTGTGTGTGGATACAGGTACCAAAGCAACAATTTCCTTATAAGATGAAAATAATGCCCTTGAATGATGGAACTTAAACTTCAAAACTGGAACTTTAAAACCTGGAAACTTAAAAAACTGGAACGCCCAGTTTTTCAGAAATTTATTTTAAAAATATATGTTGAGTTTGCCAATGCGACAAAAACTGGCTAATATATGTTTTTAGAACTTATTTTGATCGATCATACTTAATTTTACTTATTAACTGTACCCCCATAACACCCATAATCTAAAGCAAATATCAAGATTATAGGGTCGTTTCGCGCTCAAAACCGTTAAGTATCCATTCAGGCGGTCGAAACGTATTAATTCCGAATTTTTCAAAGTAAGCCCCTAAAAAATATATCCTTTGTTGTGAATTTGTATTTAGTTAATACTTTTAAGCTTTATAAACTTGAAATCAGTGATATTTGTTGAAAACTGCATTTTAGAAATAAGAAGCTCGGGAAGAGCTTTTATTCTTATTTCATTAAACTTTTTCATATGAAAGTACAAATTTACACCAAAGGATAATATTTTATAGGATACCATTTATTTTATAGGATATATCTTTATAGGATAAAAATTTGGAATTAATAGTATGGGGAAACTAACAGTTCACTTTTTTTTTAACCAAAAGCCTCAATTTGGGGGTCTGCATTCCCGTTTTCATCACTGTTAAAACTGAAAATTCTTTTTTTTAATGGATTATATTTTTTTAGATTTTAGAGAAAGGGAACGAGGAGCAATCCCTGCTTGAGTCTTATGACCCTTTTGACTGAATATTGCACATGCATTTTGCCATCTCATGATCTTTTAAGTGCTTACCATTAAACACGAAGAATTATTATGTAGAATAATCAAGCTACTCATTTAAAAGTATGACATATGTTCAAGATTAAAATCTATCTAACATCACATTGAAGAAATTAGTTGTAAGATTCTTTATTTTACCAAATGGTTTGAATAAAAGGTTATGAGTGGTTTGTATTGAGGGATAATCTAATGTTTAAACTTTATAATTTGTGCTCTGTTTAAAGTTTTTCAATCTTAAGGATATAAAAAAAGGTTCTTTATATGACCCGAATTCCGTAAATGTTAGTAAAAAGTAACTGCTATTCTCTAGGTTAATCAACATTATGAAACGTCATTACAGAAAATGACTAGAGCATTCTTTAGATTTCCTGACGGGCAAATTCCCGATTTCTAGTAAAAATAAACTATTTTGTAAGGGTGGTGACGAAGCAGAAATCCCCTTCAACTTTTACTGCTGTGAAAGTTTTCCTTCAGTCATAACGTATTCTTGAACAAGGTGATTTGGAACACCAATCCTGTAAGAAAAGTTTAAGGTAAGCGTAGACAAAAATTACAGTGAAACTTCTATGTCTGAATTAGGGGTAAATTTATAACAAAACTTACTGTTGAGGAAAATCGGTCCAAATTTTCCTCTACTCTTAACCTATCACACATGACTTGATATTGTTTTCATAATTTCATACAGTATATTTTAATGAAGGTATACTTATTGGATAAAAATTTGATATTTTATGAATTGATTAATGCTGCAATATAGAAGGACCTCATTCTAAAAAAATGACCCTTGGTTTAAATATTATACAGTCAAATCCGCTTAATGTGATCACGGTTAATGTTATCAATCGGATAATGTTATCGAAATCAACAGGTCCCGATCATTCCTATTTAATTTAATGTAAAATACATCGTTTAATGTGATCAACTATGTATCATTACTCCGCTTAATGTTATCAAAATTTGTCCATATCCCCTTTAAAACGACCGCTTTTGAGTTCGTGTTTCATTTTGAAGGTCAATTTTTACTAGTAAACATCTGCCCCATGAGATCATCTGGTGCTTCTTTTTTTCTGAAACTCAGTATCAGTAAGAAAAAGAAAATATTCTGCATATAAGTATTGAAAGAAACGAAGAAAACGGTTATGATGAAGTCCGAATCAATGTTAGTGATTGATAAAAGAAACCACCAAGATCGACGCTTTGCAGATGTATCTGATAAGAGATTTGAATTTTGCCTTGTTTACTGGAATTCATTTCACTTAATAAATAAGTGGTTTATTGGAGTGGAAAAAAGATAAATCTTTCTATACAAATAAAAATACAAAGTTAGCGCTTATTTTACTTTTATTAATTGAACTACACCTGTATTTCCCCCTTAAAATTTTACTTAGTTTAAAAATAGTGTTTTGAATACATTTATTATATTACGATTACATGATTTTAAAGTAAACAATCTAGTTACACTGTTTGCTGCTTTTTGATATGAGATCGCTTATTGTTATCGATCGGATAATGTTATCAGTTTAGTCTCGGACAATTGCGATTACATTAAGCGGACTCGACTGTAAAAGAATATCATAATTAAATGTTAACCCCATAAAATAGGTCGATAAATTTGTTTACTTAATTGCATAATTTTTTGCTTTAAAGTTATAATAATTTTTTCATGTAATTAAAATTAAAACCGTTGAAAAAAATTTGGGTAAATTTTAGAGCTGTCCAGAAGGGCGGTGGCCTAAATATAAAATAAAATTTGAGATGATAAGCATAAATTTGGGTTTATTTTTAGATATTTTATTTCGTGTGGTGGCTGTCTCAGTCAATATAATTGGTCAGAAAGAGAGCAGTTTCAGGAATGCTTTTCCATAGAATAGGAACGAAAAAGGCGGAGATATAGAAAACTTTCATTTATTAAAGCCAAGTTCGGTGGATTTAGGCCGCTGTTATTCTAGAGTTTATTTGATTCCTATGAAAAAAAATGACGTATGTTCTTAAACAATATTTCCGATATCCCTAGTTCAAGGTAAATAACTTACGAAAGTATTTCATAGGATTGTCTCCAAGCAACCATGCAGATTGTTTATTTGCCCATCTTACTTGCAACAGTAGCATCTGTGTTTTGTGCACCTGGATCTACTCTTCTATCGAACATTATTGAAAATTCTGATGAACCTCTCAGTGACTCGGCCAGTTCGAGCAATGGTTAGTAGATGTAATTAGTCACGTGCTGTTTTGTTGTACCCACAGTAGTCTTACTGTATTAAAATAATACAACGGATTACACTTTAAATACCAAAATACACCCTAACCCCCCAGATAAAAGTTCAAGTAGTTAGAAAACCTTATTTTAATCTTCACAAAACTGAAGTTTATAAGTACGTATATACAATTTCATTTATTTAAAATCTTCATTTTTTTATATTGGGTTGGATTTTTTTCCTTAAATATAGGGGAGAGTGTTGTACCTACGGACGGTTGTACCTTCAGCCACCTCATTTTAAAATTCGGGAAAAAATGTAAATTTGAATTTGTGGTCGATTTTGAATGTAAACAGATGCTATCTAGTTGCTAACGTGAAATTAGCTGTTTAAAATATTATTTAAATTTTCTATAGTAAAAATACTGTTTTTAGGTGCTAAAAGTTTTTTTAGTGCATCACTACATTAATTATTTTCTTCCTCTATGATTATGATATGATAAAATGGGATATATGAGGGGAATCCCCGAGATTTTGACTTTTTAGTTTTGATATTAGAAATCGTCAGATCTCAATTCTTTTATCTTTTATAGAACTTTGAATGCAAAAACACCTGATGCTGTACCTTCGGACACAATAAGACCTACGGACACGTTCTTGTGGGTGTCTGTAGCTAATCGGCGTTTTAGAATCAGGTTTCATTTAACTGAATACATTTTAATAAATGTTAAATTAATTCTAAATGGTAATATACGAGGGTTGTTTTTTAATTAACTTCCGTTTTTCTCTTGGAAAAAAAGTAGTAAGAATTTCGAAACAATTTTGGTGCTGGTAGTTAGATACATCCTTCAGGTTCAATTTGCCACCTTACTGAATAAAATGGGACATTTTTTCTATTTTTTATCGATTTTACAAGCGCGCTCCTCGAACAATTTTCCCGCCAACTCATAGAGAATTCGGCTTTTTTTTCTTCCTTCGCTCCGTCCGCGAGCAGGCATTAACATTAAACAATGGGTGTGCAGGTCATCGCGGACGGAGCGAAGGGAGAAAAAAAGCCGAATTCTCTATGGGTTGGCGGGAAAATAGTTCGAGGAGCGCGCTTGTAAAATCGATAAAAAATAGAAAAAATGCCCGATTTTATTCAGTAAGGTGGCAAATTGAACCTGAAGGATGTATCTAACTACCAGCACCAAAATTGTTCAGAAAATCCTACTACTTTTTTTTCAAGATAAAAACGGAAGTTAATTAAAAAACAACCCTCGTATTTGTCAGCGATTATTTTCAAGTGAATTTTAGATGAAAAATCAAATATTTTGTGATCTAAACTACTTTTTTAAATTTATGATTCTACTTCGAATTTAATTTAAAATATGGTGTAAAACCCTAAGCACCCTATCGCATTTAAGTATGATGATTAAAAAAACTTAAAATTTCCACTGAAGAAGATTTACTACCAAATTATTATTGTTATTATCACCAAATGCTTGCACAACTAAGTGTCGATCGAATTGGGTTTTTTGGATCAGTGAAGTTGTCAGATCAATCAGCATGATTAATGAAACTATTACCTTAAATTCGGATCTGAAAATACCATGTGATTTTTTTGTTTTTGGTAAAAAATCAAGACTTTTATCATTCAACTTCGTTTTAATAATCATTTACGATCTAAAACTACATTACTTTAAAAAATCTATTTTCAATTTTAAAAAGGCTTGAAATAGGTTATTAAAAGGTAATTCATCAATAAAAATGTTCATTCTTAGCTTTTTTCAAGTAAAACTTCCCTTTTTAAGGGTGTCCACAGGTACAACTGGGTCTGTCCATAGGTACAACAGGTTGTTGTAACTTTGGACACAAATTTTTCCAAGTTATTATAAATGATTAAAGATCCAATTTTCAAGATTTTGACTGATAAAAAATATCTCTCTACTCACAAAGGTTAGGACTATAGGTTGGGCACTTAAAATGGTCAAAATGTGATTTTATATGTCTTAGAAAAATCCAAACGTGATTTTTGTCCATAGGTACAACACTCTCCCCTATAAGCTATCAGAGGGATATTGTAAAGAATGTATTTTTTATTGACTGGTAAAAACAGTTTCGCAAAGCAGTTTTTGTGTAGTTGTTTTTTCCGCACACTGTCTCATATGAAGGAAAATCGTGTTTTACAGGGTATTGTAAGAAAGCCTACAAAAAAGGTTGAGTAAAAAATAATTTGATATTTTTATTCTTTCAAAGTCCGAAGTATAGTTGCTTTTGGGTCTCGAGATAATTATCATAAAACCTTAATCTAAAAATTAAAACGTGTCACTAACAACTTGAATTTATGTTAATTACAAATATATATTCTGTATGCAATCATTCCAAACCTTTACAAAACTGAATTTTAAGTGTTTGAGGTGTAACGGGTTCAGCACACATTAATTTCTACTGTGATGACCCCGAAGACGGCTCAAAAGAACAAGTCGGTGTCGATTTTAAATGCTTAGTCCCCTATGGATTACGTAGTAATAGTCTTCTCAAGTAGTTTGAACTTTTGGTTGAGACTTCAAAAGAAACGTTTTGAGAAATTTCAAGGTCCGGTTTCACAATTTCGAAAACCTTTTTCTCCCCACCCTTCTTGTTACCCAATCTCGAATTATATAGGTCACCTATCACCTATAATGAGGAAGTTGCATGATTTTTTATACTTTTTTAATCGATTCATGCAAAAATCAGCAACTAACCCAAATTTGAGGCCGATCAAGAAATTTTTTGATTCCAAAAAAATTAACGAAAATCCCCCTTTTCAAAGCGCGCGAAAACGCTAAGAGTTTGTGATGAGACGTCATCGTACATGGCCATTGTTGGATAGTTGCGGAGTTGATGGTATTAACTCGTTCCGTCCTCGTACACAAGCGTTTTCAGTCACTTTTTTCTCGACTTTTAAATTAAAATATTTAATTACTTGTACGCTTTTTTGAAAAATTGACTAAGTATTTCTTTTAACCGTACAAAAAACCATACGGAACACTTGATGATGTTTATGAAAATCTGACACATGCAACTTCCTTATTCGTCAATACTTTAATATGACTTAAGTAAACTTAAAAAGTTATTTATCGAAAAGGCCAAACTCAACTGCCACATTCGATCGAAAAATAACAGGTCAATAGAGCCTGCTCATTCGCCTTCGAGCCATAATGTCACAACAGAACCCATTCAATCGAATGATAGCAGTCGAGTTTCCCCTTTAATGGTCATCTACGCCTAATTTCTCTACAGATTTACCAATGATGTCATCCTCATCCCCTCCCGCGAGCTTCTCCCAGCCTGCCGACGAGACCGCCACCCCGTCTCCCGAATCCTGCGCCAACCCTCCCTGCAGCGTCATCGTCATCCAAATGGAGAACGACCCCCAAAATCGAACGGACGTTGAGAAGTCGGTGGACGAAGCGTTCGGCGACCGCGTGGTCCGCTGGCTGGTGGTGACCAAGACCACCCACATCGACAGGACAGAGGAGACCTCCGACGATTTCATGACGGGGAAGAAGAAGAAGGTGTCGTCCGAGGACAGGCTCGAGCAGCTGCAGGTGTTGCAAGACAGCAAACACGCTTTCTTCGGCAGCGAGTTCGATCTCGTGAGCGTGTTCAACAAGTGACGTCGTCATGTTTCCCCCGATTCCACTTCGTAAGATGTTGGACGAGAGCTCCGATTGGATTGTCAGGTGATAGGCATTCGTAATTATGGGTTTGTCAGTCGCTCTGATTGGCGGTGTAAGTGTTACAAAGTGGAATTGGTAACTATGCATGTTGCATGGATTTTAATAAGACTTTTAACTGGAATAGTCTTTTAAGAGCACGTAAAATTTAATAAATAACTGTTATTTTCTCTCTTTCTCTTAGATATCTATAACCATGATTCCTAACTTTCACACACCTTAGAAAGCATTCCAAAAATAAGTCACACAGTTTTTTAGGATATTTATACTTTTTATGGCGCAAGTTTAGAACTGCTTATGCGCCAAGTTTTTAGCGATAAAAATCAAGTTATAGTTACCCCAACTAATGTTAAATGAATTATGTGGCTTCTAAATATGACGCCAAATAGCCAAAACTCGCCAACCATCAGCAGTTCTAAACTTGCGCCCTTTTTATTTTCCAAGCAGTAACACTTTGGCTACCTATCTCCCTATTAAAGATGCCATGAAATTTTTAAATTAAATACACCTTTAGCCTTTAAATATTACACCACACATTTTCTTTACTTACTTTATTGTATGCGTGTTTGTTTGTTAAGCCATCAAGGATATCAAAAACCACACTGAAAGTTTAAGACACCAATGGGTTATCATTTAGCTCTCTTAAAGGTAAAGCAATCATCAGAAGGTTTACAGCCAATTCTGAAAATTTCTATTCAAATAAATACTTTTCATCCAAGCACTACTTGCTGGTTTCAATTATGAGGCTTAATCCAGCTTTTTGTTGAATCTTTGAAGCATAAAGGAGAATGTATTCCATAAGTCTTTATAATTTTTTGCAGGAATGATTTATATTCATACTAGCTGGTATGCCCGGCCTTGCACGGGTGGAGTGTATAAGTTTATTTTTTTAAGTTTTCTTAAAATACATTTATAAATTTGTAAAGAAGCATTATATTACATATCAACCTGGTATCCCAGGCACCTCTTTCCTATCCCGGTGTTCCCAGTAGTTTTCAAATCCCGGTTTTCCCGGTAATTAATCCTATCCCGATGTTCCCGGTCATTTTTCCTATCCTGGGGTTCCCGGAAATCTTTTCTATCCCGGTGTTCCAGATATTTTTACCCTTTCCCGGTGTTCCCGGTAATTTTTCTCTATCCCGGTGTTTCCGGTAATTTTTCTCTATTCCGATGATCCCGATATTTTTCCACTTCCCCAGTGTTCCCGGTAATTTTCCTTTTTACCGGTTTTCCGGGTAATTTTCCTATCCCGATGTTCCCGAAAATTTTCCTATCCCGATGTTGGAGGTTATTTTTATGTCCCGGTAATACCGGTATTTTTTCCTATCCCGATGTTCCAGGTAATTTTTCTTTTCACGGTGTTCTCGGCAATGTTTCCTAGTAAATTAATGAGTCTAGTGAACTAAAATAACAAATTTGAAACAATAATAAAAGATCTACTAAATTGAAAAGTCTAGTGAACCGCTTCATTTGAAACAATGTTTTATTTTTAAGTCGTTTTCCATGAAAAAAAATTTACACTTTTCCATAAATATTTAAATTTTAAAGGAAAATATCTTAAAATAGGGGAAACTAACGTTTCAAAATTAATTATTTGAATTTAATTTGGTGTTTTTACATCTGATATAGTTTTTAAATGGACAATTATCGAGTTTTTCCTGTTAAAATATTTAATTTTTGAAGGTTTTCATCTCCTTAACAATAGTGAGTCGAGCAGATCTGCTCTGGTAGAGAAATGGAGAAATAAGCGTTTTCGGCTATAAATTCGGTTAAAAGAGGGTCAAGGGGTCGTTCTAGAACTTTGAAACATAGCCTATGTTTTTTCTGGGTTTGTTTTACGTAGGTATACCAAGTTTGGTGCAGATCGGAAGAAAACTGTTAATTTGTATAGAAGACACACACACACACACACACACACACACACACACACACACACACACACACACACACACACACACACACACACACACACACACACACACACACACACACACACACACACACACACACACACACACACACACACACACACACACACACACACACACACACACACACACACACACACACACACACACACACACACACACACACACACACACACACACACACACACACACACACACACACACACACACACACACACACACACACACACACACACACACACACACACACACACACACACACACACACATTCAATTTTATTATATTAGATTGCGTGTTTTATCAATATTTATAATTCATTTTTAATAACAGTATTGTTTATATCATGAATGAGAAGATAAACGAAGTTAAAATTTCAAAGATATAGTCTTGATCTGTGATTTTCATTATATTCATATTGAATTTGGCAATTTTTTTTCAATAAAAGTGACAGGTTGAAAGGTAATATTTTAAGATATTTAATGCAGTGTAACTTGGATGACTCAATTTGAGTAATTTGTACTTTTTCAGTGATCCATTATTTAGCTTTGAGTCAAAGCTAAATAATGGATCACTGAAAAAGTACAAATTATTCAAAACTTCGAAGTAGAACAGTAGTATCATTGATTTATAGGGAGTTCAAAGAATCAAGAAAAATCAAATACTACAAAATCATCATAACTCAAAAGCCTTAATTAAAGTAACTGCTAAAAGAAAGAAAAAAATTGCTTAAATATAAGCTTTACTAAAAGAATTCATACAGCAAGAATCACGACTGATATCTAAGCTTTTCTATATTGAAATCTACCCTAAAGTTCTTCGGACGGATTTTGATTTCTGTCGAGTACAAAGATTCCGTGGGTCCTTTCCAAGTGGGCCAGATGATTCCGTTGGTGTAGCTGCTGTTTTTTCCTTTGAGTAACAAACCGTTGAGGTTGCAATTGTGGCACGCATTGAACCACCAACCACCCTTGTGTTCGTTTGCGCAGTTCTTTAACTTTTCGTTGTCATTGTCTCTGTCCATGGTGGAAAACAGTTGATTATTGAGGGCGTTTATCATAGAGTCACCTATTGGAGAAAAATTCAGTCACTTATCTGTGGGGTTAATAATGGGTTGTTTATGATATGGTATGTGGTACTTATATTACCACTACGTAAGTGCAAATGAGAGAATATAATTGAGAAATTTGCGGTAACACTTTTAGATTGGTCACCAAGTTGAAAGGATCCATTCAAGATTAAATAATATTACCTTGGCTCACGTAAAGTAAAAGTTTCTATATTTAAAGTTAAGTCAATCTTCCTCCGGAGAGGCAATAGTGATTGCATAAAACTTTTTATAATACTAATATGGAGTTGGTGATAAGGTAAATTAAATTGTAAGGCACTTACTTAAACCTAAAATTTCTTATTTACAGTGAAGGAGATCACTATAATAATACGGGAATAGAAATGATAGGAAAAGGTAATCAAAGAGAAAAAAATAGAAAGTTAGATAAAGAGAAGGAAAAAAATTACATATTTTTTTAAAAACTTGTTTCGGGTTAACCTTTTAAACGCCGCAATTCAAATTTCGAATTAAAGGTTCTGATTTTTGGCTTAAATGGCTTGTTTTATCATTACTAAAACCATTCTAGTCATTTTTTGTCGGAAAAAAAATCCTATGTATGATTTTGAGGATGTTCCCATTTGGGAACATCGGCAATTGGGGTGAAGTTTTTAGGGGGATTTCCAAAAGGCACATATTTTACAATTAATTCAAATAAAATGCTTGAAATAGGTTTCTACTCAATAATTATGAACATTTTTATGACTGTGGATGGTTTTTTCATCTTATTATCCATACTTGGACGATTAAGTAACATTCTTATAGATTTTCATACGAAAAAATTGACATGTTTATTACGTTCGCGAAGCTTTTCCGTAAATTTTTCTTGCACTATGGGTAATATTTTGGTGTAAAAAGTACATAAGAGTGTTCCCATGCTCTTCAAAGCAAAACAGTTACGTTTCTGTGAGAAAAATTAGTTTTAAATACGGTTCTATAGGGATATCTAGCATAAAATTCACTAATTGCATTCAAATCTAATTAGCTTTCAAAAGTGATAATCATAATTATCTCCATTGATTCATTAAACCCGTGTTTCGCATGGAGGATTCCAAACTGAACCATATATATCTTACATCCAACTTACGTTAGAAGAGTGTTTTTAGATGTACGCAATTTTCCTTATTTTCAAAATTCTTTGATTTTATTCCTAAAATTTTTATGTAAAAAAAGTACTTGCACAAAAATATATACACAAATCCTCAGAAGCACTCAAAATATGCTCTTTGCATAACCCCTAATGATAATTACTGAAAATTAATCGATTGGGGAGTTAGAAAAATATATAAGTGTAAGAATCTGCTATGAAGATTTGGAATTTTTTTCTCCATAAATCAGGAGAAAAATAAAAATCACATATTTTTGAATTTAAAACATCATTCTTAACCTGTTTTAATCCTTTGAGACAAAAAACTTCAAAAAATTAAAGAAAATAGGAAATAACTTGAATTTTTGCATGTTTTGAAAATCCCCTCAAATACTATACCCCAAACGCCGATGTTCCCATTTGGGAACATATACGTTGTTTTGGTAATTACTCCCCAAAATTAGAATGTAAAGCTATTCTGTCAAGCCAAATGGGAAGATGTGTACTTAGGCTACCAAAACACAGCAAAATTATTTAAAACTAAATTTATTTAAAATTTTTACAAGTTGGAACTTGTGTAACTTTTGGAAGAGCCAAAAATCTCTAACTTTGATGTAAATTCTACAAAAAGGATTAAATTCCACGTGAAAAACTTTTACATGTAAAATAACTTCATATCTTTGAGTTGCTTTCTACCAAGTATCGAATTCCTGCATGAAAAATTAAGTGGTGAAAAAATTCCTTAAAATTATGTTCCCATTTGGGAACATCGGCAGGTAAAAGGTTAACTCAATCGGTTTAATACGTAATGAAAGAATTTACCTGCATCCCCGCTGTATTCTTGAATGTGCAGTTTGTACTTGTTGTTTTCATCATCAATCCAAAACTCGTCGTATAGCGCAAAAGCCGTGTTCCCATTTACATCCATAAATTCGAATCGAATGGTGTTTAAGCGTTGGTTCGTTAGAGCAAATATGTTGTCATTGCCTAAAATAGTAGTATATATTTAAGATTATTTTCGAATTGGTTTAGAAAACACAACACTACTTAATGATTAAAAAATTAAACTCTTCAGATACATATTTAGGTTGTCTCCTCTTCCTTTTGGTCTCTTGCCAAGTTTGATTTCATTTTGATCTCTCAAAAACGAGATTTTCCTAATAAACATGTAGGTGAAAATAAATTTCTTCAATAAAAAGTGATCGCAGGATCCTTGCTATGCGTTTCATAAGACTGTATTAATTAAGCCTTAATTTAGTTGAGATAGAAAGTGCAAGATGAACATAATTATTACCAGTTTAAAGTTTCATGGTTAATTATAGGATATGCCATTAAGATATAGGCATAGGCATTGCAAAGCATGTATTCTATTAGAGTTGTTTTTTCTGCATATTTTCTCTTATGAAGGAAAGTAGAGTTTTACAGGGTATTGTAAGAAAATCCTAAAAAAGTGCTGTAGAGCAAAAATAAAGTTTTTGCAGTTTCTGTTCCTTTAATTCCTATTTTGAAATAGTAATTACATTTGGGTCGAGAGATAATTCTCTAAAAACAAAGTTAAAATATCAAACATGAAAACTCAAACCAGCAATTAAAGGAAACTTTAATAAAATTACAACTTAAAGGAAACTTTTCAAATGTGTTTTTTTTCTAAAAAACAGCTTTTAATGAGTTCACCCAAGTATTATCTGGAAAGCCTCAATTTAAAATCTAAAATAGGACGTTAAGTAAGAAGATAAATTATTGTTTTTTTAGTTGTAAAGTTTCTTGAACATAAAACATTTTAAAAAACAACATTGATATGCTTTGAAGAAAAAAATAATGATTTTATACTTTGCAAAGCAAGTGAAATTTACACAAAAAATTAATCTTTTTACATTTATATATTTAATATAGTTTAGAATAAGCACATCATGGTCACAGAAATTACGCCATTCTCCCTCCTTTTTATTATAATGCCACATTGCCACGGGTACGAGGTAAAAAGTGTGGGCTTAAAGTTTTCTATCAAAGAATCTGATGAACAAAAGAAGTAATAAATAAATGTCTTAATTTTTTAAACGTTTCAATAAGCTAAGTATGTCTTCATACCCAACCAAAAATCCTGCAATAAATCTCCAAAACCATCTTTATAGTTTTTCCATGGTTTGAAAAAGTAATTGATAGGTCTACTGTAGTTTCCTCGCCTCTGAATAACCTGAAATTGAAAATAAATCATTATTAAAGACCTGTGTGTTATTTAATGCAATATTAGTTTTAATTACGTTGTTAACTAATATTTCCCCCCACTTTTTAGTTTATATGAGTTTTAAAGGTAAAAACTTTTAATGAACAAAATATGCTTCTTTCTTAAATTTAAGAATATAAAGATTCACGAAAGCATTAATTGATGTAAATGGAGCAACAAAATTTAATTTTTAATTGATCATAGCATTCTAATGTACTGTAGTTTAAGAACAACATATAAACAGGTACCGTCCATCTGCCTTCATCGGTGTCCATATCGCAAAATACTTTGATGGGTTTTCCTTCTAAAAGCCTGTTTCGAGGCCATATAGTGTAGACTCCGCTCAATTTGTAGCCCTCCTGATATACATCAGCGCAATCAGTAGGGTTGGGTTCGGTGATAGTTGGAGCTTAAAGAGATAACTTTTCGGTTAAATTTCAGGCGGAGGTAATAAAAATAATTTTTTTTCTAGTTGTATGAAAATTTTTGATTAATTTTTAGGAGCTGATCCCTCAGAAATGATTTTCAAAAGTCTTAATAAAACTTTATGGTTAGCCATACTATTTTTAACATCTTTTTACATATTGACATAAAAAACACCTGTTTTCTCCATGCTGCCCCATAACTCTAAAGAGGTATGACAGTAAGATATGTAATAACTGAGAGAAACAGTATCCTAACACAATAGTAGGAACTAATTACTTTGAATTGTTACACATCACAGAAATAAGAACCTATATTAAAAGTAAATTTCTGAACCGCATACATCTTGACCAATATAAAAGATTAAAAAAAAGAACGAATACTCACTTGCAAAATAAAGAGTTCTTGCCTTCTCCATCATGTATTTAGCAGCATCCAGGTATGAAATCCATATTCCACTAGATGAGAGGTCACTAGAGGTTTCGCAGCGCACATTTTGTATCACAATCAACAAAAATAAAATGTAAATAGTGTAAATTGACTTCCTATAACAAAGTGGAAAGATTAAGGCATTCGAGAATTATTAGTTTGGTATAATAACTAAGGGAATCTAGTAAAAATGTATTAGCATCACTTGCACAATTTCCGTCAGTTATTATTATTATTCACACATACAGGTTTTAGTTCACAGATTAAATTTTTAGATTTCTGAACATTGCTTTAACAAAACATTACAAAAATATATAAGAAATTCTGTTTATCAATTAACTTACAGTATTCTCCTTGTGAAGCACAAGCACGAAATAACCATTTTATTCTAACAGCTCCTAAAAATACGTACAAGTAATTGAATGCCTAAACGCAAACATGTAAAAGGACTGAATTGAATATTTATTTACTCCCCAAATCCAATTCCTACATTTCTTTTTAATTTCGTGATTTTGATGCAGTTCAGTTAGTTTAAATATCAAGAGTGCTCAACCTTTTCCTTTAAAAATTTCTTAGAATGTCTTGCTTAATTTCATTCAAATTGATTGCTTAATTAGTTGACTGAAATAATTTTCCTCTAATGATGTATTAGTATTCCACCATATGCTTGGTTTCTCGTACTTTTTATAAACAGGGTGTTTCATAATTCCGTTTCATGGCTTTTATTTGGAACCAACGTCTCCTAGGGGCACGGATGTAAAGTGTACCCCAAGGTAAGTAACCATGAAGAATACATTGAAATGACTTACAGTGCCACTATTGGAGAAATAAGAAAGTTTAAAAAATTAATAAACCAAAGGTGATAGTAACAAAACTTCATTTAAAAAATTTCATTACCTTAAAAAACACGCAGAAAAAATTTCACGAAAATATCTAGAGATATTAGCAAGTAAAAATAAAACTTTTTCAGGGTTTATTCCCGATTCAGGCGTTACTGATTGAGACGATGATAAAATATTATTCTCTTTCAGGCTTAGACTTAAAGTTACACTTTTTACTGATTTTGCTAATTCAATAAGTAAGTGGAAATTTCCTGTGTGGTGATGAACTTACACTTTTTAACGCTTTGGGTGCTTCGTAGAATTTGCTTTTTCCTTGCCATTGCAAATAAATGCTGTTTGTGCATTTTTTCTTCCCTTTCTTGTTATCATTTTATTAAGCTACATAATGTAAAGAAAATGACTTCAACTGCTTTAAAAAATGGCTTTTTAAATTGATAAAAAAAGACGAAATAACCTTTGCGTTTCAGTTTTTCTTGAAAAACATTGTAAAGTCTTGGGAATTGGTACGACGCGACGTAATTGGTACCCAAAAAACGACAGATTAAAATTTAAATATTATAAATTTATTTAACTGTAATAAAAATTAGTCAAAAAATAATTAAAACAGGTTGGAAATTAGAAATATCAACAGCCATCTTCAACGGTTATAATCTCCTGCCTGACTGTATTCGCGAGATCTCAGCTAGCCAAGGTGGTGATCTCTCACAATACAGTCATACTTCTATGCAACAGTCCCGAGTATATGTAATTATCTGATTGGAGAACGAGACGTCACAGTACAATTTTTTGATTGGAGAAACGAAGACGTCACAGTCCCTCCTCCCTTTAGGGAGATTTTTCTTCCAGGACACAAATCTGTAGCATCTGAAAAATAGTTAGGCACAAAAACAAAAGGGGAGACCAGATACCTACTCTCCCCAGAGGAAACAAGACCCCTAAACACTTATTCTACAGCAACAGTCCGCATGGGCATTGTCCTTGCCCGCCCTGTGGACTACACTATAATCAAAAGGCTGCAATGCCAAGGCCCATCTCAATAACCTTTGATTATTTTCTACCTGGATTTTGAAAACACAAATGCATTGTGATCAGTTAAGATCACGAATTTCTGGCCAACTAAGTAGTGCCTTAACTTTTTTATGGCAAAAAAAAAGAATAGCCTCACATTCCTTCTCAGTAGCATTTTACTTTTAGTGAACTTCCGAGAGAAAACATCAATCAACTTTCACAGCTTATCGGCATGAATAACAGTGATTAAATATTAATTAATAGGATATTCCGATGTTTTTTATAAAAATAGAAAAAAATCATATTTACAGTAAAAGAATTGTTCTAAATTTAAAAATCAACCATACAAGTTTTTTTAGTTTATTCAATACTTAGAGTAAAAATCGACTATCTCTTTTAATCCTAAAACCATCGGATGTGACACCCCATACTGTTTTTGTGTCACATACTGTCAAACTTTGAAATTAAATAATAAAATAAATAAGTCTTCGTAATTAAAAAAAGTATATTACTCCCTTTGAGATATCTCTTTCGAATAAAAATATAAAGTAAAAATGCGAGAATCTCCCATTTCAATTTATCAAATGGATCGAAACCATTTTCTTAAGAGATATTCAACATTTAAAATAAACAAAAACATGCATCGGTAAATGCCAAAAATTGAATATTATTTGATTGTAAAATTAATACGCAATAGTTTACCGTTTAAGTACAAATACATAGGTTTTACTTGTGAAGTCCTTACATCTTTGGTGATACGAAATACTTTACAATCCTCAATAAATTATTAGTTCATCAATCAAAATAATTAATAAAAAGAAGTTCACTTAACAATCATCGATAAATTATATTATTTATTAGAAAAAAAAGGATTTTTTTAGAAGCCTTTTTCATACCCTTATAAAGTTTTTAGAGAAACTTAAGCTTCAAAAATTTCTTCTGAAAAATTTTTCATCAAATAATCAAGCGAGAGAGTCTATATGAAGTGTTAATATTAGTAGTTTTTAGTTGCTTCTAAGATTGAGGCTATTCGAAAATTTTTCGGTCTTATCTTCATTTCTGTAGTATCCAAAGATTCTTGGTATCCTTTCCAAGTCAGCCAGTTGACTCCGTCAGCATAACTTGCATGCTTTCCTCTGAGATACAGGCCATTAAGGTTGGAATGGTGGCAATCATTAAACCACCAACCACCTTTATATACTTGTGCGCAGCTTCTTGCCCTGCTATGATCGTTTTTTCGGTCCTTGGTTGAAAAAAATTGATTGTTGTGATGGTGTATCAATGAATCTCCTATAAAAAAGGACACGAATTTTATCCATTATATCAAAATTTAGGTTACAAGGAGTAAAGAAATAGTTGTTAATAGTTTTAACTAATGCTATAGGCCAGGGGTTCTTAAACTGTGGTCCACGGACCCCCGGGGGTCCCCAGCGCCTTCCTAGGGGGTCCGGGAGTTACCTTGGGAAACACTCAAGTTACCCATGAGTGTTCCCCAAATAGTTTCAAAATGAGATTTTAACGGGAAAATTTCAAAAAAATTTTCAGGGGGAGGACCCCCAGCCCCCTCAAAATTTAGATTTCTATCTACAATTTTTCCTTGAAAATTTTGACGTTTACAAGGAGCTCTTCTTTTGGTGTAACCAAAAATGTCTCAAAATGAGCTAAAACACTACTTTTAGAGGAAAATTTTCAAAAATTATCTGGGGATACTTCAAAATTTTGGGTGGCCGCGATGTTTGTCTATTACATAAAGGGGGCCCGCGGTGATCGAAAGTTTAAGAACCTCTGCGATAGGCTGTTACATTTCGTTGTTCCTTTGCGTGTCAAACCATGTAATAAAATACATTTCCTTTTGATTTACGAGTGAAAAGCAACGTTGTGAGGTTTTCAAAGAAGTTTGAATCTAGTGTGAAAAAAGGAGGAGTGACATAGAGGCGAAATTTTCAATTACGAAGGCAGTGAAGCCTTCTTTTTCTTTCGAAGAAGTTTTTCTTGAGTAAGCACTCAATATTTTTATTTTTTAATATACCTCTGTTAAAGATCATTTTTCCTTTAAGCCTGACTTTCAATGATAAACGAAATAATTTTTAGTTAAATTAGGTAATAATTACCAGCATTTCCACTGTAGTCTTGAATATGTAATCGGTATTTGTTGATTTCATCATCAATCCAAAATGCATCATAGAGAGCGAAAACTTTTTGTCCTGCTACATCCTTCATATCGATTCGAATTGAGTAAAAGCGTTGGTTAGTTAGAGAAAATATGTTGTCATTACCTAAAAAATTCAATATCAGGTATGAAGAGACATTCAGTTCATAAAATTATACACTATTTTGGGAATATTTAACTTTTTTAACATTTTATATTGAAATAATTTTTGAACAGAGATTTTATGTTGCTTTTATAGTTTTTGTATAATGATGAATCTTCTAAAGGTTGGCAAGCATGGGGTTAAGTTAAATATCTAAGTTAAAATATATAGTTAGTTTTTAACTATTCTATAAAACTTCGTAGTATTTAAAATATGAAGCTAAAAAATGCTTATTAAGTTTTACCTAACCAAAAATCTTTCAAAATATCTCCAAATCCTTTTTTATAGCTATTCCAGTCTTTGTAAAAGTAATCTTTGGATCTATTGAAGTTTCCTCTCCGCTGAATGACCTGAAACAGGAAAAAGAACACTGAAAAACCTACCGAGTTAATGATTTTCAAAGCCTTAAGAATAAATAATGTAACAAATAAATTTATGTGCATTGAAAAGTTGAATCTAAAAAGTCTTTCTAATGAATATCTTGAATCTAAAAGTATAAAGAATCTAAAAAAATCTTTACAATAATTGGAATACCATTTCCTGAAAGAACAAAACGTTCATACAGGTGCATTGTAGTAATTTTACCTTCAGGGTGTGCTATAACCTCGTCTACGCTTAAAAAATAAATATACCTAGGGGGTAACTTTTAGTAAAAGAGTTTAGTTAAGAGTAATAATTTAAGTTAAAAATACACAAAGAAAATAATCTTCTCCAACTTAGGTAGGAAGAAAGCTCTTGTTGGATATAATTATTTCGAAAATAAAAAAGGGATTTGTTTTTTATTAGAAGTGGGTTATCATTTTTTACCCTGGCCAGTTAGACGTTATATTATTTTTGATACTTGATTGCATTATGAAGATGGGGCACGGAAAGAGGACAAAAGGAGTGTATATAATAGCTTAACTTCCTTAAATTTTTTATAAAATACAACTTCGAATTTTGCTCGAATTCTGTCCATTAAGTGATAAAAGTACTCATAAACAACTATTGATAATTATGTAAGAGAAAAATAATTACCGTCCATCCGCCTTCCTCTGTCTCCATATCACAGAACACATTAATGGGTGTGTCATCCAAAAGTCTGTTCATTGGCCATACGGTGTAAACTCCACTTGTGTAGTGTCCCTCATGAATCACGTCAGCACAATCTTTGGGCTTATATTCTGATTTTGTTGGGCCTATAAGAAATAAGCATAACTGGTAGTTTTACTTGGTAATAAAGGGATTTTTAAACAGGGGTGGGGAAACTTTGAAAAGTTGCGGGGTAAACTTAAGGATATTAATGAAATCGTGGACTGCAGATGCTAGGTGGATGGGAAAATAAATGATTTAATAGCACGATTTCAAGTTATTTAAAACTTTTTTAAAAGTATGCTATGCCTATGCACTCTTAAAAGTTTGGAAATATGCTTGTGTATTAGCTGCACAGAATGACGGCTCAAATGTGGTATGTAATGGAAAATGTGCACATATGCATCTTAAATAAAAGTTTCAAGGGGAGTGTAAGTTCAAGTAAGTTTTAAAACCTAATTTGAAGACACTATTAAAACATACTTTGTCCATGTAAGTTAATAAGTGCTTGAACTTAGATAAAACTTGCACTTCTCTAAAGTAAAATAAAAAACCCATATAGTTAACATAAGCTGTTCGCTATGTATGATTAAAATTTCAAAAGTATTATTGGCTAAAATGATATTTCTTTATGTTTTCCTTGTTTAAATTAAAATATAACTATAACATAGGGAATAGCATGCATACATGTAGAAGAGGAAATTTTGGCTTTTTCTATTAAGTCAGTAGCATCATCCAAGTAAGACTGAACATTTCCACAGCTGAGGCAATCATTAGATATTTCGCACCAGGCGTTTTGTATCCAAATGACTGAATACAAACCAATAATCAAAGACCTCCTGTAATGATATAAAGATAAATTTAAAGTCACAGATATTTTATTCATTTGTTTTAGTTTGCTTACAATTTTATGGTATAAGGGTTAAATCTAATATTGTATTTGAACGTTTTATAAAATTAATTAAAAAAAAAGAATTTCTTATTAATATGTTTATGCCTTGAAATGATATCTTCCTCAAACACTTTGGTTTCAATTATGCTAATTTGAGATATTGGTGAAAATACTCACATGGTATAGCTTATATATACCCTCCAGATATGTATTAATATCAATGCGAAGTATCCCTTTTACAAAGAAATAAACCAAGAAACATTGTTTACAAGAAATCGTATTAATAGAGGGCAAGTAATCAAAGGAAAAATCTATAATGATAAGATAAAAATAAAAGAAAGAAAAAGATAAGAAAAAGATAAAATGTGGTTAAATTTTTATGGTGTTTTAAAACAAAAAAGTTATCATACAAAAAAGTATTTTAAACTGGGAACTCCCTTATCGTAAACTCGACTGGGGACATCTCTAAATTACGGATTGGTTCCGTTTCATGCCTTTAGATTTAGAGCAAACTAGTAGAGCCGTGGAAGGTGTAGTAGCAATCATGTCTTGAGTTCATCAAAGTGATTTAAAGCGCTCTTAGCGCTAAAATATATTCGGAAATTAAAAAAAATTAAAACTGGGTTTTCCAGGATGATGGTTGAATTTTTTTTATTTATATATTTTTTTAGGAAAGTAGCAGGTATTTATACAGGGTGATCGGAAAGTATGTGGACAAACTTTTCAAGGGGTAGAGAAGACCAAGACAAGCATATTTCGAATAGGAATGTGGAGCGCAGATGCACCGTTATAGAGCTAGACCTAATGTAGTCCGAGGGCATTACAAAAGGCGGTTTTCCCAAGGCCCGTTTCACGGAACAAAACATTATGGAATGAAAAAATTTAATTTATTGCATGAGGTATAGCAGTATTCATACTACTTCAACCATGTGAAAAAAATTGAACCACTTGTAAACCATGGGGTGAGTTATAAAACGAGAAATATATTAGTATTTTAGCAAAAGAATGGAGTTCCTTTAGTGTAATGGTATTTATAAAAATGATGATCGGGGAAGGAATAATTTTCAATATTCATACAGTTTTTTGAACAAATAAGGGTATCTAGGAGTAAAATTGGGACTAAAGGGTGAATGATCAAACCTCTTCCATGTACAACAAATCATACTCCCTTCGTTAAAAGCTCTTTAATAAAATCCACACATTTACGTATGATCTTTCTGAGAGTGACTTCTACATGTTCATATGTTCAAGCAGCTGAAGAAATATCTGTCTTATTACTGGAAAATTATGATCTATCATTGGAAATTTCAGACCGATCAATGGGAATTTTTGTAATACTATCAGAGAGAAATATCAGAAAGATATCTTTAAAAAAGTATATAATAATATCTCTATTCACAAAAAAAACTTCTTTGCAAGCATTTAACATAAGTTTTAAGTCTTACAAGAATTTATGTCCGACCCTTATGATATGAATTTGTTATCTTCGGATGAGAAAATTCAGTTGCTCACACAAATGTTGAGATAATTCGAGAAAAAACAGTTACCGTGTATCCGCCTTCCTCTGTGTCCATATCGCAGAACACATTAATGGATGTGTCATTCAAAAGTCTGTTTACTGGTCATATGGTGTAAACTCCACTTGTGTCGTGTCTCTCATAAAATACATCTTTGGGCTTAGATTTTGAAATTGTTGGGCCTAAAAGAAACTTTGATACCTATTCTGTATAGAGTGAACTGCCCAGTGAATGAACAATTAGCATTTGGATTTGCAATTTTCCCACATTAAAAAATTTTTTCAGGACTTTTTCTCGGTCAATTTTAAAAAATAAGGTATGTTTCCTTACAGGCTTTTTCTCAGCAATATGATCGAAGTATTTCCAGATCTCAGAAATTAATCGTTTTGAAGAAATCCTGATTTTAGTGAAGAAAGTGCGATATACCAAGGAAATGAACAAAGTTTGTCTTAAATATGAACACCGTCCTCCCAGTACATGACCACTGAATATAATCATAAGTTAGTATTTTGGAAAAGTTTGTAATGTGTCAATACATATGATGTGCTGAATTTTTTATGTTTGAATTTTTGTAGCAGCCATCGAAGCAGCCACCGACAAACTATGATGCTAATTTTTGCGTTTGTAAGGGTTTTTGTTAACTCGCATTACTACAAAACTCGATTAATTTAAATTCATACAACAAAAGCAATTCTACTCAGAAAGATACATACCTTCATTACGTATGGTATGAATTTAAGGATAACTGTGTGTGTGTGTATTGAAAATCATCCTAAAAGAGGAACTTCAAATAAGATTTATTTTTCAATTTTCGAAGGCATAGTATTCCCAAATGTTTTTGTAATGCCTTGCTGGACCTCGATGACTGTTTAGGATAAAAAAAATAAAGATACTGTTTTTTGACTTCATAGTGCTGTTAAGAATCATCCCTCAAAAAATCCTTTGATTTTAAAATGGTAGAGTGACCATTTCTATTATTTTCTAGATCACTTGATTTAGATGGACCTTATTATTTTTTTACAGATTGTTGAATAAACCGAACTATATGGTAATTTTTGAATTTCTTCTTATATTTTATCTGCTTATATTTTACCTAATAACATTTAATCTAATATAATAAAGTTAAGTGTGTGTATATATATGTGTATGGTTGTCCTCTATACAAATCCACAGTTTACTTCCGATCTGCACCAAACTTGATATACCTACGTAAAAAAACTCAGAAAAAAAACAGGCTATGTTTCGAAAACTTTAATTGACCCTTTGACCCTCTTTTGACCCTTTTTATGGTCATTTTGCTGAAATAGCTTTATTTCTCCTCAACAAGAGATCTGCTTACTCCATTGTTACAAAGAAAATTTAATGCTAAACAACAAGTTTTTAATAGAAACACTAGGTATAAGTCTATTTAAAAATTATATTAATAATTTAAAAATCTATTTCAATGAAATTTAAAAATTTTAAGTACAGTTTAACATATTTTTATTTGAGAGTTTATCTAATTTTTATATTTTAAAAAACTTATGGAATGTCATTGTTGTTAAGATAGTCTCCATGGAAACGAGGATGTAAAATCAAAAGGTGATAATATTTTACCTTTTAAGAAAGTTGGTTAACAAACAAAAAACTGTTAAAACTACCTTTCAACAAGAAAAGATTGATTTTGAAAAGCTTTAATTATTGAATAATTTCACCGAAAACGTTAATTCCTGAAGATATGATTAATCAAGGGATCTAAGCAATTTTAAATAATTTTTAGACTACTTTTTCCATGTAAATGTGGAAACCATTCAAAAATTATATTGCTTAAAAACTGAAGGAATTTTAATCCACCCGGGAACACCGGGATAAGAAAAATTACTAGAAACAACGGGATAGGAAAAGTTACCGGGAACACCGGAATATGAAAAAAAACGCCTGGGATACCGGGATGATTGGTAAATGCTGATTATACAAAATTAGAAATGTATTTGGGAAAACTTAAAAATAATAAATTTATACTCTGCACCCGTGCAAGGCCGGGCATACCAGCTAGTATCTAATATAATAAAATTAAGTGTGGGTGTGTTTGAAAAGAAGAGTTCTTCACCAGTAACCTCTGGTTAGAGGAATGTGTTAGAAAACTCCAGCTCTCAAGCGTCGCCTCCAACCGTGGACCGGTTTCGCCCTTGTTAGGGCTCATCAGTACGGTATAGGCTAAAGGACACGGTGTACTTTGGTAGACTTTTTACCATCGTTTTCTATGGAAAATTTCCTGTACGAATCAACCATCAAACTTTCCTTTACAATTTGTTCCACTTCAAACCTTTTTCTCTTGGACTAAATTGACCTCCTGCAACGACATAAAAATAAATACATCCATAAACCTAATGTTATATTTTATTTTTTTTAGTTTGGAGTTTCATTGCATTTGAACGATCTATAAAATTAAATGAAACAATTTTATTGTAGTGCAAACATTTATGCCTCAATTTATTTTCTTCAGGTAATTTATATAAAAATAGCACATATTCTTGAATTTAAGGTAATTTTCTTATTAAACTTATCCTGAAATCACAAACTTTCACTTTAGCAGAAATAAAATAATTAAAACTTCAGTTGTTGTTGTTGTCGTGTGCCACTTGGAATACCCAAGCTCCACAAGGATTCAAGGCAAAGGGGGTGCGGCTCCTGAGAAAGCGAGGCCCATAAATGGCAGGAGTCCGACTTCTGCCTCATGAGATGATAGATGCTGCCACTATCTATCGCCACCTCCCCAATTTAGCCATGCATTTGAAGGGGAGGGAAGTAAAATTCTTGGTTTTGATAATAAAAGTTATCATGGTCATAAGAAGAAAATAAGGAAATAAAAAGTTATCTACAGGTATAAATAAAATTATCTTTCTCAAAATATTAATAATTTTAATTGATGTTCTTATATACTTACTTGATATAACTTACATGATATATACTTACAAGATATATATAGGGAATATACTTACATGATGTAACTTCTATAAACCTTCCAGATATTCTAAATTTGTTTAATAATAAAATCATGCTTTAAAGTAAAATAGATCTGATTATTAAATTCCTGCCACGCGTATCAGAAACCTTACAATATTGCTTAACTAGCCTATTAGATCACAAAAATTTTGTTCTAGAATCTAGTTCTAGTATGTATCTATGTAAATCGGAAAATTCTTATCTTGAGTGAAAGAAATACAAAAACACGAAAGGTTTTCTCTGTCCATTTGTGGACCATTTTTAAAACTTTATTTTTGATAAAGGACATACATGTTAAAAAATTTTACAACATGAAAATTTGGATAAACATATCCAGTTTATGTCTTAGTTAGTCTCTTCACAGGGGCCTTGGGGATGTTTATGAAAATCTGTAACCGCGAAGTAGTAAAATTTTTTTAAAGGACTTAGTAATTTTGATTCCACAATTAACATTTCGAAAAGTACGCATATAAATTTTTTTGGCATCTAAGTCTGTCAAATAAAGGCATCAATTTGTCACAAATTTTAGAAATTTATTCGATTGCAAAACGAAAATACAATAATTTACTTATACAATATATTAGTAGAGATAGATATGCAGTACAGCAAGAGTATAAACTATCATCATAACTAGTTTTTAGGTGTTTCTAAGATTGTGGTAATTTGAAAGTTCTTTGGTCTAATCTTCATTTCTGTGGTATCCAACGATTCTTTGTATCCTTTCCAAGTCAGCCAGTTGACCCCATCAGCGAAACTTTCGTGTGGTCCTCTCAGGTACTGACCATTGAGGTTTGAATGGTGGCAGGCGTTATACCACCAACCTCCCTTGTATACATGAGCGCAGTTTTGACCCTTCTCATTGTCGTTTTTTCTGTCTTTGGTTGTGAAAAAGTGATTGTGGTGTTGGGCTATCAATGAATCTCCTATTTAAAAAAATTTAATTTTTGAAAATTTGGGGAGTTATAATTGTATTTAAAATTTACAATTTCCCTAAAAATAGAGAATAGTTGTTAATAAATAATAATACAAATTTCAGTATTCTTTTCGACACTAAAAATTTTTAAATAGCTAATAAAGTATCTCTGAATTAAAAAAAGATTTCTTAATATTTCCCACCAAGTCAGCTTTTCTGAATAGTTTATGTCAAATATTAAAACAGGACATATTTTAGTTGGTTATTAAAATAACATGAATTACATACAATTTTATGACAAGTGATGTATTCTTTGACATCAAAACACAGAATGAACGTAAGTTTCAATTATCTATTATTGAAAAACCGAATACTATCTCTTTTTAACGAATTCGTCCTTTTCCTTATTACTCTGCTCTACAGGGTGATTCAGAAATAATCATCAATAATTAGGGGGTAGGTAGAGGGGCCCTAGACAAGCATTTTTCGATTAGGGATGGTGGGGCGCAGCCTTACCGTTAAAGAGCTAGGACCTAATGTAGTGCGAGCGCGTTTCAAAAGGCCGTTTTTAGAGGGCCCGTTTGACGAAACAAAACATAATAAATGAAAAACATTATTGCATGAGGTACAGGAGTATCCGTACTATTTAAATCCTCAATGTGATAGAAATTGGACCACTTGCTAAACCGTGGGTTGAGTTTTAAAACGTGCAATATTAATATCTTAGTCAAACAATGGAGTTCCCTTAATGGTATTTGGAAAAATAATGATCGGGGAATGAATTTTCAATGATCAAACAGTTTCAATGATCACTGTTACGATCATTGAAAATTCCTTCCCCGATCATCATTTTTCTAAATACCATTAAGGGAACTCCATTCTTTGACTAAAAGATTAATATTGCACTTTTGAAACTCATTCCACGGTTTAGAAAGTGGTCCAAAGTCTATCGAATTCCTGTTGTAGATAGTAGGGATACTTCCTTACTTCATAAAATAGATTTTTTCCTTTTATTATGTTTTGTTTCGTCACACGGGCGTTCTAAAAACGGCCTTTTGAAACGCGCTCGCACTACATTAGGTCCTAGCTCTTTAACGCTAAGGCTGCGCCCCAGCATCCCTATTCGAAATATGTTTGTCTAGGGCCCCTCTACCTTCCCCCAATTATTGATGATTATTTCTGAATCACCCTGTATAATAAAACTTGTTTGAAACATAAAAAATTGTTTACCAAAATGAACCATATTAAATATTCTTTTATTTATAAAATAACCCATTCTTAAAATTTATAGATTATTCTCACAATATTTGCAGTTTTTAATTTTTACAGTAAACAGATTCCATATTCACGTAACTTTTTTTTGAATTTCAGGTTTTGAAATATTAGCAGAATTATCACTTTCATCATTGAAACATTATATTAATTTAGTTGAAATTATGTAATTTTATGCCTATTGTATTTATATTGCTTAGTTTTACTTTATTATACTATATTATCTCATTAAATTTAATCAGACTTTAATCTGGCGCGACAATATTTTACTGTATTGCCTTTTTGTTAACATGTTGGGAATACTGCAAGTTGATAAATACAATAGTTTATTGTTAGTTTAAAAATTACCAGCATTTCCACTGTAGTCTTGAATATGCAATCGATATTTGTTGTCTTCATCAGCAATCCAAAACGCATCATAGAGAGCATAAGCTTTATTTCCTTCAACATCCCTCATATCAATTCTAATTGAATTCAAGCGCTGATTCGTTAGAGCATATATATAGTCATTACCTGAAATAAGATTCGATATTACAATTAATATTACGGAGGACATTCATTCCATACGCAAAAGGATATTCGGGGAATCTCATGAGAGCTTTGATAATATTAGAGATATAGCGAGACAGAAGTAAGAAATGTTTTGCAAAGTGTTTTCTTTTCTTTTTACTCTCTATGTAAAAGAAAATCAAAACGAAAAAACATATAGACGAGTTCAACCGGAAGTTGTCCATGTCCCTACGCCCCAAGCACTTCAAGTGTTCTTGACATTAACGATAAATCGTATTTTTTGGGTTCGAAATACATAGTCTTCTACTGCTCTCTGATGTCACACAGTTAAAATTGTCTACAATATTTTGTTTGCTAAATTAAACTAAAAAATTGGGCTTAGAGCTGAAATGTAATGAAAAACTTTGGATCATTGTTTGGGAGAAATTCAAACTTTCAAACACTTCAAAAGCTAACTATTTTAGAGTGCGAAAAGTATCCTTGTAAAGTTGTTTTTGTTCCTTTATTATCTTATAAAGGAAAAACTCGTTTTACAGTAAACAGTCGCAAATAGTAGGTCGTGGGGTGAAAAAAAGTTAAGGTTAAGATTCGTCACACATACAATTTTTAAATTCATAGCTAAATTCATTTTATCAGCAACTATAAATTTAAGGATGAATTATGCATTTTAACATGAAATGATAACATAAAATTTTTAATTTAAACTTCGCAGAGTTTAAAATAAGTAAAACTTAAATGACAGTATTTTATATTATTTGCCATTGCTAACGTCACTTGGAAGACCCTTTACACGCGTATAGTTATTTAATTATAGTAATTAATTGATTACTGTAATGTAATTTATAATATCTTTTTACCTAACCAAAAATCTTGTAGGATGTCTCCAAAACCTCTTTTATAACTATCCCAGTCTTGGTAAAAGTAATCCTTTGATCTACCGAAGTTTCCTCTTCTTTGAATGACCTAAAACAGGAAAAGACTGCAAAACCAATAAAGTTTATATAACCAATACATTTTCAAAGCCAAAGAAAAGCAATATTGCGAGTTAAAGTCCCGGTCAATGACAATCTTTAATAATGATTGATTGGTAAATTAGAACAATCTATTTTGAAAAATTGGAACTTTTAAGGTGTTAAGTAATTTAATTAAAGTAATTCCATACAGGTGGCTTGATAGCGTTTCTAATCAAATGCACCGTGTGTTGGTGGTTCAACCATAACCATATTAGGTGAATCCACAATTAACTTAAGATAGTTTTGCACCGAGTGAAAACTTAAAGCACTAAAAACCGTATTTCATTGAATTCAGATTTTGTTTCTTGTCTGTGTGTGTGTTCCCAGTTAAACATTAGAGAGATCTTTTTAACCACTTTTTTCATTCACAAAAAAGGATAACCAAGTATTTGTATCAACAAAAAATTATTTGGATGCATGACTTAATTTATCACGAATTTTTAAATTTTGCACGAATTGATGCCCCACCCTTATAATAATACATTTTTTTATCTTCGGATGAGAAAATTAAGTTGCTCACACAAATGCTGAGATAATTCGAGAAAAAAACAGTTACCGTCCATCCGCCTTCCTCCGTATCCATATCACAGAACACTCTAATGGATGTGTCATCCAAAAGTCTGTTTACTGGCCATATGGTGTAAACTCCACTTGTGTTGTTGTCATGATACACATCTGCACAATCTTTGGGCTTAGGTTCTGAAACTGTTGGGCCTAAAAGAAGCAACTATGAAACAACTAACCTGAACATAATAAATTAAAAAGAGTGGGGAAATTCATAAGTTTTTTTTATCATGGTGCTATTTATTTGTGTTTAAAAAGTTTAACTTCAAGTGACATTTTTATATTTATAATGGATATAAATTAGTTAAAAGCTTGTATTTGTGACGATAAAATGGAATTGTAGAATCCACATCCTAAAGAAATAATAAATAGAATTTTAAAAAGAGAGGTATATCCTATAAAATCTAAGCAGTAAACTTGATAAGTATGCAATTTGGTTTTATTATAAATGATTTTTATATCAAATCAATTTTAATAGAAATATTTTGTCCATTTAAAATTTAGGAAGTTTTCTGATTTAAAAACGTCTGATAGTTTATTTTGAAAGTCATTAATTCAAATTGTTATTTCTAAATAACTTTGCAGATTTTAATTGAGATGAGTTTTTAAAAAAGGACATTTATTAAAATTAATAAATTGAATTAAAAGCATTCTTACATGTAGGGTAGTAATCTTTAGCTTTGGCAATCATGTCAGTAGCAACATCCAAGTATGACAATGATTTTCCACTGGTCAGGCAATAACTAGATATTTCACCACAAACATTTTGTACTAAAACAGCTGAACACAAAACAAGAACAATTGACCTCCTGCAACGACATAAAAATAAATGCATGCATTAACTTAATGTTATTATTTAGTTGAAAGTTTTATTGCATTTAAAAGTTTTATAAAATTAATTTTAAAATTTTTTCTTATTATAGGGCTAAGCATTTTTGCCTTAATATATTTTCTTCAGTATCGTAAATGTTCTTGCATGAAATTCCATTTCCTTACTAAAATACAAACTTTCTCACATCTTACAGTATTAAAACAGTTAAAACTAGAGCTTTAGGTTAAAGGTTAGGTTTAAAATTTCTTATGGTCTTTATAAAATGATTGAATTAATTTCTTTAAATTAAATATTTTGATTTTTAATTACTCTAATAAGAGATTGGGAAATATACTTACATGGTATAGTTCCTATACTCCAGATACTACTAACATAAAAGTGGATTGTTCTTTTAAGAGAGAAATAAACCAACAAACATTGTTTACTGATTACAAGCAATCGTATTAATAGAGAGAGAACAGCAGTGGTAAGAAAGGAAATGACAAACTGATAAAAACGCATATGTAAGCAGATTTTTTATGATTTTTTTTAAATCACGGTAATAGAGAACAGACAACAAAGTACTTCAAAACTGGGAACTTCCTAAATGTAAAGTCAGTCGGGACCATCTAAAAATTATAAATATATCTTTCCATAAGTTTACCTTCCTATCTTTACCAGAATTGTATTATTGTATCTTAGATTTATGGTTACAAGTGCACAAGAGCTTCAAGAATTTATTTTTTCTTAAAGATCATTCCGAAACCCTTACTGAAAAGTATGGTTTTTAACATATTTATATTAATTTGTTTAATAGAAAGGAATATCATCCCTTTGGTTTAAATAATTTATTCTATATTAAGACTGTGCTTAACATCATTTCTTAGTTATCTTTTCATGCTTAACACAATAATTAGATTTTTAGAAATTTATTATATAGATATACTACATATGGGTAGTGTAAAAGGTCGCCCTTTAGAGGTTTTTCAAAATTTCCAAAAGACGGTGATTTTAATTTAATAGTTTTATGCGTCACTTATAGCTTGAATAGTTGACTTAATTTTCTCTAACAGTGTCACTTGATGATTTTTATAGTAGATCACACTGAAATTTTATCTGTGGGGTATGATCGTGAATTATTTTACCAAGAGTAAAATCACCGTCTTTTAAGTGTGTAATTCTCGATAATGTATTTCTTGAATGTGAGCACTATTGCTCTCGCTTGTGCCTAAGTGAAGAAAAGTAAGAGAAACAATAAAAATTTTCAAGCACGAAAATAATTTTAATAGGAAAGAGGTGGGTGTTTCAACACCGAGCGTCTGGCACCAGGCTCTTAAGAAATGCCGGATAAAGCCATCACAACAATAGTGCTCTGATCTAATAATCATACCACGTTTTTACTCTTAGCATTCACGCTGTTATTGTTTATTATTTGGTATATTTAGTTTTCAATTTTAAGTAGTTGATCTTTTCGCCAATGATGATGCTCTCCGAAGAAGAGAGTGAAACGTATGGGCATAAATTCCAACAAACACGGCCATCCATCCCGGAAAAGGGAATAAATTAATCTTCAGGTCGTGGAAGTTTTCATAAATTTATAAACAGAGAGTATGTTTCTGTTTTAAAGTAGATGTTCAATTTCTAGTCAGTTTTATTTATAAAAAGGGAGGGCGGGTGGGTGGAGCTCAATGTTCAGCCACCTCCCCGTGGCGAGCTCTGGGTTATTTTTAGACAGAAAATTGTTTGAAAATAAGCAAAGAGCTAAAAAAAATTACTTTTCTCATTTTATAAAAAAGTTAAAGATGAGCAGTGGTTCATTATCTACGTGAAACCAAAGCTCATAACCTGGGTATTTTCGAAAATTTCTGATGTAAATGATCAAATGATGAATAAAGAAGAAGAAGAATATTTTATTTTGAAAAAACAACAATTCATACAAAATTAGACACAAAAAACAAGAGATTAATGACAATAAATACAAAAAATTTTGATATATGAGTTGCCCAGAAGTCAGAGACCCATATGGGCAGCCTATAAAAAATTATAATGAGATTATAAATAAAATAAAAAATAAAAAAATACATATATAAATTAAAATTAAATTAAAGAATTGAAAGTGATACCGCAGGGCAAGCTTCAGATTTACTTCCATAAAATAAAGATCCGAATGAGCGTTTAATTGCATTTTTTTTAAAATCTTCGATATTTTCCATTGTGAAAATGTAGATCTTTAATAATTTTTTAAACTTAGAAGGGGACTTCTCGGATTTTAGATTTTCGGGTAAAGTGTTATAGAATTTAGGTGATAAATATACGTAGTTTTTATGGAAAATTTCTTTTTTTGCTTAAGCACTAAATATAAATGTTTTGAACGTAAATTATAATTTAAATTACGTAAATCAGAGCTATAGACGTACTGCTGAATTAAACGGCTGCTGAACGGTCGACGGTATAATACGTAAGTACACATTATTTTTTACTCAAACTAGGATGTTATTTAGCTTAATATGTATCTAAATAAAAACTAGTCATCCAAAAAATCTGGGACTGGCGCCGAAAATGGGGATAAACAGTGGATTCTGGCAACCCAGTTCAAGTCCTAGTTCCTAATTCCTAGTCCTATTGCTTATTTGCCAATAAACGGCATTAACAACACTAAGCAAAACATGAAGATTTACATAAACTATTTAATTTAATGACAGTAAAAAACACATGGTAATAAAATATTGTTACTTACGTATTATACCGTCAACCGTTCAGCAGCCGTTAAATTCAGCGGTACAGCTATAAAACAGTCAAAATGGGATTTTAAACGTTTTTGGATTCAGAGGCACAGTTGACGGCAGAATACGTAAGAACCAAGAATTAATAACACAGATACCACCGAAAAAGAAAATCAAACTTTTACCATCAATCAAACCTTTTTTATAATTTTATTTTTGATAAAAGACATGCATGTAAAAATTTTTTTTTCAACATAAAAGTTTGGATAAACATATCCAGTCTAAGTATCTTCACAGGGGCCTTGGGGATGTTTATGAAAATCTGTAACAGCACAGTAGTAGCGAAATTATATCAAGGACTTATTCTAGTTACTTTAATTCAACAATTGACTAGATGATTTTTCATTTCGAAAACTGCGCGTTTAGATTTTTTTGGCATATAAGCCTGCCACCTAAAGGCATCAATTTGTCTCAAATTTTAGAAATTTATTCAATTGCAAAACGAAAATACAATAATTTACTGCTGAACTAACAAACATACAATATATTAGTAGAGATAGATATGCAAGAGTCTGTATGAACTATCATCATAACTAGTTTTTAGGTGTTTCTAAGAATGTGGTCATTTGAAAGTTCTTTGGTCTAATTTTCATTTCTGTGGTATCCAACGATTCTTTGTATCCTTTCCAAGTCAGCCAGTTGATCCCATCAGCGAAACTTTCGTGTGGTCCTCTCAGGTACTGACCATTGAGGTTGGAATGGTGGCAGGCGTTATACCACCAACCTCCCTTAAATAAATGAGCGCAGTTCTGATCCTTCTGATTGTCGTGCTCTCTGTCTTTGGTTGAGAAAAAGTGATTGTGGTGTTGGGCTATCATTGAATCTCCTATTAAAAAAACGTAATTTTTGAAAATTTGGGGGTTATAATTGTATTTAAAATTTACAGGATCCATAAAAATAAAGAATAGTTGTTAATAAAAAATATTGCAAATTTCAGTATTCTTTTCGATACTAAATGTTTTTTAACTAGCTAATAAAGTCTCTCCAAATTTTAAAAAAAAAAAGATATCTTAATATTTCCCACCGAGTCAGCTTTTCTGAATAGTTTATGTCCAGTATTAAAACAGAACATATTTTAGTTGGTTATTAAAATAACATGAATTACATACAATTTTCACTCCAGGGCCCCACGGTCATGAAAACGAAGATGGGCATCGTAGGCCTTGGCCCACTAGGACTGTTGCGCCAATGAGAAAAAATACATACAATTTTATGACAAGTGATGTATTCTTTGACACCAAAGCACAGAATGAACGTAAATTTCGATAGCTATTATTGAAAAACCAAATACTATCTCTTTTTTACGAATTCGTCCTTGTTCTTATTACTCAACTCTTTAATAAAACTTGTTTGAAACATAAAAAGGGTGCTTACCAATCTGAACCACATTAAATATTCTTTGATTTATAAAATAAACCCATTCTTAAAATTTTTAGATTATTCTCACAATATTAGAAGTTTTTAATTTTTACAGTAAAAAAAAGATTCCATATTCAAGTAATTTTTTTTAGATTCAAGGTTTTAAAATATTAGCCGAATTATCACTTTCATAATTGAAACATTACATTAATTTAGTTGAAATTATGTAATTTTATGCCTATTGTATTTATATTGCGTAGAGTTTTACTTTATTATATTATCTCATTAATTTTAATCAGACTTTAATCAGGCGCAACAATATTTTATTGCATTGCCTTTTTATTAATAAAGTGGGAATACTGCAATCAGATATTGTCAATGTTGATAAATACAATAGTTAGTAATCAATGGTCACCACATTTTCCGATATAGTCGGCTAGCGCTAGACTAAAAGCTCTCCATCTGCTCTCTTGCGTTGCCTTCCTATGCCGTGCTGATGAGTCCTAACAAGGACGAAACCAGTCAATGGCTGGAGGCGACGCTTGAGAGCTGGAGTTTCCTCACACAATCCTCTAACCAGAGGTACTGGTGAAGAACTCTTCTTTGTAATACAATAGTTTATTTTTAGTTTAAAAATTACCAGCATTTCCACTGTAGTCTTGAATATGCAATCGGTATTTGTTGTCTTCATCAGCAATCCAAAACGCATCATAGAGAGCATAAGCTTTATTTCCTTCAACATCCTTCATATCAAATCTAATTGAATACAAGCGCTGATTCGTTAGAGCAAATATATAGTCATTACCTGAAATAAGATTCGATATTACAATTAATATTACGGAGGACATTCATTCCATTCGCCAAAGGATATTCGGGGAATTTTTGGTTCAAAATACAGTCTTCTACCGCTCCCTGATGTCACACAGTTAAAATTGTCTGCAATATTTTGTTTGCTAAATTAAATTTGGCTATTGCTAAATTAAAAAAAATTGGGCTTAGAGCTGAAATGTTATTAAAAAGTTTGGATTATATAGGATTGGATTATATAGGATTATATAGGTTTGGATTATATAGTCATTACCTGAAATAAGATTCGATATTACAATTAATATTACGGAGGACATTCATTCCATTCGCCAAAGGATATTCGGGGAATTTTTGGTTCAAAATACAGTCTTCTACCGCTCCCTGATGTCACACAGTTAAAATTGTCTGCAATATTTTGTTTGCTAAATTAAATTTGGCAATTGCTAAATTAAAAAAAATTGGGCTTAGAGCTGAAATGTTATTAAAAAGTTTGGATTATTTTTTGGGAAAAATTACAAACTTCAAAGGCTAACCCATTCAGGGTGCGAAAATTATCCCTGTAAAGTTGTTTTTGTGCCTTTACAATCTTATAAAGGGAAAACTCGTTTTACAGTAAGCAGTCACAAAAAGTAGGTCATGGGGTGAAAAAAACTTAAGGTTAAGATTCGTCCCACATACAATTTTTAAATTCATAGCTAAATTTATTGTATCAGCAACTATAAATTTAAGGCCGAATTATGCATTTAAACATGAAATGATAGCGCAAAATTTTTAATTTAAACTTCGCTAATGCCACTTGAAAGACCCTTTACGCGCGAAAAGTTATTTAATAATAGTAAATAATTGATTACTTATTTTTTAATTATAATATTTTTTACCTAACCAAAAATCTTTTAGGATGTCTCCAAAACCTCTTTTATAACTATCCCAGTCTTTGTAAAAGTAATCCTTTGGTCTACTGAAGTTTCCTCTTCTTTGAATGACCTAAAACAAGAAAAGACTGCAAAACCAATAAAGTTTATCGAACCAATACATTTTTTCAAAGCCTAAGAAAAACAGATATTGCTTGTCAAAGTCCTGGTCAATGACAATCTTTAACAATGATTGATTGGTAAATTGAAACAGTCTATTTCGAAAAGTTGAACTTTTTTAATAAAGTAATTTGTTATTCGATACAGGGGGAATGATAGCGTTTCTAATCAAATGCAACGTAGAGTTAAGGTTGAACCATAATCATATTGGGTGAATCCATAATTACGTCACGAAAGTTTTGCACCGAGTGAAAACCCGTATTTCATTGAGTTCCGATTTATTTTTCTTGTCTGTGTGTGTTTCCAGTTAAACATTAGAGAGATCTTTTTAACCACTTTTTTATTCACAAAAATTGGATGCATGACTTTATTTATCACGAATTTTGAAACTTTGCACGAATTGATGCCTCACCCTTATGATAATATTTTTATTTTCGGATGAGAAAATTCTCTTGCACACACAAATGCTGAGATAATTCGAGAAAAAAACCAGTTACCGTCCATCCGCCTTCCTCCGTATCCATATCACAGAACACTCTAATGGATGTGTCATCCAAAAGTCTGTTTACTGGCCATATGGTGTAAACTCCACTTGTGTTGTGTCCCTCATGATACACATCTGCACAATCTTTGGGCTTAGGTTCTGAAACTGTTGGGCCTAAAAGAAACAACTATGATATCTATTCTGAACATAATAAATTAAAATAATTGGGGAAATGCATGTTTTTTTTATCATGGTGCTATTTATTTGTGTTTAAAAAGTTCAACTTCAAGTGACATTTTATATTTTTGATGGATATAAATTAGTTAAAAAGCTTGTATTTGGGACGATAAAATGGAATAGTAGAATCCACATATTAAAAGAAATAATAAATATAATTTTAAAAAGAGAGGTATATCATATAAAATCTAAGCAGTAAACGTGATAAGTTTGCAATTTGGTTTTATTATAAATGATATCAACTTAATTTTAAAAGAAATATTTTGTCCATACCTTTTTACCATATCTTAGGATGTCTTCAAAACCTTAGCCATCCCGGTCTTTGTAAAAATAATCTTTTGGTCTACTGAAGTTTCCGTTTCAAAAAAGTATGATAGTTTATTTTGAAAGTCATTAATTTAAATTGTTATTTCTAAATAACTTTGCAGATTTTAATTGAGATGAGTTTTTTTAAAAAAGTCATTTAATAAAGTTAATATAAATTAAATTAAAAGCATTCGTACATGTAGGGTAGTAAACTTTAGCTTTTGCAATCATGTCAGTAGCAACATCCAAGTATGACATTGATTTTCCACTGGTCAGGCAATCACTAGATATTTCGCCACAAACATTTTGTACTAAAACAACTGAACACAAAGCAAGAACAATTGACCTCCTGTAACGATATAAAAGTAAATGCATATATTAAATTAATGTTATTTTTTAGTTGAAAGTTTTATTGCATTTGAAAGTTTTATAAAATTAATTTTAACATATTTTTTTATTAAGAGCTAAACAATTTTGTCTTAATATATTTTCTTCAGTTAACTAACATGAAATCGTAAATGTTCTTGTATTAAAAGCCATTAATTAAATTAATTTAATTTCTTTAAATTAAATATTCAGTTTTTCAATTACTCAAAAATGAGATTGGGAAATATACTTACATGGTATAATTTCTATATTCCAGATACTACTAACATAAACGTGAATTGTTCTTGAGAGACCTGTTCGTTGAACAGAGAAATAAACCAACAAACATTTTTTACTGATTACAAGCAATCGTATTAATAGAGAGAGCAGCAGTCGTAAGAAAGGAAATGACAAGTTGATAAAAACGCGGATGTAAGCAGATTTTTTATGGTATTTTTTTAAAATCATGGTAATAGAGAACAGACAACAAAGGATTTCAAAACTGGGAACTTCCTAAATGTAAACTCAGCCGGGAACATCTAAAAATTATAAATATATTATTCTATAAGTTCACTTTCCTATCTTTACGAGAATTGTATTATAGTATCTTAGATTTATGGTTACAAGAGCTTCAGGAATTTATTTTTCTTAAAAGAACATTCCGAAACCCTTACTAAAAAATATGGTTTTTAACATGTTTACATTGATTTTTTACAAGAAAGGAATATTCTCCCTTTTGTTTAAATAATTTATTCTATATTTAGACTGTGCTTAACATCATTTCTTAATTATCTTTTCATGCTAAACACAATAATTAGTTTTTTAGCAATTTATTATAAAGATATACTACATATGGGTAGGGTAAAAGGTCGCACTTTAGAGGTTTTTCAAAATTTCCAAAAAAACGGAGATTTTAATTTAATAGTTTTATGCGTCACTTAAAGCTAGAATAGTTGACTTAATTTTCTCCAACAGATACATTTGTTGATTTTTATAGTAGATCACACTGAAATTTTATCTGTGGGGTATGATAGTGAATTATTTTACCAAGAGTAAAATCACCGATCCTTTAAAGTGTGTAATTCTCGATAACGTATTTCTTGAATGTGCGCACTATTGTTCTCGCATGTGCCTCAGTGAAGAAAACGTATCTTCAACAAATCCCAATAAAATAGATTTTTTTATAATTAGAACAAAGAAATTATATCCAGTTTATAGTTAATGTATTTAAAACTAGATGCTAAATACCTCTATTATTTTTAATAAGTTAATATGGATCCTATAAAAACGTATAACAATTAACGCTTATGTATTAAAAGAATATTGAATTCGTATTCCACTTTTACAAAGGTAAATACGACATATTTTAAATGGATGACTATTAAATAATAAGGTTTTAATTTTATGCTGCATCCCTTCTATCGCGAGAGTAAATTGGTTTTCCCTCTCACACACATCCGTTTTGGAAATTAATCTTATCGAATGTCAAAGGATGCCGTCGTCGAGTTGGGAAATACGTATCTCAAATAGAACAAATGAAAGATGCATTGCATAAATATCAGGTTTATCCAATTATCCTAAGAACATATCATTTTACATTTTATAAATTGTGTAGACGCAAGCTATTCAACTAGATTTATAAGTGTATGACATAGTTTTTCCACCTATAAAAATTCATGTTTTCTACCTTATCTTTAAAACTCTCTCTAAAACCTCTTTTCTACCTTATCTTTAAATATCTCTTTTTTACCTAAGAAAAAAATGCAATTTGTTTTGGGAGTACCTATTTAAGTGGCGTGTCCCCAGTAAGGAGAGAGTGGAGAGAAGTATAAAAATCGAACATTTGTGACATCTGGGCAAGGGAGATCTTACTGATAAATGGTCTTAAGATTTAAAATTTTCATTCAACTTTCTTTTAACATAGAAAGAGACAAACTGTATATCTAAGTCAAATTTGAGAATTAAAGGGATCTGAAATCCTTGTATTGTTGAAAATAAGCTGCTTTCTTCTGTAGTACGGAGAGGACAGTTTAAATTTATGCATACAACTTGTCCAGTCAAACGCTTGATATAGGGCAGTGGTTCCCAACTCAAATATTTCGCGGACCACTTCACGTAAATTTGAACCTCCGCGGACCAGTGGCGGATCCAGGATTTGGTTTTTTGGGGGGGGGGGGCTAAGAATTTTCATCTGAATCTTGTTAATGGTAAGACGAAAAAGGTAGTGAATTTTCCTACTCAAACCACTAAAAGGGGGGTCCTCCCCAAGAAAATTTTTAGATATTTAAGTAAAAAAACCCACTTTTTCAACTCGTTTTGGTAAGCCTCATCCGAATTTCGGATATAGATTTTTTGCGTTTTGACAAACTTAGTAAGAAATTAGACGTTTTGGGGGGGGGCTTCAGCCCGAAAGCCCCCCCCGTAGATCCGCCACTGCCGCGGACCATCTCTATCCCTAACTTTATCTTCAAAATTTTAATCATTTTTTCAATGCATTCAATTCTCACAGATGGTCAAAAGTTTTGTCTTTTTTATGAAGTAAGAGAAACCGAGTATTAAGTATGTTTCTTAATTGGAACTGAAAATCAAATAATCTATTGAACTTCAAAGGAAAAATAACATTAATTTTATATCAAATTATTGATAAATATATTCGATTCTTTATTTGCCCCACCTTAGCGCCTCTCAGTTTTCATTCATCTGATGTGTACTTTGCCATATCAATCACATTTCCCGTATCTACTATGTAATAAACTACTTTGAATAAAGTAAGTGAAACGAACAAAATGATTCATAGGATAAAAGAGAAGATTTTTTTACTTATGACACAGTAGGATTTTTTTATTTATATTTTTTGCATCCATGGTTTTTTACTACTTCCTGAAAAGTGTTGTAATAAGGAAAACTATTTTTTTGAATTTCCACACATTTTTTTTTTGGATAAGTTTAAAAATCTTCTCACGGACCACCAGTGGTCCGCGGACCACCTGTTGGGAACCACTGATATAGGGAGATATAGCCCACTGAAATACGAATTTCTGTATGTTAAAAAATATACAATTGTTTTTTGAACTAATACAGATTTGTTAAAAAGAGTACTCGAAAGTACTATGGGAAAATGTATATACCAGTCAGTACCTACTGATTTAGATTTAAATGACCATTAAGCAAATAAAACATGTTAATAATTTTAATTAAGTAAAAATTTATACCTTTACATAAACCTTACATAATAAAAGTCAATTTGTGTATGTATGTGTTGTGTATTTGTTTTCTTCCATACAAATCTAGTTTTCTTCTGATCTGCACTAATCAAGGTATACTTGTATAAAGAAAAAAAATAAAGTGAGTTTTAGTTCCGTGAGCTAGGTTTTGGGAGGATTGCAAAGCATCCAACAGGTCCTATTTAAGCAGTTAACAGGGGATGGTGAACAATAGCAAACAGGGGACGGTAGCTCCCTTGTGGTTCAACAAAAAATGTTGATTTCTCCTAAAATTACCTTCAATATTAATCCTCCAATGTAAAACATTTATTTTAATTGTGGATTAAATTTAGTTTAGTATTTAACCAACAGAATCATATTATATTCCCAAACTTAATTTCAGAACAAAAAAAAACATTACATCTAATCAAAATAAATTTATCACAGAAAAAGGTAGTAATTATAAATCATAACATGTTGGTCTTCGAACTCTTTTATAGTAAAACAAAAAATATAATCTTTATTTTAAAAACTCTAGTACATTTTCTACATTAATCCTGTCTCTGTCGCATATCATACATCAAACGCAAAGTGGCTCATTTTAGAAAGAGAAATCTCACTGTGCTTTCCTATCTCCATTCCCATTCAATAACAAAAGCGAAGAATTTAAGGGGAAGGGAACACTAGTCTGGAGATTTACATATCATAAAACTGTCACAGGATTTCTATTGAAAGTTTTGGAGACGGTTTCTTCCCTTGCTTATCCCCAGAAATTTATAAACCCTTCAGGGAGTTCCTGAAAACTTTGTAGACAGATGTCATTACCTGTTTTCTCAAAGATGGAAAGGAAGTTGTGTCTAAAAGAGTAGAGAAATTTTGGGATAATAATAATTTCTTTGCAAGCAATCAATTTGGTTTCCGTGAGGGCATGAGTACAACAAATGCTCTTGTTGAATTTTCCTCTTCCATAACAAATTGTCTTAATAATAATTTAAAAACTGCTGTAATATCTTAGGATAATAGTAAAACTTTTGACAGTGTTAAATCATGAGATACTTCTGTATAAATTAAAGGCAGCCCTATCAATGGTCTGAGTGATTGTCAACAAAGCATGAAGTTCTAGGGTGATTTTCTAATGCAGGTGTATTGCAGGAAAAACTTGAGAACAGAAAGTGGAGCATAAATTGTACTTAAATTTTCTTTTTGGGGCAGATAATTATCTTAAAAATATCCGGGGAGTCAAAAACATTTTATATAAATTCATAACATTTTATTAAAAGAAACAGCAGAAAAATGCAATGGTTAGAAAGGTGCATTGTGAGAAAAACTGGAGATCAACCAGCGAATTATCAATTCTTTGAACACTTGTAAAAATGGGCAAAAATGGTTTGGGGATAAAAATATTTGCACTTTTCAGTATAAAAATACAACACATTTTAAATTTGGGCAGTCAAAAAATTTTTTAGTGGTTTCAAGTTTTTGTTGAATGAAAATCTACTTTGATGACAGTGCAACCTTTTCTCTTTTTTCAAAGCGATTCTCTCTGACGCCAAACTAATAGCTAGTTTTGAGCATGAACCACTGGCTTCAGAACAAGTTTTTTACAACTCTAAGCAGAAATTGTATTAATTTTACACCACATGCAAACTTTTATCTTGATAACTTGAGTTAGAGAACAGAATGTGTTAAAAAAGAATTTGAAAAACAAATAGTAAGCAAGAAAAGTTCACACAGTATTTTTTCCCACACAAGTGCCTTTATTTACAGTGGCTTAGAGTAGTTAAAGGCATAAGGTTGAATTAACAAAAAGGAAATTAATATCCACATCTTAATAGCATGTATTAACAATACCATTTAACTTTAATAGTTTTCACTCTTCCAACTCCTTTCTCCTTACAATGGATAATCATTAACATATATTTCAATCCTAGGAGGCACCAAATTTACAAAAATTTAATGCTCATATACAAAGCATGGCATGAGATCATTTTGATGTGTATTTCAACAGTTCCATTCCAACGTCCATTCACTCTTAAGAAGCAAGCACCTTTATTACTAAAACAGTGTCATCGTCAACGTTATGGCACACCTGTGCTATCATTCAACTCCGAACAATGAACAAAGAGGAAGACACTTGTTATTCAAAAGGATCTCAGAAAAATTAGTCTTCAAACAACATTGTGACCAATGCAGCACTCTTACACTGTTCATCATCCAATCTCCGAGCCTGAAAGAAACAATTGAAAAGCATTAACACTTTGAACTAATAAATAATTAACTCACTGGCTATGGTGGTAAATTAGTTTGATTTTTTTACTCTGTACCTTTTATTTAAACAATCATTTTGTCTAGAACAACTATGTTGAGCTTTTTATAATTAAAAAGTAAACAAAATAACTCTAAACACGTGGGACCATTTCCAATTAGAGTTGTAATATTATTAAATAATCTTTTGGAGAATATTTCCTGAGGAAGCTACTTTAAAGTTACAAAAATTATGGACTTCTCGCGACCACCTTCTGTTCCAGGAAAAATTGGTCCTCAACAGGGTTGATATGAATAAAACAAAAATTGAAGAAGTTGCATTCTAATTAAAATAAGATAATACATATCTTTTTTCCAACACTTGCTGCCTTACAGTAAGAAAGTAAAGGCTTGCCTACCAGCTAAATCGAAGTACAGTACCTAGACTGACCACCTCAATTTTTCCAGGTTTTGGGATACACACCAAACAAAAATTGCTAATAAATAACGGACTTGTAAATCTCTTGAGTTCTATAACTTGTTGCCAGTTCAATTGTTTTGGAGGGAAAAATAAACCCCAAGTGAGATAAGGGAAGGAAGTTTCACACCACGATGCAGCAATAAAAGTTATCTAAAGCAGTTGTACAATAAAGACCTATGGAGTCATAAAACATGCACAAACCTTACCAATCCATCCAATAGGGGGGCTTTTCAACAGTGGAATGAATGTTTTGAAAGTGGATTTGAATAGGCAGAATGAATTTATTGAAAGTCTATTTGAATGGGAGATCATTTCTTTCCTTTCACAGCCTTAATACAGATGGAATTTTTTTGTGAATTGAGAAAACTGGATACTGTTAGGGGTTTTTACTGGTTGCTTTTTGGGGAATTATAACATTAAGAGAATGGGGACTGATGGTCGTTAGTGGAAGAGGTTGCTGTGTAGAGGTGCTCGCTCAGTGAGGTTTTACTGTATAAAATAAATTTTTTGAAGTAAGTCATAAATATCTGGTATTTATTTTTGGATAATCTTATTAAGAATATTCTCATGAAGGGAAATAATATGAAGATGAACTTAAAAGTTAGGTGAGTAAAAAATAAAATATTAAGAGTTTATTACTTCAGAAATAAGTCTACAGTAAGAAAAGGGCCATTTAAATATTACATAAGAATGTTTTGTTCATTTTGACTTCTTCCCCATTGCAAACCACCCCTTCTTCACCAAGCATTAAAACTCCATACTGTTCTATTTTCTTTTACAATCGAGTCCGCTTAATGTGATCGCAATTGTCCGAGACTAAACTGATAACATTATCCGATCGATAACAATAAGCGATCTCATATCAAAAAGCATCAAACAGTGTATCTAGATTGTTTTCTTTAAAATCAAAATCATGTAATCGTAATAAATGTATTCAAAACACTATTTTTAAACCACAGAGAAAAATCCTAACAGAGGGTCCAAAACGATATATTCAAAAGTTGGACGGGTTGCAGGGCGCCACGATCAACTAAATGATTGACAGAGAGATCAAACCTGTGATTGGCTGTCACGCAATCTTCTATTTCGAAGGAGAAGGAAAAAGTTTTTCTCAACCAATCAGGCTTTTCCGTCCCGCCTCTCGTGACGTTGATGCGATCGCAGCGCCACCCAACCCATCCAACTTTTCGATTTCCATTAGCGCCTATGGCGACGGACTCTCTGTTCTAGTACTCTGTGTTTTAAACTAGGTAAAATTTTAAGAGGAAAATATGAGTAGTTCAATTAATAAAAGTAAAATAATCGCTTACTTTGTATTTTTATTTGTATAGAAAGATCTCTCTTTTTTACACTCCATTATATCCTTTCACTCCAATAAACCACTTAATTTATTACATAATCTGAATTCCAGTAACAAGAGAAAGTTCAAATCTCTTATCAGACATTTGCAAAGCTTCGATCTTGGTGTTTTCTTTAACCTATCACATGCATGGATTCGGACCCCCCCCCTTAAAACTGTTTTCTTTCAAAATATGCGGAATGTTTTCTTTTTCTTACTCATACTGAGTTTCAGAAAAAAGAAGCCCCAGATGCTCTCATGGGGCAGATGTTGTAAAAATTGACCTTCAAAATGAAACTTGAACTCAAAAGCGGTCGTTTTAAATGGGATGTGGACAAATTTTGATAATATTAAGCGGAGTGATAACATTAACCGTGATCACATTAAGCGGATTCGACTGTATTAACCACAAAAAAAATTGTAAAATTGAAAAGAAAGTTCTAATGCTTTGTTTGAGAGGTAAAAATGCTTATATCTAAGCAAATTAATTTTTTTTCACAAATTTGATATTTGCATACATATTTTTTAAAGTAATGTTTTTGTAGAATTTCCATGTAAGGATCATTTATATCCCCCATACTATAAACCCTTACCCCTTTAAATACTGACATAAAATTTGAATTGACCCAAAGTACTATATTGAATTGTATCTGATTAGTGATTTTGAGTTCTTTATAAATATTCTCATGACTGATTATTCTCCAAGTAAATATAAAAAACTTAATTTTACATCATATATTGATTATTTTAATTTTATCCTTTTCTTTTCAGATTATACTTTTAAGAAAATTATCTTCTAATTATCAAAAATATTGTTATACCTTTTGGAAACATTTATTGGTATTAGTTTTGCCATTCAATAAATACTATCTTGTGTGCAGGGCCGCCCATAGGGGGCAGCAACCCCGACAAATGTCGGAGGGCCCGGAGCTTTAAGGGGCCCGGGCCCACGAGTTCCACTTTGTTTTTTTAGTCAAAGTCTGTACTAGATGTTTTTTTATTTTCAAAATAAAAATTGAACTCGCTGAATTCATATCATTTAGCATATTCAGTTCCCGAAACGGACGGGCCCGTCAAAAGTGGCCGGTCTCTTTTTCGGAAGTTTCATCTCCAATTAAATTCTGAAACATGAGATAACAACCCCTTCCCAACGTGACCACTTCCCGCACACTGGAAAAAGCTACCAATATTTCTTGCTATGGCATTTTATGCACTAAAATGAGTTAAAACCCTATTATTTTAAGGTGAAATTTTGAAAAACTTTCTGGGGGAGAACCCCCAGACCCCCTTGGTACTTGTAACTCTATTATTACAACCTTATTTTATATTAAGTTTGTCAAAACGTGGAAATTCTACCATAAAACCTATATCCAAAATTCGGATGAAGCGTATCAAAACGAGTTGAAAAAGAGGGTTTTTTTACTTTAATTTCCAAAAATTTTCTGGGGGAGGACCCCCAATCCCCCCTTTTAGTAGTTGGAGCAGGATAACTCCACTACCCTTTCCATATTAAAATCAAAAAGAAGATTCAATTGGACTTAGGAAATTCTTAGCCCTCCCCCAAAACCAAATCCTGGATCCGCCCCTGCAGGCAGAATTTAATGAAATTCGGTTTACAGGGGTTTTCGAGGGTGCTCTCTCCGAATCTGTAATAATAAATGAAGTTTTCAGTAGAATAAAGTAGTTATAAATGCTACTCCTTCGCCGGCAAACATTGTCCTCTAGCGGACTTGGGTTCCTATGAAAATCTTGTTGGTCATGGCATGACAGACATGCATGCTAATTTTTTACTCGACCTTTTGAGATACCCTGTATATTTTACTTAAGGGATACTTTGTGAAATGTAAATTCCTTATTATACTTCAAAAATTAAAAAGTTAGGGGGCCCGTGAAAAAATTTTGTCGGGGGGCCCGGTAGAGTTATGGGCGGCCCTGCTTGTGTGTACTCTTGTACATTTTCTTCAATAAAACTTTTATTAGGTACTATTTATTTTTTAAATTTTGAACATAATTTAATGAGTAATCTTGAATAATCTTGCTTAAATTACTATTAAAGATATTAAAAAAGCATATTATCAAACATTTTTATGATTATTTTCATTTACCAGTCAGAAAACAGAATATTTTTGATTCTCAAAATTCTTGTCTTTGAAGAGTATTCTTGTGTCACATCTCTATTTCTAATAGATGTCACTAAAACAGACAGTAATAAATAGAATTTACAGTTGATTTAGAGAGTAATTTATAATTTTATTACTTTAAAGAAATTTTTTCCATTCTAACTTTATTATCTGTATTTGGAAAACAAGTCAATTGAATTTTTCTTGGTTGTAAAAGAGATAATATGACTTAAGATGAGAGACTTAAGATGTTTTGCTTTATGAGAAAATAATCATAGTGTATTAAGATTCGCTACCATTTTAGTTTGACTAATCTGACAAGTATTAATATCAGGATTTTGAAGACAAATCCTTATTATAATAAGTTTTTGGAAACTCTTACATATTATGGGTCTTGATGCTTTGTTTTCAAATTACCACAGGTAAAAACAAAATAAATTGCAGAGAAGTTGTAGATTTAAATTTGGTTTATATAATTGCTGTTAAAAGTAAAATATGAAGTGTCCTAAGGTGCATCACTCCTGTTTATTCTTCAGAAACTGATAGGTAATAATTTCAGAAAAAATTAAAAATACTTAAGATATTTATACTTACTGTATTCCACTTCATTAAGGTTGGGACACTAGTTAACTTCAATTTTTCATCCTTACGAAATTCATTATTAGGGTTTTTCCAACTAAAAAAAAGAAATAAGAGTTAAATGCTCTTATCAATGGGGTCTGTGCTGGGCAATTTTATTACCCAGACTAAATTTTTTTCTTTTTTTATGTTAAAAAAAGTATGTAGTACATGATTTTCATGGTTATTTTGTAAATGAATTTTTGCAAGTTGGCAAAAAAATTGCACAACATTTCTAAATTTTCATATAACATTATACTTTTAAAAACTTATAGATAACAGACCCCTAAATGTTTTTTATGTAACATTATTTGGTTCTAACGTATTATGCCGTCAACCATGCCTCTGAATCCGAAAATGTTGAAAATACCATTGACTGTCCTATAGCTATACCGCTGAATTTAACGGCTTCTGTAAGTACCCATTATTTCTCACCTAAACTTGGATGTTATTTTGTAATATTTATGTAACATTTATAAAATTTGTATCTTAATAAAAACTAGTCATCCAAAAAATCTGGGACTGGTGCCAAAAATGGGGATAAACAGTGGATTCTGGCAACCCAGTTCAAGTTATTCCAAGTTTTATTGCCTATTTGCCAATAAACGGCATGAACAACACTAAAATTTGCCAAAAATATGGATATCTCTCAAGACTTAAGATAATCGAAAATAAAATTCAAAAGCAAAACATGAAGATTTACATTAACTATTTAATTTAATGACAGTAAAAACATATGGTATTAAATATTTGGTAAAATCCTATTTCAGAAGTCGCCTTGGCGCGTTTTTGGCGCTAAGTTTTTTTCATCGCCAAATGCGAAAGGCGCCAAATTTAAAGCTGCGGAAAGCTAAAAACATATTCTAAAGTACTCAAACTTAATAAGGAAACAAATTAAACATATTTTAACATAATTAAAAGTATTTATCACTTGCTTAGCGAATTTGTAAGTTTTTAACACTACGATGCAAAAATACAATTCTGACGTTTTGTTTCGCTTCCGATAAATTAAGCAACGGTATATAATTTCAAAGATTAACTACCCTTTATAAGTTCTGCGTAATTAAGATTGTATTTCAATACGCCATACTGAAAATCTAGGTTCCGGGGGTTCCGGCGAATATCTGATCCGTTCCGCCATTTTGCCGGGCATCAACATTGAAAAATATACATCTCATCTTAAGTAACAATACATTAAAATACTTTTAACATCCTATTTCAACTAAATAACTCTTCACTAATGCACTTTAAGTAGTAAAAAACACAAATAACATACCATATTTCCGTATTGAAATTCTTCGGCTTCCAAAACAAAACAAGAACTGATGTTTTGATAATGCGTAGACAAAATTTCTGGAGGAATCGTTTCCGGAATCGAATGCCTTGGATTCGATATAAAGAAATCGAATACTTGAAGCAAGAATCGAATCTTAGGAATCGTACCTTGGATAATTACCAATTTTAATAGTATTTTAATAGTTAATTTTATTATTATTATTATATTTATATTATATTATTCTATTTACATTTAAATTATGTTATTATATATTTATATTATTACAATTTATTATTGAAATATTATATTATATTTTTATATTGTTATATGATATTAATATTACTGTAATTTATATTTATATTATTATACTTTATTATTGAAATATATTATATTTTTATATTATTATTATATTTATATTATTATATATATTTATTTTATACTTATATTTATATAATTATTATAATATTAATATTATTGTAATATTATATTATATTTTTAAATTTATATTATTACATTTATTATTTTAATAGTTAATTATTATTCTGTTGGTTATTAATTAAATTAACAAAATTACTAAATATTCTTAATTTGTCATTGAAATATAAGTTTGATTTCGATACTGGCCCTAAGAAATCGATTCCAGGTTGGAATCGAACCTCAGTAATCGAATCCTTAGAATCGGGCATCAGGAATCGATTACAGAGATCGACAATACATCGCAGAATACAAGAGCGCATTTTTACGTCATTTAAGATGAATCGCACATCGCGTTCGTCATTCAACTCGCGATCGCCAGACTTGGCAATCTATCTCTGACTACGTCATCTATCGCCAACTGGTCTTTCCAACTAGGATCTATCCAAATATTTTTACAGTCTTAAAATTAGGAAAGTATGCGGTACTTGACGTATTATACAGTTGACCGTTCAGCGGTGCAGCTATAGAACAGTTGAAATGGGATTTAAACATTTTCAGATTCAGAGGCATGTTCGACGGCATAATATGTAAGAACCAAGAATTAATAACACAGATACCATCAAAAAAGAAAATCAAACTTTTACTTACTACATTCTGTCACCCACACTACAATAAATAAAGACACTATCTGTAGGTGCGACTTTCAATCCCTCTTCTATGATTGGTTCAGCTGGTTAAATAAAAATGCACGAATAAGTAGATATAAAATTTAGAAACGGCTTCAATAAAAGTCTACCAGCAGCCATGTTTACCCACAGAAATCTAACTATTAATATCATTGTTATTGGATCCTAAGATAATAATATTTGGTACTTACGTATTATCTTGTCGACCGTTCAGTGGCCGTCTACTTCAGCTGCACATCAAAAGAAAAGTCAATGGGATTTGATAACGTTTTTAATTAATACACAAGAACATAATATTTATTAGAATATTATTTACGGATCCAAGTCATTATTTGAGCTGTGGGTAAACATGGCGTCTGGTAGACTCTTATCCAAGCTGTGCCAAAATTTTAATAACAATGTTAAGTTTCACTATAACCAGTGGTAAAAACTAGATAAATTTTCCATATTATACATATTTAATTATTAACTTAATATTCAATATCGACAATATTTAGGAAATATATCGTGCATTCCTTTATTTAGGATATACTAGAAGCTTGGAAAATAAGAAACTTTTATGTTTACCTTATGTTTTAGGTTTAGAAATTGTTTTAGAAATTAAGTAGGATAAATTGACTCGGTTATCTCAATAAAAATAAATAAATCTTGACAAATATAAATAACCACCATCTCAACAAAGGGGTGTGTAAAGACTTACCGGCGACACAATCTGGACACCAACTTTGACCCTTGTCATCTTTTGAACCAGAAAACAATACAAATAAAGCATCAGTATTCAAATTTTCAGTAATAGCTTTCATGACAGCTTCATAACCTTCAACCTGTATTTTTAACACCATTTTTAAGTAGTTTAAAGTAAAAGATCAGAAATATAGCAGACAACTAATAATCACGCGAAAATTGGTTTTGAAACCAAGTTTTCGATTTGACAGCAATATTATGTTGAGCAGTTATATTGCTGAGCACTATGGAAATCTCAAATAAAAAAATTGTGTAAAAAAATTAAAAACAAAAGAAACACCCAAGACAGCGAAAAAATTCCTACATGGGCAATGAAATCCCTTACATTTACCAAATTATTTTTATTTACTTAAAAATAAAAAAATGATGAATGATATGAACTGAAGGGAGATATTGTTTTGTTTTGATTGAGAAAAATTTGCTCCTCGCAGTTCTCTTGTTTGAATTTCATTCGTTACATTTGTGTAAAGCCTGTAATATCTTAATTTTTAAATTCTAATATGGATGAAGCACCTAAAGAAAGTGAATCTTTCAAGGCACCGGCTCTCCCCTCTTCTGTCCCCCCACCTAAAAGTCATGAAGTAGAAGATAATAAAACAACTTCTATATCACCCAAGCCGGATAAAACTGTTAAGAAAAAACTAGTGAATGTTCCATTACCTTATAAAGAACCGGAATGGGGCGGTCTTCCACCATCAGATTATAACTTTGAAGTCATTAAGAATGGAACTTTAGTCACCAACACACCTATCAAATCTTCCTTTTTCGTATTCGGGCGTCTGGAAGTATGCGATGTGGTGTTCGAGCATCCTTCGGTGTCTCGTTATCATGCAGTCGTGCAGTATTGTCCTGGGGATGAACAACATCCAAAAGGTTTTTATCTGTACGATCTTGGAAGCACTCACGGCACGTTTCTTAACAAGAACCAAATCAAAGCAAAAGTTTATTATAAACTGAAAGTAGGCTATGTTCTAAAGTTTGGTGGTAGCTCAAGGTTGTATATCTTTCAAGGGCCAGAAGAAGAGGAAGAGTCTGATGAAAAGAAGTTGGAAGTAAAAGAACAGGAAACTTGCAATTGGGGGATAGACGATGATGAAGATGCTGAAGAGGAAGATGAAAATGCAGTAAATCCATTTGCTCTGTCAACTCCTAATGAAGAATTGTACTTGGACGATCCTAAAAAGACCCTTCGAGGATGGTTTGAAAGGGAAGGATATGAACTTGAATTCAAAGTGGAAGAAAAAGATTTGAAATCTTTTTCATGTGTGATTCAGCTCCCAGTCGATACCCCTACTGGAGAGTTTTTACCTGTTGAGGCAACTGTTTCTGGTAAGAAAAAGGAGTCTGTCATTGCGTGTTGTCTAGAAGCTTGCAGAACTTTGGATCGCCTTGGTCTTCTGAGGCAGTCTCATCAGGAAAGTCGAGAGCGAAAGAGAAAGAAGTGGGAAGACAATGACTACTATGACAGTGATGAGGACACCTTTTATGACCGGACGGGCGAGATTGAGAAGCGGAGGGAAATGCGGAAAAAACTGGCCAACAAGAAACCTGCTGTGGAGAACTTTGAATCTCTGAGCTCGAAATTGAATCAACTCAATTCAGAGATAGATGAAATCAGCAAGAAACTTGAGGCTTGTTCTAAGAAAAAGGGAGATGGAGATGATGCTGCAGAAGCAGACCCTCTGGAGTCTTTCATGTCCAGCTTGGCTGCAACAGCTAATGCTCCGACCGATAAGTTTCAACGCAGGAAGTTGATGTTGAGGTTGAGTGAAGCAGAAAAGGAGAAAGCACACGTTGAAAAGCTGCTCAACATTGCAAGGCCTGCTCTTTTACCGTCAATGTCTAAATATCCTGGGATGGTGGGCAAGAAACCCAAGTCCAAAATTCAAATCCCAGTGTCAAAACCTAAAGTTGTACCTCGTAAAGAAGAAGAAAAGAGTGATGTGGTTGAGGAAGAGGAAGAAAGTGACTCTGAAAAGAACAGTAAGAAACCCGAAGAGGACTCAAAGGAATCGAATAATTCTTCTCCTCCTGAAAAAATGGAAGTAGACGAGGATGATTCCAGAGTTAAAGCTAAATCATATGGTCTTTCCTTCCCTAGTGAGGATTCTGATGCTTATGAGAAAGATGAGAAAATAATTGTTTGTAAAGAAATATCTCTCGAGGACTCTGAGGCTTCCTCTAGTGCTGATAAATCTAAAGCTTCTGGAATACCTAAAGAAGAAGAGGAGGAGAGCTCTTTTTCAGCTCCTAAACCAAAACAACCCAAAAAACGTAAATCTAAAAAGCAAGAGGAAGTTGATGTTTATAATAAAGAAACTGCAGAATATTCTACCTGGACACCCCCAGCTAATCAAACAGGTGATGGGATTACACACTTAAATGCTAAGTTTGGTTACTGAGTTAAAAGAATGTTCATTGCCCTGAAATGTGAATCATATTTACACATTTTTATCAAACTATTATTAGTACTTTAAATGTACCATTATCACATTTTCACAATCATCTTGATGTTATACTACTGTTTAATTACATTTATATGGGTAGAGAAATTCTTCAACTTTATCAAACCAAATCTAATTTAAGAAGCAGCTCAAAAAATAGAACTTTTTATAAAAATACATTTTGAAAAAAAATTAGCAATAAACAGATTTGTAAATATCTATGGACTACTGATATTAATAAAATGTGAATTTTAATAAGTAGAAGCTTCTGGTTCATTTTGTGCTGCTATTTCATTGTTTTAGGTTGATACTGGTTGTAGTAATGATGTTTAATTCAGTGTTCAGTAGTGGATCCAGTCTTGTAAGATGAAAATATTCATCGGATAAAAATTTAAGGTAATTTTAAAGTTTTAATTCATAAGTTGCAAAATAATTCAGGGGTGCTACTTTTTTGAGCTAACCAGATGTCTTATTTTAAGTGTAAATTTTGAGATTTATAGAAATTTTCAAATATCCCGAGTTTAACAAAAAAGCCCTGATAATCATACTTCATTATGTAGGAGAGACTGAGAAGGCTTGATACACTTTTATAAAGTGTTTTCAAATTCTTTGTTGGATGAGATTACAGTAGAATCTCAAGAAGTCTCTCCTTTTGAAAGAGTTCACTTTAGGGAAAGCCGGTGGTGGTCGACATTTCTGTTTAGTTTTCTGCGTGACTTATTCCACCTGATTTAGCCGTAGGCTGACCAGGTCCAAGAAGCTAAAAATTACAAGAAAATCATAAAATAGCAAAGGGCTTTTATAAATGTCCTTCCAGGCAAGCCCTACGCACTTAAAATATGGTTGGGAGAGCCCTTCAGACCTGCATCTGAAGCAGTATTGGCATTGTTTTATTACCATTGTGTATTTGACATTTGTTTTGTTAAAACCAGGGCTCTAGGTTTCGGGACGGCGTTCCGGAACCTCTTTTTTAGAAAAAAAAATCTATTTTATCTTTGCATTTTTTGTACATAAGCATTTAGAATTTCACTTTTGTTTTAAAACGTCTAATAAAATTACAATTCAGACTAAATTAAATTCTACCATTCTATTAAACTTAAATTCTACCCTTAAAGTACTTAAACTGCGCATTCTAATCCTTAAATTTGACAAAATGCACTACACTAATGGTTCATTGATGATAAGCCGTCCCGCCTCATACAAGAGGCACTCTGATGGAAAAACATTCAACCCACTGTACAAAAAAGGTGTTTTACAAAAATTGTATAAAAAGTTCATCTTCTTATACAATAATTAAGTTAGAACACTCTTCTCCTAATCTATTACAACACATTTGAGTTTATTTTGTAAATTTAAATTTGAAAATAAATGCTTAAGTTTTTGTATTAAAAAGTATTCGCTTTTTTAACTTTTAGACCAATAGTTTTACCATTCCGGTACCTCTTTTTTTATAAATCGAGCCCTGGTTAAAACTATAGAGGGGATCTTGGCTACTTCTAAAGGCTTTTACTCTTACGAAAGGTAAGACTGACAGTTTTTATAAGAGCTTCTAGACTGTAAATTATTTAGTTTGCACTTTAGTTACTTTATAAGTTATAGGGCTGAACATGAACATTATTTAGCATTAAGTTTCATTACTGAAAATTAATAATGGTCTTTTATTATTATGGTTACTTCAAAAAAGTGCACCCTCCCAAACTTCTGGAACATTTGAACTCCCTGATAAATACTGGTTTAAAACTGCATTTCTGGAGAAGTTTATAAATTTTATTCCCATAAAATTGAAATTATATTGTTATTGAAAAAGTTAAACAAAAAATAAACATCTTTACAAAATAAGAAGAAGAGAAATGAAGTCGCTCGTGCTAGAGCAAGTCTCCTAAACTCTCCAATTCCAAAGTAGAATTTTCCGATCACTTAAGTTAGTTATACAAGTCCCACTGGCAATGAGATATCATGACAATTCTTTTAAATACAGGCAGGGTGTTTCAGATAAGTGTTTCATAACTTCTAGGGGGGATAGTAGACACCTAGACGAGTCAGAATCACCTAGGATTTGGGGGTCCCAGACCAAATCCCAGGGAGTTAAAAATGGAGTGACACCCCAAAAAAATTATTGAACAATTCAATTTGTAGAACTACTATCAGTGGCGGATCCAGCCTGGACCTAAGGGGGGCAACCACATTTTAAGAAGGTAGGAGGTCCTTTCCCAGAAGAATTTAGAACATTTGAGTCTATTATTGGAAATAATTGGATGACGTCACATGGAAAAAGGGGGTCTATGGGAAACCTACCCCAGAAAATTTTTTGAAATTTTACCTTAAAAAGTAGTCTTTTGACTCATTTTTGAATATTTAAGATGGGATCGGTGGATATCATTTTAACGTCCCCCATCCTTCCGAGATACCAAATGAGGGACCGCTCTTAAGATGAGCGGTCATCACTGCACTAGATGGCAGTGGCGTAAATATAAATTTATTTCTGAAAGAACCAAAATATCTTCCAAAAAATAAGTCTTTATCAGGACCTAAAATTATTCCTAAGCTTTCTCATAGGTTTTCCTTCATATGTTTTATGTACTTTTTTAATGCGTTTATAGAAAAGATTCGCATTTTGATGTATTGTATAAAAATGTAAACAAAATAAAGAAAAGTATATTTTGAATATTAGAAAGGAGATTTGTGCTGGGGGTCTTCCCCGAGAATTTTTTTGGAAATTTGACCCTAAAAATCAGGGTTTTAACTCGTTTTGGTATCCAAAGCCCAAGTCCGATTTTCAGGGTGGGCCCAGACCTCATGTGGCTGATTGCTCCACAGGTCACCAATTTTCTTCCGTCTCTTTTTTCATCACTCCAAAGGAGTTATAGATTTTTATTAGGAAAGAGTCAAATATATACAGGGTGTATCTGAAATGGTGCAACAAACTTTCAGGGATGATAGTACTCATCAAGACGAACAAGAATCGGTAAAGAAAGGGGGTCCCAGACCAAATCCCAGGGAGTTAAAAATGGAGCGACACCCCAAAAAAATCATTGAAAAATTCAATTTGTAGAAGAACTACTATTGGTAAAAACTTAAATATGGTCTCAAAAATTGTGGTTTAATATGATCTTTAAAATAACCTCAAAAGTCTTCACTTTAAAATTTGTTTTATTATGAAAAAAGTTAAAAAACACAAAAAATGTGAAAACTCTGCCAAAACCTTATTTTGTATTTCAAAATCCTTTGTTTTGATTTGATAATCTGAAAGATCATAGTTGAAAACCCTTAAGTCCAAAGTTTCATGTAAATACAATCAATATTAAACGCTTGAGATCCTGTTAAAGTTTGTTTTTTGCGTGCGCTAACAGCTGTTCTGGAAACAGCTCTAAAAAACTGCTGGCGCACCCAAAAAACAAACTTTTAAAGGATCTCAAGCGTTTAATATTGATTGTATTTACGTGAAACTTCGGACTTAAGGGTTTTCAACTATGATCTTTCAGATTATCAAATCAAAAGAAAGGATTTCGAAATAGAAAATAATGTTTTGGCAGAGTTTTCAAATTTTTTTGTGTTTTTTAACTTTTTTCATAATAAAACAAATTTTAAAGTGAAGACTTTTGAGGTAATTTTAAAGATCATATTAAACCTTAATTTTTGAGACCATAATTAAGTTTTTACCAATATTAGTTCTTCTACAAATTGAATTTTTCAATGATTTTTTTGGGGTGTCGCTCTAGGGCAGTGGTCCCCAACCCTATGCCCGCGGGCACCATGGCGCCCGTCGATCGGTCTAGGTGCGCCCGCTGCTTGTGCCCAACAATAAAATATTTCAGTTTTCCACTATCCCATAAAATTCTAGAAATGAAATAGCAACATACATTTCGGAGTTTCTTCAAGTAAGGCGAGAATAGAAATTTTGTATCTTCAGAATGACATTATCCTCAAAACTATTATCAGATGATATGAGAAATTCTGGAATATAGTTGATAGAAATAAATTTCCATTCTTAAAAAGAGCAACATATAAAATAAAGTAGTTTTTTTGGTTCCACACACTTATGTGAATCATTTTGGACAATGAATATAATAAAATAAAAAATATATAGATCACGACGTAGGACGTACAGATGAACACCTTGACGTTTGCTTGCGGGCAAGAATTTTATCATATTCCTCCCAATTATGAAGCGCCGGCCAGTGAAATGCAATGTATTTTATATATTTTATAAATAATTTTTATACTTTAAATGTTTTGCAAGCAATTTAGTAGTAATTTATTTTACAAAATAATATTAATACTAATTATATTCAATATGTTAAATTGATTTTTAAAATTAAATTTTTTGTGCATTATATGTAGTGTGTATTATTAACTGTGTCCACCAACTATAAATTTATCTTGGAAAAATAAATGGTGCCCCCCATTCAACCGATATTCTGGTATGTGCTCTTAGGTACAAAAAGGTTGGGGACCCCTGCTCTAGGGTGTTCCGAAATTTTTTTTTTTCGAATTTCCCAGATGCCCCCCCCTCAAGTTGTTACAAATACTAAAACATTATTACCTGCAAATTTTCAGGTCTCTAGGACGATTTTTGACTCCCGCGCCCTTCAAAAGTAGGTTTCCCATGTTAAAGAATAGGGAAAATATTGAAAAAATCGTCATTTTTGGTTCTTTTCAATTTAACGAGCCTGGACGCAGTCAATATCGAATTAAAACCTATACATCATCTTTGGGACATCATTGCCTCAAGATCCTATCGGAAAAACCTTCCATGGGACCTACTGGGGGGTAGTTACACGGGGGTGAAAAGCGCGCTTTCACCGAAAAAAGAGGATGCTCGCCGGCGCTTGCCGCGGGTGCTGATGGATTGGATAATACTCGCCGGCGTTTGCGGGGGGAGCTGGATAAAAGCCACTTAAGTGTTTATTGAACTTTTTTCCTATATTATTAGCTATCATGTGTTTTCTTTATAACTCAAATGTAATATAATTAATGTAATAAATTGCATTTACATCAAAACATTTTTGTTTTACTGAAAAATTTAATGCTAAAATTTAATTAACAATAAATTTTTTTACTAATAGAAACAGAATAGGACGAGGCACTTTAGGAAAAAAGTTCAATAAACACTTAAGTGGCTTTTATCCAGCTCCCCCCGCAAACGCCGGCGAGTATTATCCAATCCATCAGCACCCGCGGCAAGCATCCTCTTTTTTCGGTGAAAGCGCGCTTTTCACCCCCGCATAACTACCCCCCAGTAGGTCCCATGGAAGGTTTTTCCGATAGGATCTTGAGGCAATGATGTCCCAAGGATGATGTATAGGTTTTAATTCGATATTGACTGCGTCCAGGCTCGTTAAATTGAAAAGAACCAAAAATGACGATTTTTTCAATATTTTCCCTATTCTTTAACATGGGAAACCTACTTTTGAAGGGCGCGGGGGTCAAAAATCGTCCTAGAGACCTGAAAATTTGCAGGTAATAATGTTTTAGTATTTGTAACAACTTGAGGGGGGACATCTGGGAAATTCGAAAAAAAATTTTTCCCCATAGACTTTCGGAACACCCTAGTGTCTCTCCATTTTTAACTCCCTAGGATTTGGTCTGGGACCCCCCTTTCTATACCGATTCTTGTTCGTCTTGATGAGTACTATCATCCCTGAAAGTTTGTTGCACCATTTCAGATACACCCTGTATAAAGGCCTCCCAACTCGGCCGTGCAACGTCATAACTTTCACTCATCTTTGACGTCACTCCATAGACTTAACATGGCAATTTTCACTCACGTTTGACGTCATCGTCCGGAGTTGGGTGGCCATGTATATAGAGGGTCTTGCCTTAAGGGTCGGAACACACTGAGCCACTCGAATCGTGCGACCCATGAAAAAAAGCCGATTCAAGAAAAGCCGAAAATTCAAGAGAGAGAGGTGGAGAAAGCATGAGCCTCTCTTCTTGATAGGATCTCAACGACTTTTTTTTATGGGTCGCGCGATTCGAGTCGCTGTGTGTTCCGACCCTAAGGACTCAGGAATGGGGGTTGGAATTGCACCCCTAAAGAAACAAGAGTGGTTTTAATAAACGGACATGAACTCTCAGTCACTGAGCTATAAAACAATGATGACTGAGCGTGTTGAAACTACACAGAAACCGCATCACACCTTAACCTTATCGAAGTGTGTGTCCGCACGGAAAGGATTTCCATCTGTTAGCAGAGTTGTATGCAATGCACAGCATGAAACGACCATTCTAAATTTTGCTCATAATACACTGGTGTTCAAAATTAAGAGAAATAGCACATTTTTTCAATTTCTCCAGATCTACTCAATAGATTTTGATGAAATTTGGTATGAACATAGGTTGATATAATACCAAATAAATAATCATTCAAAAATTGTAATAAACACGCATACGCAGAAGTAATAACCGCCAGAGTTGAAAGGTATGAAATAGCGGTTCCAGAATAGAGCAAAATAGTGGGTTTATAAGGGGTATGACACCCTCTCACTATCATGCATGCCTCCTTGAGTGATTTTATAGCGCGAATACGGCATATAATAAAATTTCCTGTTCATTAAGCCTACTTTCTCAGAAACCCCGTTTTGGGGATCTGAAGGGTATGTGGAGGGGGTTAGCGAGATGCAATTGCCTTTTATAGAGTTCCTCATACCTGCCCTAAAAGGACGAAATCTTTGAATGTGTCTGCCCATTCCATATGGCGAATATCTTCCGTTTTAATGAAAATTTCTACCCTGATGAGCTCCATTAAGTGAAAGATTTCTATCGATTGAAAAGAAATTACGACCGACAGAACCCCCAAAAGGTGAACAAAGGTCTCCAAGATATCAACAAATTACCCGAAACTGTCAATGTTTCTCTTTCAAAGGCAGGGAGGGATCTGCAACTTGTCAAAAATATGCAAAAAATTGTTTTTAATAAGGTCACATTCAAAGGGTGAATATTTTCCTCTCTGTAAGGTCTCAAATCAATTAAACCATTGATTCTCGATGCAATCTCATGTGGAAAGAACCAGAATGCTCAGTCAGCCCTTTAATGTAGGAGAAACTGACCATTTTGGAATCGGAGATTTGGTGCTCTTTTTAGGAATGTTGTTAAGTCTATGCCAACCCCCCTACATCTTTCAAAAGGAGAAAATCATGGTTGAAGGTATTGTGTTGATATCTTGGAGACATTTATTCACCTTTTAGGGGGTTCTATCGATCTTAATTTCTTATCCTTCACTTAATGGAGCTCCTCAGGTTATCAATTTTCATTAAAACGGGAGATATTCGCCATATGAAATAAATAGGCAGCCAGATTCAAAGACATCGCCCCTTTAGAAGAGATATGAGGGACTCTATATAAGGCAATTGCATCTTGCTACCCCCCTCCAGATACCCTTCAGAGCCCCAAAATGGCGGGTCTGAGAAATTAGGCTTAATGAACAGGAAACTTTATAATCTGCCTTATTCACGCAATAAAATCACTCAAGGAGGCATGCATGATAGTGAGAGGGTGTCATACCCCTTATAAACCCACTATTTTGCTTTATTCTGGAACCGCTATTTCATACCTTTCAACTCTGGCGGTTATTATTTCTGCGCATGCGTGTGTATTGCAATTTTTGAATGATTATTATTTATTTGGTATTATATCAACCTATGTTCATACCAAATTTCATCAAAATCTATCCAGTAGATCTTGAGAAATCGAAAAAATGTGTGAATTCTCTTAATTTTGAACACCAGTGTATTTTAAAAAACAGGCATGGGCGGATATAAAGGGGTTATGAGGGGAAATGCCCTTCCAACTTGTTTAGGAAATTTATTTTTATAAGGGAATATCATGTTTCCAAAGCCTTTAGGCACAGTTTGCTTCCCCCCCCAAGGTATCCAGTTTGCTTCCCCCCCAAGGTATCCAGTTTGCTTCTCCAGGGTTCATCACCTAAATCCGCCCATGAAAAAAAGATGTTTTTCAAGAAAAAGTTCAACTCACACAATCTTAGTCTATGGAGAAATTGGGTAGTTTTGATTTGTTCGCGACCCTCCTTGCCGGCACGTTCGGTCGTATGTTATAGTATCGGAGGTTGACACTCCATTTTGTTTTATAGCTCAGTATTTTCAGTAGAAATTGACCCGCAACCTTTTAAAATTGGATAAGAACAGCAAAACTGTTCGATTCTGGCATTTTTTACTTAAAAACCAATTTAGGTGCTGAAATTTTAGCTTTTTTATTGGTTTTAAGGAATAAATGCCTGGAATCGATGGTTTTAATTCGATATTAAAAGTTTACGTGTTATCACTGTGAATCGTGAACAAAAAAAATCTCCCTAACCAAAAGACCGTTTTTATAATTCGGTTATTTTTCTAGATTTTGTGAATTTTTAAATGTTTACGAACTATCCGTTTACCCTGTTATGTATAAAAACACAGTTTTTAAAAGCCCCTACTATCCGACGTTAGAGAGGATGCAAAAGGGCAAAAGATGGGAAGAGACGGAGTGCTCCCGACGTTCTTAAAAGGATGCGGAAAAGCCTTAGATGGAGCACTCTTACTATAAAGAGTGGCATTGATATTTTTCTGAAATAATTTATTGATTAACTCTAAGTGGTTATTAAATTACCTACAGTTTCAATATTCTTTAAAAATCCGTATTGAGGGAAAACTCCTTAAAATTTTCTGGGTAGTTCTACACTACCCAAAAATATCGAATATATAAACCCCTGGCTTTAAGTTCTTCACAAACAGGTGTTATGGTTTACTGAGAATTTACTCTAGCTTTAATCACTTTGGAAAGAAGGAATAGGTAACCAATTTTAGCGGAATTCTATTTATTTATAAGAACCATATAACAATTCAAAAACTTTTATTTACAAAATATTTTATACATGAATGTTTCAACAGACCTACATGCTTTTATCACAGGTTAATACTTTCTAGAGCAGTAAGATGCTTGTTCATATGTTCATTGTTCAAAATTGAATCCTCTACAATTTGAAAAAAAATGACATTCAATCGCGCTATAAAAGACAGATAGAACAATCATACAAATGTAAAGAATGCATGCTCCATTTACATATTTAACTTTTATTGTGCGATTAAACATGAATTTTTTAACTTGTACTTTGTACTTGTCAAAATCACTGAAGTCATTTTTCATACATCGTCACTTTCGGGTATATCTCATTTTTTGGCCATTTGAGTTAATATTTGTTTAAAATTTGGCACCGTATCGCTTGAAATACATGGTTTTATAAAAAACACCATTTGAATAGCTGGTACTTCAGTTTTGCAATCCCTTTGTTATTTGAATACGTAAAGGAGAACTCTACCTTTTCTTAACGTTGTTGAAAATTTGAGAAAAATTAGATGCGTCTGCGACTTTAGTGATGACCCGCATTAGGTTTAAAAATTATCCATGCACTTCATGTGTACTCTAGTTGTTTTTAAAAACTCATACAAAATGTTTCAAAATATTCTACCAAAAACATTGCCTACTGACTAATATAGCTTGAGATCCTTGAAAAATTGTAGGTAATGTTTGGCGGATTTAAAGAGATATACACTGCTGATCCAAGATTTCCCTTTCGTGATGAACATCCTTTATTCATAAGCATTAGTCTGAAAATTTGAAATGGTTGGGGTTAAATTCGACCCTGTTAGTAAAGCTCTTAATTTCAAATGACATTTTGCGAGGGAACTATGCTTAGTAAAATGTTTGAATAGACTTTGATGTCTTGATGTGAGTGTGCATAAATATTATCCTTTTTCTTCAAAAGTATAATATTCTGAACTGTGCCTAGCCATAATCTGTATCCAACTATGATTTCTCTCTAGGTCATATTGCGAATACTTTTTATTAATTAATTTTTTCTTGTACGTAATAAGGTCATATTGTAAAGCACTGAATGTACATCAGTTGCAGATTTTTAAAAAAAGGTTGTCGTATTGAGCATGTTGATAACACAAAACTTAAAATTTTGAACTTAATTTTTACAAGCTGACTCATTCAACTTTAGTAAAGAAAAGTTATATTTTTCCTAAAAAAAATGTTACATTCATTTTCTACTTAAACGATTCTATCCTTCAAAAGTCATTTACAGCTTATTTTCAAAGAAGAAAAATGAATACTGGAGTAATAAATTTGGAACAATTTGATGAATGGATCAATGTAGTATAATAATAAAGTCTCTAAAACAATATAATCTCCACCTTTCGAGTCTATATCACATTTGAAAGACAGTTCTTCAGAAAAGCTCCCAACACCAAAGTGCTTGGATACATGATGCCTATGTATACATTTCGAAGTGCAGTGCCCTTTGTGCGTTTTGCTTCTTAAGATCAGCTGCGGAATGCATTGAAGAGAAACCTTCATGGTTCCACTTTAGAAGCCAGTGTCATGTTCTACTCCTATATTGGAATAAATAGCCTCTGAAAAGGAAAACAAATTCATTACTTCCAAAATTTACTAAAAATGTATCGTCGGCTTGCAGGAGAAATCCACAAAATCCAAAGGCACTAACTACTTTGCCACGCCAAATTTGCAGATACAGCCATTTTCTCTTGTGCCATGTTTCACTAACACTATGATCGCTTTTCAGCTTGGCGATATTTAATAATCTGTTAATTCGTTGGCAATTTCAAGCGTTTTCAAAAAAGTCTCCATAAGTGACATAAGGCGACTTTAGACCAACCGGTTCGCGACAGCGATTCTGCGACATCCGGTTCGCGACAAAAAAATGACCCGCTTCCCTCAATTGAACAGCGCCATCTTTCGAGAGGTCGCTGAGTTACTGCGGTTGTCGAAATTCCCGAAAACCGCGGAATCGCTGTCGCAAACCGGGTGGTCTAAAGCCGCCTTTAGTGCCTTTCTCCTGTAAGCCGGCGCTATAATAACCATAGAATTTAAATTATTCAATCGATTCAATGTTACCTTCGTATTCATTATCGTCTGGTTGGTTTCTCTCATTGATAAGCTGCTCGATGCACAAGTGAATGTAAATATATTGGTCCTGGAAGAAAAACACACAAAATTAATAGCCCAGTACGTTTTCCTTGTCTTAATAAAATCGGTTCCACTCTAAGAATTTTCTTAAGAGTTTACGGAGGGTTAACAAACTAGTATTATCCTTATTTACTGGCCATGACTTCTAACGATGACTTTTAAGGAAGGATTTTTAACACCTGGATCCCTCTAATGTTATAAACTGCTACAAGTAAAAAATATTTGATGATTTTTAAAAAATATAGATAACGGTTTTCTCACTTTTTAAATGTGTAAAACTGACGAATCTTACTCCGTAACACAGGGGAGATAAAGAAACAAATAACGTTCAATTAACTATAGTTAAAACTTCAAATTTATCAAATTGTCACCATCAAATCAAATTTAGATTAGGTAGTATTGCACCAAAAGATCGACACTGCTCTACAAATAGCCTAGTACAAATAGATTAGGCTAGTCGAGATACGGAAATCCTCAAAGCGATAGATGGAATACCCAACTTTTGACAAAGCACTAAATCTAAATAAAATACATTCGGTACGTTATGGGTAGGGTATGTGGCAATCCGAACGAGAAAAGTTCTCAAATGTTTCTCATAAGTCAAGAATTGGCTAGCTTGTATGAATCTAGTAACCATCCTCTTAAAAAAGTTGTATGATAGAAATTCAATGTTCTAACCTCTGTCTGCACCATGTTGACCCTGTGCTGTCTCATTTCCATGACGGTGCCGTAGACGTCTATGAGGTCGGTGTGAGGAAGCTGCTGGGAGTGACGGTCCACTGCGATGAACGTACCGGTTCTGCCTACCCCAGCGCTAGATATAACAGAAAAGCATTAGCATTAAGGTATATTATAAATCCTTACATTCTTCCCAATGCAGATAATTTTGCAGGTTTCGTTTTACCTGCAATGCACTAGGATGGGGCCCGGTCTAAGCCGTGGCAGGTGGTCTCTAACTGCCCTAACGAAATTGATGAGCACCTCTGGACTCTCCGGGCAACCGAAGTCCGGCCAGTGGGTGAAGTGAAGCTGCTTTACTCGACGCTCTTGTGATCCCTGTTAAAAAAGACAAAATGATTATTTTTGTTTTGAATAATCGGTTTTGTGCAGATGGTAGCTGGCTAAAATTGAAATTACTTGTACCTTTAACAATGAAAAATAAAGTATTTATAATCTTAAAATTAAGAGATTCCAAGAGGATTCTTCAAGGACTATGAGATTTTGAGTGATAGTACTGTAGTAGCATTAAGCTAAATGCTAACCTAAGTACTACTTTAGCTTAACCTAAATACTACTTTTGGAATCCAAAGACAATCTCTTTTAAGTGTAAAGGAAATAGTTTTATTTCAACGATTTTCTAATGTGTCGATGAGAGCTTTAAATTGTTAAATGTGGTGAGTGAATTAAAATATTTCAAGAGGAATTTTCAAAAAGAAAAAGAATGTGAGAGCTCTGAGATTTTGAGTAGTGGTACTGTAACTGTAGTAGCATGGAGCTAAATAATTAAACTTTAGGATTTAAGATTTTTTTGAGGCTTAAGCCAATCTCTTTTGAAAGTGATAGCTTTATTTGTATGATTCTTTCCAATGCGTCGATGGGAGCTTTAAATTGTACAATATGGAGAGTGAATATGGGAAGTTTAGTTCAGCAAGGGAGAGTGTTTTATTTTATCGTGAAGAATGATTCAATGAAACTCTGTACTTAAATACATGCCAATTACCCTCCCAAAAGTCCATCAAAAGTGTAGATTTACCAATAACTCATTTCACGAACGAAGAAAAGGTTACAAAAACAATCTTACCTGTTTAACTATATGATAAGAAACCACCACTACTCACCAGCTGCAGGTGGAACATGCGGATGGTGTAGCAGGACAGCATGGATTCAGAGATGGAGCGTACTTGTAGGTCACCGTAGTGCTTGGCTTCTGCAGCGGGGGGCCAGTACTGCTCGCACTTGTTCTTGCCGCGTTCAACGCACTGCGTCAGCATCACCAGCATGCTGACCGACTGCTCCCACACCAGTCGCCAGAAGTCGTCCACCGTCGACGCCAGGGGGCCCTGCGTCGCGATATACTCGCGGAGGCTCGAGTGGCCCTGTGGGAAGGAGGATGGATTATACAGGGTGTATCTGAAATGGTGCAACAAACTTTCAGGGATGATAGTACTCATCAAGACGAACAAGAATCGGTATAGAAAGGGGGGCCCAGACCAAATCCCAGGGAGTTAAAAATGGAGCGACACCCCAAAAAATCATTGAAAAATTCAATTTGTAGAAGAACTACTATTGGTAAAAACTTAATTATGGTCTCAAAAATTGTGGTTTAATATGATCTTTAAAATTACCTCAAAAGTCTTCAATTTAAAATTTTTTTATTATGAAAAAAGTTAAAAAACACAAAAAAAGTGAAAACTCTGCCAAAACCTTATTTTGTATTTTGAAATCCTTTCTTTCGATTTGATAATCTGAAAGATCATAGTTGAAAACCCTTAAGTCCCAAGTTTCACGTAAATACAATCAATATTAAACGCTTGAGATCCTTGTAAAATTTTTTTTTTGGGTGCGCAAGCAGTTTTTTAGAGCTGTTTCCAGAACAGCTGTTAGCTCACGCAAAAAACAAACTTTAACAGGATCTCAAGCGTTTAATATTGATTGTATTTACGAATTTACGTGAAACTTTGGACTTAAGGGTTTTCAACTATGATCTTTCAGATTATCAAATCAAAAGAAAGGATTTCGAAACACAAAATAAGGTTTTGGCAGAGTTTTCACATTTTTTGTGTTTTTTAACTTTTTTCATAATAAAAAATTTTTTAAAATGAAGACTTTTGATGTAATTTTAAAGATCATATTAAACCACAATTTTTGAGACCATAATAAGTTTTTACCAATAGTAGTTCTTCTACAAATTGAATTTTTCAATGATTTTTTTGGGGTGTCGCTCCATTTTTAACTCCCTGGGATTTGGTATGGGACCCCCTTTCTATACCGATTCTTGTTCGTCTTGATGAGTACTATCATCCCTGAAAGTTTGTTGCACCATTTCAGATACACCCTGAATAGTCGACGCGTGTCCCGATGGTTATTATTACTGAGAAAAATCCTAACAGATGGTCCAAAACACTAGTTTCAAATCCCTTAATATGATAGATAGTCCAGTAAATCTACTTAAAAAAAAGGTCAAACCGGTCAAAAATTGTAACATTTAGTTTTTCAACGGTTTTCGATTGGGAATGACCTAAATAATAACATACTAAAAATCGGACAAAATCGGTCCATGGCAATTCTAATTTTTTTTGAATTTTTAAAAAATGTCCGAAAAAAAATTTCAAAAAATCAAATAATAGAGATCGAGACTTGTGATACATGTTTATAGGCTATCTTTCAGTGCTGAATACGAATATTCCATTTAAATTTAAAAAAAATTAAAATTTCTATTTTTAAAATTAATTTGAAAATTTCGATAATCGAAAAAATTAAAACACCCCTAAAAACCACAAAAAAACTAAAAAAGAAATATTTTCAATGGTTTTCACTCAGAAATAACCAAAGTAACAACATATTAGAATTTGATAAAAATCGGACGATAAAAATTTAATTTATTTAAGATTTTCAATTTTTTTTACCTCAAAAATCGACCTTTTTTAAAATTCCTGTCAAAAACGTTTGAGGCATTTGCCAAGGTTATTTTTCCATGGACATTGTAGTCATATAGCTATATAAACGAAAAAACTCAAAATTGATGGTTAAATCATTAATTAATTAATTAATTTAATAAAATGAACATTAAAAATAGGTGGAAATATTTTCAATCAAGATTAAACAGTTAATATTTCAACAATTTTCAGTATCAAATAACTTAAAAATTAATTAAATTTACAAAAGATAACAAATCTTAAAAAAATTTAAATTTTAAAATTTTTTTTAAAATTTAAAAAAATTTTAAAAATTTAAATTTTGCTTTATAGACTTGTGATACATGTTTATAGGCTATCTTTTAATAGTGATGTCGAAAAACAAACCAATTTTGGGGTAAAATTTTAAAAAAGTGTGAAAAAATTTAAAAACAAACAAACTTAATAAAATATGAACTCAAAACAAAACCTCAGACAAATTACTGCATATTTCATTTTTGAAAATATTTTTGATAACATTTATTCAAAGAAGCTCCTAGAATGTTTTTTTTCCAAAAAAAATAAATTTAAAAAATTAAATTTTAAAATTTTTGTTAAAAAATTTTTTAAAATTTTAACAATAGGCTTGTGATACATGTTTAAAGGCTAACTTTTAGTGCTAGTGTTGAATATCAGGTCAATTTTGTTGTAGAACTTGAAAATTGACCTGATATTCAACACTAGCACTAAAAGTTAGCCTTTAAACATGTATCACAAGCCTATTGTTAAAATTTTAACAATTTTTTTAACAAAAATTTTAAAATTTAATTTTTTAAATTTATTTTTTTTGGAAAAAAAAACATTCTAGGAGCTTTTTTGAATAAATGTTATCAAAAATATTTTCAAAAATGAAATATGCAGTAATTTGTCTGAGGTTTTGTTTTGAGTTCATATTTTATTAAGTTTGTTTATTTTTAAATTTTTTCACACTTTTTTAAAATTTTACCCCAAAATTGGTTTGTTTTTCGACATCACCATTAAAAGATAGCCTATAAACATGTATCACAAGTCTATAAAGCAAAATTTAAATTTTTAAAAATTTTTAAAATTTTAAAAAATTTTTAAAAATTTAAATTTTTTCAAGATTTGTTATCTTTTGTAAATTTAATTAATTTTTAAATTATTTGATACTGAATATTGTTGAAATATTAACTGTTTAATCTTGATTGAAAATATTTCCACCTATTTTTAATGTTCATTTTATTAAATTAATTAATTAATTAATGATTTAACCATCAATTTTGGGTTTTTTCGTTTATATAGCTATATGACTACAATGTCCATGGAAAAATAACCTTGGCAAATGCCTCAAACGTTTTTGACAGGAATTTTAAAAAAGGTCGATTTTTGAGGTAAAAAAAATTGAAAATCTTAAATAAATTAAATTTTTATCGTCCGATTTTTATCAAATTTTAATATGTTGTTACTTTGGTTATTTCTGAGTGAAAACCATTGAAAATATTTCTTTTTTAGTTTTTTTGTGGTTTTTAGGGGTGTTTTAATTTTTTCGATTATCGAAATTTTCAAATTAATTTTAAAAATAGAAATTTTAATTTTTTAAAAATTTAAATGGAATATTCGTATTCAGCACTGAAAGATAGCCTATAAACATGTATCAGAAGTCTCGATCTCTATTATTTGATTTTTTGAAATTTTTTTTCGGCCATTTTTTAAAAATTCAAAAAAAATTAAACTTGCCATGGACCGATTTTGTCCGATTTTTAGTATGTTATTATTTAGGTCATTCCCAATCGAAAACCGTTGAAAAACTAAATGTTACAATTTTTGACCGGTTAAGTTACAGATTGCCTGGACTAAGAGGGCAGCATTGCAAATGTCTATGATTGACGGAAGCGTAGGCAGTGTAATTTGGAGATCACATCAGCTATGATTGACTGTGACGTGTTCATCAATCTGTCACTCTCTACTAAAGGGTATTAGTGGATTCGAGGATTGAGATTCCATTCTTCCGCCTCTCGGGACGTGCCAAGGGTGGCGAAGGTTTGACCCGATCCCAGCTCCAAAAGGGCTTTTATCACAAGACATACCCCATGCGATTTCGATTTCCATTATCGCCTATGACCATGGACTCTGTTCTGGTACTTTGTTGTTCTGATCACAGAGTACCAGAACAGAGAGTCCATGGCCATACGTGATAATGGAAGTTGAAACACCATTCTATATGCCTTATGATAGGATCCTGGAATCGCTTCTCCTCATGAGACTCACGCCTCCCTTGTCACATCACGAGAGGTGGAAAAAAGGAACCTCAATATCCCTCTTAAAATGACAGATTGGATGAGCCCGTCAGAGCCAGTCACAGCTGTGACCACAAAATTGTACTGCCAGTCAATCACATGCATTTGCAGTGCTTCCCTGTATCATGCGATGACATCGCTACCACCACGCCAGAAACACGAATCTGCAATGCGAACGCAATGCAGATTCGTGTTTCTGGCGTGGTGGTAACGACATTTGAAATTAGCGTTTTGGACCCTCTGTTCGGCTTTTTCTCCGTGGTTCCGATACATGCATTCAGCAGCTTTTCCACTTGTCCGATCTGTTCAATACGGCAAGACCAATTGAAAGAAGTGAGGTTATTCTTAAAGGGATCCAATTGGTCCCGCCGTATAACACCAGATCCACATTAGTGATGGAAACGGCAGTTGCAGCCATTCAGCGCGGTCAGTTCGGCCATTAGCATATTTATTCCATGACAAACACTATAAACAAATTCCATATCCTTATTTTATAACTTTTTTATGCCTACACATTTAAATATTAGTGGTGATTTCACACAATTTTAGATTGATATTGTTCAAAAATTGTGTCTATTAATCTCTTGGCCCAATTCAACATTATATTTAATAAGTATTTGGATAAAAGGATGTTTTATTTTTCTAGTATTCAATTCATATTTTTCTTTCTTGAATTCTTTAATGGTATATTTCTTTTTAAGTTGAAGCCAAGGAGAGAAACATATCTTTTTATGACTTACTGAGATCTTCCTGTTAGTAATAATAGGGGATATATCCTTTGAATATTATTGAATTTTACCGTCTTCGAACAAAGAAATAATAATCCATTAGAGTTTACTTACAGGAATGTAGTTAGCATTCATGTAATCAGAAGTGGGATCATCTCCTAAAGGCAGAAGTTTGACACGAGAATGGTCATCTAAAAAACAAAAATACCATAAGAAAATATACAGGGTGATTCAGAAATAATCATCAATAATTGGGGGTAGGTAGAGGGGCCCTAGACAAGCATTTTTCGAATAGGGATGGTGGGGCGCAGCTTTACCGTTAAAGAGCTAGGACCTAATGTAATGCGAGCGTGTTTTAAAAGGCCGTTTTTAGAAGGTCCGTGTGACGAAACAAAACATAATAAAATAAAAACCATTATTCCATGAGGTACAGGAGTATCCTTACTACTTAAATCCTCGATGTGATTGAAATTGGACCACTTGCTAAACCGTGGGGTGTTTTAAAACGTGCAATATTAATATCTTAGTCAAACAATGGAGTTCCCTTAATGGTATTTGGAAAAATGATGATCGGGGAAGGAATTTTCAATGATCAAACAGTTTCAATGATCACTGTTACGATCATTGAAAATTCCTTCCCCGATCATCATTTTTCTAAATACCATTAAGAGAACTCCATTCTTTGACTAAAAGATTAATATTGCACTTCTGAAACTCATTCCACGGTTTAGAAAGTGGTTCAAAGTCTATCGAATTCATGGTGTAGGTAGTAGGGATACTTCCTTACCTCATGCAATAGATTTTTTCATTTTATTATATTTTGTTTCGTCAGACGGGCCTTCTAAAAACGGCCTTTTGAAACGCGCTCGCACTACATTAGATCCTAGCTCTTTAACGGTAAAAGGCCACGCCCCACCATCCCTATTCGAAATATGCTTGTCCAAGGCCCCTCTACTTCCCCCCCCCCAATTATTGATGATTATTTCTGAATCACCCTGTATAGTTTCAGTTATTGATTCTTTGAATCAATGGATAATATTTTGAAAAGCATTGATTAGTCTCTTTGAAATATATTATACTGCTCGTAAAGAAAGAACCGAACAAACTTACAAGGGAAAATATTGAGCCAGCGATTTTTTACTCTATTCTCATCCATTTCTGCTATCGTGCAGGGGAACTTGGGACTATTGCGTTTCAAGGCCTAAAGGAAATAAAATTAACATCAGAATGATCATTAATGTATAACAAAGTCTTACAAGTTTAACCTTTAAAAATTTTTTATAACCATTTTGTGTAAATTTTTTAAATTTAAGAGGAGTTTATCGCTTAAAATATAATATTCCCTTAACACAAAGTTGTTTGTGTACCTCAAATTCTTGAGAGAACCTCAGATGAGAATCAGACATCATGATTCGAACGTGCTTGGAGAAATTTTGTACAGTCAAAGACCTGGAAAAAATAGGGGCGAATCCTTTAATTATCAATTATTATTAAAATTAGTAACTTTGATAAGCCAGAATTGGGCTACGTTGATTATACTCCGTGAGTTTTATTTACTTAGGCAGCTGGGCAGTTTCCATTTGAAGAACTTGTTCCACAGGAGGCAATGGGGGAGATTCACGCTTCCCAAATCTGAACCTGAAATCACATGCTTAGCTGATCAGAAAAGCTGAAGAAAAGGAAGAAAATGTACTTTAAAGTTTACTTTCTACTAAATTTTCAAATTTTTAAACGATTCTGACTTATCATGGTACTTAATGCTAAAACTAAACTAAATGCTAAACTAAAAATATTTTTAGAAGATTTTATTACTTGACGAGATGGAAATAAACATTTTCAACCTCATTAAAACTTAAATTTATAATTTTTTCTTCTTTCCCTGGGTTGACGTTGTGCTCCAGGGGTAAAAATTTCAAAACATTTCAAAATAAATAGAAAAAAATCCGAAGTTTAAAGTATTGGTAAAAAAATATGGATATAAATTTTAATGAAAATAGATGAAGAAATCTTTCAATTTAGGGGAGGGGGAATAAAAAATAGGTGTGATTATATATCCTGCCTTATTTTTGCATGTCATGCATGTTTCTTACATCAAAATGTCCCTGACTTGCTGCAACTTCCCCTTCCTCTTCAAGATGAGGACATAACCAATCACGGCCCCCACCAATACTACGACGATGAGACTTCCTACCAGAATTCCGATCCAGGAGGACGATGGGACGGTACCTAAAACGAAGGAAATTAGTACAAATCTAAATAACTTAGATTTTAAAAAAATGGCTAATAGAATTCCTTTGAATGCTTGTTTAGTTAAATTAAATAAAGATGGAGGGCAAAAGAAAGCCACTGTTATAATTATGTAATTCTTGGTTTTCATAGTTCTACATTTTTCTTTTTAGATTGAATTGAATGTAACACTGATAAAGAAGATATCCTTCAAAATCAGTAGGTATTAGAGTTTTGAGGTTGGTAAAAGCAACCGTGTGCGCATTACGTAATTGTATTGACAGAGAAATATCTCACCGGTGCTGGAGAAAAATGGATCAGTTTCAGCAAATCCTCCTTTGGTAAAAGCAACCAGCTTCAGACTGGAAGGTTAAGTAAACATCACTTTTATACTTTAAATAATGATTTTTAAAATCCTGAAATTTTAAAACTTGATACTTACAATTATATTTAAGAAGATTATTATGTGTTTCCTATTAATTATAAGGATTAAGTTATCTATGATTAGGTAACTTTTTAGTTTAACATAGTTTATAGTAGATGATTTATGAATAGAAAGCAAATGAAGCAGAACTTTGGTTTTTAAAATAGTGCTCTAATATTTATCTGAAAATTTTTTACAAGCTGTACCGATTAAAATGTTTTCATACCCATAAGTGGTATCTGGATTTAAAGGCCCATTGCAATAACCCTGGAGTCCTCCAGAGTAACAGGGATCTCCTATGCCAACTACACAACGTAGCAAGGGGCGTTTCAGTTCTTCTGACACCACTTCCTCGCAAGATAGAGGATCAAGTAACTCTAAAAAAGATTTAAATACTTATATATTTTGAGCAGCATTCAACATCAATAGGAAAAACCCTCAATACGATAAACTTAAATAAAGTGTTTACTCTCGGAAGGGGGAAGGTATTAACTCTCACCTTTTTTAAAAGGATTCCAATTCAATGGCGTCGTTTGGTAATATTGTGCGATTCCCCGCGTAAAATTACTCCACGTGGGATGTTCTTCAGGTACTGCCCCGAAAGTCGCATTGCCTGCAAAGTGAATCGAAGCTCACAGCAGCAAATAAAACGAAAATACGCCTTAAAATCCCTTATGGGACGGATTCAGTTATCCTCTGGTGGCACATTAAGAAACAAGCCTCGAGTGTAAAAAGAGTTTGCAATACCTACGGAGGTTCCGACGAGAATCGCGAAGTTGACCAGCGCTCCCATCTCCTCAGAAAAGACGTCTTTCCACCACTCTATCGTCAGACTGTGGGGACCACTACCCCACGCACGAACGGAGCCTTCTCCCAAGGGTGGGACTGGGGAAGAGAATGAAACGTTTTTTAGCTTGGTTTAGGTTTAGTTTGCAGTAATAGAGGGATAAATGAATTGTAATAAAACATGCATGAAGAATGGTTTCAAAAGATATTGATCCAAATTTTGTTTTAAAGCCTTCTAAGTGAACCAGAAGTTCAAAATGTCCAAGGAAAAATCTCACATTCTTAAATCTCGTTCCTTTTTTTCAGTTTAATAAGCCATTTATCTATTAAATTTTAATAAGACAACATGTCAAATAACTTTAGGATAACTTGCTCGATACTGATCTCTATCTAAAAAATCATTTTCAGTGTAATTTATTACACAATTATTTTAAAAAAATGGGTAGGATGATTTTTAAGCTTCTTATTCGCTGTATTCGAAACCAGGCTAACCATATGAAGGGTTGCAAACCCTTCATTTGTCATTTTTGGTATTAGAAGGATTTGTTATTTAACTCCAGACAATTCAAGACAATTGGTTTACAGGAGTAACCCGCTCCTGTTAAAATAGGACTACTAGCGTAATATCTTTAACGACTTTTTGCGTTAGTAATTCCTCAAAATTTTTGAAAAAATATTTTTAGAAGATTGGAACAATTTAAAAATTCGTAGAAATGTTGTAAATATTTTTCGTAAATGTCTAACCTCCTGCTGGTAGTATGCAGAAATCTCCAAGTGATGCAGGAGGTCCTTCCGAACTGACCTTTTTGACCTTGGCTCTGACTTTGATGGTGTACTTCTTCTCAGGGCGAAGGTTTGATATTTTCAGTCGTTGATTTCCACATGAGTTGTTAACTCGCACCAGTTGCTCGTGCCATTCGATTGACTGGAATATTAATATTATTCATTTAAAAAAGAAAACCTATTAGTAAATTTGAAGGAACATACATTTTAAAAGTTACTCGTAGTTATGATTTGTAAATGGTTGAAATGAAAAGAAACCTTATTTTTCATTTTAAAACTATCTTCAACTATTAAAAAAAATTAATAATTTGAAGAATGCAAAATGTTTAAGCTCTGCAAAGTATAAGATTCATGCAGGGGCGTAGCCAGAGGGGGGGATTTGGGGATATATCCCCCCCCGAAACTCATGAAATTTCCTTTTTGACCATAGAAAACCACTAAAAATACCCCATATCCCCTCCCGAAATATCAACATCCCCCCCCGAAATTTTTTTCTGGCTACGCCACTGGATTCATGTGACACACACTTCTATTCGGTATGATTAATTATCCTAAAAATGTGTAATCACCAATGTCAGAACCCCTATTCTCAAGTGAGGACTGGACTACTGGACTTCAATGAGAAGCACCAAAAGTAAAAAATATGAGTTAAACCCAAAAAAACAATCTAAAGTACAATCTCCAACAACCTATAAAGTTGGCTTAGTGCCATGCCACAACAATTATAAGTAGTTTAAAATTAACCCGAAAGATGTTTTTTATGTGTATTCCTATGGATAATCAAATTTAAAATGATCAATTGCAGAAAATTTACTTTTTGGCACTATGGGGTCTTAGGACTCTTAACTATGCAGGATTCTTAACTAGGGTCGAACTAGTATTACACTAAAACTAATTTCTGTAGAAACTTTAAATTTTTACCGCATAATAACTATATATCAATACATAAGTACCCGAAATTTCAAAAAGTTCTGATGGTTTTTATAGGAGTAATAGGAGTAATCAAAAAAAGAAAACAAATTCACTGCGCGCAAGATTTTTCAAAAACTATTCAAGTTATATACATGAAATTGGGTACAAATACGTATCTTCGGGTACTTAATAAGACATACATCCTTTTTTAAAAAAAATATACTGTTAAAAGTAGTTTTAATCACAGTTTTTAAAAAAAATATTCACATTTAAGAATTATTTTTTAAAAACTGTGATTAAAATACTTTTAACAGTATATTTAAAAAAAAGGATGTATGTCTTATTAAGTACGCGAAGATACGTATTTGTACTCAATTTCATGTTTATAACTTGAATAGTTTTTGAAAAATCTTGCGCGCAGTGAATTTTTTTTCTTTTTTTGGTTACTCCTATTTCTCCTATAAAAACCATCAGAACTTTTTGAAATTTTGGGTACTTATGTATTGATATACAGTAGGGTGGAACGAAAAAACGAATTTTGTCAAATCGTTTAGTGATAGGGCGCAAAATTTGCCTTAATCCATCAGTATCAATAGTTAAAAATTTTAAAATGATCAAAAAATATCTTGAGGTGCCTCAAAGCCCTTAAAGTTTCGAAAAAATGCTGTTTTTTTACAAAACAACAAAAAATCCAATGATAATATCATTACAATTTGTTCATTATTTTTTTATGAGGAACTACTATTATTCTCAATATAATATTCCAGGTTTCATTTTTTATCACCCCTTTTTTTGGTAGTAATATTTTTTTAACGTCAAATAAATTTTGTAAAGTTGTTTTTCCTGCATTATTGAAACATCAATAACTCTAGAACTATCAAACCTAAAAACGTGAAATTGGATTCCTTTTGTCCGATATTTTTTTCTCTTTACAGTGGTATGCATCATTGACAATCCCCTCCTAAAAAAATTTAATTTAAAATAAAATGTGGAAAAAAATTTAAATTTTTTTATTTTTAATTTTTATTAATATTTTTATAGTTTTTTATTTTTATTTATCTATGATAAACATTTCTACCAAGTTTCAAGTTAAAAATCTAATTTAATCGTGCAGAAAAATACAATTAATCGAAATTTTAGTAAGTTTTTAACACCCCTTATCAAAAGACAGAAAAAGAACGATTACACTTCCATATGAAAAAATTTTCTTGATGAAAATAGTCATCTCTTATAGATTTTGGGTCGCTGAATACGAAAATCACCATTAAAATTCTCAATTGACTCAGGATTTTCGGGGAACAGCCCCTCCCCCTTTTTACGTTTTCGATGACTTTATAACTTAAAATTCGATTTTCAGGGTTAAAAAGCATTGCTTTAGTCTTCAAATTTCCCCCCAGGGGACAAGATAGGTGCAAATTAATAAAATATCATAAATTTATAACAAATGGATAGGTTTAAGGGGTAATTACCCCCTAAAAGTGCAAAAAATTAGCTAAACATTATAGAGGTTTTTATACGCTATTTTTTCATCTTATTTTTACGCAATTCAAGTTTGAAGGGTCCTATCCTAACCCTTCCCCAAAGACCTAAATTTGATGGCAATATGCACCAATGATTTTTACTAAAAGCGGTTGAGATGAGAGCTCCCCCAAAGCACCCACGGAAGCAAGGAAGGTTCAATGCCGCCTTAGAGTTAAACAGTGCTGTACAAAAAATGTGAAGCCACTAACTGAATTTCAGCTTATTCTTGTGTAAAATGATCTGCTGAATTCAAATATGACACCCATTTTCCTCCATCACCCTCAGTTTTTAAAGGGATGCCCCCTAATTGTTATCCACAGCCGTGCATCTATTAACATCTTGAAACATGGAATCCTCACTCCCTAAAACCGGTCAGTTTTTAAAGAACTGAAGAGTTTCTACTTAGGATAGACCCAAAATATAAGGAAAACGTCCATTTGTAATCTTTTCAAAATCATCAATATTAATTTCTGAGCTCGCGAGCGCCTTCACGATTCTGGAAGTCTTCCGAACTCTTCCGCGGGGCTTCTGGGAGGCTAACACCTCAGCCGCTTTTAGTAAAAATTATTGCTGCATATTGTCATCCAATTTGGGTCCTTGGGGAAGGGTTAGGACCCTTCAAACGGGAATTGCGTAAAAAATAAGACGAAAAAATAGCGTATAGGAACCTCTATAATTTTTAGCTATTTTTTGTATTTTTAGGGGGGTAGCTACCCCTTAAACCTATCCATTTGTTATAAATTTATCATATTTCATTTATTTGAACATTTCTTGTTACCTGGGGAGCAATTTGAAGACTAAAACAATGCTTTTTGACCCTGAAAATCGAGTTTAAAATTATAAAGTCGTCAAAAAACGTAAAAGGGGGAGGGGCTGTTCCCCCAAAATCGTGAGTCAATTGAGAATTTTAATGGTAATTTTCGTATTCCGCGACCGAAAATCTATAAGAACTGACTATTTTCATCAAGGAAAAAATTTTGAAGGTCAACAATTATTGGTTGAATTATTGTAGCAGAACCATAACTACGTGTGAAATTCCTAAGGTACAACAAGACAAAAACAGTAAAAGCTTTACCGTAATTGTTAAGAATTCATATTTAGTATTTAGTTGGCAGACCCCTGAGAATCACTTAACTTAAACTACAATCTATATAAGTAATTTTGATCAGTATTTAGTGAAAGTATTTAATGCTTTTAAAAGAAAACTTTTAACTGAAAATGAGGTTTATTAATGAAGCACTTATAGCTGAAATTAACTAGAATTATACAATTTTTTAGTAATTTGTGATAATCTCAAAGCATTTCTTGATTGGTATTAAATTTTTACAGGTTAATAACTTTTTTCGGTTAAAACTTTTTTTAAATATTTTTTTTGGAAATTGTGAAAAAAATTGAAGAAAGGTAACAAGAAGAAAGGAAACAAAGAGAATAAAATTATGAACAAAATGGGCTCCATTTCTTCTTTTTAAACTGAATAGTTCCAGAGTTATGTCTCTTAGTAATGCAAGAAAAACAACTTTACAATATTTGCGTAACTCTATAAAAAAATATTTCTCCCAAATGAAGGGCGATAAAAAAACGAACCTTGTGCCATTATATCTCTGATAGTAGTAGTTTCACATAAAAAAATCATGAAAAATATTTAAGTGTTTAATCTTTGGTTTTTTTGTTGTTTTGTAGAAAAAGTGACAATTTTTTGAAACTTCAAGGCTCTTGAGGCACCTCAAGATATTTTTTGATCAATTTCAGATTTTCACATATTGACACTGATATATTAAGGCAACTTTTCCGCACTATCACTAATTGAATATTCGAAAAAAGTTTTTTTGGACCTTTTTCGTTCCACCCTAATATACAGGGTGTTTCAAAAAACCTGTAACGATAGGCTATTTCCTAAAATATTTCCCCTAGACCCATACTTACAATGGCGAATTTTATTCAAATGAGGTGAAGAATTATATGAGACCAGTTTCAACTCCATGGGGGGGTCTATTTTAGAAGATGCAGAAAAGAACTTTTTATACGGCCCCTGTAGACTGAAACTTCCAATGGAAAAAAATTTTCTATTCACTTCTCAATGAGATAAGAAAAAATTATGTCTCGATATCTTCAAAATTCACTGAGATATGCGGGTTTATATTTTTAAGGGACCGTCCGCAAGTTAAAAAGCGCGTCATTCTATTAAACAATAAAGCAGTGTTTGGCTAAATCGGAACTTATAGGTATTGATTCCTGAGTATCAAGTGTTTCTGGGAGTCACACACTCGTGCTACGATTATTTTTTACGTAGCTAATAGGTATGAAGGAGTACCTGATTTCGAGACTCCAAGAAATATTTTTTATAACCTTTTCGATAACTCAAGGTAATTTTAAATAAGTATTGATTTAGGTATAAGTATTGATTGGTAGGAGGGTTACTTTCAAACCAATGACGTCACAAATCTGAACGCAAAATGAGAGCTGATGGGCCCCCTCTGGGCTGGGCATCGCTGATATGAGTAGCAATGACAGGTATCTGGATTAGCGTAGTTGAGCGAGCTCAACACCATGGCTGATTGGAGGAGTTTTTCATGTAGTCCTTGTCACCTCAAAAAATCAAAGTTTTACGGTAGTTTGGTTTCTAAAATGTTCAACTGTAGTTTGTGGATGGCCCCTATTTTGCAGTAAAAGTATGTCACTCATAGGTATGATAAAGTGGTGTAAGTCACGAATTTTAGCTTTTAATATCTTGGTGAATTTTGAAGATATCGAGATGAAATTTTTTGTGTCTGATTAAGAAATAAATGGAGAAAAGTTTTCTCATTGGTGGTTTTAATCTACGGGGGCCGTATAAAAATTTATTTTCTGCATCTTCGAAAATAGATCCCCCATGGAGTTGAAACTGGTGTCGTATAATTCTTCACCTTATTTGAAGAAAATCTTCCATTGGAAGTATGGGTCTAGGGGAAATATTTTAGGAAATAGCCTATCGTTACAGGTTTTTTGAAACACCCTGTTTAGTTATTATGCGGTCAAAATTTAAAGTTTCTACAGAAATTAGTTTTAGTGTAATACTAGTTTGACCCTAGTTTAGAGTCCTGCATAGTTAAGAGTCCTGAGACCCCTTATATAGTTTTTGAAGTCCAGTCCTGAAGTTATTGCATAAAAAAGTACCTTTATTCCGTACATGACCATGTATTCCTCTACCTCTCCATTTGGGAATGTTGGAGGACTCCAACGTACTTCGGCCTCCGTACTACTAGACTTGCAGTCTGCTTCAACAACAGCTGGTGGACCAGGTACTATAAAAGAGAACACATTAACCTCTACAGAATGTGACCGAAATTTTTTTTATTTCAAAAAATTTTTAGAAATGACACCTCACCATCAGGTAAAGTCCACAAGTCCTTTGAGTCTTTGCTGACGCTGTTTCCAGCTTCTGTCTCCATGGTAACCTTAACAAAGTAGATAGAGTTAGGGATAAGTCCTTCGACATTCCTCAGCTCAGGCAAGCCCCACTTAGACGGGGTGTCCTGAGTAGTCCGAAGGGCGTCCACCTTCAGGAAGTTTCCGGGGGTGGGAGGTTCGCAGGGTCCGGGCCGGCGATAGACTTCTAAGGTGGTGTTACAGGGTCCTGGAAAGGGGCCGACTGCTTGCCATTTGACGGAGATGGACTTTGGACCAGAGACAGCGACGGAGGAAACATGAGCAGGGGATGGGACTGGAGGGATAAAACTTTTTTAATGTATGAAAATGACAATTTTATGAATATGAAAGATCTAAAAATTATCAAGACACCAAAAATTGTCTATTGGGATTAAAGCCATTTTGAGAGAAATAATGGAGAGATTCGCGTGTAAATATTAAAAGTCCAATTATTTATTTTATTATTTTGATATTATATCATTATACCAATTATATATTATTATACAATTATATATTACTAGCTGATATGCCCGGCCCTGCACGGGTGGAGAGTATAAATTTATTATTTTTAAGTTTTCCCAATTACATTTCTAATTTTGTATAATCAGCATTTATCAATTATTCCGGTATCCCAGGCGTCTTTTTCATATTCCGTTGTTCCCGGTAGCTTTTCCTATCCCGGTGTTCCTAGTAATTTTTCTTATCCCGGTGTCCCCGGGTGGATTAAAATTACTTTATTTCTCAAGCAATATAATTTTTGAATGATTTCCACATTTACAACATGGAAAAAATATTAAAAAAATTATTAAAAATTGCTTAGATCCCTTGATTAATCATATCTTCAGGAAATTATTCAATAATTATAAAGCTTATTCCATTTTGCAATTTAAGAAAAAATCAATATTTTCTAGTTGAAAGGGAGTTTTAATAGTTTTTTGTTTGTTAACCAACTTTCTTAAAAGCTAAAATATTATCACCTTTTGATTTTACATCCTCGTTTCCATGGAGACTATTTTAACAACATGATAATCCATAAATCTTTTTAAAATATAAAAATTAGATTAATTCTCAAATAAAAATATGTTTAACTATACTTAAAACTTTTAAATTTAACTGAAATAGATTTTTAAATTATTAATAAAATTTTTAAATAGACTTGTACCTAGTGTTTCAAATAAAAACTTGTTGTTTAGCATTAAATTTTCTTTGTAACAATGGAGTAAGCAGATCTCTTTTTGATTAGAAATAAAGCTATTTCAGCAAAATGACCATAAAAAGGGTCAAAAGAGGGTCAAGGGGTCATTAAAAGTTTTCGAAACATAGCCTATGTTTTTTCTGGAGTTTTTTTACGTATGTATACCAAGTTTGGTGCAGATCGGTAGAAAACTGTGGATTTGTATTAAAGACAAACATACATACCCATATACCCACACTTGATTTTATTATATTAGACTAGCTGATATGCCCGGCCTTGCACGGGTGAAGAGTATAAATTTATTATTTGAGGCGTTTGCTATCAAAACCAGCTCATTCCATAGTTTTCTGAAATCCACTTTTTTGCATATTTTGAAAGTTTAGAGGGTCCTTCATAACCTGGCGAAGGGATATAGCTCAAACCCAGCTCATTCCAACCCAATAAACTGGAAAAAACCACTTCACAACTTAATTGAACAAAAAAACTGAAAAAAGCATGAAAAATCTTGTTTTTGCACCAAAGTCAGCTCATTCTAACCTAATTAGCGTAATTACGCCCAAGGTAATGTAACTGAAAGGAAAAGGAAAAACTAATCGAATTCTACCTACAGTTAAAAATTTAAAAAACATATTTAGCTTTAGAACTGTGGACGTGAGAAGTTTTTTGTCTCTCCTGTAAAATTTCCAAAAATGGAATAAGCTGGTTTTGATAGCAAACGCCTCATTTTTAAGTTTTCCCAAATACATTACTAATTTTAGATAATCAGCATTTACCAATCATCCCGGTATCCTAGGCGTCTTTTTTTCATACTCCAGTGTTCCCGGTAACTTTTCCTATCCCGGTGTTCCTAGGAATTTTTCTTATCCCAGTGTTCCCAGATGGATTAAAATTCCTTCAGTTCTCAAGCAATATAATTTTTGAATGATTACCACATTTACATGGGAAAAATTTATATAAAAAGTATTAAACCCGCGAGGACGCGCGCGGGGTCTGCGAGACCCCAACGCTTAAATAAACCTTCATAAAAACTCTAATTTTTAATGAAAATATATGAAACTCCGTGTAGCTGCCTAAAAGGTTCCACCTATCACCTCATGAAGTTTAAATAAAGTAGGTATGTTATTTTCCGAGTTAGGTTGTTGTTTTTAAGGAAAATGCTTCCAAAACTGTGAGGATTGGTGCGAGTTAAATAGCCAAAGAGGTTTCCAAAAGTAAGGAAGAGGTAACTATAATCCAAAATTTTTCTTGCAAAAAAAGAAATTAGAAAATAAAGGATTTTAGAAAATAAACATCGGTTCAGTTTAGCCAAAGAAATTCGTTAGCTCCGCTCACATTCCATTGCATTTCCTGTTTTCCTAGTCTTATATTATATCTTAATAAGAAGCAGTCAACTAATAATGCACATTAAACAATTAAATTATATATTTAAACTATCCGTGATAAAAATTTTGCATGCACTGAACGTTTAGAACGGAAAACGGTTTGTGGGGTCTGAGAGACCCCGCGCGCGTTCCCGTGTAACAGAAAGTAGCGCGCGTCCTCCCGGGTTAAAATTACTTAGATCCCTTGATTAATCATATCTTCAGGAATTAACATTTTCGGTGAAATTATTCAATAATTAAAGCTTATTCCATTTTGCAAATTAAGAAAAAAAATCAATCTTTTCTAGTTGAAAGGGAGTTTTAATAGCTTTTTGTTTGTTAACCAACTTGCTTAAAAGCTAAAATATTATCACCTTTTAATTTTACATCCTCGTTTCCATGGAGACTATTTTAACAACAATGGCATTCCATAAAGCTTTTAAAATATAAAAATTAGATAAAATCTCAAATAAAAATATGGTTACCTATATTTAACTTTTAAATTTCATGGAAATAGATTTTTAAATTAGTAATATAATTTTTAAATTGACTTGTACCTAGTGTTTCTATTAAAAACTTGTTGTTTAGCATTAAGTTTTCTTTGTAACAATGGAGTAAACAGATCTCTTCTTGAGGAGAAATAAAGCTATTTCAGCAAAATGACCATAAAAAGGGTCAAAAGAGGGTCAAGGGGTCATTAAAAGTTTTCGAAACATAGCCTATGTTTTTTCTGGAGTTTTTTTACGTAGGTATACCAAGTTTGGTGCAGATCGGAAGGAAACTGTGGATTTGTATAAAAGACAAACACACCCACATATATACACACACTTGATTTTATTATATTAGACTAGCTGATATGCCCGGCCTTGCACGGGTGAAGAGTATAAATTTATTATTTGAGGCCTTTGCTATCAAAACCAGCTCATTCCATATTTTTCTGAAATCCACTTTTTTGCATATTTTGAAAGTTTAGAGGGTCCTTCATAACCTGGCGAAGGGATATAGCTCAAACCCAGCTCATTCCAACCCAATAAACTGGAAAAAACCACTTCATAACTTAATTGAACAAAAAAGAACCTGAAAAAAGTATGAAAAATCGTGTTTTTGCATCAAAGTCAGCTCATTCTAACCTAATTAGCGTAATTACGCCCAAGGTAATGCAACTGAAAGGAAAATGAAAAACTATAATCGAATAAGGAAGTTGCATGTGTCAGATTTTCAAAAACAAACAAGTGTTCCGTATGGTTTTTTGTATGGTAAAATGAAATATCTAGTCAGTTTTTCAAAAAAATGTACAGGTAATTAAATATTTTAATTTAAAAGTCGAGAAAAAAACACGTGACTGAAAACGTTTATTGTTTAAACTATAAGATGACTTCAACAATATACCATCAATATCTTCTCATCAATATATACCATCAATATACATATATATTGAATGTCTTCAATAATAATACCATCAACTCCATTGCTTTACAACAATGTTTAGTATAAGATGACGTCACATCCAAACTCTTGGCGTTTTCGCGCGCTTTTAAAAAGGGGATTTTTGTTAATTTTTTTGACAATCAAAAAATTTTTCGATCGGCCTCAAATTTTGGGTAGTTGCTTATTTTTGCAAGAGGAATCGATTAAAAAAATAAAAAAAATCATGCAACTTCCTCATTCTACCTACAGTTAAAAATTTAAAAAACATATTTAGCTTTAGAACTGTGGACGTGAGAAGTTTTTTGTCTCTCCTGTAAAATTTCCAAAAATGGAATAAGCTGGTTTTGATAGCAAACGCCTCATTTTTAAGTTTTCCCAAATACATTACTAATTTTAGATAATCAGCATTTACCAATCATCCCGGTATCCCAGGCGTCTTTTTCATATTCCGTTGTTCCCGGTAGCTTTTCCTATCCCTGTGTTCCTAGTAATTTTTCTTATCCCGGTGTCCCCGGGTGGATTAAAATTACTTTAGTTTTCAAGCAATATAATTTTTGAATGATTTCCACATTTACAACGTGGAAAAAATTTAAAAAAAATTATTTGAAATTGCTTAGATCCCTTGATTAATCATATCTTCAGGAATTAACGTGTTCGGTGAAATTATTCAATAGTAATTATAAAGCTTATTCCATTTTGCAATTTAAGAAAAAAATCAATATTTTCTAGTTGAAAGGGAGTTTTAATAGTTTTTTGTTTGTTAACCAACTTTCTTAAAAGCTAAAATATTATCACCTTTTGATTTTACATCCTCGTTTCCATGGAGATTATTTTAACATGATAATCCATAAAGCTTTTTAAAATATAAAAATTAGATAAACTCTCAAATAAAAATGTGTTAACTATAACTTAAAACTTTTAAATTTCATCAAAATAGATTTTTAAATTACTAGGGAGCTACCGCCCCCTGCTCGCTATCGCTCGCCAACCCCCGTAAACTGCTGACGCAGGACCTTTTGGAATTGCTTCGCAATTCCCACAAATTCCAACTCGTTGAACTTAACACACTTTATAAAACAATTAAAACACACTTTATAAAACAATTAAACAATTTACAGAAAAAACGTCAACTAACTTATTAAAAATACTTCAAATCCCCTCCATGAATAAATCTCCCTTAAAAGTTTGAGTATATATTAACTCGAACTTATCAAAAATTTAAACGAAATGTTTTTAAAAATATTCATCTTAATTATTTTTAATCTATGATTATAAAAATAACTAATTCTAATTGTTTATCAATATTCGGACCAAACAAAAAATATTATTTTAAAGTAACTCGATAGTATAATATGCCTAGTGTTTATCATTCATATTTTTTTTAAACCCAGACTTGTTAAACAATACCGTTTAAAGCAATTGAAAACAATAAGAGACAAACATCACTATGTTTACAATTAATTTCGATAAAATCAGAATAAAAATTATAAATATTGGACAAAAAGTGTGAAATTTTAGTATAAAATGGCGTTCATGTAAGTTTTTAGAATATGTTTTTATCAGTCTTTGAGTGATATTTCATCAAGAAAGTACTTTTTTTAAAAGGTGAAAAACATGTTTCATCTTAAAATAAAGCGTCAATCGGACGTTGTGATTGGATGCATAATAATTTGATTGACAGTACTTGCTTTATAACTGCGACCTTATCCGTTATCTAAAAAAATGGAAATATTTTAAAATTGAGAATTTTTTTGAAAAATCGAAGGGCTTACTCGGAAATCCGGAAAGAATCCGGACATTTTGATACCATATATGTGTCATTCGGTTCAGTAATTAAAAAGCCTTTCTCTGGAAACCGTTCACTAAAAACTTTTTTTTAGAATAGAGAGATTATTATAATTTTTAAATAGACTTGTACCTAGTGTTTCTATTAAAAAATTGTTGTTAAGCATTAAATTTTCTTTGTAACAATGGAGTAAGCAGATCTCTTTTTGAATAGAAATAAAGCTATTTCAGCAAAATGACCATAAAAAGGGTCAAAAGAGGGTCAAGGGGTCATTAAAAGTTTTCGAAACATAGCCTATGTTTTTTCTGGAGTTTTTTTACGTATGTATACCAAGTTTGGTGCAGATCGGAAGAAAACTGTGGATTTGTATAAAAGACAAACATACATACATACCCATATACCCACACTTGATTTTATTATATTAGATTATACAATTATATATTGTTAACTAGCTGATATGCCCGGCCTTGCACGGGTGGAGAGTGTAAATTTATTATTTTTAAGTTTTTCCAAATACATTTCTAATTTTTTATAATCATCATTTACCAATCATCCCAGGTGGCGTATTCTATTTCCCTCGCCGTTACAGAACATTTCTTAATAATCTCCAAAATCATAATTAATAGCGTGGATTAGTGACCTTGAACACATTAATTATGATTTTGGAGATTATTAAGAAAAGCTCTGTAACGGCGAGGGAAATAGAATAAGCAACCCGGTATCCCAGGTGTCCTTTTCATATTCCGGTGTTCCCGGTAACTTTTCCTATCCCGGTGTTCCTAGTAATTTTTCTTATCCCAGTGTTCCCAGTGTTAAAATTCCTTCAGTTCTCAAGCAATATAATTTTTGAATGATTTCCACATTTACATGGAAAAATTAATCTAAAAAGTATTTAAAATTGCTTAGATCCCTTGATTAATCATATCTTCAGGAATTAACGTTTTCGGTGAAATTAGTCAATAATTAAAGCTTATTCCATTTTGCAAATTAAGAAAAAAAATCAATCTTTTCTAGTTGAAAGGGAGTTTTAATAGTTTTTTGTTTGTTAACCAACTTTCTTAAAAGCTAAAATATTATCACCTTTTAATTTTACATCCTCGCTTCCATGGAGACTATTTTAACAACAATGGTATTCCATAAAGCTTTAAATATAAAAATTAGATAAAATCTCAAATAAAAATATATTAAACTATACTTAAACTTTTAAATTTCATGGAAATATATTTTTAAATTAGTTATATAATTTTTGAATAGACTTGTACCTAGTGTTTCTATTAAAAACTTGTTGTTTAGCATTAAGTTTTCTTTGTAACAATGGAGTAAGCAGATCTCTTCTTGAGGAGAAATAAAGCTATTTCAGCAAAATGACCATAAAAAGGGTTGAAAGAGGGTCAAGGGGTCATTAAAAGTTTTCGAAACATAGCCTATGTTTTTTCTGGAGTTTTTTTACGTATGTATACCAAGTTTGGTGCAGATCGGAAGAAAACTGTGGATTTGTATAAAAGACAAACATACATACATACCCACACTTGATTTTATTATATTAGATACCAATTATATTATATTAGGTTTATAAGCTTTTTCTGAAGAACATTATGCACAATCTTACCAGACTTAATAAAGATAACATTTTATCGAGAGCTAACAATTTAATTAGAGACTCCATAGCGTTTGGTTCTAAAACATTCAATTTTTTTGTGAAATACACTAATTGGCGCAGCAGTGAAGGGTTTGAGAAATCCGGAAATATCTTTCAAATTAAACCTAGTCTTTGTTGGTATTACTTTTCATCCCTTTACCTTATAACCTACATCAAAAGTATGTTTTCGTTAGAAACCCCATTGTTCGCTCTCGTGAACATTTGATTTTTTTCATATTTGCCCGATTCTTAAATTCTTTTCAAACCCTTCCTGTCTCTACAGAAAACATTATATGTTGAGAAAGACCGCCATAACGCACTCACCAGCCACGTCCGTCCTGGCTACAACTCCCTCCGTCCATGGTCCGAACCCAACACTAGTACTGGCAGCCACTCTCACAGTGTAATTGGTGTAAGGGCTGAGCGAAGAAATGGTCCAACGTGTCTCATTCACCATTGCCTCTTCTTCCGTGTCCAAGTCTCTGTCCGAAGCTCCCCATTGAACGCGATAGTTCTGAAGGGGACCGTTTGGATGGACTGGGAGGTCCCATGTCACCAGGAGACTGCTGGAGGAAGATGCACTGGAGGTAAGGTTTGTTGGCTCACTCGGTTCTGTGAAAGAAAAAGAGATTGATAATTGCTTATGTTTATTCGTACACTGTTAAAAAACAGTTCAATTTTCATCAGTTTTGTGGTGAAAGGTTAGGCTGTTTCACCTAAAAGCGGTTCAACAAAAGCAGCAACCGAAATGTAGTGAAAATCAGAACAATGTTTTCGGTACTTTCATGCGCCGAAAACGTGATAAAAAGCACCAAAAACAAGTTTTCGAACTGAAAATATGGTTCAAATTTTCGCTACATTTCGGTTGCAGCTTTTGTTGAACTGCTTTTCGGTGAAAGGTTGACATTTTTTTGACATCAGTGTAGAATAATTTACTACACAGTCCTAGATCCACAGTCCACAACATAGTTGAAAGAAATTTTTACTGGGATATCTGCTAGAGGTGTATCATGGGTACTTTTTGTAGCATCCATTCTTACGGTCATATTCACAGCCATCAACGCCGGTGTTAACTAGCTGCTAAAGAAAGAAAAATTAGCTTTTCGCTGGATTTTGGTTCGTTCAAATATTCTTCTTTGACGAGAAGGATTTAATACCGACGCTGAGATAGCTGTGAATAATGGCTATATTAGAATCTCAGAATATTGTCGATCTTCTTTACACGGACTACATATAACGTATGGTTTCACACTCATGGTAATTGAGTTATGAAAGGTTCATTAAAATCCCCAGCAGTAAGTATTAAGTAACCATTGCGATTATTCCTATAGTCTGTAAATAAAATTGTTGGCTCACTACTAGTCATTTCCCAATGCATTTCTTTTGCGTTGCCATGGTGACGAGCTACCAATTTTATTTACACGGACTTCTTTTGGCAACGTCATAAGGCATAATGTAAATTTATAACGATACAACAACCTGATAAGACAAATACGTCGCAGTCTATAAATTGTACTTAAACTCGTATAGGAATTTTAAACCATAGAACTTGGTTTCAGATTGGTCTCTTATTCGAGGTTTTACACTATTTTAAAAATTATAGAAGGGGATCAGATAATTATTTTAGTCATAAAACATAAAGAAATGTTCAAAGATAATTAAATCTAGTTGTTCACTCTTATATGTAATTGAGTTAAAATCAGAAAGAAAGCAGTAACTTCACAAATTAAATTTAGAAAACTGTATTCCAATATACAGTAGTAGCATACTACTAGTACTAAGTTAGTTTGAAAATTATAGCGCTAGACTACCCTAAATATTGACAGTTCCATATCATTCATACTTGCAATTTCCGTCTGTTCCACGATCTCCTTCGAATTCGGTCCTCGACCAGCAGTGGTTTCAGCCGACACACGAAAGTAATATTTCGTGTAAGGTATCAAATATTCCGCCTCGAAGTTGGTTTCAATAGTGTCATTGGTCCACCCTTTTTTGTCACCAACCACGCCCCATTGGACAATGTACTTCTCAATGGGACCATTGGGTGGAACTGGCGGTTGCCACACCAAAGAGATGCTCCATGCTGTCTTGTTAGAGGTCACCACCTTTCGAGGCTCTGTTGGAACTGTAGTAAAAAGCAATATTAGTGTTTTTGTATCATAAGATTAAGTGCTTGCAGCAACAATTATCTTTCTCCAATCTTGGAGTTATTATCGTTGTTTCTGCTAGCGTTTCAATGTTTATTCTATCAAAATAAAAAATTACTAAAAATACCTACAGTACAGGACGCAACTCAACAGAAAAATATTCTAAATACTATCCTATTAGTCCCATCGATAAAAGTCAGAGATTTTTCGGAGTTTCTCAATTCTTAGAGATGTATCTTTTTTATGATGGAATGATTTATTATGGATTCTATTTATCCTAATGGATTCCATTTATACCTTTATACGATCACAATAAATCACACAAGGGCCGTCACAAATAAGTCATACCAGGTATTCTTCTGTGTGTCTCAGTTTACGTTATTCTGTATCATTCACTTCTTATATACTTGTTCATGACTGCCATATTACCGAGGAATTTTTACTCTAAAAATTTCACATTGTAATTCGTATAGTGAAAAAAACTTTCGTAAACAAAAACTTGTATGGTATAACGACTACAAAGGGGTACATTTCTTTTTACTTTCACTAAAGGAATTTCACGAAATATAAAATAAACAAAAAGAAAAATGTATAAGTGCTTTTATATAGAATTTCCAATTGAAACATCTAGTAATAAGTAGAGGAATGCATCCCTAATAACGATCAATGGCGAAAATCATAGACACTCACATTCTTATAATAGACTACCGGACAGTGTATTTCAAAAAGAACGATATGAAAAGACCAATCTTACTCCCGATGTGCGTCCTCGCCTCGACCTTCTTAGACCATTCCCCAGGTCCAGCGTCAGTCTTTGCCTGCACTTGGAAAGTGTACATCGTATCCGGCAGCAAGTTTAACACCAAGTGCTCTCTACTCGAAGATTCATCTTCTCGAACTATATTCCCACCCGTCTTCAAACGAATGATGTAGGCTTTGATTGGCCCACGAAAGGGGACAGGTTCGGACCAAGTGAGCTTAATTGTCGTGTTGCTCGCTGGGCTGGCTGCCACTATAGAAGGAGACGATGGCACTGAAAAGAGAAACAGACTGATCATCGTATAATATTTCTTTAATATAATTTATTATAAATCATCGTAATATATTATTGATTTAAGCCTCACACGTAAAAAATATCTTGAATTTACAGAAAAAACTGTCTGCTAGGACGCCATTTTTCCTATTTATGATCTTTGAACACTTAAATCTACGGTACGAAAGAAAGGACGGAGCATTAGTATTACTATGATGATCCGTCCAGTGTAGGAAAAACCTGGAGTTATATCAGTTGCTTTATTATGCAGCCGTTGTTGATTGTTTGACTGGCGAGTGTGGGATTAAAGCCAGTTTTAAAATTACAACCTAACAGAATAAATATGATTTTCTTAGGAACAGATTTTTCCTGCAAAAGTGTTGGTAATTTCTGAAAGATTTAAAGATATTTTTGCTGTGCATGTGGCCTGTAGTCTTAACGCACCAGAAGGCATGCTGTTTGTCAGAAGGGAGAAGTTATAATTAAAATTTAAGGGTTGTTGTGTCTTATCTAAAGTCAAGTTAAACCCTTACCGCCACTCAAGGTTCGGAATTGGATTTCTTCAGACCATGATCCCTCTCCGGCTTTGGTAGCAGCCTTCACTTGGACTGTGTAATTGGTGTACGGAAGCAGTTCTCCGATGCTGATTCCACCCTTTTTGGTGTAGTTGAGAAGAACTATCGTGCCACCAGCAACGGACCATCGGACCGTATAGTTTACAATGACACCCACTACGGGGTCAGGAGGTAGCCATTGTACCTCGGAGCTACTGTTGGTGATAGAGAATATGGTCACATTCCTGGGTTCAAAAGGAACTGAAAAGAAATTCGTTGTATGAAATTTATCTCAACGTAAAGGACAACCTCCTCCAATCTCCAAAAGGTATGAATTGTGTAAGTAAAATTGATTTTAAAAAACTTCACAATTCTTGAGTTGTTAGCTTTAACAATTCTAGCTGAAATATCATGATCTATTGGCTGGGTGCAGTAGAGGATCCAGGGGAATGGAAAGGAGAACGTGCCTCCAGAAGGGTAAATGTTTATTAGATTAAATGGCATCTGAAGAGAGTTTCTGAAAAATTTAGTAATTTTGAAGCTTTTTAATCCTCTGTCTAATGTGTAGTTTTAGGGCCAAAAAAGTATAATATCCTTCAATATTTTCAAAAACATCCCAGTTTTTGCTGCCATTTTAAAAATTCTGGTTCCCCTCCCCCAGAAGTGAAACCTGGATCCATCCCTGGTTGGTTGTTTAATTGGTGTTTTATGGCACAAGGCCCATAAGAGGACATATTGCGCCAGATACAATATCATAATTGTGTATCGTACATAAAATTAGCCATTGAATGAAGCATAAATATGAATGAAAGAAATACAGTTTGGAGGAGGGATATTTAATAATTCTGGTATAAGTCGTCAATTCTAAAAAGGAATAGTACCTCCTTCTTCCGTTTTGATGTCCAGGGGATTTGTCCAAGGTCCCATACCAGCGGAGGTGGATGCTCTAACTTTAACAGCGTAGTTCGTAAACGGATTTAGGTCTTTTATAGTGTGATATTTTTCTTTTATATCTTTTGTCTCGAAGAAACCGTCTACTTTCTTTGGGTTACTCCACTGTACGATGTACGTAAGCTGTGGCCCATTGGGACTTTCGGGGTCAGACCAGGACATGGAGATGCTAGTGTTGGTTTTACTGAAAATGGATAAATCTCTCGGAACAGAGGGATCTGAAAGAAATATACTTAAAAAACATTTTAAAACTATCTGTGGATATAGAGCTTTGTATGCTCTTAGTGCACAGGTTGATGACATTACAAAGAGATTGAAAAACTATCCCGTCTTCTATATCTTGAATTGGAATTCAGGCCTTTTGATTATAACAAAGAGATATAATCAAAGTAAACGTTGTTTGCAAAGTCATAAAATTATAGAATTCGTCTTTTATAACCAATTCTAAAAATACATTTTTGACTGGGACAGAAAAGAATATAAGTTCAGCCTTTTTTTAGGAGGGATAAAGAAAGCCTTTTTCCCTAATCGATACAACACAGCCAATAATGGTAGATTGGGGATATTTATACTTTATTACTCAAATAAATAAACTGAAATAAGTGTAAATTTCATACACACAAATTTGGGAAAGATATGGAAGCTTTGAAACAAAATAGTACCTTGGTGCAGAACTAAGACCCCCCTGTAGAAATTGGTTAGTCTCTCAAATTGGTATCTTTCTAATCCTATTGGCGTGAATTATGTTTACTGGTTATGATTGAACATTTTGAGACGATTTTCAAGGCGAGTTCATCATAAGGAGATAAGGAATCGAATTATTTAAAGTTAAAGCACAGAGTACGAACAATACCACCACTTACGTCCAATAGCTGTTCTTATTTCAACAGATTCAGAAAGTTGACCTTTTCCAGCTTCAGTCTCTGCCCGAACTTGTATCAAATACGCAGTGTAAGGCTGGAGCCTTGTGACTGTAAAGCACGTTTCTTTCGTCGTTCCTTTCCTCGTCCATTTCTCTTGTTTAGAGGTCTTTATTTTCACGGAATAGCTCAGCACTGGACCAACGAATGGTAAAGGATCTTCCCAGCATACAGTCAGGTTTGTCTGTTCAACTGATACGACCGTCACATTTCGTGGTGCCGAAGGGACTAAAACAAGATAAGAAGAAAAGGTGATTTTTTAGATGGTTTGATTTCAAATAACTTACAGGGGGAGAAAGATATATGCGTAAAAATGACTTATTCGTAAGGTATTCGAGAGGCAAAGTATTGCTTTTTACATCATATCATGTTATAAAATTTTATCCTAGAATATGATCGGTAGTTAAGCTTTTTAGCAACATAATTTTTATCATCTACCGAGTAAAAAACAAATCTACTAGAAATTGAGTGAATTTAAGGCGACCAGTTGTGCCCTGCTTGAACTTGATTGTATACCATTCATCGTAATATTTTGATGCAAAATCTATACCTCTTTTACTTCCAAAATACAGAATTGACAAAAAGAATATTAACTTCTTGGAGCGAAGGATGGGAAAAAAGAATAGGTGATAAGTGAAAAAGAATAGAAATTAGTAGGAAAATAAAGAAAATCAGTGGAAGATATAAAGAAAGAGAATGGACTGTTTAAAATTAAAAAGACAGAAAAATAAATGAGGGTAAGAGATAGAGAGAATAAAAATGATTAAGTTTAAAACATGAATATCATAATGAGAATGGTTAAAAGAGGAATAAATTTCTTTCCTACCCCAACCGCTAGGAAAAGTTAGTCAATAAGGGAACAAGCTCTTCTGTACAGATGTAAAATATTTCTGTTTGAAATTATAATAGATAAATATTTTTCTCACTTACAGTCTGTTTTAGTCTTGATGGAAATGACGTCCGATGGTTCTCCTTTCCCAGCTTTGGTGGCCGCTATGACCCGAAAGCTGTATTGAGTGTAGGGTCGCAGTTTCGAGATCTCGTAGCAATCTTCCGCGGTTACGCCAGTTTCTTTAAAGTCTGTGTCGAACTGTCTTATCTCAACCAAGTAAGAGGAGAGTGGACCCACGAACGGATTCGGAGGCAGCCAGCACAGTACAATGGTCGTGGCTGAAACGTTGGTGATTTTGATGTCCCTAGGCTTGGACGGAACTGAAAAAATATAGAGTTACAGAAAAGGGTCGAAGATCTTTGTAAAATGAGCTTTAGTGATTTGTATGTTGTAAACATAAGGTTTTATGGGAGGATTTAGAGGAATTCTCTGGGTACCTTAGGAAGTCCTCAAGTTACAAATTTAGAAGATTGGTTTTCAGAAGGTTTATTTTTTGGAAAAGCTATGATAAGGATTTAAAGCGTTATTATAAGTTAATAATTATAAACTTTTAATCAAAACTATTTTTGCATCTTGCACACACGTTTTTTTTTTACTTCCAGACCGCCTGGCGTGGCAGGTAATCGGGTTATCCAAGTAGTTGTAACTTCTTAAGTTTTAAACTTTTTTAACTTTCTGTGCTGCTGGGTAAAAATTTATGTTATTTTAAAAATACTATGTTGTTGAAATAATAAATGAAGACAGCAATAAAGCGAGATAACTATAAAAGTTTTTTTTCATTGAAGTTAGCTCATTGCTGCTACAGAAGCGCCAATATTATTTATTCCACCCCAGACAACGAGTCGCGTACCTCGTACAGAAGTTATTTTAACCCAAAAGTCATATAATATGAATTAGGTAAACTTGCATCGCAGCAGGATAAAATAGACTGTATCACTCCACTTACTTCCAACCTTGGTTGTTTCAGTTACAGTTCCAGACCACTCCCCTTCTCCTTTCTGGGTGGCTGCTCGAACCCGGATCGAGTAGTTGGAGTAAGGTTGAAGTCCTTCTATATTGAAGGAATTATAGGCAGTCGTATTTTCGCTCAAATTGCCATCCTTCTGGTTCACCCACTGCACCAGATAATACTCAATTGGGCCGTTAGATATGAAGGGTTCCATCCATCTAACTGTGATACTCGTATTAGTTACTTTTACCGCTGTCAGGCTCTCTGGGCTTCTTGGAACTGCAAAAGTGTAGAAAATTGAATGGAAATTAGACCATTCGTGTAATTAATTACACTATAAAATTATTTCTTCAAATAACGGAAATTAATTGGCAGCACTGTTGCCAGTCATTTAAAGGAGGAAATATCTGTGTGATTTTTGTTCTTTTTATGTCAATAATAAGAAACTTTCTATTATTTGAGAAACTTCATAGCTCTTTTAAATTAGTTGAAGGAGACGACCTTTTTATAACAATCGGTATGATTATAACTCATTTTATAGACCCGAATGATATTGTGACGTTACCAGTAAACATACACTACACAATAACTAAGAAACGATTGGCTTCGCGTATACTTGTTTTTAAAATTAAAAAAATTATTCTTTTAACGGGAATTTTATTAATTCTAAATTCTTTTTAGTGGAGGTATTTTACGGTTAAAGCACGTTTTTTTAGGCATGCGGAAAATTTTCGTTAAAATGGTATAGCAACTTTAGCGTAAAAAGACGATTTTTAGCAGTGTACACAAATCGGTAAAAATTCCATTAGTTTTTTCAACATTTGTAAAAACAGGAAACATTACAAAAATTGTTCAAGGAGTTAAAATTTTTCTTTTAGCTTGGTATTCATTGAGATAAAATTATGTTGTAGTTCAAGTTCGTAAATTAGGGGAGGGTGGCGACGATTGTAACGCGGGGCAATTGTAACACTTTGATTTACTCAAACTGAGAGGCTGCCTGGGCGAAAAAGAGATGCCAGTACGTACATCGTACAAGGCAGGTGAATGAAAGAATATCAGAGATTTTCAAGGATGACCATTGAGTTGTGGCTGTGTAATTGAGAAAAGAGTGTTTTTTGAGCATCGAATTAAATTTCTACTCTTGGATAACTTTCAATCTCCTGTATTGCAGGTATGAAGCACAACAACACTGATTTTATGTATTGTATTTACATGTATCCTAGTTTTATTCTGCTTAGTTTCAAGATGATAGTGTTGTTAGTTTCGTGGAAAACGAGGGTTGAATTAAAAATGGTGACGTGGGGTCGATTGTAACACTTCATCTAGGGACGATTGTAACATGCCACATGACCATTTTTAGTGCAAAAATGGTCCCACGTTCGTTGTACTATAGAGGAATACATATATAAATACCCTAATTGCCTTTCAGAATAATTTTTCACTATTATTTACTCATATTCATTCATTATAATTTATAACTTCTTATTTGAGTGGAAAGTTCATTATTGCCATTCTAGTCTATGTATTTAATTATTATTTAAAAAGAAGATATATATTGTTAATATATCTGTATGATCTTAAATCGATTTTTATGAATTTGTGTTAAATTTGTAGTGAGTAACAATTGACCCTTGAGACGGGGTCGATTTGTAACGATTTTCGATGTTTTAATTACTATATTGTAATGCATGTCCACCGGACAGCTTTCATTACAAAATTGTAATTGGCATATGTATCAACCTATTTTCATACCAATTTTCATAACTCTAACATAAAAAATGTCTTAGTTTGAGATCAAATAAAATTTTTTTTTACAATCAACCCCACCCTCCCCTATACATTTGTTATAGGCAAAGTGATTAATTGGAGTGGAGGCGGGCAAAGTGATAAATTTCAATGAGAAATGCCATCGAATTTATCACATTGCCCTATTCCACTTCGGGCATCATTAATAATGTCCGATTTATCACATTGCCCGTAACACATATAGCACTCTTCTCAGAAATGATATAAGATGAATTATGCTTATCAAGAAAAATTTCCGTATGGTTTTCAGTTCCCGTAATTCAGAGCTAGATATGGGCGGGTGGCGTATTAAACCATACATACGCACAATTTCGTTTCTTTTTAGCCAAAAAATGAGTATAAAAATACTTAACTTTCTATCCAATCCTGTCAAGGACTTAAACCAGATGAGAAAATGTTTTCATGGTAATCGTCAAAAAGTCCTCATTTTATAGTCATTACTGCTGGTAACACAATTTTTTGAACTCATATTTGTGCACTAATTTTTTGATGTATTAAAACAGAAAAAAGCGAAAAATCGTATACATTTTTACTCTTTGCTTATTTAAAAAAAATTCTATGAATGAATATGAACTTACAGCCGATGTCTGTGGTAACTTCAATCCTCGAGGCGTTCCCTCTCATGGTTTCCGTGACCGCATACACATCCACCCAATAATCTGTGTATGGTTGAAGACCTTCTATGGTGAAAGTTAGCAGACTAGTATTGGCTATTTCTGGATCTAACTCTTCAAAGTCCGTCCATTGGACCTCGTATACCAGAATGGGTTCCTGCACGAAAGCTGGTTCATTCCATTCCAAGACGATACTGGTGTTGCTTATAGAAACGTTTCGAAGTTCTCGTGGTTCTGATGGAGCTACAAAAAGATAGGTTTGATAACGAACCTAAATTAACGGCAACATGCTATTTTGAGGGAGTATGATCCCAGTTCTATAAAATGCTTCATTTCTTAAACGGGAGTGTTTTAAAATCTTTTTGAATGGATTTAAATTTCTGAGTTTTCAATTTAGTGAACATATTTGAAAGGAACTCAATGTCATCTTTATACTTGATGACACGAAATGGGCTACTCATACATTTTTGTTCAAATTTTAAAGGTTAGATTTTATAGAGTAGTTTGAGAAAAATTTAGCTATATTAGAAAAAAATAAAGGACATTTTCAACCAGTTGAACATTTCTATTACTCGCCCTTTATTGCCAAAGATGACGTTATTTCCTCTTTTATTCATTTTTTACTAGGTTTCTTTTCACATTTCTTTCATTTAAAAACATTTCTTTAAAAAACGCTTCTCTAACCTGGAAAACGTGATTTTTGTACTTTATTTTTGAATGAAAGTATATTATTATGCCATGAAAATTTCTCTATATCCCCGCGGAATTTTTACTTGGCCAAATGAAGTCAATTGAGTAGGGAAAGGTTTTTGTAACATGAAAGCTCAAAGATGAAAAGGCCGCGAATTTGGATTTATTAATTACATCGGTCTAAATTGAGTTTTAGTAAAAATTAGCTGCTTAGAGTAAACTTAGCTGCACACTCCATGCGCCTAGCCTGACCTCATTTCATTAGTAACATATGTCTTGGTCATAAATATAACATTAAAGAAATGCAACTGATTACCATAATATGTTTGTGTGAATTTGAATGAAGCATGCAAGTAACATTAAAGAAATTCTTTTATAATTAGTTAAGGTACCTTCAGGTAGAGTTCTGGCTTTAACTTGATTGGACCAACGACTCGATTGGTCGCTTGAATTAGCTCGAACGATTATGGAGTAATCCGTGTACGAGTCCAGATCAGTTATGGTGAAGGAGAGTGATTCCGTTACGAATTGCGAAGGGGCGATTCCATTCTGATAGCAATACACATCGAATAACGTGTCATTGGAGATAATCTTATAATCCGACCACTGTACTTCAATGCTGGTTTGTGTCAAGGATCCCAGCTTCACAATCGGAACATCAAGGGCTAAAAAAAATTATCAATTAGAAATTATTTTTTGTAAAATACATTAAACTTTCGCTATTGAACCAGTGACAAAAGTATCAATAAGGGTTTACAATTTTAAGAAATGCTCTCTATCTCTACATACGTTTCTTTGCAGTCTTTCCAATAACCTCCTCTGACCATCTGCTCCATCCGTAACCGTTGTTGGCTGATACTTTCACGGAATAGTACGTATCAGATTTCAGGTTTTCTATAATGTATATTGGAATATTTATTTCCTTATGCGTAGTGATATTGTTCACCAGAACACGAAATTTCTGGCTCTGTTTCGGCCTTTTTGGTGGAGGTTCCCACTGGATAGACAGGGAGTTATGTGTAGTTACGCCACCTACTTTCACTTTCTTGGGAGCTGAACAGAAAGATAATAGAATATTAGTTATTAGGATAAAAAATAGGTATAATTTTTAAAGTAATGAATGTTTTGAATGTTCTAACTAAAAGATGTTAACAGGCAAAGTTGAAATAAAAGCTTCATTTCATATGAAATGTTTAATTATTATATTAGTGGATTGAAAGATGTCAAGCAAAAAAGAAATTCAAACTTGCTTTAATAATAATTATAGAAATATTAAACACCCTTTAAATTATTTTATCTATCGTTAAAGACCCTCACATAAGAACTTCAAATTATCTGCAGTAAGGCAAAAACTGCTTTCTAAATAGCAACAATGCATTTAGATTCTAATACTTATGAATAACTTAATAATAGTTAGCCTTAAAACTGCAGAATACAAGTGTCCGTGGGCCGGACTTAATCCTTTGGAGGGACGAATCCGGCCCACGGACTCAGTTTTTGGGTTACTCACCTTCAGGAGGTGTCCAGATTGTGATCGACACTGCCTCTCCTTCGATCTCTCCAGCACACACCGCACTCACATTGATTGCATACTTTCTGTTAAAACATTTAATATCCAGATCAAACTCTTCATCTTCAAAACTTATTCGTCCCTCTGGAAAGGGCGTGCAATTCTTAGGTCTCACGATGATTTTTAAAGACAGATCCGCCTGGATATTCGTAGCCTTCTTCCAAAACAGGAGTAACTTTTTCACATCCTCGCTCACACTGGCATTCACTGTCAACGGAATGTCACATTCGGAAACTTCTGTTGTAGTAATAACCTGCGTGGTAGTAGGAGGATTTGTAAACGTGGACGTTTGTGGACCATTAGTATAATTAGAGGAGTCGCTATCTGAAACGGGGGTCGTATTATCTGTTGTAGAGATATCACTAGATGTTTCAGCTGAAGTAATTGTACTAGTACTTAGGGTATTGGTTATATTGAAGCTTTTACCTGTAGGTGATGTAGTTATAGTGAGGTTACTATCAAGAAAACTTTCAATTGTTGTTACAACATCATTAGATTTAGTTCTAGATGTTGTTGGAACAGTATCAGTTTGAAAAGCTTCAGTTGTTACTATAACATCATTACTTTTAATACTAGTTGTTATGGGAACAGTATCTGGAGAAGTTTCAGATTTCGCTATAACATCATTAGTTTTAGTACTTGTTGTTATGATAACAGTATCGGGAAAAGTTTCAGTTGTTACTATAACATCATTACTTTTAGTACTAGTTGTTGTGGGAACAGTATCTGGAGAAGTTTCAGATTTTGCTACATCATTAGTTTTAGTACTTGTTGTTATGATAACAGTATCTGGAAAAGGTTCAGTTGTTACTACATCGTTAGTTTTAGTACTTGTTGTGGGAACACTATCTGAAAAATTTTCAGGGGTGGTAATTGCAATAGTAGTGGGAAATGTAGCTGTTATGGTGGAATTATCAGCTGTATCAAACATAATGTTGATATCTTTTGGGGTCGTATTGGTTAAAAACAGCTGAAAAGTATCAGTTTCTATCTTGGTTTCTAAGGTGGTCGATGTAAGATACTGCAAAGTTGTATTAAAAGGGAATGACGTTGTAAGATCTTCAGAAACTTTCTCATTATAAGGTGATTTTTTTGTCCATTGTTCTGGTGTACCAGTTAAACTATTTTCATTATAATTAGGTGTAGGGTTAAATGTTAAGGTTGTATCAGTAAAAAGTGTAGAAGGAAGAATTTGAGTGGTTTGAGGAGTAGTCTCTTGAGAAATAGGAAACGCAGTAGCAGGAGAAAAAGCAGTTATGCTAGCAACAGAAGAATCAGAGAACAAATTCGTAGATTCAGTAGTATCCTGAACCGTTTCAGTAACGGTCATAAGCAGCTCATCTGTAACGGCAGTAGAAGTTGTATGTGTAACAGATTCACTCAAGGACCAAGGTGTTATTGTTTCAGCTTTCTGATCTTTATCAGAAATTTTATCATTAAGAAGTGATTTCTGTATTGATTTTTCTGGTGTAGAAGTTAAACTATTTTCTTCATAATTAAGTGTATTCAAATATGTCGTGGTTGGTCCAGTAACATTTCTAGGAAGGTGAGTTTGAGTGGTTTGAGGAATAGTATCTGATGTAAAAGGAAATATAGTTGCAGTTTGCGGATCAGGAGTAAAGGCAGTTATGTTAACTATAGAAGAATCAGAAAGCGAATTCGTAGATTCAGTAGGACCATGAACTGTTTCTCTGACTATCAATTGTTCAGTTATGGTCGTAAGCAGCTCTTCTGTAGCTGAGGTAGAAGTTGTAGGTGTAGCTGTTTCACTCAAGGGCCGTGGTGTTTTTGTTGCAGCTTTCTGCAATAAGAAATTTAACTATTTCAATGCGTTTTGTTTAGAAAGGAAATAAAAGCAACGAGAAACAGACAGAAATTCTATAGGATCAGTGGCTCTAAAACTGTTTATAGCTGAGATGGGTTTTTTTAGAATAAAAGTATCCGCAGGCATTCTATTAAAAGTTCGAAATTTAATTATGAAAACCTAGCAATAAAAGTACTGCATGAAAAAGATAGTTAATAGGGTTTACCCTATTACATGAACCATAGAATCAAAATCTAATATTTACTCTTAATGAAAAAATTCCACCTTTACTAAACTAATATCGCATTTACTAAAATAGTAAAATCCGCTGAACAGAATTAAAAAGGTAGATTTCATATTTCATTAAGTTACGAATGTTAAAGGTTGCCTATTATAAGGTACCGTTTTTTGCTATTAACTGTAAAAAGTGATGACCTTCTATTAAAAATAATTCGAAGGAAAAACATTGCTAAGTCAAATATTCCTAAATGATAAGAAGTTCCCCAAAAGTGTTTGAATTTTTAAATAGTTCTGCCTATGCTTGTGTATGAAGATTCCACTAAACCAGGAGCATCACACAGTTTAGGAACCACTGCTAATATATTTTCATTGGAAATTTTAAAATAAAAGTATCTTAAAAGTATATTCAAAGCTACCAAAGAGAAAAGTAATTTTATGAAGCTAAAGAAAAACACATATCCTACTGTGGAACAATATTCAAATCACAAGCTTAACAGTTTTTAATTATTATGTAAAATGCTTTTTACAACTATAGTCCGTGTAATAAGGAAGTTGCATGCGTCAGATTTTCAAAAACAAACAAGTGTTCCGTATGGTTTTTTGTATGGTAAAATGAAATATCTAGTCAGTTTTTCAAAAAAATGTACAGGTAATTAAATATTTTAAATTAAAAGTAGAGAAAAAAAACACGTGACTGTAAACGTTTATTGTTTAAACTATAAGATGACGTCAACAATGATACCATCAACTCCATTGCTTTACAACAATGTTTAGTATAAGATGACGTCACATCCAAACTCCTGGCGTTTTCGCGCTCTTTTAAAAAGGGGATTTTTGTTCATTTTTTTGGCAATCAAAAAATTTCTCGATCGGCCTCAAATTTTGGGTAGTTGCTTATTTTTGCAAGAGGAATCGATTAAAAAAATTAAAAAAATCATGCAACTTCCTCATTAAAATTGGCGGCTCGTCACCATCGCAACGCAATAGAAATGCTGGGAAATGACTAGTAGCGAGCCGCCTATTTTATTTACACAGACTATAGTGATTGTAGAGCTTATAAATAGAGAAAAAACTAATTGAATACAACTGGCAGGTGACATAAAATGGAGTATTATTTATATACACAATATAATTTGAACAGAAACAATATTTTAAAAAGTTACATTTGAATAACAATATAAAAAACAATTATTATTCTACAGTTAGGGAAGTTTTTGATGAAAATTTATATGTTGACTCCAGTTAATGTGATCTCATTTGTGCAAAATCAAAATGATAACAATATCCGGTTGATTATAATAAGCAATTCCATTTACTAAAAAGTGGCAAACACATTAACACGAGTGTTTTCAGTTAAATAAGGAAGTTGCATGTGTCAGATTTTCAAAAACAAACAAGTGTTCCGTATGGTTTTTTGTATGGTAAAATGAAATATCTAGTCAGTTTTTCAAAAAAATGTACAGGTAATTAAATATTTTAAATTAAAAGTAGAGAAAAAAAAACACGTGACTGTAAACGTTTATTGTTTAAACTATAAGATGACGTCAACAATGATACCATCAACTCCATTGCTTTACAACAATGTTTAGTATAAGATGACGTCACATCCAAACTCTTGGCGTTTTCGCGCTCTTTTAAAAAGGGGATTTTTGTTCATTTTTTTGGCAATCAAAAAATTTCTCGATCGGCCTCAAATTTTGGGTAGTTCCTTATTTTTGCAAGAAGAATCGATTAAAAAAATAAAAAAAATCATGCAACTTCCTCATTACGGCTGTGAAGTATTTAAAACGAATTTCAGGTATGTATTTTGCAACTTTAAACATTTTTAAAGAAAAGTATAAGAGCGGATCAAACTCAATACTAAATTAATAACTCATTTTGTATGTTTATGCATTGAAATTGACCTTCAAACATGAAAAAAGGAGGTTTTTAAGGTATTTCCATCAAATTTTGGTAACATTAAACGATATAATGGTAACATAAAACGATACAGTTTGTGTTAATTGAAATAAAATTGATGGGACCAGTCAATTTCGATAACATTATCCGATTGGTAACATAAACCGTGATCACTTTAAGCGAAGTCGACTCTATTTTTAAGTCTAAAATTACCAACACCCTTTTAGAAAATATAGCGCTGTTCTATTCTTCTCAGAAATATTTTTGAAAATTAAGTGTATCGTATAATATCGTGTAATAGTGTTATCAGGGAATATATTTCTATTATTTTAATTTTCTCTTAAAGTCACAAAATACCCTCCCAGCAGTTTTATTCGTAATCAGTACCTCAATACATACCGAAAGTTAAGGTATCCGCCTACCTTTGAGACCATTTTTTTGAAATACTTCATTTACAAATTTTTTTATATTTTTAGTTTAAATGTATACATCAAAACATTGATTAATGCTAAAAAAACAAAATTATATTATTTTCTAAAATATGCTGTAATTAGAGTAAAATTTAGGGGAATTTTTATAAAACCCCTCTCACTCTTGCCCAAAAACTATTACCCCTATATAAATTTCCTTTGGTCACAAGTATCGTAAAACACTTTTCTTCAGAATGGACTATTTTCTAAGATATATTTTGAAATGTTATTGTTTTAAAGCATAAAATGTAAAGGTAAGTGAAAAATATCAAAATTTCTACAAACATTTTACAAAAACCATCAATAAAAATAAAAAATATAAACTTACATATAAATCTGTAGTCCATCTGGTTAATAACAGTATGATTAATATACTGTTAAAATTTGGAGTGAATATCTTGGATAGTTTTTGAGTAATCATGTAAATAGTGGATGGTTTTTGTGCAAAATTTAATTCTGAGTAAATTAGCTTCAAAGTTTATATTTATGTGTAATAGTGATGTGTTGACTGTTTAAACTACTTGCAACTGTAAAAAAAACAAATTTTCGACGAAATAGTTGAAAATCGTCATTTTAGGGGTAGGCGGATACCTTAAGCAAGCAATATCACATATGATATTGTTTGTTACTAAAAAGTGGCAATTTTTAAGGGAGTTCGTTACCATATTTTTGTAAACAGAGGTCTTGATGTTCATTGAGAACACCTTCACCTTACCGAATTTGGGGGTGATTTTTGTTCAATACTTTTTTTCATTTATACTTTCGTCGTTTCAAAAGAAGCTCCAATAATACTGAGGGTTAGTTTTGATACTTTTCAATCCTGAAACTTTTCCTAAAACTTTTTTACTAAAGAATTGAGCTAAAAAGTAGTACAAATGTTTCCATTTAACTATTGGGGAGGGGGTACCGCACATTCGAAAAAAATAGAACTATAAATAATTAAACTAATTAAATTTATAAAAACTTAAAATACAACAATTCAAGTATAAAGATGGTGTGAACTGTTCAAATGTGTCCTAATCATCTCAAACTTTAAGAGAAAAAGAATAAATACTGCTTATTATTGAAATTGGGAAACAAAATATTTTTGAGCTATATTGATGCCACAATAGAATGCAAGGCAAAATTTTTACTTTAAAAACTTTCATGATTGAATTTTCACAAGAATAAAAAGAGAGGAAAATTTACTACTAACCTTCCAAAGTAGGCAATTTTAGAACATTTACGGTTATAATGAGGAAGTTGCATGATTTTTTTTGATTTTTTTAATCGATTCCTCTTACAAAAATAAGCAACTACCCAAAATTTGAGGCCGATCGAGAAATTTTTTTGATTGTCAAAAAAATTAACAAAAATCCCCTTTTTAAAAGCGCGCGAAAACGCCAAGAGTTTGGATGTGTCGTCATCTTATACTAAACATTGTTGTAAAGCAATGTAGTTGTTATTATTGTTGACGTCATCTTATAGTTTAAAGAATAAACGTTTTCAGTGACGTGTTTTTTTCTCGACTTTTAAATTAAAATATTTAATTACCTGCACATTTTTTTGAAAAACAGACTAGATATTTCATTTTACCATACAAAAAACCATACGGAACACTTGTTTGTTTTTGAAAATCTGACACATGCAACTTCCTTATTGGACCACTAATCTGTAAATTCTGGCAAATATGGTAACAGCTACCTATTGTGATAATGTTTTCTAATTTTTTTTATTGAATTTAACATATATATGTGAGTTATCCTTATGTGCCCCCCTATCCCATAACTCGTCAAAGAATGGTGCGATATTCAAGTTTATTTAAGGGGACCGTTTCCTTATAAAACGTGCAAGTTTACAACAAAAACCCCTTAGTTATTGTTCCAGAAATATAGTCATCACAGTCTTATTGTATTTGATCATGCGCGTTTATTGACGTTTAAAAAAAGATTATTCGTTCATTATCTACTATTTTGTTTGATATCTGGGTGTAACGTACACACCTTTGATAATGAATCGCACGTTCTCTTGCTGGCTTATCTTTAAAACAATTTAACAGTTGAATAATATTTTTCGGAAGAAATAAGGGTGAAAGGAAATTAAATTTACTTGCCTGAGGGTCTTTTGAGAGTTGTGGAAATTCCTGTTATAAGGATTTTATCAAAGAAACATGGTATTTGCTCTTGTTTTGATATAAATCAACAATGTATAGTTTTGCCAATTATAATAAATTTCGGTGCTTGAGGAAAAGAAAACCTACAGAGTCCAAATTTAATAAAATATGCAATGGAAACAAAAATATAGAGAATACGTATAAAAAATTATGTACGAGAATTTCAAGGAATGTTAAGTTACTTTAACAGTTTTAAAGTAATAATTTACAGGTTAATAGGAATTTATTTTTAATAGATTGATAAGTACACAAACACATCAACATCGAGTTTTAAATATTGACTCCTTTTGATAGCCATGCGTTTCTACACACTATTCAAAAATAAAAAAAAGTAATATTTAAGTAAAAATTTAAGTACCTTCAACTACGATGAAATACTTCTTTTTAAGAAACCCTATCATTAAAATTTTGTCTAGAAATATTATCTTTTATTTAAGAATTAAATTCCATAGAAGAAATTGTTTGTAAAAAAACCTTAAGAGTTTATTTCGTATCTATCGTCATCACAACAAGTTTACCTGGTGGAATAAATAAAATTACGTCATGCGACCTCAAGTTTGCGCTATAATCCCTCGGAAACTAAATGTTGATCCATCAAAAAAATAAAACTAAGAGGAATTTAAATTTGAGTGTCTCCTTTAACATTCTATTCTAGGCAATTCATAATGCAAATCAAGTAAACATAGAAGATAGGAAACATTGATACAACAAATGCTTAACAAGAAGCAGCTGTCATCAAATTTTATGGATATTCTTGTTGTTCGTATCAAAGTCATTCCAGAAAAAGAAAGAAACGCTGGAAAATAATAAGACAAGTACCGGAAAAAACAGAGCAAAACAATACAGGAACGAGGTCATTAGTTTACAGTTTACTCACCCTTCTTCTAGGGTTTTTGGCCCCCGTACCGGTCGAAAAGACCAGCAGGCACAGACCGAGGGCAAGCACGGTATTCCATGGTGTGCGTCCCATTGTGTCTACATGCCTTCTGCTGTGGTGGAATCCACCCCTTTTGCACTCCCAGTGCGATAGCGGCCCGATAAGGCTATAAGGAAGGCACAGCGGGTTTCCAGCGGAAACTTGGCCGATAAGGCTAAAACCACGTGATTTTTTTACAGGCTGGTAGAAGCTTTGACGCAATTTTTATTATAGCGAGAAAAAAGAACAACAAACAAGAAGAAGAATAGTTAACTCTCTCCTGGTTTCGAAATTAATGCCGAGTTTTGTGATCGGTCGGTTCGAGGAATTTGTTAGTTTAGTTGGAAATCGTTTTGTGTTTTGATTGGGTAATGTCTGGTTCATTAAAAATCTGCAAGAAGCCGGAAGCAGTTTTGAAGATTCCGCTAATTGCGGTGACTAAGGCGCATGGTAGCGCAATGTGAAAATATGGAGTGTGGTACTACCAGTAGTTCCCGTTTCGGTGTGTGTTTTATTATCTTAAGATAAACAGTGTTAGAATGTTACTTGCGTATATTGGCTCTATCAACTAAAGCGAATTGGTTGCAATCGTATTAGTCATATTTAAACAGTAAAACAATTTATCTTGTGGAATGATATTTGCATGTTATTCTTTTAAATGTCATCGTCAGTTTTTTCTATGGCTATTTGAAATTGGAAATTGATATTAAATTAAAGCATTTAAATTGATTTCATTTCAATTATTTAATCATGTCACCCTTTGAAATTTAAAAAAAATCATAACCATGGGAAAAATATTTTGCATTTTGAATAAAAATAAATTTTCCATACTTTACTTCACCCAAACCTGGTTTTCATATATATTTGATAATAGAAGAAGAATATATTAAGAAAATAACTTTAAATTAATAAGAAATTATCATAAATATATTTTCTAAAGTAATTAAATTGCTAAGATTCAAGAATGTGAAAATAAAACTACATACATCCTCGAAAATGGCCTAGAAAGGTTTGCGCGCTGCTAATTCAAAACCAATTTTTATTGCTTCAGTAAAACCTGTTCACAATATGCTATTGAGTAAAATAAATTTGTAAAACTGGCTATTATCATTGTGAAAAGGAATTTCCCGAAGGGATATGTTTAGGGTTTACACTTTTGGAAACTACAATCTAAAATGCTATTTATTATGGCTCAGTTCTTACCATTTTAGAGGCAATCCAGTTATGTCATGATAGCAGGATTGCAGACTTTGCTTATGACTAAGTAAAAGCAATAGCTTGTTGTCACCTAAAAGATTAGCGATCGTAAAAGAAGGATTAAATTCGGATTCTTTTTCTAATCAAACGGTTTGAAAGAGAAACCTTCTATTCATTTATATCTCCACGAAGTTTGCACTGTTTATTTTTGCTTCAAAATCTAGGAAAAGAATTGGAACAAATGTGTTTTGTGTGGTGGTCTATTTTATTACTAATTTCTATATAAATTAACAATTTATGCTTCATAACTATTTTGTATTTTCTCTTTGATTTGCAATTTTCGGGCTAAATCAGTAGTAAAAACCATGCACAAATACATATAACAAAAAAGATATACACAAAAAAAACCTCTGGAAATTAATAGTTATAGAATTTTTTAATCTAAATATAAAAATTGATACTTTTAAAGTGTATTTAAATTTTAAACTTTTGAATGGGATAGGTTAATTTCAAATGGCGTAGAAAATAGAAATTTTGCTCATTGTGAGAATTATTAAAATGTTTCTCTTTCATTTTAGGTTGCCAGCAAATTGACAAACGTACTATTACATAATAGGTAAAAAATGTATTAGTACTTTTAAAATGACCAAAATTCCATCATTTGAATTAGATTTTATAATTCATAATTATCTTTATGAATTCGTGTTATTTTCTTCAACGGGAAATCAAAAATCTTTTATTTAAGTACGGTAAAAGGATTAATTATAAAATTTTTGTTATTCTGTTCTGAATAAAATTAAATTTTGGGAAAACACGAAACACCTTGATTTTAAAATAAAACCTAAGTAGATAATCCAAAATCAACGTAACGTTGACGAATCTTTGACATTATCTTTCAGTTATGTTACGTGGGATTTTATCAGATTATCAATAGCCTACTTAAAAGGAATCAATAAATCAGTGGCCTTATCAAGTAATTCTAAACGATAGCTTTTAGAAATCAAGTGGATATTTGACGGCAATTGTGTGATAGTTTTGACACATCTTTCGTTTTAACTATCCCCATTTCAAAACAAAAGTGAAAATCATGGATTTTTTAGTTCATCACGTGTAAGAAACTTGCCTGATCCTTCCCTAAGTTTTGAAAAGAACATTTTTATTCACTAATTAGCTATTACAATTTATCAACTACAAGAACTACCTTTTATGACTAACCTTTTGCCAACCACAAATTAATCGAGTGCCGGAATTATCAAATTATAGAAGAAATTGAAGTCCTTTAAATTAACCTCTAATATTAATATCCATTAAATTGTCTTAATTAGATTAGTTGACTGTTCTATTCTGTTTTGTAATTCAATATGGTTTGGTTATCATAATACTACTATTGTGCTGCAATTGTGGTTCTATTCCTAATTTTATATTGACCATTCAATTTGATGAAGCATTCTTTGCATTATGTGAAACCTTTTGGTTAAATACGTTTGTTTTTTATTGTATTCCCGTTACACCCTAACCGTTTTGACTATTGTAATTATCTTTTACTGGCTTATAAGTATACAAATAGCATATTATAATGAAAAATACAGTAACAAACAGAAGATATCTTATTTAACACACACTTATATTTAAAGTTCTAAACTACTGTTTTTGAGTTATTTCCAAAAAAGTACCAACTTTTGGCTACAGAAGTAAACGATTTGCTTATAAGAAAATATACATTTTCTTTAAAAGATAGTTTATACTCAAAATAATAAAAAATATATTATTGTTTTTTTTTGTTATTTTATTCTTTTTCTTATATTATTGGATAACATTCCGTTTTTTTTGTACCTCTGATACTTTCGGCGTTCAAGGGTTTGGGAGATGTTATATATTCTCAGTGAACTTTTTATTTATACAAGCAAAATACTTTCTAAGATGAGAAAGCAGATTAGCTTGTGCGGCACAATCTGGGAACAAAACTTTTGGTGATAATACTCTAAGTCTAAGTTATAGGTATAACAAAACATAAATAAATATAAAGACTACCCATTTTATTCATATTTTAAGTCATATTATTCCTCTATAGGTAAATATTTTTAGAATATATGTAATAACTTAAGTTTCAAAATAATTAAAAATATTATTGGAGTAAATTATTATCATTGTTATTAGGTATTCTGAAGAATAGTATTTTGTGTATAATGTGTTATTTCTATAAAATGTCGCAATGTATTTCTTATTGCAGAGAATATTTAAAAGAAAACACAAAGAAAATTCAAAATAGATTATATTATGTTACTTTTTTGTATATACAGGATGTGAAGCAAAAACCCTCCCATGTTTCGAGGATGTCCATCAAAAGATCTCGTTTCCTTTTAAAAAAATAATTTCTTGGACTGTTAAAAAAAACGGAACTTTACATTGAAATTGTCTCAAAGCAATTTTTCCTTCAGTTTAGTGTAATTATTTTTCCCAGTATCCATATTAATAAGTTGTAATTATCATATTAATATTATGTAAATTATCGTAAAGTTTTAGATAATTTGTCCTTCTTAAACTTTAGAAGTTTTAATTTTAAATTTTTTATTGCATCCCATTTTACGAATCCCTTTCTGATTGTAGTATTTACCGTTAATGCCCTTTTTTAGAGTATAAAATGTTTCATAAAGAAAATCTTTATCTTAAGAATCTATTCCTGCTTTACTCAGTTTTGGAATTACTTTGAACTTACTTTAACATGTAGCCCTATGCTATCCCTAGTGTTTGCTATTTTTGGAACTGTTTTTCTTATACGTCTCGATAGTGTAAATAAATCTGAAGCTTTCACAATAGAGCAATAACATTTGTTTTATCATTTTGTTGTTGTTGAGCATTGGAACCCCCACAGCTCTTCGCTGATTACCAAAATAATCATTTCTACTTATTCTGTTTTGAACCAAGGGGTTTCTGAAAAGAGATATCTATATTATGTTGTTTGTAATTTCCCCTCTTCACCTCATAATTCAGAATTATTTTTATCTCTAAGGGTTTCCTGACAAAGCAAAAAGCGAAAATCTATAAACCGGACAAAATTTGGGGGAAACCGTGGTAAGTTAGCAATCAGTATTTTTAGAAGTAGAAAACCACTAAGATTGTGTTTCTCAATGGAAATGTGACGGTTTAAAGAATATAAAGGGGTTAATTTTGAAACAACTTGATTTCTAAGAGAAGCAAATAAGAGTATCAAAGAGATTCGATTATACTGTCGGCTATTGATCTGTAAGGCAGTGACTCACAAATGGTTGCTGTCAAGGCTGCGGCCGAGGTTTCCTGTTGTGGCCGGAAATGCACTATCTTTGGCCAAAGAAGTCTGTCTCTAACGCACATGATGGCAGAGCGGAAACTTTTCTATTCGATTATTGTATGCCCATACGAGGAAGGAAACCGAAAAAATAATAAGTAAGAGGGGTAGTCCAGAAATTGGTATCACTTTGACGCAATAGAACAGATAGGGTAGCGGTACCAGTAACTGACAGTGCACCAGTAACTGGCATATTGAGATTTAGTTCATTATAATAAGATTAATATTGTGAACTTGAAATAAATGGTGGTCTCTATTAATATTTTAGACACTTATCTTTAACTTTATGCAGTATTTATTTTCTACCAAAGGTTTGTACGTTTAGCAAATTGAGAATTTCCAATTTGTGTCAAAAAACTTCTGATTTTCAGAGGTTGGCTTAGTACTGAAATTAAGGACACACATTTTTATTTAATGCCTAAATTGAGCAAATTTTCGATTTTGAAACATGTTTTAACTTAAATTGTCTGTTAATAAGTACATAAAATCATGCCCAATAATTCATTTTGAAAAAAAATTATGTATTCATTTTAATTAAGGTGACAGTTACTGGATCAAAAAACCCATTTGCACCAGTAACTGACATGGGTGACAGTTACTGGTGTTTTGGGGAAATTCAAGGAAATTGCATGAAAATTCTAGGGAATATTGTGGAAGCAATTTAGAATGTTGTTGTGCAAATAAATTTTTAAAATTTAATATTTTTCCAGTAACTGTCACCCTGTCAGTTATTGGTACTGCCATATGTCAGTTATTGGTACCGGCACACAACATAACTTTTATTCTGAATATTGTAATAGAACATTAGATGTTATAAAATGTAGTGGATTGTCTTTCTCAAAAAAGAATTTGATTACATTTTTTAAGTAATAAGATAACCAATTTCCATAAAATTTTAATTTAACGTTTAATTTGTTTCAGTATTTTATTGTACACCTTACCTTCCTTTATCGTTTCGAAAATATTTTATTGTTTATAATTTATAGTTTAAATACAATTCGTGCATTTTTTGTTAATAAATTCTTATTAATGTGAAATCGCTTCAACTTTGTATCATATTTATAGTATAGTTAAATTGTAGGTTTTATAATGTCCCATAACTGACCCTATTTTAGGTATTTTTATTAAAAATACTTTTTTCCCCTTCAATATTTTGTAAAATAACTTTAAAAATGAAAAATATTTGCTTTTATTTTCTTTATGTTGGCTAAAAAAAGGTAGCTTATTATTTATTAAAGGCATTTCAATGTGACAGTTACTGGTGCAGGACATGCCAGTTATTGGTGCAAAAATTTTCCCCGGTGTGTCAGTTACTAGTGCAGCCACCATGCCAACTGAAAAAAATATTTTAAAAATAGAAAATAATTACTTAATCAAACAAATTGTACACTAAACTAATGTTGAAACTTCATTTAATTTTTCCCAACAAGAAGTTTTTTCCAGGATAGTTTTATTCAGTAGCAATAAACAATTAATTTTATTGCTCTTACTTAAAGTGACAGTTATTGGTACCGTTACCCTATATTGTTTAAAAAATATGTGGGGTGCTTTAATTGTGAGCTTACTTGAATGACTGATTTAAGCAAATGGTAATTTTTTGTTAATTATTGAGGTCATTGGTGCACGGTGCTGTGGTACATACGAACTCAGATAGAGTTTATACATTTAAAATTTAAGGAAGTTAAGAAAATGATTTATTATAAAAATTTAACATAATTTTATTTTTAAGGGGGCTCAGTACCAAAATTTTGTCAAAATATCGAATTTGAGATTTTGCAATAAAAATGAAGATAATACCCTACAATTATTCCTACCAAATTTCATAATGATACGAGGATTCTAAGTGTGAAAATTTTGAGATTTATGAAGCCTAGATAGTGTTAAGAAGCCTAGTTTTCTATCTTTAAACAGCTTTTTCTCAAAACAAGGTTTTTAATGTTTAAAATCATTTTTCGTTTAAAATCATTCAAAACAGTCTTTTTTTCTAATCATCAAAACCACTTCAAACGTTGTATTCATTATCAGTAACAACTGTTTAACATCTTCAGGCATGTGTTTATAATATATTTATTAGAATTTTTTTACGGAGCAGTAAAGGATATTTTAGAAATTAGGATATTTTTTGAAAAAAATGCCAAATTTCAGAGTTTTTTTAATTTTTCAGAAACTTTTATAGATAATCAAATTTCCATGCCTACAAGTGACTATATATGTTTGATCTATGTTAAGACAAAAAATCAAATCAAAAGAACATATAATAAGGGAAGAGTATCAATTTAAATTTAGGGTAATTTTGGGCATTGTGCGAGGTTTTTTGTAATTTTTTTAAAAATAAATTTTTGAACTCGCATTTTGGGCTAAATAGGAATTAGTATGAAGTAAATACATAATTTAACACCTTAAAAGATAATAAAATCCTGTTATTAGAGAAAAAAATATTTTTGGTACTGAGCCCCCTTAAATGAATACATGAAACCAATGAGTTTTTTAAATTACATCTTTCATAACAGTTCGGGTCCAACTCATTAAACCCCTCTTGATGATGCAAATGCCTTTACTTCTACACTCTACGAGTGCTGATCAGTTTAATCAGATGTTAATACTAATATCCAGGGCTCGATTTCTAAAAAAAGAGGTACCGGAACGGTAAAATTATTGGTATCAAAAACTGAAAAAGCGATTACTTTTTAATACCAAAACTTAAGCATTTATTTTCAAATTTTAATTTATTAAATAATTCAAATGTGTTGTACTAGATTAGGAAGAGTGTTCTAGTTGTATAAAACAATGAACTTTTTATACACCTTTTTTACAGTGGGTTATACTTTTTTTCCCCAAAATTGTGCCTCTTGTAGGAGGTGAGACTTACTATGAATCATTAGTGAACCAATATCAATGACCATTAGTGTTGTATATTTTGCCAATTTAAAGAATATAATGCGTAGTTAAAGTTCTTAAATGGTAGAATTTAAGATGTCGCAAATTTTCTTTGCTTTCAGATTGCCCAGCGATCTGGCAAATCTGATTCAAATAAAAAAATCAACACCAAGAGTGGATTGTGGGTAGTTCAAATGGGGGTTCACAATCGTGTTTTAAAAGAACAATTAAGAAAAAACCTTACAATTAAATCACAATTATTCTTATTCGCAAAAAAGATAAAAATGCATTAAAAATTTTTTTAAAAATTTGAAACATGCCTTTTTTATATTTTTTGAAAGGATTCTTACTGTTATGAACTTAATCTGAAAACAAATCTGATAAGTTGAGTTCTAAGTACAAAAAGGGGGTCTGGGGGTTCTCCCCACGAAAAATTTTGGAAATTTGACAATAAAGACAGGATTTTAATTCATTTTAGAACTTTTTTTTTCATACATAGAAAGGTATCAGCTAGCCTGATGAATAGGTATCGCAGGCCGTTGTTTGGAGACCCCTGATATAGAATATAATTTTGTTTTCCGAAAAAGAGGTTCCGGAACGGCGTTCCGGACCGTTCTGGCTGAAATCGAGCCCTGCTAATATCACTAGCAATGACTTTATAACAATTTTCTGTGCAACACAATTAAAATATCAATTCTGGAAACAAAGTCACCGAGTTTATATTGTAAAGTTGATAGTAAACAATGATCTTGACCTTTCAATTATTCAGCATTTAGATGAAGCTTCTTTTCTGAAAACAACCATATTGATGTTGCCGAATCGATATTGTAAACAAATGCCTCGTGTGGTGCTCGTGACAATATTAAAGATCGATCCTCGTTATAGACACTACTTCCTTGTTAATCAATAAGCTTCATCAACTACAAAACTCTGCTTTTGACAGTTGTGAGAGCTAGTTTGAAGTTTTAATTGATTCGGTCTTTTATAGTTAATGGACTCAGCAGTCACATCAGGTTTGAAGAATTCTGATGGATATTGTAGGAGTCGAGACTAATCTATAAGTGTCGTACATTTATTTTACTTTAAACTAAAAAAATAGGTATTTTTAATGCGTAAAAAGTAATTAAAGTTGTATTCATAAATACGAGTATTAATTAATACTTAAAATTAAATTACTCACAATTACCTAATCCTCAACTTTGGAATCAGATATCAATAATCCTAATCAACAAAATATGATCGTATTATTAAGATGAATACGATAAAAACAAGCTTCTAACTTTTTCTGAGATGATTTAATACTCTCATTTTTTCTCATCATCCATGGGTAATTATATACAAAATAAATTCCCTTTATTCTAATAATTGCTTATTTAAGACATACTTTGAGTCTCAACTAATGGCATCAATTTTGTTGTTTTCTCTGCAATTATAAATGATTTTGTTACAAAAATAAGTAAAACGAGCTTCCTAATTCCTTATTTTGGGAGAAAAATTGTATTTAAGTTGATTTATATATCTACACATTTTGACTCATTTCTATAATCTGTTGTCTACGTTAATTGATTATTTTCCCTTTCACTTAGAGTGTTTTAGTTTTCTCAGGATTTTTTAATGGTAGGCGAGACTTTAAAATTTCACTTAAAAAACACTAAGGCCACTAAGGCTAAGCGCGCACTAGGAGACAAAGACAAAATTGCTCTCGGAGACAAAGACAAAATTGCTTCCCTGGCTATTGCAAGAAGCTAGAGTGCGCGCACATGGCGACGAGACCAAGATCTAATTTTAGTGTTTAAAAACACTTTCATCAAGCGTCAAAATTTTCAAACCTTTAAAAATTTAATTACAAAACTTATTCGAAATTCAAAAAAGAGTGACGAATTGCAAAACGCCATACTTAAAAGTAGCTGGAAAAAGTAATATTTCTGCACTGTTAACAGATTTTGCTGGGGTGAACTTGCAGTAGAAAAAAATTGACTTTGAAATTAAATAACTCCAAATCCAATTCTTTTAGAACAAAATTGACTGCCATACATTCTCCCCTAAATTGTCAAAATTTTATAATTTTACGTTGAATGGTTTTTGATTAGTGAGAGTTAAAAATGTTATAAAGTAAAATTTTCAAAATCAGCGGTCGCTGTTACTTTTTTCATCATATAGAGAGATAGGTCCAAAGTTCATACATAGAATTCTAAGTTTTCAGGTACGGTAAACAAATATCAGTTTAATAAGTTTTGGAAAGAATATAATATAGGCAAGATATAACAAAAGAGACAATTATATTAGGAATTTCTTATATTTTAAAAAAGGAACAGAATTAATTTCTTCAAATGTGACCTCCAAACACGGACCTAAGTGATTACTTCAATTGACCAAAGGAATTTTAGTGAAGATGTCAAGGTTAACATACAAAAGCAATTGGAAACCAAACTCTTGAGAAATAAGGTGATTGAAAATCTTTTATTTCTAATCTCAAAAATAGATATTACCTTGAAATGGAAGTTTCTGAACAAAGATCCGTGATTGGAAAAATCGCTTTGGTTGTCTTGGGTGAATAAATTTCAAATGTAATTACAACATTTGTATCTTCAACCCTGGTTTTTGATTCTCAAATTTACTTGGATGATGAATCAGATATTGATTTTAAGAAATAAAAATGGAATTTTTAAAAGTTGCTTTAATAAGTTTAAATACTACCTTTTAATTAAAATCTCACAAATTTTGTTGATTTTGTGAGCTAAAAACATTTTACATTTCAAAATACTGTTAAAACTAATAATTACTAAACTGACCCTTTATACAGGGTGTCCCATAAATAGTGGGTCACACTTCTAGAGGGGATAGTAGACACCTAGACGAGTCAGAATCACATAGGAATCGGGGGTCCCAGACCAAATCCCACGGAGTTAAAAATGGAGCGACACCACAAAACAATTATTGAAAAATTCAATCTGTAGAAGAACTACTATTGGTAAAAACTTAATCATGGTCTCAAATTTTGTGGTTTAACATGATCTTTATAATCATTTTAAAATTTTTCATTTAAAAAATTTTTTTACTACGAAATAAAGTCAAAAACTACAAAAATATGTAAAAAATCTGCCAAAACTTTATTTTGTATTTAGAAATCCTTTCTTTTGATTTTATAATCTGAAAGATCATAGTTGAAAACCCTTAAGTCCAAAGTTTCACGTAAATACCATCAATATTAAACCCTTGAGATCTAATTAAAGTTTGATTTTTGCTTGCGAAAACAGATCCAGGAAAGAAACGTTGAGGAAAAATCTACGAATTACGGATTGATGCTCGCTAAATTTCTCGCTATTATTTGCGATACGAGATTCCCCGCCAACTTTCGCCAACAACAGATCGCCCAAGCTGTCTTGGCGATCTGTAGGAGCTTGGTATGTTTCGCCAAACTGGGAGAGAAAAGAAAGTTAGCGATTATCTATCCGTAACTCGTAGATTCTCCCTGAACGTTCGTTTTCTGGAGCTGCTTTCGCACTCAAAAAACAAACTTTAACAGGATCTCAAGCGTTTAATAATGATGGTATTTACGTGAAACTTTGGACTTAAGGGTTTTAAAATATGATCTTTCAGATTATCAGATCAAAAGAAAGGATTTCCAAATACAAAATAAAGTTTTGCCAGATTTTTCACATTTTTTGTGGTTTTTTGACTTTTATTCGTAGAAAAAAATTTTAAAGTGAAAACTTTCAGCATAATTTTAAAAATCATATTAAACCACAAAATTTGAGACCATGATTAAATTTTTACCAATAGTAGTTCTTCTACAAATTGAATTTTTCAATAATTGTTTTAGGGTGTCGCTCCATTTTTAACTCCTTGGGTTTTGGTCTGGGACCCCCAAACCCTATGTGATTCTGACTCGTCTAGGTGTCTACTATCCACCCTAGAAGTGTGACCCATTATTTATGGGACACCCTGTATAATTAATTGCTTAATTTTAATAATATTTCTATGGGTATAAAAACTTTAGTATTTCCTTATTTATATTGAAAAAAGAAAAATCGCATTTAAGTATAAATAATTGAAAGATTTGAAAATCGTGGTAGTTATCAGAGTTTTAACTGAACTATATATACATTCTTATAAAACTTTTGGAAAGAATTTTGCTTTCTTATGGTTTAAAATCACATGATGTTTGTTTTTTATCAATTTAAATTATTATTATAAAATCTGAGTAAATTGTTTATGGCACGAGTATGAAATTAGCCTGGTTGAAGTTTTTATGATAAGAGTTTTGTTTAACCTATTAATTTTTCTTAAATTTTTATACATTTAAGTATTTGCTAAACCTCAATTATTCGTGTTATTTAAGAACATCTAAGTATTTATGAAAAGAAAACGTGATACTTCCTTAACTTGGATTGGTAGTAAGAATGTCTACACTCTGTTACGAATGCAAACTATTCAAAATTTAATTACTTATTTTTGCACCCATCAGTTAAACTGCTTATGTTTGGGTTGGATTTATTAAAATTCGAAAGGTTCAATCAAAAGGGCACTTATAATAGTTAGACAATTGGATAATTTAATCATCTTTGGAGATTTGAATTGACCTGATGAAACATTAAAGACTTTTACCAAACTTTTATTGTTTCTATCTATTCTTAAAAACAAAAATTTTAAAATTTATTGAATTGGGGAAGATTCATCGTTACAATTTACAAGTGAATTCATCACGTTAAATGGATCAATCCTCATGGGGAAAAATAGAACAACCATTTGCCCATTCTAAAGAGCACAACTTTACATAAATTTGACACATTTGATACACTGTAAAATATTATAACGATCCGCATAAATTCCAGAAAACGAGTTTTTACAGCAGTTTTTACACTTTCCTTGAAAATTCTGGTTTTCTTTCGGAAGCGTATCTGAATCCCTCTGAATTCTGCCGGAAGCGGATATTTAGTGCGATGCACCTGACACAATCAAAATTCCAGACTTGGATCTTAATTTTAAGTTATATTTTATATGGAATGTATCTGATCTTGTCGCGGCTGGCTCTTGGTAAAGCGTTTGCTTCTCATGCGATAGTTTCTCGGATCGAATCCTGGTCGTGATTATTTTATTTAATGCGGTATTTTATTTTTTGCGGAACGTATTGTATTCAGTATTGTACAGTAACGTTCCTAGTATTTTCCATGCACATTACTTACAAAAATGGGCAACTCAGCTGCCCAGTTTTTTAAGTAACGTTTCAGAATTTGTTTTTACAGTGTATGAGCTGCGCTACCTAAGGATAACCCATATGTTCATGAATGCTAACTGTTCAATTGAAAAAACAATGTTTATTTACACAATTTAAAAGTTTAAAAGCAGTAGACAATTGTTTCGGTGATGCGGTGATCAATGGATCCCCTTCTTCAGTTCTGAAAGACGAATGTAAACATCAAATTGGCAATTTATACAAAACGTGAAGGCAAAAAGTTACAGTTTAAGTGAAAATACAGTTGAGTGAAAACACAGTTTGAGTGAAAATACAAAGGATAATGGTTAAAATACAGAATCAATCAAAGGTAACCAGATGGGTGAAAAATAAGGAATGCTATTTAAATCATTAACAAGGAAATCGGAAAATTTATTTATATAAAACGATTAAAAAAAATCAAGGTCACTAGGTATATTACAATTTTTAATAATGGTAGCAGATGAAAATTCAAAGTTATGATTGAGGTTCCAAACATGTTTAGCTATGGATGATTTGTCAAACCCCTGCTTTCTGACATAACCCTCATGCTCTTTAATTCTAAATTTTAACGCGCGTTTTGTTTGACTTATATAAGATAGACCACAGTTTTGTATAAATTGCCGATTCGATGTTTACATTCGTCTTTCAGTACTGACGAAGGGGGTCCATTGATCCCCGAAACAATCGTCTACTGCTTTTAAACTTTTAAATTGTGCAAATAAACGTTGTTTTTCAATTGAGTTGTCAACCATTGCACAAGATTTTTTCGCTAATGCTTACTGTATTCGTAGCTGTTTTGTACTATAACTTTAATCATGACTGTTTCCTCTTCTATATATTTTCCTGCTTACACATTTTGTATACAATGTCGTTAGAGACCAATTAAAGATGCAACCGTGCTAGGGCGAGTAAAAACCATTTATGTTATACCAAATATGTAAGCAGGAAAATATATAAAAGAGGAAATAGTTAAAGTTATAGGGCAGAGCAGCCACTAACACCGTTAGCATCCATGAACACCGTCTGTTGGAAACCCTTGTCAAAACAAACTTCAAACACAACTCTTCCCATCTTCCTCAATCGACACCCGAACGATTCCAAAAACGAACCCCCCTCTCCCCCATCCATTAACCCTCCCAAATCCCCAGCATCCCCGACCGAATCTTCCCTCATCCCCATCCCCAGTGGATCCTCCCCCGACAGAGGGCGCTGCCAAGAAAGAGAGAGCGCCCCTTTTCAGAGCCCCGTCAGTCCAGGACCACTCTCCGCGCGTGATGATGCAAGCCCCGGCGGTGACGCCCCACGAAGCGACAGGTCAGCCCATTATCTTTCTCTTGCTTCATCTTCATCTTTTTTTAACATAGGGTAATGCGGGGAGCGTAGGTAATGCGGTTCCGTGGTGACGTAGGTTCAGCTGTTGATGTGGGGTGGGTTTTTGTCTCCCATTGTTGTTCTTGTTGTTGTTACTTTGGGGTGTTATCGTTTGTTATGTGTTTGGAAGAAGTCTTGTTGTTGTGTTGGGTTGAGTGAGGTTAATTTCGGGGGGATTGTTTTGGAAAATTGTAGACTGAGGGCTGGTATTTGGAGGAGTAGGTTCAATTTGGTCAGTTTATTGTAAAATATTTTCTTTGAAGTGGATTTCTATGTGGATTAAAAATATATTTTCAATTAAGTAGTACATACCAAAGATATTTTATAGCAAGAGAGATAGAAACTTTTTAACTTCACTTTAAGTCAAATTAAAATTAAAATCAAATCATCAGTTTTCGTTCAAATATACTCTACCTACTATTACAATTTACTATTAAGATTAATTTACATAAAGATATATATATTTTGAAATGTTGTATTTGTTATATTTCATCCCATTATCCAAATGATTGAATCTTTTTTTTAACATTCAGGGATGGATAATGCATGTTAAATGGAATTTGTCAGGGGACGGCAAAAAGCAATAGAGACACAAACTTTTAAACTCTACCTAAAGAAAGTAATATTAAAATTTTAAATATAAAATAGTAGTTCATTCAAAAACAACCATTCATTACAATATAGTATATAAATTAGTTTACAAGAAGATACATTTAAAGTTTATTAAGATTTGTCTTAACAAGATATCTTCCTCAAATAATAAGTTTCCAAATTTACCTTATTATTTTTTATTTTTAGTAAGATAATGTTCTAATCATTAAACAATAATTTAATCATATCTAAATGCTCAATCTTTTAATGGTTCATGTTCACAATATTGCTAATAAACACTCATCTTATAATTTATATGCTTTTAACTAATTACTTCCAAGAACGTTTGAAGCACAGTGCGCTATGACGAATAAAAATGCGGCATAATTTGATATCAGATGTGTAGTACAATTTTTTTTCTTGTCTCTAATGTAAATATTATATACTTTAGGCGTAAGTGTTGGTAATAAATATATAATAAGCTTTTTGTACTCGTTAGTTTTGTATCTCGGGTACTTGATAGACATGTCAGATTCATTTTCTTTATTGAACAAAGCATGTACCCATCAGTGGCGGATCTACGGGGGGGCTTTCGGGCTGATGCACCCCCCCCAAACGTCTAATATTTTACTAAGTTTGTCAAAACGCAAAAAATCTAAATCCGCAATTCGGATGAGGCGTACCAAAACGAGTTGAAAAAGTAGGTTTTTTTACTTAAATTCCCAAAAATTTTATGGGGGAGGACCCCCAGACCCCCCTTTTAGTGGTTTGAGTAGGATAATTCATTATCTTTTCCGTATTACCATTAACAAGAAGATTCAATTGGATTTTGAAGATTCTTAACCCCCCCCCAAAAACAAAATCCTGGATCCGCCACTGGTACCCATTGTTGTTTAGAAAATGTACTTTCAAACAACACATTATCTCTATTTTAATATCTCTCAATAACGTCTTTTCCACTAAGATTCTCCGATCTTTTTTATAATTTTAATTTTTCTCCACCAATCTCTAAAGCATTTCAATGTTTTATCATCCCCACATACAGAGTCATCAAAGTGTATAATTAAAAAGGAGTTAATCAAAAACTCATTATCTCCCTCTTTTTTTACTAACCTAAAAATTTCTGAAAAGATAGTTGTGGAGTTTTGATAAATCCATTTTCAATTTTGCTATCCTGATAATAATTAACTTTTAATACGTTTATACCATCTCTTTCAAATTTTTACTAAATTCAAATTTGGCAAAGAATAAAAACTTGGAATAAGTAAGATACAGTTAAATAAAAAGTGAGAATTATTTTTAATATTTTAAAAATTTTGATAAATATTAGAATATTTAAGGTTGTTTGAAGGATTTTCTCTCTTCCTTTTCATAGTTTTAACTAAACCTGATAGAGTTCGTGTATCATGAAACAGGGGGTTATATGGTTAGTACTATAAATACAGTTTCTTAAACATTGAGCAACAATTTTCATAAGACTTGTGAGCATAATGACTCGTTTTTCTGGACTGGGTAGTTGGTGTGCTTTTGTCTGATTGAATATCTTATAAGTCAATTACAGGGCTTCAGTATGCATTTTCTTACAATGCAAACAAATAATACGCAATTAAAATAGATTGTTCTGTAAAACATTCAAGAATAAAAGCTTAAATTTCAATGTACTTGGACAGTAAATAACACATCCCATTTAACCATAAAAGGAAAAAACTGTTAGTTTCCTCACATTGCCCTTTATTACTTTCTTTTCAAATTCTTTCTTTCTATACTTAAAAGAAAGATAACATTTGTTGAAATAAATTTTAATACAATAAAAGTTAAATAAGTATTATCAATGTTTGTTAGCCCATTTAAAATTATATTCTAAGCAGCAAAAATCTAGATCCCTCTGTAAAAAAAGACGATAAATTTACAGAAAAAAAACTGTCAGCCAGGACGCCAGTTTTAGATCCATTTATTTCAAAGATATCTTCTGTGATTTTTTACAAACTTTTTAAAGGTGTATTTGTGTCAAAGTTATTTAGCAGTTTAATTTCAAGAGTTAACTGGTCATTTAGTGTTTTTTTGCCTTTTTCAATAATTACTTTTAAACTGACATCCTGCGGTACGACCAGAAGGAAGGAGCATTAATATACTGCCTATTGGTCTTGTAGTAAAGAAAAGATAGAGAGGTATATCTGTTGTTGTACGCAGAAGTTGTTAATTATTTGACTGGTGAGTTAGGGCATTAAAACCTTCGACACGAGTGAACTGATCCTTTCCAAACTCTATGTTCTGTTAGTCTTTCCTCACTTCTCTTGTATGATGGGGCACTTGAGCAAATTAAAAAAAAATAAAAAGGACCTTTTTGACTTGAAATAACACAAAATCATCGAAACTCGTCTATTTTCCCACTTCTGCCACCTCTCACCATCCCCAGTCGCATACCCACCATCGCAATTCGAAAAATATATATTCTAAGGTAAAAAATTACCATTTTCACTAAGCATCTTCACGAAAAAGCACACAAGATGTAACTACAAAACCCCTTATTAAACCAGTTTAGAAAGTACCAACTAAATCACAAGTAAAATAAACCCGGGAAAAAATGTTGTTTTTTTTTCCATAAGAACATATTTTTCCTGCAAAAAATAGTGGTAATTTCTGAAATATTTGCAGGAATTTTTTTACAGTGCCATACACAAATAATCATAACATTTCTTAATTATTATGATCATAATAATAAACATATGGGTGGCTATTAAACTAAGATAGTATATTTTACCTTACATATCAAGTAACAATCGAGAGTTCAAAACTATTGAAGAGTTACTGTTCAAATATATCAAAGTTTCACAAGAGTCCTTTTAACTTATGTAGAGAAAATCATAACATTCGGCAGAATTCCAGGCACTTTTCCTTTGTTCTTTTTATTTGAGAAATAACAGATCTGATAGAAAATGTTATCTCTCATACATTTAATTTAGAAATAATCAATACAGAAAATTCAAAAGTAATTTATTATTTTGTTAACTTTGTATAGTATATTAGCACGGATAAATGAATCGCTTAATTCTGAAACGTGTCAAATGCCATTTTTTTTCAAAAATGAGTTAATTGGTGACTGGTGTCATTGGATTCTGTAGGGGTAAACGCACAATTTAAAGTCAGAATTATAGAAATAACGTGAAAATAGTTTTAGTTAAAATAGTTTTCCAGCATGCTAAATTTCAGCTTTAGTGCAGAAACATGTCAAACGACGTCGCTTTACTGGATTCTGCATTTAAACTGAGGGGAATTTTGTTCATGCCGTCTCATCTGCAGCTTGTTTGGGACTGCTGTTTTTTTATTTAATTGTATACAAACACTATATGCGATTGGAAAAGACATTCTTTAGAGGTTAGGTCCATCAAACCATACTGAAAACCATATTTTTTAAAGGTTTTTGTACGAATCTCAAGACTAAGGACGGTTTGGTTTGATATTTAAAATATCCATATTCATGGCCCTTTATTACATCCATGTGATTTAGATTTTGGATCTATGAATCACTTTGTTAAAAGGGGACATCAAATCTGTACCCCAGATCCTAATATTGAACTAACTATCTGATTTTGTAGGCTTTTAAATCAAAATAGTTTTACAGCCTACAAAATTACATCTAAACCACTATCTAATTGACTTCGATGATGTCTATACCAACATTTTGAATTGGCTGACCACTATTTTTGAGTCTAAAGTTGAAATCAATTAATTATACATCAATGAATTAATTATACATCTATGAACCAAAAGAGAAAAATAAGAATTCTGTAATAATTTTATGGGTTAGTATTTAATAAGGAAATGTTATTTTCAACTAATATTCTCACTTTTATTGCAAAATCCCTAAATTAGAGTTAAGCTATGAAAATAACCTGAAAACTCTGTTTATTGCAGAAACCTGTCAAATGCAAATATTTCAATAATTTTTAATGAAAACAATAAAAACATTTAAAAAAATCTTTTTGCCAGTAAAATACCCAAATAAAGTCTACTTTAAGAAAAAAAAATTACTAAACATCATCATTAAAATGTAGTGAGCTCCTATACAGTTTTTCTTGTTTATCTCAAAACAAGAAAAGTGACGTTTGACATATTTCAGAAATAAGCGATTCAAATATAAAAATTTTAATATATGGAAAAAAGAGTAACAAAATATTTCTACACTAATACTTGTATATCAAATGAATTCCTTTTTTAGAACTGCTCATCTTAGTTTTAGAAAAATAACAGTGGAATTAATAATAATCTCGTAAACATTTCCTCTAATCCTCATTCTATTGTGTTTATCTTGTACTTTTTACATTAAATATAAGTTAAATGTGGGCGGATGTGTAGGCAGTGATGTAGCTAATCCCACGCTTTTACACAAGAGGGTCATTTAAAGATTTTCCCTGAAGTCTGTACTTATTTCTGTATTTTGCTAACGTTATAATAAATAAACGAATTCAAAAAATTCTACGGATAAATACTGTTATTAAATACTCTACACTGATATAAAGAAAGCATTTTTCTCGTCGTCAGGCTGTTTGAATATTATTTTTCAAATTAAAAATAGTGACCAAATTGTACCGTTGAAACTTTGGGTAAGAAAAATTTCGAATTGCTTAATAATATATCTGTGATGAATTTTAACAAGGCCTGAAAATAGTCTTGAAGTTAGAAAACTGTTATTTATCAAAGAATTAAACTAAAGAAATCCATTTTAAAATTGTTAATTACCATGTTTCAACAAGTTTAGGAAGTTATTAGCAAGTTACAAGAAATAAGTTATTTATTTTTCAGTTACCTCTAATTCCTCAATTTAAAAATGAAATTATTATTGAAACAAGTTTTAATTACCTTTTTTATAAGATAAGTTCTATCAAGACTCTAATAATGATAGTAAGAATTATTTCATCAAATAGAATCATTATTGATTTTATTATTTTTTATTTTACTTTAGTTCATTTATCGAGAGGTGCTCGGATTGTATAATATCGAATATTTAGCTTTGTAAAAAAGAAAAAGAAGAATTTAAATTTTCTAATAATTTTTTTCCCATTCCATACAGCCATATTCCCAACCGACAGCGTTGGTGTTAGCCAGTAGTTAAAGAAAAAAATAGCTTTTCACTAACTTTCGCTAACACCGACGTTGATTATCTCTCCCAATTCCCTTAAATTCTCATCTTTTTATATATTTTTAAAATTACCTTCCCTCTTTAAAAATTCATTGAGAAACCAATGATGTTAAATTTAACTACCCACGTGTGACGTGTCCTAACCTAAATCTTCTATTCTTCCAATGTTTCGATGTCAAACTCTTGACTACTTACATATTCTTATCTAAATCTTCAATTCTTTCATTAATTCGAAGTTTAGAAAAATTCTCAATGGGTACAAAAGAGCTGCAGTATTTCTCCTGAAGCTAAACGAAACATGAATTTGAATGAAAGGAATTTTTTTATCAATGCATCCGTTGATGTTAAAATACTTCGTTTATATAATTTCCAGTTTGAGAACTTCTATAAAAGATTTCACTCCAGTAAAACTTAAACGATCGTTGCTTGAGATGCCAAAGGTGTTATCATAACTTATCCCTACTTGTCTATTCCTATTTCAGAAGACATCAAGGTTGCAATGGCGCTCATTTGGCGACACGCTTTGTCGTATATAGTGGTGTCCTTTAAAAAAACCCACTCCAAATTGTACCCTAAAAAAAACCCATCGAGATATTTTAAATAAATAATTAAAATAATTTTAAATTCTCATGTCCCCTGTCTTCGTAAGCCCTTTAGAGTGGCAGGGAACTTGAAAGCATGTCAAAGAACCGTTTATTTACTTATTTATTTGAATAAATAGAAAATGTCGATTTTGGGCTAAAAATATGATTTAGTTATGCAGATTTTGATGCTGTAAAAATATATGTTATAAACATTTTAAAGCAATCTTCACGTTGTTTTGTGTTATCCCGTTATTATGAGAATAAAATACTAAAATTTCAGCTCAGTCCGACAATTAGGGACCTTACGGCAGTCTTTGAAATGAGGGGTGAAAAAAACCCATAGGGTGCCTAAAAAAACCCACTTTTCTTTTTGTAATAAATGATAAAATAAATAAAAAATTATGCAAAATTTTTAATATTATTCATGATATACAACTAATTACTCAAATAGAATAGTTGTTTCAGTAATTCTCGATGTTTTTTTCAGTATTTTTGATAAAAATTCAATGATACCAAAAACAACCATTTTCCGTGAAAATATAGCATTTTACCGAGTTTTACTCGAAAATGGGTTTAGAGAGTTGATAGTTGGGGGTATAAAATAAAATATCAGTTCCAATTGCCGTTTTTCAGCTTTTTTATGAAAATTGTAAAGTATTTGTATTTAATAGGTCGTTTTCATCAAAATACAACAATAAAAACGCTATTGTCGTTGTATTTTGAAGGCAAAATTCTTGAGTAGAAAAACTTCTCACAATTTTAATTTTAGAAATAATTTGTAATGAATTTGGTTTTTATAATCTTAATTATTCTCTTTTCTATCAAAATAAACCTTTCAGTCATATTTTTTCTTAAATTTTTCAGTATTTTCAAGGGTGGGTTTTTTTTTAGGGTACATGGGGTTTTTTTTTAGGAAAATTGGGTTTTTTTTGGATTCTTACTTAATTGACTGCCAATTTGTAACGGAGTGTTGGAATTAAAAATACTAAGCACTAAAATGTATGGGAGGATGAGCCGTTACAACACCATTTTGTTGGATTTAATTATCATATTTTTTAAGCTTTTAATGAAGGAAAAGTGAAAAAGTGTTTTTTTTTAAAGGACACCACTATACACTCTTAAAACGAAAGTTTCAAAACTGAATAGAAAGTACTCAATCTGTGGCTCCGAACCAAATTTACTCAAATTTGAAAACATGAATATACTCATTTCTGAAAATGTGCAGATACTCAAAAATGAAACTTCTTGAGTTAGTGCATGGCATTACACTGTTCAACAATGAAAAAATTTCCTTGATGAAAATAGTCATTGGTCAAAAATAGTCATCTTATAGATTTTGGGTCGCTGAATACGAAAATCAACATTAAAATTCTCAATTGACTCAGGATTTTCGGGGAACAGCCCCTCCCCCTTTTTACGTTTTTTGACGGCTTCATAAGTTTAAACTCGATTTTCAGGGTCAAACAGCATTGCTTTAGTCTTCAAATTGCCCCCAGGGGACAAGAAAGGTTCAAATTAATAAAATATGATAAATTTATAACAAATGAATAGGTTTAAGAGGTAATTACCCCCCTAAAAATGCAAAAAAATTAGCTCAAAATTATAGAGGTTTTTATACGCTATTTTTTCCTCTAATTTTTTACACAATTCACGTTTGAAGGGTCCTAACCCTTCCCCAAGGACCCAAATTTGATGGCAATATGCAGCAATGATTTTTCTAAAAGCGGTTGAGCTGTGAGCGCCCCCAAAGCACCCACAGAAGGGTTCAATGCCACACTAAGAGTTAAACTGTGCTGTATAAAAAAATTTGAAGCAGCTAACTGAATTTCAGTTGATTCTTGTGTAAAATTGATCTCCTGAATTCAAATATGACACCCATTTTCATCCATCACCCTCAGTTTTAAAGGGGATGCCCCCTAATTGTTATCCACAGGCGTGCATCTATTAACATCTTGAAACATGGAATCCTCACTCCCTAAAACAGGTCAGTTTTTAAAGAACTGAAGAGTTTCTACTTAGGATAGACCCAAAATATAAGAAAAACGTCATTTGTAATCTTTTCAAAATCATCAATATTAATTCCTGAGCTCGCGAGCGCCTTCGCGAATCTGGAAGTCTTCCGAACTCTTCCGCGGGGGCTTCTTGGAGGCTAACACCTCAGCCGCTTTTAGTAAAAATTATTGCTACATATTGTCATCAAATTTGAGTCCTTTGGGAAGGGTTAGGACCCTTGAAACGGGAATTGCGTAAAAAATAAGAGGAAAAAATAGCGTATAGAAACCTCTATAATTTTTAGCTATTTTGTATTTTTAGGGGGTAATTACCCCTTAAACCTATCCATTTGTTATAAATTTATCATATTTTATTAATTTGAACATTTCTTGTTACCTGGGGGCAATTTGAAGACTAAAACAATGCTTTTTGACGGTGAAAATCGAGTTTAAAGTTATAAAGTCGTCGAAAAACGTAAAAAGGGGGAGGGGCTGTTCCCCGAAAGTCCTGAGTCAATTGAAAATTTTAACGGTGATTTTCGTATTCAGTGACCCAAAATCCATAAGAAATGACTATTTTTATCAAGGAAAAAATTTGAAGGTCAAATTTGTTGAACAGTGTTATCTTAAATCGGAGTGCGACGATAATCACTATTATTATAATAATTATAAAACTACTATTATAAAAATACTTATCACGTCATAGTGACTACCGTTGCCATCCGATTCATGAGAATGCCACAGAAGTTTCATTTTTTAGTATCTGCACATTTTCAGTAATTTTAACTCAGTTATGAAACTTTTTTGAAACTCAGTTTTGAAACTTACTATAAAGGTTTTGTTAGGCAACGAATGGTGCCTCATATATTTTAAAATATAAATTGTAAAGTAGAGAAATGTTAATTAGTCATATTTGGCATCTTAGGACACGCATTTTTTATTAATTTAACCATTTTGGAACCAAAGTCTTTTATTCATCCACTGGTTCCACATAATAATTCTCCATACTTTAGAAAAATGACTACAATATCCTTAAGAAAAATATTTTATGAATCCAATTTTTCAACCTACATTCACTTTCGCATCAAATAATAAGCAAGATCCCAAACAAACGCAGTAGACGCTCACATTTTTTCAAACGACTCCATAGGGACCATCGGCGCTAATTTGTCAGAAGCATCCTTCTCCCTGGAGCACAGCTCTCGCATTAACTCCTTCGGAAAAGGGTTGTGGGCGGAGCTTCACTTAATGGACGAGGACGTTAATTGATTCGCTAATTGCTCGCGACTAGCTTTCCTCTTCGACACAAGTTTTTTTTCCGCCGCCGCCGCCCGGGGCTTCCACATGAATACGGAGAATGCACGTTTAAAGGGATTTTCTTGACGTGAGATGAGAAGGATGTGTTCTTATGTTTGGGAGAACGTGTGGTGGGTGGTTTGGTTTTCAAAGTGGTGGGTTAGCAGTGACTTAGCCTTTTGAAGGAATTTTTATAGTTTCATTTAGTGTAAATAGTATTTTTCTTATTTCAGGGTAAATTTTTCAATTAATTGGAGATATTAGTCAATTGGAAAAAGCAGCATTGTGATTTAAGCATTTAAGGTACTAAAATAAAAGAAACTAATTGAATGTTTTTTAAAATATTTTGAGTGAAAAGTTTATTAGAATAGCAAGAGTTTATAGTGAGGATAATGTAACAGAAAATGTTTTATCAATGTTATTAAACGTAGGTTGTCGTGTGCTTCACGTAGAGTGTAAACCTGTTTATGTAGTCGACTGTGATAATTAGTAAGTAAATATAAAACTAATTCAATGAAAAATATGTATACTTTCAAGAATACAAATCCTATAAATAAAAATCATTCTGTGTAATTCAACATCCTTAAGAAGAGAGAAATTAGAAATAAAAATTGAATTATAACAATATATAACAATTGTAGTCGTTTATAGTTAAATTGTTAAATTTATCCGAAGATGGATGTACTGACGGAAGAATACCGAAATTTCGTATTGATAATCCTTTAATGTATTTTTCTTATTTAACCTGACCATAATTTTTTTTATTTAATTTGCAATGTTGTGGATCATTGAGAAACGCTGGGTTAAATAAGCACGTTCTTACTTGACATGCAATAAAACCGCCTGTTCTTTTTAATGTGAAAAGGTAATATTAATTCCAATGATTTTAATTTTCAATTTTGTCAAAATCATCCCAACCAGTCCTACTTCCTAGATTAATATTTTGTGTAACACATAAGAAAACAAATTACTTGTCTCTAACATTATATTAATTACCCATTAACCATTATATTAATTAACCATTAAACAGTGTGTTCATCGAAAACCCCTACACTTGGTGGCAAGAAAATAATGAAACCAATTATTTTTACTTATCTCTATTGGTCAACAATAACATTGAAACTTTCATACCTACGTGAATAAGTTACTCACCAAAGCCAATCGTTCTTAGACAACTCGAAAACAGCTCCAGCCACTTTGTGACCTTCTCCAAAAAAGATTTTCTTCCATCCAAAGAACAATTAGTCGATACGTTCACGATGCGTTGACAACTGGAGATGAAAACTGGAATCTAATCCAGGAAATAATCCCCCTCGGTGGAAGCAAAACAAGAAGGAGATGGCAGCGAGCCAAGCCGTCATTTCCCACCAGTTCAATAAATCTCCAGAAATGATTCCAGACCTCATAAGCCTTCGCAAAAAATAATAATAATAAGCTGATAACTGTTAGCAATCAAAGATGGTGGCCTCCAAACTACTTGCTGTTATATCGTGTAAGCGCCTGGTAAAATGTATGTCAAAAAGGAATTAGATACATAATAAGAATGCATCTTAGATTTATATTGATTGAGGGTATTATTATCTCCAAAAAGAAGTGTTCTCGTTTTCTATTTAAGATAAGAACAAATAGTGAATATCGAGCTGTTTGTGAAGTTTGGATCATTGAAGTCAAACTTGGAGATAGGGATGCATATGAACGGAAGAAAGGCTTTAAAAGTAAATACAATTTGTACATTTAAAAGTATTTTTAACTTTTAAGAAAAACCTAGTAAATATACAAACGTAAGTCCAAGGAAAGGTGTTCTAATTTGTTTTTAAAAGCATTAATATATTTAGGATCATATTTTTAAAAAAATAAGATTTATAACTTTGTTAAAAAAAAAGGAATGTTTCATGAATTTTAGTCTAAGGGACTAAGGGTTAATAAAATATCAAGTTCCTTTGACATAAAATTTTAATTGTTTGTGTTATATTTGGATAAAGTTCTTATTTCCTGTAGAAATTTATACATTCCGTATTTATTCATAAAGAATCATACCTTGTGTAACTGGATCCTTGAGATTTGATCCTTGATGGATTTTAAAAGGACCTTTGAAAAAGAATTTTAAAAACTAAGTTTTATTTGCACATATAAAGAGATGTAAAATTATGTATATTTGTTCTTGGGATGCAAGATCCCCTTCGTCAGCTTTGAATAGTTAAAAACCATTGAGTTTGCATATAATAAATAGCTATAATTTGAAAGATTAAAAAATATATAGAAGTATCTTAAACTGTTCCTTTTTAAAGGAACTGGGCTCATTAAATTTAATGATTAGTTTTACTAACGTATTAATTATTAATTAGCTTTATTTCTTAAATCTTACAGTTTGTTGTTACTTAGTTTACTACGAAATTATTGAAAAAGTGAGTTTCACATTTTCCCTTCTAAACTTTCACTTAGGAGCTTTCATTTAATAATAACTAAGTAAATCCTTTGAGGAAGTTGTATGGAGGATTTAAAAGGAAGGGGTTTTAATGCAATAATGGGAAAATGGAAACAAAAATCTGAAAAGATGTTTCAGTTGATATATGACAAGTTCTAAACTGTATGTTTCCGATTAACATAACAGGCAGAAAAAATACCCTTTAATGTGAAAAAAAGGGTAACATATTATGGGTGAAATCTCAATAAAGTTTTTAAAGTTTATTTAAATTTCATGTTTTTGAAACTTCTCTTTTTAAAAGGGTTAATTCAAATATCCAATGGAGAACTTCGAGTATTTTATTTCGAGTAATAGAGAAGTACTTGAACTTGTGTAAAATTTTACATTACTAGTTCCGTTCCCTTCAATTTTTGAAACTTTATTTTATAGTCGCTCATTAATTTTGTAATGCTTCCTGTCAGTTTATTTCTTTTCTAATTATTTAAACTGTTATGTAGGTATGTTTATAAGTTCTCAGTTTTGTTAGATAACATAACTTTAAAACTAATGATTAGATTAATGACATCCTTATTGTCTCTTATCTTCAAATACTCTCGATTATTTTTATAGAATCAATTGTAATTTATAGAGCCAAGTTTTATTATTTTACTCATATTTTCAGTACAAAAACATACAAGTTTATTTTTTAAAATTCAATCTGCCTACTTCAAACCTTCAATCTGCCTACATGATAAAAATGGTATACAATTCTTTTAACTTCCTAAGAGAACAGATAATTAATATTTATACTTTATATTCAAATATAAAAAACTTATCTCAAGTAATACAATTTTTTATGATGAACACTTTCTTTTTTCACTTAACATCCAAAATAAAAATTTTAAACACCTTCAATTTCTAAAATATAAAAACTATACTGTTATCATGAACTATGATTGCCATTATAGATTTTATCATTTCATTTTACTCTTGGTTTAATTACCGAAATCTTATAATTAAACAATAAGGGATAGAAATTTTTTTCGAAATTCCAAGATGTCTATTTATTTTAGGTTTGATACTGAATTTTTACGAAAAGGAAGTCGATATACTTTTTGTTATTTCTACCAGGGATGTCACTAGGATTTTTATGAGTGCAATTATTATTTTTACACTAAATCCATATTCTAACGAATGACTCATTTGACCAATAGCTTAGCTGATAGTAAGCTGTTTCAATGCTGATATTCATTTAATCTCATCTGAGGCTGTGGCTGCAAGCAGTGTCAAGGGTGAAGGTAGATCAAGTAAAGAACACAAAACTAATCAAGTACTATATTTTTATTTTCAATTGAGCATTTGAGAAAGAAAAAACTACATTTCAACCTTTTCGCTTTTTTAGGGCTTAGGTAACAAATAACATCCCGATAAAAACAGAAGTTACCTCTTTCTAAAAGTTTTGCCTGTGGTCCTCATCAAGATAATCATCATATGTACGGTGATTGGTTAATGATCTAAAAAAATAAAGAAAGCGCGTCATCAAATTAATTCATTTGACCAATGAGAGGACTTGACGAGAACCACAGCCTCTTTTCCACAACAGTACGCTCCCCATCCATAGAACAAGACTTAAGTTGTCCGAAGACCTTCTTCGTATCTTCCTGAATAATCCACACCAATCCGTATATTTTTTTAATAAAAAATTAATGCGGTAAGTTACATTCTTCCCAAACGAAATTATTTAAGCTCAGACTAGCTTATTACAGCTCCCAAAACATTCAAAAATCAAACCGGTATTAAGATGTCACTTCAAGCGCAATCTTCACCCCTATCTAATCTACATAAACCTCTCAACAATCACATTTAACACCTTCGAAAAGTCAACATATTTTTATCCGGTTCTCTTCCTAAAGCATATTTACAAGTCATACCGAAAATTCCTCAAAATCCGCGTGAACATGCCATTGAAAAATGGGTTTATAACGAGACAGAGGTCTTAATGGAATCGCCCCTTATTCGGAATTACGCTCCTCCTGAATTAGAATAATGGTCGGTGATGGCCTCTGGCAGTGGTCCAGGATCTTCATCATCCCCTCAAGAGATCCCATCCCTCCCCCTTCCTTCGGAAAGGGGTCCAGCAGCACGCCAGAGTGTGAGTTGTCATCATCTATCCAGGGTTATCGATGACATTGCTACTGCGGAACGCGACGGGGATTGAAAAATGGCTGATCTTTTATTTATCACTATATCTGAAGGGAACGGTAGCAGGTTTTTCTCGTGATGAACGCTGTTCTGAGGAAGTGTTTGTGGGTTTTGTGAATTAGTGGTGCGTGTCAGGGGGAGATTGTTCTTGATGGATGGATTATGGGGGCTGTTCGAAAGAGAATCTTGCATTAAGAAAATTACGATTTCAAGTCTTGATAGAAAGATCAAGAGAGGGAAATTTTGTTTCGCGAATTGAAATATTATCGTAGTTTTGTTTGTAAATTATCTTATAAAGCCAATGAATTAAAAAAAACGAATGATTTTAACTCGAAAATATATTCGAATTTATCGTTTGAAAAGAATGCAAAGTTATTTTTAAACTCTGATAGCAAAAGCATGATAATTGGCGCTGTAATTTGGTTTCTATCCCCAACCGTTTGCAACAGTAACCCATCTTTCAATGCTTTTGACAAGTTTTGTCCATACTCCAGCCCCTCGGGATTGCTTCGGAGCCGCCTCCCCCTACCCTTGGGGGATTCCTAATTTCTTGGGGATACATCTCTAGCATTTTTGTCCATGAGTTTTGTATCCTTCTGTATTTACGTATTATTTTTGTGTTTGAAATTATTTTCATGAACATTAAAAACCTAGTTGGAACATAATTTACTGTATTAGCTGTACGAATTGTGCAGTGAAAAACGGTTAAGGTAAAAAAAAACATACAAAAATAAAATATCTTACGAACTTGAGAGTTCTGCTCTTTAATGTTCGGCAACACCTAAGAATATATTTTTTTGCATTAAAAACTTTTTGACTTTTGAAAAACAAACTGACTATGAAAACCTTACATTAAAAACATTTCAATAAACAGTATTAATTATTAAAAGTAAAATTTTCCACATACATTTAAAAGATTATACAGATTTTAAACTAATTCCTAAATTACCGAGATCACAACAATAAATTTCTTTTTCTACATAATATGTGGTTGAACAACAGACATTTTGTATCGATAAACCACAAATAGCTTGTATTTTCCTCGATGACTTTCAAGCATCATTAAACTGAAACTTCTAAAATCAAACCAAAGAAAACTTAGGACCTACTAATCCCCCAAAATTGAACTCCCCGGAATATTTCACTCCACCTATAATAAGACGAAATTACTCCCCATTAAGCGTTTAAAAATTCCGCCTTTGATCCCCCAACGGCGATCCCACCCAAAGTATCCGAAAAGGAATGCAACAGCCACCAACTCCCTCGGGTCCACCAAGGAGAGATGGTTTCACTTCATTTATTAATTGCGGCTTAAACCAGACCATCCATCAAGAGCAATAAAGTGCTTTTCGCAAAGTGAAAGCGCTCGCGATCATTAACCTCACGCGCCAACTCTCTGCGGGACGGTTATTTTGATGATAAAAGAAGGGTATATATCGTATATAGGAAGTAAAAGCGGGGGTATATACCTGGAATCCAGGAATGAGTATGATGGACCGTATACTTCGATTTATGCGCTGTAAAATATGGGTGGCGGACTGCGTTTGATGTATTTTTTGAGTTGTTATCTACTAACTGAAGTGATTGGAAAATTGTTATTATTATCTTTGAGTTTAGGAGAGGCAAAGGTCATTTTTGTAATAAGATTAAGTAATAGGAAATGTGATTGATTTGACTACATTTAAAGCAATTTTTTAAGCTACACTTTCTTTAGTTTATTAAAAATTTTAAGCGCGCTTATATTTTATCTAAAGGACTTTTTATTTACCCTAGTTGGGACTTGACTGCACCTTATTTATGAATTTATAAACTGTGTTTTGTATATTTTTCAGAGGTTTTACATATTTTATAAATTTCTCTTCATTGAGTATGTGCAAGAAACATTAAGTATACAGGGTGTTTCAGAACTCTATATCAAAGATGATAAGGTAGGAAGAGGGGACGTAGACAAGAATATTTCGAATAGGAATGGGGGGGAGTTCTCCCTTGAAGTGCTGTAAAACGTTATGTAGTACGAGGGCAATCTATAGAAAGCGTATTTCCAAAGCTAGTAAACTAAACTAAACATTATTTAGTGAAGATTCATTGAATAAGGTTTAGCAATAGGTTAACTACTCTCGCATTAAGTTTCATCAAAATTGAAACAAATGTGAACAAATGTGTGAATCATTAAATTGCAAGTGACAAGATTTGCACCCGGCTAATCCCAAAGTAACGAAATTTCTGTCTTAAACCCTCAAACAAATGGCACTGCATTCTCAGGCTGAAGTCTTAATACTGCATGTACTTTTACATAACTAGCCCTGGAGGAAGCTACGTTACTTCCTACGTTAAAGCTACGTTAAGCTTTGCTATCCAGGGCTTTAGTCAAGCCAAGGTATGAATTAAAAAGTGGACTTGCTTTAAGGCTAAGCGCGCACTAGAGACTTTTGTCACGGCGACAGATACAAAAATATCACCCTGGCTATTGCAAGAAGCTAGAGAGCGAACACAGGCGACGAGACACTTGGCCGGTTGCCAAGAGTCATCTCCATAGAAATGCATTGCCTTCGAGTGTCCTAGTGTTTATAGTCGCCGTGACAGAAGTCTCTAGTGCGCGCTTAGCCTTACTCATGATAACTTGCACTAAACTTATGTTATGAATCTACACGCAATTATGTTATGCTTATTTTTACTATTCTTGATAATCTTACTTTATGGAGGGCTCCCATTATGTCCATCTCCGCCTCATTACATTGAACTTTAAATACAAGAGACACTTTTTAGATAACTTTTTCACTTTGCGAAATAATTTTCTCACATCCAAGTAGGACATTTATTGCTGGGGTACCTCTGACTTGTAACAACCAAAACGCACCAAACTACCCTATCTTGTCACTTGCAATTTAATGATTCAACCCATGGCTTCACGTTTGTTTCAATTTTGATGAAACTTATGTCGAGGGTAGTTAACCTATTGCTAAACCTTATTCAATGAATCTTCACTCAATAATGTTTAGTTTCGTTTACTAGCTTTGGAAACACGCTTTCTATAGATGGCCCCAGCATACAGAATATACTCCAGGTGGTGTATATTCTGTATATGACATAAATAAAAATCCCACAAGCTAGTCAATTTTAAAAACCCAATTTAAATTAATCCATTCTGATGCTCCTGTCAAATCCACCCGACGCATCCAGCCATTTTATCTCCTCCGTAAAAATTTTAGCGCCAAAGAGTCGTAAAAGACAGTTTCCTATTTTATTGCATGGAACGAGGTAATCATGCGTCGAGCGTAAATTTTCGCTCTTCCCTTTTTTCTGGGTGACATTTGAAGCGGACATCGATTATCTGAGACACAAACAAGCTTCCTATCGGAAAAGTGTCGCTTGAACTCGGGACACTTCGGTTTTTGTCGTGAGAAATGCGTGATCGCGAAATCGATCAATTCGATGGATGTCATTGGACACTCTTTCTCATCAAGTTTTTTCCCCTCTGAATGCCCTTTGCGAGTTCCAGGTTTCGTGGACCCCTGCTTAAACTTTTTTCAGTTTCCGTTGTGTTATTCGCCAAACTTTTAAATTTAATGTGGGTGGAATGTGGCGTTGACGCAGAGAAAAAAAAGTGAGGTTGATAAATTGTACTACCTATCATCATTTTTGTGTACTTTGATTCGATTCCATTAACGCTCCGCTTTGCATTGTCAAGCTGTTTAAGACGCGAAGTATCGTCAAAAATTGCAAATCGATTGAAATGTTCAGTTATAGGAATGAAAAGTATAAAAATTTGGTGATATTTGAATATTTTTTTGTCCAAAATACTTCGGCGATATTTAACGGGACAGTTAATGTAATTGAACCTGTTCTTTTTATTTTCCTTCTTTCAAGAAAAAGGTACATACTTAGTCTTAAAACTACATAAAAAATGGGGGAAATGGTCCCCAACTTCTTTTTAGTTAGAGGGTGTGTTCAATTCAGGTTCTGCCAAAAAAAAGAAAGAACGTTCTCTTTCACAAACCACCAAATAATGAACTGGATTTTAAAAAGACTTAATTAATTATTTACCTATGATTGTGACAAAAGATCAAAAAGTTTTGTATTGACATACTGGAAAATTAAAAAAAAACTATTTATTCATACTATCTCTGTGGCTTAATTAATTTATTTAGATAATTTTATTAATTTCTGCACAAAATCCAACACAAATATTTTTAAGTGAAGTATGAACAAAACAAAATCCATACTTTATTTATGCAAATACTTTCTTATTTTGTATACGTTTTTAAAATAAACTCAGTAAATGAACCTATATTATTCAAAATATAACCATTATAATGGAAATAGTATATTTGTGTCCCTATAGGTTCGATCCGTTAATAACAAATCGACCAGTATCAACATCGCTTTTCATAATATTGCCCTACATCGACATTACAACTAACTTTTCAAGTCTGACTTCTATATTCAGAAAATAGGAGAAGCAAAGTCATAAAAACACAAATAGTGTCGGGATTAATAAGCATTTAAGTGATCGGAAGAAGGAAACCGATTGGAAAAGAGAGGAGGCTACGAATCACGCAAAATGCTCTTTAGTGGAATATTCCATGTAATACAGTATCGACTCAGACAGCTTTACGTAGGTACGTCGACATTATTCTTATATAAGAAAATACACTTTTCTCTTGTAAAATACTTCTGATGGAGTTATTTTTAATATCTGTTGATAAATAGTAATGGCTTATTGGAATAATTCATTAGAAAATTTTGATTAATCCTGTCAACTGGACGATGAGTTTTTCGTTTATCTTAGCAAAGTAGATAAACGTTTTCAATTATTAATGGTCTCGCCTTTTTAAATATTTACTAAGAAATTTTGGAAGGTTAGGTGTCTTAAAGTAAGATGCATTTTCATTTGAAAATCTGTATTAGGGATACAACAAGGTTTAAATGGAAAAAATTTTTTAAGTCAAAGTAATGAAAATAATTATCAACCGGATCCCCCTAATGACAAGAAATTCTATACATTTTTAATGAAATTTATTCACCCTGTTAATTGGAGGCCTGTTAACGAATATGTTTTTAATAAAATCATGTTGCAGGGCAAACCAAGATTAATGAACATTTTTATCTAGTCTAGGTGTATGTAAAGTTTGTAAAGTATTGACATGGGCAGATTTATGGAGAGTTATCGGGGGGTAATGCCCCTAACTTTTTCAGAAAGTTCCTTTTTCTTATAGGGAAATTTTGCTTTCAGAGCTATCAGGGCAACAGCCCTACCCAAAATTTCTTATGTTTGATTCGTTTAACAATTTTTAAATAAATATTTATATGCTTTTTTTCTTCTTTTATCTACATTCAACAGAAATGTCGTCTAGTTTGGTAGTTTGAAAAGGAAGATCATGATCGTCATCCTCCTTAAAAAAAAGGTTTGTCGAAAAGTTTTAACGTCTTGAGCCCCTTTATTTTATCCTCTTTCAATGCCTTTTGGAACTACTTAGGCCAACGTCACCGTGGGCGCAAGACCGGGCGTATCAGGTCGGGCAAATCTAATCAGCAGCGGATATCTACCCTATAGCGGGGACTCTTTTGTTCGCTAATTGAGTGGGGTAGATATCCCCTGCCGATAAGATCTGCCCGTTCTTGGGCTCACGGTGATGTCTCCCTTATAGTCACACAATGAACTACAAAATACCAAAATAATATTTTCACATGCCCGACACGACTTTTCTAAAACACAAGATAACCATTCGCCCCATCTTCATACACCCCCGCTTTCCTTCCTCCACCCACGCAATTACAACAACCTCAACCACAAAAGCAAAACGGGCAATAAAAACGTTGTTTCGCTTCGTTCCCATTCAACTACTTCTCTTCGGCCGACAATGGGTCGATATGACTCTCACCCCCTTCCCTCTGGGTTTCTGCGGCCTCAGGGCCTTTTCTTACGGCAGGAACACAAACAAAGCGGTCGCTTATCTCCCTTTTTTTGCGAGGACAAAAGACTTTTCTTCTCGTTTACGTTGAAGAAACCTGCAGAGTCGGGAGTTTTTTGGGTAGAAATGTCGGGGGGCTTTTGTAGGAATGAAACGGTGATGTTTGTCCGTGGTGTTGTGTCGTTTTGGGGATAATTAGAGAACTGTTTTGAAGGGATCAGTTATCAGGAAAAGGATGGAATTGGTATTGAAGACGTTTTGTGAGATGGACTAATTTTCAATTGAAGAGTCGTTATTCAGGGAAGGATGGGAACAGCTGTTCTTTGTCATTAAACCACTCCAAATACCCAGTATTGATATCTTATTTTTTTCCCTTAAAAGCACAATTTAGTAATTGTTAATAACTGTTTTACTTAACCTATAAAAATTTGAAAAGGGATTTTATTTTGCGAGAAAATTGTTAGTGATTAAGAATAAAATTGGTATAATGAAGTATTAGATGTTTTAAAAACCTTATTAAAAATAAAGATTCAATTCCGTTAACGTTCCCGCTAAATACCGCCATGATCTTTTGGTCTCCAAAAAGTAGAATTGCTAAATGATTTTAAATTCATGGATTAAAATGCTTAGTTAGATCCATAACTGTTTAGTTTAGCAATAAAAATCAGAAAGTTTTGTCCATATTTGAATAAATGGCGTTTAAAAGACCATGGTGATATTTAGCGGGAACGTTAACGGAATTGAACAAAGATAAAAACCTTATACTAAAGAGGTTTCTATAAGATATTTTTTAAACTTTTAAATTACAAGGTAAATCATATGTCTTAGGTTCTTTTTGAAACACAAGAGGTGGTTGAAAATTTCAACTTAATTTGTATTTCCTTAAAGAACTTAATATAACTATAATACTATTGCGAGGTAACATTAATACTCTAGTATAATAATGCTTTTTTAAATCGCCTAATTCCAAATATATAGGAACAATCTTTTCATTAAATATGAAAAGTAAATAGTTGTATTTTTCCATTTGAAAAAGGGAGTAATTTATTAAAATAAAATACGCGAACGAAGAAGAATAAAACCATTTACGACATCATGTCCCATTTTCAAAACGACAACGAAAAACCTGTTTGTATACAATTTGTTCCAACAACAATACCTTCAGCTGAGTTTTCGCTGGGACATAAAAGCGACTTTTTTCCCCACAGACAAAATGTGTTTACCTTCGTTCACACTCCAACAGAAAACGACCATCTGAATGAGAAGCACGTTCGAACGTCTCATTCGAAAACGAGCAACGAACTCTAGAGGGCCGAGAAACTCTACGGGGGACTGAAAGATTAGATTCAAAAAAGCGCTTTTGTTTGCGTTTCACTGCAGAAACCGAATTTAGAAAACCTGACACACCCAGCCTATAATTTGAATCGCTCGATGACTTTTGTGACCAATCCTTTCTGTGTAAAGCATGATTGATCTTTTGTTGTTGCTCTTTTATGCGAAGGTAATCATTGGGTTATATGTTTTGTCGCGCCTGTGAAAATTTCCATTTATGGGAGTTGGATTTGTGTTTTATGTCTCTCTTTTCGTGATAAGTTAGACACGAACCGTTTTCTATGCAGTGGTAATGAAGGATGATTTAAAAGGAGTTATGAATTGAGGATGTTATAGCTTTAAGATTCAGACTTGGGAAATTATACCCGGATTTGCGAGACAAATTATTTCATATCATTTAGCTAAAATTCAAATTGCTGCTTTTACTTTTGTTGTTAATATTTTATTACAAATTTCTATTTACTTTTCCAAAATATTCTTGTACTTGAATGGCATTGCAATATAGATTCATCTAAACTTTTTACCTTTTGAATTAACTTATTAGATAAAAAAAACTGTCGAATGTAAAAAGCATTTTCTATACGAAATATTTAATTTCAAATTTAATAGAATTTTCACAATATCAATTTCTTTTGTTTAACAACTTAAAATTAATTAGTTTTAGTACCAAAAATACATTTTAGAGCAAATAAATGGCATCTTAATATAGTTATAAATCACTTTAGGAATTTTTTCCACTATACTACCTATTATTTAATTGTGTTCCATTTTCCAAAGATTTTGATATTATTTTGATTCAGCTTTTAAACATTGGCCTTGTATAGCATTTCTTGTGCTTATGAAATATCCATCTTTTCCTATAAGGGGACATCCATAAATTACGTGAGGTCAAAAAGGGGGGGGAGGGGTTTGGAAAAATCTCACCAAATCTCACCAAAGGGGGAGGGGGGTCGATTAAAATCTCAAGTCAACTTTTTAGGTTAGAAATTTTACAATTTTCTTCTTTTTTAAGTAAAATGCAAACGAATAGGATAGAAAATTATTTTTAAAGGCAGTATAGGTAAAACTCACGTGGGGGGAGGGGGTTGCAGCAAAATCTCACTATATCTCACCAAGGGGGGAGGGGGGGTCCAGATTTTGGAAAAAACACCTCACGTAATTTATGGATGTCCCCTAAAACCCTAAATTACTTGGATATTTTATGGGCCGCTGTAATTAATAAGTAATAAATATATAATAAATAAATTTGAGATAAAAATATATTTTCCAAATAATTTATTTTATTAAAAAACTCATAAACAATAAATAAATATTTTTTTATCTAAAAATATCAAACTTATTTTGTGTACCCTTTTAAAACATTTTTTAAGATCCCTATAATTTCATTTGTTTGTATATATTGTAACATGTGTATTTATTTTCTCAGAGAGAGGATGATCCTGAATACTGGGATAAAAAAATATTACAATTTATGTTTGTGTAACTGTTTAACGCGATTAATATAAATACACAAGATTACACTGTTCAACAAATTTGACCTTCAAAATTTTTTCCTTGATGAAAATAGTAATTTCTTATAGTTTTTTGGTCGCTGAATACGAAAATCCCCATTAAAATTTTCAATTGACTCAGGATTTTCGGGGAACAGCCCCTCCCCCTTTTTACGTTTTTCGACGACTTTATAACTTTAAACTCGATTTTCAGGGTCAAACAGCATTGCTTTCTCTTCAAATTGCCCCCCAGGGGACATTGAAGGTTCAAATTAATAAAATATGATAAATTTATAACAAATGGATAGGTTTAAGGGGTAATTACCCCCTAAAAATACAAAAAAATAGCTACAAATTATAGAGGTTTCTATACGCTATTTTTTTATTTTTTACGCAATTCCCGTTTGAGGGATCCTAACCCATCCCCAAGGACCCAAATTTGATGACAATATGCAGCAATAATGCGGCTGAGGTGTTAGCCTCCCAGAAGCCCCCGTGGAAGAGTTCGGAAGACGAAGGCACTCGCGAGCTCAGGAATTAATATTGATGATTTTGAAAAGATTAGAAATGACGTTTTTCTTATATTTTGGGTCTATCCCAAGTAGCAACTCTTCAGTTCTTTTAAAACTGACCGGTTTTAGGGAGTGAGGATTCCATGTTTCAAGATGTTAATAGATGCACGGCTGTGGATAACAATTAGGGTTCATCCCCTTAGAAATTGAGGGTGATGGAGGAAAATGGGTGTCATATTTGAATTCAGCAGATCATTTTACACAAGAATCAGCTGAAATTCAGTCAGTGGCTTCAAATTTTTTTTTGTACAGCACTGTTTAACTCTAAAGTGCCGCATTGAACCCTTCCCTGGGTGCTTTGGGGGCACTCTCACCTCAACCGCTTTTAGTAAAAATCATTGCTGCATATTGCCATCAAATTTGGGTCCTTGGGGAAGGGTTAGGACCCTTCAAACGTGAATTGCGTAAAAAATAAGGAGGAAAAATAGCGTATAAAAACCTCTATAATTTTTAGCTATTTTTTGCATTTTTAGGGAGGTAATTACCCCTTAAACCTATCCATTTGTTATAAATTTATCATATTTTGAACCTTTCATGTCCCCTGGGGAGCAATTTAAAGATAAAGCAATGCTTTTTGACCCTGAAAATCGAGTTAAAAGTTATAAAGTCGTCGAAAACGTAAAAAGGGGGAGGGGCTGTTCCCCGAAAATCCTGAGTCAATTGAGAATTTTAATGGTGATTTTCGTATTCAGCGACCCAAAATCTATAAGAAATGACTATTTTCATCAAGGAAATTTTTTCAATGTTGAACAGTGTTATATTTAATGTCTTCATTCATTTCATTAGTTTTATTTTTAAATATATCTCTTCTTTTCAACACAAGCAATAAACTTCGAAAACACCCATCCCCCCCACGAACGCTTTCCCCGAAAAATTTCAAAACAAATCCCCATAACAATTCCCATACCACACCAACAACACACATTAACCCTCAAATCCCCCACATGCTCCCTAAGTAAAGAGCATCAGAGATCGATGTTCCGTTTGTGGCTCCCGATTCATTAGCAGGGGGAAATGAATGACCGCCGCGATCATCGTCGCTGTCTGTGCCATTATCTGCCGACTTTAACTCATCCCGTCACGAGGCGAGAGTTTTAACGGCTCTACCTCATTCAGATTTAGATTTTCCACGCGATACACACGTCTGATGGACTCGTTCTGTCTAGCACGAACAGGGGAAATTGATATTGCTGTGTAACTGCTTTAATCGTGATTTGTAATGTTGGAGGGGGTGAAAGGGTTCGGTGCATAAGTTGTTTGAAAATGATATTGATTTAACTGAATAATAGGGTTTAATGTAGTGAATTTCTCCTGGGGTGTCTCACTCAACTTAAAGACTGTATTGTTTGCTCTGATTTAAACTTTTATAAGTAGAAGTTTATAATAATATTTAACTTGTTTTAATATCTAACTTAAGTCCAGAAACTTCAACTGCATTAACGTTATGTTACATTTTTTAAATCTTACCTCACTGAGAGGAATGACAGTTTCAAATTTGAGTAAATCGATGTTTTCATCTTGGTGTGAAACTTTTTGTTTCAAATATGACGTCGCAATGTAGTCCAGTAACTTGGTAGTTTTTTCAGGAAAAAAATACAGAAGTTTTTTTCTCGACGGTTTTATATGTTTTCGAGGGTGCTGAATCCGAATCTGAACTTTGCATACAAAATTTCGAATGGCATTTTGGTGAAAATTCGAAAAAACCCTGAAATTTCACCTCATTTTTTGGTTTTTTGTTTGTAGAACGGAAAGTATGGGTTTCTCATGAAAATGTTAAATACAAAAAATAAAGACGATAAAATAAGCTATAAAATTGTCAATTACAACTTTTTTATCAGACTAATAGTTCGGCCGCTAGAACGCGTTGAAAATAGGGCAAAATTTGCGCCTGCGGGTAAAAATCCAGAAAATCGAACTTTCATCTAAAAAATAAAGTATTTTTTTAAATAAGGTACTTTAAAAACTAGTTTTATAATGTTTACATGAAATAAAACATCTATTTAGGCTATTAATTAGTATTTAAATGCATTTTCCTCAGCAATTTTCCTTAAGAACGCAGTTTCAATAGAAGACAATAGTGTAATGATAAGTAAGTCGCTTGTTGAAGAAAACGTACAAAAGTTTTTTTGTCAACGGTTTTATATGTTTTCGAGGGTGCTAAATCCAAATCTGAACTTTGCATACAAAATTTCGAATGGCATTTTGGTGAAAATTCGAAAAAACGCTAAAATTTCACCCCATTTTTTGGTTTTTTGCTTGTAGAACGGAAAGTATGGGTTTCTCGTGAAAATGTTAAAAGTAAAAAATAAAGATGATTAAACAAGCTATAAAATTGTCATTTACAATTATTTTGTCCGACTAATAGTTTGACCACTAGAGCGCGTTGAAAAAAGGGCAAAATTCGCCCTGGCGGTGGAAAAATCCAGAAAATGACAATTATATTCCTAAAAAAGTAATATTTCGATTTAGATAACTAAGAAAAACTACATTTATAATTTCGTACATGATATAACTCCATTCCCGAATGGAGCAAACCATTATGTTCATCACTTTAAAGAATATACTATAGGATAATTTTCTGTGACCATGTAATTTTATAATATAACCAAGTTATGCTTAATTTCATCCCTAACAAATCAATTGGATTCACGTTCCTGGGTGTAGAAACTGATAAATAAATATTAAAATTGCATGTGTCAAGAAGTTACTGGGAATTTTGGTATCATTACTAATAATCATGCCTGGAGTTTTTATAATCTGGGCAATTCCACGGGTAACTGACTGACATTTTTTAACAAAAACGCTTAGTATTTTGTTATTTTCTTCCCAAAAATAAATTATAAAAAAATACTTTCCACCCAGTTTATTGCTTTCTTGTTAGCTTAATCTGATGGCACAATTAAATTTTCAAAATACGTTTTTATTGATTTTATAAAAAATTTAAACGACATGGTAACTGACTGACATTTGTGAAACATTTATGTCAGTCAGTTACCTTGTTGTTTAAAATTTTTATAAAATCAATAAAAAAATATTTTGAAAATTAAATTGTGCCATTAGATTAAGCTAACAAGAAAGCAATAAACTGGGTGGAAAGTATTTTTTTATAATTTATTTTTGGGAAGAAAATAACAAAATACTAAGCGTTTTTCTTAAAAAATGTCAGTCAGTTACCCGTGGAATTGCCCATCTACAACAGAAAATTATAGTTTTCCAGGAAGAAAAATTATTCATAGATTTAATAAGTTTGTGAGCAGGAGAGGATAATATAAAAAGCAATGAGTGTAGTAGATAAAAATTAACTTTTAATGCTTAACAAAGTTAATGCTTAACAATGTAGTTTTTCTTAGTTATCTAAATCGAAATATGACTTTTTTAGGAATATAATTGTCATTTTCTGGATTTTTCCACCGCCAGGGCGAATTTTGCCCTTTTTTCAACGCGCTCTAGTGGTCAAACTATTAGTCGGACAAAATAATTGTAAATGACAATTTTATAGCTTGTTTTATCATCTTTATTTTTTACTTTTATCATTTTCACGAGAAACCCATACTTTCCGTTCTACAAGCAAAAAACTAAAAAATGGGGTGAAATTTTAGCGTTTTTTCGAATTTTCACCAAAATGCCATTCGAAATTTTGTATGCAAAGTTCAGATTTGGATTCAGTACCCTCGAAAACATATAAAACCGTTGACAAAAAAACTTCTGTACGTTTTCTTCAACAAGCGACTTACTTATCATTACACTATTGTCTTCTATTGAAACTGCGTTCTTAAGGAAAATTGCTGAGGAAAATGCATTTAAATACTAATTAATAGACTAAATAGATGTTTTATTTTATGTGAAACATTATAAAACTAGTTTTTAAAGTACCTTATTTAAAAAATACTTTATTTTTTAGATGAAAGTTCGATTTTCTGGATTTTTACCCGCAGGCGCAAATTTTGCCCTATTTTCAACGCGCTCTAGCGGCCGAACTATTAGTCTGACAAAAAAGTTGTAATTAACAATTTTATAGCTTGTTTTATCGTCTTTATTTTTTGTAATTAACATTTTCATGAGAAACCCATATTTTCCGTTCTACAAACAAAAAACCAAAAAATGAGGTGAAATTTCTGGATTTTTTCGAATTTTCACCAAAATGCCATTCGAAATTTTGTATGCAAAGTTCAGATTCGGATTCAGCACCCTCGAAAACATATAAAACCGTCGAGAAAAAAACTTCTGTATTTTTTTCCTGAAACACCCTATTTTTGACACCAAGTTACTGGACTAATGGTTTCAATTTTGAAACACCAGACGCACTCAATTTCAAACAATTTAATAGTCACAACTCAAATTATACCTATTTTTAGTTTATTTTTGAAAATTGAAATATTTGGAAAATATCGAACGTAGCATTAAGTTGTTGTGATAACGTGTAACACAGCGTTGAGACGTCACACTTATCTTACTGATCTACTTGGAGGACTATGAGTACATGATGTTTTATTTTTGAGTATCAGCACATTTTCAAAAATGAGTATATGCATGTTTTCAAATTTGAGTAAATTTGGATTGGAGCCAGTTTGAGTACGTGACATTCTTAGATTTGAGTAAATTTTACTCAGTTTTGAAATAAGAATGCTGGGAACAAACCTCTATCCCCTGGTTTAAAAAATCTGCACAACCACTCGTATACTTTAATTGGTTTTTCTGCTATATCCATTAACCCTTTCAGACCTAGCCGCCCCAATTGCCCGTAGGATCCAATGGTAATCTCGGGCGCCTTAGGTATGAAAGGGCATTTTCCTTAAACCTTAGTTTTTTAAAGAATGAGATAGTTCATTATCTAAACCTCACACTACTCTCCCTCTTTTTGTGAAGTGTTTTTAAAAGTACTCCAGATTTAATTCTTGAACGAAAAGAAAAGCGGCCAGGATCAATACAGGGCATCCTCTGACACACAAGAAGAGATACAAAGAGGACAAAACTCAGCCCATCGATGACCCCTCGTGTGAGAAAACGTTTCCGAAAACAAAGTTCGGCCTTCTAGAAAAGACAACATCCTTTTAAAAACAGTCTCCGTACACAATTGTTTCCGTCGGAGAATTGATATCCCATCGTCCTCGCCTCAAGACTCTCGGACAGTGCTCCTCCTCTGGGATAAGAACATCGATCCAGCAATCGATCGTCCAAGGTTCCTCCCCCCTCCTTTCCTCCCCACTTGTTGTCCCCGAGAGGAGGGCGCTACTTAGCAATTCAACACGTGCCCACCTCCTCACAAAAAGCTTATGGAAGTTCAGGTGGGGAGGGGGTCCGTTTCTTTCGTTGCGTATCGTAAGAGGATCTGGGGCAATTACGAGGGGAGTGTTGCTTATGAAACTTTTTTGTTGGGGGTTTAAGGGGTGTGGGAGGGTTGGGGTTTGGGATGAGAAAAGGAGTTGATATTGGGGAAGGTAGGGTAGTGTCATGGTAGGCGCAAGATCTGTAATAGTTGAGGCGTATCTCTAAGCCTCGCGCCACACTACAAGCGTCTCGAAACGCCCGAATCGTAAATCAGATAGGGGAGAAAGCATGGATTTCAGCCTGAGACTCCCCCCTATCTTGACAGAAATCAAGATTCCTGTCAAGATAGGGGACTAGGCTTTCCCATGCTTTTTTTATGGTGATTAATGGGTCGCGCGGTCATAAGACGCTAGGTCTGACTTGACGCTAATCGGACAATAGAAAAACCGCTAACCAGGGTGTTTCTCGGAATCTCTACAATAGCGGGGCTCTGGGAGATCGTGTTAATTGACAAACCCCCAAGTGACTCCCCGGGGAAGCTTTTGTTGGAGGGGTGGGGTCCTTCTTTGTGCTATTCCAAGAAAGTAGATGCGGCCGAGGAGATATCCTGCGCGCGCCTACGGTGACACTACCTTTTAGGGCACGGTTACCCTGATCGCAGGATCAGGCGTATTTCCCCGATCTCTTTGAGTGGATCTAATCGGGCAGTGGATATCTACCCCACTCTTTTGTTCGCTAATTGACCTCACCTAACCACACAAAGAGATCGGGGAGATACGCCTGATCCTGCGCTCAGTGTGACCGTGCCCTAAAAGGTTATAGAGAAAAATAAAATGAGATGATTGGAAAGAGTGGTATAAAAGATATTACTGAAAACATGTGGGATAGTTTTGGAAGGGGTATAAAGCACTCCTCGTAAAACGACAGTTTGAAAACTGAGTTAATTAAATTACTTAAATTTCACAAAGTCCCTTACTCAAACTGATGGATCGGAGTCAAGTTTACTAAAATTTAAAAACTGTATTTACTCTTTTTCAAAAATGAGCAGGTACTCAAAATTGAACACATCGTCACCTTAATATCAAACACTAATTCGGCAAACTTCGGGAATCCATATCCTCGGCGATCGGATCGTTGGAAAACCTCATTTGATTGGTTCGTAAGTGCCGACATCATCAAGCGGGAAAGATTTAAACGATCCGAACGACAAGAAATACTCCGAAGATATTATTTTGAAAAATAAACATTTTTCATACAAAAAAAGACATAAAGTGCTCTTTTTTGAGTTAGTGCATGGCATTCTCATAAATTGGAATGCAACAAGTGCCACTGTTACTATATTGCAATTGACGGGAGAAGTCGATTTCTAAATTTAAAAAAGAAACGTGACGGCAAAATTTGGGATATTTCCCATATTCCCAAAATTTTATAGTTTCATACATAAATTAAAAATAAGTATAATTTGAGTCCAATTAATTGTTTGAAACTGAGCCAAATATGTCTGGTGTTTCAAAATTGAAAACATTGTGCCATCACATTTGCAACAAGAAGTTTGATATCAAGATGAAAACACACTCCATTTTTAAACTGCCATTTCTCTGGGTGGGATATTATAAAGATAAATGGGATATTATAAAGAGATAAGGGTTTTAAAGGGAAAAGGAAATATTATTAAAATGTTAGCAGGGAAATGGAATAGAGAGGAAGAAATAAAAAAAGTGTCGTGCAAAAAGTTGGAGGGATATAAGAAAGTAGATAGAAAATTAAACAAAACGTTTAGTTAAAAAAAAAGGAAAAGATAGCAAAAATCCTGAATACTATATAATAGTCCAGTAACTTTGTCGTCTGAAAGCATGGGGTCGTGTGCGTCAAATCCGGTAGTTCTGATTTTTTGCAGACTTGTTTATGATGTTGGCCTAATGAATAATCCAAGTTTTAGACCTCGAGCGCCGAACGCAACTTTGTCAAAAATCGAAAAAACCGCGGAAAAATCGAGTTTTTTTCAAATTTTGGTGATTATAACCCTAAAGAACTAGATTTTGAAAAAACTTTCTTGTTACAAAGTTAAAGAAAACAAAATTTCCTACAAAATGCACTAATCAACTTTGATTTTCTGAAAAGTGGTTTTCAAGCTAGACCGCGCTGAAAAACATCGATTTTTTGCCTTTCCGCTAAAAAAAGGAAAACGTGCACTTCTACCCTCTACAAAATGAAAACTATTTATGTTATCAACAAAAATTTTATACCACGTGAAAGAGCATTTAAATTTCTATAAATAACGTGCTTTACATTTTCATTTTTTTAGAAGGGGGGTGGGAGGGAAGCAAAGATCGATAATAAAACTCTCGCGCCTTGCAGATCAAACGGACTTACGCGGTTGTTAATCTGCAATCTGCGCTTTATTTCCGGTATATTACCAATAAAATGGATTGTTTTAGATTCATTGATGACTAAGCAAGCTTAAAAAAATAAATTTTTAAATTTATTTATGAAATATTGGGCGTTTTAGGCGGAATTTCGATCAATATTTTAAATTAATTTATTAAGTTATGGGAGTGTTTTAATGAACGAATTTATATGTTTTTTGCATCGCTAAATCCGAATTAAAAGTTTATTTTCATTTTCAAAGTCATCTTCACATCAAAAATTGCAAAAAATCTCAAATATTTGCTCTTTTGTTACGTTTTTCATCGATTTTTGAAACAAATATTCCTTTTACGAAAAATTTCACTGAACCAAATTAAAGAACGTAAAATTTCCTATCAGATGCATTGGTTCATTTTTCTTTTGCAATGAGCGGTGTACGTTTTATGGCGTTTTGAAGTGAGGCGATTTTTTTGTTTTTCTACAAAAAAGCGATGAATGCTCGATTTACCCCACTACAGCTCTACATAAATACAAGTAACCGAGAAATAGTTTATACCATATGAAAGTAAATTTAATTTCCTTCAAAATGCGCTATTTAACTTTGATTTTATGATGAAAGGTATTGATGCTAGAGCGCGCTAAGTTTCTGATGTTTCCTGAATTCACACAAAAACAGGAAACTTGCTTTTTTAAAAACGCTATAAAACGTACACCGCTCATCGCAAAAGAAAAATAAACCAATGCATCTGATAGGAAATTTTACGTTCTTTAATTTGGTTTCGTGAAATTTTTCGTAAAAGGAATATTTGTTTTGAAAATCGATGAAAAACCTAACAAAAGAGCAAAAATTTGAGATTTTTTGCAAATTTTGATGTGAAGATGACTTTCAAAATGAAAATAAACTTTAAATTCGGATTTAGCGATGCAAAAAACATATAATTTCGTTCATTCAAACACTCCCATAACTTAATAAATTAATTTAAAATATTGATCGAAATTCCGCCTAAAACACCCAATATTTCATAAATAAATTTAAAAATTTATTTTTTTAAGCTTGCTTAGTCATCAATGAATCTAAAACAACCCATTTTATTCGTAATATACCGGAAATAAAGCTCAGATTGCAGATTAACAACCGCGTAAGTCCGTTTGGTCCGCAAGGCGCGATAGTTTTATTATCGATCTTTGCTTCCCTTCCACCCCCCTTCTAAAAAATGAAAATGTAAAGCACGTTATTTATAGAAAATTAAATGCTCTTTCACGTGGTATAAAATTTTTGTTGATAACATAAATAGTTTTCATTTTGTAGAGGGTAGAAGTGTGCGTTTTCCTTTTTTTAGCGGAAAGGCAAAAAATCGATGTTTTTCAGCGCGGTCTAGCTTCAAAACCACTTTTCAGAAAATCAAAGTTGATCAGTGCATTTTGTAGGAAATTTTGTTTTCTTTAACTTTGTAATAAGAAAGTTTTTTCAAAATCTAGTTCTTTAGGGTTATAATCGCCAAAATTTGAAAAAAACTCGATTTTTCCGCGGTTTTTTCGATTTTTGACAAAGTTGCGTTCGGCGCTCGAGGTCTAAAACTTGGATTATTCATTAGGCCAACATAATAAACAAGTCTGCAAAAAATCACAACTACCGGATTTGACGCATACTGTGATGTATAAAGTTACTGGACTATAAAGAGAGAAAGATAAAAAAAGGATATGAAAGGATGGATCAAAAAAATTTAAACGCAATTAGATTATGATAAAAAGGGAGATAAAGGATTTGAGATAAAAGGGATGGTAAAAAAAGAAGTAAGCAAAGAAGTACAGAAAACATTTTTAAAGTGAGAGATAGGGATGGGGAGGGGATAGGAAAGGATGTAAAACTAAATATTCTTTTACACAAAATCCATGGGAAAATGTACACACATAGATTTAATGACTAGACATTAATATAATGTATGTTTGTGTCGCGTGCAGAAAAGAAAGGAAGACAGTAAAACAAGGTTTTTAAGAATCTCTGCCAAAGCCATAGATGAGAAAAAAAAAGCTTTAAAAGATTCCTAAGAGGATTGGTCTTCCACTTGTGAAAATGAAAGTGTAAAAGTCAAAAATCCTAACACATACTTCTTTGTACAGGAAAAATTTACATTATCAATTTTTATTGCATTATTTTTTTCTAATCCTCAGGTGGGCGGGAGTGATGCTATGGGTAGCAGCAGTCAGCTGTACAGAGACACGGCGGTGCAGACAACCACTGAGGAATGGGAAAACGGCACCGAAAGCTATGCTTCTACACAAGGTACGTCTTTCTCTTTTATTATAGTCGTAGAGGACTATAAAAATAATAACAGGCAACTAGAGAAAATTAGAATATAGAGTTCTCCATGTAGTAGTAACGTTTTACGCTAATTGTGTGACAAGTGAAATCTCTTTGTTGGAAATTCATGCTAACACAAGCCTTCTAAAAAAAGAGAAATGTTACATAGGTGTGCAAAAAAAGTTATTGAAAGCTTTTTAGGTTATTCTACTTGATCTTTTTGTTTTAGGTGCGCTGAATTTGAAAATAACTATTTCCTAACAACTGTTTTTTTAAAGTTTACTGGGAAATAGGATCACTTGGGAAAAGTGGGTCACCCATCTCATCTCTCTATATTAAAAAAAAGTTACTGTCACCGCTGCCGCCGCTGCCGCTGTTTCAGAAAATTTAATTTTTCAACTCTTTGAACTCCCATATCGCAAAAACTACTTGATAGAAATTTATGAAATTTGAAATGTTTGTAGAGGAATATTTGGGGCACATTCTCGAACAAAAAGCTAACTGATGTGATAATTATTACTGGGGTATTTTTAAGGTCAAAGTTGAGGTTTTTCTTTTTTCGCCGCGTAATCCAGTTCAGCGAAATCTATTGGCAGCAGAACTATGATTTTTTGCAGCCTAATACTCTGAAGTATGAAGATGTGCACTACGTCGCCCTTTTTTCGAATTTCGAATTTGGTTTAGAGTAATTAATTTTTTAATTTTTGATATTTTTGACACATTTTCGTTTTTTTCTATCTAAAATAAAAACTAATCACGGTATCAATATGATTTTTTAAACACTTATATTCTTATTTTTTAGAAAGAGATTGGCGTTTAATTCTTTAAAAAATTCTAATTAGTTTTGGAATTATTAAGCATCAAAGTTTAATTTTTTTCATAGTTTTAGTAGGTCTTTATCAGACGTGTTTAATGTTTTTAAATTTTATATCTGCCTATTCACTAGATTGTCGCGAGCACGGATATTTAAATTTAAAAGATTTGTGGTGCACATTTTTGCTCTAAGTTTGCTAGCGATGTAGTATAGACTTGGTTAAAAATCTTTTAAAGATACTACGATATTTTTGAACCACTAGAGAAATAAATAATTTAGATTTTTGAGTGTTATTTGTGCCGATGAAAGGAAGAGGATTTTCCGGAAGTTTGTTTTACTCTGCTAAAGATCGATTGCAGATATTGCAGATCGCGAAGCTATCTGTAAAGAGCTGCATAGCAGTTACGGGGGTTGGTGAGCGTAAGCGAGCAGGGGACGGTAGCCCCCTATCCATTAAATTATTGACAATTTAAGAAGGAATATTTCAGTAAAAGTTTTATTTTGATACTAGCTGATATGCCCGGCCCTGCACGGGTGAAGAGCATAATTTTATTATTTGAGGCCTTTGCTATCAAAACCAGCTCATTCCATATTTTTCTGAAATCCACTTTTTTTGCATATTTTGAAAGTTTAGAGGGTCCTTCATAACCTGGCGAAGGGATATAGCTCAAACCCAGCTCATTCCAACCAAATAAACTGGAAAAAACCACTTCACAACTTAATTGAACAAAAAAAAACTGAAAAAAGTATGAAAAATCGTGTTTTTGCATCAAAGTCAGCTCATTCTAACCTAATTAGCGTAATTACGCCCAAGGTAATGCAACTGAAAGGAAAATGAAAAACTAATCGAATTCTATCTACAGTTAAAAATTTTAAAAACATATTTAGCTTTAGAATTGTGGACGTGAGAAGTTTTTTGTCTCTCCTGTAAAATTTCCAAAAATGGAATAAGCTGGTTTTGATAGCAAACACCTCATTTTTAAGTTTTCCCAAATACATTACTAATTTTAGATAATCAGCATTTACCAATCATCCCGGTATCCTAGGCGTCTTTTTCATACTCCAGTGTTCCCGGTAACTTTTCCTATCCCGGTGTTTTTAGTAATTTTTCTTATCCCAGTGTTCCCAGATGGATTATAATTCCTTCAGTTCTCAAGCAATATAATTTTTGAAAGATTTACACATTTACATGGGAAAAATTAATCTAAAAAGTATTTAAAATTGCTTAGATCCCTTGATTAATCATATCTGCAAGAATTAACGTTTTCGGTAAAATAATTCAAAAACTAAAGCTTATTCCATTTTGCAAATTAAGAAAAAAATCAATCTTTTCTAGTTGAAAGGGAGTTTTAATAGTTTTTTATTTGTTAACCAACTTTCTTAAAAGCTAAAATATTATCACCTTTTAATTTTACATCCTCGTTTCCATGGAGACTATTTTAACAACAATGGTATTCCATAAAGCTTTTAAATAAAATATAAAAATTAGATAAAATCTCAAATAAAAATATGGTTAACTATATTTAACTTTTAAATTTCGTGGAAATATATTTTTAAATTAGTAATATAATTTTTAAATAGACTTGTACCTAGTGTTTCTATTAAAAACTTGTTGTTTAGCATTAAGTTTTCTTTGTAACAATGGAGTAAACAGATCTCTTCTTGAGGAGAAATAAAGCTATTTCAGCAAAATGACCATAAAAAGGGTCAAAAGAGGGTGAAGGGGTCATTAAAAGTTTTCGAAACATAGCCTATGTTTTTTTCTGAGTTTTTTTACGTAGGTATACCAAGTTTGGTGTAGATCGGAAGTAAACTGTGGATTTGTATAAAAGACAAACATACATATATATATAGCCACACTTACTTTTATTATATTAGATTTTTGTGGTAATGATCCGAATTAAATTATTGAAAAGTTTGAGAGATAAAAAGTTTCGGTATTAAATGATCATTAACTATACTCTCTTCATTTAGAATTAGCGCCTGAGACGTAATGTATTAAAAGCAGTTATGATTCTAATTATCATCGAAAAATTTTTCTTCTGCAATGACAAGGCAGCCTAAGCAGAAGTAGTCAAAATACTGAAAAACAATCGGTCACTGAAGTTGTCTGACGAGCGTTATTAAGCATTATTGAGCGTTTTTTATCCTGTTTCAGTAGCCTATTCTAAATGAACAGACTATAAGCAGACAAGTTCTAGCTTGTACTGGATAGTTGAGATGAAACAAGCGAGCTCTGCTCGCTAAGATCGCGAAGCGACCTTCAAAGAACTGCGAAGCAGTTCCGGGGGTTGGTGAGCGATAGCGAGCAGGGGGCAGAGCCCCCTAGTTTTTTAAAAAAAGACAAGTAAAAAATATGTAAAGTATTATTTTAGAAATTAAGTATAAATTTTTGTTTATTGGTATAACTTGGGGGTGGCATCTCCCTCTTCCTCTGGGTAGAGGGAAAAGAGCTTAGGCAATAATGCCCATTGCTCTACCGCCGCGCCGGTAAATGTCGTTTAAAACCGAGTTTTAAATGGTAATTCCCTTGTGAGGTAAAGATAAACAGGTTGGATCCCCAACTGCCACTCATTATACGTTTATTGGTATAGTCTGAATTGAAATAAGTCAACAAGTTCAAATTTAACCCTTTCAAAATTTGTCTATTAAGCTCCAAAAATGCACTGTGCCAAAAAAGGGTCCCACTTACCCCAACCAACCCTACTTCGCTAGTCAAATTAGTACCTAAAAATATTAAAAACCCTTTACTGAAAATGAGGTGTGTCGCATTTGGTTTCATTAATAAAAAGTCGGTCACGATATTCAAAAGTTTGGGAACCCCTGCTATTAGCTATACTTACTAGTATGTAATTATCAGGACAGTCATTTATCAAACATGACAAAGTAGTTATTTGACATCCTAGAGGCACATTAGAGAGAGACAGTAGAATACCCCCACCCCAAAATCATGGTTTAATTCATATAAAGGAACAACATACAACCCTTAAATTGTGTTTCCAAAACCATCAATGACAGTTTTCACCCCATGGTTTCTAGTGTGCCCCCTCCACCTAAATACGTCCATGATCCTGGACTGCTCGGGACCCCCCTATCATCGATTCATGATAGCACCCACTTAGAGAACCATTGCTGTTGACTTGACATTGATATCTAAGCATTTTTAAAGATAACTTTATTTTTTATCATAAAAAGATAATTAAGACAGCAACTTACGTCCTTTTATTTCCTTATCAAAACTCTTTCTTCAAAAAATCTTTTTCACGCATTTTGACTGTTGTTGAAGTTACAAACATTTTCTCCAGCTGATTGTACCCAAGTTATGAAAGTTATCTCATCTCCCTTATCAAAGCAAACATTTGTGAGAAACCTTTTTTTACTTATGAAAGGGGAGCACGCATCTATTCCTCCTCTCTCATTTGAAGCCTACGTAATATTTGAACGTCCCCCTTAAAAGTTTTTATGTTTGTGTGTATGAAACAAATAAAACTGGAAAACAGAAAAAATTTTGTTCATAAAAAGCTTTTAACCTCGCGGATTTTAACTTTTTTTTCTCTCCCTCAGTCCGACTTAAACTTTTATCTCTTTCAAACATTTTCACAGTTGAAAGATTTATGAACGAAGGTTGAGAAAATAAAATATTTATCAAGTTAGGAAAATCAGCTGGCTCCCAAAACATCGCAAATTATTGATCTTAGGTCTTACGTTCAATACAAAAATACGATGAATGAAAAAAGTATATCTCTACTCTTTATCCATTTAAATCCTTACTTTTTCTTATGACCTCTTTCAAGGTCGTTGAGTTCCGGAAAAGAACAGTCACAATCATGATCATTAACGTCATCATTTACTTTACCGATAAAAAAACGATTTTTCTCCAAAATTAACCAAAGGAAAGAGGGAATTGAATCGAATTTATTTTCAGTCTATTTTCTTTTCGAATCCAAAAGTTTTCCTATTCTGTTCAGTTTAATGGAAAAGAATAAAGGGGTTGATGCATTGTGTTGTTTCTGCCTGAAAAAAATTATTTCAAGTGATTATTGTACTTTTTATAAATTATATATTTGTTCGATGATTTTGTCGTAGTACATTTAGAGGACCTACTTGGATATACGTTAAGAGAATGGACGATTCCCATATTTTTTTAACAGAAAAAATCCATTATTCGATATAAAAAACGTTCTTATTAAACAACATTAAAATTTTCAAAAAATCAAGACGCTCATTCACGCTTATGATGTAACTTGATACAAATAAGCATCGAGAAACGCTGAAAGGCTATTCTTGATTGGTTGTTCGTTCTGTTGTTTGTACCAACTGACGTCACTCAACTACTTTTGACGTAACAGTGTACTTAAAATAAAAAAAAATCATTAAGTATTAGAAGGGAAAATTTTTCACCATTTATAAACGAGGTCAAATCAAATAAAATTTCAATTCATGAATTCGCTGCTCAATTTCTGTGAATATTTCTACAATACATCATACAAAAAATGTTTCTATACAAAGGACTTAAACCTTTCAAGAAAAGATATCACAAGTTTTGTTTTTCTTTGCTTAACTAAGATTTATTTGTCTACTAAAGAATAGTCTCGGTTATTATTTAGTCCGGTTATTAATGTATCTTAATCCTTTCGTTGTTCTCAATAGGGGTTTTGGAGTTTGTGAGCCCTGGATGAGGATGATATTTTCATAGTTGTCAATCATTTAACTAAATAACTATTCTTAAATTTCTCTTACTCCTGCTATATTACAAGGAAATGTTCTAAAACACAGTTTTTGTAAATTTTTCTACATTTGTTACATAAAGAATTTCCTCCCCAACTCTCCTTGAAAAATCGTCTTTTTTTAGTTTTATTATTTTAAAAATTACTTTAAAATTCAGTTACTTTTGCAACACAAAACTTTAAATATATTACTTCACAAATATCCGTACAGATGGCGCCAGTTATAAAATACTAAATTATTGCTAATTCTGCTCGGAAATTGTTTATCGAATCGTCTTAATTTTAAGATTTAAATATTTTATCGTTTATCTTTTTAAATCTAGAACAGTTTCTAAAAAAACTGATATTCTTCCGATGTGAAAGAATAAACCCCTACGTTTTCCCTTTATCTTCGGTATTTTCGGTGGCTCCATCTCTACGAATATTTATGAACAAAAACTTTTAATTAATTTCTCGTTAATGTGCGTGATTATTGGCTCAATCATTGTTCAAACGTTGCAGCGGTGGCGTCGTGGACGGAGGCGGAGTCCCGCCTGCGCTGGGTGTGGTCGGTGCATGTGTTCGGCATGGCGGGTCTGTTCGCGGCGCTGTGCGTACTCTGCCTGCTGACGGCGCTGCGGCTCAACGCTCAGCTCTCCGAGCGACCGCACCTCGCCTCACTCAACGTCTTCCTCGGAGTCCTCGCCGCGTCCAGGACAGTCGTCCTCTTCGCAGACCCCTACGGATCAACGCAGGTGAGCACCTTTATCTTGTTGTAGGTTATCCCCACAGAGTATGGAGCTTAACAGAGGAGTCATCTTCATAGACGCTAATGGCAACTTTTTTAACATGGGATTTCCCATCATAGACAACTTCATGTACATCGGACCGCCTTCTATAGTTCCACGTCCCTCCTGCTATGTCACTCTTGCTCTCTGTCATTCGCCCACTGAAGCTGTCACTCAAATCCAAATCGGGAGTGGAGGGAAAAGAGCAACACCGATGAAATTAAAATGCCGCTTGATAGAAGATCCATGTCCAATCAGGAATCACTTTCGCCTCCGCTGATTGGCTGCTAGTGAAATTAATTATCATCGGCGAGCATGAATGAAATTAAGTACCTAAAGAGGAAAAATGCCGTTTGGAACCACTGTAAGCTCTATATACTCTGTGACTATCCCTTTGATCGATAGCGGATCGTGTCCATGAACCCATGATGTTCTAATCAATTTTGATATGGTTACAAGACGCTAGCGTACTGGCTAGATCAGTGGTTCGCGAGATTGTTGAAGAGCAGTGAGAAGCTTGAGAGCAAAAAATTCTGAAGAGCAGGGAGAGGCTCAAATGCAAAGAGATGCTGAAACGCAGTAAGGGGAGATTCATTAATTATGAAAGGGTCCCGACGGGGGTTGGAAGAATTTCTACATACCCTTACTTGGGGGTGGGGGGTCAAACCCATTCTAATGTAAGATTTTCAAGTTAATGTAAACAAATTCCAATTATTCTAATCAAATTACTATTGAAAACCTCCAGAAAAACCTAAAAATCCTGAAGATCTCGGCATATTATCGAAGCTTTAATTTTAAAAAAGTTAAGGTATATCAGATGTATCTTTTTTATTGGAGTAGCATTAAGTTAAGATAAAAAATATAACTGTTGAATCCATCTTCCAGTTGTCAAAAGTCGAAACAAAACAAAAGCAAAAAGAGAGAGAAATCTTTATTAGTTTTGGTTACGAAATGGAATCTTACGTAAGAATAGGGGGGAGGCGTTTAAAAAATCTTACTCACCCTTAGGGGACATCCATAAATTAAGTGAGGTCAAAAAGGGGGTGAGGGGTTAGGAAAAATCTCACCAAGGGGGGAGGGGGGTTCGATTAAAATCTCACGTCAACTTTTTAAGTTAGAAATTATACGATTTTCTTTTTTTAATCGGAGATTGTCTATGAGAAAAGAATACACACAGATAAGATACTGCAAATTATTTTTAAAAAGTTGTAGGTAAATCTCACTAGGGGAGAGGGGGGTCCAGCAAAATCTCACTAAATCTCACCAAGGGGGGAGGGGGGTCCAGATTTTGGAAAAAACGCCTCACGTAATTTATGGATGTCCCCTTACATGGGGGTAGGGGGGGGTTCAAAAATTGCCAAAATCATCCTTACGTAATTAATGAATGGCCCCTAAGAGGTGTAAGAGCAATGAGATCCTGAGTTTTTTTTTCTAATGGGCGGTACAACTGGACATTATCCATTTACCGCTGATATGCCCTAAGAAGTACCTACTTAGCGTTACCCAGCGAGCACCTGTGGACCGAAGCCACGGAGGTGAGGTACTGTTGCCCGCGCCACACACCCATTCACTTGCACAACCCCTTTTTACAGGGGGGCTACATTCATTCACCACACTAGGACAGAAATTAACATCCATGCCAAACGGGGATTCGAACCCCGGACGTACGGCTTCGCAGTCAGATACGCTAACCACTCGGCCAGTTCGTCGGCATAAGATCCTGAGTGAAAATAGTTATATGCTAAGGATTAGTGAAAGACACAAAAGCAAAGGTTGCTCAGAATTAATGAGATACAGGGTGATGTCCGTGGGTGATGATGCTAAGTGGTCTGCTGAGTACTTTAAATTTAGATCAACTGGGGGCTGACTATAAGGGGTCCTAGAATCCTCTTCCGGGCATGGATGTTCGTTTCAGTTCGTGTGTAGATTATTGAACGTGTCCTCCCTGACACATGTGACGAAAGAATGACATCTTCACGGGAAACCGATCAGAGCGTTCACCAATATCTTTCTTCCCAATATTTCCAGTCGCTCTGCAAAAGTTCTGATTAGTCCTTAAGATTCTTATCCAATAAGAGTATCCTAATATCATGCAGAATAATAATGATGATCGAAAAATGTAATTTAATTTTAGGGAACATACCCACCCATACTACGTGACCCATTTTTTGCCATTTTTGATCCCCCCTCCCCCCCTTGGTGACCATCCGTAGTGTATGCCAAGACCCCCCTCCCCCTCTAGTTTTCACACAGTAATTCATAAATACGGTTTGCCACCATTTTTTGCAAACAGATAGTTTTAAAATATTAATTTTGCTTAATTTGTCTAATTTTAATAATTAATTTGGCTTAATTAGTTTTTGGAAAATTTCAATAATTAATTTGGCTTAATTTTGTCGTATTGACTAGAAGAAATTGACTACGTGACGAAACCCTAAGCCCCCCCCTCCCCCCTGTGACCGATTGTGGTATTTTGAAGACCCCCCTCCGTCCCCTGAATGGGTCACGTAGTATGGGTACGTTCCCTTATGATTTCGATGGTCCATCCGTCGTATAACTTTTAAAAATCATTAGCAAACAATCCTGAAATAGTCTTTCCCATAGAACTGACACAAAAATTTACAGTAGTATATCCATTAAAACTATTATTTCCTTCACAGTAAAGACACCTTTAAATGAATCATTTCCCACTCGAGAGTGTTTATTTTTATCACTCCCCTTCACAACAAATTGGAAGAAAGTTAACAATAAAAGACATCAAACAAATCAACTATTAACCTACTTCCTAGGTTTTATAGATAGAAAACATAGTCTCGAGTTTAGAATATTCGTCCGGAGAAAGGATTAGGTCTGGATGCTTGGAAACGTTCCAAATACAATCAAGTATGAGCAATATCTTCGTTAATACGTCAGATTCAAACATGTTGCGAGAACTTTTTATTAAATGAAAATCAGACGCGGTCCCCTTAAAGAGATCCCTTTAATGTTTCACTTGGGAAATGTAATTTATTTGTTCAATTAACTTTTACTAGTACCCATACCTTTAAATTTTAAAAAGAACCTTTAAGAACTAAAACTAATGGGGAAATAATTAAAAGAGAAATCATTTTATTTATGATGAGGTTGCTGAAACTATACGGATATTAAATTTTTAAATCATTGGTAGATTATAGTGACTACAATGACAATTATTATTGACTATAATGACATTTAAAACCGCCCATGACATATTATTACTAATATTACAGTTAATATTTTAGAAATAGAATAGTTTTAAATTTCGGATGAAGAGAGAGTAATCTTTCTAAAGTTATATCCTAAATTTTCTATATTTTTTAAATTCATTTTTGTTTTCGGAATTTTTTTCGCTCTTAATTTTGATATGGTAAATAAAGGCTTCTACTTTTCTAAGGATATAAGTTCAAATAAATTTTCTATAAAACTATTGGAACACAATCGGATGAGATTTTTTTTGGCTCATAACAATTTCTAAAAATTTCCTGATTAAGCTTTCTTAAAAATTAACTAAGAGTTATGGGTAAAGTTATGGGCGATAAAAATGTTAGGCTCTCGAAAGTTTCTTCTGATATTTAACAGAATTTTTTTTCCAAATTATTTTTTATTGGATCAATGTTAATTTATTTTCAATTTATGTAGTATTTTCTAGCATATTGCAAAATAATGAATTCTCGAATTTTCGAACTCACATAAATAAGGTGGTAGCTTTTTTCCCTACAATAGTCCTGTTTCTGTACATCTCTTTTTGCTGCTAGTAGAGTCTCGATGTAAGATAAACAACTTCCTTTCGATCTTTCCCTGCACCAGAGTCTATGCGTAAAAGTATTTGTCCGTCTTTTTGTGATTAATATTAGGGAGTATTAACTCATTTAAATTATGTATGAGGGAATGAATTAAGACCTAGATAATGGAGGAAAATATTTTTAATACATTTTTAGAAATTTAAAATTTAAATGAATGTATCAATGATAGCAAGTTTAAACTGTTAATGTCAACGATGTTATGTCAAAGCATTTTTTTATTTTTTTGCTTATTAAAACATGAGTTAATTTAGATTATATAAATATTTTTTGTAAATTTTGCGTGAGAACTGTTATTTTCAATTCACGAGTGGTATTAATAGATAATATATTTTCTAATGTGTGTAAAAGTTTAAGTGGGTTCAAGTGTATGTAAAATCTACGGTATCATCTAAATTATAATCCTTAAATAATCAAACTACTCTTAGTTTTTAAAACTCTTCACACTCACATGTATTTTGTTTTAGTTAATTGGCGGAAAATAAGTAGCCCTCAAAACCGAAACTAGCGAAAAAAATTCTCCGGATACCACAGATTCCTTTCTGAAAAAAAAGATTCAATAACAATGCCCTTTTCTGCGTCGTGAAACATTTATCAAATGGTATCATTTATTTGACGATGCTTTTGATCGTAGGTAGCTTTATCTAATGTTATTTTGTATTGCAGGACAAGACGGAATTTGTCCTAAAGTGAGACCGATAGCCAAATCATTTTTCAAGCTGTAAAACTTTTAAAACTTCATTGGCTTTGAAGAAGCTTGTGCTTTAGCATTACAGTATAAAAAATGTCTAGACCATGTGGAATGCGTTATTTATCATTAAAAGGTCCATTTATAAAAAGTAATTGAACAAAAACGTATAAAACACACACAAATGAGTTAAAATAGTTAACAGAAGTACAAAAGACATTAAATTGTCTTATTATGTTAAAAAGATTACAGTATTAGTTTGTTTACTGTTTCAACGTTAAGAGGTTAAATTTTTTTCAGCTCATAAAAGGGTGTTTTACAAAACCTTATGTGTAATTTTCAAAACTATATTCGTACTTAAAACAGAAAAGTAATAATGCAATTTGATACATACAATGTTAATTACAACGTAGGAGTATTTGAAAATATTCTTGTCTTTACAAAAAAAGCAAGTTTAAATAATATCTACCTTAGAGAAAAAAGGAAATATCTTATTATGTAATTATAGTAAAGAGTTTTATTTTTTAATGAAAGATATTTAGTGAAAACACTAAACTTCAAATAAAACTACATTCTCCCTGAAATTAGAAAACTGAACACGTTAAAAAGTGTTCTTGTTATACTTCTTTAAAGAACTTAATCTGATTAAATGCTTTAATACAACCTAACTTTTTTAAATACTACCTACAACTACATTGCCCAGTTTTATATACCATTATCCAAAATTAGAGTTTAAACTGGCGCTGCTTTTTTCTAAGGCAACTATCTTAACACCCACTCATTTGTATTGTATAAAAATAAATGAACATTAATATCCATAGATTAAGGTTTTAAACTATTCATTAGAGCAGCCCAAAAAACTTTTTTCAGGTAGAGTTCTGGGCACCCTCTACTTTTTTTCGAACAGCTAATAGAAGCTCACAGCCAAAATTTCAACTCTGTATTCGAATTAGAAGTCAATGACCAAGAGGAGTGAAAAAATCCAAATTCGAATATTTTTATACAAAACAACTAAAAAACCAAAGATCAAACCCTCTCATTTTGTACATGATTTTTTTATAAGAATCTACTAACGTTATAGATGTAATGTTCCAGGTTTTGTTTTTTTATCACCTTTGTTTTTGTTGTAGTCCTTTTCTAATGTCCAAAAAACTTTTGTAAAGTTGTTTTTCCTGCGTTTTCAAACAGCTAATAACTCTAGAACTATACAACTTAAAAACCTGAAATTAGTCCCATTTTGTTTGTAAATTTTTTGTCTTTGATTTAACGTGAATCATGACCATCATTTTCAAAAAGCTTTTTAATTAAAAAAAATGAAAAAAAATTTAATGAAATTGTTTTTTGATTTGACATTTTTTGTATGTTTTAAGTCATATGGACACCCTCAAGCGAGTTTATGAATTTTCCATGAGTGAATCCCTCTTGCTGTATAATTTTAGGGATTGTTTAGGGACTTACATAAATTCCAAATATTTTTATTTTTTATACATGATTAAATTTTATTTTCAACTTGAAATTTGGTAGTAAATGTTCATTTGGTAGTAATGTTCATCTTAAGTGTTAAAGGCTTTTATTATTTTTTCAAAAAATTGTTTTCGTTAATTTTATTTTCATTTTTTTAATTTTGAAAAAACGTTTTGAAAATGATGGTCATGATGCACATTAAATCAAAGACAAAAAATTTAGAAACAAAATGGGACTAATTTCAGGTTTTTAAGTTGTATAGTTCTAGAGTTATTAGCTGTTTAAAAATGCAGGAAAAACAACTTTACAAAAGTTCTTTAGAAAATTACTACCACCAAAATAAAGGTGATAAAAAAACAAAACCTGGAACATTATATCTATAACGTTAGTAGTTTCTTATAAAAAAAACACGAACAAAACGAGATGGTTTGATCTTTGGTTTTTTAGTTGTTTTGTATAAAAATCTTCGAATTTGGACTTTTTCAATCCTCTTGGTCATCGCTTTCCAATTAAGGTATAGAGCCCAAACTTTGCCTGAATAGTTTTCTCTGTAGGTCTAAAAAATTGAGGGGGTGCCATGGCAATTTCATAATATTTTATTTTTTCACATAGAAAAGTGGGCCACCCCTACAATTCATGTTTACTTCTAAGAATTCTATTCCATAAAACCAATTAAAGAGCTGAAATTTCATCTCTTTATACGGTTTTTATGTAACAAATGCCGGGATCGAACGATTTTGCTGGTTTAAATTCAATCATAATAGGTAACGTGTCAATTTCCACTGGGGGAATTTACAACTTCCCATGCCCACTTATAAAAACCCCTAGCTAGTTAGGGGTGCATTTCTGACCCCTCCCTCATTAATAGGTAATTATGAGTCGTCTAGGTGTTCCCTACCCCTCCTAGTAGTTATGAAACACCCTGTATAATCATGTATCTATAGTTGTATGAGATTGGCTGGAGTGCACTGGTCCTATTAGGTCCGAATTTAGTGTTTTATATTATTTAAATTTATTAAATCAAAATTCACATTCCGAGCAATAACTTGTTTCTACAGTCGTGTGAGTCAATGGCTCAGTGGATGCATACGTACCAGAGCACGCCTTTTGGAGTGCACCAGTCTTATGTTCGAATCATCGATTCGAATCCAGTGTTTTCCTATTTAAATGTAATGAAATAAAGGCACTGTCTAAATCAACGAAAAAACAACTCAATTTTAACGAGTTTCTCTATTAAAACCTATGGCACTGTCTAGCTCCTCGAAAGTAACAACTCAACTCTAATTTCGCTAATACTTTAGCATGGGTCACTTTCGTGGATATAGACACTTCGTAAAATAAAATTCAGAGTTACTATTTGCATTGTAAAGTTGTGTGACTCAATGGCTCAGTGGATGCATATGTGGTTGGAGTGCAACAGTCCTAGGTTCGAATCCAATGTTTCTCTATTTAAATGTAATAAAATAAAATTCAGAGTTACTATTTGCATCGCACAGTTGTGTGACTCAATGGCTCAGTTGATGCATACGTGGTTGGAGTGCACCAGTCCTAGGTTCGAATCCAATGTTTCTCTATTTAAATGTAATAAAATTCAGAGTTCAGTTACTATTTGCATCGCACATTTGTTTGACTCAATGGCTCAGTGGATGCATACGTGGTTGGAGTGCACAAGTCCTAGGTTCGAATCTAATGTTTTTCTATTTAAATATAATAAAATAAAATTCAGAGTTACTATTTGCATCGCACAGTTGTGTGACTCAATGGCTCAGTGGATGCATATGTGGTTGGAGTGCAACAGTCCTAAGTTCGAAGCTTATGTTTTTCTATTTAAATTTGATAAAATAAAATTCAGAGTTACTATTTGCATCTCACAGTTGTGTGACTCAATGGCTCAGTGGATGCATACGTGGTTGGAGTGCATTAGTCCTTGGTTCGAATCTAATGTTTTTCTATTTAAATTTAGTAAAATAAAATTAAGAGTTACTATTTGCATCGCACAGTTGTGTGACTCAATGGCTCAGTGGATACATACGTGGTTGGAGTGCACTAGTCTTTGGTTCGAATCCAAAGTTTTTCTATTTAAATGTAATAAATGAAATTCTGAGTTACTATTTGTACCAGAAGTTGTGCGAGTCGATGGCTCAGTGGATGCATACGTGGTTGGAGTGCACAAGTCGTAGGCTCAAACCTAGGATGTGGCGGATTGGTGATTTAATTTTTACAAATACTTGTTGACAGTTACGGTTACAGTTAAAAGAAGCAGCTAAGGTCACAGTTAGCAGTAAGGTTTAATTTTTAACCCAACTCTTAGGTTTAAAAAAAGGGTTAGGCTTAGGGAAAAAACGCAACCTAATAAAACTAACCGTTACGGTCACAGTTAACAGTTTTTTTTTCAAAACTGCAAAACCGGTGTTCCAACGAACCCTTCTCTGCTATGCCCCTGGAACCCTTGGCGACATGGGGGCGTCCATCCCAAACCCCCAGGCCACCAATTCGTCCAGGGGGAGCAGATAAGGTCCGTCGGACACCAATTTCGACATCCGACCCCTGTGACATGCTGCTTCGGAATACTCAGGATAGAGAAATATATTAAACTAATCATACACACAACTCAGGTCACACATACATGCATAGTCAATTTATATTATTAGATTTAAGAGGGATCGTTAGATTAGGGGGTTTGATCTGAGTACCTTCAGCACACAGGCCACGACTCTACCAACCGAGCCATCAGGGTACAGACACAGAAGATATCTTTGTTACTTTGTGGTTACATAAGATTATTTTATTTTAAATATTTTTTTACATTTGAGCAAAAGTGATGAAGCCGGAACCGAACCCCGAAACACTACCGTCCTAACAACATATATCGTCTCTATGCCTCAGACTTTACCAACCGAGCCATCCGAACACATTCCTGGTAATTTTTTTCCCAATTGGTGGTTACAGAACATTCTACTTAAATAAGACATAAATTTCAGTTTCCAGCAAAATTGAACCTCTAAAAACGGGAATTGAACTCTCGTCCACAGTTATTCCAACCAGCAAACCTATTATTGGGAAATAGGCGCTACTAACTGAGCCATCCGAACACAATTCTAATTGGTGGCTTCAAATTATATTACTGAACTAAATAATTAATTTCAGTTTTCAGCAAAATTGAACCTCAAAACCGGGATTTGAACCCTGGTCTACTGTCAGACCAACCAGAATACCAGTCACATGGAGACATACTTTTCCAACTGAGCCATCTGAGCACATTGCCTGATGATTTATTTTTAAATTGTTAGTTACAAATATATAATTATGAACGATTTTTTAGTATAAATATGAAAGGTACGGTTAGAGTTAACTTTGGAACAAACATATAGTTTTAATTTACGTTATTGTCTGCTTACATGTTAGGGATAAATTAGATTAAAACCGATTGTAATTTTACTTCAAAGTTGATAGTGAAGTTACTTTAATAGAATGGATTAAGTTTATTAAGCATAGGATATCCTTCCTTACAAGAGTATATAACTTTTTAATGATTTTAATGAGTTTATTTTCTTTTTTATAAGTATTCAGTGGATATTTGAACTTAAGCCTTCTGGGCCCTCCCCTAGGCTAACTCTAAACTGCACTTAAACTCCTCTATAACAGTGCTCTAAATTACCGAATAGTCCTAAAAATATACTTACTTCTTGTTACGAGCATCCGACTAATTGTAGCCGATAGCTCGGTGTCCCTGATAAGTTAGGGTCCTAAAAATATAAAAAGACTCAATAAATACTACAGATGGCAAGCAACTTCAAATCTTTCATCCCCAAAAAAATCTTTTTTAAAAAACCAGCAGCTGGGTGTCTATAACTTGAGGTGAAGAAACAAGTATGCAACTGGCGAGACCAAATAAGAAATAAAATTAAACTAGAAATAGGTATCTATAAAGATCCTTTCCTCCATTGCCAAGGTCACATGACCAAAATTTTAGTTCAGGTTCCACGGGTCGAAAGGGCTTAAGTGTCTATAGGAATTCCCATGTTAAAAACTACATCATTACGGTCTATGAAACTGCTTGTTATTTCTTCTTCTATTCTGTCTGTAGTTTAAACTAGAGTACCAGAACAGAGAGTCCATGATCATAGGCGATAATGGAAATCGAAAAAGTGGGCCTTTTGGCACAATACGATGGCATTTGAAAATAGCGTTTTGGACCCTCTGTTAGGCCTCTGCGGTTTAAACTTTCCGTTGCTTTGCAGGCCCTGCCAGCAGAATTTCATGACTATCCTTACACATTTATTTTGAAATCCATTTAGTTTTTTTTGTTTGGGTTATTGTTAAACTCTCCAAGATTCAGAACCATAAAAAAGAACAGATTTAACTTGGGATTTAAAAAGGTTTAGTTTTACTCTTTATTTTACATTGCCAGGTTTCCAAACTTAGTTTAAACTTCTGAATCAATTACGAACTTCTTTCATGAATGTCTTCATCTGTTCCTCCTTTGGCACTTAGATTATGCCGGAAGATATAGAAAAAAAACTTGCGTCTTCAATGGAACGTAAGTTTTTTTCTTGGGGCAAATCTAAGTGCCCAAACTGCCCCCTATAGTTCATTAACGATGTTTTAAAACCTTTTTCCTTTGATAGGCGCTTCCAGCGGTGCTGCTGCGAGTGCTGTGGGACCTGGGCTTCCCGTGCCTGCTGAGTGGCTTCGCACTGCTGCAGCTGTCGTTCGTGCGCACGACGCAGCTGCGGCTGACGCGCCTCAACGACGAAGGGGCCGTCGCCGTCTTCATCACCCTTCACTTCTGCCTCGTCATCACAGCGGGCGTCCTCTACGCCCTACAGCACTCACTTAAGGTAAATATACGTCGAATTTACGTAAGGGCAAATTGAATTTGGAAAATCAAATTGAATATGGTGTCTGTACTACACCTTGAAAATACGAATATTAAATATATTATCAAGTAATGAGCAAAAATGATTATCCTTTGTATGGAGTCTGTAACCTAACAATAGCATGTGTAAGATCAATCGAGTTCTTCCTGGGATATCAGTATAATAGAAATAGAGTTAAAATTAACCCCTTTGTGTGTTGGTTAACATTTCATCAATTTCCCTCAGATCACCCTCCCTGCAGATCTTACCATGCCCATCTTTTACAACTTGGATCACTCCAACTATATATCCAAATAATTATAGTATAAAATTTTTATTCGCAGGTAGTGTGGCTGGTAACGCAGATAACTTTCATCACGTGGGGCGCATTCCTGTGCCTGTCGTCCCTTTTGTGTTGCGTCCGACTGCTCAGGTCCATCGTCAAGGTCCCTCTGCATTTCCTCAGACAGGTAGAGAGTTGTTATAACCTCTAGCGAAAATAGCTTTGAGTTTAAGTTGCTCACTTTTTAAACGGGTGTTCACTTTTTATCCATGTATACAAACCCGTTAACTGAACACCTGAATAGCTATTTTAGACAAGGTGCCCCATACATGACTGACCACTTAAAAATGTGTAAATAAAAGAGAGAAAGAAGACAATTGAATCGCTTATTTCAGAAACATGTCAAACGCCACTCTTCTTGCTTTGATATAAACGAGAAAAACTGTATAGAAGCTCACTACATTTTTATTAAGATGTGTAGTATTTTTTTTTCTTAAAGTAGACCTTATTTGGATATTTTTCAGGCAAAAAGAATTGTTTTTATGTTTTTATTCTTTTCTTAAAAATGATTGAAATATTTGCATTTGACAGGTTTCTGCAATAAACAGAGTATTCAAGCCTAATTTCACAGCTTAACTCTAATTTATTTAAGGATTTGTTAATAAAAGTGGGAGTATTAGTTGAATATAACATTTCCTTATTAAATACTAACCCATACAATTATTATAAATTCTTTTTTTCTCTTTTGCTTAGTAGATGTATAAATACCTTTTTTATAAATGATTTCAACTCTAGACTCAAAAATAGTGGTCAGACAATTCAAAATGTCAATATAGACATCTTCGAAGTCAATTAGATAGTTGTTTAGATGTACTTTGTGGACAGTAAAATGATTTTGCTTTAAAAGCCTACAAAAATCAGTTAATTAGTTTAATATTATGATCTGGGGTATAGATTTGATACCCCCTTTTAATAAAAATGATTCATAGATCCAAAATCTCAACCACATGGATGTAATAAAGGGCCACAAGCATGGAAATTTTAAATATGTAGCTACCAAAACGCCCTTAGTCTTGATATTCGTACAAAAACTTTAAAATATTATTTTTACTAAGGCTTGATGGATCTAATCTCTAAAGAATGACTTTTCCAATCGCATATAATTGTTTGTATGCGATTAAATAAAAAAGCAGTCCCAAACAAGCTGCAGATGAGAAGGCATGAACAAAATTCCCCGCAGTTTAAGTGCAGAAACCTGTCAAGCGACGTCGTTTGACATGTTTCTGCACTAAAGCTGAAATTTAAAATGCTGGAAAACTATTTTAAAATCACGTTATTTTTATAATTCTTACTTTAAAATGTGCGTTTACCCCTACAGAATCCCATGACACCAATAACTCATTTTTGAAAAATATGGCGTTTGACACGTATCTGAATTAAGCGATTCAATTGCTTCATTCCCTCTAAAGCTTACTACCAGAAATATGTATAGTGCTGTCTTTTAAAAAATCCACACCAAAATGTATCCTAAAAACACAACCCATTGAGATTTTTTTAAATTATACAGGGTGTATCTGAAATGGTGCAACAAACTTTCAGGGATGATAGTACTCATCAAGATGAACAAGAATCGGTATAGAAAGGGGGTCCCAGATCAAATCCCAGGGAGTTAAAAATGGAGCGACACCCCAAAAAACCATTGAAAAATTCAATTTGTAGAAGAACTACTATTGGTAAAAACTTAATTATGGTCTCAAAAATTATGGTTTAATATGATCTTTAAAATTACTTCAAAAGTCTTCACTTTAAAATTTGTTTTATTATGAAAAAGTTAAAAAACAAAAAAATGTAAAAAATTTCCCAAAACCTTATTTTGTATTTCGAAATCCTTTCTTTTGATTTGATAATCTAAAAGATCATAGTTGAAAACCATTAAGTCCAAAGTTTCACGTAAATACAATCAATATTAAACGCTTGAGATACTTTTAAAGTTTGTTTTTTGGGTGCGCAAGCAGTTTTTTAGAGCTGTTTCCAGAACAGCTGTTAGCGCACGCAAAAAACAAACTTTAACAGAATCTCAAGTGTTTGATATTGATTGTATTTACGTGAAACTTTGGACTTAAGGGTTTTCAACTATGATCTTTCAGATTATCAAATCAAAAGAAAGGATTTCGAAATACAAAATAAGGTTTTGGCATTGTTTTCACATTTTTTTTGTTTTTTTAACTTTTTTCATAATAAAACAAATTTTAAAGTGAAGACTTTTGAGGTAATTTTAAAGATCATAATAAACCACAATTTTTGAGACCATAATTAAGTTTTTACCAATAGTAGTTCTTCTACAAATTGAATTTTTCAATGATTTTTTTGGGGTGTCGCTCCATTTTTAACTCCCTGGGATTTGGTCTGGGACCCCCCTTTCTATACCGATTCTTGTTCATCTTGATGAGTACTATCATCCCTGAAAGTTTGTTGCACCATTTCAGATACACCCTGTATAATTAAAATAAGTTTAACTTCTCATATTACCATGTTTTCTATACTACTATTTAGAGCGGAAGGGGATGTAAAAACAAGTCAAAAAACTGTTTATTTATTAATTTTTTACTTTAGTTATACGGATTTTGATGCTGTAAAACTGTATGTTATAAAGACCTCAAGGCATTTTCACGTGTTTTTGTTATCTCACTACTATGAGAATAAAATGTTATCTCAGTCCACCTATTAGAGACCTTACACACAGTAGTCTTTGAAATCAGGGGTTAAAATCCCATATACGGGAATTAAAAAAACATTGTTTCCTTTTATATAAATGGCAAAATAAATCAAAATCTATGAAAAGTATTTAATGTTACCCATGATGTACTACCAATTATCCAAATTTAATGCTTGTTTCTGCAATTCTGATACTTTTTTTCAGTATTTAATTAAAAACTCACTTGATACCCAAAAAAATCACCCATTTCCATGCAAAGATGGATAGCACTTCACTAGAATTTCCCTTGGAGATGGAGGATGAACCTACGAAAACACCGTTCAATGCAAAAATCGGTCAGCGAAAACCGTTCAATAAAAAATAAATTTATTAGTTTTGAGCTAGGAGTTTTTTTGTTTTTTTAAACGGATTTTGTCTGAACGGTTTTTGCAATGAACGGATTTTTTGCGACACTGAAATAGATTATTGAGAGTTAGGAGCTGAAGGTTAAAATGAAATATAAATGGAAAATAGCATTTTTTTTATAAAAACTGCTTAGTATTTGTATTCAAAGAGTCCTTTTCAAAATCCGATATTAAAAATACAACAGTAAAATAGCTGTTATCTTTGTGTTTTGAAGGCGGACTCATGAGGAGGAAAACATCAAATTTTAATTTTAGAAATAATTTGTGATAAATTTGGTTCTAATTATCTTTTCCATTCTCTTTTCTATCAAATATAAACTTTGAACCATATTTGTTTCTAAATTTTTGAGTATTTTCAAGCATGGTTTGTTTTTTAGATGACATGGGTTTTTTAGGAGAAAGTGGGGCTTTTTTTCAAATTCTTACTTGATTGACTGCCAATTAGTAATGAAAATTGGAATTAAAAATACTAAGCACTAAAATGTTAGGTAGGATGAGCCGTTACAACAGTTCTTTGTTCGATTCAGTTATCGGAGAGGAGCTTCTTCTCCTCAAGCTCAATCATGAAACACCCATGTTTCTTCATCCCAAGTTATTCAGTATAGGGTGGACTTTCTTGAAGATACTATCAAAAACATGCTATTTCTGACACAAAATTGCTTATTTTGGTTCCTAAAGTGTTGTCCGTCCCACTGTGCGCCGATGCCTATGAATATGGTTGTGAGCCGATTTGACCTGCTTCCTTTTCCGTAGGTGGATCCCGGCTACGAGATCAGCAGCGTGATGCCGTCCGGACTGTTCACGGGGGCGCAGTCCCCCGACGGGGGCCAACTGCCACCGCGCATCCGCATCACCGACGTCGGCGGCGACTCCACCGACGCCTCCGCCACAGGCATCCTCATGACGCCCCCGCGTGAGTCACTTCTACCCTCTTCATCATGAAGAGATGGAGTTGCTATTACAGGCTATTTTAATACTTACTCTTATACCCTCTCGTAACTGGTCCTACACCGCCCAAGATTGCCATTGAATCCTATATCCTCTGAATCCTATCCTCTGGGGCGGTTAGGACTAAAAGGTTTAAGCAGCGTTTTTTTGGTTGTCGGTGCAGCAATCCGGCGAGCCTATTTGGACGAATCACACCGGGATAGCACAAGACACATTTGTCGGTTTTAAATTCCTCTATTTGTCTCCCCAGATTTCTATGTCGCAATTGATATGGATAAAGGAAAACGCTTCCTTAGACAAAACACTTAGAGTCTGTTCAAAATTACGTCACTTTAATCTTCCTGTGATTCGTTTATTTGGTCTCCCCGGATTGCTGTTAGGTAAACGCTTATTTGCATGTTTTATATAAGGTTTTTTTAAAGAAGAATCCCAAGTATGGATAAGGATAATTATCCTAATAGGGCTAGATGTATATAAAAGTCAATCGATTTCCAATTTTCCATCATACTCTTACACCTACAGGACTAGAACATACCCATAACTAAAACAATGGATTTTCTATGGATTAAAGTTTGAGTAATTCAAAGAAATAAACCCATCCATTTTTCTTTCTACTAAAATTATTCTGGTTTAATAATAACTTTACTTCATAATATACTAGATAACTAGAAGTAACAAAGCTAATAACTATTCATTCAGATATTCGATCGCTCACTTCCAGTCATGATAATGTTTTACTTATATTCAGATATTTTTTCCCATTTTGTTTAGGATTCTTCAAATTAAGTTAAAAATCTTAAGTGTTTTACAAACATGGTTTCAGGTGCCGAGGCGTATCCTCTCAACTGCCTGCCATCATCTCCGGGCCCTTGGAGAACGTCCGAAACCAAAAGCAAGCCAACTTCCCCAAACGAAGACCCGGCCCTCGTTAGACCACTCATTGTAAGGCACAAAAGACGTACAATATACTCTCACATTTGGTATATTTAATGTAAAAGATAACAAATTTTTTAATATAATCCCCTTTGTAGAACTTTGTTTTAAAAATGTATCCAAAAGAAGTTGAACTAAAATAAACCTAACATTCAATTATTATATACTAACTGGATGCATATTAATTATAGTTATGATCAAATTACTCATTAAACCCTTTCAATACGGCACAAAAATAATCAGTTTAGAGCGTTTCATTACCGGGAACAGTTCTATTATAAGGATGAAATAACTTTGCTAGAGACGCATAAAAGATCCTATAACGGCGTTATATACAAGCAAATGTTTAAATTTATTGATGGGACAGCATATGTCCCGCCGCGCCCTATTGAAAGGGTTAAGTTGGAATACCCATTTAAATATTCTAAAAAAATACCTATAGTGTTTTATATCTGGCTCATTGAATATGTACTGGAATCATTCCTTGAATCTCTAATACATGCTTGTCTAAAGTGCGGCCCACGGGCCGCATGCGGCCCAAAAGCCTATAAAATGCGGCCCAAACGCAAATTATGAAAATATTTAAATTTGCACATTTTTATTTTTAAAAATAAATGTTTGCAATATTTTTCAAATAAATCGATTCGAACTGAAATAAAAATATTTATGGAAACAAAAGGGGAACCCCCGTGTGACTGAATTTAAAGACGAATATTGGGTTTTAGATTTAGATTTTTCAGTAGACTTAACAGAACATTTGAATGGTTTAAATTTAAGACTTCAAGGAAAAAAATCAATTTATTAATGATATGTTTCAGAATCCAGACAATAACAGCGTTTCAAAGAAAGTTGACATTTTACACAATAAAATAAAAGTAAAATATTTGACACATTTCAGTACTTTGGCTGCACATAGGCCTGTGAATTGCACAAAATATATGCTGCATTAATTTGTGATTTAATTCAACAGTTTAAAAGTAGATTTCAAGATTTTCGAAAAAATGAAGATCATTTTAATATATTTCTACCCCATTTTCTTTAGAAGATAAATTACCTTCAAATAGAATTCATTAAACTGCAAAGCGGCATTCAACCGAAAGAAAAATGTGCGAATGTTTCTTTACTAGAGTTTATTAAAGATTACCTACCCCGCAATAAATATCCTAATTTTCACCATCATGCTTTTTTAAAGTCTTCAGATTTTGGCAGTATAGTAGTGAACAAACATCTTTAAAATGCATTAAAATTTCAACCTAGTCTATTGAATTCAGTGGCGGATCCAGGGGGTGGCACTCCGGAAAGTGCCCCCCCTTGGAGACCCAAAAAGGTTCTCAAAATGAGTAAAAACCCAACTTTAACGGGTCTAATTTCAAAATTTTTTCTGGGGGAGGACCCCCATTAGTATCAAAATGGCGTACTCAGTGTTTATTTTTAGGAAATCCCCAAAATTTTGGGTCAAAAAGTAAAGGTAATAGTGTTGAAAAGTCCCCCTTTAGACTCAAAACGTTTCTAAAAATGAGTAAAAACCCTACTTTTACACTTCAAATTTCAATTTTTTTCTGGGGGAGGACCCCCATACCCCCAATGGTACCACAAGGGGATCTTGTCTGGAAAAGTGCTCCCCCTTGGAGCTGTGCTGGATCCGCGCCTGATTGAACTCTATATCAATGTGTTTGTTCAACATAAGCAAATTTATCCATCTCATTAATTTGAATTATTTCTATCTTTATGGAATCCAAACTAAATGAAACGAAACTTTTACAAATTTAAATTAAATATGTATCTATACAAATCTAATTAAAATTTAAAAAAAATATAATAAGAAGTTAATTTATTAATAAAATTACACAGAGTAAATTTTTATTTCAATTTGTTGAAAAAATATTTTATATGCGGCCCAGAAATTTTTTTTCGTTGCAATGTGGCCCTCAAACGGTCATAGTTTAGACACCTATGCTCTAATACATTAAAAACATTAGTATGTACAGTTGGGGAAATAAAAAACGACTCAGTTGCGATTTCTGGCGAACCACTTGGGTTAGGAAGACAAATGAGGTGTAATTTTTCATTGTTTAAAGTATTCTTTAACCAAAAAAATTTGGTCGTCTTCATATTAAACGAAACACTAACTTTTTTTTCAATGGGGACCCCCAATTATTATAATATTTTCTGAAAGGCCATCCCTTTAAACCCCTAAATACCTAGTTTCATCCAGATTGATTCACAATTAAAAAATTTTTGAAAATTTTTTTTAAAAAATTAATTTTTAAAATCGTGAAATATTTTGATGGTAATCGGTTTAGGTAGTAATTTGATGTATAAAGCCAAAATTTCAATCGATTTCACCGAATAGTTTTTGATAAAAACGAACGAGAAAGAATATTCGCGGTATGCATTCGGCAACGTAATATATACCGCCCCTTAAGATTAAAGTTCATTTTTATCAAAAACTATTCAGTGAAATCGATTGAAATTTTGGCTTTATACATAAAATTACTACCTGAATCGATTACCATCAAAATATTTCACGATTTTAAAAATTAATTTTTTTTAAATTTTTTCAAAATTTTTTTTAATTGTGAATCAATCTGGATGAAACTGGGTATTTAGGGGTTTTGAGGGATGGCCTTTCAGAAATATCTTATAATTGGGGGTCCCCATTGAAAAAAAGTTAGTGTTTCGTTTAATATGAAGACGACCCCCTAAGGACTCGAAAATTTTTTTGGTTGAAGAATCTCTCTATTCTAAAAAAAAGTTTTTGTAAATGGTTTCCAGAGAAAGGCTTTTTAATTACTGATCCGTATAACATGTTTTTGGTATCAAACTGTTCGGATTCTTTTGAGGATGTGCAAAGTGCCTTTAGAATTTCTAAAAAAATTCTCAATTCTTAGATATTTCCATTTTTCTGGATTACGGATAAGGTTGCAGTTAACAGCAAGAAACTGTCGTACTATTTATTATACCTCCAATCACAATGACCAACCGACGCTATTCCTTAATGATGAAAATAATTCCTTTCACGCTTTAAAAATGCGCTTCAAAATATGTACTTTCTAAATAAAATATTTTTAAAAGACTGATAAGAGTTTTCCAGAAACTCACAGATCTACTATTCAAGTATAGAATTTCACACACCAAAATTAATTGTTTGTAAACATTGAGTGTAATGTAGATTTTGTCTATTATTTTTAATAGCTTAAATCGTATTGTTTGAAAAGTCTGTTTTAAAACTAAAACTTAAATGATAAAACACTAGATATTTTGACGAGTTACTAGGTACTATATTAAATTTAACAGATTCATTGCTGAACGTTTTTGTAAATATTGAATAACAATAGCACGAGCAGACTTGATGGATATTTTCTAAATTATTGAAATTTAATTGGATTAAATTATTGATAATTTAACCAATAAATATTCTAACTTTTAACGGCCATATTCACCGGTAACCTGACCGGCGGTCAGGTCAGGAAATCATGGTTACAGCCTCTGATTGGTGGAAAAATAATTCAATATCTTCCTTCCACCAATCAGAGGCTGTAACCATGGTTTCCTGACCTGACCGCCGGTCAGGTTACCGGTGAATACGGCCGTAAGAGAGTGTGCTTCTGGAAAGTTGGTTGACGTTTTTTCTACCAATTGTTATAACGAATGTTTTATAAATAAATAATTTTAGTGAGCAGGGTTTTGTGGGGATTGCGAAGCGATCCGAAAGGCCCTGCGTCAGCAGTTATTGGGGGTTGGCGAGCGATAGCGAGCAGGGGGCGGTAGCTCCCTAGTACTTTAAACAATGAAAAATGACACCTCATTTGTCTTCCTAACCCAAGTGGTTCGCCAGAAATCGCAACTGAGTCGTTTTTTATTTCCCCAACTGTACCTTTATCATAGTTTACTTGTAGTGGAATTATTATGTCCTTTATTCAGGCTGTGCACCCCGACGGCGATGGTCACCGAAAGGATATAATTCCCGTCACTGTGTCCACGCTGCACTCACCCAACCAAGCCATCAGGTAAGCTAGTCTTTTATTCATTCTTGAGACTCTCATTACGAATAAGCTAAATTTGAGTCCTAAAATCACAGCTGAAAATGATTATTATTCGATTAAATTAGATCTACCTTAGGTTTTCCTGTTGTTGATGCTTGATTTTTATATACAAGCTACTAAATTTCATTAACATTATGATAAGTTTTCTGTACTTTGAAAAATCTATCATAATGTAAATGAAATTTAGTAAGCTAGTACATAAAAACAACCACCTACAAAAGGAAAAACAAAGGTAGATATAATTTAATCGAATAATAATTCTTTGGTTATACAATTTAAGTTTCTACGTTTTGTGAAATGAAAAAAAAATTAATAATGTCATGTTAATATTCGTATATAACAGCGGTGGCGAACCTATGGCACGCGTGCCACAGGGTGACACGCGACCGGTATTTTGGTGGCACGCGACATTCACTAAAAATGACACAAACAACTTAAGTTCTAGACCAGAGATTTTCTACTACCTGAAAAATCCCCAAAACCAGCTTCAGAACACTTTTTAGCTTGCTGAAATTCAAAATTTTTTGGGGGAGGACCCCCTCTTCCCCTTTTGTCAGCAAAGGTAACCAAATCACAACCGACCTTATAATTACGTAAGGAAACTGACATTAGGCAGTTAAAAAACAAAATCATGAATGCAAAAAGGAGCCTGATTCCTTTATGCAAGGTCGTATATAAGGGGAGGCGAAGGGACCCTGCCCCCTCCTAAATTCGGACAAAGTATACCTACCAAAACAAGTTAAAACCCAGTTTTTTGGGGTGAAATTTACAAAAACTTTCTGAGGGAGTGCCCCCAAACCCCCCCCTTTTCTACTTGAAACTTTATTATTCACAACTTTTTTTATAATAATAATGAAAACCAAAACCCTACATAAAAATGCATGTCCGAAATTCGGACTAGATACACCAAAAACTAGCTCAAAACCATGTTTTTAGGGTCAAATTTCCAAAAATTGTCTGGGGAGGATCCCCAGACCCCCTTTACTTGGAACTTTATTACTGATAACTTTTCTTAGATTAAATTCTAGAAAATGCAAATTCTACCAAATATGTATTAACAAGCTACATTAAACCTAATAAAGATGCATGGGAGGGGATGAGGAATAATTCTTGACCCCTCCCAAAAGGAATTTCTATATACACCACTGACTTTACGGCCACCACTAGACTTGTGCCTTCGATTGGGGCCCTTGAGTATTTTCAAGTTGGGTAAATTGGAATCTCCTGTTCTAAACTATCGACCTTTAAAGGCGGATTTCATTTTCCAAGGGTTTAAAGATAAATTGTTAAAAAAATAACGAGTGGCACACTTGACACCTGAAAATCATAAACCGTATTATAAATGGCACACTAATCGAAAAAGGTTTGCCATCCCTGGTATATAATGTCAAAATTTAATTAGTGATTGTCATCTAGTTAAGAGGAACACGATAAGACACCGATGCGAAAATCACAAAGTAATGAAAAATTGGAAAAGGAGTCCTTTAATAAAGCTTGTGGAGTAATGAATGGATAAAAATATTAAGATTTATTTGAAAAGTTTTATAAATTAAAAGTAATATGTACTTTAAATAAAACTATTCAAGGGAAATATCGAAAGAGATAAACTTTGATGGTTGAGGATTGCTGCTGAAAGAATAATTGATTTATAAATTGTTTTCTTAACAAAAAAATGCAAAATTTTTTTACATACCAAAACAAAAAATCCCTCAAAAATGGTTGAGCCTTACTTTTGAGAAATTCAGATGAATAAAAGTTAGATTAGTCGATCAAAAGAACGCATTAACGATCGAGATTTCTCAGAAAACTCTTCTCCAGCGAATGAAAGCTAATATCACGTTCCAAGAATAACATTTTCAAAACACAGCCGCAACGCATCTTCCAAACAAAACACGACTATTGATTCATTTCGATTGAGGCGGAATGATTGGATCTGGTATAACGATACTTTAACGAACCGGGAAACACGCCTCTGTGCGCTAACAGAGACTTCGCCCTTTCTTTTAATTTGTTTGTATATTGATTGTATGAGGAAAGCATGAAGCCAATTTCGTTAATGGACGGACTGCAGCAGCACTCTTTTTCCCGACGGATATATGAGCGGTTTTATTCCTCTTTATATATGGATAAAATGGGACCTCATTGTCGACGTTTTGAATGGCTTCCCTTTTAATTTTGCGTTTGTTAATAATTCAGTGTGTTGTAAAACGTTGCAAAGTATAATAGCGTATTACATGATTACATACATAGCGTGCAAGTCAATTAAGACGCAATTCGTGTTTGTATAGCTAATTGTCACGACTTCTTGATTAGGTTGTGTTGTCAAAATAAATTTGAGGAATTGGTGGGGGGATTTAATGTGACACATTCTAATTTAACACAAACTTAATTTTTTTCCTGTTATTTTATTGAATTAAATTTAAGCTATAATATTAGTAACCATAAACCCTATTAAAAAAGTGAAATTTGCACTAAAGTAGGTAAATAAATTTCTATATTCATCTCTTTGCTTTTTAGAAGTAAATAAGCAAGTTAAAAAATTTTTAAAATAATGTTTGTGCGGATAAATTTACATTCATATTTTTATTTTTTAAGAATAATAAATTTTTACATGTGTATATCTTCAAGAGTTTCGGTTTTTATTTTTCTACAATATAATAAACATTTATAACCTACCTAAATATCTGAAATAAAATATTTAAACTTCACCTAACAAAATTTTTTAAGTGATGAAATGAAATTTAAGTAGGATCCGTTAGCAGTGTAAGGATATTTGATTAAAAAAACTACCATAAATGATACAAAAGTATAAAAAACTTTTTAGAAATAAGGAAAATTTAAACAAATTAAAACATCTAGAAGGGATCGTCATTTTTATCTTAGTATATCGCTATTTTTATAATCTATGTTACTTCTAAAAGAAATAACGAACACCTGACATTTTATAACACTATAAGTCGGTGTCTTCTCCTTTAATATTCTTAATACATACAATAGTTTGGATATTCCAAATTATAGCCAATGAATACGAAGTTAAATTTTCAAACAGAACGTTGTCCAGAATACAAATCTTTAATTATGTGGAGGGTTAGGTTAGCATGGCTATCAGGTTAATGAGATTAGTTTTCCAAACAAGTTCAGTTTAAACTCATTCATAAAGATGAAGTTCCAGTGTTCATAATGTTCCTTTTCGAGGAAGTTATCTGAACAGCTACCACTTCTTGTCAATATAGTATTATAGTTGTTTATTTAACTTATTGGATATCAAAACGTTACGTTTCTCTAATTTTCATGACTAAATTTTGAAAACCTTAATTTAATATTACTAGCTGAGAATATCTCTATTCTAAAAAAAAGTTTTTGGTGAACGGTTTCCAGAGAAAGGCTTTTTAATTACTGAACCGAATGGCACATATATGGTATCAAAATGTCCGGATTCTTTCCGGATTTCCGAGTAGGCCCTTCGATTTTTCAAAAAAATTCTCAATTTTAAAATATTTCCATTTTTTTAGATAACGGATAAGGTCGCAGTTACAAAGCAAGTACTGTCAATCAAATTATTATGCATCCAATCACAACGACCGATTGACGCTATATTTTAAGATGAAACATGTTTTTTCACCTTTTAAAAAAGTACTTTCTTGATGAAATATCACTCAAAGACTGATAAAAGCAAATTCTAAAAACTTACATGTACGCCAGTTTATACTAAAATTTCACACTTTTTGTCCAATATTATAATTTTTAGTCTGATTTTATCGAAATTAATCGAACATAGAGTGATGTGTTGTCTCTTATTATTTTCAATTGCTTAAACGGTATTGTTTAACAAGTCTGGGTTTCAAAAAAAATATGAATGATAAACACTAGGCATATTATACTAACGAGTTACTTTAAAATAATGGTTTTTGTTTGGTCCGAATATTTATAAACAATTAGAATTAGTTATTTTTGTAATCATAGATTAAAAATAATTAAGATGAATATTTTTAAAAGCATTTCGTTTAAATTTTTGATAAGTTCGAGTTAATATATATTCAAACTTTTAAGGGAGATTTATTCATGGAAGGGATTTGGTGACGTATTTTTGGAAAGTTGGTTGACGTTTTTTCTGTAAATTATTTAATCGTTTTATAAAGTGTATTAAGTTCAGCGAGTTGGAATTTGTGGGAATTGCGAAGCAATTTCAAAAGGTCCTGCGTCAGCAGTTTACGGGGGTTGGTGAGTGGTAGAGAGCAGGGGGCGGTAGCTCCCTAGTATATTAAACGCTTTCATTGTTCACTTTCATAAAGAATCACGGAGTCTCTGACATAAACATCTTTAGAAATTATATACCTAAAGTTGTAAAAAATACTCTAATTTAACGTTATACGTAAAAAAGATATCTTTGAAGTTAAAAACCATTATCTAATCAATCTTGAATCTAGGAAGAGCAACTTTTCATCCCCATCTTCTTAAAAACCTTTGAATTTCTATTACTTTGTTTATTTTATCTTTTCTTGGTAAGTCAAAATACAAAAAAAAGCCGTGATAATTTTTACAACAAAATAGGAACTTAAATGAGTAGCTATAATTTAGAACTTCTATTTCATAATGAAATTATTATGAAAAATAATTTATCTTTGAACTGGGCAGCCAATTTTTTTATATTTAGTAAAAAAGTCACTAACGGTGTTAGAAGATTATTATGTAGATAATAGCGAAAAACATGCCTAACTTAAACATTTTTAAAATCACTAAATTTAATAAAATACCGTTCACTATTCTTGAGCAGATGGGTTTTTGTTACTTAATTTTTGTTACTTAACCTACTATACAATGGTTTATATAGGATAACTGATCCCTATGGGCACTCCATCTCCAGTATAAGTTAAAAATAAGTGCTTTCTATTTGTACATACAAGTATGTAAATAATTTAATTGAATAAAATATATCTTTGGAAAGATTAAAACATCTACAACATAAGAACAATTTTTCTCCATTTACAGAATAAAATATGTATAAAATTAATATTAATTAATATCAAATTTTACATGTAATTATATTAATAAACAATAAAACATTACGAAAAATCTTCAAAATTCGGTTAATTTATGGTGGCTCACTTAAAATTGATCTTGGCCTTTTTGGAACTATAAAAGGATCATATTTAGAAATTGCAGGATTTCCTCCTGTTGTATCCCATTTATGTCAACCCTCCACTGCCTTTATGCCTTTCCATGGTAGCAAATATGGGACCATAAAGTTGCCTTCAATTTTCTGCATAAAGCAGTTATTTTTAGCATGCTTTATTTAAAGTTACTGCAGCAATAATTGTACCTTCAGGTGCTATAATTTATAAAGTTAGGTTCAATCCCCAATTTCAAAAACTTTTTAAGTTTTGAAATAAAAATTTGGAAAAAATATTTTTATTTTATTTTATTGGCCCGAATAAGGAAAAAAATAATTGTTCACGTAGTTATATCTTGTAGTGGGCATTTAGAAGGTTAAAGTGCATGGCAACAATAGCTATTGTTCTATCGAAACTTAAATGAATTGCATAATTTTAATATTTTTTAAGAATTAAATATTGTTTATACTTTGATCAAATTATGTATATCTTATGAATTAACCTCAAATCATACAAATCACATTGAACGTTAGAATAAATATAATTCATTTCAATTAAATATAAAAGATTGTTCTTACCTAAAATATCAGATAATTAGTATTGCTCTAACACTTGTAATAAATAAAGTACAATTTCACATCATTAATTTTTTGAAACGACACTTTTCTACACGACGTAACATTCGCATTCCGTTGCAGCCCGCTGCAGCCTAAGTGCGGAGGCGGGAAGCCTGCGCGCGTGTCCCGCAGCCGACTGGAGAAGCAGCTGCGGCGGCTGGTGTGTTCAGCGGCCATGGGGGCTTTGCTCTGCCTGCTCAAGGCCTGCGAGGTCTACTCGCACGCCGGGACTCTCTCACTCATGCCTTGGTTCTGTCTTCAAACACTCAGCAGGTGAGTGTTGAAAAAAAATTTTCCCTTGGTGTGCACTGTAAAAAAATACGGCACTCTACACAAAAAGTGATGGATTGCCTCCATACATGGAGAGATGTTACACCTCGATAAGGAGGGACTCCCCACTTGACTTGGAGGAAGGTCCCTAGGTATAGTGGAACCTCTCCCTCTCCGGAGAGGGACCTTCCACTAGGGAGGGACTTTTCGTGTAAAGTGCCGGATTTTTTTAGTGTATTAGGGGGGAAAGTATTTCAAAGAACGTGTGCGAACCCGTATAAAATCGTTGAGTCAAACATGAATTCTTCATAGCTAAAAAGTAGAAATTAAAAGCCGAAATTTCCAATTGTTTTCAGGAAATTTGTTTTGAAATGAATATTATTTTCGAAATTTATTTCGAATAATAAACTAATTTCAAAGTGGAAATTTAATGAACTATTCTGATTCATGAGTTAGGTTTCCTCTTACAGGCAGTCAAACTTCTGATTGGCAGTTTAAGAAGGAAAAACTAGTTCTCCGCCAATCAGATGTTTGAATCCTATTTAACTGCCAGTGAATACGGACGTTAGCCGTCCTCCGCTTCATTTCAAAAAATGTGCTAACCCAGGCGCGGATCCAGCACAGCTCGTAGTAGGGGCACTTTTCCAGACAAGATCCCCTTGTGGTACTATTGGGGGTATGGGGGTCCTCCCCCAGAAAAAAAAAATGGAAATTTAACGTGTAAAACTAGGTTTTAACTCATTTTTAGAAACGTTTTGAGTCTAAGGGGGGCACTTTTCAACACTATTTACTTTATTTTTTGACCCAAAATGTCAAAATTTTGTGGATTTCCTAAAAATTAAACACTGAATACCCCATTTTGATACTAATTGGGGGTATGGGGGTCCTCCCCTAGAAAATTTTTTGAAATTAACCCTGTAAAAGTTGGGTTTTTACTCGTTTTGAGAACCTTTTTGGGTCTCCAAGGGGGGGCACTTTCCAAAGTTCCACCCCCCTGGATCCGCCACTGGCTAACCCTTGGGTGTTTCATAGCTTTTTCCCTGTCGTGGTAATCTTGATATAATCATAATTATCCCACGTCAACCCAATCAAAATTCCAATCCATCAAATGGTATCAAAACTTGAATCCAGCTTTGTTTAGAATCCTTTGTTGAAAAGCTTATTAAAATCTGGTTTTATTTTGTTTTAAATGAGAAACTAAAATTCTATCAAAACATATCATATTAGATTAAACCTATCATATTATATTACACTACGTGGCAATTCTAACTCATTTCACTGCACCCACTTTGGGAATTGGGGACCCCTGATTTGACCCATAATTAGGCTCATCATCTTCATTTTCTTCCACAGGATCTTGGAGTTCATCATGGCGTACTCAATGGTTTCGATGAGCCAGCAGTCTCTCAATAACCATTACTACCACTACGCCAACTAGACGATCGACTGTCCGGATCCATAAATCCCACCTGCCCACCCCCACGAATAGATCGAACGATCGGGGCTTTCAGAACGAATTGACTGCGATGAGGACGCCTCCTTAAGGGGGTCTGAACCCCTATCGATCAAAATAAAAAAGTATGGAATGCTGCTTTTAGACATGACAAGAAACGACGAGCTTGCTTCAGAAGGTTCGACACCAGGTTTTAAAAAAAGTATAATGTGGATGAATGGATATTCTCCTAATTATTGAGTCGTTAACTTTTAAAAACTTCTTTAGCATTTTCATTTTAATGGTATCGTTATCGTGCAAAAGGCGGTATTTTGAATTATAAAGAATAGGTGCTGTTTAAGTATCATTTTACTTGTATTTTAGAGTGAAATTCCTTTTATAGGATGAGACGTGCAGATATTTCAAGCAAAAGACTTGTTATTTATTAATCCAACGGACAAGGTGATTGAAGTTTTGTTCAACTGTGTTACATCTGTAAGAACAATCTACACATGTAATCAGCCACTTGCATAATTATGACGACGGTGTTTTTATTAATGTTTTAAGTTTTGTGTATCTCCCTTTGTCTTATTTCTCCTATGAAATCAAATGTATTATTATTTCTTAATGCGTTGTGTATATTTTCATTTGTCTTAAGACTTTTAAAAAATATATGGACTGAATGAAGGATAGAACAGTTGACGGTATGTTTATACAGTGGAATGTTATTTAATTCATTGGACATTGCTATTTTTACCATTTATCACAAATGGTGGCGTCTAAGGTGGACACAAATTATCCAATAAAATTCCGACCATCTTGATCTGAGTACAATGACACAGATTTGACATGTGTGTGTGGGTGTAGGTCAGTTTACAACTCAAGGTTGTTTAAATACAAAGAAAAAAAGTTATGCATGCTTATAAACTTTTTGTTCAGTGAATTAAAATAATTAACGTGGCCAAGTATGGGTAAATAAAATATATATTATATTTATAAAATCTAAATTTCGCAAGTCCGTCCCCCCTTCTCCATCCGTCTTTATACCAAATGGAATCGTCCTTATAAATCAAAACTTTACCAACAAGATCAGTTCACTCTCAACCAATTCATTATGTTTCTCTAGATAGTTTTATATGCTTTGGTCGCTTTTATGGTCTTTGAACCTAGCTTCTATTCTGTAATAACTTAAATGTTCACATAAGTACCTTTAATAAACTAACAAGAATATTGATTTCAAACAACGTCCATCCTGCTTATAGTTTTAAGAATATGAATCAAGTTAACAGGAAACACCCAACAGAAATAGCTCTCTACACTGTAAAAAATAACAATAAAGTGGTGGAAAGAAAGTGCCACCATAGTCGCAGTGGGACCTCCATCCAAGTCTAGGTGGGAGGTTCATCCGTATCGTGATGTATCATCCCTAAATAATATGGTGGCAATTTCTTTCTACCACTTTTTTGTGTAACATGCCGTATTTTTTACAGTGTATGATAAGCTCATAACTATGCCACCTGCTACTTGCTTATTACATTGCTGCTGTCCGACTATTAAAAGTTCCATTCATTTGATATAACTTGGCCACGTTTACGAATGCTCAAGAACCAACTCAAGCATTCCCTTTGTCCTGTATCTCCCCATTGCCACATTAAATAGATAGAAAGAAATGGGAAGGTTTAGATAGAAGCCACTCGTAGCTGTTTGGAATGTGTATTTGTTTAACAAAGTGGTATTTCAATGCATGTACCTTAAATCAGAGGTTCCCAACCGAAATTTTACTAGCAAGTTTATAAATCTAAAAAAAACTTTTTTTAGTAAGGGAACGTACCCATACTACGTGACCCATTTTTTACCATTTTTAACCCCCCTCCCCCCCTTGGTGACCATCCGTAGTATATGCTAAGACCCCCCTCTAGTTTTCACGTAGTAATTCATAAATACGGTTTGCCATCATTTTTTGCAAACAGAAAGTTTTAAAAAATTAATTTTGCTTAATTTGTCTAATTTTAATAATTAATTTGGCTTAATTAGTCTTTATTTGGCAAATTTCAATAATTAATTTGGCTTGAGTTTGTCGTATTGACTAGAGGAAATTGACTACGTGACGAAACCCTAAGCCCCCCCCCTCCCCCCCGTGACCGAGCTTGGTATTTTGAAGACCCCCTCCCTCCCCTAAATGGGTCACGTAGTATGGGTACGTTCCCTAACAGGAAAAGGAAGCAATTTGTAGAGTATGAGTTCTTGCCCCCTTACACATATTTGTAGATTTTTTAAAACAAATTTGATAATACTTTAAAGATTCATGTTAGAAAGTACATTGAAAGCCATATGAAATGCTTATTTGAAATTATGTTTGTCTTTTCACTGTAAATGAACCAAAAAATCTTTCTCATTAAATTTTTTCTAAAACTTTCCGTATTTTCCCCAATTTTTTGGCTTTAAAAAGTTTCCTGTAATATTTACAAACCAACATAGAGATTTAGCATGAAATCGAAACAAAATTCCAAAAATCAGAAAGTAGGTTGGGATCCTTAGTGTAATGAACAGACACTTCCTCTAGCCCTGGAGTCGTCATTCCTATTTATATGTGTTGTAAATAGTGTCGTACGGATATACATATATTATATTGTACGGAAATATATGTTTGTACTCATTTTCTTAGCCAAGGAACACGTACCTAACAAGAGGAACTTAATGTGTTCCCTCATCGCCTTTTAAAAAACTCATTGCATCCATATTCATCTCAAAGTAAATAATTTTATTTGTAATTTCTTTAAATCTTTAACACAAATTTATGACCTTTCTAATCATAAACGTCCATATTCACCGGTAACTTGACAGGCTGTTAAACAGCAGTTAAACTTCTGATTGACAGAGTAAAGAAGGAAACCTAGTTTTCCGCCAATCAGAGGTTTAACTGCCGGTGAACCGCCGGTCAAGTTACCGGTGAATACGGCCGTAAGTGATCAGTCTCATTATTGGCCATTTCACAATACATCTTAATACATTTAAATTTAACACTTTTAATCTAAGTTCATTGATACTAAACACGAAAGTTTAGTTTTTAATTTTAAGCCATATATTTAATTTGAATAAAATATTCTCGATTAGTGACCAAGTTCAATTAGTTAAACTAATATATTATTTTAAAGACTAAGTTTTATCTTATTTTGGATATCAATAAGTTATTTGGAACATTTTAATTTTTAAAATTCATTTATCCATGTAGAATCACATGGTTATATCCATGCAATATGCAATGTAATACATGAAATTTCATGGATATGAAATAATTTAACTTTTGTCTTTTAAACTATTATGAAATTCATTTTATTCTTAAGTTGTATTTTACAACTTAAGGAAACTTGGATTTAATAGACCTGAATGCTGTCAAAAGCACCAGTTAAGAACTAATTTAGAAATTTAGGTTCTGTAATATTGTATTAATTGCTAAGGTTCACTCTCTTTGACTGAAATTTTCGGTGAAGTTCGAGCTAGTATATTCTAGCAGTCATTGCATACTGGTTTCATGGCATATTCTGCATTTAACAAAGTTGTCAAGTCTCGAACCCCTTTAATGTTTCTTTATTCTAATAAATGTCCTTATATATCAAGAAGCCTTTTTAACGCGTAATAAAAATTGCTTATTAAATAGGTTCGCACAAAATTACAGGTCATGTCTTACCGGTTTTGTCATCCTTTACGTTTCTACACAAATATTCAACACTATCACACCACCTAAAAAAATGGAAGACATAAAACATGAATAGCTTCTGAAGAATACATTTGCTCTTCTGATCAATGAAGACTGTGAATTAGTTGTTAAAAATTACAATTAATTTGTAAGTAATTAATAATGGTAAAATAATAATTAGTAAGTTGGCAATTAATCAAAAAGTGCATAATAAGTATTGACAGAAACCTATTATATTATATGAAATTCAGATCTTGTAACAGAAGAATTCCGTGAAATATTTATTTCTTTTGATTCTTGTGTATTAAGTACTTATGTTCTGAATATATTTTTATTTAAAATACGTAATTCTCCTGATCTGTTGGAATTGGTACGAGGCTTAACAACGACAAAAATCCTTCTACGGGTTGTTTAAGAACTAAAGTTAAAATAGTTTTGTAAACAGAGGTTTTAAATTCGTATAAGATTTTATCGATGTCTATGCTAATGAACTATTTGGCTCTTCTATGTGAAGATTGTAGCCACTGACTACATCTGAAAGCGTTACCTTACCTAACTGAGTATTTGAAAAGTAACTTACACAATGAACCATAAATTATTTGTTTCATCAACTCCCTTTTAAACAATTTAATAATTATCCTTAATAAACGGAGAAATTTAATTGAAAATTGGTCCAATGAAAGATGCAGAAGATTATTCTGAATCTACCCTTATTAATTGTTAGTTAAGCCTTCATGAATAATATTTAACTCAGAAGAGCCAAACACGTTCTTACATCCTTGTGAGCGTTCGTGCTAGCATATTTCGTCGTACATTTAGGTTTCTTCTATAGAAAGTGTTGTAAGATTAGTAAAGAAAGTATAGATATTTTTGTGGAAAACTAATCCAGTAAAATCTTTTGAATGCTTAAATGTTTTATATACTAGTATGATTGATATTTTCGTGCCAAAATACAAATATTGTTGTAAACATTCGTTTCTTCCTCTTCATTCAATAGATGGTAGCTTTGAACCAAGGCTCAAATGCCCTTAGTTCCGAGTAGAATATGAAATATACTTGTTCGGAAGTAAAGAAAACACTTATCTTGAAATATTATGCTTAACAAAAGCAATCAAATATTTTAGGCATATGGCCATATCGTGATAAATCTTCCTTTTAATGAGTCATACATTTATGTCTGTCACGAAACTCTGTATATAATAAAGTTGTTTCAAAAGAAAAAAAACTCTGTAACAAAATAACAAACAAATATGATCAACATTAATAATGAAAACTAGTTAGTATTGGGTTTCTTCGGGGGGAAAAGTAAATATTTAAAATATGAAAATTAATTAACATAAAATTACTGGCTAATTATATGCCCCCATGTCTACTTTAGAAGAAAGTAGTTTCATGCAGAAGTTATAGTCAACGAAAAATAGTTTTATTTAAGTCAAATTTAAGTTTATTAAAAATTGTTTAATTTTAAATGTCATGCCTAAAAGTATTTAAAGTCTAGGTGTTTTCTTTACATGGCAGAGCCTATAGAGGAATCAACGAATGGGTCTTGCCAAAAAATAACCTATCACATCACTCATGTTTACTGTTAAAGTGACCTTTCTTCACAAAATAATGTAAATGGACTTTTGTGATACATCAACATCTAAGTTGAAGGAATTCTGTTCGATGCAGCATGGCTTATGTAGTGCAACGTAGTGTTTTGCTGTTGCGCTTTAAAAAGCTTGCGTCGCTCATCTAACTAAAATCAAAAAAATTTTACGCATCACTAGCCATAATTTTATTATGTGGTGCTTAATGAAGGTGAAATTTTTAGTAAATAAAATTTACCTTAAAAAACCTTTACCAGTTCTGAAAATACATTTAAAAGGAACATTATTTGCATATTTAAAAAACTATTATAATAAAAAGAAGATGCATGTTTTCACTAACTGATGGAATAAATACTATTCAAGTGTAAGTAAAATTAACTAACAATCATTTTTACTCGATTTCTCAGTAAGTTATTTAAGAACTGAAGAGGTTCCTTATTATTTTAAATCATTGGTTTGAATGCAATTTCCGTAACTATATGAGCTTGAAAAAAAAGTAAAAAGTGTCTCTTATTGCTTTGAATGAAAAATAAATGTTACTGAAATGTTTTTCCTATGACAATTTTCAATAGGGTAAAAAGAAGGATCGGTGTTTTATCATTTGTGTTCTTATAATACAAATGGTCCTAGTCAAGGACTAAAAGGAAAAGACCTGACTATAAAGATTGATGACGCAAGAGTGCTTTTTTGTGTGGTTTTTCTTTTCAGCTTGCTTATTAATCTCGCTTCAGCAACTTTTTACTTGAGGCTTGTTTTTGAAAAACATGCATTCTTGCAAGCTTTTTCATTGCCGCATATTGCTCAATAGATTTTAAAGGAGAATTTTTACACTGAGTCAAATAGAAAACTGACTGAGGAAGATTGCTGTAATCATCACTCAAAGGGATGTATTAAAATTTAGTTTGTGTTGATTTCAATTATGAAAAGCTACCGACAAATTATTAAGAATCTTTCAAAAAAAATTATACTAACTTATTGTACGAGTACTTAGTATAGAGAATATTAATGTAAAGTCTTGATCATGCTAAGAAAAACGAATTTGAAAAAATACAAAACCTACTATGTCTGGAAAAAGTCCCTCGTTAGTTTTTTAAAAATATTTTTAACTAGAAAAAATGAGTTATGCTCGTAATTCTTAAAACTTTGTTTCGGAAAACGAAAGCTTTAAAAAGTAAGAAGTCGAAAATAAATTCCATTTTTGCATAGAAGATGGTTTTTTCACTCATTTGTTTAAAAGCATTTTGATTTCAGTCTAAAATTAAAAAGTTTTATTAAATTGCATGATAATTGAAAGTAATTCTACGCATTGAGTGGAGATATTCGGCTTATACTGTTTAATAACATGTTCGTACTTCGTTTCTATATTGTTTGAAGATTCAAATTTACACTTTGGCTCAGTGTATTAAATCCTTAAGTGCAAGAGGCTTGCCGCCACTTTTGCCTTTATTTTTCCGTCTGCGTGAATTGTCTCGCCAAAGCTATTTTGTACGACGCTTTTTATCGAGTGCCAATTTTATATCGATTGGCTTTATTTCTGTATAGCCTGTTGATTGTATAGCCTTCGTTCTGGTGTTATGAATAAATATTGAATTTGTGTCCTACTCTCTTCCTTTCGTTGTTTACTTAATTCCTAAGGGGGGAAAGTTGCGTTTTAAATGAAATTCTAATGCATTTGAATGATCTACTGTATAGCTTTATGGTATACATAATGTTTCAGCAAATCCGTCCAATTTTCGCACCAACACATTCCAACATTCCATCACTATCAGTGAGGAATGCCTGGAGCCGTTCTGGCTGGATAAAACTCTTGGAACTACTTTGATATACACCCCCAAATCGGAAATTTGGCGACTTTTTTTCTCACCATCAAATGTCCGGTCAGTTGAACCGATGAAATCGCTGAAACGTTTTTGGAATATAATAGAAAAACTAATCATAGTAAAACTTTGATATTTGAACCAAGAACAAAAATATTTTTTATAAAAATATTGTAATTTAGTTTTTCCGAAAATTCTCATTAGTTCTGGAATTATTAAAGTTCAAAATTTCAATTTTTTCCAGTAATTCACTAGGCTACACATTACTGCTACATATACACAAAAAACAAGAAACAGCAAACCTAAAAAGTCCGTAGGGAGTGCCAGATTTGGCGCGTAATTTTTGGGGGGTATATCAAAGTAGCACCAAACTCTTTCTATTGCAAATCATCCTACATTCGTCAATCATTTTTGTGACATGTTTTGCGGTATTATTCCGACATTGCAGTATTTGAGCGTTTGACTAACCGTTTTAGGGACTTTTACAGCCCCAATGAGGAAGTTTCATATTTTTTTTTTATTTTTTAAATCGATCCTACCTTACGAGAAAACCCTAAAACCGAGATATTTTTTAATTCTGATCATTATTTATTTTTTTACTGCGGCTTAAAGTTTGCGCTCTAGAAAAGGCGGGAAAAACAGCGATTTCAGATTTGTGATGTCACTCGGCATGTCAAAACGACTACAACTCGCATCTCTTCCTAAACTATGCAGCCGGCGTAGACAAAACTCGGTACATAGACGTATCTCGAGGCGAGGATGATCACTACCAAGTTTTCCAAGTTCGAAAATCGAATATTTACAAGTAATAAACGATTTTATGGCTAAAAACGCTTATTTCTCCATTTCTCTACTAGAGTGGATCTGCTTGACTCACTATTTTAAATATGAAAACCTCAGGATTAAATATTTTTAATAAGAAAAGCTCTATAATTGCTAATTTAAAAGTTAAATCAGCTATGAAAACACCAAAATAAAATGAAATAATTAATTTTAAAACATTACATTCTTATATTTTAAGATTTTTCCCCTTAAAATTCAAATATTTATGGAAAATATATTATTAAATATTTTTTATTAAGTGGGACTAATCCCCATCTGGTCTCATGAAACTAGACCAGATTCATGAGGTCATAAAGACCTTTTATTTTAATAATGAATAAACATCAACAATGCTTTTTGTTTAGTGTCGAGTGACGTCAAATTTGATTTTTGAGCGTTTGCGATTGCATCATTTGTTTACGACTTTTCTCAACTTTTATTTCTTCTATATCTCAGTAAATAAATTTTTGAGGAAAATTTAGATTGCAGATTTGGATTTTTCACATCTTTTATTGTATTAATATACCCCAAAATCGAAAATTTAAAAAATATGAAACTTCCTCATTACAGAATTCCGAGTTCATATAAGCTAAAATTAATTCGAGTTAAAATTTTCGACTCTGTTAATTAGTGGCAGAATTCTTTCAATGCGTGTTGTTTAGTTCCAGCTTTGGAAATAATAATTAATAAAAAATAATTACAATTGGTCACATGTGATTCGATAGCCGTTACCACAAAGTAACGGATATCGAATTACATGTGACCAATTGTAATTATTTTGAGTTGACTCGCTGAACAATCAGGAGCATCATCGTTTAAAAATAGAGAATTCGAGGCGAAGAGAAGGGCAAAAATGAAGTTTTGCAGGAGCCCGGCCTCGAACAAACACGGACATCGAACCGTGGAGAAAAGAGGCGAAATATCCATGCGCAGTAGCGCACATTTGAAGCCGGCGGTGTCGGGCAGCTTTCCTTTGAGGGCATACCAATCCCAGAATGCCTTGCACGAACATTCCATGGAACACTTTGAATTCCGCGACCGAGTGGGAGGAGAGAGGTGACGAAATATACATTTCCAAGGAGCGAATGACGTTCCTTCTTCGCATCTCCTCGCCAAGTCCATTTCTCCTCGCGCGGTGCATCATGGGTAGGATATGCCCTAGCTATGATGCACAGAACTGGCCGAACGGTGTTGCCAGTATACTTCATTCGATCAGTTGTAAATTTCGCCTCCTGATTACTCTACTCCCTACATCGAACACGCGTGACGTGAGTATAGCAACTATAAAGTCTACTCAAAAGAGAAGAAGATGAGGGATTCAAGATTCCAGGTTCGAACCAGTTCTGTAACCCTTCCTACCTGTTGCTTTAGAATGAATTGAACTGTCTCCAAACGGGAAGTGGTAAACAGAATGTGGTTTGACTAGGGAAAACGATTTTTTAGAGCAAAAGGAGTAATACAATAATACAATATATTTTAAGGCTAAGTCCATACCTTCAAATTTCAGGAGACACCATAGGCGTCGCCGGTTCCTGAAAATTGGGGGGACCCAAGGATTTGGTATTCCACCACAGAGGGATTTTACAAACTATGATTACCTATACCCTTTTAAAAAATCTTTTATTTCGCTTATTTTAAGCCCCGCCCAACGTGGGTTTGTGAATCAATTAATAAACTTTCACTTCAAGTTTTTGGGAATTGTTTTTAACTTTCAACTAAAAAGGGGGGTCTGAGGGCCCTCTATCATACGATTATATCCTCAACATCCACAAAAACCCTGTTCCCTTCATCAGCAAACATGACATGCTACTTTAATCTCTTATGGTTGACCTACTCCATATTTGCCTCCCATAATCTGCATACCCTAATCCCTTTCCATGACTCAACTTCCCTCATCACTCTCACAAGACCTTTTCGCATATCTCACATGACATTTCTCTTCTTATCCTCTAAATAACCTACTCCCGTTGAACAATAGCATCTCCCTCACCACTTAAATGAAATGGTGTCGTCTCCCTATCATCACATATCTACCTCTTCACCTACATAGAGCTAATCCACCCCTCCATGACCTTACTCCCCAAAACACATAAAATGCATCCTATATTCCCTTTACTATGACACTTCCCCTTTTCTCCTCCCTCAGCTCTCACAAGACACAGATCACTATCACATAAGGCCCAAGTCAGACCTAGCGACCATAAGACGCTACTGCAATTAATCAAAGAGGGGAAAAAGCATGGAGTTCAGCCTGAGACTCCCCCTATCTTGACAGGAATCTTCCTTCCTGTCAAGATAGGAGACTAGGCTTTCCCCATGCTTTTTTGATTGATCGCAGTAGCGTCTATAAGACGCGCAGTGTGTTTTGCACCTAACATGCGACCTTTTCCTCCTCCCTACTCATGGATCTTCTGCTCATAACCTCTCCCATCTGTTCCCCCTTATTTATCACACGCTGCGCCCCCTTCATTCCTTTCACATGACCACAGGACCTTAGGCACCCTCAAACTCTCACATGACATGTTCATCTAATCCCTCATTAATGACTCTGCCTCAAATCCCTCACCCATGACCTTGCTTCCCATCATCACTTTCAGATTTTTTTCCCGTTTAGGGCATGAAAACACCTAAATTCTACCTAATTGTCGTTTCGTTCTAAATTGATGCTGCTCTGCAACTTTGTAATTGTCTAACTCAGCAAATTAACAGTTTTTAAAATAAAAATTATAACTCATTATTATAACTAGGGGGCTTTATAGTTTTAGCATCGGATAGGGCACGGTCACTTTTCTATACCTAGACACCACTTTAATAACAATACCTTGTAGGCGTTCAAAAGTTAAAAGGGTGGAAAGTTTTCACACCCTGTTGACTTAACATACCTTGACTTTTTTCAACTTATCTCTTACATAATATGCCTTTTCTTTCTCCTCCCTCCCCATGACTTTTCTGCTCATTTCAGACTTATGCTCCCCTTCCCAATGACATGCCTCCTTTTAAACACCCTCACATCACATGTTCATCTAATCCCCAACCAATGACTACCACCTAATCACTATCAATTGACCTTCACCATCTTGAATTGCAATTTGAATTGCTTAAACCTCTATCAAAGTATTAATATGTGTTCAAATATTGAATTTGGTGACATATCTTCGGCTTGTGTGCTTGATCTCAAGGATAAACCTTCAAAGACACACATAAAATTTTAACCTACACAAAGATAATAATAGGTCACATCCAGAAAGATGTGTCGCTTTAGGGAAGGTCTGTATACAATGCATTTTTGGTACGATTCTTTCACAGAGTAAAGATACTTCAGAGAGTCCATTTCCATAGACGCTAATGGCAACTTTTTTAACATGGGTTTTCCCATAGACGGTGGCGTTTCTATGTGATAACGGTGGAACTAACCAGAGAATATGACGTAACGTTGTTGACTCTCTACAATCGAGCTACCCGCCCACACTCTCAATTAACCCCGCCCACTTTCAAATCGCTAAAGAGGGAAAACAATTTTGTATATTTTCCCGGTTATTAAAACAGTTGCCTGTATCTTTCGAGCATGCGCTGGGGATAATTTCTTAGCCATTACAAGTCTCTCTGATGTCACGCTCTTCAGCGACTCACCTGATGTTCTGTCCAGGCTCAGATCTCTCGCCGGCTTTTATACTGATCTACCCGTGACGTCACTATCTCGCATAAACCATACACATTTCAACCATAAAGGAAAAGTTTCATTGATCCGGGGAAAAATAGCAGAGATTGAGAAATTCAAATGCAGCCTCCATAAAAAGTTCTAAGTCCAATGAGAATCACTCGTTTCCTTTAGTCCCCGCCCACACTAATGATTGACAGCTGGAGGGTCGGAACGCCACTTGCGATAACTGTAGAACTATTTTAGTAAAATCGCGTTTTGGATTCTCTGAATTATCTTTACTCTGTGGATTCTTTTACGGTAAACCAGTAAAGTACTTCTACTTCTATCTTAAGCCAATTTGGCGAATTTGGGCTCTTTTTTTGTTGGCTTCCTTTCCTAGTTTCTATGATTAATACGATTTTGTTTACTTCAAGTTTCCATTAATTGAAAACTTTCAAAATTAAAATTCAACGAAATTAAACTTTGATTTCAAGTAATATTAAGATTGTACGGAAGATCTTATTTATTTCATAAATTGAAACTCATTTTATACTACTTTTGAAGAGCGGAGGTAGAATTTCTAGCGAACCAGATTCCTGCAAATGATCATCCGGATCTTTCCTAATAGAGGGTTAGGGGTAGTAACCCAGCAATTTAACATGTGATCAAACTGTCCGGAAGCCTCCGAAAATATTTAAATCTAAATTAAATTTTCCACACTTGTTAAAAATACTTAAAACTTTAATTGTTTTAAGAAAGTAGCTATTTAATTATAATTTAAAACTCTTTAACTTTAAGAAAAACACAGAGTAAAGATACTTCAGAGAGTCCATTTCCATAGACGCTAATGGCAACTTTTTTAACATGGGTTTTCCCATAGACGGTGGCGTTTCTATGTGATAACGGTGGAACTAACCAGAGAATATGACAACGTTGTTGACTCTCTACAATCGAGCTACAGCCGCATACACTCTCTCAATTAACCCCGCCCACTTTCAAATCGCTAAAGAGGGAAAAAAATTATATATTTTCCCGGTTATTAAAACAGTTGCGTGTATCTTTTTTTCGAGCATGCTCTGGGGATAATTTCTTAGACATTACAAGTCTCTCTGATGTCACGATCTCCAGGGACTCACCCAATGTTCTGGCCAGCTGAGATCTCTCGCTGGCTTATATATACTTGATCTGCCCGTGTCGTCACTATCTCGCATCTTCTTTAAAGTGGCGATGGATCGGGAGCTACTCTGGAATCGAACTCACAACTGCAAGTCCACATTTAATACAATTTTAACAAATAACTTCACATTTAATGATAATTTCTGCGACCACAATCACTATAACGAGATATTAAACGACAGAACAAACGATATCAATGTTTATAATAGGGAAAGTTTAGTTACTGTCAGGGAAAGTTTGCAACCATAAGGGAAAAGTTTCATTGATCAGGGGAAAAATAGCAGAGATTGAGAAATTCAAATGCAGCCTCCATACAAAGTTCTAAGTCCAATGAGAATCACTCGTTTCCTTTAGTCCCCGCCCACACCAATGATTGACAGCTGGAGGGTCGAAACGCCACTATGCGATAACTGTAGAACTATTTTAGTAAAATCGCGTTTTGGACTCTCTGAATAATCTTTACTCTGTGAAGAAAAAAGCAAATTTTGAGTAGAAAAGAAATAAAGTAACAAGTTAATATAGATTTAAGGTAGCCTAGATGTCGATCAGTCCAAAAATCAAGCCAAGATGCCAAGTTGACTGTAGATAAAGTTACAGTTAATATTGGTATCGCATAATGGAAGAGTAGTAAAAATAATATAATACATACAGACGCTACCAAGTGCGACATTACTTTCGGGATTACCTAATATATACCTAGGGAGGTACCGGAAATCGAACCTGGCGACCAACAGGTACAGCGCCCATGCTGCTAGCGTAATGGGTAAACTAAGCCGCCCCATCCCCTAATTTCAATGTAAACACGGGACTTCGAGAAACCCAAACCCCTTCTGGTGGTTTTCTCCTTTACGAAAACAGTAAGTTTTACACGGTTCTATGGCGATAGACACTATCCCCTTCTAGCCACTGTCCTCCCCTCCCACCCTGCCCCCTCACAACACTATCATAAGAAATGATCCGTTCCATGTTCCTGCTTTACTTAACCCTTTATTTACCGACGGTACTTACAAGTACCGCCAACTTTAAAATTACATAGAATAACCATCCTTGCGAATATATTGACGATAATTTGCAAGAACACTCTTTCAGTTATCCTCTTCCAGGATAAAAAGCAGCGAAGGTTCTATGATGAGTATTTTAGCGGGAAATGCGAATAGATTTAACTGAAGTTGTAAGTTTAGCTGCCATTTCGATCGGATTCACATGATTGTCATTTTTGTTCCCGCAAAAAAGTAGTTAAAGTCAAAAGTTAAGTGTATTATTTTTTAAGACTTATTACTGCGATAATAAAAGCTATGTTTTTCTTGTATTGTTAGAATATTTTAGCACTCCGTGTACTGACAGTACCCAAAAGTATCAATTTAAGTAATTGGCTCTAGCGGATTCAATTTTCCAAAGATGATTATTTTATTTATGTATATCCCTTAATTTTCAATTTAGTGACTCAATTAAAGTATTTGCACGAAAAAAATTGCAGCGAATCATAATGCGGTAAATAAAGGGTTAACTAACTTTCACCCTCACTACCTCACCCACATTCTCCCCTTCACTTACGGCAGAACATATTAACCTTATAGTCCCAACCACAAAGAGTGCTGAGAACAATTTTACATATGCTCTATGACTCATCTACTCCCACTCATATGAAAATGTTCCCCCTCCAAAGATAAAGGACTTGTTTTCCTAAATGCATCCCAGTATCCTTGCTCCTCCACATCACACACATATTTTGCACAACTCTACCCTGCCTCATTACTCTGACATGATAGACATCTAATCCCACTCGCATGGCCATGCTTTCCTCTGTCCATCAACACATATCTACCTCACCCACTATATAAATTTAATCAATCTACATCACCCTACTCCATCAGCAAGTCTTTCATATACAGGGTGTCCCACGAGAAGTGGCCCAACCCCTTTAACTTTTGAACCCCTACAGATATAGTCATGAAAGTGGGGTCTAGGTATACTAAAAAGACCATGCTCCATCCGATGAGATAAGTTTCAACGCCCTCTAGCGGAAACTTCAGGAGTTATAATTTTTATTTTGAAAACTATGTGAGGTATGTGAAAAAAGTCACTGACTAAGTTGTAGAACAGCATCGATTCAATAGGAAAAGACACCTTAAGCAGAAAAATATCTTAAATAAAACCCCTAAAACGCACGCTCAATTAGGTTGAATTTACGTAGTTTTTACGTCTTAAAACGCTCCTCACGAGGTGAAAATGAGATTTTCAATTAAATGAACTAAGAATACTTTTAATCATTTACTTTAATCATAAAAATAAAAATTTCTCATTTTCGCCTCGTGAGGAGCGTCTTAAGACGTAAAAACTACGTAAATTCAACCTAATTGAGCGTGCGTTTTAGGGGTTTTATTCAAGATATTTTTCTGCTTAAGGTGTCTTTTCCCACTGAATCGATGCTGCTCTACAACTTAGTCATGACTTTTTTCACATACCTCAAATAGTTTTTTAAATAAAAATTATAACTCCTAAAGTTTCCGCTAGAGGGCGTTGAAAGTTATCTCATCGGATAGACCATGGTCACTTTACTATACCTAGAGCCCACTTCCATGACTATATCTGTTGGGGTTCAAAAGTTAATGGGGTTGGGCCACTTCTCGTGGGACACCCTGTATAATTCATCCTCTATTTACTTGTAACCTTTTTACTTTATCACCTTGCTAACCTAGCACTCCTTCCACAAATGACATGCTACCTTCATTTCTTACATGACAAGCCGCCTTTTATATTCTAAGGACCCTGGTTTCCCTCAAACTCTGCTTCCAAATCTAATTCCTCACCAATGCCTTTACCCTCTAATCTCTATCAAACGATCTGTTCCAACTTTTCTTTATCACATTAAATACTCCCTGCTAATGACTCAAATTATTTGTACCTTTTCGTATATCTCTCACACGCTTAACTCCGCTGTTCTTTATTCTTCACCTTGCTACCTAGAACTCCTTCCACACATGACATGCTCCTCTCATTTCTCTCATCACAAGCCGCTTTTTATATTCTCAGGGCCCTGGTTTCCCTCAAACTCTGCTTCCAAATCTAATTCCTCACCAATGCCTTTACCCTCTAATCTCTATCAAACGATCTGTTCCAACTTTTCTTTATCACATTAAATACTCCCTGCTAATGACTCAAATTATTTGTACCTTTTCGTATATCTCTCACACGCTTAACTCCGCTGTTCTTTATTCTTCACCTTGCTACCTAGAACTCCTTCCACACATGACATGCTCCTCTCATTTCTCTCATCACAAGCCGCTTTTTATATTCTCAGGGCCCTGGTTTCCCTCAAACTCTGCTTCCAAATCTAATTCCTCACCAATGCCTTTACCCTCTAATATCTATCAAACGATCTGTTCCAACTTTTCTTTATCACATTAAATACTCCCTGCTAATGACTCAAATTATTTGTACCTTTTCGTATATCTCTCACACGCTTAACTCCGCTGTTCTTTATTCTTCACCTTGCTACCTAGAACTCCTTCCACACATGACATGCTCCTCTCATTTCTCTCATCACAAGCCGCTTTTTATATTCTCAGGGCCCTGGTTTCCCTCAAACTCTGCTTCCAAATCTAATTCCTCACCAATGCCTTTACCCTGTAATCTCTATCAAACGATCTGTTCCAACTTTTCTTTATCACATTAAATACTCCCTGCTAATGACTCAAATTATTTGTACCTTTTCGTATATCTCTCACACGCTTAACTCCGCTGTTCTTTATTCTTCACCTTGCTACCTAGAACTCCTTCCACACATGACATGCTCCTCTCATTTCTCTCATCACAAGCCGCTTTTTATATTCTCAGGGCCCTGGTTTCCCTCAGACTCTGCTTCCAAATCTAATTCCTCACCAATGCCTTTACCCTCTAATCTCTATCAAACGATCTGTTCCAACTTTTCTTTATCACATTAAATACTCCCTGCTAATGACTCAAATTATTTGTACCTTTTCGTATATCTCTCACACGCTTAACTCCGCTGTTCTTTATTCTTCACCTTGCTACCTAGAACTCCTTCCACACATGACATGCTCCTCTCATTTCTCTCATCACAAGCCGCTTTTTATATTCTCAGGGCCCTGGTTTCCCTCAGACTCTGCTTCCAAATCTAATTCCTCACCAATGCCTTTACCCTCTAATCTCTATCAAACGATCTGTTCCAACTTTTCTTTATCACATTAAATACTCCCTGCTAATGACTCAAATTATTTGTACCTTTTCGTATATCTCTCACACGCTTAACTCCGCTGTTCTTTATTCTTCACCTTGCTACCTAGAACTCCTTCCTCACATGACATGCTCCCCTTATTTCTCTCATCACAAGCCGCCTTTTATACTACAAAGGACCCTGGATTCCCTCAACCTCTGCTTCAAAATCTAATCCCTCACCAATGCCTCTACCCTCTAATCACTATCAAACGATCTGTTACAACTTATATCTTTATCACATTAAATACTCCCTGCTAATGACTCAAATTGTTTGTACCTTCTCGTATATGATACAGTATAAGTGAGCGAGATTCGTTTCCTCCTTGCCAAAGACCATTTTTCGCATTCAACCGATAGAGGGTGCATTTTAATGAGCTGTTAAATCAAGAAAGCAGGTGTTATAATCCCTCAAAAGGAGACTAATTTATTGTTCCAGCTGGCGGGCCAAATCACGAGCAAGAGATTATTTTTTAAATGCGAAGAAAAGTTTAAGTCAAATGCTGGTGTAAATTAAAGCAAAAAGCTTCACTTCTCTTAGGGTTACAGGATTATTACTGGTGTTCCCAATATAATTGATTTAACCCTTGTTTTGTCGTTAATGACTTGACACCACTGAGTTATAAAACAAACTAAAGTGAGAACCTCCGATAGTATAACATGCGATTAAACGTGCCGACGTGGAGAGTTAGAGTAATTTCGCAAACCGGGCAAAACAACCTATTTCTCCATAGACTAACATTGTGCGAGTTAAAATTTTTTTTGAAAACCAATTTTTTCATGGGCGTATTTAGGTAGTGAACCCTGGGGAAGCATCCTGGATACCTTGAGGGTGGCAAGCTGTCCCTAAAGGTTTTGAAAACTGGATTTTCCCTTATAAAAATAAAATTTTCTCAAAAAGTTGGAAGAGCGTTTCCCCCATGCCTGTTTTTTAAAATACTATGATCAAAATTTAGAATAGTTGTTTCTATAACAGATGGGGAAAACTAAAAGATGTTAATCCTTTCCGCGCGGACACTAATTTCGATAAGGTGTGATGCGGTTTCGGCCGGCCCACGCTCAGTCGTCACTCCAGTTTGTTTTATAGCTCAGTGCACACTCGCAAATAAATTTGGTTGTAAATAATTCCTCATTGACACCTTTGGCTAAACACACACTCACCAATCTAGAATACAGTATCCATACCGACGACTGCTATTCTACCGGATTCTACGTGGTTTTCTCCTGATGCCATCGATATGCTTACTCCGATCCCTCCCCGTTATGGTACTCCCACTCACTCAACACCCTCATATAACATTCCTCCTTTAATCTCTCCTCCATTCACTCAGAAGACTCCTATTCCCCCGAAAGACGCTTCTTCAGCTAACCTATCACACGAGCAGCTCCTCCTCAAACGTATAAAGGACATTCTCTCCCTAACACAATATCCCTCATCCTTACTCGAAGTGATCCTATGCGTGATCACTCAAATTTCTTACATAATACGAATCTCTATTTCCCACACCCATGTCAATGATCCCTCCTCCCTCTTATCAAATCTATCTCCTCGTTATACGTATCATCCCACATTTACCTTATTACCAGGCGCGGATCCAGCACGGCTCCAAGGGAAGGGGGCACTTTTCCAGACAATATCCCCTGTAAAATTAGGGTGTTAACTCATTTTAAGAACCGTTTTGGGCCCAACCAAAATGTCAAAATATTGTGGATTTCCTATTAAGAATCATTCAAGATCCAATTGTATTATTAATGAGGGATATGGAGGTCCTCTCCCAAGAAAAATTTTGAAATTTGACCTGTAAAAGTAGGGTTTTTACTTATTTTAAGAACTTTTTTGAGGCCCAAAGGGTGGCACCGTCAGAAGTGCCAACCCTTGGATCCGTGCCTGCTGATCACAAACATGAACCATCTATTGACCCTACTCCCCGGCAACACTCTCACATAATACGCATACTTTAATTCCTTACCCAATACATTCCTTACTCATTTATCATATACCATCCTATCCCGCTAACTTCACTCAAATGATTGTCAGTTTCTCTTTTCACATGACAAACTCAAACTCGCCTGATCTTCATTCTTATCCCTGCTCAATCTCAACACTTATATGAACAGATTCGCAAATCCCTACCCTTTACTGTGTCTACCCCTTGTTAAATAACTACTTCCCCTTTTTATGTATTTCTCTCAAGATAGCCTATTCCCCTTATTCCATACCAGTTACCCACCTTTCCTCACAATTTTAACATATAACTTACCTCTTTAGGACATGCCTCCCCTATTCCTTCTACCATTCACTCACATGACATGTCTCCTAACCACTTCTAAAGACCATTTCCCCATTCAACTATTACATGTACACGCACAGCTTCTCATCATAAGTAAAAGAACATTCTTCCACTAAAGATATTCTCCCAATATCCCTCCTTCCTCTCACTACCCCTGATCACTCACATCTCCTACCCTCCTTCAACTCTTACATTATACCAATCTTCTACTCGCACCCCTGACTAATCTACCTGTCTCAAGTAAAACGACCATACCAGCGGTTCTCAAACTGTGCTCCGCGGAGCCCTTAGGGCTCCGCCAAGCATTTCCAGGGGCTCCGCAAAGAAATTTGAAATAAATACATTTTTTGATAATTTCTAATTTGCGAAATAACTTTCTGTAATTTTTTTCTAGTTAAGAACTTACTTTAGCTCCTTCCTACCCAAATTTTTTAGAGCTTTAAATAACCCTTGAATTTAAGTGGATTTGATGGGGAGCTCTTTTGATTATAGTTTTTTTTCTGGTTTTTGTCTTTTTTTCAAGTCTTCTTGGTTTACCAAAACAAGTTAAAACCATGTTATTTAGGGTCAAATTTTCGAAATTCTTCTGGGGGAGAACCCCCAGACCCCCCTATTGTACTTCAAACTTTATTATGGTCTATTTTTTATAATATGTTCGTTAAAATTAAAATCCTACCTAAAAACGAATGTCCGAAATTTGGACTATGATGTACCTAAAACAAGTATAAAATAGCTGTTTTTAAGGATCATGGATCATATTTCACTAAATTTCCTCAGACTCCCCTATCATAATTGGAACTTAATTAATCACAATTTTTCTTACTTGCTCTTAGATGCAAATTATACCTAAAAATGTTTTAAAAAGCTCCTTTAAACCTGTTAAATATGCATGGGAGGGGTTGTGGAATAATTTTGGAACCATATTGAAATAAATTTCTATTTACGCTACTGCATTTATGCTTTTATTTCTTGTAGAAATGGTTTTTATGTATGAAAATGGAGTCTTCCGGGCTTATAGGCCGTAGTCTAGATGTAAGAAATCCAAACGTTTCGACCCCTTCTACGGGGGTCATCATCAGTGGATAAAAGTTAAGAAATGATGAATGAAAACGTCGATGTTTACACGTGGAAGTAAACTCGTACTGAAAGATGGTGATGCCAACTGATGTGCGGGAAAAAAAATGATAATGGTAAAATAGGCAAAGTAACGATGACAATGATGGTTCGAATCCCAAAAAAGCGTCACTCAGTCCTTGGCTCTGGATGTCGAAGAAATCTGGGGGTAACCCCGGCGTCACGATTGGCTAATTTTTTTACGTAGAGTTTCAAATCGACGCGTCAATAGAAAAATATTCTCCCCGTAGAGATGACTGATAACACTACGAAGGCTTCTACGGCCGGAGTTATACATGAAAATGGAGTCTTCCGGGCTTATATAGGCCGTAGTCTAGATGTAAGAAATCCAAACGTTTCGACCCCTTCTAATTTAATTTCTTAATTTCGTTTTTATGTAATTTGCTTTTTGTACATTGAAAAATTTATCTTCGGAAAAGGGCTCCGCGAAGAATTTGTCTCCTGAAAAGGGCTCCGTGACGTAAAAAGTTTGAGAACCCCTGGACCATACTATCCCAAGATCCCTGCTCCCTCTTACGAATCTTCTACTCGTACCAACTTGAATGCTCCTTGCTATGCCTTCTCCGACCTCCTTCTCATGATTCTTCTTCTCATTACCCGCTGCTCTTAATCTTTCTCCCCCTCACCCTTTCACATAACCAGCTTCTCTGTTTTCAGTAGACTTGCCCAGTGGCAAATCCAGGATTTTCGTCTGGGGGGGCTGAGTTTCACAAACAACTTAAATGCTATTAATTATGGGCTGTTCAAAAATTAATGTAAGCAACTGAATGGGGGAGGGGGTTGTCAGTGCCAGTGGCGGATCTATGGGGGGGGCTTTCGGGCTGAAGCCCCCCTTCGGGCTTGTTTAGGGGGTTTATCAACATCTTTTCTAGGGTATAATCTTAGGAATACAAAGTTTTAGGTAAGATGACTTCGTAAGGTTTTAATTTAAGTGCACTAAATCTCAAAATTGTATGAAAACGTCAACTCCAAGTAAAAGGGGGGGCTGAGGGTCCTCCCCCGGAAAAATTTAGAAAATTTGCCCCTCAAAACAGTGTTTTAGCTCATTTTGAAGACTTTTAGATTCCACCCAAAGAGCACCACTCATGGTAAGCGGCAGAATTTTCAAGGAAAAAAGTTTATAGTATTATGATTTTGAAAATTTCTAGGGGGTTTAGGGGTTCCTATTCAAGAAAAATTTTTGAATTTTGCCCCTAAAAGTGGCATTTTAACTAGTGTTAAGACACTTTAAGTTACATCAAAGAGGATCACTCCTCGTAAATCCCTAAAGTTTCAAAGAAAAACCGTACTTATTAGATTCCAAAATTTCGTGGGGGGGGTCTTCGTCAGAAAAATATTGGAATTTTTACCCTTAAAAGTAGGGTTCCGATTCATTTTGAGACCCTTTGGGTAGCACCACCGAACGTCCGCAACGTGTTGAAATTTCTTTTTTGGCCTTATTGCTATTACCAAAACTTGAATGTCTTTCTGGATTCGCCACTGGACTTGCCTCCTCTTGCACTTCAGAAGACCTTGGTCTCCCTTAATACACGACATGTTCATCAAATCTCCCACCAATGACACAGCCCCCTAATCACTATCGAATTATCTTTATCACATTCCATGCTCCCGGTAATGACACTCAAATGATCTAACCAATATCCTATATCACATGACAAGCTCCACCTCTGGTCCTTCATTTTTAACCCTGACCCCTCACAACACTCATTAATAACAAGATTCGAAAATCCCTCAACCTTGACAGTCTACCCTACAGACAATAATAGACAGACTGGTCAATAGGAGTGGCACCCCCGACAAGCGGTACCAAAATCAATCGATTTTTAAATATTTTTCAAATCAAAATCTTTATACTCCCCCTTAACACCCTCCCACCTTCTCCAACACACTTACATGAGCAACTTCTCCTCATAAGTAAAACCATGCCTTATCAATCGTATGTGCATCATCATATCCATGCAAGTGACTCTCCACACTCGCCCTGATCAATCACATCTACATAACCTTACTCCCAGTCAATGCTGTTAGAAGATTTGATACTTATACTTCAACCCCCCTGACGAAGCTCCCCCTAATGCTCCTTATAACATTTTTTACAAAACCCTAATCCCACTCCACACTATTATGTATAAATCTTCCAACAAAAATCTTCTACTTCAACCCCTATGAATAAAGAGGTTGGAGTAGAAGCCTATATGCCTCTTTCCCAAGTTCAGGGACCTGCCCCCATTAATGCCTGACTCACTCATAATTCACTCAACCTGATCACTTCCATCACTTAAAAAACCTTAATCTCCCTCGAGTCTTCCTACTTTAAACCCTATAACAATTCTCCCCCTTCCAAGATATGACATGCTCCAACTAATGCATTCCTATGGAAAGTTTTCTGATCATAATTATAAAAAAGCAAAATCCCTCAGCCTCACTCATCTCTTACATAACACTACTCCCCTCAATACTCTTACATGATATGATTTTTTTATTCTACCTCCTAAGTAAAAGGACAAGCTTCCACTGATACATCTCTAACTTACTCCCCCTCAACTTTCTAATCACATTATAAGAAGGCACTGTCTAAATCCACGAATTTCGCTAATACTTAACCCTTTATGCCCCAACGGGACTTGTAAGCCCCACTTCCCAATGTTCCAAATTCGTCCAATTTTCGTCATGTAAGGCCAAATTTCGTTTACTTCTAGTTGCAGTTACGTAAACTTAACATATTTGGGACGAGCTGTGCTATTAAGCTTATATACTCAAACGCAATGTTTCTTGTCCATGGAGAAATATGCTGGTAGCAAAGAGAGGAAGTAGTTCCCAGAGTTGTGCCTGAATTTCGAGTTTAAAACGGATTTTTATTAAAGAAATACTACAGGTTACTTTGACCCATTCATTTATAGCGATTATTTGTCGTAATTTTCGAATAATGTTGTTCATTTTAAATTTTACGAATGCATAGCGCGGGCGGAGTATTCTTACGCGCCTCGTGACGTAGTATGGACAAGAAAGACTGCTGTGAAGTATAGGGATAACGTATAAAAAATATACAGCACAATTTTTCTGAAAAACATGATTTGGGACATAAAGGGTTAAGCATAGGTCAACTTTCGCGGATTTAGACATTTGGTTATAAGAATTTTCTACTCACGACCCCGTGTAAGGCTCTATACCAGGGGTGGCCAACCCAAATGTTGTTGAGGGCCACTTTGGAAAACCACAATAATCTCGCGGGCCGCATATAAAATTTTAGGATATTAGGTGCACAGAATGACAGTGAAGTAAATTGAATAAATTAGATATATAAATTAGGGAGTTTCTTAGATCCTTTGCTTAGTTTGACAGATTCCTAAATAAAATATTCATTTAAATTTACCTTAAGGAGCAACTCCAAGAATACCTTCTGTAGTATATCCATAGGAACTAAACAGGTGCCGTTTAAAAACACTTGGAATCACTCAAAACTATAAGGAGCCTGTGGCGCTTATAGAAACTTATTTCGGGAGGACCCAAATTTTCTCTAAAAATTGCAGCTAGATTTTTGCATAGGGAAAAAATATCCTAAAAAAGTTGTGAACAATAGAGTTCCTAGTACTAAAGGGGGATCTGGGGGTCCTCTCCCAGAAAATTTTTTGGAAATACGAATCTAATTAACAGACTTTAACGTGTTTTGGTACCCTTTGTCCGAATTTGGGGGGCTTAACCTTCCTACCCTCTTGAAAAAATAGTCACATATTCCCCTCGTGGGGTCTCTGAGGACCCCATGCGTAAAACATGCCTATGACTCTAATAAAGGTTAAAAATTCCTTAAATGGAGAAGAATTGTCATTTTTTATTTCTAGAAAGATGCTTCAGAATAATTTATCCAATTTTTTTGGTATTTTTCTCATTTTTTTCGTCTTATTAGGTACGGCTTAATTGGGTTTCTTTTGATACACGTTTTTTATAACATCTGGACCTTCAAACAAGAATTAAATTACAGAAATGAACTACATTGAAGTTGTTTTACTTAAAATATTTATAATCACACTGTTTAAAGCATACTAGTTGATATACCCGGTCTTGCACGGGTAGAATTTAGTAGTTTATTTTAAACGATTTATGAAGCTGCATATATGCTCTATTCTGCATTATCAGCTACCTGTCACCCCAGATTAATTTATTTAGTATTATGAAACATGTAAAGTTTGGATTCTTCTTTTTAAAATTGAAATAATACAAAAAAAAAATGATCGGTTCAGATTTCTTAGTGAAATCAGTATCTCGCTTGCTTATGTAAGTTTTAACATAAAATTGGTTTTTTTCTTGATAATTCTTCGAAATCACATTATGGACTTCCGTAAACACTCATAAATATTTGAAAGCATTCTTATTTTTCAAAGAAGACTGAATATAAAAACCTATTTACAATCAACCATGAATTTATATTGTTTTTGTAAAGAATGTGTTCAACAGGAAGTAATGGCGACAGTTGTCTGAGTTTTTTTTGCTGCAACTGTTAGATACTCAAAAGATTTCTATAAATAGCATATTTTTCTTAGAATGTGAATAAAAAATTTAAGAAATAGCGAGTGATTCAATGTATTTAGCCGCAATCTTCTTTTTGTAAAAAAAATGACAATTTCTACGAAAATATCTTTCTAATATTTCTCCAAACGTTCTAAACAAACATGCAAACCTTTTTTTATCTATAATACAACAAAAAATAAAATACTAAACTTTATTTGATACTGTTTTACCGCCATTCATGGCTGGGGTCTCAGAAGACCCCAGAGGGGGAATATGTGACTATTTCTCCCAAGACACTTAAAAATGGAATAATAACTCCAAAATTTTTACCCATTGTAAAACTTTGCGTAATTAAGGAATAGTAGCATCGGAAATTGTCAAAACAAAAATGCATGGGAGATATCAAGCGTCAAAGTGCGTCTGGGGTCGAAAAAGACCCCAAAGGGGTAGGAAGGTTAACTTACCCTAACACTTTAACTTTTGACTAAAAAAATTCTTCCGGACCACAAAATTACTTCAAAACGGGCCGCGGGTTGGCAAAGCCTGATCTAAGAGGTATATGGGAGGTCCTCCCCCTAAAAAATTTTGAATTTTAGTGTGCTAAAAAGTGTTTTGAAGCTACTTTTTGGAGAGTTTTCAGAGAGCTTCGCGGGCCGCACAAAATGACCCGGAGGGCCGCATGCGGTCCGCGGGTTGGCCATGCCTGCTCTATACCCATATCTACTTCGTCAACTACATTAACCCCACTCTCCCTCTATTCCGTATGCGTATACCCCATGACGCTTCTATCCTTGTTGTCTCACAACACATACACCCCCAAATATATCCTTTGGGCATCTTGCCTAATCCCTCACTCTCTTCCTTCACTATGTCTTTTCACTCATCACCTTTCACATATTCTACTCATATCTCACAAGCCTTTCTCCCCTCCGCCCAAGACCTGTACAGGTCATTTCTTGATATGCCTCCCTCATTCCCTCCCAAAAATCCTTCTCACACTCATCTCATCTTCAACACTGATATAAACTCTTCTCTTTATATCTCGTTATGACGTTTTACCTAATCCTCTTCCTCCCCTCTCCAACAAGCCATTCCCTTCTCATCCTTCAACCTACTCCTCCTCCTCTCTCACATGACAAGCCTTCCGTAATCTATCCCTATTAACTTGCTCTCCCTTTTCCCTCATACGAGCTGCACTATTTATTTGCTGATATTATCCCCGTTATCCCACTCTTAAACCTACTCCCTATCCCTCTCACATGGTATGCCTCCCTAATCTTACCTACTTTGTTGATTAAGTAATTACATAAATTGAGGTTCCCAAACCGAGACCGACCAACTAGTTTTCGAGACCAGATTTATCTATAAGCCTAGTCACTATGCACAATTTTTATAAACCTGCTGCAGGACTTAAACGCCATGTTCAAAAGCTTACATTTTGTTAAACCTTGTAAAAAAACTCGTATCACGACACAATGTTTTATAGAGGTTCCGTTTGTAAACTCAAATCAGAAAATTGCAGTTGAAAATTAAAAGAATTGAACACCTCATATATACGTTGGTGACAATCGCCATATTTATAAATTTAGGAATATAGACAAAAGAAGGATTACAAGTTTTGGAAGCTCAAAACCCAACGCTCTTAAAATTTTTTTTTACAAAACATGACATTTTTGAACTAAAACCTAGCTTCTAATATTGCCACTCATCTAAAACAAAGTTATCTATCTATACACTAGCAAATTAAAATAAAAATTCAGCTTGAAGATTCAACATCAATAAAGCTTTAGATCTGATCCTACAAGGAGACTGCTCAACCCAACCTCAGAAAGACTCGATATTAGATGGAAATTGAATTTGCGAAGTGCCGAAAATCTTTCAGGATTTTATATTAATTATACAAGAATTTAGGTAGGTTATGGCGCTTTTAAAGACTTGAATATACGAAAAAGTGTTTATTTTTAAAACTTGGTTTACTCTCAGAATTTCTCGATTATCAGATAAAATAATTCCTCAATATTTCCCTAAGGTAATTATAAACCATTGGCCAACCAGAGTGAATATCGGATAGATGTAATAATTCATACTGAAAATGAGGCGGGTCACGATAAATTCTGTTTACATTATAAGTGGGTCGAGATGTTTGGGAACTTCGATTTTGATTAGTCATAATTAAATAGGAGATCCGACGATGATAAGGCTTGCAGAACATAAATAATGACGCGAGCCTAAATATGCAATCTCAATTATGACATGCAACTTTAATTTCAGGAAAATATTCAGTTATAACTGGTACATGAATATAGACATTATTTTAAATCTGACCTTTATTATTTTTAATCCGATTAACAAAATTAGCATACAAGAAACTTTCTACAACTATATGAATTCTTCAAAACTCATTTTTAACTAAATATGTGATCATTAATTCAATTTTAAGAATCAATCGATTAATTTAGCAATTAAAAAAGTTCAGTTGTGCAGGCCTTATTTAAGTGTTTTTGTTTGTGATGTATGTACAACCTATTAACTTTTTTTCTTGGCCACGTTTCTTTATTTAGATGATCAATACATAACAGAAATATACCTCATCCTAATCCATGTTACCTTCTAAATAGACATCCTATTTACAATAACTATAGGATGCCTTATAAATCTTAACTAACCTTAATGTTAAAACCTGCCAGCCGAACGTTAAATAAATAAGATGTCATAACTAAATAATAAACGGCTTTATATGCAGGCTCTATAATAAAGGTAACATGGCTTATATAATTTAAATCTAATCTTGCAATGGTAGCAAATATCTCCATCTCGCAGCTAAAGTGTAAAAAGTGGACATCGTGTAAAGTAACAATAATACATCATTCATGAATTACCATCGGATCCCCATACGTTTTGTAAATAACTGTTAGTATGATATACAGTCTACAAAATTAACATACCCCGTAACCCGTACCACCTTCATTCCAAGACTGGCTTATGATATGGGATACTTCTTGGGAAACTAGAACACGATGTTATTAAAAATCATCAGTTTTACCGATTTCAGAAAGTATTAGAACGAAAATACTAACTAAGCTTTGGTAAATTAAAGTACAATTGGTAAAGGTTTTTATTGGATAATTCAATATCCTTCTGTTCTTTAAATTTCCATCAAAAACCCACATAGAGGGGATGAATCGAAACAGTTTTTTCGATTAAGATTTTATAATAGATATCAATATTGATAAGGAGCGAAAACTAACACGTATTTATTCTGTTATTTTGTCGTGTCAGGGAGCTGAGATCCCAAAACAAGTATCACACCTTTCAGGAAGTTATTTTCTTCAATTAACTTTAGAAATGGCCTTACTGGCTCTTTTTGTATAAAGTAAGAAGATTAAAATCGAAATCCGTTTTAACCCCAATAAATGATTCCAATTTTAAAATTCATGCCCTCATTCGATTCTGTAGATTTTTAATGGCACTTTTGTGCGTGTACCAAATATTTAATTTCTACCTATAGAAATAAATATTTGGTAGCGTCAAACGCAAAATAACGCGAGCCCGAATCGCCCGCTCAAAATCAAGATGGGCTAAACTTTAAATGGGCGAAACTACTCGACAGAATTGGATAAAAAAATTGAAAATTTTTTCCTAATCTTCATTGATACATTGAGCATACAAAACTTCATATACAGGGTGATTCTGAAATGGACCGCCAAACTTTGAGAGGTGATAGTACTCATCAAGACGAACAAGAATTGGTATAGAAAGGGGGGTCGCAGTTACACCGTTAAAGAGCTAGGTCCTAATGTAGTGCGAGAGCGTTACAAAAGGACGTTTTGCCAAGGCCTGTTTAACGAAAAAAAAACATAATGAAATGAAAAAATTTATTGCATGAGGTACAGCAGTATCCGTATTACTTACATCATAAATTTGATAGAAATTGGACCACTTTCTAAACCGTGGGGTGAGTTTTAAAACGTGCTCTTAGTCAAACAATGGAGTTCCATTAATGGTATTTAGAAAAATGATGATCGGGGAAGGAATTTTCAATGATCAAACAGTTTCAATGATCCATGTTACGATCATTGAAAATTCCTTCCCCGATCATCATTTTTCTAAATACCATTAAGGAATGTGATTCTTTGACTAAAAGATTAATATTGCACTTTTGGAACTAACTCCGCGGTTTAGAAAGTGGTTCAATTTCTATCAAATTTATGATGTAAGTAGTACGGATACTGCTGTACCTCATGCAATAAATTTTTTCATTTCATTATGTTTTTTTTCGTTAAACGGGCCTTGGCAAAACGTCCTTTTGTAACGCTCTTGCACTACATTAGGACCTAGCTCTTTAACGGTGTAACAGCGACCCCCCTTTCCGCATCAATTCTTGTTCGTCTTGATGAGTACTATCACCCCTCAAAGTTTGGCGGTCCATTTCAGAATCACCCTGTAGATCTTTCGTAGATGGGTGTATCACCCTGGATGATTTGGCGTGGAATGACCCCTTACAATTTTAGCTCAGAGTTGATTGGAACAAAAGTTACAACTGCATTGTTTTAGTCAACCAAACAATAGAATAAGAAAACGTTTTATGAACTTTCACTGAGTAATTCTTGAAGACAGGTTTTAAAAAATTTGATTACAGGAAATCGGTTTACTGGTGTTTAGAAAAAAAATCTAAAATCGGTAAACAGTTCCTTATTTGTTAACTGCTGATAAAAAATGCGGTACTTACTTTATTCCAACGACGATTCTTAAATTTTGCGTACAGCTCCAAAAATAATCAGATCCAGGAAATTTCGAAACAGGACAAAGGGCTCAGCAAAAGAAGAGTATGCAAAGAAACAAAAAGAGGGCCATTAGACAAAAAACGGCCATAGACTTTAAAAGATATTTTTAAAAATGCATGTACATTTAAATCATTAAAAATCTCACTTCTACCCAATATGGAGAAATACTAGAAATTACTAGCAATACTAGCCATAATATTACTATGTATAATAGCAATGTTAAAGCAATCTGTTCTCCCTTACAGGTATACTGACCTTAAAATCAATACTCATTATTGCTTTTAATACGCTAATTTACATTGGAAATAGATATTTAAAATTTTCACGAGTTCCTTACATCCCCTCGAACTTAAGTTTTAAGTATATAAAAATGTCATGAAAAAAATCATGTATTTTTACTTCGAGTATTATCCATCCTGTATACACACCTTAATATAAAAAATTCTTTATATCTTAATCCAGGGGTGGCCAAATTGAATAAATTTTTTTAAATATTCCAAGATATTTCGGTGCAATTTCAGGGTTTTGGTAAAGAAGAAATTTACTTTCACACCTTTAAAAACCCGTACGTGCTTTTGAACTTTGAATATAAGTAAGTGATACAAATAATACAGAGCTCTCTCCAAGACATGATGACATTTTGATGAAATATTTTTTTTTATTATTATTATTGATAAGCGGTTTCCTGCGAGCGATCTAAAGAACGATCTTCTCGAGTCTCGCCCAAAAGGTATCAAATGTGCAAAAAGAAGTTAAAACACAATATCTGATGGTTGAACTCAAATTATTTCTGTAGGGATCCCAAGACTCTTTTTGTTTGAGATCAGTAGGGGAGAGTGGGGCACATTCGCACAAAAAGTGTATTTTGGCATATTTCTCTGGATCTAGATGAGATATTGAAACAAACTCGGATTCAAATTAAAGTTAAGACCTTCCCGATATTTTAGAACGATAACTGGTCGCATTCATCTAGAATTTCTAACTTATATCATCAATCTAAAAAACGAGAAATTTCGTGCGAATGTGCCCCATGGGTGGGGCAGTTTCGCACACGTGTGGGGCACATTCGTACACATGCAAAAAATTATACAATAATTATTTTTACAAACTGAAAAGTTTATTGTACTTTAAAGTAAGGATAATTAAACGAAATATTTGGCACTTTTACATATTTTTCCTCCAAATTGAAGATTTTTTTACGAAAAGAAAACAGCTTCAGAAAATATTGAACATCTAAGTTTTTTATGAGGAAAGTAGTAATGAAGAGTATATTGCATATTGACATACTTCACATAATATAATTAGTTAGAAAAAAGTTCAACCAATATTTTAACTGTCAGATTTTATTCGAAAAGAAAAGTGAACCAACAGCTCGCTTTTTAACACCTGAAACTGACGGTTGGGGAACTTTTAATACGATATTATCTTTTTGTATGAATGTTGAATCATTACTTACTGGGAAAATAAAAGTTTCATCATTAATTTTAAAGTTTTTAAAGTTTTTCATCGTTAATTCCAAATTTTCTATTTGACCAACATAACAAAATTTTCTTTTTAGTAGCATATTCTACTAGAATAAAATCACTTAAGTCCAAGTCAATTGGTATTAAACAATTATCAGGGATATTTACTTCTTCAATGTTTAAAATTGGGTCTAAATTCCTTAAAACTGAAGCTTTCTTAAAGATGTTATTATCACCAAATTTTGAAAAGATTACAAAAAATAATTAAACTTCAAGCTATTAAATATACTGCACTTTTAAAGATATAAATCACTTTCATAATCAAAAATGGGAAAGATGAGGCACATTCGCAGCACTGTCCGAATCTGCCCCATCTTTTGGTGTACGAATGTGCCCCATCTACCAGTTCAAGCTTACCAAGTCCCAACAAGATATTTATAATTAAAGCAGGGAAATAAAACCTTTCTAGAAACTTACTTTAGTAGTGCCTCTACTGAATAAAATGCAGAATGTCCACTTGAGAGTTATTTTTGATTGATATTTTACGCCAACAAAATGACAAGAAAATTTACTTTGCTGCTTCTAGCAAATTTCTAGTACGTATACAACAAAATGGCTGAGAGCTTTGAAAATTCATGCAGGAGGTGGTAGTCATGCTTCCATCTACTGGTATTTTTTTCAGATTTTTAAATTAATAATTACTAGGGGAAATGCCGTCTGTCCGAATGTGCCCCATGTGCGAAATAGCCCCACTCTCCCCTAATTTAATAATAGTTAAAATTTTATGCTTTGAGGTAAGGTTTCCTTTATTTTATATCTGTGACAAGAAACAGTTGAGGAGTCTAAGTGGGAAAACTTGTAACATGAGAGAAAAGGCTGGCATCCTATAAATAACCTACATATACCATAATCATATAAACCACGTTTTCAGTTAAATATAAACTGTAAACAAGGATGTAATTTTAACCACCATAACCAAACGAGATGGTTCTAAGTTATCAGATAGAAAAATTGCTTTACTGCTTTATTTTAAAAACCCTAAAAATGTCACTACTATACAATTATAATTCGTTTCAACAATAGAATAATGGAATTACAGATGCAATTATCATAATGATTATTAAAGTGCTACAGTGTAAAGTAATTAAATTGTTAAGTAATGAATTAAAATAATTTAACATTTATTATTTTCCCCCATTATTCCAAAATCTTTCATTAGGTAAATTTTATATTAATTTTCGAGTATATTTACTCGTTTGAAAATTTGATTCTCAAAAAAATTTGATCCCTTGATTTGGATTTTTGACCCTTAAAAACATAGATTAAAATCGTTAATTCGATATTTTCATGTATGGATCACCCAGATCCTAAAAAGATGGGACCAAGTATAAGGCTTGGGTACAAACCACCAAATCCCCATGACATAGGCATACATTACTTGATAAAGAGGATGATGCTGTGAAGAAAACTTACAAAAATCATTTAAAAGAACGAACTGTTTGTGGTGTATTTAAAAGTATAGCTTTATTAATCTAATTTCGATTTGAAAAGTTAAATTTAAATTTTTAGAAATCATGGATTTTTTTATCATTTCTATGTCGAGGGTAAAAAAAACAAATAAAACGTTTTAAACAAAAAAACACGTTTAAAACAAATAAAACATGTTTTTTGTTTTTTATTAAAAAAACATGTTTCCTGAAAAAATATATTCAGGGTTCCGCGATCATCGGCAACAAATTTGGGGGTTCCACGACCAAATTAGTTTGGGAACCACTGCTCTAATAAATTGAAAATTTTAAACTTCGAGTGTGATAGCTGAAAGTTCGCTGCACCTCTCCTAAACTAAAGCCCGCTAAATTAAATTATAATTATTTCCTATCTTCAAAATTTCTTATACTTTTACACTTTTACTTACTAACGGCAAGTGCCAAACACAATTTTAATCACCAATACTGATTCACACAATACTATATCATAGTCTATATTTCTTCACTTTTAATTACATGAAGCAATAAAGTGCAATACTTCCTAAAAACACTTGCTCGCTTTCCTGACAAAACTGTTATGATTATCTTTAGAGTATTCCTTAAATGCATGAATCGATTAATCTAATTTGATATCTGAAGACACTTTATAATCGAAAACTGCTAACCAGTAGGTGATGTAAAAATGGCATTAAGTAGGGCAAACGTTAATCGTAATACTTTTTTAAATTGATGTGTAAAGTTTTATATGGATATTTTTCTAGTTTATTATTCGAAACTTCAACTAAAATATATAGCTCAAGTCGTAAATGTTAATATATTTTGTTAGCCATATAGTCTACATCCTACATCTATATATGCAAGTTAACACATTGCATATGGAGATATTACAAAATTTCACAACGAAAAAATTTATATTTAAAGGAAATGAATTTTTTATCTGATGAAAGGCGAAGATTTGAGAGTCTGAAATTCACTCCTATTTGATTTCGTAATTTTTAAAGTTTAAAAGCTTGTGTGAAATTCGAGGGAGAATCTGTGGTGGTTGGACACACAGCTGCAGTAATACCATCATCAAATGCATCTCCAGAATGATATAAGTATTAAATTCAAGCAAATCATGTTTGAATTTGAAAAATTGAAAATAAAGCTTTTAAATCACAACAAATGGCACTTAATGGCGACAATGACATCACTCTTAATTTAAATAAAACTTAAAAAGCGTTAAAAAATAATCAATGGGAAACACCAAATAGACATTGAGCCATGTAAATTTAAACTTTGAAATTGGTTCAAATATTCTGAGTAAAATACTGATGTTCTATAGGTTCTAAATTAACGGATTAACGATGAAGGTATGAGAAAAATCTATCAGTTTATAATTCAATTTTTTTCCAATCTTTGTCTTACCAGGAAAAACCAGAGTTGCCTATTAAAAACCAACAAAAATTCTATATAAACCTCTATATATCTTTGTTAATAAATTGTTTAGTCTTGTTCTTTCGAAGGGCGAAATATCTTGCTCAAATTTAAAATATTTTATTTCTCAAGTTTAATATATCCCTCTACTCTTAATTATGTCGAATTAAGAAATATATTAGATAAGTTTTAACATATCTAACCAGCAAAGAGACAACAACAATAAAATCAACAACATTTTTTTGCTTTTAACGGAAGTTTCCCTTTAATTTTCATTTAGGATAGAACATAATTAAAGTAAAATATTTTAGAGTCTATGATTTCGCTATTCACGATCTAAAATTTAAAAAAGTCTCAAAATCTTTATATTTCAATAATAATCGAAAAAGTATGCTAAATTTAAGAATGAACTGCTGCATTTAAAATTTCTCACATTGGAACTGAAATATTAAAAATATACAATCCTATAAAAGAGTACTACATCAAGAATGAAGAGGTATGAGAAAATTGCTTCCTTTAAAGCAAATAAGAAATTACCTAGAGAAGATGATCAGAAAAGATCCCTTCAAATTTCTAACAATTTTGAAATCTCAAACCAAATATTGGTTCGTTGAGGAGTTTTATTTAAAAGATCTGCCCTAAACTTAAAGAATTTTTTTTTCAATTTTTATTTTAAAAAGTTTCCTAATAAGTACCTCCTCTATCTTTCATAATAAATTCATAGAAATATTTGGGAGTTCTGTCATCTCCTAATATTCTCTGAACAAAGAAAGCTCAGACAAGAATTAAACATAAGATTATTTACTTATAAAGAAACTTTTGTTGACTTTTCAAAAACATTACACAAATTCATAAAAAATGTGAAATGTTACAGAGTCTAAAACTCTTATAAATTAAAAAAAGATATTTTTGACTTTAGAACTCTTTTCACACATTAAAAACTAAATTTCCAATAAATATAAAATTTCTCTCCAATCCCTTAAAATGGTACAATAGGATTGGAGGTAGATATGATATTTTAAATTAAGCAAATAAGATATTGCTTAGAGAGTAGGAGAACAGAAGTGGTCCCTTCAAATTTCTACCAATTTTGAAAAATAGAACCAAATATCAGTTTCAATTGAAATTCTTTTCGCAAATATCAGTTCTTTGAAAAGATTTAATTAAAAGATTTACATAAACGTTAGTGGAATTTTTTTCAATTTGGAATATGGACCTTAAAATATTAAAGCTCCCGAATAAGTTCCTCCACACTCTTTATGTTGAATTCTTAGAAATATTTAAGAGCTATGTCATCTCCTGTTATTCTCTGAATAGAGAAAGCACAAACAAGAATTCAACATGAGAATGATTCCGCATAAAGGAATTTCTGTTAATTTATTAAAACATTTCACACATTAACATAAAGTGTGAAATAATTATGTCTAGAACACTCTTCCCACATTAGTAAATGCGCTTTTAGATATAAAATTGCTCTCCAAACCCTTAAAATGGTACAATAGGAATGGAGAGGTTGGTATTAAAAGACATATATAGGAGTCTAGACTCTTATCACACATTTAAAACTAAATTTCCAATAAATATAAATTTCTCTCCAATCCCTTAAAATGGTACAATAGGATTGGAGGTAGATATGATATTTTAAATTAAGCAAATAAGATATTGCTTAGAGAGTAGGAGAACAGAAGAGGTCCCTTGAAATTTCTACCAATTTTGAAAAATAGAACCAAATATCTGTTCTTTGAAAAGATTTAATTAAAAGATTTGACAAACGTTAGTGGAATTTTTTTTTCAATTTGGAATATGGACCTTAAAATATTAAAGCTCCCGAATAAGTTCCTCCACACTCTTTATGTTGAATTCTTAGAAATAATTAAGAGCTATGTCATCTGATATTCTCTGAATAGAGAAAGCACAAACAAGAATTCAACATGAGAATGATTCCTCATAAAGGAATTTCTGTTAACTTATTAAAACATTTCACACATTAACATAAAGTGTGAAATATTTAAGTCTAGAACACTTTTCACACATTAAAAAATGCGTTTTTAAATATAAAATTTCTCTCCAAACCCTTAAAATGGTACAATAGGAATGGAGAGGTTCGTATTAAAAGACATATATAGGAGTCTAGACTTATCACACATTTAAAACTAAATTTCCAATAAATATAAAATGACTCTCCAACCCCTTAAAATGGTACAATAGGATTGGAGGTAGATATGATACTTTAAATTAAGCAAATAAGATATTGCTTAGAGAGTAGGGGAACAGGAGAGGTCCCTTCAAATTTCTACCAATTTTGAAAAATAGAACCAAATATCAGTTCTTTGAAAAGATTTAACTAAAAGATTTGACCTAACATTAGTGGAATTTTTTTATTCAATTTGGAATATGGACCTTGAAATATTAAAGCTCCCGAATAAGCTCCTCTACACTCTTTATGTTGAATTCTTAGAAAAAATTAAGAGCTATGTCATCTGATATTCTCTGAATAGAGAAAGCACAAACAAGAATTCAACATGAAAATGATTCCTCATAAAGGAATTTCTGTTAACTTATTAAAACATTTCACACATTAACATAAAGTGTGAAATAATTATGTCTAGAACACTTTTCCCACATTAGAAAATGCGCTTTTAGATATAAAATTGCTCTCCAAACCCTTAAAATGGTACAATAGGAATGGAGAGGTTGGTATTAAAAGACATATATAGGAGTCTAGACTCTTATCACACATTTAAAACTAAATTTTCAATAAATATAAATTTCTCTCCAATCCCTTAAAATGGTACAATAGGATTGGAGGTAGATATGATATTTTAAATTAAGCAAATAAGATATTGCTTAGAGAGTAGGGGAACAGGAGAGGTCCCTTCAAATTTCTACCAATTTTGAAAAATAGAACCAAATATCAGTTCTTTGAAAAGATTTAACTAAAAGATTTGACCTAACATTAGTGGAATTTTTTTATTCAATTTGGAATATGGACCTTGAAATATTAAAGCTCCCGAATAAGTTCCTCTACACTCTTTATGTTGAATTCTTAGAAAAAATTAAGAGCTATGTCATCTGATATTATCTGAATAGAGAAAGCACTAACAAGAATTCAACATGAGAATGATTCCTCATAAAGGAATTTCTGTTAACTTATTAAAACATTTCACACATTAACATAAAGTGTGAAATATTTAAGTCTAGAACACTTTTCACACATTAAAAAATGCGTTTTTAAATATAAAATTGCTCTCCAAACCCTTAAAATGGTACAATAGGAATGGAGAGGTTCGTATTAAAAGACATATATAGGAGTCTAGACTCTTATCACACATTTAAAACTAAATTTCCAATAAATATAAAATGACTCTCCAACCCCTTAAAATGGTACAATAGGATTGGAGGTAGATATGATACTTTAAATTAAGCAAATAAGATATTGCTTAGAGAGTAGGGGAACAGGAGAGGTCCCTTCAAATTTCTACCAATTTTGAAAAATAGAACCAAATATCAGTTCTTTGAAAAGATTTAACTAAAAGATTTGACCTAACATTAGTGGAATTTTTTTATTCAATTAGGAATATGGACCTTGAAATATTAAAGCTCCCGAATAAGTTCCTCTACACTCTTTATGTTGAATTCTTAGAAAAAATTAAGAGCTATGTCATCTGATATTCTCTGAATAGAGAAAGCACTAACAAGAATTCAACATGAGAATGATTCCTCATAAAGGAATTTCTGTTAACTTATTAAAACATTTCACACATTAACATAAAGTGTGAAATAATTATGTCTAGAACACTTTTCCCACATTAGAAAATGCGGTTTTAGATATAAATTGCTCTCCAAACCCTTAAAATGGTACAATAGGAATGGAGAGGTTGGTATTAGAAGACATATATAGGAGTCTAGACTCTTATCACAAATTTCAAACTAAATTTCCAATAAATATAAAATTTCTCTCCAATCCCTTAAAATGGTACAATAGGATTGGAGGTAGATATGATACTTTAAATTAAGCAAATAAGATATTGCTTAGAGAGTAGGGGAACAGGAGAGGTCCCTTCAAATTTCTACCAATTTTGAAAAATAGAACCAAATATCAGTTCTTTGAAAAGATTTAACTAAAAGATTTGACCTAACATTAGTGGAATTTTTTTATTCAATTTGGAATATGGACCTTGAAATATTAAAGCTCCCGAATAAGTTCCTCTACACTCTTTATGTTGAATTCTTAGAAAAAATTAAGAGCTATGTCATCTGATATTCTCTGAATAGAGAAAGCACTAACAAGAATTCAACATGAGAATGATTCCTCATAAAGGAATTTCTGTCAACTTATTAAAACATTTCACACATTAACATAAAGTGTGAAATATTTAAGTCTAGATCACTTTTCCCACATTAGAAAATGCGTTTTTAAATATAAAATTGCTCTCCAAACCCTTAAAATGGTACAATAGGAATGGAGAGGTTCGTATTAAAAGACATATATAGGAGTCTAGACTCTTATCACATATTTAAAACTAAATTTCCAATAAATATAAAATGACTCTCCAACCCCTTAAAATGGTACAATAGGATTGGAGGTAGATATGATACTTTAAATTAAGCAAATAAGATATTGCTTAGAGAGTAGGGGAACAGGAGAGGTCCCTTCAAATTTCTACCAATTTTGAAAAATAGAACCAAATATCAGTTCTTTGAAAAGATTTAACTAAAAGATTTGACCTAACATTAGTGGAATTTTTTTATTCAATTTGGAATATGGACCTTGAAATATTAAAGCTCCCAAATAAGTTCCTCTCCACTATTTATGTTGAATTCTTAGAAAAAATTAAGAGCTATGTCATCTGATATTCTCTGAATAGAGAAAGCACTAACAAGAATTCAACATGAGAATGATTCCTCATAAAGGAATTTCTGTTAACTTATTAAAACATTTCACACATTAACATAAAGTGTGAAATAATTATGTCTAGAACACTTTTCCCACATTAGAAAATGCGGTTTTAGATATAAAATTGCTCTCCAAACCCTTAAAATGGTACAATAGGAATGGAGAGGTTGGTATTAAAAGACATATATAGGAGTCTAGACTCTTATCACAAATTTCAAACTAAATTTCCAATAAATATAAAATTTCTCTCCAATCCCTTAAAATGGTACAATAGGATTGGAGGTAGATATGATACTTTAAATTAAGCAAATAAGATATTGCTTAGAGAGTAGGGGAACAGGAGAGGTCCCTTTAAATTTCTACCAATTTTGAAAAACAGAACTAAATATCAGTTCTTTGAAAAGATTTAATTGAAAGATTTGACAAACGTTAGTGGAATTTTTTTTTTCAATTTGGAATATACCTTAAAATATTAAAGCTCCCGAATATGTTCCTCCACACTCTTTATGTTGAATTCTTAGAAATAATTAAGAGCTATGTCATCTGATATTCTCTGAATAGAGAAAGCACTAACAAGAATTCAACATGAGAATGATTCCTCATAAAGGAATTTCTGTTAACTTATTAAAACATTTCACACATTAACATAAAGTGTGAAATATTTAAGTCTAGAACACTTTTCACACATTAAAAAATGCGTTTTTAAATATAAAATTGCTCTCCAAACCCTTAAAATGGTACAATAGGAATGGAGAGGTTCGTATTAAAAGACATATATAGGAGTCTAGACTCTTATCACACATTTAAAACTAAATTTCCAATAAATATAAAATGACTCTCCAACCCCTTAAAATGGTACAATAGGATTGGAGGTAGATATGATACTTTAAATTAAGCAAATAAGATATTGCTTAGAGAGTAGGAGAACAGAAGAGGTCCCTTGAAATTTCTACCAATTTTGAAAAATAGAACCAAATATCTGTTCTTTGAAAAGATTTAATTAAAAGATTTGACAAACGTTAGTGGAATTTTTTTTTCAATTTGGAATATGGACCTTAAAATATTAAAGCTCCCGAATAAGTTCCTCCACACTCTTTATGTTGAATTCTTAGAAATAATTAAGAGGTATGTCATCTGATATTCTCTGAATAGAGAAAGCACAAATAAGAATTCAACATGAGAATGATTCCTCATAAAGGAATTTCTGTTAACTTATTAAAACATTTCACACATTAACATAAAGTGTGAAATAATTATGTCTAGAACACTTTTCCCACATTAGAAAATGCGGTTTTAGATATAAAATTGCTCTCCAAACCCTTAAAATGGTACAATAGGAATGGAGAGGTTGGTATTAAAAGACATATATAGGAGTCTAGACTCTTATCACAAATTTCAAACTAAATTTCCAATAAATATAAAATTTCTCTCCAATCCCTTAAAATGGTACAATAGGATTGGAGGTAGATATGATACTTTAATTTAAGCAAATAAGATATTGCTTAGAGAGTAGGGGAACAGGAGAGGTCCCTTCAAATTTCTACCAATTTTGAAAAATAGAACCAAATATCAGTTCTTTGAAAAGATTTAACTAAAAGATTTGACCTAACATTAGTGGAATTTTTTTATTCAATTTGGAATATGGACCTTGAAATATTAAAGCTCCCGAATAAGTTCCTCTACACTCTTTATGTTGAATTCTTAGAAAAAATTAAGAGCTATGTCATCTGATATTCTCTGAATAGAGAAAGCACTAACAAGAATTCAACATGAGAATGATTCCTCATAAAGGAATTTCTGTTAACTTATTAAAACATTTCACACATTAACATAAAGTGTGAAATATTTAAGTCTAGATCACTTTTCCCACATTAGAAAATGCGTTTTTAAATATAAAATTGCTCTCCAAACCCTTAAAATGGTACAATAGGAATGGAGAGGTTCGTATTAAAAGACATATATAGGAGTCTAGACTCTTATCACACATTTAAAACTAAATTTCCAATAAATATAAAATGACTCTCCAACCCCTTAAAATGGTACAATAGGATTGGAGGTAGATATGATACTTTAAATTAAGCAAATAAGATATTGCTTAGAGAGTAGGGGAACAGGAGAGGTCCCTTCAAATTTCTACCAATTTTGAAAAATAGAACCAAATATCAGTTCTTTGAAAAGATTTAACTAAAAGATTTGACCTAACATTAGTGGAATTTTTTTATTCAATTTGGAATATGGACCTTAAAATATTAAAGCTCCCGAATAAGTTCCTCTACACTATTTATGTTGAATTCTTAGAAAAAATTAAGAGCTATGTCATCTGATATTCTCTGAATAGAGAAAGCACTAACAAGAATTCAACATGAGAATGATTCCTCATAAAGGAATTTCTGTTAACTTATTAAAACATTTCACACATTAACATAAAGTGTGAAATAATTATGTCTAGAACACTTTTCCCACATTAGAAAATGCGGTTTTAGATATAAAATTGCTCTCCAAACCCTTAAAATGGTACAATAGGAATGGAGAGGTTGGTATTAAAAGACATATATAGGAGTCTAGACTCTTATCACAAATTTCAAACTAAATTTCCAATAAATATAAAATTTCTCTCCAATCCCTTAAAATGGTACAATAGGATTGGAGGTAGATATGATACTTTAAATTAAGCAAATAAGATATTGCTTAGAGAGTAGGGGAACAGGAGAGGTCCCTTCAAATTTCTACCAATTTTGAAAAATAGAACTAAATATCAGTTCTTTGAAAAGATTTAATTGAAAGATTTGACAAACGTTAATGGAATTTTTTTTTCAATTTGGAATATGGACCTTAAAATATTAAAGCTCCCGAATAAGTTCCTCCACACTCTTTATGTTGAATTCTTAGAAATAATTAAGAGCTATGTCATCTGATATTCTCTGAATAGAGAAAGCACTAACAAGAATTCAACATGAGAATGATTCCTCATAAAGGAATTTCTGTTAACTTATTAAAACATTTCACACATTAACATAAAGTGTGAAATAATTATGTCTAGAACACTTTTCCCACATTAGAAAATGCGGTTTTAGATATAAAATTGCTCTCCAAACCCTTAAAATGGTACAATAGGAATGGAGAGGTTGGTATTAAAAGACATATATAGGAGTCTAGACTCTTATCACAAATTTCAAACTAAATTTCCAATAAATATAAAATTTCTCTCCAATCCCTTAAAATGGTACAATAGGATTGGAGGTAGATATGATACTTTAAATTAAGCAAATAAGATATTGCTTAGAGAGTAGGGGAACAGGAGAGGTCCCTTTAAATTTCTACCAATTTTGAAAAACAGAACTAAATATCAGTTCTTTGAAAAGATTTAATTGAAAGATTTGACAAACGTTAGTGGAATTTTTTTTTTCAATTTGGAATATACCTTAAAATATTAAAGCTCCCGAATATGTTCCTCCACACTCTTTATGTTGAATTCTTAGAAATAATTAAGAGCTATGTCATCTGATATTCTCTGAATAGAGAAAGCACTAACAAGAATTCAACATGAGAATGATTCCTCATAAAGGAATTTCTGTTAACTTATTAAAACATTTCACACATTAACATAAAGTGTGAAATATTTAAGTCTAGAACACTTTTCACACATTAAAAAATGCGTTTTTAAATATAAAATTGCTCTCCAAACCCTTAAAATGGTACAATAGGAATGGAGAGGTTCGTATTAAAAGACATATATAGGAGTCTAGACTCTTATCACACATTTAAAACTAAATTTCCAATAAATATAAAATGACTCTCCAACCCCTTAAAATGGTACAATAGGATTGGAGGTAGATATGATACTTTAAATTAAGCAAATAAGATATTGCTTAGAGAGTAGGAGAACAGAAGAGGTCCCTTGAAATTTCTACCAATTTTGAAAAATAGAACCAAATATCTGTTCTTTGAAAAGATTTAATTAAAAGATTTGACAAACGTTAGTGGAATTTTTTTTTCAATTTGGAATATGGACCTTAAAATATTAAAGCTCCCGAATAAGTTCCTCCACACTCTTTATGTTGAATTCTTAGAAATAATTAAGAGGTATGTCATCTGATATTCTCTGAATAGAGAAAGCACAAATAAGAATTCAACATGAGAATGATTCCTCATAAAGGAATTTCTGTTAACTTATTAAAACATTTCACACATTAACATAAAGTGTGAAATAATTATGTCTAGAACACTTTTCCCACATTAGAAAATGCGGTTTTAGATATAAAATTGCTCTCCAAACCCTTAAAATGGTACAATAGGAATGGAGAGGTTGGTATTAAAAGACATATATAGGAGTCTAGACTCTTATCACAAATTTCAAACTAAATTTCCAATAAATATAAAATTTCTCTCCAATCCCTTAAAATGGTACAATAGGATTGGAGGTAGATATGATACTTTAATTTAAGCAAATAAGATATTGCTTAGAGAGTAGGGGAACAGGAGAGGTCCCTTCAAATTTCTACCAATTTTGAAAAATAGAACCAAATATCAGTTCTTTGAAAAGATTTAACTAAAAGATTTGACCTAACATTAGTGGAATTTTTTTATTCAATTTGGAATATGGACCTTGAAATATTAAAGCTCCCGAATAAGTTCCTCTACACTCTTTATGTTGAATTCTTAGAAAAAATTAAGAGCTATGTCATCTGATATTCTCTGAATAGAGAAAGCACTAACAAGAATTCAACATGAGAATGATTCCTCATAAAGGAATTTCTGTTAACTTATTAAAACATTTCACACATTAACATAAAGTGTGAAATATTTAAGTCTAGATCACTTTTCCCACATTAGAAAATGCGTTTTTAAATATAAAATTGCTCTCCAAACCCTTAAAATGGTACAATAGGAATGGAGAGGTTCGTATTAAAAGACATATATAGGAGTCTAGACTCTTATCACACATTTAAAACTAAATTTCCAATAAATATAAAATGACTCTCCAACCCCTTAAAATGGTACAATAGGATTGGAGGTAGATATGATACTTTAAATTAAGCAAATAAGATATTGCTTAGAGAGTAGGGGAACAGGAGAGGTCCCTTCAAATTTCTACCAATTTTGAAAAATAGAACCAAATATCAGTTCTTTGAAAAGATTTAACTAAAAGATTTGACCTAACATTAGTGGAATTTTTTTATTCAATTTGGAATATGGACCTTAAAATATTAAAGCTCCCGAATAAGTTCCTCTACACTATTTATGTTGAATTCTTAGAAAAAATTAAGAGCTATGTCATCTGATATTCTCTGAATAGAGAAAGCACTAACAAGAATTCAACATGAGAATGATTCCTCATAAAGGAATTTCTGTTAACTTATTAAAACATTTCACACATTAACATAAAGTGTGAAATAATTATGTCTAGAACACTTTTCCCACATTAGAAAATGCGGTTTTAGATATAAAATTGCTCTCCAAACCCTTAAAATGGTACAATAGGAATGGAGAGGTTGGTATTAAAAGACATATATAGGAGTCTAGACTCTTATCACAAATTTCAAACTAAATTTCCAATAAATATAAAATTTCTCTCCAATCCCTTAAAATGGTACAATAGGATTGGAGGTAGATATGATACTTTAAATTAAGCAAATAAGATATTGCTTAGAGAGTAGGGGAACAGGAGAGGTCCCTTCAAATTTCTACCAATTTTGAAAAATAGAACTAAATATCAGTTCTTTGAAAAGATTTAATTGAAAGATTTGACAAACGTTAATGGAATTTTTTTTTCAATTTGGAATATGGACCTTAAAATATTAAAGCTCCCGAATAAGTTCCTCCACACTCTTTATGTTGAATTCTTAGAAATAATTAAGAGCTATGTCATCTGATATTCTCTGAATAGAGAAAGCACAAACAAGAATTCAACATGAGAATGATTCCTCATAAAGGAATTTCTGTTAACTTATTAAAACATTTCACACATTAACATAAAGTGTGATATATTTAAGTCTAGAACACTTTTCCCACATTAGAAAATGCGTTTTTAAATGTAAAATTTCTCTCCAATCCCTTAAAATGGTACAATAGGATTGGAGGTAGATATGATACTTTAAATTAAGCAAATAAGATATTGCTTAGAGAGTAGGGGAACAGGAGAGGTCCCTTCAAATTTCTACCAATTTTGAAAAATAGAACTAAATATCAGTTCTTTGAAAAGATTTAATTGAAAGATTTGACAAACGTTAATGGAATTTTTTTTTCAATTTGGAATATGGACCTTGAAATATTAAAGCTCCCGAATAAGTTACTCTACACTCTTTATGTTGAATTCTTAGAAAAAATTAAGAGCTATGTCATCTGATATTCTCTGAATAGAGAAAGCACTAACAAGAATTCAACATGAGAATGATTCCTCATAAAGGAATTTCTGTTAACTTATTAAAACATTTCACACATTAACATAAAGTGTGAAATATTTAAGTCTAGATCACTTTTCCCACATTAGAAAATGCGTTTTTAAATATAAAATTGCTCTCCAACCCCTTAAAATTGTACAAAAGAAATGGAGAGATTGGTATTAAAAGACATATATAGGAGTCTAGACTCTTATCACACATTTAAAACTAAATTTCCAATAAATATTAAATTTCTCTCCAATCCCTTAAAATGGTACAATAGGATTGGAGGTAGATATGATACTTTAAATTAAGCAAATAAGATATTGCTTAGAGAGTAGGGGAACAGGAGAGGTCCCTTTAAATTTCTACCAATTTTGAAAAATAGAACTAAATATCAGTTCTTTGAAAAGATTTAATTGAAAGATTTGACAAACGTTAGTGGAATTTTTTTTTCAATTTGGAATATGGACCTTAAAATATTAAAGCTCCCGAATAAGTTCCTCCACACTCTTTATGTTGAAGTCTTAGAAATAATTAAGAGCTATGTCATCTGATATTCTCTGAATAGAGAAAGCACAAACAAGAATTCAACATGAGAATGATTCCTCATAAAGGAATTTCTGTTAACTTATTAAAACATTTCACACATTAACATAAAGTGTGATATATTTAAGTCTATAACACTTTTCCCACATTAGAAAATGCGTTTTTAAATGTAAAATTTCTCTCCAATCCCTTAAAATGGTACAATAGGATTGGAGGTAGATATGATACTTTAAATTAAGCAAATAAGATATTGCTTAGAGAGTAGGGGAACAGGAGAGGTCCCTTTAAATTTCTACCAATTTTGAAAAACAGAACTAAATATCAGTTCTTTGAAAAGATTTAATTGAAAGATTTGACAAACGTTAGTGGAATTTTTTTTTTCAATTTGGAATATGGACCTTAAAATATTAAAGCTCCCGAATAAGTTCCTCCACACTCTTTATGTTGAATTCTTAGAAATAATTAAAAGCTATGTCATCTGATATTCTCTGAATAGAGAAAGCACAAACAAGAATTCAACATGAGAATGATTCCTCATAAAGGAATTTCTGTTAACTTATTAAAACATTTCACACATTAACATAAAGTGTGATATATTTAAGTCTAGAACACTTTTCCCACATTAGAAAATGCGTTTTTAAATATAAAATTGCTCTCCAAACCCTTAAAATGGTACAATAGGAATGGAGAGGTTGGTATTAAAAGACATATATAGGAGTCTAGGACTCTTATTACACATTTAAAACAAAATTTCTAATAAAGATAAAATTTCACTCCAATCCCTTAAAAAGGTACAATAGGATTGGAGGTAGATATGATACTTTAAATTAAGCAAATAAGATATTGTTTACAGAGTAAGGGAACAGGAGAGGTCCCTTCAAATTTCTACCAATTTTGAAAAATAGAACCAAATATCAGTTCTTTGAAAAGATTTAATGAAAAGATTTGACCTAACATTAGTGGAATTTTTTTTTCAATTTGGAATATGGACCTTGAAATATTAAAGCTCCCGAATAAGTTCCTCCACACTCTTTATGTTGAATTCTTAGAAATAATTAAGAGCTATGTCATCTTATATTCTCTGAATAGAGAAAGCACAAACAAGAATTCAACATGAGAATGATTCCTCATAAAGGAATTTCTGTTAACTTATTAAAACATTTCACACACTCACATAAAGTGTGAAATATTCCAGTCAAAACACTTTTCACACATTAGAAAATGCATTTTTAAATATAAAAAAGTTTTCTCCAATCCCATAAAATTGTACTATTGGAATGGAAAGGTTGGTATTAAAAGAGATAGATTTAGAGTCTAGAACTTTTAACACATTAAAAACTAAAGTCTAATATTCTCTCCAAACCCTTAAAATGGTACAATAGGAATGGAGAGGTTGGTATTAAAATAGATATTTTGGAGTCTAGAACTCTTATCACACTAAAAAAGAAAAAAACATAAATTTAACGGTCATGTATTTTTTCTCTTTGACATAAAGTGGGCAGTTTTAAAGTATTTAATTCCATTATCCACCCCATGCTTTATTAAAATCTAGCTTTAAAACTTGAATTGAATCCATTGGATAGTTTCTAATACTTATTTACACCATCAGTACTTTATTAGAGAGAACCGATACCTAATTATATTTTCTTTTGCTTGGTCTTTCTTACAGCATTGCAGAAGTCAGCGTCCACAAGATCTATCTACGAAAAGGTTTGAAAGGTTTGTCGGAATAGCTAGTGATGGTGTCTTTTGATACCATCGAACTCTAACTACTCATATGGATACGATAAACAAATTAATATCAGTAAGATGGCTTGATTGTTTTAACAATCAAGTTAAGAAAGAAAATTATCCTTTATTACATATTCCAACAGAAAATTTACGTTTTATGATTAAATTTAAAATTTTTAACAATATTAAAATACCTTGTTGAAAATATTCAAATATCCTCTCTATATCACACAAGATCAAAAATCATTATTTTTCCTAAAACCGAACATTTCTCTTGTTATTTCACCCTTCAAAGAAAAGCCCTAAGCTAAGCAATTTAAAGAATTATTTTTCACCAAATTTTTTGAAGATGCGCAACCGAGGTTTCCGATTAAATTCATTCCAAGTTGTAACCAGAAATCAACCTGAATAAGTTGTCGACTGATATACTAGACAAATGGAGCACATTAACAGTAATATTAACAGTAATTACGCTATAGGCTGAAATTACGACAGGCAAACATTCGTCAAAAACATCTAGATGAGGAGATGAACAAACCGCATCCTCTATCAACTGAAGGTATTTCTGACACGTGCTCATTTTTCAAAATACTCACTTCTTTAACTGTTCTTATATTTAGATTCCACTTTCCTTACCGATATTTTTAAAATTAAGATGCACGCACATCGTATCTATGGATTGGATTGAAAGTAGGGAATTCAAAGGTAACTATTTACTTAAGGTTTAATTATTCATATTTCCTTTCATATTTTATTTCATTATTCCACTATTTCAGCTATTAAATGCATAATATTGATACATATTCATCCATTTTTAGGTTTTTCAAAAATATTCACAATTCGACTGACCAGTTTTTTTAACTATAATATTTTGAAGTTACACAAATAAAATTGTTGTTGAAACCTAATGAACTCAGTGCTAAAATCGAGCAGTCGTAAGTTGTGTAGTCAGGTCTGTCATTGGAACGTGTCCATTTTGTGTTTCCCATTGACCTTTACGGGTGTTTTTTGGTTTGGTACTTTTACCCTTAGGGTAGGGGGATAAAATTCCGAAAATACCTCAAATAACTTCCCATAAGGACTTAAAAGCTCATTATTTTTTTTTCATAATTAATTAAAAACTAATTAAAAATTACACATCTCCCTTTAATTTCAAGCACATATTTTGCACGTTTTATAGATAACACTGTTCTACACTGAAAAAATTTCCTTTATGAAAATAGTCATTTCTTATAGATTTTGGGTCGCTGAATACGAAAATCACCATTAAAATTCTCAATTGACTCAGGATTTTCGGGGAACAGCCCCTCCCCCTTTTCACGTTTTTTAACGACTTTATAACTTTGAACTCGATTTTCAGGGTCAAAAAGCGTTACTTTAATCTTCAAATTGACCCCCAGGGGACAAGAAATGTTCAAATTAATAAAATATGATAAATTTATAACAAATGGATAGGTTTAAGCGGTAGTTAACCCCCTAAGAATGCAAAAAATTAGCTAAAAATTATAGAGGTTTTTATACGCTATTTTTCCTCTTATTTTATACGCAATTCACGTTTGAAGGGTCCTAACCCTTCCCCAAGGACCCAAATTTGTTGGCAATATGCAGCAATGATTTTTGCTAAAAGCGGTTGAGGTGAGAGCACCCCCAGAGCACCCACGGAAGGGTTCAATGCCGCACTTAGAGTTTAACTGTGTGCTGTACAAAAAAAAATTTGAAGCCACTTAGTGAATTTCAGCTGATTCTTGTGTAAAATGATCTGCTGAATTCAAATATGACACCCATTTTCCTCCATCACCCTCAGTTTTTAAGGGGATGCCCCCTAATTGTTATCCACAGCCGTGCATCTATTATCATCTTGAAACATGGAATCCTCACTCCCGAAAACCGGTCAAATTTTAAAGAACTGAAGAGTTTCTACTTAGGATAGACCCAAAATATAAGAAAAACGCCATTTGTAATCTTTTCAAAATCATCGATATTAATTCCTGAACTCGCGAGCGCCTTCGCGATTCTGGAAGTCTTCCGAACTCTTCCGCGGGGACTTCTGGGAGGCTAACACCTCAACCGCTTTTAGTAAAAATTATTGCTTCATATTGTCATCAAATTTGGGTCCTTGGGGAAGGGTTAGGACCCTTCAAACGGGATTTGCGTAAAAAATAAGAGGAAAAATAGCGTATAGAAACCTCTTTAATTTTTAGCTATTTTTTTGTATTTTTAGGGGGTAATTACCCCTTAACCCTATCCATTTGTTATAAATTTATCATATTTTATTAATTTGAACATTACTTGTTAACTGGGGAGCAATTTGAAGACAAAAATAATGCTTTTTGACCCTGAAAATCGAGTTTAAAGTTATAAGGTCGTCGAAAAACGTAAAAAGGGAGAGGGGCTGTTCCCCGAAAATCCTGAGTCAATTGAGAATTTTAATGGTGATTTTCGTATTCAGCGACCCAAAATCTATAAGAATTGACTATTTTCATCAAGGAAAAAATTTTGAAGGTCAAATTTGTAGAACAGTGTAATAGGATAGATAGGAAATAGATATTATAAGTACATATTTTGAGTTGAGGCCTAATAATTGAATCGTCAGTTTGAAGAATAGAATAAGTCCAAAAAATGACAAATTGACTTTTTGTGCTCAAAACAATCTCCAAGCTTTGCCCTACACATGGGTGAAAAGAGGGGGAAAATAACTAACCCCTATAGGGAGATATCGCCCCTTGAAGTTGTGAAATCGATATCCATACAATGAAAATTCCATTTCTTTTTTCCGATTTTCTCAAAACTTGATTTTTGGACTTATTCCCTTCTTCAAACTGACGATTCAATTATATTTACATTATGTAATTTAGATCAAACTTTTCAAGAACTACTGTTAACAATGGAAAAACATGCGAAATGTGCTCAGAAATAGAGGAATTATTTGTTTCTTTAAGTATCAAGTTTAATTTTAAGTAAATTTAGTTTTAATTTTTTGTAATTCTGCTTTTTTCTTGTGTCCATGTGTGCTTACTAGGGGTAATAAAAAAAGTATCAAGCGTTGCCAGACTATCTCACTTCATTAATGTTTCAGAATACCCGTAACTACATGTGCTTATGTGTTTTTTATTACTTGTGAAATCCATACTAACTTAAGTGAATGAATTTAAGTGGTTGAATTTAAGAAAACAATTCGTCATTTATTAGCTCTAACACAAAAAAAAATATTTAAATACTTCTCTATAGTAAATATAAACCTTTTTTTAATCTGAGACATAATTTTTCAGCAAATAGCAGAATATTTCAGTATTTCCAGAAAAAAATCAAAGTGAAATATATTTAAAACTCAAGTCTTCTAAATTTTAACACTGCTTAATGCATTATGTACAGAAAATTTTCACCGCAACTACCTGTGTTTATATGTTTTTATTATTTGTGAGCCATACCTTGCGAAAAAAACAATTTTTCATTAAGTTCTAATAAAAAAATGTTTAAATACTTTTTTCTTTTAAATATTTAAATAAAAACCGTTTTAATGAGACGTAATTTTTCAGCCAATAGCAGAAAATTTCACTATTTCAAAAAACTATTTCACTAAATCAAAATGAAATACATTTAAAACTAGTCTTTGTAATTTTTTGACACTGCTTACGCAATATGTGTCAAATATTGTCACAATATACTACGAGACTGGCCCGAAGCGAACGATTTAGAAAGAAGCTTAATTTCACTGCCTTGTCTTCAGAATTAAGTAAGTTCTTAATAAGCAAAAATGAATAAATTTAATAACCTCTAACACTAAGGTTTCAATATAGTTGTGTTGCTCCCTACGCATTATTTATTTTATTTTTTCATGCATTTTTAACCGATATTGATTGTTTTTCCTTTTTAGATTAAAATTTTAACTCAATAAATAATTTTATTAACTTATACCAGATAATATTTGAAATAAAGCTCACAATTACCAATCATGCAAAATCAACAAATTATAAATGAACATTAAAAACAGTACATCCTTTTTTAAGTTACTCTCCATTTATCCTACTCACAACATAGAATTAAGTACTAAAAACAAACAAATTATTTACCTGGATCATCTTCGATATTATTCCCAATAACAAATAGCACAGAACTAGTGACAGAACGACCAAAAAGAATAAACTGTTTCTGCCATTAATCCAACTTTTTTTCTTATTTTCAAAAATCGTTTGATTCCATGTGACAAAAGAAAATGTTAATCTAGCAATATGGCCATTATCTGAATTTTTACCACTTTCACAACAAACTATATTTGTAATTTCGTTGAACGACGAAAATTTAATTTAATTAGAAGTGAAAATTTATTTTTATTTAAAAATGAATTCGATTCGCTTATATTATTCAAAAATAGCTAAAAAAATTCATTGAAAAATTTTTTTTTGAACTTTTTTAATTAACTACGCATGTTCCTAGAACACTAGGGTAATAGTTTATGTATCAAAAACTTTGATCTTCGTATTTCGTATCCGAATAAGTTGTTATCTTTTAAGCATTCCAACTAAAATACATTCGCCATGAAAGAAAATGAAACGGGGGGGAAGCGTGAAAAAGGATTTATTTAACTTTTGATAATGTGGCAACAAATCATTCACGATGTCAAAGAAGCAGCTGTTGAAAGTACGACCCAAAAGGGAACACAAAATTAGCGAAAAGTCGGCTAAAACTTTAAGAAATTCATAAAATCCAAAAAAATAACAGAGTTAAAAACTTTTTGCTATCATAGAGCAACTAAGGAGTGACAGAGCAGAGGCAACCGCTTTATCGGGCCATAACTCTGCCAGCTGATTCTGACTTCTTTCTCAGCTGCTCCATTCTGGGATTCATGCACTGAATCCATCATAGCTTAGCTTTTCTAGACTTTTCGCTAACTTTATAGTATATCTTTCGAGTCAATATAGTGTTTTGAATGTCAGGTCAAAATGCTCGATTTCTCATAACCCCTCCTTTTTTATTCTTGATTAATCGCAGAATTTCGTACACAAAACAGCAATAATGGTTCAAAACCGATTTTAGACAGTCTCTCAAAGGTGCTGAAATTTCATTTTCCCAATTCAAAGAAGTTTTTGTTTTAAACGAAGACATAATCCAAGATTTATTTTTGGATACACTCGAACCTGTTTCATGCGGTCCTTTTTTATGCGATTTTTTTTTATTTGTGGGACTATTTTTGTGCAATTTTTCATTTGTGCGTTCTTTTTATTGCGATTTTTATATACCACACAATAAATATCGCAGAAAAAAGTCCGCACAAATAAAAAATAGCACAAAAAAGGACTGCAGAAAAACAGGTTTGAGTGTAATTTATCTCGTAACAATAACTAACAGGGGAAGCCTTCGGACCTGTAGAGTAAGTAGATAATTCGAAAAGAAGCTGACATTAATGTATGAATATTTTAAAGTTTTCCAAGCTTATTTTTCATAAAAATACATATACCTTTTTACATATACATATATTTACCTTTTGTCAGACATATCGTGATCGTGAATAAAGCCAATGGCGAAGTTACTCTTGATGACAAGATACCAGTCCTCAAGGATTCAGTTAAGATTTTAAGCCGATGCCGATCATGGGCGCATTTGGTCATGGTCACATGCACCTAACGTTTTGAGAAATTCGATTTTTATAAAGGAAAAATCATGTTTCCAAAGCCATCAGGGACAGCTTGCTCCCTCAAGGGCTCAATAAGGTTTCCAGCAAGATCCCCAGGGTTACCTCCTAAATCCGCCCATGATGGCGATATTTCCCATAATGACAAGATACCGATACCAGTCCACAATGGTTTTGTTAAACCTTCCAAGTGACTAAACAATCATCAAAAATTGCAATTTGTACTACCTCAACTCTATAGAGCATTTGATAATAATCAACTCTTTATAGATAAATTCAGCAAACACAAGTCACTCAAAAGCATTCATTCAATCAATATTAAGACTATTTCATAGCTCGTATTAAACTTATAAAACTATTTTTTACACTAAAGGCTGGACCACAGTGGGACTCAAAATCAACTACAGAAAACTACTGCTTACAAAGCAAGGGTTTTCAACAGAGGGAAAATTTACAGGAAGGGGAAGAAACCATTTTCCCCTTTTAGTTGCTCAAGACAAAATTAAAATTTCTAAAGTAAATATAAATGAGTATCGTTGATGTTGGGTACAGTAATAGGATGATTGAGAACAGGGCTGGACTGGGAAGACATTTCGGCCCGGGCATTTTAAGTCTGAATCGGCCTGCCACATATTTTCATGGAAAATATAATTTCATAGAGTTAAAAATTTCGGAGGAGGATCGTGGTACCTCCCCAAGAAATTCTTTTGAAAATTGACCCCAATTAAGAAACAGTCTAAAATCCACCTTGAAGTCCCTAATTGGATACGTAATAAACTCAACACAGACTTTTAATTCTTTGTTGGTAAATACAATGGGTAGAAAGAATTTCCATCTTGACGAATTTAATATCAAAAGAAATTGTTAATAATGGAACTCAAAATAGATAGGGGGGTCTGGGGGTCCTCCCCCACAAAAATGTTGGAAATTTTACTCTTAAAAGTACTGTTTTAACTCATGTGAGACCCTTTTGGGTGACATCCGAAAAGGTTCGCTCTTTTTATGCCCTAGAATTTTTGAAGATTAAACCAGGAAAATTCGTTGATAAAAATATTTTGAATAATATAATATGTTTTTGAATTCAGTTATTTATGCCATCATTAATGAATTTAATTGCTGGTAAATAATTGGTTTGGTGGCCGCACAAAAAGAATTTGTGGGCCGCTAGTTGGAAATTCCTGCGGAGTGCGGATTCATTTTTACACGTCTTTTTTATTCATACCACTGTAAAATATTTTGGTTGAAGGCGGCCCACAAACGGCCCTCAATGAGTAGCGGCCCACCGGGCATTTGCCCAAATGCCCGCATGGCCAGTCCAAGCCTGATTGAGAACCCTTACTCCAAAGGCATACCTGAATACTAGAAACGGACGGAAGACATCGGGTGAAAATGGCTACAAGTTGTCCTCGGGTGGGAAAAACTTCCATGAAACGTAAATAAAAACTGTTGCAAGAGAGCATGGACATCGTCTACGGGAACGAAAGAAGTTCTGATTTTCGAAAAAAGGCGCAGGTGTGAATGTGTTACCATGACAACCTACGCGCAGATGCAGGAGCATGGAAGAAATATTCCGCTTCGATTGGACACTGATTCGTGTGACTTCATTAAGGGTGTAACTTGAGACCAATAAGAGATTGTGGGATTTTTTTTTCTACTTTAATTAAGCTAAGCGCACACTTGAGACTTCTGTCACGGCGACTATAAACACTAGGTCACTCGAGAGCAATGCATTTTATGGAGATTCTTGGCAATCGGCCAAGAGACTCGTCGCCTTATGCGCGCACTGTAGCTTCTTGCAATAGCCAGGGTGATAATTTTGTCACTGTCGCCGTGACAAAAGTATCTAGTGCGCGCTTAGCCTTACGTGTATGGAGGGGGTCCGCGAGTTACCTTGGGGAACACTCAAGTTCAAAAAAAGATAAAACTGTTTGTTAAAAGGGGCAAATTTTAAAAAAATCTGGGGAAGACCCCAAACACTCCCCTCGAAATTTTGACTTCATTTTATCTTTTTCTTTGAAAATTCTGTGGTTTAGTAGGGGATCTTCTCTTAGGATGTAACCAAAAATGTCTCATAATGAGGTAAAACACTAATTTTTGAGGCAAATTTTTCTGGGGGAGACCCCTAGACCCCCCATTATAACATCGAGTAATTGTAAAATGTTAGCATAATGTGGAACATAATTTAAAAACTAATGGAGGACCACCAGCCCCCATCGAAATTTTAAATTAATTTCATAATATTTTTTTCTTTGAAAGTTCCGTGGTTTACAAGGAGCTGTGACCAAAGATGTCTCAAAATGAGCTCTAGCTAAATCACTATCACAATAATTTTTGATGTGAATTTTTAGGAGGGTTGATCTTTTCCACAGAGAATCTTTCCAATCCTACATCGGCGCTGTCTGCCTTTGATCATAATTAATAGGCCTTGAATTAACTTATGAACTTATGTATAAAAATCGGGAGTTTGCTCAAGGCTCATTTATACTTTATCACTTTCAATGTTCATCACAAGTGATTCTCTCCGAAACGATGAATTACACTGTTCTACACTGAAAAAATTTCCTTTATGAAAATAGTCATTTCTTATAGATTTTGGGTCGCTGAATACGAAAATCACCATTAAAATTCTCAATTGACTCAGGATTTTCGGGGAACAGCCCCTCCCCCTTTTCACGTTTTTTAACGACTTTATAACTTTGAACTCGATTTTCAGGGTCAAAAAGCGTTACTTTAATCTTCAAATTGACCCCCAGGGGACAAGAAATGTTCAAATTAATAAAATATGATAAATTTATAACAAATGGATAGGTTTAAGCGGTAGTTAACCCCCTAAGAATGCAAAAAATTAGCTAAAAATTATAGAGGTTTTTATACGCTATTTTTCCTCTTATTTTATACGCAATTCACGTTTGAAGGGTCCTAACCCTTCCCCAAGGACCCAAATTTGTTGGCAATATGCAGCAATGATTTTTGCTAAAAGCGGTTGAGGTGAGAGCACCCCCAGAGCACCCACGGAAGGGTTCAATGCCGCACTTAGAGTTTAACTGTGTGCTGTACAAAAAAAAATTTGAAGCCACTTAGTGAATTTCAGCTGATTCTTGTGTAAAATGATCTGCTGAATTCAAATATGACACCCATTTTCCTCCATCACCCTCAGTTTTTAAGGGGATGCCCCCTAATTGTTATCCACAGCCGTGCATCTATTATCATCTTGAAACATGGAATCCTCACTCCCGAAAACCGGTCAAATTTTAAAGAACTGAAGAGTTTCTACTTAGGATAGACCCAAAATATAAGAAAAACGCCATTTGTAATCTTTTCAAAATCATCGATATTAATTCCTGAACTCGCGAGCGCCTTCGCGATTCTGGAAGTCTTCCGAACTCTTCCGCGGGGACTTCTGGGAGGCTAACACCTCAACCGCTTTTAGTAAAAATTATTGCTTCATATTGTCATCAAATTTGGGTCCTTGGGGAAGGGTTAGGACCCTTCAAACGGGATTTGCGTAAAAAATAAGAGGAAAAATAGCGTATAGAAACCTCTTTAATTTTTAGCTATTTTTTTGTATTTTTAGGGGGTAATTACCCCTTAACCCTATCCATTTGTTATAAATTTATCATATTTTATTAATTTGAACATTACTTGTTAACTGGGGAGCAATTTGAAGACAAAAATAATGCTTTTTGACCCTGAAAATCGAGTTTAAAGTTATAAGGTCGTCGAAAAACGTAAAAAGGGAGAGGGGCTGTTCCCCGAAAATCCTGAGTCAATTGAGAATTTTAATGGTGATTTTCGTATTCAGCGACCCAAAATCTATAAGAATTGACTATTTTCATCAAGGAAAAAATTTTGAAGGTCAAATTTGTAGAACAGTGTTATAGGAGTGAAGAGTGAAAGAAAAAAAACAATAACAAATTGGATGATTCCTCCAAAACGAAAATCGTAATGGAAGGGTTAATGGCATTATTCACTGTCACATAACCAGTGGTTAACCAGCAGCTAAACAAAAAAAAGGAAAGGTTCTTGGCAGTGAATAATGCCTAAGTATAAATGATCCTTCAAGAACTTCACTGTAAGAGAGCTTTGATATTTTTAAGATTTCTCCGTGGCGGATTTCTAAATAGGCTAGCTTGTAGCGCTGCGACTAATCTCCTGAATCGGATTTTTTTCCTCGGCCATTATACAGGGTGTCTCAAAAGGTCTAGTACAAACTTGGAGGGATGATAGTACTCATCAAGACGAACAAGAAATCAGCAAAAAAAACTTCCATATTTGTGCAGAAACAGATAGGTATAGTAATTGTTCGATTCCGGCATTTATTACATTCAACCAATTCCAATACTTTGTATAAAATTATGAAAATGTTAATATCATTGAAAAACAGACCAATAAATGCAACAGGCATGCGTTGTAGGTAGATAGACTGCAAAAAAATGTCACGACGGAAACCTTTTAATACTAGTCTAGTTGGTTGGTTGTTTTTAGTTTTATGGCACAAGGAACAAGAGTATGATCAAGGAACAATTTTAACTTTAATCCACCTATAACGCATGCGTGTTGCATTTATTGGTCTGTTTTTTAATGAAATTAACATTTTCATAATACTTTTATACAAAGTATTGGAATTGGTTGAATGTAATAAATGCCGGAATCGAACAATTGTATCTGTTTCTGCACAAATATGCAAGTTTTTTTGCTGATTTTCACCCCTTAGAACTCATTTGCGACCCCCCTTTTTATACCAATTCTTGTTCGTCTTGATGAGTACTATCATCCCTCCAAGTTTGTACTAGACCTTTTGAGACACCCTGTATTCACAAAAACTATTTCGACAGTTTGAAAAAAATTGTTCAAAACTCGTTACCCAGCAGGGTGGGGTAAAATGGATTTAGGGATTTTAACAGTTTATATTCATAAAATACAATAGTCCCGATTATACGAGTTAAATAATGAACAAGATAACAAGAAATGAAAGCTAAGTAATAAAACAGATATATTTGTGTTGAAATAATACTTTATTTACACAAGATGAAAAACAATGACTGGTTGATTATTGGTACACATCTTCTAGTATAACTAAAATAAAATTTATCTTGGAGCTGACAAGTTCGACAAAATAAGTCAAATAGAGAAAATAATTAATCATAAAGCTTCTAAACTCGCGAAAACCTCTTAAAAACTAGCAAAAACAGACAATTTGATGATGCTTAGGGAACACGACTTTAGTTTTTTATTTGTGCCTTGAGAAAAGTTCATTTAAAAAAGAACTACCTTTTACTCAAGTTAAAAAAATAGCTATTTCTTAGGGAAGTTCAAGTAGTTGAAATGCAGGATTGTATAAGTAAATATATGCACTTTCCATAATGTTAATTTAATTAAATTAATTATGACACTAATGATCTAAGTTGTTCATATTAAATTAACAATTCATTAGCAATATTAAACAACTAACCGAAAATTTTACCTTAATTAATAGAAATATTCTTGAAATGGGTAAATGAAGAGGTCTATCTTCCTTCTAGATTTTTCTTCATCATCAGGACTTAATGCAAGCTCTATTGATTTAGATTATTTAAGTACCTTTTGAGTGGCAGAAAGCGAAAGAAAATTATATTTTGTTACACAAGGAAATACCATCAATCTTATTAAAATCCCTAGTGCAGAAGAATTAATGACATCTTGAAAAAAGAGCAGGCAGATATAAATTTCAGGTTGTGGTTTTTAAATTTTGAAAATATTTTTAAAACAAAACTAAATAAAAACCCAATTTTGATTTTTCTTTAAATTACACTGTGAGATTTGAAAAAAGCAAGAAATAATTTCTTGTTTTATCTCATCAATCAATAAATTTCAGCTAAGACTATTTATGATTGCTTATTTATTTTATCGCAACCACAAGAAGCAATATAAGAAAGGATACTTGCGTATTATACCATCGAAGGTTCAGCAGCCGTTAAATTCAGCACAAACAGTCAATAAACTTCAATAACCTTTTTGAATTTAGCGGCACGGTTGATGGAATAATAGATAAGAAACTAAGAAATTTTTAAAACCCATATAAATGCAAATTTTAATTTAAAAAGGAATATGGATGGCTACAAAAGTCCTAATTTTAGCATAAGTATAATTTATTTCTTAATTTTCTTTTACAATATTTTACAAAATGTAAAATAATAATATAAACACTATATGAGAAAATTATCCATGAAATAAAAACAGAGATTCATTTAAGAGAAATGTACTAAAACCAAATAGAAAAACTCAACCTAAAACAGCTGATGCACAAAGCTAAACAATCATATATTCAAAAAAGAAATATAACAGATAAATTTGCTCTAAACACAACATATTATAAAGACAAAAAAATCACTAGGTTCACTTCTTCAATCATGAAATCTGTTTGGCGAATCAAGCATGAAATGGCACAAAAAAAGCACAAAACTTTTAATTAGCGAACTTACTGTTCATAATACTGAGATGCATTTGTTCTTTCATTTCAATAACCCATAGATCTAAAATAGGTATTTTAAAATACAACTTAAATAATCAATCCACAATTTATGATTCTAACCTTATCATAATAGGTCTGATATCATTTTGATTTACAAAATTGTATTTTGAAAAAGGTCTTAATTATGTTTTACAGTAGCAGGTTTCATTAAATCAGACAATTACTGGGTGAAAGACATTAAAAATCCTTCTAAATAAATGCAAAATGAGTTTTTGTTCCACAATGATTACACATTTCACTTAACCTTTTTCATTGAAAGTAGGTTAGCATTACCATAACTTCCATAGGCCAAAACTGTCCAGTCGATCTATCTTGCAGACAAAAAGATAAATTAACTCACTTTTGTATTCCCAGGGAAATAACCAATAATAAAGGAATAGGATCCTATATTATGTATGTTTAACAAATACTGCAAGTGAAAAAGCAGCAGTACAATATCAAAGAAGTTTTTATATTTTGACACTTACAGGTTTTCATACTACTTTTTTAAAAGACCTCTTTACAGCCAATAAACAGGACACAATTTTCCAATATGTAAAGTATTCTTCAAATTCTTAAAAAAAATATTTTTTGAGAAATCTTAAACTTAATTTTCTTAACCCTTTTAGACTTATGCCACAAGAAAGCCTGGCACACCACTTGCAGCCTGCAGGTCATATATTATGCAGGCCTGATTTATAAGACTATAAAATTTAGCTTTGGGCATGTTAATAACTAAATAGTTTCACAGAATATTTGGACTCTCCCAAAATAAATTTCATTACACACCACTGCATCAAGTTACTTTTACAAAAGCTGTAGAAAAACCTTGTCAATCAACCTTGTAATTAAGAAATTTTTAAATTTCTTTAAGACTTTAATATAAAACTTGTACAGAATTAAAGTGCTATGATCTCTAAAAAGCAACAAGTATAAACCATTCTACAAAAAAATGTACTGCAAGTTAAATTTACATCTGAGTAAAATTTTAATGGAGATCTTTCCCCAGCTTAGGCCACACAATATAATGACAACCTTTGGAGAACCACAAATTTTGGAGAAAAACTTTCGCTACAAACATAGTAGGGTGGATTTAAAAAAGCAAGTCGTCCAAATAAAATGCTCGGGGTGAAAAAAGTTATGTATGAACCAGTATATTGTAATCAAATTATTGTGTAATATACTAATCATCACAGGAATCTTTGATCCACCCCATAGTCTGTGTAAATAAAATTGGCAACTCTGCTCATCAACATGGCGACTTGGAAGCGCTATAGGAATTCTAGTGCAATGTCACATTGTTGGCATGGTGACGAACTGACAATTTTATTTGCACATACATAGACATGTCACCAGAGATCTTAGAACTTTAAAAAACAACAATACACAAAAGATGTTTTAGATAGGAAAATTAAATTGTTAACTCGGGTTCTTCACCTTTTGATTACTTTTAGAGACAATCAGTAGAGCAAAGTGGATAGAGACTATTAGGAAATCTGGAAACTTAAAAAAAATATCATCTAGTTTTAAAAAGCATTTCATTTTAAATGCAGTTCTAGCAGAACAAAAAAAAGATCAACACAAATTATATATTTAACATCAGCCTAGTGACAGCTCAGCTTAATACAAAATGCAGTGCACTAAAAAAAGCGACAAATAAGATAAAATATAATAAAACTTTCAACAACTTTCATATAAAAAAGTCTACAAACACCCCAGATCTAAGTACATGCCCTAGATTGGAGATCCTTGTCAACTTGTTAAAACACCATAGACGAAAAAGGAGATAAACACTAAAACCCTTAATGTCTCCAAAATCTTGGACTGAAAATATTGGGGTGATTCTAAACTGAATTTCACAGTGTTTAATCTGTAATTGATACTACTCTTCTTAAAGAAATAAGTGGTCTGAAATACTCATTGAGGAGAAGACTAACAATGTTTTTATACCGCCATCTATAAAATTTAAAAGTACACAGGGTGGCAATGACTGAATTAAAATTTTTTAATTAGTCATTTTGGCTATATCAAAACTGTGACCTATGATGTGGGCCTTGAGCCATTAAAAATATAACCAAAACTGATTCATAGATCAAAAAAGCAGTGAAGTGACATTTTATGCAACAGTTTCACATAGCTGCCAACTGAGTTAGTTCAAAAATCCAGAATATTTTGAATAAAAAAGATTTTTAATACACATGCACGCATTGATATTTTATAAAAATTCGGTCTTTTATGAACTGAAATGGGGAATGTTTTAATGATAACAATAAAATGCTCAATACCCCTCATCGTTTCAACTTGTTGATTTTTCATTGATTTTTTACAGATTTTCCATAATTGCACACCTTAGATCAGTGTTTGAAAACAAATGCAGACTTTTTGGACTGAGAAAAGGTAGGGAAAACTTTCACAAAAATAGAGAATGTTCCTGTAAAATGTGAATCACCGGGAGATACTAGTTTCTGGCTGTAAAATCATGAAATGATAGAAAAACAGGAAAACTCCCGAGTAAACCGGGCTATGGTTTCAATTTTGGCAAAATGGCCAGCATCGTAACGAATAAGTATTCAATAACAAAAACTAGTTAACAAGGACACTGCAACCCAAAAGGACCCACCCAACCTTCACACTTTTTGAGTACTCTCAACAGCCTTTGGTGCAGCATGAAGCTTTGTCCTATGGTCCAGATAAATCTTGAGGAACACTGCAGAGAACACCAGCATCACCCCGATCAGGCGAGAGGCTGTCAAGGGGTGGTGGTAGACAATGCAGGACAAGACAATCGCCAGCACCTGCCGTACAGTCATCATGACGACGAACGCCACTGCACCGAACTCAGATATGGTGTAGTAGATGAAAAGCTGGCCTATGGCAGAGCACACAGACAGAAGGACACAGTCCCAGAGGAAAGCGGGAAACTCGGAGAGGAAGAGAAACGAGTCTCCGAACCCGCCCTGCTGAAGGAGCGATATGCTGGTGAGGATGCAAGAGAAGAAGTTGACGCCGCACATCATCTGCACCTTCGACATGTGGTACGTCTTAAAAAGGGCGCTCTGCCAGTTGGAAGTGAAGCTGTCGCTCACAATGTAAAGAATTAGGATGGTGAGCCCGGAAGCAGTGGTGGTCGACGCGATGTCTTGAGGTTCCTTGCCGGAGAGCAGAAATATGGCTGTTCCCAAGGAGATCAGCATTGCTGTCCCGTATTCGTGGTACCTGTATGATTTTTGAGAGATGACCTTGCCCATTATCATGACAGGTATGATCTTGGAAGCCTTTGCCAGGACCTAAGGAAATGATATTGTTTCAGATTACTGAATAGATATAAGAATAGAAATCATTTAAACTTGAATTTTGAAATTCCATTCCTGATGAAGTCATTCAGTGGTTGCACGCTTTATTTATTTTAATTAAATATTTTATATTTTTTTGTACTTTCAGATTACTGACACTTTTTTAGAGGTTGCTTTAAAACAACATTTTTTGAAGGTAGAAATAATTGAATTTTTATAATTAATAATGCAGAAAACTGGTTTAACTGGTGAATGTGAAAAAAATGTTCTGCTTTACCCGTTTTCCAGTTTCAATACCAAGTTACAATAATAAGAGATATGATTAAGAAAAGCTTTTTACTATTTAAATAAAAAAAATTAAAGTAGAAAACTGAATGAAACAGAATATATTTCGGTTCTTTCTTTTTATTGTCAATGATTAATCAAATTAAGCAGCATTAGCAATGAATTTGGAATTTTATTGGCAAAAATTATTTATAAAATTCTGAACCATTTTTTAAATTTCAGTATATTTTAATGAATTTAAATGGACTGGAATGTGTTCAATATTTTAATATTTTATAAATGAGTTAATAATTTATTTTACAACAGGGCTATTCTATTGTGATGAACGTAACATTTTAGGCTACTTAATTTACAACTTAACTAATTAAATTATTTAATAATTTGAGATTCACTCTAAATAGGAAAGCTAACAATTAGAAATTCAAGTACTTTTAACCAACTTGTGTGCTAAAACACTTAAGAAATACAGTCACTCCATAATAATTTGCAATGTCACTAATATAATATTTTCTTTCTTGATATCTGGTAGCTGATCTTTATTAGAGTGAATTTATTTAACATATTAGTAAATCAATTAGTAAACTTTTAAAAGTAGTCTAAAGGGGCCCACAGACGAGCAACTTGGTCGTCAACCCGGTGGTCAATTTGCGATGTTTGCAACCGAGTTGGCCGTCTGGGGAAGTTGGTGATTGAATTTCAGGTTGACGATCTGATCATCAACTTGGTGGGCGGAGCTTAATCAGAACATGTTATTTAGAAAATAAAAAAACTAAGCATTAAAAATAAAAATTATGTATTTTAGCTCGAGAGAAAAATTAAATCAAAGATAATTTTACAATAAAAGAGTCGAAAAATATTAATTTGTTACAATTTAATTAATTTTTGCTTCATTATTTACATTTTGGTTGTCAACCAGGTTGGCAATCCGTGGAAAAATCATCAACCAGGTTGACGACCAAGTTGCTCGTCTGTGGGCCCCTTAATAAGATATGTTTTTCATGGTGGAATAACCCAACAAAATTAGATGAAATGACCATTTTTTTCTTACATCTTTTAAAAAATTAAAACCAAAATATCAAACATGACCAAGACCATTGATACCACCACCCTGTTACATATTTCCAATATAACATTTATTTCACAATTTTGTAATGAAATCATGCTTATGAAAAAGATTGGCTTTTACAATTGAAAAGCCACAATAGGCCAATTCCAATATAAAGCTGTTTGAGTTAGCTCATTGTTTCTGTAAACATTTTAATTCATTTATGATAAAAACAGAAATGGTTGTGAATTTAGACAATCATGTACGAGTTAAGGCAATTCATGTATTCAAATAAGAAATTAAATACAAAAAAATTTACTCTACCTGAGTTGGAAAGCTAACATATTTAAGAGCCTCATACTGGAACCAGCTACTCATGATGTTTGAAAAGGAGCAATATGAATACTTGTAAAGAGGAGCCACATGTCGTGGTTGCTTGGAAGAGATACACAGATATGTCCCAGCAAACAGGAATGCAAGTACACGGTTTACAAACACCAAAAACTGTGAGTCTGTGAATTTTTTAACAAGGCCACTACTGTTGCTGTACTCCTGTGTCATGATCTTCTCTTGCAGAACACCCCATGTCAAGTATGATGCTTGGAGACCAGCAAAACAGAACACAACAGTAAGAGCCTTACGAAGTGTAGATCTGGATTTTAGAGAAATGTCCTGTGATCGGATGTCTTCCTCTCCATGTACAAACAGCTTTACACCCTTTAGAAAACAATTACCTGAAATTGTACATAACCTGACATTAGATTAGAAACTATGCACAACAAAAACGTCAATTACAACACTGGGAACATCATGTGTTAGTTATAAATTAACTTACCAATAAATTCATATAAAAGGGATAATTAATATTCTTAGCATTTGAATCTCCAGACCTTCCATATAAAAAAACTAGACTTCCCTACTATCTACATCAGTGGTTCTCGATAGGTGATCTGTTTTTCTTTGAGTAAATTATGTTTCCAGATCCGTTCAAGAACAACATGCTCTTTCCTAAGGAACCCCCAGCCTTTCCTTAAATTCAATAATGCATTGTATAAAAATTCCAAAAGTTTGGAACAGTGCAGTAAAAAACAGAAAAAGGAAATTGAGTTATCAATTCCAATTAGAAAAATCACTTAAACAAAAGCTGGTAAATACACAATGTTGTAATTTATCACTATAATTAGCAATAATCTGCTTATTTACGGTGGGTTATTCTACTTTCAAAAGGGTTAATCGCGTTTCCAAAGCTATCAGAGACAGCTTGCCCACAAAGGTTTCCAGTGTGCCCCCTAGGGTCTGCCACATAAATCTGCCCATGGCAATAAATTTATTTTTAGCAATTTTCCGTTTAATAGGAAAACGACACAAGGACATCATTAGCTGCTGCGCTGTGTAAATGAAGCTGTTAATTCTGAACAGGAATGATTAGATGTTAAATTTTTTTACAATTTAATTTCTTGAAATTTTTCAAGGACAGAAATGACTTAGATGGAAGAACTTTCACCCAATACATATTTGAAAGTATATTTTAAGTAACGGGCTTATACATACTAGGTGCATCAAGATATTTTCTTTTCGTTGAGTAATGAACAAGAAGAGCACCAGGAATGGCAACTGTAGCATAACCAAGCAAGTTTTTTAGTAGCCTAAACACCCAAGACTCCATCCATATTTCCGACATGACTAAAAAAAACAATTATTAAATTACTTTTCAAGCTTAAACCCCAATTATTTAATTCAGAGGTTATGGTTGATTAAAGTAATAATAAATTCTTTCAAAGTCAGAAACCTTAAGACTGATTTAAAATTTTTAAAATACTTACAAAATGAATAGCATAAGCTTTTATAAAAGACACAAAGCTTTTTGATGCAAAAAGCCTAAATGATCACTAAAATATCCTTCTAAATAATATCATTATCACTTTATCAATAAAGAAATTATTGTTTATTTGAAGAAGAGTAGTTAAGCACTTTTATACCTCATGTTATCAATTTAAATGTTATTATATTTGAAAAAAGTGGGTTCTCTCACACCCAGGTTCGGAAACTCAATTGCTGAAGCGATAAAATAAAATATGAACCAAAGCAATCTACCATGATTTGATTTTTAAACAAGACAGTCCAAGATGAATAAAACTTGTAATGGAAGAGTAGGATAGTAAAGAATCTGGCAATGATTTAGAATGATTCATTGATTCATACATGAAAACATTGTTCTAACATTCTTTTAAGGTAAGAATAGATATCATTTTGCAAATACTGTCGATTAAATTTGAAAATTTTGAAATTCCACTCTGTACTAGCGCTTTAAAGCTACTGAATACTAAAATAGAAATCATTCAAGTACAAAAATATAAATTTAATTAATTAAAGTAATTAAAGCATGCAACCACTGAATGACTTCATCAGGGGTGCAGCATTCAGTAGCCGCACACTGGGTAACCTTTCTGTATGGAGTGGCTCTATAAATTTTAGTGGATTTGTTTGTGGGAGAAGCATATAATGCTAACCCAGAAGATGTAATTTTTGTACAGCGTAGAGTAAAGATAAGTAAGTTGTTTTTAGATCTGTTTAATTTTTCTCTAACATTGGTTTCGGGGTAACCTAGGGTGCAGATGGGGTGGTTCTGCATTAGCGGAGCCACTCCATACAGAAAGGTTACCCAGTGTGCGGCTACTGAATGCTGCACCCCTGATGAAGTCATTCAGTGGTTGCATGCTTTAATTAATTAAATTTTATATTTTTGTACTTCTTTTAAGGTAACATTCATAATACTAATCTAACTTTAAAGCTGAATTACAAGCATAATAATACATAAATATCTTTGACAATTGAATGGTTTAAGATAGCAATGAAACTTATATCATTGGAGATCTTTCTCATTTAAATCTTCAAGTAGTAACTATTTTTATCTGTTTACAATGGAAAGTAAACAAAAGGAAAAGAAACTGCATGAAGGAAGTTAGTTCATCAATGAAATGTACACCATTTGGAAAAAGTTTTACCTTCCTACTGACTCTCTTTTGTAAACACCAAATTTTCAATTTTTTGCTGAAATTAACTAAATTTAAAATGACAACCACAATTCCAAAAATGAGGCAAGATTTTCCATTCATTTTTATAACCGCTGGTAACCCTTATTTTTGTTTTGGAAGGTCATGTGTGAACACTGAACAGCTGTCGCCAAAAATCTGCTCAGCGTGATTTGCGCCGGTATTCTAGAGGAGTACCAAAATTTTTTATTCAAGGTGATTTTTTTCAGTTTTTTTAAACATTAGACACAAAGCTCTGGAGAATTTTTTCATAATTTTTTCCAATTATCTACATGACAAGATCCAACAGAACAGCTTTGATAAGAGTCGACCAGCCGCCATGTTTACCCACAGTTCAAATGATGACACAGAACCACATAGATCTAATTTGAGCTGTGGGTAAACATGGTGGCTGGTCGACTCTTATCGAATCTGTGCCGATCCAACTTTGACCCTTTCGGGACGGGTAGCTCATATGTGTGGCTGCAGCGAGATGCTTCTATAGGCCGGCTGGCCATCACTTGAAACTAATGTTCGGCACTAGTTAACTAAAAGTAGTTGAAAAGTAGTTAACTAGTAGTTCAACTACTTTTGGTTTAGAGTAGTTTAACTACTTTTTTCACCAACTACTAGTTCCAACTACTTTCAAAAAGTTAAACTAATGAACACTAGTGAATTTTTCATCTTTACTATAGAAGTTAAGTATGGAAGTGAAAAATTTCAATAATTTTCATCTGCCAATTTTCGTTGCAGACATAATCTGTCTTCAACTTAGTTGCTTAATCAGTTAGCTTAGTTGCTTCAACTTAGTTGCATAATCTGTCAAATGCTTAGAAGGGGTCCAAGGGTTCTTCCCTGAGAAAAACATTAGTAAAAATTAGTAAGACAATACTTAAGGCTAAGGCGGTTAAGAACCCTTAACCCCCGTTATATACGACACTGTACTCTGACTAATATAAATACATCTTAGAAAACTTTAAGACACCAAAAATCTGTATACCTATCAAAAACTGGCAAATCTTTAGCCATGATATTTTTGCCACAGGTAAGAAAAAGTAATCGAAAATTTGGGGAAAAATATCTTATGAAATTAAATAGACTAGTTAACTACTTTGGGAAATAATCAACTACTAGTTACAACTACTTCCAAGAAAAAGTAGTTAACTAGTAGTTACAACTACTTTTGCCCAGACTAATTGGTCTGGTTACCCAGTTGGTAGTTAACTACTTTTTGACCAGTAGTTGCCGAACACTACTTGAACCCACTTCATCACTTGAGTCATCACTGAAAAAGGACCAGGGGACAGGTGGCACTTATTTGATACGCGATTAAAACTTTATATTAATATTTTTAATTCCCATTAGATTAGCTGTATGTCTGCTACAAATAATTTTTTTTCGAAATGAACATTTTTACCTCTATGCCCATAAATTATCTTATATTTTTGATAATTTGTTTTGGAGAAATAAGGAGATATTTTTATGATGCATTGAGAAGATGAGTAACGTGAATTGTTATTTATTTCTTTTACATTTCGTTTGCGTTCTGATGGAAATATTTATTGCTTAAACAGAAATAATTCATGTGATCGAATGGGCCGTTCCACGTCAAGTGAACCAATGACTTTTCCCTCACCATTTTTGATTCTTTTCATATTTGGTACACTAAAAGAATACCTTGAAAAAACCACTTGGGAGTTTTTTCAAATTTTTATCGCTTTTAGTTTTTTATTTACAGGGTATCAAAGTTGCAAAAATCTTGAAATTTCGGTCAAACATGCTTTTGTAATTTCTTCATATTTCCATAACAAATCACTTCTCAGCAAAAACATTGATACCATTTGAAAGACAATTAATCAAGCTTTAAATATATGTAAATTATAATATGATTATTTTAAATTTTGATTAAAAAATTCTAATCTTAAAATTTAATTTATAAAAAAGTATATAATTTAAAATTTTTAAAAAAATTAAGAGTTCTTTATATTGGTTTCCTTATGCTATATAAAAATTTTCAGGTTGGGATCTCTACGGGATCATATGTTTAAAAAATAAAATGTTATAATTGTTCACTAATATTAAGCTTCACGGCACGACTTCGGTAAGTAAAATGAGCGTTTAAAAGAGAAGAAAGATCGTACCACCATGAAACTTGGGTTTTCAATTACCATTAACACATGTTTTACGAAAATTAAGGGGCTAAAAATTGTGGGGGGTTTGGGGGATCCCCTTCCCTTTTTCCAAAAGGGGTTCTAATCGTGTGATGTGTCATTTTTCATGATTTTTTGCATCCAAATAATCAAATTAATAACTATCATCCACAAAGGTGTCCTACGTAAGAGGGGACAATCAAAAATTTATATAAATATTAGAAATTTTAGATTGAAGTACATACAGAAAAAGGTTCGGATATTTCTGGTTAAAACAGTAAATCTACTAATCCTTTAATAAACTATTACCTTCATCCTCTACCAATCCTTTAAAACTATTACCTTCATGAATATAAAAACAATCATTGAAATATATTGATACATCAAATCTCTATTTTGAAGAAAATGTATATTTTTAGGTTAAAATAACTCGAAATGATTGAATTAAAAAAGACTACATCTTTCTTAAACATATTATAGTAATAATCCAAGTTCAGTAAATTGATTAAATGACATGGGTATAGCCAGAGAGGTCCTGGGGCCCCAGCATGATCACAGCGTTTAAAAATCGACACCCGAGTAGTTATCGACAGGAGGATCCGAAAATACTTTTTTCCTTGTCGGTACCTTCGGAGAGCTTCATTTTGGTCTGAGCACGAAGTAACAGGCGACAAGCAATCTAGCTTTTTCCTCTGAGAATGTACCGAGAAGCGTTTGGCCAATCAGAAAAGTGCGGTCTTTCCAATACTTGAAGCCTGGGTAGTTGGGGTCGCCATATTGCCATCAAGCCGTCTTAGCAGAAATAAATAACCTGATGATTGTGGGCAGTTTAAAAAATTCCGATATATATCCTAACCCAAAAAACTCTTTTAACAACAAAAAATAACCGTAAAATACAATAGAATCTCGGTCAAAAAAATCCAAGTTCCAATTATTTCCATCGGGATGTGCTGCCATCTATAAGCGGTAGACTAAATGAATTGACACTTGGTTATTGAAACTCCTGTTATTGAAACTGTATTAATAGAAACTCTAAATCTTGTAAAAATACCTTATTACAGTGAAAGAAAAATTATCACATCATAACAGGTACCCAAAAACATATATTTTTATGTCTAATTATTATACCAATAGTTATTTAATAGATGGCAACGAAATAACCTGTTTGCAGTGCATTGAGCGTGCGTGACCTACGCATAGAAAACTTAGTTCCTTCACAAAATAAAGATATTGCTTCATTTAGAGGTTTAATATTAATTCATAAGAGCACTTCTTGATGTAGAAAGACTATTAATCTTAAAAGTAACGTCATTGTTTCCTGAAAAGGCATTGTAAACTTTACCGACTCTATTGGATACCGATTCCGAGAGCTCCGGAGGTATCGTTTAAAAAGTGTTGACTAATCCGGAGTTAACGACAGTTGGAAAAGTAGTCGCTAGCTTCGTGCTGTGTCATTAGACCGATCTATCGTAATGTGACGTCATGAGAGCGAAAAGCCTGGTTTTGACTGTAAACGATAGGATCACGCTGGAGCCCCTGGAAGGGAAGTTGTTCCCCCAGCTTATTTTTATTTTATTTTGAACATATTCCCATGGATATGTAAGTAAGTTAACCATTCAAACAGGAGTTCTGGCTACACCTATATAAAATACAAATTGAATAAAGACAAATTATAAAAAAATACAACTTACAGTTTACTTTAATTCCACTTTAATTTTCTTTAGTTGAGGATTTTTTACATGATTTTGGAGAGCATAAGAAGAAGCGTTAATGTCAGATAAAGCTGTTTTACTGTTGCTCGCCATATCCATAAAAATCTCAGACTAAAGAACAGTGATCCTGGTTCAGCGATATAAGAACTTGTACTAAAACCAAAGAGCACCTCCTATTTCAATCCAAGCGATACCCCCCCAAGTGTGACAAGTTGTTTGTTTATATTTGGAGATTGAGTGCAGACAACCCGTAAATTTATGAGTTCGTTGAGCTTTCTAGCCGTGGTATAAAGACCCATCATACAGGGATGAATGGTACTACATCTATATTAAAATACCAAAGATTTTTAAAGTGACTTCTTGAGTGGAATTACTGTGAAAAAGACAATCACGCACGCTCCATCGAAAGTTTAAAAAACGATGGTTGTCCCTTTTATATAGGACAATTATGTTGACAATAGTTATTATCTTGATTATTTGGATGCAAAAAGTCATAAAAAATGACACCTCACACGAATAGAACCCCTTTGGAAAAAGGTAGGGGGATCCCCCAACTCCCCCCCAACTTTTAGCACCTTAATTTTCGTAAAATATGTGTTAAAGGTAATTAAAAACCCAAGTTTCATGGTGGTACGATCTTTTTTCTCTTTTAAACGCTCATTTCACGTACCGAAGTCGTGCCGTGAAGCTTAATATTAGTGAACAATTATAACATTTTATTTTTTAAATATATGATCCCGTGGAGATCCCAACCTGAAAATTTTTATATAGCATAAGGAAACCAATATAAAGAACTCTAATTTTTATAAAAATTTTAAATTATATACTTTTTTAAAAATTAAATTTTAAAATTAAAATTTGTTAACCAAAATTTAAAATGACCATATTGTGATTTACATAATTTTAAAGCTTGTTTAATTTTCTTTAAAATGATATCATTGTTTTTACTGATAAGTGATTTTTTACTGAAATATGAGCAAATTACAAAAGCATGTTTGACCGAAACTTCAAGATTTTTGCAACTTTGAAACCCCATAAATCGAAAACTAAAAGAGATAAAACATTTTCATTTGGCAAATCTTATTTTTAAAAGCATATTGAACATGTGTACGAAATTTGAAAAAAATCAAAGGACCCAAGGGAAAAATTTTCCGAAAAATTGGATCACTTGACGTGGAATGACCCGAATGTGTTAGTTGAAATGGGGGTTAAAAAAGATAAATTATTAGTATTATTCTGAGAATTTACAATGTTTCAACAATCTCATAGAGATTATATTGATTATATTAAAAGCGCGAGTTGCACGTTTTAAGTTAAAAAGAATTAAAGCGGTTTTTGTTCCAGATATGTTAAATAAATCGTTAAGAGTAAGTTTCTTGAGATGAAATCTTTTGAGTTTGAGAAATTTTTCCCAGTAAAAGTCCTCTCAAGATGTTGAAATGCTATTGATTAACAAGTTACTTCTTTTACAAATTTTTTCAAAGAAAATAGAGGAATAATGTTTTAAATTTGCTTAGGATGGACTTCAAAGGTCTTCCTCTCATCATATGCCAAAAATGAGATTCTTTAGACCACAGGCATCCTGTGAGAGCAGTTCGGTGGCTGATACGCCCGTCCCAAAAGGGTTAAAGCTCCTAAGTGTAGTATATTCAAATATTTTTTTCCTTTTCGAAGCAGCCTAATAATTATCGAACTCAAGTTTTGGTAACATAATACAGCAATATTTGGATACTTTTTATCAGTCTTGCATAGGCACTCAGTTTGAAACAATAAAAGTATCTTAACTTGCAATATTGCTTATAACTGCATTTATTTTGTTATTTATTTAATTTTAAAAATATCATCAATAACTTAGGAAAAGCAAAATCACATACCAGACTAACTCAAGAGTAGGGGTAACTGAATTTCCATGTGTGAAAAAAGTTATAGAAAGGAAATTGAAAAGTGATAGAAATGATGAGGGTGACCCTTGTTTTATGGCAACTACTTCTTAGTCCTGGCAGTTAACAATTCTAATAAGATCATACAAAATCTGTCTAGAATATTCGTACCCTAGGATTAGCCGAGTGCATATCTAATGAATCAGTATTAATGGGCTGATTTTACAAATTACTCATTTACAAAAAAACATGGGTTTAATGGTATGGTAACCCGGCTGGGTTGCTGGAAAAAGAAAAGGGGAGAGATCGGGTATTATTGTTTTTTTTAGAGAAGAGTCACACAAAAAGTTTTAGCTGGATGTCGCATGGGTATTGGTATGATTTTTTGAGAATAAAAGTGTAAATAATTCATGTATATAATTAAATGTTTTAAAAATCATTATTATTGTACTTACTGAGAGGCAACAAGAAGAGAAAGAACCGACAATGGGGTACCTTTAACTTTACTGAAACCAAATGATGATATCGTTTTCTACAATGATTACTTGAGGGTTTTTTTAATAAAAGCTCCTACCTGTTACTTACAGCCCACACAAGCATTACACAGTAAAACTATATACCAGCAGAAAGAGGGTTTAAAATGTACCAAAATTTAAAATACAGATTTCATTACCTGAGATAATAAGAATAGTTTTAAAGAGATCCGTTTCAACACCAAGTGAAAATATAACCGGTCATCATGACATCTCTCAGACTGAGCGAAATTTTCTCAGGGATTTACAAACACCTACATCAGAGATAAAGCTGATAACACAAAGCTAGTTTAAACAAAACCTCATAAAAAAGCTTAAAGACATAGCTCAGTAATGCATCCCCTACATACCTAGTAGTTAATCATTCCATCTGTCATAATACCGGCCACACGACGAAACCAACGAAACTATTTCTACTTTTACGTTTTATTTGTTATTGAAATTTAATGATGCCAGTTCTGAGTTCCGAAAGTAACAAAAAATATTCACCACTGCCAATTTAAAAAAAATTAAATTAAAAGTTATTTAATTTGACTAATAAAACTAAACGGAAATACGCCACGGGGTATGAAAAATGTCGTCAGGGGGTCCACGGGCCAAAAAAGTTTGGGAACCCCTGCTCTATACATATACTCTGTGCACTGAGCGAATGAAGTACTGGCGACACCGTTCGGGCAGTTCTGCTCATTATAGCTCGGGCTCTTCGCTCCCATGATGCACTGCTCGAGAGGAAAAATAGACTTGGCGAGGAGATGCGAAAGAGGAACATCTTTCGGTCCGTGGCAAAGTGAGGTATATTTCGTCGAGAGCTTTTCACATCACGTGATTTAACCCTAGCAACAGCCTAAGCAACCACCTCGCAACAGGTTTGTGCATGCTCAGTGCATGCACATGCTATTGTTTTGCCCTCCACGGTCGTGAAAATAACTGGTCGTGACGTTATTGTGAAAAGCTATATTCATTGGCATTGGACCGGTCGCACAAGGCGTTCTGGGATTGTGAAGCCCACACAGGGAAACCGCCTGCTTCAAATGTGCGCTACTGCGCATGTATATTTTGCCTCTTCTTTACTCTCTCCCCTCTGAAGCACACGGACGTAGCTATAGCTTTTCCAAAGGGGGTCAAGAGTTTCCTTATAAAGAAGATTTTTCAGTTTTTTTTGGGGGGGGGAGGGTTAGGGGCGTTTTGGGGGGAGGATTTGAGGATATATCACCCCCCGAAACTCAGAAATTTTCCTTTTTTGACCACAGAAAAAGGACCAAATTTACCCCATATCCCCCTTAAATTCCAATATCCCCCTCCGAAATTTTTTCCTGGCTACGCCACTGGGAAAGGGTGAGGATTGACTGAACCTTATTTTTAAGGTACCCCCTAATGAGTGCTTTTATACAATAAGTGTTAGATAATTTAAAAGTAGTTTTTTAATAACAAAAAAATAATCAGATCATCGTGAAATAGAACTTTTAGTGCCAAATGGAAATTATTTTTAAGGAATGTTATGAAAATGATTATATCGTACACATGATTTCTGGCCAAGGCTGCGCCGTTAACGGTTTAATTAAACTAGGTGATTTTACACATTTTAAATCAACGGAAACTTTTCATTGAAAATTTCTTTGGGAAATGGGAGTTTTCTGCTTTTTTGTCAGAGGATCCACAGAGTAAAGATACTTCAGAGAGTCCCAGTGGCGGCTCGTCCATAGGAGCACAGGAGCAAGTGAACACCCACTGAAAAAGTAGAACAAAAATCGAATACAAAGATAAATAAATATCAAAGGAAATATATTCTCAATTTCTTTTTTTGCTCAAAATTATGTTTCTCCCCCCCCCTTCTCTACTCAATAAGAAAAATTTACTACCGGAAACGCGAAAGAAATAAAAAAAAAACTGAACTCTTATTTTTCTTTCCCCTTCCGCACGTGTGAGCGAAAAAAATATGAGAATCCGAAGAAACCCCGACTGCTTGCCGGAGATCATTTGAGCTTACGGCAACGCGCAGGAGATCTCCGCTAGCACAGATTTAGTGTGCCGAGGCTTTCACTTTTGAGGCACAGCTTTCTTTTTTGACGTCTGATAGAAGTGATTTTATCGGCTAATTGGAAAGTACGAGTAGGAGCACTCTTTAAATACAATTTAAATCTTTTCATCAAAATATTTTAATACTTTAGTTATTAATTAGGATTTTTTTAAATGATGGCTTTAAGTAAAATTTCCGTGTTTGAGTTAAAGCATCTGTATTTTTCTCAATTGCCGCTGGAAAAAAAGTTGAATTAAAGAACTTGAGACCAACTCCTCATCTGACAATTGTCCAAGTTACAGATGGAAAAGATAGGAACTTTAAAAGAGAATTTAAAGATGACATTTATGACATAAACGAATTACGGATTAAATTAATGGAAATTCTGATTTTTATATAATTGGTGTGAACACCCTATTAATTAACACACGAGCCGCCACTGGAGAGTCCAATTTCCATAGACGCTAATGGCAACTTTTTTAACATGGGTTTTCCCATAGACGGTGGCGTTTCTATGTGATAAGGGTCTCAGCTCATGCTCAAAATACACACGCGAGTTAATTGAGAAAAAGCGGTTGCGGAAAGAGAGATTGTATGCGTATTAATACGCATACAATCTCTCTCTCTCTCTCTCTCTCTCTCTCTCTCTCTCTCTCTCTCTCTCTCTCTCTCTCTCTCTCTCTCTCTCTCTCTCTCTCTCTCTCTCTCTCTCTCTCTCTCTCTCTCTTTCCAAGATCACAGAGTGAGTATTTTAGTTTCATTTTCACTTTTTGGATGAATTGTGTGATTGAACTTGAGCTACACAGACATAGTTGACATACGCAGTTAACCTAAAACTACACTAAAACTTACTGTTTTAGTTAAATCTGATTAATTTATAAGAAAATTGAGTGTTTGTTGATTAATAATGTGTCACTTTAATTTATAAAGTGGCGTTTTAAAACCAGTTTGCCTTCTGAAATATTTTTTATGTAATTGATCTCAGAAGTAAAGGAAAAGGAACTTATGTGAAAATCATTTAATAGGAAGTAAAATAATCATTCTATAATAACTTAAGCTCCAAGTATGAATAATATTTTTTCATTCTTGATATCTTCAGCTATAACAAACACATTATTCTTGTATTAAGTTACCAATTTGACATTTTTCATTACGCTTTTCACAATCTGAAATTTAACGCAAAATGGTCCGAAAAATATTTACCAAATTACTTCGTGGCATCAACCGCATGTTTAAAGCGGCATTATGGCGATGAACTCTGTCAGCATTTAAGTTTTGCGTGGACTTGCAATTTTAAAAAAAAATTCTCTGACAAGTTTTGAATCAGTATCAAAATTAATGTGAATACATTCCCCAATGTGCGTTTGTTCAATTTGGAAATGTGTGATATTTGTACAGACGTCATCGAACTCCTTCAAAGATGTATGAAATTTTTCATCACTTTCTTGTTTTTTCAGTAAATGTTATGTCCCGTAATATTCTCAATCGTTTATTAGATTTCGACCACTAAAATTTCAAAATCTTTGTTTGGAAAGGATATTTTGCAACATGTTGGATGGTCACTCAATAACATGTGTGACCAAAATAGGTATAATATAGCGTTGTGCAGATTTGGGAACTTGATTGCACGAATACCGAAACCAGAGTTGCTTTTGGAAGTTTTATTGCTTTGAAAAATCGATATATTTTTATGAAAATACTTTAGATGGGTTTTCTCAGGGATATTGAAACACTCGTCGCTCATACCTGCGTGCTTTCAGTCCCGATGCATGGAAAAATAGGCATTGGGTTTTCAACACATTTATGTAAAGGTTACTTTGCATCTGCTGCTGTCGATCAGCTGTGTAATCTCGAAGTATCAAATCTATATCGCGAAGTTATTAAATCCATAATTAAATTGCTTTACATTCTAACAATTTTAAAATATCTTGGTCAATTTATTTTAAAACTTAAGATCAATATTTTTTCCATCATTAAAGACAATTCATCATTAAAATATGTAATCCATCTTAGATTCATTTCCACAAATGTTTACAACCTTTCATTAGAAATTCATTTTTATAATTCATCAGACCTGCTCAGTTTTATCTTTAGATAATCAATATTTAACAATTTCAATATTTTTACTTCTACTCAAGCTCTCATCTTTGTAAAAAGATGCTATATTTTGATTTAAAACAGTACTTTTTTGATATTTGTCTTATTTTTAAACTTCTACTGAGCTAAGATCAGAACAGTTATTCGATAAAGAATTAAAATAATTCTTTGAAGAAATTACTTAGTAAGATCTAAGTATAAGCATTCATTACTTTTTTATCAGCATTACTTAATTTAAATTGGTTCAATTTATCATATAAACACATGTATATTTTAAAAAGTTCATATGTAGATCCTGAGGTTCTTTTTGAGAAAATACTTTAATTTTTTGGAGAATTAAAAGAAAGATTTGGCTTTAAGTCAATTTTATTTTGGCTAATTGTTTTAAGTTAAACTAATGCTGGGTTTTTCTTGTTACTTCATATAAGGCTGAAAATTTTTTTCACAATATCTTTATTTTAACAATCTAATTAACACTTATTGGTTAAAAATTTTAGTTGTATTGTTTTGTTTGTATAAATATGTTTTCTGGGATATCTTTTTCTAGTTTTCTATGAAAAAATATCTGATTATGGGCCTTCATGATTTGTTAATGTTTATTATTTAATTACACAATGTTTGTTCCTTAGATTAATGGTTATTCAATAATGTAGTTTCCCAAATCAAACTAAAGAATGATCTTATTTTCATACAACTTTAAATTTGCTATAAAGTTACTAAAAATTGGTTCTTGCGTATTATTCTGTTGACACTGCGGCTTTATCCAAAATTGTTATAAAATCTCAATGTCTGTTCTATAGCTGGCTACCGAGTTTGAAAGCTGCTGAAGGTTCGATGGGATTATACGAAAGTTGGGGAGAGCAGGGATGAATGGGACAAATTTCACATTTTTGCTAAAATTGAAAAATATATACATTTTCAATCCTGTAACAAGTTTAAAACCAATAATTGAACTCTTGGTTACATTACAAGTGCGTGTATTCAATCAATTACCCATTATTTAAGCTCCAAGAAAAGTTTTTATGAGAGCAAGTATTTTGTCCCATTCATCCCTGTGGTGGGGATGGATGGGACACCGAGTGGGGATGAATGGGACAGTTAAAAAAAGTTTAAAAATTTATAAAATAACAAAGTTATTTTAAATATTGCACAATGTTTAGCTTTTTAAAGGAACAACACACTTCTATTTTCCATAGAAAAAAATTTAAAGGGCAAAAAACAGCCTAGATTTATTCGACTTTATAACGAGTAAAATTAGCACATAAACTGAAGCAAATCCTTTAGTTCTTTCAGCTCACTGGTTGAAGCTGGTGTTATTTCTATTAATGCTACTCGCTTTTTAAGGGTTTGTACTTTTTGGAGTGCAAATAGATAGTTTTTGATGCCTGGACCTAACCCCAAAGCCATTCCTCTCCTGCAGTAACATTTTCCCTGCCATTTTTAAGGAACTTTTCATAAAATTAGAGCATAAAAACCTAACTTGTTTGAATAATTCTTTATTTGAGATGACAGTTGCAACTATTTGCTCATTAAGACTTTGCGTATTCACGCATGAGTTTGGAACATAAAACACAAGTTTAAACATAAATATTTGCACCCTATATTAGTAAACTTTATCAGAAATTAATTAAATGAGTTGAATATAGCAAGCTATTGATGGGAAGTTTTGGAAACAGGAAATGAAGTGATGATGGAACTGTTCCATTCATCCCCGCAACTCTTGTCCCGTCCATCCCCATACCCACTTATTTTTGAAAAACTAAAATTAGACTAGGAAAGCATCCATGTATTTTCTTCGGAAACTATACTAATATAAGTACTCTTTCAGTACACTGTAAAATTTATAGCTTTTGTTAAATTATTTTTTTAATAAATAATTATAGAAGTAAAACGATGAAAGTTACTTTTGGTATGGGAAAACACATTTAGTAGTCCTATTTATACAAAAATGGAAGCTGATGTCAATGAACACAATTTTTGAATAGGCTAGGTACTACTATTTTATGGCTGAAATAAAAAAATTTAAAGTGAAGTTAAGGTATAAAAAATTGAGCTGTCCCGTTCATCCCGTCCCCTTCATCCCCGTTCTCCCCTATCTAAAATTTGAACTTATTTTGTCTCAGGTTGAGCTTGTAACTGTTTTCCATTAATTGTAAGCTTTGACCTTGGATTCCTAAATTCTAACATGAAGACCATTTAATGTAATATAGGTATCTTAAAATTACCTTAGTATTATTAACTAATGATTTAAACAATTTTGACAAAGAGAAAAATTGCTGCTTGATATGAAAGTAACAATAAGATAAATGTTTATTGTAAGATCTAGATCCAAAAGAGTATATTGCATTCAGTATTAGATAAAAACTACGAACTCTATCCATGCCTCGTCATCAGGGGGTTTGGACACGGACAGAGGGATAGAGTTTGTAGTTTTTATCTAATATTTTGGATTCTGTCTGACTTGCAGCATTTGCGCAGTTTGCAGAGATCTAATCAGTATTTAAATTTTAAAACTTAAATTCATCAATTTGATTGCATTCAGTATTCTTATGTTACAATAGGTAACTCCATTTTCTGTCCATTAAAATATTGCCAAGCTGTTTTGGGATCCAACTATCAAAAATATTGGCTTAAATTACTTAGTAACTTATAGAAATATACGCGGATGCAGAATATGTCCGATCCAGCAATCTAGGATCAGGGTAAATTTTAGCCACATGGGGAAATTCAGTGAAAAAGTACAATGTTGAATTCAATTTCAGTTCAGTAATCAAAATTTAAGTGGCAATTTTCGCCTTCACCGCAGATCTAAGGTTCCCTTTCGTTTTGCGTTTCTGATCGTTACTTGTAAACATGAATCAGAACTTTTTTTTAGATCTTTATCACTTTTTAAAATTTTGTGGAAGTTTCGATTTGATTGGGGGAAATCTTGGACTTAAAAACGTTTTTGCATCCCTGGAAATATACTGTTATGTCAATGACAGCATTAAAAATATATTTATCTTGGAATAAGTTAATAAAGCCATCGATGTTAAAGAAAAAAGGGAATATTATGGAGGAGAAATCATTTTAACATAAAACATGTTCAAATTATAAGTAAACCGTAAAGACCTGTAGTGCAGATGGTAGTACTATCTTTATTATGAAATACGATGGTGTTCAAAGAAATATCAATGAATTGTTCCAAAAATAGCTTTTTTCACCAAAATTTGAATAATTAATGAAATATATACCAAGGGTGTTAAGATACTGTGTACTATTCAATCTATACCTTTTGGAAATTTCTCTTGCTAACTCTTAAAGGAAATCAGTTTTGTGAAAGAAAACACGACTGATTTATTGATTTTCCTACAAGTAAAGCTTGAAATGAACAGAATAGATAATTATTTATTGGTACCAGAACATTGACTAGGAGAGGGCAGGAAATGTTTCAGACCCCAAAATTTCTCAGAACACAATTTATGTATTTTGGCAAAATTTTCCTCAGAAATTCCTCTGTATTTATTCCAGTTTAAGCAACAATTATGATTACAGAGGTTGTTAATTAAACAAATTAAAAATTGGCAACAGTGGCATTCAATATTTGCAGATAAATTTATTTATTAATCTTAAAGTATACTTTTAGATGTTTATCATTGACAATCATTAGAGTAGACTTCCTAACTTTTCCCCTCCTTTTTAAAGAAAGAGAACACCTATTTCTCGACTGATCATGTGTCCGGACCTGGAAAAAGTGTGCAATATATAGGTTCGGGTAAATTTTAGTTAGGTTCGGGAGAAGGTTACAACTTTTTCCAGGTCCACATGTGTCCGTCCTAATTTTCTTTGATTACTTGAATACAGAGGTGCAGAATATGTCCGAATGCCCGAACGATGTTCGGGGGAAATTCAAGCAGCTCTGGGAAATTTTCCCCCTAGTTAGAAAGAAAAACTTAAAAAATCCAACATCATTAGCTGAAAAACAGATATTTTGTGCAGTGACTGCATCATTACCTACAATTTCAACAAAAATCAGGTGAAAACAGCGAGTTACGGATGTAGAGTGGGAAAAACTACGAATCTGCGCTAAAAAACTTAATTTTCTAGTTGAATACCTGGATGTTGGCTTTTCCTTGCTTTTCGATTGGTATGCAGGAAAAACAATCTATCCGTGACGCAATGGGTAATTTTCACTATTAATAGCGTTCTTGTTTAATCACATCGATGTTCTCAATAAAAATGTTGAGCTCATCAAGGAGAAATTTACAAGAAGCTCAAGTTTGAGAAAAGTAGACAATTTTTGATATTTTAGGGAAAGGGGCACTTTTTGTTGAGCCAAGATTATAAGTGACTATAAGAAAGACTAAAAAAGAGTGTATTACAATTTAAATTTATGGATTATGTGAAAATTCAATCTGAAAGAAGTTTAAGAACTGAATAAACTATTTTTTAATAAAATTTTTTTGGGGGGAAATTTTGGAGAAAAAAATGTGTTCTGGGGAAATTTGGAATCCTGAAACATTTTCTGCACCTCTGCTTGAATAGAACTTTAATTCAATACAGGTATTTTTTGAAAGTGATAAATGTTACTTAAATCTATAAAAGATATCTTTAAATTTAAAAAGAAGCCCTTAGCTTAATTTTTTAAGAAGAATTTTGTTGCCCTATTTCGAAACAATGAGTTCATCGGGCTGTTAAGGCCGTGTTCAAGGAAAAGTTGAGAACCGAACGTTTTGACACTAGTTGCGGGGGTCAGCAGCAGAAATAATTTTATATAACTATTATTTTATTTAAAAAACGTCAGGTTCTCAACTTGAACACAGCCTTAACATCCAGATGAACTCATCTTTTGAAAACTGACGCTGGCCGTGTAAGCCTTCATCTTTTTTATCAAAGTAATGTACTACTTTGTTCATGCATTTGAGAAAAAAAATAATTTTCTGAAGCTTTGCACCAAAACTAAAGAGAATGTTTTGCTAGAAAAGTCGAAAAGCTGTTCCAGAGATACTATAGTAAAAAAGCAGCATAATACAACTATTTTAAATAAAAAAATCAAGATATGTCTTACAGTAATCAGAAGACTGATATCTTGCTCAAAAGTTAATATTATGAAATAGTTATTAGCAGAGGTGCAGAAAATGTTCCGAGGCCTGATATTTCTCTAGAACTCAACTAATTCATAGCGACCAACTCTCCCGTTTTTTCGGGAGACTCCCGAAATTCACTGTTATCTCCCGATATCCCGAAAAAGTATTAAATCTCCCGAATTTCTTTATGAGTCAAATTTGAGGATTTTACCATCAATTTTCGATATTTTAACCCATATAAAGTCCAAAAAGAATCAAATAATGTATGTTAGATCTAATCAAAGTTGCAATAAAATCGAAACTTAGTTTTCTTCTGAAGATTTTTGTGCAAGCTGTTTTGTGCAATGTTTTTCTGATAAAAATTAATAGTAAAAGTTAATAAAAAAGTTTAAGTAGCTAGCATTTCTGTTGTGAGAATCCTTAAATAGTATTATTTTAAATTTGTTTTTACTCTTGTCTTAGAGAAGTACTACTGGATTTCTAACAAAATTAGATGTCGTGAAAATCTCCCTAATTTTTTAGAACAATCTCCCTAATTTATGTTTTCAAATGTTGGCCGCTATGCTAATTTCGTCCAAAAATTCACCCAAGGATGTCTTTATATTTTCATCAAAAATGTCCCCATATTTTCATTCCAGTTCATGTTTCCATGTTTCTACTAAAACTAAGAGTTTATTATGATAGTTTTCTTACTGAACTTCTGCAAGGTTCACTAATTAATAAAGTTTATCAAAGAAATCAAGTTTATATTTCAACACTGGAACATTTACTTCACCTTATACTAAGGCATATTTTACTAAAGAAATATCTTTTCTTACATTTAAAATCCAATGCAAATATATTGACTGGGTTTCATTAACATTCTTTTTTGAGGGATCCAGTTTTTAAAAAAATTATTAAGAAAGTGTCATATTTCTAAATTAGTTCACATCCAAAGAAAAAGTTGGATTTTTTTCTCAAGAGGTTAGGAACTTTTAATTATCAAAATTAAGTTATAAATACATAGACAAAACTGCAGTCCTGTAATGAAATTTTTAAATGTTTAACAGGGTAGCTATGGATCAGGGAATTTTATTAATCTGGAAAAATCAGGGAAATTCTTTAAAAAAATAAAAAATCTGGAAAAAAAACTTTTAGTAATTGACTCACAAGGAGCAATGTAATATGAAAGGTTTTCAAATGAGTCAAAATACTACTTCTATGGGTAAAAATTCCAAAAATTTTCTGGGGGAGGACCTCCACCAAGCCCCCTCAAAATTTTGAATTAAATTATGCTGTTTATCCTTGAAAATTCTGTGACTTATTAGGAGTGATATTCATTTTGTGTAATATAAAGGGTTTAAAAAATGAATTAAAACACTACTTTAAGGGGTAAATTTCCAAATTTTTTCTGAAATAGGACCCCCAAACTCCCTTCAAATTGTGCTGTTATACTTTGGTGGGTTCGAAAATTATGCCGGTCCTCCTCATTGAGCGGTGCACTTGGGGTGTAGTCCGAAAATTTCTTAATGACCTAAAAAAGCTTTTTTGAGGGGGAAATTTCCAAAATTTTTCTGGTCGTGGAGGACCCTCAGACCCTCGAATTTTACTAGGAATTATTTATTTTATAGCTTTTTGTTTTTCCTCAACTTTCCCGTCTTAAAGTTCAATTGAGATAGCAATATTATTAGATAGTTTACATTTGAACTTAAATAATTCTATCTACCGCTTCAGTTAGTTGTCTTGGTTTTAAAGTAGGGGAAAGTGAGGATACTTGATTCACCCCTATTTTTCCTCTGCATGTTAATTTTTCATTCTAATCCTGGTGGCATATAGAGATATTTATAGCTTTCTACATTTGATTAAAAATCATATATCTGATACCATTTTAGAGGTGTAGTGACCACATAAGTTTTTAACCTATCTGAAAAGTAAATATTCAGAAGAGCGTTTTTTACATTTTTTTGGAATCAAAGTTATGTTTTAAGCTAGATCAACAAAGATATAATTAATTATTACAGTATCAGGGTAATTTTAAATCCAAGTTTATTAAAAAATATGCATGCATTATTTAGAAAACTCCCCTTTAATGAAAATGGTGCTGGTGGGAATAATTGAGCCAAAGCAAATCTCATTGTAAAAATTATATGCAAACATAAAAGTATTATACTTTATTATGCAAACCTTGTCATTTTAATTTTTAAAATGTTTTTTTCTTCTCTAGCTCTTTTTAAAACTAATTTTTCAAAGTTCAAACGTAATTGGCAACTGATGCAATATTTTGATGATGATTTTTATCAATTTATAATTTTTTAAAAAGGTTTTAAAATATTTCTTTAGAAGGCATATTTAGAGTTGTTTCAAGCATCCTTCTATCATGACTCGTTATCCCCCTCATGGGGATACTTGAGCCACAATGAGAAGGAAAATGTAAATAGTTTTTATTTAAAAATAATCTAAATAAAAATAATTACCACTTAATTTTAAAGAAAAAATATCAAACTTTCAAACACAATATTTATTTTTGCTGTAAGGGGTCATCCATAAATTACATGAGGTGTTTTTTCCAAATTCTGGACCCCCCCTCCCCCCTTGGTGAGATTTAGTGAGATTTTGCTGGACCCCCCCTCCCCCCCACGTGAGATTATTCAAAAATAATTTTTCTCCTTCCTTCTTATATATTCCTTTCTCATACTTAAAAAAGAAAGAAAATCGTATAATTTCTAACCTAAAAAGTTGACGCGAGATTTCAATCGACCCCCCCTCCCCCCTTGGTAAGGTTTGGTGAGATTTTTCCAAACCCCTCCCCCCCCTTTTTGACCTCACGTAATTTATGGATGACCCCTAAACTAAATCTCCTCTAGTCTAAAAGATCTTTATACAAGGTGACCTTGTAAAGAATGTTTGATCTTTCTGTAAAGAAAGTTATTTGAGAAAAAAATTCCCTGTTTTTTAAACTTATATAGGTTTTGTATATTCACTAGCATCCACATTATTAAATGCACATCCAAATTTAGGGAAAATACCCCTAAACATTTTTATATATTTTACATTTATTGTAAAGAAGTATGGAGACTTATGTTATAGAATAGACTAAACTTTTCTTACTGTTTAACTCAATGAAAAGAACATAATTTTTCTTATTAAGCACCTTCTGATTTCTATATTTAAATAAACCTAGATACTTCTGTATTCAGGGGTCTGTCCAGACTTTTTGTGAAGGGTCCGGTTTTTTAATAATTGTGAAAATCTACTCATAATTTTGTGAATTTTAGTTATTATTAAATTAGTTCTTTTCAGCCAGGAGCCTGTTTCTGTGTAAATAAGCTCACAAATTTGCAGTACTGTGAAAAAAAGTGACCATTTAAAGGCCAAAATACTTTGTGAAGGGTCCGTTTTTAAGGTAAAATGCGTTGTGAAGGGTCCGTTTTCACAATGAAACATTTTGTGAAGGGTCCGAAAACGGACCCAAATTTCTTCTAAACAGACCCCTGGTATTAAGACATCAACAATTTTGCAAACATTAAAAATTTAATTCATTGTTGAAATGGTCTGTGGCTTAATATATGCAAGTATACCTAAACTTGATTTTCTAACTTTTATTCTAACCCATGCTCTCTTTTTAGATGAAAATGAAATCAAAAAGGGAGAACTTCGATATTTGTATAGACAAGAAATGAATACAATATGTGCGTATCTTCAAACATGGATACAGAGGTAGGTTTAGAAAAAATTAGTCTTTAGATTCTTTAATATTTTATTGTTAACCAGGTAATTCTAGCTCTTTTAAAAGTTCAAATTATTTTTATATTTTAGCTATAATTTTTTTATAATAATACTTGAAGTCTAAACTTTATGAAACAGATAGCAGTTGAGATAAATGTTTGGTATTTAACCAGCTAATATTTTTGAAAATGTTTCAACTCAAACTACTTTAAAAATAATAAGTGTTCAAAATAATAAGCAACGAAAGAATGTGAACCTTCCGAAACATAGAACACAAAAATTGGAAGTAATTAGGGTTTTTCATAAATTCCCCCCACCCCTTTTTATCTGTTCCAACCTCTTAATCAGTCTATCTTTACAAATTGACTGAAAGGGAAGGCACTATAACAAAAAACTTGTATGTTTGTTGTCGTTATAGTAAATTAAAAATATATTATTCATAGGATGGGATAATCCACATACTGGTCATGACAATAAGTTCTATGTTTTATTTTTGTCAGGAAATTAAAATTGGCATGTTATACAAATTGCTTTAGATAATATCTTGCCTTCAATGCTAAAAACTGAATTGTTTCTTCCTCACAGGCAATGCACTTGCTGTTTTAAGGACCCCAAGAACTTCGATAGGTTTAATGCTGTGGTGCAAGGGTTGACACTAAGCGTTATTGAAATTCTCCAGCAAATCCATAAGGATATCCAGTCAGTGAAGCAAGATGCTTCTTCCCCCACTGCCAGTAAAGCGAATGAGCCTCAGAAAAGCACTTCGGACGGTGAGAATAAGGAAAAGGACTCCAAAGAAAAAGAAAAGACTCTTAATCCTCCGAAAGAAGCGGAAAAAGAGCCGGTAGAATCCACTTCGAATGTGTGTGCTAAGAAAGACTTCTCGGCCGAAGACTGGAGTGGATGGAGTTTAGAGGACAAAGAAAAAATTATTTGCATCTTTTCAAAAGTGTTTCTTCTTAATTTTCCATTATATGTGGCATTTAAACATAGCCTGCAATCAAAAATAGATGTAAGTACTATAAGTTTTACTTTATTTTTTGAGTTGTAAATATTTCTTTTCAAAAGTAAAATTTTAGTCATGTAAGTTGCTCTTTTGTGTCAATATTTCTGATTTTTTGATAATTTTATTTATCTTTAGAAACAGATGCATTCATTTATCAGTTAAGGAAAAATAGTTTTCTTTTCAACTATGCATAGGCATTTTTAACATCATGTAATAACTGAGCATGAAATTTTATGATATAGTTATATATTGTCTGATGTTTTTTCCAGTATCCTATTACTTAAACAAATAAAGGCACAAATTAGTATTTTTTCAATAAATATTAGTGTCTGAAATTGTGCCATTCAAGTAGCTTTTGTATCATGAGGGATTTATATATGCATTATTTCGATAGTTTGATTCCCGTTCCTTTAGATTTGCCTTAGTTAATCTGCTGACCCAATTACCAGAATCCACTGCACGTGTTTCTTAAAATAATATGGAACCCAAGTTTTTAAATGACACTTTTTACTAGTGTAATGAAAAAATGCTGCATTTCATGTTTCACTAACCCTTACTTGCTTTATAGTCTGTGTAATTTGAATTGGCGTTAGATACCTCTCTCTGGACCTTTCCCCTGTGCGTTGCCATGGTTTCCACTAGTCATATATTTTTTACCACAACATGCCAAGCTGGCAGTTTTACATGCTGCCGGCGAATCCAGATAGTTCTGCAAAAACAGATTGCGATTGCGAATTTTTTCCTACTTTTCGAACTGGGGAAGAACAAATCCACCAATCAAATACCACTAAATCAAACAATAGTAATAATAATTATTGCTTCAGATCGTTGGAGAAGCTCATTTGATAGGTTTGGATCTTTGCCAACTCGACAATGTCACGCTTACGAACTAATCAAATGAGCTTTTCCTCTTGGAATTAAAAATATTCCTGAAACACACCAGAAAACGGTGGTTTTTGATTCAAATATGTCGAAAATGTTGCGCCTGATGTGGCAACCTGCTTGCGACCTGTTGAAATGCATAAGTAAATTTACTCCCCAACTTCGAGTTGGCAACTGGAAATTTCATGCCCTGCCTTAACTAATGTGCAAAAATAAAGCCAAACTGTTCATTTCACAGCCAAACTGTTCAAAAAATCATATTCCCCTTCGTTACCAAGGCGACGAACTTAAACTAATGACATCCAAGCACCTAAAGTTACTTGTTATTTCAGATTGAATTAAATTAGGTACTATAATTTTCAATGTTTACTTTCTCCAGGATATGGAAATTCCCGTCTACCTTTTGCGCAATGTCCTTTTCTTCTGTGAAAGAGGAGGGGTAAAGTTGCTAATCAACTGCTTCCAAGAGTGTGATAATGAGGTGCTACCCATGACCCTAGCACATGCTATGACAACCATCATGTCAAATGTAAGATGTGACCCCATAAATAATAATTACTCTTTCAGATTTTATATTTGTTTTTTACCATTATTATACATGGTTATTTCAACCATTTTATATGATTATTTCAACCATTTATCCAAGATAAATTAACACTGATATTTATTCACTACAATAATATTAGATATTCAAATAGGAATATTTTAAAAACAAATTAATTTAATTTTAATTAACTAATTAAATTAATTAATTGAAATATACAAATCATTTATCAATTATAAACAACTCCAGAAATAAATGTCTCATTTACAACTCAATTTCAAACATCACTGCTAAAATAACTTATTCTGAAAAAAAATTCTAAAAAAACTTGGTTTAAACCAAAAAAAACAAATCAACCCGGTTTTTTTAAGAAAACCCAGTTTTTTCCAACCCTGCTTTTTGTTAATAAAGATTTTATAAATTAATTTACCCTCTTAAGATAATTTTTTCAGTATATTTGATGAATTTTTTTGTAGAATTGTTGCTTGTTTTTAAATTGTTTTCCTATTTTCCCTAGTACATTGTATTTCATTGTTAACTTCAATTTTTTTTCCTTAGCTCAAATTATGGATGAATATAGGTTCTTTGATGCAGCAACTAGTCCTACTCCGTTCTTGTATGATAAGGTATGCAGCATATTTTTTGTGTGTATTGTCATTTGATACACAATTCATTCTTTATTAGACTAGTTCCTGAGGTTTCAACCCCTTAAGTTACCATTTAGGTCTGGCACAATTTATAATAACTTCTTTATACTCCACAGAATGCTGAATAATTTTCTCACTTGTAAAATTTTTTACCAACTGAAATTACCAGGCTTAAATTATACATAATGTGCCATTAATTTCAAAAGAAAGATATATGTGTGAGAAAGGATTTTTGTCTGCACCCCAATTTAGATGAAGGAAAAGAAAGAATCTTGCAATTAAGTTTGTTTTTCAAATGCTCATAAATTCGGTTCATATAAGCCCAGTAAATCAATCTTAAATAGTTTTCATTAATAAAAAATTTGTCGTGATGAAAGGTCTTTTTGTAATAAAAAGTTTCCAATTATAAAAGGCTGCCTGTATCTGGTGTAAGATGTTGTACAGCTCCCGTCAAAAAAACATTACAGTAGAATGTGCGGGCGAACGGGTGGGGTTAGAAAGATGCTTTTGGTGTCATTTTTCAGGATTTATTGTAAGCTTGAAATCACTAATTGACTATTTTTCTCTCAGAGGCCGTCTTCATACGAAACGCAAAATAAAGTGCAATTATTTTCATGGTGACCCCCAATTTTTATTCCCGCAAATGAAAGACCATACCATTTAAACCCTAAATACCCAGTTTCATTGAATTTGGTCATTAAATAAAGCCATGGCTCAAATTTAAAGTTTGAAAACTCACAGGGAAAAGGCTGAAAACGGTCGCCAGCATACGACCGCCAAGGCAAAACTAGTAGCAACCCTCGCTCTTCATTCTTTTTTTCGACCACAACAGAAAGGATTTGAATGGTTTCGAGTCGAATTAAAAAGATATTATGAGGCCTTTTCTCTTTCCAAATTTTGCTGATTTTAAAACGCAGAACACATTTCTAGTGGAATATTTAAATTTTGTTTATTTTTGTTAATAAATAGATAATATTTAGTTTTTTAATTTTTAATTTATATCATACATTTTCCATTTATTTTTGTATTTCAATAAAATAAGCGATCAGTGAAGTTTCCTTTGAAAAATTATTTGCGTGATAACTAAATATTCAAAGGATAATTTTCTTAAGATATTATACCAAGTACAAAGTGCTTTATAATAAGTTATGAATCCGATTTCCCCTTTTAAATCATAGGGGTTTTTATGTGAAATAGATATTGAAGTATTGAAAATAAACTTTTCAAACAAAATTAATGTTTCATTTATCGTTTGGTAATATTCAATCGTTATTTGGTTAAAATAATATCGTTGCTCTTAATATTTCCTTTTTCAATCGGGGTCTTGTAAACCATTGATTGACAAATACATATTTTTCTTTTACAAATTTCCAAATTTTGGATTGACTAGCTTTATTAACATGTATAACAAATTTCAACTTGATGGACATTTCAGTTTGTTACCGGCTTGCACCCTAAACTATGTGGTTCTTGTTTTTGAAAAATTTCAATTTTGAAAATTAGGAGAAAAAAAAACTTTAGACAAAAAGTAATGTGGCAGATCGTGATCACTCGACTAAGAGGTGATGTCAAAACTTATCACATATTTGTTGATCAAAAATATCGGACATTCGTCTATCATAGCTTTATCCCATCAGTGACATCGCGATCACATCTGACTCCACTGTGATTGTCACAAAATGATCACAGGTCTATCACATTCTTGTCAGGGTTGTCATTTTTGTAATTTTAAAATCAATAAATTATTTTACTTGAACTATATCAACCTAATCTGTGTTCTTAGTTATTTTTTCTTTAAAATAATGAAATCAAACAGATTATTAATCCAAATAAAAAAGTAGTTTAATTGCATCCAAATAACTGGTGGATGTCAACTTAATATTTCATTTCTTTGAAACAGAAAAACAAAAATGCGAAATGCGCCAAACTGTGAATTGATTGCCAAAACCAGCAACCCCACCCGTTCCATCGATGGAGCAATGTAACGTTTTTTTGACGGGAGCTGTACATGGTGTTGTGTCTGTAAGGTGCTTGTGGAATGTTTGGTATATTTAGAAAATTTAGAAAGAGCCCCCTTAGTATTCCCCCCACATCATGGTTGCTTGATTTAAATCGCTTGATTTTTTAAAAAAAATCATTGATTTAAATCAAAAATGTAAAACTGACATAATTTAAATAAAAAATTTATCTGCTAGATATGGTAACTGGGAGAGATAGGTTAAAGTTACTCTACATAAAATTGCCTGCAATTTCAAGATCAAATTTTTGCTACCGTACTAATAACAAAAATGTTTATGACGAAAAGGGGTAAGTAGCAGGGTTTGGAATCAATAATTGTAATAAACTAAACAAGAATTAAAATCTTATTTTTTTACCTGGTATCAAGTCTTAAAATAAAAGTATGTGGATGATTTTTATTGAAAGCTTGTTTTTATAATTTTAGTCATGTTTTCCCAACTAATTTTTTCATATACAAAACTAGATAATAGAGCTCTATTATCTGTGTGCATGACTTCTATCAATAATTAATCACTGAATTTTCATTTTTATCACTAATTAATTATTTTAAAGAAATAAACACATAATTCTTTGAGTAAAATTAATTTAACTGAATCAATATAATTTAAAGATTGATTTTAACAAAAATTAGGCATGATTATTTTAGTAATCATTGTCACAATTTATTTTCAAACCTAATATTAATATCAACATTTGGCAAAAATAGTTATAGAAAGAAGGATAAAAAGTTTAGTAATTGAGTACAATTATTTATTCACCCTTTTCGAACGGGCTTCTCATCGGTGTGATGCCAGTGAACTGCTTCTCTTAATTAATTCAATATATTAAAATTGGGTAATTAAGTAATGCTAAATTATTATATCACATTGAAATCAGGGTTGGCTGGATTGGACCCAATGGGTTTTTTCAAAAAAAACCATGTGAAAAAACCCACATTTTGGACCCATTTTTGGGTTGTTTCAAGAAAAATCAAGATTTTGGCAGTTCTTTCAAAATTTAATGTGTTTTTTTAAGTTTAGGATATTTTTAAAATTTTAGTGGGTTTTTTTCAAAATTTAAACTAGGTTTTAAAAATTAAATGGTGTTTTTTCAATTTCAGGGAGTTTTTAAAAAAGTTAAATAGGTTCTTTCATTATTCAGTGGGTTTTTTTCAAAATTTAGGACGTTTTAAGTTCAAACTAGATATAAAAAATAAAGATTTTTTTAAAATTTCAGTGGGTTTTTTCAAAGTTTAATAGATTTCTTTCAATATTGAATGGGTTTTTTCAAAGTTTAGGATATTTTTTAAATTTTAGTGGGTTTTTCAAAATTTAAACCAGGTTTCAGTAAATAAGGGGCGTTTTTACATTTTCAGTGGGTTTTTCAAAGTATAAAATCTTTGAAAAAACCCACTTAACTGTGGAAAAACTGACATTATTTTGACAGAGCACATTTTACATGGAAAGAACTCACCAAAATTTGAAAAAAACCACTTAATTTTGAAAAAACCCACACTTTTTCTGAAAAAACCCAGTTTTATATGGGTTTTTTCAGGGTTTTATTGAAAAAACCCAACCCACTTGGGTTTTTTCAAAAAACCCCGAGTTTTTGCCAACCCTGATTGAAATCACAATATATCAGTATTTTTAACCAGTTTCATGAAGTTTAGAACTAGTAATTCATTTAAATAAAAAAATCTGATTTAAATAAAAAAAAAGTATGATTTATATTAAACTAGCTGGTATGCCCGGCCTTGCACGGGTGCAGAGTATAAATTTATTATTTTTAAGTTTTCCCAAATACATTTCTAATTTTGTACACTGTAAAAAAAAACTGTAGAAAAACAGAAATTTCAATAACAGTGACTTTATGTTTACAGAGATATTCTGTCATGTAACATTCCCACCGCACTTCTATTTATTTTATGTAAAATAACAGCTTTTACCTAGTTTTTTAGCTTATCTGTACTTAAACAGAAACTTACTGCATTGAAAACCAATACAGCTATTGGCAACGTTATACTGAATCTTCTTTGGTTCAGTGGATAGCGTGCGTGCTTAGCATGCGGTAGGTTGCGGGTTCTATTCCCGGATATCAATTAATGAAAATTAAAAAAACTCTACTAAAGTAAGTGCATGCGCACAAGCAGAAAATTACTGAGAGGCAACAGAAAACCTGAAACAGAAAATCTGAAACAGAAATGACAGAAAGTTCCTTTTTACAGCATTTACCTGTAGGTTACAGCTTTTTTCTGTTTACAGTATTTTTCAACCTACAGATTTTTTCTGGCAACTTTTGCTGCCAGAAATTTTCTGTTTTTTTGCAGGATTATTTTTTACAGTGTATAATCAGCATTTACCAATCATCCCGGTATCACAGGCGTTTATTTTAATATTCCGGTGTTCCCGGTAACTTTTCCTATCCCGGTGTTTCTAGTAATTTTTCTTATCCCGGTGTTCCCGGGTGGATTAAAATTCCTTCAGTTCTTAAGCAATATAATTTTTGAATGGTTTCCACATTTACGTGGAAAAAGTATTCTAAAAATGATTTAAATTGCTTAGATCCCTTGATTAATCATATCTTCAGGAATTAACGTTTTCGGTGAAATTATTCAATAATTTAAGCTTTTCAAAATCAATCTTTTCTTGTTGAAAGGCAGTTTTAACAGTTTTTTGTTTGTTAACCAACTTTCTTAAAAGGTAAAATATTATCACCTTTTGTACGAAAACTGGTACAAATTTAAAAGGGGTTAAAATTAAAAACCAATTCAGAACTTGGAGCTAACTAATATTTATTTACATTCGTTTATTTACAAAATTTTAAAAACATATCTTCAGAACAATGAGCGATAGCGATTTACAACTCCGTACTCCGTCGGCATTGTTAGACAATTATTTAATAATTACCCAGAACATCCTCCCACCTTTTTGATTACAATTATAGTGCTTAAATAATCAAAAAAAAACCCTAATAACCCAAATATAGATATTAAAGCCCTTAAGTTCATAAAGTCAGTTTTTCAGGAAAGCACTTAAGTTCATAAAGTCAGTTTTTTCAGGAAAGCACTTAAGTTCATAAAGTCAGTTTTTTCAGGAATTTTGATTCTTTTGGTCAGCTTTAGTAATTATTATATTAGAGGCTTCTACATTGTCAGTGTCTGCTTTGATCTCGAGGGAGCTCTTATGGGAAGTACTTGCTGTTGGGATCTCTGAAGGGGTAGAAACTTCCAATGGGTAGATTCGTTGTACTGGACGCAGTAACTGCGATTTAGCTGTTTGTACACGAACAAGTCTTGTCTTCCCATCTCTTCCCGGAAGAAGCTCGATGACTTTTCCCAAAGGCCAAGAAATTCTTTTTGTGTTATCGCTGCCAATTAGGACTATGTCTCCAATAACAATTGGTCTAGTTTCTTTGGATGCTCTTCGTTGGACAAGTTGGCCTAAGTACTCCGAACGGAAACGTTTGCGAAGATCTTTTTGTAAGGCTTGTCGATATTGAACTCTTTTATTCAGGGACTTATTGTCGGCTTCATCAAAGTCAGTAGTTGTACACTCTCTGATATCTTGTAGGAACATGGATGGAGTGAGTGGAGTTAAACTGCTTTCATCATTTTCTGTGATATAGGTGAGGGGTCTTGAATTTATTATTGCTTCACAATCACACAATATAGTGGTTAATTCTTCATAATAGAGATAAGCTTTACCAAGAACTCTTTTAAGAAGATCCTTCATCATTCTAATCAGTCTCTCCCAAAAACCACCCCACCATGCTGCAGTTGGAGGGTTGAACTTCCACTCAATGCGATCGATTGTACCTTGTTTCATAACTTTCTGCCAATCAATAAGTTGAAAAATGTTAGCTGCCCCAACGAAGTTGGTGCCATTATCACAATAAATAGTAGAACACCTGCCTCGTCTTGCTATAAATCGACGCAAGGCCATTAGGAATGCTTCGGTGGAAATGCTTGAGACAAGCTCTAAATGCACAGCTCTGAATACAGCGCAGGTAAACAAGATAACCCACACTTTTCGATTTCCTTTCAAAAATAAGGGACCCGCCGCATCAATTCCTGTTACTTGAAAAACAGCAGCGTCACGTACTCGATTTTCTGGTAGAGGAGCCGGGATACTCTTCATCTCTTTGGCAGTAAATCGCCTACAAATGACACAGCTCGAAATTACCTTTCTTACAGATCTTCTGATAGACACTATCCAATAGTTTTCTCTTAAGGCATTAATCAAAATTTGGCTACCGCAGTGCATATTCTTCTCATGATAAAAACGAATGAGTCTAGTAACAACCTCATGATCTGATGGTAGTAGAATAGGCTTCCTAAAATTGTGAGTGTCTTTCCTATAGATGATTTGCGTTTTAACCCTCAGAATATTATTTTCATCGTTATAAACCGATAGATTTTTTAGTTTCTGGTCGTTTTCTCCTTGAAAAGATTCTTGCTGAACTATCCTGAAGATCATCACCTCTGCTCTTGTTAATTCATTTACAGTTAGTTCACCTTTGATTCTGCTATCCTTGAGGGAACGACAGTTATGTATGAATCTTGCAATCCAGCCTATCAATCTTATCATTTTTTCATATTTCGAGAAGTACCTGCAATACCAGTTGTCATTAGTAGATGTCTTGCATTTAGTCAGCAAACAGGTTGACTTTGATCGCTCTTTTAAAATCTCATCATCATTGTTGATATCTATCGTGGTTGTCTTGTCCCAGATCTCGCTTGATTCTTTTAACCATGCTGGCCCCTCCCACCATTCCATAGCTTTCAAAGCTTTAGGAGAACATCCTCGAGATGGAAGGTCTGCTGGGTTCTCTTTTCCTGCGACATGATGCCAAGAGGAAATATCAGTCAATTTTCTTATTTCATCTGTGCGATTCTTCACAAAAACTGACCAGTTCTCTTCGTTAGTGATCCAAGCGAGAACTGTTGTTGAATCACTCCAAAAATATTGTCTGATATCCTTCCAGTCTAGAGCTTGTAAAACTGATTTTGCAAGTCTTGCTCCAACCAATGCAGCAGTTAACTCGAGTCTAGGAATGGTTCCGCTTTTTAATGGAGTGATACGAGATTTGGCTGATAAAAGACTAAGTTTAACACTATCCTGTTCTTCAATTCTCAAGAAAACTACTGCTGCATAGGCATTTTTACTGGCATCACAAAACGTGTGAAGAGACAATTTCTGTTGATTTTTTGAACTCACTTGAATCCATCTGGGAATATCTATTTCTTCTAATTTCTTTAAATCCCTAAACCATTGAAGGAATTCTTTTCGTAGGTCGTCTCCGATTTCGTCATCCCAGTCCACACCCATTACCCAAGCTTTCTGTAACATCAACTTTGGGCAAATCATTACTGGAGCTGTATAACCAATGGGATCGAAAATTCGGTGGGCTATAGATAGAATAACTCTTTTAGTAACTTTATCAATATTGATTTCTGTTAACCACTTCATGTTGACTTTGAGCATATCTTCACCTTTGTTCCAATTTAAACCTAAGATGGTTGATTCTGTTGGCAAATCTTTAGAATATGAATGTTCCCAACTTCTAAGCTCAAAATTTCCCTTTTGCATTAGCTCAATTGCGTTTTGTTTAAATTCTGTCAGTTCAAGTGTTGTGTCAACACTGGTCAAAGAGTTGTCAACATAAAAACTCTGTAACAACTTTTTCTTAAAATCTTCATCAAAGTCTCGGTCATTTTGTATATGATACCTGATGACAGAGGCCAAAAGAAAAGGGCTACTCTTTACACCGAAAACCACTCTGGTATGTCGGAATACTCTATGGGTGTTATTTTCTTCATTCTTCCACCACAAAAACCTTACAAAATCTCTATCTTCTTTGGTGATACTTATTTGAAGAAATGCTTTTCTGATATCTGAAGATATTCCAATCTCTCTTTCCCTAAAACGCAATAAAACATCAGGAATGAGTTCTATCAAATTAGGGCCACAGTGTAAAGAGTCGTTTAATGAAGGATGCCCTTTCATATGAGCAGAAGCATCGAAGACTGGCCGAATGGGAGTGGTACTGCTTTCTTTGATTACCGGTCGATGAGGCAAGTAGTTTCCAGGTAAGTCAATTTCATTAAGTGGTACTTCTTCAATGATTCCCTCATGAAGCCAGCTCTCAAAAACTTTTTCATATTCATCATAAATAGACTTGGATTTCAGCTGAACAGTAGTGCGATCCAATCTTTTTTGTGCTAAGCTTAAGTTGTCTGGTAAAAAAGACTCATTTTCCTCCCATGGTAAATTAACTTCGTATCTTCCTTCGTCATTGACTTTCACCGTCTGAAGAAAATGCTCCTCGGCTTCAATATCTTTTTCTAACTTTGATTTCTTCTCAATGGGTTCTTTAATTCCAATTAGATCTAGTCTCCACAGATTGGCCATCTCAGCTTCTTGTACGAAAAGTGATATTACTGACATGGAGAGACTTTCCTCATCAGATTCCTTTTGAGGTACCTTTCCCATTAAGGTCCATCCGAGATGTGTGTTTGTTGCTACCATTCCATTAGACAAGACTCTTTGTTGTCCAGTCAATAACTTGCCTATCATGTCTGCTCCTATTAGTACATGTACTTGTTCATAAGTTTGGCTAACATCGGTTAATTCTATTCCCAAACCTCTTAATTCTTCAAGACATGGACCTTTATTTACCGGTAGTATCTTTTCACAAATTACATCTTGGCCAAGGACTTCCAAATCACAAGAGAATTTTCCCTTTAGTGGTGAAATTCTGATTTCATACCTCTTATGTTTTCGAACATCTGTAGTTACACCACCAAAAAGGGAATGAGCCACATCCATTTCTTCTAAAGGTGTACATTTCATTGATTCAGCAATGTTATTCATGATGTATGATCTCTGAGATGCTGTATCAATTAACAGACAAACATCCATTTCTTTGCCTTTGGTGACAAGCTTGCCGACCACAGTCTGTAGAAACACTTTCGGATTCTGGTTTAAATTCGTCATATTAACTTCCTTTTCTGTTGATGGTGCTGATTCCTTGGGAGCCATTTTGACGCATTTTTCCAAATTATCACACATAAGTGTTGTGTGTTTCCGACCACAGAGAAGACATTTTATAAAATTTCTGCATCTCATAGAAACGTGTCCAGGAATTAGACATGAAAAACACCCTTTTTTATTTCTAAGAATTTCCTGTCTCTCGGACAAAGACATTTTTTGTGCAGAGAAACAGTCTGCACTTTTATGTTTTCCATCACAAAATATGCAACCTCTCTTTTGCTCCCTTACATGAGAAACGGTGTGTAAAACAGCAGCAGTTGATGGTGTAACATTCTTACTAATTTCGAAACCAGTCTTTTTCTTTTTGGTCAGCTTACTATCCTCAGCTTTCTGCAGGCCAAATCCATCCATAGCTAAATTTATTCTGGCTTCCCCCTCAACTTCGGATTTAAGAAACTCCATCAGTTTGTTCAGTCTCTCTTTTGCCTCTAACTTAGGAGTGGAAGAAGTACTTCTGTGATAGGCCTTTAAAAATTCTTCAGGGAAACAGGATTCCACCATTGGGTAAAGGACAGAGGCACACTTGTCTGTAGTTACCCCAAGAGTGTCCAAAGCTCTTAAATATGTTTCCAGTTTATCATATAATGAAGTAAGTGGAAAAGCTCTATTTATCTGTACATTAATAATCAACTTTAAAAGCTCTCTTACGTATACTTCTACTAGCAGATCTTCATTTCCAAAACGAGATTTGAGACTGTCCACAGCTTTAATATAATTATCTCCTGTTGGTGGGAAACTTTCGACAATTTCTCTCGCCCGGGAACCAATCACCGTGGCCTGTATAAGATACTGGAACTTATCTTCCATGGCAATCTCATCATCACCGTCTATGTGCTGGAACTGGCTCCAGAATGGCAACCATTCTTTGATATCATCACCAAATTGCCTAAACTCTAGTTTCGGTAACGTAAATTTTCTTCTTGAATTTATTATATCGGCAGAAACGGAACTTTGAATCGCCGTACTTGAATTTGCCATTCCTGCTTGGGCCTTGACCATTTCCAATTCATGAGCCATTCTAGCCATTTCAAGCTGATGATCCATTCTGGCTTTCTCTACGTCTCTTTCCATTCTAGCTTTCTCTGCTTCTTTTTCCATTCTAGCTGCGTCTTTTTCCATTCTAGCTGCGTCTTTTTCCATTCTAGCCTTCTCTTCTTCTTGTTTCTTTCTATCCTCGACAGTAGTTTCGATTATCGATTTCACAAATTCTGGATCCTTCTTATATTCATCGCATTCCAGTATCAAGCTTTTTAGTTTCGCTAAAGTGGAATCTTCCGGCACTTTAACTGCAAGTTCTTCTAAGACGAACTGCAAATCGGCTTTTCTAAATCCTACTTTAAAAATACTCGCCATTCTATGTGCTGCTTCGTCCCTGTTCGGGCGCCAAAAAAATGTACGAAAACTGGTACAAATTTAAAAGGGGTTAAAATTAAAAACCAATTCAGAACTTGGAGCTAACTAATATTTATTTACATTCGTTTATTTACAAAATTTTAAAAACATATCTTCAGAACAATGAGCGATAGCGATTTACAACTCCGTACTCCGTCGGCATTGTTAGACAATTATTTAATAATTACCCAGAACACCTTTTGATTTTACATCCTCGTTTCCATGGAGACTATCTTAACAACAATGGCATTCCATAAAGTTTTTTAAAATATAAAAATTAGATAAACTCTCAAAAAAAATACGTTAAACTACTTAAAATTTTTAAATTTCATTGAAATAGATTTTTAAATTATTAATATAATTTTTAAATAGACTTGTACCTAGTGTTTCTATTAAAAACTTGTTGTTTAGCATTAAATTTTCTTTGTAAAAATGGAGTAAGCAGATCTCTTGTTGAGGAGAAATAAAGCTATTTCAGCAAAATGACCATAAAAAGGGTCAAAAGAGGGTCAAGGGGTCAATTAAAGTTTTCGAAACATAGCCTATGTTTTTTCTGAGTTTTTTTTACGTATGTATACCAAGTTTGGTGCAGATCGGAAGAAAAATATGTATTTGTATAAAAGACAAACATATATACACACAATCAATTTTATTATATTAGATGAATCCGATTTTTTTAATTTTTTTAAAGAAATCAGCAACCCTGCCCCACATAGTAACATTCTTATCAAACAAGTTGGCTACCCCTGATCCATTGGAAGCAAACCTGCTATGCATTAAAGAAAATCTTTAGTTTAATGTTTCTTCTAAGTATTTCTAGTTATAAAATTGAAAGTACTAATTGTTGCTCTCTCTTTAGGTATTTGTGCCAGATAAAAGATAGTCATTTGAGGGCCGCAGGGCATCGCAATATGTTTGAATTTATGTGGACTGCTGTCAAGGACCCTTTGGATGGTCATGCCACTTTTGACAAAGAAGGCCTAGACCTAGCTTTTAAATATTTTAGTAGCTCAACTCTTACAATGAGGCTTGCTGGAATATCTCAAATAAATGTAAGTTATAAGGTCTGGTATTATATTAGTTAGCATTTTTTTATTTTGTTCAGGTCAAACTTTTAAAATAACTTGACTTATCAATTAAACCTTGCTTTACTCTAAAAATGTATTTTTTGTATTTTATAAATCTTATAGAACAAATTTTTTGAACAATGGGCCTGGTGTTTTGACTTGAAACTAACCTTTCTAAACTAATTTCCACATTTAGGATATAATTTTTGCCTCATGAAATAAGTTTAAAAGCATTTTTTATACTAAAACGTTAATTTATTTATATGGATATATGTTTTTAATATCCTGTTCTTATTTTCAGAGCCATATCAATGTTTACAATGAACTCTGCCATAGTGATAGTTTAGTGGAAGCAGAAACTATTGGCAATTCCTTAGCTAACTGGTTAATAGATAACAAAATAATAGAATGTATATTTGGTCCAAATTTACATGTGGAGGTAAGACACACTTATAGATTATTTTATTTTTAAATTCTTATAATGAAATCTAAATGGTAAAATATTTTGGTGAATTTTTTGAATAAATAGCTGGGATACCATTTATTAAGTTGGGCATTTTATTTTTAAGCATTGATGTAAATATAAAATGTAACTGAAATTTTTTTCTTCAATTTAATTAAAATTTTAATTGCTGAGCTGACTAATGTATTAGCATTTTTAAAGATGTCTTGCCATGACTTAAGATTTCTTTTTGTTAAACCTAAATGTTTTGAAACACTAAAAATGAAGTTAGCAAATTCAGTGAACCTTCTGAGAAATCCCCAATTTGATTTCCACATAGGTTATTACAACTTTCTGTGTATTGACCCTCTGATAAAACTATATTCATCTGTCTGTACCAATTTTATTGAGTGGTGCTAAACCCTTGCCACTGTCTTTTAACACAATCCCTCTTGTAGAATCAGAAGTCTTCAGGGTTTTATTTTAATCTAGCAGTTTGTGCACCTTATATGTTGAGTTAATTTACCATTATATAGAGAATGCCAAAAAAACTTGAATTAAAAAAATTCCCTATAAACATTTAAAAATTAAAGGAATTTGACTGAACGAAACTGGCTAAAGTTATCCATAAATCCAGAGTCATAAGTTCATGACTATAAATTTACTTCTCCTCAGCAAGTTGGGGAGATGTTGTTGAAATGGCTATTCTAGTGTGCCTGCAAAATCACCTCCAACTCATTTATGTGAAGGATCCCTAAAAATAACAAAATCCATTTATAAATGATTCTTCTCTGATATAAAAAGGATCTTGCTAGATTGTTTTATTTTTCTTATATTTTTATGGGGGATAAAATTTACGTTTACCAAAATAATGTTTAGACTATTTATGGATGATTCTCTAGAAATCTAAAAAAATGAAAACACAAATTTTGAAGAATAAAATTTCTTTCAAAGTTCTAAATTTTTTAAAAATATTAGATGAACGCGTCCTAGTTGATATACAATAAGCGGGAGTAAAGTTTAAATACATTTAGTGTGGGAAAAAATTCCTATCTAAATTTTACGGTGATTAACCGTGATGTGCATTTTCGGTACGCCGAGTCAGAGTGGCCGCACACCCGCTGCTACTTTGAGAATGACACCGTAGAAAATAAATATTTCGCCATTTATTTATTTCTTCAGATTTAGACCTGAAAATTTCACAATAACCATAAAATGATGATACCTCGAACATATCAAAATTTCAATAATATACTTCTGTTCGTTTAGAAAGGAGATATGGAGGACAGGATAATGACGCGCAAGGAAAATGATGATTTTTAGCATCCCGTCATTTCTTTATTTTTTCAGATTTAGACCTCAAAATTTTACAATAACCATAAAATCATAATACCTCTAACATATCCAAATTTCAATAATATACTCCTTTTTTCGTTCAGGAGATATGGAGGACAGGATAATGACGTTTTTATAAGTAATTCCTTGGCCATTTTTTTATTTTTTCATATTTAGGGCTACAAATTTCACATTCACCATAAAATCATAATACCTCTAACATATCCAAATTTCAATTTTTTACTCCTTTTCGTTTAGGAGATATGGAGGACAGGATAATGACGTTTTAAAAGCATACGCTCTGTTATGAACTGTTCAAAGTAAAAACTTTCCAAGTAAAATACTTTATAATTGCACTAAAAGTGAATATCCACTTATTCTGATTGTAATTAATTATTTAAAAGAAGAGTTGCTTTATTCTGTCATTTTTTATGCCTCATAATTAACTAAAATGTTCATGTCCGGTAAATAACGCTATTGCCTGGGACAACCATGTTTCAATTCGAAAATATTATTTAAAAAATTCAAAAAAAAATTTCTTCCACAAATACATATACTATAAGATATGATTAATAATATGATGTAAAAAATCGGGTGAAAATATGCTTTTAGTACACTAAAATTCCTTTTATTTGAGCATATGTCAGTAGTGGGACAAGCCGAAATGATGAAATTTTGAGCTTTCAAGTGTTTTAATTCCTTAAATTTTTTATACTTATGTGCCATACTTAACATAAGGCTATTTATCAGAATGTTGGAAAGAAAAATTAATTTTAGGACAATACATGGATTTTTGACCCCTGGACCGGAATTTTTCACATTTCTAGAGAATCACCCTTATAGATCAGATTAGAATGTAATGATTATTCTTCATTTAGTAATGATTCCACTTTATTTTTCTAGCTCATCAAGCAAAGCCACATAATTCTTAACTTTCTTGCCATGGAGGGGCGTATTACGAATGAACATATTGATTCAGTCTGGTCAGCTGCCCAGCTGAAGCACTGCAGCAGGCAGGTGCTAGATCTGTTACCACCACTCATTAAAAATCTAGAAGTAGCCCCCGTGTTGCACCTCTACAAGTTATTGAGCAATGTAGAAACAAAAGAACAAACAGAACAGGTACCATTGCTTTGTATTTTCTTTTAGGTTTGATAGGCTGCCTAAGGAAACCCTTAAATAGCAGGGTTGGAAAAAACCGGTTTCTTTTAAAAAAACAAAAAAAAACAGGTTTATTTGTTTTTTTTGGTTTAAACCAGGTTTTTTTAGAATTTTTTTTTAGATTAAGTTATTTTAGCAGTGATGTTTGAAATTGAGTTGTAAATGAGACATTCATTTCAGGGGTTGTTTATAATTGATAAATGATTTGTATATTTCAATTAATTAATTTAATTAGTTAATTAAAATGAAATTAATTTGTTTTAAAAATAATTTTTGTTTTTAAAATATTCCAATTTGAATATCTAATATTGTAGTGAATAAATATCAGTGTTAATTTATCTTGGATAAATGGTTGAAATAATCAAATTATTTATCTTAATTATATATGGATTTATCTTAATTATATTGGATTTATATATGGATTTATGAACTTAAGAAATTCCTTTAGAAAGAGAAAATTTAATTTTTTAAATAAATAAAAGTGAAATGTAAGCAACTAATGTTAATTGAAATTGGATAAATGATTGAGATAATTAATCTGATTAAGAAAATCAACGTTTTTTTATTAATTTAGTAAAAAACCCAACTGGTTTTTATCTGTTTATAAACAAACCAACTGGTTTTTCAATCATTAAAGAAATCAACAGTTTTTATTAATTTAGTAAAAAAACCAACTGGTTTAATGACTGACAAATAAGACAAATTGGTTTCATCAATTAATTAAAATTCACACAAGCCATCTTTATTCAGTGAAAAACATATTACTTTTGTGTATATTTAGGTACTCTTTGAAATAATGTTTCATTTTAAAGGAAATTAATAATCTATCTCTTGCAACATATAATAAGTTTTAGAGAGAAATCGATAATTAAAATATTAAATTAAAATATTTGATTTTTAATCACCTTAAAATGTTAATTTTTTGATAAATCTGACCTTTTAATTTTGTGCAAAAGATTATACTTAATAACACTTTCTTTAAAAAATCCTGAAAATATTTTATAATTTCTAAAAAACCAAGTGTTTTTTTTGGTAAAAAAACATTTGGTTTAAACCGGCCAACCCTGTTAAGGCGATATAGTACCCAAAAAATCATCAAAATATCAAAAAACTTTTTATTGGCTTAATCCATACCATGGATCTTTCTGAATGTGTCTTCAAAATTTCAGAGCTCTATCTTAATAATTTATGAAGTTATTTACATTTTTCTAATGCGATGATGAGGGTTTTCTATGAAGAAACGAAATTTTAAGTTGGATTTTCTCCACGTTGAATTTTTGTGTATTTGCACTATTTTGAAAGCCTAAGGCTTTTTATGTACTTTAAATATAAGTCTGAAAATTTTTATATATATTCTGAAATATATGTATTATAGAACTGTGCATGGGTTTAGCTCTAATAAGGTTAGATTTTTTTAAAAAAAATATTAAAGTCAAAAATGATGAATTTTTCCGGTTTTTTGGGGGGTTTTTACTACAAAAAATTCTAGAAAATAAAGTAATTTTGATAGAAAGAAACCCATGCACATTTTTATGAAGTATAATATAATGAATCAATAAATGAAAAAAAATTTAAAAAATATGCATAATTAAAAAAGCCTTAGGGATTTAAAAAATTTTGAAAAATTTTAAATTTTTAAATTCTGATTATTAAAATCCAACTTTTTTTTAGAGGAATGGGTATACCATATTAGCACACTAAATATGCAATTAAAATCAAAATTATAATATTAAAAACTAAAAAAAAATCTATTTGGGTACTATATCGCCTTAAATAGTTTTAAAAATTTGACTTGAACTTAAATTCCACTTTTTAAAAAGGTTTATTTAATACTTGCTTGTATTTTTCAGACATTACTTTTAGCATCAGCTTTAATCAAATTCATTTGGTCAAATGGTGGTAGTTCATCTGGAATGATGGTTTCAGAAATGGCTGATCATCCTAATCCTCACAGTCCTTTTTCTGTATTGATGAAAGGTTCATTACATATGAGTAAGTAAAATTATCACCACAAGTTTTTTTTAGTTACTTAAATGAAATAGCTTCGAATAGAACTAATTTTTATTCAAGTGCATAATATTTCTGTGACCCACCTTGTTGCTGTTATGATTCTTTTATTACTTTCCTATAAATCTGAAATATTTCATTTATTGTTGTTGAGCAGATGTAAAAGTGCCTACTTTAAATTCAAAATTAAATTCTTGTATTCTAGGTGGAAGCACTGAAGGGTTGATGAGGAAACGTGAACCAAGCAGTAGTGAACACAGTGTTAGCATTGAGGCAAGCAACAGTGAAGATGAAAGGAGTGATGTAAGGCATGTGCACACTGCCAGTGAGGTAAATAGTTATTGTTATTTTTAAAAAGTTGTAAAACCTTTATGGGTACTAAGTTCCACATGTCACCTTAGTCTAATACATTCAAATTGTTTGCAAGAGAACTTCTTATGAAAATAAGAAATACTATTATAAAGTGTTTGAATCCAGTATCATTGCCAGCTTGCAGAAAAAGGCAATTGAAAGTTGATTGTTCTCTTGAATTTTCCCTTAATCTACCCAAGAGTGAAACGAAGTTTTCTTGGAATTAATTGTTGGGAGTAATTGTTTTTTTATAAAGATAACATTTCGTAAAGTGTGAAATTCCAACCTCTTTTGCTGTTCTTTGTTCCGTATTTCATTCTGAACTTTTTGTTATTTACGCCTGAGGAGTTCCTTAATGAATCCTAAATTTTACTATGTTCAGGGTTTCCTCGCACCTGGAAAGTTATAAAAGTCAGGGGAAAACATGAATTGGAGTAATTTTTTTTTAAAATTTTGTCATGGAAAATCATGGATTTTAAATTTCAAACTCAAAAAAGACGATAAGATAATTTTTCTTTTTTTTATTCTTTCTGTACTTTATTTAAAACATGCATCTAAGTACAAAACATAACATGCATCATGTCAAAAATTAATGTAATTTAAGTGTTAATAAGTCATTGAAAATGAACATCCATAGTCTGGGAAAGTCATGGATTTGAAAAATTTCATTTTGGCAGATACCTTCTATGTTAGAGTATAAACCCTGCTTTTATTTCTTGACCATCTTTGTGCAATCTGGGCTCATTTAACTCAGGTTTTTGTCTAGGTTTTTCTGATGGGGTCCTGTTCTAGGAATTTTGTGAAAAATTGAAGGGATTTTTTAAAAGAAAAGGCCTGCAGTACAACCACAGCATTCATAATTCTTGGAATGGGCCCAAAATTCGGCAAATTCCATTCCAAAATGATAGAAACGCATTTTGAAAAACAATTTTTAAACAAAATTTTTTCCTTGGGATTTTTGTGAAAGGAATCCAATTTGAAATTTTGGGAAGGGTCCTTAAAAAGTGGACCCACTTTCTTTCTAGACGAACCCCCATTAAACTGCAATCTTCTCTTCCAGCTGGAGAGTTCCCAAGTAAGCGACCGCGGCCCGGAAGGTGGCAGCAGCGGTGCCAGCAGCCCCTGCGGCGGGGTGCCGCGTGGCAGCCGCAAGCGCAACGGCCGGCGCTGGCCGGGCAGCTCCTCGGGCGAGGAGAGTGAGCTGAGCAGCGACGAGGAGCCCCCGCTGCTCCTCCTTCACCACCGTAAGCGGGCGCGTTACCTCAAGCTCCGCCAGGACAAGCACCCGCGCAAGCTGGCGAAGGCTGTCGACAGGAGCCGTGTCAAGCTCATCGGCAAGCTGCCCTCCCCGGCGGGCAAGAAGCCGCAGCCGGAGATGCTGCCGGAGCTGGTCAAGGCGGTACTTGAGAGAGAGGAGCCGGGCTTCCCCGGGGGAGAGAACGTCGAGGGAGATGTCTATGATTGCAGGCAAGGATGGGCTGGGATGGGCCCTCAGCACCATGTGCCTGTTCCAGGGTGAGTAGTCAGAAGGTGCTAAATGTAAAAATAGATGTTGCACTAAATATTTTATCATGAAGATGTGTCTTTTTCAAAATATATTATCCTAAAAAGCTCGGAGGCTTTATTGTGGAAGTAATTTGTTGCTAAAAAGTGGAAGTAATTTGTTTTTAAGAGCAAATAATAATGCATTGTGTATTGGGTTATCAAAAACCAGCAGAGCTTGAAGTCTGGCTCTTTCTCTTTCAGTGACCTGGTGGAGGACATCCTTAGTCCAGATGACGGCAGCTGCAACAGCTCTCACGTGAGCACCAAATCGGAGAAGAACCTTGCCGACTTCGAAGGGGAGGAGTCTGGGTGTGAAGACGAGCTAGTACAGCTAGCTGCACATGCACAGCTCAGTCCTGTAGCCCAGAGGCTGGCCTGCATGTACACCCCAGGCCGCCGATACCCTCTTCGGACTCAGCAGCCCGCTCACCACGTGACTTCCAGCCACTTTCAGCTGGATGCTGTGTGTGAGCCTGGTCAGACTCTGCTTTGGGACATTGTGCAAGACGATAAGATTGTAAGAGTCCTTAAATTGGTCAAATCGGCTAACTTATTATGGGTTTTGACTGTTTGAAATTGTCTTTGAAAAATTTTCCTTGCATTTTTCTCAATAAGTTAGTGATTCTGTTGGGAAAATGAATTCTGTGCTAGTTCAGATTTGGTTGTGTGCCAAGTTGCAAATTGGTTTTGTATTTTAAGCTTCAATGGAATTGCCAGTTTGAAAAAGGAATGAGTACAAAAAATAACGAATCTCCAAGCTTTGCTCTACACATGAGGGGAAAGGGGGAAATGACTACCCCTGTTGGCATATTTAGCCCCGTTCTCGTTCTTTTTGCTGTAAACTAAGCCCAAATAAAATTTTCAATAAATTTAAAAGTGTTTCAAACTTTTTGTTATCCAGAGAATGTTTGACTCCCAATCATGTTAACTTACTCCATTGATACTGCCTTAATGAATCGGTTTCATAATAATTTATAATTTTATTTGTCTTGGGCTTTCTATTTCACATTTTTGTGCTGTGAACTAAGAAATGTAATTAAATGTCAATTTAAGTGGTTTTTAAGATTTTTCTTCCATTGAAATTTCATAAAGTATAAATGGGGAATAAATCCGTCAACTAAAATATTTTTGAATGACCTTATATTTGTTTCGATGATTGCTCTGTTTTCGTAATAGGGTCCTGAATTTCCAGAAAACATTTGTTGCTTATACAATAAAAATTCTGGTTCAATTCCGTTAACGTTCCCGTTAAATATCGCCAATCTCTTTTGAACGCCCTATTTTTAAATGTTGACAAATTTTTCTGATTTTAATGAGAAATTAAACAGTTATTGATCTAATTAAACATTTTAATGTATTAGTATGAAATTTTTTAGCATGTTTTCTACTTTTTGGTGTCCAAAAGAGCATGTACTTATTTAGTGGGAACGTTAACGGAATTGAACCAAAATTCAATTGCTTATGGAAGGCTTCTCAAAACTTGGTTTTTGGACTTGGTACCTTTTTCAAACTGATGATTCAATTGTTCTTTATCCATAATTAACTTTACTAAGGATAGCAGATGAAGTAAGGCTAAAAATATTGTTTAAAGCCAAACATCTAATAAACTGAACTTGCACAACCTTAAATTCTTGTGTATGTGTTGTATATAGACAAGGACATAGACATAGAAAAAAGTTTATTGTTTTGGGCGTTGCCCGTTAACAAATAACACAACTAATTTTAAAGAACATGACATGATCTTTGAATTCGGATTAAAAAAATTAACATATCTTCAAAAGAGTATATACAAATCACTGTGATACAAGTTAAGACAGTACAAGCCAAGTGCAGGGACAAAATACAAACTAAAATAAATTAACTAGAATCCTCTCCAAGGTCCCGGCGAAGCTTAAAAACGGAAGTCAGGAAACATAGAATATTGAAATAGTTAGCGTTAGGCTCATTCAAGAGACAAAGGGAAAATTTTTTACGTTTGATAAATATTTGTTTCGATAATAGCTATAAATAGGACATGAGTTAAATATATGGTTCCATGTGTCAAATTCTTCTTTGTTACAGAAGGAACATTGGTTAGTAAAATAAACTTCAAATATCTGGCCCTTATAGAAAATTTTATTTTGATTTAAACGTAATTGGAAAATAATTCTTTTTACATAAATATCAGAGTCGGATAGTATATAACTTTCAGGGGTGGGACAATTCTTTATAAGTTTATAGTGGGGAAAGTGGATGCTATTCTCCATCATTGAGAAATCTCGTTGTAGGCATTGATCTCGACAAGTTTGTAACATATTAGGTAGATAATAGGAAGCCAGGTCAGGGTTTTGAGATGTCCAAATAAAGTTAAATCCAAGGTTTTCAATTATTTTTTTTACTGATAAAGCCCAGTTATACTCGGGATTTGAGGAGAACATCGTGTTGGAAAATACTTTATATGTGTTGTATATACAATTTAGGTGTTACTATATTTGCCCAAATTTGTTTCAGGGTCAACTGGGAGAAGGTTTAGCTGGTGAAGCAGAGAAAATTTTGTGCAATCTTGTTTGTTGGTCCACAGATAAGATGATTAGGATGAAGTTTATTGAAGGTTGTTTACAGAATATTGCTAATAATAGGTGTGTAAATCTGCATTTTTGTAAGGATTGTGCTGTGAACTTGCTTTTAACCAGCTTTGTAGAGAAATTAAACTTATCCGTCTATATTCTGCTCAATAAATTATAATAGATATTTACCTAACCTCTACCTTCCTTTATAATCACAGGTCAGTAATTATCTCCATGCGCCTGCTGCCTAAATTGTTTGCTTCTTTTCAACAATTCAGGGGCAGTAGTGATACTCATTCAGTCACCCTGTAAGTACCAAAGCGTTTGAAAATTAAACAATCGAGTGTTTTTACCATTTATTGTTAAACAAACTTTTTTCTTGCAGATGGGCAGAAAAGGAACATAAAATGATGAAACACTTCTTCAATAATTTAGTTAGTTACACTTCAAGCATAGGAAACAACAAAAGTGCAATGTATGTTATCTGTGATTTCATTTACTATTGAAACTTTACCTGAAATAAATTTTGTTCATATACTAGTTTTTAAGTACTCTATTAAATTACATCCTTTTTGTCCTTTTTATTTTAATCTTAAATGAGAATGTTATTGCTCCTGTTATAAGATAAAAAAATAATGTCTAGCAGTTTTTGAACAATAACTGGTTTTTTAATCTCAACAATCTTTCTCTTCAAGCCGGAAAATGTTTTTTGAATATTGTTATGTGATATTAAATTAAGATTGATGCAATTTATTTTTATTGCAATTGAAAATACTGCATACTGTTCTTCATTTTTATAATATTGTGTCAGATAATTTAATTTCAATGAAGTAAATTTTTTTAATTTTTAAAGCTCAATATGTATGGGGAATCTTAAATTAAATTGCAATTTGTATTTTATTAAATGTATTATTAAGTGAAGTATTTCTTTGAATTTTTAGGTATTCACATAAAGATGAGATTCAAGTTCGTCTACATTTTTTAACCTGTGTTTTTTCCACGGCCGGATCTCCTGACAGTTTTCGTAAGTTTATATTTTCAAATCTAAAGAGTTATTTTGAAATTGGGCAATACCTAAATTATTCCTCTCCCCTTCAATACAAAGAGATGCAAACTCCTCTGCAAGTAAATCTTTATTGAAAGTTTTTTGTTTTTAAGTTTTCAAAGTTTTCTCGGTATTAAAAATACAGGGCTCACACGCCTGCGCCATTTGTGCCAAACTGCGCCAAAACCAAACTTTGATACATACTGATACAAATTGCCTATTTTACCAGCTCCTGCGCCAAAACTGCGCCATTTTCAGAGACTACTACTACGGATTCTCCGTAGTTTCTACGGATGCCGTCGTTAAACTACGGACTACGTATAACATCGAAAAAGCTACGGAAAATCGGAAATCTATCATAAAAAAGCACTTGGAAGCGCAAGTTTTTTTTCCCAATTATGCTCTATTTTTAGGATATTTTTTCTTGGACGGCCAGCGGGCGCCACGTTGAAGTTGGCTTCTTGCTAGAGTGATGTGGAAAAACAACTTTATAGTATTTAGAAGCCGTCGTTCGGTGTTTAGGATCGCATTCTGCGGAAAAGTCGAAAAGTAGCGATTTTTCGAGCAAGTACCGTTTTTCCAGCGCGTAGTTGAAGATGGCTTCTTTTCACATAGCTACCAAGTTTTACGGATTGTCCGTAAAATTTACGGATTTGCACAAAAATTCACGGTTTTACGGATCGACCCGAAATTTTTACGGAATTTACGTTTTCTTGCATTTTTCCTCCGGGAACACGTAAAAAAATCTTGTTGCGCCAAATTAAAGTCTTGTCGGCCTTTTCTAGGCGTTTGGAAACGGATAAATCGCGGAAAAAGCCGTGATTTTTCGCGAAAGTTTAGTTTTGTGCGCCGCGTGTTCCGTTCCTTCCGCGACTATTTTCGACGGCCGCGGACGCCAAGTTGAAGTCGGCTTCGTCTCGTGTCAGTATTAGAATGCAGGAAAAACTACTTAAACGTGGTCAAAGCCAACATGTCCGATGGTTAGAATCACGATCTTGAAAAGCCGAAAAATAGCGATTTTTCGTGAAAGTTCCGTTTTATCCTCGATTGCTTCCTACCGGCGCCTAATTGAAGTTGGCTTCCTTTCACTATTGTATTTACATGGTAGAAAAACAACTTTACTATGGTCAGAACTAATTACTTAGGAGGTGAATTATCACTTGACCTAATAACCTCAAGTAAATAAAACTTGATATATAAGGTGTAAAAATTGGATAAGAGCTGATAAATTAATAGAGGTTTAAGTTAAATATTTATGAATTAAATCTATACGCACATTATTTGTCGTAATCAAAATCATGGTTTTCATGTCGTACGAAAAGTTTTACTGATGCAAGTTTAAAATGTAATGAAGAGGAAGCTTTTGTAATTTTAAATTATAAAAGCTTCCCTGCAATCAAATTGTTACAAAAGACATTTTTTATGCTACAAAACTTGGTTTTACCTGCTACAAAAGGCATTTTTGGTGCTAGAAAACTTGGTTTTACCTGCTACAAAAGACATTTTTTGTGATACAAAACTAGGTTTTACCTGATACAAAAGACATTTTTTGTGATACCAAACTTGGTTTTACCTGATACAAAAGATATTTTTTGTGATACAAAACTTGGTTTTACCTGATACAAAAATTGATACAAATATTTTAAAGTGAGTGTGAGCCCTGAAAATATACCTGCCTATGAATGATAATATTCCTTGTTCTAGGTCTAAATCATGATCAAGTGGATACTCTGTGGCAGTGCCTTGCAAGAGATGAAGAGTGTGCTGATGAACTCTTTGGCTGGCTCTTGAACCAAGCTAAAGGAAAAGAGCAGCATGCCTTGAGCATTTCTCTTTTCAAACATGTTCTGTTGGAAAAGGTAAGTGTAAAAGTGTTTTACCTCATTAATAAGTTCAATTTACTGTTTTTAAGGAGGCATTTCAAACTTATTAATAGAACTATATTGTGTATGGAAGCAATTAAATATTTTTTTATAAATAAAATTATCCTTGTGATCTTGATGTAAAATTGTTTGATGTGGAGTAGTGTATTTATAAGTTTTTAAAGTAATTATGTTTTATTTGTGCAGCTGTTATAAAGTTTAATTTTTTAGATGCCTCAGCTACCACCTGAATCCACCAGCATGATGGCTCTAAACCTCCTGCAGCAGTTAAGTAGCATTGCTCACTTGGCTACTGCATCTTATGATACTCCTTCATCAGCTGCTGATGTAAGTTTGTGTAGTTAACTTGTGCTATTTACCTGAAACACTTTCGATTTTTTTTTTTACATTTTGAGTATTTTGCATCAGTTGAGTCTTAAATAATTCTTGAATTATTCCTGCTCTGTGACTGTATTATAAAGCAACACTAAATGGTAGCAGTGGCAATTTGTCTTTATTATTAATTAGTCATAGGAAATATTTTGCATCTTGACAGTCACATTGTACTCAAATTATTTCAATCCCCAAATCAGCTAACTTTTGAAAAAAAGTGGGCAATTAATAAAAGGAAATATTTTTTCTGTTATTATCATTGATAATTTGTATAACTTTAAATTTCATAAGATACATGAAAACTACTCCATCATGAGTATTAAAAATTAATATTCATTTTGTTATTGAAGTATTTGATTTAATTCATTTTTAGATTTATCTACATAGATCCGGCCGTGAAAGCCTTTCTTCTTTTTTAATTCATTTTGTTTTTACATTGAAAATTTTTAAACTTTTGATTGATATGAGGATTAGAAATTTGTGTAATTAAAACAAATTTTACAATACACGCATTTGAAAAGACAAACTATTTTTATTTGTAGCTCCCATTATTACTAATCTTTAAGGCTTGTAGTTAGATATCAATGTAAGTTTTGCATGCTTATTAAAATAAATTTTTGTACTGAAAGAACAAGGTGTTAAGTATATTTAAGGTAGGTGAAATAAAACAGAGTGTTATCCTTTTCCTTTAGACTTTAGTCTTGATCCTTATTTACTAACATTCCTTTGATTGATCCTGTACAGTTCAAAGGCTAAACCAGGCTATTTTGTATCACTAACAAATTTCTTTTTCCCTCACAAACATTTTCAAACGTTACAAAATTATGTTAGTTACCAAAAAACATCGCAGTATTCAATTGAACAGTTAACTGTTTATATGGTATTCTATCAAATCAAGGTCTGGATTTAATCTCTTGAGTTTAGAAAGTGCTGACTAGAGCATCAGAATTTGTATCTGACAAAGTTTGGCAATTTCTTTTTTTAGCTTCAAAACAGAGTTTTGCTTGTAATTATTTCTAAATCTTATGATGTTATAAGTGTAAAGAATAAGGTATAATTTAAACAATATTATAAAAACAAGAAAAATATAAGTGCATAAGTCCTTAAACCTTTTCTATACTTTCTTTCCTTTCTCTTAAAGTTGATGAGCATTAACTAAAAATTTTCCATATCTTATACAGGTGAGTGGCATGAGGCAACTGTGGGGTATTGCACTGAGAGCTCTCAATACTGATGTTAGTATGGCTGCTATTCAGTATTTAAACAATTACTACATCAATGGTGAGTGCCTTGGGATATCTTGGCATATTCTATTTTTAAACCTAAATGGTTTTTGTTGATAATTTTAAAGCTGTATTCGGTTCTAAAGATTTTGTATTTTCTAGTCCATCATGGAACTCTGGAAAAAGAGGAAGAGTTTATTAAACAATGTATGGAAAGTCTCATGAAAGCTTCTGACAAGTCTCCTGAGGTAATTTATTTTCTAAATTCCTTCACCCCTTACATTCTTAAATGTCTGTTCAAAAGCAGCTTTGTAATTGAATATTAGCCATCTTTAGATCTGGCACTTCATCGATTTCTACACCAATAACAAACCATATATCCAAAGAATTTAAGAATTATTTTATAAAATAATTCTGGCAAAGCATTTTGTCTAATTGTTTACAGTTGGGAATTTTAAAGCTAAGCCATTCTTTTTATATTGTAAAATGTTATTTACTATACTCAAATCTTTTAAATTTTTAAACCCTTCCTTGTATATTGTTACATTGACCAACATATTTTTGAAATTTTATTTAGTGCAATGCTTCTTTACTCATGGGAATGGAATTTTGTTCCTTTCATTTTGTGATTATGTCTTAGTGGTTCTATGTAGGAAATTAAATTAAAAGGCTTCTTTTAAATGAACTAATGCAAAAACTAAGCAGTTGACCAGAAAAAGTATTCAATCATCTTCCTTTCTACCACCATACTTAATCTTACAGGCTGAAGAGAATAGCTTAATGATCATACAAAGAGCACTGTTGCTTTTGAAGACTCACATAGAGGCTTTTAGGAGGCGGTAAGTATTCTTGTACTGCACTTAGAATTATTAGTAAATATATTACTGAGGAATTTTTAAAGTTTTTATACATTTTCCTCTTTGGTACTTTAAGTTTTAAATTAACTGTTGATATAAACAGGTAATTTAATACTCAAGTTTTAGACGGTAGAAATTCTTGTGTGATTAATCTCTTAATCATGCTACCAAGGTGTTGGTTTATAATTGTAACTGTCTATAGGTATGCTTATCATCTAAGGAGATGGCAGCTGAATGGGCATGGTGTCAACAGCCATCGCTCCAGCATAGGGGAAAAGCAGGCATCAACATTGAGAATTATATGCCAGCCTGCAGGCCTATCAGAAAAGGTAAGGATTGGCAAGGTTCTATGCCTTTATTTCTGGTCATTGCTGGAAAATAGGGGTTATTTTTAATTTCTCGTGCCTCTTATTTGTTTAATTAATTTTTACTTTTCAGACTACTATTGAACTTCAAAACTGTGATACTGTAGCTGACCTAAGAGCTGAAGTTACTCAATGGTGGGAACACTTACAAGCAAAACACAAGAAAGAAAATGCACCGGTAATGCATTTATTTTTTTTCTTTTATCCGTTCATGATTCAAGTAATGTTTAGAGTTTTCCGAAATAAATTAGAAAATGGGGAATTGGTTTCCTGTAGAGTAAGGCTTTTGTATTTTCTTTAGGAAAATAAAGACAATTCATCCGTAAATGGTACGTCCAATGGAAATATCTGTCCAATTCTGGGCACTATGCTTTCGGATGGACCCATACGCATGATATCTCAAGGTCAAGAGCTAACATGCGATTTAGATGAGAAAAGCTTGTCTGAACTAGGCATCAAAGATCATCAGGTAAGTGGACTGAAACTGCATTTTGGATTTTACTCTTTTTTTTAGCACGAAAGCAAAATTTAAAAAAATCAAGCGTTGGATCATGGCTTACTGCGATATGGTAATTGAAACACGTAGCGGCTGTACCAATCCTGCAAAAACCGCGTACAGAGAAAGTTTCTCATTCTCGCCACTAGGAGCGCATTACCGACCCCGAAATCCTCGCAGTCTCAATAGAAAAGACGCTTATTAACGATGTTTTTCCCGGTTTTTCCAACGTATAAGGATCGGGGGAAAGGAATTAGATATACGTGTATTAGGGTGGAACGAAAAAACGAATCTTGTCAAATCGTTTAGTGATAGGGCGCAAAATTTGCCTTAAGCCATCAGTAAGAATAGTTAAAAATTTTAAAATGATCAAAAAATATCTTGAGGTGCCTCAAAGCCCTTAAAGTTTCGAAAAAATGCTGTTTTTTTTACAAAACAACAAAAAATCCAATGATAAAATCATTACAATTTGTTCATTATTTTTTTATGAGGAACTACTATTATTCTCAATATAATATTCCAGGTTTCATTTTTTATCACCCTTTTTTTTTGGTAGTAATATTTTTTTAACGTCAAATAAATTTTGTAAAGTTGTTTTTCCTGCATTAGTGAAACATCAATAACTCTAGAACTATCGAACCTAAAAACGTGAAATTGGATTCCTTTTTTACGATATTTTTTTCTCTTTACAGTGGTATGCATCATTGACAATCCCCTCCCAAAAAAATTTAATTTAAAATAAAATGTGAAAAAAATTAAAAATTTTTATTTTTAATTTTTATTATTATTTTTATAGTTTTTTATTTTTATTTATCTATGATAAACTTTTCTACTAAGTTTCAAGACAAAAATCTAATTTAATCTTGCAGAAAAAATACAATTAATCGAAATTTTAGTAGGTTTTTAACACCCCTTATCAAAAAACAGAAAAAGAACGATTACACTACAACAATGAAAACATTTCCTTGATGAAAATAGTCATCTCTTATAGATTTTGGGTCGCTGAATACGAAAATCACCATTAAAATTCTCAATTGACTCAGGATTTTCGGGGAACAGCCCCTCCCCTTTTTACGTTTTCGACGACTTTATAACTTAAAATTCGATTTTCAGGGTCAAAAAGCATTGCTTTAATCTTCAAATTGCCCCCCAGGGGACAAGATAGGTGCAAATTAATAAAATAGGATAAATTTATAACAAATGGATAGGTTTAAGGGGTAATTACCCCCTAAAAATTCAAAAAATTAGCTAAAAATTATAGAGGTTTTTATGCGCTATTTTTCCATCTTATATTTACGCAATTCAAGTTTGAAGGGTCCTAACCCTTCCCCAAAGACCTAAATTTGATGGCAATATGCACCAATGATTTTTACTAAAAGCGGTTGAGATGAGAGCTCCCCCAAAGCACCCATGGAAGGATTCAATGCCACACTTGGAGTTAAACTGTGCTGTACAAAAAAATGTGAAGCCACTAACTGAATTTCAGCTTATTCTTGTGTAAAATGATCTGCTGAATTCAAATATGACACCCATTTTCCTCCATCACCCTCAGTTTTTAAAGGGATGCCCCCTAATTGTCATCCACAGCCGTGCATCTATTAACATCTTGAAACATGGAATCCTCACTCCCTAAAACCGGTCAGTTTTTAAAGAACTGAAGAGTTTCTACTTAGGATAGACCCAAAATATAAGGAAAACGTCCATTTGTAATCTTTTCAAAATCATCAATATTAATTCCTGAGCTCGCGAGCGCCTTCACGATTCTGGAAGTCTTCCGAACTCTTCCGCGGGGGCATCTGGGAGGCTAACACCTCAGCCGCTTTTAGTAAAAATTATTGCTGCATATTGTCATCCAATTTGGGTCCTTGGGGAAGGGTTAGGACCCTTCAAACGGGAATTGCGTAAAAAATAAGACGAAAAAATAGCGTATAGGCACTTCTATAATTTTTAGCTATTTTTTGTATTTTTAGGGGGGTAGCTACCCCTTAAACCTATCCATTTGTTATAAATTTATCATATTTCATTAATTTGAACATTTCTTGTTACCTGGGGAGCAATTTGAAGACTAAAACAATGCTTTTTGACCCTGAAAATCGAGTTTAAAGTTATAAAGTCGTCAAAAAACGTAAAAAGGGGAGGGGCTGTTCCCCGAAAATCGTGAGTCAATTGTGAATTTTAATGGTAATTTTCGTATTCAGCGACCGAAAATCTATAAGAACTGACTATTTTCATCAAGGAAAAAATTTTGAAGGTCAACAATTATTGGTTGAATTATTGTAGCAGAACCATAACTACGTATAAAATTCCTAAGGTATAACAAGACAAAAAAAGTAAAAGCTTTACCGTAATTGTTAAGATTTCATATTTAGTATAAAGTTGGCAGTCCCCTGAGAATCACTTAACTTAAATTACAATCTATAAGTAATTTTGATCAGTATTTAGTGAAAGTATTTAATGCTTTTAAAAGAAAACTTTTAACTGAAAATGTTTATTAATGAAGCACTTATAGCTGAAATTAACTATAATTATACAATTTTTTAGTAATTTGTGATAATCTAAAAGCATTTCTTGATTGGTATTAAATTTTTACAGGTTAAATAACTTTTTTCTGTTAAAACTTTTTTTAAATATTTTTTTTGGAAATTGTGAAAAAAAATTGAAGAAAGGTAACAAGAAGAAAGGAAACAAAGAGAATAAAATTATGAACAAAATGGGCTCCATTTCTTGTTTTTAAACTGAATAGTTCCAGAGTTATGTCTCCTAGTAATTCAGGAAAAACAACTTTACAATATTTGCGTAACTCTAAAAAAAATACTTCTCCCAAATAAAGGGCGATAAAAAAACGAACCTTGTGCCATTATATCTCTGATAGTAGTAGTTTCACATAAAAAAATCATGAAAAAAATATAAGTGTTTAATCTTTGGTTTTTTTGTTGTTTTGTAGAAAAAGTGACAATTTTTTGAAACTTCGAGGCTCTTGAGGCACCTCAAGATATTTTTTGATCAATTTCAGATTTTCACATATTGACACTGATATATTAAGGCAACTTTTCCGCACTATCACTAATTGAATATTCTAAAAAAGTTTTTTTGGCCCTTTTTCGTTCCACCCTAACGTATATATATATGCTAAATTGGTTCTTTATTTCCCTTACAATATACATCGATGATTTACTTAATGTTAATACGTTTATGCTCCGAGACCACCGATATCTCCGAAATACATCTGAATATCTTTTAAGTTTTTTCAAAGCACTTTAAAGTGAAAATCCATTTTAAAATTAGTTTGTTCATGGAAATTTTTAAGAAAGATTATGAAAATAATCGTTACATTAAAGCGAACGATAATGTTTTTAATTCCCACTCTTTTTCCTATAACTAAAAAGGAAAATTCAAAGTTATATCAGTAGGAAATAGAAATACATGCAATGTTAACTTTCATAATTTCTTGGATTATAAAAACCAGCTCACTATTATGATTCAGAAATAGTGCTAATTCATCTATAATTCAGCCCACTTTTTTGCCATAAGTATTAAATTGCCTACAGCTTAATATTTTATGAAAATGAGTTATTAATGAACAACAGATTCAATAATGAGGAAATGAACAACAAGATTCAACAGAAAATGAGAAACAATGTTTATTTTTCAAATTTCTATAAACATAAAAACCTTTTTCACTTGAATTCAGATTTGAGAATTTTGATTCAGATTAATCAACTTATCTGCAATCAAGCCCATTTTTTAAATAATAAATTTCACAGTTTTATGTTTTTTAAAGTAAGATTACAAAATTATAATCTTCATTAAGCAACATTAGACAAGTCAACAGGGAAATTAATAAGTAAAATTTTCAGTTTGACAACCTTTGATGCAATTAAATTGATTTAATAATGAATTTACTAAAAAGCAAAAATACCATTGAAAAAACATTAAAATTGATAGGTATTATTTCAACTGTTTGACAACCAAAACTATATATTTTGAAGTAATAAACAGGTTTCATTGAAATATAAAAATGAATACACAAAAAGAAAAAAATTTGGTAACAACAGCTTTTTAGCACAAATGTTTTTGCTTTCAGCCTACTTTATGAATTTTACGAATAGAAGGTTTGTTCTGAATTCTTTTACTGAGATAACTTTCACTGACTTTCTTGGCAAAATTTTTCAAAACTATAGGGATAAATGTTTTACAAATGAAATCTCTCCCATTGTGGTCAGCGTTTGAACACATCATCGGTGTAAACAACACAGTAAACAAGCTGAGCTCGGGGTCGGTATTACGCCACCTAGCGGCCTACAGGTGAACTTTTTCTTGTACGCAAAATTCAATAGACTTGAAGGAAACTGGAACAGCCGCTACGTGTTTCAATTACCGTATCGCAGTAAGCCATGGTTGGATAAAAATGCATTTTTGGTTAGTTTTTAATGAAAATGTAAGTGTTCTTTGATGTATTGACATAACATGGCTTGCATTACAGAGATATTGAAGAACAGTACCTTTAGAAAAACTTGAGAAATGCTTATGTTCTTTTATGTTTCTGTATAGCTGGTGTTTGTCAGTGTTGGTGCCCAGCGCCAATCGCGTCGCCGCGAGGGACTAGAACCTGCTTCCACCCTTCCCCCTCCCCCAAGGGAGAGGCTTCCCCTTGTCTTACTTCTGAAGAGCCCCTACTTTGAGCAACTCTTTGGACTTATGCAGTACCTGGGCACACTCAAGTCCACCCCTGAAAAAGGAGTAAGATTCTTTAAATTATTGAGGCATCTGTCTCAAACCACCATGGTTTCTATGGTCTTTAACGTTCCTATTGGTTCTCCTAACACTTTTAAGTTCCTACAACTGTAAACCTGTCTGGTGTTTTTGAAATTTGTGTTTACTCAATCCTAAAATATTTAATTGTTCTTTAACCTTTAGAGATCTGTTCCTCACACAAAAGCTCAAGTACTCTCAAGGCGGGTGTGGGAGATCCTCATGATGCTACCTACTTCCCCTACAATGTTGCAAGCATTCAAGGACATTAGCAAGGTAAGTGGGGAACTGGGCTACAATTTTAAATTTAGTAGAAAGTCTTGAATGAAATGCCAGGAACAAGTTTTACCTGGATATCAGTTATGCATTATGTTAGGATTATGCTTTTTCTTTGAAATTTTTAGCAATATGTACTTTATTTTCAGGAATCTGACTCTGGAAAAACTGACTTTCACAGTTCTTTGCTCTCCTTGATAAATCCTAAAAGTCCACAGAAGCTGATGTATTCCTTGCAAATAATTGACTCTTTGCGTCAAAACAAGGTATGCTGTCTTTCAGTTCAAGATTTACTAGTTAACACGTTGACTGACATGCGAGTTGCATTGAACTCGCACCGTGTCCAAGAGGCTTTGTGAGTTAAATATAACTCAGGCATGCGATTTTTCCCCTAATTAGCAGAAGTCTGCTAATTTTAGAGGTGTTGAGAACCGCTCAATTGTGCGCCGAATTAATATTTCAAAGTGGGAAAAATAGGAATATTTTGTTTCTTGAGTGGACATAAAGTGTACCAAAATGATTTAAAAGCCTGTTTTTAGGGTCAAATTTTGAAAAATTTCTGAGATTGAGTTTAGTAAGATGAAAATCCTATCTAAAATGAATTAAAAAGTTAAATTGAACCTATTGTATGGGATAGGGATTTGAATTTGGGCCCCTCACAAAATAAATTTCTATACCACTGTAACTTATAGATGCTTCTAAAAAATTTCAGATAATCTCTTTTTTGAGCAATCACATACCTGTTAACTCCTTTCACACTGCCAATTTCCTTTGGGGCCGTACAGATAATTTTTTTTATATTGTGGCAGTTAACTTGTTAATCATAAAAGTGGTAAAAATCAACACTATTTTTACTTTTTCATATTTTTTTTATCTTAATAACTCTTTCTACAAAATGCTTGAACCCTAGATTAGATAGCATCACAGCTGAAATGTAAAGTTTTTCATGCAAAGCAAAAAGTCATAAATTTCTAAACTATTTTACAAGTCTTTAAATTTACTACTCTACCATGAACCAAAAAGTGTATTAAAAAATGGAAAATTTCCTCAGTAAATGTTTAAAGGATTTTTAAACTAACAAAAGGTAATTAAAACTCAAAATATCTAGTTCATCTTAGCTCTAAAAAGAATACATATTTTTTATCAATGCACATACAAATTTACTGCTTAACACTAGAACGACAGGACTTAGCCGTATACCTAGAACAGAGGTTCTCAACCAGTGGGTCGCGACCCCCTGGGGGGTCGCGGGGCATGCTTAGGGGGGTCGAGAGACAAAACTTAAAAACAGTCTTATTTACTACAGTGTTATTTTTTATAGAGACACAACAATTTTCAAAACTTATAGATCTTAACAATTAAATTAATGAAAAATTTGAGCATGATTGGAATTAATAAGTCTTTGTATGTCCGGATTAATGTCAGTAACACATAGGAGGATGTCGTTTTCAAGTGTCAAACAATTTCTTGCCTTTAATTTTAAGTGCACAATTTTAGAGAACCCTTTTTCACACCTGTAGGAGGTTGCAAATGGTATTAATACCCTTATCGCTGCTTTGAATATTTCTGGATATTCTTTTTAACACCTATCCAGAATTTGTCAACACAAGCATTGTTAAAGTTCAACTTCCGATTCTGATCACAAGATTATTCTATTAAATCCTCATGCAGATGAATACTTAATTCAGCTTTCGAACGGCTTGCTCGCGGATTAACTACCCATACCCATAAATATCCATCCATATTCTTTGCTGGAATATAATCTTTGAATTATTCAGTCAAGGCTTCAAGATGAGATGATATGAGTAGTGAGAGAGACAAAGTGTCTTAACATTTTAGGTCTGAGGGGGTCGCCGAAATATTTTCCCTGAAAAGGGGGTCGCGGAGTCAAAAAGGTTGAGAACCCCTGACCTAGCAAAATGACCCTCGCAGATTTTTTTGTTCGTATCATTATTCAAACATCCCTAAACTAGAAATATCAACAAAATAACTTAGTTAGAACATAGTGGATACAAACTTTGCGTTTTTTATAGAATTTTTGTATTTTTAATGGGAAAAATAGCCGATTAAATTGATAATGAAATAAGTTGAAATTATACTTCCTTTTCTTCATTCAGATAATTGAATTTTAAGTAAATATATCAATCCTATACATATATAGTTAATTAAAATACACTTTTGCACAGTTAATGGACGCATATTATTTTACAAACTGACTTCTATCGTTCACATTTTGTATAATTTTGGGAAACTGAATTGAATTACAAGCATTGCCATCAGAGGGATTTTTCCTCAAATGCTTTCAAATTATTCTGAAATACACTAAAAATTTTCTCACACATATCTGTCGTAAATTTGCTAAATTACTTGTCTTTTATTTGTTTTTTAATTGTGCAACTAGATTTCTTGTATTGACTCTGCCTTAGGACGGCGCTCTGCAAAATGGGGTTACTAAAATTAAGTTAATTTTTTGACAGTACTGTTGTGATATTGTTTGAATAATTTTTTAAAAATATAAATCGTAAATTATCTCTTATACCTGAATCAAGCATATCTAACCATTGAAAATTTTTCATAACTTCGTTTTGAGATGTATCCTATGCATCTCTTTCAATTTCGGGATAAAAGTTGTGGTTATCTATTATTAATGGTATTATTTATGGTAATCTATTATTAGTATACGCTTCTAAATAACAAAATAGTTCGATTTCAAACAGCTATCACAAGTAATAGACCTCTAGTCTCACAAAAAGTAGGGAGGTTTCTTATTTCTATAGTACAGATAGGGGGAGAGAATTTTTGGAATTCCAACCACTCCCCAAACACCTGTGAAAACAGGGAATTGAAGGTCAGGGTAAGTAGGGGGATCTTCACGCTCCAGTGATCACCAGAAACGACGATTTTCAAACGCGCATTGACGAAATCCCTTCACAGTCCAGAATGGATCCTCCCCGTCGTTCTAGGTATACGGTTCGATATCTATGCTCCTATGGGACTAAAATGAAAATGATTTGGTATTTACTTAAATAGGGTCAAATAATGAAAAGTCAGAAAATGTCAAGCCATTTGGTTAATTAGCGCTAAATTGATTGAACAACAAACTATGCGAGGGGCCAAAATGGCCCCTCCCGTCGTTCTAGTGTTAAGAGATAAATTGACTCTTGGTAGTAAGCTCTTGCCATACTCAAAATATTTTAGAGAAATTTACTGTAACCTCTATTTACTGAACTTTGGTGAAATATAATTTTTGCAGGAATATAATTGGAATTCAATTTTTATAATTTGTCAGGGAATTTCATGATTTATTGGCTTAAAAATAAGAGTAAACCTTCTTGTGTGAGCAAAGATCATAATTTTATTCATAATTTCTGTTTTAAATCATAGATATGTTTTTACTAACTGATGACATAATATGTGTAATTAAATTCGATTTTATGAACAGGTTTTTTAAAATTGTTGGAGTAGTATGTATCAAGTTTTCATAACTTTTTTACAGGGTGTAGAACTTTTAGATCTGGCATCTGAAACCGTTAACTCCACTCCTATTTCAGAGAAAGATTCTTCCGTATCGTGGTCCGTTAAGGTATGACATTCAAATATTAAAATATAATAAATGTGTTATTTTTAAATTGTTTTAAATATTAATGAAATTATCCTCTCAGTGTAAATTTTTTTATTTCACTTTAATTTTATATTTCAGTTCATCAAATTTGGTGGTTTGAATCATCTCTTTGATATCTTTAAATCTGGCGTTCTACAATCTTTTGAAGATGGAGACTGGAATGAAGTAAGCAAATTATCTGTTAAAGTAGAACCTCTAATAACTCTATTTAGACCAATGGGGGTCAGAATGCTGCTAAGGTTGGATAATCAGAGGACAATAAAATAAGTAATTTAGGAAGCCCAAAACAGTGCAATAAATCAAATTTAAGCTTTAAAAAATTGTAATTCTAAAAAAAAGAAAGGAAAATAAATAATGGCATTGAAAATCCATTTAAATAATGTATTACATTGTGGTTTACAGTTTAAGCGGATGGTAGAATAATTTAGTTTCTACCGTACTTTATATAAATCTATTGGGGGAAATTCTGACATAGCAAGTTTTTTTAAATATAAAGGGAACCGTCATAAAAACAATGTTAAAAAAGGAAATGTTTTTGAGAGGGAAAACAGCAAGGGTAGGACAAGTGTCAGACAGATACTTGATATTGCCAAGAGCCTGAGTTTACTGTAGTACAGCAATCATATTTGGCAAAATACCAATTTTCTTTTCAATACCAAAAATCTTAGGTATTTGAAAAAAAATTGACATACCAAATACAAGTATAAATATTATTTTTAATATTTCTAACCTGCATTAGTTCTTGATGTTAAGAAAAACTGATATTATTTTGAAGATGGATAAATAATTTATTAATTTGAATCTCTTCAGTGGAACCAAGACTGCATTGCTTGTCTGCTTCGCCTGATCTACCAGTTTGGAGTGGAAGGCAATGAAGATGAGTGCATCAATGGAGAAACGGAGCTTCCCAGAAAGAGGGCAAGGAGAAACCGAAGGAGCAGCAGTGATAAACTGCTCATTCCCAAATTAAACAAGGTGAGGCTATATTCCCCTTTTACGAATAATTACATTAGTTCCAACCTCTGTTTTAATAACCACTGAATTCAATTTTTTTAATTTCATTATTGTCATATCCATAATGAATTTTTCTCTATAGTTTTAATATTCTGTATGTGGTTATTTAGACAATGGTTTCCAAGCTTTTAAAGATTACGCTTCTTCTTACATTGAATAAGCAAACACCCAATTCAAATCAAATGTTGCATCAAACAGTATTTACTTAATAGATTCAAGCAAATTTACCAAGTTGATTTCATGTTACTATAATATGTTTTTTTTCAGATAATGCTGCAAGTGATGAGCAAAACTGAATCAGTCCTAAAAGCTCTCTTGTCTCTGCTTTGTGAAGCAGCCTCCCCTTGTGATCCCAACCAGTACAAGACTGGCTTCTGGGGCAGAGCTCAGGTGGTTTCTTGTGCCATGACGCTGCTAGTGTCTTGGGCCTATTCTGAGCCGCAAGTACACGAATACCTCTTCCAGTATCCCTCCTTGGACATGCTGCTCAAGAGACTGGTACTTGATGACCCTGAAGTGAGTATTGAGCTTGATGCTCAAAGTTTTTGAAGTAAAATTTCATTCTAAGGAATGAAGGAAAGTGTTTTTAGTGTCTGTTTGATTCATTTTGTAAATATTTGTTTTCAGCCTGCTTTGAGAAGAGAAGCCTGTACTGGGTTTTACCGGCTGTGTCTTGGCTCCAATGCTGAAGGCCACACTGGCTATCAGTTTGTTGCCCCTCTACTGAGTAGCCTGCTCAGTTTTTTATCCATAGCTCAAAACATGAGACAACCTCGGCCAGATGTAAGTAATATGCTGTCTATATGAACTGTCTGTGATGTTAACTGAAGTACAAAGGTTTCGTTTATTATTACCCTGCAAGTGCATTCAGACTTGGAAAGTTCGAATTGTTTTTTAATGTATTTGGTCGTAAAGTATTAAAGACTCTTTAATTTGTTCCACTTTAATACTTTCAACTATGATTTTAAAATAATGAAGAAATTATGATGGGAAAAATTCCTCCAAGCCTATTTTAAAACATTTATCCAGAAAACTTTTACTTTAAGTTCTTTGAATATTAAATGCTAGTTTTTCAGTCTACATGATTTTTTTTGTTGTAATCATTTTCAGTCTACCTGGATTTTCATATACATTTGAAAATTTTATCATGAGGATCCAAACATTAGCTTTCAAAATGTTTTTTTATTAAAAACCACCTAACTTACAGAAAGCAAGTTTATTAATATTAAACTTAAAACTTTTTTAAAGGAAGAAGATAAAGAACCCTATGGACCAGGATGCAAAGATTATTTTTGGCTAGTTTGTAGACTTGTGGATAGTCTTGATGAAGATGCATTGAGTGATAATATGGATCAGGTATAGTTTCTTTGCATTTAAAGAGAAAAACAGTTTTTATCAGTTCACTATTTTTTATGCTAAGCCATTATTAACTGCTTAAAATTAAACTTTTATAGGTTCATAATATAAATAAATATTTTTAAAATTATAAGTACTCTACAAACATGTTTATAAATTCTGATGTGTTTTTGTTTTTAATTTCAGAAATCATTGGATTTGGAAGGTCTTGCCAAGTATTTGGCAGAGTCCATTACTAAAAGAGATTACCGGGAAACTAGGCATAATACCATTGAAGATGATGGTTTAAAAGGACTGATAAATTTAATGACTGTTGTTATGAAACATAATTTGACTTTTAAATGTTCTGCTGAGGGAAAAGTAAGGTCACATTTTATCTCTTACAAAAATTTCTATTCCTAGCATTATTTGTGGTTGACAAATTGTTATAAAGGGATATTTTTCATCTTATTTAAAGAAATTTAGCAAGTTAAGGCACTAATTACTAGTTTTAATAATCATTAGAAAAGTTAAAAAAGGCTCTACTACTATCTATTTTAAAGTGTGAAGTGTATAAAAAGGTGATCTCCATAGTTGCCAACTATTACGAGTTGTCCGTAAAATGTAGGGATTTATGTTTAGTTTTATGGTCTTACAGATAATAGAAAAACTTTCTGGATTTTCGTTTTTTTTTTCACTAAACCCTTTCAGACCAAGCCGCCCCAAATTTCCATTGGAATCAATGGTAATCTCGGGCGGCTTAGGATTGTAAGGGTTAATCATTTGCAGCGTAAACGATTTTCTCCAATATCTTTTTACTTCAAAACCAGATTTCTCTGCTTATCTTTTTTTAATTTTCACAATTTTGGTCCTTTTATTGAGTGAATTTTGGACTTTGTTGTAAGGCTTTTGGATTAGCTCGCGAGTATCCAGTAAGTTTGCTTCTTGTTTGATTGCTATGCAAAAAAAATTACCAAGGCGGATTGATAAGTCGACTTCCCCTCGCCTTGCTATCCCATCAACTCAAGCTCAAAAGGCTGATGGAAATTTAGAAACATTTTAAAAAGCTAACATTATAATATTGGATCTGGAATTGATTCCAAACCCAAGTTTAAGTAAAATAGTTATTGAAAAAGGTAATTAATACGAGAATTTTTAAATTTGTATATTTAGGTAATAAGGCATCAATCTACCTTTTTTATTTGAGTAATTCAAATTGTAGTTTTGTAATGTTATTGTTTTGCCAAAAGTTTTACTGATGTAAGTTTTCAAAAGTTGGCAAGTATGGATCTCTATGTTTGTAGATAAAGACATGTGTCCTCCATAAGTGTTAAAACTGTCTATTAATATCTTTGGTAAATATTCTTCCCCCCTTCTAAAAAGGAAATGCTTCTTAGGTCATTGGTAAAGTGGACCTCTTAAAGGTTTTCTTGTAAGAGATTATCTTATGTTAACAAATGGATAATTCTAAATGAACACTTGCTAATTATTTTGAATACAACAACTGATCTCTTCTGTAGCATCTAATTCAAATGGTGTTTCATAGGAATTGGTGCTTCATCTGTTTGATTCCCTATTTGCTCTGCCTAGTCCAAAGCAGAGACACTTACCTAAATGCAAGTCCCAGTCTGTTCGTTCTGCAGCTTATGACTTACTTGTCGAAATGCTCAAGGGATCCATTGAAAACTACCAAGTATTGCATGAAAAACTTCTACAACAGCATACTCCTGGTAAGGACTATAACTTATATAATACAGCTTTGAATTAATAATTTAAAGGATAGTCCATAAGGATCTATCAAAGCTTTGTTTTCCTTAGTGTTGATTTCTAAGTCATCTTACAACTATATCATAAATAATTTTTTAGATAAAAGTAAATAGAAATAACAATATACTCAAAATTAAGTTTCAACTTGAAATAGCACAAATATTGGAATTTCTTAACACTTTAATAAACTTGTCCAGGATTTGAATTTAGAGTTGTTGAGTTTAGCTTATCTGCATATCACTACTCGACTATTCATGCCAGAATTGATTGTAATGTAGACTTCCTTGGGGAAAGTAATGTCGACCAATAATTTAAAGTAGATGTCTCGTGACATTTAGAGATGCAGTTGACTCCGCTTAATAATGTGATCGCAATTGTCAAAGATTTAACTGATAACAATAAGCGATTTCATATAAAAAAGCAGCAAGCAGTGTAACTAGATTGTTTTGCTTTAAAATCAAAATTATATGAATCGTAATTAATGTACTTAAAACAATTTTACACTAAGTACTTGGCATTTTTTTTTCAGACTCCCATAACCCTTATCCCTGGGATTATTGGCCTCATGAAGATGGACGAGCTGAGTGTGGGTATGTAGGTTTAACCAACTTAGGAGCCACATGCTATTTGGCATCATGCATTCAACACCTCTACATGTTGCCACAAGCCAGAGCTTCTATTCTGTCTGCCAAGGCAAGTTGTAGCATCTTGTTTCTTTCAGCCCTTCTGAATTATTATGTTACAGTTTAGAGATTAGATAATTCTAAAATATTTTTTTAAATGTATTTTTAATTTTGTTTAAAAAGAGCCCTACTTCACTTAAGTAATAAAAATTTTTTTTTTAGATTGGTGAGAATTGCAAGCATGAAGCTACTCTAAAAGAGTTGCAGAGAATGTTTGCTTATTTGCTTGTAAGTTAGATAGAATTGTTGATATTTAACTCTTTGTTGTGTGTGTAAGCATAAGCATTTGAGTCACAAATGTTAATTTCCTGTGTTCTTTAATGATTTGATTTTAGCAGTGAAAATATGTAGAAAATGTTTATTAGTTATTTTCTTATCCTTTATTGACTTCAATCAATGCATTGCTGTTAATTAAGTATTGCATAAAAGGGCGTTTCTTTGTTAAAATTACTTCATTTTTGTCTTCTAGGAAAGTGAGAGAAAGGCTTATAATCCTCGTGGTTTTTGTAAAGTATATACTATGGATCAGCAGCTTTTAAATACTGGTGAACAAAAAGACATGGCTGAATTTTTCACTAACCTTATCAGTAAACTAGAAGAGATGACACCTGAACTAGTAAGCTCTTGTAATATTTATTTTAGATTATTCTGGATGAGTCTATCCATTTTAAATTGTTAGTTTTCATCTGAATTAAGTGCTAAATTTTTATTTGTAATGCTAAGTCTAAACTTTTTCTTTTATTTGCAGAAAGAGCTTGTGAAAACTTTATTTTGTGGTGTTGTGTCTAATAATGTTGTGTCCCTTGTAAGTATTTGTTAATAACTATATCAACACATTTTTGCAATATTTTTATTACATTAAAACTAATTAAATAACATTTTTCTTAAAATTAATTAAATATTATAAATGAAATTTATGAAAATAATAAATGAAATATTAAGCATTGCTAATAAAATGAGTATTGAGTACATTTAGCTTTTCATCAAAACCATTAATTCTTGTTTTTTGTTAGGTGTATTAACTAGTTTTTAACTTTGTTCAATTAATTTTAGGATTGTCCTCATATTAGTAGAACCTTAGAAGAATTTTATACTTTGCGCTGTCAAGTTGCAGATATGAGAAATTTATTTGTAAGTTGTTTCCTTGATTACTTAATTATTTTACATGGAGTTTATTTTAGATAATTCCTTGTTAATGCTATTTGTTTTTCTAGGACTCTATTGATGAAATTACTGTAAAGGATACTTTAGAAGGGGATAATATGTACACATGTTCCCAATGTGGGAAAAAAGTGAGGGCAGAGAAAAGGTATGCAAAAACTCTAGGACAGTGGTTCCCAAACTATTTTGGTCGTGGAACCCCAAAATTTGTTACCAATGATCGCGGAACCCTGAATAATTTTTAATCAACGACTTTTCAAAATTCAATATATGATATTAAATGAAACCAGGTGCGGATCCAGCACGGGTCCAGGGGGGGCACTTTTCCAGACAATCCACTTTACCTTTTGACAAAAATGTCAAATTCTTGGGGATTTTCTAAAAGTATCACGCAAGATCCCCTTCTGGTACCGCTGGGGGGTGTGGGGGTCCTCCCCCAGAAAAATTTTGAAATTTGACTTAAAAGTAGAGTTTAACTCAATTTTAGAAGCTTTTTGGGGCCAAGATGGGAATTTTCCAGACCATATTATAATCTTTATGTTTTGACAAAAAATGACAAAATGTTGGTGATTTTCCAAAAAGTATCACGCAACATCCCCTTGTGATACCGTGGGGGTGTGGGGGTCCTCCCCCAGAAAATTCGACTGGTAAAAGTAAGGTTTTAACTCATTTTGAGAACATTTTTGTGTCCAAGGGAGGCGGCTCTGTCCATTCTTATTTTTTTACACCATTCTAATTTTTTGTAATGAAATAAAGTTTGTCCCATGGAATCCCTAAATATTTTCGCGGAACCCACTTTGGGAACCACTGCTCTAGGACAAAGTTATTTGAATAAATACTTCTATCCATAACAAAATATTTGTTTAATTAGTGTCTTTGAAGTAGGTTGTAATTTTCAAACAATGTATTATGGCTCATTAGTTTTTTTATGTAAAACTAAATGTTTATCATATTTTTTGATTTTATAATATTTTTTTCTTCATTCAAGTTATTTGTAGACAAATTTAACTTAGGATCATATTATTGTAAAAAAGGTTTAATCCAGTTCTGTCCTGGAAAGTTTCTGAAGTTTTACTCATAAAGTGGAGTAAAGTCATTTAGTTTTTTGAATTGCATCACTTGGTTTATAAATGACAAGTAAATTTAAATCAAAAGGCAAAATAAAAACTTCCCATACAGCTGTGTCTTAAATTAATCTACATCAGTGTTAAAAAATGCCAGTCTATATATCTTAAGTTTTTATTAGCTTTAGTACTGACAAAGATGCTTCAAGCATCTCCAAAATGTCTGTAAACTTTTTAAAGTTCATTTGTGCGTTTCAACTTTGTTGGATTTTTTATTTGTATTTATATCCTCCTCTAATTTTTGGGGTTTGCTACTTATTATTGGATTTGTTTATAATTGTGAGTTATTGATAAAATTGTCCAATATTTTCAGGGCTTGTTTAAAGAAGTTGCCCAGAATTCTGTGCTTCAATATGATGCGTTATACATTTAGTTTTGTAACTAATACGAAAGAAAAAGTCAACACTCATTTTTCTTTTCCGTTTCAACTTGATATGTCTAATTACATGGAGAAAAATCTCATTCCTAAGCAACATATCGGTGAGTTTATGAAGATATTGTATTTCATGCATAAATATTAACTATTTTGTTAATTTTAAAATATCAAAAGCAGCATTTTTATTGTTATTTAGACCATGACTAATAATGACTTAAATATTGTTATGTATTTGAGGTAATGAGTTGTTTTAAGATGCTTCTATTTGATCTACTTTTGAGAAAAATTAATAGGTTTTACTATATTTTGCTTGAATTTTACTGTCTAAAATCAAATTTTAAACTTAAATCCATAATTGTAATATAATTCAGTTACAAATTTGCACATATGATTTGACACTCAAAAAATGTTGAAAGCATTATGCAGTAAAATCCCGTTATAACGAACTTCACGGGACCGTAAAATTTCTTTGTTGTAACGAAACTTTTGTTGTAGCCGTACTATCGCTAATTCAAATAAAAACAGTTGGGGTCTTCGTAATAACGGGATTTTTCGTTGTATCAGTATTCGTTGTAACGGGATTTCACTGTATTAACACTAGAACCGCGGAGTGGGTCATTTTGACCCAAATCGAGTTTTAATTTCGTTTTTCTAAAAAAGTTACAAACTTAAGTTTAAAAAAATTGGTGACTTTTCCTAAATCCTTGTTAATAATTAGCTGTAGAAAAATTAAGCTCCTAGCTTTTACGTTTTTTTTGTAATAAACTACTATACCTAAAACCGCGGATTGGGTCATACTGACCCAAAGCCTTCTAACGGAATGAATTCGCTGCCTAGCGCTTTCCAGAATTTCAAGACTCGTGTTTTATTGCTTTTACCCTCTTTCCTTTCAAAGGTCAAGGTCAAAAGACCAGTTTGAGAAAATAAATAACATCTGAAACGGTGAAACAGTGCAATAGTTCCCATGGTTCCCTGCTGTTTTTGGAATGTGAAGATTTCGGTCTTATCAGTTCGGTCCCTCCCCTTTCATTGAAAAGGGGACACACAGTATTCTAAACAAACCAGTTTGTTACAACATAGAACTGACCCCTGTTTTCGAAAATACTATCACTTCAACGCATGCAGTTCATAGATGCAGTCTTACTGTAGTGTTTGAGAAAAATGTCACATAAAAATAATAAGCGTAAGTTGACGATTACTGAAGCTTTGGAATATTTTCAACACAGTTGTCGGAAGATGAATCTGAAAACGAAATTCATGAAGACATTGATTTGAGTGAAGATGAATGTTTGCTGCAAAATGAAGAAGGAACTTCTTCAGATGATAGTAACCTAGTCCCATCCGACGTTGCTGAATCCTCTGAACCAAGCAGTAGTCAAGCAAAGGTTCTTCCTAGAAGAAAATCTGGTAAAAAGAGGAAATTATCTGAATCAAATTTGGAGGATCTGGGTAATAATGGAAATTTTGTTTCAAAAGACGGAACTCATTGGACTACTATCGACTTTGGAAGTTGTTCCAGTGGGAGGATTCCACAGCACAACGTTTATAAGGAAGTGCAAGGTCCGACAGCTTATGCCAAACGTAATATTGTAGATGGGTGTGCATCTAGCTCATGGAGATTGATTATTGATGAGGCGATGCTTCGTTCAATTGCGACACAAATTTATCCAAAACTATATTTTTATAGTTATAAACCAGGACCTTTTGTTGCTATTGATGAGTAGTTATTTACGAGTAAAGCCATCAGATGCCGTTTCACGCAATATATGCCAAATAAACCAGATAAATTTGGCATCAAATTCTGGCTGGCTGCTGATGTTGAGAGTAAATATGTATTTAATGGTTTCCCATATTTGGGGAAAGATAAAAAGCGGCCAGAAAATATTTCTCTATCTGAAGAACCATTCGAGAATAAAGGCATAAATTTCACGACGGATAATTTCTTCACCACTCTAAAACTTGCGGAATTGCTGAAAACGAAAAAAAACAAGCTTGACCGGGACCATAAGAAGATGTCGCAAAGAAGTTATCGAATCAGTGAAAAAAATGAAGAAGCCATTATAAGACTCAATCTTACTAAAGAACGATAAATCAGCCACCACATTGACAGTTTACCAAGGAAAAAAGAACAAAAACGTTTTATTGTTGAGCTCTCTTCACCCCACAGTGGATGTTGATAAGAATCATAAAAAGAAGCTACCAGAAACAATATCTTTCTATAATTCGACAAAATTTGGTGTTGATGTTGCCGACCTAATGGCAACCTGGTACGAATAATAAATCCTGGTACGAATAAAAATATTTCAAATTTGATTCTATGAATTCTAAATCTTTCATACATTTTTGCTTATTTTACCAAATTAATTATCATATTTTTGTGTTTAATGTAACATTGACCTCAAAACAGGAGTTGAATAATATGTAAATAACATTCTGTTCTCAAATAATATTTTTTTGCATTACAAAATGAATTTTATGCGCCTGGGTCAATTTGACCCAGCTCGCGGTTTTAGGTATACGGAAATTGCCGCGGTTCTAGTGTTAAGTAATTTGCTTTCTTGTAATTTTGAATATTTTAAGAGTGTTGAAATTGCAATTGAACCTTGACTATGTAGTCTGTTACCTATGCTATCTACTCCATGTTTTCCTGTTTCATTGTGTGCTTCGTCCTTTCACAGATAAAGTGGACAATGGTGGAAACGATTCTGAAGATGAGTGTAATGAATATGAGCTTATAGGTGTTACAGTTCACACGGGCAATGCAGAAGGGGGACACTATTATTGTTTTATTAGGGAAAGAAATCAGCCTGGAAAAGATAAGTGGTAAGTGACTTTGTTGCTTTTTATTTATTTTCTCTTCTTTGCAATCAATGCAAGCTTTGAATTATCAATGAATCGTGCTGAATTAGTGTAATGTATACTCTTTTGGTGTAATCAAAAATAGGTTTTCAAACTTAAGCCCTTTGTGAGATTTAAAAATTATAAATCATAATTGTGGTTATTTTCCATTCTTGGTTTTATGTCCAATCATATTACCAGTTTCATTCCAGCATATTGTTCAATTTTAATGATAACCAGTGTTTCTATACAGTTGATTTTAAAAATGCAATTTGTTCTTTTAATATTTTTTTTGTATAAATCAAATTATTTTAGTACAGATGGTTTATACTTATTTTTTTTGTGTTAAAATGAGGGCTTTTTAGGATGCTTGCTTATTCTCAACTCTAAGTTAGTTAAAGACATTTTCTAAAAACTATATTGAGAAAATTATAAACCAATTGTGCATACCAATTCTTTTGATGTTTTTCAGGTATTTGTTCAATGATTCTGAAGTCAAGCTTTTTGATCCTACTCACATTGCTGCTGAATGTTTTGGTGGTGAAATGACTGTATGTTTAAACCTGTTTATCTTTTTTTGTTACTTGGATTCCTGTTCCTATTCTGATGGATATTTTTTTTCAGAGCAAAACTTATGATTCAGTAACAGACAAGTTTATGGATTTTTCTTTTGAAAAGGTACTAAAATTTGTGTAACTTTCTGATATATCACTTAGACTTAAATTTGGATTTAGACAGCATTGGAATTTGAGTAAATTGACTCACACTATAAAAGTTAGTATACCTGCTGAATTATCTGACAGTGTTGTTTTATTTCCAGACAAATAGTGCCTACATGCTTTTTTATGAAAGAATGGAACCCAAGCCTAGCCAGAACTCCAAAGCTTCTGTAGAAAATAATCTTGACCATTCACCTCAGATAGAGCTTTCATCAGAATTAGCTGAAGTATGTGTACTAAAACAGATCAAACATTTATTTTAATAGTAGTTTGTAATGTCAGTTTTATTGTATGTGCTTATCTACTTTTTAGTAACATAGTTTGATAAATATTCTATTTTAGTGGATCTGGCAGGACAACATGCAATTTCTTCAAGACAAAAGTCTATTTGAGCATACATATTTTGAGTAGGTGTTTTATTTAGTTTTTTAAAGCAAAATATATGTTATTGTTTTCACTGTCAATACTTAATTTACAAATTTTCTTTTAGTTTTATGTGGCAAATATGCAGCTTCATACCCCAAACTCTATCTGGTCACAATGATATCATTTTGTTCTCTGCAAAGCTTGGAACATCTTTTGTGTTAGAAACATTGATCCATGCTAAAGAGAAGGTACATTAATCTTTCTTGATGTTTTCTATTGGTGTAGGAATAAATCCCTAAATTTTACCTTTTTAAGTGTACTTTAAATTTTTATATATTTAAATTGCTTCGAAGAAGTTTTTTAGATTACCCGGGAAGTCCTTTTGTTGTCTTAACTTTTCATATCAACCGTTTTCTTAAACTCAATTTTTATTTTACAAGCCAAAATTTTTTTAAATGATGCATCATAAAATTTTGTTAGCATCCTCAAAAACATACAGAATTGAAAAATCAAAACATTCCTTGGGGGAAAAGCAAAATTTGACTGATTACAATACAGTAAAACCTCTTTAAATTATGACTGGTAATGAAAAAAAAAGTACAGATTGTTTTCATTCGTTATAATGTCCTTTTCTTAAAACAACCGAATATTGATGGTTCCAGATTGTTCTGTCAAGGTTCTACTCTATTTCAACTTTTCCTAGTTGTGTCATTGAGTCACGATTCTGATTATTTTTTTATTCCATTTTCAGCCTACTATTGCTCAGTGGATTGAACTTCTTACTAAGCAATTTAATGCTAGTCATCCGGCCTGTGAAGTAAGTGAATAATCTAAGTATTTTTTCCCAACTGCAGTGGCGGCTCGTCCATAGGGGCTGCGGGGCTGCAGCACCCCCAATCAAAATTTCCAGAAATTGTAATTTTTATTTGCTTTACAATATTTAAAAAATTATATTTCACCCATTAATCTTTGTCCTTTATAATCCTTTTTCAATTAATAATTCTCTGCCATGCCGTCTCGCCAACAGATTTCTTTCCGGGTCGATCAGCCCCCGCAGATATACCTATTGTGGTATAAAACTCTATCTCTATCATATCAAATGAAAATATCAAGAATTTAGCATGCGAATCTGTTAGGGGAAAGGGGCTGCTTTTCAGCAGCCCCGACCAAAAGAATGATATCTTTTTCTCTTGAGAGAGCTGTAAAAAAATTGAGGGAAGAAAAATATAAGATTTCTTCTACTAATAAATCACATTGGCTTTTTAGCTTATTTCTCACTCCAACACTGTTTTAATATTTATTCATAGCTTCTTTTTTTCTTTTCAACAGAGGGAAAAATATTTTCTGATCTTTCGGCAAGTCAATAAAGATTTATGTTTACTTTTTTGTAGACACGTTTTTATTTCTTTTTATAATGAACAAATTGAATTCGAAATGTGGATTTTAGTTCATATTCTCTTGATAACCTGATCTTCGTAATAATCAGCTATAATAGGTATATAGGTAAGTGACAGTTTTTGAATACTTAATTATTAAGTGGGAAATTGAAATTTTATATTGTTCCCATATTTTCTATTTGATTTTTCCATGTTTTTGTTTAAAAGAAATATTATTTGGCATATCGCTTAAAATACGTTGCAAACTTGGTGCCGCCGGAGCAGCACCCCTTATAATTTTACCTTCGAGCCGCCACTGCCCAACTGTTATTTATTAGATGCTTAAAAAGTATTTTATCACCATATTGCTTTCTGTTAATGTTAACACTACTTTTTAGTATTAAGTCCCCAAGTTCCCTAGATATATTTTTATTAAAATTAACTTTTGCTTAAAATATTTTGTTGTTCATTTCAATGGTCTCTACTTTTTGTTAATGATTTAAAGGAAACTGTGTGAACCTAGTACAACATCCTAGTGTTACTTATTTTGTTTATAAATTAATTTAAATCTGAAAAAAAATGTTATAATATTCATCCATTGATAACTTTTTTAAGGCTTTGTTTTGTTTTTCAGTGGTTCCTTGATCACATGGCTGAAAATACTTGGTGGCCTGTACAGATACTAATTAAATGTCCAAACCAAATTGTTCGCCAGGTAATTTTGGAATAATTTATTATTTACAGACTCAGGCACCGCAGCGCTCCTGTTTTTCCTATTTTTTTCACATTAGCTCCTTTTTTCCTATTTTTACGATCCATTTTATTTTTCCTCCTTTTTTCTCCTTTTTTTCCTATTTTTTAACCCTTGGGATCGACTTTCTTCGTTTATGTTTTGTTGTGGGTAGGGATTGATGTCAATACTATAGGTCCGTTGTCAACGCTTTGGCATACGAAATGGAGTGATTCGTTTCCTTCCAGCGGGACGCGACGAGGCCGCCGCGGAGCGTCCTCTCCCGTTGAGGCAAAGCTGTCCTCCGTTGCTTTTAGCCCAGGAAAACGGTAGTTTTTCAAAAATTTCGACGGTTTCATATGTTTTTGAGAGCGCTGATTACGAATCTGAAGTTTGCTCTCACGTGGGGGGTCGGCTTCTTATCGAAAATTGCAAAAAAAATTGATAATTTCTTGCTCTTTTTTCGATTCTTCGCGATTCTTTTTTTCTTTTTTCGATTCTTCGAATTTCTCGAAGATAATTTCAATCACAAAGTTAAAGTAAACAAAAATTCCTACAAAATGCGCTCATCAACTTTGACTAGTGGTTTTGCCGCTAGAGTGCACTGAAAAACATCGATTTTTTGGCCTATCCGCAAAAAAAAGGAAAACGCGTTCTTCTACCCTCTACAAAATGAAAACTATTCAAGTTATCAACAAAAATTTTATACCTAGTGAAAGAGCATTTAATTTTCTATTATTAACGTGCTTTCCAGCATCATTGTTTGAGAAGGGGAGAGGGAGTGAAGCAAAGATCGATAATAAAACTGTTGCGGCTCGCAGACCAGACGGACTTTTGCATTTGTTAATCTGCAATCTGCGCTTTATTTCCGGTAAATTCCTATATTAAATTATGGGAGTGTTTTAATAAACGAATTTTTGTTTTTTGCATCGCTTAATCCGAATTTCAAGTTTATTTTAATTTTGAAAGTCATCTTCACATCAAAAATTGCAAAAAAATCTCAAATTTTTACTCGTTTTTTAGGTTTTTCATCGATTTTCTAAACAAATATTCATTTTACGAAAAATAGCATGAAACCAAATAAAATTACGTAAAATTTCCTATAAGATTCTTTGTTCATTTTTATTTTGCAAGGAGCGGTGTACGTTTTATAGCATTTTGAAGAAAAGCAATTTTCATGTTTTTGTGTAAAGTCAGGAAACAGCTCTATATAACTCAGCGCGCTCTAGCGTCAATACCTCTCATTATAAAATTAAAATCAAAAAGTGCATTTTGTAGGAAATTAAATGTTCTTTCATTTGGTATAAACTATTTGCCGGTAACTAGAATTTATTTAGAGCTGTAGTGGGGGAAATCGTTCATCACTTTTTTGTAGAAAAGCAAAAAAATATCTTTTCAAAACGTACAGATCTCCTTGCAAAATAAAAATGAACCAGGAAATTTTACATACTTAAATTTGGTTTCCTGGTATTTTTCGAAAAGTTAATATTGTTTTAGAAAATCGATGAAAAACCGAAAAAAACCCCAAAAATGTGAGATTTTTTGCAATTTTTGATGTGAAGATTACTTTCAAAATTAAAATAAACTTGAAATTCGGATTTAGCGATGCAGAAAACATATAAATTAGTTCATTAAAACACTCCCATAATTTAATATGGTAATTCAAAAAATTTATTGAAATTTCGCCCCAAACACCCAATATTTCATAAATAAATTTAAAAATTTATTTTTAAATTTATGCATGCATTGTCATCAATTCATCCAAAAAAAACCCATTTTATTGGTAATATACCGGAAATAAAGCGCAGATTAACAACCGCATAAGTCCGTTTGGTCTGCGAGCCGCAACAGTTTTATTATCGATCTTTGCTTCACTCTCCCTTCTCAAAAAATGATAATGGAAAGCACGTTGTTTATATAAAATTAAATTATCTTTAACGCAGTATAAATTTTTTGTTAATAACTTGAATAGTTTTCATTTTGTAGAGGGTAGAAGTGCGCGTTTAACTTTTTTTTGCGGAAAGGCCAAAAAAATCGATGTTTTTCAGCGCGCTCTAGCGTCAAAACCACTCTTCAGAAAATCAAAGTTGAATAGCGCATTTTGTAGGAAATTTGGTTTACTTCAACTTTGTAATTCAAATTATCTTCGAGAAATTCATAGTTTTCGAAATATAAGAGAAGAATCTAAAAAAGAGCAAAAAATTATTGATTTTTCGCGGCATCGCGGGAGCACTCAATACGAATGGTTGGTATCCCTGTTGTGCTATTTTAACACTCTAATTTAAGAAAAATATTCCTTTTTTCTCCTATTTTTTTAAAAAAATTTCCTTTTTCCTCCTATTATTTTTTAGAAAAATAATCCTTTTTTTTCTCCTATTTTTTCTTTACTTCTCCTGTTTTTCCTATTTTTTTTACGAAAAATCGGCTACGGTGCCTGCAGACTATAAATAAACTAATATAAAATCTTTCTCAACCATCTAAACCAGAGTTTCTCAAACTGTGGGTCGCGACCCACTGGTGGGTCGCCAGTCAGTTGTTGGTGGGTCGCAAGAAGATTTTGAATTTTTCTGAAGTATAGTATATTTTTTTATAATTTTTACAGATAGGCATGTTATTGACTTTTGAAATTTATCAAATTACCATATATAGTAAAAAGAATAAAAATAAGAGCAATAAGAAAAATACCCTACTTAGTGTACAATGCATAAGACAATTCATCACACATTAATGTGCTTATAAAGCAAAACTAGTTGGTTATTCAAATAAGATTTGGTTATAAACGTAGGACTCCCCATCCCATTCACACGGTGGGGAGCAATGTACATTTTAAGAATTTTTTAAAGAAAAAAATGCAACTGCAATTTTTCCTAAATTACTAAAAAACAAGTTAAAACCCAGTTTTCAAGGGTCAAACTGAAAAATTTTCTCTGGGGGAGGACCCCCAGAGCCCCTTTTTACTGTAAGGATCATTGTTCACTCATAATTAAACTATTTCATTCACTCAAATTCAAACACTTTACATTTTTTAAAAATTTAATTTTTTTAATACGTGCATGTAATTTATCCTAACGAAATAGTTGGTGTCCAAACCCCCTCCCCACGCTCAAAGTTAAAATCCTTCTCTTGGAGGGGCATGAAAAAATTAACTGGAAGATGAGGTGGGTCGCGTTGGATTTCGTTTCTAAAAAGTGGGTCGCGATGTTCAAAAGTTTGAGAACCCCTGATCTAAACCATTTTTTTACTCTGCTCCGTTTCATTCTGAATATGCTTTCTCCCCTTTTAGCTTTTTCAGAGATTATGTATACATGTAATAAATCAATTGAAACCAGTTCATTCAGCCATGTACCTCCAACCATTTTCAGACAGGTGAGTTTCTAATTCTTAACCTTCTATTACTTAAGCAACATGAAAAGTTTACAAATAATCCACTGGTACTTTTAAGAAAAGATTAAAACACACAGAAGTATTTTTAAGCTATTACCTATGCAAGAATGCTTTTTGTTTGATTTGATATACGTAAACTTGACAATCTTTCACTTATCCTCTATCCATGTCTTTAAAAATATATGAAGGATTATTTTGGAACTTTTTATTGTTTTCATTCCTGGTAGTACAGAGACTCCAACTACTACGGATTCTCCGTAGTTTCTACGGATGTCGTCGTTAAACTACGGACTACGGATAACATCGAAAAAGCTACGGAAAATAGGAAATCTATCATAAAAAGCACTTAAAAGCACAAGTTTTTTCCCAATTATGCTCTATTTTTATTTTTAGGATATTTTCAGTCAACATAAAACAGGGAAGCGAGCGATCGGGTTTCGTGTTGCTTGCGGATTATTCCTTTCTTCCCTCGACTTCTTTTTTGGACGGGGCAGCGGCGGGAGCCAAGTTAAAATCGGCTTCTCTTGCGTTGTTAGTGCGATGTGGAAAAAACAACTTTATAGTGGTTAGAAGCCGTCGTCCGGTGTTTAGGACCGCATTCGTCGGAAAAGTCGAAAAATAGCGATTTTTCGCGTAAGTAATACCGTTTTCCCGACGCGTAGTTAAAGCTGGCTTCTTTTCACATTGTAATTACACGGTAAGAAAAATTTAAGCATGGCCAGAGGAGCCCAATAAGTCCAGTGATACCTCTCAGATCGCGTTTTTATCGATTTTAGTCAGTGTTGTCAACTAATTTTTTTCTTAAGGATTTCCTAAGTTGTAAATTTTTATTGTTAGATCACTCTGAAGCTTAATTCAGTATTTTTAAAAATCTTGTTAGATTATAACCTGTTTCAGATATGAAATCAAGGGGGATGGCAGGGCATCCACCCCTAAAAAATCGGAATAGGTTTCTAAAACAAAACAACCCTGTTTTTAGGGTCAACTTCCAAAAAAAATTGCCTTACTCATAAGGACTACTGACAACCATCTTTGAAAGTTGGAGTCTCTGGTAGTATTGTTATATTACCAGGTTAGTAATCTTTCAAATTGTTAAATTAGTAGGCTAATAATAAATTCTTGCAGCGATGACTCCTCCGATGGCGACACATCTCAAATTGGTCAGTATTCATGTGTCACAAGATTTGTAAGAAAGTTTCTAACTCTGGTGAGTTCTGCTAGAAATTATTTATCTTAGTTAAGTATCTAATTCTCAGTATGCAAACTGATCTTTATTATTCAAAATGAAGAGGGCCAGTCTTATTTATAGAAATGGAATATTTTTAGCTTCAATATTATTTAATTATGTGATGTGAATGCTTTTCAGCTTGTTAAATTTTGGTTGCCTAACTTCAAAAAATGTATTATTTTTTACTCTTAAAGTTAAACGAAAGTTTGTAATTAAAAATTTTCTGCGTGATCTTGAATAGACCAGGGGTCGGCAACCTTTTGAAACGGAAGAGCCAAAAGTTACAACTTACTAACTTTCCCAGTTGTCAAAGAGCCACTGATGTTTTTTGTTTCAATTTTATGTAGTATGTGCTTACATATTTGATTTAAGATCGGGAGGGAGATTTTAGTTGGAGAGATTGACCCAACATTTTTTCTGAGGTACCTCCTTTCGGGTCCTTTTTTACATCAAAATTTAGAGGACTTACGTACACATCGTAAATTAATTTTAATGAACTTAATTTCCAAATTTTGTATGAACAATGTGAATTCCTGGAAAAATAGGAGGGTCTGGGGGCCTCCCCAGAAAAAATTTTGGAAATTTCCCCTTCAAAATCGCGTTAGCTCATTTTTGCCTTTTTCGGTTGCACCCTAAGATCACTTCTCATTATTTAAGTATCAGAATTTTCAAGGAAAAATAGTATTAGTTATAATAAACAGCAAAATTTCGAGGGGGGTGATCCCACTTCAGAAAAATTTTGGAAATTTGCCCCTAAAAATAGTGTTTTAATTAGTGTTTAGAACTTCTATAATAGAATTTTCAAGGAAAATCAGCACATATTGTAAAACTTTTAGGAGTGTTAAGGAGTTCTCCCCCAGAAATTATATGGAATTCTTATCCTTAAAAATAGAGTTTGGATTTTGACTCATCTTGAGAACTTAAAAATATATTTTCCGATTTTTTAAAAGTTTTCATTAGTAAATTTTTAATTTTTTCCTATGGAATTGGAGAGCCGCAACTTTTCATCGAAAGAGCCGCTTGCGGCTCGCGAGCCGCAGGTTGCCGACCCCTGGAATAGACTAATAATTGTTCCTTTATAAAGCTTGTGTTTCTCTTAGGGACTTAAAGTTCTGAAAAAACAATGTTTTGTTTTAGATTGAGCATGGTGCTAAGCAACATCTAAAGCACCTGACAGAGTACTTTGCTTTTTTATTGGAGTTTGCTAAGATGGGGGAAGAAGAGTGCCAATTTTTACTTTCTGTGGAAGCCATTTCTACAATAGTTAATTTTTACTTGGGGCCAAAAGCAACAGACTATGTAAGTTCCTTTGGACTCCTTTCATGATAATGTTCCTCTCTGTAGAAGTAATCCATTCATAATTGAGTGTTTTAACATATTCTTCAGCATTTTTACAATTAATAGATATTCTTTACCAAACAGTGGCTTTAATGTGAAACCCAACAATGACTTTGATTTGTTTAAACAATTAAAGCATTGTTTAAAATCAATGTATAGGATGTAAGTACATCACATTTGGAAATTTGACGATTTAACGCCCTTTTTTAAAGTCAAACTTTGAAATTACATAAAAAAATAAATAATCATCGTAATTACAAAAATTTTGCGCGTATATTCCGCTCTAGGGTACCTCTATCAAATAAAAAATAAATGCTGGTATTGCCCATTCTCCAGTCTGGAAATATCATGACATTAAAAATTTGAGGACTACATTTCAGCATATGATTTTAACTTGAAGGAAAAGTTTTTAATTGAAGGCTGCAATTTTCTTAGTAAGGGAGGAACCTATTTAGAAACGTTCATTACTTAATTTTGAAACCTATCTGTAAATTTATTGAAACTCAAACTTTCTTTTGGATAAACTAAAATATTTTTCCCAATTAGGTGGAAGTGTTGTCGGACGAAGAAGAGGATGAAGACGACGAGGTGGTTTTTGCTGTCGATGACAAATACAAGCCTGCTTCACTCGAAAAAATGATTTCTCTCGTTGCTTTGCTGGTGGAGAAATCGAGGGATGAGGATAGGTTACAGCTCTCGCACAATGACTACAATGCCATTGCTGGGGGAAAGGTATGCATAATATTTTTTCTTCTTAATGACATTTCTCTTTTCTGAAACTTGTGATGCAAATTTTTCATCACAAGTTCAAATTCAAAATTAGATTTTAAAAATAAAGGTTGTTGAAATGTGGGTCTATTGTGTTTGATAGCATTGAATTTATAATATCCAGTGTAGATTAAAATGTATCATTTCTTGTATTATTTATTGCAAAATTTTATTTTTAGGGATTCCCATTCCTCTACCAGCAAATCAGAGATGGTATCAACTTACGGCAAACGTGTAATCTTATTTTTAGTTTATGTCGATGGAACGACGCTCTTGCGGTCATGGTAAGCACCTAGTTACATTTTATTGGAATGTTTATAGTCCAGTGTATATATATGTCAGAATCTTTCATTCTTTATTAATAACAATTTGATGTACACTTATCCTTATTTGCAGATTGTGAACATGATTTTCCAAGGGATTACTAAACAACATGAGGTAAGAATGTTTTTCTGGCTAAAAGCTAAATGATAACAGCTGACCTAAAATGTATAAAATTACACTAATAACTTAAACCGCTGTTTAGGAAGTATTTATCAACTAAAACTCTTATTTGATTAGTATCATTTAACATTAAGAAGCATGCTTTGCTAAAAAATGACAAATATAGAAGTTTAAATTGGCTAGCACTAATGTAATAATCCTTGCATTTTCAATAATATCTTGATGTTATTTCAGTTAAGTGCATCATTTTTCAAGCTCTTGTCCATGCTGGTAGAGTTTGTTGGTGGTCCACCTGGACTACCACCCTTTACAAATTTGATTTTGCAAAGGATCTGGGAGGTAATTTTTTTGTTTGTTGCTGAATTGTTTTAAACTAAAACACTTTAATGATTACCTTCGATGCATGGAAAAAAACCTGGACCTTTTTTGTGATTTAGGCTGCCGAGTTCTGCCCCCAGCAGTGCATGGAGTGGCTGACACTGCAGGTCCCTCGCAACAAAGTAGCCCACTCGTGGGTGCTACAGAGCATGGACAGCTGGGTGGAGCGCTTCCTCATTGCTCACAACGTGCAAAGAGTTCGAAATGGTATGAATTTTTCCCCTTTTTGAGTTTTTCACTCACGGGCTAAGGTACTCAGACCTTGAAAAGAACTTAAAAATTTCCTTTTTGCTTTCAAGGGCCCTGGAAAGTACTTGAATTCAGTGCTAAGTCCTTGAATTTTACTTGAAATATTTAAAACTTGAATTCCTTCCACAGGGATGAGATTTTTCAGACTTAGTAAAATTTTTAAACAAAAATTTCAGACTTCTAATGGAAAAAAATCAGCTTATATACTGAAATTTTTAACTAGAAACTACATCTTTTTCATTTTTTGTGAATGTTCTTGGTTTATGAGGCTCTTTCCTATGGTAAATTTTCATATCTGAGGCAGTTAAATAATTTTATTTGGTTTGTTTTATGATCTCATCAATTCTTGCCGTTTTCAGACTTTTTGCTTTTTTGTCAATCTCATCCCTGTTTCCAGTTCGAATATGAAAAAGGCAGTGGCGGCTCGATGGTAAAATTATAAGGGGTGCTGCTCTGGCGGTACCAAGTTGGCAACGTATTTTCAATATAAAGCCAAATAATATTTCACAAAAATGTGAACAATATAAAATTTCGATTTCACACTTAATAAGCATTCAAAAACTGTCACTTACCTATATTTAGCTGATTATTACGAATATGAAGAATCAAAGAGGAAGTCTATTTCATTTAGTAGTATCTCAAAAGCAAATGAAAGTAAAATCAACATTTAGATTTCAATTTGTTCATTATAAAAAGAAATAAAAACTTGGCTACAAAAAATTAAACATAAATCTTTATTGACTTGCCGAAACATCAGAAAGGATTTAGTTCTCTCTCTGTTGAAAAGAAAAAAAGAAGCTATAAATAAAAAATTAAAATGGAGTTGGAGTGAGATAAGCTAAAAAGCCGATGTGATTTATTAGTAGTAGAAATCGTTTATTTTTCTTCTTCCCTCAGTTTGTTTTTTACAGCTCTCTTAAGAGAAAAGGCTATCATTCTTTTGGTCGGGGCTGCTGAAAAGCAGCCCCTTTTCTCCTAACAGATTCGCATGCTAAATTCTTGATATTTTGATTTGATATGATAGAGCTAGGGTTCTATACCACGATTGGTATATCTGCGGGGGCTGACCGAACCGGAAAGAAATCTGTTGTATAGACGGCATATCAGAGAATTATTAATTGAAAAAGGATTATAAAGGACAAAGATCAAAGGGGGAAATATATAATTTTTTAAATATTGTAAGGCAAATAAAAATTGGAATTGCGGGGAATTTTGGTTGGGGGTGCTGCAGCCCCGCAGCCCCTATGGACGAGCCGCCACTAAAAAAAGGTCATTTTTGATTCAAGTAGTTCTATTCCTGTTTACTTCTTAAACATGAATAGGATTTTTAAAATTGTAGAGCAGAAGTGCAACTTGGTAACATTAATTTTTCTATTGAAGACTATCCTATTACATAGTGAATACTAGTAATATGTTTAATACACGAAAAGATTAATATAATGTAGTCTCGCTACAAGCCCAGTTTTAAAGAAGTTGTCTTTTGAGGTAGAGGCACTAAAGTGAGTGAGTTTTATGCTCATAAATGGATTTTCTACCTTTATTTGTTAGTCCTTGGAAAACTTAAGATGACCCTTAAGTTCTTGAAAAGTACTTCATTTTTTACCACAAGATTGGGAACTGTGATTTTAACCACAAGTCTTCTGCTCTAGCTTCTATAAGAAGTTATTTGTATGAGATAGGGTTTCTGACCCTATAGCAAAAAATTTCATAATACCCTTGTTATAATCTCCAGAGGGAGGGGGTGTCCAGGCCCGGCTGTAGCCCTGAACACTGGGCAGCAGGGTACCCCTTACACGCTCAGAAATTATAATTAGAACATAGAATAAGCCATTGCTTAAATCTGCTTGTTAAATAGGGGTGATTAAAGTCAACATTTCTTTTCTTAACAGGTTCAAGGAAAAAACATTTTTAAGTTATGAAAAATGTTTTTTTTCCTTGAACCCGATTTAACCCATTCAATACGGCGGGATATATGTCCCATCAATAAAGCTTGTAATATCGTTGTTGTGGGATTGTTTAAGCGTCCCTTTAAACCTTCAGACAGTAAAGTTATTTCATCATAAGTAATTTCATTTGGAGGCAAAATAACTCTTTCCGTAACGAGACGCACTAAACTGATTTTTTCTGCCGTAATGAAAGGATTGAATGGAAAGTGTCAATTTTTGAAACCCCAGCTTTAAAAGAATAAAATGCCTTTAGAGCAGTATTTTAATTACTTATATGTATTTATTTTTTATGGAGTCTCCTATTTTATAATATCTATTTTCAGTTGTTGCACTTCTCTTGGTGTCCTTAGTTCCAAGCAATAATTTTCGTCAAGCTTACCGAGCTGCAAGAAGTGTGCTGATGCCACATAAAGAAATAGTAGTGAGTTTTTTCTGGAACTGTTAAATTTAGTTCAATCCAGTCAGGATAAAACTGGAAGAATAACAGGGTGTCTGTAATTCATAAGTGAATAGATGAAAAAAGTCATAAAAATGGTCAATATTTATGAAAACACTTAACTTGGTTTTTTTAAGTATAGGGTATTTTCAGGTTGTAAGTTAATATTTTAGATGGGCTTTAAAACATGTTAATTTTGATTAGAATAGCAAAACCACATAATCCAGTAATTAAAAATGGAGTTGCTTACTTACTCCTTATTGCTTGATATAAATTCTTTTGAAGCATTAAATTTTTCTTGCACTGAAAGAAATCATCTGAATTTCGCTTAACATAAATAATCAAATTTAATTTATAGTAAATATCAATAAAAACCATTCTTAAAACTATTATTAACTAGCAAGGGTTTTTTTCTTTTTTAATTAATATATCTTCTAAAGGTTAATGTTATAGTGCATACTTTCCAGGAATAACTTAAAAGCACTTAAGTTTTTTAAAGGCTAATTTACCTAATTTAAATATAATTATTTGAATTAAGCATTTGAAAGATCTGTCATTTGTTGCATATGTTCAAGTGAAATTTAGTTTTCGTTGAATGTCTTTAAATTTGAATGGTTTAACTCAAACTTAGATGATTAAAAAAATTTCCCTTTAACACTTTTAAAGAATAAATAATGATCATTTTACATTGGTGTAATTTTGTATGTTGTTTTATTGAAAAGCTAGTGTAGTTATTGCATTGAATTATAATGAGACTTAACTCTAATTAAGAGAAATGAATGGGGTTAATTTGTGAATTAATTAACCCTACACTTTTGACTTGGGTATTAGATTATCCTCAAGAACCTAAATAAAACGTTTCCAAAAGACTTCTTTTGTTTGATTTACCTAAAATAATTTTGATTGAAAAGTGTTTTGGATGTATTTGTTGAAAAATTCCTAACATGCATTCCATTTACCTTACTTTTCATTAAGAAATTTCTGATACTATCATTCCCTTTTCTATCACCTGTGAGTCTAAGCTGCATTTTTAACTTAAGTAATTAACTAACTACTTAACCAACTTTGTAGTTATTTTTATTTATTAAGTTTTCTTGATTACTGGCAGTTTGAGGTGCTTTTATAAAGTGCACGTGCACTTATGTCGGTAAATAATAGTCTTCGATTTTTTTTGCAGCTATATGCAGAATTTTTCGAACTTATATGGAAAGAACTAAACACTTATGTTTTCTCTGTTAAAGAAGTGAGGATAATTTAGTTTTCTTGAAACTTGATTTACTAATGCAATTTTTTAAAAGTAATTCATGTTTTTTTTAATAATATATTAGCTATAAGAAGAGTAAAGGATTTTTAAAATGCATTGTAGCTTAATTTTGATTAGCGAACTTCAAAAATCGATTATTAAGCACTGATAGTGTAAATCTAGTTTAACACTGTATTCCAGTAAGTGTTTTAAAAGTAATTCTCTAAAGAATAAAACTAGTAAGTTGTATTTTAAGTTAATAAGAGATACTTCTAAGAAAAATTTTGAGTTTCAAATTCTTTAGAATTATGTTAAATCCGATTATTAAAATTTTTTTTGACTGCATTATTTCAACAATTCATAGATAATCTATTTTATAAGTTATAGGTTGTTTTTTTTTGCTTTTGTCAATCACTGTATAATGTTTAAAACTGTTTTTTCCTACTTCCATTTATGTTTACTAAATTCTATTAAACTACCCCCAAAATTAAGAATATAGTTGTTCTACTTTATAATTACTAATTCAAATTTTAAAATTTACAAAATTTTAATTATTAAAACTGTTAATAAAACCTATAAGTAGGCTTTCCATATTTTTTGGGTCCAACCCAGGACATATTTTTGAAATTTCTTAATAAGTACAAAATCAAATAATCAAAGATTAAGAAATAAGAAAAAAATTGAAACTAATAAACATTGAACAGAAGTATCAAATTTTATTTATTCAACATTATTTTTTCAAAAATTTGCGTGATTGACTTAATTTTACTACAGTCGAATCCGCTTAATGTGATCGCAATTGTCCGAGATTAAACTGATAACATTATCCGATCAATAACAATAAGCAATCCCATATCAAAAAGCAGGAAAGTGTGTTTCAAGATTGTTTGCTTTAAAATCAAAATCATGTTATCGTTATTAATGTATTTAAAACACTATTTTTACACTAGGCAGTAGGCACTTGCCAACTTAAAATTTTAATTGGAAATATATGAGTAGTTAAAATTATAAAATAAAATAATCGCTTACTTAGTAATTTTATTTGCATAGAAAGGTCTTTTTTTTTTCACTCTATTATAGCCTTCCACTCTAATAAACAATCTGAATTTCAGTAAACCATAGAGTTCAGTAAACAGGGAAAATCAAAATCTCTTATCAGAAACATCTGCAAGGTGGCGATGGTTTCTCGAACCAATCACATGTATGGATTCTGACCCACCCTCTTTAACTGTTTTCTTTCAATATGTGGAATGTTTCATTTTTTCTTACTTCTACTGAGTTTCAGAAGAAAGAAACACCAGATACTCTGGTCTGGTGGGACAGACGTTTACCTGTTCAAATTGACCTTCAAAATGACTCGAAATGAGACGTTTTTAGGGGATATGGACAAATTTTGATAACATTAAGCGGCGAGTTGATTCATAGTTGATCACATTAAACGATGTATTTTACATTAAATTAAATAGGAATGATCGGGACCTAACGATTTCGATAACGTTATTGATTGGTCTGGCAAATCTTAAAAGTATGAAAACCCCGGACATTGCCCCAGACAGCACTAAAAACCCGGGACTGTCCGGGGTAACCCCAGACGTATGGTAAGCCTACCTATAAATAACATTTCAATATTTATTAAGTGGCTTTGGTGGAATCTAAATACCTAGTATCTTATGTATGAACTTTTCTTGTAGATGAATCCAGAAGCATTAGAAGTCATGCACAAGGTGAGTAGTTGTTTTATTATTTTTTTAATTAAAAAGAGGCTGTTAATTAAATAAGTATGGCATAAGTATAAACAGAATATGGACTGGACAATTAAAGATGTGATGTTAACTTTTGTTGAAAAGTGAGCAGTTTAATAGTTGGAAAAATTAGCTACTCATTGTTTATCTACCATCGAACATGAATGTTTCTCTGAATGAATGTCTACCTCTGAACATGTTTAGAGAATATTGATCCCAAAAAAGTTGAAATGGATCCATGAATTTTTATGAAATTTTCCCTCAAAAGCTTGGTAAACACAGTTTAAAGCTAATTACTAATTAATTATATGTGTTTATTGTCATAGATTGAACTGGTTTTGTTCAGAATCATAATAATGCTGACTCTGTTCTTATTTTCTAGATATATGATGTTCTTTTGAGGTTGTTAAAGAGAGCTAAGATGTATGTAGGTAAGGTATATTTCAGTGCTTGAAAGTTTTGCTTGGTGAGAAAAGTTAAGAAGCTACTTGAAATTCACTCTAACATAGCTGCCAACTTTTACGGATTGTCCGTAAAATTTATGGATTTCCACCAAGTTTTATGGATCGACCCAAAATTTTTATGCAATTTACATTTTTCTTCCGCGAATACATAAACAAATATTGCCCCAAACTAAAGTCTGTCTGCCTTCGCTAAGTGGTTGGAAATGGGGAGATTGAGGAAAAGCTACAATTTTTCGTGGAAGTTTCGTTTTGTTCATGGAGTGTTCCATTTCCTACGCGACTGTTTACTTAGACGCCCGCGGGTGCCAAGTTAAAGTCTGCTTCTTCTCATGTCAGCATTAGGATTTAGGAAAAACTACTTCAACATGGTCAAAAGCCAACATGTCCGATGTTCCGAATTGCGATCTTAAAAAGCTGAAAACTAGCGATTTTTTGGGAAAGTTCAGTTTTATACGAGATTCTTCCTTGGGGCACCTATTTGAAATTGGCTTCTTCTCACTTTGTAAACTCAGTGTTGAAAAAAAAACAATTTTACTATGGTCAGAACTAATCACTAAGGTGAAGTATCACAAGACCTAATATAGAGGTTTCAGTTAAGTATTTATTTGTTGTCTTTACGCACATTATTTGTGGTAATCAAAATGATGGTTTTCATGTCGCACGAAAAGTTATACTGTTGCAAGTTTTCAAAAGTTGGCAGCTATGCTCCAATTTTTCCCAGCAAAAATCATGAAGCTGTTTTTCTTGTGAAGTCTTGTCTGTCTAGCTGTTTATGTGTTCTGGTAAACCTAATGAATGCTCAAAAATAATGTATTTCTGTTATAGATCCAGCTGTACATGGAACAACAAAGCTTACATCTTACTTTTCTGTTATGACCTTCTGTTTAATCAGCAAAACAGAAAAACTTATGGTAGGCAATAATTCTTGCATTAGTTGTGTAGTTTATTTGACTTTTATAAATTGAAGAACCTATTTTTAATACTGTAAAAACATTGACATTTATGTGATAATGACCATTTCAACTAATTTTAAAGACAACGAAGCAACTTAAAAAATTGAGAGAATGTTTTCAGTTCATCAATTTTAAAAGTTATAACCAAATAATTTTTTACAGTTTAGTCCCTATTTTCTTGACCTTTGGAACTTGTTTCAACCCAAGCTCTCAGAACCAGCTATTCCTGTGCACATGAACAAGCAGGTATGTCTTGTATTTTGTATAGCTCAAATCTTGAATCTTAATTTCTTGGTACTAAATGCTTTATTGTTATTTTAGGGCCTCCTCCTATTTTGGTACCATGTATGCATTGATTGTCCCGAAAATGTAAAGCTCATCATTCAAAATCCACATGTAACAAAGAATATAGCTTTTAATTATATTTTGTAAGTATGAACTTAGTATGGTGTAAAGTAGGTTTAACTTTGATAGCTGAATTGTACATACCAGTTTTATTAGGTTGAAAATTTATCCTTTTACTAGTTAATTCTTTTGTGTCCTTCAACTTGTTAATAATTTGGTTAAAGAAAAGAACAACATTTTTTATTGTAATGGGTGGGTGCCCGTTTACACAATAGTGAAAAATAATACAAAAAAAGAAGAAATAAAAGTAATAATTTAGCATAAGTAATAACTCAACATGTTATGAAACAAATACTTTGGGATTTAAACACAATTGCAAAAAGTTTTTAAACCCATATTTACAATACCAACCATCAATATGAAAAAGGGAAAATAAAATCACACCCTTAACCCACAGGATCAGGAACTAACTTGATTCTGCAATTATATCCCGGCAAAGCTTTAAAACAGACAACAAAAGTAAAGATATTAAAGTTATTCAAATTTCATTCAGACAAAATAAAAGGAATCTGGTAATTTGGTAATAGAAGTTAGAAATGCATTAATTTTAATATTTTTTTAAGTAAATCAGAACAATCAGGATACTAATTCGCTTCAAAAGCAAGTAAAAATTATTAGAAAGGAGTTTCTCTTCCTAAATCTTTTCAATTTTTACTTTAAATAATGAAATGAAGAAAGGTATTAAGAAATGTCTTTTTCGACATAAACAGTAAAATACTTAACTATCTATTCGCGTTCCAGAGCAGACCACGAGGAGCAAGAGGTGATAGTGTTCAACAGGTGCATGCTGCCAGCGTACTATGGCTTGCTTCGTCTCTGCTGCCAGCAGTCACGCCCCTTCATCAGGCAGCTGGCCAGCCATCAGAACATCCAATGGGCTTTCAAGAACATCACACCTTACACTACTCAATATAATGCAGTAAGTGCCAAAAGAAATTTGAAAGTGTTACTTGCATATAAGTGTCCCTTAAAAAGCTTTATTTATTGCCCTTCATTTGTTGATACTTAAATTAGAAGATTGTTAAAGCTTCTTACTGTTAGAACTAGTATTTTCATTCCTTTTTGCTAAAAATGCCTGGATTTCTAAATTCTAGCATGTCAAAAGCCAATTTTGTGCTCATTTGCTTTTCTTTGTTACTGAAAGTTCCTAACTGGTCCATATTCATTATTTTCAGGCCATCAGTGAACTCTTCAAGCTGATGAGGCTTTTTGTAACCAAATATAGTGATGCTTCTGAACAAGAGATCAGAGAAATCCATCATTTTAAGAGGACGACTCTACGTCTCTACCTTGGAGTTCTTGATGCTCGAGCTTGTTGGTCAACTCTGATCAATGTCCTAAGGATATTGGTTGAAACAACAGATGATAGGATTTTTGTCATCTACAACAATGGACTTCCATTATTGTTTCAGGTAATTTTAGTACCCTTTTTTAAATTACCCAAGTAGATATTCATAATCCTTTTTGCATGAAAGAGTTTCCTTTATCTTTATTTTTTTATAATTTAGTTGTTAAAAAACTAGTTTTCTATTGTTAGAAACACTTATTTTTCCCAAACAAGGTCGTTGTGAATTATGGAAGTTAAAAAAAGAAAGTGTTAATTCAGTTGATATTCATTGCTTTCTTTATTTACAATTGTAGTAGGAAAAAGTGAGCATGCATGTATCTTTAGTCAGTTTTTGTATATGGATGCTTGAAAATTTTCAGTGCTTCCCCTTTTTTCGTATTAACCAAGATTATAAAAAATACCTGGTGTCCGTAGTTTTTTTCTTACCACCTGGTGTAATCTCTGTGATGCTTATTGCATTTAAAGATTAAGAATGTAGCAGTTGGATTGTGTGGCGATTTACTATGACTTTTCGCTATCAAGAGGAGTGATGTTGGCATTCTAGTCCTGGTGGAGTCGGAAATAAACCAGTTCCAACTATATAATCATTAAGGCTCAGTAAAAACTAGTTATAAAATTAAAATATAGAATAATAAATCAGAAATATTGGTTAAGAGAATTGTGTATCCTAGTCTTTATAACATTGAAATCATAGGAGGTTTGTTCTATTCTTATCCCACTGTGGCACTTTTCATAAGTCAGTGGTAGGTCTCGATCATCCGCCACAATTGAAAATTTTTGTTACCTAGTAGTGCACTTTACTGTTAAATATCAAAACTGATTCAATACTCAATTCAATTATACTTCACCTAAGAAATTCAACAAGATAAATAGAAATTTAAATAATTAAATACTGATATTTACTTTTTCTAGGCATTCTACACTCTGCATCTGATGTACCATGAAGCCACTGCGTGTCATGTCACAACAGACATGGTTGATCTTCTGTCTATTGTGCTAGATCTTCTTAAGACAGCCAGAGCCAACCGGGATGCTTTGGAACTTCACCAGTGGCTTACATCTTGGAAAGACCAACCAGATCTTTTACGAAAACTGTTAACGCTTCTTAATTCATTCACTCCCCCAGAGTTGAGGCAGATTTGTATGGGTAAGAATTCTATTCTTTTTATTTTTGGTCTCTAAATTGTTTTTATTTACATTCTGCTTATTATTTTCACAGTTTCCACTATAATATTGCTTTCTTAATATTTTTAGCTGATTTCTCAAAATTCAAATTTTCTAATGGGTCACTTTTTGTTGTTTCACTTAAATACTTTCCATTTCCTTTTTTTGGAAATAGTTTAGCAGGCAGGCACATTTTCTTTTAGGACTGTGTGCTGATGATATTTTTCAATTCTATTTTATAGATGTGTTGCAAGAACTGATCTTATTGTATCCAAATGAAGGCTTATCCACCTTAGTTCCCCTGCTTGCTAGCTGTCACGCAACTTTTCAAGAAAGTAATTCACCTGGTAAGAGGGGCAAATTTAAGCAAATGTTCTAGTTCCCTGTATCTTAATTTTATAATTTGAGCACAAAAAAGATTGGTGTAGTCTGACCACCACAAGGAAAAGCTGACAGACTTTGAAAAGAAGTACAAAGGTAAATGATAGGCACAAAAATTTTTCCAGTGTTTAAAAATTACCATCAACCCCAAAATTGAGTGGAAAATCAGATTCCATAAACACTCCCACAATATTGTATGAAGTCATAAAATGAGCTCATGGTGATCAGACTACCTAAAATTATTTTTAAAAAAGCACTGCTACCAGAGATGTCAGAAACTGCCTGCCATATTTCCTTTACTCAGTGTTTTGTAATGATAATGTGCCAAAAGAATTTAAGAGGCTGCTGGGGTTTTTTAGCAGTCTGGCCTGCACTTTGATATTTTAAAGCTATTTGGATTGACAACAAAAATGGATATACTTTATAGTTTAGTAGTGTTTTTTTAAACTTGAATGAAAGCTGATTTTAATAATTATAAAATGTCATCTCTTCATTTTCAGGTGGTACAGGTCCTTTCTTTCCAAGGAGAGGGCAGAAATTACTGCCTACCAAAACAAGTGTCAGGCCCCCAAGGCCTGTGGTGCAAATGTTCCTACATGCTAGCCAGCTAGAGTGTGCAAAAGTAAGTGATGCTTCTATGCTAATTGCTTTTGAAAACCAGAAAATGCTAGATGTGATGGAAGGAAACTCTAGTTTAATATTGTCTATTGTGTGATTCTGGTCTTAAAAAATTGCTTACTTTTTAGGATTAATAGGGTTCTTATAATTCATCATAAAAATACAGGGAAATCAATAGCCTGCTTCTTAAAAATTGTGTTACAAAGAATCTATTTGTAATTTAATCCATTAATATAACTTTTGCTGTGTCATAATAACTGAAATCTGAAGTAAAATACCAGCATTATGAATTATAGATTAAAGTTAGGTCAAGGAAGTTCCAATTCTTGGTTTAAAACCATTTAATTTCTAGTTCTTAAAATTATTATGTCCTTAAAAACTGAAAGTTCTACTCATGACTCCCCTCTAAACTTAGTTTAGGAAGACAAAACTGAAATTATTAAGCAATTATCAGTTAACATTGCATTTCAGCATCTATACAATTAATTGTATATAACTCTTTTCTTATAACTTTGGATTATTAAAAAAATTATGGTCTAACAATATTTGGTCTCCTCCTTTTAGGTTGCTGCTTATTTTACTAACATAGTGTTGTATTTGACACAAAATCCTTTAAAATTTATTAAATATTTATTTGTCTTCTTTCAGGGTGTTGATGAAGATTATGATCATCAGCTGATAGACTTTTATCTGCCCTATCATCAATTAGTGGATATGTTATGTAGAGTTGCAATCTCAAATGAGTGTATTAGTGCTGATCTTGTCAGTTTAAGTAAGCATCTTGTCTTAATTCTTACTTTTGTTGGTTTGTATACTGTTATTCAAGTTTTGAAATCTTTAACTACTAAGCCAAGACTGCCTGTGTCTTTTGTGTCCAGGGTGGTTTATACCTGAGATTGGCATATTCTTAATTTTTGTATTTATTTGTCTTTTTGTATGCAATAATTTACATAAATCTCTTGTGCTTATTATTTTTGGTAATGAAATCAGTTCCAAAATTAAACTCCATTTTTTTCTTCACAGGTGCAATGCTAGCTGTGGAAGGAGTGTCATTACACTTGCCAGTATTTCCTAAGCTATGGTTAGATATAATTCATTCTGAAGTAAGTTTTAATTTAATATTTTCCTTAATTAAATCCTATTTCCTTACTCATTAAAGTTTGCCTATGTATTCTTTTCATAATGAAACAATTTTCTTAAAGTTAATTTACATTCATTTAATAAACAATCTTAACCCTACAGTGCATACTGATGCCATTTGGCAACACAACATTTTTCCCCATTTCCTACTCGGACTTTCATTTCCAAACGGCAACAACATGCAATAAGTACAATACATATAACATTTCATCGTATTAGCACTTCAGACTGCCAGTAGATCACAGCAGGGGTACTATTTTGAGACATTTGTTAGTACCTAGTGAGATGAAAGTCAAGACACAGAAAACGCCAAAATAAAAGGACCATATAAATTAAAATAAAAAAAATTTTCAGCTTGAAACAAAAATGTTTTGAAAAGATGAGTTGTTTTTTTATATTTTTAGAGCATTTGGTTTTATTTCACTTCACAATTAATTTCACAAGAGACACAAATTAATTTCTCAAGGACAAAGTTTTTTGCCAATAAAAAGTAGAAAAAAATTAAATTAAATTTTTTTAGTATTTTTTTACTAATTTACACCATAATAGAAGTCACATAAATTATTTTCAAGTGAATTTAAAAAATCATGCATTGTAGGGTTAAACCATTGAAAAAATTTTCCCAGTGAGCTTGTTTAACCCTTCACTGCACGATTTTTTTGTTTCTTTTGAAAAAAATAATTTAATATCTTCTAACAGCCACGAATACAGGAAAAATATTTAAAAAATTCCAGACTTAATTTTTCATTAAGATATATGGTTTTTTTATGGTATGGCACAAACCTAAAAACATGATTTACAGCTGGTGTAATAATTGTATTTACGAAAAATCAATTTAAATAAGAAGTATATGTTGTGTATATAAATGTCACCTAATTTACCAAGCGATATCTTCAAGATTTACTGGTAAAAAAAAGATCAATCAAAATCTTTGATTCCATACAAAATGGATGCAACTGTTATGGAGACATAAAAACCTAATAATCAGTGAGAAGCTGCCATATAGATCCACACTGAGTAGTTAATATTATATATATGTATGTTCTAGATGGGGCACAAAACTCAGATAACTTAAATTTAACACATGTGGGAAAATTTAGGAGTTTTATTGGTATGTGCCGAATTCGGCACACCGTGCAGTGAAGGGTTAAGGTTTGGTAACGAATTAGAATTGAATGGTAATGACTACTATTTATAACTATTCAATAATTTGTTAACTTTGTTCTTTTAGGTTGGCCAAGAATTTATTCAACTTCTATGTAATAGCAGTTACTTTATTGATTATATGGAGTCAGTTCTGTTAGATGAACGTTCTTGTTTAAATCATCCTGTAATATTCCAGTTGTTTTCTGTTCTACTGCCTAAGGTAGTATTCATTTATCTGGTTTTGGTGTTTTTCTTGTGTAATTCAAAAAGAAAAAAATGTCATTCTTAAGATGTAGTTACTTTTACTACGTCTGTATGTAAATTACTTTTACTTTAGAAACTATTAATTTTATATATTTAAAGCTAATTGAATGTGCATCAAACTAATTGAAATGGCTACTTTAAGGTATGAAACTTAAGTTTCTAGCAACATGGTTGGAAACTTTTTTATTCTTTTTAGTGCTTTAATGAATTACTTTTTGAAGCTTTTATTAAAATTATTTGCTTTGTTTATTACTATTAATTTAGTTTCTCTATATCATAATGTTTATTCATTCTATTTAATATTTATTTTCAGGTGTCTAGCCAAGTCATTAATGACCAAATGTTGACTCTTGTTTCATCTCTCATGACTTCATTTGTAAAATCATTTGAAGAAACAAATATTACAAAGCAGGCACATAAAGTGAACGGAGTAAGTGCTTTATTAACTGTCAGTAATTTGAGCGGGACTGCCCTCTCATCAACCACTTGTAGACTAATGAAGAATGTTTTTTGTAGGATCTAAGAGCTTTGTATCTAATTTTTTCTGTGGAGCAACCTCACGAAGTTCCTAAAGAGTTTATCAAAATTATGAATCGCCTCATCGAACACTGTAACCAGTTGAGCAAAACGGAGAATTGTAATTCTTCTAATTGCAAAGAAGAAAAAGATGTGAAGGAAGATGGAGAAATTGAAGAAAAGGTTGCTGTCAGTTTAAAAGGTGTGTGCACTTTAGTGACCCTGTGACAATTTGTTTGTAGCTGTAGTTTGAAGGGTAAAATCGGGTTTTGATTTGTAAAACAGAGTAAAGAATAATTTGCTTAAGTGCTAAACAGATTTTACAAGTATAATTCTTAAAATCTCTAACTTTAAAATTCATATTTGCCGTTATTCCTCCAATTTTGCAATGTGTTCAAAAATGCAATTCTATGCCACTAGATAATTTTCAGTATATCGATGCTACTCATAAATCATCTCCACTCTGGTTCACACTGCTATTTCATGTGCATGCGGACCTGGAAAAAGTGCCAGAACTTGCGAGCCTGGTTCGGGGGAAGCCACTGCCAGTTTCCATAGGTGTAGTACCTAAAGTTCGGGTAAATTTCGGTTAGGTTCGGGGGAAGGTTACAACTTTTTCCAGGTCCGTGTGCATGTGTAGCATTCTTACATATATTAATAGCATTCAATGTTTGTCTAGTCAACCCTTAAAGACTAAGAAACCAGACTGTCACTTTAAAGTAGAAAGCTAATAGAGTATAATTTTTTTCCTTTGGTCAGCCATCGAGAACCAGGCATCTCCTACGACGTCAACGACAGACTCTTCGATGAACCCTTCGAAGCGTCAGCGGCTGAACTCTTCTTCGTCGGACGATCCCTCAAAGAAGCCCCCTAACGAAGTGGAGGGGGAGGAGGACCCTGCGGAAGTGCTGCTCAAGTCGGCCTCTGCCCTTTTGGCCACACTCCAGCCGCAACCGGGCCGCAGCTGAGACTGACCAATCGCTCGCGAGTTGTATCTGTGATCTCAAGCCCCTCAGGGCTTGACCCTCTGTCCTATTATTATTATTCTAAAATGAAGATGAAAGTATATAGTGAGTGGTTGTGTGGAAAAAGAGGACTTGGATGGAGAAGAAATAAAAATAAGTGAAAAGGGGACACAATTAACCCATTTTGCCAAAGAACTAGCATGACTGTGTCCTTGGCTGTGCATGGTCGCTTTTTGTTCTCTATAGAGGAATAGGATGGTGTGTGTAAAAAAGAAAAAATCATTTGTAAATTACAATGCTGATGAGAGTTTTTTGTCGTTTTATTACAATCACTGATTATTGAAAACTAAAAAAGTTTTTATCCTGTCTGGCTGCCCAGGACTTATACAAAATGAGATTATAAATGAATAAATAAACACTTCATTTTTTAAAACATTGAATGTGATTTTTTTAAAGTTTTGAAAACATACTGCTGTGGTGCATTTAGGGCTGGTATTTTCAATGGGTGGACAGGTTGCATTTTGTCTTGTGTGAAAGCAGGTAAATATTCAGTACTTGTTGGTTGTCCTGACTTCTTATAAAAGATTCCAATTTTATTTTCTTCAAAAAAAAAGTATTGGAAACAGTTTTAATGTAAGTTTTAGGATGAAGTTGCTACAATGAATTAATCCTCAATATCCTAAACTTGACCAGGTTCATCTAAGTGATGGACTAGTGTGACAATGCTAGTATTTTCTTTTGGCTTGACAACTATTTAAGGAAATCCGTATACAAAATGTAAAGACACATCCTTAACATTAAACAATGTTGATAAATGTTTGTGATAGTGATTTCTCAAATTTAACTGTTATAGCAAGAGCTGCTATTTAGCAAATTGGAAATTGCTGCTAGAGAAACTGGCAAGTGCCAAATTATTACCTGCCTTCAAAAGATTTTCGGTTCCTAAATCTGATAGATTTGGTGAAACTTGTGATGTAAAGCTAGTTCCCTGAGGGCCATTGTTTGTACATACCTTTTGCATGAGCATTTCAGAGGGACTAGACTTCTTTCTGCAGTTAACTTGGCTAGATTTTCATGCAAGTTGGAACTTGGTGGACATAAGTGGCTTGAAATGCATAGCTATGTTATATGTACTGTATTCAATAATTGTACATTATTGCCTTATAAGTTTAGGAAAGTTAAATTATTTGAGTATAGGATTATTTATTAAATTATTTTAGACCCTAAAGTTTTGAGTATTGTTGCAGCCACACAGGTTCTTTTTCTAAAATTAGAGCTTTCACAAAAGACATAAACTGTATCCTAGTTTGAACTGAAATCAAAAGATTGTATGCAATTTTTAGAAAGGTGTTTTTAAATGTATTAGTTTTATTATTTCTCATCAAAAGGATCTAGTTTGATTGCATCTGTACAATTTGTTCCCCTTTAAAGCACAATTCTCAATTTCATTAAACCATGCATTTTTATTTGATTTAACATTTTATTTCCATTTGTTGGTCAATGTTATTGTGAAACTGTGTAATGTTTTAATTAAAAGCATTTAACATATTAATTTCCTTTTAAGCTTTGGTTAGTGTACACTTTGATGCATAAGTGCTTAAAGAATCATCATAATTTCTAAAACTCACATTTTTCATCTTGTGTTCACTATCAAGAACAACATTAAGGTGTACAAACAATCTTTCCTTTTTATAAGTAATCAAATCTATCTTGATTTATCCGTACTGTAATTTTACATCAAACTAGGATACTTTTTATACCAATTACATAACACTATCAGGGGTATGTTTTAAACTGGTATAAATTTTTACCCCTCAAAGTTTAAACATGTTGTCCATTTGTTGAGAACTTGTCATGCGTAATTTCATATTGCATTCATAACTTCTTTGTGGCCATTATGTTACTGATTGAGAGGCTCCTGTCATTTCTGTTGTCACTTTTGAAAACAAAGTTGTGGAACACTCATAAATTATTTGATACATGTTTATGAATGTGATATTTATGTTTTCATTATTTTAACGCATTATTCAAAACTTAATGCAATATTTTTAAAGTGGTTTAAAATAAAACTGTTATACAGCTTAAAGTGTGGTTCTATGAATCTAAATTTTAGAAGCCTGCTCATCAAAAGTATCCCTGACCAACCCTTGAAAAAGGTTTTACATTATCCACCTCGGGGGGAAGACAAAAACCAGAAACTTTAACCATAGTAGATCTAATTAACAGCCCCCTAAAAAATATGTGGGAGAAAAAAATACATCGCTCAGTAATCATGTTATGTCTATTATCCTGTCAAATATGCCACTGAAACTTATTCGGCGGGATAGTGTGTAAGAACCAATGCTCTTTAGCACAAACTAAGTGCTTCTTTATGAGAATGACTAAAAACAATAGGAAGAAAAATTGCATTTTTATAGCATGACTGGTTTTTCTCTTAGCTGAAGTTAATGACCACAAGGACAAGACTATCCACCTACATACCCAAGTTTTTAAGTATATTTACTAATATTTTTTGGGACAACATGGAGCATTTAAAGTGTAAAAAAGCACTCAAAAATTATCTTCATAGCTTTTTTAAAAAGCTTAAAAAGTACATATGGGTGATTCTCTAGAAATCTAAAAAAATGAAAACACAAATTTTGAAAAATAAAATTTCTTTCAAAACTTCTGAATTTTTTTAAAATGTTAGATGAACACGTCCTAGTTGATATACAATAAGCGGCAGTAAAGTTTAAATACATTTAGTGTGAGAAAAAAATTCCTATCTAAATTTTACGGTGATTAACCGTGATAAGCATTTTCAGTACGCCGCGTCAGAGTGGCCAAACGCCCGCTGCTACTTTGAGAATGACACCGTAGAAAATAAATATTTCGCCATTTATTTATTTCTTCAGATTTAGACCTGAAAATTTCACAATAACCATAAAATGATGATACCTCGAACATATCAAAATTTCAATAGTATACTCCTTTTTGTTTAGGAGATATGGAGGACAGGATAATGACGCGCCCAGCAAAATGATGATTTTTAGCATCCCGTCATTTCTTTATTTTTTCAGATTTAGACCTCAAAATTTCACAATAACCATAAAATCATGATACCTCTAACATATCCAAATTTCAATAATATAAAATTTTCCTTTTCGTTCAGGAGATATGGAGGCCAGGATAATGACGTTTTTATAAGTAATTCCTTCGCCATTTTTTTATTTTTTCATATTTAGGGCTACAAATTTCACATTCACCATAAAATCATAATACCTCTAACATATCCAAATTTCAATTTTTACTCCTTTTCGTTTAGGAGATATGGAGGACAAGATAATGACGTTTTAAAAGCATACGCTCTGTTATGAACTGTTCAAAGTAAAAACTTTCCAAGTAAAACACTTTATAATTGCACTAAAAGTGAATATCCACTTATTCTGATTGTAATTAATTATTTAAAAGAAGAGTTGCTTTATTCTGTCATTTTTTATTCCTCATAATTAACTAAAATGTTCATGTCCAGTAAATAACGCTATTGCCTGGGACAACCATGTTTCAAATCGAAAATGTTATTTAAAAAATTCAAAAAAAAATTTCTTCGACAAATACATATACTATAAGATATGATTAATAATATGATGTAAAAAAATCGGGTAAAAATATGCTTTTAGTACGCTAAAATTCCTTTTATTTGAGCATATGTCAGTAGTGGGACAAGCCGAAATGATGAAATTTTGAGCTTTCAAGTTTTTTAATTCCTTAAATTTTGCTTTCAAAATTTTTTATACTTATGTGCCATACTTACCATAAGGCTATTTATCAGAAAGTTGGAAAGAAAAATAAATTTTAGGACAATACATGGATTTTTGACCCCTGGACCGGAATTTTTCACATTTCTAGAGAATCACCCATATCTATAATAAATTCTGGTAATAAGATATCTTAAAAAAACATTTCATGGGTTAAAACATTTCCTTCATCCTAGCAGTTTTCAAAGGGCAAAAAAAAGCTTGTAGGTAAAGTGAAGCAATAAAACTAGTCATTTTAATGATACATAAAATTATGTAACTTTCATGTATGTTTGTTAAATCTATAATGTAACTTTATCATTTGTAAAATAGATGATTTACCAGTGATAAATTAGCTTGATAATTGAGAATAGTTAAATTCATGATAAAATATTTGACTATATCAGGGCTCACACGCCTGCGCCAAAACCAAATTTTGATACATACTGATACAAATTGCCTATTTTACCAGCTCCTGCGCCAAAACTGCGCCATTTTCAGAGACTACTACTACGGATTCTCCGTAGTTTCTACAGATGCCGTTGTTAAACTACGGATAACATTGAAAAAGCTACGGAAATCTATCAAAAAGCACTTGGAAGCGCAAGTTTTTTCCCAATTATGCACTATTTTTAGGATATTTTTTCTTGGACGGCTGGCGATGGCCAAGTTGAAGTTGGCTTCTTGCGTTGTTAGTGCGATGTGGAAAAAACAACTTTATAGTAGTTAGAAGCCGTCGTTCGGTGTTTAGGATTGCATTCTGCGGAAAAGTCGAAAAATAGCGATTTTTCGCGCAAGTACCGTTTTTCCAGCACGTAGTTGAAGATGGCTTCTTTTCACATAGCTGCCAAGTTTTACGGATTTGCACCAAAATTTACGGTTTTACAGATCGACCCGAAGTTTTTACGGAATTTACGTTTTTTTGTATTTTTCCTCCGGGAAAAAGTAAACAAATCTTGTTGCGCCAAATTAAAGTCTTGTCTGCCTTTTCTAGGTAGGCGTTTGGAAACGGGTAAATTGCGGAAAAGCCGGGATTTGCGAAAGTTTTGTTTTGTGAGCCGCGTGTTCCTTTCCTTCCGCGACTATTTTCGACGGCTGCGGACGCCAAGTTGAAGTCGGCTTCATCTCGTGTCAGTATTAGAATGCAGGAATAACTACTTTAACGTGGTCAAAGCCAACATGTCCGATGGTTAGAATCACAATATTGAAAAGCCGACAAATAGCTATTTTTCTTGTGAAAGTTCCGTTTTATCCGCAATTGCTTCCTACCGGCGCCTAATTGAAGTTGGCTTCCTTTCACTATTTTATTTACATTGTAGAAAAAAAACTTTACTATGGTCAGAACTAATTACTTAGGAGGTGAATTATCACACTAGACCTAATAACCTCAAGTAAATAAAAATTGATAAGGTGTAAAAATTGGATAAGAGCTGATAAATTGATAGAAGTTTAAGTTAAGTATTTATGAATTAAATCTATATGCACATTATTTGTCGTAATCAAAATCATGGTTTTCATGTCGTACGAAAAGTTATACTGATGCAAGTTTAAAATGTAATGAAGGGTAAGCTTTTGTAATTTTAAATTACAAAATCTTCCCTGCAATCAAATTGCTACAAAAGACATTTTTTTATGCTACAAAACGTGGTTTTACCTGCTACAAAAGGCATTTTTGGTGATACAAAAATTGATACAAATATTTTAAAGTGAGTGTGAGCCCTGCTATATGCATTAATGTAAGGATTTCTATTTCTCCTCAAAAGACTAATTAGTGAGTCTGTTCTTTTAGCACTGAGTGATTTTATTAGTTAAAAAATCCTTATTCATTCAAAATGCAAATAATCATTTATCGCCCTAAAACTTAGTAGTTTTACAAATAAGTCCAATTTTATCAAAAAATAATTATAATCTATAAGTTGACAGTATTTTTTATGCCAAAAAAATGCACCAAGTTGAAAAATAGCACAAAAACCTAATTTATTATAAATAAGAGTAAAATATTAAAATTTCGCACATAAATACGTCATTCTTTTAACAGTATGTAACACAAAAATGCAATAAATTAGTAGGAAAATAAACCCATTTAAAAATTAAGAACTCTTACAATTATGAACTAGAGTGTTAAGATAGGCATACTGAAAATAAGTAGTAGAACACTTCATCTTCAGTTAAAATGAAGAGTTTAGTAACAGTGACAAGATCAGTTTAAACACATGAAGTGCAAAAGTATTTTTACATGTATAATTATACTCATTTTTGATCCCACTGATATAACAGTGAATGCATGATAATGTTTCCTGGATAAACCACAAAAAAAACTTACGGGATTCTACTATCATTTCTAGAGCAGCACTGAGACGGAAGCACATTCCAGTTGTATTTATATGAATTACGCAATTTGTACTCAGAAGCACACATTTTTCCTGTTCGCATCAGGTTTTCATACTTTGCATGCAACATGGCTATGCTCTGCTTGTGCGTAACCAAGTATGAGTTCATGCACCCTCTTGGGGCATACTCAGTGTCAAACAATGGGTCATGTACCCTCCTGATGTCAAAGGGGGCCAGCCAAGTGCCCAGGGACACATCTTCATTCTTGTAAAGAGAAAGATAGTCAGAAACAAGCACCAGTTTCGTTACGAGGTCTTTTGACAAGACATATCCTCCCCCCTTGGCATAGGGAAGGTATCGGTCACAAAGAAACCAGTTTTTCTCAAGCCATTTGCCCCTGGTCTTGACCCTTGCTTGACCATCAAAGAACCCCCAGTAAAGACGTTCATGTGGCTGTTTCTGTAGAATTTTATACACTTCATCAAGTCGCACAAAGCTGTCATCATCCACTTTCAAGAGGAAATCAAAGTCTGCATGGGAATTCACCCACTTAAACACTTCCCTGAGTTTTTCGGACAGCTTTGAAAAGGAGTCACTCACAGAATCCAAGATTAAGAGATCACCGTACTTAGAATTTTCCCACTGTATTTGGGAAACGGTGTCAGGATCCAAACCATATGAACCTACAACAAAGAAGTGGAGTGTTCTTGTCCCCTTTTTGGTGAGTACCCATGTTTTTCGGATGGTATCTCTCCTTTCTCGGTTTTGAGGGGCACTGAAGATTATCACAATAAGAGAGGCTGAATAAGGTGGGTGCTCTGTCACAGGATGTTTCAAAGAAACTTCACACCAACTGGGAACAAGAGTTATTCCAATCACATAGCCTAAGAAAAATGTTCCCGCAGATAGACAGTAAAATTTGAAATAGTTGGGAAGTTTTCTCTTCATGGCACTTTTCCTGAAACAAAGTATCATTACTTCCTTGCTTACCAAGAAAATACAGAATAAAATAACTTGTATCTATATGGGGAAATATTTATATTTATTTAAAATGAATTTGAAAAAGGAAAACCTGTTATATCCAATAATATGCATTTAATGTGAGAAAAATGTGCTAATTTACATATTAATAATCAAGTATATCTTAACAATTAGCACCAAGTCAGCCCAAACTCTGCATAGAAAATTCCTTATAAGTGTGGAGTAGATAAACTTAAAACCATGCTTTTAAAATGCACAAAAAAGAGAATACTTCTAAGTTTTAAAACTAAAAAAGCCTTATTTTCTGAAAAGAACATTAGTAATAAAAACTTTTTATATTGAGTTTTATAAACTAAGGAAGAGCAACTGGAAGATTAAATAACTGATCCTGATTATTTGACTGGTGAGCAAGGTCACAGGTGTCATTACACAGGATACAAGACTTAATTACATGAAATTAGTCTTGATTTAAACCATCAGCTTTTCTTAAAAAGTTAATTTTTTAATGCTGTTTAATTCCATTAACAATTCCGTTTACAACTGCCAAGCAGTTTTGAGTGCTATAACAGAAATATCAACAACTTTTACTGTAGTTATCAACATAACAATATTCAATAAGTTCATTAGTAGTTTTTGAGATATTTCTGTTATTTGGTACTCAAAACAGTTTGGCGATTTTTAACAAGACATTTTACGGACTTATACCTTTAAAAGCGTAGAGTAAAGCATCTCTTGACTCTCCCAAGTAAACCCCTTTTATAGTAAAAAGTTTTTGACCAAACCAGCAACCTGAAAATTATGTCTGTTACATAGCTAAGAGGATAAAAAATTATATCACTTTCCGCTCTTACCAGTCATCTCACTAATATCCAAAACGAAGTGTTAGAAAGCAACAAGAGAAGGTTTCAGACATCATAAAGTGTTACTAGATTGGTTTTAGAACTTTGAAAAAAAAATAATATTCTACAAATTTTAACATTAAGGTTATTAAAATCTTTTAAAGAAATTCAAATAATCTGGGCCTTCGCGCTAAAATACGGCGATAAAATAATGGAATCTGCTGATGCAGCCCGGATGGTTTGGGTTTACTTAACACGAATTCAAAAATTTAAAAACTTACATTTCTTCTTCCAATGAAGCTAATTTTTTTTCAGAAAAAGCTTAAACCGTTGAAGAGTTATAAAGCTTTTGAGGAAAAATTTTTCAAGAAAATTTGACCAGTCATTTTACATTGAGAAATAGTATAGTTCACCTGGTTGCTAATTGCATTGACATTTGTTTACATTTGTCCGGTGCTCCCATGGGTGCTCCATTATTTACGTTTAGAGTAATGTAGAGTTTTGCTTTGAACATAGACTGTATAATAAATCAGTATTGCAAAAACAGTTATCACAAGTTGAATACACAATGTATATATTTTTAAATTGAGTGATTCTTTTCATGCACAATCTAAAAATTTGTAAATTTATTCATGAAATGTGTTTTAACATTGAATTTTATTAATGGGTTATTTATTTTTATATATAACTACTACGTGGCATCAGTGAAACCGAACTTGTTAGTTTCTTGTTTGTTTTCTTCACTGGTTTTCTTCAGACAAATTTATCGTTTAGGGACTCTAGGAACAAAGAATTTTTATTTTCACGAACGAAAATTGAAAGTACAATGACTATTGAAAAGAACACATTAATAGGAACTGGAGATCCTTCTATTTTACAATATTCTGATATGGCTGCTGATTTAGAAAGACAAGAACTGGAGGTAATAACTACTGTAGTTGGAGTAGGGATGTTTGCTTTTTAGTTTTATGTGTAATGGTTGTGTGTTTCACCATGATTTTACTTTTAGGCTAATGGTGGTATTGCATCAGCTCAAGTTTATGGACAACTATTAGCTATATACTTGCTTCAGAATGATCTGTAAGTGTTCTACAGGTGTTCTACACTTCATACTCTTTTGCTTGTTTGTGTCATTAAATTGGAAATTAAATATCCTGACTAACCTTGGTTTGTTGCGTATGATCTTTCTAATCTAAAAACTCGAGGATTTAGAGGGCAGATATAAACATGAATGTTGGTTTGTTAAAATTAGGACCTATAGATCAGGCCTGCACAACATACAGCCTGTGGGCCACATGTGGCCCTTTAGTCTCCTTTTAGTTTTGAAGGATTCCAAAATTGGGACAGATTTGAATCAGGTCCTCCATGGCAACATTGGCAAATTTAGGTAGTGGACTCTGGAGGGCACTCTAGAAACTGTGGGGGGGGCAAGTTGTCCCTGGTAGCTTTGGAAACATGACTTTCCCTTACAAATAATAACAAAATTTACTCAAAAAGTTTGAGGCATTTCTCCCCAATTAATCTGCCCATGATGGCATCCCCCAACTTGACAATTGCTCTCTTTCAACGGTGAATAGCCAGTCTCCCATTTTTGCCAACCCATAGCCCTTTTCATCATGAAGGACCTGTTTTAAATCTGTACCCAAAAATTTTAAAATATTTTGAGAAAATCCAGTTAATCTAAAAGTAGGGGAGAGCGGGGATGATGGGACAGGGGATGAACAGGACAGCTCAATTTTTTATACCTTAACTTCACTTTAAATTTTTGTTATTTCAGCCATAAGATAGTAGTACCTAGCCTATTCAAAAAGTTGTGTTCATTGACATCAGCTTCCATTTTTATATAAATAGGACTACTAAATGAGTTTTCCCATACCAATAGTAACTTTTATTGTTTTACTTCTATACAGGGTTGCTGATTTTTTTTAAAAAATCGGATTTATTTGATTTAAATCGGACTTTTCTGATTTAAATCAGATTTTTTTGATTTAAATGAATTACTAGTTCGAAACTTCATGAAACTGGTTAATAATATTCTGATATTGTAATTTCAATGTGATATAATACTTAAGCATTACTTAATTACCCAATTTTAGTCTATTTTATACATTAATTAAGTAATTGAATTAATTAAGAGAAGCAGTTCACTGGTATCTTACCGATGAGAAGCCCATTGGAAAAGGGTGAATTGTACTCAATAACTAAAATTTTTATCCTTCTTTCTATAACTATTTTTGCCAAATTTTGATATTAATATTAGGTTTGAAAATAAATTGTGACAATGATTAGTACTAAAAACATCATGCCTCATTTTTGTGTAAAAATTAAAATCAATCTTTAAATTATATTGATTCAGTTACATTAATATTACTCAAAGAATTATGTGTTTATTTCTTTAAAATAATAATTAATTAGTGATAAAAATAAAAATTCAGTAATTAATAATTAATAGTAGTCATGCACACAGATAATAGAGCCCTATTATCTGTAGTTTTGTAATGAAACAATTAGTTGGGAAAACATGACTAAAATTTTTAAAAAGAGCTTTCAATAAAAATCATCCACATACTTGTATTTTAAGATTTGATACCATGTAAAAAATAAGATTTTAATTCTTGTTTAGTTTATCACAATTATTGATTCCAAACCCGGCTATATTTACCCCTTTTTGTCATAAACATTTTTGTTATTGGTGGCAAAAATTTGATCTTGAAATTGCAGGCAATTTTATGTAGAATAACTTTAACCTATCTCTCCCAGTTACATATCTAGGAGATAAATTTTTTATTTAAATTGTGTCAGTTTGACATTTTTGATTTAAATCAATGATTTTTTAAAAAAAATCAAGTGATTTAAATCCAGCAACCCTGCTTCTATAATTATTTATTAAAAAATAATTTAACTAAAGCTATAAATTTTACTATGTGTTGAAAGAGTACTTTTATTATCATAAAGACCTTTTATTTTAATAATGAATAAACATCAACAATGCCTTTTGTTTAGTGTCGAGTGACGTCAAATTTGATTTTTGAGCGTTTGCGATTGCATCATTTGCTTACGACTTTTTTAACTTTTATTTCTTCTATATCTCAGTAAATAAATTTTTGAGGAAAATTTGGATTGCCATTGCAGGTTTGGATTTTTCACATCTTATATTGTATTAATATACACCTAAACCGAAAATTTAAAAAATATGCAACTTCCTCATTGGGTGCAAAAATTTATGTTTAAACTTGTGTTTCCAAACTAATGTGTGAATATGCAAAGTCTGAATGAGCGAATACTTGCAACTTTTATCTCAAATATGCTATGGTTAACCCATTATTCAAACAAGTTAGGTTCATATGCTCAATTTTTATGAAAAGTTCCTTTAGAATGGTAGGAAAATGTAACAGCTGGAAAGGAAAGGTTTTGGAGGTTTGGTACAGGCTCATCAAAAATACTCGATTTGCAATACTAAAAGTAAAAATCCATAAAAAGCAAGTAGCATTAATAGAAATAACACCAGCCTCAACCTCTGAGCTGAAAGAACAAAATGACTTGCTTCAGTTTATGTGTTAATTTTACTCGTCATGAAGTCGTATAAATGTAGGCTGTTTTTTGCCCTTTAAATGCCTTTTTAATTTTTTTCTTTGGAAAATAGAAGTGTGTTCCTTTAAAAAGCTAAACGTTGTGCAATATTTAAAATAACTTTTATTTTGTAAATTTCTGAACTTTTTTTAACTGTCCCATTCATCCCCAATCGGTGTCCCATCCATCCCCACCACAGGGATGAATGGGACAAAATACATGCATTCATTAAAACTTTTCTTGGAGTTTAAATAATGGGTAATTAATTGAATACACGTATAATGTAACCAAGAGTTCAATTATTGGTTTGAAACTTGTTACAGGATTGAAAAATGTGTATTTTTTTCAATTTTAGCAAAAATGTGAAATTTGTCCCATTCATCCCCGCTCTCCCCTACTATGATTGGTGTTTAAGGTGTCATAATTATTATTTTATTAATTTTTTTTTATATTTCAGACCAAATGCTAAGTTTTTATGGAAGCGCATACCTCAAAGCATTAAAGATGTAAGTATTTAATTATACACAAGTTTTGAAATCCATGAATGTTAGTATTAGTACCTAAGATGCTTTGACAAATTTTTTAAATTAACAAAGAATTACTAGCCCATTTGTAAATGATCATTATGAAAGTTTCACTAAGGAGTCAATTAATGTTTAATATTAATTTTACCATACTTTTTCTCTTAAATAGCCAAAACAAAATAGAGGATCAAAGTTCAAGTCAACTTTTTGTTCCCAGGGATCTGTCCAGAATTTTTGTGCAGGGTCCGGTTTTTGTAAAAATTGTGAAAATCTACTCATAATTTTGTGAATTTTAGTTAGTGTTAAAGGTTCATTTTCAAAATTTGCTTACATTTGCTGTCCCGAAGGTAAAACATGAAAATTAAACAATTAATCATTATTAAAATTTCTGTTTAAACTTTGATTTAGGTAAAGTAGACTAAAAGAAATATTCCTAGCTTTTAATTAATAAGAAAAGCTTTAAAATTATGTAAATAAAGATATTTAAAAATACGAAAATAGCCAAAAACGCTTGTCCCTAACGATTTTCACGAAATTAAAAGTAGTTTTATTGTTATTTAATTTGACTTTTTGAAAGGCAAAACGATAAATATCAAAATTATGAACTATTAAAAGGTTATTATAATTGTAAAAATTAATTTTTTGAATTTAATATTTTTAAAAAACTAAACTCATTGGCGCAACAGCCCTAGTGGGCCAAGGCCTACGATGCCCAGCTTCGTTTTCGTGACCGTGGGGCCCTGGGGTGCAAGGTGTTAGGCATGTGTCCCGGTTAGGTGGTCATTCTAACACGAGACCCCCAGTGTTTAGTTCCCAAGCATGCTTGGTCCTCATTTTATCGACCCACTGAAGGGATGAAAGGCTGATTTAATATTTTTACAAATCAATAAAATATTTTGTCCCTCACTTTATGTCAACTCCCGTTACAGGAGAATTAATTTTAAAAAATATAATAATAATTGTGCTTTAAAAATGTAGAAACCCATTCCAAACGATTGTTTGTTTACTATAGAATATATTTAAACCGTGTTTTTATTCTTCGGCTTGAAAACTATCGTGTTCTCAAAGAAATTATCTGTCGTCAAGGTAGCGTATTTTTATTAATGTCAACTCCCGTTACGGTAATTTTTGAGTAATTTTTAATATTAAATAAACTTTTTTGGAAATTTTAATCACAGAAATATAGTTATTTATTGATATAAATAGGATATATGGATATTTATTTCAGTTTCCAACCATGCATGTATGTTTTATTCTGTCATTTTATTAAAAATGTCAACTCCCGTTACCTGTCAACTCCCGTTACTATTATGTCATTGATTTTGAAAGTAGTATCAACAACTTTCCCTTTTTACGAAGGATTTGACATTTCTCGCTTGATTTATCGTTAATTTCATAAAAAAAGGTCTTGCATATTTCATTTAAAGAGAAATAATTGTATTTGATATAATACACATAACTATTTTAGTTTAGGTCTTGTTTTTGCCTTATATTTGTAAAGTACTGAAGTGTGCAAATTTATAACTTGGGATATTTTTTCAAAGCACTAAACTATGGGCAAAAGTGTATGACCAACTGCTGTTCTATATACTTGAAACATATATAAAAACTCCTATATTAATATTATTACGAGATTATGAAGTTTGAAAAAAAAAATTTATTCTGAAATGTAAGCGTATGGTGAAAATGACCCTAAAATAGTTTTTTTCAACCAGGAGCCTGTTTTTGTGAAAATAGGCTCACAAATTTGCAGTATTGTGAAAAATAGTGTCCATTTAAAGGCCAAAATACTTTGTGAAGGGTCCGTTTTTAAGGTAAAATACTTTGTGAAAGGTCCGTTTTCACAATGAAATATTTCGTGAAGGGTCCGAAAACGGACCCAATTTTCTTCTAAACAGACCCCCCTGGTTCCTCTTTTAAAGATCATCATTCACTAAAATCCATGTTCAAAATTAATGCTTTCTCTTGTTGCTATTGATATAATATTATTATCATAAAAAGTGGAAGTATTGTCCTTTGAAAGTAAAAATAAAAATGTTTTGACAATGATATTTAAATGTTATCCAGTTTAAAATGAAGAAATGCTACAATATTTTACCTAAAGGAATTTAGTAGTACTTTTGTTTCAAGACTGTTTCTTTTGGCCTACTTAGATAAGCATTTTTTAAACTGCCACTGTACTCTTGTTTAAAAGTAAAGGATAGTTTGACTTAAGGAATTTTGACACAAATTTTTGTTCCTTATCAATGATATTCGTACCATAGCATAATCTAAAAGTGAGAATAAGTGGTCTGCAATCAAATTACCCAAAAAGTTTAAGGGTGTACAGGGGCCCTAACTTGTTAATAGAGTTCCATACACGTTTGGAACGGTAGCAGGAACGTCTGCGAGAGTCATTTAGCAAACAATTCCCTGTTAGTATTAAAGAATATGATATTTCTAAACTCCATGTATGATTTTAAACTGTGGAATACCTAAAAGTATGAATTTTGTGAAATTAAGTGATACATCCTAATACTTCATTTTGGGTGCATTTTGGCTCTTGAACCCATTATTGGTGGGTAGATAACATATTTTTTTGATGCTCTTAAATGTTTTCGTGGTTTGGACTTCTCTGGAGACCCTGAAAATTACGTTGTTTGTTTAATAATGTGACTTTTTAGGATTTCTCAGATGGTGACAATAAGATTTGGTGCAGGATATCAGGGGTATGCCTAGGTTTTATTTTTTTAAGAAGTACATATTTTGTGAAATTTAGAGCTAATTTGTAAAAATTTTGAAATTTTGTGAAAGATTTTTTGTGAATTTTTGAAAATTTAAGTTTAAAACTACATGTAAATAATTTTAAATGTTTAAAACAAAAGAAAATTTAGTCTATAATTGCTAAAAGCTGAACTATTAAGAGAATAAAGCTTCCTAGAGAACTTTCTTTCAAAAATGAATTTTGTGAAGGTAACTTTTTTTATTAAAACTGAATTTGTGAAAGTACCTATTTATCAAGTGGTGAATATGTGAAGATACCGCAAAACGGTGGTAAAATTGCCTTGAACAGACCACTGCAAATTCATCCATTAAGAAGAGAAAATCCGAATCACAGGAACTAGGTGGGACAAGATAATCATGGTACATAATTTGCAGACATCAGTGAAAATATCTGTGGTTCACAGGAGGTGTTGAAATGGATCTTAAAGATAATACAGTTTCAAAGGAGAGACAACTGCTCATAATGTAACATTATGAGCCTAAATGCTAAATTTTTCCTAAAGGAAAAAAAGCATTTTTTAGTGTTTACGGGTGTATTTATTTTTGAAAAGATACAAATATTAATTAAAACATGTTCATTGTTCACTCTCTCAAAAATAAATTTTTAGAAAAGGTCATGGTTTTTTTTTAAATGGTCCTATCCTTATGAACCATTTCAACACCTCCTGTAAATCACAGAAAATTTCACTGATGTCTGCAATTGTGTACCATGATTCTCTTGTCCCACCTAGTTCCTTTTGAAGTGATTTGGGTTCAGATTTGCTCTTTATGGATTAATATGCTGCACTAAATCTTATTTTACCCATCTCAGAGTTCTTAAAGAGTCAAATTATTGAACAAATAATGCAATTTTCAGGGTCCCCAGACATAATTCCAAACAAAATAATATGAGTTTTAAAAAATATGTCTAGGGGAGAGGAGGGAGGAATGGGACAATTTTCACTAAATATTTTTTTATTCATTATCCCCTGCTTATTCATAGATGCAAATGGTTGGATAATAAACTTACATGTTTTAACTTAATTTTATAAAAATGTACAGTTCTTAAATGTTGTTTAATTTTATCACTTTTGATCATTCAAATTAACAAGAATTTTGTCCCATTCCTCCCTCATGGGTGGGAGGAGTGGGACATGAGTATGGGAGGAATGGGACACTTTTGAAAAGTAAAGAAAATTAGTAAAATGTAATAATGAGAAAGGGCCTAGTATTTTACCTACTATTCTTTTAACCTTTGCCCACATTGTTAAACAGCTTTCAATCTTATATCTATTATAGAATAATTTTTAAAAAATATTTAGTACACTTGAACTCTGTCCCATGGTGTTAAGAATCAATAATTGAATTACAATGTAGTACGTCAAGAAAAGAAAAGCATTTCAATTGAAGCAATAAAGATAGCTATCAGAAATTAATATTTTAAGATTTTGTTTACATTTTTGCAGATTTAAACAGACAAATTAAGTTTAAGCTGATTTTTGCAGATGATTTGCATGTCCCATTCCTCCCTCTTCAGAGTGTCCCATTCCTCCCTCCGCACATTGCTTTTAAAATATAACTTGTCACATAAACTATGCTGGTGTTAGGCTTTATGAAATTGCAGATTAGCATAAATTAAATCTTTTAGATTACAATGGCATTATATAATGTTTGTTCTACAAATTACATGAGAAATGAAATAAAACTCAAGATAGACTGGATATTAACTTTGGAAGTGGGAAAATCAAATTTTTACAACTATAAACAGAAACTTGCTGCTGGATAAACTAAATGAAGGAAATAACAAGAAGCTATAAGAAGGCCATCTAATGACCAAATTGGAAATAAAATAAACTGATTTATTTTTCCAGAATTTCAGCTGTCCCACTCCTCCCACTGTCCCATTCCTCCCTCCTCTCCCCTACCACTTGCGAATAATGGGTCCAAGGTCCAAAATCCATTCAAAATGAAGTATTAGGATATGTCACTTAATTTCACCTAAAAATCATACTTCTAGGTATTCTACAGTTTTAAAATAATTATGCATGGAGTTCCGAAATATCATTTCTTTCAAAAATAACAGGCAATTGTTTGCTAAATTACTCTTGCATAGATGTTTCTGCTATAGTTCGGAATGTGTATGGAACTCCATTAACAATTGAAGGTCCCTGTACCCCCCTTTAACTATTGTTTGGGTGGTTTGATCACAAGCCACTTATTCCCAAAGTAGATTATTTGATGGTATGAATTTCATTGATAAGGAACAAATATTTGTGTCAAAATTCCCTTAAAGTCAAACTACCCTTAATTTTTGGACACATGTCGATTAGTTATCATTTAAGTACCAAATCGACATTTTATCAAAACCTTTTTTCTAGTTGAATTTTGTAACATAATATAAATGAATGAGTATTTTTTAACAATTATTCTCTTGATTAGACTAACAAATAAAAAAAACTAGTTTTCAGCATCATCTTTCATGTAAAAGATATTTCAGTCTGTATAAAGGTCAAATTTATTCAATGCAGATTCTCTGCTTTATTATGAATCGTAAGTAGTTTTATTTGAACCTTAATTCGTACTGAATTTATGTTCTTTTAGGATAATGTTGAACTTGGGAAATTGTGGATTGTTGGTCAAAAATTGTGGCAATGTGAGTCTGACATTTATCAAGCTCTGGCTGAAGAATGGCCTGACCACTTGAAATCCATCATTTCTGCAATCAGAGGTATGTATCTGAAGGAATCTATATTGCTTACAACTTTTTTTTAAATTAAAAATCCCTTTTGTGTTAAAACTATCTATATCAAAGGTTTCCAAGCTTTGATATAGATAGTTTTAACCACTTTAGACCACCATCCTTTTTTATTCTAATTTTCCCACTGCCCCCTTTACAAATTTTTGCATTTTTATCTTCTTATATTTTAATAACTGTGGTACAATTTAATCGATATTTCTTATAACTTGTAATGAACTTTAATTTATATAACTTTTTAAGAAAAATATGTCTAGGGAGGTTTAAGATTTGAGATACTGATAAAATTAATAAGTCTATCTAAAGTAACGAACAGCTTTATTACGGCAGCAACAAGAACAAGAATATGAAAATCACAACACACTGAGAAGCATTTCTTACAAGAATGAGAAGTTGAGTTGTTTAGTTGCTTCTCACTAAAAATAATATAATAATAATGCACATGCAGAGTAAATACTCAACACCCTCTCTCAATTTTTCAATCCAATGACAAAATTGCTCTATTTACAAAATCTTCATGATTATCCCATCAATGCAATATCAAAATGAAATTTAAATCCTACAACTATTAAAAGAATCCCAATATTAAATTTTTAAAATCACTCTGATTACTCAAACATAAATTATTAACCCAAAGCTAAAAGAGTATATACATTCACTAACTATAAATCCTTCACAACAAACTGAAATTATTCATTCCTATTTTAAATGCATTAATTGTTTAAAATGATTAAAAGCCACTGTTGACAAAGATTTCGTAAAAATATCTGAAACATTATCCACTGTTGGAACATAAACAATTTGAATTTTTTCATTTACAATTAAATCCTTAATAAAGTGATACTTAATATCGATATGTTTTGAACGTTTACTGTTTTCATAACCACTGCAAAGCTGAATAGCTCCCTGATTGTCCAGATAGAGTACTGGTTTACAGTCACAATCGGGATCAAAGTCCTGAGCCAGACGAAAAGTTGATACCAGTTCCGCCGAAGCCAATGCAGCTGCTATATACTCTGCCTCTGTCGAGTGAAAATCCACTAATACCCTGAGTCCCTTTTCTGTACAACAATCTAAGAGTCTTAGTTGCCTTGAGATATCTTAGGACCTTTTTAGCTGCTCCCCATAAGGAATTCGTTGGCCTGTCTAGATATTGACTCAAGTAGGAAACCGCATAAGTGATATCAGGTCGACTTCCGACTGAGAGGTACATCAGACTCCCAATTAATTCGCGGTATGGAACATCCTTAATAATTTCTTCATGATCAGGGACCCTAAAGTTCTTCTCCATAGGAACCACTGAACCCTTGCACTCACTCATTCCAAATTTCTCAAGAACCCCTTCAATCATCTTTTCCTGTGAAATCTCAACTCCGTTTTCACATCTTTTCACCTCAATTCCAAGATAATTTCGCAGTTCCTCGAAATCCTTAGTGCCCCGAAATCCTCCTCTTAAAGTGATGCATTTCCGCAAATTCGCAGAATCTTTGGTTCCAACATTTCGGTGCACTCTTTAATCCATACAGGGCCTTGTTGAGTTTCAGTACCTTCCCTCTTTTGACGTTCACGCCTTCTGGCGGCTTAATATACGTATCTTGCTTCAGTGTTCCGTTTAGGAATGCCACCGGAACATCCAACTGGCGAATTGTCCAATTCTTCTGAAGAGCATAGGATATTAACATTCTAATTGTAGGCAGTCTAGCCACCGGTGCATACAGCTCTGTATTTACATCCTCTTGAAATCCCCTGGCCACCAGTCTAGCCTTTTTGGTCCCATCGGATTTGGTCCTGAAGATCCATTTAGTGTCAATAACGGTTTGGCCAAGTGGACAATCACTTTCTCTCCAGGTTTCCATTTCTTTAAGAGATTTCAGCTCTCTTTCCAGAGCCTCCTTCCACTCCGGAGACCGGACGGCCTCTTCATATGTTGTCGGATCTTTAATTTCAGCTATGAAACTGCAAGCGGAGTAGAGTTCATAATCCTTAAACTTTGCTGGAAGTCTTTTCTCCCGAATTGGTCGGCCTGCACTGACATCCGTTTGGCTGTCCTCAACATCGGAGGAATCTTCCACTGAATCCCGATCCTCTCTCACTGGATCCGGATCTGATGTCATATTGTCCTCGTCCTCAGACTCAGCGAAGTACTTTACAGCACCCCTGGATTCTTCTTGTCCTTCATCAGATTTAACTTCTTTTTCCCTCTCTTCATCATCAATGGGATCAGATTTGTTGGGCCTGAATACAACATTCCTTGATATCTCTACCTTTCTCTCTTCTGGAAAGTAAACACGATATCCCTTTATATTCTCTCCATATCCAACGAAAATCCCTCTCTTACTTTTAGGATCCCATTTTCTTCTCTTCTGTTTCGAAATCAGGACAAACGCTTCAGATCCAAAAACCCTTAAGTTTCCCACATCTGGTTTCCTTTCATTCCACAACTCATAAGGTGTAACTCCTGGAACAGAGCTAGATCCACTAAGATTCAAAACATTTACGGCTGTAGAGACTGCCTCTGCCCAAAGTTCCTTTCCAAAGTTCTTTGCGTGCAGCATGGTCCGAGCCAATTCCACGACAGTTCTATTTTCTCTCTCGATTTTCCCATTTTGTTGAGGGGTATAAATACATGACTTTTGATGCTGAATCCCCATCTTCTCCAGGAATTCTCCAACTGTTTTGTTTACCTCCTCCAGTCCTTGATCAGTTCTGAGTACTTTCACTCTATTTCCAGTAACATTCATGGCTAAGTTCAAAAAATTGATGATGTGCACTTTTGCTTCTGACTTGTTCTTCAAGAAATAGACGGCCTTGAAATGACTGTAGTGATCCTTCAGTAACAAGAAGTACTTCGAGTTTCCGATTGACGGCTCTTCCATCGGTCCACAAACGTCAGCATGTATAATCTCTCCACAAGACTTGACAACAGTTTGGGATTGCAAGAAAGGCAAGACATGTTGTTTTCCCTTTAGACAAGCATCACAGAAGAACTCCTTGGTGTCCAAAAATTTGATGTCATTTTTGATCAAGAATTCTCTAACGTGCTTTACATTTTGATGTGCAAGTCTTTCATGCCACTCCACTAAGTCAGTCTTCATTTCAGATAGGAAAGCCTGTTCACTTGGCTGCGTCTTCATTTGGTACAACTTTCCCCTTCTCTGTCCTTGAATCATTATTTGGCCATTTTTAATCAATCTACACTTTTCACTCTCGATTTCAAACACATAGCCTTTATCTGTAGCAGAACCCACAGAGAATAAGTTACATTTAAGATCCGGAACCAACAAGACATTCTTCAAAACTCCTAGAGTCCATTTTTGACCATCATATGTCGAAACTTCAACATCACCTTGTCCCACTGCCTCTATAATTTCGCCACTAGCAACTTTAACCCTTACCGGGTCATCAAACTCTTCAAAATCCAGGATCCAATCCCTACGAAACGTCATATGCTCACTAGCACCAGAATCAAAATACCATGTATCACTAAAACAATCGTCATCTGAAATCAAAGCAATAGAAGTGTACGCTGACCTATGAGAAGGACCCTGGTTTCTATGTTGCTTTTGGTGGTCTTTTTTCCTTAAATAACAATCCTTGGCCTTATGGTTTGGCTTATTACAATGAAAACATAGGTTTTTCTCAAAACTTTCTTTTAGAAAACAGTCATTACCAATGTGACCCTTCTTTTTACATATATTACAATAAATTTGTCTATCCCTCCTGGCTCCACCTCTCCGTGCTCCTTCCACACTTGCAAAAGCCTCTACATCTGAACACTGACCGAAGTCATTGGAAAGATTCTTAATCCTATCTTCCTCAATTGACAGTCTACTTATTAACTCATTGACGCACTGCTTTTCAGAAGGCACAGATTCCCACGCCGTGATGAAATAGTGAAATCTTTGGGGCAATCCCATGAGAATCTTGGTCATGAACATGTTGTCTGTAATCTCTTCATTCCTTTGCTTTAGTTGGGTTCTTAAATCCTCCAATCCAGATATATAGGCTGCGATATTTTGCCCATCACAGTTAAAATTGAAGAACCGCTTTTGTAGCATATGCACACTCACTTCTGATTTATGTTCATACACGCTGCATAACTTTTCCCACATGGCTTGTGCAGACTCACAAGTAAGGAGGTGAGCCATCGGGCCATCTTCAACTCTGCTTACTATCACCTCCTGAGCCTTTAAATTCCTTTTCTTGTAGTCAGTCTGTCTAATGGTAAATGCTGCCTCAGTCTCTGTATCCCCTTTCGGTGATAATTCCTGAACCGACTCGTACAATCCCTTGCTTTCCAAAACTATTCTGGTTTGGAATTTCCACACGCTCCAATTCTGTTGACCTTTCAAAATAATTGGCAAGCCACCACTTTCCATCTTAGCTGTTTGAAAACGAAACTATCCTGCTTTGCTATCCTTAAAATTTGCAGCATTCTACTTTCCTAATTCTAATATCTATTCCATTCAAAACTATCGCTACAGACCTTTTTACGTGGACTCTGGGCCCATAACCTGATAAAATTAATAAGTCTATCTAAAGTAAAGAACAGCTTTATTACGGCAGCAACAAGAACAAGAATATGAAAATCACAACACACTGAGAAGCATTTCTTACAAGAATGAGAAGTTGAGTTGTTTAGTTGCTTCTCACTAAAAACAATATAATAATACTGCACATGCAGAGTAAATAATACTCAACAGATACGTACCTATTTCAAAAGTTTGCTTTTTAACAGACTCCTAAAATCAAGTTTGAAGTAATTGGGATATGCAGAGATGCCAATCATTCCGGATTTTGCGGAATCATTCCGCATTTCGGCCCAGAATTCCGCAATTACGGATAAAGCTAGAAAAACTACGGAAACTATATTTTTACGACAATGTATTAAATTTTTCTTCTCAAATCTCTCTTTTTAGCTTCAATCCTTACAATACATATTTTTTTTACTTAGAATTGCGAATAAAAACGATGACGCTAGTCGCTAGTAACTGATGAGATGGGCAATAAGAAGGGGGAATCAATCGGAACTTAGAATATCCTAATCTACATGAATGATTGATACATGGGAGAAAAAAGCCTTCTTTTTTCAAATATTTGCATTTTCAGGACTTTTCTAAAACTTAAAAAAAATATTGGGCCATTTTTCTACGTGCAGAAAGCGTGGCGGCGGTTGGCAAGCCACGGGTCACGCCGTAATTTTTTTTTCGGACGGGGGCGATTACGGATGAGAGTTGTCTCAGGTTGGCAACCCTGGATATGCAGTTTTAAAAGTTTAAAAAACTAAACTGAGTTGCCTCAGAGGGACCACATTTTACCCATAAAAAACTGAATTAATTTCAAAATGAGATCAAATTGGTATTTTTATTTATGAGATTTCAAAGTTTATTCTTTAGTCACTGAACTAAATATACTGACTGGAATGACGAGTTCCTATACAGAAGCATTAGCGCTGCCGGTCCGCGTATGAATACAGGAAAGGGGAGGAGTTTGAGCGAAGATCCCACTCAAAGAGGCAAAACAAACGTGTTTCAGTACTGGGAAGTAGTGTTGGTGCGTGTTTTCATGGTCTTGTCGGTTCATTTTTTAAACAAGTTAAGTCTATATCGTTGTTTTATTTCTAGATATAAGATGGCTAGATCGTGTAGTGCATACAATTGCACAAATAGATTCGGAAAACTCCGAGAAAATGGCAAAAAACTGCAAATTGTAAAGAGCATACTTAAGAATATTACTTGTAAATCTTGTATGTCCATGTTGCAAAAAGAACCAACACACCAAACAAAACATTTATCTACCTTTAGAGATCCTAAATTATTTTGTTCTTTTGTGTCAAGAGGTGGACTAATTATGTGTTCAATGACTGTTTTTTAAAATTATTTCTGCTTCTGAGAGGGCCTTTAAGCATTTCATGTCAAACGAAAAAAATGGACAAAAGCTTTAATAATATTAATTATAAGTTAAAATTAATAATTTTGGAATATTTGTCCAATGAATGTATTAGATTTTATCATCTCGTTGCCCTGATATCATTACCCTGGGATATAAGTTAATTTACCTCTAAGACCAACCAAAAGTTGGCTGGGAGCCCTGTAATGTAAATAAATGTTTGGAAAACTACCTTGTTTGATTTGTTTATTAAAATTTAGATCACGATTTTTAAAGATTTTCTTTATAAATACAGGTAAGTTTGAAAATTATTCATGCAGTGAATTGTAGCGAAAATAAATATACCAGCTTAGTTTTGTGATAGTACTTAGATCCTTGTTAATTATGCCTTGGAATCAGTTAACTGGCTTAAATACTTAAAATGGATTGAAATTTATTGTATTAAGAGTATACAAATGCTCCATTTAAATTCAATCATGCTTAACACTAGATCTTATCTTAAAATTTTGCTATATAAAAGAATGAACTTGTGATATCTACGAAGTTTTCAGTTGCTTTAAAATGTTGCAATAAAAAATTATTAAGCAAAATATATTGTTCTTTGAAAATCTTGAGTAATATAAACAGATTCAACTAAATAGATTTACAGAAATTTTTATCATAATTTAATAAGGTAATGTATACATATTTAATGCTTGCTTGGTTTTTCCTGCACTTAAATCCCTGTTAAATATGCCTAGCTAACTGGATTAAACACTCAAAATTGCTTTTTAATCTAAAGCTGTTTATTGCACAAGTACTAAAAGTATGCTAATACTCCATCTAAATAGAAATGGCACTTCACACTAGATTTAAACTAAAAAAATCTTCTTTATTCCTTAAATATTATTAAAAAAACCAATGTTTCCCTTGTCCGAGCATTGCGAGAAAGGGAAAGTAGTTCCTCTTCTGCCTCTTTGAATTCACACACTCCGGAAAGGGAGTGATGCGGTTTCGGACCGCGCGGTACGCATTCCAGTCTCAGTATATAGTTCAGTGTCTTTAGTATGTTTTCTCAAATGACTTAAATTTTTTTGTTTGTTTCAAAAGTGTTAAATTCCTATGAATTTTGGAATGACTTGCACAGCACTATGTCGAACATGTCAAATTTCACAAGGGGGGGGGTGAAGAATTTTATTCAACCTAAAATTTTTATGACAGGTAATTTGAACAATGAATAATCTAAAAACAAAAGTGTTATACCTGGGGGGCGGGACAAACAGTCTTACAACTTGTTGAAAATGGCTCATTCCATTAGTAACCTAAAGGTAAAACTAAGCTTTGATCACAGATTTTTTTATTTGAAGTTTTTCCTATAGATAGGTACCTATGAGAAATTTCACAGACCTGGAAAATTTTCAGATTTTTATCCAATTACAGTGACTGCAGGAAAAATTTTTGAAAATAAAAAAAAGTGTCAAGCAATTCTAAATAGACAGTGAACAATAACTGATTTTAGTTTTGCTATCACTAACTTTTAAACAAAAACACATAGAAAAGGCTTTCTATTTTCATTTATTGAGTTATGAAATCCACTCTGATTTGAAAATTATAAATATTGTAGTTCTTTGCCTTCTAAGGATAAATGTGTGTTGTGAGCCATTTAACTTTCATTCTAAAGCAATTTAACTTTTATTCACTTTACTTGTTTCTATTAGCATGAAATTATACTTCATATGCAAAATAAGTGTGAGTTAAACACAAACAAAGCTAATCTAATAATTTTATTTAGTATTTGATTGAATGTTTTCTAGTTAATGTTTTTTACTATCACTGAATATTTCTTTACAGATGTGACTAGAAATAGAGCATTGCGCTTAGTATCGAAGGCTTATTCTTCAATTACTATTGAAAAGGTATCATCATTTTTAGGCTTATCTGCTGACGAAAGCATAGAAGGTAATTATATTTTATTTAAATACTACCTCTCCCTGCTAGCTATTGCTCATCAACATTTGTACACTGCTTACGCAGGACCTTTCAGATTACCTTCCCTGAACAATCCTGACAATGTAGCTATTGTTGATCAACATTCTTTAAAAAAAACACTCATTATATTGCAATGAACATTTAAATTTATTATTGTACCTAGCAGTAGTACCCCTCGTGTTTTATCAATCATATTTTTGTATTATATCCGACTTGTTTGAAAAATCTTTTAATTTATTTAAGATAATGAAAGACAATCCCTCTCAATGTTAACAAACAGTATAAATATTATAAAATTTAGACAAAATGTGTAAAATTCTAGTTTTCAGAACACTTTTATCAGTCTTTAAAAGATTTAATTTGGAAATTATTTTAAAATACATTTTTAAAATGTGAAAGAAATTTGTTTCATCATAAAATATGCCATTAATTGGTTATGCTGATTGGATGGGTATGGAGTTTGAAAGTTGCTTGCTATGTAATTGCAACTTTATCTGTAATCTAAAAAAATTAAAATATTTTAAATTTGAGGATTCTTTTAGAAATTTTAGAATATCAACATTTTGATACCATAAATTTGTTATTCAGATCAGTAATTAAAAAGTTTTTCTCTGGAAACCAATTACCAAAAACCTTTTTAGAATAGATATATTTACCTTTTATTGTACTGTTTATGAATTTAAAAAAATTAACTATATCTAATTAACTTATCCAAATTGTAAATATAATCTGTATTAATGGGAGTAAGGTTAAAAGGATATTTTTCACTGTATTTATTTTCTGTAATTTTTCTCTAAATTACTGTATTTTTCACAGCTCTTTCATCTCTTGGATGGGAAGTAGATTCTACTGCCAAAATTGTCAAGCCTAAAAGTAATGGTACTGTATATTTTATTTATCTTATCTAAAAATCATGAACTTTAACTATAGAATCTAAATAGGTATTTCAGTTTAACTTAAAAAATATAAAACTCTGTTTTTACATAAACTGGCTCATTACTTGATTAGCTTACACTAAAGATACTTTTCAACCAATTCCTTTTTCTGTCCTGTTAAAAATAGCCAAAGTATTTTGGATGCCAAATATTCAATTACGGCTAAATTGTTTTTGCTATCATTGATGTAACTGTATATTTTATAATCTATTGGTTTGCAATTTAATGGGACAGATCATGTACATAAATTATTAGATATGTTGTTGGTTAATATTATTAGTGAATCATTTCAAAAATTGAGGACAAATAGCTAAAAAATATTCAATTATCACCATCCTGAAAATAGCGGAAAATTTACAATTCTGAAGTCAGTGCTGAAAGTTTTATTATGCTTATTTATTTTCCAAATGGTTTATTTTTTCCCAATTATTGTATTATTATGTTTCTAATCATGTTTGTGTAATCCTTGAAAAACTTGATCCTTGAAGGACTTGAAAAATATGATATAAATAAAATTTTTTTAACATATTACACACATTTTAATAAGATTAAACTGTTATATGCTTTGAAAATGGTTACTTATATTGCTTATATTTATTGTTTTTCAAACTCTGCTAGTTAAATGGTTGAAAGATAAAACTAGTTACCTAGTTGATTAGATACTCTCTAATATTTCAAAAAGTTTCAAAACCTCTTCAACACTCAATACCTAACTGTAGTATTCTTAGCAGGGTTTAATATTAATAATGATGCGCCAAAGAAGAATTGAAAACTGATAAAAATTACTACCTGATACTTCTAAAAATCTATTGATGAATTTTATGGATTTTGGAAGATGGATTTTTGATTGTTACATTTCACAAATGTAACTTAACTATCAAAATATGTTCGGTTCAGTTTTTTAACCCATTAATCATTATTTTAAATATAAATCAGGTATAACTTAAAAAGTAATTTATCATATATAATAAAACCTTGATCGTTAGGATTTCAGTTAACCAACTTATCAGATAATCTAACCATCCTTGTGAAAACTTAATTAGGAATATGACTGTTTTCCTTTAAAGTTTAGTGTATATTTACTGTGTATTAAGCTGCTAATAAGGAATTGTGAAATACTAATAAATTGAATACCAATCGGAAAAGGCAATGTATTGTGAGCACAATTGAACATATAATAAGTATTCTGCTAAGATTTCTAAAAGAGGAGTCAGTTTGTAAATATTCAAAAAATTTGGTTTACTTTAATGAAGATATTTAGTGCTTACATTTTTTTTCTTGATAAGAAGTGTAATTTTTAGGTATAATTTTTTATTTTATTGTTTTGAGCTCTAAAAATGGTTTGGTTTCATTCTTCCCTCATTATCCAATCGATTACCACTCATTAAAATTCCAACTATCACCTGGTATTTGGGTGATGGCTAATTGTGATTCATTTGTATAATCATTAAAATGACTTCTGTAATTTAATTATTGATTTCATAGCCCTTGTAAATAAGCATTTTCAAGAAAAATAATTTAAATAAAAAAGTGAATAATAGTCAAATATTTCTTTCAAAATAATTCTAATAGTTTCAAAATTTTCAAATGATTTGCAACAAATTATTTTTTACCATAATTTTTTCAAATTATAATTAATTTTAAAAATATAAGTTTAATAGTGAGTGACATAAATCAATTAATGATTAATGCTACTTCAGGTATTATATGATATTTATAAACTGTGTTTTCTTACTCAGTTTTACAAAGTACCAAATGGTTAATTTAATTTTATTAGAAAAATTATGAATTAAATTAAAATCACTTGCAGCAACTTATTTAAAGGTTAAGTTGACTCGAGATAACAGCAATGATTCACATTAAAGTTTCCCTTCTCTGTTTTAGACTGCAAGCCAGAAGATTGCTTTCAAAGTGAAGAGCAGTTGGCTAAACTTACAGATTTTGTGGCTTTCTTGGAAAATTGATTTTGTCCTTGGTTATGCATTTGTAGGATGCATTAAGACTGTATATTTTGTGTAAAATTTTTTTAATAAACTTATGTTCATAGACTTTCTGATGACTGCCTCACAGTTGATTTTTATGGTTTAAGATAAACCAAGTGAAAAGTATTAATAAATCAGACTGTTGTAAAAATAATGAACAGGGATTTTTTTTTTCATCTATACAGGGTGTTTCAATAGTCTGTTTCACGACTTTTATTTGGAACCAACGTGTCCTAGGGTCACAAAAGTAAGGGTTACCCCTTGATAAGTGACCCTGGAGAATCCATTGAGGTGACTAATAGCGCTCCTATCGGCGGAATAAAAAAAATAATTTAAAAACTAAAGGAGATAGATCAAAAACATCAATGAGAGTAGTTTTCAACGTTATGAAGAACTCGCTGAAAAAAATTTCATGACAGTATCTTGAGTATTCATGGAGATATTAGCATGTGAAAATAGCTCTTTTTCAGGCCTCAAAAAAGAAAAAGTTTGAAAATTTTCAAGTTTTTTTATTTTTTGATTAAATTTTGTCTTCATTTAACTAAACAAACCCAAAACTACACAATAACACTAAAAAATTTGCAAATTTACGAACTTTTTCTTTTTTGAGGTCTGAAAAAGGGATATTTCCACATACTAATATCTCCGCAAATATTCACGATATTTTGATGAAATTTTGTTCAGTGAGTTCTTCATAACGTTGGCAACAATACTCTCATTGAGGTTTTTGCTGTATCTCTTTTAGTTTTTAAATTAATTTTTTGAACTTTTTTATTACGCCGCTAGGGGCGCTGTAAGTAATTTCAATGGATTCTTCAGGGTCACTTACCTGGAGGTAGACTTTACTTCCGTGACCCTAGGACACTTTGGTTAAAAATAAAAGCCGCGAAACGGACTTTTGAAACACCCTGTTGAAACACTAATGCTTTTTTGATTAAAACTATTTATTTATTGGAAGATTTATATAGAGAGGGTGGCTGAGTTCTGAAAGACCTACCTTCATAAGAAAAGAAAATACTAGAGCAGAAGTAATATTTGAAACATTGAATGCACATAATTAACTAAAAGGTACAATTATGAGTCATTTTAAATACTATTGGTATTAAACTATTTTGAGGTTCTTTTGAAATTTATACAACTATTGATAACCCGATGCTTTTAATTGGGATAAAGCTACCTAATTTGGGCAACAATCAATTACGTCAATGAATTTTCATCATAATTCCTGTGGAGTTAATAACAGCATGCAAAATTTATTTTAGTCCTTAAATCCTGCCTTGTCTGAAATAAAAGTAAAATTATCCTTTTTACCTTTTTTTTTTCATTTGCTTGATATAATGTTGTAGTAAAAGTAACAGCTTTTTAGTTTTGTTCTTGTTTTTATTATGTTTTCAGAATAGAAACTTAAATTAAGTTCAGAAATGAATGTTCCCCCCCATATGGGTAAAAAGTATTTATTATTGAATACAAATTCTGGGTTTTTTCCCGAAATTTAAATGAAAATGTAACTGAACTAAGAAACGTTTACTCATAACATAACCAATAAAATAAGTTTCTTGTTTTTCCGGCTTAAGTACTACAGTAAGACGGTGGCAAGTTTGTTTTCCTGCATCATGAATGTTACAGCTAAAAAGCAACTTGTACAGAACAGAAAACGTGCAGTGAAAATGCCTTCCGAAACATTGTAATAGGTCCCGTAATGTAACCCGGGGTCCCCGAATTCCGACCCTTTGTATTGTTTTTCTACTTTGCATTTTTTTGAAAATGTAAAATATTATGATATAATTAATTGTTGGATATTGAATCATTTTCAAACAAAAAAATTGAATACATAAAATTTGCAATACTGTAATTAAAAGTATTATTTCCCCACAGAATCATGTTCTTTGGTTAATCTTTTGTAGCCTCTGAATCGGGAGTTACAGCTTAATGAAAGGTATAAGTTTCAATTATTCCAAAATGATGATCCGAAACGAAGGTTAAGGACTCGACTAACAAGTCGAATCGATAAAATTTTCACTCTTATGTAGTTCCGTTTCGAACGAACTTTCACACATAAATATACATAATGAATAAAAGTTGCGTTACTTATACTAAAATTTTTCATAAATCTTTTTTCTTAATTTCAATGTTATCGTAAACTTAATTTTTTTTCTAATTTAAAAATATCATGGAGTTGGTATAAACATAATTTTAAAATCCGTCTAAGATGTTCTTTTAAAAACGCTTTTTTCGGTCGAGAACTGAATTCCGTTGGATAGCTTTATATCCTTACATTGGTTTGCTATTGTTCTCCTCTTCTGAATTATTCTATCGTAAATCTCTTGAAAGTTTCATTCCTCTTTATTCCTGAAATTGCCAGCGCAGTTGACCTTTGAATGTTTTGTGTTTCTTTTTTTATGAAGAAAACTGCTAGAAAATTCAGTTGGTAAAATGTCTGATCTTTAGTCTGAAGATAAGGTTAATAGTTTCTCGCAAAAAGGGTTTAGGTTCATTGATTTACATGTCTCCTAAACCCATTTTCTTTATTAAAACCCCTTTTACCTAAGGTTGTTTGAATCAAAAAGGCATTGTTTTGAGACTCGAGTTCAGCACCCGATCTTTTCAACCTTAAGTTCAAATACCATCAAGATTATAGATCTAAGAACTTTTGAATTCATGTTCCTTTTTGTTCCAAGTTACATTGAAATCCTTTAAATAATAAATATATTTTAATTTTAAGATGAATGAGAGCTAGTTTAAATTTATAATTATGATAGAAACCGCATTATATGAACAACTCATTTCCTGACATAGAATCAGGGCCTAATCATTGTCTAGTCCTACAAGACCCAGGCCTTGGGCCCATGATTTTAGAGGGCCCCCAAATTGTATGAAAACCGTAAACTTTGTTTTATAAAAGCTAGACAAATATTTTTTTGTGTCTATATAAAATTATTTTACTTAAAAAATAATTGAATAGGAATTTATCTTTGGGTAGTAGATTGATTGCAGTAATTGGCTAGAGACCCGGTAGTTCACCCAAAATAAGTTCATTCAAAAATAAACCAAATACATCATCAAACCGCAGTCATTTATATGCCCATCCTAAAGTGACAATTCTTTTTTCTAAATATTTTTTAATGAAAGGGCGGGGCCCCCCAACCTTAAGTATCCGGGCCTTGGGGCCCCGACCGACTCGTCATGATCGGGCCCTGATATCGAATTCCAATAGCAAATATCTTTGCGAATATTACAAATAATTTACTGAAAATTTTTTTGTGCTTTTATCTCGATAATGCCCAAATTTATCCAGTTAAACCTTTTCTAGCCTTTACGCTTTTACTTAATTTTTTTAACTTTACTTCTCATGACTTTATGAGACATTTTTTATATCTAATGGCTTGAAACGGACCTGAAAGTTATTACCATTTGTTTTCAATGGATATTGTTAGGCAAAATCTCGAATTTGAAACTATAATCTCTCCTTTTTTGTAATTTGGGAATTTTAAATAAAATCCAAAATTTTCTAATCCTCTGTTCTATCTGGTATTTTACCTCCACTGCTGAGCAGCTAGGGAAAATAAACTGGTAGAACAATCGCTCTTAGACACAAAGCGCGGGAATTGCTGCCAAAATGCCTAACAGCTCGGTTGATTTAGCATCCCACGAGCAGACATGAAATGAAAAATATTCATGAAATCATGCTGCAGATGCTTTGTTTTTTTATTTCATTTCCATCGAAATTCCCCATTCTCTCGCTGCTTTTTATGTTCCATTCTCGGGAGTGTAATGTTTCTTTTATTATTCGGAACTCGCGCTCGTTGGCTGGCAGTATTGGCGACGTTTCTCCCGCGTGCGGTCGCCAGGAAGCCAATTTATTGGCGCTCATTTGCGTCGAGAAAGATGGGGAGGCGGGATGTTTGGATGATATTTGGATGCAGAAACTTCAGGTTGCGAGATTTGTGTGTTCTATATTTCCATCGTTGAGCAGCTTCTGCTGTGAAGTCTACTTTTCAACCGAAAGGGAACAGGTATGTGTTAAAACTATGGTTTTTAATATTTGAGAATAAATAAAAATTAGTTTTATTCTATTCCTTCCGAATAAATTTTCCAATTGAAATAGTTTTCATAGATTTCGTAACCACCTTTTATTACACAGCGGTTTAAAGTGATGTTTTGTATTTGTAACTTTTTGATATTTGCCAAGACTGGGAGCGCGCTTTAGATTGTGATTTTTTTCCAACGAGTCCCAAGAGAAGAGGTTCCGTCAAAAAATCTTTATAAATATCAAAAATTTCAATGGTAATCAGTAACTCAATTGAAGATATAACCACGAGTGGATTTACTGGGGTATTTGGGAGCAGGGGCGTCATTTTAGTTTTTGGTTGGGGGGCAAGGAATTTTTTTAAAATTTTCTGGACTTTGCTGTAACTAGGTTTTTTTGGCGGGGGTTGCCTCAACTTCATTTTTAAAGTAATATCATGTCAAAATTTGGCAGCGTGAACTCCAAGGAAAAATGGGGGGTCTGGGAAAATTTTGAAAATTTGGCTCTTAAAGTAGTGTTTTAGCTTGTTTTGAGACCCTTTGGGCTGCGTCCAAAGAGAACAGTTTCTTGTAAACCACATAATTTTCTAGGGAAAAGAGTTGTAAATAAACGTCAAAGTTTTAAGGGGGGCTAGGGGTCCTCTCCCAGGAATTTTAATTCCCCTTTAAGCTAGTGTTTTATCTCTTTTTCAAACTCTTTGGGGAGCTCCTAAAGAGAAAAACTTCTTGTAAGAGGAATAGTTTTCAAGGGGGGAAACACTAAATAAGAGACGTGAAAATTTTAGAGGGGGGCTGGGGGTCCTCCCCCAGAAATTTTTTTAAATTGGACCCTAAAAAGTAGTGTTTTAACTCTTTTTGAGATATTTTGAGTTGCACCCAAAGCTCCTTGTGGAAGTTACAGAATTTTCAAGGGACTTGCAGCTATTTTTCACATTACAGTGGAAACCTTGGGGGGCGGTTTCCCCCCCCCCTGCCCCCCCCTTATTGACGCCCATGTTTGGGAGTGATGATCCCCCCCCCACTATTTTGGGACATTCCGTTTTTTATGACAAGGTTAATTTATAGTAATGAGGGTCAGTATCTCCCAGAGGATCTCTAAACCCACCTTAACCTTTCTTTCAGTTTAAGATAACTCATTAAAAAACATACCACAGAAATATTATTTAGGGAAGCATCATTGGGGGTAAAACATTAGTTCTAACTTTCATTTCTATAACTATTTCTAAAAAAATTATCCTATAATAAATCTAAAATTAACCACACTTATTCAAGCTGAGAGAAATTATACCCCATCTTTTAAGTTTTCGGACAGACCCAGAGATATTTTTAACGCCTCTGGGAGCGTATTTCATGCATTGAAATCGAAAATACTCTTTTAAAAATTAACCAGGGAAAACCCAAAAAATTCATGGAGTTCCACCGAAGTCAGCAAACATTTTTTTCTACTCAAAGCACCAACTGATCTCAGCAGAGAAAGGAAATCAGGGAGGGGAAATGAGATTTGAATTGTGATGTAACCAAAGATAAATGTTTTTTGTTACTTTAATTTTGAAAGAGCTGTAACATTGTGGAAAAATCAGAAAAAAGATAATGTGTAATATTAAATAAATATTTCATTTAGAATGTTTAATGCAAAATAAATTATTTTATTTGTAATGTTTAATATCTTCTACAAATAACTTAAATAATAACTTAATGTATAAATTCTTATAATCTTCTAATAATAACTAACAAGTGCTATAATTGATAAAAAACCAAAATAGCACCCTCATTTTTCTATTTCATTTTGTCCATTTGTAAGCATTTTTTATAAAAAATTTGTCTGTTTAAGTACATAGTTTATGCTATTTCCGTATTTCACTCCTCTTAAAAAAGTCAAGGAATATTTTTATTCCTCCAAAAAAAATCCTAGGAATAAAACTGGACATACCAAGTCAAAGAATGGTTATGTAAAAAAATAAAAGCTCGTCGGAAAGTTCCCTCTAACCCCCCAGAGTTCACCAACTAAATCCGCCCAAGTTATTAAGACGACTATTTTACACACTCCAATTTTCTTGTAAATTACTTACTACATACCAGGAATATCCTTTTCTCTATGCATCCTAAATATCACATATTATATTTCCGTGTGGTTGTGGATATAAATCAGCATTTTATGATTTTAAAAATCAGAGTATTATCTATAAATATATAAAACCGTTTGTGACTATGTGTGTGGAGGACACATCTCCTCCTAAACCACGCCGAAGGCGTGGTCAAAACTCGGTACATAGACGTATCTCGAGGTGTCGATTGTCACTGTCAAGTTTTCCAAGCTCGAAAATCGAATAATTACGAGTAATTAGCGAATTTATAGCCAAAAACGCTTATTTCTCCATTTCTCTACTAGAGTAGATCTGCTCGACTCACTATTGTAAGCGAGATGAAAACCTCGAAAAATAAATATTTTAACTTGAAAATCTCGATAATTGTCCATTTAAAAAGGGTATCAGCTATGAAAAACTCAAAATAAATTCAAATAATTTATTTTCAAACGGTATTTTCCTTTATTTTAAGATTTTTTTCCTTGAAAATAAAAATATTTATGGAAACGTGTAAATTTTTGTAATGGAAAACGACTTAAAAATAAAACATTGTTTCAAATGAAGCGGTTCACCAGACTTTTCAATTTAGTAGATCTTTTATTATAGTTTCAAATTTGGTATTTTTGTTCACTAGACTCATTAATTTACTAGGAAACATTGTCGAGAACACCGGGAAAAGAAAAATTACCGGGAACATGGGGATAGGAAAAAATACCGGGATTACCGGGACATAAAAATTATCTTGAACATCGGGATAGGAAAATTATCGGGAATATCGGGATATGAAAATTACCGGGAACATCGGGATATGAAAAATTACCGGGAACATCGGGATATGAAAAATTACCGGGAATACCGGGATAGGAAAACGGCGTCTGGGATACTGGGATGATTGGTAATTGCTGATTTAAAAGTTATAAATGTATTTTGAGAAAACTTCAAACAATAAATTTATATACTCCACCCGTGCAAGGCCGGGTATATCAGCTAGTATTATATAATTTTTTATATTTTTGAAGACATATGTTTTATGACAGATATTAGAGTCCGAATTTTTAATTTTTATACCCAGTTAAGCTATTAATTACTTTTATGTTAGTATTAATATTTAATTCTTGGTGGCGGTAATCTCTCTCAGGAATTTAAGTAAGTATATAAAAAATTCCCTACTGCGTCAGAGAAACAGTTTTTTGGATTGGCTACCCATAAATTGAATAGGATAATGATGTTAAAGGGAATTAATGATGAAATTTGGTGAAGTTAATTGAAAATTTACATAATCTATATCTATACCATTCCATCATCAATATGGATTTCGTAAGGCTTGAATTTCACTCCATGTTTAATGCGTATAAAACATGAAGAGATTGCGAGACCAGTGTTTGCTGCACTCCAAGTTATAAATCTTCAAACAAGTGACAGCACAATGAAAGATTTTGCTTGAAATAACGTAAAATGTGATCTAACGTGAAGCATGAAGCCATTTTATTGTGCGACAGCCAATAGAGGAGCAAAAGATGGCTACTCTCCGAACCATGAAGGGCCCACTTAATATGAGTTGATGATAAAAGAGGGAGAAATATGGATTTTTCAACTTGCTTTACTTATTTAGCATACAAAACGGGAAGATATTAGGTATTTTTATTGGATTTTCAGTAGGGTCGCTTACCGAAAGAAAAAAAACCTTTCCTGCTGTACAGAAACAGAAATTTAAAGTATAGAATTATGAGTACCTGTCGTATTTTTCTATTTTTTGGTTGAAAAGGTTTCATAATAGGTCAGTTTTAGCCTCTTTCTCTTTTTGTAAAAAAGGTATTGAGAATGGCTGCTTCAGATCAATTCAATGAGAGTTCATAATGTTTTATGTACCTTCACTTCAGTAATATTAATGATGTTTAGTGGTGTAGCTAAACCAGTCCTAAAGGTACTTTAATTTTAATCTTCATTTCATGTTCAAAACAAAAATATTGTGTGCATTTGTTTTTGTTTTCACCTAACGAAATGCTTGAGGGGGGTTCTTTAAAATTCTAGAAACAAAATTAGCTTAAACATTTAAACCCGTTAAAGGGATGATGTTAAACCGGGAAACGAAATTTTATCTGACCTTTCCCAGTGCCTTTATGATTAAAAAATATTTACTAACTTCCTGTCAGCTTTTGATTTCATTCCTTTTCTTAATTGTTTCGACTATTGTACTTAACAACAAATCCCACTAATATTTTTTCCTTAATTCACATTAAAGATAAATTTTGGTTTTATTTCTTTCAGTCTCTCAACTATCTAAATAGATTTAGTTTCCTAATTTTTCTGTTTCAACAGGGCAACTCTAAAATTCATTAAACATTTTTTAAAATCCATTTTCCCATTAAACAGCTGTTTTTCTTTTAAGCATTATTGTCTTCGTTGGTTATAGACCATCTTCTCACAAGACAGTGAACGTTTGATTACCATTATTATAACCTTAAAGAATAGCTCGATTGATTGAATGAAGGGTTATTGTTTCCTAGAAATCCTCTGATAACACCGACTCATCATGTTTTTATGTTTCCCCTACTGCAGCTCCAATCTACTAGTGTGGCATCTGTGTTCAACGTATTACATGTTCTTACTTTTACAGACAAATAACGAATGTACCCAAAAACTATTCCCAAATTAGGGCATGAGGTCCAAATCTAGCATTCATATAAGTTTTCATCCGGTAGCCGTATTAACCTTTTGGGAAAAATGTTATTTAGGTAATTTTGAGATGTTTTGTTAAGGGACCGTTTAAATATTATGGAAGCGCCTAAAGGGGGGAGGGAGTATGAGTGATGCTTACGTAAGATGTTACAAAAACTGCATTTTCGAAAACATCTCGTTTCTTGCATAAAAATTTTCAAAATTCATTTAAGAATAAATTTTACAAAAAAAATTGAAGTACGAAAAAAGTTCAAGCATTTTTGAGTGAAAAAGAACAAAGAGGGGGTCAGTCAGTTTTCTTATTTTTTCTGACTGGGGTAAAGAGAGAATATGAGTGATGCTTACGATGTTACAAACACTGCATTTTCAAAAACATCTTGTTTCTTGCATAAAAATTTTCAAATTCAACTAAAAATAAACTTCACAAAAAAAATTGAAGTAGGGAAAAAAGTTCAAGCATTTTGAGTTAACAAGAAAAAGAACAAGGGGGTCTGGTAGCAGTACCTTTGCTGACAAGAGGGGAGGGGTCAAAATGACCAATAAAAGTATTTACAAATACAAATCAAGTCGACCAACTACAAGCGTAAGCCCAGCAAGGTTGGTTTTTAACCAAACTTACCGGAATCCCAGTATCTGTCAATTTTCCTCTTACATAATATTTGAACGGCGGCATTTGTCTCTTGTAATTTTTTTATTTATTTCCGAAGCAAATTTTACAAGTACAAAAAAAGGATTACATTCTAACATCGATGAAAAATTCTAGTGCGTATTTTCTTTGAGATCCCAATAAAGTATGCAATTTTTAAAAATCGCAATTTCTTTGTCCCAGTTCTTTAAAGGTCGTATTACCTTAAAAAATCTTTAAAACTTAAGTGAAGAATCGGATTTTTTTTACTACTTTACACTTTTAAAGCACTTGAAAACACTTTTTTAAAACACTTGAATTTAATTAGTACCTACTCTTAATTAATCCTGTCAACCCAGTAAACTACTGGCCAACTACTAGTAAAGCTTTTAGACCTTTAACCTCGAGGCTTAATTTTGGAGGCATTTTATGCATAAAACAGTTTATCATGAAAGGATTAAAATAAAATTATCTTTGAACTTTTAAAAAGTGGAATTCTCCCTCCAGCGGATGCCATGTCTCTCGTCTCTCTCGACTTCAATAAATCAATTTATTAAGTATTCAAATTCTACTTTCTAATTCTAGTCTCTGCTTCACACTGTATCAACAATACTCTATTAAACCAGTGGTTCCCAAAGTGGGTTCCGCGAAGAAATTTAGGGGTTCCATGGGACAAACTTTATTTCATTAAAAAAATAGAATGGTGATATAAGAATGGACAGCGCCGCCCCCCTTTTACGCAAAAATGTTCTCAAAATGAGTTAAAACCTTACTTTTACCAGTCGAATTTCAAAATTTTTTTCTGGGGGAGTACCCCCAAACTCCTCCACGGTATAACAAGGGGATCTTGTGCGATACTTTTTGGAAAATCCCTAACATTTTGACATTTTTTGTCAAAAGATAAAGGTTATGGTCTGGAAAATTCTCACCTTGGCCCCAAAAAGCTTCTTAAAATGAGTTAAAACTCTACTATTACAAGACAAATTTCAAAATTTTTCTGGGGGAGGACCCCCATACCCCCCAGCGGTACTAGAAGGGGATCTTGCATGATACTTTTAGAAAATCCCCAAGAATTTGACATTTTACCCAAAAGGTAAAGGTGATGATTGTCTGGGAAAGTGCCCCCCCTGGACCCGTGCTGGATCCGCGCCTGGTTTCATTTAATATCATATGTATTAAATTTTGAAAAGTCGTTAATTAAAAAATATTCAGGGTTCCGCGATCATCGGTAACAAATTTGGGGGTTCCACGACCAAAATAGTTTGGGAACCACTGCTCTAAACAATGATTTTAAAAACAGGGACTGGCAGGAAATTGTTAACAATAGAGTAATTAATGAAGCTTAAATGTCATGATGTGAGAAACATTGTAAAAATATCAGTAACTCTTTTAGAAATTATCCCATTTTTTGCAGAGAAATTTTTTATTAAGAAAACAGTTTTATTTGGATTTTCATTCTATTCGTGATAAAATTAGTAGTTCCTAAACTCGTTTTGATCCCCTCACTCACCAGTCAAATAATCAACAACGGATACCCATAATAATGCAACTGATATCTATCGGTTTTTCCTAATTGACGGTCAGCATAATAGTAGTAATGCTCCTTCCTTTCAATCTTACCGCTGAATAATGTTAAAGTATATTAAAGTTTCAAAAAAAAGAAAAAAATGCTGTTTTTTTTAGGAACATAGTAACTACAAAGTCGGCTAAACGGATTGATCTGATTAATTCCTGAAATTTAGCTGTTAAAAACAGCTGAAATTATGTTACATTGGCAGATATACAATAGTAAAAATGGAAAATTTGTAAAAGGTCATAGAAAATATCTGTGAAATTTTTTAGAACTTGGACTTGGTGTAACAAAACAAGTCAAAATCCTTTTTTGTAGGGTTAAAATTCCGAAAATTTTCTGGGGGAGGACCCCCCAGAGTCTTAGTCCCCTTTTGTCTTAGAACTTAATTATTCAAAATTTCTTAATAAGTTCATTAAAATCCAAATCCTACCTGAGAATGTCTGTCTGAAATTTGGACTCAGTGTATCAAAACCAAGTTGAAACCCTGTTTTTAGGATCAAATTTCCCATAATTTTCTGGGGATGTCATCCAGATCCCCTTTTTGGCTAAGAACTCTATCATTTACAACTTTTTTACATAAGTTCATCAAGATGTGAATCTTACCCAAAAATTTAAGTTCAAAATTCTAACTAGAGGTTACTAAAGCTATTTAAAAACCTGTTTTTTATAGTCTAATTTCCAAAAGTTTTCTGAGGGAGGTCCCCCTTTGGTAGCTAGAACTTTTAATTACTCACTATCACAACTTTTTAATATTAAGTTCTTTAACTCTTTCAATCCTAAGCCACCCGATATTACTATTGAATGCAATGGGAAATATGGGGCGGATAGGTTTGAAAGGTTAAAAAGCTACATAGGGCCTATCAAATATGCATGAGAGGGATTGAAAAATAATTCGAGGCCCTCCCGAAATAAATTTCTATACACGCCACTGTCCTTTTCCTTTCAAGTGGTTTAAACATGGTTCAAACATTGTAAGTGGGGTAAATGGCCTCTAAAAATACTATAATATTTTTGTCGCAACAAAGGTACGATATTAAGCGACAAACTAGATTTTTTGAACCAAGTTTGAGACCTGATGAACACCTACGTCGTCTCTCTCGAATCACTCATGGAAGAGATATCTCTATTCCAGAAAGCCAAGGAGAAGTTAAGATGGTCTTGTTGTACATTTCTTCTTGGCCGAAGAGTGAGTGTATTTTATGATTAAGAGAATGACAATGGGGCCTCGCTTGCACGGGCTCAAATAATGAAGCAGCAGCAGCATCGAGACAGGCTGAGTGCAGCGAATAATAAATTCCCCTGGCACGCAATCGTCGTTCGAAAAAGTTATGTACCCATTGTTGTAATTTGGTAAGGAATGGGACAAAAAAGCCTGCTGTTTCCCGGTAGAGAGGCCAGCCTCGTATAACTGTCAAACGAGTGCTCATTTATGGACCTCTACATTGTCATATCGAGGGAGTTTATGAGGGATCGAACGCTTTGACCGCTGACCTGTCTGTTCTTGGAAAAGGGGTGGAAAATTATTATAACTGCCGCTGTTCTTTTTTTGTTGTTTTCGTGTTCGATTGGCATACATAAACAGCTTTTCAGAAGCGCCGAGAGAATGGATCGTGAATTTTTGGAGGATTTTTTGTGCTCGTAAAACGAGATGCGATTTAGATTTTTGGGAGAATACTTGGGATTTTTTTTGTTTGTTTTGAATCGAATTTTTTTTCTATTGTGGGTGTTTTGATTTTTATAAGTGGAGTCAATGACCGAGGAGGTGAAAGGTTTGCTGTAAGAAGCCTCGATTTAAATTTTTATAAGAATGCGCGACGCTTAAAAGTATCAAGTGTTAAAAATAGTCAAGACATTTTTTTAAATCTTTAAGGAATTGTGTATAAAATCTCCTATGTATTAAGCTGGCATAGCTGAGCAGTGAGCTGGCATGATCTAGAACTAAATGATAAAAATGTACTCTATTAAACCTCCTTTTTCTACTTTAAGCACACGAACTGTTTTAATTAATTTATTCATTTAGTTTTCTTCCTTGCAATATCCCTTGCTATTTCGTAAAATGATCTATTCATTACTTCCCTGAAAAAAATAATTTTATAATCCAACTAAAATAAATGAACATTTTCTCTTAAACTATTTATTGCAAGTAAGTTCTCAGAATTCATTTCGAAAAAAAGGGAACTAAAAGTTGACGACGATTGCTTGTTTTAATGTCATTCGTGTAACGAGGGATATCGCAATACAATATTTTTCTAATACGAAATCAGATGCTGTTATTTGCTAGTTTTGAATGACAATCGAAGAAACGGATTGCATAGTTTATTTAGGACTTATTTAGGACTGATAATTTTTAACTTTCATCATAGATAAGTACGTAATTATTATTACGTACTTACTATTATGCGTAATTGTTATTGTATTACGTAATTTACTATCATGATACAGCTAATAATAGAGTTTCTGAACAGTATACCTTTTCTGACAAAAATGCATAAAGAAATACTTTAGTTATTAATAAGAATTTAAATATTATTCACAAAAAGAACTTTTCTATTTTTAGAAATTCCAAATCTGCTTCTTGCCTGCCATCTAACAAAAGTAGTTTCTGAACTATTTTGGTACTATATTCCTAAGTTTTAGTGTAACGGTAATACCAGGGATGTGGGTATCTGAAATAAGTCATGTTAACAAATTATTTTATTTCCCCTTTTATAAATACGTAACCAAATCCTCATATCCAGTTTTTAATTAAGATTTAATTTAACACTCTATAATGAAAAAAGTATGATGTTGAATGTTCATTTTTCTTTTAGGTTCATATGACTGACGGGAAAATCTAATAGGGTAACCGATGTAATCTCATTCGGTATGGACTGATGGCCTATGAGAGCAGCCGTACCATTTGAGATAGCATTGTGCCTGGATATCTTCTTTTGAGTTGGGATATGTTTGTTCTAATTTAAGAAGGATTTCTTTCCCCTCAAAACATACGAAACTGGCAAAGACAAGGTATAATGTGTTATTTAGTTCCAAATTTTGTTTAGTTTAGTAATTTGTAGATTTTTCTCTGTGTTTTTGACTAAAACGGTAACATTTGTTCCTGGACTGACACGGTCTTATATTTTCTTCTGTATCATTGGGTTGGGTTATTTTAATATAGTCGCATAATTTTCTAGATTGTGAAAAACTGAAACACTTGTATTATTTTTTTACTAAACGATATTTCTTTTTTAATATAAATTGGAGAAGGTAGGAACTTTTGTTAAGCTTTGCTAAGAAGCTTTAATCTAGTAGATACAGACAGGATATTAATTTTGGTGTTGTATGGTTGGACACTGAATGAAGAAAATGCTTAAAACGTTATGATTTAATCAATTACAGGAAAATTTAAGGAGATTGTAAAAATAAGAAGGTAAGTTGAGCACCTTTCCTTTATTTATACCTTTGAATTTGAATTTTTGAAGTTTTATACGATTGTTTTAAACATTTCTAATGTTAACGTAAATTTTATAATAAAATTTTAGTTGAAATTACACTTGTTAAATTTGTAAAAAAAAATTTATAAATTTTACTAAATTTTTGCATTGAATATGTATATTAGCGTGCACGCATATTGATACTTGCATTTACGAATCACGTCTAGCCCAATTAGTTAATCTAAATTTCTTGTAAGATAAATTAAAACTAAATAATAAACTACAAACTACACTATTAAAATATTTAGAACCCCTGATGCTAATTGTTGTTACTTTAAGTAATTTATTCAAGTACCGAACAAATTCAACTTATTCAGCTTAATATAATAACATGATGATGCCAATTGTTGAACCCTGATGCTAATTGTTGTCACAAGGGTTTCTAGCTCCAAGGGTTATTCCAACTGGCGATGGCGGCCCGCGAAGCTCCCTAAAACCATCCCAAAAATAGCTGTTAAACATTTTTTATAGCATACCAAAATTAAAACCCTTTTCGGAGGAAGACCCCTGACCCCCCAATTTTTACCTCTTATAGATTATGGAATAGCTTTGGTCGTTTTCTATGGAGAAAAATTATAAGTTAGAGGTTTCGAGAGGGAGGTTGCAATGTACCCTGAATTTCCCCCTGAACGTAGCAAGGGGTTATGGAGGCTTAGGTCAACCTTTATTACGAGGAGGGACAAATTGGAGAATCCAAAAATTAGGTAAAACGCTATTTTTAAGGGAAATTGACAAACGTTTTCTTGAAGAAGACCCCTGTAGGTAATATTCAGTGTTAAAAGTTGCAAAGGGTAAAAATTTTGTACCGCCTCTGAAATTTTTGAAAATACAGTGGTACCTTGACGATATTTAAATAACCTTCGCCCCTTTTTCGCTGGAAAGTTCAATTTATTAAAGACTTCTTCAAAAAATTATCACATTTAAAAGGGGCCAGATTACTTTGCGGTCCGCCACTTATTTCGATTGTGACCCTCGAGTACTTAGAAGTTGGAAATCCCTGATATAGCAGATGAATACGATGTAATTCAAAAATTGATTCTACTACGTTTGTAAAGTTGTTTTCTTTGCGCAATGACTACTAACAAGGAAAAACTTGTTTTACAGGCGATTAACCCTACAATGCATGATTTTTTAAATTCACTTGAAAATCATTTATGTGACTTCTATTATGGTGTAAATTAGTAAAAAAAATACTAAAAAAATTAATTTAATTTTTTTCTACTTTTTATTGGCAAAGAACTTTGTCCTTGTGAAATTAATTTGTTTCTCTTGTGAAATTAATTGTGAAGTGAAATAAAACCAAATGCTCCAAAAATATAAAAAAACAACTTATCTTTTCAAAAAATTTTTTTTCAAGCTGAAATTTTTTTTATTTTAATTTATATGGTCCTTTAATTTTGGCGTTTTCTGTGTCTTGACTTTCGTCTCACTAGCTACTAAATGTCTCAAAATAGTACCTCTGCCCTGCTGTGATCTACTGGCAGTCTTAAGTGCTAATACAATGAAATGTTATATCTATTGTACTTATTGCATGGTGTTGCCGTTTGAAATGAAAGTCCGAGTAGGACATGGGGAAAAATATCGTGTTGATTTGTTAGATTTCTAAAAAAAAACATTTCGTGGATTTAATATTAAGTGCTCCTTTTAAATTAATATACGCGATTTGAATATAATAAGAGCAAACTTGTTAAGATTTTATCATTTACGACTTTTTATAAATCATCTTTTGGGAAAAGTTTGGACTTCATATAATTTGATATAACAAAATTCATATAACATAATTCACAATTAATAGAATATAACAAAATACTACAAGAAGTATTCATTGAAATGATAAAGTTTATTGAAAAACACGCCACATAATTAGGTTGTTTATGGAATGATTGAAATGTATTTTTGATAGTCTAAATTTTCTGGTGGTGTATTTTTTTAATTCTTAAAATTATAGAATGTAATAATAAACCATGCGTATAAAAATATTTATTTCAAAACGTAACAATAGTAGCAGTAATACTTGAAAGTTAAGTAACAAAAAAGTAACACTCACATGAAAAATTAACATAATCAAGGAGCATAACAAAATTATAATAATTATTACATTTTAAATACATAATTTGAAGGTATTTTTACTAATAAATGTAATAAAAAGAAGCTTCCACACAGAAAACAAATATAGTATAAGTAAGTTGTAATTTCAAATAAAAATATTGGTAGTTTGTAATTGTCAATAGTAACTTTAACTCGACAAAAATGACAAGACTCGTGATAATCTCATTTCTATGGAAATAAATTTCGATAAACTCGATGGATACTCTCAACTTTATCTAACTTATAATAGTTCTACCTCTAAAATTAGATATTATTTGCATTTTCTATAAAAAAAATTTCATGGAATTTAGAAAACCTCGCAGAGTTCCAAAAGTATCACCAATAACTTTATTCGGTTTGGTTTGGATGATGTTTTTAAGGAACATTTGAAATCAAAACCACTTAAAAAATGAGAAATTTAAATTTTCTTAGAAAAAGTGCAAACAAAGAAAATTTAAAAGTTCAAGATATGTTTATTATTTTACTTAAATAAAGATCAAAACATCACAAAGTTCTCTATAACCAAAGAAGAGTTCAACCGGTTCAACTGTATGAAGTCACAGAACTCGTCCAGCTTATGTATTTTTTATATAATATCTAACTCTCTTTCTTGAACTAAACCTTTCAAGGCTTCTTTTAGATGGCAGCACCATCGTTACAAACGGCACCGCTGAAATATCTTCCATTTATAAGAAGAAATTGCGGCTTCAGAGTCAAAGAAAAGTCCCATAATCCGAAGCCAGCACAATCTAAACCTGTCAATTCTGAGTCAGAGGAATTTTAGAACTCTATTTCAGCTCTGACATAAGCATATTTTTATTAGGGATGTAGACATTTACACATTCATCCAAACTTTTGAATTAAGCATTTAAAAACCTACCTTTTCTAATTTAAAAAATATAATAGGAGCAGTATAAATTATTGTAAATTTAAAAATGAAGATAAGGGAGTTCAAAAAAATATATATTTCATATTTATCTCATCGGAAAGTCTTTTTCAAACTATCCCATGAGATAAACAGTTGGAAAACAAATATTCTTTCAAAATAATTTAGATGGTTTTAAAAATACAAAAAGGTGATAAAAATAGGATGATTTTAATTCGCAATTCGTCTAAGGGAACGTACCCATACTACGTGACCCCTTTTTTACCAGTTTTGACCCCCTCCCCCCTTGGTGACCATTCGTAGTATATGGCTTAGACCCCCCTCTAGTTTTCACGTAGTAATTCATAAATACGGTTTTCAATCATTTTTTGCGAACAGAAAGTTTAAAAAAATTAATTTGGCTTAATTTGTCTAATTTTAATAATTAATTTGGCTTAATTTGTCTAATTTTAATAATTAATTTGGCTTAATTTGGCAAATTTCAATAATTAATTTGACTTAATTTTGTCATATTGACTAGAGAAAATTGACTACGTGACGAAACCCTAAGCCCCCCCTCCCCCCTGTGACCGAGCGTGGTATTTTGAAGACCCCCTCCCTCCCCTGAACGGGTCACGTAGTATGGTAGTATGGGTACGTTCCCTTATTGGATTATGCTCTTGAAGTACTTTTTAGCTGTTTGCTCTCCGAACCTAAAGGTATTGAACAATAAGGAACGATAAAATATATCCTGAACTCTTTGCTAAAGCTCGATAGATGGTTGCATTGAAAAATTTTATTATTCCTCCCTTACCTCAATGAATTTGCAGTGGGGGCCGAGGTGTTTGTACAAGAAACATTTGGCTGTAGTCTCTAACTTTTTTATATCTGCTAGTGACTTTTAGATTTGGGTGATTAACTGGAATCATGTAATAATAGCTAGCGTGCCACTGACCGTTCCAGTGAACCAATTCAGTTTCAGGCAGCGGAAGTATCGTTTTCTTCGTGACGCTCCAAAAATTTTGTTATCCAAATTTAAATCCCTCATTATTCTGAGTGATCCTAAATCAGCTCTAAACGTCAGTGGGATGGGGATGTGACCCCTCATACGTTCCCTTCACAACCTTTACCATCCGCGACACTGTATCCATCCACACCCCGGGCAACCCCTCGAAGAACACCTGGTCCACGTCCCACATGTCAGCACAGAGGACAAACCCGAGGTCCTTCTGGACATGGCGCGACACCTTATCGCACAGCATTTCACGCAGGGCCCCCATCCTGACGTCACCCTGCGTCACAACCACGTCAGACTGCCAGAGGGCGTGGCCTTGGTGGTGGGCGTTGCGACGCACGTGCCCCTCGACACACGCGGTCCACAGCGACGTGCATGCGCCATCCGTGAAGCGCTCCGCGTACCCCGCGAGCATGACAGGGTCTAGCTTGTCGATGTCGTGCACTGCTCCGGTGTACGACTGTGGTACCCCATCTAGGTAATGACCCTCCAAGATATTGTCAGCGTCGACGGGAACTACCACATGACCCATCTGCCTCATGCTGTCCGCCACAGCGTAAAAGCACTTCAAGTGGTCCACGAAGTCGTCAACTACCTCCAGTACCCCGAGACTTCTGAGGACCCCGCGGTTGGGACTTTCCCCTGATGTGGCCCCCAAGACCAGCTCTCCCCAGCGGTCTTCGTGTTTCAGCCAGGGCATGAGCTGAACCCTTCTTCTTTTAAGCCTCGCCGAGACTTGCAAGGGTTGGGAACGCGAATCTGCCTCCAAAGTGTCCAGAAGCAGGTTCGGGTCAGCCACACGCCATTTCTGGCCACGGATCGCCCGTTCTAAGTGGGTCTTAAAAGCTGGGTCGTGGAAGACGTCCATTTTGAAGACCTGAAGAAGGAAAATACATCAACTAAGGGTTAGTTCAATGTCAGTTAAAGCCTGAGTAACAGAAAAATTTAAAGTTCAATGAAGCTTAGAATATGAAATGAAAACTTCTCTTGTTGCTATGAGGAAGTTGCATGATTTTTTATATTTTTTTAATCGACTAGGGAGCTACCGCCCCCTGCTCGCTATCGCTCACCAACCCCCGTTAACTGCTGCCGCAGGGCCTTTCGGATTGCTTCGCAATCCCCACAAAACCCTGCTCACTAAAATCATTTATTTATAAAACATTCGTTAAAACAATTAGTAGAAGAAACGTCAACCAACTTTCCAAAAGCACACTCTCTTAAAAGTTAAAATATTTATTGGTTGTAAATTATCAATTATATATTTAATCAACACGTTTTCCTTGAAAATAGCCATCCAGTCTACTCGTAACTATTGTTATTCAATATTTACAAAAAAGTTCAACAATGAATCTGTTAAATTTAATATAGTACAGTTGGGGAAATAAAAAACGACTCAGTTGTGATTTCTAGCGAACCACTTGGGTTAAGAAGACAAATGAGGTGTCATTTTTCATTGTTTAAAGTATTCTTTAACCAAAAAAATTTTCGAGTCCTTAGGGGGTCGTCTTCATATTAAACGAAACACTAACTTTTTTTTTCAATGGGGACCCCCAATTATTATGATATTTTCTGAAAGGCCATCTCTTAAAACCCTTAACTGCCCAGTTTCATCCAGATTGATTCACAATTAAAAAATTTTTGAAAAAATTAAAAAAAATTAATTTTTAAAATCGTGAAATATTTTGATGGTAATCGATTCAGGTAGTAATTTGATGTATAAAGCCAGAATTTCAATCGATTTCACCGAATAGTTTTTGATAAAAACGAACGAGAAAGAATATTCGCGGTATGCATTCGGCAACGGTATACCGCCCCTTAAGATTAAAGTTCGTTATTATCAAAAACTATTCGGTGAAATGAATTGAAATTTTGGCTTTATACATAAAATTACTACCTGAATCGATTACCATCAAAATATTTCACGATTTTAAAAATTAATTTTTTTTTAATTTTTTCAAAAAATTTTTAATTGTGAATCAATCTGGATGAAACTGGGCAATTAAGGGTTTTGAGGGATGGCCTTTCAGAAAATATCATAATAATTGGGGGTCCCCATTGAAAAAAAAGTTAGTGTACCCCCATTAATTGTACAGAAGCTTTTTCCCAGTAAAATTTTATGATAATTTGTTTTACTAAATACAATCTAAGCTTATTTTACGAACCTCTCCTAACTATCACTTACAATTTTACGAACTGAACGTAGAATATTATAAACATATAATATGGTTATTATAAACCAAACTTTTCCAAATTTATGAACCAAACTTTTTCACTAGCTCACATTTCAAACTTAGGTTAAAAGATTATATTTTTATAATGTCCTCTTGTAAATTTACTATTCAAAAATAATGAATACAAACTGTTAAATAATGAATTACTTTTTCCAGAATTCTACCGTTTTTGGTTCATGAAATATTGATCTCTACCTCACACATAGCTTGCATGAACTAACAAGGACGTAATCTTTATTCAGCTGCTGAGCTTCTATTAGATAAGGAAGCTTGAAGAAAGATAATAGAAATGAAACGGGGATTCCCCTTTTTTCGTCCGAAACCCCGCCTCTCTTTCTTCTTTCGCCAATCGTCGTGAAAAGTACAAACGCTGATGTCACAAACCCGACAAATCAACTTCCAGTTGGCTATTTTCGTCCAGAAACTGGTAAACAATTTCGGAAATATTTTTCTCACTGAACCTTGGTCTTTTTTTTTAATTGTTGAACCAACTAACGTAGAGAGAGTGATTAGAACATATCCATTGCAATCTTCATTGTTTTATTTCAAGTGACCTAATTTTGGTATTAAGGTAAACAACTTTTATTCTTTTTCTACTGCTTCCTTTTCAACCATACAACTTGGACTCAATACATTTATTTAAAATTCTAAAAAATACAAATAATTGTAATGCTGAAAATTTAAGAATTCTAAAACTTGGAAATGCGGACTAACAGCATTTAAGATATACGAAATTACTGATCCATCAAACAATTTTAATAGCATTACTTGGATCTTAATAATATAATTTATAATTTAATATTGGATATAATTTTTATTTTTTTAAACCAAACTTATTAAAACTACATATTAAGGGAGCGTAAAAAATGCATTGGAATGGTTATTATAATCCACAAAATTAATTTTCCTCAAAAAAGTAGAATCTGGCAAAAATGGACAAAAACTCATTTCTTATCTTCCTCTTATGCTTACTAAAATTATTTTAAAATTTATTTACTGAGTACCTAATATACAATAAGTTTTTGCAGCTGGTTTCGACCTGTGAACCAAAATAAAATTTCTTCTTCTATTATACAATAAGAGATAATAGCAATATCTCTCAATATAGATCTGAATACCATTCCACTGGATCTATAATTTTTTTAAACATAATGAATTAAAAAATGTTATTCAGAAATGCTATATCATTAGATGAAAGATATTTTACGCAGTCAAGAATTTTCTTTTTCGAAATGCCCCAAATTGATTACTTATAAAAAAACTAATTTTTTGTTTAAACTTGAGAAATTTTAAAGACATAAAAATCTCTAAATATATGCAAGTGTCTAAAATTTTTGCTTGGAATTGTTTTAATAAAATCTATGGCAAATTCTGTTTGTTTGTAAAACGTTCCGCCTTTTCATAATTTGGTTAAAAATAAACTTACTTACACGGTTGCCATAAGTTTTTTAGAAGTATTCAACATTATTTACTAACTTTGCGTCTACAGAATGATTCCAAAATTTTTTTTTACATAAACAGCTGTTAGTTTTTTATTTCTAACCTAAAAATAAATTTTGAATAAAAAACCGGCAAGATTTTGAAATAATCCTGTTATAAATATACGAAATGCAAGAATGGGAAAAATAATTTTTTACTTAATAGTTATTTACAGAAACTTTTTTATAAAGCATTTAACTAAAAATTTTGAATATTATCTAATAGATTTTCTTATTTAAGGGTGCATTTACATCATGATAAGCTAAGTATAAATTATATTGCAATAAAATTAGAAATGAAATACATTTTTAGATATGTGGGAATAATATTTAAATAAAGTTATTTGTTTTCAACAGAACTTATTTAGAAACAAATAGAAAAAGCGATTAATATTAGTTTAGCTTTTAACTTCTAATTTCCATACGGAAATAAATTAAGTATAATAAATATTTTTTCAATCCCTCTTAGCTTTTAATAGTTCATTAATTTTTATGCAATTGCGAGTTATTTCGTTGAAAAAAGAAGCATCTAAATACACCATGTATTTTTTTTGCATTGCAGATAACTAAACTTTATATTATACCTGGTTAAAAAACGAACTGAAAATCAGCTCAAAGGGGGGCCGAAAGTTACGTCTTCCAAAGCAGCTTCCTGGGAATTCCCCTCCACGCAGGAGCAGAATGCTTTATTTATTCGTCAAGGTGCTAAATGATGCCAAAGCTAGTGACGTAACTTCCCTGTCGCTAAAAATCCAGAAGTCGAGTTTTCTCATTTCATTCGTATGCATAATTGCATAATAATTGAAAACATCTATGGATAAAATAAAAAGTGTTTTGATTAATTTATATTCTTTTCAAAATTCTAGCCTATATGAATAAGATTCTTCCCTTAAAAACATTAAAGAAAATATACGGTGTCTTAGAGACGAAACTTTTAAAAGTGTTTTTTAATTAGAAATTTATAATTCTGAAAATTCGCTTATAATTAAGAAATGGTTTTCTAACGAGTTTTGGAGGGTGCGTCTTATTTCCAAATTCAATAGTAGGGTAAGTGGGCGCAAGTTCAGAGGTGCGGATGATTGGCGAATTTTGGCTATTTGGCGCCATATTTAGAAGCCAAATGACTCTTTTAACATTAGTTAGGGTTACCATATTAGTCATGTTTACTGCTAAAAACTTGGCGCATCCGCACCTCTGAACTTGCGCCGTTACATGTTCCTAGAAAAATTTGATTGATTGGGGAATTTATAGGAGAAAATATGCTCTTTTGCATAATGTTGAAAAAGTGAAATCCAATACTCTTTTACTATTCTAACAAGTTGTTCAACTATAAATTAAAATTTCTTTCTGCATAATAGATCATTTTCAATCACATGACTCTGACCTACCAACGGCCTTAGCAACAGATTATTTAACCGACAGCAGTTAACAGTTAAAAGAAAATAGCTGGACATGGAATGCTTCTATTGGAGCATTTGCAATCACATGACAGCAACAGATACCGGCAACGGCCTTAGCAACAGACTGTTTGACCTACAACAAGGAAGAAAATAACTGGTCGTGACGTCACCTGAAAAACACTATTAACTTTGTAAATATTTTGTATTCAGTTTATGCTATTTTAACTTTGTAAGATGAAAAAGATACCAAGATCTTATGCTCACGTAAATACAGTTAAAAACTTTTCGAAACTTCTTTTAAGTTAAATAGAAAATAAGAAATTCCTCTGTGATAATATTACGGATTATTCTCTTTAGGATTGTTTTTTAACCTTTTTTTGTTAGATACTCTAATCTCTTTACTTAGTTTCTCAATTATTTATTACAAGTATTAAAACAGCTACGAGATACTTAAAATTCATTTAACTAATTTATGATTATTTTACTAAACAAAACCTTCGAAGTAGTTTTTTTATTACATAGTTATAAACTGACTTTATATTGATTTTAGAGCAAGTTGAAACATTTTATGAATATTTTCGCATTATTAAAATTGATAGTATATAATTTTATTTATAATATCTAAAATACAAATTGAGAGAGAGAGAAGTAATTCCGTACTTGTCCAATAATGAATAAATTTTGGTCAAAAATTTGTTGGTCATTCACCATCTAAATTTTATAATAAAAATTCTCCATTGAGACATTTGTGTAAAACAATGTGTGGTTAAATTCCGTTAGAGTCCCCGCTAAATATCGCCACGTTTTTTGAACGCTATTAGTATATTCAAATATCGACATATTTTTCTGATTTTTATTGATAAACTGAACATTTATTGGTCTAATGAAAATTTTTATACTATGACTTTGAAATTAATTAGCAATATTTATAGTTTTTGGCTTTCAAAAAACATGGCGATATTTAGCGGGGACTCTAACGAAATTGAACCCATTGAGTAGTAAGAATATATTTTAGAAGTGTTTTTAAACTATTAAAAAATTAATGTTTACTGTAACTGAATTGTTGGTAGTTTTCAGTTACAATGTTGTTATTTGATGAGAACTAATCTCAGAAAACAGTAAAATTAAATTATTATTACAAAAAATCCATTAACATAAATTTAGTAATTAATTGCATTAATAAGAGATCTAAGGTCACATAAATGATTAGGGCAAAGTGATAAATTTCATTGAAAAATGAAATTTATTCCATTGAATCCAAAATAACTATAATAATAATAATAATCCATATGAATCCAAAATAAATTGAATTGATTATCCAATTCCATTATTCCATTGAATTTATCCATGAATTTATCCAATTCCATTATTCCATTGAATTTATCCATGAATTTATCCAATTCCATTATTCCATTGAATTTATCACATTGCCCTCCTCCACTTCGGGCATTATTAATAATGCCCGTAACATAAATACTGATATCTCTCTATATTAAAAAAAAGTTACTGTCACCGCCGCTGCCGCTGCCGCCGCCGCTGTTTCAGAAAATTTTATTTTTCAACTCTTTGAACTCTTATATCGCAAAAACTACTTGATAGAAATTTATGAAACTTGAAACGTTTGTAGAGGAATATTTGGGGCACATTCTAGAACAAAAAGCTAACTCATGTGATAATTAGTTGTGGGGTATTTTTAAGGTCAAAGTTGAAGTTTTTCTTTTTTCGCCGCGTAATCCAGTTCAGCAAAATCTATTGGCAGCAGAGCTATGATTTTTTGCAGCCTAATACTCTGAAGTATGAAGATGTGCACTACGTCGCCCTTTTTTCGAATTTCGAATTTGGTTTAGAGTAATTAATTTTTTAATTTTTGAAATTTTTGACACTTTTTCGTTTTTTTCTATCTAAAATGAAAACTAATCACGGTATCAATATGATTTTTTAAACACTTATACTCTCATTTTTTAGAAAGAGATTGGCGTTTAATTTTTTAAAAAATTCTAATTAGTTTTGGAACTATTAAGCATCAAAGTTTCATTTTTTTTCATAGTTTAGTAGGTCTTTATCAGACGTGTTTAATGTTTTTAAATTTTATATTTGCCTGTTCACTAGATTGTCGCGAGCACGGATATTTAAATTAAGTTTTGAGGTGCACATTTTTGCTCTAAGTTTGCTAGCGATATAGTATAGACTTGGTTAATAATCTTTTAAAGATAATTCGATATTTTTTGAACTACTAGAGAAATAAATAATTTAGCTTTTTTGAGTGCTATTTGTGCCGACGAAAGGAAGAGGATTTTCGGGAAGTTTGTATTACTCTGATGCTAAAGATCGATTACAGATATTACAGATCGCTTCGCGATCTGTAAAGTGCTGAATAGCAGTTACGGGGGTTGGTGAGCGTAAGCGAGTAGGGGGCGGTAGCCCCCTACTTCCTTTGTTTTGATATTTTCGTGGTAATGATCCGAATTAAATTATTGAAAAGTTTGAGAGACAAAAAGTTTCGATATTAAATGATCATTAACTATACTCTGTTCATTTATGATTAGCACCTGAGACGTAATGTATTAAAAGCAGTTATTATTCTAATTATCGTCAAAAAAATTTTCTTCTGCAATGACAAGGCAACCTAAGCAGAAATAGTTAAAATACTGTAGAAACAATCGGTCACTGAAGTTGTCTGATAAGCGTTATTAAGCATTATTGAGCGTTTTTGATGCTGTTGCAGGCGCCTATTCTAAATGAACAGATTATAAGCAGACAAGTTCCAGGTTGTACTGGATAGTTGAGATGAAACAAGCGAGCCCTGCTCGCTAAGATCGCGAAGCGATCTTCAAAGAACTGCGAAGCAGTTCCGTGGGTTGGTGAGCGATAGCGAGCAGGGGGCAGAGCCCCCTAGTACATAAAAAAGAAGCACACTCAAAGTAAATTTATTCTAAGAACATTACCATAATTTAAAGTAAAAATAATAACTAAAGTGTAAAGTGTTGCAGCAAATGGTACTCCAACTATTCAATGGTTTTCCAACATATTGTTGTTTTCGCTAATTGAAATTAAAGTTAATTGTTATAATCAAAACGTTAAAGCTTACTGATGTCGATTTAGATGCGAGCAAATAAAATAGGCATATTTCTACTTACTTAATTTAAATTTCATGGGCATAAAGAGATAAAACATTTCTTAATATTTTGTACTCTTCTGTTGAACAACTTTGTCTCCAACATTGACACAAGAAGTATTGAATTAAAATGAAAATTCAATTCTTCGGGTGCCAAAGTAAGAAAAAAGTATTATACTTAATTGGAGAATCAAGCTGTAATGAAAGAAAATGGGTAGCTTGTAAAAAATTAAACACCAAAATAAATACTAGTAAAATATTATGTTTTATTAATAGTAAAATATTATGTTTTATTAATAGCAAAATATTATGTTTTATTAATAGTAAAATATTATGTTTTATTAATGGTAAAATATTATTTTATTATAATTTCTTAAATGTATTGATACACTTCAAACAAAGTTACACTTCAAAGTAAGTAGTAAATTTAGTTACATTTTTAATCAATTTAGTTAATAGTAAATTAAATTAAAGTATTTTGCAGATTAATTATTCTAGTGTATTAAAGCATGTTTGTTAAAATATTACATGAATAAACATTTCAATTTTTTAACCATGGATAATTTCCATGATAATACCCATACCCATGATAAACACAAATCAAGTATCAAGGCGAAATTTATAGAAAGCCATAAATTTTTAAACTTTGAAATGTGAATGTAAGAAAGAAATTCAAACAAAACTATCAAAAGGATGTTTTGTTACTATAATTGTGATTAAATTACATTTAATTGATTTCTTCCTTTTTAGGAACACACAACCTAAGTAATTTCTTGATTTAAAATTTTGTCATAGCATCTTGGAATAAAGAGGCGTTATTAGAAGCAGCATTGAAAAATATATAATATAATAATATTATTATAATAATAATAAATTAAGTTAATTGTTAATTTTACTTAGTAAATATTTGAATATTTTTAGTGAAGACATGTTTTTAACTTTAAATTTTGAAATAATTTATCTTCCTAAAGTGAATTCCTTTGTAAATTTGTCGCAGTAATATATTTTCATGTTAAACGTTTTTATAATTCCTTTAACAAAAAATCCTATTTTATTATTTATTTTGAACTAAAACTCAATAAAAACATAATATATAGAGTAAAGAAACATTAATTAAATTTTAAAAGTAAATAAATATTAAAAATCAATAACTATTAAAATCAGTTAATAACAATGATAACAATATTTTTGGTAACATAAATAAATTGTAGTGACCGCACATCACCTTTATAACTGTCTTTTTAACTTAACACATTTTAACAAATTAATCTGTTATATTAAATTGCACATTGCAGTAATAGTTTAAAAATAGAAAAAGTTGTGAGAAAAATTAAGAAATACGCACTGTTTTGTTTCATCTGACTAAAAATGGAAATGAAACTCTCCTAAAGGTTGATACAACTAAGAAAGAACAAAATCAATGACCTGTAAATGAGAAGCACCGATAAGAAACCAAAATGGCTTACTGCGCGACAGACCTGACCACTGAACTGCAAATTTAGAAGTGCAATGTTGATCATTTTCTTTTCTCCACCTTTACACATATCTCACAGACAGCATTTCTGTGAATCCAGCAACTGGTGGTACATCCAAGAGCATGTCTGGATCTCAAGAAACCTGTTTCTTGGGGGAATTCAAGCTATTATTCTGCTTTGGAAATTGCATTAAGAAATTTTACTGGGAATCAAAATTTTTAAAAATTAAATCGAAGAACAATAGAGGATTAGCCGTATCAGAAAGTAACTTGTTGGAACACTATCATCGAACGTTTCTGTGACGGATGGAAGTCTACCGTTTCACGTTTGATATTGCATATCTAATTAGATTTACTATTGCGTAATGACTTCTAAGTAACTTTTAGATAAATTCTCTTTAAAAAATGTGGAAGAAACGATTTACTTTACGAGCATGATTTTAATTTCTTTTTGCAATTTGTTGAGAAGTATTTCGTAAGAACTGCAGAAAACTGTGTAATTCTTGAAAAGTTATTTTTCACATGGATTATTTTCCTGGTTACTCATGGTTTTTAAAGTTGTAGTGGAAATACATTGGCAAGACAATTTCAGTAGGAAAAACTACAAACCATTTTTTAACAACTGATTATTTTGGTAAGTTAAAACCTAAAGAGGGAAATTGAGAGCGTCAAAGTATATAGAAAAACAGCAATTTCGGAACTTATTAGTTTATTTAATTCATACTTATGGTTATGACTAAGTAGCATCCTTTTTCGGTAAATATAATAGCAAATTATAATTATTATTGTTCAGCAGTCATCTTTCAATAAAATTGTCATCGAATTTCATCAAATCAAAAAATTTCATAAAACTTTAAACCTATCAGGATTTTAAAAGTTTAAATAAAAAACATAAATATTGCGTATTTCTAGTTGTAAAATCTTTTTGGTTTTTAATTAAATAATACAGTTAAATAAAAAAAGGTACAAATAGTATCACTCTTTGAATTTACTATCAAATTTAATAACTTGGACATAAACTAATTAATTTTTTTTATCTGAATTATTTACCACTCTAAAAAATTCTTAATTTACATTTCATATGTTACGGGCGATGTGATAAATCTGGCATTATTAATAATGCCCGAAGTGGAGGAGGGCAATGTGATAAATTCAATGGCATTTATCAATGAAATTTATCACTTGCACATTATTTTGCATTATTAATAAATAAAGCCCAAATAATCACTTTGCCCGTAACATATATATGCTAGATTTTTAGCAAAGGCAAAAGAAAGATAATTGTAAAAAGAAAAACAGTACATGTAGTACTTTTTTGTCTTCATTTTAATAACACTATTTTAAAGTCACTATCTTCATATTCAATGGAGTTTTTTTTAGTTTAATGGGCAATTCCAGTATTTTTTAAATATTTTTTGTTCGATAGAGGTACCCCCAAGAGAAGAACATACGCTCAAAATATTTTTAATTACGATGGTTATTTATTTTTTAACTTAATTTCAAAGTTCGACTTTATAAAAAATAGGCGCGAAAACGTCAAATTTCAAAATGTGACGTACTTTCATCCTATTACATTGATTTTAAACAATGATTCAATTGTTTAAACCAGCCAGCGTTTACCAACCTTTTCACCCTCGCACGGAACACTTGTGATACACTGTTCAACAATGAAAAATTTTCCTTGATGAAAATAGTCATTTCTTATAGATTTTGGGTCGCTGAATACGAAAATCACAATTAAAATTCTTAATTGACTCAGGATTTTCGGGGATTAGCCCCTCCCCCTTTTTACGTTTCTCGACGACTTTATAACTTTAAACTCGATTTTCAGGGTCAAAAGCATTGATTTAGTCTTCAAATTGCCCCCCCAGGGGACAAGAAAGGTTCAAATTAATAAAATATGGTAAATTTATAACAAATGGATAGGTTTAAGGGGTAATTACCCCCCTAAAAAAGCAAAAAAATAGCTAAAAATTATAGAGGTTTTTATACGCTATTTTTTCCCATTATTTTTTACGCAATTCACGTTTGAAAGTTCCTAACCCTTTCCCATCAAGGACCCAAATTTGATGGCAATATGCAGCAATGATTTTTACTAAAAGCGGTTGAGGTGAGAGCGCCCCCAAAGCACCCACGGAAGGGTTCAATGCGGTACTTAGAGTTAAACAGTCCTGTACAAAAAAAATTTGAAGCCACTAACTGAATTTCAGCTGATTCTTGTGTAAAATGATCTGCTGAATTCAAATATGACACCCATTTTCCTCCATCACCCTCAGTTTTTAAGGGGATGCCCCCTAATTGTTATCCACAGCCGTGCATCTATTAACATCTTGAAACATGGAATCCTCACTCCCTAAAACCGGTCAGTTTTTAAAGAACTGAAGAGTTTCTACTTATGATAGACCCAAAATATAAGAAAAACGTCATTTGTAATCTTTTCAAAATCATAAATATTAATTCCTGAGCTCGCGAGCGCCATCGCGATTCTGGAAGTCTTCCGTGGGGGCTTCTGGGAGGCTAACACCTCAGCCGCTTTTAGTAAAAATTATTGCTGCATATTGTCATCAAATTTGGGTCCTTGGGGAAGCGTTAGGGCCCTTCAAACGGAAATTGCGTAAAAAGTAAGAGGAAAAAATTGCGTATAGAAACCTCTATAATTTTTAGCTATTTTTTGTATTTTTAGGGGGGTAATTACCCTTTAAACCTATTAATTTTTTATAAATTTATCATATTTTATTAATTTTAACATTTCTTGTTACCTGGGGGCAATTTAAAGACTAAAACAATGCTTTTTGACCATGAAAATCGAGTTTAAAGTTATAAAGTCGTCGAAAAACGTAAAAAGGGGGAGGGGCTGTTCCCCGAAAATCCTGAGTCAATTGAAAATTTAAATGGTGATTTTCGTATTCAGCGACCCAAAATCTATAAGAAATGGCTATTTTTTCATTTATTATTTCATTTTTCAATGGAAAAAATTTTGAAGGTCAAATTTGTTGAAAAGTGTAATCTCCAAGTTATATGTACGTATATGGAACCCTTAACAAATTTTAGAATTAAACAACAGGAAATAACTGTCATGTATTTCATTTCAAACAAATGCAATCAGTAACATAAAATATACCTACTTTATTAAAAGAGTTAAATTTTTATTAATTACAACCTACAAAATGCAACTCAACCTAAAAAATTAAACATATTCTAAAAAGAAAATGGCAAAAAACTAAATTACTTTTAAAACTGTTAGGAATTGGTAAAGCTTTTTTCCTTTGGTGTTTTCAATTTTGTGGGCAATACCTAGTTTTCTGCTTGGGGATCCTCCCAGAAAATGTTTGCAGAACCGTTTGAAATGCCTATCACAGAATCCCAGGGTTCCGCGAAATCCTGATTGGTGAAATTTTTCATGTTGATTTTTGAATTTATAAAAATTTCCTTTACTGGAAAAATGCATTTTTTCTGTTTTCAAAAAATGCTCGTATTGCCCATTAATAGTAGATCTTCTGTGTTAGTTCATAGAATATAACAGTCAATATATAGTTTCTTACAGATTAAAAAAAGAGCTTACCAAAACTGGATACTGTTTTCGGATGTAGGTGAAATAACTCTATCCCGATGAGATTGCCGAATGAACTGGAATTTTTCAGAATCCAGTCCTTGGGGCAATACTCAAGGGGCTAGAGGTTCGTAGATGAATATAGGTTTCTGTGTATAATTTCATTCCTACTCACTTACATAATATAACCGTAATCTGAACTAAAGTGAAATATATTTTTTGTTTCACGAACCCATTTAATTCAAAAACATCTAACTCGGGTGAAATTAAAGGAAAGAAATACACATAATGCTTATTTGGTTTCTTTCCTTAGAGAAATATATAGGAATTTACTTTAGAAGGATTATAATTAGATTAATTTTAATAACTCCATATGGATTTTTTTTTAAATAATTTCATGCCCTTTAATTCTATTTTTTGAGTTAAAGTATCATTTCTGTTGTTCTAATGTAAAAAAATGTGAAGTCTTTTTTAAGCCAAAAATCTACTTTTAAAATATTATGTAATATATGCTTGAATTTTAGAAATCAGTTCATCTAATCTTTCAATCTTACCTGCATAAATTGATGTTCAAGAATTTTTCTCTTTAATATTTGTACTTAAAAGAGATTATGACAATTTTTTATTTGAAGCCTTTACTTTAAAAAGATTTACCTTTTATTATCTATCACCAAATGTGATTTAGCTTAAATCTATAAGATAATTATCATGATGGCTACTCCTTGAAGCCCAACATTGCAATGTTTTGCTCTTGATTCAACTGAAATTCAAATAGTTTGAATTGGGACATAGAAACGTGCCATCTGTTTAAGATTATGTTCTAATTTTTAATAGAGAATCAATTCAATAAAAATTTCACTAGAAGCTGTTTCCTCCTCGTACTATCCTTTTCTTTTGATGTTTGAAAATATATATCAACTAAGTTATATGAACTGTTTTAAAACCATAAGAGAAAGAACTGCTAATTTCTTGGCATTCAGCCTAATCACCTTCTTGATCCGATTTTTATTCTTCAGTTGCTTGTCCCACTCCTCAGCTGAGCATATCCAACGTACTGAAAATATGCATCATAATCCAGTACTTATGGATATACTCAACTGAAGAGAAGTATGGTATGCATCAATGCTTCTCTTTGAAGAGCTATTCCAGAAGTGAATATTAGAAAAGGTTTAATAATGTGATTATTTTTATATATTAGTGTAATTTTATGTACTACACATTTCTTAGCATATTTATGGCATCAATACCGATTTTTATTTTTTAAGGAGGCAAATTCATATAATATTCTGTTTAATATATAATAAAGAAACAATGATCATAATAAAATATTATGAAGTAAATACCTACTAAGTGAAATCTCGTTACAACGAATACCGATACAACGAAAAATTCCGCTATTACGAAAGTCCAGAAAGTCCCCAAAAGTTTTTATTTGAAAAAGCGATAGTACTGTTACAACGAAATTTCATTACAACGAAGAAATTTTACGGTCCCGTGAAGTTCTTTATAACGAGATTTTACTATTTAAATTAAGTGTATTAAAGTTCGCAAAAATTTAACAAGTGTTAATGAACAATGTTAATCTCTCTATATTAAAAAAAAGTAACAGTGACCGCCGCCGCTGTCGCCGCCGCGTATTAACATTCTAAACATCTATTGGGCAATGTTAAATTTTTCTACTGCAAAAATAGAAGAAAAAATTTTTTTTCATCTGCCGTAAAAAGGAATGACTAACAACTGGTTATCCCGAAAAAACGTTAAAAAATTTAACATTGCCCAATAAATGTTTAGAATGTTAATACGCGTCGCCGCCGCCGCCGCTGATTTTGAAAATTTTATTTTTGAACATTTTGAACTCTAACCACGCAAAAACTATTTGAAGGAATATTATGAAATTTTGACCATTGGTAGACAAATGCATGATAATCATTTTCGTTCCAAAACCTAATTAATTAGATAATTAGTTCTGGAGTTATTTAATGTCAAAATCGAAAATTATTTTTTTCGGCTGCGAGTTCGCCTCCAGCAAAATCTATTTACAGCAGAAACTTGATTTTTTGCAGACACATACTCTTAGACATGAATTTTTGCACCTCATCTCTATTTTTTCGAATTTCGAATTAGTTTTTGAGTAATTCAATTTTAAAGTTTCGAAATTTTTGACAATTTTTCGATTTTTTCGTTATAAAAGAAAAACTAATCATGATAGAGGTACAATATTTTAGACGCATATACAATTATTTTTAATGAAAATATTGGCGTTTCGTTTTTTAAATAATTCGAATTAGTTTTAGAATTATTGAGATTCAAAGTTTCAATTTTTTCTTCTCTTTCTGGTCTTTCACTAGGGAAACAGCTTATTTTTATGAGTCTGATTTCTTTAATTTCCAACGATTCACTAGATATTTACGTGCATATTAAAAATTTAAAGTTTCTTAAAGGCTTGTTTTTACTCTAAGTTGGTTGATGATAATTGGTAGACTTGCTTGATATTTTTTTAAAAACATTTCTATTCAATAATTTAAGAAAGAAGAATGGAAGTTAAGTGATGAATATTTTAGAAACAGTTTTATTTTGATATCTTCGGGGGAATGAATGATTCGAATTAAATCATTGATAAACTAGAGAGATGAATAGCTTCGGTATCAAAGGAGCATTAACTAAGCCGACGAGCCTGGATTGTTGAGATGAAACAAGTGAGCTCTGCTCGCTAAGATCGCGAAGCGATCTTCAAAGAACTGCGAAGCAGTTCCGGGGGTTGGTGAGCGATAGCGAGCAGGGGGCAGAGCCCCCTAGTTTAATAAATTATACAATAAGAATAAAAAAAGTGGGCCAACAATAGTTGAAATTTTCTAAAAACAGTAATTTGTGTTTCAATCCAAATCTGATTCAACTGCCCAAATAACGGACTAGTTCAAAAACAATTTTTCTATCCGAACTTTTAACTTTTGTAATGTATGTAATTTATACATCATTAATTTGTTTTTTAAAGAAATTTGATTTGTGCTAGAATTTTTAAAATATAAGATGTTCTAAATATCAATAAAATAGGCTGCATAAAAGTAACTTAAATCAGGAGAGATTTCATTTTACTTGTGGAAAAACAAAATCCTTTCCTGTTTCAATGGCGGAATGGGGGAATAATCAACTTGAACCAAATTGGATTTAGTTTTATCTTTGTCATTGAAAATTTTATACCAGAAGTACTTACCCGTAGTGTTATTTTAACTTGTAAGTAATTTTTGCTTACTTATTTACATATAATTTATATTGTTTTAACAATTATTCACATACCCTCTAAAATAATATACTTACATTTTACAAATGATTGGTACAAGTTAAATCTTATTTCACGTAAATAACTGAAACGATATTTTTGAAAACTTCTTAGTAAAATTTTACATTACTAAAATTGATCTTCCAAAATTCACGCACGTATGTAAATCAGTGATCATTTCCTTTATGACATTTAATACTTTTAAAAGTTTTGTATAACACTTTCATAAATGCACAGGAACTTATTTAAGAACCAATGTTTTCAAATGATCTCATACTTCAAATTATAAAAAGTTAATATGCAATGGAGAATTGCAACATGTCTTAAAATTCTGAATATTCAATTCTAAATTATTAAAAATTCTCTCCTGATTCCAAAAATATACTCTTTTCCCACAATTTTTTTCAATTAATCATGAGATATTTTATTACAGAAAGCGTCTAACAGTGTGACGTCACATCTTTCATGGTAGTGAAATGAAGGGTCAATAATAAGAAAAAATTTAATTTATTTTAAATTAATCATTAGATGTATTTTATAATCTTATTTTTAAAAAGGCGGCATTAAGATTACATTAACAGGCTTTCATAATTTTTCAAATTATTTCATTTTTTAATCATTTCCAAACATAACTTTTTAAAATTAGGGAGGGTAAATTATTTTGAATTTAACACAGTCAGATTATGAAAAGTGATCAAAATACCCATAAATACGTTCTTTGATAAATATTTTAATTGCATATAAGTAATACTATTGATTAAAATTTTGTATTTTATTTGAAGGTAAATTAAAACGAACTTGGTGTTGTACCTTTAATATGAAAAATTCTTAAAACTTAAAAAAAGAAACTCACCTATTTTTTATGATAGTCGATCACTTGTTGAACAAAAGCAGCAGATGATGAAGTCAGAATTCCAAAGCCTTTTTAGGTCCACTCATCCTTATCGTAGACGAGTTCTAATATGAGCTGTAAACCAATTGCAAGCCTTTTATACCGTTCAAAAGTTCGCTAAATTACTAATTATTTCTTCTTTTACGTAAATCAGTTTGAGTTATGACAGAATAAAAGTTCATTACACGATCCTCCCTCATTTTCCTATATACCTACCTACAATGATCAGAAATCAACCAAACACTTGCCGTGGGAAAATCTTTTTTCCGGGCCACAGAAAAATATTTCTTTCTGGATAAGCTTCGTTCGAAAGAGTCTATTACATTGTTCGAGTTATTGGTTTGGTTCGTGGCATTCCTTCCATGTTTGCATATTGGGTTTTACTAACTCATAAAAATGATGGGCAGAGAAAATAATACAACACACTTAGAAACACAAAGTGCAGAGAAAGGGTTAAAAATATTATGAGGGATTGATAGGCAGGGGGTTTCCGACTTAGGTTGTCTTTTAGATGAGGGACAAACCAGGAGGTTATGTTCCCTTCCCCATATTTAAAATTTTCCAGGTGAGACGGATCTCCCATTATAAATTAGATGTTAGGGTCAGTGGACGCTCTTTTTCAAACAGTATATTTCTGAAGCTTAATTAAAAAATTCTGAAATAGTTAAATTTGATTTATTTTTATTTAAAACTATATTAGTAATCATAAATTTGTTATTAGTTTCTAAAATAATGCTGAACATATCGCTACCTCAGAGCAACAGTGAGACATCTTCCATTTTTTGTGTTTTAAGGTTATGATGGTGTTCAAGTATATTGCAGATGTAGATTTCAGTGCAAAAGTAGCATGTTTTGTAGATGTCCCACTGTTGCTCTGAGGTAGCGATGTATGAATATGACTCCCAACAGCACCTAAGCAGAATGGATGAAAATTGTGTAACAAAAAAGATTTTCTCCGCCAGACCATTTGTAGATGTCCCACTGTTGCTCTGAGGTAGCGATATGTCTTAACTGTTTTTTTTTAGAATCAGATGGGTGTTCCACTTACCCTATAAGTAGGGGTAAATGAGCCACCCACTCTTTATTTCGATTGAAAGCAAGCAAAACTTAAGAGGGGTAAGTGGGTCTTACTTGATACACAAGCCATTCTGGAAATCTATTATATCATTCATTGCTCTATAATTTTGAAGAGAATAAAATCAGGGGATGCTTCGACTATTGAGTAGAGCGGGGTAGCTTTGGTCACCCCTCAGTTTTGGAAAGGAGGCGAATACTCTAATTCAAACCCTTATCTAATCAAGGTACTTTTCAGTTATATCCAAAAACGTGTTCAATGTTTTATACAGGTGTGTTAAAAGTTAATCAATTCTCTTAAGAAATGGCTACAGAAATAAAAAATATCATAATATTTTCAATAAAAGAATAAAATGAAAATTTTTAACCAAAAAAACAGCTATACCTATTTATATAAACCATAATTATGCTGACACATCTTCCTTACCTTACACTGCCATTGTTTCCTTCGTTTGGGTTTACGAGAGTGTGAAGCTTAATTTTTTTAATGGCCGGTATTCATTCAAAAAATTTGAAAAATGTATTACGTTTTTGTTATTTAATAATAAAAATGTGTTATTATTATCAAAATGTTAGATAAGCTTTGAGAAAATAGGCATGTGTAATATCGAACTAAACGAATCTATAATATTTTGATATTGTTGTATCATTAAATTTTAGGTAAGGAAAATAATGAGGAAATTTAAAAGATCTTGCCAATTTTAGTATTGAAAATTTTAAAAAATTAGCAAAAATTGAACGATTGCAAAGAAAGATAGAAGTTCGGGTAATGATAAAAATTTTGTGGTGGTAACTCCCTCTTGCTGCTTGCTAAGGTCCCCTTGATGCAATGGAATATTGTGATAAAAATATGGTTGTAGCTTTTAAAAACTACTTTCTCTTAAAAAGGTACGATCTGAACCTAATTTAAAGGGGACTTGAAACTGAAAAACTGTGATTTTAATTTTACATTAATAGGAACATTAAACTTTTTTATGAACAATAGAAATTTACACGGGTAGAAAAGTTTAAACTGGGTTTTCTATTTGTGCTTTTTATACTAATTTTTTGTTTTAAAATAGAACATAGTCGGGGGACTTTTAGTCTGAAAACAAATGGATGTTTTAGGATTGATAATAAAAAAGAAAATTGAAATCGATTTTTCGATTTATTTTTTACTATCAATTAAGTATTTTTCCATTTTTTAAAAAAGCCTGATTAATTTAAATAGCGATAAAATGTATGGAAAAACGATATATCGAAACTTGATCTTTAAGCATATTTAAAGAAAAATATGTATATCCAGTTTATATGTATATTTCAGTTTATATAATAACAATATATCGTCGTGGAAGATGCAATACAGCACATCTAACATTTGAAGGACCTTTCCTTTAGTATGCCAATCCTCTTTCTCGCCAAACAGTTTTCGCGACTTCGTTTGGCGGTTTTAATATGGCTGTTCTTTTTTGTAAACCAAAAATTTTTCAGAAATTGATGCTTAGATATTTGAATACTTGATCAGGCTTCGCACCTAAAAATATTAAAAGCATTTTTAAAACATCTTTATAGCTAAGCCGTGATTTGACACATTTTCACATTGGTCAGAAAAAAGTTGCCGATCTTTCATGATCTGTCATAGTATTTATTTAGAGAATCAATCTCAATCAAACCGTTTGAGAACGTGAAAGATATGAACCGTGAAAGATATTGGTTTATTTTGAGAGCGATTTTGTTTTGACTATTCCTCCAAATATTATTATAAACTAATTTAAAAAAGATATTACTGGATCTTCGATTATGTGTTACTTTTTTATTATATGTACCTATTTTTCCTTTAATTAGCTTTGTAAAGTTCCCGAATAATGCAAATAAAGCATGATTTATTTTATGTCTCGGTACCTTACCTGCTACAAACTTATTGTGGTTAAAATGTAAGTAAAATGTATACAGTTTTGTAATTTTTCATATTCCTATGATTTTTTATGGTTTATACACCGATAAGAGACAAGAAAAAAATTTTCCCATAAGAATTGCATTGAAAATAAAGTTATCAAACAGTTAATTCTGATAATAATAACAGAAAAAGTGCCTATTTACAAAAAAATATTAATAATGTGTATTTTATATATCTATGATTTGAGGCAAAATTAATAGAAATGATGGATATTCTTTTCTGAAAAGCAAAAAAATGCTCGATATGGGCAAGAGAATAACAAATTCTATTAGCAAGCGATGTTCCGAAGTAGTCACCCTCCCAAGTATTGCCCGTACACGTACACCTGTGGAAGTGCTTAACTTCGGTGATGAATAAATGTGCTAGTGTTGGTTTAGGTTTAGACTAGTGATGGGCAAAATCGATAATTTTAGGTATCGAATACTTATAGGTATCGAGTACTTTTTTCCAAAGTTGGGAAATGAACCTGAATGGACCATTTTTTCTAAGGTTTATCCATACTCGATCTGAAATTAAAAAAACTGAAACCGATCCATCAAAAAAGAATAATAATATATTGTGCAGAATAAGTGAAGTCACCACTATTTAATTTAATAACTTATAAATAACATTTTAATTCATTCCTTCGATTAAAGTTTAGGACACTAAAGCTTCGTTTATCTACTTAGGGCCGTATTCAGAAACTTTAACACGAGATGGAAACGAGAACGCTATGGAAACGATGAATTTGAAACGATATTTTCCCGAAACACTAACGGGAGTTTCCGATACTTTCCCTCATTGGATAAAATCTCCTACGTCACCAAGCAGACCAAGACGAGATTTTTTTTTCAGCCAATCAGAGTCAGCTAAATTTCTCGCTTTTGAAGAGACGGGTGCTCTTGAACGACCATTTCCAATTTATCGTTTCGTGATCGTTACGTGAGATTTTACAACGTTTCCATCTCGTGTTAAAGTTTCTGAATACGGCCCTTACAGGGGAAGTTCTTGTCAATTATTATTTTCCATTAGACTACAATAATATAAATTTAATTTTCAATATCTTTTACTGATGAGTATTATTGATTTAGCAATATTTTTCGAAGAAATTCGTGTTATGAAACATTAATTTCTTCAAAAGTAAAATAAAATAATTTTTATTCCGTGTTACTGAATAGTTTATTTTCAAAGCTTAAAGAATCAAAACAAAATGTAATTTAGTTGAATTGAATTCTACGCAGTTAAAAAGCCAGATAGCGGGAATACAAAATAAATAAAACATGCTTATTACCTACTCGATCGTTCTGCATTAAAATTGTAATTAGTATATATAATTTTTGAATTAAACATTTAAAATAATCTTTTTTGCCAGAAAGATTACTATGCTTAAAAACTTTTGAGTACTAAATTTAATATTAAATATTTTTTACTTTGCTGATAATAGTATTTTATTAAAGCAATAACATATTAAAAGACTTTTTTTGGGAATGCATAAAATCCTAAAAAAATTCATAAATAAAAATATAAATGAAATTTTAAAATTTGGGTCAAGAGATGAGTTTTATAAACTTAAACCCTGTCCGATTTTTTATACTAAATGCAATACGGATCTATCCAATAGTTATGGGAAAATTATGTCACATTTGTTTTGCACCCTCCAGATATCCTCTTATCTCTACTTTTTTTAAATGAGACATTTCTAGAAAACTTCCTTCTTCGCAAATTCTATTAACTTATATGGAACTTCATAAACAGCTCCTGCCTAAAATATAGTTTTTTATTCCTTTTTTCTTTACAAATAAAATTGGTTATCTAATTTCAACATCATCGAAATACATACTCACCAGTAAATAGTAATGAAATGAATACATAAATAAAGAACTTTCCTATATTTATTTCGAATATAATTTTAAGGTGGCCTGTACACATAGGTGGTTAATTAAAGAATTTTATTCGTAATTACATAATAATAGTATTGTAGATGTTATTAATTACACCATGTGAATTGTAATCAACATAATGTATTATGTATTTACAAAACCTAACAAATACTGGTGACTATTCTAATTAACCATTAATTGGTACAAACAAAATATGGGCTATTCGTTTAAAAATATTCAGTAAGCAATCTTATAATAGAATCTTATGTCAACAGCAAGTAATTGATTATAAGATTCGATTACTTAGGTACTGATATCGGAAAAAGTACCCGTATTAAATATTCTATTTCAAAAGTGCGTATTTGGTAATCGATAACAAAATTACTGATCTCGAAAAAAGTATCAGTATGAGAAATACTGATAGCGAAAAAGTAATCGATACCAAAGGATTCAAAGTAATGGGACAAAATGAGTCTATGTGGGAAGAGACGAGTCGAGAGGTGGAGAGAGGCGAAGGATTTGGCGGGGGAAAAACCTGGCCGCGACAAATTTCTCTCGCGGATGATTTACGACTTTGGTTTGAACGTTGCAAAATGAAAACAGAAACAGGCTGCGTTTGATCTACAGTAGGTATTTTAAAGATTATTTCATTGAAAAATTTAAAACGAAATATGACAATAAAGTATCGATACTTTTTTGGGTATCGAATACACTCGATACTTTCAGGTATCGAGTACTTAAGTATTTGGTATCGATACCTGCCCATCACTAGTTTAGACTAGATTTAAGCCACTGAGCTATAAAACAAACTGGAGTGACTAGTTAGCGTGCCGAAACCGCATCACACAGCGGAAAGGATTTCCATCTTCTTTTCATTTTCCCCATCTGCATAGGCGCCGACTCCATAGGGTTTGAGGGGGCTTGAGCCCCCCCAATGTTTGATAAAGGGGGGCTAAGCCCCCCCAATATTTTTAGTTTAGTAAAAATCTACCTATTTTCTTTCATGAACTAAAGAAGGCAATGTATTGGACGTTGTTCTTTTGGTCCCGTTCACTTGGTCTTCTCAAAGGGTCCATGGTCCAAAATGACTTAAAACACTGCTTTCAAGGTAAAAATTTCAGAAAAAATTTGGGGGAGGACCCCCAAGCCCCCCTCAAATTTTAAAATCTATTTTGTACCGTTTTCCCCTGAAACTTCCATGATTTTTGAGGTGTGATATTCCTTTTGCGTAAAATAAGAAGATATAGTCTACAACAGAGTTTCTCAAACTGTGGGTCGCGACCCACTGGTGGGTCGTCAGTCAGTTTTTGGTGGGTCGCGAGAAGATTTTTAATTTTTCTGAATATGAAGTATCTTTTTATAATTTTTACAAACGTGTTATTGACTTTTAAATAATAAAACTATTATTTGAACTTTTGAAATTTATCACATTACTATATAGCAAAAAGAGTAAAAATTTGAGGAAAACTACACTACTTGGTGTCGAACGGAAAAGGCAATTAATGTAAATACGTACTATGTGTGTCTATGTACGTACTATGTATGCCAATAATGCAAATATAGTCGGTTATTCAAATAATATTTGAAAAAATATTGTGTTTCTCCCCATCCACACCTGGGGGAGCAATGCAAATTTTAAAAATTTTCTTAAGAAATGATGCAACTGCAATTTATCCCATATTGCTAAAAAACAAGTAAAGACGATGTTTTTAAGGGTCAAATTTAAAAATTTTCTCTGTGGGAGGACCCCCAGACCCCCTTTTTATTGTGGGGATCATTGTTTGCCCACAATTAAACTATTTCATACGCTCAAATTCAAATATTTACTTTTAATTTTCTAAAAAGTTAATTTCTCTTCTAATACGTGCATGTAATAATTTATTGTTGTAACTAAATAGTTGGTGAACACCCCCAGTCAGAGAAGTTAAAATTCTGTGGGGTGACATGAGATAATAATCTCAGTTCAGTTAATTATAATTAACTGAAGTCGGTGGGTCGCGTTAGATTTTGTTTATCAAAAGTGGGTCGCGATGTTAAAAAGTTTGAGAACCCCTGGTCTACAAAATGAATTTAATGACTTAGGACAAATTTCCAAAATTTTTCTGAAGTAGAACCCCTAAACCCCCTTCGAAATTTTCCTGTTTATTCTACTATTTATTTATTTTTTTATTCTACTGGGTTTCTTTAAAAATTCTGCTTCTTTAAATGAGGCCTGCTCTAAGGGTGTAACCCAATAGGCTTCAAAAGGAGATAAAACGCTATTTTGTGGTGGAAATTTTCAAATTTTTGGGGGACCCTCAAATATCGCTTCGCTTGGAATCGCTTCAAGTCATCTAACACTTGAAGTAAAAAAGTACTCGTAAGTAGGTACCTCAGAAAAATACTTAGTCAAAATCCCTCCCGAAACTAAAGTCTAGTTACGGCTCTGTGCCGTTGATTTTAAAGGCGGTATAAATTCACTTTCATTCTTCGCGATAGGTATTTAATATTTTGTGTTCGATTAAATTTTTTTAAAAAATATCGCGCTGCTTTTTATTCGAATTTTTTATAGCAGTGGTCCGCAGACCTCCGAGGGTCCCCACAACTTCCTATGGGGTCCGCGAGTTACCTTTAGAGAGTTTCAAAATAAATAACACTAGTTTAAAGAGACGAATTTCAAAATTATATCTGGGGGAGGACCCCCAGCCCCTCTCGAAATTTTGACGTCTCTAGTTGTAATATTTTCCTTAGAAATTCTATGTTTTACAAAGAACTGCTATGTTTTGGTGGAACCAAAAATTTCTCAAAGAAAGCTGTAACACTACTTTTTGAGGCAAATTTTTTCCCTTTTTTCAAAAAAATCTCAGACCCATTATTATACTTCGAGTAATTTTAAAATTTTAACATAATGTGAAATATAATTTGAGTAACTCCTTAGAGGTACTTCAGGAATAAGCCTTTGGATGTTCAAAATCTTGGGGGGGAGATGTCTAGTATGAGTGACGATCGAAAGTTTATGGAATAACGAAATAACTAATATCTTCATAGTCTAACTGGGCCCCCCCCCAATATTTGATAAAAGTCGGCGCCTATGCCCATCTGTTAGCACAATTGTATGCACATAATGAAACGACCATTCTAAATTTTGCTCATAATATTTTAAAAAACAGGCATGATCGGATTAAAAGATGGTCATGCGGGGATTGCCCCGATTGCTTTTAGTCCCGATTGCTGCGAGCAATCGTGGCAATTTAACCTTCCGCGCTGGCACGATCAATCGCTTGTTATAGTATCGGAGGTTGTCACTCCAGTTTGTTTTATAGCTCAGTGATTTAAGCACCAACCATACGAAACCATCATATTTGGCTATTTATGTCACTGTCAATTGAAACAATCGACAACTACATCAAACTGTGTCTTTTTCCGATGTTCGTCGTAGAGATCCATTGCTCTCGAGTGAGAGTTATGTGACGGAAGTCTCAAGTGTGGGCCTAGCCTAAAGAAACTTTCTTCCGAGGACGGCGCCAAACTCTCAACAGATCGCAAGTTCAGAGTTGCGTATGCTTGGCGAATTTTGGCTGTTTAGCGGCACATTTAGAAGCCAAATAATTTTTTAACATGAGTTAGGGTTACCATATTGGTCATCTTTACCGCTAAAAACTTAGCGCATACGCAAGTCTGAACTTGCGCCCTCAACAACAACATTGCACATCCACATTTTTCACGAATAGTTTCAGTTTGTGTTTGTACCTATTTTCAGTTTTGAATCAATATTAATTACAAAAGTGGGTTACGTATTAAGCCGTCGACCGTGCTGTGAATCCGAAAACGTTATCTCAAATCCCATTGACTGTTCTAGAGCTGCACCGCTGAATTTAACAGCTGCTGAACGATTGACGGTATAATGTGAGTAACGTAAGTACCCGAAATGTATAATTAAAAAATAAAATAATAACTCTTTAAAGTAGAAAATTAAAATCAAAGTGTGCAAAAGTAAAATAACATAAAACATATTAAACTTTTAATACTCCCTAGGCGCGCTACAAGTCTGCATATGAGCTCCGCCCCGTCTACTTTTCTCTGTGACATTAGCTTGGGCTTGAACTTAGAGTAGTAAAGCTCTAATACAACATTTCGAATGTTTGTAAATAAATAATGCAATGTGCAACAACGTCACCAACAAGTAGAAGCTTTTTTATAAAAAGTAGCTAAATAAAAATACTTTTATTCCCCACGTTTTTGTTTACTTTAGCAGGAGATTGAAATTGTAAGCTACTGTAGAACTAATAACTTTAACCTTTGGTAACCTTATATAATTAATTAGGGGAGACCGGGCTGGGATTAAGACACCTTCAATAAATCTTAAAATTATAAATAAAATTAGTTTTTGAGTGTTCCACCAGATAAAGCCACCATGGCTCCATACTTTTTGCTGTTTACTATTAGCTGTAAGCTCCTACAAGTTTCTGAATGAAAAAGATGGTTTCACTATAGCAAAAGTAACTAAGTATTACACTTTTCAAAATGAACTTTCAATCTGATTCTTGGTTGTTTTCTTAATGGTTTATATTGTTTTCTAAACAGAATAATGTATTCTTTATGAATATATAGTTGAGTTAAGCCTAAAAGCTACAGTTCTTTTGAAAGAACCTATTTTTTAAAACTGTTGCCACCGGGGTGGGATGGGACATGCCCAATTCCTCTCAATACCTAAATACAAGCTATTGCATACAATTCTTTAGATACCTTTGTTTTGAAACTGATTAGTATTGCAGTTGAAAACATATTTTTTTAGATTAAAGAAGAATTTTAGCTATTTTGTATTTTTCACTTTAAGTTAGATTTTTCGAAGTAAATATAGGGTAAAATAAATGATGTTTTTGTAATAAATCTTTAAAATGTGTAAAATACTTTCATCTTTGTGGTTTTTAATCATATTTAAAAACCAATCATAAATTTTAATTTAAAACGATATGTCCCACCCCGGCCCGGGGTGGGACAAATTTTACTTACTTTAATTCGTTTATAACTCTTAAGTTTTATTTGCTATCACATTGGTTATATTTTTTAAACATGTTAAAATGTTTCAAGATGTTATTTTGAAAGTTTCAAATTTATACAAGGAAAACTTAATTTTTAAAAAATATTCTTGGAAAAAGTGTCCCATCCCTCCATTCTGAATTCCAATTGAATTGTCCTGTTGCTGTTGGGGTACACTTTGTACTTCAGATGTGTACAACTGCTATAAAATGTTTTAATGTTATGAATTCTGAAAATTTTTCCAAATTAAATATTTCTTTGACCTTTTTCAGTTAAGGGAAAGGACTTGCAGTTGACACTTGTATTATTTGAGAAATAATTTCGTATTTTTGTATATTCCTATTTTTTTTCCTGTTTTTGCGAAATTCAAAACAATTACTGATCCTTTATTTAAATTAAATTTTCTGTTCAATTCCATTAAAGGTCCCTCTAGTTACCGACATATTATTTTGGACACAAAATATTACTGAATGATTTCATCTTTATAGATTAAAATGTTTAGTTATACGCAGTGCTAGAAGTGCGGGGGGCCGCGTCCCCCCACTTTTCATAAAAATACCCATCCGTCCCCCCACTTTTATTTCTACTAAAATCCATCCCCTCACTTCTAAAATCCCTCCTTCCATTAAAAAAAACTAGAAAATAACATTTGTTAGCAAAAATAAGTTTTTTTATTAAGTGAACATGAAAATTTTCAAAACGGGGGAAAGGCACTCTCGGGGGAGGACTCGGGTTGGGCCATCCCCTCACTTTTGTTTGACCCACTTCTACCACTGGTTATACATCAATAACTGTTGAGTTTATCAATAGAAATAGTAAAATAAATTGTTAACATTCAAATATTAGGCTTTTAAAAGAGCTTGGCGGTATTCCGGTATTTAGCGGAATAGAACAAAATTTTCTTACTTTTGCATGCCATCTTTTAAACTAAGTGTAAACCTATTGTTTTAATTCATGATTCAAAGTTTACCTTATGTATATGCTGCATTTGGTAGAAACAGAAATATGATTAAAATTTTAGGTTCAATTCCGTTAACGTTCCCCTTAATACCACCATGCTCTTTTAAACGCCATAAATTCATGTCAACAATTTTTTTTCTGCTTTCTATTGATAAACTGAACAGTTATTGTTCTAACTAAACATTTTAATCTTTGAGTTTGAAATTATTTTGCAATATTTCTACTCTTTGGTGTCCAAAAGATCATGGTGGTAATTAACGGGAACGTTAACGGAATTGAACCAAATTTTAATTGCTGCTACTTTTTTTTAAATTGAAATTTTTGTACTTTAAATTCATAAAGTTATGTTTTGATGCTTCCTTTTTAATTCAAAATGTATTTCCTTTTCATAGGTTTCCAGGTTCTGAAGATTAAAAAATAGTCTGATGTAGAATTCTGGAATCATCAATTAGCCAGAAGTATAATTTGTTCACATTGATAGTAATATTCATTTAACATTACTAATTACCTATCTCATACAGAATTTTTTCATAGTAATAGAATACATTTTCTTTTTTATGCTTTTTGGGTCCACTGTCAATTTCCGCCACAGATAATGGCTATACATATTTGCTTTCAGTAGCATAATTGACTGGATAATATTGAAGTACCCTATTTTATTTTAAAAATTTTTAAGAAAGTGATAGATTTCTAATGATTTATGATCTATTTTGGTATTTTATCAATCAAATTTTAAAAGAGATGTTTTTAGAATAATTTTACTTACTCAATGAGTAATATTTACGAATATTACACATCAAGATTAATTAATAATATTCATTAAGATAAATACATAACTCCATGTCATTATTTTTTAAACTAAAACTTGTTTTATTAGTAATTTCTCGGGTTCTTGGTTTTACAAGTTTCTGAAAAGTTCCAACTTAATTAGCCATATTTTTTAGGTTCTCACATGTTATCCTATTGACTGTTCCACTGAATTTTAAAACGTTATCTATTGTTCTATTTCTATAGCTGTGCTGCTGAATTACAGCCGCTAAATGTTCAATAAGGTAATATTATATTGCTATTTTTATGTAATTTGAATGAAAGGCACAAGAGTACTCTTATACTGACTTTTAAGCATATTAATTTTAAAATTTAATTTGTAATTCATTCTTCTCTATACTGAACCAAAACTATTTTATGTTTTCCAGTTCCTATCTGAGATAAATTTTTAAACCAAACTTAATTATCAACTGAGGATCAGTTTAGCAGTGTAATACTTGGAATGCTTGCAAGAATGTAGATTGTAAATATGTTTACTATTATCAATTATTTTAAACAGTTTTCAATCTTATGGATATATCTCTGTAAAATCATATCAAGTTAGCATAAGGATTTCACAGTGTTAGGAGGATTTATATGGGGATAGTATATATATATTTTTTTAATTTGTACAAATTCACCTGAAGGTATGGACCCGTATAGGTAAACTCAACACACACAAGGACAGTAACACTAACATCCATGCCGAACGGGGATTCGAACCCCAGACGTATACGACCCTGCAGTCAGATGCTCTAACCACTAGGCCATTAGGGGCCGTTCAAATATTACGTAAGCACTTTTTTGGTCATTTTTAACCCCCCCTCCCCCCTTGTCAGCAAAGATAAGCAAACCTCAAACCCCCCCCCACCATAATTACGTAAGAAACTGCCGGACCCCCCCCCGAAATTTTGACACCTCTTTTATTAAGTAGCTTTTTTCTCCTTAAAAATTAGGTGACATACAATGAACGGTCATTTTAAAGGTGTAAACCAAAAGGTTCAAAAATGAGTCGAAACACTACTTTTCAGGGTTGCAATTTCAAAATGTTTGGGTGGTCCATCTCCAGAAAAAGGTACTTACGTCAGATTTCCTAATTCAATTTTTTGTTACATTTATTTTTGGTTGAGTTTTGAAATTATTAATGCAAGAAACAAGAGATTTTTGAAAATGCAGCATCTTACGTAAGCATCACTCATATCCCCCCTCCCCCCTTGTCAGGAAAAATAAGCAAAGAGCAAACCCCCCCTCCCCCCTTAGGTGCTTACGTAATATTTGAACGGCCCCTTACTACCATTATATGCATGCAGTGCTTGCTTTTTAGGATGTATATCAAGGTTAAACTGTCAAGCCATACCTATGAAGACTAAAAATTTTTTATCCTTTTTAAAGCTTCTTATACATGTAAATGAGGAAGTTGCATGATTTTTTTTAATTTTTTTAATCGATTCCTCTTGCAAAAATAAGCAACTACCCAAAATTTGAGGCCGATCGAGAAATTTTTTGATTGCCAAAAAAATTAACAAAAATCCCCTTTTTAAAAGCGCGCGAAAACGCCAAGAGTTTGGATGTGACGTCATCTTATACTAAACATTGTTGTAAAGCAATGGAGTTGATGGTATTATTAGTGACGTCATCTTATAGTTTAAACAATAAACGTTTTCAGTCACGTGTTTTTTTCTTGACTTTTAAATTAAAATATTTAATTACCTGTACATTTTTTTGAAAAACTGACTAGATATTTCATTTTACCATACAAAAACCATACGGAACACTTGTTTGTTTTTGAAAATCTGACACATGCAACTTCCTTATTATTTCCTAAAATAATTTCTTTCTGTGGTCAAAATTATTCATCAGAAAAAAATATTTACCAGCAACTTTTTTCAGATCCGTATTCATTTTTTGATCTCGGGCAAGGTGTATTATGGTACTTTACATTGTTTCTAAAAAATGATTAAAATCTTGTATACAAAGACCCATTCATTCAGCATGATCAGTTTTATTGTAAGCATTCTAATATTTTAATACATACAATTACAATAAACAATTTAGAACTTTATCATAGCTACTAAACACTACTTTATATACAGCTTACTAAACTTACAGACAGAATATTTTAAAAAGCTAAGCTTTTTAAAATATTCTGTCTGTAAGTTTATGGATTGATGATGGAATTATCATTAATATATTCATTTTGTACTTATATCAGTTTTTGTTTCAACTGCTGAATAAACAATGATTAACTATTGAATAACATACATCAACCTTAGAACACAGATAGACGGAACATGCGCGCGCATCCCCATAGCGGTGAGCCAGTGCTTGTGTTGAAACATCTCCCATCCCAAAGTCACGTGTAATAGGAGCTCTGGGAACGGGATTCGTCTGTTTGATTCTGGCCAGCTGGTTTTATCACGTGATCGGCGTCACGTGATTGAAATGCTCCAATATCTATACTTGTAACATTTATTTTTATATCGCACATGCAAACTATATGGAATATTTTTTTCTGTAAAAATATTTAAGGAGTAGCATGGATGCTTGATTTAAATTTGGTAATTTTTATTTTAAGACTATATCTTACTAGATTAAATCATTTAATTCTGTAAAATTTGTAAGCACAAAAAATCAAACATGCATGTTTTATACCAAACACTTTTTATTTTGCATTGAAAATGAGCTAATGTTAAACATAATACATGAACCAAGCAAATGTAAAAAGCTCTGGCAAAATTAAGTAAAAACTGCAAGGTTGTGTAAGTTATCTTATAAAAACATCCAGAACTACATCACTACAAGAACAACTAAATATGATTTCCTGTAAGAAATCCTACTGAATAACATGCATGAGATTACCAGTTGAAGATTTACTGATCAAATACTTCATAAGTTTCACCTAGCAGTTCTAGTTGGTGTATTTTCACTAACTTCAAAAACCAAACCTAACTAAAAAACACTGATTACATAAAACACTGCTTTATCTTTTGAACAATTAAGAAAATAGAAGGTAAAAATTTCTCCCTTAGTCAAGTTGGGGTAGGCTTTTATGAGCCTTTTTCTTGGTCACAAACACGATCAAGAAAAGGCAAAAGCATTAAAAACTCTCAATTTTGTATATAAAACCTCTCGGAAGAACATCCTTTGTTTCTAGAAAAATCGGTTAATAGGGGTGGTTACTCAGAGAGGTGCGAGCATTCAAATGCTTTACGACTTAATGAAAAAATTTTAGAAGCTATTTTTAAAAACTGATTTTGTTTATTTATTCAATATAATACTTAAATTATCCACTAAATTTTTTCCTTTGAATTAGGCTTCAAAATATATTTTTATCTATAAGATGGAAATTTTATTGGTAACTATCTTAAAGCAATTTAACATTAACAATATGTGTATTTAAAATAACAACATCTATATTTCTTTTGAACAAGCATAAAGTATTGATATGGGTTAAGATAGATGTTACAACAAATATAAAATTAAGAGAACCATCATTATCTTAACAAATTGTACAGGCTTGTACAAACATTTTAAAGAAATATATTTTTTTCTTAGTTAAAACTTATCTTCAATCTTGCAAGAATGTTTTGTGGTAGAATTACATCAAATGTAGGAAAGGAAAATTTTTTAAGGTAAAGTGCAATGATTAAGCCTGTTATAAAAATGGCAAACACACAAAAAAAGCTAACTAAAGTCTTGAACTTATGATTCTTATTTCGTGGAATCATCAATGCAGCCTAAAAGAAAAAAGACCTGGTTATACTATGTTATATTTAACTTGAAGAAGCATTTTTTTTTCTTTTTTCTCTAAACAATCAAGTAAATAAAAATGATCCATTTAAAAACGCAAGCACAACAGTTAAAATCTTTATATTTAACCATTGGATAGCATTAGCAGAATGTGGAAGTGGTGAAAACAGAAGACTAGCAAATTTATAAGTACTCAATAATTAAAATAGGCTATTTTTTTATTTCCATAGACAATGAGGAAGTTGAAGGGTTTTTTAATTTTTTTAATCGATTCTTCTTGCAAAAATAAGCAACTACCCGAAATTTGAGGCCGATCGAGAAATTTTTTGATTGCCAAAAAAATTAACAAAAATTCCTTTTTTAGAAGTGCGCGAAAACGCCAAGAGTTTGGATGTGACGTCATCTTATAATAAACATTGTTGTAAAGCAATGGGAAGCCCCAGTGGCTCAGTGGTATAGTGCTTCGCGCTTCCACACCACAGGCCCGGGGTTCAATTCCCGGGCTGGGCAAGGTCCACTCAGCCTTTCATCCCTACAGTGGGTCGATAAAATGAGGACCAAGCGTGCTTGGGAACTAAACACTGGGGGTCTCGCGTTAGAATGACCACCTAACCGGGACATATGCCTAACACCTTGCACCCCAGGGCCCCACGGTCACGAAAACGAAGATGGGCATCGTAGGCCTTGGCCCACTAGGGCTGTTGCGCCAATGAGTTTAGTTTAGTAGTTTAGTAAAGCAATGGAGTTGATGGTATTATTGTTGACGTCATCTTACAGTTTAAACAATAAACGTTTTCAGTCACGTGTTCTTTTCTCGACTTTTAAATTAAAATACAGTAAAGCTCCGTTTATACGTCTTTCAAGGGACCGACATAAAACGGCGTATAAATGAAAAGACGTATAATTGAAAACAATTTTGATTATTTGAATTAATAGGGACTTGGCGAAAACGACGTATAAATGTAAAAGACGTATAAATGAGAGACGTATAAACGGTGCTTTACTGTATTTAATTACCTGTACATTTTTTTGAAAAACTGACTAGATATTTCATTTTACCATACAAAAAACCATACGGAACACTGGTTTGGTTTTGAAAATCTGACACATGCAACTTCCTTATTGAGTTAAGGAGCTTACGTTTAATCAAACCTGATAAAGCCTTTATTAAAGTGTTAAAACCCTCATAATTTGACTAATAATTTCTACTTACATAAGAATGATACTATGGTTTTGATGAACAAGTTTATTTTTTCATTTTATCTTTCTTTTGGTTCTTTTTTCTTTTCTTTCAGTACCTTTTTCTTTTCCTTCTATACCTTTTCCTTTTCTTTCAATACCTTTCTCTATTCTTTCTGTACCTTTTTCTTTCTTCTCCACACTTTTTTCTTTTCTTTCCATAACCTTTTCTTCGAAATATTTTTCTTTTCTTCCAATATATTTTTCTTCATAGCCACCATCATCAGAATTCTTCTTTTCCAAATATTGTTTTCTTGCTTCTTTCTTCTGATGAAAATTCACGACCAATGGCTTTGTATTCAAGATGTATCCGTTCATAGCAGAACGAGCTTCTTCAGCATCCATATCAGACACAAAGCAAACAAACCCGAATCTGAGGCTTTTCCCCGAACTTTGATCTCTGGCTACTTTAACGCTAGTTGTGGTTCCAAATCTTTCAAATAAATCCTCCAATTCAGAATCATCCATATCTTCTGGAATATTCTTCACATGTAAGTTGTTGTATTGGGTAGACCTCTTCAGAATATCTTCCACTGTATCAGAACAGGTTGTTGTCTTGCTCCTCATCGGTTTAGGAATGTAAGGTTTCACAACTAAATGTGAGTGTTTACTCATTACGGCAGCTCTTGCAGATAAATGTTTGTTGAATATGACAAATCCAAAATAATTGGATTTTCCCTTGGTCATAGAAATTTGAGCGGCCCTGATTTCTCCAAACTTTTGGAACTCCATCATTAAATCACAATCATCCCAAAGTGGAGGAATATTCTTAACAAAAACTTTTGTGTAGTTATCAATCACTGTTTCATCATCATAAACATTACTTAGATTCAAACTAACTTTTATTTTGCCCCCATGGAAGCTCTGTCCGTCCATGATTTTAACAGCATGGTGAGCACTTGAGGGGTTGTCAAAGACTATGTAACCTTTACCCAACGAAACAAAGTGCTTGTCAACATCTATATTACATGATATTATACGTCCTTCTCGTTTAAAAAGGTTAATCAACATAGATGCATCAACCTTTAAAGGCAAGTTCTCTATGAAAATTTCATTGGTCATTTTTATAGGAGTATTTTTTTTCCTATTCGTTCGTAGTATTTCTGAAAAAATTAAAAAATTTCAGCAATGCAATAAATAAATATATTTAAATATCTATATTCTATTACAGTAGAGTCCCCTTAATGTGATCATAATTTTATTTTAAAGCAAACAATCTTTACACTGTTTGCTGCTTGTTGATATGAAATCGCTTATTGTTATCATTCGGATAATGTTATCAGTTTAATCTCGGACAATTGCAATCACATTAAGCGGACTCGACTGTATTAATGTTAAAGATAAAAATACAATAAATCATAACTATTTGTGAGCTTTCTTTCCATAGGATTATCCATAGTCAAAAATAATTGAGTTATTTTTTTAAAATGCAGATAATAAAATAAAGAACTAGACGTAAACAAAAATCAGGTGATTCTTTTAAAGAAAAAAGTTTAAAAAGTTGTAATTATCTCTAAAAAGGGAAGACAAATATTTAGGGTCATAATTGCAAGGAACACTCACTTAGACTGCATAAAAGACCTTTTTGGGAAAAAAAATACTTCCAAATTAGCAGATGTTCAAAGCTGTGAAATTATCTAAGTGCTATTTTAAAATGTTACCTTGTAATTTTGTGAAAAATTTTTCTTGCTTCCCCACTTAGGAATCAAATCTTGATGGTCCCCAGGATGTGTAGGCCTTCTAAAAATATTATGAAGAATTTCTTTTAGTTTGGATCTTGTTTATTAAAGTAAGTATAATGAGTAAAGTTCAGTGCAAGGTTTGGGATATAAACTTGTAAATGCATTTATCTAATAATATTGGTCAAATAAAATTTATTCAAAATAACTTATTTCTCTTTTATATTTCTTTCATTATCTGTCCATCTTTCCAATATTTTACACTTGAAAAAGTTTTAATCTTCTAAAACAATTATTTTTTTATTTGAAAAACTAAAAGCCCATTTAAGGTTAACAGTTATTGTCTCAACAATTTTTGTCTAAGTCAAGAACGAATCTATTTTCAAAATTTGTCCCAGGAAAAATATGAAAGTTTAACCCTTTCTGTCCTGAGTGCCGCAGATTTTCTATACTATTTACTAGAAATCTCAGGTACTCTAGGATTATTAAGATTAACCATCAATTTATTTCTTTTGGTGATGCAAATATCCTTGTATCCATGTCATGCTGAGAATGCTAATAACTTTTTGTTCCTTAGTGGGCAGGGGCACCTATTGAAAATCATAACTGGGGTGAAATACTCTTGTCAATACTAAAGTGTAGCATCGACTAGGTGTGGATCCAAGAGACCCAGAAAGGTTCTCAAAATAAATTAAAACCGTACTTTTACAAGTAAAATTCCAAAAAATTTTCTGGAGAGGACCACCATACCCCCAGCTATACCACAAGGGGATCTTGTGTGATGCCTTTAAGAAAATTCCCAACATTTTGTGTTAAAAGGTAAAGGTGATGGTTTGGAAAAGTGTCCCTCCATTGGATCCACACCTGGTGTCGACAAGTCATACATTCATTCACTTGTACAAACCCTTGAAACAAGGCAGCCATACTCATTCATCGTAAAAAAGGGACAAAAAAATTCGTACCTAAATGGGATTCAAACCCTTGAAATATAAAATGGGGTAGCTGCACCACCCCCAAAAAATCATGAGTGGTTTCTTTTACTGTATGTTAAATTTTAAGATGAAAAATTTTGATAACATGCGAGTCACATTCTTGAAACAGTTGAGATTTCTCTTTGTAAATCAGGGTTGGAAAGCCCCTGTCTTTGCTTATGCCATCCTCTTGATCAAGGTATTGTGGCAATTTTTTTTCTCAAGTTCAAGCAATGTAGCAGCTGATAGTAAACCAAAAGAAAATGAAGATGATCTAACTTATCTTGTAGATCTAGATTCCTAAGTCAACACTGAGAAATGTCAATAATTTACAATATTTATATATTTTGGAAAAAATTTTGTTTTTGATGAAGATGAAAATGTACAAAAAAGAAAAGAAAATGCTTAAATTTGGAACTTTTCAAAAGCTGTAAGATCCACAGAACAATACAAAATTCTGTTTAGAAATGGAAATAACAAGGGCTTTAAAGAGGTAAATGATTTATTAATTTACTTTGCAAAATAAGTTTGTAAGTAAAAAGCATAAATTGCACACAAACTTCTCTCGCAGAATATTTCAACTTTTATTGTAAAATATTGAATCACCATTTGTTGATATGTATTATTTTGTTATTGATTTTTTGTTAAAATATAAATGTTAATATTGCATCATAACTTATAGTTCTGTATCCCTCTCCAAAAGCAGTCACCTCCCAATGGTGGACAAAACGGATATACGAAAAAACCGTTCAATGCAAAAACCGTTCAATAAAAAACAAACAAATTTATTACATGTGTAAAGCTATGAGTTTTTTTGTTTTTTGAACGGTTTTCGTCTGAACGGTTTTTTCGCGACACCGGACAAAACATCCAGTCTCATTATTGTCTGCTATTGAAAAGCATTACTGTATTTAAAAAAGTTATTAAGGTTTATATGCTTTAAAACATAACTACACAAGTTTAACTGTGCTGGGGTCCAAATTTTGCTGCCAAAATCAGTCTGGATAAATTTTCACAGGTCAAATTATCAATCTACATTTTATATTGCTTGTTTATGAACTTGGCATAGATTACAAATAAATAGGGAAAAGGAATATGATAAATGTGTTTAAAACATACTTCCAGTTCTTAAATTGTAAATTTTATGAAATTTATGCAACTTATAAAAGTGATCTATCTCTTCAATTGCGAATTGGTATAAGAACAATTTACCCCTTTCCTTTAACAAATTTGTTTGAAAACAACTAATTGGGTGTTATGTTACAGTTGGGTGCAACTTTTGGGAGAATGTTTGGTGTCATAAGGGGACATCCATAAATTACGTGAGGTGTTTTTTCCGAAATCTGGACCCCCCATGTGAGATTTACCTACAACCTTTAAAAATTATTTTCCATCCTATTCGTTTGCATTTTGTGCTTCACAGCACCTAAAACTTTTCTATTATTAATAATGTTGGGGAAAAGGACATTATTCCGCATAAAAATCACCACAGTATCTTATCTGTGGGTATTATTCCTTCCTCATACTTAAAAAAATAGTTTAATTTCTAACTTAAAAAGTTGACATGAGATTTTAATCTACCTCCCCCCTTGGTGAGATTTTTCCAAACCCCTCCCCCCCCTTTTTGACCTCACTTAATTTATGGATGTCCCCTAACTTACTATCTGGATTATTTGCCAAATTGCTGGAAAATTTATTGCCATAGTTGGTGGCACCAAAAAAAACTAGTGGCACCTCTGATTGTATCTATAACATAAAACCTAAAATTGATTTTATGAAATAGAATTTTTCTGAAATATTTTAGAATTATTCTAGACTTTTAGGGGCTGGAAAAAAGAGGGCTGTTGGGCCACATGGGGCCTTAGCCCGTTTGTTTTGCAGGCCTGCTTTAAAGTAATTTTAAATTATGATTTGTAGTAACATTTAATTTTATTTAAGTTTCAACCGTCAAAAGTATTGTTATAATTTTTAAAATGTCAAATTTTGTTACCATATAAAAACGAAAATGTCACTTGACAAATTTTGTTACCATAAAAACGAAAATGTCACTTGACAAATTTTACCATATAACGAAAATGTCACTTGAGAACACCTAACTGACCATAAAAATGGATTTTACATTAATTAATTGAATTAATTTTTGAGATATTTACCTAATATTTTTAATGAAAAAAACTGCCCGTTTCCGTGTCAGAAAGCTATATCACACCAAACCTTGACCTTGAAGCTCCAAAAACATGATTTCTGTAGTTTAAGCACTGAGTTTAAGCAAGTTTAAGGTAATTGGTTTAAGCTAAATATTGGAGATAGAATGGGTTCAAACCTTTTGGAAATACCTTGCAACGAATTTTCTTCTTTTCATCCACTCTTAATCCCTTTCATTCTTTTATATCCAATTGCGCACTTCATAAATAATCAATCGTTTAGAAACAGAAAACATGAAATTGAAACCGAAACCAAACCTATGTAACAGTTAATGTCACAGTTACACCTTTCTGGGGTCGTTTGGTGTATTGAGCTAAAAGTCTCTAAAAATTGATTGGAAGGGAAATTCTCTTGTCTTTCTATAATTCGGAAAAACAATGAAAAACTATTTTGGCGCAAGTTTTAGACTCTGGGGTTGCCGAAAATCGGCTTTGTAGTTTATACACGAGAACTTCAATTATAGCCATTAGCGTCGCCGGCGCATGAAAATTTGGGGGGGGGGCGACCCAAGGATTTGGGATTTCTCCACAGAGGGATTTCACAAAACCATGATTACCTACCCTTAAAAAATCTTTTATTTCTCTTAAGCCCCACCCATTGATTTTAAGGTGGCTTTGTGAAAGTATTAGCGAAATTTGAGTTGAGTGAGTTGCTACTTTCGTGGATTTAGACAGTGCCATCCATCAATTAATAAACTATCACTTCAAGTATTTGGGAATTGCTTTCCTTTCAACTAAAAAGGCAGGGTCAGGGGGTCCTCCCCGGAAATGTTTTTGAAATTTGACCTTTTAAAGCAGGGTCAAACTCTTTTATAGTGTTTTATGATTAGACAATTTAAAAATCAAATTTCTATGCTTCAATCAGTGCTGTAGCAGGATTTTTTTTCTGGGAGAAGAGCTTGCCTTACTATTACGTACTTTTTTTGCTTGAAACAAAATTTTTTATTGTTGAAATAATGCCCTTCAAACTCAGCACTGGCTTCAACCTATTCTAAAAGAAAAAGCGTTCTAAATCATGGGGAGTCCGTCCCCCTCTTTTATACAGGGTGTCCCATAAATGTTGGGTCACACTTCTAGGGGGATAGTAGACACCTAGACGAGTCAGAATCACATAGGATTTGGGGGTCCCAGACCAAATCCCAGGGAGTTAAAAATGGAGCGACACCCCAAAAAAATTATTAAAAAATCCAATTTGTTGAAGAACTACTATTGGTAAAAACTTAATTATGGACTCAAAAATTGTGGTTTAATATGATCTTTAAAATTATCTTAAAAGTTTTCAGTTTAAATTTTTTTTATTACAAAGAAATTTAAAAACCATAAAAAATGTGAAAACTCGGCCAAAACTTTATTTCGTATTTCGAAATCATTTCTTTTGATTTAATAATCTGAAAGATCATAGTTGAAAACCCTTAAGTCCAAAGTGTCATGTAAAAATATTAAATGCCTGAGATCCTGTTAAAGCATGGTTTAAGTTCGTTTTTTTGCGTCCGTTAACTGCCGTTTTGGAAACGGCTATAGGAAACCAGTTTGCGCACCCAAAAAAACAAACTTTAACAGGATCTCAAGCGTTTAGTATTGATGGTTTTTACGTGAAACTTTGGACTTAAGGATTTACAACTATGGTCTTTCAGATTATAAAATCAAAAGAAAGGAATTCGAAATACAAAACGAGGTTTTGGCAGAATTTTCACATTTTTTTGTTTTTTTAATTTTTTTCATAATAAAAATTTTTTTAAGGTGAAGACTTTAGAGATAATTTTAAAGATCATATTAAACCACATTTTTAGAGACCATAATTAAATTTTTACCAATAGTAGTTCTTCTACAAATTGAATTTTTCAATAATTTTTTTGGGGTGTCGCTCCATTTTTAACTCCCTGGGATTTGGTCTGGGACCCCCAAATCATTTGTGATTCTGACTCGTCTAGGTGTCTACCATCCCCCCCTAGAAGTGTGACCCATTATTTATGGGACACCCTGTTTATGCCCCTTCTTATGTTAGGTGCCAGCCATTGGTAAATTGGCACCATCCTTTATTATTAAAGGTTGGAAAAACACATTCAGAAAATTTTCTTTCCTCAAAGTTAAAATAAAGTTTATCGAAACAATGTTCCTAATTATTGGGGGGACGCGTCCCTCCGTGAACGACGCCCGAGATATAGCAACAAATTAACATGACTAGGGTTATAAGAAATCAGGCCAAAATGACGCTATAAAGATTCGATCCCCAAAATGGTATTTTCCAAGTAGATGCAATTTGGAGCAAGTTCAGATTAACAGACGTTTAAAAGATGCGCAAGCTAAGGCTGTATCAGCAAACCGGTTAAATACCATATCATATGAAGTTACGGCTAATAACAAATTTAAAGCGTCTTCTTGCTTATCTGAAGGGTATTTTTTTCAGGTTAAGTTTCATTACCAGAGAATACAATGGAAAGTGGCATTTCCTAGTTAGACAATCCCTTGCTCTCCTTTTGTCCTCTCTGTTTATGAAACCTAAATAGACAAGAACATGGCCCTGCTATTATTGATTATTTTTTGTGTGTGAAATAGTGGGTTGAAATTCTTAATGTTTAGTACTTTTGTTGCATCAAGCTCTTGTGGAGTAATAATTAAAAATATTTTTATAGGGGGAAAGTAATTTAATTTGTAAATTTTGATATTTATACATATTTTGTGCTACATTTGCTACATGTATTTTCTATAACCTAAAAGTTTAGTTTTATTTTAATACCCTATTTTACTTTCAATTATTCAGTCAAGTCTATTTAACATCAACAAAAATTTTATTACCCATTGAGTTCAAGCATGCAATAATCATTATATAAATTTTTACAACACAACAGTTTTTTATTTTTTTATATGTAAAGAATTGAAAAATATATTTTGTACAAAATGACATCACAATCAATATAATCAATTAATAATCACATATCAATATAGTATAAAATGGCTTTATGTAATAAATCACACTAACTAAAAAGTTATTAGCTTTAGCACCAACAACTTGATATATGTCAATAAAAGGTGTAAATGTTTTAGTAAACAAGGATCTGAAGCTTAGTCTAAGGCATAGCTAGAAAGAGATTTTTAAAAATATTCTTATATGCATTTTTTTACATAGGGCATAGAAAATTGCGATAAGTACCTTATAGCCTCAGTATTTTAGCCTCTCCAGAAAATCTAATTTTTTCTATGATAATTTTTTAGCTAGACCACTTTAGTCTTAAAAATCTTAAACATTGTTTACTCAACAAAACAATGTCATTCATAAGAAGTGTGTAAGAATTCTCTTAAAATAACTATTTTAAAGGGTGATATCGACATCTATGTAATTTAAATTAATATTATGTCAATAACTTGAGCTATCCTGGATTTTTTTACATAAGAAAATAAAAACTAAATTAAAGTATTTCAATTCTACAAGAGATAACTGTATAAAACTTAACATGTATAAAGGGTTTTTAGTAATTTTTAGTTTTATAACGAGTTTTAAACACTTAGAAAGAATCCCTCTGAAAAAAAAAGACATTATCTGCATGATATTTATATTTATAAAACAGTGCAGAGACTACACAAACAAATGAGTCATCTAATTCTTCTGCTGCATGTGTGAACAGTCTAAATAAATAAAATTAATTTAAATTGAAGTTTTCCCCCCTTAAAATGTTCTTCATGCTTTCCTTCAAAACTTACATGGTTAAACTCATTGTTTAATATCTGTCATCTGAGGTGGATTTCCTCCTATTCATTGCACTTGAATGTAAAGTTTCCAGGTATACCCTCCCCTAAAATCCCAGAAACTCTCCTTTTTTATTTATCATAGATAACAAGAACTAAATATTGTAAGCCTTAGGTGAATGAGCTGGTTAGGGGTCCTGCCCTGGAAAAGTTTTGAAACTTAACATGCCTTTTAAGTGTTTTTAGGCAACTTTTGGGTAAATCTTGGGGGGGGGGGGTGCATGTCCATCATAGCCCCTTCTCTGGAACCACCACTAATATGCAGTTTAGTTTTTTTAACTGCGTGATTTCAAAATCTGCAGGGCAGATCAAAAGCAGGGGCAAGGGCATGCCACATAGTCCATCGCCAGAGGTTGTCAATATATTTTTGAAGTATTGATATAGAAATATTATCAAATAAAATATATGCAATATATTTAACAATAATTCATCAACAATGATGTATCAGAAAACAATTTGTAATTTAGAAACAAAACCTGGTTCATTAGTATAATTTTAAAGTAATTAATAAAGTATGCTATAATGTTATTATTAAAAAACATTTGACACTTCCGTTACACAATATGGCGTCCCAAACAGAATCACAAAGAGACATGGACATAACACTGCACCTTCCACAAAAACTTGAGCATGTAAAATGTTACAGGTAAGTAACAAAACTTATCACTCATTTATAATTCAACATCAAATTATAATTCATTGAATTAATAAATAAGTTATTAGTTTACATTAAAGCCAAAGTTATAAATAACTTAATTTAAATTCATCAAAGCAACAGTGGTCAGAGCAAGGGTTCAAAAAAATATAGGACACATGGACAAATCATGTTGTGCTTTACAAAACATTGCAAGAAATCTCTAACATAATAGATTATCCCATTAAATTAGGATGTGGCTTCCTAAGGCTTGAAAACAACACTCAATTCTTGGGCAAACTTTCTGCAGAAATACTAATATAATTTAAAAGATTGAGAACACACATTTTAAAGTGTTTATATCTCACGAGATTCAACAATTCAACAGCTTTTCTCATAATTCATTCCAATACATAACTCATTGAAACATGCGAAGACTATTGACATAAATTTCAACTGAATGTGCAAGTGATGGGTCACATATGCAGGGTGGTCACAAAAAATATATTTCAAAATTCCCTGATCATCTGGTATCATTTTCCCTGATATTTTATAAATGTAGGAAATTTTAATAATCTAGAAAACGGGAGAATGACTGTAAAAATCGGGACAGTGGGAAAAAGAAATATAAATAAGATTATTCCCAGACTTTTTTTGAACACATTTGCAACTATACTAATTTATATAGATTCAATTATTTTATTTTGTAGGGAGGAGAATGAAAATGCACATATTTAAAGACTTGAAGTTTAGAAAATTATTGTATTCATTTTTGAAATTAGGCAGATTTACAAAATGTCCCTGATAATTATCAAATTTTCTAAAATTCCCTGATTTTTCCCTGATAATTCCAGGTTTTTTAATTTTCCCTGACAATTCCAGGTTTTTAAGGTTTTCCAGGTCTGTGGCCACCCTGCATATGCTACAGCAACTGGAATCCCAAGATGAATTTTTATCTTGCTTTTACTTTTTCAAGTTATAAACTGAAAATGCTGCCAAGTCACATTTGAACCCAAAGAAATTATATTTTCAGAATTCTTTGTAAAAGTTTTTACAAGATGATAAAAATATAGGACAAAGGAATTTTTTTAAAATATAGGGCATATTTCGGCATTTTCTCCAAAATATAAGACAATATGACCACTGAAGCAAGTAAAAGTCAAACAAATAACATTTATAATTCACCATCAAATTATAATTCATTGAATTTATAGATATACTATATAACCAAAGTGTAGATGGTCGACAATATTTGTATTTATATAACTTAATTTTGAGTTCATCAAAGCATGTAAAAGCAAAAAGATCAAAATATTACTTAAGCCTGGAAATTTAGTTAGCCAAAAAGGATGTCAATGATAGAATATAAGTTTACTGTAATGAATACATTGTAATTTTACCTTAAATCTATTCAAATAAAAACAATGGTAGAAAAAAATTTAAATCACAATTTTAACAAAATAACACGTAAACATAATGTAAAATAAAAAATGTTGACAAATTGTTAAAATTCTAGCCTTAAGACAGAAGCATAAAATCAATAACAGGGGATAATTAGACAAATAATTTAATGTCAATGATTAAAAGATGCCCCAATGTATTTTTTTCCCTTAAATTGTATTAATATATGTTTGAATAAGCTCCAATGAGAAGGAAATGAACCAAAGGTTCATAAAATATATAACAGTTTAGAACTAAAAAGCTGCTAAAAGAAATTGCTTCTTAAATCCTACTGTCAATTAGAAGAGAAAGAGAACAAAACTTTTGATTTGGTGTTTGGTTCCTTTTCTTCACCAATGGCACTTTCTAAATTCATTTTTTCATTCTGTTGTTTTCTTACTTCTTTCTTTTGAAAGTAACTCACAACTAATGGTTTTGAATCAACGTGTTTTCCATTCATAACAGAGCGAGCTTCCTCAGCATCCATTTCATTTTCAAAGCAAACGAATCCATACTTGAGGCTTTTCCCTGTATTTCTATCACATGCTACTTTAACACTTGTAGTTTTCCCAAATTTCTCAAACATTTTCTTTAACGCATAATCGTTCATATCCTCTGGGATATTTTTCACATGCAAGTTGTTATATTGGGTAGACTTATTTAAATTATTTTCCACTTTGCCAGAAGGCACTGTTGTTTTGCTTCTTATTGGTTTAGGAATAAATGGTTGGACAACTAGATCAGGGTGCTTACTCATGACAGCTTCTTTTGCAGATGAATGTTTATTGAATAATACAAACCCATAACCATTAGATTTTCCATCAGTCATTGAAACTTGAGCTGTTACAATTTCACCGAACTCACTAAATTCCATCAATAATTCACTATCCTCCCAAAATGGAGGAATATTCTTTACATAAACTTTTGTATAGTTTTCCATTAATGTTTCAATATTATCAGCAGCAATATTAGGTTTTAAACTAACTTTTATTTTGGCCCCATAAAAACTATGTCCGTTCATAGTTTCAACAGCACTTAGAGCACTTGATGGATCGTCATAGACAACGTAACCTTTTCCCAATGAAGCAAACTTTTGGTCAACATCAATTCTACATGATATTATATGTCCTTCTTCTTTAAAGATTTTTGATAGCTTATAAGCATCAACAGTGATGGGCAAGTTTTCAATGCAAATTTCTCTTGACATTTTATGTGAGTATTTCCTGTCCCCCTGTAATAGATAAAATTTTCAGTTAGTCTATCCCGCTTAATGTGATTGCATTTGTCTGATGTTAAACTGATAACATTGTCCGATTGATAACAATAAGCGATTTCATATAAAAAAGAAAACAGAGTAACTAGATTGTTTGCTTTAATATTAAAATTATGTAACCATAAATAATTGTATTAAAACAATTTTACACTATATACTTGGCAACTAAAAATTTTTAAGCGTAAAATATACGAATAGTCCAACTAACAAAAATAAAATAATCTCTCACTTTGTTCTTTCACTTATGTTAGCACTACACTTATCTGATTCCCCTTCTAAAGATGTTTCCTTTCAACTTCTAGACAATTTTTCTTCAAAATTTGACACATAAAAGGCTAAGAAACATAAATAACCACTGATATTTATTTGAATTCAACTAAATAACCATACCTTCTATACTTTCGCCCACGCAAACTCCTTCTTATCGCTATATGTGAAGTTAATTACTGAAATTTTGAATGTGCCACTAAATCAAAACATATTCCCAAAACCCATTAAATGTGCTGCTGAATCTGAGTCACTAAAAATTCAATAGGTTGATACACAAGTACCTTATTCTGCTATGTTATTTCAATATTGGTTCTGCCACACAATTTACAGCTGAGAAGACCTGCAATTTGAATAAAAAAACTTATTTTCAGTACTTGTGTATTATCTCTGTCGACCATTAATTCAGCAGCACAGCTAGAGAACTCACAGTGCGATTTGATAACATTTTCAAACTTAGCTGCATCGTTGATGGGATTAAATATGTTAGAACTGTATTTTTTTCCCCCATTTGCTAAGGTTTTTTTTATAGCTTTATGGGAAAGAGGCCACCTGCAAGTGTCTATGGATACTAAGCTTCACCTCAGTAAAAATGGATTTAAGAATGAAATTATCCATCAGGAACAAAATTTGACTATGCACTATGAAATGAAAAAAAAAATATTACAACCATAGTTTTTGTAAAATAAATTTGGTGCATGATTTTATAACATTAGTATAAAAATTATGCATGACTTAATGAACAAATAATAAAAAAACAAAATCATTTTCAAGTAATGCCGTAAGATCAACAATGTGGCTACAGACAACTTGGAGCGACCGATTGAAAGAGGGAAGGGAAAGGACCAAATAGGAAAAAAAAACAATATCAGACCTTAAATAAAAACCTCGATGCGAATAAATTTCAATTATCAAAGATTTATTGGTCAGGGGTTAGCCCGATATTGAATGAATTAGCTAAAGAAACAAACTGAAACTGATAAACAAATACAGAAACAGATTCACGTTAATAATACAGTTAACATTTATTCAATGGAAATAAAAATTCGCCACTGAATCTGTGAATGCAGTCTGAAGCACGCCCTCTGCTGGTTGCTTTTAACGTTTGTGCATGCGATTAATGAATCACATGCTCAATCAAGGGTGTCGATGTGAGTCGTTCCTCATCTCTTAAAAGATTGTATTCTTTTCATTTAGAATAGGCGCCTAGGAAATAGTGCTTTCCCCTCTCTAGAAGAGTAACCATCCATAGTTACGATCTGGGCTACTGTGTTGTATATAACCTACGGTTATGATCAAGTTTAGCCTAGGCCTTCCATTAGTCCACCTAAGTAGTCCTAGGTCCACCATTAGTAAGCCTTCTTCGTCACTTTGATTGTGATAAATGCTATGGTTACCAATTCGGTGGTGAGGGAAAGAAATATTTTCAGGCTCCTATTCATAATGAATGGTTTAAGTTCTGAAAAAAAAAGCGTCGTTAACATATTTCGTTTGACCATATGACAAGACAGATGAGCAATGTATATTAAAATGACGAAGTCTAAAGATTCTTGTGATGAGTATCTCAAAAAGCTTTTTTTAATAAAAGGCACACACTGAAAAAAAGTTGCCTTAGGGGTCACGGTCACTTATTCACCAAAAAATATTTTGCAGCGAAATAAAAAAAAATTTGATCTTCCAGAATTGGGTCAGAGTTTACGAAAGTTCATCTTTTTTCAACAAACTGACCGAAATTCCCAACATAAAACTTATTCATACACCTCCACCTTATTATAGTGACTAGAATAAGGTCTATTATAAGGTGACTTATTCTAGTCACTATAACCTTATTCACCCCACATAAACTCCGTAATTTTTCTAAGATGATGAACTATTACACCTTAAAAATGTGCCCTTGGTTTAGTTTCATATTTTTTATCATTCTTTTGAGGGAAATAAATTTTCTTGTTTTATTTTAACAATACTTCTAAAGTTGTTTTTCCTGCATTCTTTAAACGCTGAAAACTCGAGAACTAATAAAGACTAGTTACTGGTGTCATTTTATTTTAAATTCCATATCCTATAAATTGATGTGGATCATGACCAACTTTCAATATTAAAAAAAAGTGGGAAAAGTTTTCTTCAATTTTTGGAAACTTAAAATTTTGTTACTTTTAAACTTTTATAGGAAATATTTCGACTATTTTCTATCAAATTTGAAGTTTGAAATCAACTTTAATCACAGATAAAAAAAAATAAATTTAGCAAAAGTTTGGTGGATCCCATACGAACACCCCCTATATAATATAGTAAATGAAAATAAATTATAACTTCTTTAAAAATTATAAAACCTCTTGAGGATGTTTATATTATTCAGAACCAATACAAACATTAAGATGTACTAAAGAAAATATAACTTTTATTAAAGTTTTGCAACATAATTTTAAAGAGCTCACTTCTTCCATATTAGTAATCCATATGGAGTTGGCTATTTCTTCCAAATATTTCTTAAAAATAATATTTTTTATCGCTCCTTTACATTCTATTATCTTTCATTGACAGGTAAAAGAATGAAGTGTGAACAAAACTGTCTCTTTGATTCATCAGTGCCGATCGTACTCAAAAGATTAATTATTATTACTATTATTATTATTATTATTATTATTATTATTATTATTATTATTATTATTATTATTATTATTATTATTATTATTATTATTATTATTATTATTATTATTATTATTATTACTATTACTATTACTATTACTATTACTATTACTATTACTATTACTATTATTATTATTATTATTATTATTATTATTATTATTATTATTATTATTATTATTATTATTATTATTATTATTATTATTATTATTATTATTATTATTATTATTATTATTATTATTATTATTATTATTATTATTATTAATAATTTTGTTATTGTTATTATTATTAGTATATTGTTTCTTCTATCAAATACGATTAGAGTTCTTCTGAACCTACACAACGAATCATGTTCAAGCTCAAGCCAAAAGATATCCCAGCATTCGTCAAAAAGGGGTTAGAGCAGTGCTTCTGTAACTTTCAATACTGGTGACTCAATTTTCGATTGTAATTTCCATTGCGTCCCCTTCTTTCATATGGTAACAATGTATGCAGGACAATGATAGCATATTTTGACGCCAAAGGTACATATTACTTTAAGAAAACCTGTCAGGAACCACTTTCCAATGGGAATGGGGGGGGGGGGGCTGGGGGTCCCCAGGATGTTTTTTATATTTTAGTTAGTGTGATAAAAGCAATTTTAAGCTATTTCTTGGGGATTCTCGGGGATACATGGCACCCCTGGTTGATGTATGTAAAATTGTGGGTTTCCCGAGCATGTATAATAGAAATAATTCTAATGATCTCAATTGATTTTGAAAGAAATTTGTAGGACTGAGTGATACCACCAAGCAGGGCCGTATTTAGGCACGTGCAACATGTGCTATAGCACAGGGCGGCAAAATTTTGGGGGGCGGCAGATTACAACAATTCAAAATGCTACTTTTGTAGAAAAAAATTTACCACACAAATTTCATTTCACTATGGGTGGATTCTAGTTTCTAGGGTTGAGTCATTCCCAGCATCCAACGGTCACATCCCCCCAAAATATCCGAACGATGGCTTTTGTTTCCCGAAATGGAGAAGACACCAGATCAGATGGCATGGTCATCTTCGTTCTGTCCCGATATTGTCAGTTTGTTACCCTGCATCTCAGGGAAAGAAGCTTGGGTTTTTTTTGTTAAAATGGGTGGGCTTGCTTGAGTGGATCGGCATATAGGGAAAAGGTCGATGAGAAAAAATATTTTCTATTCTTAATTAAATAGGATTGAATACTAATTTCACCCATTTGGGTCTAAGAGGGGGCACTCTGGACAGTGCTCTCTTTTGGACCCAAAAATGTTCTCAAAATGAGTTAAAACCCTACTTTTACCAGTCAAATTTCAAAATTTTTTCTGGGGGAAAATTTTTTCAATCGAATCTTGCGTGACACTGAAATTGTGTGTCAAAAGATAAAAGTGATGGACCCAAAAAGGTTCTCAAAATTAGTTAAAACCTTACTTTTTAAGGTCGAATTTTTAAAATTCTTTTTGGGGAGGACCCCCATACCCCAAGCGGTACCATAAGGGGAACTTACGTGATACTTTTTTTTAAAAATCCCCAGCATTTTGATATTTTGTGTCAAAAGGTAAAGACCCCACCTTTAAGCAGTAGACTTTTAAAGAAACAAGGGGATATTTTCTTGAAACAGGAAATGAAATTGAGGGGGCGGCAATAAATCGATATGCACAGGGCGGCAAAAACCCTAAATACGGGCCTGCCACCAAGTTACAAGTACAAAAGGGGGTCTCAAAGAAAATTTTTAGAAATTTGAGCTTTAAAAATAGGATTTTAAATCGTGTTTTTATATTAAGTCCAAATTTCATGGACCTCCATCCGGATTTTCAGGAGCTCCTCTTTGCTTGCGCCCCCCTTCTGGAGTTATCGCGCTCCCCCCACAGCGGTTTGAGAACCGCTGGGTTACAGGAATTAATTCAATGAATTTATTTATTATGAATTTAAAAGCTCTTAGACGAATTCAAGCGGTGCCGAGATTTATTCGACAACTTGGCGGATGTTTCTTTCCTGTAAAATATGTCTCCCTCTCTTCGCGAAGAATTTCTATTCTGAGCAGTTTGGGCAATTGCAGAATAGATTTTTAGGGGGGCATGTCATTGGTGGGGTCAGAACCATAACTAGGGTCACAAATTGAGGGGTTCGATTCTCAACTTATTTTTAAAAATTTTTGGAGGTTTTTAATAATTTGATTTATAACTGTGAATTGTTAAATATTATATTTTTTTTGGTTGCATTACTATTTTAATTTATTATATTAAGTGTTTTATCGTTTTGTTAAGTCTTCCTTTAGATTTTTTTTTAACTATTCATCCTTGTCCTTCCCTACGTATTTTTGGAAAGAAAGATTCTATAATAGAGACTATAATTTAGATTAGAAGGATCATTTTCTTTCAACTAGGATTTCGTTTCGCAGAGCGGTTGGGTTTGATCATGTTTAGCAATTATTTTTCGGGCATTATCACTTGCCTGTGAAAGGGTAAATGTGGCATTTTATAAAATTAAAAAAGTAGGATTTGGATCTTGCTTTCTTAGTTTTTTAGAGTAATATTTTTTTTCAAACAAAAAAGGGGGGTCTAATTAAGCAAGGGGGCCCTCCAAGGGGAGGGGGCACTCAGGACAGTGCCCCCCTTGGACCTAAAAAGGTTCTCAAAATGAGTTAAAACCCTCCTTCAACAAGTCAAATATCAAAAAATTTTTCTGGGGGAGGACCCCCATACCCTCCAACACCAATGGTACCACAAGGGGATCTTTTGTGCTACTTTTTCAAAACGTGTCAAAAGGTTAAAGGGATAGTCAAGAAAAGTTGGACAGGAGAAACCCCTTGGGTTTAAATCAGGGTGGATCGCATCGCATACCATCCCTTTCAACACCGATAGGGAATTTTTGTATGCCCCACCTTACCACCTAAACTTACCCTGATTCACCATTAGGCCAATGAGTCCCGGGCATATGGGCTCCATAATTTTAAGGGCCCTCAAAAAATCTCAAAATTATTTTATAGTTTAAGTGCTAAACTTTTCATATTTTTCAAAATGCAATTTCAGTACTTTTTTCCAACACGTAAAATTACAATTTAAACTTCGATTTTTTGGTGATATCTTGGAAAAATTCAGCCGGTTAATATGAAGCCATCAATCACGGTGTGTTATAAATTTGTTTTTAAGATTAACTTTTACTAATATATAGGGAGATATCCCTTCTTGTGAGGTGTATGCAGAATATTTTCTAAGTACTTAAACTTGTAAATTTTACCGTTTTCAATGCAGAAACCGACTTTATTCATTTTTGTATTGGAAAAGCGTTCACAAGCGACTATCGGGATTCTCGAGGGAGGTACATAGCTAGCCCCTCCCTGGAACAGCCGCTGACCCCGGATTCACACCCAACACTTAACAAAAACAAATCCCCATCGCGACGCCTCACCTACAAAAAAAAATAGCTTCATCATCTATCTATGCATCCCCATCATTAAAAAGCGGTCGAGGAGGAAAGAAGGAGCCGGGCAGAAGAACCTCTCTCCGCGAAACCAGTTTCCCAGCAGAAAGCATCGGCATGGCGTGTTCGGCGGTAGCTCTGTCCGTGGCTACGGTGGCTGCCGTGGTGGCCCTCACCTGCACGGCCATAGCGTTCGGCACCGACAACTGGTACGAGGTGCGCGTCAACCCCGACGGCAACGAGCGGCTGGCCTCGCTGCAGGAGTTCGAGTCCGACCTGCGATACTACAGCCGCGACGAGGGCATCTTCAGGATCTGCTTCCCCGATAAGCGCCCCAAAGGAGGTGAGCTGTTTTCTGTCTTTAGGTGAAATTTCTATTTGTGAAATCCGCGAGGCCGTTTCTTATATTATGTGAAATCGTGCAGCAAACTGTTAGAGTTGTATTCTACCCGAGGACTATTCAGAATCACTGGAAAGTGGGGTTGTAAATGCACTCCTGAGGTGCTAGATGTGTTGCCAAGAGCAATGAAAGATGAATTGTTGTGGGCAAACGTCTGGGGGCATATCAGATTTCTGTGGCAATTATCATGTTTTAAAGACTGTCATTTTGTTTTTCCTATACGAGGTCGTCTTTGAAATGCGACAATAATAACTTTGCTCTTGTTTTAGTTTTATTTATTAGTTTATATTGTTTTTGATTGCCTTAGGGTAGTCTACTAAGGATAAGGATATGTATTTAAAAATATATTCTAAACAGCAAATAAGCGAATACATTTAAAAAAATCCTATTAACGAAGTTAGTAACTGGGAATTTTGGTAACGCTTACCTTAATGCATGAATTATGTATAACATCGTCTTTTCTAGATATAAGCCATTGAGATTTAGGGGTGTATCCTCATGAAAACCATTCTTATTCCTCATGAAAACCATTCTCATATCATTCTTTTTTTTACAATGGCCAAGGAATAAACTTGCCCCATACCCCCCAAAACAATCCTAATGTCCCCTCAACCATATCCAAATATTCAAATTGATAGGTACTTTTAGGCAAAGCTCGTTTGAGGAGAAATGCACCGAAAAGTATTTCTTGAGATAAAACTAAATATGCACCGAAATATTTCTAAGAAACGCATTTAGATAACATCCAAACAAAACACACATCCTTCCTCCAAGATTCTCAAATACCCTCTCCGAAATGTTGTCCTGCATTGAAACTCCAGGGATAGACCGCAAGGAGAATTGATAGACCGCTTTTTTTAGTTTCAATACCTCTTAGATAAAAAGATAATAATTATTTTATTTCTTTTTGGTCCGCTTCAAACCGGTTGCCGCGTGAAAAGGACTGGTCAGACAAAACAAGTTTTTAATAATTTTCATAATTATTTAAATCTACTCTGATTCTCTTCTACGAAAAGATTGCATATTCAAACCCGAGTTCTCTATATTTATTTCGTATTCACTATCACAGAGAAGTAGACCTTTTTTTATATCTCCATGAATAGTCCATGTTTTCTAATCTATTTCCCAAAAAAGCAATGGGTTTTAAAAATCCTCCTTAAAAATACAGATTAAACACTGATTTTTTATAAATAAATTTCTTTCATAGCTTCTATAAGGGACAGATCCTTCTAGAAATGTCCAAACTGGTATAAATCAACTAACTACAGAAAACTTCACTTTCTCCGTAGCAGCTTATAAGCGAAGCGTGTGATTATTTTTTTCCTATTGCATAACGAGTTGACAATAAAGCCAGAGGGCTCATCAAAAATGTTACAGTTAGACAAAGCTAGCACAGACAGGTCTGAACTCGGGAAACACCCAAGAGGTGATCTTTCTTTTTGCTACTGGACGCACTGGACAGTCATTGGCTGAAATTTTAATTTTTCTGCTTTATTTCATCACTATCTGAAATGCAATAATTTCCACTAAGAAACGCCAAATCACATTGTCAGTGCATTGAGTTAATATTCATTTAGCTTTTACTTAAATAATGTTTTTTGTTAAACATTTTTGTTATAAGGAAAGGAAATTTGAGAGAGGCTCGAAATTTATTGTGCATGAGTCGTTTCTCAAGAGGTAAAATAGATTTAAAGCTTATGTTTTTGAGCTTTTTGCTTAATACCACATATAATTTGGTTAAATGGATGTGCGATTCTGGATTAAAGTTCTAAATATTTGAAAGCATATGAAACAAAAAAAGAAGCCTAACTATTACAAATGTCTACTCCATATAAAATGCGTAAAAGCTTTCCTATATTAGATCAATTACAAAAATAAACATTCTACGGTTTCTTTAATTCAACTCTCTTATTTTTCTATAAAAAGTTTTTCTAATACTGTATAATTCCTAGTTAGTAGTTACATTCAGAAACTTATAGTGCGTTTTTTGTAAGCAAAAAATATTTTTGCCCTTTTTATTTTCGTATTTTCTCTACTATTGTTTGAAAACATAAGAGCCTGGATTTTAATCAATGAGTTTCCTTCCAGAAAAATTTCCCCTATTCAACTACTACTTCAGTTAATCTCTGATCGCGCATATCTAAATAATCAAAACGAACTTAAAATTAAATTACCTAAAAAAGTATAAAAACCTTAGAGGTAAATAATAATAGAGTACTAATTTTTTTGGTTTCAAAATATTTGATGAGCATCAACGGGGTACCTTTTAATGATATATTTTTTCAGCCTAATAAATAATATTTTTTTGTATATTTAAAAACCAGCAATTTTTTTAGAAATCTATTTAAAAGCAACGAAACCGGAGAATTGGGAAAACGTAGTAGTTATGTACATTACTTTCACTTATCATCGAATTATTAAATAAAAAAAATTAGAGTAAAATAATAATAATGGTTTTTTAATTCCAAAGCAAACAAGCAAACCTGTGCAATTTGCATACTAATTGCTTCAAAAAACAGTGTGAGAATGTCTCCTGTTCCCATTTCCTCCATTTTAAAATCTCATAGAAAAATCCTTTTGATAAGACTCAACTCTTTCACGCCATCTCTCCTAATTCACCGGTAAACCTCACCAGCAGACCAGCCATAGTCAGAATGTCAACACACCAGAATGTCAATGTCTCTACTCCCACGTTCTTATTCCTTAAGTTTTTGTTCTCCAGCGTGATTCTGTGGCAGCACGCAGAAACATTCGAAAGTAGAACGCAGAAAATTATTGCGAGATCTCTCCAGGTAGATAAGGACACGAGAGCTGCATTAATGAAAAGGTTTTGCTGTCTCTGTGCAGATTAGGATTCTCATTATCGGCTTTTGAAATTGAGGCCGGCTAGGTTCTTCTTTTGTTATATACCCCTTCTTTTTAGGAGTATATATGAGCGGCTTCTGAAATGTTGGCAAATATTTGTATGTAATGTCTGTGTTGTATTCACTGAAAAAGCGGCTTTGTTGTGTTTGAAATGTTTGGCTATTTAGGCTGGATTTTAGTTAGAATTACCTATTAAGTATAAATGGAGTATTCAAAATGCTTCGAAGGGGATATTTTGGGGGATTTTAGACTTGTGGTTCCTAAAGAAGGCGATATCGATTTAAATTTGTGTGCAAAAATTTGCTAAAGGGAAGAGAAGAAATTGCGATTCAGACATTTGTTGACAATTAAAAAATATCGTTTCTTACTTTTGCTTTTAATTTTCTAGTAATAAAATCTTATATTGTCTCAGTCTTTCTCACCATCTTTAACCCGCTCAACCCTTTGATCTTCTCATTATCTTAATCCCTGGTATCCTTTTCATCCCTCTAATCTTCTTTATCCTTCGTGTCTTTCTCTCAACTCTCACGTCTCCCTCCTCTTCACCCTCTTGAGCCCTCTTATTATCTTCATATCTTACCCTCTCATCCTACTTTACCTACATCGTTCTCATTCCCCTTAAACTTATCCACACTGTAAAAAAAACTGTAGAAAAACAGAAATTTTCAATACAATGACTTTATGTTTACAGAGATATTCTGTCATGTAACATTCCCACCGCACTTCTATTTATTTTATGTAAAAAACAGCTTTTTTTAGTTTTTTAGCTTATCTGTACACAAACAGAAACTTACTGCATCGAAAACCAATACAGCTACTGGCTACATTATACTGAATCTTCTTTGGAGCAGTGGTAGCTTGCGCGCTTAGCAAGCGGTAGGTCCTGGGTTCTATCCCCGGATATTAATTGATTAAAATAAAAAAAAAACTCAACTAAAATAAGTCCACACGCATGCGCACAAGCATAAAATTACTGAGAGGCAACAGAAAAATATGTAGCTCACTTGACAGAAAGTTCCTTTTTACAGCATTTACCTGTAGGTTACAGCTTTTTTCTGTTTACAGGATTTTTCGACTTACAAATTTTTTCTGGCAACTTTTGCTGCCAGAAATTTTCTGTTTTTTTGCAGGATTATTTTTTACAGTGCACTTCTTTCCGTCTCATCCTTCATTCTTTTGTAACTATCATTCTATTTATCCCGAGGCAGAAGTCGGATTACTGCCATTTATGGGCCTCACTTTCTCAGGAGCCGCACCCCCTTTGCCTTGAATCCTTATGGAGCTTGGGTATTCCAAGTGGCACACGACAACAACATTCTATTTGTAAACATGTAAACATTCTATTTATCCCTATCATCATCTTCATCCCTCGCATCTTCTTCCTCCCTCTAATCATTTTCACCCGTCTCATTCTCTTCATCTCTCTCATCCTCTTGATCCTCATCGCTTACCATCTCCCGCATTGACTCTATCCATGGCCACCTAAACACTCAAGGCCGTAGAAGCTCGAAATCCTGAGTGACGTCATGCCTACTATCTCGCGTCATCGACGCGTTTAAGACAACAGCGCAACTCCAGTCTGAAATCTTGCTCGCCCCACCCCTACAGCCTGATTGGTCTCCTAAACTACGGTGAAAACGTCACTTGAATTAGACACACCGACACACGTGCCGAATATTTCAGATCGGAGAAAGTTTGATCTGAATTCGTTTTGCACATGGAGATCGAAAACCAAGAGAAAAAATGCTAGTAACTCGGGATCTTTAAGGAATACTCTAATGACAGAGGGGGTTAAAGAGCAGAATAATCCTGATCTGAAATTTGCACCCAATCCTTGGATTGGACACCTAAGATTGGACCTAAAACTAGCAAAATTTTTCTGTTGATGCATTTATTACGTAAAATTGATCGAAAAGATGAAACACCAGTTAATATTTAACCCCCCTCCATTGTAATCGTAATTTTGAAGGCTTAAATATGTCCGATCATGAGTTTTAAACCTTAAACCAGGCCCGATTTTTACAATTTTACTAAAAATTTAATCATTAAACCAGATTTTAGTGATAAAATATTATCATTAAAATCAAACTCTGCTTAAAACCATTTTTAGGTCTTAATCATTAATTATTAAGGGGAAACCTCTTTCTCGTTGTGCAAAGCGAAACTACACAACATGAAATTGCTTTATAATAGAGCACGGAATCAACTTGAAGTTCGCGATCTCTAATTCACTTTCTCTCATCTGAAATATTCGACGCGTGTGTCGGTGTGTCTAATTCAAGTGACGTTTTCACCGTAGTTTAGGAGACCAATCAGGCTGTAGGGGTGGGGCGAGCAAGATTTCAGACTGGAGTTGCGCTGTTGTCTTAAACGCGTCGATGACGCGAGATAGTAGGCATGACGTCACTCTGGATTTCGAGGTTCTACACTAGGCCGTCTATCTCAAGCCATCTTCCAACCTAGAGGACCGTTCCATTTTATTCGCGGGTGGGGAAGGTAGATGCGTAGTATTTTAGGTTGATCAAATGAGTCTCTTTCACAGTGCGCGTGCCCTGGCAGATGCACTATTTTTTATGGTAGATTTTCTTGGTATATTTGAATTAAGTATTTGAATTTAAAAAATTGTAAATGGAAGTAATATGAAATAAAATATCAAATAAAAAATTGTAATAAAACTTAAAAATTAAAATTATTTAGATTTTGTATATTAATATAATAACTCTTTGATAAATAATCTTTTAGGGGCAACTCTGATCTTATAATGTATGTAGACGAAGAAGAGCACCTCAAAGTATAAAAACCCCTTTATTGAGAAGATCAGATTAAGAAAATTAAGCAGATTCAGAAAAATGTAAAGATGTCAATTGTTTTTTAAAAATTTGAACAGGTGAAAGCATAGAGGTTGATGGGTCCGTTATCGTGAGGCCGCTCTGCTCTGTCTTGTTCTGTTGAATGTTATAATCCCACACGGCCATACTGACTGATAGGCGTCCTCGCCGTAGCGACGTCTCTGAAAATACAAAAGGAAGAAACAGTTCAAAATTGAAATATAAAGTCGGCAGATTTAGCGCCACCTTTTCATTAGATCTGCTGCTGTCGATGTTGAATTAGGACCTTCATGAGAACCAATTTTCTTCACCTCGTACCTATCATTTGGAAAAACCTTGACCACTTCATAAGGTCCAAAAAATTTTTGTTTTACTTTTATCCCTGATCCAAACTGTGTTATTTTAATTACATTGACTTCATATCGTTGTACTGGCTTTCTTCTCATATTGAAATATCGCTCATAGTCATACTCTTGAAGTGGCATTGCCCACCTAGCAATTCTGGCTGGAAGATCTTTTTTCATGGTTTTTTCAAAAGCATCACAGTGTGTAGCTATCCTAAATTTTGTTCCAAAACGATAATTTCTAAGTTTTTTAAGTGCCCTTGGGTGGAAAGCCCCTTCATCATCTTGTTGCATCAACACAGCACCAAATCCCAAAGAAGAAGCATCAGCGTGGAGTTCCATGGGGTAACCCTGTTGGAAAATTTTAAGAACGGGAAATTTAGAGAGAGTATATCTTAGCTCCAAAAACGCAGATAACTGTGAAGGATCAAATTTGAATTCGGTTTCTTTTCTCAGTGGATCGCTCAATGGTCTTGCGATAAAAGCTTGTGATCCATCCCTTAACTCTTCTTGTACCTGCTTCTCCACTACCTTTAGTTCTGAAATAGGCGGAAGTGACATTTTAAGTTCAGTGTCTTCTACCTTCTGAGGTTTGTAAGACAAGACTAGGTTCCTGACATCATCCCGAACCCCTTTGTTCAAACTGTGTGTGGGATCGATTGGGCATGTTTCATCATCCACAACATTCGCCAAATTAACCAAAATATTGTCCTCTGTAGTATTGCATAACCGAATGCCATCTTTTCCAAAGAAAAATTGTGTCTTTGTCAAAACATCTATACCAATTATGACATCACGAGGAATTAAATCGTCCTGAAGAACATGAATTTTTGTAGAAAAGGTGGAGTTTTGAATTTCAATTGTACCCTGAAAGAAACCCTTTGACTGAACCCTGTTTTTTCCAATACCAGAAAAAGTAAGAGTTGAAAGGAGCAACAAAGGTGAACCTATTCTCTTATAAGTAGTCTCGTTGATTAATGTGACTTGAGACCCAGTATCACAGAGAGCGGTAAACTGAATCTCACAGAGAATTACTGGAGTAAGCATCAGACTAGAAGGATTTGAAAAATCCGAAACGTGATGGACATTTATACTTCCCGTGGTTTGATCTTGGGGTAGTGTTTTAGCATGAACAGGATTCTCGGGGCATTCCAACTGAATATGACCGAAAGATTTACAACCATAACATTGTTTTCCGCGTGCCTTATTTTTGCATTGGTCACTTCTGTGTCCTTTCAATCCACAAGAGTAGCAAGTTATCTGTGTACCCAACGAAGGTCTATGATCGTTCTGACTTCCCGAAGGATATCCTCGAAATCTTCTCTCACTATATTCCCTAGGATTTTGAGTATTGAACAGTTTTTCGAAAGTCTTTAATTTTTCCTTGAATTCTGGTAAACTTTTACAACCGTACAGAATAACTTTATTTGGAGATTCCGGCAACCCATTTATGACATATTCCATGAGAGAAAAGTTATCGAGAGCACCCCTTGCAGCGATTTCTCGCATGGCTACAAAATATTCTTGAATAGTTTCATTACGTTTTAAGTGTCTTGATTTCATATTATTGTGTAATTCGAAACTGCTAACTGTATCAGCGAATTCATCCAAAAGGTGGTGTTTCATTTTTTCCCAATTATTTATCCCACGGATAACATTCATCAGCGTTAAAGCTGGGCCCTTCAAACACTTTTTTGCAAAAATTACACGATGAACGGAATTATTAATTTCATAAAGTTCAAAAACATCCTCAACGTCTGAAATAAAAGTTTCAACTCTGTAGTTATCTTGTGATGAAAACGGTTTGACTAGTTCCACTATATCTTTTAAGCTGAAAGATGGAAAGGAAAAATTGCCCAATTGATTCCGAGATGTTGGTATCATGTTGGTACGAGATTCATGTTGGGGTTGAGTAAAGAGATACGAATTTTCTTCATTTTGGATAATTTTACCTTCGGATATAGAACTGTCAGTTACCTCATCTCTTGTCAACGCATGTTTTCCAAATTCCTCTTCATCATCTCCCTCATCCTCACTTTCATCAGAGGGGTCTATGTTTAGTAAGGAAAAATTACTTAGGGCATCCAAAATTAGGTCACAACACTTCCCCAGATCGGTCGAAAATTGAATGTGCAGAAGATTGCAAATAATTATTAGGTCATTTAAGGTAAACTCTTTAAGTACTCTTTCTTTCTTACTAATCAAATTTTCAGTAAAACCCCTGAATTCTCGTAATCTACTCCTGTTTTGGCGATCACCAAGTTCATCGAAGATAAATTTGTGTAAAATTTGTATGTGACTCTTAGGTGCACTTTTAAGGGATTTAAAAATTCGAGGAAAATCTTTTAAGCAAGCCATCACTATCAGTTAAATTTAAGTTTCGAAAAATTATAAAACTTCAATATTCAACTTCAATAATTCGGTAGAAATCAATCGCAGGGAAGACAACCAAGACTTAAATTTTCATCAAAGAATTGAAATCTTCAAAAATATCATCAACATCAATTTTCATCAAATATATTTCAAGTCCTCAAAATCTTCAGTTTAGTCTTCCTCCATGCGATTTAAAGAAAAAAAACAACTCACTTCAAGACTTCCCTGAATCAATCATCTTCAAGACTTTACGGAATTTCATCAGTTATTGATTCTTGAATTATTATTATTATTATTATGAATTATTGAATTACTGATTGATTAATTATAGGTTCTTGATAGGCCTGAGCCCCCATGTAGACGAAGAAGAGCACCTCAAAGTATAAAAACCCCTTTATTGAGAAGATCAGATTAAGAAAATTAAGCAGATTCAGAAAAATGTAAAGATGTCAATTGTTTTTTAAAAATTTGAACAGGTGAAAGCATAGAGGTTGATGGGTCCGTTATCGTGAGGCCGCTCTGCTCTGTCTTGTTCTGTTGAATGTTATAATCCCACATGTATTTACTGTTCTATACTTTTGGAAATAAATTTAATACAAGTTAATGTTATTTTTTCTAAAGTTATATAATATAAGAACAATAGATAAAAGAACAAGTTTTTTAATTATAAATTTTACGTACAGCATATTTTACAAATTTCACATACAACCAATTTTGTATACAGCATACCACTAACTAATGAATTTTCATGAATTTTATTTGTTTAATAATTTTGATTTAAATTAATGATTTTATTCATTATTAAAATCACAAGTGATTTAAATCAAGCAACTCTGAATGCATTTTTCAATGAACGCACAAACATGTGCTCCCGAAAAAACGCTAAGTTCCACATTCTATCCTTCCCCACCCGCGAATAAAATGGAACGGTCCTCTAGGTTGGAAGATGGCTTGAGATAGACGGCCTAGTAGCTTCTACGGCCTTGAGTGTTTAGGTGGCCATGCTCTATCCCATCCTCTAAATTCATATTATGAAGAATGGTGTTGGTGACTTGTTGTCAAATGAACTTTCACCTATTAATTTGGTGAAATGAATCTGAAATGAATCTAATAATGAAATTAATTTAATCACCGATAAAGGATGCCCTTTTGATCCTCTTCAACCTTCCTTCCACCTTTCTTCTAAAACACACATTATGAAGAGTTTCGACTAATTTTCGTTACTAATGCTTATGAATGAACTACAAATAACAAGAACTCTCACCTTTTAATTTGATCTGCGTCAAATGTCTTAAGGAATGGGTGTAAGTAAAGGGTGATCCATAACCCAAGCAGCACAAATTTTCACGATTTGTCCAATTTTTATCATGTATGGACGCATTTTGTTTATTTTTTGTTGAAGTTCCGTAAATTTAACATATATTTGGAATGTTATATTAGGTAGGGAAATGATTCAGTTTAAATTCAAGTGGTTCGCGTACTTCTTTCTATAGCATGCATGCTTCTTTCTGCATAGCCGCAGAAAAAGATGCACGTTTAAAAAATTGGATCTCTTCATACTTTCAAAGCACTCCCTCAACGAGAGAGCGATATTATTTATAAAAAAAGATGCAGTTAACAAAAAATTACCCATGTAATGGGTGCTCGCGAAATCTTTGCGATCACGTTATACCGAAGATCATAAGAATGGTAATAAAGAAAGTTGAGAGGCAAAATCGTGCACTTATAAAAAAAAAGAGCACAAAACGAGAAAATCACGCACAAGTTCAGGTCAAGCGACGAGAATCCCAAAAGTGAAGGCATAAACAGAGCTTTCACCTGCAAGTGATCTCCTTAGGACATAGCTTTATTACTAGGTCGAATGTATTAAAAGCACGAAGTTCATCAGAAGCATCGTTATTAGCTTTAATTTTTACAATATCAAAAATAGATGCTTTGCTCTCTTGTGTTATGAAGAAATAGGATTTTGTCATAAAGGAGGTTTGGCCAAGAGGCATTTGGGAGAAATTATATTTTTGGAACTAAGTTGGTTGCTCCAGTTATTGCCATACCCATTAGTGAAAGTGAAATTAACGTGCTCACATTTTTAAGGGGAAGGTTGAAATTGTTGCATTAGTTGCTTTGAGTGCTTTTGAAGAAGGGGAGGGGGTCAACTTTTGAGTGGTACTTCATTTTTAAGGACTTAAAGAATATCTTAAAAATATTAGGGTTGTAATTGATTTTAATGACATTCTTTATTTTTAAGGCGTGTCTTTTGCTAGTTATCCCAAGGGAAAGGGGAATCTACTTTGCGTTATTTTTTTGAATATTTTTTAGCCAGATTGAAACCATATAAACAAAAATACTCGATATTTTATTGCTCCGAAATGAAGACTTTATACTTTAATGAACAAATCTTAAATCAAGTTCTGTCTATTGAACAAATGCAATTATTTTCTATTTATTTTGTTCACTCGTTTCACCCCCCCCTAAGTAACTAATAATTTTTCATATCCTCTTTCAATCATTTAAGAGCTTTTATAGCTTAGAAGTTTTACTTTTCTTATGCATCTAATATAATAAAAGTCAATGTGTGTATATATGTGTGTGTGTCTTCTATACAAATCCACAGTTTACTTCCGATCTGCACCAAACTTGGTATACCTACGTAAAAAACTCAAGAAAAAACATAGGCTATGTTTCGAAAACTTTAATTGACCCCTTGACCCTCTTTTGACCCTTTTTATGGTCATTTTGCTGAAATAGCTTTATTTCTACTCCACAAGATATATGTTTACCCCATTGTTACAAAAAAACATAATGCAAAATAACAAGTTTTCAAAAAGAAAAGCTATATCTAAAGCGGTTTAAAAATCATACTAATAATCTAAAAATATATTTCAGCAAAATTTAAAATTTTAAAACTGCAAAATATTTTTATTTGAGAGTTTAATTTTTAAAAAAAAGTTTCATGGAATAGCATTGTTGTTAAAATAGTCTCCATGGAAACGAGGATGAAAAATCAAATGATGATCATATTGTTGCTTTTAATAAAGTTGGTTAACAGACCAAAAAACTAGAGTTAATATTCAAAACATTTTAAGTGGAAATATTGTATTTTTTCTCAAATTGCAGAAATATGTTATATTAAATTTTATACCAAAGATATAATAAAATCATGAAAATACGATTAATTAAGGGATCTAATTGAGCATTTTAAGTGATTTTTGGAAGAATATTTTTTTAATATTTTGTTTTTTTATGGGAATCTTGTGGTAAATGCAGAAATCGTTCAGAATTTAAAATGCTTGATTTGACACCTTTCACTCATCAAAATATAGGCGTGGATGCAGCACGGCTTCCCACCCAAGGGGGGCACTTTTCCAGACAAGATCCCTATTGGTACCATTGGGGTGGGGGTATGGGTGTCCTCCCCCAGAAAAAAATTTAAATTTGACGTGTAAAAGTAGGGTTTAAACTTATTTTTAGAAACGTTTTGATTCTAAGGGGGGCACTTTTCAACACTATTACCTTTACTTTTTCACCCAAAATGTCAAAATATTGGGGATTTCCTAAAAATTATCACTGAAGGAATTTCCCTGAATCACTGAATTACACCTGGTGGTACTAATGGGAGGTATGGGGTCCTCCCCCAGAAAAAAATTGGAAATTAGACCGGTAGAAGTAGGGTTTTACTCATTTTGACAACCTTTTTGGGTTTCCAAGGGGGGGCGCTGTCCAGAGTGCTACCCCCTGGATCCACACCTGGGAAGTAGAAAATGAACTAAAAATTTTAAAGAAAAAAAATCTCCATCTCCACCCGTGCAAGGCCGGGCATATCAGCTAGTTTCCAATAAAATGAAAAATACGTGAAATAAGGTCTTGTGACATAACAAATACTACTTTTTGTAAAACATTTATGAAACAAGGCGTATTATTCTAGAAGAAACGATCTTACAAAGAAAGCAAACATTTAAAATTATTTTTGACTTAAGAAAGTTATTTCCCAAATTAAAGATTCAACATATTATTGATTTTAAAAGAAGTTAATATCTTAGAAGAAAAAAGTGACCGAAAATTTAAAATTTGCTCCTTAATAAATTTATTTATTTTGTAAATTGCCAGTGAACTTTGCCAGTGGGAATTTTTTTTTCTAAAAAGAGAAACTATGTATTTTTGAACTAACTCCCTTTACCCAGCCATTTATTCTTTTAAATTTGCCAGGAGCTCATTGCTTACTTATGTAAAGGTAGGTAGTGGTAAAAATGAAATAGGAATATGAGGAGTGTACTGGTGAAGCTCCTCATTTGCAACCCATTGTGTTCGCAGCTTCACCCAAGCTCAAATTAACGCTTTTGAAGAGGCGTCGGAGCACCCATATATGGATAAGTGCGTGAGTGAGTAAGAAAGAGAAACCATATGGATGATGAATAAATATTTTTTCGCTCGTAAAAGTGGGATGGGTGCATTGAACTAAGCTTTAATTTGCTGAAAACACATGTAATGCTTCTCAGGATTATTTATTTCAAAAATTCTTAATGAAGAATTTTATATACAGGGAGTTTCAGATAAGTGTTTCATCATTTTCAAACCTCCTAAAAAATGTTGTTTTTGCCTATCACTATACCAAATATTCACCTAAGTACCTATATTTGTACAAGTTTTAACAGATGAGGAAAACAAAAGAGGCATCTTTCACTTTACATTTAAGTTCTATTATTAACACGATAATTCAAAACCTGAATGAAAATCTTGATATTTTTCCTACATTTAAATATTTAAGACCGATCGCACACTAGAAACGCACCAATTCCCATGGTATTTTCTTTCCCATCCTATACCAGTCGGGAGTTAATTTTATTACGTGTTTAATGTAAGTTTCCCCATCGACAAGTCAACTCATTTGGGGATGAATTATACATAACTACTGCCTCCGTTCTCCCGAGATGCGAGTCAACGAACTATGCATTTTGACCGAAGAAATTCCAACGAAAATTTATCATTAAAACGGTGCTCCGCTTGATTCAGGAACGTCATGCCACGCTGAGTGTTGTAATCCATAAGTTGACAAGACCGGGAATACCATGCTTCTCGTTTGAGGCAAACAGTTTCTTAGCAAGCTGTGTTAATTGTGATTTTGGAATGTTTGCTACCTATTGGGAAGGGTCACTGAATGCTTTATTACCATTGGAATTTTTTTCCATGTGCAATAACACTGACATAAAGTTAAAAGTTTCGATAATGGGATATACGATGGCCCAGGTCGGACAGTTGGAAATAAGCAGAAGTTTAAACGATGTGCTTTTTTCAGTACTATAATGACAAACGAGAAGGTATATTTCATGATCCTATCTTTTTCTTCACAACTATTTCTGTCTGAGTTCATTGTTATTTGTGGTTCTCTCTTAGTAAAGAATACAGGATATCTCGGACTTTTAGTCGATAGGGTTGAGGATATGATAATTTTACATCATAGGATACTTCTCCAGATTTTATTGGGGGGGGGAGAGAAAAAAGTTTTAAGAAATATTTATTAATGCATAATTCTGAATTCTTTATTTAAAAGTTTTTGATTGAAAGAAGAACATCAGTAATAGAGTAATTTAAAAAAATAAAGAAGATTGCTTAATTTGAGGGAGGTGGCAACATAAACCACTCCCCTTATGCTTGCTACTTATCTGTAACTGAATGTCTTTTTTTCCCATTAGGACTATAATCATACATTTTCCCATTATAATAACACGATAAGTATGCTTACAACAAAACTACCTTTTTACAAACATTATAATTTAATTGTAAATGACATTGTGGGATTTACGATCATCCTTAACCCTCCAAAAATTCACTAATCAATTAATTAAAGTTTTGTGGAGCATTTCTTTTAAGAAAAACTCCATGCAGTTTTTTTAATAAAACTTCTTTCCCAAAAAAGTCAAACATTTTCAAATCTATCTTTTCTTTCATTTCTCCAGAGAAGAGACCTTACCTAATATTCAAAGAACAGACCATTTCATTTTTTATTTGCATGAAATGCACGTAAACTTAGAAATGCTATGAACCATAGTAACAACAGATGGCAATGCTTTGAGATGGAGAGTAATCGAAAACAGTAACCGAGAGGAATTCTCACAACGGAAAAAGTTTTCTTGAGTTGAGTTTAATCTCCGCTTTTACCGTTTTGTGAAGGAAATTTTCCCTCGAGATGAATTTAATATATATTCCAGATTAACGGGGGAATTTCGATGGAAGAATGTAAACTTCTGTGCACTTTTACTTGATATTTCCGATTGGTGTTCATTCATGCGAGATTGAAGGAGTATCGTTCATGAATTATAACACAATTTGAGAGAGGAAGTTATTCAGAAATAAAAAAAAAACTAAATTTTTGAGGAGACATTAAGGAAGAGAAGTGAACCTACATAAAATAATTGATTGTGTTGTTTGACAATTCTTTTGAAAACGTTATTTTTGGCCCTTACATTTTTTAAAGAGTTAAACGAAAACGGCTTAGATTAAGTGTTATTTTTACCGTTTTTTAAATTTAAAATTATTTTTAGAAGTATAATAGAAAAAAACACTTTTCTTCACAGTTCGGTAACACGCTTTCTCTTTCTGAATGTAACCCCTTAATTGATATTAATTTTAAGGCCGATTGTTATCTTTGAATCAAGTAATTGGTATTTCAACACTTTTTGTTGTATTGTTCTTTATTATACAAAGATATTTTATATCGTAAAAGTATGTCTTATATCACATATACATATTCATACTTAAGAGATGGTTTTTGATGATTGCGTTGCATTTACCTTTTTAAATACCTTTTTAATGTACCCAAAATACCTTTTTAAAGATCGAGAAAAAAAGTCGTGAATTATGAGAACTTCCATTTAAAAACTACATTTTGTTCAAGTTAAAGAGGACTGCTTAAAAAAAGATAATTTAAGTGTTTTTAAAAAGAGTGGAAAGTATAATAATAAATTAAATTTATAAGGATGGTATTTAGAAAAGAGGTTCATAAAAAAGATTGATAAAATTATTACTAAATTTAATAAATATTTTTTATTTTGTAAAAAAATGGGACACAAAAGAAAAGCAATTAATTTTAAGGATCTAATTAGTCAGTGGGGAAAACGTTCTAATTTTCATTCTACCTTTCCAATTTGTTCTATTTCTGACTGACTTTAAATATTAAAAAAGGACTGAACTTGAGAAAATCTTTAACCTTTAACCGTAAAAAAAGAAAAACAAATTGAAAATGAAGTCACTATCTAAACAGGAAGTGAGATCCTCAAAAGGTGTAGCATACACACGCATCGAAATGGAAAAGGTAGAAGCGACCCTCAGGGGAAAATCACTCAGCATTGTCTCGGAAAGTTAAGAGAGGATTTGGCGATGTGCTTGGCCTCTTCTGGCTCTGTTCAACTTGAAAGGATGAGTTATTTTTCTTATGTCGCGGTCCCGTAAAAATGCCTCGGGAGATGCAGGTGAAAGTTTTTGTCGCGTTTGATGGAACAAAATGGTAGACTCCCAGGTAGCACGAAATGCCGGCCATTATCGTGCTGTCAATATTGGCTTTTGTTAAAAAAAGACCATGTAATGACTTGAAATATCGACGAGATTGCGCAGTATTGGCTTTCTGATCAATATTGTTTCAGTGATACTGATAACAAAAAAAGAGGGGATCTAATTACATCTTTTCAAATTTAATTGATCCAAAGAATGTTTATTTACAATTTTTTAATCTTGTTTTTAATAGACAATATGTACAAAAATAAAATTCCACAATATGTCACAATATTAAAATTCCACAATATGTCACAATATTAAAATTCCACAATATGTCACAATATTAAAATTCCACAATATGTCCAACTGTTATTGTTCAAAAACTCATAGATTTTGCTTCTATACCCGGGATTTCCTGTTTGGTTATTAACAGAAAGAAGTTTTTAGTTTGATAGTTATTCTCTCTTTGGCGTTTAAGTAAGCTAAATTTATATTTTAAATACATAATGTTAAAGATATAATATTTTAAAGATGTAAGGCGTTAAATTTATATTTTTAAAAATATTGGAAATGTGTTGAATTTTTAGTTTTTATGTTTGAAGTTTGAGTTCGTATCTTTATTCGTAACATGAAAGCAATTCTTATGCATAAGTTCCTTCAGCATCAGACTTACCCATAAAATTTGAAAAATATGGAACTTGCTGGATTCCACTGACTATATTAATCAAAACTTTGCCTTACTATATTAAAATTATATTACTATATAAAATACTTATCAATACTGTATACTAATCAATTGATTTATAAACAGAAACCAATGAATGACTTTGGAATTTTAAGTTGTTTTTTAGTTCATTCACAGAATTTTAGGTTAGATTAAGAGTTACTTTATTTATGATATTATTGATTCCCTTCTGTATCTTTCCACATAATGGACCCGTTAATACATTTAAAAAACTTATATATAATTTCTTCCTTCTATATTAAAAAAAATGGAAATCTATTGTTTTAGTTTCATGCAATACGATTTGGAGGAATAAGGATTGAGTTTAAAACATCAAGCGTTTTTTAGTGATTAACTTTTCATTGTTCCCTAACTTTTTAAAACTACATTCATTAAACTCTACAGAAAGGCACATTCAGAGATAATTCGATATTAATAATGAACGATATTAATAATTTTTAGTGGAACTGTTGGGTTTACTAAAAGCAGAAGCATTAATAAACCAAAACATTGTCTCTCCTACGCCTAGGGATGCAGTTTTACTCAGTAACTTCCCTTTCATTTTAAAATTTTTCCACTGTTTTGAATAAATAACCTTAAAACGGTATGTGGAGAAATGTGGAACAGCAGTGACATTACATCGTGATTGAATTGTAAAACCTTGTGCACATTGTTTCAAAAAATATGGTTCCGTGGAAAATAAACATCTTTATCTCATTTCAACCCATTGTTCACTGAGAAACCTTTTTTTCCCCAAAAACTCTTTTTTTTTGTATGAAGACGTGATTTGGCACTTTTAGTGTGCTTGAGCGGGTTTTTATACTGGACATCCTGTTCCAATTAGAAGTTCCGCAGTAGCTTCTAATGACCCTGAAGTGTTTCACAATATCTCCTTAGAAACGTAATTTTGAGCAGGAATTTAATTAAGGGATGTTAAAAGAAACACAATTTTTATCACAGTGTTTGTGTTTGCAATCATTCTTTATTCAGTTAGTGAAATTTGTGACAGATTCAGATTAGCTTGTTCAATCTTTTCAAAGAACTCTTATACAGGGTGTCCCATAAATGATGGGTCACACTTCTAGGGGAGATAGTAGACACCTAGACGAGTCAGAATCACATAGGATTTGGGGGTCCCAGACCAAATCCCAGGGAGTTAAAAATGGAGTGACACCCCAAAAAATTATTGAAAAATTCAATTTGTAGAAGAACTACTATTGGTAAAAACTTAATTATGGTCTCAAAAATTGTGGTTTAATATGATCTTTAAAATTATCTCAAAATCTTCACTTTAAAATTTGTTTTATTATGAAAAAAGTTAAAAAAACACAAAAAAAAGTGAAAATTCTGCCAAAACCTCATTTTGTATTTCGAAATCATTTCTTTTGATTTTATAATCTGAAAGATCATAGTTGTTAACCCTTGAGTCCAAAGTTTCACTTAAAACCATCAATATTAAACGCTTGAGATCCTGTTAAAGTTCGTTTTTTGAGTGCGCAAACGTGTTTCCCATAGCCGTTTCCAAAACGGAAGTTCGCAGACCCAAAAAAGGGGCTTAAACCATGCTTTAACAGGCTCTCAATAAGCATTTAATATTGATGGTTTTTACGTGACACTTTGGACTTAAGGGTTTTTGACTATGATCTTTCAGATTATTAAATCAAAAGAAACGATTTCGAAATACAAAATGAGGTTTTGGCAGAATTTCCACATTTTTTTGTTTTTTTAACTTTTTCATAATAAAAAAATTTTAAGGTGAATACTTTTGAGATAATTTTAAAGATCATATTAAAGCACTATTTTTGAGACCATAATTAAATTTTTACCAATAGTAGTTCTTCTACAAATTGAATTTTTCAATAATTTTTTTGGGGTGTCGCTCCATTTTTAACTCCCTGGGATTTGGTCTGGGACCCTCAAATCCTATGTGATTCTGATTCGTCTAGGTGTCTACTATCCCCCCTAGAAGTGTGACCCAACATTTATGGGACACCCTGTATACATGAAAATATGGAGGAGATACTAACTTCGCGATGAAACAAACTTCAGCTTTTTTTAAAATTTTCAACTGTTATTAAATTACTATTTTTGCAATATAGTGAAATTCAAACAAAGCTGATATGTAAATTAAAAAAATCATTAATAATTCCCTTCGTTAATTAGCACATGTTATGTGGTATTTTGTTTCAAAAAGTCAAGTTAAACTAAAACTTAATAATTTATTCATCTTGTTTTGTTCTTCAATGGATTAACATAACTTTTAAAGAAATGTGTTTGAATGTTGACTCTTTAGTGAAAATTTAAATTTCATTTTAATGTAATTGAAATTTGTTTGTTTGACATGAAACGGTCAGAAAAGTAATGCTTGAATTGCCTCCGTCTATTTTATAGAGGCGCAATAAAACCTCGATTTAAATATAGGACCTTGTGTTGACCCCTCCAAAAAAACCCTCTGAATTTTATTTTTCTACAAATTTAAATTTTTAACAATGCGAATTTCAGATATGAATTGTTCTCAATTACTCTATAATAAACTATTCTTCAACCAAATGAGACATAACAATCTTACAAAATTAAATCTTCTGTTTTTTTCTCTTCAATCAAGGCCAACGACGTTTGCCCATCAAACCCAAGGTGTGTTAGAGTTAGCATTCAGATTCTAAAAAAAGGAATACAATTATAAAGAGGAACTAAAAATAGCTGTATTTCGTGATCGGAAAACCCCAATTTCTAGTCCCAATCCCCATCTTTGCAGTTCTCATCATTGCTCGTCTCATTCTTCACTCCATTGTTGACGCCTCTAATGACTACATGAATGCTCAACGCCTGATCGAATCTGAAGCCATTTGTATCGATGTTGAGCAGCATCAAACCTATGATTACGAAGCCTATATCCGCTGCTGGTTTTCTCGGCCTTTCTGTTGCCATTCCCCGCTGTGGTAAAACATTACAGAAAACCACTACAAATCGCGAATCGACGACCTACATTGTCCTATCCAGGAAATTGGAACGAGCTTGTTTTGCGATTGAATTCTCCACTGTGCGAATAGTTTAGTTTCTTTTTTTATTTCCCGTGGCTGTCTATTTGAGAGAAAATCTGTAGTTCTTGTGCGAAAAAAAGCCAAGTTGTTCTAATGGATCTTTTGCTGGTAAAGATGACCCATTAACCGCGATTTCTTGCTTTCTCCGCTGATTGGTTCTGGAATTTAAAGAAAAAAATTGGAATGTATATCCAGATCGATAACTGATGATCCTTGCCGGTGATTTGTTTTTAATTGCCATGTTTTATGTTTCGGGGAGAGCTTCGGATTATGTTTCGTTAACCTGAATGCTTCTGTAAATTAAATACCTTTAAATTTCCTGTGTCAATAGAGTCATCCGGAACTTAAATAAATCCCAATCCATTTCTTTGGCAATTATTAGTAGCTTAATGTGTTATGCTTGAATGATGTGTTGTAAGCTTTAAGTTCGATTATTGTTATAGTGTTGATTTAACCATTGAATATTCTTAGAATGTATTGGTAAAACAAACACTTGTACTCCCTTATTCCATAAAGAGTTGAGAAACGGGGATTCACTCTAATAGCCTTATTCACAGCCACTTAACCGGTGATTAACGAGCAGCTAAAGAGAGAAAAGATGCTTTTTGATGATTCTGATTGGTGGAATCCTTCTTTAACCGATGGTTAACCAGTGGTCAAGTAGCTGGAAATTATGCCATAAAAGGTGTAAGGTTCTTAGGTGCTCAAAGCTTTTAAAATGGATTTTTTTAGAAAGAGTTTGCTTATATTCTTAAAGAGATGATATTTTAGTTCCTGATGAATGGATTTATAAATTGCATGTAAGATGCAGAGTAGATTAAAAATATATAAATTTTGTACAGTATTTTGTTTGAAGTTTTAAGGCCTATTTATAGAAGGCAATGGTCATAATGACACGTTATATGAAAATGCAATAATAAAATTTAAAGAATGTTTTAAAAAATTAATTTCTTTTATTTTTATTTTCTTGATTATCATCATGGACTTAGTTGACCAAGTTGGCATCTCATTTTTTAAATTTAGGTATGAACTTAAACATATTGCCCAAATAAGACACGACAAAATCGATATTCAATTTCTTGGACAGTAGAAAACTGAGCTTTCCTGCTGCGTTAATATAAAACCTAAACAAACATAACCAACAACATAAAACACTGTTCTTTTCCTCAAAGTTAAACTAAACCCTAATATCCAATATTAACAACATGTTTACGAATGGGAAAAGTTTACATTCAATGGGCAATACCACTATACTACCGAACCGAAGTTTCATTTCGCCATCAACACGCGACCGAAAAATTTCTCTAATAAAGAAAACAAACCAAGCGGGAAAACCCCAAAAGAAGAACAATGCTTTTCGAAGAAATCCACGATCCCGTATAAATAAGAAGGTTTCGGAACATGCGGCCTCACTCATCCGAGAGTTCTGCACTCGGGTGAACGGAAGTCATAATAATAGCCCATCTCTGACCACAATGGCGGTCTTGAGACACGTTCGCTACCTCAGGGTTTTTAATGAAAGAAAAAGCTCTGCATTCTCTTTGGAGTATTGTTGTTAATAACTCGGGAGTATTTTCGATAAAAGAACTCTGGTAGATGACCCCTCAATGGTCCTATCATTAGGTTTCTTCGACCTAACCATTAATTTTGCTATAGAGACTGAAGCTATAGGGTTGGGTTTATAGAAAGAAGAATGTGCTTTGCTGTGGAGAATCCGTGCAGGTGTTTGTTTTTAAAACGCACTTTTCATACTAATCTTTCTTGATTGTTGTAATTATTACTGATGGGATAGAGAAAACGAGTTCAACCACAAAAAAGACTGATAGAACCTCACGAGTGTATATGTTACCGCTAAAGTTGATAATTAGTTATTCTGAAGAATACCTAGGTAAACTTAAGATTAACTGATTTCTGTCGTTAATGTGCGGATTTTTGAGTTTTTCGCATTTTACCTAGGGAATCTACACTATAACGGCCTCTTGATAGTTAAAGTTCAAAATAGTTTGTTTCGTTCAATACTTTCTGTTAAAATGTTGAGGTGCTTACTGCGCCATGCGCTTACTCCTGCGCAGTTGGGTTTCAATACGTAGTTTGTTGTCATATTTGGTGTTTTGATTTCAAATTTAGTGCGTAGCACTGGTAGTTGTCATGTTAAATGTTAAAACAAAATAATACAAGCAAGTAAGTACTGTAAATTTACCTGATTAAGTACAGTATATTACTACTAAAACGGGTATTTTGAAACAATTGTGTTGAAGCTCCGACATCAGAGTGACAGAGATTTCTTTTAACGAAAGCAAATGTCCCAGCTGTTGAAATATCTTTTCAACAAACGTTAATTCAACAATCGCTGGAACCTGGGCAAGGGTTTAACATATGTAATCGATCGCGAATCCTAGCAATAGTTCAGGGCAGGCTGCCAGCCGATTACACCGCACTTTCATTAAGATTTGCTAGTTTAAATGCTCATTGAAATACGCTGTCAAATCGAGATCGAAAACCACAATTGATACAAATCTCAGTTGGTACTCAGTAATATTCTGTTATTGTTTTTATATTCTAGTTTTAAAATTGCTATTTCATTACTATTTTTGTGGGATTTGCGTGTTTTGTGTAATATGAAAAAAGTACCGATCCCCCTTTTTTGATTCGTCATTGTTACTGTTTACCCCCAAAACGAGTTAGGTTATAGTTAGGGCAGGGGGGTTTGGGGGGGCGGCAGCCCCCCCAACCTCCTTAAACTTTTTATAAAATAAAATAAAATTTTGTACTTTAACGGATCACCCTCGTTAATATGTAAAATAACTGATTACAGGTAGTATGCAGATTAACGAGTGTCTAGTCGGTAGGGTGCAGAATACCTAGGTAATTTCAAGATTACCTAGGTAATCTTAGAAATTGAAAAAAAATTCGCTCTTTAACGGATCACCCTCGTTAATCTGCAAATTACCTAGGTTATCTGTAAATTAACTGATTTCCGGACTTTAACTGTAACATATACATATATAACCGTCTTAGTAGAATCAATCTTGCATACATTAGTATTACTGATGGGTTAGAAAATGTGTTCAACTTCAAAAATAATTGATACCTCACGAGTGTAATAACTTTTTTAAATTCAATCGTGCATAACCATTTACAATATTAATTAACTTTAGTTTGATTCTTTTAAAGAAATTCCAAGTTTGGGAAGTTCTTTTATGGCGATATTTGATTTCGTGTTGTAATTTAAAAATTCTAAAAGTGAATCTTAAACCAAAATTTACTGAATTTCTTACATTAAAATAACAATTTATTATATATATTTAACCCCCTCCCCTACAAAGTTGCTTGAAAAAATATTCCGTTTCTTTAACTTTTAATTTAAATAGGTCCAATCTTCTTTAAATAAAATATCAAAGCAGAATAAAATGTTAAAAACTTTTAAAAACACAACAAAAAATTAACAATCTGTTTGCATTACATTACAATCGTTTTATATTTGAATTTTACTTTGTGCTCAATATACTAAAAATATGGTTTTAAACTCTCCTTTTCAACCATTTCCATTCAATATTAATCTGAATCCTCCAACTTTCAGTTAAGAAAAATCTTCAGGAAATAGCAAGTATTCAATGTTCTTTAATGAATTATGTGGTTGAATGTTTTGCAATTTTTTACCGCATGCATTCCTGAGAACAAGTTTAGTATTAGTAATAAGGACATACGATGGTCAACTTTAAAAATGCATGAAAAACATTTTTATTCTTCCGATTTCTTCAAGGCTAAATGATTGATGATGATAGGTGTGCTTTAAGTTAAGAGAAGAAAACTTATAATTATTTTATTGTTGAACTTAGGTTATCTAATAAAGTCCTTTTAAAAGGAAGTCGCATACTCAAAACAAACTATATTAGATCTTGGGTGGGTCAATTAAAAAAAATGATGTGAAGGTCAAACCAATTTTACTATTTGAGCATGATAGGCCCTAGAATATTTTGGTTGGGGGATAACTGCTATTCTTTTGGCTAAGGAAGGAATATTTTCTATGAAATCAATTGTTTCAATATTTTAAACAATGAGTAGAATATGTAAACACTCTTGAAATTTAAGAATTAGAATTAGAAAGAGTGTTACCCATATTCAAATTCAGATGGATTGTTATCATTTGATGGTTGTCTTTAATCGTTGGAGTTCACTGGTAATCGTGAATCAGTCTTTTTTCACACAGTGATGCTAAAATGCATAAAACAGATCATTTTAAAACAGCGTCTGTCAAAATTTGACAAAAAACCCTTAGTTTTTAAAAATAAAGAAGAAAAATATTAAAAGAATGATGTAAGATGAAGTTTTAAGGTATTTTGCTATCACCCTATATCTATATTTTCATAATTGTCCTTCAAGTCACAACCTTAGTTAGAAATTGATTCAAATCCTTCAAATCCACCCCTCCTTTGATAATTACATAGAAAGTTGTTCTAGAAACAAAAAAGCAACGAGGTTTCGTTTCAGGCAATATTCCAAAACCTCGTATGTAGTTGCTAAGTGCGGAATTGGCCTGTTATTCAACTTCTGGTCAATGCCTTTAACCTTTTTCAAGTGCTTTACACTGGGTCACACAGTGCAGGTTGACTCATTCATTCCTGCTGGGGGCTAGCGGCGAAGAAACTGCCCCAAAGCAACTTTCTCCCATATGGGTCAATGTCCCAAAGATAGGTCTGCAGACATCGTGATTCTTAACAGTAGTGGAGACATTAAAGGGATTTTATTTAAGTCTTTATTCCCATCTGTTCAAAAAGTGTTAAATTGAGTGAGCTTACTTTTTCCACATCCCTGTATTTCTCTCAACTCCTATATCGTATATGAAAATGGAGTCTTCCGGGCTTATAGGCCGTAGTCTAGAGGTAAGAAATCCAATGGATTTCTTACCTCTAGACTACGGCCTATAAGCCCGGAAGACTCCATTTTCATGTATAACTCCGGCCGTAGAAGCCTTCGTAGTGTTACCTATATCGTATAGTTTTACCCTTTATTAACACAAGACTCATCATGCAAAATCTCTAAAAATTTGAAAACTCTATTTAAGATGCTTTGACAAAACGAATTACTACAACGATGTGAGAATGTTATAAGACGATAAGATTATTGGTTAAAACATTTTTAACAACATTGTATTGTGTAACAACATTGTATTTGACAACATAGTAAATTGATTTGACGATTTGATTTCCCTTTGACAATATAAGTACTTTTATTCATGCGATCGCTTGCTTGTATTTGTGCTTGTAACTTGTGTTCAACATGTTTATTATATTGACAACATAGTATTGATTTGACAATTCGATTGCTCTTTGACAATATCCTTGCGATTGCCTGCTTATATTTACTGCTAACATTAAGGATTACAAAATGGTGAGGCTTTAGGGCTTGCTTTCTTGATATGAAAAATTTACGGGTACTTAAATTCAGTTACCTTTTCAATGAAACAAGGTAAAGGTTTTTTGGTAGTCCATAATTTTTTGGTAGATTAAATCATACCTATAAAATGTACCTTCTATTTAACTAAAATCGGATTTTTAAAGTAATTTAACAATCTTAATGTTTAACGAATCAATTGAACTTTTAAGAAAAGTTAAGTCAAAAGCTACTGGGAAAATTATCGAAAAATTAGTAACAACTCTTTAGGCGCTATTGTCTAGGGTCGTTATTAGTGCATTGAACTACTTTTAGTGTCATTCATCCGAATGAATGTTTCTGGACAGTTCTATTTCTTAGAGCGGATGACAAAGACTTCCCGAAGCCATCATCTCGCTTATGACAGAGTTATAATTGTTTTGTTTTTCTAATTAGTATTCTTCATTGGTGTTACTTAGAATAGACGACTTTTTAAGTATTCTCTGAAAGTAATGAAATGATTGTAAACCTCTTTACTGCCGGGGATAGGTAAACTTTCTAACGTATTGTGTTCTAGAAAACAAGGAATGTGAAGCTGGGGGAAAGTTGTGTTGGATCTTAAGAAAATAAAGGGGGAGTTAAAATTTTCTTGGATTTTTGATATTATAGGGTTTGAATTTATTTAATTAGGAATTTCAATGAAAAATCTTTTCTTTCTTCTCTTTTTAGCTTAGCGCAATATGATCATTCTTGATTCTTGCGCCATAAAATGATAACCAAAGCAATATTTCTTGTCTTTTTATAACAGAAACACTTTTTAAGGAATTCGTTTTAAACATTTTGTTTCTCATAACATAAGAGCTGTCAGCCATACCTCCATTTTCGTACACAAATATAATTCTCTGCTGTTCTTTCCCTTTTTTTATTTGCATAATAATTCAAAATTTTTAGATTTTAACTTACGTTTATTATTGAATCATTTAGTTTTGATCATTTTGATTGAACAAGATATGAAGTGGTGATATAAAACGTTAAACTATAACAAAAGAAGTAACTATTGGGATTTTATTGAAATCTGATTATTCCTTATGTTCTTCTACGGATATGTTATCCTCCACCATTTCCTTTCTGGTTGCGATGAATAGAGTTGCTATGATGAAGATAGAATCGGAAAAGAAAATAGGCCACAAGATGCGATATGCCGAAACCTATGGTGTCCGCAGAACCTTTGAGCATTCAAGCGCACTCAAGTGCGACCAGAGGCTTCCAATGTGCCCTTGACCTTCTTACAAGAGGTTCATGTTTTACAGTGTTTTTGACATTGAGTCGGCCTTGTCATTCCAACATCATCTCTTTTGCATTGCAGAACGGAGTCGCTATAGAAAGTTATATTTCCTCGAAAAATTCACCTCTCGAAAGTTATGTTGTCTCTCCTGGTTATTTACGACTGGTGATAGGAATAGTCGGGCATTTTATTACAAGTTATTAGAATTTTTTGTCTTCGTGACACGGTGTTAAAATGACTTTCATTATAGTGGCGTGTGTTATTTGGTTTTATCCTTGGTTTGTTCTAGTCATGAGAATACCCCTAGATTTTTTACTCGAAACTTAATAGATTTGAGATACCTAGCAAAAAATATTAGATAGTTCAATATCAAGTATTTATGATTTTCATAATTTCCATCCCTAGAAATTTTGATATTTATTAATATATTTTGAGTTTTGTCGTTACAAAGAGAGTAATTGAACATGTTAAAAGACCACAGGTATTTTATAAAGATAGCTGCGATAGCGATAAAAAATTTAATATTTGAGATCTAGCACACAAGTCGGAGAATGTGTGTGACCATGACCAATTTCAATCCCAAATTGAATATTTTTAACACCTTTAAAAATGTAAAGATTATTTTAAGTTTTGTAAGTTTTTTCCAGCTGGCAAAAACACAATTGGAAATATTTTTTAGGAATAAAAAGATTAAAAATTTGTCCAAATTGAAATTTCTCTGAAGTTGCCTATCACTGTAAAAAGTGCTGAGGCTCATTTACTTCTTGGAAGATAATTTTTCATGTTGTAAAAATTGCTTACAGATGAAATCTATGATGTAACATGTTCTCTTATTATCTCTAACACTTTTCCAAAAGAATGTGGTAAAAAGCAAAATTAGTATATAAAATATTTTTCATGCTTAAACGGTGGCTTAAATAAACTTCCTGACATTAAATATTGTTTTCTTTTTCAGTTCAAACGTACATGTCTCCTGTGCAGACGCAGTGCCTGAATATTGATTATTACATAAACGACAATGGTATATCAGATTCCTTCACTGATCAAAGGTGGATGCGTCTGCGTAAGTTTCTTTCTCTATTTTCATAAAGTAAAAAACAATTATTTATGGTTTTAACACCACCATTTGCACTAATGATCCACTGATGATGTCGAACTCAGGCTTTGATGAAACCTCTGGAGATTTTATTCCAACTAGACCTTTGGACCCGGAAGATAATATGTCATTTAATAATTCTGGTTTAACACTATAGTTACTTTTTGAATCTTACTGATACAGGTATTACTGAAATTAGTCTTTACTAAATTTTAGATGCATTTTATATTATGATCTATTTATTTCTATGGATTCTCAATAAAATTGCAAAAAGATAAATTAATTTTTATTAAAATTGGCATTACCTACTATGTCAATTAGGATTAATACGATTAAGGATTACAAACATGAACCAAGTAGTTACTATTAAATTTAAAAAATTGAACATCACATCTCTAAAAATATTTTTTAACTTAAAAGTGTATATTATCCAAAATAGGCAAACAGACGTGTTTTCTTTTATTACTTTTGGTTAGCCTAGAAATTTTGATAAAATAGGTAGTATACCAGAATAGTTAATCCATTTATTCTCATTTATTCCATTTATTATCATTTTACTCTCATTAAAGAAAAATCAGCTTTGATTAAAAATGAGCTATTCTAAATACTTAATATGCAGTGTTTTAATATGTATACTGATGTCTTCATGGGTGCTATAAACACCATGATAATTGAACGAATGAATAAATAACCTCCTGATATTTAAGCGATAGTAATACTTATTAATTTAATTTTTAAAGCTTTTCATTAAACTGTTTCTTGCAGACATGGCAAGATCTGTTGTGGCACTTTTCATTGTGTCCTTTCTATTTTCCACATTGTCAGCCTTCCCAGGTCTGGTTGGATGCTGGAGGAGGTCCCATAGCAACATTATTGCCACTGGACTACTTCAACTACTTGCGGGTAAGACTTTTTTACCAAGTCTTTTTGCAGCAAATTGGTATAATAACCATGTACGCGTTTTATGCTTGTTACTTAAACAACAAAACACTGTCAGCATAAAAGCACAATGGAGATTTAAGATATCCTATGATGTTAAGTCTCCTATTTCAGTAAATTGGCAGCTACCATGCTAAAACAATGATTCGCAATTCAAATATACTCTAAATTACATCTTATAAGTAATAACAGTTCTAACTTGTTCTATGAAAAGAACCATCAGAATTAAATAAGAAATATAAATGACACTCCGAAAATAACACTTTTTAGTGTATACGTAATTTTAATAGTTGTTTTGGAAAGTTACTCTCAATTGATCAAATTATAAACTCGTACTAATTCAATTCCTCAGTAAACCAACCAGTTTTTTTTAAATTGTACAAACCAAACAGTGAATTCAGGTCGAAGTTGTTTTCCATTCCGAAATAACTAGATTTGTTACGTTTTGGCTAATGAAAAAGCCCTTTCACACAACACCATACAAATTAATCCCATTCAAAAGTGAAGCATCCCATGGATCATTTCTCTTACGACGGAAGGATGAAGGAAATGTTTTCTGTGATTTCAGTCACTTGGATGTCATAAATATTAGACAAATCGGTTGTCTGGTTTTGGAGGATAAAATAGCAGTGATATAACACCAATATGGGTCGCACGTCCAGTCATGCAACGTTTCTCCAGATGCGTTCTTTAATGCACGAATGACAGCATCTGCAAAAGTTATTGTCGGTGATCGAGGAAACTTTTTCTTCGACTATAATTGTCAGGTTGATGCGAGAAAAAGTCATCTTTGAAATATTTCCATTCGAGTGTGTGGTGAAGAGTTTATAATTAGAAATTTCTTTGAAATGAAATGCATTGAACGTCAGTTTTAAAATTTTTATAAAATAATTTAACCAAATAGGTTTTTATATTGAAAACGACATGATTTGAAATGCTTTCATCGTGTTGTAATAGTTAATTTAATTCGTTTTAAACAGGTTTTCTTGAATTTTTTTCAAAAATCTGTTTAAAAACGAAAATAGAAATCACTAAAATTTTACTTTATTTCCCCGTCTAAATTTAACTATGTATTACTTCGAAAGTTTATTTGATATAGTATTTTTATTCACGTCAGTTGAGCATTTAATAGAATTTTATGTCTATTGGATTTTCCCGGTGAAAACATTCACTCACATAATGCAGTTAAAACAATATCAATGAAAAATTATCGTTTGATTTTTTAAACTCGAAACGAAATTAAAATAAAAACAACTTTGGTGTGTGTAAAAGTTACTTTCCCTCCGAAGGGGAAAACAATAATGCTCCCTGTAAAAACTGCTTTTCCTTTAGAAGCCTCTTAATGCAGTAAAAACAACTAACCCGGGAAAACAGTGCTAAAAAGTGACGTTTTAAAAATTTTCATATAGAAGTTTTTTTCGACGGTTTTATATGTTTTCGAGGGCGCTGATTACGAAAATGAAGTTTGCTCCCACGTGGGGGGTCGGCTTCATATCGAAAATCGCAAAAAATCGATATTTTTTGCTCTTTTTTCGATTCTTCGCTTATATTTCAAAAACTATAAATTTCTCGAAGATAATTTCATTTACAAAGTTAAAGTAAACAAAATTTCCTACAAACTGCAATAGTCAACTTTAATTTTCTGAAGAGTGGTTTGGCCGCTAGAGCGCGCTGAAAAACATCGATTTTTTTGCCTTTCCACAAAAATAAGGAAAACGCGCGCTTCTACCCTCTACAAAATGAAAACTATTCACGTTATCAACAAAAATTTTATACCACGTGAAAGAGCATTTAATTTTCTATCAGTAAAGTGCTTTACATCATCTTTTTTTGAGAAGGAGGAGGAAGTGAAAGAAAGATCGATAATAAAACTGTTGCACCTCGCAGACCAAACTGACTTTTGCGGTTGTTAATTTGCAATTAGCATTATTTCTGGTATATTACCCACAAAATGGGTTGTTTTGATTTAATTGATGACTAAGCATGATTAAAAAAATAAGTTTTAATATTTATTTATGAAATATTGGGTGTTTTAGGCGGAATTTCTATCAATTTTTTAAATTCATATATTAAATTATGGGAGTGTTCTAATGAACGAATTTTGATGTTTTTTGCATCGCTAAATCCGAATTTTAAGTTTATTTCAATTTTGAAAGTCATCTTCGCATTAAATATTGCAAAGAATTTCGAACTTTTGCTCTTTTGTTCGGTTTTTTATGGATTTTCTAAGTAAATATACATTTTAGGAAAAATAGCACGAAACCAAATTAATGAAGGTTAAATTTTCTATAAGATGCACTGGTTCATTTTTATTTTGCATGGAGCAGTGTACGTTTTATAGCGTTTTGAAGAAAAGCAATTTTCATGATTTTCTACCAAAAAGTGATGAACGCTCGATTTCTTCCAATACAGCTCTAAATAAGTTCAAGTTACCGACAAATAGTTTATACCACATGAAAGTAAATTTAATTTCCTACAAAATGCACTATTTAACTTTAATTTTATAATGAGAGGTATTTACGTTAGAGCGCGCTGAATTACAGCTGTTTCCTGACTTCACACAAAAACATGAAAATTGTTTTTCTTCAAAACGCTATAAAACGTACATATTTCCTCACAAAATAAAAATTAACCAGTGCCTCTTATAAGACATTTTACGTACATTAATTTGGTTCCTTGCTACTTTTCCTTAAATGAATATTTGTTTAGAAAATCGATGAAAAAACGAACAAAGGAGCAAAAGTTTGATATTTTTTGCAATTTTTGATGCAAAGATGACTTTCAAAATTGAAATAAACTTGAAATTCGGATTTATATGCAAAAAACATCAAAATTCGTTCATTAAAACACTCCGAAAATTTAATATATGAATTTAAAAAATTGATTGAAATTCTGCCTAAAACACCTAATTTTTCATAAATAAATTTAAAAACTTATTTTTTAAAGCATGCTTAATCATCAATTCATCCAAGAAAACCCATTTTATTAGTAATATACCGGAAATAAAGCGCAAATTGCAGATTAACAACCGCAAAAGTCCGTTTGGTCTGCGAGGCTCAACAGTTTTATTGTCGATCTTTCCTTCACTCCCTCCCCCCTTCCCAAAAAATGATAATGTAAAGCTCGTTATTTATAGAAAATTAAATGTTCTTTCATGTGGTATAAAATGTTTGTTGATAACGTGAATGGTTTTCATTTTGTAGAGGGTAGCGCATTTTCTTTATTTTTGTGGAAAGGCAAAAAAATTGATGCTTTTCAGCGCCCTCTAGCGGTAAAACCACTCTTCAGAAAATCAAAGTTGACCAGTGCATTTTGTAGGAAAGTTTGTTTACTTTAACTTTGTAATTGAAATTATCTTCGAAAAATTTATAGTTTTTGAAATATAAGCGAAAAATCGAAAAAAGAGCAAAAAATTATCGATTTTTTGCGATTTTCGATATGAAGCCAACCCCCCACATGGGAGCAAACTTCATATTCGTAATCAGCGCCCTCGAAAACATATAAAACCGTCGAAAAAAAACTTCTATATGAAGTTTTTGAAAAAACTACCGTTTTCCTGTACTAAACCGTACTTTTTTCTATTGTTACAATTCTGTCAGAAACAAGATGGATTTCCCTTAAACGTAAATACATACTCTATGAATTACTCTATGAGAAGTGGTGTATGAATGATAAATACTTTCTTCTAACGCGTATATTTACCCTGAGTTCATGATGTGTCTAACCATGTGACTGTTACATTATATTCAATTAGTTTTTTGATGTTTGAAAAAAATTAAATTTCTCATTTTCTTTGCAAATAATTTTGTTTGATTTTAATTAAATATTTAGAAATATTTAACAGCTATAAAGCAGGTCAATGAATATTTAAAAATTGAACTCAATATTTACAAATTAAAAAGCATTTTATTTATCAATAAATAAATTTTGCTCATCCATTTTAATTTCGAAGGATATTTTTCTGTATTACGTAAAATTACAGTTACCTTACAAAGCTCTAATCACAACTTTTTTGTTAATAGATAGCTTTAATACATTTTGTTTAAGCTAAATCACAAGAAACTAAATTTTAAAAAACGTTCACACTAAATGTGACTTTTTTACTCTTAGGTCTTGTAGTTGCATCTGCTATTGGCTTGTGGCATGCAATACCCCATTATGAATACGAAAAGCTTAATTTCCCAGAAATGAGCTTCAGCAGGTGGCCTGAGGTAAGTCTTAACTTAATCTTGTACTTTTTTAATGGTCCCCTACCCATAGGCTATTTTGGGGGAACAAGGTAAATAAGATGTTTTTTACTCCTCAGACGCATATTTGACAGTAAAAAATAAAATAAATGAATTATTTTATTGCCTTCCCTTTCTTTGTACCCTGAAGGAGGATCTAACAGTAATATTGGTGTTGGTATATCGCATGATCGATGTTAAAGTTATCACGCTCTAAAATGGCATCAATTTCATGTCTTCCTTTTGCATGCATAAAAATATGCATTGATATTAAAGATGTATAACTGTACTGTTATGATGATGTTTTTATACTTAAAACATTTTGATCTAAACTTGATGCATAAATTAATTTAGCTTAGAATTTTTTTATATGTTTAATAGAATACTTTCTCATTGTTCCATGCTGATTTGATGGTGTGTGCTCGTGTGCTCTCTTGATCTTTAATAAGTAGCTCTTGCTTTCACTTTTCCCGGTCTATTTTACTATTTCCATATTATTATATTCTATAACTCCAACTTCATTTTTAAAACTTGAAAATTCTAATATTATTTTTTAAAAAAATACACGAAATTTTCTTTCATATTATTTCAAAAATATAATTTTAGTGAGTCCCTTGATATTATTAGTATTTTTATGCTATTATTTGCCGTGATTTTCCTTTTACTTCAATAATGGGTAAATAGAAAATTTATTTTTTCCAGTAAGCAAAAACCAAATAATATTTAAACCTCTGAATTTTAAAACCATTTTAGAAATTTATTTGCATTTATTGAACAATAACATGGTATTTCATAACTTCGAGGTTCAATTTCGTTAACGTTCCCGCAAAATATCACAAAGCTCTTTTGGACACCAAAGAGTAGAAATACTATTACTAAATAATTTCAGATTCATAGATTAAAATGTTTAGTTAGATCAATAACTGTCCCGTTTATCAATCAAAATCTAGAAAACATTTAAATTTTTTGAAAGTTTTCATGTCGATTTTTAGATTAAGATATATTTCCTTGACTAGAAAAATTCACTTTTTTCTTTAAAAAAAACCCGCTGGTATTGCCCATTTCCGGTCCTAATTGCACTTAAACCTTACAATCCCAAATCTGATACATAAACTTGCTATTTCAGGTGCTGCAAATCTACAGTCGGAGTTATTACGGATGGTCCTACGTTCTGGCTTGGTTGGGAGTAGCCTTGACTCTGTCTTCATCCTTCATGTTCCTCTGCGGAGCTCAGTGTCTGAGGAAGGAGAAGCAGAAAGAAAAGACACAAGGGACTGCGTACTTGGTGCCCATCTATGCTGGACCTTACCACTGCCCGTACTCTTACTAATCGATATCGGTACAAATGTACTGACTGAAATGCATTTAACACTTTTTTTCAACGAATGAAAATGTCCATAGGATGTTACTGGTGCTGAATGTTGTAATTCACTTGGGATGTTCTGAAAGGATATTAGTAAGAACTTCAATGCAGATGGGTTGAAAGGAAGGTCAGAAGACTGATTCCCCCCCTGGGAATGCGTATTTAGAGTGAGATAGCTTAGATTGAATTAGTGCATGTTTTTGTAAATAAAGGGGATATTTTATGTAAGTAAACACGTTTACTTAACTCCAACACTAAAAAAATACAGCATTGGAATTTATATGCTGTTCTGGCTCTTATAAGCAGAACTATACATGGGACATACGATTTTTATTTCCTTTGGGAAATAACTAACATGGTGGTTTTATTATTGTAAATATTTTTCCAATTCGATAATACATCTCTTGAGATGTAGACTACGTAACACAGTTTTGGGAAATCAAGATACCTGATAGTTGATTTTTACCTATTTTAAAAGGTGTAAAAACAGTGTAAATTCAGCAGGCCAAGTAGTTGTTAGGATTTATTTGTGTTTGCCAACTTAAACTGCATCTTTCATTGATGTATGAGCCTCAAACAAATCATACTCTTTGTCATCATCATTGTATTCTAGTTTTCTTCCTTTTGAATTTTGTATAAAGTAATCATAATAAAAAAATTAATTTAGAGTTTTTCTGTTCAATTTTTTCACCTTGAGGAATCAAAAATGTATTCAAGTACAGGTATGTATCATAGCAGTTCTAAATTTAAAAGAAATATTCCTTAAGTAAAAATGTCATAAATAATAAATCATTAGTATCTGAATCAATCTTAGCTCAGTTGATAAGAATTTGCTCCTCAGTGACAGAGTTCCTGATAATCCTTACGGTAGTCTTAGGTTCTATTCCAATTTTGGGAAATTCACTTTTCTCAAATATTAAACTTATTCCAAATAAAAACATAATATTATTTAACTACAGGTAAACAAATAAATCAGGTTTTTTGTGCCCTATCGGCTCAGTTGGCAGTGTCAGGGAGGGGTGTTGAAGGTACTCAGTTCAAACCCCGCTAACCTCTTTCTTCCAAAATTATCAATTAATTTTATTTAATTTTGAGAAAAAATGAGCAATTGATTGATTTATTGAATTCATTATATCCTAACTCGGGGGTTCCCAAACTTTTCTCTGCCCTTTGAAAAATCAGAATTTTCTCATAGCCCCCCAAAATTATAGAATATACCAAACCATCCGGTTTTTTTAAACAATATTATGACCACATTTCCCCTGAACTAAACGTTATTTTACGAAACAACATATTAGCTGGTGTTCAAGTTCAAAAGGTGTTTTTCCAATTGATATAGGCTTAAATTTTGAAATCCAATTTTTCTAATCTGATCTATTTTTTTCTAAGGAGTCTTTTTGGCCCTTTTCTAAATTCTTATGCGTAGCTTCAATGTTAACCCTTTCGGCACCCTGGGCCTCATATGAGGCTCCTACTTATGAGCTCAATTTTTGTATGATGTAAACACGCAAATTTAGTTTATTTTCATCAGTGACTTCACTGATTCATGTAGATCACTCATATGGGGCTTCTACATGGTTTCTGAATTTGTTCCTAAATGGAAGAAAGATGATTTATACCTCAATGTTTACATTTTAAGCTATGATGCTTGTGAAGAGAAAACAGTTAATGATACTAGCTTCTGTAGAACATTTTTTATAGGTTGGTAGATATTTTCTTATTTCGTAACCTTCTAATATTATGAGCATGTCTTTTAATTCGTTCTAAACCAAGTACTTTCTGTTAAAATGGAGAAAATGTAACGAGCTTCATATGAGGCTTTACGTTACCAATGGTTGCAATATGTTGCATTCATACCAATTGTTCTGTGCTAGTTTAAGAAGAATAATACTTTATTATCGACGTGTATTACTGAGTAAAACGACACAATGGGAGAGTGTGACTTAAAAGGCATAAAAGATGCTATATTTGTTGTAAATTGGCTATTTTAGATATATTTTTATAGAGAAATGGGTGAAGGTGGTAATGCTATACCTAGTACATCTAGAGATCTATTCCAAGAATATCTTCAGCAAGAAAAAGGTAAAGTTACCAAAGCACCAGAAGAGGTTACAGATGAGAGTGAATAAGACATTGATAATGATACCGGCTCAACTCCTATTGCTGTTGATCAGAGTTTCAAACCAACGTCGAAAAGCTTTGTGGTTTGCAGAAAAAGATAATGATTTGAAAGAGAAGGGTTCCTGATTTTACAGGCCATCATAAACCAAATATCTCCGAAGAGATGCCAATTGATTATTTTTCTAAAATGCTTCCTGGATGACGTTTTAGAAGGAATGGAAGTTTTAGGAAAGATGGAAGCAACCACTATCCGGCCAAAACAGAAAAAATATGCGGCTAAATGCCATTTACATGGTTGTTTGAAAAAAAAAAAAACGTGATATATTTGTGATAAATGCAAAGATCTTGTATGCCCTGAATGTTTTGAGGCATTTCATTCTCTATGAAAAAATATGTTTTCTAATTTTTTTCTATTTCTTTCTTTACTTGTATAATTCATAAAAAGATAAAAAATATATTAAGAAACAATAAATATGGACTTAAATTTGAAGATGTAATAAGAAGACATGAAAGTACACATACAACCCTTAATTACGATAAGCCTCATATGAGGCTCATAAAAATAACTATAGGAAGGGGACATCCACATAAATTACGTGAGGTGTTTTTTCTAAAATCTGGACCCCCCTCCCCCCTTGGTGAGATTTAGTGAGATTTTGCTGGACCCCCCCTCCCCCAAGTGAGATTTACCTACAATCCTTAAAAATAATTTTCTATCCTATTCGTTTGCATTTTACTTAAAAAAAAAGGAAAATCGTATAATTTCTAACTTAAAAAGTTGACGTGAGATTTTAATCGACCCCCCCCTCCTCTATTGGTGAGATTTTTCCAAACCCCTCCCCCCCTTTTTGACCTCCCGTAATTTATGGATGTCCCCAAAGGAGTGAACACAATAAAAAAATTTTCCAGACAAATTATAAGGGCAGTTTGGATGTATTGAGAAAAATAAAAAAGTTTTTTCACATTCTGGTACCGAGAGGGTTAAATTGATTAAGGTTAATGCTCCTTCCAGGTGACGCAAAACCTCTATTGTTAGAAACATTTATTTAAAAATATTTTATAGGAAAAGGATTTTTTAAAATTTGTGATGATAAATTAATTTTTTACGATAACCAAACTAATTAACCGAAAATGTTTTTTTCCATTCAATAAAAATTTAAATAACAATATTTCATCAGAAGCATTTTGAATATAGTTGGTGTCAATTCATGACGTTCTTACTGAGAAGAGGATAACGGACCCACAACTGTATTTTTATTACCTATTTGCAGGAATTCTAGATAGGATAAGTATATGCAAGGGAAAATTAATGGATTCATCCTAATTAAGTATGCAAAGTCAAATAAACTCTACAATGTTCTTTTAAAGAAATATTCTGCCACAGTAAGTTGTCCATTAGCCCCCACAATGTGAAAATTTACAATTCTCGAAATAGTTGTTTAGATCTGCAATTCAATACTTTTCATCAGTAATATTTTCTTATCCTCCAGTATTTGCTAAATCTAAAAACTATCTTTAGATAAAATTAAACTGTTCTTGAAAGCTTACAAATTAAAAAATTTAATTTTGTTATGGCTTGTTGAAAACAAACTTTTCATTTTTCTGCGCAGCAAAAACCTGTCATGACAGATATTTCATGCTGCAAATGTTTGCTAGACCTGTTACCAATAAATGATGCATAAATCTTAACTAAAATATTTATAACATGGAAAAAATCCATTTGTCCCATTAGTCTCCACTTTTCCCTACATTTATTACGTTAGTGACTTTACTTTCATTGAACACCCTTTTCCTTTAAAGTAGAAAAAATAAAAACAATTAAAAAAAGGAAATAATAAATGGTAAAATATAGTATCTTTCAAGCGGTAAAATTTTATAAAGCATGCTTAATTTTTTTTATTTATGAGGTCAAAAAAGGGCGTTTTTCGTTTTTCGCAGATAGTTGAATAAGCTTTTTTGTAGGAAATTTTGTTAACTTTGCATTAGTAAGTTTTTTCGAGAAACTTTTAGTTTTTAAAATACAAGCAAAAATCTTTTTAAAAAAACAGAAATCGAAGCCTTCCCCCAAGGCAAAAAACTTGAAATTAGGAATCAGCACCCCCCCCCAAAGAACCGTTGTGAAACTTTCTTAGTCATTCCCTCTAAAAGATAAAGGGGGCACTTATCTTATCTATTTAAGTAATCTTATCAATTGTGAGTGGTCAGTTTGTGGTCGAACTACACTTGAGTTGGTGCTTCCATTGAACTGTGCTTTGAGTTTCGTGAGAGTTGTAGACATCTTAAAACTGTTTTTCGTCAACTTTGTTTTTAACAAAAATCAACCATGGTCTTATTGAAAATGTGTCACAGAACTCTACCCGCCTACAAACACAGCTTTCTCGTCCAAGAAAAGGAATGGACTACATCCCGAATTCCGCTATATCACTTTGACCTGGCTGTCCCTAACAGAACTCTGTTCAAGGTGTACTATGAAAAGGTTTTTCCAGGTTTTCCAGAAGACGACCTTAATTATGGGTTTTTAAACACCTTCAATGTCTGCGAAAAGCAGCGGTTTCATCCAGACGATTGCAGCGTGGGGTGCGAAGTTAGAAGGGATTCTAACTTCTTCTACATTTATGCGATGGCTAATCAGAAGGTGGACAGGATAGGAATGGAGCTTTTTAAGTTTTTCGTACTAAAAATGTTGGACGAGTCGTATCTAAAATCCGGGGAATCAGTTGTGCGGTTCCTGAACCTTACTACGCTCTGTGATTACAAGCAATGGAGTAAAACGTTCATTATGGACTATTTCATGATTGGTGATAGAATCTTTCGCGAAGTCTATCCGGATATCCTGAAAGGACTCTATAAAATAAAAAGCCAGTACCCTCTCCTGTTAAGTAAATTTTGGGACCTGTTTTGCGTATCAGACAAAACCAAATTAATGTTGTTCAAGAGAGTGCCGGACGCCGAACATCTGAAGTTCATGCTCGATGTGGCAAACATAACCAGGTTTAGCTTCTGGGGTATGCGTAATGGGGCCAAAAATTTCATGTATCATATACTTGAGGAATACATAGATCTAAAACATTGCAACTGGGTTTCAATGTTGTTAGACTATGGATTTTCGCTTGAAGGAAGAGGTCTCATAGACACAAACTTTTTTCCACAATATTTGTTAGACGATAGATTTTCGCTTGAAAGATGTGGTTTCATAGACACGACCCGTTTCCCATTCCCATCATGCTTGTAAGTAATTCTCATATTTATTGCTTTCATACCCATATACAAAGGGTGAATCCGGGTTTTACTTCAAAGGGGGGCACGAAATTTTATGAAAATTTTTGCATAAAAATCAGAAACTATTTTTAAACTAGGAATGAAGATATTAGTGCTGGGGGATTCATTTCCCCTTTGTGGAAGGTTAACATTATATAAAATGATTTTCATTATGAAAAAGGTTATAGTCGGCTAGACTAAAAGCTCTCCCTCCGCTCTCTTGCGTTGCCTTCCTATACAGTGCTGATGAGCCCTAACAAGGGCGAAACCGGTCCACGGTTAGAGGCGACGCTTGAGAGCTGGAGTTTTCTCACATTTTCATTATGATTTGTTTGGTTGCGTTATGTGCATATAACCAGAGATATTTTTAACGCCTCTGAGAGCGTATTTCACGGGATGTACGAAAAAACCGTTCAATAAAAAACAAATAAATTTATTACATGTGTAAAGATGAGTTTTTTTTGTTTTTGAACGGTTTTTGTCTGAACGGTTTTTGGATTGAACGGTTTTTTCGCGACACCATTTCACGCATTGAAAATCGGACATACGCTTTAAAAAACTAGCCAGGCGTATTTTTAAGCTTTGAAATTTTTTAACAAAGGTTTAGCTTAAAAAATGCATGGCTCCCCCAAAATCAACCAATATTTTTCTACTTGTTTTAATGTTTTTTGCGGTTAATTTTGAAACATCTGTAACATTGAGGAAAAATCAGAGGAAAAGGACATTTTGTTCCTTAAAAAAGTAAGTATTTGTTGTAGAAAATTTGTCTCTGTATATGTAGTTTATGCAATTTCCGTCTTTCACTCCTCATAAATGAATTTAACTCCTCCTAAAAAAGTCAAGGAGTATTTTTACTCCCCCCCAAAAAATCCTAGGAATAACACTACACATAACCCTAGAAAATTCTCTAACCATCATTGATGGAAATTAGACAAACAATTAATTATACTAATACAGCATTTATTAAATTAAAATATATATTTACAAAAGATTAAGAATGTTATATGTACAGGTGAGTAAGCGTTATATTAAGTTTGCTTTGTAATTTTAATAAAGTATTACAGAATTAATATTAACCCATTTTTTATAATGTTTATTAGTATCAATTACATACTTTTATAATAATTACTAATTATTTACATAAATTATTTTAATTTGTATTCATATAATTATAAGTTAGCCAGATTTTCATTTCTTTATTTATATAAAGGTAGCTTTGCTCCATTATTTCTAATTAAAACTTTCGACACAATATCTCACTAAATAACTACCTTTTAGCTACAGCTTAATTTCATTAGGTAACCCGAATCATTAAATCTGAAATCTGATAATTTCAGCAGAGAAAAAAATTAAAAAGTTAGTTGAGGATAAAGTATCCTTTTAGTTGAAATAAACTTTTTAACTAACTTTTTTAACGAATAAACGAACAGTTTCAAGCATGTAAGTTGTAAATCGATATTTTTAAGCAAGATACACTTGTGCTCAAAATTAAGAGAAAATGAACATTTGCTTGATTTTTTACAGATCTACTGGACAGATTTGTACGAAATTTGGTAGTACGAACATAAGTTCATATAAAATACCCAAAAAATAATAATTCACAAACTTACACGCACATGCGCAAGAGTAACAAGCGTCAGAGTTGAAAGGTATGAAGCAATCTTGCTCTTGGAAATGTCAAGATCACCATTTTAGTAGAAATAGTGGTATAAATTAGTGGATTTAGATTCAAAGCTCATAAGGAATAAAAGGATTGAGACCTTGCGACTTTTAATATAAAAACTAAATAGACAAAATCTCAGAGATTCATCTCAAATCGAATATACCATTTAATCATATCATTAAGGGAGAAGAAAAATATTAATATAGTAATGCACTTTGTAACTTTAAGCATCTAAAAACAGTAAATTTATATATTATTATTTACTAAAAATTCCAATTCAAAGAGCTGTTTTCTCGTAAGCAAATGTAGATAGCATCAGTTTACATTCAATATCAACCATAAATGACAATTTCAGTTTATTTCCGAATTTTAAAACACCTTGGCCGAAGGTACAACTATCCTTATAGGTACAACAGTCCCCCTACTTTAGTAATAACATGAACGTTTTGGTTAAATTAAATGCCTCTGACAGAGACGTTTCTGTCACTTCGTTCCATTATATTGCTCCTTTATTCCGTTGTACTTTTTAAGTGATCGAAATAAAATCTCCCCTTGTTCCTCTAAAATGAGCATTGAGCACTGACTAATATTCATTCCTTTTTTTCTTTCAGAAATCGTCGCACTAAAGTGTCCTTGAGGTTCCCCCGTAAGAAATTCATCAGCAATGAAATCTTCGTACGGTTCCTCCAAAACTCCTACATGACAGGCCACAATGTAGTCGAACTCCCAGGATTTGTGGAGCTGTGTCAAAAGGTGTTCCGTTCGCTTCCTGTACTGTACGAGCCTACGAGCGTCCTCCGAACAAAGCTTCAATGGGTCTTTGAATCTTATTTTCCAACAACAGCAGAAGAAGTGGCTAAAGACTTCGAGATGTGCCACATTTATCCGTCCGACTGCAGCGAGGGTCCGCCGAAGTTGAGCCATCTGAGTCGGTGTGTTGTGAGGGAGTGTTTGACAGATAATTACCAACTGCCGACAGGAATTGACGATTTGTTCTTACCGTCATATATTAAACGCTTCCTAAGCCTCGAATTTTGAACAGACTATCAATGAATAGAAGGATTTTCCATCATCTTACTTTGTGAATTCTCCATTTCCGTATTTTTAAAATTGTTTAAATGTGTTATCAATTAAATTTTTTTCCTACCTGAATTGTTTTGTAAAATTGTAAATTTTTTTATTGCAGTTAACTTGAATCCAAAAAATTAGATTGGTATATGTCAACTTAGGTCCTTGATATATTCTAGAAATGGTAAATTTTTGTGGGAAGGAAATATTGTACCTCGGACCTACTCTGTTTCTAGCTAACCTTTTTGTAGTATGGCAACACTATATGCATGTAGTTCCTTAGCATGTTCCTTAGGCATGTAGTTCCTATCAGTGGTGGATCCAGGATTTGGTTTTGGGGGGGGCTAAGAATTTTCATAATCCAACTGAATCTTCTTGTTAATGGTAATACAGAAAAGGTAGTGAATTATCATACTCAAACTAGTAAAATTTTCGGGGGGAGGACCCCCAAACCCATTTTTGGAAATTTAAGTCAAAAACCCCACTTTTCAACTCGTTTTGGTACGCCTCATTCGAATTTCGGATATAGATTTTTTGCGTTTTGACAAACTTAGTAAAATATAAGACGTTTTGGGGGGGCTTCAGCCCGAAAGCCCCCCCCCGTAGATCCGCTACTGGTTCCTATATAGACATGATTCCTTACAACCGCAGCTCTCAGTCTAGTTAAATTTTTACTACAAATATTTACAATTTGAAATTATATAGGTTAAAAACTGATTTTGTCGTTCAAAAGTAAATTTTCTAAGTTCGGCTTCTAGTCTAAAGTTAAAAAAATACACATTCTATTTTTCAGCGAATTTTATATGATCCTTTCTACGACTTTTCTTTTCTTTATAAAAATTATAAAATAGACAGTCACAAATGCAGGAAAAATAGTTGAAAAATCTTAACTATTTTATTTAAAAATATGGATTTTTATGGTAAGTGCCTTATGTGTCTCGAAGCACAGATCGGCTTTACTAAAGCCCTGGGTATGCAGGGCTTTAGGTTTTACCTACTTAGTGCCAAACGTGGCACAAATCCCTTGCAAAAATGCTATGCAAATATTATGCTAACATATCGCCTCTCCCGTGCAAGACTCACACAATTGCAAAAGTTGAAATGTCTACTTTACAGGAGCTTGGCGTGGAAGGACTTCTTTATTGGTCGCCAAGTCGAAAAAGTAGAGTCAAAAGTGTGATCTTTGGGGAATATTTCTATTGGCGCTAAAAAAAATCGCCAAAAACGGCTTTATGTGCTTGAATCTAAAATCGTGGTTTAGCTGGCATATCGAACATCGCAATTTCTTCACGGAATTTAAGCACCTTCGAGTGCAGTCAGTATTTGGGTGGGTGACCACTGACCAAATCAAGCATAGCTGCGTTTTTCTCTTTCCTTGCGCACATTTGCTTTTATTTTTCAGGAAAGGATCTACCTGTTATCAGAATATTCTGCCCTAAATAATAAATGATCATAGAAATATATTTACATTTTTAATTAAATTACGTTTCTTTTATAGCCGATTTCATAGGTAGACTTTATTTCCTGAGCAAATTATCATGAAAAACCTTTTTTTAATCGACTATCTGTGTATTCCTCGTGAGAATTATGCTACATGATCATGAAATACCTTTTGGTTGCACTGAAACAATAACCAGTCTTTGAAATTAAACTCTGACGATCAGAGAAAAATTTTAATTCATTAAAAAAGGTGATTGCAAAATTACGTGCATTTTACTTTACACGGGGCATATAATAGGTATCGATAATCTCCTGAAAAGTAGGCAAAAGTTAGGTATGAGCTGAGCATAGGAAGAAAGAACAAACCGATGGTGGTAATGCTGAGAATGTTAGGAGGCATGGGTCACACAATCCATCAAAATAAGATTATAAAATACAGAAAGTCAACCAACTTATTTAAAATTTAAAGATTATTTTTAAGTTGGAAATAGTTTTAGCTTTAAATGAGGTTTAATAATTGAAAAAAAAAAAGAAATATAACACTGACCCCTGAAGATCTCACCTGTCGGGTTGTCCATTTAATTAAATTAAAAAAAAGGGTTCATACTTTTCCTATTTTGCTTAAGAATCTCAAGAAAAATTAAATATATCTGATAAAATCCAAGTATTTAAAAAAGTAAACTGTGCATTTTATTATACACATTCATTATTACGGGCAGAATAATTTCAATGTCAAGTATAGGTCCTTTCCAGAAACGTAGGCAAATATGAGATCGAGAAAGGGGAAAAGAACGTGCCAATACTTGGTGGTCACCCTCCAAAGTACTGACTGTGGCTGAAGGTGCTTAACTTGAGTTAAGAATGAGCCATGATTCACGCGTTAAAACATAAAAAGCCTTGTTTGGCGATTTATCTTAGCGCCAATTGAAATAATCACCTAAGATTAAACTCTAGCTTCGACTATCAACTTGGCAACCTATCTAGAAGTCCTTCCGCGCCAAGATCCCGTAGAGTAAAACTCTCAACTTTTGCAATTGTGTGAGTCTTGCACGGGAGAGGCGATATCTATTTAAGGAAAGATATAGTTATAGATCAATGACGTTCAATTTATTAATTATTTCAAGAATTCTGTCCTAATTGTTTAATTTTAAAATCATCTTCATAAAGAGGGGGAGGATCCAGGCTCTTGATTGATTTCCGATTACACTCCATGTTCGTCTGGCATCAACGACGGAACCTTGGCGAGAAATTAGGGGTCTTCAGCGCTTTCGAGCGAGTCCTTCTTTGCATATCACCCATCGGTGGCGCATAACCCCATACTTGACCTGATCGAGTTTTCTTTCGTGGGGAGCTGAAAACGAAAATAATAATACTTTTGAGTGATACATTCGGTAAAAATTTCGTATGAAAAACTTTTAGTTGTTTTGGGGGTTACAGATATAAAATTTTTGTGTTTCGTAGAAAGGTTCGGGCAACATACGAGTACATCACTCTTTTAACTACATTTCCAAAACTAAGTAGGAAATATTTAAATCTGAGTATGTCACTGTCACTGTCACATAGGTAGTGTTGTTATAGGAGGTGAACCTGGGGGTTAAAAATAATACATAATGTGAGTTTAATTTTTAGTGTGTGATGGAAGGCATTCAAAAGGATCGGAGTACGATCAGGCACGGATTAAAGAACTTTTCAAGGGGGGTGGTCTGATTTTTTTAGGGTCATTTTAATTTTATTATTGTTCTGCATGTTAGTGCAAGCATATAATAACATTTTTGAAGGTTTAATTAAATTTCAGGCTGTATACAATGTTTACAAAAAAAGCTTTTATTAAATTAAATTGCAACATATTAATTTGTTAAATTCTCAAAACCACTTGAAGAATCCGATCTTACATGATGCAGTGTAATTACTAATTTTACATTTTTAAGGGTTTATTAATTTTTTGTAAACAAGAAGGATATTGCTTGCATCTTACTTATAATTAAAATTTACTTGTCGAATTTCTTGAAGAAAAAAGTTCTTTTGACAGTAAGAAACTTATTTTTACAAAAGATTTTCTCTAGTTTTTTTTCGCTTTGTGAGAAATTTGCCAATCTTGAATTGTGGGGTCATTCAAGTAAGCACATTTTAGGGAATTGTTTCCCTCTCCGCCCTCTCTCATCAAAAATAAGCAAATCAAAAACTCCCAGTTAAAATTATGTAACAACGTATAATTAATGATAATATGTCAGGTGATAATCTTATAATCACCCAACATATCACTGTTTTGTTTTGAACAAAACACTACCAGTAATAATCTAATTGTAAAAACATAGAACTTAATTCAAATAAGAACTAAAATGTATGTTTAATTTCCTTAAATTTTGGTAAGAAAATTTATAATTTATCAAATTTTTTAAGAATATAGCAATACTATTTTAAAATTAATTTTGCCCGTTTTTGTCTTACATAAGCAGAACTTGTATCCCCTCACTCATTGTCAGGGAAAACATGCAAAAATAACAAATATACCTTTTTACATGCTTATGCTTACAAAATAATTGAACAACCCCTTTACACTCTTTATGAAAATATGTCCCGTTTTCCTTTACTTCCTTTTTTGATGTGATAAGTTTCTCTTGTTCAATGAATATATGTCCCTATGGACATACAACAAATCAAGTCCAGTCAAACTTTTTTGACCACAACGATTTCTTAGCCAGGTCTTGATTGTTTTAATGTTGAAAAGGAGCTTTCTACCGTTGCAGTTGAACCCAGCAGGGAAGATAATATAAGCATCAGGGGTTTTGTCGTTCACTTTCATTTTCCATTTTGCAACCCATACTTTAATCTCTGCCTTCAAATTTGTAAGGCATATACTTCCATTATTGCAAGTTATCCCACTGTACTTTTTAATAAAAAGTTCTGAATTTTCCACGGTAGTTTCTTTTCCCGGCCCAGGTACATACTTTTTGGAAACAGAGCAATCATCAAAACAAATATAAGAACATTCAAAAACATTTAACAGTCAAAAAAAGTTGATGGACTTATTCCCTTTTTCAACCTTATAGAATTTTATCTGAAGAAAAATCTTAAAAAACTGTAAATTGACATATAAATTATTATTTCTCCTTAGTTTACACCAAAAAAGGGTGAAATAAGAAGAATAAGACAAATAAAATTCAAAATTCTAATGAAAACTGAGTTATTAAAAACAGTATCAATGGAGTAATTGAATATGAATAGAGTCAAACATTCCCTGTATGAAAAAAGTTTGAAAAAACTTTTAAATTAATAGAAATTTTATTTTGGCTTAATTTACAGCACAAAGAATAAGAAAATAAAGATAAATTACTTTAATTCCAAATTCAACTAAAAAATACAATGAATAGACATCGATTTCGCAAATTCAAGGGGCTATACAGGGTGTCCCATAAATGATGGGTCACACTTCTAGGGGGGATAATAGACACCTTGACGAGTCAGAATCACCTAGGATTTGGGGGTCCCAGACCAAATCCCAGGGAGTTAAAATGGAGCTATACCCCAAAAAATTATTGAAAAATTCAATTTGTAGAAGAACTACTATTGGTAAAAACTTAATTATGGTCTCAAAAATTGAGGTTTAATATGATCTTTAAAATTATCTTAAAAGTTTTCAGTTTAAAATTTTTTTATTACAAAAAAAGTTTAAAAAACAAAAAAAAATGTGAAAACTCTGCCAAAACTTTATTTCGTATTTCGAAATCCTTTCTTTTGATTTAATAATCTGAAAGATCATAGTTGATGGTTTTTACGTGAAACTTTGGACTTAAGGGTTTACAACTATGATCTTTCAGATTATAAAATCAAAAGAAAGGATTTCGAAATACAAAATGAGGTTTTGGCAGAATTTTCTCATTTTTTTTGTGGTTATTTAACTTTTTTCATAATAAAAAAATTAAAAGGTGAAGACTTTTGAGATAATTTTAAAGATCATATTAAACCACAATTTTTGAGAGCATAATTAAATTTTTACCAATAGTAGTTCTTCTACAAATTGTATTTTTCAATAATTTTTTGTGGGTGTCGCTCCATTTTTAACACCCTAGGATTTGGTCTGGGACCCCCAAATCCTATGTGATTCTGACTCGTCTAGGTGTTTACTATCTCCCTAGAAGTGTGACCCATTATTTATGGGACACCCTGTATATCTGCCAATAGGGGATAGATATCTTTCCCCACTTTTCACTCATGTGTAGAGCAAAGCTTGGAGATGTTTTTAAGCAGAAAAAGTCAATTTTTTAATTTTTGGACTGATTCGTTTTAAAACTGGTGATTCATTTATCCGTTATTCCTTTATTAAGAAATCCGCACTATATACTAGATTGCAACCTTTCCTTTTAGTGATGTTACCGATTGACCTATGAGGTCATGCCACACTTTCTACCTATCTAATTGGCGAGTCTCACTCAGTCTTTTTCGCCAATTAGGTAGTCAGAAAGTGGGGCGTGTTCTTACGTCAACCCGTGTCGTGACGGCACAGACAGGAAACGTTGTAATTTATTATAGCTTTTCGAAATAAGCTTTATAACTGAAAAAATAGAGAAAATTATTTAGAAAACTCACAACATGTTAAACGTAATATTCGGTTCAGGTGAATCCTCACTTCTATCGCCAGAAGACGGAACGAAAAACCCGATGAGTCCAATCAGAGATACAACCGTAAGCACCACAGCGATGTGTTTAAGTACATTCAGAGGAACCAAGAACACTATTGTTATAGAAATGGCCTAAAAATGCATTAAGTTCACTGTATTAAAAAATACGACACTTCTTTACACAAAAAAAGTGGTGGAAAGAAGTTGCCTCAATATCAATGTAACTCCACGATTAGAAAAGACCTCCCACCTATAGACTCGGTTGGAGGTCCCAATCAGGTGGAAAGTCCCTTCGTATCGCGGTGTAAACATATCCCTGTTGGAACAGCTTAAAACAATGAAATTTTTACTGATCAATCCTCACTAGGGTATCATCCAACTGTAAAAATTTCATTTTTGGTACTTGCTTCCAAGTCGAGTTGTGAACCTTCAAAATCTGATAATTTCAAAAAGATCCAAGCTTTAACCCTCTATATTTTTGGCGGAACAGTTTAAAAATTTGAAAATTTTACAGGTTAAGCTTCACTAAGGTATTATCCTCCTGTAAAAATTTCATCCTTGGTAAAACATCCCTCAATGATATTGCGGTAACTTCTTTCCACCACTTTTTGTGTTAAGTGGTTGATTAAAGTCAGGATATGTAAAAACTAAATTAAACAATTAAAAAAACTGTTTTCTAACTAATCTATACTATAATCCATACTAAAAGACAAGAGTGTAACAGAAATTTATGAATTAAAAAAGAAGTTACACTACCTCAAATATGAGATATCGGTGCTGTAATCCGACGCTAGGCCGAGCATACTTCACAACTGGCTTCGGGAAAGACATGTTCAGCAATATTGAAATGGCAAGGGCTAACATACATCGTGAAAACGCTAGAGATGGAACATTCAGAAAACTCCTATAAAATGAACTTCGCAATCCTGCAGTCGTAATATATTGAGCTGTTTTTGAGAAAAAGGCTGTCGCATTAGATATGAACCACAGAGTGTCTTTGGTCTTTTGGATATGTTCAAATAAGTATCTCATGTAAATTTCCATGCCTAAAACCTGCAACAGAATTCGAAGCATAGAAATAAATGTAAATGATACTTTAGAATTAACCGGGCGCAAACATCTCTAATTAGAATATATTGAAGTTTTTTTATTTATTAAAACAAAAGTTTAAAGAAACCCCACTGCTCGTTGAGATATTTTTAAAGTGTTTTTAGAATTTGATATATATTCGACGATTTAGTTTAAAACTCGACGCTTGCGCACGGCTAATCCTTAAGTACCATGTAAAGTTACTTTACAAAAACATCAAGTTCATAGGGAAAGCCAAGCCAATTATAATTTTTTCAGTATGGTGATCATTTTTAAATTTTTATTGTTTGTTATATCTAATAAGTTAGGTTCAACTCCGTTATCTGATTTCATACTACATTCCAGCGGATATACTAGATAACTAGATAGTGGATTATGATGCCAAAGAGTAGTGCCAAAATCGTCCCCAAGAAGAGTGGCACCCGATTGTAATATAACAACCGTTCTGGTCTAGCCAAATATTCAAAATATCTCTCTATCAAAAATTTATATTTTTCTGTTTGTTATAATATAATAGGTACTTTAGGATTAGCACGGGGCATATCTCTTTAATTTGACTTAGTCGTCGACTTAAAAAGTCGACGCTTGGGCGCCCAGCTAATTCTAAAGTACCATACAATTGTTTGTTTTATTCGGTTGGTTAGCAATTATTGGTGATACTTCTAACTTTTGACAGCTAAAGCAGCTTAACGATACTTAACGGGACAGTTAACGGAATTGAACCTTTAAAACGCTAACTTAGTATTTTTTAAAATATTACCCTTTGCTATAATTTTCTAAAATAAGTAAGGCATTGCATATACGAACAAATTGAATTTATGATATCAAATAAACAAATAATGTTAAATAACTGAAATGCATATTGATGCCATTTAAGCAAAAGCAATTTTTTAATAATTCTAATTAAATATAACTGCATTTATTTTTCATTTACACATAATTTTAGAAAAAAAATATCAAAATACTAAATTAATGAAGAAAATTTTTTAACAGTAATGCTTTGGAGTTTTCATTTATTCGCACTTTTAATCGTATCTGCATTAAGTGCCTGGTAGATTAAACGCTAGCTAGGTAATCTGAACCTTGTAGATCACTTCGGTCAACTAGGTGCCACGGGAAGATGTTATTTATAACTACTAAAATACTCAAAAGCAATTCAGAATATCATAGTTGAGGGCGGAGGGAAACGCTCCTGAGAGTATATGTTTGAGACAGAATATCCTATTAATTCCGTATTTTAAGCTGAAATAAACCATAGGGGAGAGTGCATCAGAGAAAATTCGTACCTTCGGACAAAATTCATGTTTAAATTTTTCTAAGTCAGATAAAATCACATTTCGACCATTTAAAGCAGTGTTTCCCAATGTGGAGCGCACGCCCCACCGAGGAGCAATTTGAAAATTTTTAATCAAATTGCCCCCCAGGTGGGACATGGACCACCAGGTTTATTTACTTTCCAAGAAGGATTCTCGAAAAAAGAAAGATATGGGGGGCATGGACCGAAAAAGGTTGGGAAACACTGATTTAAAGTGTCCAACCTATAGTCATAACCTTAGTAATACGGTTATATATTTTTATTAGCTCAAAATTGAAATTTTAATCAATTTTAAGGTGTACGTACATACTAGACAACTTTATTCTTATTTTTGGCTCAAAAAGTCTAATTTTTTCACTGTAGGTTAGTGATTTGTTGTTAAAACCATTTTCCTGAAAAAAAACTTACAAAATATTAATTAGTTAATTAGGAAATTATGCCCTAATTAGTATCATTTTTAAACAGTGCTTAATCACATTCAAATTATCTTAGATCCTCAATTCTGGTTGGAAACCGTTCCTTTATAACTGTACTTAATAAGGGTCCGAACCTCGAAAAAAGGATCTGCGTTGAATAGTTTTTCTGTAACAATTATGTTTTTGAAAAGACTACGGACTTCTCAGGGGTGTCTATAATGATGGGGGGTGAGGTCCTCTATCCAAAATTCTGATGAGGGACTAAAAACAGGCCAAACCCTGTTTCGGTCCATTCCAGAACAGGTCAAACCCCTGTGTTTTAGAGTCAAATTTCCAAAGTAAATCTCTGGAGGAGGACACCCAGACACCCCCTTTTGTACTTGAAACATTATTCAAAATTTTGTTATAATCAATTCAACTCCATAAAATCCATTTTTTACCTAAATATGTCCTAATTTTACCAAATAATATGCAAAGCTTTAAATAACCTAAATCAATTTATGTTTCTGACGGCCGTATTCTGTGCTTTCTGACCATCACTGGTTAAACAGCAATCAAGTAGAATTCCATCAGAGTCGGCGATTCCTTCTTCGATTAGTGGTTAACCGCTGATCAAGTAGCACAGAATAAGGTCGTAAGGGGACATCCATAAATTACGTGAGGTGTTTTTTCCAAAATCTGTACCCCCTTCCCACCTTGGTGAGATTTTGCTGGACCTCCCTCCCCCCACGTGAGATTTACCTACAACCTTTAAAAATAATTTTCAATCCTATTCGTTTGCATTTTGTGCTTCACAGTACCTAAAACTTTTCCATTATTAAATGATGTGGGGGAAAAGGACATTATTCCGCCTAAAACTCACCAGTTTCTTTTCTGTGGGTATTATTCCTTTCTTAAAAAAATCGTTTAATTTCTTCTAACTTAAAAAGTTGACGAGAGATTTTAATCGACCCCCCTCCCCCCTTGGTGAGATTTTTCCTAACCCCTCCCCCCTTTTTGACCTTACGCAATTTATGGATGTCCCCTAAGTGGGTATATGAAAATTTATGGGCAAAGAATAACTACATTTCTTAAATCAGATAAAAACTATAACAGATTTCTAATAGTAGTAAGCAAAATATTTTTCATCTGGTTTTAAAAGGGCTTACAAAACGAAAAATGCATAAAACCTTGACTATAGGGGCCATCCATAAATGATGTCACACTTTTTTTGCCCATTTTTGACCCCCTCCCCCCCCTTTAGGAGTAAGGAGTCTCATCGGATGCGATGTATCCGAGGAAAGGGAGATGGTGAAAAACAGCTGTTTTCTGAGGATATTTGCTTAGGGATTTGAACGAAAGTGTCCACATTTTTGTGTAAAAGCGTTATTAAGAGTTTAAGAACGTGGGAATAATGAAAGAGTGACATTTAAGTACTTCCCGTGGTGAATTTTTTATTGTTTCCGAATCGTTTCAATTCATAAAGTTTTAATAAGCTCGGCTCTAATTTATGTCCACCTTTAGGATGTCAAAGCGATGAAGATGGGGAGATTGTGAAAACAGCCTCATTGTGATGATATTTGCCTTTGAAATTATTGTAAAGCCAAATCCTTTTGAGAAAATGATCGCAAAGAGGCTGTTGAACATCAATACGAAGAGCGAAATTCCATTTATTCGAGTTTAAATTGGAATTTGGAAAAATATCTTCTCGTTTTCTTTCCTTTGCAAAAATTTAAGGGAAATATTTCGTAGTAAGTTTATAGAGAATGGAATTCTCAAGGGAAAACATGAGTAATTACTTTTTTTAAATGAATTTGAGTTTCCGGAGTTCAAAAAATTGAGTCTAAGGGAAAATAACGGCGCCTTTTTTACGTGCATGGTTCCCACTTTGAAAACATAGAAAATCAAGGACTTTTAAGAACTTTTCAAGGACCTTGACAACATTTTTCAAGGACCTTTTTCGCAGACATTTAAAAATTAGTCGTATTTCAAGACAAGTTGTTTCTCCCGCATACAATCGGAACAAGAGGAGAAGTCGCTCTTCACTGTCAGTTTGTAAAACTTGCCGCAAGTTATGTTCATTAGAGTAGTTTTAAAGAAAATTTCAAGAAAAAAACAAAGAAAGATCTGAAAAAATTAAGTTCGATTAGAGGCTGAGTGAAAATTCAAGGACCTAAGTCATTTTTCCAGGACCTAAAACGTTTTTTAAGGACTTTCAAGTACCTAAATTAAAGCCTTAAAAAATTCAAGGACTTTTAAGGACCGTGAGAACCTTGGCGTGGTATGCCGTTTGGACCTAATTTTTTAGTAACAATTATAATAACCACTTTTTTATACCGATAAAAAATGGTATTCAAAAGTTTTTTGAAGAAAGTGCAAGATGAGTTTTGGCTCCTAACTATTAACGTTTTTCCTCAATATTTTCGGTTTAAAAATAGTTGAATTTTTCTATTTTAGTCAGTCAATTTTGAAAAAATTTTACATATTTTTAATGTATTTAGTAAGGTACCCAAGAATATATAATTATTTATACCCGATATTAATTCAAACTGTCTTAGAAAACTACACCAACTATTTTTCTCGGCATCCAGCAGGGTTTCAAAAATAACAAACAAAAGCGGCGCACTTTAGAAGAATACTGACACCAATAAAAACAGAGACCATATGGATCCGATTAAGAGTTGATTGACAGCTATGTCAACACGGAAGAGCCAACAGAAGTAAATTGGAATTGCCCAACGACTTGGGGACCGAACGCACGCGGGAAGCCCCCTTTCGTTTTCATAGCATACGATTCAAATTATCGAAAATTTTCACACATTTGCAGCCTTATCTACCCCATTCGTGGTCATGACACATGTAAAAAATTATAGAAAATTTTCTTTGAAACCGTATGCACATTTGCAGTTAGTAGCAATGGCTGTTTCCATGCTGTGAACGTGTTTATAATCATGTTGCTTCATTTACCAAAAATGTCTCAAGTTTGCTTCATTTGTGGAGGACTTGTAACTGAAAATGAAACCGTTGTTGTCAAGCGAGGTATGCAATCTTTGATTACTTCTAGTATAGAAAGGAATGATGGGAACGAGGCATATCTTACTGACATTTCATCCGTGGTAATTCATGTAAAATGTCGCAAGATGTACACTCAAAAAAAATCTACATTTTCACAAAAAGATTTGGCTTTAATATCATTCCAAAGGCGAATATCCTCACAATGAGGCTGTTTTCCCGATCTCCCTATCTTCATCGCTTTGACATCCTAAAGGTGGACATAAATTAGAGCCGAGCTTATTAGAACTTTATGAATTGAAACGATTCGGAAGAAATAAAAAATTCACCACGGGAAGTACTTAAATGTCACTCTTTCATTATTCCACGCTTTTACACAAAAATGTGGACACTTTCGTTCAAATCCCTAAGCAAATATCCTCAAAAAAGAGCTGTTTTTCACCATCTCCCTCTCCTCGGCACTCCTTAGGGGTGAGGTCAAAAAGGGAGGGAGGGGTATGGAAAAATCTCACCCAGGGGGGAGGGTTGTTGGTAAATCTCACTTGGGGGGGAGGGGGGGGGGGTCCGTCCAGCAAAATCTCACCAAGGGGGGTCCAGATTTTGGAAAAAACGCCTCACGTAATTTATGGATGTCCCCTTACTCGTATGAGACAGTAGCGCGCGGAGCCACTGTCGCAGCCCGTTTCCCCGTAGGAGTTCGAAGTTGAAACGAGGCGATATTAAAACCGCTATAAAAAAGATTAAAAAAAAACGCTTTTATTGAAGTGTTCTAAAAGGTCAAAAATAATTTATTCGGTTTGACAAATAATTTATTGGGAAATAAATAAGTTTCGGGGCCCTAACATATCGGGAAGTGCCCGAAAATCGAGTTTTAAAATTCCACCCGTAAAACGCCGCCAAAAGCAAGTAGAATAAAAGTGTTTAATTAATAAAAATCGCACACATCGGATCGATGGGGACTTTAGGTACATCACTTCTAATGATGTCATCTACGCCTGTACTACTAGCTCTATGCGAATTTTTCCGATGTTGAGTGTCTATTTTGACTGGGCTAGTAGGACTCATGTCATGGTAAAAATACATGGGTTGCTGTTTCGAATCTTGTAATGTTAGCTAAACTATGTCAAGTATATACATAGGCATCCCTAATTATTTATGTAAAGCATGCCAACATTCAAGATATTGCCAAAAAGTCATCTAAAAAGTAAATTTCCATTGAAAGAGGAGATACTTGACTTGTTTCTTGCACCAAAGTCCTCGATTGCTGCCAGACCCCTATATACTAATACCACGATCAGAGTGAAAATGTTCCTGAGTAATTCAACATAACTCTGGGTTTGGTTCTACTCTTACAGTTATAAATATTGAAATTGTTTTATTAGTATGTGTTGAACCCTGTCTACAAATTATCCCTTTACTTACTAATAAAAAGAGATTGAGCCTTTAAAACTAATTTAACTCATGATAAGAATTTGCATATGTTCAGCATTAATGGGTATAAATATCATGTTTACTAGATCTAAGACAGAATGGTATATTAATAAAAAGTGTTTTGGATCTTTTAAGGAAGCCTACTTTATTGAGACTGTCTGCTTAAGATTACAGGAAATTTTGCAGAGAAAACCAAGCTTGTCACAAATTTCCATGGGGCAACTCATAAGGCAAATACACCGGAATCTGTGTATCAGTGAAAGAGCAAAAAAAATAAGAACCCTTTTACAATCAATAAATTTATTGTACTGCAATATATTGCATGACTTAATTAGCAATTAAAAAAATATGCAACAATCAACTTCAACATCAAGAAACGAATCCTTTCAGCACACACCATTCACATAAACTTTCTAAGTGCTTTTTTTGCAGATTTAACCCCACATATCCTTAATTCTTCAGTTCTATATGAAATAGCCCCAAAGCTAAGGAAAACTAATCTATCATCTTGCAGAACCTGGTCTCAAGAATTAGGCTTTAATAGCACTCCTTATACAAGTCTATAGACAAATATACATACAATATTTGTTACAGATGTGAACACAAAACTACAGATATTATACTAACAGCTAAAAATCTCAGCAACTCAAAAGTATTAGAGAAACTTGATTAACATTACTTCCTAGGTCTGCCCCATCAGGTTGTATACATATAATAAGAAAATAATACAGATAAGTATATACATGCTGTTTCTTTAATCATTCATACCTTAAATTTAAAAACAAAAACACTTAAGGATAATACATAGCACAAGCCGTGGGGATGTTCTTACACCATTATGTCAGAAGGCAAATATCAAGAACCAATAAGTACTCAAGACCCAAATTTAGAGAAATTTTATCCCAATAAACTGCAAGTCAAAAACAAATACTAATAATCTTTTTTAGATATTAAAGTATATAAAAAAAATTACTTGGTGAATTTAGCAGCTTGCATCTACCACTGTATAAATAAAAAAAATTCACACACATTTTCATTGAAAGTTTTGATAAATCAAGACTTTATTCGACTTTAAACGATTATAATTATAGTATTACACACAGATGTACGGGGTTTGTAAATTTCTTTACACAGAGGAAAAAAACATGAAAATAAACAATTCAATTTGGTTAAAGAAATAAGTTAACAAACCATGACTAATTAGATAATACATGTTAACAAAATTAAGTCTAAGGATGTTAAATGTTTAGTCAGAATTAGATTTCAAAAACAGAGCCAAAAAATTATACACCAAGAAGGGATGAAAAAGTATCTTTCCAAGTCCAAAACTAGCTAGTTTTGAATACTCAATCTGAATTTCTATGCATATAAAAGAGCACACTATAACCTTAATTACATAGTTGGCTGCATAACACTAATCAACACTTTTGAAGTATCAAGCAAATGTGGTCCTCCATAGCATATGTATTCATATACATTTATATAAATATATGTATATCTATACATAATACACAAGTCACAAACAGCTGAGTATGAAACATGATTGTGAAAGGATTAAAAAAATTTAAACAAATTAGTTCTGTGCATTCTTTTAACTATTGTACTTGTAACTTTGCATTTGCTGAGAGACAAAGTTTGTGACAGTAATTCAAAGGAGACCCGTTCTAAAAAACTGTTAATGAGTAAAAATATAATAAACCTCAAACGTAATATTAAAGAACCAAATTCTAAAACCACACGCATAGAAAATCATTAAGCACACATGTTCTTAAAAGCAACAACTTTAGATTAACTACAGTTAAGAATTATTCATCTTTAAACAAGATAAAATATGGTAAAATGGGGACTTGTCCGTTGTGGGAATTTTGATACTTGAATATAGTTAAGTGTACACATGTGAATTAACAAAAGTCAATTTTTTTTGTTAATTTGCACAAGGTAAATGCATTTAACATATTATAAAGTTGAATAGTTTTACAAAACAGTACAAGCTCTTTAGAAATTTTTAAAATAAAAATTATAGTATTTACATTGTGAAATAGGCAAAATGTGCAAAGATATTAGGCAAACAGTCAGAAATATTTTAGCTTAAAAGTTGACCTACTTTTCAAAACCATAAAAATAATCAAAATAATTTCAAATATAAAATGCAAGCAAAAATTTTAAAATAAATTTCTATTAAACAAAATTTAATATCATCCTTTATGCCACATGCTTATGATTTCACTATAACTAAATAAAAGCATTAAGATGACATAGGATGCATTAAAATACTTTTAGAAATATTTACAAATATATATATATAGGTTCAAAGATGCACAGAATACATAAGCTCCTACAAGGGTTGAAAAACACCTAAAATACTCAGCATGGTTTGCTTTGAAAGAATATACAACTTCTACGAGAATTCTAGAGTTCACGAAACTCGGTTTAAAAGAAAGAAAAAAAACGTTTTTGAAGGTAAAACAACTGGGCTGAAATGTCACCAACACAATTTTAACAAGAATTTTCAAATAAAAAAATGGCACATAAAAATACGACTTGAGATATGCATGTTTCTGAATGCAAGTCCTTTAAAATGAAGCAGCAATACTATTTCCAAGAGAAAAATAAAGAATGCTTGGTCTTTAATAATTTAGCCTCTAAAACAAGTAAAACCAAGCAACCAAAGATGAGAGTGCAGGTTCATTATAGTGAGTTGAGTTTGAAACTTTTAATTTCAAAAATCAAAAGTGAACAACTTCTATGCCTGATTCCTAAAAACTAAGCCATGCATGAACATGACTAAATCTCACTATAAAGTATTTAAATCAAGTAATAACTGTCTCTACTTTCATATCACAGAAATACTTGACCAAAGGGAATGCATGAGCTACACTTCAAAAAGGGTGCAGAAAATAAAAACAGTAATGGTTGAGACATAAAGGATTACATCATAGGTACATAGTTTCTTTCTTCCAGAAAAAGTGAGACCTTGCAGTTTCCCATGCACCCTCGACATTATATTCATGGATTCTATTGGGCAAGCATTAGAACAAATTGTTTGGAAGTAATTAGAAATAGCAACAAAGTAGGAAAGCCCTCACCCTGATTGGAAAGTAGTCTTATCATAATCAAACTGCTCCTTAATTTAGATTTTAAAGAAAACATTGGTTCTAATGAGGAATTATCGTGACAATTTTGTCAGTTTAAACGGAGTACTGTAAAGAATAGAGTGAGAACTGTGTAGAGAACTGGGTTCTCAATCCTGAAGCAAAATAATAGTGCAGCCTTTTTCAAAATACCTAGTTTTTCTTTGCATTCTAACTATAGGCGTTTTTAAAACAAATATTGAAATCATGTTAAATACAGCCATGAAACGAAATTAAAATCATTGCTTTTAAAGGTTTCCAAGGAAATCCCACCAAAGAAAATAAACATCCTTGAGAACAGAATCAGAACACCAAGGGAAGACTACTTTTCTTTGCGACCGTTATCAAAACACAGACAATTGGATCTGCACTTTAGTTGCTCACGCACAAACTAATAAGAAATTACGCAAAGAAGATTCTACAAACACATCAGCCAGCTTTTTTAAAATAAGAAAAAAAGTACAACCTCTCTTTCAATCGCAGCCTCAGGACACATCACCACTAATAACCTAACACAGCGCAAACTTGGAAAAAAAAGAATTAAACAGGAGATTAAAATATTTTTTTTAAACTTTTTTTAAAGAATTCCCCTGAAGGATAGCATCTGGAGTGAAGTGCTGGAAAAAGTACACTGACTTCCATTACAAAAACTGAAGTGATTGTAGCAAATACCAACCAATCAGGAGAGAAAAGTTCAGTCCATTTGTATGCTCAATAGGAATGTAAATAAGCATTGAGCACCTTTAAATGAATTTATGTATAGATGGCTAGCACATCCTACATTATTGCTATTTTCAAATACTTTCAGAGGGAGCTGGTGTTAGGTATTCATCAACCCGCTTATGGTCATTGAGGGCCTTCAGAGTTAATGAATCATGAGGAAGTTCGGATTTCCTACGTAAAAGTGTTTTTTCCTTTGGAAATGTTTTCTTTACCTGAAAAGGAAAAGTGGGAATTAGAGAGCAATCGGCTAGAAGCTACCCATTAGCCTGAAACCATTTAAGTTTATACTTAAAAAAACTCTTAAAATAAATAAACAAGATCTTTCTAAATGTAAGAAAAAAAATCTGGATATTAACTATTACAGTGGTCCCTTGTTATCTGCGGTAGTTACATTCCAAAATATACAGCTAATAACGAACCCAGTTTTAAAACGCACAATATAATATAACAGATATAAAAGTTTGATTCTGTCATTTATACATATAAAACTGGTTCATGCAAAAAGAAGTTTCAAGTAATTGTAATAACCAGAGATGGGAATGGCCGGAAAAAACCCGGAAACTTTGGGAAAAAAACGTTTTTTTTCCGAAGGGTTTATTTTTTTCCGGAAAAATTGAAAATGTTAATTTAAAATACTTTATTTAGAATTTATATAACAGCGATATCAATTAAAATATTATTTAGATGATATTCTTATATAATAAGGTTCTTGTAAAGAATGAAGTTTTAACCATAAAATAAGCATTTTTTACCCAAAAAAGTTGGATTCCACTCGGGAAAAATTGAAAATTTTTAAGTTTGTATGCATTTAAAAATGTTCTACATTCACATTCTAATGTTTTCTCATTTGATATTTTTTATACTCAATATTTCATTTGAAAACACAAATTTGGAAAAAGTAAGCTGCAAGATAAATTATTTTAACATCCAAGTGTTATTTATTTTACTCTCTAAAAACAAAAATAATTATCAATGCAAATAAATATCAATAATACCAATTTGGATTGGAAGAAATTTAAATTTGATATTCTCATATATTAATTATAAAATGCAGCACCTTAAAAATATTTTAACCATTAAATCAGATTGTCTAACAATCATAAGCATTTGAAATGACTTCTACTTCTTCAAGTTTCTCTGCTTTATCTGAATTTAAAAAAACTTTAGATCAGATTTCAAAGTTTGGGATTATTGGAGGCTTCTTACATGGTTGCTTAAAAAATATTTATGGTGTATGAGTATTTATTGAACAATGAACACACCAATATCATGAAAATTAAATAATAAAAAAATAAGTTCCAAAGATATTTAAACAAAACAATGAACAATTTTTTAATTTTTTTTATATAATGACTTCAACATTTTTTTAAAATTGGCAGAATGTAATTAAAACTTCTCAACCTTTCTAAGAAAACATGATTGCAATGATTATGTGAAAAAGGTTAGGATCAATTATGTATATTGATGTTAAGTAAGCAAACATCTGTTATTTGTTATTGGATCATGTTGTATAGAAAATTAATTCATCAAAAGTACTTTATGTTTAGTAAATAAATATTAAATTAATGTTATTTATCACAATCGCATGCTTTAATATTTATATTGCATGTATAGTTATAAAAACTGTTTTTTTTGTTTTAAAATTACTCGTAAAATGCTGCATATGTTTATTTCGGAAGAATTATTTTTAATGATTTAATAACTTATAATATATAATGACTAATGATTTTTTATACAACGAATGATTATTTAGTTTCTAAAAAAATATGTATTCAAAAATCACTCTTTTCTATGCATAAAGGTCAATTTTTCCAACTTTTCCGGAAAAAAAACGTTTTATTCCTGTTTTTTTCCGCCTCCCCAAAATTTCCGGAAATTTTCCATCTCTAGTAATAACTGTAAATAATTTCTAGTAAATACCAAAAGGGTTACAAGAAAGAAAACTTGCTTAGTAGACGAAGTTACATTTTTTAAAATGGTTTTGTATAATAAATACCGGAATCGAACAATTATATCTTTTCTGCCAAATGTGCAAGTTTCATTGCTAAAAAACTTTGAGATAGAAATCCATGAATATGAGGAGGTAACATTGCTCAACCACGAATATGCGAGGGCCCACTGTATTCCCATGTTGCTAAGTAGTAGGTACAGGGAAAGGCAAGTATAAGGGCCAGATTCAACTCTGATATAAACTAAAAAAATCCCATTGAATATACGAGGTGTTTTGAAAATTATTGTTCTAAATCAGTGGTTCCCAAAGTGGGGGGGCGTTGATGAGTTGAAAGGAAATTGGGGGCGTTAGAGTAAAAGGGGGTGTCAACTACTTTTAAACTATTGCTTAATTTCATTTTTATGGGTAAAAAATATCAAAAAATCCAGGTAAAAGTAGCTTAAAATCTCTTTTAAACATGTTAAAAATTTAAAAACTTTCCTGGAGGGGGTCCCGCACACCCCCTTTAATATATGGGGATTGAGACATCAATAATTTTTATAACTTAAGATGAATACAGGAAATTTTCAGTATGATATACCGAATTTCCTTTAGATGTAGACAATTGAATCGTCAGTTGGAAGAAGTCAATAAGTCCAAAAACCAAGTTTTGAGAAAATCGAAGAAAACTGTATAAGTAATGGAATTTTCATTGTATAACCACCAAATTTTTACTTGAAGTTCAGAACCCTATTTAGAAAACAGAGCAATCATCAAAACAAATATAAGTATATTCAAAAAATATTTTAGTCAAAATAAGGTGATGGACTTATTTCCTTCTTCCACCTTATGAAATTTTTCTGATGAAAAAACCTTTAAAAAACCCTTAAATTCACATTTAAATTATATTTTTCCTTAGGTTACACCACAAAAGGGAGAAAGAATAAGACTAATTTTTTCAAAATTATAGTGAAACTGAGTTATTAAAGCAGTATTAATGGAATGAGTAAATATAAAGGGAGTAAAACATTCCCTGCATAAAAAAGTTTGAAAAACATTGAAATTAAGAGAAAATTTTATTTTAACTTAGTTTACAGCACAAAGAATATAAAGAGAAAGACAAATTTAACTTTAATTCCAAATTAACTTAGTTATTTTCCCCCACTTTTCACCCATGTGTAGAGCAAAGCTTGGAGATCGTTTTGAGCACAAAAAGTCAATTTGTCATTTTTTGGACTTATTCCCTTCTTCAAACTGACGATTCAATTATTTCAGTTCATTCAGAATTAGGTAATGAATTATTTTTATAAATACAAATTAAGTCGACCAACTACAGGCGTAAGCCCAGCAAGGTTGGTCCAGTCTTTTTAGCTCAAACTACCGGAATCCCAGTATCTGTCAATTTTCCTCTTGAACTCGTTTACCCCACTTGAATTTAGAATTGTTTCAGGCAACGCATTCCATCTATCCACTACCCCAGGGTTTCCCAACCTTTTTGTACCTGCGTACCACTTCGACTTTTTGAGAAATTTTAGCGTACCACCAACCTAAATATTTTAATAAACGTATAATATTTACTCTTCTAAAAGTGTTCATAGGCTTTTTGAATTAAATTCCTGAGAAAACTTCATATTTAATGGTTAGATATTTGTTTGTTTATAACATGCTTATAATAAAGGAGAAATAAAAAGATGATAATGGTATAAATTTACAGTTTTATTTGTTATACCCATAGGTCTAAAAACATACAAATAAAAAATTAGTACAAACTCAGCAAAAAATTAACGATAAAGAAGCGAGTCCGAGTGGTTTCGCCATTGGACTGTCCTCGCATTACATATCGACAGCCACGTTGCAAAAGCCTTTAAGAACATTTTTTGGCGAAAATAAGGTTTTGAGTTGTACTTGTTAAAGATGGTCGTGTCTTGCGCACATCTCAGTGCCACCAAAATCGGCCAAAGACGCTTCATAACTTCTCCATGACGATTTGTAATGACCTGTAAGTTGGGAACCTCCCAATCACAAGCAAAACTATGTAAGTTGCAGTGACGCTGAGGGGAAGCCCTGTCGTCCTCAGAAAAACCATACTCAGTTTCATAGTTGCCTTTAATGTACAATAAAAACGGGACAGAAAAAGTACAGTTCATAAGACGAAAAATATGCAGTTTTTTTCGTCTCCTGAAAACTTTGAGGTTTTGCACTTACCGGCTTTTGCAACGTGGCTGTCGATATATCGCTTTGACTCACGCGTACCACCTGAAACGTTCCCGCGTACCACCGGTTGGGAACCCCTGCACTACCCTATTAAAAAAATAATGCTTTCTACAATCCGTCTTAATTTATAAATTTTAAAAGGTAGCCTTATAAAAGGTAGAATTATTACCAAAATTTTTCAAATTAAATTTTAAGGTGTATAGACAACTTAACTTTTGAGTATTGTTGATATATACTAGCTTTTTTAAATTTTTTATTATGTTTGGATATAAGTTATATTTATACTATTACAAATTTTTTTTGTATAATTCTTTTACATATATAAGCAAATTTGAGGAAAAAATTTGTAAGGGAGCAGTGGTTCCAAAAAGTTTGAGAACCTATGTTCTAAATCAGGGCGCGAAATTTCCACTCACCAACTCGCCATTGGTGACCAAAAATTTAAGGCTGGCGAGTAAGTTCTTTCCCTGAAAAAAATGTTGAGTTTAAAATAAAAAAATGTCCAAATCAAGGAACCTCAATTGAGCGGCTCGCCTAAGTGTTTTAAAATTAAGCGACCAGCGGTAGGAGAGAAGCCAGCAAACGCAAGATTGCTCTTGTACGCGAGTTTCGTTTTCGAGTTAGACCGTTTCTTTTCGGCGGTAGTTAGTTTAACTAGGTTTGTTTGGTAATATCAAGAAAAGGTATTATGAAGAAAAGGGAGCGAAATATCAATTCCTATTTTACTAGGGGTAATGAAAGTAAACCTGTTCAAAAGCAAGAGATGATGCAAAGTGGATCTGCTATCAGCAATATTCCTATATCTTACTATACTTAAAAATCAAATGCCGTGTCGCCGGAGCCAATGAAATCGCCGGAAAAAGGAGGCGTGTCGCAGCAGCCAATGAAATCGTCCGAAATAATTGTTTGAGAGGGAGGTAAGTAGGCAGGCTACAACTCAACGCAGCTCTTTCCGGAACTTTGCTTTGTCAACAAACCGATCGCTTTGAACCGATTTCTAAATAAAAAGCGATATTTCGATAAAAATAAAGAAGCAGCCTTTGCAAATTAATGTTCAAAAATGAATTCTCGCCGTAGAACTCGCAAGCTACTGTCGCGAGGCAATATGCGGACATCAACCAGCGACTGGATCTGACAGGAGAGAAAGCGATCGTTTGTTCCGAAAACAACGCGAATTACAACCAACAAGCAGAAAACCAGCGTTGTGTAAATAATCGCACCCAAGAAAGTGCTCGCGAAAGGAAACGCTATTTGAAAGAGTCATTTAGCAATAAAACTTCGGCTCTCTCAATAGGCTTTATGTCCATCGAATGCCTACATTGTTCTGCTCTTTTCTCTTCAAAGGAACATGGCAAAATCAAGCACAATTGCTGCCATCATGGTAAAGTTAAATTGAACCTCTCCTCTCCCTAACCTGAAGTTTTAATTAATCTATTAATTATTGAAGTTTTAATTAACTGGGAGAGATAATGATTCTTTCATTTCATACATAATATTCGGTATTATAATTATTTTGCTGTCAACCGTGTCACTGAATCTAAAAACGTTATCAAATCCTATTGACTATCCAATAGCTGTACCACTGAATTTAACGGTTGCTGAACGGTCGACTGTATAATACACAAGTGCCGAACTCGGCTTTAGCTAAGGCTGCATTTTGTGCATCTTGGAGGAAATTGTCTTCAAGGGTCCAGCTGTGTTGCTCTTTGTTGTACTTGCGTATTAATGACACCGCAGCTACAGATTTGGCAGTTTTCAAGTGCAGCCAATTATTTATAATTGTTATTTAAAATCAAAACACTTTATTTAAGAACAAAGTTGTCAATCAGATTTCGGTTGATTGCGGACCGTGGTGGCTTTAATTAGTACCCTCTTTGCGGTATCATGAATGCTATAGCCACTACAAATGCAATACCAGCAAACATAGAAAAGCCACGATTTTCAAAATTTATGTTTCAATTCCGTTTAGTGTTCCCGCTAAATATCACCAATCTCTTTTGAACGTTTAATATTCAAATATAAACAATGTTTTTCAAATGTTTAATGATAAACTGAACAGTTATAGATCTAATTAAACATTTAAATCTATGATTTTGAAATTATTTAGCAATATTTATACTTTTCGGTGTCCAGAAGAGGTTGGAGATGTTTAGCGGGAACTCGAACAGAATTGAACCAAATTTACATACATGAAAACGAAGCTGCTCAAAAAGCTGTGCTTTGTGCTGGGATTTTCATGGTGCAATTAAAGATTCATTTTGGGGTTTGTAAAGATCGCGGAGCGATGCAGAGGGGATAGCGAAGCGATCCAAAGCGAACTGCGAAGCAGTTCGCGCGGGGGTTGGCGAGCGATAGCGAGCAGCGGGCGGCAGCCCCCTAGTCATAACAGAAACTTTTCATAGATGGCTAAGGGGTATGTAACAACTTATTAGACCTGATATCAAATATAGTCAGTTTTTTTTTATTTTTTGCAATGTATTTTAATTTCACGTTCTTTTAAAGTTTTACTTTCCATAATGTTTCTGCAAACACTATTTTTTTAAATAAAAAAATATGAATCCAAAGTAGTGGCGAGTAAAAATTTTAGTCTGGCTAGTACCTTTAGAGCTGAAATTTCATGCCCTGTTCTAAATACTACATGTGTAGGTTTAGAAGACAATACAAGGAGGGTCTCAAATTACAAAACTTATTGTAAAAAAGACAAGTTAACCCCTTATCGCGCTTTAGTTTTTTTAGTCACTAATCTGAAAATCAAGGGATATTTATAAAATTCTCAACTTTGGGAAATTTTATCCTTTAGAGCAGCGGTTCCCAAAGTGGTCCATATGGACCCCCAGGGGTCCACAGCCATTTCCAGGGGGTCCACGGGCATGAAAATGAAAATTGGGGGTCCACAGCAACTTCTAGGGGGTCCATGGGAAAAATTCATTAAAATGAAAAATTTGGATAAGTTTAAAAAATTTGGTCTTTTTTATAATAAAATTATATAAGTATGAAAAGTTGGTTATCAGAGTCCTCGCAACGCGAGCAGGGGCAATGGAATCTTTTCTCTTTTACAGAGGTGGAGAGCCCCCGAACAGGGTGATTTGAGGTTAAACCTCAGTCGTTGAAACCTTATGTCCTCACTCCCCAGGTTCATCCCTTCCATTAAAAGCATGTTGGAATATTCCAGTTTTCCCTCTCTGTATATTTTATAGTATCTTCACATAATTCCTATTCCCTACTTATATTTTTAGAAATAATTATTCAATAAATTAAACTTGAAATGTGGATTTTATTACTTGTTTCTATAGCAATAACATTTTAAAAGGAGGGTTTTGATGAACAAAGGGTGCTTAGGCAATACGTTTTCATATTTTAAAAACCTTTAAAATATTTTTTTATATATTCTGATTAACCGGACGCTAGAGAAAGTTCTATGATAAATTGTCAAAAATAAATGTTGTATTAATAAAAAATTAAAACATTCAAACTAACACTATCATTTGACTTATGTTACATTTAGCCATAGCCATTGGTGGTAATTTTCTCATGTGTAACTTGTTAAACATCAATAATAAAGGCGTGTTTTCAAGATTTGAACCCAGCTAATCCTAAAGTATCTAATTTTTAAAATTTAAAATTTTTTTATTTTAATGTTATAATATTTTCCTATTGAATATTTTCATTTTAGTTCTCCTTTTGGTGAAACTTAACTATCAGTATTTTTTATACCGTGGAACTAATATTATTTTTCAAAATTTATAAATGCTGTTTAATCATATGTAAATGATTTAATTTTTAATGTATGTATAAAAGGCAACTAATTTCATTATTGCAAAAACATTTTCTTTTCAATTTCATAAAATAAAACTCAATTTCCATAATATATAATTTGATTTCTGTTCATAGTTGAACTTAATTAAATATTGTTTGTATCTCATTCATTTATTAATTTTAATTATTTCTGAAGTTTTATGATTTGGTTGAATGGGGGGGAATAACTCACTCATAAGCCATTAACTTTGACAAGTTTGCCACCAATATTTTTATAAAAACTAAAAGTTTTTGTGCCTTGAAATGTAATGATATTAAAGGTTTAATTTGTTTTTAGTTTCCTACATTTTAAATGTTTGATTTTTATAGTTTCACTATTATGCGTAGTTTAGAAATTTACATCATAAACATAAGATTTTTAACTACTTTTTGAAAGGTCCCTATAACAGGGGGTCCACGGGGTACGAAAAATGTCGTCAGGGGGTCCACAGGCCAAAAAAGTTTGGGAACCCCTGCTTTAGAGCTAACTAATTAAATTGGGACTTAAGTACTGTCAGTACTCGGAGGGCTAAATTATTCTCACAATACAAAAAAATGACTTTTTATATCAGTTTTAACTTTTAATACACTTTCTTTTTGACTTTAACTACTTTTGCGGAACAAGAGTGACAATCATGGGAATCCAATCAAAAAGGCAACTGAAAGCACAACTTCAGTTTTAAAGCTATTTGCATTTCTTGCTAAAATAGAACACATGCTGCCATTTATCCTGGAAGAATAAAACTAAGAGTGTTCCTGCAAAGTATTGCCAGTATATTTGTAAGGATGGTTATTTTATTTATGTAATTTTAAAGTGGGTGGTACTCGTAAGTACTGTCAGTAGATTAAGAGTTAACAGTTAACACAATGTTTTGTTGCCAAACAAAGAATAAGTAATAAAAAATATTTGCTTCATGACCTCCCAGATGTTAACTATCTGCAATCAGGTGACATCTGAGACAACAGTCTACCAAAAAACAAAATTATTGGTGTAATAACCCAAAAAACTCTCAGAAGTCTTTTTAGACATGTGTTAGTCTTTAACAGTATTTTGATACAAGAATCATTTTTTTGTCTTTACATATCCTCTGTTGAGAACTGAGGCACCTAAAAGTTGAAGTAAAAAAGGCCCATAGTAATATGGTGAATAATGTAAGCACTTGCAACTTTTTACTGTCAATGCCTTTATTTTCTCACTTTAACTGTAAAATAATTTAAAGGTTGATATCTGATTTTGGAAATAGCAATTTTCTTCATTCTGTTAAAGAAAAAATTGTTAGGAAAGGGGTAAAAAATATTCTACAGAAAGTAGAAAATTGCAACCTTTTGTAAGAATTTTATCCATGATTCTAGTAAAAAAGTTTTGCATGAGTAAAATTGAGAATCCGATTTTATACACATCCCAATTGCTTTTAATATAACCTGTTCATAGAAAAATATTTGGTCATTACATTAACTACACAACAAAACTATTATGCGAGAGGAGAAAGACAACAACGAACACTACTAAGTTCATAAAAAATCAATTGAGAACTAATCACTATAATCTAATAAAGGAGAAAAACACAAACTTTTTAAAGATTACTACTTAGCAGTTTCAAAAGGTAAGCAATAAAAATCCACATTTTAAAATGATTTAAGACAATTTTGTGGCACTGGAAGTTGAAACTCAATTACCACAAGATAGTCCCCTGAGAATCATTTTTACTACAAGACAGAAAAAATCTAGGTTTAATAAAATTTTTAAAAGGATTCTTTTCAACTTAAGTTAACTTCAATGCAAAAAAGGGGTTCAGTACAAAATATATTGAGAACTTTTTACTACTTGTTAAAGGACAGACCCCATTAGAAACAGACATGAAGTTACTCTTTTAACACTATAATTTCTCATATTACTACAGTAACATTTCACAAAATAACTATTAAAATAAACAAATTAAGTGCCATGCACTATATACTAAACTACATTGTGCAACTATAAAAAGAAACAAATAAGCTAAATTATAAAAAAATTCATTCAAAACACTACAGCTTGCAAAAGTAAAAAGCTTATATTACGGGAAAAGTATACCTTATAAGCCAATGATGATAGTGCAGGTGGCAGGTATGCAATGAAAAACATACTCACCTTAGCCACTGAACATAATTTCAACAATTTAAAGAATAAATGTTTTAAAGTATAGAATAGACAAAGAAGTACAGAATTTAAATAATACGCTATAAGTTAATCATGACATAAAAACATGCCAAAGTGAGATACGTTTAGAAAAATTAAGGAGAAAAATTTATCAAAGACAGTAAAATAGATCAAGACCATTAAAGTACTTTAACAAGCAAAACTGGAAGAAAAAATTAAGACCAAAAGTGAAAACTTATTTAGAACTAATTTTGAACAAAAAAAAAGCCTGGATGCAAAATTGGCAATATTAATTTAAAAATGCCATCAGTACTATTATCTTCATTTACAAATCTCTTGATAGAAATTCGATTAGGACTCGACCGAGAACTTAATCTCAGAAGTACTATTTCAGATGAGTAAGGATGCATCATTTGGCATTGTAAACAAGAAAATAATATTGCACTTGTGTAATCAAGTTCAATACTTAACGAAGCCATTAACTGTGCATAATTTATGTGCAGAGAAAACAATCTATGTATGCATCCAAATCATGGATTTATAATATGGTTCAAAATAATTTTTAACAAAGAGTGATACTTTTGATTGGTGTTTAACTTTCGTATAAATTTAAAGACACTTAATGTTATGTCATTTTCATACTTACATCTTTAGCTTCATATTCTATTTTTTCATAATTCATTAAAAATTCCTCATCAACTGGAGTTGGCAGATCTGGTACAGCAGATTCAGACAAGTTGTTGGCAATGTTGGCATTTAATTGAAGAACTTCTTTACTCTGGAAATAAACAAGTCAGAAATTAACTTTGGCAACCTAGGAGATAACACACATTACCTTATTTAGAATGTGTTTTTTAATTTGAAATTTGATTTAAGATTTTGAAAAATCAAATCCTTAAATGAAATAAAATGAAAAACACTTATATTCCAAGCTTTCAAATGAGTGTTAATTTAAATAACTACGATACCCTTAGATTCTATAATCAACTGAATTGTATTGATAAAGTTATAAACCTGCAAGTTGATGTATGAACATTATCTACTGTATTTTTTTCTGAATATAGGCTAACCCAGGGGTCCCCAACCTTTTTGTACCTAAGAGCACATACCAGAATATCGGTCGAATGGGGGCACCATTTATTTTTTCAAGATAAATTTATAGTTGGTGGACATATACACACTACATATAATGCACAAAAAATTTAATTTTAAAAATTAATTTAACATAATGAATATAATTAGTATTAATATTCTTTTGTAAAATAAATTATTTCTAAATTGCTAGCAAAACATACGAAGTATAAAAATTATTTATAAAATATATAAAATACATTGCATTTCAATGGCCAAGTGCTTCGTAATTGGGAGATTATGATGAAATTCTTGCCCGCAAGCTGTCGTCAAGGTGTTCATCTGTACGTCGTGATCTATATTTTTTGATTTTATTATATTCATTGTCTAAAATGATTCACATAAGTGTGTGGAACCAAAAAACTATTTTATATTCTGCACTTTTTAAGAAAGGAAATTTATTTCTATCAACTATATTCCAGAATTTCTCATATCATCTGATAATAGTTTTGAGGATAATGTCATTCTAACGATCCAAAATTTCTATTCTCGTCTTACTTGAAGAAATTCTGAAATGTATGTTGCTATTTCACTTCTAGAATTTTATGTGATAGTGGAAAACTGAAATATTTTATCCTTGGGCACAAGCAGCGGGCGCACCTAGAGCAATCGACAGGCGCCATGGTGCCCGCGGGCATAGGGTTGGGGACCCTGGGGCTAACCTATATACGAGGGTTGTTTTTTAATTAACTTCCGTTTTTCTCCTGAAAAAAAAGTAGTAGGAATTTCGAAACAATTTTGGTGCTGGTAGTTAGATACATCCTTCAGGCTCAATTTGCCACCTTACTGAATAAAATCGGACATTTTTTCTATTTTTTATCGATTTTACAAGCGCGCTCCTCGAACTATTTTCCTGCCAACCCATAGAGAATTCGGCTTTTTTTTCTCCTTTCGCTCCGTCCGCGATCACCTGCCCACCCATTGTTTAATGTTAATGCCTGCTCGCGGACGGAGAGAAGGGAGAAAAAAAAGCCGAATTCTCTATGGGTTGGCGGGAAAATAGTTTGAGGAGCGCGCTTGTAAAATTGATAAAAAATAGAAAAAATGTCCGATTTTATTCAGTAAGGTGGCAAATTGAACCTGAAGGATGTATCTAACTACCAGCACCAAAATTGTTTCGAAATTCCTACTACTTTTTTTTCAGGAGAAAAACGGAAGTTAATTAAAAAACAACCCTCGTATAATGAGGTTTTTTACACAAAACTTACATTACATTCAAAATTTGTATACAAGATGATATTTAATTGTTTGATTCCTTATCATACTATTATTTAAAAATGCAGCATAAAAGTATTTAAGGTAGGTATTTTACCATGATAGATATACGCTTAAAATTTTCATTAGCTTAATATTTGGTAAACTTTGAGATTCTTAAACCTATTTCCCTTGCATAATTTATTTATCTTTTAAATTGTAAACACAATTTCTAAACTCATTGATTACACTCAAACCTGTTTTGTGCGAACCTTTTATGTTCGATTTCTTATTTGGGCGATTTTTCCCTTCGACTTTTTTGTGCGGTGTATGAAAATTTCAAATTAGGAAAAAAATCTTGTATATCTGGCTACCAAGACATACATGGGTCTCATGAAACAACAGTCAATGCCAACTGCATGGCAACTGAAAAAAAGTCTATGGTAGGTATAGAAACGGTTTCTCAATTCAGCTGTAGGATGGGGATTGCGTTACGGTCCGAACATAAAGAGTTTTTCAAATTCAGCTATGCTGAGGGATTTTCACTATGGTCCTACGCGAAACTTTTTTTATGCGGTCCTTATTCACCGCATAAAAAATGAGTTTTTGAATGTGCTGCAAAAACTACTTTTTATAGCTATTCCCGAAGTTTGGTGCGAATTTTTTATGCGATTTTTTTGTGCAGTCCCTATTCCTTGCACATAAACAGGTTTGACTGTAATTTAATTGCAATACTTTGTGCTGGGTCAACTGAAAAATACATTCTACTTTGGTGAGAGTGGCAGATCCGAATATAAGTTGATACCCTGTTTAAGTATTGGAAATATTTCCAAAAGTTCAAGGCTTATATTTGGTACATTTTTATACAGTAACATAAAATGGTTACCTTAGGATTCTTTAAAGCTAAGTTTTCTATTTTTGCCCAAGTCTCCTCTCGCTCTTTAATTTTTGTTTTCTCACTGAAAGAAAAAAATGAATAGAAATAGTACTTTGAATACTTATTCAAGTAAGCCACTGATAGAACTAGGTAACTTACCCATGTCTATCAAGCTTGTAATTTTGTACACATTCATCAAATAATTTTTGATTCATCTCCATGAAAAGTTTCAGGGCATTATAGATCAATCCATGAATTGTCCTGCGAAAATTTTTTTTTGAGAGAATGCTCTTCAAAAATAAACTTACAGTAAAACTATCAAAAATTTCCTTAACAAGACAACTGTAAAAGCAGTGTTGACAAAAATGTAATTAAGGTTTATATTTCTTAACTTACTTGTTCCAGTGAGATTTAGAATTACGGTATAAAGATGGAAACATAATCGGCAATAACACAACAGCATTATCATTGATAAGGCTCATTATGTATTCATTATTCCAGTAGTATAAAGCCCTTTCAGCTACCTATAAGAGAAATAATAACAATTAGTGGAAGGTTAGTAAATGAATTTTGTCACAAGGTTTCCATCTTCACAGTATTATCAAAACTATGAACCTCTATGAAACCTATAATGAAATATCGCAAATTATGATCGTTTTACCCTCATACTCCGCCTCCCATCATTTTCCGAAAAGAGGACTGATTCAATTGTACCTTCAAATGACGTTATTTGCTTCAAATGGAAATTTTTAAATGGAAGCAAAATATTCGATTTTTTCATGCTTTGAAAAACTAATTCTGCAATTAATTGAGCGGAATATAAAATTTCAAAAAACTGAATTACGATAATCAATTCCTCTAAAATTAGAATTTAATTTTCACTAATTAGCAGAAAAATCCCATGTATTATGTATACTCAAAATGAACTGCTTAATTTGAAAACCGAGGCCTTAGAGGGGATCAAAATTATCCTTTCAGGATGCCTGTACAAGAAAGGAAACATTACTAACCTGAAAATGGGGCGATGAAACACATTTTGCAAGTTGTCGGAACAAGGGTACCATAACCTTAGTGAATTCGGCAGGTTCAATAACATCAAGTATCTCTTCTAATTCATTTAAAAACATCACCTAAAACAAATAGACATTTTAGCCTGGAAGGTTCAAACCACTTGTTTTAAAATAAATTAAAAGACAGAAATTTCATGACATTGGTTTATAAAAAAAGGTCAAGCAACTTTTCAAGATTATCATGTAATTTTTACTACCCAATACTTCCAAAAACAGCAAAGCTTATTCATTTGTATTTGTCTTGTTGTAATAAATTAATGAATACTTAAATTTTAACAAAAACATTAGTATTGGGCTATTCGAAAAGTTGCAACCTAATTTTTAAGCTGCATCAAGAACATCCTCCCAAAAAAGTAGTTTTACTTACTGTGAAGAATCTATAAGACAACTGGAATTTTTACTTTCCTAAGGGTAGGTAACTAATATGTTTAAAATGGCAGAACACATATAACATGTAATTATTACTTTCCTGTAAATTTTTAATTATTTTCTTTCAATTCACAGAGCAAATTGAAAAGGAAGGGGGACTACCAGAAAAATTAGAATGATTAAAAAAAAAGTAATTACCATTCAATGGGAATTCAAAGAAAAGGATTTAGCCAAGAATTTGAAAGCTAAAGATGTTAAGTTGCACAAATGAACATGCAAGATTCTTTAATATATTAAGCAAGGATATCAAAACATAAGTGTGAAAATGCACAACATACCTCTTTTGGACTGTGCATCTTTGGCCAAAATTTTAAAAGGCTATTGACAACCTGAAAAAAAATTAAATTTTCAATTTCATTCTTTTCTTAAAAATCAAATAACTAAAATGAATCAAATAGCATGGGAATTAAATAACTCACTGATTCAGTTAAGCTAGGATCTTTTTCTAAAAATTGTACAACACAGTATGCTAACTGGGGATGGTACACACTGAGTGACTTCACTTTGTGTAGAGGCATAAGGACCTTCAGAAGAAATACTTTATGCTCTTCCTTCAATGGCAATGCAAAACCATTGATAATACTAAAATGGATAAACAAAATCAGAGATGTACAAATATGAACAGATTTCAAAATAAATATTTTTAGAGAGGTTTTTTTAAATATTATAACAAGAACTTACCTTCCTAAAATCTCAAGTAGCTCAGCAATTCCGTTGTGATGTTCAGTTTCATATATAAACCTAGATACATTAAAAATCAAGTAAGGAATCAGAAAATGAAGGTTTTAATGTTTGCAAGCTAAGAAGTTTAAACAGCAACCACAGGAAAAAAGTTTAAAAATTTTTTTTTTAAAAATAAAATTTCACCAGAAAAATATTACATAGTGTTTGTTATCAATTAATAAAATATCCATACTTAAAAAAAAGGATTTTAACTAATTTTACTGCTTCAAGGATACTAGACAGGGGTCGATCCATGTTTTAATTTTTGGCGCCTGTTTTTTTTAATTTTTGTGAAAATGAAATTATTTTTTGTGAAAATGAAACTATTTTTGTGAAAATGGAATTTTTTTGTGAAAAATATATTTTTTAAGTAAAACCTAGAATTTTTTATTTGCTATTTTATCTTTACATTCTTTAAATCAATTTGATATAATACCAGAAAAATGTTTAGTACTCTTACTCTAGTACTCATGAGGATTTACTAGAGTAAAGTATACTCCAAAGTTAAAATACTGACTAATATCGCGATAACGCATGTGATTAGTTCCAATTACATCGCGCCGAGGCCCTATGGAAGCAGTTGCGGAAAAAACGGGACTTCCATGAAGAATCGCAACTTTTTAGCTTTCAAGATAGAGATTCTGAACATCGGACATGTTGGCTTTTGACTATGTTAACGTTGGGGTTTTTCTTTCATTACAATACGGACACGAGAAAAGCCGACATCTCTTGACGCCTGTGGTTCTACAAGGAATGGGTTGCAGAAAAAACAGAACATTCCGCGAAAAAAATGGAAACTTTTGCAAAAAATCACGATTTTTTAGATTTGTAAACGTTTCTGAGAAGGATAAATGGGAAAAAAACGTGCATTCCGTAAAAATTTAGAATTGATCCGTAAAACTTAGCTGAAATCCGCAAATTTTACGGACTATCCGAGAGCATAGAGTTGCCGGATTGAAAACGCAAACTGCTGTTTTCAACGATCTATGGATCGTAGGTTCTTTCCATAGTTCTGTCTCAACCGAGAATCGCCTTCGTTTCAGAGAATTTGAAGGGTTTCGTTTGAAATTTGGAAGTGGTAATTTTTTGTCACTAGAAATTTTGTGAAAGGGCCGATTTTACGAAATTTATTTTTGTGCAGGGGCCGTTTTATCGAAGCTAATTTTTGTGAAGGGGCAGCAAAACGGCCCCAATTTTCCCCTGGATCGACCCCTGCTAGATGTTTATGACTTTTTCAGTATTCAATATTTATGTATTGTATAATCAGTAAATGATGATCAGTAGCAAATCCGTAAAAGAGGAAAATATCACTAACAGGAAGAAGACGAAGCGACTAACATATAGTCGGCAAAAGTCTCATAATGATTTGTAACTTGTAGTAAAAGATGACTAAATAAGGTCTCAAATTTTATTTGACAGCATTAACAAATTAAACAGCCTCCCTTTTGAAAGAAAAAACATAACAAAGAATTTTTAAAAAATTAACTCATATTTTGATATTTGCACAAGTAATATAAATTTCAGATAATTAAAAATTTTCAGCTTTTTATTTTTAAAAAGAGCACTAATAAGAAACAAGCAAAAAAGGTGACATACCTGTAAAAAATATTATTTATTTGCTTACGTATATATGCACGCAAGCCAAGAAACTTGCCATATATTCTATGCAAAGTTGTCTTTAAGAAATCTCTTTCTCTAGGATCTTCACTATCAAATAATTCCAATAACTGTAACAATTAATTGAATGAACACACATTACAGTAAATTATGGAGTAAAACTAGTCAATCAATATCAACAGGATAAACTGAGAAATTAATATCAAATTATTTACTACCTGTAGAACAAACTTTTGATCAATATATCGCTTCACTATGTTTGGTTGAAAGTCAGGTGATTCAAGAAATCGAAGGAAGAATTCATACACCAACTGAAATATACAACACTGTCTCAAAAATGGTCAAAAAAATTATTTTGAAGTTATGTTATGTCAGTTAGGATAAAATATTTTGCGTGAAAAATTGCAGTTGTAGAAAAGTGCAGCTAAAAAAGCTATTATCCTAGGTATGTTTCAAATACATTCAATAATTCCAAATTTTGCTGGGATTACAAGAGAATATCATTACACACACAAGTTTTACTACTTCATCAAATTTAAACATTTTCTCGAGATATCTAATTTAAAAACTTACTTGAAGATGAGGCCAGGCGGCTTCTAAGTTTGGTTCATCCTCTTCGGGATCAAATTCTGCACCACTTGGATTTGAGGAAGGAGGCAGTGTGCGGAATACATTAGAGCTGAACTACAATGTAAACGAAGGGATTAAGTCAAAATAAATGTAACCCAGAACTGAAGGAAATACTTTTGGAACAATGAAAATTATTATTTTTTAACATAGAAATATATCAGAGAGATTTGTTTTAAAATTCTAGATAAAATGTGTAACTGTAAATCAGGGGTAGCCAACCTATGGCATACCACCATGTTCCATTAATTTACAGGGGAAAACTTTGGATGTGCCATGTTTTGGCCACCCTGTCTGTAAATACACTTCTAAACTTTAAAACGTATTACTCAGAGTATTAGTGTACTGGCAGAAAATCTCAATTTAAATCCACAAAATTACATATTTTAAAATACATTATTTGCGGCTAAATTCACAGCTAAACTGACCAATGGTTACCAGGGAGTCAATCCTCTGATTGGTGAAAAACTAGTTATTCTTTAACTGCCAATCAGAGGGTTGACTACTGGTTGACCAGCATTCAGGTTAGCAGTGAATACGGCCGTTACTGGATTGGATCTGATCTGAAAAACATGGTTCAGGGACACCTTCACATAAGGAGCATATTAACCTGATATCATTGGTAAAGTTGAATGAGATGCAAACATGAAGAAGACCTAGAGAAGCACAATCCTAATTTTGATTTGGATTGCCATTTAAAGAGAATACTAATTACCATAAGAACTATTTCAGGATATATAGCCTCAGTAATCACTCCTCGCTGAGTGAAGATGTAGTCTAGCATCTCATTGAGAGCAGCTCTTTTGACTTCCTTGTACTTCAGGTCACTGAGGGGATCCGTAGCAAAGTCGAATAACACACAGCATTGCCGCAACTTCTGAATGAACAGTTCTTCCCACTCATTTGCCTGGGCATCTATAAAGAGAACATTCTTCTAAAAAATATAAAAAATATGTATGTTTAAGTGATATATTTATCACTTTATACTAGGGTTCTTCAAAGTATGGCCCGCAGACCTAAACTGGCCAGCCAGATCACAAAATGTAGCCAGCAGAAGCTGACTTGATTTTCCTGGTATCCTATTGACCTTTTTTTTACTGAATTAACTTGTCAGTATTTGCCTTAAGTTTGGGTAGATAAGCTGCTGTTTATCAGTGGCGGCTCGAAGGTAAAATTTTAAGAGGCGCTGCTCCTGAGGTACCAAGTTGGCAAAACATTTTAAGTGATATAATGCCAAATAGTATTTCTATTAAAAACGTGGAAAAATCAAATAGAAGAGAATATGGGAACAATATAAAATTTCGATTTCACATTTAATAAGCATTAAAAGACTGTCTCTTACCTTTATTTAGCTGATTATTACAAAGATGAAGATTATCAAGCGAAGATGAGCTAATATCTACATTTCAAATTCAATTAATTCATTATAAAAAGAAATAAAAACTTGGCTACAAAAAAGTAAACATAAATCTTTAACTTGCCGAAACCTCAGTGGCCGAAACATCCGACCGAAAAGATTTTTTTCACTCTGTTGAAAAGAAAAAAAAAAGCTACAAATAAAAAATTTAAACAGTGTTGGAGTGAGCTAAAGCTAAAAAGCCGTGATTTATTAGTACAGTATAGGACCCCGTATCCGGCTCGCTCGGGACCGGCATCAGTCCGGTTTACGGGAAAATCCGGTTTTCGGAACAATTCCCGAAAAAAGCTCAGAAAGACCGCGTCTGTTCGTAAAGGCCCTTTTCCATGACGCTTTTTTTCCGCGCTGAAAATCGGCACGCGGATGATGTTGGCGAGACTTTGGTTGCCAAAGTTATTCCCTTTGCCGATTTTCATGCTGCCATCTATCAAAAATGTCAGAAGTAATTATACACTGATAGTAAAAATTTTTACAGGCACTAGATGTCCATTACTTTCGTAATATATTAATGTCTGAGGACTTATTTTGTTAATAAATAGCTGTTTTAGATTTTTTGGAACTATTAAATGGGCCACAAAAAGTGTAATTGCAATCGGAACCTGGTGGAGTAGAAATATCTAGTTTAAAATATATTGGGTTCTCCTTTCCATCTCGTTCTCGTCTGGAAAGTTTGTTAAGTTTCGTGTTAAAGTTTCTGAATAAGGCCCTAAAACTATTTTAGTACAAAATCTTTAAAGTAATAAAAAACGCTTTTCAAGATCGTGCTGATCTGATCATGCTGCCATTTGTCAAAAGCGTCACAAGTAATTATACACTGATAGTAAAAATTTTACAGGCACTAGATGTCCATTACTTTCGTAATATATTAATGTCTGAGGACTCATGTTCGTGATAAATAGCTGTTTTAGATTTTTTGGAACTATTAAAAGTGTAATAGCAATCGGAATGCGCTTCAAAACTATCAGATCCAATATGGATGACGCTGAAAGTCTTTCAGCGCCGAGAAAAAGTCCATCCATGCCGGGCTGAAAACCGGCTTCGGCGCGCTGGTTGAATACGCCTAGCCATTGGTCCGTAGGACTCACGTGACCACTAAAAAGAGTCAACCAAATCCGCGCTTGTTCGGCGTTCGGTATGGCGATTTTTTCTCGCGCCAAGAGGTCGCCACGCCGAAAACACGCGTATTGGGCGCTGAAAATAAGTCGCATGGAAAAGCAGCTTTAGACGCGATCGTAACGAAAATACGCGCAATGACGCGTCTGCAGGGTCACGCGAGAGAGCAAAATAAATAAACAAACAATCTCCCGCGGCCCCTGGCATCCCCCTCGGCGCCGAAATGCGTTTTTTCGGCGTGCGTTTTTGGAGGTCACGTGAGCCCTACGGACCAATGGCTAGGCGTATTCAACCGGCATGCCGAAGCCGGTTTTCGGCTCGGCATGGATGGACTTTTTCTCGGCGCTGGAAAAACGTAAGCGTCACGTGATTAAAATCAATTACTTTAAAAATTTTGTACTAAAATAGTTCTTTAGTATCTATAAAAATAAACTTAAGACTAAAGAAATTAAAAGCTGACTCACCTGATCGGACTTGTTTGTTTCGGTTTTGATACGATGCCGATTTTCGGCACGGTTTTTCGGTGCCGAACGTGTTTTTTCCGCGCGACTTTGGTTGCCAAAGTTTATCCCTTTTTGATTGAAAAAAGGGACTACCTCATCCGCGTGCCGATTTTCGGCGCCGAAAATCGGAGTACATCGGTCGGAACTCACTGGACCCTTTCGGAGCACGGATTTGGAACTTGAAAAAAAAAATTTTTAATTTTGGAAAAACCGCCGGTTTTCGGAACACTCCGGTTATCGGGACGCCGGATACGGGATCCGATACTGTAGTAGAAATCGTATTTTTCTTCTTCTCGCAGTTTTTTTTCACAGCTCTCTCAAGAGAAAAAGCTATCACTCTTTTGGTCAGGGCTGCTGAAATAAGCAGCCCCTTTTCTCCTAACAGATTCGCATGCTAAATTCTTGATATTTTGATTTGATATGATTGAGCTAGGGTTTTATACCACGATTGGTATATCTGCGGGGGCTGATTAACCCGGAAAGAAATCTGTTGCAGAGAATTATTAATTGAAAAAGGATTATTAAGGACAAAGATTAAAGGGGTAAATGGATAATTTTTTAAATATTTAAAGAATATTAACATTAGAATTTCGGGGAATTTTGGTTGGGGGTGCTGCAGCCCCGCAGCCCCTATGGACGAGCCGCCACTGCTGTTTATACATGTTGAAAACAATTTCCAGTAAATTTTACTAAATGCTACTAACTATGAAGTTTTCTTACTTTCAGTAATTTTTGTTAGGCCTTTGATGAAATATTTCACATTTTATACATTAATTATTGTGTGTGCGTCTTATCTACCCAAAAGTACAGTACTTCAACGTATAACTATTAGAAACACAAAAAAGAAAAGTTAATTAAATGCTACTAGAACACTGTAATAGCTTACACAAGTTATAAAATTTTTAACTTAAACTATTAAATAAAGAATAAATTAACTTCTTACCTTTTAAGAAAGGCAGTTTTTGCAGTTCTCTGTTCTTAGAAACGTTAAAGCGAGATGAGGTTTGCCGCTTGTCTTTTTTTATGTAAGCAGGTCCACTAAACTTTATTTTACTTAGTTGAGTAGGTGGAGGAACATTAGCATTTTTTGTATCACCAGCAACAACAGTGGAAAACTAAAACAAAAGGTTAAAAAGGTAAATATTGACCTGAAAGTTTTGGTAATAGTAGTGAAATGGACGATGGCTCAATACAGGTATACACTCTGAAAAATCCTAGTGCACATTTTTAAAAGCATTGAAGCTATTTTTAGCAACCTTCTTTTTGTTGGTGAACAAGTATAAAGAGATATGGTAACAAAATTAACTTTGATACTTTTCAAGTAATTATCAGGGTTGCCACAGAAAACTTATTTCAAAATTACCTGATAATTCCAGGTTTTCCCTGATAATCTGCTAGGATTTTCCCAGATATTTTATATAAATATAGTACATTTTGCTCATCTAGAAAACCGGAGAATGACTGTAAAAATCGGAGATTTAGATAAGAATTTTAATAGAGATTTAGATAAGAATTAAGAGATTTAGATAATAATAATAATATTTAGATAAGAATATAAAATAAGATTATTTTAAGACTTTTTTCACATGGAACTTTGGAAGCCTTTTTTGAACATTTGCAATGAGGAAGTTGCATGATTTTTTTAAATCGATTCTTCCTGCAAAAATAAGCAACTACCCAAAATGTGAGGCCGATCGAGAAATTTTCTGATTGCCAAAAAAATTAACAAAAATCCCCTTTTTAAAAGCACGCGAAAAAGCCAAGAGTTTGGATGTGACGTCATCTTACAATAGGCATTGTTGAAAAGCAATGGAGTTGATGGTATTATTGTTGACGTCATTCTACAGTTAAAACAATAAACGTTTTCAGTCACGTTTTTTTTTCTAGACTTTTAAATTAAAATATTTAATTTCCCGTACATTTTTTTGAAAAACTGACTAGATATTTCATTTTACCAAACAAAAAACCATACGGAACACATGTTTGTTTTTGAAAATCTGACACATGCAACTTCCTTATTACACTAATTTATATGGATTGGAGATTTATTTTGTAAGAGAATGGAAATGTATTTAAATATTTGGAATCAGAAAAATATTGAATTTTTTGTTGAAACTAAGCGATTTCCAAGAATTCCCCGATAATTTTCAGATTTTTTTAATTTTCCTTGACAATTCCAGATTTTTAAAGTTTTCCAGGTCTGTGGCCACCCTGAATTATGCAACACTAATGTACTTTAGTATAAGATAAGTTGAGTGGAGTCATCTGAAGCGAATTGCATCGAAGTTCCTGGGGGGGGTTAGTGGACAATAGCATGCAGGGGGTGGAAGCTCTCCTTATAAATTATTAAAATGCACACACCTTTTTTCATGTCCAATAATGACAATATTCAAATTTGTACAAGGCCAAAGTGTCTAATTTAATCATCTAGAATAAATTAGAGTATAAACCTTGCTGAATTTATCTTTGAGAGATATTGCACATGACTGCATAACTTCGCAGACAAGCATCTTTTCCCTCATAAGACATACATAGCATAAACTAAACTAAAAAAATCATTCTAAGCATATTGGTTACATTCTATAGAATTTAAAGCTATTTTCTAGAGTGCAGAAAATGCTTGAGCTCATAATTTTGGATAAAATATCTAACACCTGCAGAAACAATCAATATTGCCCCTTACCAAATATTTTTTTTGGCTACAACACTTACTAAATACATTAAATTCTAATACATTGAAATAAAATATTTTTTAACAAAACTTAAGCAATTTTGTTTTAAAACTTATTTCAAAAAATAAAATTCTTGAAATCAATGTAACTACTTACAGTGACATTTTAGAGTTGCTTTTTATGTCTATTATAGAATTTAATTTTCCCTACATAATCAGAAATTTTGCTCATTTAGTGCCGTCTTTATATTTTATAAGTGTTAAATGCGAAAAAAAAACTTTTAACGAAATTTTAATGATTTGGAACTTGCATATTACCACATTGACAGTCAGATTTAGTGGCACAGTTAAGGGAACGTACCCATACTATGTGACCCATTCAGGGGAGGGAGGGGAATCTTCAAAATACCACGCTCGGTCACAGGGGGGAGGGGGGGGCTTAGGGTTTCGTCACGTAGTCAATTTCTTCTAGTCAATACGACAAAATTTAGCCAAATTAATGATTGAAATTTGCCAAATTAAGACTAATTAAGCCAAATTAATTATTAAAATTAGACAAATTAAGCAAAATTAATTTTTTTAAACTTTCTGTTTGCAAAAAATGATGACAAACCGTATTTATGAAGTACTACGTGACAACTAGAGGGGGAGGGGGGGTCTTGGCATATACTACGGATGGTCACCAAGGGGGGGGAGGGGGTTCAAAAATGGCAAAAAATGGGTCACGTAGTATGGGTACGTTCCCTAATATGCTTAAGCAGCACTTTCAGATTCAGCAGTACAGTTGACATTTTCAGTATTTTTAGGTGCTTCAAACATCCTTAATTTAGAGAGGATTGACTTGCTTTGCACTTTTTTAAAAATTCAACTGTTTGTTTGAAACAAAAAAGTTTTATGAGGGTATGGATACTAGGAAGCTCTTAAATCTAATAATTTTAAATTTCAATTTGTTATGTAGAAGAGAGCAGTGTGTCATGATTAAGCTGAAGTAAGTCACTTCTCGCTAGGCGGTTAATGCAACCCCAAATGAACCAAGCCATTCATTCCCTAGGGTTGGGGAGGTAGAGGGCTTATTTATGGTTCAACCAGATATTATTTCTAATTTCATAAAAAGCAGAACATAGTAAATAGTTGGAATCAATAGTTTGGTTCATAAGTTTAACCTTTTCAAATGTTCAGCAGATTTTAACTCTTTACATTTTGTACTCAATGCCATGATAAATTTATGGTTTTACTTTTCCAAAAAGCGAAAGTAGGAATTTGTGTGGAAATGAGAATTTATCCGTTTTATGTAAATACAGTCGAATCTGCTTAATGTGATCACGGTTAATGTTATCGGAATCGACAGGTCCCGATCATTCCTATTTAATTTAATGTAATATACATCGTTTAATGTGATCAACTATGAATCATCAATCCGCTAAATATTATCAAAATTTGTCTATATCCCCTTTAAAACGACCGCTTTTGCGTTCGAGTTTCATTTTGAAGGTCAATTTTTACAAGTAAAAATCTTCTCCATAAGAATGTCTGGCGCTTCTTTTTTCTGAAATTCAGTATGGGTAAGAATAATAAAACATTCCGTATATTATATAATTGAAAGAAAACGGTTATGGGGGGGTCCGAATCCATACTTGTGATTGATTAAAGAAACACCAAGATCCACGCTTTGCAGATGTTTCCGATAAGAGATTTTGATTTTCCCTTGTTTAATGAAATTCAGATTATGTAATAAATAAGTGGTTTATTGGAGTGGAAGGATATAATGGAGCGGAAAAAAGAGACCTTTCTATAAAAATACACAGTAAGCGATTATTTTAATTTTATTAATGAACTACTCTTATATTTTCCCCTTAAAATTTTTCCTAGTTTAAAAATAGAGTTCTAAATACATTTATTACGATTACATGATTTTGATTTTAAAGCAAACAATCTAGTAACACTGTTTGCTGCTTTTTGATATGAGATCGCTTATTGTTATCGATCGGATGTTATCAGTTTAGTATCGGACAATTGCGATCACATTAAGCGGACTCGACTGTACTTTAGATAGTTATACTCTGGCTGTATGGTTTTAATAATATGAGAACAAACTCTTACTACCCCTACCCAGGGACCAGGGGTGCATCCAGGATTTTTTGCCAGGGGCCGTTTTTGGGAATTTAGTGAAAAATGGAATTGAATTTTGTGAAAATAATTTTTCATTTTAAAATAAGGTCCTATTTCTGTAAATATATTATTTTTTAAATAAAATTACACTTAGCGAGTGCATATAGCTTGATTAAAGTCCGTTTTTGGGAACCGGAATTTTGTGAAGGGGCCGTTTTCGGCCCCAATTTCTTTCTAGATGCACCCCTGGTAGCTATATAACAATCACCTCTTCAGAAACACTAATTATAGACATCCCAACTTGGTAACTAATCACAAGGGCGTATGCAGGCAGGGGCAGCTGCCCCCCCCTAGAAAATTTCAATCAGTGCAATTACAAGCGCACTAATGCTAATACATCTACAAACACCGCTAACCTTTTATCCCTTCACGCCGTCCGTTTGCTGACCAGAAATTACCCCAAACCCGAGTATGTGAAATCCGACGGAACAAATCTCGGTCAGGGGGGGCAGATACCCTAGAAAGAAATTTGTTGCCTTTACTCCCCCGTATTTTCCGAGAACTGATAGTGGGAAAGAGGGGTGGTTGGAACTAATTGCTTCCAAAACGAGAAGAGAGGGGTGAGGCTGTGTTTGTTTAAATAAGATTCAAGGTTTCTTCCCGTCTTTTCGTGGCCACCTGCAAACCAGATGTCTTATCTTTCTTGGACATCCAATGAGAGGACACTGGTCACAAACTTTCAGTTAAACGTTCATACGAAATCCCAGAACGACCTAGCAACAACTACATACTTCGACAGTTCAGTTCGTGCTTCGTCAGTTTATGCGTTTATGCAGGCTGCAATTTTAATTTTGTTTTACTTATAATGAAAGAAAGCTCACTAATTATTTTAACTGAAAGGCGTGTGAAAACGGTGAAAATGAAGGACCACCGAATGTTAAAAAGCCAGCTCCTGAGACTTCTATGGAAAAGGTAAGTGCTTGAGCTGATAATATTAAATGGAATAATACATATTGATCAATGTTTTTGTGCCATCTGGGACTTTTATATTAGGGTGATTTGAAAAAAATTCTTTTTGAAGTAAATACACTATCGGATAGACCCCGCGAGTTACCTTGGAGAACACTCAAGTTGCCTAATTGAGTGTTCCCCAAAGAGTTTCAAAATGAGATGGAACACTAGTTTTAAGAGGCAAATTTCAAAAAATTTCTGCGGGAAAACCCCCAGTCCCCATCTAAATTTTGACTTATATGTGAAAACTTTTCCTTGAAATTTATGTGGTTTACAAGGAACTGTTCTCTTCAAGTGAAAAAAAAAATTTTCAAAATTTTTCTAGGAGAGACCACAGACCCTCCCAGACTTGGAGTAATTCAGGGGTGTATATAGGAGGTGTATTAGTGTACCAAAACCAGTTAAACCCCTGTTTTTTGGGTCAAATTTTTGAAAATTTTCTGGGGGAGGACCCCCAAACCCCCCATTAGTACTTGGTACTTAATTATTCAAATATTCTAAAATACGTTCATCAAAATCGAAATCCTACCTAAAGAATAATATGTCTGAAATTCTGATTGAGGGTATCAAAGCCAAGTTAAACGAATATGTGTTTTTAGGGTTGAATTTCCAAAACTTTTCTGGGGATGAACTCCAGATCCCCTTTTGAACTTAAAACAATTATTTATTTTTTTTACATTAAATTCATCAAAATGCAAATACTACCTAAATATTTATATCCAAAATTATAACTAGGAGCAGGGCTCGATTTCAGCCGGAACGCCGTTCCGGAACCTCTTTTTCGAAAAAAAAATTATATTCTATTTAAGGGGTCTTCTAACTACGGCCCGCGAGACCCATTCATCAGGCTAGCTGATACCTTTTTATGTACGAAAAAAGTTCTAAAATGAATTAAAACCCTGTTTATTTCCAAAATTTTGTAAATGTACTTAGAACTCAACTTATCATATTTGTTTTCAGATTAAGTTCATAACAGTAATAATCCTACCAAAAAATATAAAAAAGGCATATTTCAAATTTCAAAAAATATTTTTAATGCATTTTTATCTTTTTTATAATATTTGTGATTTAATTGTAAGGTTTTTACTTAATTGTTCTCTTAAAACATGATTGTGAACCCCCATTTTAACTACCTATAGATTCTTTTTTATTTGAACCAGATTTGCCAGATCGCAAATTTGCACAGAAAATTTGCGACATCTTAAAATTCTACCATTTCAGGACTTTAACTACGGATTATATTCTTTAAATTGGCAAAATATACAACAATAATGGTTCATTGATATTGGTTCACTAATGATTGATGGTAGGTCTCACCTCCTACAAGAGGCACCCTGTTGAAAAAAAGGTATAACCCATTGTAAAAAAAGGTGTATAAAGAGTTCATCGTCTTATACAATTAATAATTAAGTTAGAACACGCTTCCTAATCTAGTACAACACATTTGAATGTATATTTAAAATTTAAGTTTGAAAACAAATGCTTTAAAAGGAAATAATTTTACCGTTCCGGTACCTCTTTTTTTAGAAATCGAGCCCTGACTAGGAGTATCAAAATCCTGAATCCGTCCCGAACCAGATTGAAGCTGATGACTTTTTACTAGTGTCGCAACCGGATAAACAATTCGGTGTGAGATAATAGAATTAGGAGGGGGAGTATATTGAGTATTTTTGATAGTGATGTATGGTAATAAAATGAAAATTTCCAGGGGTGGCGGTAATTCCCCCCCTTGGCTACGCCCCGGCGCCCCCCCCTAGAAAAAATCCTGCATACGCCCTTGACTAATCACCTTTATTGACATTGACACTGAGAACTTGCTTCAAATCTCACCTAAGGTAATACAGTAAAATCCTGTTATAACGAACTTCACAGGACCGTAAAATTTCTTCGTTGTAACCGTACTATCACTAATTCAAATAAAACGGTTGGGGAATATCTGAACTTTCGTAATAACGGGATTTTTTGTTGTCTCAGTATTCGTTGTAATGGGATTTCACTGTATTTTGAGACTAGAACAGCCTGCAAATTTTTACAAAAATAGGCAATAACCGATTTGTACTAAAAAATACATGATTAGATACTTAATCAGTAGAATCAACGCTGTTAGTATTCCCAAAGCCTCATCCCCACAATATTCAGCCAAGTAGGTAAATGCTGCCGATGGAACCCAAAACTGGGATTTAACCAGTTCTTAAGCATATTGTTAAATATAATGTTGAAAAATAATTAAAACTATATATTGCAAGAAAGGCTTGAAATTGAACTTATGCATGTTTCAACCCTATATTCCCTTGAATTTAACAGCTTTTTAAGGAGGGAGTTAAATTACTGATACAAAGGCATTTTGGTACAGCTTTATAATTCAGTCCACTTTTAGAACGGTTGCCAATTTGGCGGTATTTCATGGCTGATAGGCCGTGAAATTGCAGGGGTGCAGAAAATGTTTCAGGGTCCAAAATTTCCCCAGAACACATTTTTTTCTCCAAAATTTCCCCCAAAATGAGATTTCATTAAAAAAAAGTAGGGTTTTTTCAATTATTAAACTTCTTTCAGATTCAATAATTTTTACATAATCCATAGATTTAAATTTTAATGATTTTTAGACTCTCCTTTTTAGTCTCTCTTACACACTTATTATCTTATAGCTCAGAAGTGCTTTTTTTCTTAAAATATGAAAAATTGTCCATTTTTCTCAAATCTCAGCTTGTAAACTTCTCCTCAATTTACTCAACTTTTTATAAAAGAACATCGGTGTGATTAAACAAGAACGTAATTCTCGTAAAAATTACCCATCTTACCACGAATACGTTGTTTGTTCTGCATACCAATCGGAAAGCAAGGAAAAGCCAACTTTCAGGTACTCACCTACAGAAAACTAAGATTTGTAGTGCAAAGAACCGTAGTTTTCCCACTCAACATCCCCTGATTCAACATTCCCCTGATTTCTGTTGAAATTGGAGGTTATGATGCAGTCACTACCCATAATAATTGTTTGTCCACTATTGATGATTGGATTTTTTAGTTTATGTTTCTATCTTGGGCTAAAATTTCCCCAGAGCTGCTTGAATTTCCCCCGAACCTCGTTCGGGCGTTCGGACATATTCTGCACCCCTGTGAAATTGTAGGTAAACATGGCCACCAGCACCATGGTCGCCAAAAGCGACTCATTTTAATTCTAAAACGGTGTTCTTGATCAAAGGTTTATAAATAAACTCACCAATTTTGGTAAATGTACCAAATCTGGCCTGCAGGTGAATTTGGCGATTTTTTTTGTCGCCAAGTGGAAAACCGATGGCATCCAATCATAGAATTGTTATAGCCAAATTTGGCAATGAAAATCTGCGGGCTGGATTCGCTGCATTAACCCCAATTTTAACTCAAAATCAATTTTTTGCTTCAGAATTTCACAGGTCAAGTTCATTTGTTCCACCCATTTTTTTAGCATTTTCATCTCATTTGGATTTTATTATGAAATTAAAATAATACGATTAACTCAGATTTTCTTTGATAATAAATAAGAATAAATTATATTAGAATTCTTAGCCACGATTCATAGAACAAAATTATCTAGTAGATATTTATCCCAACAATACAAGCCAATGAGATTTGAAAGGATTTCGAAAATTTTCATTAAGCAATAAATCAGAATAAAAAAAGAATTGATTGAGAGAAACAAATAAAACGATTACACTACGAATATGTTTAAATTCATTATTTATATAACATTAAATGACAATGTTTACTAACAATTTCTGTTATGACGTCGAAACTTTTTAAGATGTTATAATTGATCTTTAAACGGACATGAAATCATCAAAAAGGAAAACAAAATTAAAATTAAAGAACTGTATGTTTAAATAAAACTAAATCTTAAAAAAATAGTAATCAACACAAGGGTAGGGGTGAGTGGAAGATCTATGATTAGTGAAAACAAGGATGCGCTGGATCCTTCGATGCCTAATAATCGAAACAATATCGGAATTTAAACAAGGAATACATCAATAGAAACATCAAGGAAACTGATCAGAGTGCCTAGATAAACATACTTATGCTTTTATTGGCTTCATATCAAGATCACGAAATATATTTACAGCGATATACAATGACTTAGATAGGAGAGGCATAAAACTACGCAACTGCAATTATTGCATGATTTGTGTTAATTGAAGTATAAATGGTCAAACTAAGAATAATAAGCAATCGAACACAGCATTTCTTACCTTTTCTTTTTCGGATTTATTCGGCATCCTTTTCAATACACAAACATTACCATGGCTCAAGGCCTACGCTACGCTACACTTACATTCGTCGTTGCCAAAAATTCCATTTCTCCTGAATCGAAAGATATCTTCTTCCGTCCAAGCTCAATTTGTTTTTTTTATTACACGTCACCTCATAAAATCGCACTTTATTAAAAGAAAGTACCTTAAGAATAGAATTCTTCTATGATAATTGTATGTATGAGAAGAATTTTAAACTATTTTATAAAGATTTTAAAAGCAGATTTGGTAACCAAACTTTCAAACCTGCAGAACAGAAACTCGCAGGAACTTTTAGTTTAAATTTAGTATGATATTTTACAACGTATTTCGAAAACATTACAAAAAGTTTTAATATTAAATAGAGCAAATGAAATAAATTGATCTTTATTGAGAACTTTTTTAAATAAAAACCAACCTTTCATGTGTACTTTTACTTTTTTGGATCCATAGAGCAATCCATGGGTCATGGCCAATAGAGGAAAAAACTGTTGGTTCGTTTGTTGTGATTTGTGTGACGTGATGTTTCTGTTTCAGTCATCAGTTCAGAGCTCATGATTTTCAATATTTCAAATAGTAGTACAAAAATTATTTGATTGCAATAAATTTGTAAATTTCCCACTATTTTTTCGTACTGGTGAAGTATTTTGTGCTCAAACCAGATATCCTTTTTATCTAGAAGTTCTTTTTAAAAGAAGTAAATATTTTAACATGAATTCTTTTCATTAAATTAGTCATGTCCAAGAAAACCAAAGATCAGTGGGTCAGGATCATAGATGTATCAGATCCTTTTTTACATGAAAAAGGTTACACACTTTACAAAGTTACTTCAAAGGTATGCGTTTATAGACCTTAAAATTCAAATTTAGATAAAAATAAGAATCATTTGAATATTTAATCAGCATTGTATAATCCATTGGGTTCGAACGCCAAGCAAAGTAGTAGCGCTAAAGTGCGCCTAAGTATCAAAGTGAAGTTGGCGACTAAAAATTCGCCAAGAGGCACCAACCCGAACCCACTTCTAGATTTTTACCTCCTTAATTATAATTGGCATGCTTGGCACAGCTTCGATAAAAGTCTTGTTTGGTTTTTAATAAATGTACTTTTATTCTTTTGATCTTTGTGGTTTTGTCACGTTACAAGCTGCCATGTTTACCCACAGCTCAAATGATGACACACAATAATATAGATCAATGGTGCCGAACCAATGGCATGCGACCGACATTTCGGTGGCATGCGACATTAACTAAAAATTACAAAAAAACTTAAGTTCTAGACCAAATATTTCCTACTGCTTGAAAACTCCTGAAACCAGCTTCGGAACACTTTTTGGCTTGCTGAAGTTCAAAAATCACTCGCCTCTAAGGTTTGCATTTACATAACATCTTAGAATTGCCGGTTTCGTATTTGGTTACATTTACATTTAAGTAAGTATACAGATACACAACAGTTTCCTCCCCTTTTAAATTAAGGTTAAATTAAAAGTTAAGTCTATCACGGAGGTGAATCTTCCATTTAGAATGTTGATTTGCTTTGGTGGAATTGGACTGGCTACAAAAACCACATCAGCTGAAGAACTACCGGGAGACTGGGAATCTTGTTGCCTCTTCGAACCGTCATCAGAAACGGCATTTGCAGTTGATGAAAGCACATCTCTGTGCATGGGCGCCGCCAGAATTTCTTTTAGGGGGGTGCATCCATCTGTGTCTAAAAATTATTCTACTAATTCTACAAATAATTTTGAAAAACCAAACTGAATATAAAATAGAGTTGTAATGATAGAGTTACAAGGGATACCAAGTGGTCTGGGGGTCCTGTTCCAGAAATTTTTTGAAAATTTTACCTTAAAATACCAGGGTTGTAAATCATTTTGGTGCATAAAATGCCATAATATATAGTGTAAAACTTCATTTTTTGAGTGGGTGGAAGCCATCTAGCCCCCCTGAATCCGCTAGTGGAACTTAATATAAAATAGAGTTCCAAGTACAAAAGGGGATCTGGGGGTTATCACCCGGAATTTTTTTGAAATTTAACCCTAAAAACTAAGAAGAAACCCTTTTAACGTTGTTTGGGTACACTTAGTCCGACTTTTGGTAGGATATGAATTTTAGGTAGGACATGGATGAACTTACAAAAGAAAATTAAAGTAATTAAGTTTCAAGTTCAAAAAGGGGAGTTAGAGGGGCCTCACCCAGAAATATTTTGAAAATTTGACCCATGGTTCATGAAGTCCAAATTTCAGGGAGGGCTAGAGCCCCCTCAGCTTCCCCTTACACACCTGTGCCAGGCAGGCGCGGATCCAAAAGTGGCTCAAGGGGGGCACTTTTTCAGACCATCACCTTTACCTTTAGACGCAAAAAATCAAAATGTTGGTTTTTTTTTAAATGAATATCACTTAAGATCCCCTTGTGTTATCCCCCCCAACGTATGTGATTAAAAATATAATACAGGGAAACAATATGTATCATAACAATAATATCATTGCAATCAAAACTACAGTATGTTTGAAGATTGTAAACATTTCGTAGGCAACGTATTATACAATTTAGGGAGTCTCCCCAGAAACGGTTTGATAATTCAACCCTAAACAACTAATTTATGGATTATCTTAAGTGCTTACTTTGCATTAATCGAAGTCAAAAATAGATCGAATCGAAAAATCGTAAAAATCAAATTTCCAAGGGAAAAGGAATTTATAAAAAGACCTATAAAATCTCAAAGAGGGAGATGGTTTAAGGGTTTTCCCCGTGGAAAATTTTTGCGAAACTTGATCCTTAAAAATAGTTTATCTCATATTGCAGGGTTGGCAAAAAACCGGGTTTTTTTAAAAAAACCAAAAAAACCGGGTTTATTTGTTTTTTTTGGTTTAAACCAGGTTTTTTTGGTTTAAACCAAGTTTTTTTAGAATTTTTTTTATCAGAATAAGTTATTTTAGCATTGATGTTTGAAATTGAGTTGTAAATGAGACATTTATTTCAGGGGTTGTTTATAATTGATAAATGATTTGTATATTTCAATTAAATAATTAAAATTAAATTAATTTGTTTTAAAAATAATTTTTGTTTCTAAAATATTCCAATTTGAATATCTAATATTATTGTAGTGAATAAAAATCAGTGTTAATTTATCTTGGATAAATGGTTGAAATAATCAAATTATTTATCTTAATTATATATGGATTAATTTATGAACTTAAGAAATTTCTTTAGAAAGAGAAAATTTATTTTTTAAATGAGAAGTAAAAGTGAAATGTAAACAACTAATGTTAATTGAAATTGGATAATTGATAAAGATAATTAATTTGATTAATTATTAAATGGTAAAATAATCAAATTAATTATATGGATTATTTATGAACTTAAGAAATTTCTTTAGAAAGAGAAAATTTAACTTTTTTTAAATAAAAGGGAAATGTAAGCAACTAATGTTAATTGAAATTGGATAAATGATTGAGATAATTAATCTGATTAAGGAAATTAACGGTTTTTATTAATTTAGTAAAAAAACCCAACTGGTTTTTATCTGTTTATAAACAAACCAACTGGTTTTTAGTTTTTATCATTAAAGAACTCAACGGTTTTTATTAATTTACTAAAAAAACCAACTGGTTTTTATGACTGACAAATAAGACAAATTGGTTTTATTAATTAATTAAAATCCAAGCCATATTTTATCAGTGAAAAACAGATAACTTTTGCGTATGTTTAGTTACTCTTTGAAATAATGCTTCATTTTAAAGGAAATTAATAAATGAACTATCTCTTGCAAAATATAATAAGTTTAACTTAAGCATTTAAGGTTAAGTTTAGAGAGAATTCAATAATTAAAACCATTAAATTAAAAGATTTCTGATTTTTAATCACCTTAAAATGTCAATTTTTTTATAAATCTGACCTTTTAATTTTGTACAAAAGATTATACTTAATAACACTTTCTTTAAAAAATCCTGAAAATATTTTATAATTTCTAAAAAAACCTTTTTTGGTAAAAAAACCATGGTTTAAACCGGCCAACCCTGTCATATTGGGACCTTTTGGTTCACACTTAACAAGGGGGGAATGGGGGTCCTCCCAGAAACTTTTTTGAAATTTGACCTATAAAAGTAGGGTTTAAATTCATTCTGAGAATATATAGTTCCAAAAGGGGGGTACTGTCCAGAGTGCCCCCTCCTTGGATTCGCACCTAATATTTTTGTTTGCGCCTGGTACCAGGGGGGTGCAAGTGCACCCCCTTGCACCCCCCTCCTGGCGCCCATGTCTCTGTGTAGATAGGGGTCACAGGAAACTTGGTTCAACGTGGGAACCTTCTTGGAAACTTGGTTCAAAGTGCGGACGTACGAGATTTAATGGGACAGGTAACAGAATTGAGAGCAGGGGTCGGTAACCTATTGAAACAGAAGAGCCAAAAGTTACAATTTAAAAAAATTCCCAGTTTTTAAAGAGACACTATAAATTTCTGTTTCAATATTCTAGTATTTGCTTATACATTTGATTTAAAATTAACAGCTTTAAATACTGAGAAATATTTTTTCATATAAATAATATCACAAATATAGATAGAGTTGCATTAATGGGTGAGTATAATAGTAATGAGTTTGAAAGTTGAAACACATATTCTCATTCTCACACACTCCCGCTGCAGTAAGGAAGTGGCTGCACATAAGTAAATGTAAATAGATTTGCTAAGTTGGGTAGTAAAACTTTACCAAGCCACTTGCCATAATTGGATATAACACAAAACTTTCTGCACACAAAAATGTTTCTTGTATTTTCTGCAAATTAATTAAGTCCCTCCAGTCGTTTTAATTTTTACTTAAAACATATTGACAGTCTCAATGTCTAAGCACTGTGATAATGCATCTTAAGCTACAAAAATTGAAAAATCTTTATTTTTCAAAAATTATAGATTTTAAAGAATTTCAGCAAAATCCTATAACTTTCTTTGCTTGATGTGTGTGTGTGCTTCTATGTTATTCAAGTCTGCCACTTGTACAAAAAGTCATTGAAAATAAAGTTTTTCTCAAAGCAAAAAAGATGGTGATAGCCTGAAAAGAGAACTCCTGACTATCTGGTCTGGTTCAGCATTTATAACTTTTTTTGGATGGGTGGTTGGCTATTATACATTACTCATTACTTTGTGAGGGGACTTGGAGAACATTTCTCTCTACCCTGCATTCTTTATTGGTGATAAAGATGTTTCAGATATGTTTGTAAGGCATTTAGGGTATAGTCTATAAGGATGAAAAGTGAACAAAATTATGTTAACTAAAATATTCCAATCTAAAAATCAATTTAAATTTCCCTCTAATCACTAAGTCATTTAGTCCAATGGTTTACCCACCAATTATCAAACCTAAAAGCATAGTACTTGATGAAATGTGTTATTATTCTTCTACCTATTCTTTTCTAAAACATCTTTTTACTATGATAAAATAAGTGTTTTATTTATTAAGAAACTGTAGCAATATATTTATGTCATTTATATATTAGTACTGAAAATGCAGTTCTTAGTTAATATTATAATTATATAACATAATTAAATGTTAATGTTATTTGTTTCTAACTAGGTTTTTCCTAAAAATTCTGTTGAAGCAGTTACAGAGGTAAGAGTTAATGTTTTGAATAAAAAGTTTAAGATGTCAATGCAAAACTATACCAAAGTATCAACTGTAATCATATGTTGATACAGTAACGGGGCCAATAGGTTTTGTCCGTTATTGGTGGGTGTCCAGGTCCACTCTTAAATGAGACCCATTTTTTTGCAGCATTAAGCATGAACTCAAAATTACTAGTATAACTATTAAATAATAAAATTATACTCAATACAGAGGCATAGCCAATTAGAAGGTCAGAAGTTTTCCTTTTTTGTTCATTACAAGGTAAAGAATAAAATTACCCCATAACTTTCTGAACATTTCCCATGTCCCCTCCCAGGGGGGGCACGTGCCCCCCCAGAGGACTAAAAAATACACTGCATAAAAAGGCATATTTGGCACTTTTTTCGGCCTCAAAATCAAAAATTTTCTGGGGGTGACCCCCAGACCCCCTTTTTAGAGAGTTCTCAACTGATAGTCATATTCAAACCGCAGGTGATCCCTTAGAGCTCTGTAAGTGGGCTGCATAAGTATATTGGAAAGGTGTTGAGGGACTAGCTAACTTCAGCTACTTTTACATATCGGGTTTACTCTACTTAAAATTACAATTAATATTAACTAATCGCCCTACTCTATACCCTAAATTCTATATTTTTTTATTGGAGAAGGGCGTTGGAAAGTTTTACGCACAATAAGGAGCGGTAGCTTTAAAAAGTTTGACAACCACAGGTTTAGAGTTTTTTCTGTCTTAAATTATTATTTAAAATTTAATGCTCACTATTAAACTAACTCTGAAAATGAAGGCCGCTAAGTACTAAAAGACACTTGTTCATGATACGTTTTACTGAAAAGTTATAAGCACTTGAAAGGCTATTTATTTTTAATCATATGTTGTTTCATGTTAGGAATATACTAAATTAGTCATTTTTTTTCACGACTTAATGCGATTCTTTTAAGTTTTTTAAGGTAAGTTTTCTCTACACGTAGCACAACACTTTCTATCTCTTGCACCATAGGTCTGTCAGTATATGGCCATTACCTCATTGTTTTAAAACAGAAAAAAATATTTTTTCTCTAAGAAAAAAAAATGGTTTTAGATTCAAAAATCGACACATAAGTTAAACTTTTCAGGTTTATTTCATCAAAATACTGGGTTTTTAAATGTTTTTTACCTTATTTTAAGTTATTCAAAATCCTACACAATGTCCAATGTGAAAATATTAACCAATTTCCTTGTTTCTACCAGGGTCTTTTAAATACTGTGAAAATAATGTTGTATATTTATTATTAGTAAATATAATTTTTCAAAGTAAAATTCAAAACACTTATTGTGAAAAATAAGAATACACAACAGTTTTTGAGGGTATCAGCTTTCTATAGGTTAGGGCCGTATCCGAAAGTTTTTAGAAGTTCAATCCCCAAGTCCGTAATTTTGACATCAGATTGTTTTATCTCTTAAGAATTCTACAACTTACAAGGAGAGGTCCTTTTCAAGTGCAACATGAAGAGTCTCAAAATGAGTTAAGACAGCACTTTTTAGAGTCAAATTTCAAAAATTTTCTCGGGAGAAAACCCCCAAACCCCCTCCAAAACCTTGACATCTTTAAACATTGTTTTTCCTTTGAAAATTCTGCCACTTTCTAGAAGCGATCCCCTTCGGGTGTATACCAAAGAATTTCAAATTAATAAATTTTTTTTAAAAAAGTCTGGGGGAAGACCCCTAACGCACCTAGCAATTTTGACGTCTATTTATAATTTCGATCCTTCAAAATTTTGTGGATTAAATGGAGCTGTTGTCTTTCGATGTAACCCAAAGGTTCTCAAAATATTGAGCTGAAACACTACTTTTGGCGACAAATTTTCAAAAAATTTCTGGGGTGATCCCGAACCAGTGTTACTTTTAAGTGATTAAAAAAAGTTAACGCATATATGTACTCGTTTGGGGTACCTTAGAATTAACGTTGAGTCAACCCCCCCGAAGAAAAATTCTTGTTACATGCCGTGTCCCAGGTAGGACTAAAATTTCAGTGGTGCCCCCCAAAAGAAAATCCTGGATCCGCCCAGGTCCCCTCCCCAGGGTGTTTTATTTGCTAAGACTATAAATAATTTTATTTAAAAATCAACAGAGCAAAACAAACCAAATTTTACCAAAATGAAAATAAATTCAACTTTTAGAAGGTTAACAATGTTTTCTTTATATGACATTGTAAAGTCCCTATTATCAGGTCTTAAATTGCACCAGAGCAGAGCTCAGGTACTTCTTGGTTTTCAGTAAATATTTACATTATTTTATTAATTTTACTCTAGTCTGTAAGTTATAATTTGACTCCACCTTATATGGAAATAGATTTAATAGGTAGTGCAAAATATCCCAGTCCCATTCTATCCCTATTAAGCGAGATGTCCCAATTAAGCAGAATGCTGAAATAGTAGTGGCCTGGTACTTTGGTTAGAATTTAAGCCCTGACTATTATTACCATTTTTTATGAAAACAAATAAATATATATTAAACTTAAATTCATGATTGATGGAGTTTCCATTAAATTTAGAGAATAGTTAGGCATTAGGGAGGATGCAACCTTATTGGCCTCTGTTTGAAGCAAATCTGTGCCATCAATCATACAAATAAGTAATAAATTTTTTTTAGAAAATTTACTTGTCATTAATTTTAATGATCTTTTTAATCTCTCTTTCTTGGGGCAAATTTTATGCTAAAAATATATTTTACAATTTGTAATTCCAGTATTTAAAAAAGTTATTTGATAGAGGTACCCTAAATAGGAATTTTTTTAACTACAATGATTATTTATTTTTAAATTTAATTTCAAAGTTTGAATTTAAAAAAGGGATCTGAAACGTCAAAGAGATTGTTGGTTTCCACTTTAAAGTAAGGCCGAAACAGATCTGACATCATTCAATCCTAAACAAAGGCAAAGGGATTGGCGAGTTTTGTTTTAAAATATTGGATTTACTAACTCTAACTTTACTAACTTTCTCGATTTTTGAATTTAGATCTATTTCTTTCATCAGAGAAGTTTTTCTTTGTTTACAAAAAATGCTGGTATTGCCAATTGTAGTTACCTTAAAATTGCTGGAAAAAGTTTATGGTTGGAAATTTTACCTGAGCAGATTTTACAATTTGGCTTTTGTAGTACAACAGTACCTTAACTTTTGGCAATTTTGTAGAAATATAATTACATATAATGTTATTAATATGCTAGATAATTTTATATTACTTTTATTTAGGTGACAGTTTGGAAACGTTATAATGATTTCAAAAAGCTTCACAAGGCTTTGAGTACTTTACACCAAAACCTTTATCTTAAAGAAACTTTTCCGCCATTTGCCAAAACACAATTCTTTGGTATGTATGAGTTTTTGTAAAAATATTAAAGGTGTCTTTGTAAACTTCTTGTACTTAATGTCATTTCAATGTAAACCAAGCAAAAATGCACCTAAAATATAAAAAAATATAATTTATCCAAGTTTTAAAAAGTTGAGATTGAAGCATTGAATTACAGTTTTTTAAAATTTAGGTGATAATATTCCTTTGATTACAGGTCGATTTGATCCTGGTGTCATTGAAGAAAGAAGGAAAAGTGCTTTAGCTCTCCTTCAGTTTGCAGCAAATTGTTCGCCTTTGTTTACTAGTCAAGTTTTCGTTAAGTTTTTTGAGGTAGATTTTTTAAATTTTATTTAAGCAATTGTTTTTCCTTGGTTCTCCTCCTTCAAATTAATTAGCTTTTACTTTTTTATATTTTAGTGTTAAACTTTTGAATTGAAGTTATTACTCTTGATATATTTTAGTATTAAATTCTATTTAGTAAGTAATTTTTTTTAAAATTAAGGTTTTAGTTCATATATAGAAATTATTTCCTTACAGGATGGCCAGCTAGTCGAAAAATCTAAGCAAAATTCACCTCAGTTGGAGAATTTTAGTGATATACTCCAACCTTTAAGAGATGAGCTTCCCATACAGAAGAATTGCCTGATTCCTGAGGTGATTGAGAAAAAATTGTGTGCTTCTACTGAAGAAAGGTATTGGTTTCATTGTATATTTAGTTTTGTGCAATTAATTGGGATGGTAAGAAAATAACACAGGCATCAATACAAACTTACATATTTTTTATCAACCATGTGTACAGCACAAAAAGATTTTTGTTTTATAAAATAAGAAAGATAAAAAGTATGTTTTTATTTTTCATATAATCTTATATAAATTTTACTATACAAATTTCTCAACATCATTTTTTTGCCTTGTGTGCATATATCTTCTTCCTCCAAAAAATAAAAAATTAATTATGATGTTCCTTTTTTTGCTATCTTGCATAATCCACAACCTGGATAATCCAATCCTAGTTGTTTATCCAGTATTGTATAGGGAAAAGTGTCGTACCTTGACTGCACTATTTTATTGTGCAGGTTGTTTATATTAACCAAAAAATTTTAAAGTCTACTTAAAATCGTTTAAACTTCTAAGTAATTTTCAACCTAATAAAATTCTTTTGGCTAGTTTGGCTGCATTACAAATACAAAGGCAGAAAATTAAAGTAGCAGAAAAATGTTTACTTTAGTGTGATGAATTTTCTCTCACCAAAACACCATCTAAATTCTTCTATTGCTGTCTTTTAGGATAGTGTCTTATTAATAAAAGGCCCCTACATAATCACTTATTTTTTAAACAGGGTAGTGGACAGATGGAATGGGTTACCTGAAACAATTATCAACTCAAGTGGGGTAAAAAAAATTCAAGAATAAAATTGACAGATACTGGGAATCGGGTGGTTTGAGTTAAACCGACCGGACCAACCTTGTTGGGCACTTGCCTGTAGTTGATCGACTTAATTTGTATTTGTAAAAAATATTTTACTGATATGTATTCTTAAATTTTTTTTAGAATATTCTATGGTTTAACAATTATCTCCTGTACTTTATAACATCATCCAATTTGTTTGTACATTTTAGATCCTATTACCATCTGATTGTGGTTACATCAAAATTTTAAAAATAAATTAATTTTTTGAGATACTGTGATTTTATCAATGAACAAAAAAGTAATTATTTTTTAAGATCACTTGTTTGTTTTGACACAATTTATTTTCAAATTGACATCCAATGTACTGATATGACAATGCATTGTACAAAAAAAGAGAAAACATTTCTTCCTTTTCATTTTTTAGTAATGGACATGAGAACCTTGACTCTGGAAAAAAGGAGCCCTTTGGATCTCTGGGCGGAATATGGCAACACCACCAAGTTGCAGATAACATTAGCTTGGGATCTCATGGCACTGATGATGATGATCATACCACTTTTACGGATGATGACACCTCTGTATCTAGAACTTCGATAAATTTGTCAGAGTTTGATCCAATTCTTGCAGGAAACAATGGGATTGAGCAGAAGTTGACTGACCAAGAAAATATGTGCAATAGTTGGTTGCTGTCTGCATTACAATCTTGTACTTCCACAGATGTTGAGAAGGATCTGGAGAATATTCTGGAGTTTCCCACTCCATTCCATGAATTTGAGGATTTTACTTCAGGCAGTGAATCTCAAAGTGCAGCCAGTTTCATTTCTAGTTAGTTTTCTGTTGGCTAAATGTTTCTTTTGTACATTTAGATCAGGGGTCTCCAAATTTTTTAGACAAATGGCGCATGTTCTTTGAGACCCGGGGATCATAACCTAAAACTACGATACTTTATAGTACTTTAATAAAGATTTGCCAAAAAAAGAGTTTTGTATAGAAACTATATTATGCACCTGTAATACCACAAAATTAAGTTTTTAAATTAAAATTTGTTATAGCATTTCTGACTTTAAAAATATATTTTAAATTCCATGTAATTTTTCAGTTTTCCTATCTGATAACTGATCAAGTAAAACAATTTCAACCATTTAGGACAAATAACATTCATAAATCACTAAAAAAAATTATAAAATTTACAAAAATTAATATAAAAAAGTTTATTATAGAACTACAGTCGAGTCCGCTTAATGTAATCGCAATTGTCCGAGATGAAATTGATAACATTATCCGATTGATAACAATAAGCGATTCCATATAAAAAAAAAGCAACAAATGGTGTAACTATATTGTTTGCTTTAAAATCAAAATTATGTAATCGTAGTTAATGTATTTAAAACAATTTTATTCTATGAACTTGGCAACTTATACTTTTTAGTGTAAAATATAAGAGTAATCCAATAAATAAAAATAAATAATCTCTTACTTTGTAATTTCCTTTGTTAGCACTTACTTCACCTATGTGATTCCGCGCAAACATTCGATTTCTTTTGACATCCAGGCAAGATCAACATGAACTTTCAAAAATTTACATGGAAAAGGCTAATCACTGAAATTAATTAACAACTTAACAAGGAAAAATCAAAATGTCTTATCAGAAACATCTGCAAGGCGCCAATGATGATAACCAATCACAAGCATTGCTTCGCCCCCCCATTAAGAGTTTTCTTTCAATGTATGTGGAGAGCATCGAATATTTTTTTTTCTTACAATCAAACCAAAGAAATATAACGGTGCAGCTGTAAACTGATACCGAGTTTCAGAAAAAAAGCAATTGACCTTCAAAACGAAACTTGAAAACGGACGTTTTTTAGGGGATATATACAAATTTTGATAACATTAAGCGGCGTGTTGATACTTAGTTGATCACATTAAACGATGCGTTTTACATTAAATTAAATAGGAATGATCGGGACCTGTTGATTTCGATAACATTATCCGATTGATAACATTAACCGTGATCACATTAAGCGGATTCGACTGTACCAGCTTTATGATGAAACATTCATAATTTGTTATCATTAGTTATTTTAGTGGCCTTCTAAAAATTTACATCACAACCTTATTATTCTGTTAATAACTTATTTACTTGTTTTACTAAGAATTTTTCCTGTCCTTATCCAGTTCAATTAAATAAGGGTCTTAATATCCTTAGGAGCTTACTTAGCTAATGGGGATTCACTCTTCATTTAAAAGAAATACAAATATTTCTCAGAGTTCAAAAAACACATTAAAATTTGTTTATGTGTCATTAAAGCAATGACACATAAAGCAAGAGCAGAGTGGGTAAAAAAATAAAAATAGTTTATTGGGCCCCTGTCAAGTACCAGATTTTAAGAATTTGAGGGCCAGTTTCTGCTCATGAGCCATTCTATGGAGACCCCTCTTTAGATTACTCAAACAAATTTATCTTTTGCACAAATTATAACATGAAATAGTTTGTGAATAAATGAAATTATGTTTTTTAAGGGCTGATATTGAACTTTAAAAATTATGGCAAGGGCAAGTAAAAAACTTTATTTTTATTCTTGTAAGATTTTTTAATGTTTTTACCTAAATTTTCTATTTATACATGTTTTTTCCCTTTCACTTAAATTTGAGTTAACTGATATTGTTATTTATGCAGGTGCGGATCCAGCACGGCTCCAAGGGGAGGGGCACTTTTCCAGACATGATCCCCTTGTGGTACCATTGGGGGTATGGGGGTCTTCCCCCTGAAAAAAATTGAAATTTGACGTGTAAAAATAGGGTTTTTCTCTTTTTTAGAAGCGTTTTGAGTCTAAGGGGGGCACTTTTCAACACTATCACCTTTACTTTTTGACCCAAAATGTCAAAATTTTGGGGATTTTCTAAGAATAAACACTGAATACCCAATTTTGATACTAATGGGGGGTATGGGGGTCCTCCCCCAGAAAAATTTTTGAAATTAGACCTTTAAATGTTGGGTTTTTACTCATTTTGAGAACCTTTTTGGGTCTCCAAGGGGGGCACTTTCCAGAGTGCCACCCCCTGGATCCGCCACTGTATTTATGTAGTTTGCGTCTGTTTTCCTTGAATGTACCAACTTGTAGTTCCTTGCTAGTCCTTTTATAACTGTCCTTTCATCAGCCTTCAGTTCTTCCCAACAAAGTAATTATAAGCTTGTTTTACTATTAAATTTTATTTTTAGATGCCAAAGAAAGCCATTTCCCATTTGATAATTCTGTCCCTGCTGCTGAAGAACGCAATGACAACTCGGAATTTGATCCTGTATTGAATAATTCCCAACCTAATACTCCAAAGGATATCTCTCATGATGAACAGGATTCTTACAACTATGACAGATTTGCCATGACTCCCAGTGCATATGACAAAGAACCTATACGTCGCCCGTCTTACATTATGCATGCTTCCCAGCATGTTAAATTCGCCCAGGAAGCTGAAGCAAGTGCACGATACAAGGAAGCATTTGAATTATACAAAAAAGCCATTGACATTCTTTTACAAGGATTTCAAAGTAAATTAAACCATATTATTCTTTTGTTTTTACTCAAATAATTTATCTATTCAGAAATATCACTGACTTATAAAATCGGTGGGACTAAGTTAAGTGATACAATTTTGTACAATTGTAATTGTAATTTGTATAAGTCAGGGTACAATTTTGAGTTTAAATACAATAAATTGCAACCAAGGACTTACATGATAATTTAGAAGTAAAATTATCTATTTATATTTTGAACTATCTCATCATTCTGCTTCGTGCCGAATGGTACATAAGGCCTTCAGTTTACGTCGCCATTACCTACGGTCCTGGGTAACGGATCTTGCTTCTGCCCAGCTTGCCCACCCTGCCTGGCTAAGTTCTGTTTCCACCAGTCTCCTCCATGTTAATCTGGGTCTACCCCGAGATTTTCTACCTTTCGGTGCCCAAGTAAAGGCAACCGCTAGTATTTTGGACTATACAATATATTATAATTATATTTTTTGTATTTCAAAAAATTAAGCCTAAGTTTTTCGTCTAAAAACCTAATCAGCGCTACAGCCTTAGTGGGCCAATGCCTATGATGCCCATCTTTGTTTTCAGGACCGTGGGGCCTGGGGTGTTAGGCATATGTCCCGGTAATCAGTTCGGCCTAACAAGGGGGCCTCCAGTGTTTAGATCCCAAGCACGAATGGTCCTCAGTTTATCGACCCACAGGGGATGAAGGCTTCCATTGCCATGGTTGATTTTGAAAATACACAAGCAGATAAATATAACAATACCCCTGCCCACCCCAGGAATAGAACCCCTGACCTGTGGTGAGGAAGCACGTTGCAATGTATAAAAGTTTCTAAAACAGCGGTTGTAATGGTAACTTTGTTTAAATATAGAAATATCAGGTAAAATTTTACTATTTTTGTGCTATTCTTCCTTTTCTTCAATTTTATTTTCAAAAATGTATCTGGAACAGAAAATCAAACATGTCATTGGAAATCAAGTACTTTTTACACACAAAAAGCAGAATCGCTTCACGATAATGACACCAAATTGTGAAAATATTTGGGGATTGAAGAAAATATTCAGCCTTTTAGATAATTGTGATCTTTTTAAAACATTTTGAGAAACTCTAAACATCTGTAAGTAAAATATTTGTAGGTATCCAATTATTACAATTACTTTAAAAATTTTCATTAAAATTCCTTTAAAAAATAAAAAAAATTAAAATTAATGGAACGTTTTAAATTGGATGTTTCCAGAATGGTTCCAACATTTTATTAAATGGAAGGAAAGATAATAAATGTTTAAAAATAGATTTATGGATTAATCTGCTCTAATTATGTGTTAGTATTTTTTTCTGTGTTTTAAAACAACAGGGTTTTAAAGATATGAATAAATATTTCAAAGACTTTGTTCACTTATATTTTATCCTCAATATGATGAAAAATGCACTACATTAAACAGTTTATGAAGTATTAATTTTTTGAATCTTTGTTAACTTTCCTCTCTTTATAGAGGATAAATCCCCTGAATTGAAAGACATTGTGCGGAAAAAGGTTCTGTTTTATCTAATGCGAGCTGAAGAATTGTATGAAAATAAACTACCTAAGGAGAACTTGGATGTAAAATCGAGAATAGTAAGGTTTTTTAAGTGTGATATTTTTTAGGTATTACAGATTTCTTAAGTTATGGATAGGAAGTTTAGTGTGTTTATAAGTTTGATCAAACTTTTGGGTAGTTATCAATGAAGTTATGTTTATAAGCATATATGCATACAGTGAAATCCCGTTACAACGATCACCGATACAATGAAAAATCCCGTTATTACGAAAGTCCAGAAAGTTCCCAACGGGTTTTATTTAAATTAGCGATAGTACGGTTACAACGAAGAAATTTTACGGTCCCGTGAAGTTTGTTATAACGTGATTTTACTGTATTATGAAAATAATAGTTTTCAGAATTGTTAGCTAACAGTCTTTTAATGCTTTTTTAAGTAGTACTATGATAAAGCAACTACACGGTGTCCCAAAAAAGACTGACACATTTTAAAAATTTTTAATTAAAAAACTAAAAAAGATAAACATACGTGGTTTATTGCATCCTACTCATAAGACCTAAGAATTTTATGACACAAATTTTCGTAAATCATTGTTCCCAAATCCCCCGACAGGGCATAAAAGTATCAATCTCCCCATAGGAGATAATGGAAAATAGTGCTCCCACGTGTAGGGGGATTTTTGAACTACGATTTACGAAAATATGTGTCATAAAATTATTTGGTCTTCAGAGTAGAATTCAAAAAACCGCTTATTTTTATCTTTTTTAGTTTTTGAGTTATTGATTTTTAAAATGTAATGTGTCAGTCTTTTTTGGGACACCCTGTATTATTATTAAAGAATTTTGTTTCATTCTGTTTTTATACTTGTGCATTGTACAAGTATTTGTTTTTTTTCTGTAAAACAAAAAAATTCGAAGGAAATATTTTTATTTTTCTATTTTATTTAAAAATTGTTTCAGGAAACACCAAATGTATCCCTCTCTCCTGGTAACACAGTGTCAAAATTGCAAGGAAATGTACAAGAACTGGAGAAGTATAAAGTTCTTGGAGTTTTAGACAAAGTTTTATTAGTTTTAGATGTTTCTACCAATAACACTTTCATCGTCAAGGTATTAATTATTTTTAAAAAATAGGTACTTTCATATTATAGTAGCCTAAATCAGTAGGGAATAAATTTGAAAGTAAAGGCTAAAATGTATCACAATGGACAATTCCCGTATTAAAAAAATAGGATAAAAAAGTAAATTTAAAGCAAAGGAATTAAAAGAAAAATATTGGATAAAAAGCAATTTTTCCAGTAAAGCAAATGGTCCTAATTTGAAATTCAGCATTAAAAATTTCAAAAGAGTTTGTTCAACATTTTAAAATTTGAGTTGCCCTCGAAACGCTCTGTCGTTGGTTGATGGCATTGTGACTTAATTTGGCATAAAAAAAGCACTGAGAATGGCTGAAGGGGTATTCTTGACTGATTGTTTGTAATGAAAAGGTACAATATTAGTATATTTTAATCATGAGTATAATTTAGCGCATTTTCGTTGAAGGATTACTCTTGATAAAAGACCTTGCACTCTATTTATAATGATTCAATATAAATTATTTTAAACAACTTAGCTTTAATAAGAGTCTTCCTCTGGCAATCACTAAACCAGAATTTCCCTTTAAAAGGTTGAACTTCCATAACATTCACCACTTTTTTACGAATGGAAGAATTAGGCTTTATAATAGATCACAGTACAACAGAAGTTCCAACTTAAAGCAGTAGTATATTCTTACTAAAGCTGCCTAGAATTTAATGGCCGTTACCTCAACTACATATGTGAATTTGTAATCATTCCTACATTTTGTACCTATCTATGTTCTATGACAACAAGCCAAGTTTTAAAATATTTTATACTATATTCACTTTATCAACAAGAATAGGAACATTATAAAATACAAAAATAGAATACAACAATTAATGTATTAAAAATAATTAAATCTAAAAGTTACCTGCAATTAAGTAAGCAAATACTATATGAAATTAAAAGTACTCTTGTTCTGAATCCATGGTAATGTAGTAATTTAAACTCAACAAAATATTGATTTCTTCAAAACAATCGTGCTAGTCTGTCAGAATTATTATCTAATATCAGTATGTAAATAATGTATCTCATTATTTGAATACTTACATTAAAAGGATTTTTACACACGCTAAAAAGATTTTCCTACTCAATAAAATCTTGCTCCTAGGAGGTTTTACCCTAAAGTTTTTACATAAAGGTGTACAACAGTAAGAATAATTAGCCATTATTGAAACTTTATAAAAACACAATATAAAATACAATAAATGGAAAAAATCAATAATTTAAAGCGGTGTTAATAGTGATAGTCATAATTTAAGCGAGTGTAAGAATAATAACACAAGGTTTGTTGCTTGTTTTGTTACAACTCACGTCACACATCTATTTGTGATATAGAAGCTGTTTTCATGCCCTTTTTAAAAGGCAAACTTTGAAATTAAATTTTAAAATAACTAAGCATCAGAATCAAAAAAATTTTGCACCAAAATTTCTTTTTCATTGATCTCTATCGAATGAAAAAAATGCAAGAACTGTCCATTGTAGCTCTAGTTTTTAGGATTTGTTTTTATAACAATGTCTCACCATTTAATTTAAATATTTCCAGCCAAGATCAAGTGTCCCAAAAATTGGTTCCTCGCCAAGACCCCTATAATATTAAAGTACCAAAAAATTAACTGATTTATAAATTTCAATTGATTTAAATTAAGTTTTGATTTTATGCTGTGTCTTGCAGACCCTGTACAAAAGTTCCAATCCTAAAAACTATGGAATGACTCACATAGTTCCTCAAAATGTGCCTTTCATGGTGAAATTGTACCGTATATATGAAACGAACTATGCCCTATTCCTGATTCTGGAACATGCTACTGGTGGGCGTTTGTGGGACTATGTAAGCTCGTTTTTGCAACGCAGCCCTCTTTCTCCTTGCAATGATGGAACATGCTTATACGTGGAGTCCAAAACGAAGGCAGATTTGTGTAATGTATATTCTGGCAAAAAGGTGTGCGATGCTGAAAACGCCAATTCAGAAATCATGGTTGATCCTGATCTCACTTCATCTGAAAACTGTTCATCCAGTTATGTAGCTTTGTTCCAAAAGTATGCTGATGCCGTGGATCAAGAAAATGTTCCTCTAGCAAAGTATCATAAAGAACAAGTGGCTCCTAAAGAGAAAACATCTGAACACATGGTGGAAGCTATAAATGACATCAACGAGGTAAGTTGTGCTGTAGTTATGTAAATTTAGTTACTTTTTTTAAGTTTTAAGCATATAACATTTTGTTATATGCTTAAAACTTATGATGAAGAGATGAAAAAAAGCATTGGATTAAAACATTTTGCAAACTTGTTCAGTAGCAGTTCCTCTGGAGAAAAAATAATCATTCAACAGGACTCAACCTAATCTTTAACTGAATAGCCAAGTTTCACCCTTGTACAATGAGGGTTTCAAGGTGAGGGCCATGGTGTCCTCAAGTATCCCCAAAAAGAAGCATAGCAATACTTTTTTCGCTTGTAAAAAGCCAAAAATTTTGATTATTATGATGATTCCAAAGCCCGCTGTTTATTTAGAGTTAGGGATATGGGATAGTTCCTGTTTTCTATAGTGGAGAATGGAAAACTTCCAAATTTAATGGGGTACAGTAGAGCCCCGCTTATCCGCGGAATTGGGTGGCAAGGGTACTGCGGATAGCAAAAATCGCTGATAACCCCAAAAAGAGACTAAAAATGAGATGAAAACAGGAAAAAATATTACAGCATAAAAACTGTGTTTCATTGTACAAACAACATGCTATGTACAACTTTTAAAATATGTACAGTACAGCAGAAACCTTTGCTCTACATCTAAAATATCTCTTATCTCATCTAAAATTTGCTCTCATCTCATCATTAAAAAAATTTTTTCGTATCACTCGCTGATAATCGGGGTTCTACTGTATATCTTAAATTCCCTCTGTTAAGAGGTAGGTGTTGCTAAAGGGTAGGAAGGAAAGCAATATGTTACCTGTGTAACTCAAGGAAAACATTTCTTAAAATGAATTAAAACAGTATTTTTTTATTTGAAATTTCCAGACATTTTCTACTTGGTATTATTCACACATTTAATTAAGTAACCAAGGATAAAAAAACTCGTTTTTTAATAACCTATTATATACTCATAAAACTAATTACTTAAATACAGTAGAGCCCCGATTATCCGCGGAATTGGGTGGCAAGGGTACCGCGGATAGTGAAAATCGCGGATAACCCGAAAAAAGACTAAAAATGAGGTGGAAAGACGAAAAAAATATTTCAGTATAAAAACCATGTTCTATTGTACAAAAAACATGATATGTAAAACTTTTAAAATGTGTACAGTACATCAGAAACCTTTGTTCTACATCTAAAATCTCTCTTATCTCATCTAAAATTTGCTCTCATCATTAAAAATCATCATCTTGGCCCTCGCGGATAATCCGCACCGCGGATCATCCGCTCGCGGATAATCGGGGTTCTACTGTATAAGCAAAAATAAAATATCGTGAAACCGCCCATGCCTTGTAGTACCTTAAAAACCAAACAACCAACCACTTGATAACAAATTTGTAATATAGTATTATTTATTTTACTGAACATAATAATACTATCCATAAAGCCATGCTTTTATTAGTTGTTAACACCAATATTTTTATTTCCTTTTGCAGCAGATGAACTTACTGCAACCTCAAAAGCCAATCAGAAACCGATTGTCTTCATCTACAGGAAGTTTAGATACTACTTTTTCTCAGAAATCTACTAATTTAGATGCATTAAATGCATTGGATGATGTGGCCTCCCAAGCTTCTTCAAAACTGTATTTACCCGAATCATGCATTAATTTATGGGCAGCTGAAATTATTTTAGCCTTGGAATCATTACACGACTTAGGAATTATATGGATGTAAGTACATGATTGATAAATTTTTTAAAAATAACATCTGAGAAACTATATTTTTAATTAGATTCTGTAGATAAAATAGTCGTTTAATACCATATTTAAACCGTTTTTCTTACCATCAAGGAACCAAAGAAAGCATTCACTATTTTTATTGGATTGTTGATGTGTAAAAAAACTGACAAAGGCTACAATTTTATTGCAACCATAATTTATTTCTACAGGACTTCTAGAATAAATTATTTACAGTTTATGATCTATCATTCCAATACTTGATTTTTAAAGGGTGTGTGTACAATGTATCCTATTTTTTGAACTCTAGCTATCTAAATTGCTTTAAAAAAATATATTCCATATTTACAGACTCTTATTTTGCCTCTTTTATTAAAAAGGATATGTAAGAAATATAAGTTTAACTTAATTAGAATAATTGGTACTTAACTATGTAACTTTTTACTGTATTCTAAAGACAAGTTCAACAACAGAGAAATCATGTTATTACAAAAGTCCTTAAAGTCCCAACCGTTTTTCTTTGAATTATCGAATTGACGTCACAAATTTATCATCAATATTATGGATTACTCCAGCAGTGCTCCAGATCCAGTGTGTACTCGTCAAAGTAACATATTGTTCTAGTTGAACTTGTCTTTACCATTGAGTAATTTTTCTTACTTTTTGGATTTTTTTTTAAATTAATCCAATTTTCCAAAATATCATTTAATTTGAATTATTAACTAAGATATAAAATACCACAGGAAGCTGCAACATTTTCAGTTCTACCTACAATTTATTTGCAAAAAAAATATTTTTTTGTAATTTACTCATTTTTTTTTTCAATCTTAGGGATTTTCATCCAGATAACATTCTACTAGGCGCTGAAGGTATTGTAAACCACACATAATTTAAATTATGTTATGTGGCATGTGTTTCAAAACAATTTATTTATATAAACAATACTTATTTCAGGTCATATTTTATTGACTTATCAAAGTCAGTGGAAAAATATTGACTTTGTCATCAATAAGAGTGCCAAAGAAAATTTGTTTTGTGCTCCAGGTAAGTCGGGTTATTTATAAATATTAAAGTGTGAAATTTGTTTCTCTTTTTTAGGAATAGGAGAAATTCTTAAGCTAAAACAGAATTTTTCTGAATTTTTTTACAGAATCAGAATTTTTGAAAATACCTCCAGCTTTTTATTAGATAATGTATCAAATATTTAATTTGATATATATTTTTTGAGACTTCATTCCCTTAGAGTTGCCACTACCTCTCTTTTGAAATCGACTACCATGACCAGTTTTATTAAATTTAAAAACCAAATTATGAAATTTAAGCTAGTTTATTTAATTTATTATTAATTTTAGATATATATTTTTTATTTTGAAAAAAACTTTGGGATAGAGGGAATGTTTCAGTGGGTTATTTTATTGTGAAAAGAATAAAAATAATTCCCTTTAGTTCATTGATAAAAAAAACTGAAGAAATTTTCAACAAAAAAACATAATTTTTAATGAAATATGTGTGACTGAAGTAATACCATCAATGTCTTTCACAGAGGTTGGGAATATATTCCCTGTTTCTCCTGACTGTGACTGGTGGAGCCTTGGAGCAATTCTTTTTGAGCTTTTGACAGGCCAGGTATAACTAATAATCATAAAAAATAATTATTACTTCACTTACTCTCTTGTAGTTGTGTAGTCATTTATGATAGTCATGTGTGTAGTCATTTTATGATTCTTACATTTACTTTATATAAATTATCTCCTTGTTAAGATCTTCTGTTATAATTATTTTCCATTGTAACATACAGTGTTAAGGGTTTCCAATGCCAACAAAAAATAATATTAAATTTTACTGGAATAGCATAAATGAGACACCCATTATCTGGGCTTTTTAAAGTAGTGAAATATTTAGGAACCCTCTCACAATGCAAATGGAAGTATCTATGTTTCATTCCTTCACAAAAGGATAAAGCTTAGTTTTACTAATTTTAAGGGTCGACTTTCATCTTGTAATTAATTTCAAAAAATTAGTTTCACTCATTATTTTTTTGAGTTTATTTTAAAAACATCAATTATTTTTTTCATCTGACTTAATTAACTTGCTTTAAATCAGTAAAACTTTACAAAGCTTCATCTTTTATAACTATTTTTTATTTTCATTACATATAAATGAAAAGTGTTAGTAATTTTGATACATTTTTCCAGTCTCTTGTAGCATGTCATCCTACCGGTATAACTAGGCATACAGTTTTGAATTTCCCCACAACAATTAGCTCCAATGCAAAAGATTTCATCTCAAAGGTAACCTTAGAAAGTTCCATATAATGAATTTCAAAATAATCAGGTTATCTAAATAACCACCAAATCTGCAAACTGCCTTATCAAGATCATTTTTTATAGTTTTTATTAAAAAAAATTTTAATGCAATTTAATTTTTTTTTCACTTTAGGGGCCATTCATTAATTACGTAAGGAGGATTTTGGCTATTTTTGACCCCTCTACCCCCATGTAAGGGTGGATATACGAAAAAACCATTCAACATGAAAACCGTTCAATAAAAAACAAATAAATTTATTACTTGTGTAAAGCTATTAGTTTTTTTGTTTTTTGAACCTCTATTCTTACATAAGATTCAATTTTGTTTTTCAAAATAATAAAATGTTAGAACAAAAAAAAGTTGAAACCAAAACTAGCAAAGATTTCTCTCTCTTTTTGCTTTTGTTTTGTTTGGACAACTGGAAGATGTATTCAACAGTTTTATTTTTTATCTCAATGTAATGCTACTCCAATAAAAAAGATACATCTGATTACCTTCATTTAAAAAAAATTAAAGCTTCAGGAATATACGGAGATCCTCAGCATTTGTAAGTTTTTTGGGGTTATTCAATAGGAATTTGATTAAAATAATTGGAATTTGTTTACATTAACTTGGAAAATCTTAAGAAAGAATGGGTTTGACCCCCCCTCCCCCTTGGGACCCTTACGTAATTAATGAATGGCCCCTTATGAAGATTTTATTAAATTGACAACTTGTTTTTTCTACAAATAAATAAAGTAAAAAAATTTATTTTACAGCTTCTACAATATAACCCTACTGAAAGATTGGGATCTGGAATATATGGTATAGAAGAAATCAAAAGCCACCCTTTCATGCGTGACATTGACTGGAAAGCATTACAAAGATGATTTCTGATTTCTTAGATCTTAAGTCAATCCAGATTCATTTATCAGAGTAGAGCTGAAAAAAGAAATTTTTAGAGCTATAACTCTAAAATAAAGATTTGCTCTGGGATTTCAAATGAGGGAACAGTCTTAAATCTGCCTTCCCCTTGTTCTTGACACAATATTTAAGAATTTTGTGGTTTACAGTATTTTCTTTGGCATTATTCATAACAGAATTTTGAACATTTTATATTTTTGACAATGGCTTTGAATGGCCAAAGTGCATTAATTTGTCTCACCCTTTATTTTTTACATACTCTCATTTTCAATGTTCATTCGGGGCCAAAAATAGAAACCGAAACATTTATTTTTTAATCAACATTGATTGTCTATTTTTTGCAAAATATTGTTTATAAAAAAGTTTATTTTCATGTTACATATTTTATGTTCCTACACCATAAGAACTTGTTGATTGTTTTTTCAGCAGCTGACATGTCTTGCCTTGCATAGATTATATTTGTTCTAAAAAATATGTACCAATTTTAATGTCTTGTTAGTTAGTTTTATATACTTTTTTATCAAATCACCCCCCCGGTGTCATGTATTCAAAATTTTAAACAACTTTTTAAAAAGTCCATTTATTTTGTGATCAAATCAAGAAAAATGAAACTTTTAAGAAACCTAGTCAAAAGTATTCTAATTAGTAGTATTAAGTTATGAGACACTTCTGTAGGAATCAGACAAGGAAATGCTAATTTGTTTTCTGAAAAGTTCAAAACAGTGAAAAATTAATTTTACATTATTTACTGTATATTTCCAAATGTAAGCAAATAATTTATTGGAATATAAGGTCATCTGGAAAGTTTCAATGGTTTTTGCAAAGATTCATGTTTGAGGTTAATTTTTGAAAAACTGGTAATAGGTTGAGATTTCACAAACAATTTTGAACTTTTGAAAGCATTTAGAAACTATATCTGAAAGAAAATGTTGTTAGTATACAGCAGCGATTCCCAAAGTGGTCCATATGGACGCCCAGGGGTCCACAGGCATGAAAATGAAAATTGGGGGTCCACAGCGACTTCAAGGGGGTCCACAGCATCTTTCAAAGGTCCACGGGAAAAATTTCATTAAAATGAAAAATTTTGATAAGTTTCAAAAATTTGTCTTTTATAATCTAATTTTGTAATATGAAAAGTTGGTTATCACTGAGTCCTCTCAATGCGAGCAGGGGAGATGGAATCTTTGCCAAAAATTAAATTTTATATTAATAAATAATTAAAACTTTTAAACTAACACTATCATTTGACTTCTGTTACATTTAGCCATAGCCATTGATGGTCATTTTCTCATGTGTAACTTTTAAACATCAATAATAAAGGGGTGTTTTCAAGATTTGAACATAGCAAGTACCTACTTTTTTAAATTTAAATGTCAGTTTTTTATATTTCAATGTTGATAATCGCTTTTTACAATTGCATATTTTCTTTAATGGTTTTCTTTTGGTAAAACTTATCTATCACTATTTTTTTTTCTTTTATGGAAAACTCATGAAGTTTCAAAATTTATAAATTCTGTTCAATATCATATGTAAATGCACATATTTCCTAATGTATGTATAAAAAGCAACACATATTTTTTTATTGCAAAAACTTTTTTTTCAATTTCATAAAAGCACTTAATTTTTGTACTGTATAATTTAATTTCTTTCATATTTGAACTTAATTAAATGTTGTTTGTTAACATGCCATGCATTAATTTTAATCATTTCCAAAATTTTATAATTTTGTGAATGGAAAACTCACTCATAATCATTAACTTTGACAAGTTTGCAACCAACACTTTTATTGCTAAAGCTAAAAGTTTTTGTGCCTTGAAATGTAATGTTATTAAAAGTTTAGTATTGTTTTTAGTTTCAAACTTTTAAAATGTTTGAGTTTTTTTATTACCTTAAAAATGTTGTGTAACCATATCAATGGCAATTTGATTTTTATTTGTAGTTGAACTTAATTACATATTGTTTGTTAACATACCATATATTAATTTTAATTATTTCTAAAATGATGAATGAAATGGTAAATGAACAACTCACTCATAAGCTATTAACTTTGAAAAGCTTGCAACCAAAACTTATTCTCAAAATAAAAAGCTTTTGTGTCTTGAAATGTAGTGACATTAAAAGTTAAGATTTGTTTTTATTTCAAACTTTTAAAATATTTGATTGCTATAATATCCTTAAAAATATCAAGTAACCATGTGAATGGCAAAGTTTAAAAAGCACAAGATTTTTTAAAAAAATAAGTAACAATGAGGAAGTTGCATGATTTTTTTTTATTTTTTTAATCGATTCCTCTTGCAAAAATAAGCAACTACCCAAAATTTGAGGCTGATCGAGAAATGTTTTGATTGCCAAAAAAATTAACAAAAATCCCCTTTTTAAAAGCGCGCGAAAACGCCAAGAGTTTGGATGTGACGTCATCTTATACTAAACATTGTTGTAAAGCAATGGAGTTGATGGTATTATTGTTGACGTCATCTTATAGTTTAAACAATAAACGTTTTCAGTCACATGTTTTTTTCTCGACTTTTAAATTAAAATATTTAATTACCTGTACATTTTTTTGAAAAACTGACTAGATATTTCATTTTACCATACAAAAAACCATACGGAACACTTGTTTGTTTTTGAAAATCTGACACTTGCAACTTCCTTATTAAAATTAAATGCTTAACAAAAGAAAAAACACTTGAAAAAAATAACAAAATTTATATGCATGGCTTAGAAATATATAAATCATAAACATAAGATTTTTAGCTACTTTTTGAACGGTCTTTAAGACAGGGTATGAAAAATGTTGTTAGGGGGTCCACGGTCCAAAAAAGTTTGGGAACCCCTGGTATACAGCAAACTTTTATTAGCAAAAAAAATCATGCACTCTTCTAAGTTTTTAAAGGACCAGGGTAAAATGTTAAAAAAACGCCATTTGGGATCTTTTTCCCCTAGCGGCTATCCAGAATTACCAAAGTAGTATGCTTTATTCATAAATACGCCTAAATCAAAATCCTTTTGTTTAAAATTTCCATTAAGCACCAGTTTTTGAAAAAATTAATTTCAAACACAAATCTTTGTAAAACCCAACGGAACTTTCCAGGTGACCTTTTTCCATTTCTAATACTGAAGTAGAAGGGTTGCCTTTTATTTGGATATCAATATCCCAAAGTAGCAAATATTTTTTATTCTAAAAGATTGGTTAATTTAATGTTGGATAATTATGTTTTAAATTTAAAGGTTTAATTTAAGGTTAACTATTTTTAACCAAATAGTCAGTTAATCCTTACTCTCAGCTTGCATTCAAAAGTATATAGTATTACTTTACTTTTGAATAACTGTAAAAATTATTACAATGATTCATTTTAATTTGGGTTTGCTTAAAAAATTATACAGAATGAAGTACTTGGAAGCACTATGGCATTTCTTCCAAAAAGGACATAATCTGAGTGTCAAACCATATAGTTATTATGGTAGCTTCATAAGAATAAAAATTTAAAATTAAATTATAGTATAGATCTTGATTTAAAAATATTTTATCATTTTATTATTAATTAATTTTTTATCTATATATAGATTTATGTATAAATGCGTGTAAACATAATTCGAATTTTTTGCCAAAAAATAGTCTGGTCTTTATTTGCAAATAAATTTACTCATATCTTAAAATTAAGATTTAGTAAATTTTCAATGATTTGTATGAAATATTTCTTTCTAATACTAATAACTTTCCAATAAAAATTAAGCTAATCAGTTAATTATTAATTTTTCTAATGAATGTTGGTTCTATTGTGATTTTTGATATATTTATGAAACTGGCTTTGTTACTTCAATGTTAAATTTTCTTTTATTCATAAATAAAAATAAGCTAATAGCTAATCAATTTATTTTGTTCTTTGATACAACTTACTTATTCCAACCTAATACCTTCCTTGTAACATTCCTACAAGGGATTATATTATTAAAGTGTAATTATTTTCAAAGTTTTGTTGTAGTAAATATTGTTTTCCTTTTTATTTTATGCTACTTTAACTTTGAAGCTATAATTTTATTAATTTCTTACCCCTTAAGTAAATAGCTGCTTACCTTTGTAAAATAAAATCCACATATTAAGATCTAAATATGATGGCCTGGCCAAAGTATCAAAACATCAAGAAGAATTAAAATGTGTTTATTATTAAAATAGCAGATAAATAAAATGTGTGCATCTTAAATAGAATTTTTCAGCAAAATCTTTTCCACTGAAGTTAGACTTAGTATCTTTTGGATCAAGTAATCATTATTTATTGGTAAAAGGTATTCATAAAACTTGCCTGAAATGAAAAAAATTTATATGTTAAAGCAAGTCAACATAAATTTAAATATAATAATTAATTTTAATTTAATATAATAATGCATTTAAAGTTAATTTTCAGCATGAGTTTTTTTAGATTTAAACAATTTTTCAAACAATCTGAGAAACAATTATATTTGTACTATTTAGTGGAGTACCCAATGTCGAAAAAAAGGGCTTCGTAAAAAGTTCTTGTTAATTTTGTACACTAATGTTTTTTGGATTACTTATAGTATAAGGAACATAAAAAAGTTTGGTACCAATTTTTCAATCAACTTTTAAGACTAATTAAGCTAATTACAAGGTCAAGTAATAACTTTTAAAAGATGATGGATTTTTTAACATAATGAGCTTATTTATTAACTTAGAAATATGAAATTTTTAATATAGACGAAATACTGAGTAGATACTCTAAATATCTTTTCAATTTTTGAAAAAATAATTTTAATTTTAATTAATTAAAAAATATTAATTTTTTCAAAATTTCAAAATTTTTACTTTGCAGTTGAAATTTTTGTACTTTTTTGAAATTTTCCAACTTATTACTTAAAAGCACTTCTTCAGTCAACTTTTTGATGGATTGAAGATTTTAATTAGTGGTTAATTAATGAGATTTAATTAAAAATACCAAAGCATTTAAACTTACTGATTAAAATGTATTTCTGGCAAGAAAATAAATATTAATACGAAGTATATCTCGAATTATAGTTACTCAGGTAAATGTAAAACATTTTATAATTACCTTTAAACTAATTTCTTTTCTTAATGAACTTTTAAAGGAATTTCTTAAAATATCCCGAGGTCTTCAAAGTCAAGAGTGTTTTCTAACTCACTTTTGCCAAGGTCCACCCACAGAGTATAGAGCTTAACAGAGTGTTCATCTCCGTAGACGCTAATGGCAACTTTTTTAACAGGGCTTTTCCCATTGAAAAATCTCTGGCCTCAAGTCCCGCCTCCACGCTATTCCTGCTAATTCTGTCATTCGCCCATTGAAGCTGTCACTCAAATCCAAATCGCCTATAATCAGTGTTAAATTCAAATCAAATACATTTCGCGTTCACTGATTGGCTACTAGTGAACTGAATTATAATATGCGTGCTGAATAAATTAAAGATCTTAGGAGTAAAACGGCGGTTTGGTATCTCTGTTAAGCTCTCTACTCTGTGGGTCCACCATTCCGTAAAGTTTTATTTGTTTTAGTAATAAATTTAAGAAAAATATTTCGTTAATTGCATAATTTTGCACCTAAATCATCACAAAAGTAGTTCATCTTAAACGTGTGGGATAATAATAAAAAGGAAAATATTAACTATCACAGTTTGAGGAGTCGCTGTCTGATGCATCCACAGTCCATATAAAAGAGTTATTGCATTTTATTTCATCCCCTTCACATTTGCACATTTCTATGTATGGTAACTGTGCAGCAACACAATAACATCCCCCATTAGTACATTTATTTTCGCTACAACCACACAGTAAGTTCAACTTCAGCTTCAAGAGCAGGTGGCAAATCTTATAATTAGAACAAAGGTTTTATTTTCTTTTTTCCAACCATCAAACTCAGGTGAAGGAAAGGATGGGGTTTGTTCAACATCTTTGGTCCATACTAGAGCTTGATAATGCACTCTAAGTGTATGATGTTTAAGACAAGAGTGGCTTGGGTTAGAGGTAGGCTCTTCGATTCAGCTTCCATTCTCTTGAAGAGGTACCAACGAAGATCTTTAGTGTTCTTTATTTCTTTAGGGCATTTGTATAACCTACAAACGAACTCTTTAAGAGCAATGAAATTTTTATCTAATATTTTTTGCTCTTTTCCAAGAGATGCAAATGCTTCAATGACATGAGGTTGAACTTCTATAAAAGCTTTCCAGCATGTTAATTTTCCTTTTCCCAGGGATGGAACAGGTGAAACCCTATTTGGGAGCAGTAAAAACACCTTTTGGGAGCAGTAAAAATACGTTTTGGGAGCAGTTGGGAGCAGTAAAAACATTTTTTGGAGCAGTTCGGAGCAGAAAAAAAAACTTTTTGGAGCAGTTCGGAGCAGAAAAAAAAGCTTTTTGGAGCAGTTGGGAGCAGAAAAAAAATTTTTATTGTCCATTTTTATTCGCTGTTGGTCGTGGTCCGGAATACTTCAAATCCATAAAAAGATATATCCTTTTCTCAGGGGTGTGATCGACCAAAAAGCAAAAAAGAGGAAATCCCAAATTATGTTCTTACTTTTTTGGTGTTTAATTTTAACCCTTTATGTCCCAAATTATGTTTTTCAGAAAAATTGTGCTGTATATTTTTTATACGTTATCCCTATAAGTATATTAAGTATATAAGCTTCATTTTAACCCTAGTAGCACAGCTCGTCCCAAATATGTCAAGTTTACGTAACCGCAACTAGAAGTAAACGAAATTTGGCTTTACATAACAAAAATTGGACGAATTTGGAACATTGGGAAGTGGGACTTACAAGTCCCGTCGGGGCATAAAGGGTTAAGGTTTTGTTTAATACATAAAAAGTGGTTAATTATAGAGATCCAAGCACAAAGAGGGTCCAGGGGTCCCCTCCCAGAAATTTTTTTTTGAAGTTTGACCCTTAAAAACAGCGTTTTAACTTGTTTTGGACACCTAGTCCGATTTTTTAGGGGGATGGGTCGCCTGCCATCCCCCTTGATATCATATTAGAAACATGTTATAATCTAACAAGATTTTTTAAAAACACTGCAATATTATCTTACCTAGCTTCAAAGTGATCTATCAGTGAAAATTTAAAACTTAGGAAATCCTTAAGAAAAATGAGTTGAAAACACTCACTGAAATCAATAAAAACGTTATCTGAAGTTATCACTAGACTTATTAGGTTCCTTTGACTACGATTAAGTTTTTTTTTGCATCGCAATTACAATGTGAAATGATGCCAGCTTCAACTAGGTGCTCTGGAAAAACAATTCTTACGCGAAAAATCGCTATTTTTCGACTTTTCCCGCAGAATGTGATCCTAAAGACCGGACTTGATGGCTTCTAACCACTGCAAAGTTGTTTTTACACATCGCACTATCAACGCAAGAAGAAGCCGACTTCAACTTGGCACCCGCGGCCGTTTAAGAAAGAAGTCGCGGGAAGAAAACACTCTGCAAGCAACACGAAACTTCCGTGAAAAATCGCGATTTTTCCCACTTTTTCCCGCTTTAAATCATCATTTTTCTCAAAACTAATAGGCAAAATAAAAAAAAAGTATGGATTATCTGGAAAAATCCAAATTTCGATCCAAAATTAGTTCACGGGCCGTAATCGGGAGCTTCGGAAAGTAAGAAACGCGGACCTCTTTCGCCGACGTTTCTCGGAAAACGGCCCGCTTTCGAACTCCTGCCGTTCAATCAGATTTTCATGGAAAAAATTTTTAAATGCGGAAAAATCACATGCCTGTGTCCAGATCGAAGGGTGAAGAGGGATTTTTTTTCTCCGTGGAAATTTCTTTCGCGGAGAAGAGTTAGTTGAGGAAAATTGTTAAAAAAATGCGGAACATGATACAAAAAGTCACAAAACGCGGAATTCCGCGGATCCGCGGAAAAATCACATCCGTTTTCAAAGAAAACGATAGCGAAAACGTGATTTCCCCGCCAACAACGAACGGCGCCAATGACGGATCGAAAATCGAAACCATTAGCTTACCGTAGCAAGTAATAAAATCAGACTCATTCACGCCAAAAGAGGGGATTGTTGCGGATTCCTTGGGAACATCAAGCGAGGAGTAACCCTTTTAGTTTTTGTTTCACTTCTCAGTTTTACTCACAATGTTATGGGAGGGAGAAAAAGGTCGTGAGCAACGGTCTTTTCAAGGTAAAAATCGGAGAAATTCGCCAGTTTGGCGCAGGCGGGCGCAATTTACTCAAAAATTGTACTTTTGGCGCTAAAATGCGCACATGTTCCGTTTCGGCGCAGATCGGCGAGTTTGGCGCAGCTGTTCCATCCCTGTTTTCCATTGAACCTCCCGGTTGTGTCACAGCCAGTAAAACTATGAAAGCCTGGAAGGGCATCAATTAGTTCTACTTCTAAACGATCATAAATTGGTTTGAGGGAAACAATTTGTTTTCCGGCCCCTATTCCAGTTATGACACAGGGCCTAAAAGGGGGTACCGTCTCAAGGCCAGAATGAAAACATTTGTATCTGGTGACAAGATGTGTTCAGTGTATCCCAAAGTAGTAGCATAAATAGCATGGTATATTGTTATGGTGTCTGCTTCTTCATAATTTGTTTTCAAATTATCGTAAATCTTGTTTTTTTTAAATAAATTTATTTATTAAGCACACACAACAGGTCAGCGACCCAATTACAGTGTGTGGAGAGAGAAGAAAAAAACACACACACACACTACAAAGTACTAAAAAAGAAATGTACATTAACAATTAAAAAAATTTTTTTTGATTGAACTATGGTTTCAGTAGATACAATTAACTCTTTCTCTAATCCTTTGTAATGATTTTGTAATGATAGCATTTTTATTGAAAGATATTCGATAAGGCTTGCTTTTGTTTTAGAGTTATTAAGAAAATTAGAGAGTCCCATTTTAATTGGCGTCTTATCTGCGCAAAGAAAAGCTCTTTCATCAATTTTCTTTCCTTTACACCTATTACGTATTGCTGTTTTTAGTGATGAATCCACAGAGTAATGGTCAAAAACTAGATGAATGGTGTTATAGTTTTCAGTTACACTGCTTAGTATAATCAAATATTGATGAACAATACCCTTACATGAGTTGACATTTTCACTAATTTGCCGAACTAAAACCATGCCATCTATTACTATAGCGCTTAATCTCCAAATATAGAAGTGTATAATTTGACCCTTGATATTGACCTCTACTCCAGGAAAGTGAATAGAAAAATTGGTACCAAAGATTTTCTGACTCTCCACACCCTAAAGAACCAAAATAACCTTGGTACCATAAAGTTACAAAAATATTTTACAAATTTACATTGGAGACTCCACTAGTGGACACCGGCAGGAGAGCGCCTGTTGGTTTGCTCCGTGCTGCTCGTGCTTCTGGGTCAATCTCACCTCAAAGAAAACATTAACTAACCATTTTTTTTTTAAACATAGACTATCAAATACCATTTTATAGACAAATGGCAGTATTTTTACAAAATTAAACTTTCCTAGGAAACCAAACAGCAAAAATGATATTTTCGCATTTTAATTAATTAATTAATTTAATTTAATTAATATTTGATATTTTTTAAACTTATAAACTTTTTTACTTTATTTCCACCAATTTCCAATAATTTAAAAGGTTTTTCAACTGAATTATACCTGCTTAATCGTCAAAATATGGAAGTGCATAATTTGACCTTTGATTTGACCTCTACACCAGGAAAGTGAATAGAAAAATTGGTACCAAAGATTTTCTGACTCTCCATACCCTAAAGAACCAAAATAACCTTGGTACCATAAATTAACAAAAAATTTTTACAAATTTACATTGGAGACTCCACTAATTTGGGAAGCAAACTATTTCTATTGAGTAGTAAAACGCAAGGTTTCAGTTTTTTTTTATTCCACAGGGATGAGAAGTGATGAGATTGACAATATAGCAAAGAGTCTGAAAAACTGCATGAACAACATTTTCAATACTGTTTTCCAGTGTTTTTTTTAGGTAGAATTTGCATGTTAATGAACTTAATGTATAACAGATTTGAAAAATAGAGTTCCAAGAACTAAAAGGGGGGTTTGGGGGTACTCCCCCAGAAAATGCTTTGAAATTTTATCCTAAAATTCAAGGTTTTTAGCTTATTTTTAACACCTTGCCTGAATGTTTTGTGGGTGGGAGGTTTGAGGAAAAATCACGGAAAAATCCTAAGAATCTCATGCCCGATTTCATTTGATTATTTTGATAAAAACTAGGATTCAAAAACCTAAACAATTGGGTAAAACATAACGATGGCATCAGGAGAAAACCTCGTATAATCCCTTAAAATCGCAGTCAGGATGAATACTAGGGTTATGATTCTGAGACTTTTTTTAAAAATATTTAAAAGCCTGATGTTGCATTCGATGAACTTTTGCCCGTATGTTAATTTTTTGGTATTCTTTTCTTTGTATTGAGAAAAAACCTTGCGCGCCTAACATCATTTCACTTTCTAATATAGCAATCACTAGGGTGTCTCGGAAAAAAACTTTTTTTCCAAAAACTTCACTCCCCAGGGCTTTTCCTATTCCTTTTAGTCCCAAAAGATAGTGTTTGAAGTTTAACCCCTATAAGTTAACTCTGGGGTTTGCCTATAGAGCCCCAAATTTGAAAAAAGAGGAAAAAACTACCTATTTTCAGAATTAAAAAAATACTTTTTTATACTTACATTGTTATAAAACTGGTTCAAATGTGTTCTTTAGAACATAATTAAATGGATTATTTATATTTATGTGTTAACTGTACCCTATGACCCCTATAATTTAAGATTAAAAAGTGCTACTTTGGGACGTTGCACTCACCAAAGCTTATAATGCACTACCGGTGGATGAAATGAATTAAATCCAAATTTCTTCCAAGGAACTCCCTCATATGATGCCATTTGCTGTTAAATTGATGTGTTAAATAATAAAAGCGAGTGAAATAACAGTAACTAGGGCTTCCACTGAACTTTTAATGTAAAAAAACTTTTGTGCGAAAATGCTTGTTTCTAGCTGATCAAATCCAAAAATTTACCCTAAAAAAGAGGGTGCTTGTACTTTTTAAGATCGAAAACCTTGAAATACCTTTTTAAACCCTTATAGATTTCTTTTTTATAAGTAGAACTTAACTTTAAACAGTACAGATTGGAAATGACATGAATTTCTCCTATACCAGAAATAAAAGTAAATTTTATCTTATGAAATTATGAAAATTACCTCTTCAACGTATTAGGGGGAAAGTTTAATTGAAACCTTCTTTCATCAAAATATGAACAAAAATTTACAAATATCAAACAATTTTCTTAATTTTAATAAAGAAATCCCATTTTCTCTTCTGGTAGAGAAATAAGTCAGTTCCGATCTGTTAGATTTAAAATTAAGTTCTACGTAAAAATTAAACTTATAATGATATTTGAATGGTATGAATAATTGTATGAATGGTACACCAAAGGGCATCATTTGACGAGACTTCTTTTGAAGAAAATTGGAATTTAATTACTTTCTACCACTGTAGTGCATTATAAGCTTTGATGAACGCAACGTCCTTTTAGTACCTTTTACTCTTAAATTATAGGCACTATAGGTACAGTTAATAACCTTAAATAAATATAAACCATCTAAAATGTCCTAAATAACAGATTCGAACCAGTTTTATAACAATATAAATATCAAAATATACTTTTTAAAAAATTCTGATAATTGGTCATTTTCCCACTTTTTCTAACTTTGCGGCTCTATAGGCAAACCCTTAGAGTCAACTTAGGGGGCTGAAACTTCACACACTATCTTTTGGGACCAAAAGGAATAGGAAAAGCCCTTTTACAAATTTAAACAATTTTTATGAATTGTTACATTCAGCTTCAAAAAAAATTATTAACTGCCTTTTAGTGCTTCAGCCTTATGCAAAATCTTATTAGGCGCGCAAGCTTTTTTCACAGTTTTCAAAAATAAAAGTTATTTTCGAGAGTTATGGACCAATACTCATCATTTGCCACCACAGGCTTTTAAATCTGAAAAAATCATAACCCTAATGAATACTGTATTCTAGATTGGCGAGTGTGTGTTTGCGCCAAATAAGCCAATGAGGAATTACAACCAAATTTATTTACGAGTGTCAAGTCATTAATGCCAAAACAAGGGTTAAATCAATTCCACTGGGGAACACCAGTATCATCCTGTAACCCTAAGAGCAGTGAAGCTTTTTGCTTTAATTTCATACCTACATTTAACTAAAACTTTTCTTCACATATAAAAAATAAAACAGTTCTTTCCATAGAGTTGTTCTCTCTTGCTTGTGGTTTGGCCAAGCCAGCTGGAACAAAAAATCAGTCTCCTTGTGAGAGATAACACCTGTTTTTTTTTGCTTTCAGCTCATTAAAATTCACTCTCCACCTGTTGACTGCGAAAAATTTTCTTGGCAAGAAAACGAATCTCGCTCACTTATACTGTATCTATTGAAAGGCAGCTGGATTTTGATTATACGAGGTTTTCTCCTGACACCATCGATAATTTAAATACTCTGACTGACAAACACACTAAAATATCATGGTTTGGCATTTGTTAAGAATAAAAAAGGTTTCAAAAGTCTTCACTAAAAACAACATACCACACAAAGCAGCAATTGGTACTACTTCAAGAACTTCAAATTCTTTCGAAACTTCCATGTTTTTAATATACTCTAAATGTTCTTGGATTTTGTGGGAAAACTCTTGCTTCTTATAGTTTTTTAAAAGCCATAGCTGACCTGTAGCAGCTGGTGCAACACTACTTGGAAGAATACACACAAACTGGAAAAAAAAGTATCGAGTTATCACTAAGCAGAACACTTATTAAGTAATTTAAAGATTTATTTCTTAAAACAAAAGTTTCAAATCCAAGCAGTTCATTTTTTGTTACAGATTGCACTGGTAGTGTTTCCCCAGTACAAACTTAAATTTGTGTTGCTATTCTGCTTTTATAGATGTTATTTTGATAGAGAAATTTATGGAAATTCTGCATAATAAACTAGCATAACTTGCATTATTCATGCAGGCATAGTAAACCTATTTTTAAATAGACAGTAGTATAAAAACATTAAAAACTTACCCTTTCAAACAGAGAAATCAACAAGTACAGTATTCCAACAGTATATCTGGTCAAAAGACTTTGTAAACAAACCATTACACTGTCACCTTCTTGAAGAAGCTAACAAGGAAATTAAGGAATTAGCTCAAGAAAATTAGAAAAAATGACAAGACATGCATACCAATTTCCCATTAAAAACAATTTTATTTACATATTTTAAGAAAAATCAAGTATTTCTGAATAGTTTTTTAAGCTAAATATTTTACTTTTAATTTTAACTATCTTATCTTAAATACTGGTAAATGGTAATAAACATTGAAGGAATAATTACCTGCAATACTTTCAGCATGCAATCAGTCAAATAGTTCCTAATTTGAAGCTCAGGGTTTAAATTTGCAGATAAACATAAAAAATTTATGTATATAATTTTGTTTCTTCCGGAAACTACTGTCTCATTGCTTAGAATTTCAGAAGCCTCAATCTCCTAGAATAGTTAAAATAAGTACAGTAATACCCCAGACTTACGCAATAGGTGGGACCGAGCAATAACCGTGTAGATCGAATTCGCATGAATCAGGGTACATTTTTCCATAGAAATACATACAAATTATGTTCAATTGGGACCAGAGATACAAATTAAGTTGACCAACTACAGGCGTCAGCCCAGCAAGGTTGGTCCAGTCTTTTTAACCCAAACTATCGGAATCCCAGTAACAGAAGGAAATTAGGGAATTAGCTCAAGAAAATTAGAAAAAATGACAAGACATGCATACCAATTTCCCATTAAAAACACTTTTATTTACATATTTTAAGAAAAATCAAGTAGAGAGATTATTTAATTATTAATCTCAGAAAAAAAGATACAGTATTAATGTGTTATTATCTTTTAAAATTATTATTGTTACTTTAATGAAGAAGGTTTAAAGAAATTGAGCATTATATGTATAAATGTATAATGAATTAAAAAAATCTTCTTCTCCTTTATTATTTCTTCAATTATAAATTTTTCTATCCCTCGTTTTGTCTTAAAAATCTGCTCCTTGTTTAAATCTATCTTTTCCAAAATTTGTAATCCTTTTTTAATAGAATCCAGACCCTCGCTTAAATTTTAAATTGTCATTTGATTTTCTGTTTGAAGGGGATCATGAGTTAACAACGGGGGAAATGTTTCAGAACATGACTCAAACAGAATTTTATCGAGTGAGAACTAGTATTCTATTATTTTCACCTTTTCTAAGCAGTGTTTGCATTTCGTAACGATATAATAGATGAAGAAATTTCAGGAAGAATATTTGAGCAGATAAAGGTAGAAAGTTACACAATCTTTGAAGACAATTTGGAAGAAAATTTTCATACTCGAGTAAGTTTGGGTAGTGCAAGTCAGGATATTAGTAAAAACTTTAGCGATCTAAAATATTTTCATTTTTAAAAACCATGCAACAAAGTAATTACAAACACAAGAAAATAATCTGTTCAAATTGTATTTAAAGTTTATGTTTTTAATAAAACCCCTTTTTGGTAGGTAAATAAGAATTGAATGAATACCCATTTATATGTACCCTACCCACTGGATACCAGACTTGCATCACTATAAGGCACTAATAATTACCAAAAGTCAAAACACTGAATATGGCACTAAGATGAGTAACATTTTGGATATAAAAAACCCATTTGACTGATCAAGTGAATAAAACTTAAGTGAATAAAAAAAGTTAACAAATTTTGAATAATACTTACAAGTGATTTATAAAATGTTTTTTTCAACTCTGTAAATAAGGGATCTGTAGCATAATCATATTGAAACCGTGATAAAGTTAGTAACCAAATATTTTCAGCATCTATGTCTTCAGTCAACAAAGGTAATATAGCTTGTATATCCCAATAACAATGTGATCCTGGCTTATGATTTTCTATTCGGACCTAACAGTAAAAAAAGTATTCAAATTAAATTTCATTTATTGAATTGAGGAATACAATAGATAAAAAACATGTTCTGTATGATGACAAAAACTTATTCAAGAACATTTCTTACCTGATCAGCATATGAAATTCTATTCCAAAGATGAAGTAAAAGGGGATTGCAAAACTTAGAGTTTTGAATAAGCTGAATTTTTTTGCCAGTTATTATCCATTTCTTGTAATTCTTGGTATTCATTCTATTTAATACTTCCTACAAAGACATATACATCAAATTTATAACTAGACTGATATCATATATACCTCAAAAATGATAACTACCCAAAATTAATACATACATTCCACACAAAGCACCCTTCTATCTCATCACAGGAGCGCTTTTTATTCTTCAAGAAACAAGAATTCAGTCTTTTTTCAACATCCAACAGCACATCACTCCACACCATTGATTTACATTTCATGAGATTATCAAAGGTCTCTCCCAATGCGAGAAAATATTGTTTTTTACAGTTTCCATACTTTCTCCCATTTAAACTAGTTACAACCTGAAAAGTTAGCAAATTATGTTAAAGGTTATAGTTTGTTGATTATTATTGGTCAAATTTTAAAACACTAAAAAATCTTATTAGTAAAAGATTTATTATCATCATAATTAAATACATTAGTATAAGGGTTTAGTAAAACATTCCCTGCAATATACTGTTTCATATTTTTTTAAACTAACCTGCTTTTTATTCCATATCAAACGTTTTGAAACTATATCTGAACAAATATGGTACTTTTCCAAGAACCTTTCAGCACCTAATTTTTGAAAGGTTTCTAAATCCTGTTGATAAGCAGACAACTCTGTTGAATATAGATTGATATTTTCAAGAATAGCTTGCTTTTGCAATTCTACGAATGTTTCAGCACATTGCAATAGTTGCTTCAGAAATGATGCTGGTAAGGCACTTAAGGGAAACATGGCTTTATAATTTTCTGATGCTGCAAACAAACAAAAAATAATAATCTGCAGCAATACAATGAAATAATTTTGATAAATTATGAAGAGTTAACTATATTAAAACTTGGAATATGCTGTAATGATGAATTTAAAGTAATAACCATAACAAGTAAAATGCATGAAAATTAACACATACTACTATTCTTTAAATTTTGCCGCTGCACTTTAATAATATTCAATGATTTTCATTATTTATATTGAATAAATTAAATTAACACAAAATTGTTTAACTTGATAAAAATAATAAGATCAAGATAAATACATTTATTTTGATATTTATTAAGTCCCACACAAACTTTCAAAAAAGGGAAGTTAAAACCTGTTTAAAAGGGATAAAACTGTTTGTCATTTTTTTACATGATAAGGCTTAGTTTAAATGTAGCATACAAACTAATGGTTATGTAAAGAAAACTTTTACACAACTAACTTTTCATGAGAGGCGCTATAACCACTGAACCTCTCTCATTCACAGGATGGCACCCTAGTGAAAAGAACTTTCCCTGGTGGAGGGCACTTTGTGCAACTAAGTCAAGCTTAAAAAATAATAATAATTGAAGAAATCAAATTGTAGTCCAAAGTATCTAATTTTTGGTTTATGATGGGTGGGACACATCTAAGTAAATGTTGAATTAAAATAAAGCATTATTCCTTTATACTTTTTAAAATATCCTCAAAACAAATACTATATGAAAAATAAACATTTCCGCATAAATAACTGTCAGAATATACATACTATAGGTTTTTCCTAATTGTTTCAGGTACATATCTAACTTTTCAGTCCCAAGATATCCTTTGCAAATAACATATACTTCAGAGTTTCCTGCTTTACTCGTAAATGGCTTGAAAACATGAACCTAGAATGCAAATTTAAAATTTTATCGCTGAATCTAGAATTTATAAGGAATTTAAGAAATGAAAATATGCAATTAATAGCTGAAAACATAGTTGTGTAGTTGAAATTCCCCTCCAGCCATTAAAATTTAAACAGATATTCATCGTTAAAACAAAAATGCTAGCTCACATTGATTATGCAAATATCTTTTGCAGGCATCTGAGAACTGTGGAATCTTGTATTGTGGAAGGGAAGATCCTGCAATTCTCAGCTGCCTCCCGAAGAAAGACAAGCTATAGTTAGATTTAGGAATAGTTTTATAAAAATAATCAATCATTTAATACCTAATCATTATTTGAAAAAAAATGGGTTTCATTTTTAAATAAAATAAATACTTGTGTCAAATTCAAGACAAGGAAAAATAAAAGCACCACTTAAAAGGTCAGATGCAAAAAGTTTTCTAGATCTTACCTCTTTAAATACACAATTAAGAAAATACATTTTGCAAATGGTTATGCTTTCAAAGAAAGTAAACTTCTTTATGACGAATGTAGCTCCCACTGCTAAGCTTAAAAGAGCCACAAGCATTTCGTGGAATTGGAGATTTGCTACAACATTTTCCTGCTCTGCAGGGTTTTCTATGCAATTGATACTTCCATCCGCAGTAACCTATAATAGTCAGAATTTCAATACAGTAAGTTAATTCATAATGCTAATGCTAGAAGTAATAGACTTAATAAACTCTCATACATACTAAATCAAATGGACCACTTTCTTCCAAAAAAGAACTTAAATTCCTCAAGAAGCTAGGATCAGTAATGTCTCCTGTATTGTCCCTTCCAAAATACCAATGTTTCAATGTAGGCTGCAAAAGGCGGTCATCTACGATGACATTTTTTACATTCTGACCCTCGTAGTAAGGATTGAGAGTGTTGGCATACCAGTTCCACTAAAAAACAATAAAAATTTACAAAATTCTGTTTTAAATGGAAGAGCACAATATGAATAATGGGTGTATATAAGGGAGGGGTTTAGGGGGTCTGGACCCCCCCTTAGCCCAAAGTAACAAATTTTTTAAGCTGAATACCCACATTTACAAATCTCGTGCACAGCCAAGCACAGGGGCCTGTGCACTATAAAAGAGGTTAAATTCTACATTAGAAAAAAATGGGGATGACAAACTTACTGGACTTTCCGGACATTATAAATAATGTAAGCAGGGGGCAACCCCCCTCCCCAAGGCTTTAACTTCCACAAGCGCCTGTTTTATAGTGTTTTCCCTTGAATATTCCTTTCCTTTGAAAAGGAATCAGGAAAATTTATTTCAGAGGGAGAACCAACAGTCCCCCTTAAAACTTTGTTTATTTATAACTATTAAAAATCTCTCTGGGGGAGACCCCCAAAACCCCCATTTTTATTTGGAGCTCAAATTGTAAAATTTTTACATTATGAGCAACATGTCCTCAAAATACTACTTATAAGTGATCTAACACGTAATGTATGAAAGCATTCATTAGGGGGTAGCTTAAAAATAAGGTTCAGTCAATCCCCCCAATTAAAAAAATAAACTACAACCAAAAATCTTCTTTGTAAAGTGACAATTCTAGACACCCCCCTTGGAAAAGCTATAACTACGTCCGTGTGAATTATTTATATAAAGCATTATTTAAAAAGGAATTATTAGTAACTGTTGGTGAAACAAAACAAAAGTAAAATTTAATTGAGCAGGGAAGTTTAAAATCCTCCAGTATAGTGGGATATACATGCAAAAAGCTACTTGATCGACTAGAAATGAAACATCTGAAAACGAAAAGGAAGTGTTCCGAGTAAGCAATTAATTGAAAAATTCATGGAATAGTACTTTTTTTTGCTTACATAAGTACTACTACTGCTACAAATGTGTCATGTTTTATTTCTTTTCATCTCTTTCAATGCTCTTTCGTACCATTTGTGTTAAGGGGTGATTAATATCAATTACTTTTAACAAATCTTTGCTTAAAAGATATGACAAAACAGATGGTTATTTGTCTAAATCAGGGGTCAGCAACTGGGGCACCGCAAGAGGTTATTTCCTGGACCGCCGGAACGTTTTGAAAATCATTAATATGTGTTTTTACGCAACAAAAATTAGTTTGACCCTTTTTAAGTTGAGCCAAATTTCAAAAAAATATGATGTAATATTTTATTTACTTTGTTTATTGATTATAAAATATATATAAAAAAAAACATTAAAAAAGTCATGGGGGAAACCCTCAGACCCTCATTTTTAATGTAAAAACTTCTCCTAGTATTAAACTTAACAAAATAATTAAGCAGGTAGCGTACTAAAATTACATCTTTGTAAAAATATATGTGTATTTGAAGATAAGAATTTAAAGTAGTTAGTAATAGAGTAACCTATTTTTTCTCCAGACCTCGATGAAATTTTTCAAAATTACTTGGATCCCAAGTAAAATTACTTGCCGACCTCTGGTCTAAATCATAGGTGTCTAAACTATGAAAATTAACTCTATGTAGTGTGATTAGTAGATGATTAAATTTTTTCATAATTTGTGTTAGGGCCGCACTTTAGACAGGCATGGTCTAAATCAGGTATGGGCAACCTTTTTGTGTCTGCAGTCGGAACTCAAAGATTAAAATGATGTGGAGGGCCGTAGAGTAGATAATAGGTAATTGTGAAAAACTAACACTATACCTCCCATGTATATTTTATAGGTCCAATGTAGCATTACAGTACATTTTTAGGTAGTATTTGAGTCTTAACCCATATCGGACCGCTGTCCTATTTATAGGACAGTTGAATTAAATGTGAAAAAAAAAGTTTCGATTGTGATACCCATATAAAAGTTGTTGAAAATGATTATAAACAGACTAAATTTAATAGATATCTGTGAAAACATCGAAATTTTTTAATAAAAGTGATTAAAAAATTAGTTTAAATTCGCCCCTAAAATATGTCATAATTTTAACTCGATAAACAAGAATAAAAATCTGATTTTTTCTTTAGCGAACATATTAAATTTTTAAGTAGAGTTTTTGTTTAGTCCAAAACATCAAAAGTATCCATGAAAAAAGTTAATAGGACAGGTATTTCACACGTGTTTTCTAACTGTCCTATAAATAGGACAACGGTCCGATACCTACTTTTTTTCCAATTCAGTCGAAGATGGCATTTCGCTTGGGAAACACTCCTTTTTGTGGAAAACACTCCTCGCGTGGGAAAATTTTGCAACTGTCAATTATATATAGTCTCCATATCTGGTTGGGGGGTGTGATTTGGGGGTTCCTCCCCACTCCCCACAGAGAAGGGGGTTTCTTTCGTTCCCTAATTGGCCCTACAAAGAAACCGCCTGGACCATAAAACTATCAGTTGTAAATCTCTATTCTCACCCTATAGGGGGTAAGAGGGTAATAAAAGGGTGGAATGTTCTAGAATTCCTTTGAATAACTCTCCTTTACCGATCATGTTATTGTGTGTATGCTATTGCACATGGGTGTTGTTTTCTATTAGTTTAGTTGTTTCTATGCTTTGTAGTTGTAAGTTTAGCTGGATATTTTATGCATAAAAATGGCTAGAAAATTTCGAACTGCCGAAGAAGCTTTGGAATATATGAATTCTTTATCTGATGAAGAACTTGATTATCCTGAAATTATTATCCCACCGGAACCAGACGCGGTCAGTGACGAAGAAGAAATAGACGATTCTATCACAAAATCCAATATAGTAGAGACATATGATGATCCTGAAGTTCGAGATTGTGCTGGAGAATTAAAGATTTTACCTAATATCATTAAGGAAACAAACCGCAACCGCGATTGAGGAACAAAACCCTTTTTGTAAGCTAAATACACTTATGCAACTTTTAGTAGTGTATTGGACCGTTGTCTTTTTTATAGGACAGTCCATATCTCAGAAAAAAATAAATTTTTTTTTTAATTTCTTTTTTGTATGTTAAAGTAGCTTATAATGATCATGTTTTTTGAAATTTACGTTTCTCCTATGATTTTTTCTATGAGTGGTCCAATATGGGTTAAAGTACTTAGTATAAAAAGTAAGGTATAATAAAGTTCCAACTACCAATGGGGGTTTGGAGGGTCCTCCCCAGAAAATATTTAGACATTTGGCTCTAAAAAACAGGCTTTTAACTAGTTTTGGTACACCTGGTTCGAATTTTTTTATTTGCATTTTTAGGTAGGATTTGGATGAACTTTCCCAGAATATTTTTTGACATTTGACCTTAAAAAACAGGGTTTTAACTTATTTTTGTACACCAAGTTTGAATTTCAGAGCAGGGAGGCAGGGCCCCCTTGGATCAGACAAAACAAGGGAAACTAGTGTGAAAGTTAGGCTTGAACCTGAGTTACAAGATAATCAATATTGGGATCTATCCAATTTATACACAGGCACAGAGTGTTTTTCACATTTTCATCCGTAAGCCTGGTTTGATACTATGTTTTATAAATTTTCAGTCTGTAAAAGAACTGTTCACTGTACTACCAAATCTCTAAGGTAGTGAAATTTTTCTTTAGATACGATGTACTGTAGAAATCACTGAGCTCCAAGTCTTCAAATTATGACTTTAAACAAGTCTTCCTGAAGATCAATCAACACTCCATTTGCAGGTGTATTGGACCTTTCTCTCGGTTGCTTTTCAAGGGGGTAGAATAAGGTTTAAAAAGCTATTCACGATTTTAAAATCAGAATATCTATTAAAAATTATTCCTATAGGGATTTTAGTTCTGCAACATATTCAATGTAGTCAATATTTTCATGACTGGATAGAGTTGAAAAGCGATTGCAGCTTTCAGAGCACATTTTTCCAATATGAAAGTTACGTATCCTCTCTCTCGTTCTTGTTGACGAAAAGCGAATTGAGTTTTTATGTAAAATTTTTTAAATTTTAGGATCTATTAATGACGATTTTAATAGTTAGCTTTAAAGTTAATAGCGATATAACAATCTACTAATAATTAACGATTTTAATAGTTAGATCTATATGGTTGTGTGTCATCATTTGAGCTTTGGGTAAACATGGCAACTGGTACTCTAATCGAAGCTGTGCCAGTGTTGCTTTGAAATTTTAATGTTTCGATGTGTATTATGAATCCCATTGCAAAAAAAAGTCTGACTAGCAACCATGGCTATTTCTAGAGTACCAGAGGGTTCTACTGAATAATACATGTCAATTTTTTTGTAATCATTTTTAAGAATATTATATTAAAAATGAGTCTTACAGAAACATTATGATGGTTGGCTGACAAATAATAATTGAGAGCACTTATAAAAGCTCCAGGAGCTTCACATAGATGCAAAGAGTTATAACTTTGAGCATCATCTGGAACCAATTTGTAGCTAGATAAAATTTCATAAAATTTACACCAAGCTTGAGTCAATAGATCAGTCTGAATTTTGTTTCTAAGGGTAGATATAACGAGGCGTGCTTTGTTAGAATAAAATGTGTGTTCTTGCCAATGTTCTCCTTTATCATTCAATGAGGATTTAGCATCATTTAAATTCCTTTTGAGTGTCTGAAAGCTATCAATAACCCAAGTATCTTCTGAATGTATTTTATCAAGTTCTGGTAAACACCAATCCTTTTCACGATCGAAAGAAAACTTCCTTTCGAAAAAATCTTCTACTCTAGAAATATCAAAAAAGTTCATCTTAGTAAACGAATTTATGATTCAATTATATATATATGATTATAGATTCAATTCTTTTGTTCAACATTTTCTTGTTTATAGCCAACTTTCACTTATTATGAAATTAAATTCAAAATTTTAAAGTATGTAATTGCTGTAGAAATTAGGCACTTTTTCTTAGAAATTCCGAAATTCCCACCATGCTCAGTTGGATGCATTTGTTTATTTTGATTTCACTCTCAATGCGGTTATTATTCAACTTAGCAGTTAAGAAAATAAATTATAATATAATAGCATTTAGCACTACCTCAGTAGTACCTTACCTACTAAAGAAAAGTAAAATTTCATGGAGTTCTTGATGAATTTTAATTTTTATCAAACGGTGTAAAGATAATTATAAAAAGATTTGATCCCCCATTATTATTACTAATTGATTTCTTATTGTAATTAAACACTCCTACTTCAGCTTTCATAAAATAAAAATTAAAAATCGTGTTTGTTGTCGTTGTTTTGCGTTTAGTATGGCTTAAAATAAATTTTTTGGCGCCAACATTATTTTTTGAAGAAATAATTTGTTTTTTACTAGGTCTATTTTAATGCAACTATACCTTTTATGTGTATGTATATATTTATTAAATCCATAATTTGGTTCATGTATTTTAAGCTTATAAAAGTATTCTCATGATCAAAACAAAAGGAAAGCTGTTTTTCAAACATGAGTATTTAAAGATCTTTTCAATTCCCTCCAGAAAAAAATCTCGAAAAAGGAATGATAAATGCCATTCTTTTAAAATTAAAGCTTAATTGAGCTCTGTTAAGTTTTAAGTTCGTCTTGACCTAGAAACAGGCCTGACGAGAGGGGGGGGCGGAAGTACGATCCCCCGGGACCCAAAGATTTTTATGTTGAGTTCTAAGAAGGATATTGTTTTGGAAATTAATTTGTTCATCTAAAGGTCCAAAAATGAGTAAATTCCCAGTTTTCTAGGGGCATATTTTCAAAAATTTTCTGGGGGGGACTACCAGGCCCCCTTTATTGCTTGTTACTCATAGTATTATCAAGAAACCAATATTTATAAGTTGAGTGAAATTCAGATCTTGTCTAGTAATATTCTAAAAATTACATTAAGCCTATGAATGTTTAGGTGGGGGTACTTCAGAAAACTTTTGCCCCTATAACCTCGAAATGAGAAGTATAGGTATGTCAATGTCACTGGGGGCCCGCTTCTCAACCTTGTCCTCGGGGCCCGTCTTGGCTCTCGGAGGCCCTGCCTAGTAATTGAGTTGTCTTAATTGAGTGAATCATTCACACAAACTTATTCAACTACTGTTTTGACAAATTTTGATTGGTATTAAAAACAATTGAATAGTTTCGGTAGTAATATTGTATTATTAAATAATAAATTAATATGAAACTTTTTTCTTACAGGTCAAACATTCATTTGTAATTGATGGAACGTTTTTTTCCTTCTGAAATAGCCCGCTTGGTTTTAGGTATGATAATCTTTTCATGTAACAAGGATCTTCAAACATACATGTGATTCTTCCGCCAATTGGCGTAAATCCTCTATTTTGCTTTGCTAAATTTAAGTCCGAAAATTCGATTTGCAAAACTCAAATTCCACTTTCTGATTTTCCAATTATTTTTTTACTGAAAACTCTGACCGCGAAGGTTGCCGAGTAATAAATACATAAAGTAAAATCGAAAAATTATCGGAAGTGATATGAAAAGCACTTAAGTAGCAGTAAATCTCGGGAAGTAGAAGCCAATGTGCCCCCTACTTAAAATGAAGGAAAATATAGGTGCAATCAAAATTTTTTTTAAATATTTTCAGCCAAGTTATAGCCAGGGTAATCACATGTATGCTTCAAAGTTTTTAGCCTGAGGGTAAAAGTTTTTACAAATTTAATATTCTATAACAGGGTGGTCCAACCTTTACTTGCCCGAGTGCCAAACTAACTTTAGTATTATGAGAGTGAGTGCCAAAAGACATAAATAAAAAAAGCATTTCATACAATTAATAATTTAATATATCACTATATTTTACAATGAGCAATGGTGAAATCAATGAGAGGATTGACATTCTTTTTCTGATACAAGTTTATCGATGTTGACAGTGAGTTCAGTAAGGCAAAGTCTCAGGCTAGATTCCAGAGAAATATTTTCCATTCGATTTCTTGCTTTTGATTTTATTTGTTTGAGAGATGAAAAAGCACTTTCACTCACATATGTACTCCCAAACAGGGATAACATTTTCAAGGAGAATTTAAGCAGTTCTGGGAAGCGTTCCTTAGAAACCATCTTCCAGAAATTTTCAGGGCTGTCACACTTTCTAGCCTGGTAAAATGGGTCTGCTTGAAGATCACATATTTCCATTTGAAGTTTGCAAGGCACCTCACTCAATTCAATGCCCATGGGATTGTTGCCCCTTGAAACTATAGTTTCTAACTGATGCCCTTTTGAATTTTAAGCTAAAAATAATTTCCAAGGGGTATCAGGGGTTCTCCCCTGAAATTTTTTGAAAATTAAACTCCACAAACCAGGTTTTTAACCCTTTTCTGCAATAAATGTTGATTATATTCTCTGTTAGTTATAATATGCATTTAGTTTTGAGGCCGAGTGCCACAAAAATTTCTTTGAGTGCCACTCGTGGCACGCGTGCCTCAGGTTGGACCACACTCTAATTTTTATGTTGTATCACAAAATTTTGTTAAAAACTGATATAGGCAAGTGGTACTGAAGGAATTAATGAACAACGTAGAAAATATCAACAACGTTTAATCCACAATCAACATATGTAAATACTTGAGTTGTAAAATTCTTGATGCCTAATAATCTTTTGGAGAATATTCTTCTAGAAGTTACTAAAATATTTTTTTGGAAAAAAATTTTATAAGGTATTATTAGCTTTATTATTTCACTTTAAATTAGAATATTATGCAATGAAAAGTCATCATAAATAAAAAAAGTCAAAATAATTTTAAAAATGTTTTAAAATCACTATTAAATAGGAAAAACAATGTGTTTGAAAGGTAAATGCAGAGTAAGCAAGTTGTATTCTATTAACTTAAAATTTTCCTATTATTAAGTATAGCATTTTTGAAGTAAATTTTGTAAATCATAAAAATGTTTTGTAATAATAGTTTTGTAGAATCTTGATGAAATGAGAATATTCTTATGAGGAAAAATGATAAGAGGCTTATAATTATACATTTAGTGAGTGAAAACTTGAAGATTTAATTATTTCAGGCGCACAAGGTGTTACTAAGTATAAAATAAATTGAATTAAACACTTTGGGAATATTTCCATGATAGATTATACCCCAATGCCAAATGAAATATTTCAGGAACTTTGCATAAGTTTTGCGGTGGGGAAGTGTCAAAAATTTTTTGGCACTACTAATTTCCTAGTTGTATCCTAAGGGAACATACCCATACTACGTGACCCATTCAGGGGAGGGAGGGGTATCTTCAAAATACCATGCCCGGTCACAGGGGGGGCTTAGGGTTCCGTCACGTAGTCAATTTCTTCTAGTCAATAGGACAAAATTAAGCCAAATTAATTATTGAAATTTGCCAAATTAATTATTAAAATTAGACAAATTAAGCAAAATTAATTTTTTTTAACTTTGGGGCCGTTCAAATATTACGTAAGCACTTTTTTGGTCATTTTTGGCCCCCCTTCCCCCTTGTCAGCAAAAATGAGCGAACCCCCCCCACCATAATTACGTAAGAAACTGCCCGACCCCCCCTTTGGGTTTTTTTATACGAAAGCATGTGTAATTAAATTTGGAGGTTCGTCTCCATGGAAATGCAATCTGAAATGACTAGTAGCGAGTATACATAAGATTTTACAATTAAAAAATAAGTAAAGAAATCTAAATATATCTTTATCCTAGTTTGTTACTTAATAAAAGATGTATTATTCCATTTAGACCAGTGTTTCCCAACCTTTTTCGGTCCATGCCCCACTAAAGCCTTTCTAAATTTTCCATGCCCCCCGGTCTCAGTGGCATATATAGAAATATATTTTGAGAGGGAGCCAAAATTATTTCTTAGCCCTCCCTTCTATGTATATTTAATAAGCCTAATGGAGCTTTTCAGAACATTTTTAGGTGAATTTGAATGCTAAAAAACTAAATCAAGGTATGAGTAATTAAGTTCTAAGTACCAAGGGGGGTCCTCCCCCAGGAAATTTTCAGAAATTTGACTCTAGGAAGCAGGTTTTTAACTAGTTTGGTACCCCTACTTGGGAAATTTTGGATATAAAATTTTAAATAAGATTTGCATTTTGATGAACCTAATGTAAAATAAGTTTCAAATATAAGCGTTCTAAAAACAAACTAAAGTGCTAAAGTGCAAACCCCCCCTCACCCCTAGGTGCTTACGTAATATTTGAACGGCCCCTTTCTGTTTGCAAAAAATGATGGCAAACCGTTTTTACAAATTACTACGTGAAAACTAGAGGGGGAGGCATATACTACGGATATACTACGGATATCTTGGCATATACTACGGATGGTCACCAAGGTTGAGGAGGGGGGTAAAAAATGGGTCACGAAGTATGGGTACGTTCCCTAAGTAGCTAGTGTTTCTGGGGAATTTTGTTAAGAATATTCTCATGAAGGAAAATATTAATTAATCTAAATTTAAAATTATGCAAACAAATTCAGAAATAATTTTTAAGCAGAAAATGAATTAAACTGCATCTAAAATACTGAGTAATTTAGAGTTCTTAGTGAATATTCTTATGATAAGTTATTTTCTGTTAATAAATACAGTAAAACGTCTCTTAAGCGACCACCCTCCGTTCCACGAAAAATCGGTCGTTCAGAGGGGTGGTCGCTTAAAAGGGGTCATCTTAAAAATAGAAAGAGGTTGGTTTAGAACTTACTCAAAACATTTTTCAAACAATTAGTGATGAAAAATCACTTAAATAGCTTGTACCTCCACTGAAATCGGCCGATTTTATCACTATGTGCTTATTAAGGGGCCCACAGACGAGCAACTTGGTCGTCAACCTGGTCATAAATTTGCGAAATTTACAACCAAGTTGGCCGTCTGTGGGGAAGTTGATGATTTAATTACAGATTGATGATCTGATCGTCAACTTGGTGGGCGGAGCTTAATCGGAACATATTATTAGGAAAATAACAAAAACTAAAAATAATTAATGAAAAAAAAAACTTTTTAAAGAACAACGTTTTTAAAATGCACTAAAAAGTATAAAATAATTTTTTGCAACTCCTTGTAAAACAAAAAACTTGGGGATCATCCAATAATATTTACAGCCACTACTCTTGTCACTCTATTTACCATTATATCCACAGTTAAAAATTATTTAAATTAATGATGAAATTAAGTTGGATTAAATACCTAATGCATGATCCCCACGTTTTTCGTTTTACAAGGAGTTGTAAGATTCATCAAAGTTAGTATTATTTTCAGATTTTTTTACCTTAATATACTACATGACCATTTCATATTATCAAACATATTTACATTTATTCCCATCAGTCAAAAAATAAAATATTCTCAAAATTCTCACCCCTGGTGAATATTCTAGTTCTCCGAGAATATTCTCGCTTTACAACTCTAGTGTAAATAGTACTAATATACACAATTTTGTCATCAAATTATCCGGATTATGAATTATATATTATTGTTATCAATTAAAGATTCTGAGTAAGCTGTTATTTTTTGTAAAGATCAATTTTAATATACTTTAATTTTTTTAAGATTATGGGTAAGACCATAGTCACAAAGCAAAGAAAAACTATTAATTTTATGAAAAAACAGAAAGCATACTTAATTTTTTTAATATTTAAATATTACATTTGTCAATCCCCCTTCTATTAGTATCTATCAATTTATAAATTGTTCATGAGCTTCTTTTTTTTAAATGTTTTTATTTTGTTGCTGAAATTATTTCATTATATTAAACTAAGTTGATACATTATCTTTTTATTTATGATTGATATTTTTATTTTGTAATCTTATAAAGAACAAGAAATTGATTTGAGACAATTTGATACCCACCAGTTTTTATAAGAGATGTTTGCAGAATTGTGTTTATTTTATACGTGACTATGATTGTAAAGATACGGTGCAACTTCAATACATAAAAAGTTGATAGGACCGGTAAAAATCTTTGAATTATCCATAACTTGTATTTAAAAAATAATTTCTCTCATAGGATTTTTGAAAGAAGTAAATTGTACGAAAACATGGGAAACCTTTATGACAGAATGCCCCTACCTCCAAGAGTATTACCAACTGTACAAAGATGGAGAAGTATACTCAACAAATGTTGGGGGAAAGTCACTTTCAGAAATCCTCCATGATTACTGCAAATTGAAAAGTAAGAAATGCACCGAAAGTTCTGAATTTTTATTATTTGATCAGATTACTGTGTTAAATGATGAATTCATGATAGTTAAACTAATGTGCAAATAATTTAATTATTTTAAAGGTGAGGCAAGACAGGGGTCAACTAGCCAAAATCAATCTCTTGAAACCAGTGCCAATATCTCCAATGTACAAACTTTCAAAACTCCAAGAGAAGTAAGTATATTGTGTTATGCATAATTATTAAGTAAAAGATAATAAAATAAAAGATGAATCAAGAGTTTGCTCAAGTTACAGGTGCAAATCAGTCATCCCTTTTTTAAAACAAACTATAGGCAGATAACAAGGTTCACACACCTGTGCCAAACTGCTACATATTGCTTATTTTAGCAGCCTCTGTGCCAAAACTGCAGCATTTTTTTAAAGTTTTTTAGTTTTTCCGTTTTGTTTTGAAAGAGGAGACATAGGTACCCCTCATGTCTCAAGACCACTGCAAATTGTTCCGCACTCTTACGTTTTTCCGTGCATCGCGCACATGTTACCTTTTGTCATCGTCGAGTAGTTTCTTCTGCTAAATTACGATTTTCTGGTTTTTCTCTGCAACATATTAGCATCCACTTAAAATAGGGGTGTACTACCTGCGGCCCGCAACCTAATTTTGATTTTTTTAGATAATTCTTTTTTATTATTATCCAGATTATTTCCATAAAAAATCTTGAATTGTGAAAAAAAGTCACAAAATCGTGACTTCTCAAAGTTTCGTTTTGTTCTCGGAGTGTTCCTTTCGTCCCGTGGTCGCCAAGTTGAAGTCGGCTTCTACTCGCGTTGTTATTGCGATGTAGATAAAACAACTTTTCTGCGGTCAAGAAGTCTGGTATTCCAAAAGTCTTAAAATAGCGACCTTTCGCGAAACTTCCCTTTCATTTGTAATCGCCATGCGGATAAAACAACTTTATTTTGGCCAGAGCAGCCTAATAAGTCTCTCTTGACTGGTGTATATCTCTCCGAATCGCGTTTTTCTCGATTTCAGTCAGTTAGTTTTTTTAAGTTGTAAATTTTATTGAAAGGTTGCTTTGAAGCAACTTAAAAATAATAAATAATAATAAAATAATACAAAAAACAAAATGACTTTATAAAATCTTGTTAGATTACAACCCGTGTTAGGTATGTGATATGATTTATATTCTAAAAATACTACTCTAATAAAAAAATACAAACTTCTTACTTTTTTGATTTTACAACAATGATATTGATTAAAATTTTAATTGTAATTAAATTATTCTATTAACTAATTTCCTAAATTTTTATTTGCTTATATAGTAGTCAGGGTTGGCTCAATTGGACCAAATGGGTTTTTTAAAAAAAACATGTGAAAAAACCCACATTTAGGACCCATTTTTGGGTTTTTTCAAGAAAAATCTAGATTTTGGGAGTTTTAATATTGAAGACAAACATTTAACAAAATAACATACCAAGAACTGCAGTTGAGTGGGTTTCAATAATTAAGTTTTTTTCATTATTGAATGGGTTTTTTCAAAATTTAGGAAGTTTAAACTTTTAACTTTATAAAAAATTAAGAAGGATTTTTTTAAAAATTTCAGTGTGTTTTTTAAAGTTAAATATATTTCATTTAAGTTGTTTTTTTAATTTGTTTTTTTTTTTTCATAATTGAATGGGGTTTTTTTAAATTTAAGACGTTTTAAGTTCAAACTAGTTAGAAAATTAAGGAGGATTTTTTAGATTTCAGTATTTTTTCAAAGTTAATTAGATTTCTTTCAAATTTTGAATGGGTTTTTTCAAAGTTTGGGATTTTTTTTTAAAATTTTAGTGTGTTTTTTCAAAATTTAAATCAGGTTTCAATAAATAAGGGGTGTTATTACAATTTCAGTGTTTTTTTAAGTATTAAAAGTTCCAACTTTGAAAAACCCCACTTAACAATGGAAAAACTGACATTATTTTGACAGAACACATTTAACAAAGAAAGAACTCATTATAGTCTATGTATTTAAAATAGGCAGGCTACCAAACGCATCAGTTTAGGGTTGGTGTCACGGACGTTTCGCCTACTGATAAGAATTTTACCTGCCTTGATAACGAATTCCCTAACAAAAACCTACCTACAAAAAAGAAGAAAGGGGGAAGGAAATTTCCCAGTAGGCGAAACGTCTGTAGAACCGTAGGGTTAAAGTAAAAAATTTGTCATATGCATTTAAGTATTTTATTATGAAGACTTTCTTAAACTTGTCTCTAACATTCCTTTTTTTAAGACTACTACTCAGCCTCGGGAGTCTTCCACTAGGTATTCGGATACAGTTTGCTGTAACAGTCAAGGTAAAAAGATTTATTTTTCTGTAAAAGCAGGCATATTTTCATGGCATGTAATTTCCACTTACCTGTTTCTTATTAATAAGCAAATCTTTGAGGCTGGGGAGTAAATTTGTCTTTGACAAAGTTATTTTCTAATCAAGCTATAGGCTCATATTACTGCTTCAATCTTTCAGTGAATAAACATTTCAGTCTGGCTAGTAATTTTAGACTATAAATTTCATACCCTGGCTAATAAGGGGCCATCCATAAATTACGTGAGGTCAAAAAGGGGGGGGGAGGGGTTTGGAAAAATCTCACCAAGGGGGAGGGGGGGTCGATTAAAATCTCACGTCAACTTTTTAAGTTAGAAATTATACGATTTTCTTTTTTTTAAGTATGAGAAAGGATAAGATACTGCAAATTATTTTTAAAAAGTTGTAGATAAATCTCACTTGGGGGGGAGGGGGGGTCCAGCAAAATCTCACTAAATCTCACCAAGGGGGGAGGGGGGTCCAGATTTTGGAAAAAACACCTCACGTAATTTATGGATGACCCCTAACTCATTTGTATGTGATGTGTGATATACATGGCTGCTGTTGTGTAGTGGTCAGTGTGTCTGGCTCAATCAGTGTGTCATTACCAACTCAGGTTTGATGCCTTGCGGCTTCTGCTTGGGTAGCTGGTCATTGGTCAACTTAGCCCTTCATCCTTCTGGGGTCTATAGTATAGTTCAATAATATGGTTCACTTGGGAAATCAAGTGGGGGTCCAGCGTCGGCTGGACAGCTTCGGCCTGGACACAAGCTAAGTAAATAGTACCCCAGGCCCAAAGGCTTATGAAATTGAGATGGGCACAGCCTGATGGGCCACTAGGGCTTGACAGAATTGAATTTGATTTTATGTGACATATATTTGTGAAAATTTGTTTTTAATGGGTAAAAAGTACATGCTAAATATGGCTTGTACTATTAGCTTTAAATATTACAAAGCACTGTAGAGAAGTAACATTTTCCCTAAAATGCAGTATTATTATAGTCCAAATCTTAATTAACAGGGTTCCCACTGGGCTTGAAAATCCCTGAAAAGTACTTGAATTTTATTTTTGTTTTCAAGGGACACCTGGAAAGTACTTGACTTTAGTGCAAAGTCTTAAAAAGTCCTTGAATTTTATTTGAAATATTTTAATCAGGAATATACGAGTTTCTTTGCTCATGAATGGGTTTTTCGCTTTACTATGTTAGTCCATGAAAAACTTAAAATGAGCCTTGAAAAGTACTTGGTTTTTTTCCTCACAAAAGAGTGGAAACTATGTTTTTAACCTTTGGGGGGTCATCTCCAATAACTTTAAAAATATGACCCATAAATGTAAATTTTCATTTCATTTTATATTCCCTTGATTTAACTCTTTATCTAGAGCAGGGGTGGCCAACCCAAATGTTGTTGAGGGCCACTTTGGAAAACCACAATACTCTCGCGGGCCGCATATAAAATTTTAGGATATTAAGGTGCACAGAATGACAGTGAAGTAAATTGAATAATCCTTTGCTAATCCTTTGCTCCTATTTGCTTAATAATAGATCCTTTGCTTACTTTGACAGATTCCTAAATAAAATGCTATTCCTTTAAACTTACCTTAAGGAGCAACCCCAAGAATACCTTCTGTAGTATATCCATAGAAACTAAACAGGTGCCGTTAAAAAACACTTGGAATCACTCGAAACTATAAGGAGCCTGTGGCGCTTATAGAAATTTATTTCGGGAGGACCCAAATTTTCTCCAAATATTGCAGCTAAATTTTTGCATCGGGAAAAAGTACACTCAAATCTTCCTCTCATGCCCCCATGCATATTTAATTGGTTCAATGCATAAATTAAAATATATTTTTAGTTAGGGTTAGCACCAGACTGAACTAATATCCTTAAAAAGTTGTGAACAATGGAGTCCCTAGTACTAAAGGGGGATCTGGGGGCTAAAAGGGTTCTCCCCCAGAAAATTTTTTGGAAATACGAAACTATTTAACAGACTTTAACGTGTTTTGGTACCCTTTGTCCGAATTTGGGGGGCCTTAACTTACCCTAAAACTTTAACTTTTGACTAAAAAAATTCTTGCGGATCACAAAAATATTTCAAAACGGGCCGCGGGTTGGCAAAGCCTGATCTAAGAGGTATATGGGGGTCGGGGGTTCTCCCCCGAAAAAATTTTGAATTTTAGTGTGTTAAAAAGTGTTTTGAAGCTACTTTTTGGAGAGTTTTCAGAGAGCTTCGCGGGCCGCACAAAATGACCCGGAGGGCCGCATGCGGCCCGCGGGCCGCGGGTTGGCCATGCCTGATCTAGAGTTTTCTTTTTATATTTGCAGTTCCGAATTCCAGCAGGGGTGCTCAGGGTAGATCTAGCACTGAATCTATACATTCCGCCCATAATAAATCCCTTCCTAATTTTGGAAGTCTGAGCTCTCCGTCAACCCATAAGTCTTGCCAGTCAGACCCCAGCAGAAAGCTTCACTTTGCCAGGACCGAGGCTGATAAAGCCAAGCAAAGACATCTGTACCCACATCAAAGTCCAGCGACAATCTGCTCCGATGACGAATCAGTCATCATTTTGGATTCGTACCTTCACGGGGAACAAGACATGGATAACTCTTCTGTGTGCAGTGCAAGTGTGACCTTAGTGGCCTCTGACAATTTCTCTCACTCTGATGTGAATAGCCCTCATTCGTCTGTTTATGAAACAGTTGAGGGCCATTCTGAAGATTATCAAGCATCAAATGTGAATAGGAGTGTTGCAACATCGAGTGTTTCTCTAACCCCTCGTCGGACTTTAAAACCTCATTCCTATCATAGATCTCCTGCTTCTAATTCTCCTAGAATAACTTTGTCTTACGATAGATCACAGGTTTCATCTCTTACCACACCTTTGAAGCAAGGATATAGAGAAGATTTCATTTCCCCAAGACGAAAAACTGGGTAAACTTTAAACTTAGTTGGTAAAACTTTTTTCTATTAGCTTATTTAGCAATATGATATGTAGTGCAGTCAATTAGCTCACATTAGATTTTTTCTATCCTCTACTTATGTCCAGTAAACAAGAATATAAAATTGTTGAATGAACCCTAGAATTGTTTAATTGGTAATTTCAAAAACTAGTCAAATATACCAATTTTGTTTTTGTTTTAAGAAAAATGAAAAGACGGTCCAGCAACTCGGTACATTTTTATTTAATTTCTTATTGTCTACATTTTAATTATTAATTTCTTACTTTCCTTTGCGAAAAGAAAAGGAACTTTTGCACTTAAATGGTTTCTGCAATGAATGAAATGTGTAGGTTACTCTAATTTTTTAAGAATCTTTGATTACAACTGAGAATTTCGGTATAAAGAATAATTATTTATTAATAACTAAATATTTAAAAACCTTTATGGTTTTTACTTAACAACTTGTTCTGCCATCTTTAATTTTATGGATTCCCTTAATAAGCTTATGGGTTTGAAACTCTTACATTTCATAGTATAAGTTCAACCTCTCAAAAGCAGCAGCAGCCCTCTTTTTAAATAAATGGAGTGGCCTCTTTGGGAGTTGTTATTCAATTAATTGTTTTACAATGTAATCTTATTATTTTGCAAACTATTATTTATGAAATAATTTAATATATCAATTTAAGCTTCTAAAATATTGCTTTATGAAACTTAAATTTTAGCACACCAAGAAGAAGGCGCTTGAATGATTCTCCGTTACCTAAAGCCACCATTGGATTACCTTTGAATGTTCTTCATAATGATTTGGTAACTTTTCAATTTTATTTTTATTAATAAAAGTGTGAATGCTGTCTTTGTTTTCTCTTACATTCACATCTCTCTCAACATAGAGAATGGAGATATTATTTGACTGTGTGTATTTTAAGGCATCTTGGTATATTAAAAAAGTTGATACATATTTGGGTCATTCCATTTCAGGTGGTCGAAAAAGGGTAACGTTGGTTGCTCGACCATTTTTAAAAATTCTGAAATTTTTTGTACATCAACCCTAACCGCAAAGAAGATCAAAACAGTCACATTAGTTTTAATTTAACCAATGCGGTTCGTCCACAGTAGCTACCTAAAGTTCGTCATTTTCATTTTCGACAGTTTTCGCTAACTCAAAGGTGAACAAAAATGTGAATATCTCCTCTTTAAAATATCCAAATCAAACAGGGTGAATCAAAATTGTTCGGAAGAAACCAATCTATAAGACTAATGCCAAAATGTTTTTCCTAAAAGAATTACACAGGTCTGCAACGAAAAAGCTGTTTGAATAATTTTAGTGATTTCCTATGTATTTTGGTGTGCTGATAACGAAAGAAATATTGAAAAAAATCCTCTACGTCAGGATTTTTCACAAATTGCAAAATTATATTCAAATTTGCCCATTTTTCATAGTTTTTGTGCATTTCTAGCTCCTTTAGTTTTAAAAATTAGGAGCTGTGAATGGTGCACATAGTAAACTATCTCATCAGGACATTATAGAGATGGAAAGAAAATATTAGGGAAGATTTAATCGGGGAATAATGAAGGATTTTTGTTGTGTAGTTCAAAGAAATGTTCTTTTTGCTACTCACAAGGGTAAAGGTACCAAGGGGAGTTTCATGAGGAAGAAAAATTGGCTTTAAAGTGTGTAAATAAGTTTATTTTAGTTACATAATGATTTTCATGAAGAATATGTAACAATAATTTTATTTTATGAACCTATTTTCATGAAAATTGAAATAATGACTTATTTTACAATTTTACTTAAATTGTCAGAAAACATGACATTCTATGGCAAAACAGAGACCATTTTGAACTCGGGGCACAAAAAAACCTTAAAAATAAATTTGGATTAAAAAATCTACTTCTTAAGTATACTTACATTTTATGTGAAATGTTGCTATATTTTCTCAATTTGTTACAAAATGTGGTGTCTTAAAAATCAAAAGAGGTATTTTTTGGATTCAGCACACCAAAAATCATAAAAAATTATTTTCAAATAAAGTTTGAGTCGAAAAATTATTTTTTAAAATATTTACTTTTATTTTCTTCAAAAATTGACATTTTTACTTAAATTGTGAAAAAATGTGAAATCCTATGACAAAACGGAGGTCAGTTTTAGATTCAGCACATCAAAAAACATATAAAGATTTTGTGGAAGAAATTCGAATAAAAAATTTAGTATAAAAAGTTAATTTTACAAAATTTTAAGGCATTTCCCAATAAAACCTAAAAATCTGAATTGTCAAAAAACGTGACGTCCCAGGACAAAATGGAGGTCATTTTTGGATTCAGCGCACCAAAAATAACAAAGTTCAGGTGAAATATCCAAAACAGCTCGAAAAAAAGGTTTTTTTTTGCAGACCTGTGTTATTTATTGGGAAAAGTTTAGTCCAAAGTTAAGGAATATTTTTCAAAATTGATCTGTTTTCTAGAGGACTTTTTCCTAAGAAGGAAACCTCTCAACACAATATAATTTTTTACTAATATTCAGAATATATTTTAACACATATACAAATGTGTAGACCTGAGACTTTGTTTTTCTTTTATTAAAAAAAGTTTGCCAATATGTCAAAAATCACAATTTTGAGGGGTTGATAAAAGATAGAGGTGGGGATAAAAATCTAAAAATTTGGTCACGGTATAGTATGTCAACGTGTTGCATATCTCGGTTTATCGCTTAAACTTGAGTTTTAACATTTAAATAATAATTAAGAGAATACTGTGTTTTTTTAAAGTTTAGCTATAAAAAAATAATGAAATTTAAAATGTTTATTCTTTTTTAATATCTAAAAATACATGTACAGTAGAACTCCAATTATCCGAATCAATTGGGACCGAACCCCATTCGGATAATCAAAAATTCGGATAATTGGATTTTTTCCGAAAAAAAGGGGTTCACTATAATTAATTGCTGTATGCAAGTTTAAAAATAGGAGGAAAAAATTATATTTAAAGAAAAAGAGCTGTTTATTAATTAAACGAAAAGGAATTTCACATACTAAAAGTATTTACAAGTGGTTTTCAGAATACAGTACGTACCGTTCTTCGACAGTCATTCGACAGAAATACGGTTCCCTAGAACGTTTCTACGGTTCATTGAATCGTTACAGAACTTAGCTGCATTCGGCCCTGAATAACTAATGAATAAGAACACGAAAAAAGAACAAAGCGAACATAGAAATGTCAAATAGAACACGAAAAAGAACATTAAAAACGGCAAAATTCGCGGCGGAATTTTTTTTATTAATTCTGAAATCGATTCGGATAATCGGCGATTCGGATAATTGGAGTTCTACTGTATTTAGTATTTTTGCTTTAAGTATTTCTTTGTAATAAATGACGAACTTTAGACGGCTGCTGTGGACAAACCAAATAGGTTAAATTAAAACTAATGGTTGTTTTAATATTCTTTTAGGTTAGGGTTGATGTACAAAAAATTTCAAAATTTTTAAAAATGATCGAGAAACCAGTGCTGTATCACTTGAAATGGAATGACCCACTAACCTTAATTGAGGTTTTTAGCTAGTTTTCTTATTTCAAATCTAATAATAATACATTTTTGATTTTTTTAACCCTTTTCAGTTCTTATGTTTTACATGAATTTTATAGGAGTCAATTTTAGAAGAAATTTTTTCACAGCAACCTTTAGCTCAAAGAATTGCTGACAATATCAATAAAAGAAATGAAGATCAAAACAAAATCCCTGAATCACAAAGTTCTGGTTTTGTAGCATCACAGGTATCTTAAGTTCTATTCTAGCTTAATAAATTCACAAACTTTATTTTAACGTAGTAGTTTGAGTTTATGTGTATATCATAGGATAACCAGGCATCTGATGGATCTACAAACCGTTCTTTGCAAGGGACTGAGGGCGCGCCAGCACTTCATTCAAATACTATCTCAATGGACAGTAAGTCATTTCAGTTGAAATCTTAAATTAAAACATAATTAAAGAAATTGCCGAAATGAACCAACTTCAAAATCAATACAGCTTTATTCTATTGAGATTTCCCTTGGCAACTGCTGCTGGCTTTCACTAGGACGAAACAACACACAAGTTAATTAACTCATAGGGATTGTCTGTGAAACAGCGCTATTTTGCTGGCTGCCAATGGTGGTAAGGGTTTTGAATTTGGTTCATTATGCTAAAAGATTTATAATTTATTGTTATTTCCTTTTGCACAATAAATCTTGTTTGAAACTAACCATCAAGAATGTAGTTTTTTTACTAGTCTAGTTTTATTCATTTGCCAAAAAATGCTACATTTTTTGTTGAATAATATTTATCATTTCTAGAGTGAGTAAGGATACTTAAGAACGTTTCAAATAAATTTGCATTTTTCTATGTAATTGGTTAAATTCATAACTACTGTATCTTTCTTTAAGCGGTTGGCAAAAACATAATTAAAATTTGATTACTTTAGTTTCTTATTTTTACAAATTCATAGTTTTTCTTACATTAAAATATTGGAATCTTCTAAACCTCCTAAAAAAAACTAAAGTTTCTGTAAAACATGTATGGGCAACCTTTTTAAATCTGCGGGCCGGACTCAAAGATTAAAATGACTCGGAGGGCCATAGAGTAGATAATAGGTAATTTTGAAAAAAAAGGTGTTTTTTAATTTAAAAAAAAGCGTTATTGTACTAAAGTTTAACAATCTGGACTAGTATTATGCTATCTTGAATTAGCATTATTATAAGTATAATGCTTGAGTTACATTAATCTCAGGTGTAAATAAAAATTTATTTCAAGAGGGGCCCCAGATTATTCCTCACCCCCTCCCATCTATATTTAAAAGGTCTAATATAGCACTACAGTAAATTTTTGGGTAGAATTTGCGACTTAAAGAACTTAGTAATAAAGTTCTAACTACCAAAGTGGGGTCTGAGGGTCCTTCTCCGAAAATTTTTAGAGATTTGATTCCAAAAAACTGGTTTTTAACTAGATTTAGTTCATCTAGTTCGAATGTTTTATATTTGCATTTTTGGGTAGGATTTGGATTAACTTATTGTAAAAGTTTTGAATTATTAAATTCCAAGTCCTAAGGGGGGCTGGGGGATTCCCCCATAAATGTTTTGTAAATTATACCTTAAAAACAGGGTTTTTACTTGTTCTGGCACTAAAATGTTCCGCGGGCCAGGAGAAATGGCATGGCGGGAAGTAATGCAATGAGGAAGTTGCATGATTTTTTAAAATTTTTTAATCGATTCTTCTTGCAAAAATAAGCAACTACCAAAAATTTGAGGCCGATCGAGAAATTTTTTGATTGCCAAAAAAATTAACAAAAATCCCCTTTTTAAAAGCCCGCGAAAACGCCAATAGTTTGGATGTGACATCATTTTACGATCAAGGTTGTTAAAGTTACTTTGAAATAGTATTTAAGTACAAATACAAGTATTTCAGAAAAAGTAACTAAGTATTAAGTACAAATACCCGAAAAAAGTAACTAAATAGAGTACAAATAGAGTATATGAAAAGTATTTAAGACTACCTTCAGTTACTTTACCCGCAAAATTTAAATTTAAAAAATTTAAAATAAAAATTATTTAAAAAATAAAATTTAATAAAACAAATTAAAAATTTAAATAAAATTTAAACTAATACTTAATAAAATGAATTCATTTTAAATATAATTTTCAAAATTAATTTTAATTAATAAAATTAATTTTAATTATTTTTAAAAAATTGAAATATAATTTTAATAATAAAATGAAATTTTAATATTTGAACTAAAACTCAATTGAGAGAACGATGTCTATTCAACAGGAAGAAGGTGGACGCAATCGATACTCCAAATTTTTGAATTTTCGACTACATAATAAGTTTATTATTTAAACCATAATATTTAAAATTAAAGGAAATTTAATTATAGATTGCTAACGTAAGTTTCTACAGTAAATTGTTAAGTTTTTTAAAAAAGAAGTTGCATTTAACTCAAAAAAAATTTAAGGTTACTTTTACTTTACTTTAAACACTTGAAAGTTTGTAAAGATAATGGTCTCCTCCTTACCTTTCATTATTATCCAATTTTTAATAAATAATTATTTTCATAAGCTAGTAAAAAAGTTTTTCATTTTCTTTCCCCACTCTTTCTTTGGAAATTTAATTTAATTTAAAAATTGAAGCATTTATATTATTAATACTTTATATTATTATTGTCTTAAATGCTTTAGCGATGTTTTAATTTCTTAGGTTATCAAATTTTTGAAATTAATCTTTTAATTGATATTTTGCCTTTTTTCAATTCAAATGGAATATTCATATTAAGCAGAAAATTATTTCGGTCATTTTTAAAAAATTAAAAAAGTTAAATTTAAGTCAGTAACTCTTTTATTACTTTTAGTTTTTCTTCAAGAAAGTGAGAAAGAAAGAATGTTATAATAAACTTTTAAGTGAATTTTTTATAGAATCTTGTAAGAATATACTACATAAAGGCTTGAATTAGAGTAAAAAGTTTTTAAAAAACGGCTTTTAACCCTTTTGGGCAAAAGTGGGCGAAGTTTTAAGCTACATGTCATACAAATATCAAAACATAAAAATCAATTGTAATTATCTAGATAAAAATACAAAGCGAATATAAATCGTCAATTCCCTCACTACTTTTTTTTAAAAAAATTTAAAAACCTACCTCTTTTTGGGGACATTATACTTCCAACAAACAATGGTAATCCGGGAAGCAGGAATGGAATGGGACGATTCGGCGCGAGACAGAAAAAATATTTGTCTATTTTTTTAGAATGATTTTGAAAAGGTTCTATTTCGGAGAGCACAACAAAAAAGCGACTGAATGACATCTTCTCGTAAATGTCCCCCTCTCTTTGGTTCGTGGAAAAACAAGGAACTACGAACAATAATTGGCCATAAAAGGGTGTCCTATCGGCTTTTCGATCTCGAGCAATTCGACCTTGCGAGGTGGACCCCCAAAGACACTCGCCGGCTCCTGGTGACCCCCCAAGGGTGGGTGAAACAAAAACGGCACTTTCTTCAACACAGGGGGTAATAAATATTCTTAAAAGGATTGTCACTTGTCAGCGATTCGGGTGGTCGGCCACCGCCGGGGACGCTTTTTCCCTTCGGTTGATGCGAAAGCAGGAAGAAGTGTTTTTTGTTTTGTTCCCATCTCCAATGTTTGGATTGCGTTTTTTTTAATTCTGGGTTTAGAAAGTAACTGAAGTACAGCATAGGTACTTAAGTAACAAGGATTTGAGTTACTTTTAAATTTTTGTAGTTAAATACCAGTTCGATACTGAAAAAGTAACGAATGTAACTAAATACTTTTAAAGTATTTAAAAAGTATTTCCGTTACTAAGTATTTAAATACTTAACAACCTTGCTTACGATAAACATTGCTGTAAAGCAATGGAGTTGATGGTATGATTGTTGATGTCATCCTACGTTAATAAACGTTTTCAGCCACATGTTTTTTTTCTCGACTTTTAAATTAAAATATTTAATTACCTGTACATTTTTTTGAAAAATTGACTAGATATTTCATTTTACCATACAAAAAATAATACGGAACACTTGTTTGTTTTTGAAAATCTGACTCCTGCAACTTCCTTAGGGGTCATCCATAAATTACGTGAGGTCAAAAAGGGGGGGAGGGGTTTGGAAAAATCTCACCAAGGGGGGAGGGGGGTCGATTAAAATCTCACGTCAACTTTTTTTAACTGAATTATAACTTATTTAGGTGCTATGAAGCACAAAATGCAAAAAATTTTTAGAAAATAATTTTTAAAAGTTGTAGGTAAATCTCACGTGGGGGGAGGGGGGTCAAGAAAAATCTCACTAAATCTCACCAAGGGGGGAGGGGGGGTCCAGATTTTGGAAAAAACACCTCACGTAATTTATGGATGGCCCCTTATTATATACAGTAACGGACCCTTTATCCGGCTAGCTCGGGGCCGACATCATCCCGGACTTCGGAATTTTCCGGATTTCAGGTCCGTTCCGGAAAAAACGCCATTAAAGACGCAGCTGCTTTAGTAAAACCAAAATACCCGCTGAAACGACGTAGTCCGTCCTAATCGTAACGGATCCAGCAAAAAAAACTTCCTGGATCGTCGCGGTAAGAACCGATAGCGATAGGCAGCAGCCGATTTTGGAACGGCCGTTTAAGCTCGGGGACGATACGATTCGGCGCATCCAATAGTAACGGATCCGGCAAAGCACGTTGGTCGTCGCGGCAAGAACCGATAGCGAAGCAGCAGCCGATTTTGGAACGGCATAAGCGCGGGGACCCGCGACGTCCGAACGGCCCGCGCCGAATCGTCCCATTCCGCACCGAGACGATATCACAAAAGGCGCGGCGCAACCATTGCGCGTCGCAACAACATTTACTCACTAAAAATTCTTCAAAATATAAAAAACAAATTCTGAACACGGGCCGGATTTCGGGTCCTTCCGGATTTTGGGTTCCCGGATAAAGGGTCCGTTACTGTATTTAAAGTTTGTAAGAATCACATTTAAACTTTTCAAAGTGAAACAAATATTAATCTTAAGAATCTTTTGGTTACCATTGTTATTATCATTTGTCAATATTCTAATGATGAGAAATCCTTGGAAATTTTTCAGAACATGTCCATTAGGATTTATCATTAATGTGACAGGTGAGATTAGCTAATACATGTATGAAAAATTATTTTTAAAATTCACAGGTTAAATGCATTCTAGTGAATTTAACAATAGTGTTATTCGTGAGATAGTTATTAGCATTATTGCTGCCAATCCTCCCGGTTTACCTGGGAGTTTTCTGGTTTTCATTCATTTTTTAATTTTGTGGCCGGAAACAAGTTTCTGCCAGTTTTTCATGTGTTTTCAGGAAAATTCTCTATTTTTTTTGAAAATTTTTCCTACTTTTTGCCCAATTTTTCCTCAGTAAGGTCTGCATTTTCTTCAAATACTGATCCAAGGTGTGCGATTATGGCAGAATTATATAAATTCATGGAAAAATAAAAAAGTTGAAGTAATGAAAGATATTGAGCATTTTTTTGCAAACAATAAATTTTCCCCATATCGTTACGGGAGGGAGAGAGCGTGAGCGAGTGTGAGGCAGCCAGCTTAAACTTAAATACCACTCAAAGCACACGTCACTCCACCTCTGGTGTTCCTCTTCTTCACTCAGAAGAGGAACTCCCGCGCGGCACGATAGGCACAGGAAGGAACGGAACCAAGATCCCTAACAATCGGCCCCCTTCTGTTCCCTCCTATGCCAATCGTTTACAAAAACAAAAAAAAATTTCCAGCAACAAGAAAGTCCAAAAAATTACATATAACACTCAAAAGACATTAATCAGAAAACATCACACTCTTGAACTTAACAAGTTGTTCTTTTACAACAGGCTTGGTAAACACATCTCCAATGTTGTCCTTACTTCTTACAAATTTTAAATCGAACTTATTTTCAAACACTAAATTTCTTATAAAGTGGTACCTTACATCAATATGTTTACTTCTGTGGTTTTCCACAGGTGACTTAGAAAAGCTTAAAGCAGCTTGATTATCACTAAACAGTTTACATTCAATCAAAACTAAATTTAAAGATTCATCTTCCAATATATTACGCAGCCATATCAACTCTTTTGCTGCCTCTGACAATGAGATATACTCGGCTTCCATAGTTGACAAACTAACCGATTTCTGTTTAAAAGTCCTCCAAGTTACAGGCACTTTGTCAAGAAAAAATATATAACCACCAATGGAAACTCGGTCGTCTCTGTTAGCAGCGAAGTCTGCGTCTGCGTAACAATTTAACTTGATAGAATCAATTTTAGACAAATTTAGTTTGAGATTTTTAGTACCTTTCAAATAACCTAATACCTTCAATAAACAATGCCAATGGCGAAGGCCTGGATTTGCCTGAAACTGTGATAGTAAGTTGATCGAAAACGCTATGTCCGGCCTTGTCCTGTTAGCTATAAACGCTAGGCTTCCTAACAAATTCCTATAAGGAATGTTGGACATTTCCTCGAGTTCCTCACTAGTTTTAGGCTCATCCAGTCTAGACAAAATACAGCCCTTCGTCATCGGAAGTGAAGTAATAGGATACTTATAGTCATCATACAATTTACATACTTTATTAATGTAATTCTCTTGATGAATAAACAGTTTACCACCCTGTCCAAGAAATTCAATCCCCAACAACTTTCGGGTTTTACCCATAACCTTTAAATCAAGTTTACTTTTTAACATACTTATAACATTATCAATAACATCCTTAGTTTTTCCAAACAATACGATGTCATCCACATACAAAAGCAACACGATATCATTATTTAAAGTATACACACAGTTACACCACTTAAGTTTTTGAAAGTTTAAATTCAACAACATATCATCTACTTCAAAAAACCATAACCTACTACTTTGGTGTAGTCCATAAATTGCTTTTTGCAGAAGACATACCTTATTAGCGCCTAATTCAAATCCCTTAGGCTGTTTCATATAAATCAATTCATCAATATTGGCATATAAATATGCACTATCCACATCTAATTGAATATGAAACCAATTAAATAAAGACACAAAAATAGTAAACAACACTCTTACTAAAGTGAAATTAATCACTGGACTAAATACCTCTTCATAAGACTCGCCTTTAACTTGGCAAAAGCCTTGAGCCACAAGTCTTGCTTTATAACGCACAGGTTCATTTTTATCATTATACTTTACATTATAGACCCATCTACAACCCAGGATCTTTGCATTTTTAGGGGGATCTACAATTTTCCACACTTTTCGATCTTTCATGACACCCATTTCTTTATTCATAGCCTCTTCCCAGTTAGATGCATTAGGTGATCGAATTGCTGCGTTATAACTTTTAGGTATTTTAACTTCAGTTAAATTTGCCTCTTCATTAATCCCTAACAATTCAGATACCTTCCCCGATTTATTATTTTTGCCCCTGAAATCAAAAAGGCTCTCTTCAAAAGCTATCTTATTACGGGAACAGTATTTTTGTACGTCATTTAGGGAACGTAATCTAGTTTTAGACCCTTCTACACTGTAGTAAATGTCTGTTCGAGAACCGTCTTGACGCTCAACGGCTTCCCTGATCCATGGAACCTGATCACAGGGTGTTGGTGACAATCGTTCACTTTCACTCTCCGATTCTGATGTGGAAGAACATAAAGAGGAAGATTTGTCTTTTACCTCACTTTGATCTAAAACTAAATCATCCAATTTAGAAGTTACTTTAGGGACAGTTTTACCCTTAACTTTTTCATCATCATTGTCTAAATAACTGGGCATTGAAAATCCAAAATTTAAATTCCCATTTATAGGATTAGGTACAGAAAAACCACAATTTAAATCATTTTTGTTAGTAGTGGGACCCAGTATGACTTCCACCCCTTTCTTAGACTCATCAAACCTTACATTGACCGTCTCTACTACTTTTTGCTCACTTTCTATCCAAATTCTGTACCCACGTGTTCTTAACGCATAACCCATCATAATTCCCAATTTAGCTTTCATATCCAGTTTGCTACGTTTTTGCTTGGGAACACCTACATAGGCTAAACAGCCAAAAGTCTTAAAGTGTGACACCGAAGGCTTTCTTTTACAATATATTTCAAAAGGTGTCTTATGGAACCCTTTATGACATACTCGGTTCCAAACGTAAGTGAAGCACAATCTTACCCCATTCATGGCGGTCGAATTATATCGCTCACTTACCCCATTCTGCTCTGGAGTAAACGTGTTGGTGTACTCATGCTTTATTCCCAGGTTTGCAAACAATTCGCTAAATTCCCGATTGCAGAACTCCAACCCGTTATCACTTCTCACTGACAAGATTTTCTTCCCCAAAAACCTTTCTGCCCTGGTCTGAAACCTTTTAAAGCAACCAATTACATCAGACTTATTTTTAATTGGAAATACCGTGACCTTTCTTGAATAATCATCTGTCACAGTGAGAAAGTACTTAAACCCCTCAACTGACACTTCTGGCATTGGGCCGCACACATCCATGTGTATTAACTCAAGCGGCCGATTTGATCGCACAGAATTTAAAGGTTCAAAGGAAACTCTTTTAGCCTTGGCAATTTTACAAACTAGACAGTCTGTTGTTAGTAAACTTAACCCTGCCAATCCCTTTACACACTCATTTTTACTAGTACTAACTAAATACCTTTGATTTATATGACAAAATCGATTGTGCCATAATACACTATCTGGGGAATTTGCACTAAAAGCAACATTAGTTTTGACCAAATCTGAATTTTCTTTTAACTCACGGGGTTTCTTTAAGTATTTAGTAGGCTTTAAGAAGTACAGGTTATCCCTCCTTTTAGCAAAAAATAATTTGTTCCATTTTGCATCGTAAACCCAGAACTTCCCATTTGAACCCACTAAATATGACCCTTTACTCTCCATCTTAGATCCCGATATCAAATTACGTCGTAAATTTGGATTATACAGAACATTTTCAAGTGTTATTTTAGAATAATCCTTACCCAAACGAACTATGAAACAAACAGTCCCAGTACCTTCAATTTTACTACTTTCAGTACCAGCCGCCAAAGTCATCTCAAGGTTATTAACTGGCTTAAAATCATAGTACAAAGCCTTGTTATTACAGAAATGAGACGTTGCGGCGGTATCAAAAACCCAACTAGAACTATCTACTTCAGAACTAGAATTAGCTTCTAATTCTACTAAATTCCCTACTGCTTCATTATAATCAGCTTGATAGCTGGAATTACGTTTACGACTACTTTTAGGTCTACTTTTACAATCCTTAATTAGATGACCTTATTCATTACAAAAATAGCACGGACCTACATTTTTGTTTTTAGTCTTAACAGTTCTATCTTGTCGAGAGTCCTTTTTAGACTGAGGCTTTAGATACTGGTAAGTTTTACCTGACAGTTCAGAGTCTGCTGGCTTACTGTAGTAGGCAGTTTCAGTCTTGTCCAGGTCTTGCCTCATAAGGTTCAGCCGGTTCTGCTCTAGGATCAGTTCTGATTCAATCTTGGTAGGTATAAAGTCCTCGTCCTTCCATCGGTAGATCATCTGGACGGTGGGTTGAAACTCGGACGGCAGGAAACGGATTAGCTGAAATCCAACATAGAGAGACTCCAACTCATGGCCAGCTTCCTTGAGACGTCTAGCGGCTTCCTTGACACGGCTTATGTAGAGACCAATGTCCTCGCCAGGCTTGTATTTTGTCAGAAAGAACTCGTCGAGAAGGTGGATGACACGAGCTCTAGTGGTCGGCTCAAAGTGGTCTTTTAGAATCCTCCATGCTTCCTTTCCATCAGTTACCCCGGAGAGCAAGCTTCTTAGGTCAGCTCGTACCCCTTGGTATAAAAAGGTAAATGCTCGGTCCTTTCTCAACTGTAGGTCTGCTAGTTCCCTTCTTGTAGGTTTCTCCTCAGCTTCCTCGTCAGCTTCTTCATTAGTTTTTCCATCGGCAGGATTTTCAATAAAGTTCCAACACCCCCAGTGCATCAACAGCACTCGCATATCAGTTTTCCATACAGACCAGTTGGTTGGGGTTAGAACTGGAATATGGGCGGCGTCCATTCTTATAGCGGCCCCCTTCTAGAGGAATCGGCAATCCTGACGAGAAACCAGTTCAAAAGTCCAGCTACAGATAGCATAGTCCAAGTCCAGCACTGCAAGGGCACCTGAGGCCCATAACCCTTCTTAGAAAAAATGGCAGCAAAGAAAGGGCACAGTGGAAATATCAGCAGTACTTTATTAAGTTAAAAATCAAACTAAAAGAAAGACAGGGTAATCGTATAAAGCATCTCGCTTAATGAACATATCGTTACGGGAGGGAGAGAGCGTGAGCGAGTGTGAGGCAGCCAGCTTAAACTTAAATACCACTCAAAGCACACGTCACTCCACCTCTGGTGTTCCTCTTCTTCACTCAGAAGAGGAACTCCCGCGCGGCACGATAGGCACAGGAAGGAACGGAACCAAGATCCCTAACAGCATCTATATTAAAAATCTTCCGTTTTTTTATCCAAAATCTTCCAGTTTTGAACAAACTCAGTTGGCAGCTATGTAGTTTGAAAGCACAAGGGGGTGTATTTAAAAAAATAACCTGGTTGAAGTGTTGATACTAAAAACTTTTTTTGCAGGTAACAGGCATCGGGATGACATGAACAGCACACGAGAGCCTGCTTCTGATCCTAATGAGATTTCTGGACACACGAAAGAACCTGACACTCCAATACCTGAAAGCTCACTACCAATGCCAGAACCAGCTCCTGCCATTAGCTCATCTGAAAAGGAGAAAACTCTATCTGACCCTTCACCTGAAGGTGTCGCCAGACCAGAAGCAGGTTCGGAAAACAATGCAGTGCTTAGCGAAGTTCAACCTGCCGCGTCTGAAGTCAGTGCTCGTGGGTTAGAGGACACACCCATGGATGTTGTTGACTGCGATGGAAGGAGCGCTAGTGTATTGAACAGTACTCAAGCACCCGAAGAACTGACTGAGGATAAAGCTGAAGAGTCTGGTAAGGCATCCAGCCAACCTGGGATGAGCAAGAGTGGAATAAGAGAGGTGTCCATCGGAACTCCTTTCAACATTGAAACGCAAATGGTGGTCTCACCCAGTGTAGTGACCTCCACTACAGTTAATCCCCACCCTAACAAGGGGTCGTCTACTCCATCAAATACAGATCCATCTCTTAATTCAGGAGTATCTGTATCCAGTACCCCATTAAACATGGAAGTTTCTAATACTGGGGTAGCTGCAGACATGCTTACTCTTCCTAATGGAAATGTGTCCTTCATTCCAACAATGCAAAACTCCTTTTATCAAACTCCTACTACTTTTCTTCAACTACCTTACCCCAACTTGTCTACATCTTATTTGTTGCCTTCTGGTAGTGGCCCTGGTGGCATTCAGTACACAATTGTAGTTCCTGGCCCGAATTGTCAAGAGCAGCCTTCATCCATGGTTCAGACAATCCAACCTGCCCTTGAAGGTACAAGCATGCTCAATCAGTCTCCTCTTAAGATACCAGCTGATTACAGCCCCTTTAAGTCCCTCTGGGCTGGATCTATACTTCAAAACAACAGCAATGTTGGCAGCTTTGTTACAGTTTCATCTGGTAAGTTAGAGTAAAAAAACCCAAAGTGATTGTTAGAAATGCTTGTGCGAAACGAACCTGGGATTTTAAGGTGTTAGATTTGCAATGAGTTGATATGTCGATAGATATTATACTTAGTAAAATATTGCATTAAAAGGGTGCAAAAAAATTTAAAATGTGCGTACTAAGGTTGGTTAGTTTGCTACTGTATAAACTGGCAAAAATCTAAATTTAAGTTTCTAAACAGAAAACATAGTGATGCATTTAATATAAAAGGAATCAATATTAAAGAAGAACAAGAAGTATTTATTCTTAAGGATTACTTGTTATTGTTCTCAACTCAGGCAGGAGGCTAAATTTTATATAAATTAATCTTAAAAGGAAACAATTTAGTGGGGGATAGGCATATTGGGATGAAGCTTAGTATATATTTAAAGTATATTTTTAAATAAGGTAAGTGGGTTATAAGATTTACAAAAAATTTGTGTGTTCTTTTTTTCCCCCTACTAAACAGTGCTTGCTTTTTTTCTACGTTTTTATATATACAAGGTGTTTCAAATTTGCGTTGCACGGCTTTCATTCGGAACCAACTCCTCCTAGGGCAGGGGTCGGCAACCTGCGGCTCGCGAGCCGCATGCGGATCTTTCGATATAAAGTTGCGGCTCTCCAGTTCCATAAGAAAAAATTAATAATTTACTAATCAAAACTTTAAAAAAAAATCAGAAAATATATTTTTAAGTCCTCTAAGTGCTGATTTTCCTTGAAAATTCTGTGACTTATAAGGAGTGATCCTTATTTGGTTATAGAAGTTCTAAAAACTAATTAAAACACTATTTTTAGGGGCAAATTTTCTGAAGTGGGATCACCTCCCTCGAAATTTTGCTGTTTATTAGGTATAACTAAAATACTATTTTTCCTTGAAAATTCTGCCATTTAAATAATGAGAGGTGATCTTAGGGTGCAACCGAAAAAGGCAAAAATGAGCTAACACGCGATTTTGAAGGGGAAATTTCCAAAAAAATTTTCTGGGGGAGGCCCCCAGACCCTCTTATTTTTCCCGGAATTCACATCGTTCATACAAAATTTGGAAATTAAGTTCACTAAAATTAATTTACAATGTGTACGTAAGTCATCTAAATTTTGATGTAAAAAAGTACCCAAAAGGAGGTACCTCAGAAAAAATGTTGGGTCAATCTCTCCAACTAAAATCTCCCTCCCGATCTAAAATCAAATATGTAATCAGATATACTATATAAAATTGAAACAAAAAAGTATCTGGCTCTTTGAAAACTGGGAAATTTTGTAAGTTGTAACTTTTGGCTCTTCCGTTTCAAAAGGTTGCCGACCCCTGTCCTAGGGTCATGGAAGTAAGGTGTACCCCTAGGTAAGTGAGCCTGGAGAATCCATTGAAATGACTTACAGCGCCCCTAGCGGCGAAATTAAAAAGTTAAAAAAATTAATTTAAAAACCAAAGGAGATAGAGCAAAAACCTTAGTGAGAGTATTGTTGCCAACCTCATGAAGAACTCACTGAAAAAAATTTGATCAAAATATCTTGAATATTCGCGGAGATATTAGCATGTGAAAATAGCACTTTTTCAGGGGTCAAAAAAGAAAAAATTTGCATATTTGCAAATTTTTTTTGATTAAATTTTGTGTTCTTTCAACTATAAAAACACAAAACTACACAATAACACCGAAAAATTTGCAAATATGTGAACTTTTTCTTTTTTGACCCCCTGAAAAAGTGCTATTTTCACACGCTTATATCTGTGAATATTCAAGATATTTTCATGAATTTTTTTTCAGTGAGTACTCCATGAGGTTGGCAACAATACTCTCACTGAGGTTTTCGCTCTATCTCCTTTAGTTTTTAAATAAATTTTTTAAACTTTTTAATTTTGTCGCTAGGGGCGCTGTAAGTCATCTCAATGGATTCTCCAGGCTCACTTACCTAGGGGTAGACCTTACTTCTATGACCCTAGGAGGCGTTGGTTGGTAATATAAGCCGTGCAATGCAATTTTGAAACACCCTGTATATGAGGCCCCTAGTTGCAAAACCGGACCTTTGCATTTTGACACAGCTTTGATAAAAGAATCGACCATTTGATGACCGCGAATCGGTCGCCAAATGGAAGACTAGTTGCCGCTATATCACGGCCGGTCTCCTTTCCGGCCGCCATGTTTTACCACGACTCAAATAAAGATTAAACCAAGTAAAAGGATGTTATAACAAGTTATTTCAGTATATCCCGCTGGATCTGCGGTATGGTGCATGCTCTGCATGCGGGAGATACATATTTCAATCCCCGGTAACTGTTTAATTTAAAAATAAGAACAAAATTATTAAATTATATTTCGTAACGCACTTAAGTGTTATCATTTGAGTCTGTGTAAAACATGGCGGCCGGAACGGGAGACCAGCCGTGATAATATAGCATGATACCGTAATATTCCATTTGGCGACCGCGTCGACTCTTACTGAAGCTGTGTCAAAATGCAAATGTCCGGTTTTGAAACTAGGGGCCTCATATGAGGTGCATAAAACAAAATACTCAGCTTCTTTCAGAAATTCAAGGTCAAAATCACTTTTTCTCTTAATGTTTTTACAGTGCTGAAAATTTCTATTTTTTACATACTGGTATTTGAATGAATTATTTAATCAAAAGGTAATAGATGGAATAACATATATCTTTTTACAGTCTAGTTTAATTTTCTTTCAAGTAATTTTTGAAAAAAAAATTTTTAAACCCTGAAACATGTGTGTTTACTTCTTTCTTAGTTTATTTATACCTTTACTTGTAACAGCCATAGCTAAAAATCCAGCTTTGTACAAACATGAGAGAAGAAATGATTATCCCACAAAATATTTTTTAAAGTAGGGTATTCTTTGCTTATAATAGTCATATTTTAAGTATTTCCGAGATTCAAAGCCTGATTGATTAACACAAGTCTCCAAACTTTTCAATTGTCTTGTAGGTGTAAATCTTGTAGGCTTAATAACACTGGGGAACAGCCATTTCGTTGTCTTAGAACTGTGACTTGTTTTTGAATCACTTTTGGCCCCTGAATCCAAAAGTAACTGTAGTTTTTGTCTGTCACGTCCACTTTTTTGGCAAACAGCCCCGCCCCCTTTTTACGTTTTTAATGACTTTTAATTCGGTTTTCAGGGTCAAAAATCATTACTTTAGTCTTTAAATTACACCCGAGAGGACAAGAATGGTTAAAGTTTCTAAAATATGAAAATTTGTGGCCAATGGATAGGTTTAAGGGGTTATTACCCCCTAAAAATGCAAAAAAAAAACGTTAAAAATGATAGAGTTTATTATACGCTATTTTTTACACTTATTTTTTACGCAATTCCTTTTCAAAAGGTTCTAACCCATCCCCAAAAACTCAAATTTAATGAAAATAAGCAGCAATGATTTTTACAAAAAGCGGTTGAGGCATTAGCGCCCCCGAAGCACCTGCGGAAGGGTTCGGAAGACTCTCTTTCGCTTCAGGGACGATAACACCTCAACCGCTGTTAGTAAAAATCATTGCTGCCTATTTTCATTAAATTTGGGTCCTTGGGGAAAGGTTAAGACCTTTTAAAGAGGAATTGCGTAAAAAAATAAAGAGAAAAACCCTGAAATGCAAAAAAGGAACGTTATAAAAGATAGAGGTTATTTTAAGCTTTTCTTACTCTTATTTTTTATGCAATTCCTCTTTAAAAGGTCTTAACCTTTCCCCAAGGACCCAAATTTAATAAAAATAGGCAGCAATGATTTTTACTAAAAGCGGTTGAGGTGTTATCGTCCCCGAAGCGAAAGAGAGTCTTCCGAACCCTTCCGCAGGTGCTTCGGGGGCGCTAATGCCTCAACCGCTTTTTGTAAAAATCATTGCTGCTTATTTTCATTAAATTTGAGTTTTTGGGGATGGGTTAGAACCTTTTGAAAAGGAATTGCGTAAAAAAATAAGTGTAAAAAATAGCGTATAATAAACTCTATCATTTTTAACGTTTTTTTTTGCATTTTTAAGGGGGGTAATAACCCCTTAAACCTATCCATTGGCCACAAATTTTCATATTTTAGAAACTTTAACCATTCTTGTCCTCTCGGGTGTAATTTAAAGAGTAAAGTAATGATTTTTGACCTTGAAAATCGAATTCAAAGTCATTAAGTCATTGAAAAACGTAAAAAGGGGGCGGGGCTATTTGCCAAAAAGTTGACATGATAGAAGAAAACTAACAACAGTTTTCTAATCAGTGTGCCCATTGAACTCTAAAACAGCCAAAAAATCGAAGTCAACAGAAATTTTGTTAAAAACTGTTCCCCAGTGTAATGAAAACTAACTTTTAAGACATTCTTTAGACATTTTAATTAACGTTTATAAAAATTTGATAAGGGTATGAATTTTAAATGCCATTTTTATCCTTTTAGATAACAAGCCCACGAAGAAAAAAAAGAAAATTAATGCCTTTGATGTTTCTGATGCTCCCATGTCTAAAAACATTGTTACAACTTATCCCAGTATAGTTGCTGCTTCTGAATCAGTTCAAGTCAAAGAAACTTCTTCTTCTCACAATACTCAGGGAAAGGAACAGAAGCCAAAGAAAATTGCTGCCGGGAAAAAAAAATGCCGCCTTCGCCGTTTATTTCCATCACCGCCGGAAAAAAACATCCCTAATGCAAAAGATTCTCAGAATGAAGGGGAAGATCAGTTTCCCGTTCTTTCAATTCCAGAACCTTGCCCCTCTCAAACTGAATCAGCACCGAAAAAAACCATGCCTAATGCAAAAGATTCTCAGAATGAAGTGGAAGATCAGTTTCCCGTACTTTCAATTCCAGAACCATCTCCCTCTCAAACTGAATCATTAACAGCCTATGAAATTCTTCAAGGAATCGCAGGTTTTCCGAGATCAGATAGAAAAACTGATCAGAGTCCTATTCTCAAAACTCTAATTTCATCTGCTAAGCAATGGGCTGGAGATGGTGGTATAATTAGTGCCCCATGCGTCCGGACTTTGGACTTTGACTGTCCTGCAAAAAATACACCTGAGTCTTCACCGAGTCTTTGCAAAGAAACAGTCGTGTCACAGGAAAGTGTAAAACCTGGGTGCCGCAAGTCATCACGCTTATTGCAAAAATCATGTGTAAAAACACCTCAAAAAGCATCTAAAGGTGCAGCTGATAAGACGAGTTCCAAGCAAAGAGAAACTACGAAATCGAGAAGCAGATCTAGGTCTAGCAACAAGTCTGTTCAAAGTGTTACTAATGAGGATCACCAGTCTGATCAATGTTTACCCGAAATCATTACAACGATAGAAGATGTCATCAGTTACGCTAATGAGAATTATACAGAAGCTATTCTACAAAATGAAACAATACCTGAAAAAAAGTCTGATACTCCTAGCAAGAAAAATAAGACCCAATCACCCATAAAACCTAATGGTGAATCTGGAAAGAAGAATGAGACCCAATCACCAGAAAAACCTAATGGTGAATATGGAAATAAGAATAAGACCCAATCACCAGAAAACCCCAATGGTGAATCTGGAAATATTTCAAGAGAAAATAATTTTACTGATTCTCCTGACAAGGAAAAGACTGAATCACCTAAAAACCCTGTTGCAGAGTCTAGTTTTCTCTCTAGAGAGAAATATTTTCCTTCTTCTGACTCTGATACAAGCAGCGAAAATGTGCCACTATCTTCCATTCTTGCTGCTAAGAAAGCTGCTAATTCTAATCTAAATAAAAATGTCTCCGAACCGGTACAGCAAGGCCATTTACAATCTGCTGAAGCTTCCAAAAGGAATCCAAGTGTTGAAATCCCAGATTTTGAATCAACAAATGACAAACCTAGTGAGCATGATGATGACTATATTCCATCTAAAATGGAGCTACAATATGTATCTGGGGAAGCAGAAGCACGAACCACAAGGTCATCCAACCAGTCAAAGAAAGTTTCCCGAACCCCAAAAAGAACTGTAATTCCAAAATTTCCTCCTAAATCAGAGTTTCGGTCCTCTGGGAAACTGCAAGCTATGTTTAGGTCAATGTTACACAATTCTTCAAGGGAAGAAAGGGTAGAATCAGATGAAGATTCTTCTGAAAGTGAAAAGGATGAACCAGAGGTGTTTGAAAAGTCTTCAAGCCTTGAGGGAAGGGAAGATGCAGCTGTAGAACCACCAAGCAATTTGGAAAAAACTGTAACTGACAATCCTCCATCCATAACAGTGCCTACAAAACCTCTTTCTCCTGTTAAAAGTGCCAAAAAAACTGTTAAAAAGTCTCCTGTCAAAAATATTTCAAATGTAAATTCTGTCAGGAGCTCTGCTGTTTTAAATATAATTAAGGATAGTAAAAAACCTCAAACAAGTACAATGAAGCAAAGAATAAAGCCTTTAAAACCTGAAGTTTGTTCTGCATCCAAAAATGATGTAAGAACTGGTGATTCACCTTTGAATTTTGTTCCATCAGTCAATGCTCTTAGAAAATCTCCTAAGAATCCTGTTGCACCCTTAAACCTCAATACATTTGCTAATGATGAAGTGATGGAAAGGTTACTTAAAGGTTCTACTAATGTTTCTCATGGCCAGCAAAGTAGTTTAGAAGGATCAAGAAAGGAAATAGTATCTACACCATCTTCTACAAATACAGATAGCGCTGCAGATCAGGGATTGAACCGAAATAAGGCTGATTCATCTATTTCTGAATCAAGTCTTCCTTTTCAGAACGAGTGCAACAGGAAAGAAACAACTGAAAAAGGGAAGAAGACAAATGTAGTTGCTACTATAGGATCTGAAAGTGGACAAATTGAAGAAAGAATGTCAAATTCTCAATCGTTATCACAAAAACCAATTACCTCACCTCATGAAAGACAAAGTTCTGGTTCATTTGTCAATCCTCAGACAACTTCTAGTAACAGAGTAAAAGTTCTTCCCCCTCCAAAGAAAAGAATAAGACCAGTTCCATCTACTAGTCAGTTTTCACCCTTTTTAACTTTAGCATCGCCTGAGCAAATCACTAGTTTAGACCTGAGTTCTTTGTCTCATTCACACACTTTACCTAGTGCTAGTGGTGAGTCTACATTACTTGGTGAACCTACTCCTAAAAAGACAACCCCACTGAATCTACCTAAAGGTAAACCTAGGGCTATGATGGAATATTGTCGACAACTGAGCCCTGAAACCATGTCCAGTTCTTCATGCACTTTGGATACTTTTATTGCTCGATGCAAAGCCAAGGCAGTTGAAGCTTCAGAAAACGAACCATTGAACTTAGTATCTCCTGCTAAAAGAATGAATTCAGTAAATGTTGGAGTTAAGAGAAAACTGAGTCATGCGGTTTTTGATGAATCTTGGGAAAAAGACCTAGTTTTTAGTCCAGATAAAATTATTTCAAAAGAACCTACCAATGTGGACGGAACAATGAGTAAAGAGGACTTAGCTGGCAGTCCCGAAAAAGTAGAGGCAAATGAATCATTGAGCTTATTTAAGTCTTCATCTGAAGAAGGTGTGATTGTAAGCCCAGAAAAAAGAGCAACTAGGAAATCCAGTCAGGATTCACCTGTAAGGAAGAAAATGAAACATTCTGAGATTGAACCTGCGGCTGATTTGTCAAAAACTGATGTGAAAATCACAGATGAAGATTCTTATGAAGAGGGTATGATTATTGACTCTCCTTGTAAGGAAACTGATCAACCTAGTGCATCTGTTATAAAAGCAGGTTGTCATGTCCAAAACACCGAGAGATCGCCAAATCCCGTCGATTTTTCTCAGAGCCATGTTGAAAATCGATCCTCTCCTGTGCGATGCACAGCTTTTGTTGAACAGGCTCCCCATCAGGTTTTAAGGAAAAAGTTTGAACTCAACCCCAAATTTCCTGCTGGTGTTAAATTTCCCCGGCATTGGAACAATTCAAAACTATCTCACTATTCCCAATCAATCGAAAAAAATGCAATGAGTGAAAATGACTCGCTGCACTCTAAAGGAGCTAAGACAAGAAAGCAAACATCAAGGTACAGATTAAGAACACCCGAGAAAAGGCATTCATCTGACCACAAACGCTATAATTCACATTCTAGTCATAGATCTTCAGAATCAAGGTTCTCAGGTTCTGGAATAAGCTCATCTAGATCAAGGTATGATTACCGCAAATCTTCCTACTATAGATCTCCTTTTAAGCACAGGTATAATAGTGATAAATCAGCTAGAACATCCAATCACCTTAGCAGGAAAAATGTACATGATAGAAGGTCTAGATCGGTTTCTCAAAGGCGTCCATCTCCTATGACAGAGAAGCTACCAAAGAGAATTGGCTCTGATTATGATGCTGAGCAACACAGTTTCCGCTCTCCAAAGCGTTTTAAAAACAAAAGTCGAAGAGATCTAGATAAAAGAAGATTAAATACATATACACCTCCAACTAATGAAAAGCAAATGAAAGATTCAACTGAATCACCTTCGAACATTAGAGATTCGGTTTTAAAGCACACCAAGCCTGATAGCTATATTGATGCTGAAGTGAATGTCCATTCTGAAATTGGGACAGCAACCAAAGTTATAGAGAAACAGAAATCTGAGGAGAAGTGTAGTTCGGATCGGCTTCATAGTAAAAAGTCCTCTGATAGAAAAGCAACTTTTTGTGCTGGAGATGAAGATCTCCCGAACAATCGATTAAACGATTCGGGGAAAAGATCAAAATCACCTGACTCTGGTAAGCTGGCATTATCCTCTGTTGATAAAAAGTCTGGTGAAGTGTGTAAAAATAATTCAAAATTTGCTCCTAGCCAAAATTCATCTAGTGAACTTGAGAAAAGAGCTTTGGTAACGAAAATTATGAAGCAACTTGAGGAGATGAAGAAAACAGGTAATGTTGACAAGGGATGCAAGGTGAATTTGCCCAATGACTGCGGAAAAACCCCTATGGAACCCGATGTAGCAATGCCTGTTGGTGAAAATAAGAGCCTTCCTAATGATACTGTAAATTCCAAGGGTTGCATGTCGAGTAATTTAGAGCATAAAAAAGATGAAACATCGAAGACTCCTAAGCAGAGAAATAAAAGAAAGAAATCTTTACCTACCAAAAGATCTTTAAATGTGTCTAATCAGCAAATATCTCCTCTTACAACTCCTTCTATACTGGAAGAGAAAGCAGTTAGTCCTGGGAACAGTTCTGAAAATTTGGGGAGAAATATAAATAGTGATAAAAGTTGTTTGAAAAATCCTCTCCCCAGTTCTATCAAAAATAAAAATACGAGTAGCTGTGTATTATCAAAACTTAACACTAGTGAACTTAAAAAAACTAAAGAACAACTATCCAAAAAAGAAAATATCAAAGCTTCTGCAGTTGTCCTCGAGCAGCTGGAAAATAAATGCACCTCTACAGAAAGCAATAATGAAAAGAATGCTACAGAGCTCAAGAAAGTAGCTCCTAGTTCTTCTGAGGCAAAAGAAAGTGAAAGTACTGTACAAGTGTCAAGTGTGCTTGAAAAATCATCCAAAAAACTAAAAGCTCGTGAACACAAAAAGACAAAAGAGCAAATTTGTAATGTGAATGCAGAAGCCTCCCTCCTACTTGAAACTAGTGTCAATCAAACCACTAATAATGTTACTGAAACCTCTAGTATTCCTCCTCCAGATACTAGCCATCAAAAGAAGCAATCTAGGAAAGTTAAATCTGACATTGCTGATATCAAAGCGGGTAGTGAACTTATTAAAACAAAGCCAAAGAGAAAGGTCAAGAAAAAGCCAGTCATTGACGCAGTAAAAGAGCAGCCAGAGACTGAGCAAACAAGCTCCACCCCCGAGGCCAATTTAAATATGTCCAAATCATCTGAAAAATCTACTACTCAATCTAAGCTTGATATTAGTGAAGCAGATATAGATTTAAATACAAGTAGAACTTCTACAGACCAGCATGAGCTTGAAGAAGCTGTTGCTTCCATATGTGGGAAATTCGGCTCTCAAGATTTCACACCCAGAAAAAACCCAGATGGAAGTAATTGGAGTGAAGCTTCAGCTTCCAATGCCCTCAGTGAGCAAGGACCATCCAACCCTGAGCAAGAAAGTTGTCATTCAAGGCCTTCTGACTTGGCATGCTCAGAGTCAAAAAGTGAAAAAGGAGAGGTAATTTTTCTGGGTTATATAAATATATTTTTGTGCAGTGAAAGTAACTATTTGAAACGTGTTAAGGATATATGCTTAAATTTCAAGACCCAAGTCAAATAAATTTATATGCATTCCTTTTGTATTTTCCACAACTTAGGATAAAACTTAAGTAAAATTTAGTTTAAAAAAATTTATGTGTTGTGGTGTGAATTAACTTTTTAATATCTCAAAGTATTTTATATTTTTAGTCATGTTTTCCAATCCAATTTTCCTATTTGTGGCTACCAATAGTTAAATTGGTTACAATTTCATTTATACTTATTAATAATTTTTTAAAGAAATAAGGTTCATTGAGATGATTTAAGTTTATTTAATTTTTCAATATAAGTCAAAAATCGATTTTAATTTTATGCAAAAATTAGGTGTGATTTTTAAAGTAATTGTATCAAATATATAATCATGATTTTTTTTTCAAAATTAATTAATGATTTCAATTGTAAATCATTATTATCACTTAAAAATAACAGTATAGGGGCCGTTCAAATATTACGTAAGCACCTAAGGGGGGAGGGGGGGTTTGCTCTTTGCTTATTTTTGCTGACAAGGGGGGAGGGGGAATATGAGTGATGCTTATGTAAGATGGTGCATTTTCGAAAATCTCTTGTTTCTTCCATAAATAATTTCAAAATTCAACCAAAAATAAATGTAACAAAAAATTGAATTAGGAAATCTGACGAAAGCACTTTTTTCTGGAGATGGACCACCCTAACATTTTGAAATTGTAACCCCGAAAAGTAGTGTTTCGACTCATTTTTGAACCCTTAGGGTTACACCCAAAAAGGACAGCTCCTTGTACGAGTCACCTAATTTTCAAGGAAAAAAACAGTACTTACTAATAGGGATGTCAAAATTTAAGGGGGGGGTCCGACAGTTTCTTACGTAATTATGGTGTGGGGGGTTGAGGTTTGCTTATCTTTGCTGACAAGGGGGGGGGTTAAAAATGACCAAAAAAGTGCTTACGTAATATTTGAACGACCCCATACTAACAATGTATTTATGATCCATTTTCAGAATAACACAAATCTGCTAATTAATTTAAAATAACTGATTGAAATTATAAAAAAAACAGCAACCTTGCTTAGCATTACTGCATTTATTTTTCCTTACTGGTGTTTTGATAGTGATTCATAATGTTAAGAATATAAGATATTTATGTGTTACTATATAGTTTTGTAAGAAAGATCTTCAGGGCAAAATCACCAAGGTCTGTAGTTAAAAACATTGGACGATTTGAGGCTGATGGAGAAACACGTGGGTAGGATTCGGATTCAGGGTCTCATTTTACATAAGAACCTGCTTTCAAAGTTTCTGTGGCATTTTGACCCATTTTTTGTCGCATAGTGTAATTGGCGAAAACGTTGAATAAATGACTAGAATAGTGTCAACTGGCGATGTAGAGGTGACTGATGATGTGGGAAGGGTCAGATTCATAGAGAACGAGTCATGATTGGCCAAGAATAATGAATTCATGTTATTATTATGATCATAGTTATGTGATCTAATTTGATGGAGCAATTGTGCAGTTCCAAATCTTATCAATTTGAGTTGTTTTCTCCTTCCTGTTAAAATTATTTTTGTGTTTAAAAATCTCAATCCGCTTGTAGCACAATCAAGTATGGTAATGCCTAGTAGTATTCAGAATCGCTGTATGGTCGAATTCGATGTTATGCCCAGGCTGAAACGCATGATCTGCCACTGCCGATTTCTCTGTAGATCCCAATCTACAGCATCTGATGTGCTCTTTCATTCTGGTATGGATGGAGTGTTTTAGCTGCTGATGATGCCTGACAAAGCTTCAGACGAAACGTCCAATATTTTTTACTACAGACCTCAGCGATTTCGACTTGAAGCTTCTTCTCATGAAATGACCTGCCGGAAAAGCCTATCTGTTTTATATAGTTTTAACCTTTCCTTTTAAAAATATGCTTTTTTAATTATAATATTTTTATTTTCAGAAAGGAAAAGCTGGAGACGCAAACATGGCTGTAAGTTATAATTGTTTCCTAAGTGTTTTAATATACTTTCATTATTATACATATCAATCATAATTCAGTGCAAAAAGCCTAGTTTCCTGTTTCATATCTTGATATAGTCGTTTGCTTTTTTAACATTAAATCTGTTACCAGAATGAATTAAAGTTTTATGTTTAGTAAATTTGTGTCACTCTCTTAATGAAATTGCTTGATTTTTGTATTAAATTGTATTTTTTATGTTAATGTTACTTTCATGCATTAATTCTGCATCAACATAGATGAATTAACAAAATTAAACTTTTTTATAAGGCCTTTGACAAAATTTTGCTGATAACCCATAGGCCAAACTATGAGAGGGGTCTGGGGTGTCCTCTCCCAGAAAATTTTTGAAGTTTTGATTTTAAAAAGTAGTGTTTTGACTAATTTTTGGTGAACCTTTTTTACATCAAAAAAGAATAACTCCTTGTACTTCCCGAAATTTCAAAGGGGAATACTACATTATAAAAAATGTTTAGAATTTTGTGGAGGATATTAAATCCCCTTTCAACCAACCTCCTTGGATACAGTCCTAATTTAATGGAAGCTTTAATTGTTTAAAACAAAATTAAAATAGAGTAGTAGTTTTACATTGCATTAGAAATTGAAATTTAAAGTGCCTTCAAACTTTTAAAAATGTAGATTCTACATATTTCATTTCTATAACAAAATTAGTACAATAGTACATAGCAATGCATTTTTAAATCAAGTGCCACTATTTAAAGGAATATAAACCACATCTGAACACCATTGTTTCTTGTTAGATTTTCTTCTCACAATCCCTTTTCAACTTTATTTAAGTGTACTTTTCCTTTATCGTATCCAATGTTTTTTTATAATATTTATTCAAATTAATTTGGAATTTAAGATCTAGATTATGTATTAACACTAGAACCGCCGGCAAGTACCGCATACCTAGAACCGCCGGATGCAGTCATTTTGACTGCTAAGCTTTTCTACCGGTAAAAATAATCTTTTGGGCTTGAAATTGCTTCTAATACTTGAGGAAAGGATAAATAACACTAATACAATTTAAAACAAACACATTTATTTAGTTTTGCATCTTAAAATTCGTTGTTAATAATAAGAAATAGATTATTTTTACTTATACAACGTTCTAGCCAAAAATAAAAACTATGAACAAAATATTTTTTGAATAACTATATATTTCTCCAAAACCCTTTCTCACAACACTAAAAACTAAATAATGAAGTCTTAACTCCGTTTTGGCGCGTTTCAAAAAATCAATTGTTTGCATTACTATGTAAAGCAGTACTTTGCCGGAATAATTGCATAAACACACTTTTTTCCACATAAAAAGTAAGAACAGTAGAGTAAAATGAACTTGGTTTCTTTTCTCATAAAGGAAACAATAAATCTTTCATATAATATTATAAAAAAGGCGTGGGAAATCAAAAAGTTCTAGCAACTGTATATTCATGAATTTCTGGGATTTATAATGATATATTGACCATTTGCAGCTGTCAAAACCATAAAATATAATAAATTTGTTTGAAGAACTTCAATATATTTCTTAGAAAGCATTAACTGTAAGAATTTAAGTTGTAATGGAAGAAATAGACGCGCTAAACATCCACCAGTCAAAATGACTGTTTTGGCGGTTCTAGGTAGACCAATAAATATCTCCGGAACAGCTTTTCAAAAATAAATGAAATTTGGATGATGTATATAGAAGCATAAATTAGGAAAAGTCACAAAATCACAAGTGTGTAACTCAAATATCTTTGAAAATATTTAGAATCAAAAACGCAAAACAGTCAAAATGACTGCTCCGGCGGTTCTAGTGTTAAAGAAGAGAACATAGTGCAGACGGCAACTATTGAGAATGAGAATTATTTTGAGTACCCCTGGGCCACCCTCTCCCAAATAAAATTTTACATTTTCTGCAAAGGAGATTATGTGCTCTTAGTTATATAATCCCTGTGGCATACGTTTTTCTGTAACAGGAGGGATCTGGAGATTTTTTATATTTTTAGGGGGTTGAGGACATATTATAAGTTTTAAAAAACTCCATCATACTAAACCTGTCAAACACTTCTTAGAATGGGGGTAACAGGGGACCTACACTTTGTGAAATGTTGGTAGATAGTTTCTCAATATGAATTCAGTTGTCAAGGTTTCAGTTTTCATTGACAAGGTTTTGGTTCTTAAGTCGTAGAAAGTGAAAATGTGTGAGTTTGTGTTGTTTTTAGTTGTCAAATATTTATTACTTTTTTTAAATTTATTAATTCTTTAAATTTATTTTTAATTCCTCTTATTGTAGTTCTATTTTATTTTCAGGCAATTTTCTCACAGATTAAAAAATTTGGAGTGGACAGCATTTTAGATTTAATAAGACGAAAAGCAGAGGGTAAAGAGTAATCAAGCATCATATTTGTTTGTATCTAAATTAGTTTATTAAATTCTTCAATGTATCTCAAATGTTCAGCTTCAGAAGTTTTAATGTGAGAATTAACTTGCAAATTTAATTATTTTGCCGGCTAGACATGGCCTTGTCTGGCTTACCGCTATATATCACTAAATATTGTTTACTATGCCGTTTTTTACTCACAAGAAATATTGCAATTGATTACTTCGAATATTTATGTTTAAAATTGTCATTTTATGAATTCAGATTTTCTCCCAAAGAGCATGTATTTAATTTTACATAATATGATCATTTTAACATTTGCATTTTATTGTGTAATATATTCTGTATAAAGATCATGTAAATATATTTTTGTGTACATTTTAATGACAAGTGTTCTACTGTCAAACAATGTGCTCAAGGTTTCCAGACTGTGATGGATTTTCATACAAAGCTGAAGTGTGCCTTCATTTTCTAAGTATTTTTGTTAAGATACAATTTTAAGAAATAAACTCTTTGTATTATTGTGTATGAGTTATGTTTGAAAATTTTTCGGTTCTTATATAACTTTCTTAATCAAATGATTTTCCTTCATATTTGAAACATTAATGTGTTAACTGTATATCAGTTTAACTTATTTATTTGTTAAACATTAAACTTCAATATAATTATCCAAAATTAGATATATAAGTCACTCTAGCCCATAAGGTCTGTCCAATTATATGTCCCTTTCTTACCAACAATATTCTTAACACAGGATTGGTAAGAGCTGAACATTCCTTCTTTTTTTAACCCTTTCAATGCTATGCTGCCCAAGATAACCATTAAATCCAATGGGAAATTCGGGGCAGCTAGGTCTGAAAGGGTTAATCTAAAGTGCACCACACATTTATATTTCCAAAATGTTATTATGTTTGTATAATGCATGTGATTTTTCCGCTAATTAGAGGAAATCCGCTAATTTTAGAGGTATTGATTTTATCACAATTCCATTTTCTTTAAATTTAATACTCCGCTCTATTGTTTGCTGGATTAATTTTTCAAAGCGGGAAAAAATCGGAATATTTCGATTTGAAGCAAGTAACGTCATTTGAAGGTACTTATTGAACCAGTTCTGGTTTAGGAAAATAATGGGAAAAGGAGTGTGCGGATAAAACGGACGTCATTTGCGATATTTTTTTATTTTGCACACACTGAAAATTTGTGGGAGGTCCGCAGTGGACATAATGTAATGTGTACCAAAACGAGTTATAACCCTGTTTTGTTAGAGCCAAATTTCAAAAAATTTCTGGGGAAGGACCCCCTTTTGGTATTTGTAACTTGAGTATTCCCAGTTATTTTTAGATTGAGTTTAGTAAGATGAGAATCTTATCTAAAAGCAGGGCTCGATTTCTAAAAAAAGAGGTACCGGAACGGTTAAATTATTACACTGTTCAACAATGAAAAAATTTCCTTGATGAAAATAGTCATTTCTTATAGATTTTGGGTCGCTGAATACGAAAATCACCATTAAAATTCTCAATTGACTCAGGATTTTCGGGGAACAGTCCCATCCCCTTTTTACGTTTTTCGACGACTTTATAACTTTAAACTCGATTTTAAGGGTCAAAAAGCATTGCTTTAATCTTCAAATTGCCCCCCAGGGAAAAAGAAAGGTTCAAATTAATAAAATATGATAAATTTATAACAAATGGATAGGTTTAAGGGGTAATTATCCCCCTAAAAATGCAAAACATAGCTTAAAATTATAGAGGTTTTAATACGCTATTTTTTCCTCTTATTTTTTACGCAATTCACGTTTGAAGGGTCCTAACCCTTCCCCAAGGACCCAAATTTGATGGCAATATGCAGCAATGGTTTTTACTAAAAGCGGTTGAGGTGAGAGCGCCCCCAAAGCACCCACAGAAGGGTTCAATGTCACACTTAGAGTTAAACTGTGCTGTACAAAAAAATTTGAAGCCACTAACTGAATTTCAGCTGATTCTTGTGTAAAATGATCTGCTGAATTCAAATATGACACCCATTTTCCTCCATCACCCTCAGTTTTTAAGGGGATGCCCCCTAATTGTTATCCACAGCCGTGCATCTATTAACATCTTGAAACATGGAATCCTCACTCCCAAAAACCGGTCAGTTTTTAAAGAACTGAAGAGTTTCTACTTAGGATAGACCCAAAATATAAGAAAAACGTCATTTGTATTCTTTTCAAAATCATCAATATTAATTCCTGAGCTTGCGAGCGCCTTCGCGATTCTGGAAGTCTTCCGCGGGGGCTTCTGGGAGGCTAACACCTCAGCCGCTTTTAGTAAAAATTATTGCTGCATATTGTCATCAAATTTGGGTCCTTGGGGAAGGGTTAGGATCCTTCAAACGGGAATTGCGTAAAAAATAAGAGGAAAAGATAGCGTATAGAAACCTCTATAATTTTAGCTATTTTTTGTATTTTTAGGGGGGTAAATACCCCTTAAACTTATCCATTTGCTATAAATTTATCATATTTTTTTAATTTGAACATTTCTTGTTACCTGGGAGGCAATTTGAAATGCCTAAAAGACTAAAACAATGCTTTTTGACCTTGAAAATCGAGTTTAAATTTATAAAGTCGTCGAAAACGTAAAAAGGGGGAGGGGCTATTCCCCGAAAATCCTGAGTCATTTGAAAATTTTAATGGTGATTTTCGTATTCAGTGACCCAAAATCTATAAGAAATGACTATTTTCATCAAGGAAAAAATTTTGAAGGTCAAATTTGTTGAACAGTGTATTGGTCTCAAAACTGAAAAAATAGCGAATATTTTTTAATACAGAAACTTAAGCATTTATTTTTAAATTTAAATTTAAAAAATGAATTCAAATGTGTTGTTCTAGATTAGGAAGAATTTTCTAACATAATTATTGTATAATACGATGAACTATTTATACAATTTTTTTGTTAAAACGCCTTTTTTCCCAACAGGGTGCCTCTCGTAGAGGGCGGGACGGTTTATCATTAATGAACCAATAGTGTTGTATATTTTGCTAGTTTAAGGAATATAATGCGTAGTTTAAGTCCTGTAGAATTAAGGTAATCTAAGGTAGAATTTAAGATGTCGTAAATTGTCTTGGCAAATTTGGCCAGCAATCTGGCAAATCTGGTTCAAATAAAAAATAATCAACACCAGGAGTGGATTGTGTGGGTAGTTCAAATTGGGGTTCACAATTATGTTTTAAAATAACACAATTAAGTAATAACCTTAATATTAAAGCACAAAATTATTTTTATTTGCAAAAAAGATAAAAATGCATTTAAATTTTTTAAACTTTAAATACGCACAAGTGAATCGTTGAAAATAAGTTTAAAATAGTAACAACAGAAAATTGTTTTTTAACACATCTAGGATCATAGTGGTGTTTGTAAAAATTTATTTCGGGAGGGGCCCAAATATCCTTTAAGAAAATTAAATCCCTATCAGGTCCCAAGGTAAATTTTCAGGAGGAAGAAATTCGAAATTCCCTCTAAACCAGTGTTTCCCAACCTTTTTCGGTCCATGCCCCACCAAAGCCTTTCTAAATTTTACATGCCCCCCGGTTTCAGTGGCATATATAGAATTATATTTTGAGAGGAAGCCCAAATTATTTCTGAGCCCCCCCTCCTATGTATATTTAATAAGTCTAATTAAGCTTTTCAGAACATTTTTAGGTAGAATCTGCATTGTGCATGCTAAAGAACTAAATCAAGTTACGAGTAATTGAGTTCGAAGTACCAATGGGGGTCTGGGGGTCCTCTCCCAGCAAATTTTCGGAAATTTGACTCTAGGAAGCAGGTTTTTAACTAGTTTGGTACCCCTAGTTGAGAAATTTTGGATATAAATTTTTAGGAAAGATTTGCATTTTGATAAACCTAATGACAAAAGGTTTCAAATACATATAAGCGTTTTAAAAACAAAGAGGTCTTGGGTCATCCCCCAGAAAAGGTTTGGAAATTAGACTCTAAAAACAGGGTTTCAACTTGGTTTTGATTCATATACTGGTACAGATTTCAAACATACATTCTCAGATAAGATAATAGGATCAGATTTGATAAACTCCTTTTTAAAAAGTTTTTTAAAATTTTCCCCCTAGATTGGCCCCACCTAGGGGCAATTTGGTTGAAAATTTTCAAATTGCCCCCCTAAAAAATAATATTGCCCCCCGGTGGGGGGCAACATTACACTACTCTACTCTGTTATAAAACACTACTCTAAACCCTGTTACGCATGTTTACAGGTTTTAAGTTCTTTTCTAATATTTTTTTAGTAAGATTCTCCCTTTTATGATTTAATCTGAAGATAAATGTGATTAGTTGAGTTCTAAATACAAAAAGGAGGGTTGGGGGTCCTCCCCCTGCAAAATTTTGGAAATCTAACCCTAAAAACAGGGTTTTAATTCATTTTAGGACTTTTTTGTACATAAAGAAAGGTTTTCGCGGGCTGTAGTTATAGGAGACCCCTGAAATAAAATATCAATTTTTTTAATTGAAAAAGAGGTTCCGGAATGCCGTTCCGGCTGAAATCGAGCCCTGTCTAAAAGGGATATACGAAAAAACCGTTCAATGCAAAAACCGTTCAATAAAAAACAAATAAATTTATTACATGTGTAAAGCTAAGAGTTTTTTCGTTTTTTGAACGGTTTTTGTTTTGAACGGTTTTTTCGCGACACCGTCTAAAACAGTGTTTCCCAACCTTTTTCGGTCCATGCCTAACGTGACCAGACGTCCCGTTTTGAACGGGACTGTCCCTTTTTAGAGTTACGAGTCCCGGTGTCCCCGAAATGAACTCTGGGACGCAAAATTGTCCCGTTTTCTGAAAATTCCATCTTAATTGAAAAGGAATATACTGACTGCAATAAAGATGCAGAAGTTTTTGACGAATTTTCGTTAATTTGTAACTACATTACATCGCAGAAAGTAACCGAATGGAATAATCTAAATGTTTCCACGAAAACTCGTTGGTTGGAAGTATTCAAACACTTTCAAGCCAACAATCTTCAACATGAAAACTTTTCTATTTTATTTTAATATATTTTATGTAGCCTGCTACAAATGCTCTAGTCTAGTAGAAAGAGTATTTTCTATGATGAACAAATTGTGGCCATCTGAGAAGACCCAGTTTCAAATTTCAGTTCTAAAGGAGATGTTGATAATTAAGGTGAATATAAAAAAACGTGCCAAGAGTTTCATTCCTACTTGAAATCCTCACCAGCTATATTAAAGCAAATTTGATCCTCTGATAATATAACTAAACGTTTCGGGTATATATATTTTTTAATTCGTAACTTTTAAGCTAACTAACTTTTTCTGAATAAATAACTTTTAAAAGGTGTTTTTTATTGAATTCCTGTTAATTAACCTAAATAAACCAATGTCCCGTTTTGAGTAAAAAAATAAATGGTCACATTATCCATGCCCCACCAAAGCCTTTCTAAATTTTCCATGCCCCCCCGGTCTCAGTGGCATACATAGAAATTAATTTTGAGAGGGAGCCAAAATTATTTCTTAGCCCTCCCTCCTATGTATATTTAATAAGTCCAATGAAGCTTTTCAGAACATTTTTAGGTAGAATTTATTTGCAAGCTAAAGAACGAAATCAAGTTACGAGTAATTATGTTCTAAGTACCAAGGGGGGGTCCTCCCCCAGCAAATTTTTGGAAAATTGACACTAGGAAGCAGGTTTTTAACTAGTTTGGTACCCCTAGTTGGGAAATTTTGGATATAAATTTTTAGGTTAGATTTGCATTTTGATGAACCTATTGTAAAAAAGTTTGAAATATAAGCTTTCTAAAAACAAAGAGATCTTGGGTCATCCCCCAGAAAAGGTTTGGAAATTAGACTCTAAAAAACAGGGTTTCAACTTGGTTTTGATACATACTGGTCCAGATATCAGACATACATTCTCAGATAGGATAATAGGATCAGAGTTTGATAAACTTCTTTTTAAAAAGTTTTTTCTTTAATTTTCCCCCTGGATTGGCTCCTCCTGGGGGGCAATTTGGTTGAAAATTTTCAAATTGCCCCCCTAGGAAATGATATTGCCCCCCGGTGGGGCGTGCGCCCCACGTTGGGAAACACTGGTCTAAAAGTATATTAAAAAGCTAAATTGAACTTATTGTATGGGAAGTAGCTTAGGAATAATTTGGGCCCCTCCTGAAATAAATGCTTATATATACCACTGTAACTAATCTAGACACTCCTAAAAATTTTCAGATAATTTCTTTCTTGAGCAATCACATGCCTGTATTATAATTTTACTATGTCATGTGGTGAAACCTATTAAGTATATCCACTCATAACCATAATGGTTTCTAGTTTCAAGGAACACAATAACGGAAATTGTGGATTTAAAACAATGAAATTGTCGCAGAACTTTAGAAGCTTATAAGCTGAACAAAGTTTAGATCTTTCAATTATCTGAGAACCCTTCATGCAGGGTTAAAGCAAAAAAAATTCGTAAGCCTAAAAAGATAAAATGAAAAAGGTTTTAGTAGAATACTAAAATTACCAACTGTTTAGATATACACATTATTTCATACAAGCTACACAAAGAACAAAGGGGCCGTTCAAATGTTACGTAAGCACCTAAGGGGGGAGGGGGGGTTTGCGCTTTGCTTATTTTTGCTGACAAGGGGGGATATGAGTGATGCTTTCGTAAGATGGTGCATTTTCGAAAATCTTTTGTTTCTTGCATAAATCATTTCAAAATTCAACCAAAAATAAATGTAACAAAAAATTGAATTAGGAAATCTGACGTAAGCACTTTTTTCTGGAGATGGACCACCCTAACATTTTGAAATTGTAACCCCGAAAAGTAGTATTTCGACTCATTTTTGAACCCTTAGGGTTACACCCAAAATAAGTACAGTAGGGTGTCCCTTATTTAGGCGTTTTTTCAAAAAGTCTAGGAAACTTTCGCGACACCCCTCAATTTTTTCCTTTTGGTGCCCTAAGAAAATGTGTGCGAAATCTTAAATCAATCAGATAATATTAACACGTGCCCCCCCCAAACGGCCTAAAATTATAAAAATTTAAATTTTTTCTCATTTTTTCAAAAATTTTTAAAAATGTGTTTAAAAAATCCGTGGCCAAATAATAGTGCTCTAACACAGAGTTTCTCAAACTGTGGGTCGCGACCCACTGGTGGGTCGCCAGTCAGCTTTTGGTGGGTCGCGAGAATATTTTTAATTTTTCACAAACGGTGTTATTGACTTTTGAATTATCAAGCTATTAGTTGAACTTTTGAAATTATCAAATTACCATACTATAGTAAAAAGAATAAAAATTTGAGGAAAAACTACACTACTTGGAGTGGAACGGAAAAGGCAATTAATGTAAATACGTACTATGTGTGCCACTTTAATGTGCCGATAATGCAAATCTAGTCGGTTATTCAAATAAGATTTGAAAAAAGCATTTACTGCTTCTCCCAATCCACACTGGGGGGATCAATGCAAATTTTAAGAATTTTCTTGGGAAATGATGCAACTGATGTAATTTATCCCATATTGCTAAAAAAACAAGTTAAAACCATGTTTTTAAGGGTCATATTTTAAAATTTTCTCTGGGGGAGTACCCCCCAGACCCCCCTTTTTACTGTAGGAATCATTGTTAGACCACAATTAAACTATTTCATACCCTTGTAACTAAATAGTTGGTGAATACCCCCCTGTCAGAGAAGTTAAATTTCTGTGGGGAGGGGGCATGAGATAATTATCTCTGTTCAGTTAATTATAAATAACTGAAGTCGGTGGGTCGCGTTAGATTTTGTTTCTCAAAAGTGGGTCGCGATGTTAAAAAGTTTGAGAACCCCTGCTCTAACACATTTGAACAATCTTATTTGACCGTTTTTCATTACTAGTTAGGCCAAAATGCCCTGTTTGTAACCTAGCCATCAATCAGAAAATCATCAAATTTGTCCATTTTATACTGAGAATAGAAGAATCCAAAGGAAGTGGTAAATGACCTAACACCGCAAAATTCCATGATTAAACACCATTTGCAGACCATATTGATGTGGAGATAGGTTATCTGGAGCTTAAATTAATTATGGGTTGCTTAATTACAGACACCATATTGGATTGCATTAAAACTAAAAAAATTCTAGGAAAACGGTATGGGCATGTTTGATATCGGGTAATGGGTGTAATGAGGTTTCTAAATTCAAATAAGACTAATAAAATCCTCTTACACAACTTTTTAAAGCTCTTTATGCAATTGTAAGGGCCATCAGATCTCCTAAAACAAGTGCAAACCATGATATCAGAACTATAGACATATATCTATACACATAAAACCGGCAAGAGAAATTCTGCAAATAAGGACTCCACAGTGTGTCCACGAGTATTTTATTCCTTAGTTGAAAACCTGAAGAAGTTTCAAAATTAACCCGCTCTCCGCTCTTCATAATGATTTAGTTATACTCTGTGAAGATAAGCAATTAACCATATTTATAGAGACGGTTCTTGTATTTTATCATAAATTTATACATTAACATTAAAATACCTGCAATTCAACCAATTAGGTTCATTATAAACTAAGACACCTATATTGGCTACGTTAATATCATAAATATTAACAACAGCTTCTTAAAATCATTCCTTCTTCAAAGTTTGTTTTTAAGTTACAGCTATATTCTTCGCTCTAAGTTTCCTACCTCTTCGTTCTCAAAGAAGGCTTTGAGGGTTTAAAATAATTTAATTTCATAAACAATTTTCATGATAAACTTACTCGAAATCTAAGTACTTCTTCAAGGACGTTTACTGATGATAAGTCAACAGTGCGAAAAAAAACTATGGGAAAAGTAGAAGAGTTATAGAAACTTAAGTTTATATTTAACATATTCTTACAGTCTCAAACAAAATATCAGTGTTTAATTGTTTTAATGACATTAATTTGTTAAATTGCAGGTATTTTTTTATGTTTATGTATGAATTTATGTTAAAATACAAGAACAATCTCTATAAACATGGTTAATTGCTTATCTTCACAGAGTATAACTCAATCATTATGAAGAGCGGGTTAATTTTGTATCTTATTCAGGTTTTCAACTAACTTACTGAATAAAATACTCGTTGACACACCGTGGAGACTAACTTATTTCCAAAATTTCTCTTACCGGTTTTATGTGTATAGAATTTATTACCATCTGTAGTTCTGACATCATGGTTAGCACTTGTATTAGGAGATCTGATGGCCCTTACAATTGCATAAAGAGCTTTAAAAAATTCTGTAAGAGGATTTTATTAGTCTTAATTGAGTTTAGAAACCTCATACACCCATTACCCGATATCAAACATGTCCATACCGTTTTTCTAGAATTTTTTAGTTTTAATGTAATCCAATATATATTATATATATGGCGTCTGTAATTAAGCAACCCATAATTAATTTGAGCTCTAGATAATTTATCTCCACATCAATATGGTCTACAAATGGTGTTTAGCCATGGAATTTTGCGGTTTTAAGTCATACTATTTACCACTGCCTTTTGATTCTTCTATGCTCAGTATAAAATGGACAAATTCGATGATTTTCTAATTGATGACTAGGTTACAAACTGGGCATTTTTGCCTAGGTAGTAATGAAAAACGGTCAAATAAGATTGTTTAAATGTGTCAGAGTACTATTATTTGGCCACGGATTTTTTAAACACATTTTTAAAAATTTTCGAAAAAATTAGAAAAAATTGAAAATTTTCTAACTTTAGGCCGTTTGGGGCACGTGTTAATATTATCTGATTGATTTAAGATTTTGCACCCATTGTTAGGGTACCAAAAGGAAAAAAATTGGGGGGTGTCGCAAAAGTTTTCCCGACCTTCGATTTTAAGGGACACCCTAAAGTACAGCTCCTTGTACGAGTCGCCTAATTTTCAAGGAAAAAACAGTACTTACTACAAGGGATGTTAAAATATCGGGGGGGGTCCGGCAGCGTCTTACGTAATTTTGGTGGGGGGGGGTTGAGGTATGCTTATCTTTGCTGACAAGGGGGAGGGGGGTTAAATATTACCAAAAAAGTGCTTACGTAATATTTGAACGGCCCCTCAATTCTAAACTAAATATTTCTTTATATGTATTGTATTTTAACAGCTTAATTTATTTTTATTTATGCTTGGTTTAAAAATATGTAGATTTTGTTTTCACATTTTTTTGTTTTCTGTGTCTTTTTCACAATTTAAACGGTCCAAAAAGCTTTATTTCCTAATAAACATTAGCCTCTTTTAACTTCTGATCCCTTGCGTTTTTCTAGATTCAATGCACAGTTAGGAGTTAGGTGATGAGTTTTTGCTCCTTACATTTTCGTTTCACTCGGTTCGGGTGTAGGACCATCGATTCACAAATATTATAAGAGTTCAATAGTTTAGTTTTAGCCCCTATAAAGCATTAAGCCCCCCTGCATGTTTGTGGATTTGATTTGCAATTTAAAGGATCCCATGAGATGAGCTTTAGTCCCAACGAAACATTAGACCCTTTCATAATCTTTAGACCCTACAAAATTTTAAACTGCGTTTTTGAAGATTTAAGAATTTAGAGCCAATGAGCCTTAGCCCCCTTGCAATTTTATATATATTTTGTTTGCAACTAGATGAGCTTTTATCCCCCTCCAAGATAGCCCTCTGCTCTTTTATATAAATGCAATTCATAAATTAAAAGGTTCCAATGAGCTTTAACCACTATAAGATCTTTAGTCCCCCTACATTCTTTTTGATTAATTTCACAATTTAAAGGGGCCAATGAGCAGCCTTCTTTCGTTTTTATATTTTAATTTAATGAGCTTTTAGCCCCCTACGAAGTTTAGCTCGTTCTCTTATTCTCTTTCCAGAATCTTTAGACATTAGCTCCCTGGGTTTTTACGTCGTTTTCACAATTGAACGGGTCCATTTTTTATAACTGGAAAATTAATTTTATAAAAGAAAAGCAAACAGTTTTAGCTACTTGTATGCGGCTACAAATCAATGGACCATATCCGTCTGACTTCACATTTTCCCCATCATGTGACCTACTGAGCTTGCAATTGGTTACCACAGAGATGGCTTGTAGTGAGATATGATGATAGTGAGATATGATTTGATAGTGAGTTTGTTTTCCCCTTTCACGTGATTAAATGGGCGTGACACGGATATCGTCCATTTCGAGAAATAATAAAGTAGAGAGGGAGTCGCACGCATGGAGGAAAGAGTAAAGAGGAGGCGAAATATACATGCGCAGTAGCGCATGTTTGAAGCCGGGCCGGCGGTCTCGGGCGGCTTTCCTTTGAGGGCATAATCCAGAATGCCTTGCGCGAACGTTCCGTGGAATGATTCGAATTCCGCGACCAGTGGGAGGAGGGAGGTGACGAAATATACGTTACTTTTCCACGGAGCGAATGACGTTCCTTCTTCGCATCTAAACTAATAAAGATTTCTCTTTTTGCTTTTGTTTTGAATTTGATGAGAATATTTGGAATTTGTTTACATTAACTAGGAAAATCTTACGTAAGAATGGGTTTGACCCCCCCCAAGCAGTGGCGGGGCTAGACCATGAGAAGGCGTCGGCGAGCATATTTGCGAGGCCCTTTTTATCTCTCTCAGCTCAGGGCCGTAATTTAATTAGACTTTTAATTTGTGGGGGTGGAAAAAAGGTTCTTGAAACTATAGATCAACTTTGTTTGTGACCAATGTAGGTAAACAGCTAAGGACCCAGGATTTGGTTTTTATGGGGGGGCTAAGAATTTTGAATACAGAAATGTCGTCTAATGGGGGGTCTGGGGGCCCTCCCCCAGAAAATTTTTGGAAATTTAAGACTAAGTAGCAGATTTTCAACTAGTTTTGGTGCAGTTAATCCGGATTTCCGAAAAACTTTTTCAGGAATTTAATTTCCACTTTTGTTGAATTTGTGCATTTTGACGATTTTTTTTTAAAAAGTTGTTAGTAATAGAGGTCCAAAGGGGGGTCTGGGGGTCCTCCCCTAGAAAATATATGGAAATCTGACCCTAAAAACAGGATTTTAAATCGTTTTGGAGTCGCTTTTCCCTTTTTTTACACCCCAGAGTTCCCACTTCCCCTCTTTCTCACTGTTAGTGCTTGTTCCTATTGGGGGTTAAAGCAACCCGAAGAGGACCACCCCTTGTAAGTTCCAAAATTTTCAAGGAACGACTGTAACAATATATTTCAAAATTTCAAAGGGGGTTGGGGGCTCTCCTCTAAATAATTTTGAATTTTGAACCTTAAAAGTAAGGGTTTTATGTATTTTAAGACGAATTTTGAAACTGTATTCTTAAAACAATTATGCACGTGTGCGTGGAAAGGTATAGGAATATTGTTTAAAATATATTTCTACATTTTTTCACAAACTAAATAAAATGCTGAAAAATATATCGATTTCAGTATAAAAACAGGCTATCTTTTTTTCCATTGTATACAGTTATTTTGCTTGTAAAACTTGTTCAAGTAGCATTGTATGATGAAATTTTCATACATATGTTAATCATTGACAGGGTTCAAGGTTGAAATAAAATACATATAATAATAATATTACCATAAAATCAATTTCAAAAGTTCAACTGAAATACACCCTGACAGCAAGTAGAATTTTTTAAAAACAGATTCCTAATAACTCTTTTTGTTTATTCCTGTTTGTTTGTATTTTTTATTCCTGTAATATTATTGCTCTTACCGGCCAGCAATATTTTTAGGTGAAAAATTTTAGTGTCGTTTTTTAGTCCTTTTATTCATGGTGAGTTGCTACTACTATAATGATTCAATTTGCTAAAATTAACTAATTGAAAAAGACAAAAACAATTATTATTACCAAAACTACAGAAAGTCTAATTGATAACTTGGGAACACCGAACACACAGGATACATAAAAACTTAAACGCGAAAATTTTACACCAAGAAAGAAATTATTTACTATCGTACGATTTTCTCTCTCTGAAACGCGAAAGTGGAAGGGGCAGCAGTGATGGTCAACTGCTAAGTCCCCCCCACTACAGTCTCGGAATTTGTTAGGTTTTGTTTGCTCTGATTTTGGTGATTCTTGGGGGAAAAGGTGGAAATTTTTAACTCGGAGACAAACCAACTTGACAAAAAAAATTCTTACGAGGCTCCGCGCGAGGCCTCTCTTGGGCGCGAGGCCGTCGGCGATCGCCGACACCGCCGACGCCTACCCCCGCCACTGCCCCCAAGTAAGGGTATGTAGAGATTTTTCCAACCCCCCTCCCCCTCGGGACCCTTATTTTTCTCTTGAAAGAGTACAGAAATGATTCTTTTCGGGTGCCATTGGTGCCAAATGACCAAAATTGAGTTAAAAAACTACATTTTAAGGTCAAAAAGAATTTTGGGAGAGGACTCCCAAACCAAGACCCTCTATATAAAGGCCTCCCAACTCGGCCGTGAAACGTCATAACTTTCACTCATCTTTGACGTCACTCCATAGACTTAACATGGTAATTTTCACTCACGTTTGACGTCGTCGTCCGGAGTTGGGTTAATCCGGAATTAATCGCTATATTTTGAAACTAAATGCTCTTAAGGTTCACATTTGACCTTTAATATAATTGAAAAAGATAATTAAAAAAAATATTTGGCCAAAACCTCTAATCAATCATGTCACCTGTTTGTGGTGCGCAGAGATCGCATAGGGCAATAGGCTAGCGATTGTAAAATCTCTGAATAAGAACTCTAAAATATTCTAGCAATGAGACATTTGTATGACAACTCAACTTTATTACCATTAGCTTCTAAATTTCGATATTTAGGGTTCGGGGCGAAGTGGGTAACTGATTTATTGCTTTATTTTCCCTATTTCTCCGCTAGAGGGCTACGTTGGCTCTGAAGGTTTGGCGCATCAGAACATTGGCTGATTGCTGGGTTTGGCTACTTTTTCGCAGTCGTTTTTCCAGCGCCAAAGCAACCCTCACGACGCGCAATTTGTGGACGGAATCGGGCTTCATGATGAGCGCGAGCGGCTTTTCCCGCAGCAGTAATCGCAGGGTGAGTGCACTATTTTATTATTTTCTATTTAGATTTTTTCGAAATTATTAGTTAAATTAATGTTATACTACTTATAATTGCCCTTTTAGTGTTTGTTCTAATATTGGACTATTAATAGCTTATATTCGTGTCATATATCTATGTAATTTTTATTCTATAAATCATTATGATTTAGTTTAATTGCATAGTTATTTTCCTTAATTCTACTAAAATTTATGTTCTAAATTATTGTTTGAATCAGTCCTACACTCTTTTTGAAATTCCCCTTACGATTAGCTGAAATTTTTGGCCAAATGCTTCAGTAAAACGTACAAAATAATTAAGTTTTATACTGAAAGTAAACGAAAAAACTAGGACTTGACAGATGCACCGGCGCCGATTGTATGAATTAATAGCCTGCTTAATTAATATTAGCTTATTATTACTAATTTGGACGTATAAACTATTAATTAGCAGTCCTACACTCTTTTTGAAATTCCCCTTACGATTAGCTGAAATTTTTGGCCAAATGCTTCAGTAAAACGTACAAAATAATTAAGTTTTATACTGAAAGTAAACGAAAAAACTAGGACTTGACAGATGCACCGGCGCCGATTGTATGAATTAATAGCCTGCTTAATTAATATTAGCTTATTATTACTAATTTGGACGTATAAACTATTAATTAGCAGTCCTACACTCTTTTTGAAATTCCCCTTACGATTAGCTGAAATTTTTGGCCAAATGCTTCAGTAAAACGTACAAAATAATTAAATTTTATACTGAAAGTAAACGAAAAAACTAGGACTTGACAGATGCACCGGCGCCGATTGTATGAATTAATAGCCTGCTTAATTAATATTAGCTTATTATTACTAATTTGGATGTATAAACTATTAATTAGGAGCTTGTAATATAACTGTAGTAAGTAATAAAACTGTTAAGTAATTGACGCCAAGGTGAAAATAGCGAAATTCGGCCCCATCCAGCTCCAGAAATTCCGCCTATTCCAAAGCCGACTAATCTTATTTTCTGTACCGGAAGGAAGCAATTTTACCCCATAAAATGAGTGAATGAGTCCATAAAACGTGTTTATAAAGTAAGATTAAAGTTAGACACCACGCTAGTCTTGATACCGTACAAATTTTGCTCCATTTTATCTCTGATTGGTGCAGCAAGTAAAAAAGGGCGATTTGAGAATGTTTCCAGTATTAATAGTAAGATCATCTGTCAATCTAATAAAAATTAATTTTGAAAAGTTCATCATTAAATTGGTTACTATAAAAAAATTTTCAGTTAATAGTTTTGATAACAGTTACAAAAATGTGAAAATAGTTTATTTTTTTTGTACATTTATTGTCATGTAAACTAATACTAATGTCCTTTCCTTAAAAATCTATGAAAAGTTTAAGCAAATTGTGATTCACGTACAATTTTAAAAAAATATTTATTACTTTATAATGTGTTTAAGACATACCAATGAATTTAGATTTATTTAAATGTCCATTAATTCTGTTCTAACAACATATAATATTTTCCCGATTCCCTTTCCATGAATGTGTTGTCTTTGGATTTGAAATCACTATCTTGAAGAGAAACCTTTGACCTTAACATGTTGTAATGTTTTTTCAAATTCACACACCCACTTGGAAATCACATCCCTAGCCATTAAATAGTTGTCCTATTGTAGTTAAAAATTGTTTAAGGTTAAGTGTTAAATGGTTTAGGTAGTTTTTATTCGTTTCCGTGCTCTTAATTACAAAAATTTTTGCTGTGTTAATTCATTTCTCAAATTAAAAAAATTAATTTATCAATTTTTCATTCCAGGCTCATACTAAAAAATTATTCTGTTTGGTGACCATGACCACTCCCTGTGGCATCAATCAGAATTGTTTTTTAGTTTTCCAGGGTTCAAAGACTATGGAGTACTACGGATTCTTCCGTAGTTTACACGGATGCTGTGTTTTCAACGACCGAATACGGAAATCATCGGAAAAACTACAGGATTTGGCACAAGTTTCAAAATTATTTTCAAATTTGCCCATTTTACATAGATTTGTACATTCCCAACTCCCTTACTTTTAAAAAACAAATAAAGAGCTGTGAATTATTAATGAAATTAGGAGCACTTAATAAACTATCTATTCAGGACATTATAGAGATGGAAAACAACAACAGAGAAAATTTAATAGTAGTACTATAATGCCTCGCTATTGTTGAATGCTCCGTTGAGCCATTCTTGTTGCTACCCACAAGGGTAAATAAATATATACCAAGAGGAGCCTCACAGGGAGGAAATATTAGTTTTAGAGTGTAAATGAGCTCATTTTAGTTATGTAATGATTTTTATGAAAAATATCTCTATTCAAAAAAAGTTTTTGGTGAACGGTTTCCAAAGAAAACTTTTTATTACTGATCCATATAACATATAACACATTTTATGTATCAAACTGTTTGGATTCTTTTGAGGATGTGCAATATTCCATTAGAATTTCTAAAAAAATTCTTAATTTTAAAATATTTCCATTTTTTAAAATTAAAACTGATAGTATAAAACTTTTCTAAATTAATACTAATGGTACTTTCTAGACATCTATAGTAAGAGTAGGTTAATATGTATTGGTATGCCCCCCCTAAAACTAATCAATTCATATAATAACGGTTACAACATATGGTATTTTAAAGACAAGGGTTGCTGTTACAAACTGTTGAGAATGAATCCAGTATTAATAGTAAGATCTGTCAATCTAATAAAAATAAATTTTGAAAAAGTCCACCATAAAACTCTTCACTATAAAAAAAATTCTTCAGTAAATAGTTATGATTAGAGTTAAGAAAATGTGAAAGTAGTATATTTTTTATTAATTTTTATTTTTTATGTACATTTATTGCCATAGTGAACAAATGCCCTTTCCTTAAAAATCTAAGGAAGGTTTAAGCAAATTGTGATTCACTCGCATTTTTTAAAAATAATTTGTTAAAATAGTTTGTTAATAAATAATAAACCTTTTTTGCTAGCCATGACTGTCTTAGCATGTTTAAAAATTATTATGATCCAATCTTTTACTTCCTTTAGAAATCATTCAAATATTCAAAAAATATTTTAAAAAATCTTTTACTATTTTACATAGAGTTCAGCGCACCCAACCTAAACACTACAACAATAAGAACATCTGGAAGTTTCAAGATAGAATATTATCCGAATCAATTGGGGACCGGACCCCATTCGGATAACTGGATTTTCCTCTAAAAAATAGGTAGAGATCTTAGCCAGTCATAACTTGCTTTAAACGATGGACAACAAAGCATCTGAGCTAATATCTTAGCTTTTTAACACAGAAATTTAGAAAATAGTTTTCCAGGAAATAGGGTTTTTTTTGCCGTTTTCAAGTGGTTTTTATTACAAAAACCACTTGAAAACGGCATCTTCTAAATATTTGTTTTTCTGCTTTCATTGATTTTCTTAAAGAACTTCTATCTTCGTTTTTCAAGCACTAATACGAAGTATAAAAGCGTAGGTTTGAGTTCTGAAAGCAGTTCGGATAGGCGGAGTTCGTATAATTGGAGTCCTACTACTTTTGATGAAAATTGAATCTTGTATAATAACTTTTCCATCCTTTTTGTGTCGGGTGTGAAAGGACAACATAAATTCAAAAGCACCAAAATCAAGTTTTAACCATATTTTACATTCTTCAAAAGTTTTCAAACTTTTCTAAATTTGAGCCTCCAAAAATGTACAAGAAAAATTCTTAAAGCTTAGCTCTCTGGTGTAATTTCATCTGGTTCTAATCTTTACCTTTAATTCGAATTCGATGCATAATTTATAGTTATAAAACCAATTTGAAATTGCAACCCTCTGTCTCCACTTTTTCATGGAATGACATTCAATTGTAACAGTAATTTTTGCACTAAAAAATCAAATCGAAAATTCTAACCCAACTAAGAATTAAAAGCAATAAACACTACCATTTAAAAAAGCATTATTTAGGTCCAGAAAAAAAATACCAGAGTAAATGGTACCGAAAATAAAGACTAACTTGTGAGTAAATTAAATTTGTATCACTGACTGGACTGCCTTATAAAGTTAAAAAATTTTACGTTAGAAAAGGAAGAAATAAAACTAAATATGTATTTTAAAAATTGTAGCAACCTCGATATTCCATGTACCCGACTAATCCATAATACCCTCCTCTCCTCTCCTCTATTTAGTTTCATCCTGTACCACATCAAAGGTGAAAAAGCTAATAAAAAATTGGGATTTTATTTGGAAATACGATTTGAATATTGAGACTTCTGGGTCTATTTTCTATCAGGATGAATAACATTTCTGAATTATTTTTATTTAACTTAAGGACGAGAGTTATGGTTTTTTTCCCAATCTAATCAGCGAAGATCTCTTTTTAAAAGGGAAGATTAGGCAAATAATTTGTACCCATCAAGTGAAAACGTAATTAATTATTTTGGGTTCGCATACGAACCTTTCCTTGTTTCCAATATCATTCCCTCGTTCCCAGGGAGGTCAAATAGGGTCAATTGTCCCCTCTGCCTGGTTCCTTCCCCTCAAGCTTGTTTGGTATGTTTGCATGTGTTGAAACATAATGTCACCTAGACCAATGGATCGCCTCCTAAGGCGTGGCTTATTGGTGATGGATAGAAGTAGAAAGCGAGAACCCCCGGAATGGGGCGGAAAGTCGACGGAAGCACTGGATAAAGAAAACAACTAAAACATTTTCTTTACAGAAACTTAATAATACTATTAATAATAATTTTAAAAACTCAATGAATAAAATCAGAATTCATATTTTTAGAAATTTAGTTGACAGTAAAAAAGTTTTAAAGTTGGGCTAAATTTTTTTAAGAATATCAGTAGTTTAGTCTAAAAATGAGTTTCAGACAAAATAAAAAGTGTTCGGCATTCCCATAAATAAACCAGAAAATTAGCATTCACTTTGGCTTTACATAAACACAAATGCAGCTCAAACAAACCAATGTAAAATGTGATTTAACCCTTTATGCCCCAAATTATTTTCATCATCCAAAATATGTCAAGTTTACGTAACTGCAACTATAAGTAAACTAAATTTGGCCATACATGACGAAAATTGGACGAATTTGGAACATTGGGAAGTGGGACTTACAAGTCCCGTCGGGACATAAAGGGTTAAGAAAACTCTAATCTAGAGTTATAAAATTCTCGGTAATAATGCTTGGGAGAATATTCTCCGAGAGGAGAGTTTTCGTGAATATTCTCCTAGAAACTACTAAAATAATTTGTTTTGAAAAAAAATTTATGAGGTACATATATTAACTTCAAATTAGAAAAATATTATAATATTAGTACAAGATTATTCAATGAGAAGTCATCATAAATCAAAGAAAGCTAAGTTAAATTGAAAAATGTTTTAAAATCATAAATATGAAAGACTCAACATGTTCAAAAGGTAAATATGCAGAGTACAAACAAGTTAAATCTTTTAAACTACAGCGTAGTTTATACTTTTAATTTAAAAACTAAATAAAATTTCTTGATTCTATGCACTTTATTTCATATTTAAATAATTTATAAAGAGGACATTAATCATTTATCTATATTATAAAGTATGATAAACTTGTACTTTTAAATGTAAAAAAAATTTGAGGGATGCATACATAATTATAGATAAACATAGAAATCAAAGGGACTTCATTATTTTAATATTTCCGAGAAGTGCTAGCTCTAGATGTATTTTATCTGTAAAGACGAATGTTTTTCAATAGAGAAAAGAGGCTTTAAAGATAAAAAGACAGAGCATTAAAATTTAAGAAATATTTTTCGCAGTTGGGTAAAATTGGGAAAGAGGGGCTACATTTGATACAACAAAATTTAAACAAATTTTTTGAGTTTATTCAGAGATAGTACTTTATTTTCTTAAATATGTTGTTGTTGTCATGTGCCACTTGGAATACCCCAGCTCCACAAGGATTCAAGGCAAAGGGGGGTTATTTAGGGTCGTGTTTTTAAGAAAAGTTGTCTTTATATGCCTAAGCACAATATGTGAGACCGTTAAGCTCTGTAATAAGTCTAAATTTTTAATGAATAAAACTATTTTTTTTCTTCAAAAATTTCCAAAAGTAAATTTGAAACTTAAATCTTCCTGAAGATATTCTACTTGGAATACAGAGATCTGTAAATTCAAAAATATGTTTATCCTTGTTAGCAATAGAGCACTTAAATTTTAAATAACCTTTGCCAATTTGTTTAAATAAAGGTTTTTGTTCAAAAACAACAAATGGGGCAAATTGATACACTTGGATATGGAGTACTTTGATACACTCTTGGGGCATATTGATATACATAAAAAAAAGTTCAAATATTTCCTATATTATTCCTAAAAGTTCCTATATTTTGCGTTAAGAGATAAATATCTCTCAGCAATTTTTTAAAAAAAGTTAAGGGTAAGTTATATCCACAGTGAAGGATATTTGTCAGTTTTTGAGTCTTCGGGTTTTTATTAAGTGTTTGAGATCGAAAATTGCTTGCACTTGCAAGATTGTCACCCCTTTTTGTGAAAACAAGATTTTTAAAAATTAAAATTCCAATAATATTTGAGTTCCAAACTGTAGACCACAGCTAGTTTCCTTATGATGGTAGTAATACAAATATGCCCTTATAGTAAGTAACCTCTATAATAATGAAAAGTGAAAAAATTGAGAGGACACATGACGTCTTATCCATAGGTCTTATCTAGTTTTAGCAAAAAAGGTTTTTGGGAAACATCTCCTAGGAAAAAATAAAACCAACCTATTCTCTTTATTTAGGGTGCTAAAAAGGACATGAAATCAAATCTCATCCTAACTTACTACGTTATAGTATTTTATTATGTATTTGAAATTATTGAAATTTGGTTATTTATTCATTTATGAGTGTTGAAAAATTGAAATTAGTCATAATTCCCCCTATCCTTTAAAATCAATGGGGGCTAAAAATTACTTCTATCTGTGATGGAGATTCATCACATAAAACGGTATTTGGAAGTACAAAACATCCAATACTCCCTGCTTTCTCACGACATATAACTGTCTAGTAATTTTCAGCACCATTTCCAACGGTGACGTGCTTTATTGGGGTGAAAAGTTCGGCAGTCTTCTTTTTGGGGGCCGTCTGCCGAAAAATGCAACAGAACCCGAAAGCATGAAATCTACCCCTCGAGACTGTCACCTTTGATCTCGTTCTCATCACCCGCTTGGCGGGTTGGGGCCGTTCCATGTCAAGTGAACCAAAGACTTTTCCCTCACCATTTTAGATTCTTTTCATATTAGGTACACTAAAATAACGCATTAAAAAACATTTTGGGGACATTTTCAAAAATTTTATCTCATTTAGTTTTTGATTTATGGGGTTACAAAGTTTCGAAAATTCTGAAAATTCGGATGAACAAGCTTTTGTAATTTCCTCATATTTGAGTAACAAATCATTTCTCAGCAAAAACGATGGGACCATTTTAAAAGCAATTGAATCGCTTAATTCTAAAACGTGTCAAACTCCACTTTTTTCAAAAGTGAGATATTGATGTCATGGGATTCTGTAGGGGTAAACGCACATTTTAAAGTTAGAATTATAAAAATAACGTGATTTTAAAATAGTTTTCCAGCATGTTCAATTTCAGCTTTAGTGCAGAAACATGTCAAACGACGTCGCTTGACTGGTTTCTGCACTTAAACTGAGGGGAGTTTTGTTCATGCCGTCTCATCTGCAGCTTGTTTGGGACAGTTTTTTTATATTTAATTGCATACAAACACCATATGCGATTGGAAAATCCATTCTTTAGAGGTTAGGTCCATCAAGCCATAGTAAAAACCATAATTTTAAAGTTTTTGTAGAAATCTCAAGACTAAGGACGTTTTGGTAGCTATATATTTAAAATTTTCTTGCTTGGGGCCCTTTAATACATCCGTGTGATTGAGATTTTGGATCTATGAATCACTTTATTAAAAGGGGGCATCAAATCTATACCCCAGATCATAATATTGAACTAATTAATTGATTTTGTAGGCTTTTAAAGCAAAAACGTTTTACTACTCACCAAGTTACATCTTAACAACTATCTTTTGACTTCGAAGATGTCTATATTAACTTTACACGAGGTTAATATTCCCCATAAATTAATCAGGTTGATTAAAATGACAACTTTATCAGTCTAGTTCTTTTTCATGCCTGGACATTAGTCCTCAAGATATCCTACGTTATGTAAAAAGGCTTAATCCAAAGGTTAGTTCGGGTTTTGACAATATCAACGCGAAAACTTTAAAAATTTTAAATAATTTACATTCCAATCACATTGCTAGTCTTTTCTATCTATCTTTAGCTATCTTTTAAATTCAGGCATCTTTCCCGACTCTTTGAAGAATTGTTTCTCCCATATACAAAAAAGGTAACCCTGAAGAACTTGGTAACTATAGACCAGTATCAGTATTGTCCCTTTTATCGAAATTATTTGAAGGAATCATCAAAGGATCAAAGATAAAATTTTAGGTTACTTAAATCACATTAAATTTTTTTCACAAAACCAATATAGATTCTTACCCAATAAAAGTACTGAAACAGTTTTGCTCAGGTTTACTGGCTTTATTTATCGCAGTATAGACGATAGTAAAGTTACAATCGCTATTTTTTTTTAGATATCAGAAAAGCTTTTGACAGTGTAAATCACAATATCCTGTTACATAAATTATATACAATCGGCATTCGTGGTACTTATCACAATTTATTAAAATCATATCTATCTAACCGCAAGCAAATAGTAAAAATCAATAATAGTTATAGTGATATACTTCCTATAAATTGTGGAGTTTTCCAAGGAACGGTTCTTGGTCCACTATTATTTTTAATATTCATAAATGATCTTTGTGACTTGAAACTAAACGGACAAATCTTGACATTTGCTGATGATACAGCTTTGCTTTACAGTTTTGAAAAACAACAAAAAATTATACCGATTGATAAATGATGACTTAATTACTATCAGATCTTGGTTCATAAACAATGGTCTTAAATTAAATACCTACTGATATAACTAAATTCTTAATTTTCTATTTACGTAGAAATACGGAATTGAATTTATCTTTGATTTATCATGACGACGCTTGTCTTATTGACTCAAATTGTCGATGCAAATCTCTCGAGAACGTCGACTCAATTAAATATCTTGGCGTTTTTATTGATTCTAACTTAAAATGGAAAACACATATTACTTCTGTCATCAAAAAATTAAGATTTTTACTTTTTAGATTTAAACATTTGCGTTATTACACAGATAGTAAATTTTTGTTTCAGTTGTACTATGCTTGGGTTCACCCAATATTTTCTTATGGTTTGACTGTGTGGGGTGGTGATTATGTAAGCAATTTTTCAGTATTAAATTCACTTCACAATAAACTTTTAAAAATTGTAACAAATACTTTTAACCATCCTGACATTTTAATTTACAAATCAATGAATACCCTGCCACTACGATATTTTTATTAACACAAAATATGTTTATTTATTTTTAAAAATCCATGTTTTTGTGACAAAAAACTAAATATTAATATAAGGTGACCAAATGAAATTTATAAAATCCCTCTAAAGAAATCATGCGCAGAACATTTTTATACTTAGGCCCAAAATTCTACAATAGTTTACCCCTTGATATTCAAAACAGTATAACCGATAAAATTTTCAAAAAACGTCTTTAAGACGTTTTATTTTCATTAACAGACATGGAACAGTTCTTTTAAATAGACTGAAAAATTGTATAAACCACCTGACACCGTTTTGCCATTCCAATACTAATTGTTTTTCCTTGTAATTTTGAATTTCTTGTGTTTTTTTTCCTTTATGTCATCTTTTGTTTATTTGTATGTTGTGTTATTTGTAAGTTTTTTTCAGTAGATTTTATATTTATCTATATTCACCTTTATGGATCAGCGATCCCAGGTGATATGATTTTTTCTTTATATCTTTATATTTTTTTTGTATGTGTATAATAAATTTGATTTGAACTACATCAACAAAAGAAAAGGTAAGGATACAAAACAAATTTTCCAGGGAATTTGAAATTGTAACTGGATTGAGACAGGGCGATGTTCTATCGACCCTGTTGTTTAATGTTTGCCTTGAAAAAGTGATGCGTAACACAATATCAAGTAGAGGTGGAACTATTTTTAATAGAACAAAGCAGGTTCTAGCTTTCGCCGACGATGTTGTATTGATGGCAAGAAGTAAAGATGCACTTGTCGACCTCTTTAAAGAAATGACAAGAGAGACCAGTCACTTTGGTTTAGAGGCAAATGTTAAAAAGACCAAATACATGATAATGGATTGTAGAGGAACTGATAAGAGCACATAACTCAGTGGTTCCCAAAGTGGGTTCCGCGGAACCCTGGGGTTCCACGAAAAAATTTAGGGGTTCCATTCCCCCATGGGGCAAACTTTATTTCATTAAAAATATAGAATGGTGTAAAAAATGAGAATGGACAGCGCCGCTCCCTTGGACACAAAAAGTTCTCAAAATGAGTTAAAACCTTACTTTTACCGGTCGAATTTCCAAAATTTTTCTGGGGGAGGACCCCCAGACCCCCCCACGGTATCACAAGGAGATGTTGCGCGATACTTTTTGGAAAATTCCAAACATTTTGTCATTTTTTGTCAAAAGATAGAGGTTATATGGTCTGGAAAATTCCCATCTTGGCCCCTAAAAGCTTTTTAAAGTGAGTTAAAACTACTTTTACAAATCAAATTTTTCTGGGGGAGGACCCCCATACCCCCCAGCGATACCAGAAGGGGATCTTGCGTGATACTTTTAGAAAATCCCCGAGAATTTGACATTTTTGCTAAAAGGTAAAGTTGATTGTCTAGAAAAGTGCCCCCCCCTGGACCCGTGCTGTGTGTGGATCCGCGCCTGGTTTCATTTAATATCATACATTAAATTTTGAAAAGTCGTTGATTAAAAATTATTCAGGGTTCCGCGATCATTGGTAACAAATTTTGGGGTTCCACGGCCAAAATAGTTTGGGAACCAATAACTATTAAAGATAAATGAAGAGGAAAGATTTGAAAGAGTCACAGAATTCAAGAACTTGGGTACAATTGTCACTGAAAACGATAACATTATGCCAGAGATTAAACAAAGGTTAAATGCTGGAAATCGCAGGTTTTTTGCACTTAAGAAAATATTAACATCTAAAATAGTAACAAGAAAAACAAAGCTTCAGGTTTATAAAATTATAATCAGACCAACAATTACCTATGGAGCAGAGACCTGGGCTCTAACTCAAAAACAAGAAAATATGCTAATCACCTGGGAGAGAAAAGTTCTAAGAGCAGTTTTTGGACTTTTAAAGGAGGGTGACCTTTGGAGGAAGAGATTTAATTGTGAAATTGAAAGACTATTTAAAGAGAAAGACATGATGAATTATGCAAAGACCAAAAGAATACAATGATTGGGACACCTCGAGAGAATGGAGGAAGATAGGGGCACTAGAAAGATCTTTAAGAGCCAGTGCCAGGGACAACTAAAAAGAGGAAGGCCAGTCAAAAGATGATTGGATGAGGTTGAAAAAGACCTTAAGATCCTAAAAGTCCGTAATTGGAGGCAAAAAGCAAGAGACAGAAGGCTTTGGAGGAAAGTTGTTGGAGAGGCCATAGTCCAACCAACATGGGCTGTAATGCCAAGGAGTTAGTTAGTTAGATGTCTATATTATTATTTTGAACCGGCTGACCACTACTTTTGAGTCTTGAGTTGAAATCATTTATAAAAAAGGTATTTATACATAAACCAAAAGAGAAAAAAATAAGAATTCTATAATAATTTTATGGGTTAGTATTTAATAAAGAAATTTTATTTTCAACAAATACTCCTACTTTTATTAACAAATCCTACTACTATTATAATTGTGAATGTTTGTCTGGATGTTTGTTACTCTTTCACGCAAAAACTACTGAATGGATTTTAATGAAATTTTACCATAATGTAGCTTATACATCAGAATAGGACATGGGCTATAATTTATAAAGAGAAAATCAGTCCTTCATTCTTTTTTTCCCGTTTTTCCTGCTTTTTTTTCACTTATTTTTCCGTGTTTGAAAACCTGTTTTACCTGTCATACAACGAGTTAAAAATAAAACATTGTTTCAAATGAGACACAGATCACTGGACTTTTTCATTTACTAGATCTTTTATTTTAGTTTTAAACACTGGTTTTAACACTGTTGTTATATAGCTCAGTGGGTTTTAAATTTCTTAATTTGTTCACTAGACATACTAATTTACTAGACTTTTTACTATGGTTTCAAATTTTTTATTTTATAAAGGCACCAAGATATTAAACATTATCAGGAATTTGGGATGGAAAAATTACCGGGTTATGAAAATTACCGAGAACACTCGGACAGGAAATTTACCATAAAGACACCCAGAATACCGGAATATAAAAATTACCGTAAACGCTGAGGTAGGAAAATTACCGGGAACGCCGGGATTAGAAAAATTACCGTGACCACCGGGATAAGATTACCGGGAACACTGGGATAGGAAAGAGGCGCCTGGGATACCGGGAACACTGGGATAGGAAAGAGGTTCCTGGGATACCGGGATGATTTGTAATATTGCTAATTTACAAAATTATTAATGTATTTTAAGAAATATTTTAAAAAATAAATTTATACACCCCACCCGTGCAAGGCCGGGTATAACAGCTAGTATAATTATAATTGTGAAATGTTTGTCTGGATGTTTGTTACTCTTTCACGCAAAAACTACTGAATGGATTTTAATGAAATTTTACAATAATGTAGCTTATACATCAGAATAACACATAGGCTATAATTTATAAAGAGAAAATTAGTCCTTCATTCTTTTTTTTCCCATTTTCCTTCTTTTTTCACTTATTTTTCCGTGTTTGGAAACCTGTTTTACCAGTCATGCAAGCAATAATAGGGAAACTTTAGTAGTACCAGTGTTGTAGTTACTAGACAATTTTATTAATCTCTATATAAATAAACACGTTTGTGGCTGTGTGTATGTATGTGTGTTCCGCATCTCCTTTTAGACCACACCGAAGGCGTGGACATTTCCTCCATTTCAAGATTTTTTTCCTTTGAAATAAATATATTTACTGAAAAATATAATTTTATTCATGGAAAACGAGTTAAATAAAACATTGTTTCAAATGAGACATATCACTAGACTTTTTCATTTACTAGACTTTTTATTATAGTTTCAAATTTATTTTATAAAGGCTCCAAGATATTTAACATTATCAGGAACATCGGGATTGAAAAAAGTGACAAGAACACCGGGATTGGAAAATTAGCGGGAACATCGGGATAGGAAAAATTACCGAGAACACCGGGATAGGAAATTCACCATAAAGACACCGGGAATTCCGGATTATAAAAATTACTGGATACACCCAGATAGGAAAATTACCGGGAACACCGGGATAGGAAAGAGGCGCCTGGGATACCGGGATGATTTGTAATGTTGCTAATTTACAAAATTATAAATGTATTTTAAGAAAACTTAAAAAAAAAATTTATACACCCCACCCGTGCAAGGCCGGGTATATAACAGCTAGTCCTTAAATAAATTAGAGTTAAGCTCTGAAAATAGGCTTGAATACTCTGTTTATTGCAGAAACCTGTCAAATGCAAATATTTCAATAATTGTTCTGGAAAAGAATAAAAACATTAAAAAATTATTTTTCCCTGTAAAATATCCGAATAAGGTCTACTGTAAGAAAACAATTACTAAACATCATCATAAAAATCTAGTGAGCTTTCATACAGTTTTTCTATCGTTTATCACAAAACAAAAAAAAGGGGCATTTGACATGTTTTAGAAATACGCGACTCAATTAAACAAGCTTTCAAATTATGTAAAATACAATAGTTTTATTTTAAAACTTGGTTAAAAATTTTTAACTTTAAAATTTAAATTTTATTGCTAAAAAAGTATAGGGGAGAGTGTTGTACCACGGACGGGGTTGTACCTTCGGCCACCGCATTTTAAAATTCGGGAAAAAATTTTAATTTTTGTTCGATTTTGAATGTAAACAGGTTATCTAGTTGCTAACGTGAAATCAGCTCTTTAAAATATTATTTAAATTTACTATATAATAAATCTATTATTTTTTTCCTGAAAAAACTACTAAGTTACTGGACTATAAAACTCAAATTGGGTTTGCAATAGGCGAACACTTGATCCGATTGACAAGATAAATTAATTTTTTCATCTCTAGGACTAAATAAAACTAAAAAACTATATCATAAGTCAGAAAAACTTTAACTTACTAAAAAGTGTTAGTTAATTGTAAAGTTGTTGCACTCAAAAATTTAAAATTCTAGCATTACAAAGAGTTAAAAGCAATAAGTACTATCAATTAAAAAATCAATTGTCTTTAAATTTTAAAATACCCCACCTAATATAATAATAATAAGTAATAATTTAGCCTCTTATCAAATATAAAACTTTTTAAAGATAACTCTACTTGAAAAGCGATGAATAAATCTAGTTTTTTTATTTTGTTTATAATTTCCTCGTTTGGTGTATCTTAATTGAATCGCTAGTTTGAAAAAGGGAATAAGTCCAAAAAATGACAAATTGACTTTTTGTGCTCAAAACAATCTCCAAGCTTTGCCCTACACATGGGTGAAAAGAGGGGGAAAATAACTAACCCCTATAGGGAGATATCGCCCCTTGAAGTTGTGAAATCGCTACCCATACAACATACAATGAAAATTCCATTTCTTTTTTTTTTTTTCGATTTTCTCAAAACTTGATTTTTGGACTTATTCCCTTCTTCAAACTGACGATTCAATTAGAAAATCATTAAATTTGTCCATTTTATACTGAGAATAGAAGAGTCAAAAGGCAGTAGTAAATGACTTAAAACCTCAAAATTCCTTGACTAAACACCATTTATAGACCATATTTGTGTGGAGATAAATTATCTGGAGCTCAAATTAATTATGGGTTGCTTAATTACTGACGCCATGTTTGATTGCATTAAAACTTCGAAAACAATTCTGGAAAAACGGTATGGGCATATTTGATATCGGGTAATGGTTGTTTGAGGTTTCTAAACTCAATTAAGACTAATAAAATTATCTTACACAAAGCTCTTTACGCAAAGCTCAGACTTAAAGCTCTTTACGCAATTGTAAGTGGCAGCAGATCTCCTAATACAAGTGCAAACCATGATTTCAGAACTATAGATGGTAATAAATTCGAAACATATAAAACCGGCAAGACAAATTCAGGAAACAAGTTAAAAAAAGACTCCAGTGTGTCCACGAGTATTTATTCCGTAAGTTAGTTGAAAAGCTGAAGTATAAATACAAAATTAACCCACTCTTCATAATGATTGAGTTATACTCTCAGAAGATAAGCAATTAACCATGCTTAGAAACTGTGCATGTATTTTACCATAAATTTATACATTAGCAAAAAAAACATGTAATTCAACAAATTAGTGTCATTAAAAACTAAGACACTTATATCGGCTATGTAAATATCATAAATTTTCATAACAGTTTCTTAAAATCCTTCCTTTTTTTACAGTCTATTTTTAAGTCAGAGCTATCCTTCGCTCTGTAAGTTTAATACCACTACATTCTCAAAGAAGGCTCTCTTTGAGGGTTTAAAATAATTTAATTTCATAAACAACTTTCATGAAAAATTTACTTGAAACCTCATTACTTCTTCAGTAGGGCCCCAAGCGAGTCTTTTGCCCTGGGCCCCCAAAGTTGTAAGTCGGGACCCTGATCGGCGTTTATATTTTTATCTAGATAATTACAATTGGATTTTATGATTTGATATTTGTAAGATATGTAACTTAAAAATTCTCCCATTTTTGCTCATAAGTGTTAAAAGCCGTTTTTTTAAAACTTTCTACTCTCATAGATTCTATGAAAAAAATTCATTGAAAGTTTATAATAACGTTCTTTCTCCCTCACTTTCTTGAAGAAAAAACTTAAAGTAATAGAAGAGCTACAGACTTAAATTTAACTTAATTTTAAAAAAAACGAACGGAAAATTTTTCTGCTAAATACGAATATTTCATTTAAATTGAAAAAAAAGGTAAAATATCAATTTAAAAAATTTGATAATCGAAGAAATTAACACATCGCTCAAAACCACAAAATAACAGCAAAAGAAGTAATTCACACGTTTTTCCCATAGAAATAACCTAAATAATGACACACTAAAATTGGTAAAAATCAATTTTATTTGGTCTTAAAATTCGACCTTTTTTAAACTCCTGTTTCCCCCGAAGTGATGAAAGTTTGCCCCTAAGTGTATTTCTGATATCCTACGTGACCACTCAAACTTCGTAATGTAATGAATGAAATGAGCAAGCAGCAAGTATCGAAAAGCTCTCCAAAACCAGGCGAAACCGAGGGGTGGCTGGGGGGCCAATCCTTTCTGCCCCCAGTTTATGGCCTTGTATGTTTATTTCCTTTGGGAGGGGAATGTGTCAACGATGCATTTGCATGTGTTTTCAGGTTGAATTCGAGGAAAGGGCAAGGGGTCCATCCCTGTGCAGTAGGGTGGTCGCTAAAAATCAAAGTGCGAATTTTTTTTGAGGCACCCCCTCAAAAGGTCCCATTTGATGTCAAACTAATATTCTGAAAGTTTCAGACCAAAAAAATAATATTTCGACCCGGCGCCCAGAATCATAACCCTGGTGAATTCCATTAATTATGACCTTTTGATACTTTTATACTAAAATTTAATCCAGTATCTTCTGAACTTCTCAGTTTTTCAATTAATTTGTCTTCAATCGCTTTTTTAACAACTGTTCCATGGGATCCTCCCAATATTTGGCCTAGATATTAAATGCAGCCTGGAGAAATGTAGTGGAATCCTTTTCGCAGGGATGGAGTTAGTTTCATTCGGTGTGCCTGTCATTTCGCCCACAAAAATATTTCCATCCCCCCTGCCTTCTTTTTCTTCTTTCCCTATCGGGATATTTGTGGGCGAAATGACAGTCGAATCGACTCCCCTAAAATCGATGCGTTAAAAACTAATATTGTTAAGAATCGATTCTCCAGAATAAGGAATATGATTCGAGTTCCGTTTAAACGGCTTTCTAGTTTGGACAAGTTTTTAAAGAAATAAAAATAATGGGTCGCGCTGAAAACAGCAAAAGAACAAATTAAAGAATTAAACATTGAAAATAAAATTAAACTTTTACAATTAGATTAAGATTTTTAAAATTTCTTTAACAAAAATTCATTCTAATAAACCAAAAGAATCATTCATTGTAATAAACCAAAAGAATCTTATTTAGGCCTGGAATGCTATATTAGGTAATTAGTAACTTAGGGGCTATTAGTAGCTTTACGCTTCCTTTTTTCACATATTTGTTGTAATTTTTTTGTTTGTATCAACTTCCTCAAATCAACTCCAAAGTTCATTATGTCGGTACTATTCCAAACCGCCTCGTTCTGAAAAACCCTTCTACAGTGTCGGTTTGTTGGAAAAACTGGACTGGTCACTTCTGGGAGCTTGCTTATACTGCCCCACTAAAATAAACCAACTCCCTCAAATGAACTCCAAAGTTCACAATGTCGGTACTATTCCAAACCGCCTCGTTCTGAAAAACCCTTCTACAGTGTCGGTTTGTTGAAAAAACTGGACTGGTCACTTCTGGGAGCTTGCTTATACTGCCCCACTAAAATAACCAACTCCCTCAAATCAACTCCAAAGTTCACAATGTCGGTACTATTCCAAACCGCCTCGTTCTGAAAAACTCTTCTACAGTGTCGGTTTTCGGTTTGTTGAAAAAACTGGACTGGTCACTTCTGGGAGCTTGCTTATACTGCCCCACTAAAATAAACCAACTCCCTCAAATCAACTCCAAAGTTCACAATGTCGGTACTATTCCAAACCGCCTCGTTCTGAAAAACCCTTCTACAGTGTCGGTTTGTTGAAAAAACTGGACTGGTCACTCACTGGAGAATTTTACATTTTCGCTTATAAAACCCCCCAGCTCATTAGGGGTTCATTTTCAATCCCCATTCCTGTGTGATTTTGAGTCATCTTGGTGTGCTCTACCCCTCTTAGAAGTTTTAAAATACTTATCTGAAACACACTTTATGTAATATATTATAATAATGTTTATTTAAAGATTCTCTATTATACAATTTGAGAGTTAGCTACTATGAGTCCAAAATTATGTAAACTTCTTATACTTCTCTAAAATATTATTTCACAAAACAAAAATTCCATGAGACGCACAATAGCAATACTAAAACATTTTTCAAAATACTGAAGGAAATGATGAAATGAATAATAATCATTAAATAAATACTTGTGCTTGTCATTGTTAGCTCATTTTACGCACACTGTCATCAATCCCTCTTAACAATTACGAAGCGTAGGATATATTTAAGAAAAGTCAAAAACGCATATCTGAAAATTTTGATATTTATGTAATATTTTCAAAATTGCAAGGAATAGTATTAAGTTTAAATTAAAAGAGCAACACACACATATATCGAATTTTTTATTAACCAGGGAACCAGGAATTATGTGATAGGGGGGCCTTTCCAAAAAACGATTCGGTTGTGCAGGAGAGAATCGCTCAAAAACCATTTAAATAATTTTTTTCAGGTCGGAAACCTTTGACCTTTCATTACATTTCCATAACTCTCAGAATCTGAAATTTCGGGAATTTAGGATAAAAATTAGGTTCCCTGGATCCGTACGTAAATCGCACTAAATTTGCAATATTTTAGAAAAATAGATAAACGATAACATGTTTTAGACCTTTAAATCTTAAAATATACCCTTCCATATAACTCATATTCGATTTTGTTGAAAATAAGTTGGTAATTAAGGCAGTAATTGGATTTTTAACAAAAATTCAGATTTCGACGAAAAAACACAAGTCCAAAGAAAGCTTATAAATCCGAAAATATCAATATTAATTTTTTATAATTTTTTTTTCATAGAAGCTAATTGTTATGGCAAAGTTTTTCCAGAATTACGGGTTTCCGTGGTGATTTTTACGCGTCATACTGGATTTTTAAAACGAGACCGGAGCTTACTTATATTCAATGCCAAACACTCCATTTTTTAAGGCAAGTCGTGTAAGTAGAGTTTCGGAAAAAATTCGACCCCACCCCAAGTGCTTTACACGGATAAATCGGGAATTTTTCACAGATTACGATTATATAAATCATTAAGGTGCGTCATAATTATTTCGGTAATTTACACCCGAACCGCTTGCTCTAGGCTTCTAAAATTTCGCTATATTTTCACCCTTAAACTAAGAAATCGAACCATGTATCACATTAAAGGATAGGTTAAAATTAAAAATCCTACTTTTTTCCCGCCAAATGCTCCCGGATTATTGGCTCCTTTTCCAGGACCCTCCGGGTAATGCAGTAACACTTTTCTGGAGCAATCAACTTTCTTTGTACTAGTTGAATATCTTTGAAATTTTAGTATGTCTTTTGCCTTTATTAGGAAATAAAAATGGTATATTACATTAAGGTTTCGCTTCGTAAGAAGGACCTCAGATTGTGTCCGAAGGTTGTCCATAATATCTCTTAAAAACCTTATAATATATAATAAATCGATCAATAGTCAACGGTATATTGTAGTATACTACCAGACAGACAACATAGTAAAATTTCCTTAAAATCGCGCAATAAATTAAATACTTTTTAAGAGTTTGAAAGAAAAAATCTTTCTACTCGAAAAAAAGACAAGTCTGTAAATCGCTAATAAATCGGTAATTATTATTTTTTTAAAAATTCTGAAACTATTTATGAGTAAAGGACACTTGTGGCAATGTTTTCCCGGAATTTCGGGTTTCCATGATGATTCTGACGTCATCCAAAATTTTTTAAAACAGAATGGAATCTACTGGTCCTTAATTGAAATGAGCCAATAAAATTTCACAGATTTGAGTTCTCGGTCTTTTTACTTTTTAACTTTGACTAAAGTGCCTTATATCATTAGAAAGCTTACCAAAAGCGGTTTCAGGAATTGAAACTTTTTAGGGGACCATCTCCATATTGCGTTCATAATTTAGGGTCAAATAATTTTCAATTTACTTCAAATTTTCTTCAAAAATAATGCCAATAATTTGAAATTTTAATATGATTGAGGAATCATTCAGACAAAGAGTTTTATGCATTTCATTAAGGATTTTGATAATTAGTTCTCGATTTATAAATTATTCAAGATTTTTACATGTTTTGATACTAAACGGCCCCCTAAGTGTCTAAGGACTCAAAATTTTAATATGTTATAGAATGACTATAGTAACAACATATTAAAGTTTCAAATCAATAGGTCTGCAGAAGGTCCTCATTTAAGTCCGCATCCGGTGTTTTTAAAATTAAAAATAAATCCAGTTTGAAAACCCGTCTAACGATTTCGATAAAATTTTAGTATGTTGTAGTACTCCATGAGATGCTTCGAACGCCGTATAGCACTAATCCGTGCATTGAAATTTTCTCAACACCTTGAACGGTTTTTATTTGTATACGACCCCTTAAAACCAGAGCTACACTATAATTATAAGACATTATCAGTTAACAAAAATAAATATTCTTTCTTCCTTCATCCCATCCGGGAAATTAAACTTTTTAATGATCTTGTTCGAAATGATTTCAATTAGCAGTAGCCCAATGAATTACTTTTCAAATGAACATATTGCGATTAAATTGCCAATTGGCCAATTTACGATTAATTGTAAGCCAATTGGGTAATTCGTTTAACCCTCGCCTATTGAATGGGAGAGTAATTTTATTACCGGCTCAATCGGGAACGGCTGAATCGATACTAAACCTTTCCTAAAGACCCAAGTGTGAAAGGAGGGGTTATATGAAAATATGAGGGCTCCCCGAAAGTATGAGGATGATGGAGAAAAACGGGGGTCAGATTCGGATTATGGGGGTCATTTTACATAAGAATCTATGAGAATTTTACATAAGATTTGTGTCAAAGATATCACACACAAAAAAATAAAAGGAATACATGACGAATTTTTTCTCCGGTTCTTCAACGGTGACAGTACTATAAAAAGATTTTAGAAGAAGGAAACTAATAATAACTAAAAAAAACTGTTGGAAAATCATTTATTAGTATGGAAAAACCAATTAGTAACAAAGGAACACTGGAAATCGAAAGCAAAAACCAGTATAATCCACAAACCAACCAACCAACTAACCATGTAGAGACACCTACATGTCTAACAAACAAAAAGAAACTAACCAAAAATCTTTAAAAACTTAGTCTACAAAGCTTGCATCAGTAGAGAAGCGTACCTCGCGTACTGATTCTTTCCATGGTCAAAAAAGGAAAATTTCTGAATTTCGGGGGGATATATCCCCAAATCCCCCCTGGATACGCCACTGGCCCATTCCAAGAAAATATAAGTAAAAACATATTTTTTCCAACTCAGTTTGGTACGCCTCATTCAAATTTAGGAAATGCATTTTATGGTTGAATTTTTGCGATTTGTCGAACTTTTAATAAAAAACAATGTTGTAATAATAGAGTTACAAGTACCAAGGGGTCTGGGGATCCTCCCCTAGAAAATTTGACATTAAATAACAGGGTTTTAAATCATTTTGGTGCATAAAATTCAGTATTACATCGCGTAAAGCTCTTTGGGCGGTTTAAATTGTAAAAGCTACAAGAAAAAATGAAATAAATTGAAGCTTTAATTTTTCTTAATTTTTTTTCGAAACCCCTCCCATAGATCCCCCACTGAACTACATTATCAAGAGAGGGCCTATTTACCCCCTTAAAATATTGATAGAGAAATTTTTTTTCTCGGGCCCTATATTCTCACCTGCTTAACAGCTTTTGTAAAAATCCAAAGAATCGGTTCGGAAATAATTAAAACCAAATTTTTTAAAATTTAGTATGCCAAAAGTGAACTACATAAAATTAGTAGACAAAATTCACGAAAACCTTTCTTGGACATTGGATAGTCCATTTCAGCAAAGCGTAGCATTCGATTCCTATTATTTCCGAACCGATTCTTTGGATTTTTACAACGATTCTTTAAGAGGAGAATCGATTTGAAAACGGAAGAGAGGTAGGGGAATTAAGGGAAAAACAGAAGCAATAATGCTGGGGAATTTAGGGAATATATTATGGGCGGGGGGTAGGCATTTATTTTGTGGGCGAATCGCTGTACCACCGTTTCATTCACTCAACTTCAATTCGATTTATTATTTTTTTAAAAATTTTCCCTACAGTTTTCAGTTTTATTCAATAGAATAATATTAATATCAATGGATCAATGTTGTTTCAAACTATTTCAGCTAAAGCTTGTTGTTTGAACTGTTGATACCACCAAATAATGTAGTATCTGCGTAAAATTCCGTGACTTCAAAAAAATATTTGTAAACAAGTTATCCTAAATTTTTTAATTGAACTTACATTAAGTTTATATACATTAAGTTTATATTTACATATTAGGAAACTGGTATAGGGGATAGGGATTCTGGGACCCATTGGCAATGAAAAAGGGCACCGTGCCGGCTGATCCATCAACGACGGTAACTCGACACCCTGCGAATCCTGCGAGCCCATTTGAAATGTGCTCTCTTGTCACCCCGGGGGGTTCTTGGTGGAATTCGAAGGGAGCTATTCCAGGAAAGGGGATCAGCAGGCCTGGGAGAGGGGTCGGTCGACGCGCCGCGTTGTTAATGTTCACGTTATTCATTCATTATCATTTTTCATTTGTTTTGTGTCCATGCAAATTGCAAAGCGTCTTACTTGTGTCCACTGTTTCCATCATCACAAGTAGGATTAATCTATTTGAAGGTATTGTTTTACTTTTGAGTTGAATTTGTTTCATTTTTAGTTCCTACTGTTAATTTTTATTTTCAAAAAGTATTGGTAAAACAAAACACGTGTTGTGACTTGTGAAACTCTTGTTGTGATCTTGGCCTCACATCAATGGCATTGGGAAGAAAGTTTGTGCATCTGACTGCTTATTAACGAATTTCAGAAAAAATTATTATTTTTTATTAACCCAAATCACGATTCACATTTTTAAACTATGGAAAATACATGTCTTGATGATGAATCTTGGTTAAAATTTTAAAGTGTATGTTTAAAACAACTAGGGGTTATTCAATTTTTTGAAAATAGCAATTTTTCAAAAAACCAAAAATTAAAATGATATAATTGTAGAATTTTATAGCATTTAAAAAGTTATCTTTATATATTTTTTCATTTACTTTGAATGCATGCCTTGAAATTTCAAACTTAAGCAAAACGACTACGATGGCATTAACGTAACGTAAGGGTTACTAAACAAATCGCTCATAATAACATGAACTTTTTGTTACAAATTTTGTTAATACATCAATAAATAAAGCTGAATTTCTTACGTCACTCAAAAGAGCAATAATATCCCCTATTTATAAATCTGGTGATAAAACATCCATTGCAAATTACCAAATTACAGACCAATATCAAATAATTCTCCCTCAATTTTCTAAAATTGAAAAAAGCTTTAGCCAACCGAATGTGAGATTTTTTGGGTAAATCTAATTTGCCAAAAATCAATTTGGTCACAAAAGGTGCTCTTTTAGAATTTTCAAACTTAATTTATGAAAGCATAGACGATAATAAAAGAATTGTGGCTATATTTCTTGACATTTCTAAAGCTGTTGATAATGTCAATGATGCTATTTTAATACAACAGTTGGAAATGCTTGGTTTTCGAAAAAATATTTTAAATTAGTTTGTCCCTTTTCTATCAAACAGAAAAGAACGCGTAAAAATTCAAGATAGTTTCAATGAATATATTCTATCAAATCGTGGAGTTCCTCAAGGTTCTCTATTGGAGCGGAAAATGCTTACTATGCTGATTACTCTCTGCTCGCTCTTATATTCATGCTGTGATATTGATGAACTTGTAATATACTACACATTTAATCGTATTTATACTAGAAATAGAGATGTGGTTTTTAGCCAATGATCTAAATTTAAACCTAAATGAAACTAAATTTATTTATTTTAATCTAAGGCAATAGTTATTTATATCTAAGGCAATTTATTTATAGACAAGCCTAAGAAAACAATGAGTATGTGAAACATAATTTCACGCCGGTGATTACAAGATGTACGGAAGTTTTTTAACAACTGAGTGTAATTCTACTGTTATTATAATATTCAGTTTTTATTTATGTTATCCCGTGGCTGTCCCATTCTGTAATTTTCATATATCATACTTTATAACGTTGCAAAAAATATGTATAATTTTCAAAGAAATTGAAGGATACCAACATTGTTTTTAAAATCTTTTTTTAAACATCTCATGAAAGTAAATTTTTTTCGTGGATATAGTCAAACTTTATATCAAATTAAAACTTGTGAAATTATCTTAAAAACGAGGGGTGATAGATTTTTCTCGAACAAATATAACTGGAATTATATTAAAGAGCAAAAAAATTGCATTTTCCTTTTTTTTTTTCAAAAATGTTTAGTTTAAAAATTATTGATAAAACTGATTAATAAAGACATTTTCTCTGTTATATTATTGAAGAGAACAATTCCTGAAAGTTTCATTAAAATATGATAGGGTCAGGTTGAGTGGCTGGTTGATATGACATGGAATGACCCAGCTATAGTGGCAACTATCTAGTTACTTATTTTCACATATCTTTGCTTTCTCCAGAAAGCAAATGGAATTCCATAGAATTAAATTCAGTTCAAGGATAAGTTTAGTACTAGATTTTGTTGAATTTTTGTGTTTTGTATTTGTGCTGATAATTTCTATTGTAGAGAAATGTACTGTTATAACTAAATGGCACTCAAGTTTGGTGACCATTTCATATGGCATGTGGCACCAATCTTAATTGTCATTTGGTTCTGGATATCTACAGTGCGTACTTCTATTTGCTGCCTACGGACTTAGAAAAAGTTCTAACCTTCTCCTAAATCGAATCCGACACATTTTGAGGCGGTATATTTCTTTTTCTTTATAAATTAAATTAAAATATATGATAAGTGGGACTGCAATTTTATTTCTACCACAAACATGATAGGCTGAATAACCCCCAGCACAATAATCCATAAATTATTACTCCCTGTAACTTTTCTCCGCGCTTTATCTCCTCAGAAATGCGTTTGCGACCATAATGTCTGTCGACGGTCGACAAAACATTTTAATCAAGAAGGGTTGCATCGCAGCGCAGACCGTTTTCTTTTTATAAAGACTATCTTTGAAAACGTGCGAAAAAAATATTGACTATAGAAAAATCGATGTTATCAATAATCAAATTAAAAAAAGATAATTGTTTTTAAGAAAGTTAATTATATTACAAACCAAAAAACTATTGAAACTATTATTTTGGGGGTCTCTCAATTTGAATAACCGGAATATTTTCTTAAATAGCACAAGAATTAACATAAATATTGAAAAATTTTACTAAATTGTTAATTAAAATCCTGAATACATAATTCATCATGTCTAAATGGAAGCATTTTAAGTAGTTATGGGGAAAATATTTTAATTTCTTTTTCATGGGGATCATGTGGTCATTGTAGAATTTACTTTTAATGCTTAACACATGGATGGGTTGGGTTTTAATACCTCTAAATTAAAACAAAAAAAACATGGATGGTATTTAAACTTTTAATGCTTAAAATTGTTTTTCCCATATGAAAGGCCGGGAAAATCAGCTTGTTTTTTTAATAAAACTGGATAAAGCTTTGTCTCTAGGGGATCGTTTTCAAATTGCATCGATAAAAATAAGCGACATTAACAAGGTTAAGAGTCTGGATTCTGGTTCCTCAAAATAAGCAGCTTTTTTCCACTTTTCATGTCTTAATATTACCTACATATGTTTCTCAGCAAATTTTCACCAAGGGACCGTGTACCGCACAATTGTTTTTCCGCAAGACGTATATTTTTGAGGATTATAATAAATAATTACCAACTCTTATTTAAAGAAAAATCCCCCCCCTTTGATCAAAAAGATTTATAAAAATATCAGCATCAAATAAAATATGCTTTTTTAAGACAAAATCATAATAAATTTTAAGAAAATTACTGTAAATATACTGTTAAAAAGAGTTTAGCATCTCTGCTTGCTTAAATTTTAAAAGAAGACTTTACACTGGTTGAATATTTTCTAAACGTATGAGAGGTTTTAAAATAAAACAATTTATGAAAAGTGAGATTACTGAAGATAAGAGCCATCGTTTCTAAATAAAACAAGATTCTTGACTTAAAAAACCATGTGACACTAGAAGCTTTAATTATAGACTAGAAAAACCTTGTTTAATAATTTGGGAAGATAAAATATGGGAGAAACTAAATAATTAGAAACTAATCAGGGGTTCATCTAGAAACTAAATAGGACCGTTTTAGGACCCTTCACAAAATTCCCAAAAAGGGACTCTTCACAAAAATCTAAAGTGGTTTGAAAATTGTTTTTAAAATGAGTTTCCATGATTTTGGAATGGAATTTGCCAAAATTTGGGCCAATTTCAAAAGTTATGAATGCTATTGTTGTACTACAAACCCTTCATTTTCACAAAATTTCTTTGATTTCCACAAAATTCTTAAAAAAGGACCCTGACAGAAAAACCTGGATGAACCCCTGCTAATATAATCCTGTGTTCAGTACCGTACAGAATAAATGAGCATTTAGCATTAAAACTGTTCCCTGTATAAGAAATCCCTTCATCTACAAATGTAATCAAAAATCTTATAAGAACTTAATTTTAAGAAACATGTAGGTAAGCTTTTTTTAGATCCCTGAATTTATCCATCATAGCCATGCACAAATTTCCATGATTAAAATTATAAGTGCAGATGGAAGTAAATTAGTTCAAAAGAATAACTAGAAGAGATTATAACAGCGTCAGAGTAAATGTTTAATCAGTAGGGTTTCATAATCAAACATTATTTAATCAGTAATTGTTTTTTGTTTTAATTTCGTATTTTTCGAAAGAAATTTTAAAAATACAAATTTACTTTGACTGCAAATTTATTTTGATCAATAATTGTTAACAGGAAGCTATGATAATTTATCATTGTATAATTTAAATACTTTTACTTTTATTCACGGATGTAAGAAAGAAAATGTTTTTTTTTTCTGTACTGCTAAATTCTCATATTAAATAATTTATAATCAAATGAACACAAAAAACATTGGCATAGTATTGATACTTATAATACATATAATAAAATGTTTGCAAAACACTTCATCAACACTAAATACCTACCATCAATGAACGCATCGAATTTTTAATTACATGCCTGAAAAATCCTTATTCTTAAAAATCATGCCTGAAACTCACACATAATCTTCTCAGTAACTTTATAAAATAAATGTAGATTTCGTTGAGATTAAAATGGAAAGTAAAAAAATTCTTTTAAACTAAAGTATAATGCAATTTAAAAATTCAACTTAATAATACAGTAATACCTCGACTTACGCTACCCCGACTTACTCGAATTCGGAGTTACGTGGTTTTAAAATTTTCAAATTGCCTTCAAAAAAATATTTTTAATTCAGTGCGTTTATTTAACAGAACATGTTTGTATTGTCTGACCGTCAAAAATTTAGTTCCTATTAAAGTTTATATTAAAAAAGTATTTTTAAAAGTAGGTACATTTGATCGGTTAAATTCGGTATCGAGCGGGTCGCGGTAATTCCAGCAGCGATCCCATTCGCATACCCATCGCTACCAGAAAAACCCAACTTCCTTCTATGCGCCAATATGAGTAAAAAGAGCGATAAATGCCTGTTACAGGTTTCCTACATAGAACTACAGTTGGCGAGTTATTGCCCTTTGAAACATGATCACTTTTCCCGTTTCCCCTGTGGACTAGTCGAAACCGGTTCTGTTGACAGTTCCCACTTCGCACCCAACCCAAACACTACTAAATTTCATTGGCTGAAATCTATAGAAGAAATGGTGGGAAGTAATTCTAAGCGATCATTGGCGGGTTGGTAAAAACACTCTCAGTTAACCAACCAATTGCCTTGAGATTTCATTGTTGATGAAAATGAAAACGCGCGTAAACAATCCACAAACATTCGAACACATTCCTCAATGTTCGCACTCTAGTGATCCTGAATCCTGATGACAGAATTCGTTAATGCTAACGTCTAATTTCAAGTATTTTTATCCACAAGAATCATCATAATACAGGTAAAATATGTTTTCTTATTCACAAAATATTATTTGTGGTAATATCCGAGTTCGGACAACATAAGTCAAAACTTCCATTGTTCCATGTTTTCACGTGTTTTGGTTATAAAAATTTTAAAATGTTTTAACTTCTTAAAGCCCACTATTTCTCTTTTTATAAGTAAGACATCCGAATACTAGGATAAACTATATAAACTAATGCAAAAGAGACTTTTCCTAATTTTTCTTATTCCAGGTGTGAGTTAATCATATATTTTGAAGATATGGAATTCCAAGAAGATTTCTACCCATCAGAGGTAGATAGGTTAGTTTTAGGTAAGAAGCTATGTTATTCTCTTCTAATATTTGTACCTGAGAGGTAAACAGTCCCATCCATCTACGTCATCGAATAGTTATCCTGTTATTGTCGGGTACAATCCTAATTCACAAAATTTTTTTTCCAAATGTTTGTTTTTTTAAAGCTAGAAATATTTATACATTTGTTTTGTTTATTATGAATAATAAAGGGTTAATGAAGCGAATCTGGCCCGTAGATTTTCAACACTAAATTTGGCGATAACATTTCAATGCTCGGATGCCATTGGTTTTCCACTTGGCGTTAAAAAAATCGCCAAATTCAGCTTGTGGGCCGGATTCGCTTCATTTACCTAATAAAGTGTCATCAATATCCATTGAAGATATTTGTGCCCAATTTTTCTTGTGTTTTAACTTATTTAGTAGCAAAATTTTATCTATTTTTTATTTATCAATTTAATTAGTTTTTCTTGTGAAGTTAGTTCTTTCAGTGACCAAAATTACTTTGATTCCTTCAGCATGTAGCAAAAGAAGAACTCGCCACCAAAGGTTGCCAAATCAACCTGTTTTATCCATGATTCAAGGATTTACAAAAATTTGATGATGTAGATGGGACTTACTTCTGAGCATGGATGAAAGTTTTCCATAATTAGGAGTTAATAAAAGCCTTAGAGGTTTTTAAACCTTTTAATGAGGAAGTTGCATGATTTTTTTAGATTTTTTTAATCGAATCTTCTTGCAAAAATAAGCAACTACCCAAAATTTGAGGCCGATCAGGAAATTTTTTGATAGCCAAAAAAATCAACAAAAAAAGCATGCGAAAACGCCAAGAGTTTAGAATCATCGTATGTTGACATCATCATACGATAAACATTGTTGGAAAGCAATGGAGTTGATGGTATGATTGTTGACATCTTTAAACAATAAAAATTTTCAGTCACGTGTTTTTTTCTCGTTTTTTAAATTAAAATATTAAATTACCTGTACATTTTTTTGAAAAATTGACTAGATATTTCATTTTACCATACAAAAAACCATACGGAACACTTGTTTGTTTTTAAAAATCTGACACATGCAACTTCCTTATTGAAACCAATCTAATTTGAGAAAACTTCCTTTCACCCAGTGGCGGATCTACGGGGGGGGCTTTCGGGCTGAAGCCCCCCCAAAACGTCTAATAAGTCTAATATTTTACTAAGTTTGTCAAAATGCAAAAAATCTATATTCGAAATTCGGATGAGGCGTACCAAAACGAGTTGAAAAAGTGGGGTTTTTGACTTAAATTTCCAAAAATTTTCTGGGAGAGGACCCCAGACCCCCCTTTTAGTGGTTAGAGTAGGATAATTCACTACCTTTACCCGTATTACCATTAACAAGAAGATTCAATTGGATTATGGAAATTCTTAGCCCCCCCAAAACCAAATCCTGGATCCACCACTGCTTTCACCCATGCTTCTGTTGTTGTTGTTGCCTTATGCCACTTGGAATATCCAAGCTCCACCGCGAAGCGTACAGGATTTAAGGCAAAGGGAGTGCGGCTCCTGAGTGAGTGAGGCCCATGAAAGGCAGGAGTCCGACTTAAGCGTTGGATGATAGATGCCGCCACCAGGGATGCAGAATATGTTCGATCCGGCGATCTAGGATCGGGGGAAATGTCAGCCATCTGGGGAAATTTCGAGGAAAAGTATAATATTGAATTGAATTTCAGTACAGTATTAAAATTTACCAGATTTTGATACCGACAGTAATTCAGAATTTTTGTAGGTCTTTATCACTTTAAAAAGTTTTGTGGAAATTTTTGTGTGGATTGGGGGAAATCTTGGAAGTAAAAACATTTTCTGCATCCCTGGCCGCCACTATCTATCACCACCTCCACAATTTTGCCATGCATCTGAAGAGAAGGGAAATAGTGTCCAGACACCTGGACCCAACGTACACTGCGACATGACCGACCTCAGGACTTTCGGACCCATAGATTTAATGAGCACATACTCCGCATATACTCGATGGGTCTTCAGCGGCATTGGGAATCGAACCCGGGACCCTCCGATCCCAAGGCCGATGCCTTAACCACTAGGCTCCCCACGGCCAGCCCATGCTTCTAAGGTAGACATATCCTCAACTCTCTAAGTTTTGCATGTTATGTCTGAATTTTCTGCCAAACTCCAAAGGTAGATTTTAATTAAAGAAAGGAAAAATTAATAAATATTTTACTAAAATATGAATTCGCACGGTTACTTCTCTGCTTTCTATGTGTATCCTCACACTAAATATTACTTACCAAATATACTAAGATCATGGGCTTAATCAGCAATATATATCAGGAAATTTGGATAGATTCAGTGTTTCTATAGAAAAATATTAAATAAAGTTTGCGTATTAACTGCCTTAGGTATGATCTCTTTGCATTTCATTCAACCATTTTCTGTTAAATATGATTGGGATTTAGAAACAGCACATTACATTAGTGCCAAACCCTATCACATTACCTTTCACTTTTTTTTAGTTTGGAGGTGAAAAATTTGTAATTTTGAACCTTAAAAACAGGTGTTTAAATAATTTTGGTGTTCTAGGACGCCTTTAATTAAACTGTCTCTTTGAAAAATATGTACAGGGTGGTTATAATAATTAAGGTTTTTATTTTTAAAGCCTTTAAAATAGAACTACAGGTAAGAGTGAATTAATATTTCTTCTGAGTATTGAGGATTAAAAAAACTAAGTATGAACAATGGTGGCATTGTAATGGTCAAAACCCCTTCAGTCCAAACTTAGGAAAGGGAACATCCTATGGATCCATTTTGCCTCAAGAGGTGGGGACTATTTTTTTTTCTTTTTACAAAAATATCCCCTGCTTGTGAAATCTGTTGCCCTTGTTTACTGGAATTCAGATTATGTAATAAGTAAGTGGTTTAATGGGATTAAAGGATATAATGGAGTGGGAAAAAGAGAGACCTTACTATAAAAATACAAAGTTTGCGATTATTTTAATTTTATTAACGCAACTACTCATATTTTCCCCTTAAAGTTTTACCTAGTGTAAAAATAGTTTTGAATACATGATTTCGATTACGTGATTTTTATTTTAAATCCAGCAATCTTTCTAGTTACACTGTTTGCTGTTTTTTGATACGAGATCGCTTATTGCCATCGATCGGATAATGTTATCAGTTTAGTCTCGGACAATTGCGATCACATTAAGCGGACTCGACTGTATAATCACCCAGTATTTAAAAATTTTAAAAATAATTGTGTTACTACTGGTAAAGTTTACATCCCAGTCACCAAATTTGAGTTGCTTCCTGAAAAATGTAAGGCGTTTTTTACTGGTTATTGAGTTTACAGGTGTGTGAAGATTAACCCCTCCTTTGTCACCGTCTCGTGTCCAACACCAAGTGGCCCATTTCAGTAATGGTTGCATGTCCAGCAACATGCAGAAATTTTACTGCAGTGTCAGTTATTTCATTGTACAGTTGACTCCGCTTAATGTGATCACATTTGTATAAGATCAAAATGATAACAATATCCGATTGATGATAATAATAAGCGGTTTTATACAATAAAGTGGGAAATTAAGTGATTTCATTAAAATCACGACTGTAGTCCATATTTAAGCATTTTAAAGTGATTTTCAATTATGTATTTTGCAACTTAAAATTTTTTAAACAAAAATGTAAGAGCGGATCAAAAATCATTACTAAATTAATCTCTCATTGTGTATGTTTGAGGTGAAATTGGCCTCAAAAAACGTAAAAAATGGGGGTTTTATGGAATTTCCTCCAAATATTGATAACATTCAACGATATAATGATTGAGTGATCGGGACCAGTCAATTTCGATAACATTAACTGTGATCACGTTTAGCGGAGTCGACTGTATCTCCCAATACACTTTCCTAGCTCCTCTCCCATTCAATAACAAAAGCAAGGAAATTAAGGGGCGCGGAAGACTGGTCTGGAGATTTACAAGTCATAAAACTGTCACAAACTTTCCATTGAAAGTTCTTGTGACTATTTCTTAGTAAGCTAACCCCCTAAAATTCAATACCCCTAGGAGTTCCTGGAAATTTTGTTCACAAATGTTCTGGACCCCTTATCAATGGTTTGAGTGAAGCATGAAGATCAAGGGGGATTTTCTAATGCAGGTATATTAAAGGAAAAACTTAAGACAAGAAAGCAGAGCATAAATTATTTTTAAATATTCTCTTAAGGGCAGATAGTTCTCTTAAACACCTCAGAGAGTTAAAACATTATTTTATACAAACTCACAGCATTTTATTAAAAGAAACTGCTGAAAAATTTTATTGTAAGGAAGGTGCATAGCGGGAAAAGCTGATGATCTATCTGTAAGCAAATTATGAAATGTTTTAACACTTGTAAATGGGCAAAATTGGGTCGGGGATAACAATTCCGGAATTTTCATTTTCAAAACACAACAAATTTTAATTTTAGGCAGTAAAAAATGAGATTTTTAGGCCGGAAATTGAAAAATAAAACGTTGAAGAAGGTGTTAAATGAAATGAGATAAGGCTGGTGTTTACCTTGATTTGTTAGTGCATTTGGTTCAATCTTCATATATTTGTGAAAAATACAAGATCCAATCAATACAATAAACATATCTGCTGCACAATGGTTCACAGATGTATCTGAAAGGTTTTAAAAACTAAAAAAGTATTTAGAGTTTACTTTGTTTTTCAGGAAATAATTGTTGCTTTGCGTGTCATTAGTTCCTAACCTTTGATATGTGAGCTGATGGTTTATTTCTTTGCAGGACACTTACAAGAGACTGAGGCTTCCTTCAGCTTTCAAGTCTTTTTGGCAGAAAGTGTGAACCTCAAAGAGCATTATAATCATTTGGTTCTGCAAAACAAATGGCGCTCATTGACTGTGAATGGAAAAACTCTCAAACAGATTCTTTCTGCTTACTGCAGATTGTCAAGTATGATACTCACACATTGGTTTTAGTAACTCACACCCAAGTAATAAATAAATTAAGCAGCTTGTTTTTAAAAAAAAGCATGTGTTTTTTCTTTTAGGACAAAATATTACTGAAATAAACGAGTCAGCTAGTAGAATGAGGAGGGATCTTAGCAAGGTAGCTAGTAAAGAAAAGATTTTGTGCAATAAATGTGTTCAGACTGAACCATTGAGTACAAGTGGTACAGAATTTATAGAAGATGATGATGTGGCTGCTTCTTCGGTTAGATCTGCCAATGAAAAAAGAAGTATCTATGATTATAATAGAATGCTCCAAACTTCATTGGAAGTCATTCGAGAGCTGAATGATAAATTGCAGAAATGGTAATGTATATTCATAAAACATCTACACACCTTTGAATTTGCCATTAGGTCATTTTGTCATTTATTGCCATTTGAAATTTAGATTTATGTGCTGTAATAAAGACCAATATAATGTGATAAATTTGTTTACAAAATCTGCATACAAATTTGTATAAAAAGAAAATACAGTTAGTTAATGAATAAAGTATTTGCACATCCACCAAATATGCACAGATATAGCAAGTATGGCATGATTTTGTATGGAAAGTTCCAAAAGATAAAAATAAATTTAATTCTAACATACTACAGTAAAGCACCGTTTATACATCTTTCAAGGGACCGACGTATAAATAAAAATATCTTTAATTATTAGGTTTTTGCGCTCCTAATGCAGATTTACGTAAATACATTAAATTTAATGTTTTTCTAAAGAAAAAATTACTTCAAGAAGTATTTAAACTGAAAATAATAATAAAATATTAAAACATTTAACGAAAATGAAAGAAACTATACCTTTTTAGTGGTAGGGTTTTAGAACTTCAAATCTTCTTCTTCTTTAATTACTACAAAAAGTATTTAAACTGAAAATAATAAAATATTAAAACATTTAACAAAAATGAAAGAAACCATACCTTTTTAGTGCTAGGGTTTTAGAACGGCAGATTTATGGTCCTGCTTTCTTTGTGGGGTCATTTAGCGATCAAAGGAATTCTCCTTTGCAGGGGATACTGGAGACCCCCTAACCAGAGATAAGGGCCATAAATCTAGTGTAGCACATCCCGTTATCAGTTCAACGATCTGCCCTCTTACCGACTCATCCCCACTCCATTGGTAATGCCCCCCGCAACAGCCAAGGAATGCAGTGTTCTTATATCTTCCCTGGGGAAATTTTCCCACGGAAGTATAAATGGTAAAGTTGTATGAACGAGAAACATTTATGTCTTGTTTAAACGACTTTTGTTTATAAACAATACTTTGCTGTACAACAAAATTGTTGCTTTTTTTATCCACATGAGTCTTAAGTTTTTATAACTTGTCACATAAATAAGAACACAAATTTTTTTGCAGTTGTTGATAATAGTTTTTAATTTCAGTTTGGATAAAATTGCTAAGTGCGAAGGAGTGACAGTAGAGAATTTACATGAGACGCTTCAGGTATTACTTTCTAAATTTCTTTCATTGATAGTTTCATCGTAAGAGTGTAGAAGAATTCTATCTTGTTTATTATGTGTTCCTGTGGGGCCTTTTCTTCTGAAAATGTCTGAAACTATGAATAATGTAGAAAGATTAAATTAGCTAGCAGGCTTTGATAATATAGATGCACATAAAGAGCAGAATAAGATTTTGTAGAATTTCTTTCAATTGATTGAATTTTTGAGGAATAAATTCATTTCTTCCCACTTTTGTTGTTTTAGAAGTTGTATTAAATCTGTATTAAGGTGAGTTATTGGACTGTACCACTGGAGCACTTAATTATAATAATAATTTTTTTTATAATAATAATTTTTTTATTTTTGAAACATTTACAAAATAAAAAAAATTAAAAGGAAAGGAAATAGTCAAAAGAAAAAAAACATATTGCTCACTAAGAGGCCAAGAGATGCAGAAAATATTTGAAGCAAGTTTTGTGCACAAAAAGTTTTTTTCTCCAAGTCTAGTATTAAGTTTTAAATATTGTGCGTAAAATTAAAATAAATCAATATCTGAAACGCCATTGTTGATCTCCTTTTTAATTAGTATAAAATTAATCAACATGGTTTTATTTTGACATAAAAATATTTGTACGGAATATGACATGCCTCCTGTTTGGATGAGGAAACTCTTTTTTGAGCCGATATTTAACACATTCACGCCGGCACGGTCCACCGGTGACCCACATTAGAACGCCTTATAGAGTGGCGCCGCTTGATGAAGCACAGCATGAAGTCGAGCGCCGCCTCCCAGCAAAAACATGAAAATTGGCCCCGGCGTGAACGTGTTAAATAGGTGACTGCTATTACAATCAGGCAGGGAACGTATATCTATTATTGCACTACAAACTGGTGCAGATACAAAAAATAACACAGTTTTTGTTCTTGTCAATTTCAGACAATAAGGAATGAATGCTGAAAGTTTTTTAGAATTTGTGTTGTGTGTGTAAAAAATCCTTTTGATTTCTATAGTTTGTTACATAAATCCCTGAATACCCATTATTGGGGAAATTTCTTTACAGTTACTGCAACAATTAGGTACAAAACTAAGTGAAGATAGCTGCTCAATCGAATCAAAGCATGCAAGCACTGAAGCTATTTTAAAGAAGTTGGGAAATGAGGTTTTCAGTGTGGAAGAGGTAATCATTATCTGTAAATGAGTTTACAAATATTGTCATTGATTTTTTTTGATTGCTTAACCATCAAATCCATTTAATGTGATCATGTTTAATAGTATCAAAATCGACAGGTCCCGATCATTCCTATTTAATTTAATGTAAAATGCATCGTTTAATGGGATCAACTATGGATCAACACGCCGCTTTATGTTATCCCACAAAACATACATTGATTTTATTAAAGGTCAAAAACCCCTTTTGAAACAATACTGTGGTTACGGCCCTCTCTCACTGGGCTTTAAAATTGTTCTTCACAAACATAAAAAAAGTCGTCCCTACTTGCCCTCCCCCTAAGTGGAATCCTGGCTATGCCCATATTTCTTACTCATAAGTTTCAGAAAAAAGAAGCATCAGATGCTGAAATGTCGTCTACCGCTTTTAAAAGAAATTAGCGAAGTGAAGGTAAACCAATTTACTTAGTTGGTTTTTGCGGTGGTGTTTTTTAACATTCAAAAGTTAAACTTTAGTGGTAGACGACCAATTCAGACCAATTAATATTACATTTCAATGGCCAAAAATATAAATATACATAAAGAAGCCTGAAAAAAGAAAAAAAGTGGTGAGTATTAGTGGGCGCATGCCGGTAATTTAGCATGTTTGACCATCTTCAATTGAGGTTCGCCACGGGTTAATATCATTGTTGAACAGTGGTTCCCAACAGGTGGTCCCCGGACCACTGGTGGTCTGTGAGGCCTTCAGAGGTGGTCCATGAGAAGATTTTAAATAACTTATCCAAAAAAAATGTGTGGAAAATTTTAAAAAATAGTTTTTCCAATCACACATTCTAGGAAATAGTAAAAACATACATATACAAAAACATAAGTAAAAAATCATACGTCTCATAAATAAAAAAAAGTTATGTTCTCTTTCTCTCCCATGAACCATCTATTCATTTATTATTTTGCACAGTTTTATTCAACAGTAGTTTATTACATAGTAGAAACGAAATGTGATGATGTGGATAAGTATTGCATCAGATTAATTAAAACTGAGTGGCATTGGGGTGGGGCTAATAAAAAATCGAATGATCAGACTTATACTTGGTTTGAAACGAAGCGAAGCATGGAAATGTTGAAAGATACTTCAAACTGGGATGCTGTGGTCAGACAGACAGAGGGTCTTCAAGAAATCGCGGTATGAAAAGAGGAAATTTCTGAGATACACGTGAAATAGGTTTGTTCGAACAATATGAGAAAATGTTATTGCTGAAAATGGGAAAGTTTTTAAACACATAAATTATTTTCTGTTTTAATCGCTCCTTTGAAATAATTATTGACTTTTGACGTGGTTTCTTTCGGGAGAACATCAGCCTCACCCACCTCGCAAATAGAATTTCCTCTGCCACAACTCACAGTCAGTGCATGTCCAGTTTGCTTTTTTGTAATCAACAGAATTTCTGATTATCTCATTCGTTCTGCAGTTTAATTTAAAGCTAAGCACTTTCTTTCAAATTTAAATCTACTAATAATATATAACCTTATTTTTTGGTTATGAAAAAGAAGAAAAATAACTTATATTGTTTTTTTTAAACCTGTAACTTATATTTAGGTGTATAGGGTCATTCCATAGTGACTAAGGTAACTTTAGACTACTTTTCAAAAGTCATTAAATGGTATAATACTATAAAATTCCCTTTATTAAAAATAAAAATTTCAAGATATCATGTAATTCAAGTCATTTAACCTATAACCTATACACCAAAACAACTTTTTAAGTGCATAATTTTAATAAATAAACTTTTAACTTAACTCGTTCACTGCCACGACTTTTATTAAAAACCGAGGGGAGTACTATCGTACGATTCTTTGACATTTCGGATCGTCTGTGTACATTATATCTTTCTTGATACTTTTCCATTACCCAGAACTAACAAGTACTACCACTTCTTACTACTGCCAAGTTGGCGTCTTTAGCGCGTTTTTGCGATGTGCCCTATTTAACATTTCCTGAAATTGTCATCAGTAATTATTTCATTTCTTTTCAGGTACCATAAATTTTTTTTCCTAAAATTTTATGACTCTGATAATAAATTATTATCTTAGTAAAATTTGATTGAATTTTACTATGAGGCTGCCAGACAGCTTGATTCACTATAATAAAATTCTAAATCACAAGAGTTTTACACCAGGACCTGTTATGTTGTTGATTTCTAACCACATGGGGACTGAATTGCGTAGTTCTGTTATTGGATTGGATCAGACTTGAACAGAAAAGCTCTGTTGTGGATTGGATTGTGGGTACATGCATTTTCCAGTTTGTGTGCTTGATCTCAAAGATCCGCTTATGAACCTTCGTCAAGTAAGAAATACACAAACAGAATTTTTACTGACACAAAAGAGAGTAAGTACACAGGGTGAGGCCGGAATCAAACCGACGACGGCTAGCGCGCAAGCTGCTAGCGTGGTGGGCAAAAGTAAATTGTATTTAGAGTACCAAGCTCATAATCAGAGGGTAAAGGTTCGATTCTAGAAAAATTTTATCTGTATCATTCTGTGCCATCCGTACCACTGGTAAAATTAGGTAAGATATCTGACGGGCACACAAGAAATTTAGGATGAGCTAGACTTTTAATGACCGCTTTAAAATGAATAAACGTTTTCGTTTAGGGAAGATTATTTATGCTATTTGTACGAGCGGTGCTTTGATTTTAGAAACGTTGCCCCAGAACCTTGCCAAACACTTACCCAATTATGGTTATAACCCAGCCGTGAAAATAAAAACAATATTATGCCCATCATGAAGATCAGAATTTTATACCAGTCTTTTATGACACGTAGCTGGTTTGATGAAAACACATAATCCTAGCTGTTAATTTCAGTATGAGTAAAATAAGCTCTAATTTAAAAAAAACATAAGAATAGTAATTGAATAAAATGTTATACCCATTTTATATTTATTATAAGAAATAAAGATTTTTTTGTAAAAAATGCCGGAATCGAATGATTTTGCTGGTTTTTAGTCCGATCTTAAAGCATAAATTAATAGATGGCATCGTGACGGGATTTTACAAATCGTAGAAACTAGGAAAAGTCTTAAATATCGCCAAAAGACACCAGTTTGGCAGTAGATAGAAGTTATAGTACTTGTTGCCTGCGTGAAATGGAAGAGTACGGATTAATACATTAAATACAGATGGTCCCAAAAAGTGATAAAATTTTAAAGTTGACATCAGCGCTCTTTTCTCCAGGACGCGCCAGCGCGTCCTTGGCAGTGAACGTGTTAACTGTGACTAACGTAACTATTTTTTTACCTCCTAGTTACGTTTGTCACAGTTAAGTTTAAATTTTATTTATTAAAATTATGAACTTAAAAAGTTGTTTTGGTGTATGAAATAGGTTAATTGACTTGAATTACATGATATCTTGTAATTTTTATTTTTAATAAAGGGAATTTTATAGTATTATACCATTTAATGACTTTTGAAAAGTAGTCTAAAGTTACGTTAGTCACTATGGAATGACCCTAACCCTTCTAGGGTTAACAGATAAAAATGCTTGATAAAAATTTTCAAATGGTCTTTTATAAAATGTATATTTTTAAATAATTGGATATAAAATTAATGTAATGTTAATTTTTCTTTTAAGTTTAATAGATTGTTTGATTTTCCAAGTTCTATTTAGAAACATTGTAAGACTCGGTTTCCCTTACTTCAGAAAAAAGTAAAAATTTTAGACCCTGAATGAGAAATGAATGCACTGAAAAAAAGTTAATTTTGAAGGTGCAGTTAGGGATAGAGATGGTCCGCGGAGGTTCAAATTTAAGTGAAGTGGTCCGCAGACATATTTGAGTTGGGAACCACTGTTGTAGAGGGATGAAAATTATATCTGAATAGGTCAAGGCATTTATAAAAAAAGTAGAGGGTGACCAATTTCAAATAAGCAAGAAAAAATTTTTCTGGGACACCCTAGTGTATATCTATCACAGTTCGATTCCAAATGGAGCTAAAAGGTTATATAATACCATGCTTATTTATAAAAAAATTCTTTAAAAAAAGTTCAGCCAAGCATTGGCTCTAAAAATGGAGAAAATAAACAAAATCGCTTTCATAAATGAAAAAATAATTTAAAATTTCTATTTCAGTTAAAAATTTTTGGACAGTTTATAATTACTTTGATGTAGTTCCTGTAGGATTGAAAAATATTTTTCACCCCACCCTTACGTATGTGTAGTACTAAAAAACATTGTTGTGATTTATTTCGGAATCATTCAATCATGTTATTTGGGGTCATGTTTCTTATAACAAAGTACCTGTTAAAATATTTGTGTCTATAAAAATAATGGATATATTTCTGTGTATAAATAAAGTATTATTTTTAATTCTGATTTAAAATTCCTTCCAGAATCTTTCTAATATCCTAAGTGTGCCAGAAATGCTGAAGGCATGTGAAACAAACCCAGCTATAAGTGACGATTGGAATAATATGTGTAAGTAGAAAGAAAGTACTTTTTGCCTATAGTTGTAATATTATGGGCCATATTCAAGAACAGTTTTCCACAGGGGTTAATTTATAGAAAGAGTTTTTGGAATGGTTATCTTGTTTGGAGGGTGGTGGGTGTTTATAATTACTGTGAAATTAGGAAAAAATATTCTCTTTTCCTCTTCTATAATGAAAATTTCTTAACATAATCCCCTATTCTTTTTTAAATGTACCATAATTTTCTGTTGATAAGCTGCATCAGCGTATAAACTGCACATATGATAACTAACATACAAAAGGAAGTTTCATCAGTTTAGCTACATCACTGCATAGGAAGCAGCAAAAATTAACATAGAAAACATATAACCTAACCCAAAATTGTTAATAATCCTTTTTTAACATTGATATAATCTTAATTAAAAGTGTATTGCATAACATTTACAGAAAAACGAAGTATAAATAAAATTGGTTATGAATAACCTAACTAAAAACTTACTTTAATAAATTTAAGTAAAACATCTGTACGTTAAATGTATTCTACCAATTCATGCCAATCTAGAAAAGATTTTTTTTCCATTTGATTTTTTTATCAAGTTGATTTTATCTATGATATAAATAAAAGGAAAATAAAAGTTAACTTTTAAACATTCCATTTTAAATATGCAATCAGAATTCTTTCCTTTTTTAATATTTTCTTTAAAGCAAACAAGTATTTTGAATTAATATTATCTTGTAAACATGTGTTGAGCTATTGAGGATATATTTTTACTATAAGAAACTCTAAATTTGAAATTTTTGACAAAATTCTAAATTTCAAAATATTAAACCTTTAAAAAGAGTAAAAAGTAATAACTGAATTGAAAGAGTTGAAAATGCTTACTTCTTTTCAAAGATTTTAAACATGCAACTTTTAAACTTAGACTATTTGGTAAAATCTTTTTTTAAAAATAATTTTCCATTGTGATTTGTTTTGGATCAAATTTAGGATTTTCATTTTTTCTACATTTTTTAAATTGCAATATAATGAGAAAGTTAAATATTAAGTAAAGTTAGAGGCCGTTCGTTTTAGGTGTTATGAAAACAATAAACCCTGCCACATTGAGTGTAGTTGCTACAAAAGTAGAACTGGCTACAAATTTTAAGTTCAGCTGCTACAAAATGCTTGAAGTGGTGCAACATCCCTGCCAATCGTTATTTTATTAGAAATCACAGTTATTTATCATTAAATTATAACAACACATGCTAATTTACAAGAACAAGAGTACTAAAAGACCCACGTTATATGATGAACCACCATGAAAAGGGCTTTTTACAAATTATTTTGAAATTAAGTGCAACTGTTATTTATATCAGGGATGTGATTTTTCTGCGGATCCGCGGAATTCCGCATTTGTGACTTTTTGTATTATGTCCCGCTTTTTTTAACTATTTTCCTCAAACTAACTTTTTCCGTGGATTTCTGCATTTTAAAATATTTTCCATTCATTTTTCCATGAAAATCTGACTGAATGGACGGAGTTAGAAAGCGGGCCGTTTTCCGAGAAACGTCGGCTATTGCTAGCGAAAGAGGTCCGCGTTTCTTTCATTACGAAGCTCCCGTTTACGGCCTGTGAACTCCAGATAACACTGTTCAACAAATTTGACTTTCAAAATTTTTTCCTTGATGAAAATAGTCATTTCTTATAGATTTTCGCTGAATACGAAAATCACCATTAAAATTCTCAATTCACTCAGGATTTTCGGGGAACAGCCCCTCCCCCTTTTTACGTTTTTCGACGACTTTATAACTTTAAACTCGATTTTCAGGGTCAAAAAGCATTGCTTTATCTTAAAATTTCCCCCCAGGGGACAAGAAATGTTCAAATTAATAAAATAGTCTAAATTTATAACAAGTGGATAGGTTTAAGGGGTAATTACCCCCCTAAAAATACAAAAAATAGCTAAAAATTATAGAGGTTTCTATACGCTATTTTTCCTCTTATTTTTTACGCAATTCCCGTTTGAAGGATCCTAGCCCTTCCCCAAGGACCCAAATTTGGTGACAATATGCAGCAATATTTTTTACTAGAAGCGGCTAAGGTGTTAGCCTCCCAGAAGCCCCCGCAGAAGAGTTCGGAAGACTTCCAGAATCGCGAAGGCGCTCGTAAGCTCAGGAATTAATATTGATGATTTTGAAAAGATTACAAATGACGTTTTTCTTATATTTTGGGTCTATCCTAAGTAGAAACTCTTCAGTTCTTTAAAAACTGACTGGTTTTAGGGAGTGAGGATTCCATGTTTCGAAATGTTAATAGATGCACGGCTGTGGATAACAATTAGGGGGCTTCCCCTTAAAAACTGAGGGTGATGGAGGAAAACGGGTGTCATATTTGAATTCAACAGATCGTTTTACACAATAATCAGCTGAAATTCAGTTAGTGGCTTCAAATTTTTTTTTGTAAAGCACAGTTTAACTCTTAGTGGGGCATGGAACCCTTCCGTGGATGCTTTGGGGGCGCTCTCACATCAACCACTTTTAGTAAAAATCATTGCTGCATATTGCCATCAAATTTGGGTCTTTGAGGAAGGGTTAGGACCCTTCAAACGTCAATTGCGTAAAAAATAAGAGGAAAAAATAGCGTATAAAAACCTCTATAATTTTTAGCTAATTTTTTGCATTTTTAGGGGGTAATTACCCCTTAAACCTATCCATTTGTTATAAATTTATCCTATTTTATTAATTCGAACCTTTCTTGTCCCCTGGGGGGCAATTTGAAGACTAAAGCAATGCTTTTTGACCAAGAAAATCGAGTTTAAAGTTTTAAAGTCGTCGAAAAACGTAAAAAGGGGGAGGGGCTGTTCCCCGAAAATCCTGAGTCAATTGAGAATTTTAATGGTGATTTTCGTATTCAGCGACCCAAAATCTATAAGAAATGACTATTTTCATCAAGGAAATTTTTTCATTGTTGAACAGTGTAATCCATAGTTTTTTTTACTTTGCCTATTATTTCCGAGAAAAATGACGAATTAAACAGGAAAAAAGTAAGTTGGAAAAATCGCGATTTAAAGCGGAATTTCGTGTTGCTTGCGGAGTGTTTTCTTCCCGCAACTTCTTTCTTGAACGGCCGCGGGTGCGCATTGTTGGTGCGATGTGGAAAAAACAACTTTACAGTGGTTAGAAGCCATCAAGTCCGGTCTTTAGGATCATATTCTGCGGGAAAAGTCGAAAAATAGCGATTTTTCCCGTAAGAACTGTTTTTCCGCCACCTAGTTGAAGCTCGCATCATTTCACATTGTAATTGTGATGCAGAAAAACTAAAGCGTAGTCAAAGGAGTCTAATAAGTCTAGTGATACCTTTCAGATTGCGTTTTTATTGATTTTAGTGAGTGTTTTCAACTAATTTTTCTTAAGGATTTCCTAAATTGTAAATTTTTACTGATAGATCACTTTGAAGCTAGTTAGATAATATTGCAGTGTTTTTTAAAAAATCTTGTTAGATTATAACCTTTTTCAGATATGATATCAAGGGGGATGGCAGGGGACTCATCCCCTCAAAAAATCTGACTAGCTATCCAAAACAAGTTAAAACTTTGTTTTTAAGGGTCGAATTTCAAAAAAAAATTCTGGGAGGGGACCCCAGACCCTCTTTGTGCTTGGATCTCTATAATTAACCACTTTTTATGTATTAAAAAATCTTAAAATTAAACACTTAAAAAGTACGAACATAATTTGGGATTTCCTCTTTTTTACTTTTTGGTCAATCACATCCCTGTTATATTAAAGTAACATATTTTTCATTTTTTGCTATTATTTTTCTTAAATATTATTCTTTGTTACATTGAATTTGAAAATGTTCACTCCTTTTGGTCATCAACTACTAATCTGAATACAGGGCTGACATTTTGGCAGTGAATTTCTAATAACTAGTTATAAAAAGTTTAGGGTGTCCAAAACTCTATCTGAAACAAAAAACACACTTAAAAAACAATATATATATTTAAAAAAGTGTTTTACTTTCTGTATGATCGTTGTATTTTCTGCATAAGGTCTTTAGACCCTTTTTTGCTTAGAACTCTGAATAACTCACAAAAATATTAGTAAACTAAGATTCAAATCCTATTTTTAAAAAGTCTTAAAAATTTACAATCAACTTTCTTTAAATGGGAGGATGCATAAAAAATTTTGAACCTTGAAGTGAACAAAAGTCTCCTTATGATTATGGTGTTAATTAGTTATTGTTTTCTTTTCTCTCTAGCCAAGAAAAATGCAATCCAAAGTGTATGCTACAAGAATATCAGTGCTGAAAACATTGCAGTCGAAAACATTGTAGAACATTGTAGAAACAACATTGTAGTTGAAGAAAAGGCTGAGAATGATGTCCAACAAAAATCAAAATTCACGGAAAACAGAACTACTGGCAACCAGTCCACTGCAACTCTTCAGGACTTAGCTGCTACTGGATTAGTAAATAGTGTTGATGTTTCTACAAGTGTGACATTAATTAATAGTTCAAGTATTAACACATTCCAGAGCAATTTAAGACTCTATCCAACCTTGAATCCTGGTAGATTTTTCAACTTGCAAGAAGTTTTTCTCCCTGATTCTAGTCTTCAGTACTATTCACTTGAATCTTGCCTCAATTTTTTAAAGAGTGTTTCAGCTCGATCATCAGCTAGGCAAGCAGCTGAAAATACTGTGAATACTGACAATGAAGAAAGCAAAACGATAAATATTTGTCATTTATCTGAATTTCTGGAGAGTCAGCCACTCGTGGAACGTTCTGTTTGGTTTTCTCAAAAAAAGTTAACAGCTGATGAAGTTCAAGCAAAAAGAATGGGCTTGAAAGAAGCTATGGAAGAATGGAAAAAGAAGGAAAATTCTGCTAGGAATGCAGAAAACAAATGTTCTAGTTCTATGCCAGGGTATATTGGATCTAGTACTTTACAGGGGATAGGTTGTCAACAGAAAGATATCATGCAGTTGAAAGGAAACTCTGATTTTGGAGAGAAAGTGTCTCCTTCCAAAAAAATTGTCTCTAATTTAGTACCTGAAAATTCTACTGTGTCTGAAGTTAATAAAAAGGGCAATCGTAACATGAGCAAAAAAGGAAGGAGAAAATATAGAAAAAGAAAGACGAAACCTCTGCTAAAAGCTTCAAATATAAGCCATACAGAAAGTCAATCAATCAATTTTAGCCCCAAATCTCCTATTTCAGAAACTATTGAAAATGTCATTAAAGCATATAGTGTTGATGACACACCCAATGATAATACATTTGCAAATGTTTCTCCAAACAAGGAAAAATCCACCATTAATAAAACTGCTGAAAAGTCTAGTGGTTGCAAGGACACACTCTCAAATAAGATCAACCTGACAGCTGAGGTTTCAAAAGAAGAAGTTGCATGTGAGAAATGTGTTGTAGTGATTGAAAGGCTTAGTCCAGATCAACTGGCAAAAGCCATGTATCCTTCTACTACTAAAGAAGCTGTGGAAGAGGTTTTAATTCATTCCCCTGCAAAAGAACTTTCCAGTATTAGCAAAGTAAGCGAAAATGACATAAGCTTCGATGCCTCGCATATAACATTTTCTCCAAGTCCATGCTTGACAAATTTTGATATTAATTCAAAAACCAATCTACTGGGAATCTCAGAATCTCAGGAAGAAAGTAATTTAGCAGAGGGTTGTAAAAAACCCTCTGAGGTTTTAATCCATTCCCCTGCAAAAGAACTTTCCAGTATTAGCAAAGTAAGCGAAAATGACATAAGCTTCGATGCCTCGCATATAACATTTTCTCCAAGTCCATGCTTGACAAATTTTGATATTAATTCAAAAACCAATCTACTGGGAATCTCAGAATCTCAGGAAGAAAGTAATTTAGCAGAGGGTTGTAAAAAACCATCTGAGGTTTTAATCCATTCTCCTGCAAAAGAACTTTCCAGTATTAGCAAAGTAAGCGAAAATGACATAAGCTTCGATGCCTCGCATATAACATTTTCTCCAAGTCCATGCTTGACAAATTTTGATATTAATTCAAAAACCAATCTACTTGGAATCTCAGAATCTCAGGAGGAAAGTAATTTAGAAGAGGGTTGTAAAAAAGGATCTACCAAAGGGAAAGTGTGCAGTAGAAATCTTGAACAGAATGCTCGTGACAATGAGAAAAAATTAAAAGTTAAATATTTGAGAGCTAAAACACATAAATTCTGGAGTTGCAGGAACAGTTTTAAAAGAAGCAATGGAAAAACAGCTGTATGGTCAAATAACCGCCTTAAACCTGCTAACAAAAAGAATTCCTTAATTTTATATTATATTAAGTTGAAGAGTAAGATGTTTTCGAAATATTCTAGTTCTAAAAAGCTAATTTCTACTAGCGAAAATAAAATAACAAAAGATGAAAACAGTCACAGTACTTTTGATAAAGATAATAAAAATACTTCTACACCAAGTCAGGGTCATACTTCCAAACATAAATGTAGTCCTCTTGATGCACCTTCTCAAAAAAAACAAAAATTAACAGATAAAATTTGTACTGTTTCTCCATCTTCCAATATAGGACAGGGCTGCTCACTAAGTCAATGTTTACCTGAATATTCAGTTATCTCGGAAAATGCTCTAGTTAAAGTTGCTGATGCTCAACATCAGGTTGTCTCTGATATTGTGCCAAGAAAACCTGTCAGTTCATCTGACAATCATGTTGTTCCTGAACATGTTACTCCAGCTCTCCCCACTTTGTTCGAACTGAATAGGAATTTAATCAAGAGTAATCAAAATAGTGACCAACCTAGTCCTCTTGATTTATCATCACCAAATCAGCCCGTAAATAAAGAACACATATCTGTATCTACCCCTCCTAGTTACAAACGGGAGAAAGGTGTTGCTTTAAGACAATCTCCAAGATTTAAAAAGCACTCTGTTTCTGAAGTTCCGCCATCCAGAGTATCAAAACTAATGTTGTCTTATGAAAATGTTTCAGAGGATCACAATCAACTTACGAGTTGCGAAAGCAAAAACGTTTATTTTGCTGATTTAGCAAAAAATAAGCCTGCCTCCATTAAACATGCAACTTACAGTCATCCAAACATTCTAAATGGAATGCAGACTAGCCCAAAAATAGATAAATCAACTTTATCTAACCTTACTCGTCAGGCTTATCCCGTTCATAACAAACCTTATCACCTGAAGAATTTTTATTCATATCCTATGATTAGCCAGAGTTGTGTGTCGCCAGCAAGCCTACCACACTGTATCAGGGATGAGATTCCTATACCTTTAGGTAGATCTGCTTGTTTCAAAAATCCAATACAGTATGATGGGCCTGTTTACGAGTTTGGTTCACCCCCAACTAAGGCTAATCAGCCACAATGGAAGATTGTAACCCATAAGAAAACTTCTCTGGCTTTAAACTCAAAAGTTAACACTGACCACCAACTCAATGTTAGCACATCTAACTGTCATTCCCCATTGCATCATAATAAATATCACAATTCAAATTTTGATAATATTTGTAACATGCCGTTGCCTCGATCTCCTTGTGCTGAAATGAATGAAAGGGAGCTTACTTGCGAAACTCCTTATGCTATAAAAGAAGAGTTAGTTGATGTTAATTCTGACAGAACTGTCGATTTAGTCAGTGAGGATGAGGAAGTTGCTGAAAGATCAATCGAAGTAGAAATGAACAAATTGCATGAGGATTATTCTATGTTGAAGAAGCTTTCTTCTCAGTTGGAGTCATGGGACGATTCCGACGACAGTAGTCAGGATTCGAAGTTGGATATGGAAGTTGACTTAGAAACTGAAAAAGATGATAAGGAGGAAGACTTTAACGAAATGGAGATTGTGCCCAATGCCTCTGTTGAAGAAGGGGCTTATGCTTTTCTGAGTCCAGAGTGTGAAATGAAAGATGGGAATCTGTCTCCCAATAGAGATCAGGAAGATGATGAATTTAAGACTCTTGAAATGCTGCTAAGAAAAAATTATAAAAATGTTTCGCCAGAAAAATTAGAGGTAAATATGAAAATATAGTTATTGTCTTATAGTTTTAACAAACACCTGTATGAGTGCGGTCTGAAAAGCTCTTGGCCTGATGAAAATAGCAACTTACGGTTTCAAAAACTGTTACGTTTTAACAGGCTTCCCACTGGTATAACTGAGAGGAAATTTTAGTTCAACCCAAAAAGTCAGGGAAAATTGCATATTTCCCCTCAAAGTTTCCATAGGATACAATAGTACTCTTGGGTGGCTTTAATGCGAAACAGTTAATTTTAAATGATATAAAAGAAACTATCTTCTCTAACTATTTTAAAGCTTGTGGATTGATGTTTGCACTTACGAACAAAGTTGAATTAGACACCATAATGGTTTTTCAACCAAGTCAACTTTTTGTATTCTTAAAAAATTTTGAAGTTAAATCAAAACAATTTAAAGAAATAAGTTGTTATAATTTTTTGTTGAAATACATAAATTTAACTATCACTCATTCATCTATCTCAGGGGTTTCCAACTGGCGGCCCGCGGGCCGCATGCGGCCCGCCAGGTCATTTTGTGCGGCCCGCGAAGCTCTCTGAAAACCCTCCAAAAAGTAGCTTCAAAACACTTTTTAACACACTAAAATTCAAATTTTTTTCGGGGGAGAACCCCCGATCCCCCCATATACCTCTTAGATTATGGACTACCTTAGATCCTTTTCTATGATGCAAGAATTAAAAGTTTGAAGTTTCGAGAGGTCGTTTGTACAACCTGAAATTCCCCCTGAGCGTACCAAGGGAGTATGAAGGCTTTTATAACCATTATCATGAGGAGGGACAAAATGGAGTATCCAAAAATTATGTAAAATAATCCTCTAAAGAAAATTTACAAATATTTCCTTGAGGAAGATCTTTTCATTTAAGTAATATTCAGAATATTAAATATATTCAGTATTCCTACGAGTTGTATAAGAGTAAAAAAATTCATACATCCTCTGGAACAGTCCCTCTTTTGCTGGAAAAGTTTATATTGAAGACTCACCCAAAAAAAATTATCATCGTTAAAAAGGAGCCAGATTACTTTGCGGCCCGCCACTTGACTTGCGGCCCGCGAGTACTTAGAAGTTGGAAACCCCTGATCTATCTATTGCCACAAGTCCCATAAAACTAAGTTTAATTTGCTCTGACGTTTCAAATGTTTATGTAGATTTTTAATGTTTTTGCATGCTACAGAATTGACATGAGGTTAAATCAATTTAGTTCAGAACCATTTAAGAAAAATAAGGATAAATAAAGACCTTTTTTCTTTTCAAGAGAAATATATTAAGAGACTTCAAACATTGTGAAAAAATATTTAAAACACTTTTCTACTTTCTAGGGTATTTTACTTCATTCTAAGAAGCATAATTTGGCAGCGGAATTAGTTACAGAGTTAAAGAAACAAGAGCAAAGTACAAACCAGGATTAAATAAAAACTTCTGCACTTTTTTTGTGGTGACAACTTTTCACTTTTTATCATCATAATTGTGTTATTCACTTAAAAGTCTCCTAAATGAATCTAGGGCCATTTGTCCCATTAACTGTGATTGGTTTAATACAAGTTCCTATTATTGTTCAATCATAGTAGTATTTAGTTATCTTACTCTGAAGACTGATAATTACTACTATGATTTGTTTTTATGCAATGAATTGTGGTGAGAGCTCTCTCAAAACATTTTACCTAAAGCATACATACTCATACTATACCAAAATATCTATGTTTTAAAATTTTGTGATCATCTGAAGTAAAATGTTTTTATGTCCTTAAAAGACTTTTAGTACATAATTTGTGTTTTCAAAAGATTGTTATAAACTATGTTTTAAAATAACAAATATGAGTAGTTACGATATGCACTAATGCATGATGGATGATCATATTTGTTTTTAAGACATGGTTTACTCAATAATACAGAACTGTTTAAAATGATTTTAGTGTTAATCAGTGTTAATGCTGTTAGTGAAACTTCATTTGTAAAAGTTTGAACCTTCATTATTGAACTGAATTTTATAGTACAGTTTGTTTAAATAACATGACATGCTGGGATACATTTGCTTCCTTGTATAATTTCTAGGCTTAAAAAACTAACTTGTTGAAAGTTTTGCATGACTTTACTTTCACTATTCTCAGATTTCCCTAATGTGGTAAATCTAGGAAATCAAAATTCTTTTGTCGTAAAATGTTTTATTACCTTACTAGTCAATGTACAGTTGAGGAAAAAAACGACTCAGTTGCAATTTCTGGCAAATCATTTGGGTTAGGAAGACAAAAGAGGGGTCGTTTTTCATTAATTAAAGAATTCTTTCACCATAAAAATTTTCTAGTCCTTAGGGGGTCGTCTTCATATTAAAAGAAACTAACTTTTTTTTCCAATGGGGACCCCAATTATTATTAGTTTTTCTGAAAGGCCCCAAAACCCTTAAATACCAGTTTCATTCAGATTGATTAAAAAAATAATTTTTTAAAAACAAACTTAAAAATTTTTTTTAATCGTGAAATATTTTTATGGTAATCGATTCTGGAAGTAATTTTATGTATTAAACCAAAATTTCAATCGATTTTATCTATTAGTTTTTGATAAAACGAACGAGAAAGAGCATTTGCAGTATGCATTCGGCAACGGTATACGGCCCCTTAAGATATTAATTCGTTTTTATCAAAAACTATTGGTTTCCTTCATAAAATTACTACCAGAATCGGTTACTGTAAAAATATTTCACAATAAAAAATTTTTTTAAAGTTTGTTTTAAAAAAATAATTTTTTTGATCAATCTGGATGTAACTGGGTATTTAAGAGTTTGGGGGGATGGCCTTTCAGAAAAACTAATAATAATTGGGGGTCCCTATTGGAAAAAAAGTTAGTGTTTCGTTTAATATGAAGATGACCCGCTAAGGACTCGAAAATTTTTTGGGTAAAAGAATACTTTAATTAATGAAAAACGACCCCTCTTTTGTCTTCCTAACCCAAGTGGTTTGCCAGAAACGCAACTGAGTAATTTTTTCCCCTCAACTTTACATAATCATTACTAACAATTAAAAACATGATTTCCACACTTATTACTATTTATGTAAATTTTAAATGTATTTTATGCACTCCTTTGCATCATGATAATATTTTCTCAGAATCCTTCTTAAGTCAAAAGTCTGCATTTAAAGAATGCTCATTAATTTAATTACCCTTACCCTAATTTAATTACCCTTTCATTCTTACTTAACCTTCTTACTAGTTAATTATTCAGACTAAAATGTTTTCTATACAAAAGATTTCAAAATGCAAATATAACAAAACACAATTAAAAGTTGTCTACAGAGTCAACCCAACAACTCTCTTATTTCTAGTTATGAGGAAAAAACCTAGTAATTTTAGCTGATGAGGTTATTAAATATTTATTTTGGATCCTAAAAAAGTATTGGATATATTAAAGTGTCTAGCAGTATTTGAGAATTTTGTCTTTCCAATTAAAATCTAAATATATTTGGTTTTCTTATCATTAGTACTGTATTACATTTCCAGTGTTTGAAAAATCAATTAATTTTAAGTTTACTAAAAGTTATTTCCATAATCTTATCCCTGAGTTTCACCTATGATGGCACCCTTTCCCCCATCTTATTTCCCCCATTTGTGTTGAATCTCTCTTGACAGTTTCCTTACAATGTTTTTTTTTTAAATTTTTCTACTTTTTGCATTTTACAGTTTTGTTTGACCCGTTCAATTAGGATTTACTTAAGATAGCTTTGACTGAAGGGTCAAGAAAATGCATTTACTGTTAATTACTGTGTTTTCAGTTTGTTTTATAATATCTCTCATCAAAGTACTTCTAGTTAAATTACAGTATCATTTTCAACATCTTGGCATGGCGTTTCTATACATACAGGGTGTTTTAACAAATTTGCCTGCCCAACTCCTTAAGGAAAGATTTCAGTGCAAAATGTGAATATTATAATCCAATGAACACTTTTTCATCTTAATATCGAACACCATTTTCTCCTTTGAACAAAACTGAACAGAGTACATGACAGTACTGAACAGTACATGGAACTACCAATTAGTAGGCCTTTACTGAAGTCCATTTCCCAGGTCATGCAGTCTTGTTAGATTTTTAAAAATATCTGATCCTTTACTAAGTTAAGTATTTAAAATCTTTTTACTCTCTTTTTTAACTTCAGAAATGATTTTTTTGTTGATTTTATTCCACTTTTAACCAGTTATCTTTTTCATTCATTCTTTTTTATATTCTTGAACATATTCCAATTTTACACAGAAAACACACACACACTTTTACAAGCATGCACTTATTTTGTCTACACTCAAACCTGTTTTTGTGTGATTTTTTATTTGTGTGACTATTTTTGTCTAATATTTCATTTGTGTGGTCTTTTTTACTGCAATTTTTATGTACTGCACAATACGTCACAGAAAAACAGAACTCACAAAAAAGGACCGCACAAAAACAGGTTTGAGTGTACTCTTTCTGTGCTAAAAACACATGTGAATGAAAAAAAAATGAACTGTGATATGCTACAGAGCTTAAAATCATAGGTGTTTTTGTTGTAGTCATGTGTTGTAAGCCAAATATATTGATGGTTTTTCTGTGTAATAATTGTGGTAATAAAACTCAACTTTGCCCAAATTTTGTTTGTGTTTTGCCTTATTTACTTAACATGAAGGTGTTCATAGTACAGTTGACTCCGCTTAATGTGATCATGGTTAATGTTATCAATCGGATAATGTTATCGAAATCCATAGATAATGTTATCAGTTTAATCTCGTATAATTGCAATCACATTAAAGCGGAGTAGACTGTAGAACAATTCAGATGATATAATTTATTATACTTTTGTATAATTTGTGCTATCTTTGACTCCTTTGCAATGAAAAGCATATGAGGATTCTAAAAAGTAACATGTTATAAGCTAGACATAGTTTTCATTTATTTAATATTTGTTTGGTTTCAACCAGTTCTGGGGAAAATAATTTTCTTTATCTAATGACATCTTACTGCAGTACCAAGAATCTTAACTAGTAGAACCATGAGATGGTATTGTCTGTAATTTAAAAGAAAATGAATTGTACAATGACTATAAATGGGCAATTTCAAATTTTACTAGCCATTCATTGTATTTTCATATTTCTTTGATTAATGAACTGGTATGAACTGGACTTCTTTGACACGGTTTTCATATTTCTTTGGTTTTTCTTTTTTTTAAACAAAAAATTCCCATATTGTTGGTTGCAAGTCTTTCTATGGTGAGAGAGTTGTTAGAAGATTTTGGATTCGTGTTTAAATGTCTTTTCAAAAAATTCATGAATGTGATTTGGGCTTTAACATTTGTTCATCAGACAAAATGGTGAAATGAATACAAAGAGCAATAGGTGGAAAACTTGCCACTTTTTTGTTCTGACAATGCAAAATTATTTCATATGAATTGAATACGATATTGCAATTCAAATTTAATTATTGTTTTTTGAACGTGAGGCGCACACCCCACCGGGAGGAGCCAGTTAAAAATTTAATGCAGGCAACTCAACATTTGGTAATCTTAAAATATAATTACTTGCAAAAATTAATCACTCACAGATAACTGAAAAACAAGTATTTAAACCAAACCTGAAAACACTGAATTTAGTAGAAAAATTTCAGAAATCATTCTGTGTTCAGTGAGAACCCCTTTTTTACCTTGAGACTCAAAAATTTGATGCACTGACAATCAAATACTACCACTTACGGCCGTGGTCATCGGTAACTTGACTGGTGGTCAGTGGCGTGTATAGAAATTTATTTCGGGAGGGGCCCAACATTTTTCTTCACCCCCTCCCAAGAAAATGTATTACGTCCAATGTAACTTTTATATATTTTTTGTTAAAATTTACATGTAAAAGAACTTATTATAATAAAAAAAGTTCAAAATAATTTTGTTCCAAGTACCTGAGGGGGGTCTGGGGGTCCTCCCCCAGAAAGATTTTTAAAATTTGACTCTTAAAAGCTGGTTTTTAACTAGTTTTGGTACACCTATTCCGAATTTTTTATTCATATTTTTAGATAGGATTTGCATTTGGGTGAACTAAAAACAAGTTGAAAATAATAGAGTTCATAGTAGAAAAGGGGATCTGGGGGTCCTCCCTCAGGAAATTTGACCCTAAAAACAGGATTTCTACTCGGTTTTGGTACACCTAGTCCAAATTTTGGATATATTTTTAAGTAGAATCAGGATTTTGATGAACTTATTATAAAAAGATTTGGAATAATAAAATTCCAATCAGAAAGGGGGGTTTGGGGGTCCTCCCCCAGAAAGTTTTGGGAAATTTGACCCTAAAACAGGATTTCTACTCGGTTTTGGTACACCCAGTCCTAATTTTGGACATATTTTTAATAGTCCAGGCAACGAATGCTCAAAAAAGGGTGTAGAGGGAATTTCTTGGAACACAATTTTTGACTTTAGAACTTTGTTTGGACTAGTTTGGAGGTAAACATCAAAAGTCCCCGACCCTAGCCCCTGAGCTTCATGTAGGGGGGGGCGTTTAAAAGTCTCATTTTTCAGTTTTTGGCTTATTACTCTTAGAAAATGCATCCCCACGAAAAAGTTTCAATCATCTTTTTTAAAGTAGATACAATTACCAACAATTTAAGACCATCCCAGGTTCATAGGTTCAATAGATCCCGAGTTACATCTCCAAAAATGGACAATTTGTTAAAAAAGTTCGAAAAATTGAGTAAAAGTAGTATTTAAAGCAATTTATTGGCAATATTACACTTCTAAGAGTGAAGTAAGGGCTAAATCCTTATAACACAATTATTAAGCTTTAATTTAAGTCCTGAACCAAGTCTGTGAGATCAATAGTTCTTTCGCTATCTGAAAAAAAACAAAAATTGGGAAAATGGGATTTTCCCAGAAAGGGGCCTAGAGGTTTGAGGGTACAGTAAAAGAGAAGAAAGTGGTATAAATTATTATACTAATATTGAAAACTATTTATTCGTTTGTAGTATTCCGTCCATTTTTACCTTATCCATGGCCTTCCTGTTATCATTATCTTTCGCAGAAGGGAGTCGGAGTGACATCTTCCGCATTCCGAAAAAGCAGGTAACCTTTGCGAAGTTATATCTGAAGTCGCCAGAGGTCCAGAATGCAGCAGCGGTCTTTTCAGACCCTTCCTCCACCATCCCCGAAGTACAAAAGGCCGGTGAAACTTGCATCCTTGAGGTGGTATGGGGCTCCAACGAAAGAGGTCTCCCTCAATGCCTACAGGTATAAGTCCTTCTTAAAATCGGTGGCCACCATCAAGCCTGATATCTCTTGTCTTCCTCCCACCGAGGGAGCAGTCAAACAGCTTTCCCTCCGAACATTCCACCAAGTTCAGCTGTGGCTGGGAAACACGCTGCCTCCTCAAATGTATGGATGGAAGATGGAGAATAACTGCCTGGTCCCAGTGCATAGTGAATTAGCAGCTGCACCGGACTATATCCTAAAAACAATTTTCTGCCAATGCGTGAAAGACTGTGCCAGCTCGAAGTGTGGTTGTAAAAAAGCAAGCATCAAATGTTCCCCCAGCATGCCAAAACTGTCAGTGGAACTGCCTGAATGGGGTCTCTCAAATTGACTCCGAGAGTGAAGAAGAACAGGAGGATCCTCTAACCCAGTGGTTCCCAAACTATTTAGGTCGTGGAACCCCCAATTTGGTTGCCAATGATCGCGGAATCCTGAATATTTTTTAATCAACGACTTTTCAAAATTTAATGATATTAAATGAAACAAGTATTTCTTTGGTATTTCAGATTTTATTGAATTGAACAAAACTAAAAAAACAAATTCAGCATAGAAATAATTAATAAAAAACATAAATTGAAAAATAAATGAAAAAAATTAATGTGGAGAATACACCTGCTTCTTTGATTCCAGGATTCTCTTAAAATTGGGCGTTATCAGGGGAGTAATTTCAGTTTTTGGTTGGGGGTGCAAGGATTATAAGTAGTGTTTCAACTCATTTTGAGACTCTTTGGGCTACATCCAAAGATACCAGTTTCTTGTAAACCACATAATTTTTTTGGGAAAAAGTTGTGAATAAACGTCTAAGTTTCAAGGGGAGCTAGGGGTTCTCTCCCAGAAGATTTTTTGAAATTTCCCCTTTAAACTTGTGTTTTATCTCTTTTTCAAACTCTTTGGGGAGATCGTAAATGGAAAAGCTTCTTGTTAGTGGCATAATTCTAAAGAGAAAAACACGATAACCGAGGTTAAATATAGAGGGGGGGGGGGCTGGGGGTCCTCCCGTAGAAAAGTTTTTGAAATTTGACCCCCATAGGTAGTGTTTTAACTCCTTTTTAGACTTTTTGGGTTACATCCGAAAATCTCCCACCAGCTCCTTGTGGGAGTTACAGATTTTTCAAGAAACTTGCAGCTTTTTCCCTTTAACAATTGAAGCCTTTGGGGGACTTGCCTCCCCCTTTCCCCCTTAATGACTCCCATGGGCATTATGTTTGATAACTGAACTCGCATACCTGGTGCAGCATCAGGTTTGTTAGGATATTTGGTTTTTGTCTCAACATATTTTGAAAACCCAGCTTCACACAAATAAAAGGTTACAAACGGCAATAGCATTCGAATTGCCTGCTTTGCAGTCTTTGGATAGTCTAGTCATGGACAGTGGCGGATCCAGGGGGGGGGCAACAGGCCTTTTGCCCTTTCAGGCTCAGGTACCTTTTTTAAAAAATTACGGTAAGAAAAGGAAAAAAACGAAAATTGGACATCCGAAATTCGGACAAGGTATACAAAAACAAGTTAAAACCCTGTTTTGTTGTGTCAAATTTCCGAAAATTCTCTGGGGGAGGACCCCCAGACCCCCTTTTGTATTTGGAACTCCATTATTCACAAATTCTGCTCTTCAAAATGAAAATCCTACACGACAATGTATACCTGAAATACGGGCTTTAGGTACCAAAACTAGTTAAAAACAGGTTTTGGGAGTCAATTTTCCTAAAAAATCTTCTTAGGGAGGGCCCCCAGTCCCCCTTTGGTACATTTAACTTAATAAATTACTCACAACTTCTGTTAACCTGTACACCTTTAAGACGCAAATTATACTTAAAATGTGTTACAAAGTTTCATTAAACCTATTAAATATGTATGGGAGGAATAATTTTGGCCCCTTCCTGAAATAAATTCATAGTATACACCACTGAAGGGGAAAGTCAATGAGACCAGTTAATCATTTGTTAACCTTGCCCATTGTAGTTTTTTTTGATAAACATGATAATGACAATATTTTTTGAGGATATATTTGGAGACTATGTCCAAATAAAAATCTATATACGCCTCTGGGTCTGGGGTGATGAAAAATGACAGGGAAGAAAATTGGTGACCTGTGGAGCTATCAGCCACATAAGGTCCGGGCCCACCCTGAAAATCGGGCTTTGGCTTTGGATACCAAAACGAGTTGAAACCCTGATTTTTAGGGTAAAATTTCCAAAAAATTTCTCGGAGAAGACCCCCAGATCCCCTTTTTGATATTCAAAATATACATTTCTTTATTTGTTTTACAATTGTATACAATAAATATACATCAAAATGCGAATCATTAAAAAAAGTACATAAAACCTATGAAGGAAAACCTATGAGGAATAATTTTAGGTCCTCTCCCTCGTTGCAGAAATCTAGCTTTTGGCCTAATAAAGACTTATTTTTTGGAGGATATTTTGATTCCTTTAGAAATAAATTTATATTTACGCCACTGCCATCTAGAGCAGTGATGACCGCTCATCTTAAGGGTATCTCTGGAAGGATGGGACGTTAAAATGCTATTCCTACCATCCCATCATAAATGTTCGAAAGTGAGTCATAAGACTACTTTTTAAGGTAAAATTTCTAAAATTTTCTGGGGAAGAACCTCCAACCTTCTTTATATATGTGGTTGCCCCCCTTAGGTCCAGGCTGGATCCGCCACTGGTCATGGAGTACATCGAATGCCACCGATGCTTGTGTTTTCAGTCCCCTTGTATAAAAATTTCAAATTTATTTTGGTGGTTGATTGTAAACTTTCCGAGGAAAATGTGAATATATTAAAAACCATTCTTATTTTTTCAATGATATAAAATTTGTCCCGCGGAACCCCTAAATTTTTTCGTGGAACCCCAGGGTTCCGCGGAACCCACTTTGGGAACCACTGCTCTAACCGTTTCCCTACAGGGATCCGATGAAGAGGATGATACAGAAGATGAAAACAAAATCGAGGATCAAGGTCCTCCCCGCCCTAAGAGAGCAAGAAATTAACTGAATGATACCTACTATTGTAATGTTTTAGTTTACTTTTAAATGCCAATAAACTTCGTTTTCACTAAACGGTTGTTTTGTAAAACTATCACAATGCCTATCCTATATGCACAAACATGGTCAGCAAAATATTTTCCCATTAAACTATTTTCCCATGTCTAGATATTCTTTAATTAATTGTGAGGAACCTGGTCATCGAGCCTACACTTGTACTGAGTAAAATTTGGGGCAAATTTAATCAGCTTTCATTTTGTATAGAGTGGTCATGTCCTTTATGTTTTACGACTTTTCTTCTCTTTTACTGTATTCCTACAAACCTGTAGCCTGCTGTTTTTTCAGTGTTCTTCCTTTTTTACACCAACATAGCCCTATACGTTCCTTTTTGAGGGGACAAAAGCCTCTCGAAATTTCCTCTTAACCGTTATACCAACATAAACCTATGCCTCCCAAATGTTATAAGCTGTAATTTATATATGACAAGTATGCAAAAGTCTTCAAGTATGAAGATATGACCCTCATTTTTTAAATTCAATAAATATAGAACAAAAAATTAATTAAATTGAAAATAATTAATAATTAAGAAATAGGTAATTAATAAATTTTATAAGGTAAAAATGGAATACTTCAAACAAATAAATGCTGTTTTCAATATTGGTATAGTAATTTATACCACTTTTCTTCTCTTTTACTGTACTCTCAAAACCTCTAGGTCCCCTTTCTGGGAAAATCCAATTTTCCCAATTTTTTTTTCAGATAGCGTAAGAACTATTGATCTCGCAGACTTGGTTCAGGGCTTAAATTAAAGCTAAATAATTGTGTTATAAGGTTTTAGCCCTTACTTCACTCTTAGAAGTGTAATATAGGAATATAGCCAATAAATTGCTTTAAATACGACTGTTACACAATTTTTCGAACTTTTTTTTAACAAATTGTCCATTTTTGAAGAGATGTAACTCAGGATCAATTGGACCTATAAACCTGGGAATGGTCTTAAATTGTTGGTAATTTTATTTACTTTAAAAAAGAAACATAAAACCTTTTTCGTGGGGATGCATTTTCTAATAGAAATAAGCCAAAAACTGAAAAATGATATTTTTAAACGCCCCCCCTACATTAAGCTCAGGGGCTAGGGTCAGGGACTTTTGATATATTTACTTCCAAACTAGTCCAAACAAAGTTCTAAAGTCAAAAATTGTTTTCCAAGATCTTCCCTCTATAACCCTTCGTTGCCTGGACGAACTTATAATAACATATTATTATTAACTTATAATATAATATTATTGATGAACTTATAATAAAATTCCAATCAGAAAGGGAGGTTTTTGGGGTTCTCCCCCAGAAAATTTTTGGAAATGTGTCCCTAAAAACAGGGTTTTAGCTTGTTTTGGTACACCAAGTCCGGATTTAAGGGGGGGGGGGCATGGCCCCCCCTTTATACGCCACTGCTGGTGGTTTATCAGCTCAGCAGTCAAGCTTCTGAATGGCAGGTGAAGAAGGAAAACCAGTTTTCTATCAATCAGAGTTTTGACTCCCAGTTAACCATGAAATAATAAAGAGAGTTAACCTAATATTACAAATCGAACTTTACAAAATTATGCAAATACTTTTCTTGGCATTTTTAAGGCCATACCTGGTTTTGATTAATTATTTAAATGAAAAAAGACCCTTAAAATTGAACTTAATTCATTAAAAACCCTTTGGGTTACACACCAAAAGGACCGGGTTCTTATAGGTCGTTTCCGCATTACTTTTAAGAAAAAAAAGGAACATGAGTAGACAAAAACAGACTTCAGCATTTCTGAGGGCATGTGGGGGTCTTCCCTATAGATAGTTATTGAATTCCCCCCTTATATATGTAGTGCTTTAACTCATTTGAGACCTCTTGGATTGCATCAAAAGTCAAAAGAAGATCTCTTATTGTAACCCGCACTTTTTCAAGGAAAAAATATAAACATTAGCACCTAAATTTCGGGTGTGGAGAGCAATTGAATCCTCTAACCCTCCTTGGATGCAGCTCAAGGATAAATTAAATTATTTGATGAATCAGAAGTTTATAAAATTTCAAAAACACATAAAGAATTCCATATTCTTATATGGAATCAATTAATTTCTTTGTAGAATTCAAATTTTCATATATTACTTCCGGAAAACAATTTAAAACAGCATCTGGGGGGGGGCCGGTCCCGTTTGTCTCCCCCGTGGCTGCGCCACTGCAAACAATTGGTATGAAATACAGTAAAGCACCGTTTATACGTCTTTCAAGGGACCGACGTAAAACGGCGTATAAATGAAAAGACGTATAATTGAAAACAATTTTAATTATTTGAATGAATTGGGACTTAGCAAAAACGACGTATAAATGTGAAAGACGTATAAACGGTGCTTTACTGTAGTACCAAGGCCTACTGAATTATAGAACAAGTTTGGAGGTAAACGCCTTTCTATTATCACGCTATCAAGGCACTCAAATTGATAGTAAGAAAATAACGAAAAGCAAGCTTTTTTCTTTATTAGTATCTATGAGGTTTTCGGACTGAAACCATAAAGAAAAATTAAAACAAAAGGTGAATCCCCTCCAAAAAAATATTTTTTCCAACTGAAACACTATATAAATAAACACTGGCACTGTATATTTGGACGGCTTTTTTTCAACTAAACTCTACTCTAATTTCCACGGCTCGGCGTTCCATTGGTTCCATCACTAAGCGCCGAGACTGCTACGTAATCACGAGACCTACAGCGCATGCGCCACTGGCCGTTTTGGCCGTCCAAATATACATTTCGATAAACACTAAACACAACATTATACAGGGTGTTTCAAAAGTCCGTTAAAATTTTTTTGATTTTTTGATTAAATTTTGTCTTTATTCAGCAAAAAAACCCACAAAACCACTAAAGTTTTTTCAAATTTACGAAAAAAGTTGGTTCCAAATAAAATCCGTGAAACGAACTTTTGAAACACCCCGCATAAACGATCCCCCAAAAATTTTAAAAATAAGAATGTCTTGTTTGAAGGCAAAGGAGGTGATGAACCCGCTGTCGGCGGGGTGACTTTTATCAGCCTGCCCGCACTGAAGACCAGGGTTCTGGCTCTTAACATTTTTATTTAAAAAAATTATTAGTTTTAACTTTTAATACAGTATTTTGTTTTACAGATTTATAAACGGCTTAAAATTTTATGCATTTACTGCACGTCTGCACCTTATTTTAACAATATCTTTTTAGATTCTTCTGTAAATCTTGTCTGTGCTTTTTAATCAAGCTTTGACCCTAACACCTATCCCCATATTACCCCATATACCAAGAGGTTGGGGTAGATTGGGTTAATTAAATTAACTAACAACACTGTTTGAAACAAATGTATAAAAATTTTTATTAGAATGAATTTTAATAATTTAATTCCTATCACACAATTTTGAACTTATCTATCTATGAGTCCAGTTGGCCATGGTTTGTATGAGTTTGAATAAACCAAAGGCAGATGGAGACTCATATCCTTGTTGGATGATGCTCTCAAAACTTTTTCGCCCTAAAACGGGTAATTCATCCCTGCCCTACTCCTTCCAAAGTCGGGCACCTCCCTGCCCGAGTGTCCCTACTACCCCCAGCGCTATTTGATTTAGAGAGAAGGGCAAAACTCCAACTAAGTTCCGAAAGGAGGGAGGGATGGGAGAAGAGGATGATGCTCCCGAAGATGGGAGAAGAGCGAGATCATTAATCCCGCTCTCTCTCCCCCCCTTGTTCCCAAAGTTTCCAGGCGTCATCAGTAACCATGGTGATGACTGGGAGGCCGCCACCGGAGCAATTATGCAAATCGTCTGCCGGCCTGACGTTGACAGCGGCAGCGTATCGGCTGAGCGATTGCAGCGGCCACGCCCCCTAGCGGTCGCCCTGCGTCGTAAATCATAAATTACTTTATCATCAGCGTGTGTGCTGGAATGCATGCAGACCCTGAGGTGCCGTGAGGGGGCAGATGAGGTTTTTTATCCTCCGTTGAGGCCTTTTTATCGCGGGTTTAGCTCTAATGAGCTGTCTCTTTGGTAAACAGCTGTTGGGAGATACTCTGGCGGATAGGTGTAGGTTGCTGTTGGAAGGAGAGGTTTCGGTTTATTAATTACTCCCCTGATGTGGTTTTAAGAGTACTCTTTTTCGAAAGGGAAGCGATTGAGATTATGTTCCAGACAAAACGAAACACTCAATCGAGTTAAACTTAATAAAACCTTTATTAAAACATAAAAAGAACCTCCAAGATCCAAGTATGAAATTCATTCTTATTATACTTGACAGCAACTTAAGTTGAACCTACTGCGTCACTTACAAACAAAGTAGTTCCCATCGCGGTGTCTGAATTTCAAGTGAAACAAAGAACATCAATTTAAAAGTATGATTATTTATATATAGATTATTTATATATGTATAAATAGTGTCTTTTTATCACGATTCGCGTATCGAAATTCCTCCTATCAATCCTACAGGATTTGTGCTTACTCACTTTCTCCTTCCGCGTAGTGACGTACTGGGTTCAGGAAACGTTGCTGTGAAGTAAAATAAAAAATTATCCACTGAAAATTTGCAATACTCATGAAACCATCAAGACTCATTCAGATTTATCACTTTTTGCGTTAATTTTGGAGGAATGACACATCCAAAGTAAGTGATGCAACTTTGTAGTTTCACTCTTTCCTCATTCACTTCTCTGTGTAATAAACTATTCACAGGAGTGAATCACTAAGGATGAACAGTGAAAGTGAAACATGTGAATGAGCCTTAAGATTTGTAAGCTTGATTTAAAAGATGAATGGTATGAATTTTGAAACACACACAACGAATGTTATTTTGACAGAAATGTCACATTTCTGTCAAATCGTTTCAAACAACGCATTTCAAATGTGTTGTTCAGAAACGATTGCACGGTGTTATAACCGAACGAAAAAAGCATCTTATAAAAATCAAGTTCAGCTGTGCGTTGAACCAAACCTTAAGTCTGTTACAGAATTTACATAGCTTATTGGAAATTGTTCAATAAGCTTAAGACAAATTGTAAAGAAATTTTCTCTGATGCTTGGAGGGATTAAAATAGATAAACTAAGAAAATTAAACCACACTGAAGGAATCGTAACATAAAAAGCTGAAATAAGTGTTTAAGCTTATAAGATTAACACATGATCAAAGGAACAGTTCAACAGTCTGTCGTTCTTAATTTGGTTCATCAAGAAGAATCTAAAATAGATACCAATAAATAATAGAGCGACTTAGCTACAATCCTTCCGATTTGGAGGTTTTCAGTTTGCCATTAACAAATCGTATACCATTGGTTTTTCATTCATATAATCGAATTTGTCCGATTCTAGTGTTTCAAATTTAAGATTTTTTTAACTCAGTCACTAATTGAGAAACTCATTAAAAATTAAAGATCTTCCGGCCAAAGCAGAAGAATTGAGTAAATGAAGAAGCAGGGAAAATGAAGGACAGGTGGATGTAGAAGGGAAATTCAGAGTATCTTGTTTTTTTTGCTACAAACTATCAAAATTCAAAATTTCAATCTATCAATCTTTGAATTGAACTCTCCTCCCCAAAATATCCACTAGATAGCTCTTACTTTCCCTCTTCCCGAACCTCAAATAAAGGCCCAAAAATTTTTCGATATTATAACGTTACCCTCTATAATACTTATGATCAAACGAGTCCCATGATCCGTCACTAGATGGCAGTCCTCTATTTTTTCGTTCTTTAATGAGAGAAAAAAACACTCATTTCCTCATCCATCATCAAATGCGAGAAATCGGTGCTCGCCCCCAGAGGGGGGAATCATTAATGCGGGGGAATTAATTCGTTCGTCCACTCGAGGGAAAAAGGCGGGAAAAGCTGAGAGATTAATCAATCAATCTTGAGAGGGTTGAAAGTTTTAAGGAAATGGCATCACTCTTTTCACGCAGATGCGGAAAAATCAGGACAGCCCTTTTTTTATCTTATTTGTGTCGGTTTGGTAGTTTCTTTATTCTAAAACTGTTGAAAACGTTTGAGGGAAAGTCAGCGAAAGGGTTGAGTTGTTCGAAGAATGTTCCGACAGAGTTTTTGTTTGGGAAAATTCTTTTTTGTTCAGAGATAAAGTGAAAACAATCACCACTAAATAAATTAAAACTAATATTTAATATATATCAAATTTCCAACAAAATACTTTGTTTTAACCGCTGACGATTGCATAGATTTGATTGTGATCTTCAAGTTCCACAGGATCATGCAAGATGAGTAAGTGCTATTTGATCATTCGCAATGCTTTGCTTTCTTTGTGATTTAGCCTAGTTGATTTAAAGGACTTTTTCTCATATTTGGGGAATTTATTGGCATAACTCAATGATCTTAAGCCTCTTTAGTATTCATTTTGATTCATGAGAAGTTGTTTTTTCGTACGGGCTTTCAAATTCTGTAAAACCGGTTTTTCCTTTAAAACCATCAGTGTGCAGAAAAAACAACTCAACTACACTACAATTTGAGTGTGTGGGGTGTGTTCTTCGCAATTTCTTCCATGTTGGGGGATTCCGTTGACATATGACACATTTGGCAAAATTTGTGGTCGATAGTATAAAATATAATGAAAATTAGCGATACGTCAAGTTGGTAGTTTATTTTAAGCTATAGATGTAGGGATGGTTAAATGTAACCCTAATTAACATACCTGAGAGTACCTGAAATCACCTGAGGTCAAGTATGGGGTGATATTTAACACAGTTATGATTACATTTTATTAATTAAATTTAACAACATTTATTGTTAAGCTTAACTGCCTTTTTCTTTGTTTTTCTTAAGATTTATATTTTCAATATTTCAAATAATTCTGATATTTAATGGTAAATAAAGGCAAACCCTTGTGGTACAGGTAAACAGAACAAATTTTCATTCAATGGTTTTACTCCACAATATAAATAAGCTCAGTATACAACTGTTTCGGGGATCACAAATGATTAAGCTTGCTAAAGATTTCTTTTAGCACTGACTTTTTGAGTTGAGTTGAGATTGATTTGAGACATTTGCTGACAAAAATTTGTCGCTTCGTCTTCTCTTTACATCTTCGGTACTAATACTTCTTAATTACACATTAACTTGGGAAATTCTTAGGAGGGGGGAGAAATCTTTTCTTCTTTGTTATTCTACTATTTCATTTAAGAATCTTGGTATTGCTTGGATTTTAGTTCTTCTATTATCTTTGATTCAATTCAAATCTATTAGCTCTTGATAATTTAGCGATTTTTGTTGAAGTGCGTTGATTAAATTTGCTCTCTTACTTACGTGTCTATTATATTCAAATAGGAAATGATTAAAAGTGTCTTCTCTTTTACAAGTATCACATAACGGATTTTGAATGAGGTTAAATTTATAAAGTTTGGATTTTGCACTGACGAAGGGGATCCTGTGATCCCCGAAACAATTATATGCTGAGCTTATTTATATTTTGGATTAAAACCGTTGAATTTAAATTTGTTCTTTCATTCAATGGTTATTCTAAAACTGAAAAGTTATAGTTTAAGTTGTAAAACAGAGTTGATTAAAATATCGTTTGCTGTCACTATTATCGTATCCATAATTCTTAAAAATTCAAATTTACTTAAAATTATCAGAATCATTTTAAAATTACAAATTTTCTTCTTCAAAAGAATATGGATACCTTTTTACTACTAAATATGTGCCATTTGAACCTTATTTACAGTTTTTTCTTTCTTCCACCTAAAACTATTTTTAAAATAGAAAGATTCTCACTCCCACTTTATGCATTTAATTCCTGTAAAATTTAACTTTCCTTAAAATAGCTAGTATGCAGAAAAAACAACTTCAAATTTAAGTATTGTAGATTTTTTTTATAACTGATCATTTTTTGTGAGGTTTTTGATTTAGAAATATTCAAAAGAATTGTGTATTAACGGTTTTATCATATTAAAATAATTTATTGGAACTGGCAAGTTATAATATAAGATTGTAGGTAACTCATTATAAAATTCCTTCCTTTGTCGTCTTTTGCCCTGGAATTGGGGAAATGAGTAAAAAACGGGTTTTATTTTCGATAAGTTTTAAGAATAGTGTATAAAATTAGTTTTAAAAAAATCCTTTAATGGTTAAAAGGGATTTTTGGTCCAAATAACTTTATTATTAAACCATGTAAGAATTTCAGTTTCCTTCAAGCTTTACTGCTGTTGAGCTGCGCCCAAATATTTAATTTCCGTCGATTTTCCAATTTAAAAACCTAATTCTCCACAAAGCATACATATAAACATTTTCAAGGACCTTCAAAAACCAAACAAAATTTAAGGATCTACTATTTTCCTACACACTTCCAAAACTCCGAAAACAAACCAAGATAATATATTTCACTCCTCTTTCAATTCTCTAACCTCACGTATTCTTTAACATTTATGTTGACCGAAAGTTTAATATTTCACTGATCGTATGAAAGTGTCCCACGGATCACAGGTAAAGAATAACTACCCTCTAAACGAACTTAAAAATCATCCAACTCGTCTTCCCATCAAAACAACGCGTTAACAATCCTCCACAAAAGCAAAACTCCTCACAAATCACCTGCAGCAAAAACCCACCACAGAACAGATCCAGGATACCTCTCCCCCTTTTTCTCTCTCTCCAGCCGTCTCTCCCGCTCTTTTTAGCTCGCGACAGCTCATTTCCATTTCAAACGATCGGATTAATGCCTCCGGAGTCAACACCCTCCTCCCCCTTTAAAATTCCTGACGTGGCTACTCTCGAGAAATCAGAGGGGCCACACACGAAAAATTCGCTCCCCAAATTGCAGAGTGCTTTTCAGAAGGAGTGCTCTTAAAGACCCCCGGGCATTCGGCGGGGGAGGGGCAAAAAGATTCCTCCGGGGGTCTCGTGCCGACAGAGAACCCCCTTCATCACCTCGCTGGTGTAGAGTTAAATGCCTCAACGAGGGTTGCCGAGTCGTCTTGGAGGTGGCTCTTTTTTTGGCGACTGGAAGGTTGGGGGAACACTCACACTAGGTTCTCTCATGAGCTTGAATACAGATTGATATATCATGGAGTTTTACTCAAAAAACTGAATATTGAAGCTTGTAAAAATCAAGAGTAAATAGTTCTCAAAGATTGAAAAGGTAAAACGTGGTTTTGCATGCGAATGTCTGTGTGGCGTGGGCAACAGTACTTCATTTCCGTATTTTCGGTTCGCAGGTGCCCACTGGATATTGTAAAGTAAATGCTGATTTTGGGGTGATTGAGGGTTGCTGAGTCATCTTGAAGGTGGCTCTTTTTTGGCGACTGGAAGGTTGGGAATAATAATTGAGGACTGGACTTCAAAAAGAAGCAAAAGTGCCAAAAGTAAAAAATATAAGTTAAAACCGTAAAAAACAATTAAGTACCGTCTCCAACAACCTATAAAGTTACTTGTAGTTTAGAATTAGCCCGAAAGGATGTCTTTTTATGTGTATTCCTATGGAGAATCAAATTTAAAATGATCAATTACAGAAAATTTACTTTTTGGCACTTAGATAGTTTTTGAAGTTCAGTCCTCTTGTTGAATAAAAATTGATGTTTCCAGTATTTTTACTCATAAAACTGAAAGATCTGGTTAAATAAATTTTTTTCCAATATTGAAGCCTTTAAAATCAGTGTTATGCCACGTGGGAATGATTCGTTGTTTAAAAATTGTAAAAGTAAATGGAGTTTTCCATATGAGCATGTGAGTGGCCTGGTACTTCACCTCCGTATTTTCTGTTCAGAAATGCCATTGGAACTAAAACAAGATTATAAAGTACCTGCAAGAAAGTCATGCAAGCGTTATTCATTTGCAATTTTTTGGATATTGGAAGTGAGAAAAAAATATATGGTGTGGTGCAGCCTATGTAAACTCAGAACCTTGCGTGGAGGAAAAGGTCGTAGCTCCAAAGTGCCCAGTGAGAAAGCGAGAAAGAGTGATAGAAAGCCAGAGTGCATTTCTGCTTTGACCCAATAAACTTACTTCATATATGTATATCATACATGTTTTATCAAATCAGTAAAGGTTTAGTAGTTTAGTGGGATCTAAATATCTTCATTATCATTTTAATAAAATCATATTGAACTGAAATTAACCCTAAGTTTAAGGGCTGTATTCAGAAACTTTAACGCGAGATGGAAACGAGATGAGAACTAGATGGAAACGTTGTAAAATCTCACGTAACGATCACGAAACGATAAATTGGAAATGGTCGTTCAAGAGCACCCGTCTCTTCAAAAGCGAGAAATTTAGCTGACTCTGATTGGCTGAAAAAAAAATCTCGTCTTGGTCTGCTTGGTGACGTAGGAGATTTTATCCAATGAGGGAAAGGATCGGAAACTCCCGTTAGTGTTTCGGGAAAATATCGTTTCAAATTCATCGTTTCCATAACGTTCTCGTTTCCATCTTGTTCTCATCTCGTTTCCATCTTGTTCTCATCTCGTTTCCATCTCGTGTTAAAGTTTCTGAATACGGCCCTAAAAACTTATTGTTTTTATGGTAAAGGTAACTAGCATATTTATAGACTTATTCATTTCAATACCATAATTTTTTTGAAATCTTAATTTTGTAAATAGAATTAGAACAACTGGTTAATGGCTCCTCTAGCTTATATATTTGTTTAGTTTGAAACTAAGATGTTTATTTGAAGGCTCAACAATCTTCCCCATATTTGATCCAAATCGGTCAAGTTTAGTTTAGGAAATCTGTCTTGTGCAAACAAACAACATTCACTAATTTTTATGATAGTTAGATAATGAAATAACACATACACTCCAGAACTGCACTTTACATTGTTTCCCACAATAAACGGGTAACTCATCAATAAAGAATTCTTTTTAAGCTAACTAAAACCTCTCCTTTAGCGCCGTCGGGAGTAGGCTGGAGAGGTTGTGGCTTTCGCAGGGTTTAGAAACACAATACAACCCTTTACCACCCTCTGATTTGCATTCCGATTACATTTTTCTCGGTAGTTACGCTCGAAGAACTCGTATTCAGGGCGAATTAAGAGGACAAAACGGGGGAAGAGAGACTGAAAGAGAAGTTTTTTCCCTGCGGAGCTTATTCATTCCTTAGACCCCGATCGGCGTGTCGCAAATCTAATTAAACTTCCTCCACGCCTGCCAAACGCGTTTATCAAAAGTAAACTGTAGGTACGCGGTAGTACAAAAACCAATTTCGGAAAAGACTCGACATTATTGATTTCGGTACCGAAGAATATTCGGCGAGCAGATGATTTTTTCCGCGAGAAAAACCGTGGTAGTAATATAAAAGCCCCGGTAATCGCGAGTCCGAATTCGCAGGGCCCCTAATGCTCTCGGATTCATATGCAAATGAAATCGGTATCTTCTTCAAAAATCATATTTCGAAGGAGAGAGAGATTGCGCGTCTTTTCAATTACAAGGCCTCGAAAAGAAACTCCGATCGCTTCGCTTTTCAAATAATAAACCGACAAAAGCTCTTCGTAATAAAGATCTTTTTAATAAAGCCTCTTCTCTCTGGAAGAAGAGGCCTACCGAATGAATGGTGTATATTCCCCACTCTTTTTCGCTCCTTTGTGCACGGCGTTTATTATTGTTCTTAGGAAACTTTCCGAGTGTTGCCACTCGCAGGGAGACTTTGTTTGTGTGTTTATTCCCGGTTTTTATTTATTCGCGCGGAGAGGGGTAAAAAAGGGGCTTTCCTCTCTCTCTCAAAGAGAGAGGGGGGTGAAATGCCTTATCTCTTCTTCTTAATTCGCCTGCAATATGCGAGAGGGAGGGAGAGAGAGGGGCGCAATAAAAAGCCCCGGTGCCAGCCCCTGCTAATGGGGCGGCTTGGGCCGCTGATGGCGACTGCAATGACATCCCAGAAAGGACGGATATTCAAAGGGAGAGAGAGGAAAGAAATGACGAATAAATAAATAAGCGAGCAAAAATGCACAAGCAAAAAAGGCAGGAAGGAGAAGAAAGTTGGCCCCGAAATTTGCATAGGATCGTCGTTTCGAGCCGCCATCTTGTCCCGGCCCCCTATCAACCTGGGAGCGGGGAAGGATGATTTGCATGAGAAAGGGGGTAGTAAAAAATGAAATAAAGTGAAGAGAAGAAGAGAGGAGGAAGCATCAGCGCGGGTACGTGTATACTTTATCTCTGATGTGTGTGGGTCAGGTGCTGCATTTCTTGGCGCCCCAGCACACCCTTCTGTCTCGCCAAGGTGCTTCGAAGGGACAATTAGGAACTGTTGTGTAGTTAACGCCTTTTTTTATATAAATCGAAACGGTTTGGGGTCGATTTCCTGGCATTTTATGCATTCCGAGATGATGCGGCTGTATTGAAAAATCCTTTTTCGCCTATGATAAATATTCTAAACACTTTTTGGGAAGCGTTATTTATGGGTGTTCGAGAGCATCTCCGCGAATGTAAATCACGCCTAAAGAGGCCGTTGGGGTTTTTTACCATAATTTTGAGAAGAGGGTTTGGTTTGAGTTGCGATTGTTATATATAAATCAAGGCTAAATTTGGGAATATATTGTACCAAGGTAACAATTTTGAAGCACTGCAAGGCTAGTAGCATGATTTACTTCTGTTTATTGAAGTAGAAAAACATTGAGAGATTTTTTTGAAGGTTATGGCTATAATGCCTCTTCGAATGCTATAATGCATCTTTGTAACATCGAATCTCATTTTATTAAACTATAAAGAAATAACAGTTAATTATGAGTTCACCCCTTACCCGTTTCAATTTTGATCAACTATGCATTTCAAACCTTGTATTGTTAATTATATAGGCTAGCTTGGATAGCTTAGGTTTTTGTTTTTATTTTCGTATTCGTGGATTTTGAGCAAAATTACTGGTTGTTTCCCTAAATACAATAATGTCAAAGTATGCAATGTAGAGAATGTGTATTCCTTAAGCTATAAAGACCTTTATGTACAGGATCCATGAAAAGTATCCTTACTACACTGTTAAAAACAGTTCATCCTTTATCCAATTTGTGGTGAAAGGTTGGGCTGTTTCACCACAAATTGGGGTAAATTTAGTAGCAACCTTTAGTTCGGTAACAGATTTCACCAAGTTTTTGGTGCTTTCACTAGTGAAATATGGTGCTTTCGCTAGTGAAAGCACCAAAAACTCGGTGAAACTTGTTACTGGACTATAGGTTGCAACTAAATTTAACCCAGTTTGTGGTGAAAGGTTGAACTTTTTTTAACAGTGTAAAGCATAACTATTGCAAATTTTACCGCTCTAAAAATGTGCGATGAATATAAGATATTCGTGAAACTTGTTATACCTATAAAAGGGTTTCCCTGCATAATTGATACTTGTGCATTATTCAAAAAAATTTTAGAAGCAAAGTTGATGTAAAAAAATCCATAATTTCTTTCCTTAATTACATCCAAATGTTTAAAAATAAATTTTTGTCAACGATTTTGGATTTAAATGATCTAATAAATAAAATCTAGCGCGAACCACCTTATATTCAGAAAATTTTCCCATTTGAAAGCTTGGGCTTCGTGCGGGGGGTTTGGTCACCAATAATTAATTATATTCAGGTATTAGTGGTTAAATTAACTTTTCAAAAAATAAAAATGGAATATTTGAACCTTAGTGTATCCATTGTTTAATTGTGGTAACCAATGAGCTCCACAACAAAAAGGGGAGTCTGGGGGGTCCTTCCCCAGAGAAAGTTTCGAAATTTTACTCTTTAAAAATGGTGCTATAACTCGTTTTTAACAATTTGGGATAAACAGCTATCACAACATCATTTCCAAAGAAAGTTCTTTAAATTTCTATTGCTTCCCCCCTGGGGAAAGCCCACGTTTAAAAACATGATTAAAATGCTATATTAGGTGTATAAAAATTTGATAAATTTCAAAAGCAAACAACACGTTCGTGAAAATTATATGAAAGAGATTCTACATTTTCAAAATCTTGTCGCGACCCACTAAAGACTGACTGGCTACCCACCAGTGGGTCGTGACCCCCAGTTTGAGAACCTCTGTTCTAGAAGAATAGTAAAAGCTAATTTTTTTAATCAAATTTAAAAAATTTATATAAGAATATAATATTGATTAAATTTAATGTTTTAAGAAAGACATTGTGTAGCATTTTAAAACATTTATCTTTTTTTTTCTAATGGCAGGTAATTGAACAGTTACGGATAACAGAGTTCATTAACCAACAGACATGCCGTAATTAGTACTTTCTTCGCGTTGCCCAGTGGGCACCTGTGGACCGAAGCCACGGAGGTGAAGTACTGTTGCCCACGCCATACACACACGCATTCGCTCGCACAACATTTATCTAAAATATAATTGACAAACGAGTAGAGAAAAAATAATTTATTCAGAAAAATATTACAGAATATACTCATATTGACATGTTAGAGCAAAGGTAGGTGCCTGTAATTGTAAATACATTTTTCTTAGGAAAACTATCACAGCTATCATCATAAAGATATTCATTCCAGGTTAATATATATGACATTTTCATTGAAATAATAAAATATTTAGTCATTATTATAAAGCAGAAGCTACCAAATGTGTTTCAAAATTAGTTCTACAATCAAATCAACAACGATTAAATTTTGATAAATTTTTATTTCCTTCGATTTCAACTGATATTAAAGTAACTATTATATAAATCTATTTTTTCAAAATCGTTTCAAAATTATAAGTGCTTTAAAACAATATTGGTCTTGGTGTAAACCCTTACCCAATTTTGAATTTTAAAAGTATTTCTTCGTATTACATAATGCTTGAAAGATAAAAATAACTTTTTTATTTAGTTATAGTTATTGTTTATATTTTAGTATAGTATATGTGAGATTACAAGTGTTTAATATTTTTAACTTCGATATTTAGGACACTATGATTTTGGAGTCAAGTGGATGCTGGGTTTTGACCTTTTCTTTTCTTTCCTTTTTTTCATAAGAAGGAGCTTAGTTGATGATTCTGAAAAGAACAATAGGGTGATTAGATTTGTTTGCTACATTTGTGCAATTTCAAAATTTACCCACACATATTTAATGCAGATTATACAATTATTTTTTAAGTGGTGTCACGTAAATTTGAATAATTTTCAATATAAACAACTAAGAATATCAAAAAAAATTTTTGTATTTTCCCCCAAAAACTTCCCTTGGATATTTCTGATTTTTTAGTTAAGACATAAGTTTTCTTGTTTTTCGTTGTGCAAAATTACTGCAGTTTGAAAGGCATTTTTAAATAAAAAAAGTGTATTTATTTTTTTAAATTATGTTGATATTTAAAATACGTACATCCTTTAATATTTTGGAAAAGAAAATATTTTGCTAAACCTATAAAAGAGTGATAAATATACAATAAGTAATTTTAATATCCAAAGCATCAAAGGGGGCTCCTTAGGACACTCACAAATGTCACCATGGGTCATGTTGTCCCAAGATGCCTTACACATTTCATGGGTAAAAATATTTAGATTTCATTGTAATAAATAATTTAAGAATTTGAGAAATAAAATTTCAGAACTTGGGTACTAAAAGGATTTGACAGTTAAAAATTTTAAACGTTAAATGTATATCATATCAAATTAAACTCAGCTGAAAGGAGAATTTCACCATTTATCGCTGGTTAAGCGGACAATAAGTGATAACTCACAACTCTCAAGTGTCACCTCCAACCTTGGACCGGTTTCGTCCTTGTTAGGACACATCAGCACGGTATAGGATGGTTATACTCGGCTAGACTAGTACTTGCCCTCCGCTCTCTTGCGTTACCATCCTATACCGTGCTAATGAGTCCTAACAAGGACGAAACCGGTCCACGGTTGGAGGTGACGCTTGAGAGTTGTGAGTATTACTTATTAAACTTAGCTATTTCAATAATTATAGCAGTTTAATTTTTTGTAATTTTCAATAAATAACACAATTTTTTATGTAGTTATTAAAAGTGTATAGGACACTAGCACCTTGGGACACTTTTAGATGTTTTTTAATCTAAAAAGTAATTCGTAAGAAATATTTTTTATTTGATGCGCAAATGATTGCATTAAATAACTGTGGTTTGTGTTTGAAAAATGTTGTATGAAAAATTAGAAAATAACTTTATTAAATGTGTCCCAATGTTTTTGTGTTTTTCTACTTTTTACTTTAATTTTAAAAAAATTAATTGTAAATTTACTTTTACATTTACATTAATTTATTTTAAGCAAATATTATTGTATATCCAGATTATAAACTAGCTTACTGATAACACAAGAAAGAGGTTGAAGAGAAGATATGAAAAAGAAAAAATGAAATTGAAAGTTTTTAAATATGTAAAAGTTTTAATTTTATCGGATTAACTCCTACTTTATCCGTAGAATAAGAAAAAACTTTTTTTGCGATAGTAAAAAGATCTATAAAAAGGAACCATATTTTACTGGTTGTAATTTTGTTTTTCATGAAAATTTAATTAAAGTAAAAAAATACTTTTACATCATCCAAATTTCACAAGGAAAAAGAGGTATTAATGTAATTAGAGAGTGATTTACATAAATAAGTCATCTATAAAAGCTAAGAAGGGTGTTCAGTTTTTAAAAACAGAATAAAGAAACAAAAAACAAGCTTAAAGAATTAACAAGCGCAAAATTAGAGAACCATGTAAATAATTTAGGTCGTATCATTAAACAATTCATGACAAGCTAGGATTAAATCCAATAGTTTTTGATCAAAGTTCAATCCTCAAAATTAAATAACGCAGTTAATTTGGGTCATTTCGCTATCTCGTCATATCAAACCCACCCATCCAAAAACGATCGTTTTAAATCACGGGTCGTTAGCAGAAAAGTTAGCATCGGTGACACCCGCGAACTTTTTCCACTTAACTCGATTCAACTTTTTGATGATTTGCCCTCCGAGCGCGAAATTCAATCAGGAGGCCAGAGCAGCAGGGAAAGTTCCAGAAGGAATTAGCAACAAGAGAACTTTTAACACGCGGCGAATCTCCGATAATCTGGGCGACGGACACCTGTAAGGAGACTTCTCCCGAATTCCCCCACTAATTAATTCAGCGCCGATTGCCCCGTCGTCCTTTTTCTGGCGTCGGGGCATGAAATATTCATAAGTACCCAGGTAATTAAGTCAGTTGGGCAGGAGCTCCGCTTGACACATGTAGATCGGCCTGTAATTAACTTTAATCTGCCCGCGCTGGGAATTGAAAGATGAACTCAAGAAAAGAGACCGCCATTGTCTCTCCTTCCAAAAAGCCCCACCACCACCAGTTGATCACACGAAACGCGCACAAAAGACGCCATTGACAGCGTGTCATAAATCTGGCAACACTCCGGAGACACGCGCGCGACTCTCCTTTTGTGTTCTTCCGCAAAAGAATCTCGACATTATTTGCTTTGTGTTAACATCTTCGACAGCTTCCTTTATGCGTTGACGAACTTATGCGCGCGGGCTGAATACATAATTAAAATCTTGAGCTCGGAACTTAATTTCGGCTGACTTTTGTTTCTGTGGTGGCAACAGTGAATGAGCGAGTCTCTGTTCGGAGGTGTTCTGTCTCGAAAAACAATGATGGCAAAGGGAAGAATGGATCAAAGAAGTGTTCAGTTTGTGAATACATTTTCCCGTGGCATATTGAGGGTTATTAGTTTAACAAGGATGGAGTTATTGGTATTCTTCCCCAGTACACATCTTTCTGAGCCTTGGATGTAAGGATCCAAGAGAGCAATAGTTTCTCCCACATTTAAATTTCTTTACCTGGGTAAGCTTGATTTTCCCCTCCCTTTGACATCCGTAGTCAAGTCTTTTCTTTCCGATAGTTTGATTTGAGGTTTTCTTGTTTAGTTAATATTTGATCAAGAGGTCGAAAATATCTTTAGTAATAAGACTTTTAAAAGTTTTAGGTGTGTCAAACAAAACATCAACAAGTTTTGAGCCCGAACTTTTATGACTTATGGGCAAAATATTGATTGCGATACCGAAAAATAGGAAGATTTTCTTGTTAAATATTTCAGAGTTAAATGTAACAAAATTAAATTATATTGCGTTTAATTTGATCAGAAATGTTAATAGGTATAATTAAAAAAAACTAACCAATTGAACTGAAACCTTATCCTCTGAATAGATAATAAACTACTACAGCGTCTGAAAAAAGCCAAATAGTTTTTCTTATCTAACTAAAATAATTAAAGGTGTTTCTATACTCTATTGAGTTATTACTTTGAAGTTCCAATGGCAAGCGATTGAAAGTATGATAATTTTGTTTAATAGAAACTGAAATGCAAGTATACAAGTTTCTTAATTTATGTTACTTGGAAAAAAATGAATGCAAGAGATTAAAAAATTTTAAGTAAAATTTTTATAGAAATGCTACTAATAAATATAAACCTGTAATGCTACAAAAGAAATTTTTTAATCTGTGCGTTGTCACTTATTCTTTTTCTTAAATAAGAAATTAATTTAAAAGCACAGAATGCTGAAACACGAGGGAAAAATATTGATGTTATAACCATTTAAAAAATTATTTACTTTTTCTACATGCAATTCTAGCCTTTTTTACTTTTACAGTTTCTTGCCCCTAAAACTAACTCCGCTACCAGCTACATCAATATCAAGACAAGTATAGGTATTCACTCAGAACCAACAAAAAAACCTATCATCCACATTACTGCATCGCACACACATAACACTGTCCAATACCTCCACAACTAGTACAGTCAAATTAGGGTTTGAGGTAGACATTTAGAAATACAAGCAGAAACCCCGTGGGATGTGTTTAGGGGGGTCTGAGGATGCCTCACCTGAAAATCCCAAAAAATCCGGTGACGGGTTTTCCGCCATTTTGAAAAAGAAGTCGGCCATGTTGGATTTTTCCATAGTTCATAAAAACAGCTATAACAGGCGAACTAATTGGTTTAAAATGTTCGTTCTTGTTTTAAAATGCGTAATTCAGTGCGTTCTTTAAGTTTCATGCATGAATTGTTGGTTCTAAACCAAGCATTTTTTAAAAATTAAGCTAAAATAGCAATTTTTTCGTATTTTTTTGGGTTGTAGTTCTTTCGTTTAATACTGTGTCGTACCTATTATAAATATCAAGACCGAAAACACTGGAACTTGTTTAGGAAAGTCTTAGGCTATACCATACCAAAATTCTAAGAAATCCCGCCATTAGTTTTCCGCCATTTTGAAAAAAACGGTGGCAATACTGAATTTTCAATGTTTCTTAAAAACTGCTATAACAAGCGAACTTATTGGAATAAAATGCACAATTTTTTTTAAAAATGCGTGTTTAAGTGTACTTTTTTGAAATATCATGCAGTAAGTTAATATTCTTAAAGATTTAATTTTAAAAACTCGGAAAAATAGTAATTTTTCAGTCTTTTTCTGTTGTAGTTTTTTTATAGTCCAGGCAAATAAGACATTCAATATAACGGGCTGAAAATTGGTGGAAATGTAAACAATAGTGTCATTCTTGATATCCTGAAATTCCCAAAAAATCCCTCCAAGGGAAAATCCGCCATTTTCGAAAAACCAACGCCATCTTGGATTGGGTTTTCAAGCACAGCGACTAAACCAAGGTGCCGATTGATTTCGTTTTTGTCACATATTGGTTAATATTGTGTATTTTAAGAGACAACGTAAAAAAATTCAAAATAAAAAAATTAATTTAATAATAATTAATTTTTATTTAATTACTGCTTTGCTGTGTTAAAATGTAGGTAAGCATTCGAGATAACAAGCTGAAAATTGGTTAAAATATAGAAGGCAGTGTCCTAATTAATATCCCGAAATTACCAAAAAATCCCTCTAAGAGAAACCGCCATTTTGAAACAACCGCCTCCATCTTGGATTGTATTTTTAAGTATAGGGACTGAACCAAGGGTCCGATTGAGTTCGTTTTTGTCTCAAATTGTTCAATAATACGCATTTTAAATATAAAACGTGATAAAGTTCGAAATAAAAAACTTAATTTAATTATAATTAAATTTACTTAGTTAATGGTTTGCCGGGTTAAAATGTAGATAAGAATTCAAAATAACAAGCTGAAAATTGGTAGAAACGTAGAAGATAGTATCCTGACCGAAGTTCCGAAATTCCCAAAAAATCCCTCCAGATGAAAATCCTCCACTGAAAAAAATACCGTCATTTTGGACTCTCAATTTAAGCATAGTGATAGTGGAGTTTTCTCTTTCCACAACAATGAAATTCCCCTAAAATGGCATTATTGAAGCTGAAAAAACTGCGATTTTAAAGTCGAATATTTAAAAAACCATTATAGCGATTTAAATAAATTTAAGCTTAAAATGTAGTTTATTTATTCAATAAAATCATGCAATTACGTGCATGGTTAAAAATATCACTGTTTGGTTGCAACTAAATAAAAAAGTATGGACAAAACGGTCAAATTGAGGAAAACAAACTATGCTCAAACGATACAGCAAACAAACTTTAAAATTTTTGACCATGCACGTAAATTGCATGTTGTTCTTGAATAAATAAACTACATTTTAAGCTTAAATTTACTTAAATCGATAGAATAGTTTTTTAAATATTCGACTTTAAAATTGCAGCTTTTTTCAGCTTCAATAATGCCTTTTTAGTGAAATTTCATTGTTGTGGAAAGAGAAAACTCCACTATCACTATGCTTAAATTGAGAGTCCTAAATGACGGTAGTTTTATCAGTGGAGGATTTTCATCTGGAGGGATTTTTTGGGAATTTCGGAACTTCGGTCAGGATACTATCTTCTACGTTTCTACCAATTTTCAGCTTGTTATTTTGAATTCTTACCTACATTTTAACCCGGCAAACCATTAACTAAGTAAATTTAATTATAATTAAATTAAGTTTTTTATTTCGAACTTTATCACGTTTTATATTTAAAATGCGTATTATTGAACAATTTGAGACAAAAACGAACTCAATCGGACCCTTGGTTCAGTCGCTATGCTTAAAAATACAATCCAAGATGGAGGCGGTTGTTTCAAAATGGCGGTTTCCCTTGGAGGGATTTTTTGGTAATTTCGGGATATTAATTAGGACACTGCCTTCTATATTTTAACCAATTTTCAGCTTGTTATCTCGAATGCTTACCTACATTTTAACACAGCAAAGCAGTAATTCAATAAAAATTAATTATTATTAAATTAATTTTTTTATTTTGAATTTCTTTACGTTGTCTCTTAAAATACACAATATTAACCAATATGTGACAAAAACGAAATCAATCGGCACCTTGGTTTAGTCGCTGTGCTTGAAAACCCAATCCAAGATGGCGTTGGTTTTTCGAAAATGGCGGATTTTCCCTTGGAGGGATTTTTTGGGAATTTCAGGATATCAAGAATGACACTATTGTCTACATTTCCACCAATTTTCAGCCCGTTATATTGAATGTCTTATTTGCCTGGACTATAAAAAAACTACAACAGAAAAAGACTGAAAAATTACTATTTTTCCGAGTTTTTAAAATTAAATCTTTAAGAATATTAACTTACTGCATGATATTTCAAAAACGTACACTTAAACACGCATTTTTGAAAAAAATTGAGCATTTTATTCCAATAAGTTCGCTTGTTATAGCAGTTTTTAAGAAACATTGAAAATTCAGTACTGCCACCGTTTTTTTCAAAATGGCGGAAAACTAATGGCGGGATTTCTTAGAATTTTGGTATGGTATAGCCTAAGACTTTCCTAAACAAGTTCCAGTGTTTTCGGTCTTGATATTTATAATAGGTACGACACAGTATTAAACGAAAGAACTACAACCCAAAAAAATACGAAAAAATTGCTATTTTAGCTTAATTTTTAAAAAATGCTTGGTTTAGAACCAACAATTCATGCATGAAACTTAAAGAACGCACTGAATTACGCATTTTAAAACAAGAACGAACGTTTTAAACCAATTAGTTCGCCTGTTATAGCTGTTTTTATGAACTATGGAAAAATCCAACATGGCCGACTTCTTTTTCAAAATGGCGGAAAACCCGTCACCGGATTTTTTGGGATTTTCAGGTGAGGCATCCTCAGAACCCCCTAAACACATCCCAGGGGGTTTCTGCTTGTATTTCTAAATGTCTACCTCCGACCCTTTTTTCGCCTAATTTGACTGTACTAAACACCGTATTGAAAAACCGATAGCGGTCCATGCCACATATTTTTATGAACGCTATAGAAAAATGGAAGAGTCGTCCGAGAAATGAACAGTCGAAATTAAATTTTGGCGGGCTGCGCTAGAAGCCATAATTCGAATTTCAAATGACGCTTCCCTTAATATGAAATTAATTCCCCTCTTTCGCGTTTCTTTATTTTTACCCGCCATTATTCTCCCTTTCTTTCGGTCCTGGCTCTCTTTTTGTTTATTTATTTACTTATTTATTTCTTCTCTCTTCTTCTTTATTATTTGTTTATTTATTTTTCTTCTTCGGCGGAAGAGCAGAGCATTGCGGAATATAAATGAAGCTCTCCCCCTCTTTTTCCCTCCACGCATTATTTCTAGGGGAAATTTCTATACTTGAAGGGGAAGATTTTTTCCCCTTTATTATTATTATTATTGTTGTTATTTTTCTTTGTGGTGCCGTAAAGTTTCGAGGCGGAATTCGAAGTATGCGCGTGGCTCAAAATAACTCTCCTTTAATTTGCCGTTTCGCAAAAAAAAGTTCAAGTCCGCTCTAGAGGAAAGGATATCAGTTCCCTTTTGCTTTAAGGGATATTTAATATATTTTGATTTTTATGCCGACGTCAAGGATTTATTTTTTTGCGTGTCCTATTTTATCTCTGACAATGGGAAGCAGCGGAGATATTTTTTTGAGTATTAAAAAATGGATTTGTGCTAGACGTTTTTCGGCTCTCTCGGAAATCTTTTGACAGAATTTTTGACTTTTTAAGTTGGCAACAATTTTATTCTAATTAATAAGACAAGAGAGGGATTTTTTCCTCATCTCATCGTGATAACAAAAAGCGGTGCAAAAGTCACCCTCGAAAAATTTGATTTGCATAACTTTGGGAAAGCTTCTTTTTTTATGGCACTCGGAAAATGAATGATTAGTAAAAAACACGCTTTTAGAAAAAGGCCGAGAGAGATTTTAATTCATTTTCAACAAAACGTTTGAACTGAAAATTAATTAATTACAGCGCGATTATTCATTTAATTTTCGTATCATTAACTTTTGTGAAATGAATTTTAATACTCTATTATCGTTTGCAAGATAGTCAACAAGTAGAATACTCCAAAACGCTTTGTTACATCCCTTGATTACACCGTAAAAAATTAATTAATTTTATGCAAAATTGATGAGACGCATCCACATACATTTTGCAGTGCTAAATGACAACACTAGCTCAATTATGAGGGTGGAAAAACTGCAGCTTTTTTAAAAATCAATTTCTATGCTTGTTTTTAAGTTATCTATGCTTTAGTAAAAAATGTAGTTTCTGTAATCAACAACTGATACGAAAAAAACTGCGACTTAATTGGTGAATATTTTAATTTCTGCTTTGTAGGGGATTCTTTATTCGAAGCTATTGTAGAAAAATTTTATAAATTACATAACTTGCATACTCATAACATTGAATATATAGTTTGAATCTGAATTTAGAAAGTGACATTTATTAGCTAATTAATTCTGAATCTAAAATAATGAAAGAGGAAAAGATACAAAACTTTATCAAGGATTTCGTAATTAAAGCAGTATTTATTGGCTTACATTGTATGGTTAAATATTGAAGTGCATGTAGAATAAATCTTAAAAAAGTTTTATTATAAGCTACGAAATTTTAAAAGTGAATGATACCTAAAGGGGCCACATTTCAAATATAATTCGTTTGAATAGACTCCAACCTTCAAAGGGGGTAGTATTTATTTAAAAATGTTTATATTTTTATAAGCATTTAGTAAGCATTTTCAATTTTAAGTGACGCTGTCAAAGGGTCACGCAGCTATTTTACATAATCTTTGTTGATTGAAGCATGTATCGAAAAGTACTTTTATAGTATGATAGTGATAAAAAAGTATGAAAACTTAGCCATTATATTTACAATACAAAAAAACCATCATGCTACATTTTAGCTCTGTGAGATGAAAAAGATCTAGCCTTGTGATACTGAAACTAACAGTGGGAGTGGGAAAGGACATTTGAAGTTTCACTGCAACAATACGCCTATACAGGAAAAGGGGGTTTTACAGAGCGACGTCGTGTTCGGCTGTGAAAACCCCTTAGTGCGCTATGACAGTCAAATCAGGCGAAAAACCGGCTCTCTCATACATTTGGTTACATTTCAAATCCTTATACAGGTTTTATATTCACAATTTTTATAGATCCGAATTACTGCGTAGCGGATGAGACTGTTCAAGAAATAAAAATATTTATATTTTTTTTATGATAGACTTCTTATAAGCCTTAACGGCCTAAGAGCACCTGGTTTAGTAACTGGATAAACCGAATTTTGGTCGTATAAAAATTATTTACCAATTAAAATTTAGTTTTACTGCTGAAGAAGGTGGAATGAAGGGGATATGTCTTGTAACAAAGAACTTAAACCTTTGTCATTGGGATATATAGACCCGAAGACAGAAACATCCGTATCTGCAAATACGGGGGTTAGAATATCGGCAAAGATATAAAACCCACATAAACCCTATCCCTAGTTGAAATCAATCTCGACTCAATCCAGCCCAGCTCATTCCCCACGCCGAAAATCTCCGCTCCCCCGGTCACTGTCAACAATGACCGTCTCGCTCACTTGCATATGGATGAGCTCTCTTCGCCGTAGAGTTGGAAGGAACGGAGAGGGCGCATATCATACTTATCTGTAGAAGTGACCGTGGCAATATAGCCTGGAACATCTATATCAGGAAAAGATAATTGCTTCATTTAGGATGGTTGAACTTCTTAGGACGTCCAGGAAAAATTTCCTCGAGACTTTCCAACTTTATTCCAGCAAAGACAACACTTTTCTTCATCAAAAATACTTTTGAGATTTTAATATGTAGTTAGTAGGGTTCATTGTACAAGTTACAATGCATTTTTTATAACAACTCGTTCCCATGTTACCCTTTTAATGGGTCTTTACATACATTTTTTTGTGAAGTTTAAGATAATCTCAAATGAAAAATAGTTGACTATAGGAAAAACCAATTTGGGCGCTAAACAATCCCATTTACCTTTACTTTTCAATGTAGAAATATTTCCATCCTCTGAATCCTCGTGTAAAAATATGTCCAATATAACAACCGAAGAACGTCTTTTAAAGTCGTTTATTACAAAACCGGTGTTTTCAAATCTTCACTACTGCAGTAGAAATTTTTTGCTGTAAGATTAACGTCATTATCTCATATTTTGGAGAAAGGGTTCAAGACCGTTGTATCCAAGTTAGTAGAGTAAAGCTAATTATCCGAGGGTTGCGGATTCAATCATCACTGCTGACCAAAGATCACCGTGTATGCAAATGGCGAATGATGCACGAAAAATGGATAGTAGTTCCCAGTGTTCAAGTTTTCAGCATTATTTTCTGAAGGATCCATCCCCCTGTTTGTATTTCAATCCTAAATAAACAAGACACTGGGGCCAGGTCATACGGCGTGATGCTCCACTGAAACAGAAACTGACGCTAAACAATGGAAATAGAAGTCTACCCCAAACCATCTTTATAGATTATGGATAGTGCTTTGGGTCTCTCTCTCAGGCTTCTTCCATACATATAATTACTAGTTGCATAGGCCTTTCTGGGAGGACATCTACCATGATTCTATTACAACCATAGACTTTATTAGAGTCAACGGATTTAGGGCCTTGGTGTGACTTTGTTGGACTGGTTGGACCTGGAGGATAGAAAAGAAGGATTAATGAATGACTGATTTGTGGGGGCTTGTGATCAAGGATCTAAATATGGAAGCAGAATATCTGTATTATCAGAATGATACAAATACTTTTCGATACACTCTCCTTTAGCCACGCAGTGTTGTAACCGAAGCCCTCTCTATATATAGCCATCACCAACTCTCCTCTCTTCTCTCATGACACCCTTTGACCCGGAAGCTGGGGCGGCTCCGTCATAATTCCCCTCTCCCCAAGTCTCAAACAGTGCAGGGGCAACAAAAAATGACAACAATGAAGCCCCTCGATAGAGTTATGGATGATGATAGCGAGAGTGTTTGCGGAGGGGGTGAGATGGTGCCACGGCGATTTAAGGATGAGGGATGGACTTCTGAGCTTGTCTCCGCGTCCAGAGATTAAGGTGGGACGGGCCATTGTGGGAGGGGGGTATTCCATGCAAACGAACGGTCTGGTCAAGTGTGAGTCAGGTGGAATGGGTCATAAATGGGATTGGTACAGAGAGGAAGGAGTGGATTATCGCGTGAGATGTGCTTCCGTTTTGCGGTGTGGAGTACCCCAGGGGGGAGGAATATTGGAAGTTTAGAACTATACGAAGGACCATTCCAAAGGACATTATTGGTTTGAGGATAAATATGGATAGATCTCTGTCAGCACTATAGTCAGTTCATTTGGAATAAGCCGGTGAGACGTAATGTGCTAGAAGCAGCGCAATTGTTGCGATTCTTATCGAAACAACCTAAACTGAAATAATTTAAACTGAAGTAGGAAAAATGCTTGAAAAGAATCGGTTACTGAGGCAGCGTTAAGAGCGTTATTAGGTGCTATTAAGAGCTACTGCTCCTGTTTCACCGGCCTATTTTAAATGAACAGACTATAAATAAGTGGATTGAATGCATTGGTTTAGAAGTATGATTTAGTATTTCCTGTGTTAAATTTTCTGTTATAAACTGTATCAAAATATTTTAGAATCAAATACATTCTCAGGTGTATGGGATGCAAACTGTTTATAAACTACGTAACAGTTATAAAAATACGTAAGGGGACATCCATAAATTACGTGAGGTCAAAAAGGGGGGGAGGGGTTTAGAAAAATCTCACCAAGGGGGGAGGGGGGGTCGATTAAAATCTCACGTCAACTTTTTAAGTTAGAAATTATACGATTTTCTTTATATGAAGCACAAAATGTAAACGAAATTATTTTTAAAGGTTGTAGGTAAATCTCACTTGGGGGGGAGGGGGGGTCCAGATTTTGGAAAAAACACCTCACGTAATTTATGAATGACCCCTAAATACTATCTCTCTCTAACTCTTAAAAGTACTTATTTGTTTTTCCTACTTTTTTGCCACCTTTGTAAGAGATTACCCGTTCACAACAATGCAGATTTGTTTTATACTGAACCGATTAGGAATATAACATTCAAAAGAAAACAGGGGGTGTAATGAGATTTAAATAATATTTCTTTACTAGCGCTGACGCGCTAGACCCGGGCTTTGCCCGGGTTTCAGATTTTTAATAAATATCATCTGGTGCGCTACAAATGGGCTTCGCCAGTCCATTAAAAAAATTATTCTGGTGTGTTACAGATGGGCTTCGCCAGTCCAAATGTGGAAATAGCTAAATAATGGATCGATTTTTATGTTTATGCTACAACAATGGATTTTAAGCAACAACAATCGACTTTAATCTGCAACAATTAATGTTATATTTATTCTTGTTACATTTACAACAATGTGGTTTTGCCCTGAAGTTAGGCATGAAGTATGGGTTTTTAAGCATAAAATTGATCAAAAAAGTTGTTGGAACGCTTCGATTTTAAATTATTTTTATTCATAAACCTTCCCTGGAGCAAGTAGATCAACGTGGTATAGTTTAATAGTTAATGTAGGTTCGAAAAGTTTAAAACTATAAAGGACATTGATGTTTATATACAGGGTGATTCAGAAATAATCATCAATAATTGGGGGGGGGGAGGTAGAGGGGCCCTAGACAAGCATATTTCGAATAGGGATGGTGGGGCGCAGCCTTACCGTTAAAGAGCTAGGACCTAATGTAGTGCGAGCGCGTTTCAAAAGGCCGTTTTTAGAAGGCCCGTGTGACGAAACATAGCATAATAAAATGAAAAAATCTATTGCATGAGGTAAGGAAGTATCCCTACTACCTACACCATGAATTCGATAGACTTTGAACCACTTTCTAAACCGTGGAGCGAGTTTCAAAAGTGCAATATTAATCTTTTAGTCAAAGAATGGAGTTCCCTTAATGGTGTTTAGAAAAATGATGATCGGGGAAGGAATTTTCAATGATCGTAACAGTGATCATTGAAACTGTTTGATCATTGAAAATTCCTTCCCCGATCATCATTTTTCCAAATACCATTAAAGGAACTCCATTGTTTGACTAAGAGATTAAAATTGCACGTTTTAAAACTCACCCCACGGTTTAGCAAGTGGTCCAATTTCTATCACATTGAGGATTTAAGTAGTACGGATACTCCTGTACCTCATGCAATAATGTTTTTCATTTATTATGTTATGTTTCGTCACACGAGCCTTCTAAAAACGGCCTTTTGAAGCGCGCTCGCACTACATTAGGTCCTAGCTCTTTAACGGTAAGGCTGCGCCCCACCATCCCTATTCGAAAAATGCTTGTCTAGGGCCCCTCTACCTAACCCCCAATTATTGATGATTATTTCTGAATCACCCTGTATATCGATAAGTTAATATCCCACTTAATGTTAGATAGAAGCATAGTGAGCAAGGCGATTTCGGGATACATCGTCTTCAATATTCTCAAATAAGTAGATGTCAGTTAAATACAAACAATTACAGAATTTATAAAACATTTACTAGAGGTTCTAGTTTCAGTAAAGTAAAAAAAGAATGGGGATTTTGGTTGGAACGAATTTTAGCACATTTTACTACATAACATCACTTGAAGTTACTAAAATATGGAATGTTTTCTTTACATTTTTCTGCTTTTTTCACTTTTTGAAACAAGAAAGAGACATAATTTGATTTGATTTTATTTGAGAGAAATTCTCACCATTTTTTCGTCTCTCTGCTGAAGATTTAAGATGAATGTTGCATGCATTGTCAACACATTTGTGTGTTTAACAGCTTGTGCTGACTGCATAAGAGTATAATATAGGAGTCATCGTATTTATCTGTATCATTATCTCAGCTCTTGATTTTGGTCACCTGCAGGTAAAGATAAAAACAGACATTAATGCTTTTTTCTATGGTTATTATTTAAATTCAGAGAGTAAATAAGTAAGATTTATGAGAAAAATCAGAAGGGAAATTTTTTCCTCACAGATCAGTGAAGGAGGCTTAAACACTTAAACTGTTTTAAAAACCACACATATTTTAGTAAATAGTAAAAATGGATAACTGCAACGATTTTCAATTTTGCTTTTAATGTGTTCCGAATGTCTTAAAACTTCTAGAAAACATTTTATTTCTTAGATTTACGCGCCCAATAATTAATTATTTGCAATTAAAAATCACATAGTTTCGGAATCACTTTGAAAAGGCAGTCATGTGACTTGAATGGCTGTGACGTAACATGTATTAAATACTAGTTGTTTTAGTTAGATATCCCATAGCGTGTAGTGTGTTTTATTATTTATAATTAATTCTTCTGGTTATTCTCACCCAGAATTGGCGCGAAATTTTTTTCCTCTTACAATAACTCTTCAAAGAAGCCTAATTAATTTTTTTGGGTTGTTCTGATCGGAATAATGCTGTCGGCAATATATTTTAAGAGCCTATGTTCTCAACAATGAGAAAAAGCAAGTATCGAGCTGTGAGCTTTGTTTTGCCAGTGAAAAAATTAGCGTCGAAGATTTAACTTGGGTGTGAGAGCATTCATTAAGAACCACAGTGGAAAAAGTTTAAAAAGAGTGACCATGCCGGAAATAATCGAAAAGTCCCCCCTAGAAGATTGATGAAAGGTGGGGAACATTTGTAATTGTCTAATCTAGGGGTATCAGAGGAACACGCAAATTATTTTTTGCATGAGGAATTGCACTTGAAAACACTGCTCAAGATGGGTGCCACGAATCCTAAATGCGGCACAAAAGTGCATTTGACATGACGACTTAAATGCGATTTTTAACGCGATTTTCATAAAATAAAAGCTATTTTATGCGTCTACAGGCAAACATGGACATAACTTTGAACTTTTAAGTAAAACAATAATCAATGCAATGGATAATAGTCAGTTTTTCAGCACAAAAAAGTCCTATCGGCTGGCAAAGTCATGACGTAATAACTCTATGATTTCAGGAAAATTCTGTCTATGAATTATAGGGGGAAGGCTATGAATATAATTGGAGAATACTTAACTAAACGATTGCTAAGATTTTCCGAGAAAAAATACCTATTTAGCAATTCAAGGATTTGGATTAAAAATTTTTAAAACACCCATCCCGTCACCCAGATTTGGAATCTTCAAACTTATATCTCTCCCCCAAAGTGACAATTTTTCTCTCTGGACACCGTTTTTCTTCGAATTAAGAAGTAATTGTGAGTTGAATAGGTTTTTTTGACGAAATTCCAGAAGCACCCCCAAAAGAGGGGAAAATATGACCGGACTGTCCGAATAAGAAGTGAGGTAGCTTAAAAGGAAGCAATGTTAAAAAATGAACAGTTCTTTAAACCATAAGTTATCATTTTCATGGTCAGGCCGAAAATCTTTTTAACTACCCTCGTATTAATATCATTAGATATGGTTATAAGGCATGAGAGCTGTGGATTAATATGGCGATCTGAACGAATATAAGTTTCATATCATCCACAAGAATCTGGATAAAATTAGAAGAAAATATAGCTAGAACTAACATTCTTAGCCCAAAAAAAGGTTAAAACACCAAACACCATAATATATTGTACATTACATTTAAAAAAAACATTTATGAGTATACTATATAATTTGCTTATAAGGCTATTTTTCAAGGATAACCCCTCTTTTTATATTTAAGTAGAATAAGGAATCAATGCATGAAATTTTAAGCTCAACAATATTAAGCAGTATAAATAACTTAAATTTTGTTAAATACGACTTAAAACACACACAAATTCTATATTAAGATGTTTAAAATTATATATAATAAGCCACCAAAGTGTTTTTATCCACATTTCTTGCTAAATGCTATTAGATATAAATAGCATTTTTCTGGAACTTTCTTAGTTCCTTCATCTAGAATTCATTTGCAAGAAGTTTAGAAAAATCTAAAACAAATATTAAGAATATTTTATTTGGGGATAAAATATTTTACCTTTGATCCTAAGATTTCCACAGAAAAAAATCCTTTATTAGCAGTGAAGAATTGTGGAATCATAATTTCTGAATTTTGTGGCAAATGATCCATTTTTATCTTCTACTTCTTGTTAGAATTAAGAATTACTATTAAATAAAAATAAGAAGCAAAGCAGAAAGTCTCACACTTACTATATAAACAAAACAACTAAAACTAAACAAAACAAAAGCTTTGCTAGATGAATCGTGTAGCCATGTTGTCTGAGCGAGTTATGGCACCCGACTCGTCACGATGGTAACAGCCAATCATAGTGCGTTTCTGATTGCATCACTTTTCGCTCATTTTTAATGGATAACTGCAACAATTTTCAATTTTGCTTTTAATGTGTTCCGAATGTCTTAAAACTTCTAGAAAACATTTTATTTCTTAGATTTACGCGCCCAATAATTAATTATTTGCAATTAAAAATCACCTAGTTTCGGAATCACTTTGAAAAGGCAGTCATGTGATTTGAATGCCTGTGACGTAACACGTGCTGATTACTCGTTTGTTTTATTTAGATATCCATAGCGTGTAGTGTGTTTTATTATTTAGAACTATTTCTTCCTGTTTTTCTCACCCAGAATTGGCGCGAATTTTTTCTCAAAAACTCTTCAAAGAAGCCTAATTAATTTTTTTTTGTTGTTCTGATCGGAATACTGCTGTCGGCAATTTATTTTAAGAATTAAGTGAGCCTATTCTAAACAATAAGAAAAAGCAAGTATCAAGCTGTGATAAAATTCTTTTAAAAAGAAGCGATGTCACCAAATTAAAGTAATTCTAAGTTCATAAATGTGTAAAGGGACTCTTAAACTTTGTTTTGCCGGTGCAAAAATTTGCGTCGAAGATTTAACTTGGGTGTGAGAGCGTTCATTAAGAACCATGAGGAAAAAGTTTAAAAAGAGCGACCACACGCACACACACATGCCGGAAATCATCGAAAAGTCCCCCCTATGATTTTAGAAGATTGATGAAGGAAGGTGGGGAACATTTCTAATTGTCTAATCTAGGGGTATCAAAGGAACACGCAAATTATTTTTTGCATGAGGAATTGCACTTGAAAACACTGCTCAAGATGGGTGCCGCCAATCCTAACTGCGGCACAAAAACGCATTGACATGACGACTTAAATGCGATTTTTAACGCGATTTTCATAAAATAAAAGCTATTTTATGCGTCTACAGGCAAACATGGACATAACTTTGAACTTTTAAGAAAAACAATAATCAATTCAATGGATAATAGTCAGTTTTTCAGCACAAAAAAAGTCCTATCGGCTGGCAAAGTCATGGCGTAATAACTCTATGATTTCAGGAAAATTCTGTCAATGAATTATAGGGGGAAGGCTATGAATATAATTGGAGAATACTTAACTAAACGGTTGCTAAGATTTTCCGAGAAAAAATACCTATTTAGCAATTTTGGGATTGGGATTAAAAATTTAAAAAACAACCATCCTGTCACCCAGATTTGGAATCTTCAATCTTCTATCTCTCCCACAAAATAACAATTTTTCTAAAAGGAAGCAGTGTTGAAAAATAAACAGTTTTTTAAACCATAAGTTATCATTTTCATGGTCAGTCCGAAAACCTTTTTATCTACCCTCGTATTAATATCATTAGATATGGTTGTAAGGCATGAGAGCTGTGGATTAATATGGCGATCTGGACGAATGCAAGTTTCATGTAATATTTTAATTAATAACACAGTCAAAATTACATTTGAACTAAAAATTTTATATCATCCACAAGAATCTGGATAAAATTAAAAAATACTTATAGCTAGAACAAACATTCTTAGCCCCAAAAAAGGTTAAAACACTAAACACCATATACTGTACATTACATTTAAAAAAATTTATGAGTATACTTATATAATTTGCTTATAAGGGAATTTTTCAAGGATAACACCTCTTTTTATATTTAAGTAGAATAAGGAATCAATGCATGACTTTTTAAGCTCAACAATATTAAGCAGTATAATAATTTAAGTTTTGTTAAATACGACTTAAAACACACAAGTTCTATAAAGTTGTTTAAAAATATATGAAATATGCCACTATAGTATGTTTATCCACATTTCTTGCTAAATGCTATTAGATATAAATAACATTTTCTGGAACTATCTTTGTTCCTTCATCTAGAATTCATTTGCAAGAAGTTTAGAAAATTCTAAAACAAATATTAAGAATACTTTATTTTGGGATAAAAATATTTTACCTTTGATTTCCCCAGAAAATAGTCTGGATTAGCAGTGAAGAACTGCGGACATAATTTCGGAAATTTGTGGCAAATGATCCGTTTTAATTTTTTGAAATAAATCTTCCACCTCTTGTTAGAATTAAGAATTCCTTTTAAATAAAAATAAAAAGCAAAGCAGAAAGTCTCACACTTACTATATAAACAAAGCCATGTGTCTGAGCGAGTCGGCACACGGCACGTCACGATGGCAACAACCAATCATGGTGCGTTTCTGATTGCATCACTTTTCGCTCATTTTTAATTGTTAATAATAAAAGAACTAATTATTTTTGAGATTTAATAATTTGATATTCGGATTCAGAAGACTAAATTTAACTAAGAACGAACTAAATAAAGAAAATTTAAGAGATGCTGCAGTTATCCATTGTTAATAATAAAAGAACTAATTATTTTTGAGATTTAAAAATGTGATATTCGGAATCAGAAGACCAAATTTTACTAAGAACAAACTAAACAAAGAAAATTTAAGAGATGCTGCAGTTATCCACAGACGGTTTCCCGGTGTTTCTATTCTATTATTATGTAATGGGATTTTTCTAGTAGCACAGCTCATACCAATTATGTCAAGTTTACGTAACTGCAACTAGAAATTTGGCCATACATGACAAAAACGAAAGGAATATTTAACGTCCGTGCTGCTTGAGATGAAGCCTTTAAAAATGCAAATAAACCTATCAAAAACACAGGAAGCGTGTTTGTTTTTGGAGGGATGTGAAAAAATGTTCTAGCAAGAGCAACTACAGTCATGCCAATTTTTTTCTTTAGTTTTTTAAATTTTTCTTAAGTTGGGCCAAAATTTTCATTTGCTTATAGTAACAGTTACGAAATTTGATTTTGTATATAAAGCTGCATCCTGTACTAGGGCACCATTTACTTGTATAAGGGAATTTACATTACTCTTTACCTCCATCAATATTCCTTATTAACTACAAAATATTTGTTTGAATGACGGGAAAAACTTGGAAGTTTCCTAGCCTTAATATTCAAAAACGTGTCAGTTCTTTCATTCATGGATAAATTTAGGGGTTTAACCCCTTAACAGTGACATTTATTTCAGAAAAATTGACCAAAAATGGAAAATTTTTTTGACTGTTTAATTTTGTTCTTTATATTAATACTTATAAGTGTTAGAAAAAGTTTTTTATAAAAAAATCAAAATTTAAAAGTAATTACAATTGTACTAGTATTTTTTTAACATACACATAAAAAAGTATTGGATTAAGAATGATTACGCGCACATCTTATTAAATTAGGAACAAGATTATTCAAACATGATGTCTCACAATCTCTAAACGACGAAAAATCACTATCATCATCGAAACGAACTCAATTTGGGCTTCACAAAGGGAAGCGTCAATTTTTCTCCTGCCAAAGCTGAGCTCGGGCATCACAAATTCTGCACGAAGGGGTTGCCCGAGCTCAGCTGGGGCGACACTGTTAAGGGGTTAATAAAAGAGCAATGCCGCAATCCGAACTTTTTATAAGGACATTCCTTAGTTTCAAGCGATGTTCTCGGAGCAATCAGAGGCATCCCATCTCAAATTATCTCACTATAATACCCCGACGATTTTCTCGTAAGTTCGCCCATACTGAGACTAAAGCCCTGGATAGCAAAGCTTCGTAACGTAAAGTAACGTAGCTTCATCCAGGGATTTAACTGAGACATGCTGTTGATATTTTGAGAATTTCTAGTTTTTGTACATTATGACCATTATTATAATACTGAGGATTTACCCAATAAAAGAACCGATTTCAACAGTTCACATCACCTATAAAAAAGACCCTCTCGCCTATTTTACTAAAATGTCATCCATCAACCAACATCCGAAACTTGACGAAACGTCGCCAGACGTCGCAAAATCCCGAGGGGGTGTGCGGTGTTGCCATTCACGGAATAATAATTATTCGCCGAAATGAAGCGATCCGTCACGGCTGCGGCGGTCGCTTTGACAGCGGACATGTGGCCTTTTATTAAATCTATGAAGCCATAAACTGAGTCATAGGTGTACCGAGCTCAAACCCCCAACACGTGTTGTGCGAAATGGATGCTTTCCGCAGCATTGGAAATTAATGGTTTCGGAATTCTTCCCCGTCGCTGAGGTTTGTGAGTGGTGGTTTTGTAATTATGGTATGGAAAGAGAGAGTAAATGATTAGTATTGAATAAGTCGTTTAGTAGGGAAATTATTGGGTTTAGGATATTGTGCCGTTGGGGAACGTGAAGTTGAGTTTTTGAAGTTTTTTATTGTTTGAAATAGGCGATTTGATTATTTGGTTCAGTTGTTCCCACACGCTTTTCAGTCACGGAGAACTTATTGGGTGAGAAATTTTATAGGGAAGCTAGTTTCTTTATAGTTTCTCTTTTTTAATACTGGATATATTGCACTGTTGTGGAGTGCAGCAATGAAACTTGAATAACTGAATATTGAAAACTACCTTTTCCTTAAACACAGATATTTATCTAGTCAATTTAGGAACCCCTAATGTCAACAATAGGGCATTAGTTTATCAGAGCATATTTCAAAGACCTGCTCTCTGGTGTGCACCTTAACTCCAGAAAAGTCGTTAAATTTCCCCCCGCTACGTCATGAACTATAACTATAAGTATTTCATTATTATAATTTAATCAAAAATAATACAATAACAAAGTAATTAAGCTAAATATAAATGCACATAACACCTTTACTCATTTTCACAATACTTGGTAACGCTTGAATTTTTTTTCTTCTGGGAAGAAGATTGTAAACGAAGTGGGGGAATTTTTTAAGGTTGCAAAAATCAAAATTCCAAATACACCGTCTAAAACTGTAAGTATTAGAAATCTAAGTATTTGTGAACACACATAGAAGAAAAATAATTTATTCTCGAAATTAATAATTAATAATTTATTGACAAGAAGTACGCAAATTGAAAAACAAACATCAGCAAACATTACCAAAATTTTGCATGACAAAAAATCCCAATGATCCTAACTAATAATCTACCATTTAAAACACACAATAAAACCAACTTAAAATCAACGCCACGATAACACCAAATCCAAACAAATCTTTAATGAAAAGCACCTTTACAAACAATTGGCCCAACCTCCTTGAAGCAAGGGCAACCCTTTGCTGCCGGGGCGCCGCCCAGAGGGCGTCAAAGAGCAGGTGCGAATGCGGACGCATTAGCATTCAATCTGGGGCGGCCATTGATTCAATCAGGGCGCCCCTTTTACACAGGGGCTCTGTCTAATCCCCGACACTGCAAACACGGGGCGCACGGTCGGTGGTATTTATGAGGTGTCTTTTGAATATGGCAGGCGAGGGTTGTTGGCCGAGAGCAAACTTTAAAAAACGTGTTGTGTCTCGTGGTTACTAATTGGAAAAATGTGTTTTTGTATTGCTGCCATGCAATTGGATTTCTGCTGTTTGGCACAAATAAATAAAAATAAAACATGTTTTTAAGTTTAGTTATTCTTACCAATAATCTAAAGTACAGAATTTTGAGTATTGAGAGCATGAATGAAATGCTTTCAGCTTTGAATAGAAATATAGAATATAGAAGAGAAACTTAGAATATAAAAACCAAATATTGCAGATGTTATGTTAGTTCCTTTCCCCTTTAGTTAGTTATTTAGTTTCTTGTATGGTTTAGAATGGAACTGTTTTAAATATTGTATCTTGTTTCCACCAAACATAAAAGAAGCATATCGCTTTGGTCTAGTAAAAAATTATTAATGGTTAACCAAGGTAATAAGCAACCAATGAAGTTTTTTTTTGAGTAAAGGGGTTTTAAGTGCTAATCTCGTGCCTATACTATGTTCATTTATAATAGGCGCCTGAGGTGTAATGTATTAGAGGCAGTTACATAATGTAATTACTATCGAAATAATTTTCTTGTGTAATGACAAGGCAGCCTAAACAAGAGTGTTTTTGATCCTGTTTCAGGCGCCTATTCTAAATGATCAGCCTATACACTGTAAAAAAACTGTAGAAAAACAGAAATTTTTAATAACAATGACTTTATGTTTACAGAGATATTCTGTCAAGTAACATTCCCACCGCACTTCTATTTATTTTATGTAAAAAAACAGCTTTTTTTTAGTTTTTTAGCTTATCTGTACTTATACACAAAAACTTACTGCATCGAAAACCAATACAGCTATTGGCAACATTATACTGAATCTTCTTTGGAGCAGTGGTAGCGTGCGCGCTTAGCATGCGGTAGGTCCTGGGTTCTATCCCCGGATATTAATTGATTAAAATTAAAAAAACTCAACTAAAGTAAGTCCACACGCATGCGCACAAGCAGAAAATTACTGAGAGGCAACAGAAAAATCTGTAGCTCACTTGACAGAAAGTTCCTTTTTACAGCATTTACCTGTAGGTTACAGCTTTTTTCTGCTTACAGGATTTTTCGACTTACAAATTTTTTCTGGCAACTTTTGCTGCCAGAAATTTTCTGTTTTTTTGCAGGATTATTTTTTACAGTGTAGAAGTTATGCTTTACGAGGTAATACGAATATTTCAGATATAGGCCAGGGATGTCAATAGGTTGAAGAATTATATTAGCGCGTATAAATGTTAATTTGCAAAGAGAGTTAAAGTAAAAAAATTATTTCCCATCCCAGAGTTACCTTGCTTATCGATTGCTCAAAAAGTATTTGATGACTATATCTTTTACATTACGGATTTAAATAATTTAATTAGCTAACTCAGTAAATGACACAGTAAGACCCTAGGGGGTAAAAGTAACTGTTGTTAAAGTCAAAAAATGTTAGAGGGACATAAGATTTCCCTCCGTCCAAAATGAGTAAACGCTTTCATCTCTTATGAAACAAGTAATCACCAAGGCAAAAAACATCCCTTCTAAAACCCCTCCTCATCTAAAAACATCTTCATAAAGCCTCCCCCCCTCCATTCACATTTTAATTCCCGCGGAGTCATCGGATGCATCATCTTCATCACCATCGATCGACGCCTCGAGCGGCGTGACCCCGCGAGAGATCGGCCGTCAAGATTTAGATAAAAGAGAAGGAGAGAGAGATACCGCTTTTTTCTCTCATCTCTCTCTCTCTCTGAAAGCTCCTCCATCTTCTTCTCACCCTTTTGGGAGCGGGGAAGAAAAAACTGCGGGGCGAACAAAAGGAGGGAGCGACGACGAAAACTCTTCTCGGTTCAGATGCAAAAAGGCGGGCCCGAAGAGGACTCATTAACGCCCGTCCCGTTGGTTTTTGTGTACGCACCCGCTTTTTTATTGCACTGTTAATGGTGGGATTGGGACGCGTTTTTGTTCGTCAGGAGGAGTAAACTGTTTGGATAAAAGAATCTAATTGTAATTGTGTGTGTTGTGGAGGGATGGTTTATTGGTTTTAATCAGATGGCTTTTACAAACTGAGAGTTATCGCTGAGATTTATGAGGGTCTTAGCTACTATAGAGTTTAAATATTTTTTACTATGGTTTTGAAATACTGTAGAACAGCGGTGCCCAACCTTTTTTTTCCCGAGGGCCAATTTGCTTATGAAAATTTATCTCGCTGGCCACATAAAAAAACTTTTAAGGATTTTTCTAAACATAAAGAAAAATTACCCGTTTTAATAAGTTTGCATCTGTTTAGAGGATACCAGTTATTGTAAATTCGGCTTCAAATTTCTAACACATCCTTAAAACTGAATTAAGATTATTATTTGTAAGTCGAGATCGAGCCCTAGTTTTTGTTCTTTTCAGAACAGATACATAATGTTTGATCTCAAACACACAGTTTGTTCACATTCTCCTTACATATAAGACACAAACCGTTTATTTTCTCGCTGAATGAAGAAATATTAATTTGTCCACTTTGCTTGAAAGTTTCGGCATTCCGAGTTAATCTTCAACTTTTTACGATCGGACATCTTTTCGAAGTTTGATTCAAAAAGATACTAATAAACTGAATTCAAATAGCTAACTGATACTGAAAAAATTTTTACTGGATGCTGAGGAATTCCTTATTTATCATCTTTTTTTAGATGGAAGTGCCATAATGTCTCGCACGATTTCGTGGTTTTCTTGGAAGATTTCCGAAAGTGATTGTTGTTTTTTAAGATTTAACGAGTCCGCGGGCCACATGGATCAGCTTCGCGGGCCACATTTGGCCCGCGGGCCGTAGGTTGGGCACCACTGCTGTAGAAGGTTGGGTATTAAGAATTTATAAGATTCTATTCCGATAAGGAGGAAGGTACTATTGTTAGCTGTTTTGATTAGTTACAGTATAACCTCAATATTTCAAATCCGAAGGACCCAAAAAAATTTCGAGGTAGCGAGTTTTTGAGATAACAAGGAAAAAAAAGTACTTAATTTTAAGGGGGATATTTTTTCAAGATATAAAGGTTTTCGAGTTATTAAAGCTCAAGATAACGAAGTTATACCTTGTATTGAAGTTTAAAAAGAAAATTGAACAACATATTAAGTAAGAGGTTTCTTATTGGAATTTAAATTGTGGATCTCATATCATTAGTTAAGTGTACTTATGCTTATTTTACATAAGGCGCCGTTCAAAGGAATAACAGTTTTAATAAATATATTTCTTACTATCCTATTATTTTTAGGGATCAAATTTTTGAGTTGTGCTTTCACTGTTTTACCAAGTTTTCGATCTATTTATCTATATGAACGTTTGAGTTTTAATTTTACAAAACTATAGTTTTTTTTGTTGTTTTTCAAAAAACTTCCAAAAAGTTTAAACAAATGGAATTGGATTACATAAAATGTACCAAAAAGCACAAAGCACAATTTAAAATACTTTTGAGTTAAAACTATTAGCAACAGTCTCTAAAATTAAAAGTTAAACAAAAGAAAATGACATTTTTAAAAAGAGAGTCTGTGTTACTCATATCAAGAACTTCAAGCAATCTCTATATAGGAGATATCTACCAAAAAACCGCTTTGACTCATCTATAGGAAGTTCTCCGATCCATATAACACAGAGCATGAAAAAGTCTGCTCGATTTATATGCAGTTATTCCCGCATCACCGCTATGACTCAAGAACCGTTGCAAACTGAAACATCAGATATGAGAGAAAACACAGCGAGGGGATGGACGCAGAAAAAAAAGACAGATAAATCATTAGGGCGTATCAAATCAGGGGACACAAGATGCCTTGACAAACGATGTTTGGATAAGTTGGGTGGTCAGTTGACTGATTGTGTGGGGAAATTCAATCAGGATCTGATTTCCCTTTTTTCCTCCCTTCTCCGAGAGAGGGATTGTTTTCGTATTTACTGAGGGATTTCCCCCGTGTTGAAGGTTGGATCTTTTTTGTGGCGTAATCTTCGTCCCCTTGGTGCTTGGGGAATGAAATGGTGGAAATCGGGATGGTAACTTTTTTTTGGTTGTTGGGTGTGTTGCTAATGGTTGGACTTGGTTAAGATCTGGTCAAGGAGGGATCATTTGGGGATGAGGGAGGATTGAGACTTATCCTTCTTCCTCTTCTGGAAACTGAGAATTATGTAATTTTTTAGATGGCGTTTTTAGGTAAAGAAAAATATATAGCGATGTAGGGATGTCTGGGGGATAAATTAGTGTAGTTCGTTTCATTTTGTGCTAATCTGACATGAATGTTGGTTGCTAGAGTTTTAAAAGTGGAATAAGAAATTACCTATTTTGAGTAAATATTAGGGTAATAAGAAAATTTGTATACTATGTGATTTTTTTGAAAAGGTATCGATATTTGAGGAACCAAGTAAAATTGACGGCGTGTTATAATTATAAAAAGAACTGTATATCCTGTTGCAATGTGATTTGAATAATTTTTCTAGTGCTGCCCCTCGCTTTAAAAAATAATAAAGGACGCTCTTAATCTGAAATAATTATTACCACAGGAACTTTACCATAGGAGGTATAACAAAACTAAGAGAAATGTTTTCAGCTTTAATTTTCTGGTATATTTTTCTGATGATATTTAATTGAATGTAAAATTGTGTTTTTATCAAACTCAAAACTTAGTAAACTCAAAACTGGTAACTAAAACTGGTACTGGTGGTAACTCAAAACTTAGGAGACTCAAAACAAAAATTTTAACTCAAAATATTCTAAATATGTACTAAACTGTAAAAAAAGATATTCGTCCCACAGTTATAAAACCAAAACATCCCTTTAAATGTTATTTTATTTGGAAGTATTTATTAATCATCCAAAAACTATATAAGCAATACTTAAAGGCTTAATACAAGGTTCCACAGTTTCCTTAGATAAAAAAACACTAAAAATAGTTTATGTCGTTCCTAGTAAAACTTAGGAGTCCATTTGTTCAAGGAATCTTCTGCAAGAAAATGAGGAAAGAAACATCATTTTTACCATTTGTTGGATAAACGCACACTAGGAGTGTTTCCTAAGTGCACAAGTTCCAAATATTCTTGCTGCCGAACCAAAACAAAATAGAGGGTTTTTGTGAAGTGGTATGTGCCAGGAGTAACATTAATCTTTCAAGAAAAAAGTGAAAACCATTAGAGTTTATATTCGTGCACGTCTGGGTCTGGAAAAGATATTAAGGGACTAGACACATCAATAAATGCGAAACTTTACTTGTTTGAAAGTGTTTTAGTTGTGCTATTAAATTGAAGTAAAAAATGTTTCTTGGAAACTAAAATGAGTTCATAACCCATGTAAGTATTTCAAAGAGTTATAAATGATACTATTTAATACCAACATAGTGAAATAAATTTTATATTTCTTCCTGGGTAACAACTTTATTATTGTGACATTAATTTTTTCGTACCTTTCTTGATTCAGGTTATTTAAAAATTAAAAGAGTGAAAGCTTCAGCTCGTAACAACATAATAGTTGTTTCAGCCTATTTAATGAAGTGATTAAATAATCGCTTTCAAGAATGAAATAATCATTAAAATATTCTTTTAAAACCAACTTATTTGTAACTGAGAAGTTGAAGGGTTTAAAACTAAGAACAATGTAAAGCTATAAAATTTTTTAATATTATATTGCTTTTGATTTAGAATTATCAGAGATATTGCTAATTTAAAAGAAACTTTACTGAAATTTGAACAAGGAACTTTTTCATTGTTTCCAGAACTTAAAACATTTTATGGAAAATTTAAATGCTTTTTTCGCTCAAGAAAACAAAACAAACCTACCAACTCCACAAGAAACCGTGCATATTAATAAAAACATGAAAATAATAAGTACAGTTTAAGTTTAAATTTTAGAATAGGGTATTTTAAACTTTATAGAATAAAGGAATTTTTCCAAAAACAAATATTTTTCTGAGTGGAAATTAAAAATGAAGCACCCCGATACTAAGAGTATTGTCATAAAAACTCGGGATTCCCCTTAAAACAAACATTTTTATGGAATTGAAATAACCGAAACAAAATCAGGGACAAAGTTTATTATGTTTTTTAAAAGATGGCATGTTTCAACTGAAATTAATTCCTATCCAGTTTTCTACATTTTTTCTTATGTAGCCCCTCATTTTTATCGACAATTTCTCTCTCTCTCTTAACGTAATATATTTGTACGAGGGGAGACAGGCCAAAACAAATTCATTGTTTGAACATTTTATCGTTTCGAAGTTTCAAAAATAAACTCAAAACAATCTCACACAGAAAAAAAAGAGCAATCCATAAAACACTTTTCACAAAATAAATCTTTTGCACCTTCACACGATCGAAGTCCAAAAATTCCAAACCCCCAAGAGCGTGAAAATTCCGGTCCCTGCGTAACTAAATCGGGAGCTATCGGATCGAAGAAGGTGAGATTCTTCTCCCCCTTAACAATATCAAGAGAGTTCGTCCTCAGAGGGCCAATCGATTGTAGCGTCGTAGTTTCGGAATTTCCAGCATCACCATCACCAAATGGAGTGTACGCGCGGGTGTGTAATGTTTTTGTAAGGTGGGTAATCACACGATTCCTTTTGGAAGAAGAATGGGGGATGTGTGCAAATTGTGGAGGGAGGGAAGTTTTGGTTTGTGAGAGAGTTGGGATAGAGAGAGAAATGAGAAGAGAGGGGGATGAATAAAGTGATGAGAAAAATGAATGAAAGCTGAGGATATAATGACCTATCATAATGAAATGGAAAGAGATAATGATTAAGAACTAAAGAAAGATAAACAAAGAAGGAATGAAATAGTGAAATAAATGAGATAATGAGTGAGAACGTAATGAAATGAATAATAATACCATGAAGCGAATGAGATAATGAAAATATAATGAACTGAATGAGATAATGAATGAGAATAAAAAGAAATGAATGAGAATATAATGTACTGAATGATATATTGAATGACAATTTAGAGTACGGAATAATATAATATATTGAATGAGAATATAATGTATTGCATGAGAATATCGTGAAATGAATGAGAATTTAGTGAAATGAATGAGATAATGAATGAGGATAAAATGAAACATGAATGTGAGAGAAAACATACATGAATGATAAATAAAGAAAACAATAAAAAATAAAGGTAAATAAAGAAATGGAGAAAAAAAGGAAAGTACGAAAGATAGAATTTGTAGGAAAACAAAGTGTGATTGGAAAGGATGACCAGAAAACATACCAGTGACCATAAATTTAATCATTTTCTGTATAAAATGAAAATGATTCAAATTTATGATCACTGGTATGTTTTCTTGAACACACATCGGTCACTTCATCAATGGTGTGATAACTGGATAATTGCTGGGTAGCTACAATTTTGTATAGTCTTTCTGATAAGAAGATTCGTGGTGTTCAACTAGTTTTTATTGAATGCATTTGCATTTGCTTTTTCCCTCGGTGTCCTTTCATTCAGTCTCTTGTTGTTTCACATAATTTCAGGATTTATTTCCTTTTAACCCTTACTGCTTGACTTCGTCCTATAGAATGCATAGTAATTTGTGAAAGTCTAGTTGAGTTTCAATTTAGTACATAGAAAGTAAAAGTATACGAACATGTTTAGTCACTATTTATTTAGTGCAATTCTTATGTATTTTTGTGGGGCAAAAACTAAACAATCAGAAAACGATAAGAAAAAAGAATGGAAGAGAATCCACAACTTGATCTTCCTTAACCCAAGCAAAAACTAGACGAATATTATTTTCAAAACAAATGCCCAGCCCTAAATAAAAAACTAATAAAACTTAAAAAATCCCCTCTCAGATCCCCCATCCTAAAAAAAACTCAAAACTCCCCCGGCCCAAAGTGGGGACGCGGAGGAGAGAAGAGCTATAATTTATGCCAAAAGTGCCGGCGGCCATATTTAAAGGCCCGCGGTCCGTTCCCTGTAACCGCAAGGCCGCGCCGTGATCAAATGATCGATCTGCCAACCTATTAGCGATGCAAATGAATGCAGAGGGGGGGGGCGAAAAGGGGGCGGGGACCGACCCCCCTCGCCTCCCGCGCTTCATTTGCCCCAGTTAACGTTTCCGATTTTTCTTCAGAGTGATGAATCCTCGCGCTGTATTTTTTAGTTCCTCCTCGCTTCTTTTGGGGATTAAGTCTTAGTTGTTGGAGATTATTAAATTTTAAGGAAGGGGAGAGGGAGGAAGGATAAATTTAATTTTGTTATCCCTTTGGTTTTATTTGTGGTTAATTATGACGTTAAATATTTAGACTGACTTCTGCGAGAGGAAGATGTGTGGATGAATCATTTTTGAGTGTTATTTAGCGGGTTGTTTGTTTTTTTTCTTTGAAGAGGATTGTTTGAGGAGGTAAAGAAAAGGTTTTTTGTTTTTGGGGAATTTTTTAAACTTCTTTTGGGGGTTTTGTTTTTTGTTTTGATAGCCCCTGTAGGAATTAAATTCTCATTTCGGGAGGGAGAAAAAGATGAAAGTTTCTTTGCATTCGTGGCATTGATTTTTCCTGCAGTTTGGAGGAAGTATTAAGACATTGATTGGGGGATCCAGAGAAATTCAATAAACGTGGAACTTTCAAAGTTCAGGTGAGAGGTGGAATACTTAAATAGGCAAGCATGGGATATACTTATATCTTGGATGTTTTCAAAACGCTATCTGATTTATTTCTTTTGAAGTAGACGTAGTTGTTGAAGAAAATTGAATGCTAATTTCTTCAGTTTTAATAAAAGGTAGATTTTTAACATTGATTTGCTTTCAAAATGAGCTGTGGTATGAATTGAGAAGCTGTAGTTATTTGATAAAGATAAAGCAAGATGTGAGTTGAATTTGTTTTAAGGTAGGATTGATTTCTGATTTTAAAGGAATATAGGGGAAGTCACTTCTTCGAGAAATCACATGAATTTGAAACTGATATAACAATATTGAGAGAAAAGTATTGTAGCATAAACTTTAACGATTAAAGTAAAAATGTTTGTTTAGTTCGTTTTTGCTTTTTTATCCCAAATGCCAATCCAAATTGCTTTCTTACACTTATTAATATAATCATCAAAGCTAGTATTTAAACTAGTTAGAATAAAGTTTTTAAACGAAACAATCTATTTTTTCATTTAAAAGTTCTGTGAAAATGATAAAAAAGTAGAATGTACCTAATTACACATATTTAACCATCGCACATTCAATCAGTGGTTGCCTAGAAAACTTGTAGTACCTTTTAGTCATCCAATTTTAAGTTGTTTCCTGAGCATTATTACATTAACTATAATTGAAAATTATTGAAATAATAATAAATTTAATATTTTATCTTATAAAAATATGCAAAAATATATTTAAAAAAAATTCAGAATCATCACCTCCTTTTATTTGAAAGTACCGTCCGCCATCTTGAATAAAAATACCATTTCCTAGTTTTATATCATTCTGTTTACCCAGTACCATACCTATTCTACTCAAATCATTCATTAAAGAACGTTTATTTACGTTTTAAACCCAAAAATTTTAGGATTTCTTGATTTTCTAGGTTTTTGGTGGCCATCTTGAAAAAACCCACTTCCGGTCACCCGATTTTGGTAAAATTCCGTTTTTCCATTAAGTTCATCTAGTAGAAAGAACCGAAATCCGTCAAACTTTTTGCTGCAATTTGTTCCCACTGAGGCCCATTTTCGAGCTTAATTCTCCCTACTACATATTCTAACCACTACAAAGGAACAACTGAAAAGTTGTGAAAATCAAAAATGGAAGAGGTATCATTTAAAATTAGTTTATCTTATAAAATCTACACTACTATCAGTAAGAATAACGCTGATAAAATATACTAAGCCTGTTCTAAAGTGTCATGACTTAAAAATAATATTCGAATTCACAATAATATAAAACTAAGGGCATAATTACCTTTATTTTCTTATTTTTAAGCTATAATCTAATTCTAAGCCAAACATTTTTTAAATTTAAAGTGTTTTTACCTTCTTACAGTGAATGTTTTTGATTACTGTTTTTCCCATTGATATTCATTAAACTGCCTTTATGGCTCAGTTTCATGATTATTTTGAATTTTATTGGTCTAATTTTTCTATTTCTTATTTTGTGCTGTGAACTAGGCAGAAATATTAATTTAACGGTCAGCTTAAGATTTTTCAGTCGAAATTTTAACGGTTTGAAAAAGGAAATAAGTCCATAATTTTTTAAGCAGTACCTTTAGTAAAGTATAAGAATGCACCTATAATTTTTTCGATGATTAATCTGTATTAGAAACAGAGGGCTGAATTTCCAGTAAACATTTGATTTGATTATACAATAAAAATTCCTTTCTTTGTTTTCTAATAAACGCTAAATTGAATACTTAGTGAAGAATTTACTGATTAAAATTTTACTGATTAGAAACCTCCGAGACAACAGACTTATAATTATCTTTAAAAAAGACGGTAACATATACAAATAAATAATTTCCTTTCACTCGGAAAATTCTTTGTTTTTTTTAGTTTTCCTTCTGCTTAAAGTATTCCGTTACCAAAGTAGTTTTCTCTGCTTGATGAAATTTTTAATAGTTTTTCGGATATTTTACCCCATTTAAACTATAACTGCATTTTGACAAATTGCAACATGGCATAGTTTACCCAGTTTTAGAAGTTATTTTCGATTTTCTCAGAACTTTTTTTTACTCATTAACTTTTTTTAAACTGAAAATTCATTTTCAATTGCAACTTAATACCGCATTTTAACTAACCAACCATCCCATTGGTGATTGTGATCGCCACAACAAAGATTATAAAGAAATCCCTTGAGGCAACGGTTCTTAAACTGTGGTCCGCGGACCCCCGGGCTTCCGCCAGCGCCTTCCGAAGGGGTCCGTGAGTTATCTTGGAGAACACTCAAGTTACCTTTGAATGTTCCTTAAAGAGTTTCAAAGTAAGATACAACAGTAAGTTAGAGTGGCAAGTTTCAAAAATTTTCGGTAGGAGGACCCCTTCCAAAATTTTGATTGAATTTATAGTTTTTCTTTTAAAATTCTGTGGTTATCAAGGAGCTGTTCTCTTTGGCTGTAACCAAAAATGTAAGAATTTGGTGATTATACTACGAAAATTCCATTACGTAAAGAGTTTTCTTTCGAATTTCTCAAAACTTGGTTTTTAAACTTATTCCTATTCCCATTTTCAAACATGACGATTCGCTTTTAGTTAAAACTTTACAATGCCTTTCAATTAACAAACCATTCCATAGGTGAATATAATCGCCACAGCGACGATAGTAAATCACGAACTTAAAGTGTAAAATTCCATCCTCTGCGCGTCGTCGGTGTGCGTAGGAGAAGTGTGGAGCACAGAGGGTGTGGGGGCGGATCGATGGCAGGATGCTCCTGGATGCGGATCACGCGTGGCCGCAACTGTTATTTCACAACACGTGGTTGGATCGATCCCGATTGACAAGCCACATTAAACGCCGCGACACCCTCTACGCTCCCTCCCCGAAGGTTTAAAATGTCCGCTAGACTCCTCTTATCACATTTTGATGCCGAGATTTGGTTGCGATGAGATTATGTTTAATACAGCGGTTCCCAAAGTGGTCCATCTGGACCCCCAGGGGCCCACAGCGACTTCCAGGGGGTCCACAGGCATGAAAATGAAAATTGGATTTCCACAGCGACTTTCAAAGATCCATGGGAAAAATTTTATTAAAATGAAAAATTTTGATGCGTTTCAAAAATTTTGTCTTTTTTATAATCAAATTTAAGTAATATGAAAAGTTGGTTATCATAGGGTCCTCGCAACACGTGCAGGGGCGATGGAATCTTTCTCTCTTATCGCAGTGGAGAGAGAACCCTTTTTTTCAATTCCACAGAATTACACGGAACATTTCCATTCAGATCCACATTTTTTCAATTTCATAAATTAAAACTAAATTTCTGTAATGTATAAATTTATTTCTGTTCATAGTTGAACTTAATTAAATATTGTTTGTTAATATGCCATATATTTTGCCGTTATTTCTTGAATTTTATGATTTGGTGAATGAATAACTCACTCAATTAAAATGTCATTTAATTAGAAATGTTGTGTAACCATTTTAATGGAAGTTTGATTTCTTTTCATAGTAGAACTTAATTAATGTTGTTTGTTAACATGCCATATATTAATTATAATTATGTCTGAAATTTTATGATTTGGTGAATGAATAATTCACTCATAACCCATTAACTTTGGCAAGCTTGCGACCAAAACCTATTGTTAAAATTAAAAGTTATAAGTCTTGAAATGTAGTGATATTAAAAGTTTAGGTTTGTTTTTATATTAAACTTTTTAAATGTTTGATTGTTATAATTTCCTAAAAAAATATCGTATAACCATATGAATGGCAAAAATAAAAAAAAGATAAAAAAACCAATGAAAATGTGTGAAATTAAATGCTTATCAATGCACGAAAAAACACTTGGAAAAAAATTACAAAATTTATGCTTGGTTTCGAAATATCATAAACATACATAAGATTTTTAGCGGTCCCTAAGACAGGGGGTCCACGGGGTACGAAAAATATCGTTAGGGGGTCCACGGGCCAAAAAAGTTTGGGAACCCCTGGTTTAATAGAATCGCTGTAAGATTTTTTGCTTAAGGTTTTAGAATTATTTACTGCGCTTTTAAAACAAAATACATTTCTTCCAGAGTTTGATAAGTTATTATTTATTACATTTATTTTAAGCTCCCCCTTTAACTACTTAATCACCCTTGTTAATGGTAATTCTTTCTTTTACAATTTAATTTCAATCAGTTGAATTAAAATCTGGCTAGAAAAGTTTTGTTCAGGGGATAAATCCTTATCTCACTCAATCACCAAACAAAATTGATAACTTAATATGGAACTGACTTTTTCAGCACATGGTGTTGTTAAATAAGAACGAAACTGATATATTCATGTGAGTTACACAAAGGAAATGTGTTTAAAAACTTTTCACTGATTAGGAATATAAGAGTCTTTAAGTCCACTTTTGATGACTTAGCATGAAAATGAATAGACACCTTTTAATGACTAGGGATACTTTGCTTTCTGTTTTCCCTAAAGCATCTTTTAAATGACCGACCAAAGTAGTTTTCACTGACTTTTTTTATGAATAGTTAAATAGTTTGTCTTTTTTCATTTTGGGTTTTATTGTCCAAATTTCAACAAACGGTGTTTTCACGAATTGTGTCTGACATAGTTTTATTAAGGGGCAATTCCACGGGTAACTGACTGACATTTTTTAAGAAAAACGCTTAGTATTTTGTTATTTTCTTCCCAAAAATAAATGATAAAAAAATACTTTCCACCCAGTTTATTGCTTTCTTGTTAGCTTAATCTAATTGCACAATTAAATTTTCAAAATATGTTTTTATTGATTTTTTAAAAATTTTAAACGACATGGTAACTGACTGACATTTGTGAAACATTTATGACAGTCAGTTACCTTGTTGATTAAAATTTTTTTTAAATCAATAAAAACATATTTTGAAAATTCAATTGTGCAATTAGATTAAGCTAACAAGAAAGCAATAAACTGGGTGGAAAGTATTTTTTTATCATTTATTTTTGGGAAGAAAATAACAAAATACTAAGCGTTTTTCTTAAAAAATGTCAGTCAGTTACCCGTGGAATTGCCCTAAGACTGATAGACATTCGAGGCAATAAAAATCTAATGCACTTAAATTGTATTGTTTAAAAAAATAAATTTTGATGCCTCTCCTCATCAAACCAATATGGCTCCTGTTGTGATGGCAACAACAGAACTGTTACGTTTTGCTGTGACACTTCATTTCTGCAAGACTATTCTTTTCGTTCTGCTGTATTGCTCTACGGAATTGTATATATTCTGCAAGGATTCTTCGGTTGTCAATAACTCACTCGTTTTCTACTAACTTATTATATGTTACCCAATAAAATGTTGTTCTGCAAATAGACCGGATTATTCGTCACCGTATCACAACACTCCTAACATTCTTTAAAACCTTGTCGAAAGAAAATCTCCTATCAACTGAATTCAAACACAAAATAAAAATCCCTACATTCAAGGTAATCACAAAATTTTAATTATACCCCATCACCGACAAAACGACTCTCCACTCCCAACGCACCTCACTCCACCCAAAAGAAAAATCACCCACGGCAGCGGTCCACAAAATAAAGAAACCCTATCGACTCTCTCGCCCATTCAAAATAAGATGCAAATCCCAGTCTAAAAACCCACAGCGGTGTCCACTGCATCCGCTAAAAGGATCAACCCTAGCGCAACAGCTGAGGGTCCGAGAGTCGAAAATATAAAAAAAAAATCTCGAAAATTCCCTTTTGAGGCACTTGAGGCGATTCGGCCGTAAAGCCGCTCCGTTTACGGCCTGCTTGCATATGGATGGCCCGAAGAGAGGCCGAAAATCCTTAAACATGAGTTGACATCGAACGCTCCTCTCGACGATGACCACTGGGCTGCTGACCGAGGGGGCGTCTTGATAGTGCGAGGGGTGTTTGGGGGTTGGTGGACCAAGGGGAGGAAGGGTTGTGGGATTTGAGGTTTTTTTTGAGATCAGAATGATTGGGGCTGTGGTCAGAGCAGGGGGATGAAGCTTCTAGTTTTTGTTTTGAATTGTTAAAAATTGGTTTATATTGTGTGATCATTCCTTTAAGTTAAATCTATCCACCTTCACTGTATAAATATAAACATTACACAAAAAAATGGCGGAGAGAAATTGCCTCCACATAACATAGAGATATATATTACAACGCAATACGTGAGGGACCTCCCACCTAGTCCTTTTGTGGTGGACCCTTTCCGGAGTGAAACTTCCTCCGAGTCTAGGTGGGTTCCTCCGTATCGCGGAGTAACATATCTCGATGTATGAAGATCTTCTTTCCACCACTTTTTGTGAAAATTGCCGTATTTTTTACAGTGTTATTATTTTTATCTGTAATTACAGCCTAGAAAACTTCTCAAATGTAGAAAGATGAAGCACTTTAGGTTTTCTTAAAGATTGAAAAATTCTATGTTTTAAAGCATGCAAATTAAAGACGTTCAATTTTGACGTTTATTTTATTGTTTATTTGTTTTAAAAACGAAGGGTTCTTAAAACTGTTTAAACTTACACTTTTGAAAAACCTGTTTTTTAGCGGATGTTCATTTTACAAGTTTTCTGATTTAAATAGAATATTTTGTGATTCTAAAGAAAACTAGTTAATTGAGTGAAGACAGTACTGACTCTTCTTTCGGTATAGAAAATTTGTGTTATAAAGTGAAAATGTTGTAGTAGTGGATATCTGCTAAAAATTGGAATAAAGTATTCTGTCTATTTTGGTAGGCATCAGTTGGAACTTATGTGATGTTTTTAATATCATGCATATGATATGAAGTAGATTCGAAACTATTTTATTAACCTAAATTATAGAAGCTAGCTATTATAGAAGAATATATAGAATTATAGAAGTAAGTTTTATTTGAAGGAAATTTTATATTCAAAAGGATTTTTTAAAGGAATACACCAATTTCAGCCAGCTGAAAGAATAGATAATATTTGTTTGAACAGAAAATTTAAGTATATCGTTGAATATTCAACAAACATAAATTTAAGCATAAGAAAAAAAATATGGCAATAAATCCCTTCAAACACTAAACAAGTTCAAAAGAATAACCACCCCAACCACAGTATCAAAGGCACAAAACGTAAATAAAAAAACCTCAAAACCAACTCCATACCCGACACCCTTTCGCATTCATTTGTCTCTGGCTCCCGTGACAGTTTCAAGCGTTTATCAACTTAACAAAACCCACAAACAATTATTATACAGGATTAGGGAATAATCTCGGTTTTAAAAGGCCCTCGAAAAAAATGGCCCTCCCCCTCTATCTGTCACATTACAAATTCAGCGGCGTCATTTGTCACAGGGCACAGCACGACAGGCTCCTTCCTGAAAAGAACGAAATTTATCTTGCGTAGCACTTTTTCCTTCTCTCGCCACTGCTTATTGTGGTTCGCGGGATTTATAGGACGTGTGCCAAAAGGACCGCGGGAGGTCTTAATAAAGCGAGGTTTATAAATGTTGGTTTTGAGGTTTTTTTTGGATATTTATCAGTGTGGGTTGATGCATGTTGGGTTTGGAATAGAAATTATGGGGAAATGTATGCGCGTTGTTGGATAGATCAGGAAGGGGAAGAGTGCGGACTAGAAATAGGCGAAATTATAGTTGGGAAATGAAAATTGAAGTTTGGATGTCTGATAAAAATTGGAATAAATTTTCTGTCTAATTTTGGTAGTAACACATCTGTTGGAATTGATATAATGTTTTTAATATATGCATATAATCATATTTTGGAACTCTTTCATTAAGGACCTTATTCACTGGTACCTGACCAGTGAATAAGGTATGGTTAACCAGCGTAAAAAAGCTTTCTACCAATCAGAGTCAGTGAAAATATCATTTTTTCTTTAGCTTCTGGGTTAACCACTGGTTTAAGCCTCCGAATAAGGCCGTAACTCAATCATACTAGCTTGAGTCAGTCATGTTTAATTTAAGGGTAAATGAAGCTTTATTGAAGGTGCTTATTTTTTGCAGCTAAACTCAAAAGGAAACTTTAATTAATTTTTTATGGGTATGGGGGTAAATACTGAAATGGAAAACTGGAAAAACGCAATAAGTGAGATACAAGATTGAATTTTACTGGATTTATAAAGGGGATATTAATCCAAAGGAAAGCAAAACCTTTTATTTAGGATTCCTTTCTAATCTGTGACAAAATCAGTCTTGATTTATCAGCGGGAATAAATACAGAAAATGCAAACTTTACGTGGAGTACGGATCGAAGATGCTTGTTTTTGATCGAGTGCTTTTTTTTATTTGGGAAAATTGAAACCATATTCACACACAAAGAACTTAATTTTAAGGAGAGCACAAAAAATGTATTTAAAAATATTAAAACATACATTTGTGTTGGGGATCTTTTGACCCCCTACGTCTCTGCATGTTATCCTCACTTTTTTCCTTTTAGTATTGACGAAGGGATTCAAAGATCCCCGAAACAATTGTATGCATCAATACTTTTAACCTCATAGTGCAATATTTAACATTTGTATTCTACTTTCCTCATTTTCACAAGCGTCATCTTTCCAACCTTATTTTACTCTTCAAGAAATATATTAAGAATATTTATCTTTATTTCTCTCAAGTTTAGTGCATAGAAGTTAATATAAAACTAGGTGTTGATTTAGATACATTAACAAACATTAACAGGAAAGTAGAAAATTAAAAATCAAAGTTGACATGTCTAATTTAAGAAAAGGGAAGCCCCTGATCCGAAAAAAAAACCCCTAGCTCCCTCCTTAAAAATCAAAAGAAAACCAAACTTGATTCAAACCTAGCACGGGAATAAATAACTAAACTGGGCCATGATAAACACACGTGAGGCAAAAGCGAGCCGGCTGCCGCTGGCATGATGCGGGGCGTGTGACCGTGGCCGCACGGGCGGGAAGGAAGGGACAATCGCGGGAGCCGTGCCCCTCCGCGGCGGAGTCATTGAAATTCAGCCACAGATGTTGTGCGAGTATTTGCAGCGAAGTTTATACATATGGATGAGGCCGGGGAGGAATTTTTTCCCGCCTTTTTTATTCGGTCCCTTCGATCCGAAAGTTTTCATTCCTCGACTTCTCTCCCCCTTTTGATGGCACAATGGACCGGTCCGGAGGGTTTTTTTAGAAAAGGCCCCCTTTTAATTGGCGAGACCGGCTATACTAATGAATGGGGGAGGGGGTTGGTCCATTAGGTCCTCCGGTTAAGTGACTCATTTGAAGGGCTAATTGGATGGGCGATGAAAATGTGTAATTTAATAAGTGGGAGATGGAGTCGAAAAGTTTTGGTGGGAATGGTGGTCTTCTCGTTCTATTACTTTGTTGTGGGTTTATTTGTTTCGTTTGGTAGAGGGTAATCGTAGCGTATAATCCTTTACTATTAAGCTTTTATCAGTTACTATAGATCAGGAGCGGATCCAGCACGGCTCCAAGGGGGGCACTTTTCCATACAAGATATCCTTCTGGTACCATTGGGGGTATGGGGGTCCTCCCCCAGAAAAAATTGAAATTTGACGTGTAAGATTAGGGTTTGAACTCATTTTTAGAAATGTCTACTTTTTGACCCTAAATGTCAAAATTTTGGGGATTTCCTAAAAATAAACACTGAATTTTGATACTAATGAGGGGTTTGGGGGTTCTCCCCCAGAAAATTTTTTGAAATTAGACCTGTTAAAGTTGAGTTGTTACTCATTTTGAGAACCTTTTTAGGTCTCCAAAGGGGGGCACTTTCCAGAGTGCCACCCCCTGGATCCGCCACTGCTATAGATACTATAATTTTCTGTAAAAATAATACAAATATTGGTTACAACAATTATTTTTTAGAGATAGAGAGAATGAAAGGATAAGAGGATGGCGTTGTTGAAAGTGATAATAGGGTTGAGAAGGATGAGAGGGATGAGGAGATTGAGAAAGATGGATGAATATGAGGAAATGAATGAAGATAGTAAGAGAAATGAAGAGGGAAGAGAAGGAGAAAGGTAGAAACGAGTAAAGGATGAATATATTGAGAAATATGAAAAGAATGGAAGGGGTTAAAGATATAAAAGGAATGAAGAGAGGTAAGAAAGATAAAGACATGGATGGATAAAGAGGACGAGATGGGTGATGTTAATTCAAAAGACAACGGGTTGATTTAGACTACACACTTTTGATGATCATCTTGAAGGAATCATTCAAAGTCAAAAGAGTAAACTGTGCTTCCACTCTAGTAGTACTCCATAGTACTGCAGAAAGTAATACTGGACTTAAACCACTGCTCATTTTAAGTTCTTTTGAAATTTCAAAGTGACGAATTGGTTCAGTCTGAGTTTGCGTTCCTTACGAGATCTTGTTCGAGGAACTCAACTGCTCACTTCAAATTTCAATAGTTTTTTTTAATTAGATAAAACGTCTTCCCTAACACAATATCCCTCGGAAAAAATATCAGAGAGAAGTCAAGGGCATCACAATTCTCGCATAACTGTAGACGCCCACGAAGACACAAGTCAAATAATTACTCAACCCCGAAAACAACCACCGGAAAGAGTTTCGAAAGCCGATACCCCCTCCATGCAAATCAGAAAGAAGAAGAAGAAAAAATCGGGAACCCCTCCAAAAACCGAAGGTCCGAAAAATCACATCGACCCTTTCCCCACCCGCAAAGAAATTACCCCCGTGGAAAAGCAACCAACCACAAACTACCCCGTATCACTCTCCACGAGAAAACGCTGATCCGGGAGAGAGAAGAAAAAACGGGAGAGAGAAGAAATAAAAACGGGAGAAACGCTGACACCGCTGTGGGGGTGACACATCCCAGATTTGTTGGCATAGCAACAATCACGGGGCGGGCGTCGGAATAATGATTTGTTTGCTTTTCCACCCTCGTTATTGTTGTTCTTAATGAGGCGACTCAAACTCAGGTGTCGCCCCAATAGCTGTCGGGGAAATAGCGGGCGCGAGTTATTTCCGATATCGTATTTTTTTTCTTCTTCGCTCTTCTCCCTTATTCAAAGCGTGCGCGTCGCAATCAATGCGGCCTTTTGTTCTTGCGTGGGGTTTTTTCGGGGGGGGGGTCTTAGGGGTGAGGGATTTCTTCGACATTATGTGGGGGAGGGTAACGAGGACGGTCGGGGATCGATTCCGGATGTGCGACCGTCTTGGCTGTTTATTTGCATATTTTCCGGGGCGCGCGCGTCGATTACGAGTGTTGGTTCCCGTGTAAACATCCAGAGCGTCGGTCGGAATGGATTTTAAATAAAAGGCAGCCTTCTCTTGCTCTGTTGTTTTCGAGCTGGAAGTCGAGAGGTTGTAGTTGTTGTTGTTGAGGATGGAGGAATGGAGGGATGAAATACTTTTTCGGTGCGCGCGTGTGTTTATTTGGGATTTTGGTTGAGTGGAGTTGTAAGGAAATGATGTCTTTTTGCCTTATTCGGGATGCATGTTTATCGGTGAACAGACAGAATGTGAGCTGGTTCACCGGTATTCTTTTTTTTTCATTTTGTTAGAGTTACTTCGTCAAAGAAATAAATTTTTTAAATGAATTATTGGATCCAGAGTAGGATAGTTGAAAATGAACTATCATCAGGGATTTTAGTGGGTAGGTTAGAATGTTTAAATTGGTATGCGTATTATATAAATGCCACTACCATATTTCTCACTTATTGAATATTTGAATATCAACCAAAATTAACCCTACAATGCATGATTTTTTAAATTCACTTGAAAATAATTTATGTGACTTCTATTATGGTGTACATTAGTAAAAAAATACTAAAAAAATTTAATTTAATTTTTTTCTACTTTTTATTGGCAAAAAACTTTGTCCTTGTGAAATTAATTTGTGTCTCTTGTGAAATTAATTGTGAAGTGAAATAAAACCAAATGCTCTAAAAATATAAAAAAACAACTTATCTTTTCAAAAAATTTTTTGTTCAAGCTGAAAATTTTTTTATTTTAATTTATATGGTCCTTTTATTTTGGCGTTTTCTGTGTCTTCACTTTCTTCTCACTAGCTACTAACAAATGTCTCAAAATAGTACCCCTGCTGTGATCTACTGGAGATCTAAAGTGCTAATACAATGAAATGTTATATCTATTGTACTTATTGCATGGTGTTTCCGTTTGGAAATGAAAGTTCGAGTAGGAAATGGGGAAAAATGTCGTGTTGCCAAATGGCATCAGTATGCACTGTAGGGTTAAAGTTCTTTTTAATGAAGTTGCTTTAAACTCCCTTTCATGAAAACAATCTTTGATAAATCTACTTCAATCATATGAATTTAATATCCTCCTCACCCCTCTTAATCAGTGTCTTTTCAATATATGTCCTCTAACTATCACATTCCCCCATATCTCATCATCTCTCTCATCCTTTATCTCTCTCATCATCTCTCTTATTCTTTTCATTTCTTTTATCCTTTTCGTCCACTTTAGTTCTCTCCGTCTATCTTCTCACCTACATCCCACTATTCATATTTAGATCTATCTATCCCTTTGATCCTCTTTATCCCTCCCATCTTCATTATTTCTCTCTACTACTTTTAATCTCTCATCTTTTTCAACACTTTTATCACTCTTCAGTTGCATTCAAATTAAGATTTGTCTTGCGAGCCTATTTGGTACTGCAAACTGATTCATGATGAAATAGACCAGTCGTAACAGAAACTTCCATCCAGAAGCATCCAAACCATCCAAAACACTATTAAGCACATCCAACCCAGAATATGAAAAACGACCACGAACCCGTTTAGCCAAATAATTCCTCGCGAGAACAACCCCCCATCTTACAACTCATTTTACCTCTCCAAAAAAACCTCAAAAAAGAAAATAGAACATCGGCCATTAAACACCCTTAATGGCCTCATAGATATTACGACGGAACTTTTTCCCCTCTGTAGCCAACTCTGATTTTTCATAACAAATGTGTGTGTGTGTTTGCTTTTTCGAAAAAAAGAGGGTTCCGGATATTTATTGGTCCTCTTCGTGGCACGTCTCTCTGTTTGCAAACGCACCCGAAGGCACCCGAAGAGCAAGACCGTGGAGTTTTATTGCTCTAAAGAAAGCGTCTCGCTTCAATTGCATTTGCATGGCTCGAAAAAATTGGTTTTGGGTACATAAAATGATGTATGTTTTAGATGTTAATGCAGAAAAAAGGATTGTAAAGCGTTCGTTTTATTGAGATATAAAAGTAATGATCTTAATTTTTCGAGCTTTTGGCACGCTTGGAGTGACTCTTTGTAGAGCATTAATTTTGAGGTTTGTTGTAGAAAGATGGGTTATTGCTTTTTTCAGGTTTGGCAGAGAAAAGAAATAGAGAAGACTCTTTTAAGTTGTGCATGTTTTCTTAGTTGTGTAACCTAATGTTATGTGTAGTTTTTTTAAAAGTTTTATGCTTAATGTATTGAAATAAGTGGACATATTTTTGTGCTTGTTAGAGTAAGTAAATGTATCGTTTTTTTATATTCCCTACCTATTATAAATCGCTTTGGTTTATAAATTATCTTAGGTTACTGCATGAACTAACTTTGGCCGTTGCATGAGTAAATAGACTAATTCCAACTCAAGACTTTAAAAAAATTTCTCCTCCTCCTCCATTCCTTTTTTTTCCTAATCATCCCCCATAGTATCTTAATCCCTCTCATCTATTTCATCTCACTATTATTATAGCTGTTATCTTTTTTGTTCAGTTCATTCTCTTTTTATCCCTATAATCATCTTCATCTCCTTTAGTATCATTGTATTCCATACTTCTGTCATCCTTTCCATCCCTCTTAATTATTTTCAATAATTTCATTCTTGTGACACACTCATTCTCTAAATATGTATACCCTACCTCAGCTTTGTTATCTTCTTCATCCCGTTCATCTTTTTCATCATTCCCATTATCTTTATATCTCCCATTCTGTCCATCTCCTTCCTTCAACCTCTTCATCTATCTCATTATTTTCAACCACCTCATACTACTCTGATCATTTTGATCCCTCATATTATTTATCTGAAAATCATTATATCATGAAATATTACAAAGGTGACGTTTATTTTACACATTTAATTTAAAATATTTAAAAATCTAAATCGCAGGCATGTATCGAGGATGCCTGGATCGTCGGCAGTGTGACGATGTAGAGCCAAGTATGACCGTTACCTTATACTTGATATGACCTTATCAAGTGTGACCAGGCAAGTATATGACCGTTAGATTTATAAATCTTTTAAATTAAATGGGCAAAATAAACGTTGTATTTGTAATATTTCTACCTATTTGCACAGCTTGCCCTCATTACGTTATCGTTATATCATCTTCTTTATCACTGACTCATCCTCTTTATATCTTTCATCTTCGTATCTAGAAATTAGTATTTTTTCTCCGAAATATGCATGTACCGATTTAGGTTAGTTCGAGATAAGTAAAAGAACCTTAACATTTTATTAAACAATACAAGTTTAGCAATTTTCTCATATTTATACCTTAGAAGGTAAATGGAAAGCACCTAAACTCATATAGGTAATTCCTTAACCCTACAATGCATGATTTTTTAAATTCACTTGAAAATCATTTATGTGACTTCTATTATGGTGTACATTAGTAAAAAAATACTAAAAAAAATTAATTTAATTTTTTTCTACTTTTTATTGGCAAAAAACTTTGTCCTTGTGAAATTAATTTGTGTCTCTTGTGAAATTAATTGTGAAGTGAAATAAAACCAAATGCTCTAAAAATATAAAAAAACAACTTATCTTTTCAAAACATTTTTTGTTCAAGCTGAGAATTTTTTTTATTTTAATTTATATGGTCCTTTTATTTTGGCGTTTTCTGTGTCTTGACTTTCGTTTCACTAGCTACTAACAAATGTCTCAAAATAGTACCCCTGCTGTGATCTACTGGCGATCTAAAGTGCTAATACAATGAAATGTTATATATATTGTACGTATTGCATGGTGTTGCCGTTTGGAAATGAAAGTTCGAGTAGGAAATGGGGAAAAATGTCGTGTTGCCAAATGGCATCAGTATGCACTGTAGGGTTAATTTGCTCTCTGACTATGTTAGTAATTCCTAAAAAAAACGTTTACGTGGGAAGGAGTTAAATATATCCCGGGGAGAAAATCCTTCATTCCTTAACATTTTGAAAATACCTGATCAAAAAGAAAATCCATTTACAATAAACACCACCAAACAAATTGCACAATCTTCCCAACGGGTGTCGACAACAAATCCCATTCAACCCCACCGAAGATCCCAAACAAAAAAATCAATATAAAAAACATTCTTCCTGAAAAAGTTCAAACGCCTTCACAGGACTGACACCCCTCCCTAATCCCCACTCTTCTTCTCCAGACCCGAATTTAGAAATTAATTTCCACACACACACAACAGCGCGACATTGTGTCTCTTTCCCTGAGCAAACACAAACCTGGAAAACACAAACCCCGATCTCTCCTTCCCTCCTTCATTATCATTCCCCATTGTCTCCAAAAGCTACGGCAATATATCGACAGGCGATGATAATAACCCTTGGCAGACAAAGGAAGATATAGACATTTCCTTCAAATCACAATTTCTTCTTCTTACTTTTTTTTCTGCAACATCTCTCGCAGAGTAAACAAGCGTTTTTTATTCTTGTGTTGGGACGTTTATGTGCGGAGTGTGAGAGCGTTTATTATTGAAAGGGGCGCTCACACGGCTCTTTCAATTAGGCCGGGGCTGGGGCGCAAGGGGCGCATTGTCATGGTGATCGGACGGTGACGCGGGTGCAGATGGGGGGTCCCGGAGGAAATCAGCGCGTTCTGGAATTTGCATCTGAGAGGAAGTTTTTTTTTAATTTTTCGAGCGGTTTTTTAAGTGCACTTTGTTTGGGCATGATTGTTGTAGGGTGGGAGTGGGTGGATATTAGGAAATGTCACTTCATCGGCCCATTATAGATTTTTGGTGCAAAATTTCGACGAGGATTATCTGTTTAAAAGGAGGGTGTACTGATAAATTCCTTTTTAATGGTTATGCAATTTCCATTCACCACTAAATACATAACTGTAAAGTTGCACAAAGTGTATACCCTGGTCAAATTGGTATTGCTTAATGAAGAGCATTTTTTAAAGTAAGAAATGACCTTTTTAAAAAACTGGTCCCTGATTTGTTTTAATGATGCCTATGGTCAAGTGGAATAAATTAAATCGGTTAACAGGTATAGATGGATCCATTTGTCTAAAAATTGTGAAATCAAGCATATGGATTTGAAAAAAAGTAAAACTTTTTGTAAAAAAAAGTTTCTTGGGTAACTCAAACTTCTCTAATTTGAAATCATTGAATTGATTGAACAATCACTGTGTTCCTTGATATTCTTACTAATTTTGAATAACGTTTTTAATTCTACGTTTTGAAGCTTCTAAGGGATACTTCAGTTTTGAATTATCCAAGTTATGTTATAGTATCAGATTATGCAAGGTTATCTTTACACCTTTAGCTTTACCTCAACTCACTCACTGGTTAATAATTTGTGTGTTCCTACTTTTTACCTTATAAATAAACCATGCACTTTATTTCAGCATGCTCTCCATGATTTCAATTGTCTTCAGTTATAGAAGCATATTTATAGCAGTTATAGAAGAGGAATAACCTGTTAATATCAAGGCCCAAGGGACAACTTGTTTTTATTGAGAAAAGTGAGTATAAAAGTAATTTTCAAGTGAGTCACCTATACTGATTTTCAAATATTTTGTATGGTTTTAAAATTTTATTATAAAAGGGGAACATTCTAAATTTTGGAAGGATACTTCTTGATTTTTGCAAGATACTACTAAATGGGGATAATGGAAGTTAAAACATAAACAAATTAATACACTAACTTTCAAAAGTTAAGCACGGAATAGTTTTTTCAACCTAACACCTAGAATAATTATTTTTCATACATGAAAATCATACCGCAAGATGTTCAACTAGCGGGAATACAGGTCCCGAGAACAATTGAATCGTCAGTTTGAAGAAGGGAATAAGTCCAAAAAATGACAAATTGACTTTTTGTGCTCAAAACTATCTCCAAGCTTTGCCCTACACATGGGTGAAAAGATGGGGAAAATAACCAACCCCTATAGGGAGATATCGTCCCTTGAAGTTTTGAAATCGATGTCCATACAATGAAAATTCCATTACTTTTTTCGATTTTCTCAAAACTTGATTTTTGGACTTATTCCCTTCTTCAAACTGACGATTCAATTTTTCCCTATCAATAACTTAAGGGGGTAAATGGGCCCTCCATTGATAATGGAGTTCCATTACACATTTGGAGCAGTGACAGAAACGTCTACGTGAGAGGTAATTAATGGAAAATTTATGTTTTTTCTAAAGAATATTGTTATTTCTAAACTCAACGTATGTTTTCAAACGTGTGTGCTACATTTAATGGCATTTTTAAGGTTTTATTGAGAGATATCGGTCTAATCATCATTTTTGGCAAGTTTTAGCATCTGGGTCATTTTTGGTAAATGGTATCAGACCGTCAACTATGTTATTTAGTAGCTCTTACATGTGCTTGAAAGCTTTTAGGCCTGGAGACCCAGAAAGTACCCTTATTTTTTTAATATCGTTACTTATGAAAAACTTTAAGATAGCCAAATTGTGATTTTTTGCAGCTTTTTCACTCTTAAAGATAAATCCTTGACCCAAAATGTCTTCTAAAAGGAGCACATGGGACATGTATACAATTGTAGTCATTAGTGAAAAGCTCTGTGGCATATAGGGGGATGTTGAAACGGCACAAAAAAATTGTATAGTTTTACAGGAACGGCATCTGTTATTAACGTTCGAAAAAGGTACATTTTTTAGTGTTTATGGACGTATACATTAGGGTGGGCGGAAAAAACACTTTTTTTTATTTCGAAGTTGTAATAGCGCGGAAAAGTTGCGAATTATATAGACAAAGAGAAAGAAAAAAAAAATTTTCAAAATCGGTTAATATCTTCCGATCGCGCAAGTTTGACAAAATATGAAAAAACTTCATTTTTGCGATTATTTTTTTAACCAAATCAAAGATTAAACTATTAAATATTGTTCATGATTTTTTTATGTGGAACTAATATAGTTATATACATAATCTTTCAGGTTCCATTCTTCTATCACACTTGTTTCGTTAGATAAAATTTTTTTAATGTTCATACAAATTTTGTAAAGTTGTTTTCCTTGCATTTTTAAACAGCTAATAACTCTAGAACTATACAACTTAAAAACCTGAAATCAGTCCCATTTTGTTCGTAAATATTTTGTCGTTAATTTGGTGTGTATCATGATCATCATTTTTAAAAACTTTTTCTTTTACATTTGAAAAAAGTGAAAAAAAATTTAACAAAAAAAATTTGAAAAATTTTCTTTTGAAAAAATAATAATAGCCTTTTAACTCCTAAAATGAACATTACTACCAAATTTCAAGTTGAAAATAAAATTTAATCATGTATAAAAAAATAAAAGTAATCAAAATTTAGGCAAGTCCCTAAACTATCCCTATAATTATACAGCAAGAGCGATTCACTCACAGAAAATTCATAAACTCGCTTGAGGGTGTTTTCATATGACTTAACATGTAAAAAATATCACATTAATTTCAGAAAACACGACAATTAATAGATTCGGTACAAAATCTTACAGTGCTAGTTAAGTTAATTCAATTTGCATGCATTTCTACTGAAAATTTCTAAGAATTATGTTTATATCTAATTGTTTTTACTTTTAACTTGTCAAATCAAAATAAATTAAAAGTTTTAGAACATAAAAAATTGGATATAAACACATTTCTAAGGAATATTCAGGTAAAATTCATGCAAATTAAATTAACTTAGAGTTGGGAACTAGCACTGTAAGATTTTGAATCGAATCAGTTAATTGTCTTATTTTCTGAAATTTATGTGACATTTTTTACATGTTTTAAGTCATATGAACACCCTCAAATGATTTGATAAATTTTCCATGGGTGAATCGCTCTTGGTGTATAATTTTAGGGAATGTTTAGGGATTTAACTAAATTACGGTTATTTTTATTTTTTTATACATGATTAAATTTTATTTTCAACTTGACATTGGGTAGTTATGTTCATTTTAAGAGTTAAAAGGCCATTAATATTTTTTTCAAAAGAAAATTTTTAAATTTTTTTTTATTAAATTTGTTTTTCACTTTTTTAAAATTTTTAAATTTTTTTTTGAAAATGATGATCATGATGCACACCAAATCAACGAAAAAAAATTTACGAACAAAATGGAACTGATTTCAGGTTTTTAAGTTGTATAGTTCTAGAGTTATTAGCTGTTTAAAAATGCAAGGAAAACAACTTTACAAAATTTGTATGAACATTAAAAAAATTATATCTAACGAAACAAGAGTGATAGAAGAATGGAACCTGAAAGATTATGTCTATAACTATATTAGTTCCACATAACAAAATCTTGAACAATATTTGATAGTTTAATCTTTGATTTGGTTAAAAAAATAATCGCAAAAATGAAGTTTTTTCATATTTTGTCAAACTTTGGGGCCTATGCGCGATCGGAAGATATTAACCGATTTTGAAATTTTTTTCTTTATCTTTGTCTATATAATTCGGAACTTTTCCGCGCCATTACAACTTCGAAATAAAATAAAGTGTTTTTTCGGCCCACCCTAGTATACATGTCTGAAAAGAAAGAAATATCTCTAAAAATGTCTCGATTCTTTTCTTAAAATGAGTTTTTAAGAGATTGAATTTCTTCTCTGAAACTATTACCGTTTAAACACCTCCTATATGACTCAGAGCTTTTCACTGATGTCTGCAATGATGTTTACATGTGTTCTCATGTCCCATTTGCTCCTTTTAGAACACATATCGGGTCGAGGATTAATCTTAAAAAGTGAAAAAGCTGCAAAAAAATCACTATTTGGCTATTGGTAGGGAAAATTTGTTCTCGGGTCCTGTATTCCCTCTAGTTGCACATCTTGTGTGCAACTAGAGGGAATTTAATTTTTATATGGAATATAATTTAATAAATAGAATAATAACTAGAGGGAATATAATTTTTATGTATGAAAAATAATTCTACTAGGTGTTAGCCTGAAAAACAGTTCCGTGCTTAACTTTTGGAAGTGAGTGTACTTGACACAGGCGCGGATCCAGCAAGGCTCCAAGGGGGGCACTTTTTCAGACAAGATCCCCATACCCCCAATGGTATGGGGGTCCTCCCCCAGAAAAAATTTAAATTTGACGTGTAAAAGTAGGGTTTTAACTCATTTTTAGAAATATTTTGAGTCTAAGGGGAGCACTTTTCAACACTATTACCTTTACTTTTTGACCCAAAATGTCAAGATTTTGGGGATTTCCTAAAATAAACACTGAATACCCCATTTTGATACTAATGGGGGTATGGGGGGTCCTCCCCCAGAAAAAATTTTGCAATTAGGCCTGTAAAAGTTGGGTTTTTACTCATTTTGAGAACCTTTTTAGGTCTACAAGGGGGGGGCACTTTCCAGAGTGCCACCCCCTGGATCCGCCACTGACTTGACAGCAAAAATAGTGATTGAGGTCAATAGTAGAAGAGTGTGGAATTAAAAAATATATTATCCGGTGTATAATTCAATAGACCTGGAAGAGATATATTTAAGAAATTCATGTTATAAGCTTTAGAGAAACAAAAATCAGGTTTTCTAAAAAAGACCGGGTATGCAGGCATCTGTAGCAGCAGGTTTTTCTGTTCTACACGTAGCAAGTCTTCTTGCGGACATACCTCCCTAGCGGCTTTCATTGTATCAGGTTCACTAGAGAGCCTATATACGAGAGAGAGAGACGATAACTCGCTTAAAAGCGTCTCTGCGCATCCAATTCTGTCCAAACTGTATCATGCCGCCCCACGCTAATCCTATGGAGGGAAACCTGTGGCGAACAGAAAACCTGTTAACCGATCTGCGCGCGCTATACTGAGTTGTCGCCTCTCTTTCGCATACAGGCTCTCAAAGGTTCACTACATCAATGCTTAACCCCACAACATTTATTCTAAAACAACTTTATCTAATTGGCATTTAATTTACTTAACGAAGTTTCGCTGGAGGATACCGAAACAACGCGCTAGTAACAACGATTCGTTAACAAGCAGATTAAAAACAACGTTGTCGAAACTGCTCTTCTCCCAACGACGACTACTTTTACACTCGGAAAGCGTTTAAAAGCGGCGTCAAATCCCTCTCAACCGTCACTTTTCCTCATCAGGGATAATCAGCGATCCCGTTTTTTTCCCACACCACTCCCGGAACCACAATCCCGGAATGCCCCCTGGATCCAGATTATTCCCGCGTATTAATCTGGAGGCTACAAATTGAATCCAATGCCCCGTGAGTGCTCTCCCCCCCTACAGAATATGACTTGCGCCGTTCCTTGCTGCAGCGCCCTCCCAAAAAGCTCCGGTCCCCCCATTGAAATGCAAATTACACCTGGACCGCTCCACAGCTGAGATCGGCTGACTTAAGCCCCCCCGGCTCGTGATTAGGGCTGCCCCGAAGGAGAGGGGGGGGTGAAGCACCCCCTTTAACTATCGTTGCACAACTCATTAACTGCGCTCGCCGCATTTGCATATGAATGAGCTGTCCGTGTGCCCTTGCGCGGGTAAGGTGATACTCTCGGAGGCTTTTCACCTCCGCGCGGAGGGAGGGATGCGTGGTGGCCAGGCGGGGAAGGCGCAAAAAAGTAGTCCGCGGCAGGGCTAATTTTTGTTAATGGTGGAGTATATCGCGGCCGTTTTGCAACAATTGGTCGGTTTCGCTTTTTGGAGGGAGAGGGTAAACATCTTTTGTGGGAGGTGGTGGTTTAAACTTTTGTTTTTGGAGGACAGCTTGACACGTTGGATGGAGAGAATAAGCAAGGTGTGGTGTAGTGGTCGTTGAAAGAGTGAGGTTCAACAGTGCTATGAGCTGAACCACAACTTTTAGTGGTTCTTTGCACATGCACATCACATGAATGTGGTGTTACCATACCAAGTGCTGAGGTAATAGGGGGTATATTCTGTTTCTGTCCCCCCAAAATCGGGGAAGAAAGATTTGAGTCTAGTTCTTTTCAACTACAGCACTGTTTGCACCAATGGAAGAACACAGTTTCATTTTTCGTTAATCACATGGGTTGACATTAGAGACATTGATGAAGGGACCAATTGCTCCTGATGGATCTGGAATATCTTATTACTTAAAAAGAAATTCCTGAAGCTTCCGTCCACACTTACCCAAAAGCATGAAGCATTTCTTTAAGAAAAAAACTTGAAAAAGTAAGAAATAATGTTAGAACATTTACTAGTTGATTATTTTGCTGACAATTTTAAAGGAACGCAACTCAATAACCTGTTGAATTGTCCTCTACTTTTTCACTTCAGTTAAAAAATTTAATCCTATATATGCTACCAAATTTGAGAATGGTTTTAATTGAATCAGAATTTTTTTTAAATGAATAACTATTCACTTACTTTATAATAGGCCTTTTATGTAGAACGGAGTTTCCAAATCAGTCATCTAAGCTGTGGGAAGCTGCATGAAACCTGCATGAACGGCTGGCGGCATCTGCAAAAAATTTCGCAGATAAAAATCATTCTTTTTCAGGAACACTCTATCAAATCTTTTGAAATTCAAGATAATTTATCCTTCTATCATTCAATAATATGACCTTTGATCATTTTTCACACAATCGAACCAACATTTGTTGGAAGATCTTTTGTTTCAACACACAAGGGGGAATTGAGAATACCCCTGAGGTCCTTTTATATCCCTAAGAACCTGAATTGCAAAGAGTCCTGGAGGTCCCTACCCATTCACTGCATTAGGTTAAAGTTCTTGGATCATCGTTTCTGTTTATTCCATTCCAGAAAACTGGCCTGGCCTCCACTGAGGAATCTAATTCTCTTATATAAATAGAGGAAAGGGGGGAAAAGAGGTTCTGGCTTCTCTCTTTGCTGTGTTTCGGCGGAACCCGAAACTAAACGACGAAACTAAAAGAAAGGCACAAGGCGGAATGCCAACTGTATCGAAACTTCTGTATACATAAAAGCTGTTCCAACATCGGCCTAACAGCGTTTTTTCTCCGTCAGTCCGCGGTTGTCCGTATCTGCATTGCAAAGCACCCTCTCCGGGCAGGAAGTTTTCAAAGAGGAAAAAACCCTCTGTTGAAAAAAAAGAGGGAAACTATCTCCCCACGAAAAAGAACGCGCGATCCAGAAAACCGGGAGAACCACCCCTTACTTTTACTCCCAGGAAAAAGAAAGTGAAAGGAGAACGGGGAGAGTAAAAAACGGGAGAAGATATATAAACTTAACGATAACAAAAAAGATCTTTACCGTAACCGCCAGTAAAAGCATTACATTTGCGCCGGAGATCAAAAAAAGCCAATGGACCCCTCTCCTGGAGGGAAGCAGGGGCTTTTTTTCTATTATTCAGCCCCCGCAAAAAAGTCCGGTAGGGGGAGGAGTGGAAATCCTCGTGAGGACCTCCCCCCCGAATGATAGATGGTCCTTTGATGAATTGCGACCGATAACTTCTAAAACAATTCCTCCACCCTCTCGGTTGGGCCTCTCTCCCCCCGGACTGCATTAGAATGTGCATTAAAATATCTTCCGGAGCATGTAAAAAGCGCGACCGCATCAACAATGGACGGATCCATCGGCCTTATCTGGGGGGTGACAGCACTCAAATATTTTAATTTGGGACAAAAAGGCCCTCCGGACGAAGATGGATGGGTCTTTAAACCGCTTTTTTACCGTGCTCACTCCCCCTTGTGTTCTGCATATCGACGTGTTCGACGTCCGAGAAATCATTGTCCGTGCCACTAATCCGTGCATCAGATTTGTTTTCAGGTGGGGCGCATTATCGGTGGGGGGTGTCCCGAGGGGGACACCTTCCGATCCGTCTTATTATGGAAAGTGACATTATCAGAATCAGGTGGCAATATTACTTGTGAATTTAGAGAGCATTGGATGAAGTCTGTATCGTCAGCAATGGCAGATTGTAGTACAGAAAGCACTGCTAATCTTGCACTTTCATAAATACATACAAAGAAATGCTCATATTGGGAACTGGGATATTGTTGCAGATATGTTTAGAACTTAGTGTCTGTGACAACTGCAGAGCCTTTTTGGTTTTTCTGGAGTTATAAACTGCCCTCCTCCCTCCTCGTAATCATTCCTGTAATCATGTTCCTACAATTAAAATATTTAGATTTGGTAACATAGTGATAAAACTTCTTTCATTATTATGGAAACCCTATTGGGAAATTTTTTCTGGTGTTCCAAAAAAAACAGTATCAAATTATACTGGATCCAGTATCATTTATACTGGTTCACGGAACACCAGAAATTTTTTTTCGATAGGAAAGTTCAGTACAGGGGTGTAAATGGTGAAGGAAACATCTTAGATGAATTGCTTTCTAACAGAACTTGGAGTTAGTTCAAAGTTGCTTTAAAAACCCAAATTTTTAAATTGTTTAAATTGTTAATAAAAGATGTTAACACAATAGAAAAGCTCTTGTGGATGGTAAGTTATTCGGTATTTGGTTCCTATACTTAAAATCACTCTCAGTAAATAAACGACCCCATTAATAAAAAATATCCCCAGTCTGTAATTTTTTTAGACTGCTAACAATACTACTAAACATTTTCATTGAATTTGTTTCCTCTTAATAAATTCGAAATATTTAAAACTGGGTAAAAAAATTATCACTCAAACAACATAAGGAAACCTATGAAAAATTAAAGGGTCTACGTTGCACAATACGCATGCTTAGAATTCTCGTGAAATAACTTTATTCAAGAAGCTTGATAAATATGGGGCGACATGTGTAGACGCCCATATTTTTAGGTGACATACTTGCCATAAATAAAAATATTTGTGACATTGAAGAATTGTTATCTGGAATTTAAATAGATTGTTTGTCGTATTCTTTGACAGGGGTGTCTGTCACAACCACTGAGATTTATAGATACGTCTTGTTTTAGATTTAATATAACAAAAAACTTAAGGAAATGGTAAAAGCATCTTCATTTGATCATGTAATTTAAACAATAAATTTTTTTATAAGATCGTAGAGTTGTACAAAATTAGATTTTTTTCATTTAGGTGATTAATTGGGTTCGTTGAGCACAGATTCTTTCATTGATAATCTTTGCTTTGTAAAAAATAAAAGCCTAATGAATAAATTTTATCTTGCTAATCAGTTAGATATTAAAAAAATGTTGAAGTTCAGTATAAGTATAATTATAGAATTGGGGAATACCACAAGGCCATGCAAAGGAAAATATTTAGTAAGAAGGGTATCAAAATGATGGAAACCCCTAAAAGACAAAATTTGTGCTTTGTGCTACAAAAAAAATCCCCATATATCTCTATTTTGCATATTATGTCATCTTCAAATATCATGACATTTTTATTCATGGGGCATCTTAAATTTTCTCTAAAGATATCTTCCAAGTTACGACCCAAAGCGTTTAGAATCACTCCTTGTTTAATATATGTCAATATTGTCTTTAATAATTGTTATTTTTCAGAAATCTCCCCTTCCCCATTTTATTTATTTATTTAACACATGTAGTATTTCAAAAATCATACTTCTTGTTTGATGTATAGTAAGTATTTATCTATTTATTATCTCTTGTGTCAAGCCTCTCCTTAACGAGTGAAGCAATTGTTGAATATGTCCTTAATTGCGGGGTTTAAACCAACCAACCAACCTATGGGCAAAAAAAATATACTTTTTAGGAATCATGTCGTGGGTAGGGGGTTGTAATACATGCCATTTGAACTAGTAACTAAAAGTTGTTTCCTGTAAATGACTGTCAAAAAACTGTTATTTGGAACAGAGAAATTAGCTTTTCAAAGAAATACCGTATAAACCCCTTTATCGACAATAAACCCTTTAATCTCGCCCCTACAGCTCTAGAAAACCCGAGACACCCAGCAGGCTTAAATGCCAACCCTCGTCAAGCCCACAGCAGCACCATCTCAATTCCATTAAAACCTGGCCAGCAAATCCAATCCCAATCTGTGCAGCGGCTCTCTAATAAACACCAAGCGCAATATATAGAGATAGAACCTCTCGAATTCCTCGGATTTAAATTCAAGCCCAAATCGTCCCCGCAGCCACAAAACAATCTCTCTACCCACGAATCATTATCGGTTGTCCGTGACTTGACCGGTCCCCTGGCAGTGACCACTGTCCGCTCCATCCTCCCACTGTTGGTGATAGTCGCCTCCGGGGCATGACAGATGAAACTCTCGGCCCTTGTGTGTGTGTTATTGTGGATGTTGTAGTAGTGAGTGTGGGCCATGTTATTAAATCCGGGGGAGAGTTTGCCTTTGTGGTATGGATGGAGGGGATGTCGGATTCGGGCGACATGCTCTGACCTATCGAATGCCGTTATAGAGGAGTGTGTTGGTTTGGGTTAATTACTACTGTTCTATGGAGTTTGGATAAACAGGTTGATTTTCCTGTCGTTGAGGTGAATTTTGACGCAGTTTAGAAAGTTTGCCTGGTTTGTTACTCTTAAAGTTAAGTTTACATTTAATTTTTCAAATATTATATCAACATTACTCTTAAATAAAATTAGGTTAATGTGTGTTGTAATGTAATGATTAGAATTTATTACATTAAAAGGACGATATAGAAACGTAGATGTTTTAAAAAAGTGAAAAATAGAGATAAAATTTATTTTTATTCATATTGCAATCTGTGTATCTTCTTGGATTCCCCTTATTATCTAGATTATTTATTTTCGCAGTTTGATTTTCAAGAAGTTATTATTAATATAAATATAACTGGATGATAAAAGAGCAGATTAATATCATACGAATTTGACTTTTATTATAAATTTATTCAACTGATGCAAGCGCGTGGCCATACTTTAGTTTCTGGTGCGGGTTTCGGCCTTAAATTTTTCTGAGGTCTCCTTTAACTATTATATTATATATCAAATGCTAACCTTCATGGCACTTAAAGTAAAAGAGACACAAGCAAGGAGACGGAGTCAAGGGGTTCTCTTCAAGAAAATTTGTTCAAATTTGACCCTAAAAAGTAGTGCTTTGATTAATTTTGTAACCTTTGTGTGACACCCGAAGAGAATCACTTCTAGTAATCAGAATAAATTGCTCTATTCGTATCACATAGTGACAATTTAGTTTCATGCAACAACATACACCTTTCGAAAACTTTATACTCAAGGATTAAAACGAGGAAAATCAAAGCAAAAAAAAATGGTTCATAAAAACCAAAAATCCCAAGTTTATTGTGTTTTGAACTTAAATAGCTTGTTCTTCATCGTCTCCCAGTCCCAACAACGAAAGAACTGCACTGTGTAAAAAAACTGTAGAAAAACAGAAATTTTCAATAACAATGACTTTCTGTTTACAGAGATATTCTGTCATGTAACATTCCCACCGCACTTCTATTTATTTTATGTAAAATAACAGCTTTTATCTAGTTTTTTAGCTTATCTGTACTTAAACAGAAACTTACTGCATCGAAAATGAATACAGCTATTGGCAACATTATACTGAATCTTCGTTGGTTCAGTGGTAGCGTGCGTGCTTAGCATGCGGTAGGTCGTGGGTTCTATCCCCGGATATTAATTAATTAAAATTAAAAAAAAACTCTACTAAAATAAGTGCATGCGCACAAGCAGAAAATTACTGAGAGGCAACAGAAAAATATGTAGCTCCCTTGACAGAAAGTTTCTTTTTACAGCATTTACCTGTAGGTAACAGCTTTTTTCTGTTTACAGGATTTTTCCGCCTACAGAAATTTTCTGGCAACTTTTGCTGCCAGAAATTTTCTGTTTTTTTGCAGGATTATTTTTTACAGTGTGGATAACTGGCACGATCGACCCGAGATGACACCACTCACATACGACCGAAATTAAACAGTACAAAACGAATATCCCAAACGTTCATCGGTGAATAAAAGCGGATAATTCAAATCGGAGCAAGAACTTAAAAGCAAAGCAACGACGAGGTGGTACTAGTGGTTAGTACCAAGAAGAGAGCTCGCGCAAAGCATACAGGGATTAGAACTCTCCAGGAGGGGAGGTTGCCAATTAAAACTTAGCAGGAGAGTGGTCTTTACGGAGATTTAAGGCCGAACAAAGGAAACAATCAATAGGCCACTCTAATTAGGGGTGTCTGTCTTATTGCTTTGGAGCCCTCGAGGGTTACTTTCGAGATGGTGTAAAGCAGTTTACGGGTTCCGTTGTTGTCGATTTGACTGAAATTGACTGTCGATTTGACTGATTTCGTCGAGTGAAACATGCGTTTTTGATATCAGGCTGAGCATTGTGAGGGAGTGTATGATTGGAAGAAATTTGTTTGGTTTTTTTTAAATGGGATTGTCTGGTTGTGGAATGTTTCCGTCTGCATGTGTTCCATGTTTTATTAAGTTGGGCAATTGTGAGAAGATGTGTGTAGAACTTCTAGATGTGGCATTGGTAGAAACCTTTCTTAGAGATGGATTTACTCTTCTAGTTTAAAACTGTTTATGTGAAATCAAGCGAAGAAATTTTTAAATATACCCTTCTCAAAGTAAAAAAAGCACTAGGAGCACTCCTTATCCGTCTTCAATAACAGCGAAATCCCCCTCAGTAATTTTTTTTGCTATCCCACAGAGTGATTACGTTATCTTTCTCAGTTTTATTTAGATAGTAACAAAAATTAGGGAAATATCACAAACAGGAAGAAGACGAAGCAACTAACATTCAGTCGACAAAAGTATCATAATAATTTGTAACTTGTAACAAAAATTAAGTTAATTATAATTTTTAATTAGAAATTTATAGTAGTTAGTCAACTTTTTAAATTTTTGAACTAGTAAAGGAGAAAAAGAGAAATAGTTTAGGGTGTTGGACTAAAACTGTTAGACACATGATAATTTTGTTCATCAATAAAATTTAATTAAATCATCCATCCAAAATTAAATTATAATTTCATTTTACAGGTTATGTACGAATGATAATATCTTGATGAAAATGATGTTTCTATGTTAAAAAAAGTTTCTATGTTATCTTAGTTATACTTTATTTGGAAAAATATAATCAAGTTCTTCATAGTGTCAAACTTTATATGCTCAAGAGTAGTTTATTTTGGTGGTAACGCTTCTTGTGAGAAAAAAATAGGATAAAAAAGCACACGATGCATTTATTTCATATCATTTGTCACTTAAAAAGATGAGTTTTATCGTCGTTCAATATCTTCATCTGGCATTTCTAGAATATCCGTTTGGAAAATCTCGAATTATCAGGTGAGAATTGGAATGAAAATTGCTCTCTTCTCCCCCTCCCAAAATATTCGAATTGACAACTTATGGAAACGAGTCCTCTTTGCATGAAACGTCCGGAAGTGCTTTCTTTCATTCCACGAATAATCTCCTCCCCAAATCGAAGTGTCAAGAAATCAGCGCGCGGTGTCTTCGACAGAAGAGTCGATTTCGAAATGAAAGCGTGCAACGAAAGAAAAAAAGAAAGAAAGAAAAAGAAAATGTTTATTTATTAGCGTCATGCGATAGCTCACACCTGCTTCTGAACGTTCCAGAAATGACGCCAAAGCACAACATTCGAAAATTGCCCATTCTTAGGAAACACCGTTCCGAACATTACTTGCCGAGGAAGAGAAGAAAAAAATGGCGCAGGCAAACGAAATGACACAGCGATATTCTTTTTTATCTTTTCCCCCAGAATAAAAAAAGAGCAAATAATAAATAAAAAGTCCCTCGAAAATGCTAAGAAAGAACGAAGCAAATTTTCTCTCCGACACCTTGCTTTTATCCCTCGCTTTTTCGAATTTTTTTTATCGTTTGCAGCAGGGAAAAAAATTCCCGCGCTTATTTATTTCCCCCTTCTTCTTCTTCAGAAAAGCGCATTTCGAATTCGACGAACCTTAACTGCAACTTTAACTGGGAGAAAAGGTGGAAAGATGATTCGGGAGAACCACGAGGGGACTGGTGACAAGGGAGAGAGAGAGGGGGGAGAGGAGAGGGCTAAAAGGAGAAGGCGACGTCGAAAATTTTCAATTAGATAGAGTCGTCAGGCACGGAAGAATCGTGATTCATCTCGAAATATGGAAATTTTTCCGGGGAACTTTCGGGAGAGGGGGTTCGTCTCCTTGCTCTTTGTCCCTCCTCCCCCCTAGGGACCAGGGGGATGATGAGGCGGGCGGAAGGTGCGAAAAATCCCTGAAGACGACCCGGTAGTAAATTTCGGAGAAAGGCTGCTACCGGGATGATGAAGTAGTAGCGCGCTGCTAAGAACTGCAATATTTTGAGTGAGTCGTCGGAATTTTTTTTCTAGAAGGAGGGGGGTCGGAAATCAATCGGGTTGAATCGAAATGGAAATTTTCTCGTCTCGTTTTAGGGAGGGAATGGAAGAAATTGCTGGAACGGGTCGGCGTAAATGACGTTTTCACGAGGGGAGGGGTTCTCGTTCGTGAAAGCGCACGGTTGAGTGCAGTTTTTATCGGGAGAATGGAGATCGGGAGGCAAATGAGGTGTTAAAGGAGCAAAACTATGTTCGAAATTCGAAGAAGATGGTTTCGGAAATATGGGTCCCTCTCTTAGAAGTTTTTAATTGACGTCACTATTGATGACGGTGACTGAGGTCCAATCTACATTAGTGGTTTCTGCACAGATTATCCAAGCGTGCTTCGAAATGGGCTTTAGTTGGCTTTTTGTGGAAAAAAAACATATTAGCAATGTGCCCAATACCTTAATTTTCACAAAATTTAATAAATATATAGTCCAATTTTAAAGGGATAGTGTATTACAAGGAACCAGGGGCGTACCGAAGGGTTGTATTTCGGATTATATATACAGGGTGTTTCAAAGTCCGTTTCGCGCCTTTTATTTGGAACCAACGTGTCCTAGGGTCAATGAAGTAACGTCTACCCCTAGGTAAGTGACCCTCGAGAATCCATTGAGATGACTTAGAGCGCCCCTAGCAGCGAAATAAAAAAGTTAAAAACATAATTTAAAAACTATAGGAGATAGAGCTAAAACCTCAGTGCGAATATTGTTGTCAACGTTATGAAGAACTTACAGAAAAAAGTTTCATGAAAATAACTTGAATATTCGCGGAGATATTAACATGTGAAAATAGCACTTTTTCAGACCTCAATAAAGAAAAGGTTCGCTGATTTGAAAGTTTTTTTTTTCAATTTTTTGATTAAGTTTTGCCTTTATTCAACTAAAAAACACAAAACTACACAATACAACTGAAAAAATTGCAAATTTGTGAACTTTTTCTTTTATACCCTCGAAATTCACTTTTTTGATCATTAGAAAGGACTAAAGTTACCCAATATTCTGCGAAATTTCAATATCCGTTTGTCAATTTTGTTTCCTTTTGCTACCCGCGCACGACTCTGAACTCATATTATCATTATCATTATCATCATTCTATCAGTTATGAAAACGTAGTTAAAAATATTCTACAGTTATCTTTAAAAATCTTATCAATGGATTATAGATCTTCTCTGTGCCAGGATAAACTTTTTCAATTTAAATTTGTACTCATTTTAAAAATTTGTACAAGAACGGAGATTTAGTGAAGCAAAAACATTTTAATGAATAAAATACAAGAAAAGTGAGATGAGAGAGGACATTTGCTTAATTTCATAGTTTACATCAACTCAAATACATCAAGTACCCAAAAGAATGTGTCGAAACGAATTAAAAAAAGAAAATTACTCGTAAAATAATTTTAATCCATCAGGTATCCTTATAATCAGAAGATTAAGGAATGTTCTTAAGAAGAATGCAAAATAAACTTCCTCTTTAATTATAATTTCTTAAACATATTAATGCTTAACATAAAATATCAATAAATTGTGCAAAAATAAACCGACAAATTTACTTATGCTGTTAGATTGTCGAAAATTTTGGGCTCCCTAGCTTTTATAAATAGATAGAAGAGGTAATGATAATTTTGGTCTTGGAATTATCGCATTCTGTTTAAATATTTACATTTTTATAGTCGTTAAGTAAATATGAATTCAGAAAACGTTTCTATGGTTTTATTTTAATATAAAATAAAATATTAATACAGAAATTCAAATTACTGTTATAGTTTTAATATGCTTAAAAATAAATTTAATTCACCCTTTAAAATATTCAATGAATGTAATCGTGTACATCTTGACATTTTACTTGTCAAATGGAGTTAATGAATTTAACATTAAATTTAAATTCAATAAGGAACCAGAGATAAAATTATCAGAAAAAGCGAATAAGAATAAAAAATTCTTAAAATTAAGCCGAAAAAATTAATTTTCTTCTATATGTTTGGATCCTAGGCAATCATAAAATATTTACGTCTTTATCATGGAAAGCAAAGCCTATAAAACCATTTATGTAATAAATTTTAAATTGTAAAAGATAATCGAAATTAATATTTTGTTATAAAATGTCTTTTAATAGGATTATTATTCAAAGCGTTATAAAGAGAATTTTCTATCCCTTAAAATATATAATTTAAACAACATCTTGATATCTCTTCACGATAGATTAACTGAACCGAATTTAATCTCAATATATGTATATTCGATAATTCTATAAACACCGATTATTTTTAAATTTTACCACCTTTCAAATAAGATAAGGGGATTTGGTGATAACGTTTCAAGCTTTTATTATACAAGCATCAAATAGTTCTGATTAGCACAATATTGTATTACTTCTAAACATCTGTACTGTTGTAAAATGAGAAACATATCGGACAAAATCTTGTTGCCGAAGAAAGGGATGATTAAAGACGTGAAACAAATAACAAAAGATTTCATTACATAAGTTAATAAATTTGTGGATGAAGAAAATTATTGCAAATTATTAAATAAAGTATTTATAAATGTTTATATAAAAAATACCCATCAGGATTTAAATCTGGCTTGTTTTCCGTTTCAAACTAAATTGAAATTCAATCCTCAGAGAAAAAAAAGTATTTTACAAGAGTTGCACTTTATAACGATATCTTAATCTGTAACATCAGGAAATATCCTCCTTTAGTTTATTTTATAAGGTCAAGATCAAGGTTGTCACAGAGTTAACATATTTATATTTTCGTAAGATTTCTGCACAGCATCATACTCTAAACATAGAAAACTAGAGTTGTATTTTTTATACTATACGATAGATGGCGTTGCTTGAATGTTGTATGGGTGAGTGGGAAAATATTGAAACTTCTTCCAATAAGAGATGTTTTCATCATTTCTTTTTAGAGTTACTTTTATTTATGAATTCATATTACAATAAAGGTTATGTTAATTTCAAAATTTTTATTCTAATTTATCTTCAAATCTATTTTTGTCAAGGTTCACTTTTAAATCCCACTGTTTTAGCTAATTTGTTTTAAAAAATACAAAACGAGTTCTTAAAAACTGCTTATGAACTAATTACATTGAAATTCAAAAATAATTATAAAAACTCAACTTGTATACATGTTTTGTAGCATATCTACTTATGCTTATTTTGTTATTTTTAAGTAGGTACATAACATATTTAGACATTATTTGGAATTTATTTAAAAATATAAATAATGTATTGATCAAAATGAAGGAAATATTGCAATGAAACTAAAAAAGCTTTTAAACTCCTTTTACATTCAGATATTATTTCTAGTGTAGGAATATAAAACAAATGGTACTTACATTTTCTGTCTTTTCTTATCGTAAAAGAAAGAATCTTTTTCATACCTACCGAAAAAAAATCCTTTTAAAATATTTGTAAATAAGTATAGCAATCACTTTCTTAAAAATGTTAGCCTTTAAAAATTTAAAAGATTATAACGTAAAAATCTAAAACATTTCATAAAAACAAATTAAGGACTAAATTAAAGAACAAAATATGTATCCTTAATTTGTCTATTTATTTTGATTATCTCTCTATTCTAAAAAAAAGTTTTTGGTGAACGGTTTCCAGAGAAAGGCTTTTTAATTACTGAACCGAATGACACATATATGGTATCAAAATGTCCGGATTCTTTCCGGATTTCCGAGTAAGCCCTTCGATTTTTCAAAAAAATTCTCAATTTTAAAATATTTCCATTTTTTTAGATAACGGATAAGGTCGCAGTTATAAAGCAAGTACTGTCAATCAAATTATTATGCATCCAATCACAACGTCCGATTGACGCTTTATTTTAAGATGAAACATGTTTTTTCACCTTTCAAAAAAAGTACTTTCTTGATGAAATATCACTCAAAGACTGATAAAAACATATCCTAAAAACTTACATGAACGCCATTTTATACTAAAATTTCACACTTTTTGTCCAATATTTATAATTTTTATTCTGATTTTATCGAAATTGTAAACATAGTGATGTTTTGTCTCTTATTGTTTTCAATTGCTTAAACGGTATTTTTTAACAAGTCTGGGTTTAAAAAAAATATGAATGATAAACACTAGGCATATTATACTATCGAGTTACTTTAAAATAATATTTTTTGTTTGGTCCGAATATTGATAAACAATTAGAATTAGTTATTTTTATAATCATAGATTAAAAATAATTAAGATGAATATTTTTAAAAACATTTCGTTTAAATTTTTGATAAGTTCGAGTTAATATACAGGGTGATTCAGAAATAATCATCAATAATTGGGGGGAGGTAGAGGGGCCCTAGACAAGCATATTTTGAATAGGGATGGTGGGGCGCAGCCTTGCCGTTAAAGAGCTAGGACCTAATGTAGTGCGAGCGCGTTTCAAAAGGCCATTTTTACGAGGCCCTTGTGACGAAACAAAACATAATGAAATAAAAAAATTATTGCATGAGATACAGGAGTATCCGTACTACTTAAATCCTCAATGTGATAGAAATTGGACTACTTGCTAAACCATGGGGTGAGTTTTAAAACGTGCAATATTAATCTTTTAGTCAAAGAATGGAGTTCCCTTAATGGTATTTAGAAAAATGATGATCGGGGAAGGAATTTTCAATGATCAAACAGTTTCAATGATCAATGTAACGATCTTTGAAAATTCCTTCCCGGATCATCATTTTTCTAAATACCATTAAGGGAACTCCATTCTTTGACTAAAAGATTAATATTGCACTTTTGAAACTCACTCCACGGTTTAGAAAGTGGTTCAAATTCTATCGAATTCATGGTGTAAGTAGTAGGGATACTTTCTTACCTCATGCAATAGATTTTTTCATTTTATTATGTCTTGTTTCGTCACACGGGCCTTCTAAAAACGGCCTTTTGAAACGCGTTTGCACTACATTAGGTCCTAGCTCTTTAACGGTAAGGCTGCGCCCCACCATCCCTTTTCGAAATATTCTGGTCTAAAGCCCCTCTAACTTCTCCGCAATTATTGATGATTATTTCTGAATCACCCTGTATACTCAAACTTTTAAGGGAGATTTATTCATGGAGGGGATTTGAAGTATTTTTAATAAGTTGGTTGAGGTTTTTTCTGTAAATTGTTTAATTGTTTTATAAAGTGTGTTAAGTTCAAAGAGTTGGAATTTGTGGGAATTGCGAAGCAATTCCAAAAGGTCCTGCGTCAGCAGTTTACGGGGGTTGGCGAGCGATAGCGAGCAGGGGGCGGTAGCTCCCTAGTGAAATAGAAAAAAGTTTATAACAGAGTGAACTAGTAATTTAAAGTTTAACGGTTTTACAAGATTATTGGTTTAGCTGATCTTAAACTTATTTTCTCCTGTGATGTAAACTTAAAATTTATCCATATTGACATTATGCAAAAAGGGCTTTATTTTGAAACACAAAAACTTTTCAATTAGAACATTAATAATATAAATTATTAAAATTCAAATACCCATTTAAGTACTGTAACCACAATTTTAAAATAGCTTTAAATCATGAATGATATGATGATTATACCTTATCATTATTGATAGGGCTTTTTTCATTTGATAAGCATTTGCAAATGTTAAGTACTTTCAGTACCTATATCATTTTTCAATGCTTCAATGTATTTGTTCCTGTTTTAAAATAGTGAACACTAAACACTGTATTATTCAATAAATTTTCGTACATTTTTAAACTTCAGAAATGATAGTTTCAGGTAAAGCAGCATCTTACTTTCTGTAAAACATCTTCCGTATTATACGTACGTAGTTATAATTGAAAATACTATTATACTCTGTTCATTTAGAATAGGCGCCTGAGACGTAATGTATTAGAAGCAGTTTCTAATTGCAATTATTTTCGAAAAAATTTTCTTCTGCAATGAAAAGGCCGCTTAAGTAGTTAAAATTCTGTAAAAAGCAGTTGTGTGATGAGCCTTATTAAGCATAATTGAGCGTTTTTGATCCTGTTTCAGGCGCCTATTCTAAATGAACAGACAATAATTAAGTAAAGATGTTGTTCATATAGTTTAAATATAAAATAACAGTTCAATATAAAAACAATAATATTTTTTAAAACCAAAGTTTTAATAATAAAAAAGAAATTTAACCAACACGTTATGCGTAAAAACACACATCAATTCTAACACCCAAGGTGGCGACATAAACACCAAAACCTCCAACTCCACGCGACACAAGGGCCCATGAAACCATCCAAATTCCTCATCGTAACTTCAACCGTATCCGCCACTCCATAAACAAAGCCGGATTGTTTACACTCGCCAATATTCGCGGCTGAATTATCGTCGGAGATGCAAATAGTCGCAATTAATGCAAATGCGAATGCAAAGCGCCCGCTCTTTTGGATATTTTCTCTTTTTCTGATGCAGCGGTGCAATGAATGAAATTAAGGAGTCGTCCTCTCCCGAAGAGATTCACGTGTGGAATCGGCGCTTGATTGGTGGAGACATGTAAGAGAATGAGGCGACTTAAATTGGTGAATGGGTTGATTGGAATTGAATGTGGGGGACATTTTTTGTTGATTTTGGGTCAGTAGTTGAGAATTATGTTTTTCGAGGGGTGTTTCAACTTTAAAACTGTTGTGTGTGATCGGTAAAAATTTACAGAACACTGCCTAAAATAGAGAAAAATTACCATAATGTGTAAAAGAAACGTGTGCGAAAATAAATTAATTTTTATCACAATAATTTTGGGTCGAATTTTAATCAAAACAGTTCAAAATAAAAACATCTGTCAGACGAATTATGTTAAAATTAACCACTTCCAGGAACTTTAAAGTGCACGAGAAATATAATTTAATATTACTCGTTAATATGTAAGTTTTGGAACAACGATAATATTTGTACACCAAATTAAGGTAAACATTTCAAACAGTCAATCACATTCAAGAAAAATGCTGATCATTTTCAAAAGTATCCAAACACAAAGTATACTGAACTTTCTATATAAAATTGTTTTTAACAAATTCTAAAAAAACAAATGGTGCTAGATATGTTAGAAAAGTTGATTGGAAATTGCTAAGTTTTGTATGTTAAGTGTTATTTCCTTTGCAACAAGTATCAATTTATTTATTACTCCAAATTCAATAATCAAGAAAATATTTTAAAATAACGTTAAAATACATAGCAAAATTTTTCTACGCTTAAATCGTTTTAAAAATGTAAAACACTGAAAAATATTTTAGAAAAATAGAGATTTAATAATTGACAAATTACACTTTTTTATTAAAAATGTTTTAGTGGTTTTATAATAAAGTCGTGCTCATAAAGTACTCAATGTGTGTGACACATTAGGATTAGTATTTGTAATACGAAGAGGGAATCATATTTAATACATGTTAAACATACTGACATACCGCGAGGAGAAGAGCTATGAACAGGGTTGCCGTGAGTAGACGAGTCCAAAATAAGAGGGAAGCTGGTACGAATTGAACTGCAATATTTGGCATTTTAAGCGTACATTTTGCGAATGAGACAACTTTTATTAAACTACATTAAATTATTGATTATCTTTGAAAGTTCTCCGTCAGTAAAAATCGGAAATACTTTTTCACATGAAAACTTTTTACCGTTTAATGCCTTTATATTGCTATTTTGAGGGAATTAGTTATATTCAGTTTTATATAGCTGATATAACCTTAGTTGTAAATTTTATAACTTAATCATCATACTTGTGAAATTTAAATAAGGCGTTAGAAACTAGTGAAGTGACAAAATATAAAAAATATGTATTCATTATCTTTTTGATATTTTTATAAGATTAGGGAGCTACCTCCCCCTACTCGCTATCGCTCACCAAGCTGCGTATGCAGGACCTTTCGGATCGCTTCGAAATCATCACAAAGATTTGCTCATTGAACTTATTCTCTGCAAACTGAACTTAAATGCAAAATTTAACAAAATATCCAAGATCAGATCAGATATGGAATAGATCAGACCATTTGATATAGATCAGATTAAATCCAAAAAAATTACAAAATATCTAAAATCAAATCAGGTAAGATGATGTAAATAAGATAATATAAAATTAAATTAAATAGATCAGATTATATGAAAGATCAGTTGAAATAGATCTGATCAGTTGAAATAGATCTTATCAGGTGTAATAAATCAGATTAGATCTAGAAATGTAAGGAAATTCCCATCCGTGACTCTAGAATCGAAAGAAGTACAAAGTTGAAAAATAGCCACTCAGATTTGGCGCAAAACATTTATTTCAGCGCCAAAAGAATCATCCTCACCCCCGAAATTCAGTGGAATAATCCTTTTCTATAACAACCACAGCATCATCGTATGACGTCAATAGCTCTTCTTCTGGCGGTATGGCAGTATTCAATAATTTTACAATAAAATAAAGTTAAGTTTTCTGCTGTCCTTTTTATAATCCAATTAACTATTTCATTCTTATGAAAGCCAACAGGGAATTTCTGTATACTTCATGATAGTTAAAGTAACCTTTAGAATAAATGAAAAGTTTCTTTCTACAACAATACTAAATTCTCAAATGGGGATTTTCAAATTGACACAACACTGCGATCACTCTAGTTATGTAAAACTATTTTGCATCACTATAGGATGACTAATAGAACCCCTTGTAAGTTATAAAATGAAAAACTTATCTTGTTTACAATATTACATAATGCACACATTATTTTCATTGAATTTTAAGATTTAACAGCAATTTATGGCAAACAAAAATTGTTTCTTCAATAACGAAACTTTGAATTACGTCATTTATATTCGCCAGTATTTATTTAAGATTTTTAATGAAATACACTAGAGGACGATAGTACAGTGATCTTTTTAAACTATCTTCTTCAACCATTTTTAACTGTCTTTCAAATACTAAATTACCAGTTAAAATCGGAGAGTTAAAAATGTATTATAAAATATCTTGGAAAAATACTGAAAATGACTTCAAAAAAGTAAAAAGTTTTAATGCACAACTTGTTCAATAATGTATTATTTTAATTAAAGTACAGACATGGTAAATTACATCATTGGTTACTTCTATAAGTGAATATTGACATACATAAAATTTTATTTGATAAGATGAACTGTACATTTAAGTATAGTAGCAATGTAGAGAAATTTAGAAAAATAATATAATTATTTGTTATTATGTAGTATTAGAGAAAATTCCTTTTTACCATCTTTCTTCCTAGAAATCTTTGTTTTTGAACATTTAAACAAGTATTTAGGAACGAGAAAAAATGTTATTGAGCTATCAAAAAACCGTTATTTAAGCTTTCTTTTCTTACATAAGGTAATATTTATTCTAGTTCATAAAAAAATCAATTATTTTTTACAAGCCTAGTCCAGGCTTTAAAAATAATGATTTTTTCCCATACTAAAAAGTTTGCACACTTTAAACATAAAAATACTTTTGTTTGCTTAGTATGATTTTCAAAACCAGTTTTTTTTCCTTATCTTTCAAGTGTCAACAATTGCGTTTTAGGAAAGAAATTTGATGAGAAAAAAGGAAATATTTAATTTTTTTGTAAAAACTAGTACTTTGATGTTTTTGTAACGATGTGCCATAAATGGGATATTTTATAAAACGTCTTTAAAATTCCTTTTAAGTCCTTTTGAAATTTCACAGTAAAAATATAATATTTAAGATAATTTGGTAATTTTCTTTTAAATTACCAAAGTTCATGTTTCTATTTTATTAGATTGCTATTTCAAGTTCACCATAAGTTACAAAAACTTATCTTTATAAAAACTTGCAGCTATATTAAATACAAAGAACTATATCGTTATTAATTTGTAATTATTAATAGAGAGAAACTGTACATTTCAAATAGTTATTTCATACATTTAATGATCTGAAGTTTACATAGGAAAACTCTTTTACAAGTTTTTTCACAATCAATAAAACTTTAACTGTGTTTGTTTTTTGACTTATTTCATACAAAAATGCTATTTTATTTAAAATTTGTGTTCTTATGGAAGGCTTAGGAAATTTAATACCCTAAAAGAAATACTTTCCCCAGAATATTTTACATATAAAAGGAGTGTTTTAAATTTGAAAAGAAGAATTTGAGACCCTTTGGGTTGCACCCGAAGAGGATCACTTCTTGTAATTCACATAATTTTGAAGAAAAAGACAATATAAAAATTAATGTCATAGTTTCTGGGAGGGAGTTTGGGGTTCAACCCCTTTGGAAGCGGCCCTGGCTCACTTACTTATACTTACGTACTATGATATGATCGTAAGAGAGAATGAGTAGTCTGTTTGAATCCGACGAATGTCCTTACTGCGGACTAACTTTCGCATTGCTCAACAAAAGAAAGAGAGACTGAAGGCATCACCCCAATAACTCAAAAAACCTGTGCATGTACAAGCAGTCCTCCAACGCAAATTTTTATTGTGTGTGCGCCATGATTACTGTTTCAGATCACCTTGACATTGCTATTAAGGCAGCCTTTCCCAATGCATCCACTCAAGGCCGTGCTGCAGTATAGGTTTCCTTTCTCTATATTATAGCCCCTTTCCTCGTGTTGTGTTGCCAAAATTTACGAGCTGAGTTTCGAAATTTAAGGACGTTGGCCTGGTAGAGAAATGCATCTATTCTTTGTTGACTCTCTCCACCAATGGGGTTGCACCGTTTCCATCTGACGTCATCCATTGGGCGAGAAAAGTCTCAAAATTCAAAGAACTGATAATTAAAAATATAGATATATTATTGGTTTTCGCGGCGAGTCTCGTTTTGTTGCGGTTGTAAAAGAGTTCTCGCTTATTAGCCGGAACTTTTCGTCTGTTTCATACAGGGGGTGGAGAGGGAATTATTGTACACGTTCCACCGCTGCCCCAGGGCAGTTCTCATTAAAAAGAAAATGGAATTTCTTTCGCGTTCGAAAGTCGAACAGGGAGAGAGAAAAAATGGCGATAATAAAGCGATGGTTTTCTCCTTTTGTTCGCGGCTTCGGCAACTGGATTTCAGACGGATTAGCAAACAATTGCCAATTAGTCCGGTCGGCGTTTCTGAAAGCGTTCTTTGGGCTGTGATGGTTTTGAAGAAAAATTAGTCCTCGGGATCGATATTTTTCATCCCAAAAGAAAGAAAAATGAACGAAACGGTTGGACTCGCATTTGGGAAAAAGAATGCTTTTATAATTGAAAGTTCTCCGGGCAGTTGCCTAGTTTTGCGAAGAAAAGAATTTCATTACAGAGGGGAGTGGTTCTCTGTGTGCCTAATGTGCGACCGTTTTTGTCGTTGCGAGGTGTCATTGTATGTGCCTTGATGGAACAATAAGTCAGATGTTATTGTTGGAATTGAAAAGAATCCTCTTCCTCTGCCGTGGACGTGTTTAAAATAATGAAAAATTAATGTCATTGTGTTGGGGATGTTTTTCATCATCGCGCTCGCAGAAATTAATAGCGTGCTTCATCAAGGTTTGTACACAACTGGATTAAAAGTTTTCGACTTTTGAAGATGGAGAGGTGAATTTTTTTGAATCTGTCTTGAAATTCTTATGCGGTCTTTCATTGTGGCAGTTCTTTTGAAATTACATAGAAGAATTTTAAACTCTGGTAATATAACAAGCGAAAGAATGAATACAAATCACATAATATAATTCATTGGTTCGTTGAGACGGTTGATGTTAATTGTCTCTGATCTGAAATAGAGAAGTCCAAAACCAAAGATACTGACTTATACTGAACGACCGATAAACTAACCGTGGCTAACCGGGAGTCAAACCTATGCTTGGAGTTTGAATGTCTGTTAACAAACCGGTGAATGCGCCGTTCATTAACAGTTGTCTCAAAAGAGACGCAAATACATCCAAGAAGGCAAGAAATGCAGGAAGAAGCAGGTACAATAGGGTGGTCGCAAGGTACATGGCAAAGTTTCAGCTTAATTGGATAATATTAAGACCCGCCTCATTGAGGTCAAAGTTGAGAAAAACAGCGATTTTTAGAAAAAAATCGTAGGTTTTCGGCTATAAAACTGAAACTATTCGTCTCAGAAGCATGATTCTTATCTCATTTGAGAGTAAATTTTATTGGCTTGAAGTTAGACCCCATTCACATTTTTTAACTCAAAGTAATAGGGGGCATATCAGCATTTTTTCAGGTGAGATCGAAGAACAACGCCTTGAAAGTTAGCTTTCCTGCAAAAACAAAAACATCATATTATTGAACCAAATCAATTTTTTAGACTTTTATATTGGTATTTTTCATTTTGTACATTGAAAAGGCTTCAGTTAGAGGTATTTTCAAAAGAACATGCTACAATATATGAATTTGAAATATTAAAATTATGGGTAAATTTGAGGAAACAGAAAGGGAAATAACACTTAGTGTTTAAATGTGAATTATTAACAGAATCTTATGTAAAATGACCCCCTAAATCCGAATCTAACCCCCGTTTTTCTCTATCATACTCAGATTTGCGGGGAATAGCCCCTCCCCCTTGTTTACGTGTTTAGATGATTTAATGACTTTGAATTCGATTTTCAAAAGCCGATAAGCATTACTTTAGCTTTAAATTACTCCCAAGTGGACAAGAAAGGTTAAAGTGTCTAAAATATAAAAGTTTGAAGAAAATGTAAAAGTTTAAGGGGTAATTTGCAAAAAAGTCGTGAAAATAGGTTATTTTGCATTATTTTTCTGTTAATTTTTAGGCATTTTATTTTTAAAGGGTCCTTATCCTTCCTAAAGGACCCAAATTTAATGAAAATATGCTACAATATTTTTCACTTGAAGCGGTTGAGGGGTTAGTTCCTCTGAAGCACCCGCAGAAGGATTCAGAGGACTAAAGGGATCACTTTCACACTTGTGTCTTTAGGAATTAATATTCATGCTTTGGAAAGTTTAAAACTGAAATTGTTCATGTATTTTAAGCATTTCTTAAGTTTAAAGAGTAATTATGTGTATAAAGCTGTTATTAGATATGCGTGGATGATGAAAAAAATTCAGCCCTTAAAAGTTTAACTGGTTATACTAGGGTTGGTTAGAAGCACCCCCTAAAAATTGGGGAGTTGGAAGGAAAAGGCTGTCATATTTTTCATTACAGATATTATGTTATTGACTTTCTGACTATTTTGTACTCTAAAATGCTGCATTGTAATACTCAGCTTTGTATGTGTCCATTGACAGCTTGAAACATGGAATCTCCCCTCATATACCTATTCAGTTACTATGAACTGAAGAATTTTCACTAAAATACATAAACATAAACTACCATGTCATTTTAAAACTTTCCAAAGCATGTATTAATTCCTAGAAACACAAATGTGAAAGTGATTCCTATAGCCCTCTGAACCCTTTTGCGGGTGCTTTAGGAGAATTAACACCTCAGCCGCTTTTACTGAAAAATATTTAAGCATATATTTATTAAATTTGGGTCCTTTAGGAAGGGTAAGGACCCTTTAGAAATGAAATGCCTAAAAAATAACAGAAAAATAATGCAAAATTACCTATTTTCACGACTTTTTTGCATGTTAGGGAGTTAATTACCCATTAAACTTTTCCATTTTCTTCAAACTTTAATATTTTAGAAACTTTAACCTTTCTTGTCCACTTGGGAGTAATTTAAAGACTAAAGTAATCAGGGGCGCCGACTTCGGAAAAATATTGGGGGGGGCCCAGGGCCGTAGCTTGGGGGTGTATCCCCCTTGAAACTCAAAAAATCCACTTTTGACCAAAAAGGCAACCCAACATCCCTTCTGATTTTTTTTATCGGCTAAGTCTCTGGGAGAGAAGCTAATAAACTACCACCAATTATAAAAAATCGAAATAGAAAACTTAAAAAAATTGGTCCATCATTACTAATTTGGGACTGTCACTAAACCGTCGCTGAACTTGCATGGCACATGTAACATTTTGTAAAAAAAATTTATATTTTTAAAACCCTAATTATTTACTTTAAGAAATTTCGCTCTCCTTAAATCCCATTCTTAAATTTATATTAGATAATTATTTTTTAGTTTTAAATTCCTGAAAATAGATAGTTTTACACTTTTTTCACACACAAGTAAAAACCTCACAAAAAGTTTCAAACCTTTTTCACACTGTTAACTTTTATAATTGTTGCATAAATATGGAACCTAAAAATATCCATACTTTGCAATTTTGACTCTGGAGACGTTTTTTCAACGCCAACAATACATAGACAAGGGCATACCTTAGATCCCCCAATTTTTTTCTCAATTTAAACATAAATTTATATCTACCAGTTATTTAATTAGTTTTCTTCTTATATGCAACTTAGTTATTCTATCTATGTAAAAAGTGCACAGAATTCTTACCTGCAATCGTCAAGATTACGCATTTACAGTCCATATCCTAGTCATTTCGTCTGCAGTATAAACCAAAATAAAATCATTTGTTTAAACGGAATCGCTTTCGAAGTAACATTTTCTTTTACCAAACACATTTAAAACAACCCTAAAAGGTAAATAGTTCACCCAAAACTATAAATATATTCGTTTCTATGAATCAATCGTATGAATGCTTGTCAAAAGTAGTATTTTGACTGAATTATTAGATAAATTCATTTTTTTTTCACAAAAAAAGTAAGAACAGATGAGCAAAATGAATTTGCTTCTTTGCTCAAACAGGAAGTAATAAATCTTTCAATGAAAATAATAAAAAGGCGTGGGAAATATCCAAATTTTAGGGAGTGGATTTGTTTGAATTTCTGTGAATAAAATGAGATATTGATAATATACTAATTTGATTTGTTATGAATGGAAGCGGAAATTTTCTATGTCTAAATTAAAGAATAGAAAAATGTCAAATATTTTTGTGAAACTTTAATATTATTGGGGGGGCCCAGTCCCTCTTCCTAAAATATTGGGGGGGCTCGGGCCCCCCCAAACCCTATGAAGTCGGCGCCTATGAAAGTAATGCTTTTCGACTCTGAAAATCGAATTCAAAGTCATTAAATCATCGAAAAACATTAACAAGGGGGAGGGGCTGTTCCCCGAAAATCTGAGGATGATGGAGAAAAACAAGGGTCAGATTCGGATTCAGGGGGTTATTTTACATAAGAATCTGTTAATAATTCACATTTAAACACTTAGTGTTATTTCCCTTTCTGTTTCCTTAAATTTACCCCTAATTTTAATATTCCAAATACATACATTGTAGCATGTTCTTTTGAAAATACCTCTAACTGAAGCCTTTTCAATGTACAAAATGAAAAATACCAACATAAAAATCTAAAAAATTGATTTGGTTTAATATTATGATGTTTTTGGTTTTTGCAGGAAAGCTAACTTTCAAGGCGTTGTTCTTCTATCTCACCTGAAAAAATGCTGATATGCCACCTATCACTTTGAGTTAAAAAATGTGAATGGGATCTAACTTCAAGCCAATAAAATTTACTATCAAATGAGATAAGAATCGTGCTTCTGAGACGAATAGTTTCAATTTTATAGCCGAAAAACTACGATTTTTTGCTAAAAATCGCTGTTTTTCTCAACTTTGACCTCAATGAGGCGGGTCTTAATATTATCCGATTGAGCTGAAACTTTGCCAATCTTATTTTCTAGCCTATTGGAACATTTTAGGGGGTTGCCACCGAAGAAATTCGAAAGTCGATTTCTTGCGACCACCCTAGGTACAACTTTGAGGAGAATACAGGAAGGGATCTAAGTCTGGTGGCTCAACACAACTCTGTATCTCTGACACCACCATGGTGCAATTCTGTCCGAATCATTTCAAAGTTGTTTTTCTTACTTCTGTTGTTGTTGTGTCTATGATGTGCAAATGCAAATGGAAAACAAATGGATCGCACCGAAGCATCAGTCGAAGACAGCCTCAGCGACCCCAACAGCTTTGTCTGAAAAAATCAAATCATCTGGGTCTTCAAGGCTGATCTTGAAAAGTCTGGCCTGAATTGCTAGGCAGCCGAAGATATGCTGAGGAGACAGTTACTTCTACTAGATATCTTCTTCTTCTTTGCTCGCCCTACAGCCCATGATTGGCCTTGGCCTGCTGTACTATTTTGTTCCAGGCAACTCTATTACACGCCTTTTTTCCCAGTTGGTTATTTTCATTGTTCTAAGATCTTTAAGAACATGGTCCATCCATCTCATTTTGGGTCTCCCTCTAGGTCTATTGCCCATTGCCCATTGGCTTCCAATTTAATGTCCTTTTAACTCTATTTCTGTCATCCGATCTTTCTACTAGATGTTAATAAAATTTATCCATATATGCCAAAAATTGGAAGAATCTCGAACACTTGTGCAGCTTGGGTAAAAGAAGACAAAAATTAGCGATTATCCTATTTCCATCTTTCTCCCTATTCTACTTTCAGAACATATTAATTCAATTGATAAGTGCGAGATTTGTGATGGGAGTCGATTGCCAAAAGGTAATACATTTTAACAGATAGTCGAAAAGTTATGAAAACCCCTCATGTTTTATCTTCCCCTTCTATATTTTTGGACTGAATTGCACTGGTCAAGTTGGGAAACTACACCCCATTGCTCCTTACACTATTCTCTTTTCTTTCTCTACACCAGCATAAGAAACCTACCTGACGGACAAACCGGATGATGACGTTGAGGAGGTACATAAATAAACACAGGGGTCACCCCGCCTGATTGGGTAATGAGGGCCTATTAGCGCTCGGCAATGATGACCCCTCATTTCGCGCGGTCCCTTTCCCTTCTTCTCACCATTAGCCTCCATTATCCACCATCTGCAAACCGCGCAAGAACAAAGGCAATGGCTGCGTAATGGGAGTTATTACGATTCGAAGGCGGGTTCGGAGGGTCCCTTACACACCCACGTTCTCTTTCTTCTTCTTCGGGGAGGTGGTCCCCTTTTATCGCCTGTGGGATGTCGGGGGAGGGAGGTGTTTGGTTGGAATGATAGGTTGTATCGTTGTGGGGGGATTCGTGCGGGTATTGTTTGTGTGTGTTTGGTTTGTTTCGGGCAATGTTGAATTTGTTGGTGGTTGTTGGATGGGACGGGGATGTTGGTGTCTTCTTTGAGCGTGTGTGGTAGTGTCTTTTCAAGGTGAATTTCGTTGCATACGTTACCATAGACTTTTTCTTGAACTTAACCCAACATAGGGCGGAAGCAAATGATTTGCATGATGAAGGAAGATGGCGTTTTTAAAAGTTGTATTGGATTTGATAACTCTCTGGCACGAGCATAACATTTTTTCCTACCAAGGTGTTTCAACTAACCAAGTGGATTTTAGTAAACAGACAAATGGTGTCGGATATTGCAAATCAATTGCAGGTAAAAAATAAAGATAAATGTCGGAGTGGAGTTTTGTGGGATTTCTAATTAATAAAATCAAGGAGAAAAATAATCTACGTAACACACTGTGCAGCAACAGTGAGATAATGCTAATAGGGTTTCATTGGAGGTCATTTTCATTGGAGAATAGGTTTCGTTTTCTCTTTGTGGTTGCAAGCTGCTCAATTTGGGAAATTGAGTTTTTTGGAGCCTCTTCCTTTGATAACTGTCAAGATCACATGGAAAAAGCGAATTTATGGATTTCTTGCACTTATGGATTTCATGTCCTTATTAACCATATGGAGTTATTTGTGTAAGAGAATATTAAAGAAACCATATAATATGTTGGTTAACATCAGAGCTTTGAAGTTGAATCAGCTTCTAACCCATGGGTTATAGATGCTATTCTTCCCGACGTACCAGGCAACTGCGTGCAGCTAGATGACCTGCATGATTTTTTGAGCTCTGATTTCGACGTCCGAGAGGGCATTAGGAAAATTATTGCATTATTATCTCAATCAACGATGCAAATAAACTCCAGATTGGACAGATTTGCTAGTGAAATTGCGGACTTCAAGGATTGGAAAGGATCTGTGGAGACTAAGTTTTCAGATATTGACAAGAAGCACGAAGATCTTATTTGTGAATTGGATGGTGCAAACCAGCAGCTGGTCCACCTGGAGGAAGTAGTGGATTCGCAGTCTGCCGAGATCTCTAATTTAAAATCTGAGATCGATGCGCTGGAAAACCGGCAACGTAGGGATAACTTGGTTTTCTTCAACGTCCCATTTGAAAACATTGCAGAAACGTGGGATCAGAGTAAGAAAATTATTCACGATTTATGCCAAAGGGTGGGGCTAAACGACATAAACATCGATCGTGCTCACAGAACTGGTCGAAATTCCAACACCAGGATGGCCCCCATAGTAGCAAGAATCACTAGCACTGATCACAGAAACGCTTTGCTCTCCAGGTGGAAAGAGCTTGGAGAACTATCCATAGGAATCTCTGAGGATTACTCGCTATCTCTCCGTCAAAAGCGTAAATTTCTGAACACGGAGCGGAAGAAAGCCTTGGCCGAGGGTAAGAATGCTAAGCTGAGGTTTGATAGACTCATTATAGACAATGAAACTTTTATCTGTAATGAATTATGCACTGAGCTTGTAAAACCTAAGAATAGAAAATTATAGCAAATGTAGTATCGCAGGATTATCTAAATAGAAAAAAATTTACTAGGCTAACTGATCCTTGTTGTAAAACCCAACATATAATTAAACCAATCAGCACTTCTAATCAGTCTATTACTAACACTATATTGCATTACAATGTTTCAGGTCTTCTCAATAAGAATATATTTCCTAACTTTTGGGGTATATTTGAAAATGTTGACCTCTTTTCTTTAGTGGAAACTTGGTGTTTGTCTGAATTTGATTTACCCTCTAATCTCTCTAATTTTAAAACTATTCAAAATTTTGCAATTAAAACATCAAAATATGGTAGGCCCAGTGGCGGTATCATTCTGGCCTACGACCCAAAGAAAATAAGTAATGTTAAAATACTATCCCAAAATCGTTTCTTTGTTATTATTGCTGCTGATTACCTATCCTTAAAAAATGTCTTGTTTTCTTGTTATTTCCCACCTGATGCAAAATATGATTCTGAGTTAACATTGTTCTTCCAAATGATACAGAACTTTGAGCTCAGTAACTGTATGATACTAGGTGATCTTAACGCAAGAGTTGGGGGTCTGGAAGATGGTTTGATGATCTCGAACTATCTTTGTTGTGACTCTAGTATTTGTCGTGTTATGAAGGACTCGACCTCAAACTATAGGGGTAAACTTTTGAATAAATTTTGCACAGAATGTAATTTAACTTATTTAAATGGTATCTTGCCCAGCGACCAAATTGGAAATTTTACATATTTTTCTACAAACGGCAATAGCACTGTGGATTACATAATTGTCTCTAGTACACTATTCTTTGAACATATAACAGATTTTAATGTAAATACCCACTTAGGATCTGACCATCTTCCTATAACAGCACACTTAAATTTTGAGAATTCTCACAGCAATTGTAAAACTACTGATTTTCATCTCCCTCAATCAGTTTCAGTATCAAATTGGTCGGAGGCTGAAGGCTCAGAATTTGTTAGACAGCTAGAAATTAACTTTGCAACAAATCCAAATATTGTACCGGAGGATTTAATACCTATTATCTCTAAAGTAGCTGAAAATGCAAATTTACTTCGAACTAAAAACCAATCTAAAACCAAATTTAAATCTCTCTCTTATGCAAAAGCCAAATGGTTCGATCGGGAATGTCAATTAGCAAAATTAGAACTTAGGAAAAACTTAAGAAATTTGAAAAAAAATAGCAGCGACGATAACTTCAATGTTTACAAAATTTGCCTTAAAGAATATAAAAAGATGTGTACCCTGAAAAAAAATGCCTACTTTAAAAAATTGAATTCTGAGCTGTCTGATTGCCATGACTCTCGTACCTTTTGGCGTGTTATAGAAAATTTTAAGAGGAGACGGTACAATCAAAACTTTATAGAACCCAATGTGTGGTTTGATTATTTTTCTTCCATCTTTAAATCAAATGGTCTTACTGGTGAAATCGCTTATTCAAGCTTTTATTCTAATAACTATTTCTCATCTTTTGATCCGATTTTGGATCCTGACATAACTGTGAAGGAATTACAATGCGCTATAAATAAACTTAAGTGTGGCAAGGCACCGGGCGGTGATCTACTGAAACCCGAGTTTTTTAAATACCTCGGTAATAATTCATTAACTACTATTTGTAAAGTTTTTAACAAGGTCTTTTCCAGTGGTACGATACCTCCCCAATGGATATTAATAACCATAAACCCAATTTACAAAAAGGGAGATGCCTCTAATCCTGCAAACTATAGGCCTATATCTTTAATCCCGATTATCACTAAAATCTTTACCTCTATCTTAAATTCTAGACTCATAGATTGGTTAAATGCGCAAAACTTATTACTGGAGGAACAAGCTGGATTCAGAAGGCACTACTGTTGTTTGGACCAGATTTTTGTATTGAATAGCTTAATAAACTCTAAATTGAAGAAAAAACGTGGAAAACTATATTCAGTTTTTGTTGATTTTAAGGGTGCGTTCGATAATGTAAATCATTTGTTACTTTGGTCAGAATTGCAAAAAATTAACATCAGCCCAAAATTTATTCAAATCCTAGTTAATATTTATAGTTCGGCATGCGCTAAAATTCGTTCATCTTCTGGACTGACGGACCCATTTAAGATTAATTCCGGTGTTTTGCAGGGGGAGGTGTTGAGTCCTACATTATTTTGTCTTTTTCTGAATGAACTTATTGTTCGGCTAAATAATTCTGGCATCTCAGATATTGAGTTAAACAATGGATCACCTGTTAATATTTTATTATATGCCGATGATGCAATCATCTTAGCAGATTCTCCAATAAATTTAAATAAAAAACTTAGAGTTCTGGAAAAATTTTGCGCAGACTTCAAGCTTACAGTCAATATTGCCAAAACTAAAGCTATGGTTTTCCGGAAGGGGGGTAGGTTGTCTAAACATGATAATTTCTATCTTCAAAACTGTAGACTTGAAATAGTTAGCAATTATATCTATCTCGGTGTACCTTTCTCCTCTACGGGTTCCTTCTCTACAGCAAAAACGCATTTCTGTAATAAATCAATTTCTGCTTTGCATGCCATGTGGCCGATTCTTTCTAGTGCAAGAATAAACTCTCCGGGGGCCTGGTTTAAACTGTTTAACTCACTTGTGTTATCTGTTCTAAGTTACGGTTCACCTGTCTGGGCAATCTCCTTCATCGATCAATTAGAACATATTCAGAATCTGTTTATTCGAAAATTATTTAATTTATCAAGATATACTCCGGGTTACATCTTAAGATTAGAACTTGGTCAACCTAACCTCTCAATAACAATAATTAAACTGCTAATTAAATTTTGGATCCGAATCCTCAAAATGCCTGAGCATAGGCTTACTAAAATTGCATACTTACAATATTATTACAACCAATCAGTTCCACTAAAATTTAATTGGGCATTAAATATCAAATCCATAATTGATAACTCGGGTTATTCTTTTGTTTGGCTTTCACAAGATCCAGAAGTTGCTGTGAAATATTTACCAAAAATTCTCTTAAGCTATGTTAACCAATATGCCCAGATGGATATGATTAGTATGAATAACAGTTTACATAACCCTCACTATAAACATATAAAATTTAATCCTTTCATTGAAGATTATATTGTATCAATAGTGGATTACTCATTTAAGAAAATTTTATTCCAACTAAGATTATATCAAGAATCGATTTTTTTCGAAGGTAAAATCTTTAAAATTCATCCAGACCTGATTTGTAAGTACTGCAATCTTGAGAAATATGAAACTTGGGAACACGTATTTTTTGAATGCCCTGTATATAATTTTTATCGTTCCAAATATCTTTCATCGTTGGTTAATCTCCACAATAATTTTTACAATTTTCTAACATACACTCATGGTAAATATAAATTAATAGCATACTTCATTAAAGCAGCACAGAAAATGAACCAGTTCCTGCTGGAGAGTTTTTCTTTGGAAGCATAAGTAGATTATGGATGTATATATATGTGTTTATGTGTACATATGTATTTGTATATGTTGGTATGTTCCCCCTTTGAAGTTCTTTGAATTTTTTTTTTGTTTTGTGTGGATATATATGTATGTGTGCATATATTTATGATATATTTATTTTAAATTTAAATGTATTTACAATTCGTAAATTTCAATTTGTGATTTTGTATCTTACATGTATGTAGTTTTTGTAGTTTTTTGCAGCGGGTTTCGACCTGAGCCAAAATAAAATTTCTTCTTCTTCTATAGATGCTATTAGGATCATGATCAATAAAAAATGAAGCTCGTTAGATATATACCCTTCCGGACCATCTATTCCTGTACATCCCATACAAAAAATAAACATTAAATCCTTAGCAGCTCAAGATTACTAACTGAAGATATTACTCCAATATTCCATTGCCGGTTTAATATCGCCTCAACACTAGACAACACCGCTACCAGGGAACCAAGAGGGCAAAGCGTCACATAAAAGCCCTAAATCTGCTCTTCCCGCTCAAAAGCGACAAGTCACAGTCACACGCGGTGACGGAAGCACCCTTCCGCCCATGTGCGACACGGATTAGGACGCAGTGTCGCCCTTTGTGACGCGGCGTTGCGGAAAATTTGATGGCGGCCTCCCATAATATAATCCCGATGCACACACAGAATCGCTCGCGTCGGGAGAGATCGCGACGCAGATCCCCCGTCCGACACTGTCGCTTTTTCTGAGGGATGGGCGGTCGGGGTGTCACGCCTTCTGTCCGGGTGTCGCGAGGAGGTGACGGGTTTGAATAGCCTCGTTGAGCGAATGCTGCTTGATTTGTGTATTGATAATAAAATGTTTAATGTGGGATTTTTTAAAAGGTTTAACAATACCGTAATCAGCTATAGAGGAGTGTTTTGGATTCTTATATGATGCAATTTCTATCTTTTCTAGAGAAAACAAAAACTGTGATCTTTTTGCATAGTAATAAATTAATACTTATTTGAACGCCAAAGTCGCGTCATCTGCAGGTAATCCTCAAAGTTGATTGTATTGTTTTAAGACGGTGTATCATATTACTGGTCGCAATGTTTTAAAGGCAAATTTCTCATTACATTTAAGGCGACATGGAAATCATTCCTAAACCCAAAATATACTTCAGGTGGTTAAAGCTGGGGTATCAGGGCCTCCCCCTCCCAAATGGGAAAATTTTCACTTGATATAAATGCATTCTACACAGTTACCAATTATAATTGTTAAACGAATTGGGTTAGAAATGAATATTTCTAACTTAAAATTCTATCATAAAACTTCGTTTTATTTCAAAATTCATTGGTTTCTACATTATCTCATCCTTTATCTATCGCATCTCATCCCATCCTCACCTCCCACTCATATTATCCTATGTGACCTCTTCTCTCTCTCTTATATCTCTTATATCCCTTTAAGACCTCCCTTTAAGATTCTCATTGGATTCAACCATAATCTCGTGTAGCTTAGGACTTAAAGGGATATTATCCAATCATCTCTTCTCTGCCTTACATTATCCTATCACCTCTTCTCTCTCTAATAGAGAGTGAACCCCTATAATATCTTATCTCTCTCTCTCTCTCTTTCTATCTTATATACTATCCTATCATCTCTTCTATCATCTCTTTCTCTCTCTTTCTCATATTCCAAATCAGCTAATCTCCATTTTTGTTCTATGGGTGAAAGTAATGTTAGCTTTTATCGATATCGACACTCTACTTCACACATCTTTTATAACATAGACTGAGTCCTAAGAAAACCTCTAAACTAGATGAATACGTTCAGGACAACAATTTTCCCAATTAAAGCACTTATGATGACGTTTCAGTTAGTTCAACCATTCAAACGGTAAAACAATACAGTCCGTCCAATCACAACACACCGCCGGGAAAGCTTCCTGGACCGGTCGCACACATCTCAAATACCTGTCAGCGCCCCCAAACCCGATATCCACACAAACTCACGTGCGCCCGCACGCGCCCCAAAGCCCCGACACCCCTTCCTGCCGACACCGAACCCCCCATCGAAAGGGACACAGAAGCCGTTGCCAAAACAGGGGGCCCGCCACGCGACCGCGAGATTGGCCCGATGATGCCACCCCGCGGAATCAAATAAATAGGCAAAAGGTGTGGGGGTGGTGACAGGCGGCACAATGGCCCATCTGGGGGCCGATATTCGACACCCGCTTTGTCCTCGGACAAATTGTTGGTGAATCGGATTTCGAACGAGAGGAGAGGGATGATGGAAAGGAAAGACGCGTTTTCCTGCTGGAACTCTTGACTGGAACGACTGACTTCCGGAGCGAGGTCCGGTGGTTGAGGGGATTCATTTTGAAATTTGTCACATGAAGCTGACTGTAGTAAGATAATAGGAAAACTCCTGTGGAGTATCCTGTAGGTGATATCTGTTTAGTAAGGAGACTGGATATGTATTTTCTGTATGGGAATTTGGAAAAATAAAGAGGAAAAGGGAGATTAATTTATTGGGAGAACAGTGATTTTATGTGATTGAATTGAATGGAATTATGATCAGAACACATTGTCTGCTGCAGAGAACTGCGTGTAAAAATTAAAGTCTACTCATTTAGGAAGCTTTTACACTTATCCGGATCTCTCGAGTTACAGCAATCCGGCAAGACCAATGGACGAATCCCTGAGAGACCAAACTGTCATCCTTAAATGGTTCTTCCAATTTGGTCAGGACGTATTGTCAGACAGTAGAAGCGTTTATTTTCTACTTGCACTTCTCCCTTTTTGCACTTTTCTCTTTGCTATAATTTCTTTACTTTCATCTGTTTTCCATGTCTGTGTTAATATTCTACTCTTTGAACTTATACATATTTATATTTTTTAACTTATCTCATTTATCTATTATAATTATATATCCTTTTGCCTTAATTTCTTTATTATTCTTTTAACTTTCAACTACAATAGTTTTTGTTGTTTTTTAAATCTTAAATCTTATTTCCTTTCAATTTCTCTCTTTCTAATTTCTATAAACGTTTCTTTTCAATACACAATAGGGTGGGCTGAAAACACACATTATTTTTTATTTATGTTCTAATAGCGCGGAAAGGGTGCCACTTGGGTTCAATAAGGACGGTGTAAAATATTTTTTCGATTGGATAATATCTTAGGCTCCCGCATCGCACTTAAAGTTTGAAAAAATGGATGACTTTTTAACAAAACAACTAAAAATCCAAAGATTAAACTTTCAAATATTGTTCATGATTTTTTATGAGGAACTAATATAGTTATAAACATAGTGTTTCAGGTTCCATTCTTCTATCACTCTTGTTTCGTTAGGTATAATTTTTTAATGTTCAAAGAAATTGTGTAAAGTTGTTTTTCCTGCATTTTTAAACAGCTCTATAATATTGGGTTGTCCCATAAGTTCTGTTACTTTTTACAAAGTTTTGTCTTTGAAAATTTTTTATGAAAAACTGGTAATAGATGGAGATTTCAAACATAGAGGATTTTGATATATGTATATTTATGAACATAATGTGTGATTTTGGTAGTTCTCGTGATATTATTTCTTTTCAAATTGACGGTTTGAAAAAAAGACCAAAAACGACGATTTTCGCGTAATTTTTTTCTTTTGTTAAAAAAACTAGGAAGAACGCATAATTCATGGCTAAAAAAAAGTTTTACTGCATATTTGTAATGTTAAGATTAAGTTGTCGTAGTTTCAAAATGATTCGATAAGTTTAAGGTAGGAAATTTTGACTTTAAAACTTCATATATTGGTAATTTCACGTGTTTTTTAAAGCACACCTATTGTTTTTCTAAGCAGCTGGGATGAAGCAAGTTAAAGGCAGATGTTTTTTGAACCATAATGCTTGTTTCAACGGTTTAAACATTGAAAGCCTCTTTTCATAATGTCGTTGAATTGGTTTATTTCAAAATTCGAAAGAGTTGTTTTTATTGTAGTGTTTTCGTATGAAGCAAATAATTGCTCTGTTCGCTTAGCATTAGTTCAGCGAGTGTAATTCTGATAAGCTACTTTCTGAACTTAATTTCAGACATAATTTAATATATATTGCATATTTTGAATACTTGGGTATTCCGTAAGCTTTTTTATTGATTTTGATGCTTTTTTTCGTGAAAATTTCTTTGAAATGATTGACATTACTGAGGTAAGTTTCTTGCAGAGATGTTATGTTTGAGGCCGAAATTTCCTAAGTTAAACTTATCGAATTATCTTGAAACTATGACATCTTAAACTAAACATTTCAAACATACAGTACAACTTTTTTTAGCCATGAATTATGCGTTCTTCCTAGTTTTTTAAACAAAAGAAAAAAATTACGCGAAAATCGTCGTATGCGGTCTTTTTTTCAAACCACCATTTTGAAAAGAAATAATATCACGAGAACTACCAAAATCACACATTATGTTCATAAATATACATATATCAAAACCCCCTTTGTTTGAAATCTCCACCTATTGCCAGTTTTTCATAAAAAATTTTCAAACACGAAACTTTGTAAAAAGTAACAGAACTTATGGGACAACCCAATAACTCTCTCTAGAACTATATCACAACCCCTCTCTCTATTACAAATATATTTATTTCATATAATCTGTAATACTTCTTATTCTTCAGATGTGTAGCAAAATATTCACAGCAATTACTCAGGTCAGGATACACAGACGCAATATGTATGACTGCATTAAATTTAAATTGCCTAAAACCTTCGCAAAAAAAGAAAAAGATTTCTCGGCGTCTTCTGCTAATCCAACGGAATTCTGAATTCAACAGGTACCGCAATGTTGCATTTCGGAAAAAAGTTCTTGTCATGATGTACCTCTCAAAAGTATCTCACTCCCCATTGAAAAAAAATGCCTAAAATCATCTACACATCCCCAACACCCCTCTCAAAAATACTCAGTTGTAGTACAATAATTCCAAAGTGAATAGGAGAGAGTATTTCTGAAAAAATGGAAGCTGCACCCCACTCCAATGTTCAGCTCAATGGGCCCGATCTAAAGGGGCTCCTGACTTCCGTAGGGGGTCATGGGGCGATTCTTGTAGCGTTATTATTATTGCACACATACATACATGTAGGAATCGGAAGTATATTTTTACGGAAGTGAGGGGGATGCTGTGTACTTGTCGTGTAGGGGGAGTGGATTTAGGGTGGGTTTGCGGGACAAATGGAGTGGAATGGAGCTATCAGAACATTCATTCAACTACAAAGTGATCTTTTGAGAATTTGCAGTTTTTATGGATATGGTGAGTCAGTCATATATTTGGATTAATACATAAGGGATGATGATTTTTTTGTAAGTGATATTATTTAATGTTGATGGTGTGTTTTTGTAATAGTCCTCATAATCAGTTTCGGTTGATTAAATACAAGTCGTTTAAAATGACCATTTTCTTCAATTTTATTTAAATGCCCTTCACTTTTAAGTAATTTATGTTATAATGCTATGAGATTAACTTATTTTCTTTGGTTTCAGAACACCAGTTTTTACGCTTTAAATATTGACAGATGCCCTCTAATGAAAAAAGCTGATTAATTTATACAATAGTGTATTTCATTTAGAATATCTTTCTAGTTGTTAGAACTTTTAGATCCTCAATACTTCATAAGTTTGGAGCAGCTATTAAAAAGAAATAAAACTATGTGGCATTTTCTCGATATCCATTCTCTGATGGCAAAAATAAGATACTATATACATTCCTTTCCCATAAAAAATAATTTAAATTTAAAATTAAGATATTTTTAAAGATTTACATACGCTCTCTATTCATTAAAAATGAAGTAGTTTTAGTTTCAATTTATGTTATCATTATCAAAGATGTATGCGGGAACTTTTGAAGTAACACAGAATTTAGAACTTTCATTTTCTCGCTGTTGTATTTATTCTCTCGGCTTGATATCTTTCCACTTTTGACAGAGCATCATAAAAAGAATCAAGAACAGCTCTACCAAAATCATGATACTAGCTGGAACGAAATATCCATCTCTGAATCCAGAAAGCCATTAACGGAGAGAGATTTGGAAGAAAAAAAATCAAAACAAAAAGTACACACAACCAAAGCTGATGAGAACGCAGACCTGAATGATGACAACTCAGATTACTATACAATCCATCTGCTGCAGAAATTCATCAAGGGTGTTGAGCAACTCTTGCGTGGGATAATGACTGTGGCGAGACAATGGTCATCCAAATAGCCCCGCTCTAATACTTGTCTAGGGGAAATTTTAAAAAATTCCGACGAACAAGACATCACCTCCGCAACACGACAGGACATGTCTAGAGGGTTTCCTTCCGATTCCCTCTTTCTATAAGACATATTCAAATGAGGTGTTGTGCCCTTGACCCACATTGTGAGCTTTCTTTTTCTTGATTGTTGTCTGATGAAAACTTTCTTCTGCTAATCGTTTGTGTTGGGATGAAACGTTTTTGGACAGTGAACGTCACTCATGAATACATTATTGTTGCGTTGTTCGTCTTGATTTTGAAATATTCGAGTTATGGGGTGTTTTAGGAGGCTTGGTCAGTGATCTCACTTTTGAAGAAGAAGTTTTTTTCCTTAGTGTTGATAAATGTTTATGACGTTATGTTCAGAAATTCGTGAATTGCGCATGTAAAAGAAAGTAATAATTACGATATTAAGAAAGTTCAAACGCATTTCTGTAAAACATCAGTTAATGACTTTATATTTAGATATGTGGTCATTTGACATCAGAAAGAGGAGCTCCTACACAAATGTATAATTTTCAATACTTTTTATGATAGTTTTATGACATTCATTATTGATGCTTTAAGTAATAATTGCATTAAATATTTTCTGTTACTAATATGCTTAAAGATATTTTGAAGGAATATTTTATGATGGCTTTACTCAATTGGAATTGATATCAATAATAAGAGTATAGTATACTTCTGTGGTTATGGCAGCTTCTTATTATTTTGATTCGGTAGAGTTTGTTCGTGCTCATAAAACTACTAGTAAAACATTTTCAATGCTTTTTTATATACAGAGTGTTTAAAAAAGCCTCTTAAAATCATGGAAGTAAGGTATATAATACGAATGCCCCTAGCTGAGATAACTCACAGTGTTCCTAACAGCGAGGTAATAAAGTTGAAAAGCAACTTAAAAAAAGGCTAAAACAAAAATTTCAACAAAAATTGTACACATCATAGGTGAAAGCGTAGAAAAAGTTTTTTGAAAATAATTTTGATATTAAGGGAGATGTTAGTGATTAAAGTTAGTACTTTTATGAAACATGAAAAAAAGAGCCGTCTACAATTTTAAAATAACTCCCAATTTTGTTTTGCGATTTCTTTGACGTTTGAAATCAAATTCGTCGAAATATATCGACATGACATCAGAGAATTATCTAAATTTTGGACGGTCTTTTTTCAAGGCTCAAAAAAGTCGCTAAATACCTTCTCGAATATTAAAGATATTTCCTTAAAACCTTCTTCTGTGCTTTTTTATGATATTGCTCACAATTATCTTGCCGAAGTTTTTGTTCTAGTCTTTAGTTTTTTAATTTTTTAAAACTTTAGTAATTCCCCTCTAGGAGTGCTGTAAGCTGTATTAATAGATTCAGCATATAATAATCATTTTCAATGGATACCCCCTTACTTCCATGACCCTAAGATACTTTGTTTCAAATAAAAAAAGGTAAACGTAGTTTATATAAACACCCTTCATATTGGATTAACATATTTTAAGATTTTTACATGAAGCATTTAAAAGCCCAGTAATTAAACAACTTGTTTAAGGAACTAAACTTACTATAGTACTTTTGGACTTGTTTTTTTTTATTAAGTAAATACATCATTCTGAATGCACTCATATTTTAAGTTTTAAACTATAAATTATGTGTGTTGTATCTGCATTCATGAGGTTGGTTAAGTATGAAAAGTAAAAAAAATATCAAATGAATTCAATTAAAAATAATGATGGAGAAAATTTAATTCTATAAAGGGACTACTTCTTTTTCTTTGATATTTTTTTGTATAATATCTACTTACTTGATTGATATTAATTTAATATTTAAGTTGGTTATGCTTTGTTCTTTAAGTAATAGTATAGATATCATACTAAATTGAACTTTCAGTGAAGTATGTGTAAGTTAAATTGAATAAACTTTTCTCAACACATTTAAATGAATTAAAAAAACTGTTTTATAATAAATCCCTTTATATTCCCTAAGGAAACAAATTTTATGTAATATTGTGCATTTTTCCTTCTGAAATCAAAATAATGGTTGAAATGTCAGTTACAATGTAAACAATGCAAACGAAAAAAACCATTAATATCTCATTTCAGGAAAAAAGATCATCATTCGAAAACTAATAATTGAATAAGTAGGATGGATATTTTCAAATAAATATACTCAAGAACCTAAACAATGGGTATTAGAGGTAGCAATCTTCATTTTAAAGTCATAAATCTACTCTTTTCAGATCAAATAATTACATAAAACAATTCTATTGTTTGTATGTATTTATCAGCATATAATTTTATAGCTATTTATTATACTTGACTTTGTGAAAAACCGACTTAAATAGGCGATTTAAAAACAAAATATGATTTATTTAATCGATAACACCATATAACTATAGAAATTTCACTAACTACAGAATAAATCTAGTATAATAGTGATGCCTAAGCTATGGCCCGCGAATCTAACTTGCGTGACACGTCAATGAAATCATAATAGTTTAAGAACAATGTATTGCAATAGGAAGGATTCGTAAACTATAAATAAAAAAATATTTGGCTTCTTATCAATTTGTTTGTTAAATTAATAGTTAAAAATTACATATTTAAATTTAAAATGTGTAAAATTAGATAAAACCTACGTGAGGAAATTTAAATGCACAAAAAATGATGTACTTGTTTAGTGAAAAAATTATTTTCCTTATAATCACACATTTTAAAAAATATAAACATAAAAAATACAACACGGGAAAAGTTTAAATAACTATAAGACATTTAATTGTAGTTATTCAAATTAAAATTAAAAATAAATTTAACTCGAAAATCGCTCATGTATGTAAGTAATTAAATCAAAGTAAACAATACTCTACTAAGAAATTTTCAAAATTCCAAAATTATAATGGAGAGAGATATATTTTTAAACCTTAATTTTACAAAGTTTATCAATGATTTGATAATGTGGGTGCAAGATATCAGGGGGTATATTGACATACATACCAAATAAAAAGGATCTTTGAATATGACTTATTTTTAGAAATAAATTTTTTTAGTTTATAGTTGAACAAAAACTTTACATTATAGTTTATTGTTTATGGTTTAATATTAATTCATGTTTAGTTCAATTTTTCCTAATTTGGTATGGATAAACACAAGTGTAAAATATTATTAGTATCTTTATCATTTCATTTTATGAAATATATGCACTTTAAAGCAAAAAATATCTAAAATTTTTATATTCTAATACAAATAAAAACACTAAAAACAGCAATAAACGGTATCAATGAAAGTGAAACTATATATTATTTCACGTTAAAGAAAGATAAACTTAATTTGGATTGCACACATCCAATTTAAAATAATTTTCACATGAAAGTGTTTTTACTTAAAACTAAAAAATAAACTCAAATTCAGGGCGTTCTTACATTGTCTCCTACAAGAGGTGCTGTATCCTTAGCCAAACCAGTAGTATTTCCAAATACAAGGAATAGAAATATTTTTACTTTGCTTTAAAATTAAACTATTATCCTTTTTTTAAACAAGAACTTTTGATCATAACATATGATACTACATTTCATACTTAAAGTTTCACACCAAATAAGGGACAACCTTTATGTATTAAAAGTATTTTAGATAAATAAAAATTTATAAATTCTACATTTCTATAATACATTGTAAATTATAATTTTCAAATAATACACATTTTTATAATGGTGCAAAAATATAAAATATCAAAAATGAGCTCAAGAGATTTCGATTTACGATAATTTTTTAAGTACGACCTAATAGATATTTAAACACAATTTTTATTGTTTTTCTACTGAAAAAAATTTAAAATCAATAAAATTTTCAAAGTTACCATTAAACATTCACAACAAAACCAAAAGTAGTTCTAATGATCCTTAAAATGTGATTACTTTTGGTGATGTTATAAAAATCAGGAGAGCCTTAAATAATTAGAAAAAAATGTAAAAAATTTGGTTCAGAAACAACTAAAACTTGATACTGATATAAATTATTTTCACTTCAATGACGTTCACTTTAACACAAATATATTTTTTCTTTCAATATTGTAGGCAAGATATAATTGATAAGTGTTTCATCAATATAAACCAAATTTAAATCATACGAACATAAGAACTTGAAAACCTGAAATAAAACCTGAAGTAAATTTTATCCCTTTTACTAATATTAACTTAGTAGTGTAATAAAAATACAAATACAAATACAAATCAAGTCGACCAACTACAGGCGTAAGCCCAGCAAGGTTGGTCCAGTCTTCCTAACCCAAACTACCGGAATCCCAGTATCTGTCAATTTTCCTCTTGAACTCGTTTACCCCACTTGAATTTACAATTGTTTCAGGCAACGCATTCCATCTATCCACTACCCTATTAAAAATAATGCTTTCTAATAATGCAATCCGCCTTAAATTTGACTTTATTCAATTTGAAATTGTGACCCCTTGTTGACCCGTATTGAAATCTAGTCCCTCTGTGTCCCCTTGCTTTACCATTTTAACAAAGTTGAATCAAATCCCCTCTAATCCTTCTTTTCTCTAAAGTGAACATATTTAGCTTCTTTAATCTTCCCTCATAACTTAAACTGGATATACCCTTGACCATTTTAGTAGCCCTATGCTGAACCCTTTCAATTGAATCAATATCTTTTTTTAAGTATGGAGACCAAAACTGAACAGCATACTCTAGATGAGGTGTCACCAAGCCTCTGTATAGTGGCAAAATAATATCCTCGGACCTTGAAGAAACAGTTTTTTTAATGTAACCCAATATCCTATTAGCCTTTTTACTAGCAGCAAATGAAAAATTACATTCTCAGTCATATTGCGATTTCTTTAATATAAATTCTGCATAGTTAGTTTACTATACGTAACTAAGAAATGTTTGCATCCTATCTTATCTTTCCACAATCAACACTCAAAAACAATAACACACAAAAGTTAAAAAAACAAGATAGAAACGTTTATGTAACACTAATTGAATCGTCAGTTTGAAAAGGGAAATAAGTCAAAAAACCAAGTTTTGAAAAACAGAAAAAAAATTCACAACTTCAAGGGGCATACTTCCTATAGGGGGTAGTTATTTCCCTCTTTTCACTCTTGGGTAGAGAAAAGGTTGAAGATTGTTTTGAGCACAAAAAGTAAGTTTGTCATTTTTTGTACTTATCCCTTTTTCAAACTGGCGATTCATTTATGATTCCATATTATAGTAATATCTTAAAACTAAGATTCAGTTTTAGTAACAGTAATAATACAAAAATTTTCTGATTCCAATTCTAAAAATATACTTTTCGGCACAATAACGCTTATTTAAATCTAGATATTAATATTTTAACAAAACCTTTTTTATCTCAACATCAACAACGCAAGTATAAAGTTCTGACTTTCGACCTTAAAAACTCATTAGAATCATTTCATAAACTCTTCTGTGACTGTGTCAACTAACAAAAATTGAACTTTAAATTAAGTTTCAGTAATTACTTAATAATAATTAAACATTATTTAAATTACAGGATGCATATTTCCATAACCTAGAAGAAGTTAACATGGCATTAAGTACCGAGTCCATACAGATACTCCCAAAAAAATTAACAGAGCAAAAGAAAGAAACACAGTATCATCACACTCACAAACTCAGTCTCATAGTTTATCTAATAATCCACGATAAAGAACCATTTTTTTCGTTTAAATCACCGAAAAATACTTGTAAGGATACTCCTAATATAAACTCCTAATAAATAATACAAGAATTCCCAAAATAACAAATTATCAGGAAAAAGTAAAGAAGTTCATTAAGTTTTTTGAAAATGTAACACTAAAAAGGCAAAACAAATTGCTAAGCCAAAATTTTAAAATGAACTTTGAAAAAAAATATTTGAAAACATTCAATATTATATGCTAACAACTAATCAAGAAGAGGTAAAATAAAATAATATCATTATCATTTAACTCTAATTTAGTACTTACTTCACAATTTGCTTATCAAAATGCAAAAACAAAATAGTCTCAGATAGTATAAAAAATATAAAATTGAGAAAATCATTAGTTAACACTTTCATATAGCAATTTATAAAGAAAAAGGTGTAACAAAATCCGCACATTTTCTTACTTCTACCATTACCATTCTTACTTCTTCTCATCATTATTAATCGAACATTTCTTACACTCAACAAACTCAATATCACAGGATGCATAATGTATCAATCACACAAAAACCAATTTATAACACTCATCTCCAAAACAACTATCATTCACAACAATCCACAAATAAAAAAATTAAAAGCAGCAAGACACACAGTATCTTACTGCTACTTTGCAATAATAAAGAAAAATGAAACCAGACTTATTTACATTAATCTCAAACATTTTGTAGTTCATTTACGTTCTTAAAGGCTAACGCAAAACACCTCAGCTCTAAAATAAGACTTTTCAAAGTTGGATAATTATTTACAAAAGACCTTCAAACAGTTATTAATAAATATAAGAAGAATAACATAAAATTCCGTCTTACCTCCTCACAACCTCACGATCAAGCAACAATCTACCTAAACCACACACACACTACTCATTTCCAAATAAAAACCATCATTAATTAACAAACATCCACCACAAAAACAAACAAAAGCAACCGACGCGACAAGACGCACAAAACAAAGCCGGTCCTCCGCCGCAGCGACCGGCGAAAAAACGCCGGCGCTTCGGCGGCGCGCCTCGGCAGCGTTCGGCCGCACTCGGCCGCCTCGGCTCGGCGAAAGAGCCGGCGAACGCTGCCTCTTTTCTTGCATTCGGCTCTGTGGTAATTATATGGAAAGTAAGTTGCCGCATTCAGAGAGGCCTCCTTCTCTTCTGGATGGTAATTATCAACTTAATATGGATGATCCTGAGAGGAGGGGGCAACTCCTTGTTAAGGAGAACGAAGGAGGAATGAATGAATGAATGAATTACCTTGCCCGGATTTTTACCCTCATTTACAAAACAGGGAGAAGGGCATCCCGTGAATATAAATTCCTCTTTCTGAAAAAGGCCATTCGATAAAATGTTCATACATTTTAAAAAGCACTAACCCCTCTTTTTTTCCTCTCCCCGTGTGTGTGAGGTTTTTTTTGTTTTGCTTTGATATCTAAACATATTCAGTATTTTTCTTCCCCCTCTTTTTTCTCTTATAAACAAGGATTATAATACCGAGAGGGGGATGTGCAAATTTGAAGGAATCGTTCGGCATAACAATGGAATGCTAACATTCGGATTCGGTTTTTTCTCTGTAGGGTGGGTGAGGTGGTTTTCTATATAAAGGGATGTATCGCTGGAACAGATGTTGGCGGGTTTTTGGGTGTATTATTTGTGTGCGTTGCTATTTGATTTACGGACGGTATGCGGTAAATTCGAGGGTAGTTGTGGTGAAGGGTGGGATACTAGGGGGGTTTATATGTGTAGAGAACGAGGTTATTCGAAACCCATTTACCCCATTTTACTGGTATCTTTCAAACTATAGGTACCCCTCATATTTTTAATGGACAGCAGGGTAAATGCACGGAAAATACCTGGATGGCCTCTCAATTTCAAGCTTTTTTTGAACTAATATAAAGCTTTTTAAAACTGACTTATAGGTTTTATGCTGTTCCTTAACATTTAATTTTGTAATTTCCTCTATCAAAATTGTTGTGAAAACGTGATCCTATCTTTTCAGCAAACAAAAGTAAATATTAATTATTTTTTACAAACTTTTAGACATTTAAGAACAGCAAAGTCGAATTTTTGATTTATACTACAAGAGTTTACAATATTAAGTTTAAAGATTTCTAGACAGGATCTAACAGTTTAATGGGAAAACTGATTATTTTATCAAACTTACGAATATATTTGGATTGATTTGAAATATTTGAAAGTAAATGCAGCAACACAAAATATTGAAGCTAAGTGCCTAATACAGTGCCTAATACATTATCCTGTTTTTAATTTTCAGTTGGTTTTCTGGCAAGGCTGGACAGCATAATATGTAAGAAGCCCTGGAGAAGATTAAAGAGTAAAGACTATAGTAATAATTTTCTCGGGAACATTTTCTAAAGGTAAGATTTCTTTAAAATCAATCTGGAATTTAAAAAAAAAACATTTAGTTTATGAATATTTTTATTTTATGTTAACTATACTTCAAAAGAAGCACCCATTTCTTAAAGGATAGTTCACTCATTTCTCACATTTTCATCCCTCCTTCTAATGTTTAACGTGTCTTTCTAAGTACGCTGAAGACTCATTTTTATTATTTTAAAATTTATTGATTGATCGAGAAAAGGTTTCAGAGTAAGAATAATTTTTTATTGTGATATTTTTTTACAGGTAGGAATTATAATTTCATTTCCTCAATCACTTAGTTCCACCATTATATTATCATATTGACGGCACTTGACGCCAAAAAATCTGACCAAGAAAACTGAGAAAACACAAATATTTACATCCAACATTTTTAATCAAACGAATTCTCCTTCACCACACAATTCAATCTGAATCATATTTTATTCAAATTCCATCAACACCGCTAAAGCACTTCCCCACACGAATAAATTTAATCGACACATGCTCACTTAAAAGACACTTTCGATAGTGAAACTTTAAATTTTGCGGTCACTTCGATCTCCATATATATTGCTCACACAAGGGTGATTATGGTAATTGGCTTAAAGCACCATCACAAATATTCCACTTCCTCATCAATATTCATTCACCAGGGTAAACAAAACTGGACAAAAAATAAGTGAGAATGATGATGAAAGTCACGGAACTCTGTAATATGAATTTCAATACCGGAGTGATATCAGAAAACATATACTGGGCCTGTGGCGAGAATCTGTGGGTAAAGCTAAACCTGCCACGACACGCGAAGCTTTTGTGCTCCCAGGTTTCACTTCCTAATCAAGTTTCGGCATAATGGAGAAAGAATTATATTGGTATTGGGTATGGAGGAAACTATGGATATTTTCCTGGTGCACTTGTTTGAAGAATTAACAATGAGTCCTTTCAATTATTGTTATTGTTGGGCAGGGCAAGTTCCAATAAGTGGTCGTGAGTTTGATACACGCTTGAAATGATATCAAAGTGCTTTTGCTTTCAGTTTTAGGAAAAAAATTTAAAGGTTCACCGTAATTTAAAATCGATACAAGTTCATTGTCAGTTGGGTTTTCCAGTCTTGTTATCGGGAAATAAATGAGCAATTTTGTTGATTATATCAGATTAGTTGTTTCTAATCACTGTGAAAAGGATTTGAATTTGGTAATAAAATATTTATAAACTTCAACTTACTTCGTTAGTACTTAATACTTTAACTCCTTATGCATTTAGTATTCAGAATGAAGACATTTTACAAATTACCTGGAAAGTAAATAGTTTAGATTTAATAAGCATGTATATTACTTACATTTCTAAGTATAAGAATTATTCATAACATATGTTACGGGCAATGTGATAAATCGGGCATTATTAATAATGGCCGAAGTGGAGGAGGGCAATGTGATAAATTCAATGTCATTAATCAATGAAATTTATCACTTTGCCCGTAACATAGATATGTAAAATATTTTCATGGATATATATTTCAAATAAAAGTTTTAATTAAAAAATTAAACTTTTTATTTTTTAATTAAAATCAATTAAAAAAACTTTAATTAATTAAAAAAAATGAAGAATATGTTTTAATATGTCGAAATATCTTATCCTCTTAAGCATTTTTCAAAACAATACAACTTATAATAAGTCATGGCTTATTACAAAAAAACTGCAAATTGTGATACTTTTATGAAACTTTCAGGGATGATATATCAACATATAAGAACTAAAAAATCGATGGTACCCCAAAATTTTAGGGCGTGGTTTGACCGCTATGACATCATAACCAAAAGGCGCCCCTAGCGGTCCCAAAACGATGTCGTGGTAAATTTTTTAACGCTAAACACTTTTTAAGCTCTAAATATCCAAGAACATATCCTAAAAATAAAATATTTTCTAATATTTACTTACTCTAGGAATATTAGGGGGATTTCATCAGAGTGACGTCATTATATCACTTGGTTTACTCTGCGTCCAATATTAATGGTGGTGATAGTTTTTCTTGTTGTTATTTACCTTCTAGACTAGATCGTATTTATTTAATATTAAGTGTATTAGTAAATGTATTTTCCAAATATAAAAAGAATATTTTAGTGCTTGGAGGCGTTGTTTACATGATTGTGTATTTTTACAAAGGCTTCAAAAATGAAACTTTTTAACAGTACTGAAATAAACTTCTAATTGAGATACCAACTTCAAACTTTCAATGATGATGGATCATCATATGAGAATTGAAAAATCGATGGGACCCCAACATTTTAGAGCGTGTTTTGACCGCTGCGCTATGACGTCATAAACATTGTGCTCGTAGCAAAATGAGTTGTTTTAAGGGTGTAGTTTTGATCAGTATGGTGATATAACAATACACAATACCACCTTAACAATGGCCACCAAGAAGGATCTATATTTTCACGAGTCTAATACATTTTAATTTTATATATTTATTCTTTATTAAAAACATTTGACATTTTAATTAAGTTTTAAACGCAAAACAGAATACCTTTAAAAAAAATTACCACGACATCGTTTTATGACCCCTAAGGACTAAATTTTGTTATGACGTCATAGCGGACGAACCACAAGCTAAAATTATGGGGTCCCATCGATTTTTTAGTTCTTATATAATGATTTATCATCCCTGTAAGTTTGACGTTGGTATCACAATTAAGAAGTTGATTTCAGTGCTATTTAAATGTTGCATAACTGACGCCTTTGTAAATATGCGCATTTAAGTAAACCACGCCCCCAAAAACTCCAATATTCTTTTTTATATGTAGAAAATACATTTCCTTAGACACTCAATAATAAGTAAATAGGATCGTGAAGGTAAATAAAACCAAGAAAAACTATCCTCACCGTGGATATTGAACGCAGATTAAACCAAAGTGATAATGACGTCATCCTAATGAAACCACCCCCTATTATTCCTATAGTAAGTAAATATTAGAAAATATTTTATTTTTAGGATATGTTACTTTATACTTAGAGCTTAAAACGTGTTTAGCGTTAAAAAAATTACCATGACATCGTTTTGGGACCGCTAGGGGTGCCATTTTGTTATGACGTCATAGCGGTCAAACCACGCGCTTAAATTTGTGGGTGCCATCGATTTTTTAGTTTTTATATGTTTATATATCATCCCTGAAAGTTTCATAAAAGTATCACAATTTGCAGTTTTGGGTCATTTTTTTGTACTAAACCACCTGACTATAGGCTAGATTCAATGATTTTTATTTCAATTATTGTTTGGTTTGATATAAGTCTATGTCAGAAGCTGAACTATGAAGTCGTTATATAAACGATAAACTTCCAATTTTTAAATATCTTTAATGTTAATTGAAATTTGAGGTTGATACCAATTCAAATTTAAAGGAAACATTTTAAGTATACATATTTTAAACTTTTGAATTGTCAGAGGTATGGACCAATGTTAAGAAGCCAATGCTCGTAATATAGTCACTTTTCTGAAGACCCTAATAGCACAACTCACACCAAAACTGATTCTAGAAGCTTGGGGACTTAACTCTGCAATATAACTTTTTTATGAATGCTATTTCAATTTTTGGTTTCAAAATTAAATTTTAAAGAAAAATCAATATTTTTTTATTGTTTTTATTAGCATTTTTTACAATTTTTACCTCTAATAGAACTCAAAGGGTTCTATAAAACTGATGTAATTCCATGATAAAGAATAAGGCTCACATTTATTTCATTCCGGATAAATTTCCTATATAAAACGTACTCGCCTTTATAACGCATAGCTGTGAATTCAACTAAAGGTTCTCTTCAAAAATCTCTCTGCAGAGTTCCGTGCTGGGGGGATATATCGGAAGCGGGGGCTTTCCCATGGCCGCCCTAATGATATGTCAAGGGCGGAGCAGGCCCTTTGTCTCACAAAACGAAGACGTCCCCATTGGCGGCGCGCGTAAACGGCCCGTGTCACGCGAATGCGTCGCGCTCGGATTGTCTCCGTCCAGCGAAAACGATTGTTCTGCTGCTGGCTCAAACGGAGAATGGTTTTTGGGGAGGTTGTTTTTTGAAACGGTAGTTTTGTGTGTGTGGTCGAGTTTCTCTTGTTTCTGTTGTAAATCAGGGGTGCAGGGGCGTATATAAGGGGTGAGGCCCCCCTCATGAAATTTGGATTAGGTGGATCAAAACTAGTTAAAAACATGTTTTTTTAGTGTCTCATTTTCAAAAATTTTCTGTGGAACACTCCCAGACCCCTCTTTGGTCACTATAACACACAACTTTTCTTATATTAACTTCCTTAAGATGTCAGCTATACCTAAAAGTATATTAAAAAACTACATTGGACTTTTTAAATTTGAATGGGAGGGGACGAGGAATAATTTTGGGTTCTCTACCAGGGTCAAAATCTAGCCTTAGACCTGATAATGACTAATTTGTTTAGAGAATATTTGTGTCCGCTCCCGAAATAAATTTCTATATATACGCCACTGCAGGGGTCTGTAAAATTTTTAGCCCGAGGGTCAAATGTAGGTACTAGAACTAGATACTACTCGAAAATATGCCAAGGGCTACAATGGGAAAACTCTATAAAAATTAAGGGAACTTTTCAGTGAAGTCATGAGTTACGCACGAATTTCCATTTCTGACCTCAAATCGATAATTTTTGAATGCAAAGAGCTTATTTGTTAAACTTTATATTACGAAAAATATCATATTAAGCATATAATCCTTTTTTAGCAAGCGTAACCTACTGTAATTCCAAAAAAATAATAATGAATTGATTCTTTTTCAATAAGTATTTAGGAAACTATGACGGTTGTTTGAATAATTTGTATTTAGGAGTTTTGAATTTTTGATAGGGTGCAATAATTAATGGAATAGGAAGGAAGCAGGTGTGTGTATTAGTAAAATTAAATAGTTATTTTTTGCGATATATTTAAAATAAAAAGTTATTTCCGCATTATTCCTATAAGTAGTTTGAGGCAAGAAAATTTTGTGAAGAATCTCATAGTTAAGTGCGAAATATGCATAGCAGGTAGGATTTTAAAAATGCTTTGAATATAATTTGATTTTATTAAACAATTTTTTTATGTAAGAAAATTTTAAAGAATGAGGTATTTCCTTAGACCATATAGGAAAAAAATCTTCAAAATTGACCAGAAACAGAATATAATTTTTAAGTGGAATGACTGGTAGGTAGAAACAAGGGACATGTTTATAAAAATCTATCCACCAAATATGGAGATACACACACAATACACATTCAATTAAACCACAAATCACATATGATTGTTTTTGAATATCCCCTCAAACTTTAAGGCAAATCGTTAAAATTCAAACAAAAATTAATTATTTAAAAATTATATAAATTTTCTTCATCTTTTCCTTCAACAAAAAACAGATTGGTATTTCTTTCTTTAACACGGGTGGGTACTCAAAACTCCAACCATACCACAGACCCCTATACACAATCAGCCTCGCTCTGCCAGACCTTCCCTTCAAAACAATAGAAGAAGCGAGAAAGGCAACAAAAGACACGGATGGCGTTTCCATGTTAATCGTAGCGATCGGTTGTCCAAATATTTTTCATTTAAACGAGCCGCCGCCGCTGCCATGTTTAATTCATCCCCCGCACCGCGTGTGGATGTTGGGGCTTAGCCACTGGATTTGGGATGACACTTTCCTCGGCTTTTCTGCTCCGTTCCTCCCCTGTGCCACGGCTTGGCTGTCTATCGCCTGTATACGTCGTCCCTTTTGGATACTCGTTTTCGTGCGGTTTTTGTGGGATGGCTGGCCGGTTTATATTAAAATGATGTGAATAGGGGGTAATATGCAATGTTTGTTATAGTTTTAATGATTGGTAGAGTGTGGAAGGTGGTATTGGAGTAGTACAATGGAGTATATAGAAATTAATTTAGGGAGAGGTCCAAATGTTCTCTAAAACGTTAGTCATTATTAAAGTTTGAGTTTTATTCCTGGGTAAAGGAAGACTCAAAATCATTCCTCAGCCTCCCCATGCATATTTGGGGACATCCATAAATTACGTGAGGTGTTTTTTCCATAATCTGGACCCCCCCTCTCCCCTTGGTGAGATTTAGTGAGATTTTGCTGGACCCCCCTCCCCCACGTGAGATTTACCTACAACCCTTAAAAATAATTTTCTATCCTATTCGTTTGCATTTTGTGCTTCACAGCACCTAAAACTTTTCCATTATTACTGATGAGGGGGAAAGTGACATTATTCCGCCTAAAAATCACCACAGTATCATATCTGTGGGTATTATTTCTTTCTCGTACTTAAAAAAATCGCTTAATTTCTAACTTAAAAAGTTGACGTGAGATTTTAATCGACCCCCCTCCCCCCTTGGTGAGATTTGGTGAGATTTTTCCAAACCCCTCCCCCCTTTTTTGACCTCACGTAATTTATGGATGTCCCCTTTAATAGGTCCAATAATTCAATGTAGCTTTTTGATAATTTTTAGGTAGGATTTTGCATCTTGAGATAAACTTAATACATGTAACAAAAAGTTGTTAAAATTAAGTTTTAAGTATAAAAGGGGGTCTAGGGGTTCTTCTAACAGAAATATTTTGGAAAATTTTCTAAAAACAGGGTTTTAGCTAGTTTCCTGCTCCGAATTTCGAGGCAGGGAAACCTCCCCTCCTCGCCCCATCGTATATACGCTTCCTTGACTAGTATATTGTTTTTTGATGAGCATGTTTAAATTTTAAAACTACATGTTGTCGAGATTTCCATTAAAAAGTTCGCAAATAAAGCCTATTTCTGCAATTTCAAATTTCATAAGATATGTTTATTTTATGCAACTTAAAAAAATATTAGAACCATCATAAAATTAAAGCGTGAGGAAAGTGTTTGGGATAAAATAAGAAAGAGTGAGAATATTGTGTTGATCCGTTTAGAGTTCTTGGGAATTTTGTTTATCATTTAAAAAGGCACTGTAAAATGGAGTTAGTTATGAGTAGGATTTTTACACACCATCCACTAATTCAAAGACAGCAAAGAATGTTTAAAATTGAACTTTTGTGAAATTGTGAAATATATAAGCAGTTTTCAAAATGCAGTCACAAATTTTTAGAATTTTTTTTGACATTTTAAAAGGAAATGTAGTAAAAGTGAAATAAATAATCCATGCTTTTTTAATCAATGTTTTAGTTCATTAAGGCTAAGCACGCACTAGAGACTTTCGTCACGGCGACTTATAACACTCGAGAGCAATACATTTCTATGGAGAGATTCTTGGCAATCGGCCAAGAGTCTCGTCGCCTGTGTGCTCGCTCTAGCTTCTTGCAATAGCCAGAGTGATAATTTTGTCTCTGTCGCCGTGACAAAAGTATCTAGTGCGCGCTTAGCCTAATGCACTTGCTGCAGGAAAGCAGAGAATAAGTTTTTGCAATGAGCATAACAATTATCTCGTAGCGATAATTTTTTTAAACATAAGAATAAGCTACCTGTAGAAGTTGTTTTCCTGTAAGAATACTATTATGGAAAGGAAGCGGAACATACATTAAGTTGCTGGTTCATTCTTTTAACTTTTTGTTTTTTAAACAAAAGCAAAATATTCAAGTTCTAATCTTAAATCTTTCTTCTATGAACAGCCTTTAGTCGGAAGTGATCCAGAAAAATTGACGGCGGCAAAAGATGTATATTTTTGAAGGATTTAATATTAATATATTGCAACATAACAAAAACAGGAGTAGGGAATCCAGAAAATCCATATACAGTAGGGTGGCCCAAAAGTTTTTTTTCAGGTAGAGTTCTGGGCACCCTCTACTTTTTTTGAACAGCAAATAGAAGCTCATAGCCAAAATTTCAACTCTGTATTCGAATAAGTCGATGCCAAAGAGGAGGGGAATTTTCCATGTTAATTAATAGCTCTTGTTGTATTATTTGAGGGTGTTTAGGGTTTTTATTTTTTTTCCATGAATTTTTTTATTTCCAACTAGAAATTTGATACAAAGGTTTGTTTTAGGAGTTAAAAAGCTTTAAAATTTCTTAATAAAAATTTCAAAAATGTTTTTATTTAATTTTTTCTCATTTTTTTTAATTTTTGAAAAAGGTGGTTATGATGCACACCAAATGAAAGAAAATGAAATTACTAAAAAATGAGTCTGGTTTCATTTTTTAAGTTGCATAGTTATTAGCTTTTTAAAATGCAGGAAAAACAACTTTACAAGAGTTCTTTGGACATTAGAAAATTACTACAACCAAACTAAAGGTGATAAAAAACAAAACCTGAAACATTTAATCTATAACGTTAGTAGTTTCTTATAAAAAATCATGAACAAAATGAGATGGTTTTATCTTTGATTTTTTAGTTGTTTTGTATAAAAATCTTCGAATTTGGTCTTTTTCACTCCTCTTTGGAATCGCTTTCTAATTAAGGTACAGAGCCCAAACTTTGCCAAAATAGTTTTCTCTGTAGGTCTAAAAAATTGAGGGGGTGCCGTGGAAATTTTATAACACTTTGTTTTTTCCCTTAGAAAAATGGGCCACCCTAATATACAGGGTGTTTCAAAATTGCGTTGCACGGCTTTTATTTGGAACCAACGCCTCCTAGGGTCACGGAAGTAAGGTCTACCCCTAGGTAAGTGAGCCTGGAGAATGCACTGAAATAACTTACAGTGCCCCTAGCGGCGAAATTAAAAAATTAAAAAAATTAATTTAAAAACTAAAAGAGATAGAGCAAAATCCTCAGGAGAGTAATGTTGCCAACGCCATGAAAAACTCACTGAAAAAAATTTGATCAAAATATACTGAATATTCGCGGAGATATTAGCATGAGAAAATAACACTTTTTCAGGGGTCAAAAAAGAAAAAGTTTGCATATTTGCAAATTTTTCTGTGTTATTTAGTAGTTTTGTGTTTTTTTAGTTTAAAGAACACAAAATTTAATCAAAAAATCAAAAAAAATTTGCAAATATGCGAACTGTTTCTTTTTTGACCCCTGAAAAAGTGCTATTTTCACATGCTAATATCTCGGCGAATATTCAGAATATTTTCATGAATTTTTTTTTTCAGCGAGTTTTTCTTGACGTTGGCAACAATACTCTCACTGAGGTTTTTGCTCTATCTCTTTTAGTTTTTTAATTAATTTTTTAACTTTTTAATTTCGCCACTAGGGGCGCTGTAAGTTATTTCAGTGCGTTCTCCAGGCTCACTTACCTAGGGGTAGACCTTACTTCCGTGACCCTAGGAGGCGTTGGTTCCGAATTAAAGCCGTGAAACGCAATTTTTAAACACCCTGTATGCTGTCAAAAAATGTGTTTTTGATGTATAGATGGGATTTATATAGTTGCAATATTCTGCTCAAATATAACACATTACATTTTAGGATAAAAGTTTTCTTCCGGGCAATTAGGCCGTGGTCGAAAGGTAGATGTTAAAGGTCCAAACGTTTCGTCTGCAACTTCGGCAGACATTATCAATGGGAATAAAAGGCTAAAAAATCTCTAGAAAGTCAAAATCAAAATCAAGATTACTGCCGTCTGCGTGGTCGAAGGTTATATACAGTTGGAACATCAACAACTGGATGCGATGCCACACCAGACTCAAAAGCGATAACTGCAGCGGGCGAGTCCATCCTAACATCGATAGACGACTTCGGAAACGAACCACCAACCACAGCTGGCAAAGGTGCAGAGGTCGACTCCCGATCCGAACTCTCAGGCCTGTGACCAAAGGCAGCCAATACAGGAAACCACGTTCTATTCATCCTGAGACCCTCCTCCTTTCTATTGATGTTGTGAGGGTGCTTAAATATTTCAATAGCCTCCCTCTGGAGGCGCGTATAATAATGTGTTGTAGTAGACAAGACCTCTGTTTCGTCGAAGTTTATGGTGTGGCCCGGTGCAGATAAAACATGTTCGGCTATGGCCGATTTCTCAGGTTGCATGAGTCTGCAGCTACGTTCATGTTCTTTTAGTCTTGTCGAGATGCTACGACCTGTGGTCCCGATGTACACAGCGCCGCACGTGCAAGGTATTCTGTATACCCCGGCAGCGGAAAGGGGGTTTTTACCATCCTTGGCTGACCTGAGTGAATTACGGATTTGCCGTGTTGGTCTGTAAATGGTTTTTAACCTATGACGTTTACATATCTTTCCAATGCGATCAGTTACCTTATTGATATACTGTAAGAAAATCCTACCACAAGTAGGTGTTTGATTGGATTCCACATTGGAACCATATCTCCGAGGATTCATAGCTCGTCTTATTTCATGATAGGTATAACCATTGGCCCGTAAGGCTTTTTCCAGATGTCGAAGCTCATTTTGGATAAGATGTGGTTCGCAAATCCGGTTGGCACGGTCGATAAGTGTTTTTATCATAGCCCGCTTCTGGCTAGGGTGATGGTTAGATTCCTTATTAAGGTAACGATCCGTGTGAGTAGGCTTCCTATACACCGAGTGGCCCAATCTTCCATCATCTTTCCTAGTTACCAAGACATCCAAGAAAGCAAGCTGTCGATCTTTCTCTCTCTCCATGGTAAACTGAATGCGGGGATGAATGGAATTAAGATGATCAAGAAATTCAGAAAGAGCCGCCTCACCATGACCCCAAATTACAAAAGTATCATCAACGTACCTTAACCAACAAGTTGGCCTAAGACGGGCAGATCCAAGGGCAGTCTCCTCAAAATTCACCCTAGCCAGAAGCGGGCTATGATAAAAACACTTATCGACCGTGCCAACCGGATTTGCGAACCACATCTTATCCAAAATGAGCTTCGACATCTGGAAAAAGCCTTACGGGCCAATGGTTATACCTATCATGAAATAAGACGAGCTATGAATCCTCGGAGATATGGTTCCAATGTGGAATCCAATCAAACACCTACTTGTGGTAGGATTTTCTTACAGTATATCAATAAGGTAACTGATCGCATTGGAAAGATATGTAAACGTCATAGGTTAAAAACCATTTACAGACCAACACGGCAAATCCGTAATTCACTCAGGTCAGCCAAGGATGGTAGAAACCCCCTTTCCGCTGCCGGGGTATACAGAATACCTTGCACGTGCGGCGCTGTGTACATCGGGACCACAGGTCGTAGCATCTCGACAAGACTAAAAGAACATGAACGTAGCTGCAGACTCATGCAACCTGAGAAATCGGCCATAGCCGAACATGTTTTATCTGCACCGGGCCACACCATAAACTTCGACGAAACAGAGGTCTTGTCTACTACAACACATTATTATACGCGCCTCCAGAGGGAGGCTATTGAAATATTTAAGCACCCTCACAACATCAATAGAAAGGAGGAGGGTCTCAGGATGAATAGAACGTGGTTTCCTGTATTGGCTGCCTTTGGTCACAGGCCTGAGAGTTCGGATCGGGAGTCGACCTCTGCACCTTTGCCAGCTGTGGTTGGTGGTTCGTTTCCGAAGTCGTCTATCGATGTTAGGATGGACTCGCCCGCTGCAGTTATCGCTTTTGAGTCTGGTGTGGCATCGCATCCAGTTGTTGATGTTCCAACTGTATATAACCTTCGACCACGCAGACGGCAGTAATCTTGATTTTGATTTTGACTTTCTAGAGATTTTTTAGCCTTTTATTCCCATTGATAATGTCTGCCGAAGTTGCAGACGAAACGTTTGGACCTTTAACATCTACCTTTCGACCACGGCCTAATTGCCCGGAAGAAAACTTTTATCCTAACCCATCCGGTCGTGAAAGCCTTTGTTCTTACATTACATTTTGATTATCCTTAATTTCACTAGTTTTGATGAATAAAATGTAAAAATAACTATTTTCCTTCCTAAAATTGAAGGGGACAGAGGGGCACCTTGGGACACCCCACTTTTCAGACGCTATTTCATAATTAGAAACTTGTGTTTGTAGGTACTTATGAATGACCCTAAAATGTACTCTTCTATGTGTTTCGGAATCTTTGGTGCGTCTGAGCCTGGACATCAGTTTTCTTGTTTTCCTTAGAGCAAAGTTACAATTACTTGTAGTTTCAAAAGCACTTTTTAAAAAATTAGTGGTTTATTTCATGCCTAAAATTAGAAAATCTGTGACTAATTTATAACTATTAGACATAGCTTTCTCATTATTTGGGTTATTATTGTATTTTTCAAAATAAAGTTCATAATTTCTGTTCTATTATTGAAAGTGTCCCAAGGTGGGCCACTAGTGGAGCACCTTGGGACATTAATAGAGGTTTTTTAAATTTGTTATTATAAATTCCCTAGAGGAGATAATTGGTTGGAAATTTTCTTTATTAGATGCGCAAAGGTATTAGCTGTGTTTGGAAAAAAATATTTGTGTAAAAAAATTATAAAAATAATAAAATAAAAAGTGTTCCAAGGTGCCCCACTCTTCCTTTTCATATCATCGCCACTTAAAATTTCACATTCCATACTTGTATGCTTCAACTGGGAATTATAACACAGTCAATCCTATATCGGTTAATCCCAACTCATCCGTACTTCATTTCTACTTGAAAATAATAAACAACTAAACCTAATCATATAATAAAAATCTAACAGCAACTATATATAACCTAAATTTAAAATATACCATCTCAAAAAGATACCCCACCAATTAAAAAGAAACATTCCCACGTCACAAAAAACCCCAAGCTTCGCACCTAGTTTACTCAAGCCCGGGGCTCATTTTCTTAGCGATCCAAATATTTAGCCAGGGACCTGTTTCAACCCGTCCCTAAATCCGCAGCCTCGGATTATTTAAAAACAACCATCGCTTGCCCGGGGCCTTCGAAAACAAAGGGGCGGGCATGAGTAAGCCCCTGCTTGTGTGTGCTCCCATTAATACCCGGGTTGAAACAATAATAGATCGCTTGACTCTTGAGGGTGGGTGATGGTTTGATCTTGTTGTGGTATCGTTCCCTACGTTTTTGTTGGGGAGAGGTACCGAAGCTGTCTTGTCGTGCAAGAAAGACTAAGGCTAAGCGCGCACTAGAGACTTCTGTCGCGGTGACCATAAACACTGGTCACTCGAGAGCAATGCATTTCTATGGTAGATTTTTGGCAATCGGCCAAGAGTCTCGCTTCTTGCTTCTAGCTTCTTGCGCTCTAGCTTCTTGCAATAGCAAGGGTGATAATTTTGTCTCTATCGCCGTGACAAAAGTCTATAGTGCGCGCTTAGCCTAACATTTCGGTTTCAAGTAACGTCATCAAATGACCTTACGTCACAATTCCTTACCTAAGTAGTAAATCTGTTATGTTTTATTTTAAGGGCGTCCATTGAAATTAAAGGACGGAGCAAGGGAGGAGTGAGGAGAGCACGTTCCCCACTGCTTACCATTTTTTAAAATTGGCTATCGAGTCTTATTTGATAATGAAAAGTTGTAAACTGTTTGTTTAATTAATAGAGTTGTAAATTGTTTGTTTTTTATGTTTTAGAGTTCAAATACTTTGGGAATAAATTCAATTCAATTCAAAATTCTTTATTTGTTACGTACACAACATGAACATTTGACAGTTGGAACAAACACATACACAAAAAAAACCAGGAAGACTTATGAGTTGCCCAGGGGTCAGAAACCCATAAGGGCAACCTAAAGGAGTTGTATTTAAAAAAAATAAATTGAACATACAAATATACAATACATACAGACATTACACATATAGATATTACTTATTATAGATTATTATTTAATATATTTATATATTAAAGAGAGGAAATAGCTAAATTTAGACTATTTTAGACAGGGGGAAGACTTTTCTGATCGATTTCAATTTTAGGGGTAGGGAAGCAAAAGGTAATAAAAATCGAGGGGTGGTACAAAAAATTACTGACTTTCGATTTTTAAGGGACACGCTAATCAAGGTAATCAAATATGCAGAAAAGTGTTTGGGAGTCTAAAGTGGTTGATAGAAGCAAAAGTATGGACAAAAGGTAATTATTCCTTATGATCTTTTCGGAACTTACATTGGAAAACGATGTTCTTTACCTAACGATGATCATTTATGTTTAGAATGATGACTTTTATAAATCAAACGTTTCGGGCATCATACGTTAAGAACATGCACCACAACAATACCAATGGCATTTAGGCGCTTTATAAGTACAAAACATTTTGAGTTAAAGGATATTATTAGAGAAGAGCAGCACGTCAAATAAAGATGAATCAAACAAAACACAGGGGAAAACATCATGAACTATATGATGTAGCAGGTCCCGCGTTGACATCAATATCGAAGTTCAATACGAATACGACATCCCCCAAAACAATTCTCCGCCGTGTCGAACACTTCAAAAATGAAAAGTGTGATTCAAATTATATAACGTGACCAATTAGTTCCAAAATGTTTTCATGCGGGAGAGCCATTTGAGAGCACGCACGTTTTCTATCCTTTGCACTCTCCTTCCAAGGGATGTTCGGACAGTAGAGATAGTTATTAATAGAGAGCGAGTTAGCTGTAATGCTGTGCGGCCAACAAGGAAAAGAGCAAAGAGTTTTTTACCTAGAAAAAATATGGTAACGTCTGTAGAATAAAGCTAAGGGAACTTTTCTGGGTTTAATGAAACACATTGTGTAATAGGAGAGTTTAGTTTCATGGTATTTTTAGTTTTTCCAGGAAATAAGTTTTTACAAAATCTCTTTCTTTTGCAATACATTAAAAATATTTCTTTTTCGATTTGAATAATGTTATTTTTTCACCGTATGATGGAAGAAAATGTTTGTTTTATAATCGAAGTAAGATTAATGTTGGCGAGTTTTGGATGTAATAATCACAATTGTTTTTTGAATGGCCTAATAGTGGCAAAACTAGAGGAAAAGGTATTCCCAAAGTGTCCTAGTACTTTTACGATAGAAACAAAGCATTTAAAAAATCTTATTAAAAAGGTAAATATACCATGTAAATGTATACAATTTACCACACAGTCATTTCACCTTATATGAAACCACAATAAAAGAACATCCGAGGAAGATCGGGATCCCTTGGGACCCCCTTACATATGCTCCAGAGCATAAATCAAACGATACAGACTCTGGTCCAAGAAAAGTTAACAATGACGTTTCAGAACAAATAAAAAAAATTCGAATGCGCAATCTATTCCTTGTAACCCTACGGTATCGGACCCATTAAGTGCACCATTCAGAGAAATCGATTCGTGGCAGGAAAAAAAAAACAACAGGTTTCGAACGTCGATTCGATCCCGGTCATTTGGCATCGGAAAGAAACCGAAAACGGGTGATTTTCTGGGGGTTGGGGAGTCAGTTGGCGGGTTCCCACGCGCGGTGAGCTGTCCAACTGGAAGATGACTCCAAGCACCGTTGTAGTTGATGGACACAGGTTTTTGGTTAACGAATTTCGATTCAAAGAAAGGGAGAGTTGAGGATGGTTTATTTGGCATTTTATAGGTTGGGTATGGTTGTTTCTAAAGGTTTCCCTTTTATTCTCTCTTAATCCTCCTGAACCTTACAAGAGTTTAAACCTTTCAAGTTTCTTTTTTGAGTTACAGAAAACTACCATAACCTACACATATCAATTGATATATACCAATATTCCCCTCCGATATTTTTCTCTTGCTACCCCACTGGCTTCGCATTCATTCCAAGATGCCCAACTTGGCGAAATTATGAAATTCTTAGATATTATAACTATTGCTCTTTTAAAGATTATACTTATTAAACCCAATATCAAAAGCAGACGATTTGATTAACGGCCGCATTCACCGCTAACTTGACTTCTGATAAGCAGTTAAAGAAGGGAAAAGACTTAAGTTTTCCGGCCATCAGAGGTTTGACTTCCGGTTAACCTTTGGTCAGGTTAACAGTGAATACGACTGTTTAATGGTTAAGGACCTGCGTGGCTAGCGGTTAACCATCCGTCAAATAAGGAAACCTAGTTGTATTATTTTGATCGGAGGATTTCAGAATTGACTCCTGTTTAACCGTTAATCAATGCATGGGAGAATTTAGAGAGCGGTTTATAGAAGCAACTCTCCCGACATTTTCAGTGTAGCTCATTGTTTTTTAATCTTAAATGCTTCCAGAGAAACAGAGGTACAACATGCCTCCCCAATTCTTCAATCTCCTCCAAATCTTACCCAAGCAGCACAAGATTCGTTCAATTTTGTCATGTAAGTTTAAATTTCTTTCACTTCTTGTAGCAGTTACATAAACTCAACATATTTGGTATGAGCTGTGCTACTAGGGCTCCAGCTTGCTCTCCCAGGGTATTCCTCCTAAATCCCCCTACGAGATTCACATTTATGAAGGTGAGTTTCTTCGTCCATTGCGAATCGTCTGCGCAATGTGCGCACGACCCCTCACGACGACGACCCAAACAAAAGGCCCCGGATGGAAAGACACTCCGGAGAGAGAGAGAGGAGAGGCGGTTGTTAATTTAAAAACATTTATCAGCGGTTAGCGGAGAAGTAATGAAATATCCCTCCGCACAAAAACAAAGAAGAAGCCCAAACAAAAACAACAGGACTGACTCTTACGGGAAAGAAACACATGGCGCTCCAGAGCGCACGCCTCCTTCGCTTTGTAATTGATTCTCGATTTGGCGATTTTGCGAGAATGGCGAATGTGGGATTCCGGGGAGAAAAGAGGAGGAATTTATCGTATTGAATGTTGTGCTGCGTTTGTTGCGAATGTGCGGTTCCGTTCTTTCTCCATGAATGAATTAGGGATGGATTCTCGGACTGGGGTTTTCTTGGGGAGTTTCATTAATTTCCGGGGAATTGGTGGTTTTTTTTGAGGGTATATGAAAGGTGATTAGATTGTTTGGGTTTTTGGGATGATAGATGGTGAGTGGTTCTAGGAAACTAGTCGTGATGGGGAGGAATCTGAACTTTCTGAAATGTTGATTCGTTGTTAGAAAATGAATAGTTAGTATGTGTCTTTTAACGTGTATTGTAATTAGTTTTACTGTTAATGTTGATGGTTGTTGAAAATATTGAAGTGTTTATGGTCAACAATTTAGTATAATTCTATGCGGAAAATTGCGCTTGAAAAGTTTGTAAGTGAAGTTTGTAAAACCAGGCAAAAATTGGGGGTGATAGGCACAAACTATGATTAAAATCTTAAGACGTTGATCATAAGTGAGCCTTTCGGATTCAACATTTTCATAATAATGATTCATTTGACTCCATCCTATCTTTTACCACTCACCTCTCCCATTCCCAACAGTCTTATTTCTTCTTTTCTCCATCTTTTTTCTTACTACTCTTCTTATTATCTTCTCACAAGTATTATCTTATTTTTCTCTGATTTGTCTCATTCTCTATCTTCTTCTGATTCTAAATGTGTTCCAATATGGACAAATGTGTTACGGTGCATAAAAACAACCGAGTTCTTCAAAATAAAATGTTATTTCAACCTAAGAAATGGTTGTTCTTATGTATATTCATACCTTTAAGAACGGCCCAAATGCATTGGAATAATAGCTTTCAGAATATCTTAAATTATGCAAAACATTATTCCGGAAAGCATCAACAACGAGCTAACTCCAATCTAAATCTATCAGAATTAGCTCCTTGTTGTAAGTTGTATGGAGCTATGAAGGAAGTGGTATCAGGCGCGGATTCAGGAGGGTAGCACTCTGGACAGTGCCCGCCCTAGGACCCAAAAATGTTCTCAAAATAAGTTAAAACCAGGCCCGTAGCTACGGGGGGGCCAGGGGGGCTGAGCCCCCCCTGGCATCTTCATTTGCCCCCCCCTAGAAAATTTTCACAAATTCTATCCACAAACACAGCCATGGGGGCAAGGAGGGGCAGCTTCCCCCTTCTTCTTTATTTCCTTCTAGCTAAGTTAAAACCCAGTTTTTTAGGGTCAAATTTTCAAAATTTTTCTGGGGGAGGGCCCCCATACCCCCCATTTGTATTTAAATCTTTACTATTCCCAATTTTTTAAAAATAACAATGATCAAAATCAAAATTCTACTTAAAAAATATATGTCCGAATTTCGGTCTACAAGTATCAAAAGCAACTTAAAACCCTGTTTTTAGGGTCAAGCTTCCGAAAATTTTCATGGGGTGGTCCCCCAGACCCCCCTTTGATACTTGTACCCCCATTATTACAAAAAAAAACTGTTCTTATATTAATATAAGAACAGATCACACGAATTAATGAAGTTCTCTTAGACGAAAATTCAACCCAAAAATGTATAACAAACTACATTAAATCTATTAAATATGCATGGGAGGGACTGACTAATATTTTTAGCCCCCTACCGAAATAAACTTCCATATACCCAAGCACTGACTAAAAAGGGAGGTTACGTTGACACCCTTTATAAAATTATGTCTATTTAAAGATTAACAACGAGTGATCCAACTCGATTTTCCAGTTTTCCTTTTTAATTCTAGAGCTTACATGGAGCAGTTCCTTCTACACTTTAACCCAATCCAAAGGATCTTAAAATGGGCTAAAATTACTTTAAGCTGCAAATTTCTAAAATTTAAAAAAGGAAAACTTAAGAAAACAGAAAAGGTAAAACTAGAAAAATTTAGAACCTAACTTCCTCCCGAAACAAAAGTCTTGTAATAGCTCCTTAGGCCTGAGGGTCTTATGGATTTTGTCCCCTAGTCGAATAGTTAAACCTATGCCTATGAACCTCCTGAAAACTCCCTTCCCCCCCTGAAAAAGTGGGCGCCCCTCCAAAGGGAAATTCCTGGCTACGGGCCTGGTTAAAACCCTTCTTTTACCAGTCAAATTTCAAAATTTTTTATTAGGGAGGACCCCAATACCCCATAGCGGTACCACAAGGGGATCTTGCATGATACTTTTTAGAAAATCCCCAACATTTTGAACCAAAAGGTAAAGGTGACGATCTGAAAACGTGCCTCCCCACCTTGAAGTCATGCTGGATCCGTGCCTGACGGGTATTGGGGTGTGTGAGCAAAGGACACTGGAGGACACTTAAAATAAAATCGAGCTAGCTACTATGCTACTACTACTAGCTACTATCGAAACAGCTACTATACGAGCTAGTTGTAATATTGGAGTTAGCTCGTTGTTCAAAAGGTGCCTAAATTTAATTTTTTACCTCCGGCCCTTCACTCACACAACACAACACCACATCCTTTATTGCTTAGGATTATTATTACAGCAACGAGCTAATTCTAAGAGATTTAGATTAGAGTTATCTCGTTCCCTCCCCCCTCAATTTTTCGCCTCTCATCCTCCAACCCATCGCTCCCAATACCACCTCCTCCTTCATTGCTCCTCGCATCTTCTGACCATCCCCTATCGTCTCTGGAGGGTGTTTGTAGTTTCCCGAATAATTCTCAGTTGTCTTTGAGTAAAATACACCCTCCAGAAGTGTGTCACCTCTATTTCCTCACGATACCTATACTCCTTCAGTGACATCCACCCCACCACAAGAGTGACTGACCGCGGTGGAGAGCTCTCCTCGCTCCCGGGATTCGAGGAGCTCTCCTCCGGGCTCCTCCAACGGAGTCGTTTGCGCATCCATCGATTCGAATGGCGTCCCTCCCCTTCCTTTTCGGGGGCGGACCACCCCAGTGTAAATTTCGTTAAGTGAGGCGACTGTCTCGAAGGCTTTTATGCCACTGCGGGCGACAGGGGGGAGGACAAGTCGCTTGTTCTAGGAGTCTTTTCAGTGTTTTTTTTTATCATATTGATGCAGTGTCTTTTTTGGTGTTAATGGGGGGAGTTATCTGGAAACTTTGGACTGGAATGAACATTGTTTGAATAATGGTTTGAGGTCAATGTGTATCCTGTTTTTTGAATTAAGGTGTTTCGTTTATTTGTATTTTTGAATTTAGTAACAAGTGTGTACACCGCTACGAATGGAGTGTGACGAAAAGTTGTTTAAAAAATTAGAAATTTTTCAGTATCAGTTCAAAAATTCAAATACTTCTCAAGTTAAACCTCTCTCTCTCTCTCTCTCTCTCTCTCTCTCTCTCTCTCTCTCTCTCTCTCTCTCTCTCTCTCTCTCTCTCTCTCTCTCTCTCTCTCTCTCTCTCTCTCTCTCTCTCTCTCTCTCTCTCTCTCTCTCTCTCTCTCTCTCTCTCTCTCTCTCTCTCTCTCTCTCTCTCTCTCTCTCTCTCTCTCTCTCTCCTCTCTCTCTCCTCTCTCTCTCTCTCTCTCTCTCTCTCTCTCTCATCACAGAGTGAGTATTTTATTTTCAAAAAATATTTCCTTACCGTAAAATTAATACTTTTAGATTGTTTGAGGGTCATTCAGATTTTTATGCCGGGATTGTAGAATTTTGTATATGTTACGGGCTGATAAATCGAGCATTAATGATGCCCGAAGTGGAGGAGGGCATCGTGATAAATTCAATGGCATTTATCAACGAAATTTATAACTTTGCCTGCCTCCACTCTGGGCATTATTAATAATGCCGAATTAATCACTTTGCCCGTAACATATACATTAATCTTATAAGTCTAATCAAAATTTCATGACAACTCGAACTGCCTTAAAACTTAATACCATTAGAAGAATTTTGAGTCGAAGGTTAACCTTAGGCTAGTGGCGAATACGGCCGTTAGAAAGTTTTGTCATAACTTTCTTTATACTAATCGAGAGTGTACTACCGATTACTTTAAAACTACGATCAATCACTAGTCACTACTTTTTTATAGTAATAGACAGTACTACTTGTGTGTGTTAGTTATTTTCTAATTATTACATTCTTTATTTTTCTGTAACAGATTACAACTAGGTTTATTCCACAATTAAAAGGTTTGGGGACTACTATATTAATGTGCACTATTGAATTGAAGACGCAAAAGGTCTCTATTCTCATAACTCCAAAGAAACAAACGAAATTCAACATCACAATGAACGCTCAGATTACATAACTCGCTCCCCAACATTTTCCAACAAGCACAGACTTATTCACAACACGCTCTCAACTAACTCCCCTTCTAAAGTTGGCACAGAACAACCCTAACTCATAATCTTCAAAAGCTTTACTTCTCGAGACGTTCATTCAAATCGAATGAATGCTTTTTAACACCTCCAGTTCGATCACTCACTCGAGGGTTTCCAGTTTAATTAAAAATTTAAGCAATTTATAGTCTCGAAACCTTCTCTTATGATGTTTCGCCTCTCGTATTCTCTAAAGGGAAACTTAAACAATGCCGCCATTGTCAGATCGTCTTTGTGCATTGTGCTTTTGGTCCACTTTATATTTCTGTTTAAAGAGTTTCGGCGGTAAGCTACGGTCGCTTTGTTGCTGAAGGAATCGGTCTAATTGGGAAATTGTCGAGTTGGCTCTCTGAACTGGCTTGATTGTAGTCGAGAAGTAGAGAAATTAAAGCACAAAAGAGATTCGGAGTATGTGCTTGCCTTTATGTTTTCCCGTTAACGTTTTGCGTTTTTTCTCCTCAGTTGGATCAAATATGATAAAGGGAAAGTTTGTTGTTTTGCGAGTTTTGGGAAAACACGCGCATTCATTAAATTGTGTGTATGTGGAGTTTTAAATTGAATCGGAGAAGTTGATGTCGCATATGGTGTTGTTTGAGTAGGAAGATAAACATGTCTTTGTGGTGAACTCCCTTACTAAACAAAAGATGAATTAAAATTTCATTGAGTTTAAGATTATTTGCTCAAAGATCCAGTTCAACAGGGAATTTAAACTATCTTAAAATACTTTAATGGAGTAACATAGTACTGTCATGGGGCTTAAGCATATCGAGGTTTAATTTCAAACACCGCCCAGTGTTGTTTCTACCAAATGGAAAAGAATTCATTTCTTTTCAATTAATGCCAACTGTATAATCCAAACAAATAGCAGAAAAATATTAAGAGTAGTTGAACCAAAATGATGAGTTTTAGTAGTATAATAATTGAATATTCAATTATAAAAATATGATGATTCAAACATGTAACGAAACTAAGAATTACTTTTTAAATGATGAATTGTTAGTTACTTTTTCATCGGTACAGAATATATTGAATTAGAGATACTAATATATGAATTCTTAACTCCACGTTCAAAGCTTTTGACGTTGATTGTAACCACTTAATTCTTTTTTGTGTATGAAAGGAATATAAAATTGGGATTCCTGTATTTTGTATGCCTTGTCTTAGCCTCTAGATTTCTTACAAGCTGATGCATTCCCCTTCTTCCCTGATTATGACTTTTCAAAGATTGAATTGACTCTTGCATATATATTTTCTTCCCTTAAATTTCTGTACATGAAAAAAATTTTTTGTACCTACATGTATGTGGGAGGATATCTTTGTAGTAAGAATCATTACATTTAATCGAGAGGGTACCATAAATACAATGGACGCATCTTTAGATCTGTCGTGGACGATTTCTAGAGTCATCATATTTTATAATCATCAAAAAATATTATTACCCAAAATAAACTGACGACTTTTGGATTTCAAGCAATCTCAGAAGCAGTCAATCAATTGCAAATATGAATTTATTATTATCGTTAGTGAAACTTGGAAAGCTTGAAATTTCCCCTTTCAAAGTCATGACAATTTATCCAGTTCAAAGATTTCTCTCGGTTCCTTAAACTTACTTTATCAAATGAGTTTTACCCTTTTTTAATTCAAAATTTTTGAATTTTCAGTTGATCCACTTAACTCTGATTCATCCAAGCTGTACTTTACGGTGTGTACTGTACAGTACAACTTTTAAAAGAGGAAACTGATTTTCAGCTATCCACCAAAAAAACATTAAAAAAAAGGAAGTACCGAACTTTTCTCTTCGGCGCCTGTCCCCAATTAAGTTGTCTCCCACCTCCAAAATCGCCCCCGGGGGTGGCGGTCGAAACACAGGACGACTTTTTAAAGTTATGACTCCATTTTATTCCACCCTCTGTATATACCCGTCGTCGTATATCTCCAGTGATGATAGGCTGTTAGGGAATGGAGTTGTCGCCCCGGCCAAGTGAGAGTCTTTCTTTTTATCCTCCTCTTTTTATTGTGAGGAATTTTTTTTGAGGGGGCATCGTCCCCTCTGGGGTCCGAGAGAAGTAGATTAAAGTAGTGGGTAAGTAGATTAAAAGCGGCGTGGAAGTAGGTGGGCAGTGATGTGGAATTGGATGAGAGAATTGTGTTTTGTTTGGGTGGGGATGGATGGATTGGTGGAAGAATCAAACTATCCTTTGTAAATTGTTTCATTGATGGATTGGTGGAAGAATCGAGTTGTCCTTTGAAAATTGTTGTATGGATGAAGCATAAAAATCAAACTATCCTTTGTGAATCGCTATATAGCGTTTATGTATTGCAAAATGTCTGTAGTACTTTCAAGCAAAATGTTTCTGGAGACGTTATTACAAAGACTGACAATTATATTGAAATATTAAGAGATAAAAGCAGTGCTGTAGTTTGAAAAAATATTTGGAGAGACCTCTTCATTTTTCACTTTTTATGACTATTTTTTACCTGAAAGCCTCATATTTCGGGGATATGTCCCAAATATTTTGAGGGAGGAGGTCCTCCCGCGTCCCTCTCTCCAACCTCAGCACTGGAAGCATGGAAAAAATTTCCGAAGTTATCATAAAAATTAATACTTAATCACAGAATTTATACCTCATTAAATGAATTTGAATCAATTTAATATTTATATTATTTATTTGAATTTTTTACTTGATCTGATATTTAATTTGATTTTATATTTAATTATTCTAAAATATTTTACAGTATTTTATTGGATGGGGCGTTTGGTAAAAATATGCAAAATATCTGAATGCGAATAATGTATTGATTTCTCCAGAAAACAGCTTAATCGAGTATATTTAACACGACCGATCTTTTTCGTTGTAACGCAAACGCATTATTACATAAATTTTAAACTGCCTACTCAGAAAACGGAATATTTCACCTTTTCTCACCACCCACCCACAAAGCAAAACGCAATTTTAATATTTACGCACAGAAAAACCTCCAGGTTTAACACAAGACACCGCTTAGTGCAGATATCTCCATAGACGGGACACCATCTGGGGGATAAGGGTCCCCAGAACCATTTAATCCCTTATACAGCAAGGGAATAAGAACCTTTCTGTGTTTTGGTATAGAAAGAAGCACCGTGAGTAGTCTTCATCTTATCAATGAAAATAAGTTTCCATTTTAAGAAGCCGAGGGAGGCGAACCCACTCATTTTCAGCGAAGAAAGGCAAGGCGCCATTGGCCCGGTTTCATTTAAAATTCCCCAGCAAAAAAACCGGAGGAAAGCCGCCTGGAATACATTATCAGAGGCTTTCACGGCACGAGTCTTCTTACTCGTCTACCGTTTCATCAATTTCCTCGCCGTTTGAGAAGGAAAAGGGTAATATGCAGAGTAGCAAAAGGATGGAGAGCGCGTGTACCATCCATTACCTAAGTTACACGGAAACACCCCCGAGGGTTTAAAGTTTTTAGGGGGTTTACGAGAGAAAACACCTTTTTTTCTTCCTTCTTTTTCTTTCTCCTCTACAGTCTCGCGTACATATCTCCTTTTGTGTTCTCCCTTTTTTGTTCTAATGCCGTATATGCGAGCCCCTCAGGTATTCGGCGTAAAAATGCGCAGGAAAGTTCGAGATGTACACTCTTTTACCCTAAAAGCATGGATGGAGAGGAAGTCGGTAAAAAACAAACACTAAAAAAGGGGAGGGTTCTTCTCTACGGCGAAAAAAATTTTTTTTCCTCTCTCTCTCTCAACTTTTCGGGCTGTTCCAAACTGGTGATTGCCGGAGCTGGCGGCAACTTTTTGCCTTTTCGCCCCCGCGTGTGTACGTCTTTTTCCCGAAGAAACGGCAAATTTATTCCGCAGAAAATAAAAAAAGTCGCCTTTTACTTATTTACTTATCCCCTCTTCCTTTTTTTCTCTCCTTCTTCCTCCTCTCCTCTACTTTTTCTTCCTTCTTTTTCTTCAAATTGAAGAGGATGGTCTGGCTGCCCTTGGGCAGCCAACGAAAAGGACTAAAACTCTTGCGCCAATTTTCGCCGCGGCGGACGCCTAATTTGAAGCTTTTGTCGCCACGGGCTAAATGTAAATGGGAGGAGAGCCCTCCCCCTCTCCCTTAACCCCCCGGAATCAAATTTTCCAAAACGCAGAAGGCCCATCTGGTTCTCCGAACCGAAGGAAAGATCTTCATCCTCTCTCACCAAATACACAGAGTAGGCCCCCCGAGGGGTTTAGGATATATCCCTGGACCCAGAGGAGGTTCCACCCTTTTCGGACCTTCTAACGATTTTAAGACGTCAAACACGCGGAAGGTGCCAAAGTTCGTGAATTTATAATTGAGACGCGTCCTCCTGTGTTTGAATAGCGGGATTTCTTGAACAGGTGTCCAGTAAATTGAATAGGTTCTGTCAGTTGGGAATTATTTCCTTTTCCTGATTATTCGTGGAGGGGAGTCGGGCGTTATATTCTCTCGCGGTGGATATTCTAATTGGTATGCGGGAGCAAAGTTCGGGATGAGTTCGACAGTCCCTGTTCTTGGAGGGTGATTCTCTCCCCCCGCTTGGGGTATTCCAATGAGATCAAAGAGTTGACCAATTTCGGAATTGATAATGCAGTTTGTCCACTTTCGTTGAAGTTGGTATAAAAGCTATCAGAAAATATGGGATGTTCGTTGTGAAAGTTGAAGGGATTTTGTTTTGGAGTTTCAAACTGAGGACTGTTACTCCATGAGGAATTGAATTTTCCTTTGAGGAGGTTCTAACGTCTTAACCTATTTATGCAATTTTCCAATTTAAATGTCTACATTTCATAAAAGCAGTTAAGTTCCTTGTAGGAAGAAATAGCATATAAATGCAGCGTTTGGATGTAAGAACAACAGCGAGCCAACTCCAAAGAAAATCTTTTGAAATTAGTTCGTTGGTGCTGCAAGTGCCTTTCATCTGTATTTCATACAGTGTATCGTTGGCTCATATATTATTGGCTTACTGGAGAAAGGCACTGGATGAACTGTTCTATACTCGAATGCAACTTAAGTTGAGCCTGACGTCATGGCTACATGGAAGAAAATCTGAGTAAAAAGAAAGCCTGCTGGGTTGCTAGAAGCTCTTATTGGCTGGCGAGTTTGAGAGCGAGTTGTACTACTACGCGTTACTTTAATAAACTACGCGATTTTTACTACGCGCGCTTTTAAAAAATTATAATAATGAGCATTTTATGCCTATCGGGATGAAAAGATGCTTAATATACGTGGATTTAAAAAACTAATCATTATTCAAATTTGAAGCTCTAAATTTCACTCAAAATTCAGACACCTCGCGGGGAACTTCTTTCTTTGGTTGCTCTCAGCATATTTCTACAGGCTCAAGTTAAGTTGCAACTGAGTATTTTCGAGGTCACACCAAATTTGGCGATATGTGATTGCTTTCTTTCTCGCCATGCAATATTTTCACCATTACACTATTCGCACTTCATCTTGGCGATATTTTAAAAATACGCTCGTTTATTGGCATTGTTCTACCACTTTCATAAGATTCTCCAAAAGTCACTTGGCGCCTTTCTCCTGTAAGCCTGTACTCTGCAGAACGTGTAGCATTAAGATTCGTACGCAATGCAGTATAATATGCGTAAAACAGATCCCAAAGATGGCATGATTTCCACACTGTTAAAAAAACCGGTGCATCCTTTTACCAATATTTGGTACCCATTTAGCTGGAACCAACATTTGGAGAAAGGTTGAACCAAATGTTTGTGCTTCCAAGAGTACTTCCACTGGTTAATGGTTAAACCTTTCACCAAATGTTGGTTGCAGCCAAATGGGTACCAAATATTAGTGAAAGGATGCACCGGCTTTCTTAACAGTGCATAAGATCATCAAGTGGATGAATAATTTTAGCAATTCGGTAAAAATGCTCGTCCATACAGTATCAGCCTCGTTCTAAAACGTACACAAGTTAGGTTCACAATTGCCTACGTCAAGAACACTACACAACGCACAAACCATCAAAAAAACTCCCGGTTACAATCCAAACAGAAGAAAACCGATCATAATCAATAACACAAAACCCATCAGAGCGCAAATTGAATCCAATCTGCAAAATCCACGATAAGATAAAGCCGTAACACCTCGGCCCAGGCTTACCTGCTGTACGAACCTTCCGGAGGGGCGTTGCTCGGTGGAAATTCATAACAGCTGGTAAATCAGTTTGCAGTGGGGGCCCCCATCCATCTTGGGGGACCCGTGGGGACCTCCTGACCCCCTTCTTTTTTTCCCGGGGTGCTACCGCAGCTCCCTGAGAGCGTGGGGAGGTTTGTTTACAAGGTTGCTTGACAGAAGGTGGCATGGTAAATTGAAAATGAGTAATTTAAGAGAAGTGTGTGCCTTCTGTTGCGTCCTAAGGCGTATTTAGCTAGATTTTGAAGAAAATTCTGCGAAGGATTCGGTTTTCCTTTAAGGGATTTATTTTGACGGGTAAAAATCTTCAGATCCTCGAGCAGGGCACGTTTAATGAATTAATTGTCTTGTCTAGTTGGTTAATATTGATGTTGCGGGGATTTTGCGTAATCAGATAGTTTTGTTATTACTTTTTGTTCAAGAATCTTAACTATGGACCAAGTTCGGGTGACTCATCAAACAAACAGATGGTTGGCTCGTGTCGACAAAATAACTGTCAAATGAACATACTTATAGAAGTTTAGGAAATGGTTTAGTAAAGATACTCTTTTCACCTGAGTGTAAAATGTAAACTCGATATTATTCTTTAATGAAAACAATAATAGTTTTACATGATATTTTGAACCAACCAAAAAATTTTAATATAAAGGTTTTCGAATGTAATTTAATTTCCAAACATTCCGATAATATCAATCTCATGGGATATCTATCATAACTTACAACCCCTATTTTATTTACTATAACTCTATTGAATGGGCACTGTATTGAAAATCGACCTTTGTAAAAAAAATGAAGAAAATGACTATTGAAGGAATCCTGTTTAAACTACGATCGTTTCACGCCCAAAAGAGTGATTGAGAAAATCCCCTTCCTGATACCAACCTTGAGTTGTCACTTTTGACATGAATTTTATTGAACCTCTGATAAAATCAGTTGAATCGAAGCAATTGGATTTCGAGTTTAATAAAGCACTTAGTAGATAGGAAGAGATAGGTTACAATATGTTGATAGGATTAAAGTACTTTATGTCGTGCAATGGTAACATAACTACTTCCATAGAAAAATATCTTCGAGCAGCTTGGCCTTGAAAAGCGGATAATATAAACGAATTAAAATAATCGAACAATTTTCCATGGCAACTTGTCTCTTTCTTTGTTAAGTGTCACATAGGTTGTCCTTTTTTGTTTCAAATAGTAATGATTGATACAGTCATTATTTCTTTTAAATGGTCATTTTTCATGGTAATCAGCGTTGCACACTAGCATAGTCAGCCGTTTTAATTAAAAGCTAAAGTTAGTGTAAAATTAGTGTAGGTAATTAAGTGTAAGTTTGCACTAAAATAAGAAAATGTGTTACTTTAACAACGTATTTCTTTATTCAACAATGTGTAATTTAAATTATAACTCTAATTTACTAACTTAAAACGACGTATGCGTCCTGATGTCATATTAATCGAAACATTTAGGTTACATTGAAGAGTACAGTTGTCATAAATATAAAAATCTATTTATAAAGGGTATATAAAATTATTAGAAATTGATAGTTTGAAATAAAGAAAATAGGGCATGTTATATACTTGAGAGGATTTGAAAGGCCTCACCCAAAATCTTATTTATCAGGGTCAGGTGGGATAAAGTAGACATAGGATGTCCTTATGTCCTTTGTAGTTTTAAAGTTTTCCCACCTGCATTAACTATTAAACTTTACCACGTTTCTCTACTCGCTCCCGGGAAGGTTTCTGAAAAAAAAAATTTAAAATCGAAGCATCCTAAGCTTAAAAACCCATATTTACAGCCTTACGTCATGTCAAAATCACATTGTTGTAAGTATAACAAGAGAAGATGTAACATTTATTTATTGTAGATTAAAATCGATTGTTGTAGTATAAAATCCATTGTTGTAGCATAAACATAAAAATCGATCAATTATTTAATTATTTCTCACTCTGCCGGGCATATTGTCCGGGTAACGCCTGGCCTAGCACACTGTGCAACACATTTGGACTGGCGAAGCCTCTCTGTAACACACTAGGTGATATTTATTAAAAAACTGAAACCCGGGTGAAGTTCGAGTCCAGCGCTAGTACAATATAAACCTTTAAAATCCCTATTTACATTATACACAACCATAATCAACAAAACAATCATTTAAATCTGCCTTCAATTTGGCCCCGACCCCTTCGGCCCATTTTAAAAGAGAGTTCTTCTCGCGGTGTGACGTCACTCCAATCAATCGAGAAGCCTCCCTCTGGTTAATTTGGCGCGCGAAAAGCACCTTATCTTGATCGACTGGCCCTCCAAGAGTAAAAAGGGGAGCTAATAAAAAAACTTTAAACCCGCGTGGGCCCCATCTGCCGTTTGCCTAATTGAATCAATTCCTTGCGCGCCCTACTGAAAGAAGGGCATTTTTCTCTTCCCTGCCCGTTTTTCAATCTTTTCTCGGGCAGATTCTTCTCTTCGCGGCCTAAGTGGGACGCGAGGTTTATGCGAGTTGTTGTTGTCGAGCTTGAGTCGAGGCTTTTTAAAGGTTTGTGGCAGCTCGATATGTGTTGGTGTTGTGACTTGAGTTTTACGAGATGGAGGGAAGTTTGTAGCTGCTTTATGTCCCTCTTTTTTATGTTTTGAATTCGAGGGGTGCTTGTTTGGGATTTAATTGTCAGGAGGGAGTTAGTAGAGACGAGATTCTTAGTTCCTATAAATTGCATTCTTAGTAGTACAGCTCATTTATATAGTATGCCAAGTTTGCGTACATAACTGGTACTACTAGAAGTAAACGAAATTTAGTCATGCATTATAAGAACTACATAAATGTTGAACATTTATCTTGGGTATGATTTTGAGGAGAGGTTGTTTTTTGACATTGAAAAATACTAAGGAGAGTCATTAAGTAAGGCACAAATTCATACAGTCAAATATATCTGAAGAATGTCTCTGGATTTATGCTACAACTTTCAACTCACTACTCAGACTTAGCCCCGATCGATTTTTGTTGGTTTTCTAAAATCGATATCTTGAATAACACTTTGAGAAGAAGATGTTCAAACCCAGCAATCTGAGCAATTTCCTGTAGAGGGGGTTATATTTGGGTGTGAATAAAAATATGGGATTAAAAAAGAGCCTCAATATTGGCTAGACAACACTAGATTTGTATTGAAAAATAAACCTGTTTCCTTAGTCATCATGGTAAATTATTTTCTTTATCTTTTGTGACTTACTTAATGACTTTCGCTCCAACAAAACATCTGGTAAACCAACTATCAAACCGTTCCTCTATGAATCCTAATTTTGCCTTGATGTATTACAGTGAGATCCTTGGAACCCATGTTTGGGGCCTTTCAGGGCCAAGTATTCCCTACTAAAGACTAACGAGAATTGAGTTGTGAAGTTCCAAGTAAAATATCAACCCTTATTCACAATAAAAAAAATCACACCTTGTACTTGTACAAATAATGTAACTGCAATACATTTGCATCCAACCTGATATTACATTCCCCCAAATACCCTTGAATGAAACAGCCTCCCTCCAAAACCCCCAAATTTCCCCCAAACAGATCGGACACCAAACCCCAGAATCAAAAACCCAGCATATCCTCTCAAACCCAAACACCCCAGCTAAGCCTATCGAATGTCCCAAATGCCTGTTTGCGTCCACTACCTCCCCCTCATCCCCGAGACGACGACGTCACAAAGGGGGGGAGGAGGACGGAAGAGCGTCTAAAAGATGACCGCTTTCATCACTTCACCCTCCCTCCCCCCTGGCTCCCTCCAGATCCTATGAAAAATTCATGAGAATCGTTGTCGACGGTAAGTGGACGGACCCAGGGGACCAGGACTCAAAGCCGCCAAGCCATCAAGGACCGTCCGACTTTCGCGCGTCCCCTTGCTTTTATCTGCTGGGCTTTTTTCCCTTCTCTGTGTGCTTTATTTTCATCTGCTCCAGATCTCTCTCTCTGCCTTTGAGAAGCGTCTTCTTTTTTTCTTCGAAGCTTGCGGAGTTTGTATTTCCTCTTCCTTTTGATATCGTCCATCACTGGACGGGTCGATGCGGTGATGGGTTGGGGGGGTGGAAGTGTTTTGTTGCTGTTAAGGGGGTGTAATGAGATGGTGTGACGTTTTGGGGAGGTTTGGGACCGTTTTGGTTTGACTTATATGGCTGCTGGAGATTTTCCTTAATTGTGATGGAAGAAAGCATTTTTTACTTCAATATGTCCAATAGGGCAAATTCCATATATTCCAAAGATACATTCGGTAAATGATTCTATCTATGGGATCTATTCAAAGGATAGTCCATGTCCAGGAAAGCCATGAGTCTCCATAAAGTCCAGTAAGGAAAAGCGAAACAAGCAAGTTCTTTCGAGCAAATCCTCCTCATTTCGAAAGGTGGTCTGGGGATGTCAGTGCAAATTGATATTTCTCTTTGTACTAAAATGTATCAATTATGATCGGTTTTAGTATAATCGATTCCATAATCTATCAGTTATGAAATTATTGATTGATGAAATTATTGATATAACCAAGATTCGTATTTAGCAAGCAAAAGGAAGTGGTCCACTCGGGCTTTTCATAAACGAGTTTACTGTATCTAATGAAAGATTTTATAGGAAGGAGTTCTTTAATAATGCTTGAAAATCAGCTTATGGATCTTAATCACTAATTTCAAAATGAAATTTGTGAAGCGTAGTACTTGTAATTTCTTTGAAGCGAGCTTTCAATTGTCATGCTATTTTTCAACTCGTTTAGGAATCTAATTTCAAAAAAAATTTTTTTTTATTCATGTAGAGGTGTATATTATATAGCATGAAATAAAAAAGAAAAGTATTTTTTCAAACTTCCCATATGAAACAAACTTTATATCTCTATAACATTATCTTCAAAATCTTTTCACAGAGAAAAGGATACTAAAACAATACGTTAGCCTCTTACAAGTCGACTGTCCACCATCCATATGTTATAATGGTGTCTAAGCTAAGGAGACTATGTCTACATAAAATAACTAAAGAAGAAAGCAGCTATCAGAAATTGTGAAATTTCGTTAATAATTTAAGTAGAGATGGAAATTTTAATTAAGGTCTTATCCACACCCTCAGATGAGACTAATATGATTCTGCCCAAAAGTGCACTTCAGAAGCATGTTGGGTTTCAGTAAAAATCTCGTATAATGCGATTTATTAATGTGTTCCACTTTGTATTACATCCAGTATACCGGATTGACGTTGAACAAAGGATTTATTTATCAGTGCATTCTACGAACTGGGCCTGGAGTTTCAAATATCAGTCAAGACAATTTTAAAGTCTGTACATCTTTATTTTCAAGCTTATTTTTCGACATTTTAATTTTTTTACGTATTTAGTTTCTTTTACTACAAGTAGGGCTCCATTTTGTGAGTTAAGCCTGAGAACGTTTCCTTGAAAAAAAAGAAAAAAAATCGTTAAGTCGCAATTTTCTTTGAATTTTTTAGTTTAATTTGTCTTTATTTAGCTAAAAATGCAAGAACTACATATCGATCTTAGAACACAGATTATTATTCTAGTATTCTACATTAGTAGTAGATTAGTATTCAGTATTCCAAGGTCTATGGAACTATACAACGCTGAAAACTTGCAAATGAGAATTTTCTGATTCTAGAAGAGCTTGGTTCTAAATAAAGGCCGACGAGGAACGGACTTTTGAATCACCCTGTAGAAGCATTACATACTGCGCATAAAATCTTAACTAGTTATAATATACAGGGTGATTCTGAAATGGACCGCCAAACTTTGAGGGGTGATAGTACTCATCTAGACGAACAAGAATTGATGCGGAAAGGGGGGTCGCAGTTACACCGTTAAAGAACTAGGTCCTAATGTAGTGCGCGAGAGCGTTACAAAAGGACGTTTTGCCAAGGCCCGTTTAACGAAAAAAAACATAATGAAATGAAAAAATTTATTGCATGAGGTACAGCAGTATCCGTACTACTTACATCATAAATTTGATAGAAATTGAACCACTTTCTAAACCGCGGAGTTAGTTTCAAAAGTGCAATATTAATCTTTTAGTCAAAGAATCACATTCCTTAATGGTATTTAGAAAAATGATGATCGGGGAAGGAATTTTCAATGACCGTAACATGGATCATTGAAACTGGTTGATCATTGAAAATTCCTTCCCCGATCATCATTTTTCTAAATACCATTAATGGAACTCCATTGTTTGACTAAGAGCACGTTTTAAAACTCACCCCACGGTTTAGAAAGTGGTCTAATTTCTATCAAATTTATGATGTAAGTAATACGGATACTGCTGTACCTCATGCAATAAATTTTTTCATTTCATTATGTTTTTTTTTCGTTAAACGGGCCTTGGCAAAACGTCCTTTTGTAACGCTCTCGCACTACATTAGGACCTAGCTCTTTAACGGTGTAACTGCGACCCCCCTTTCTATACCAATTCTAGTTCGTCTTGATGAGTACTATCACCCCTCAAAGTTTGGCGGTCCATTTCAGAATCACCCTGTAGAACGAATTATACCGCATACATACGCGTTATACCCCATACATCACATAATACCGCATTGTTCTTTCCCGACAAAGACTTTCCACACTTCACACCCAACTACAAAACCCACATAATCCTCCAACCAACTCTCTCATAGCAAAGTAAACGTCTCCCATCCAAGCCAGGAAATCTGGGCAGAGAGGTTTGTGCCCGACCGGTCACACACACTGACCCGATTCAATCCCATCACACGCTATCTGCACTCCCCCTTCCCTTGACCATTGGCGTCTGTATGGCCTCATTACGGCCTCCTCCCCCACTGGGGGCACCAAAGGGGTCGTTCGGCCCCGGACAAAACAGCCCCTGACCAGTGGATAAATTGCAGTGGCGCAGTTATCGGATTCATCACGCGCCCATTGATCAGCGATAGATTGTGATTTAAAGAGAATGGGGCACCGCCGCCGTCTGATAATGGGGCGCGTTTAGTGATTTAGATTCGCCCCCGCTGCCCCCCGAAACAAAGGGAGGGGCTGATTAGGAGGGTTTTTGGTCAGTGGTCATTCTGGTCCTTTGATAATGTTCTTCTTTTTAACTCCTGTTGGAATTGGTTTTGAAGGAAATGAGGATTGTGTTTTGTGAAATATTAATTGAGGGATTTAATTTACACTTATTATAAAGCGTTCTATTGATTTTGAGGTTTAATGGTAAAAAAAATTCAATGCTTAGGAACTATTTATTAACTCAGTAAATTCGTTAGAAATTTAAGTGTAGTGACTTTGGTCTATGGATTAAATTTTTGCACCTAATGATTCATCCATCGTAAAAGATACTGTAAGAACAAAACAATAATAGATGGATTTGGTCATGTAAGTATTTTTTGTGACATTTGAGTGTTCTTTAAAATAAATCTTGTTTCCTAAATCAGATTGCTAAGAATACGAGTTAAAACCTTGTTTTTGTACTAAAAGAATCAAATTAAAAAAGTTATCTAGGTACCCATAAATTTTTCAAAAGTGTAATTTACTCTTATAGGTTCATGGGGCTATGTAGCTTAAAGAAAATTCCTGCCCCACTCGGATCGGAAATCTAAGTTACTGTCCTGTGGGGGGCATGGGAATTTCAGAGGTCATAAGGTGGGAATGGCATAAAAAAGGTTGAGAAACAGTGTTTTAGAAGAATAAACTTTAAACACGTTTTTAAATCTTTTCTAGAGCTTAATAATGTTGTAAGTTATTTTCTGAAATAAATATACCTGAAAGTGTGTGTGTTAAGGTGGAAACTATTTTCGTTGCCGCTATTTAAGTAATATTTTTTGGTTAGGCACGAAGCAACCTTTACCTTTGAAGGACAACCACAACATTTAATCAATCCCCCAACATAAACCAATAAAATACGAATCAGCATAGGATAGCACCCCACCAAACCATGGCTCACAAATCCTCCATCACCCAACGGGTAAAACCTTCACACATTAACAGCAGCCAATAACACACCCTGCCAAAACCCAGGGCTTCTCTTGTCTTCGGGCATCCCTGGAGTGAGTCCAGGGTCCGCCCACCCCTCTTCTCCGGAGAAGTGACCGCTGGGCGCTCGGCCAAGGAGCGATGCCAAGGGATCGAGAAGAGGGCTTATTGGGGGAAGGTTGTTCTTGGGGGAAGTTGGACTTTGATTCATGGCTGGGACGTGGTTGGAGGATGAGGGTGAACGTAAGGAAGAGAAAGGAAAAGGTGGCTGTGTGAAACCTTTTGTTTAAGGTTTTCTTGTGACGCTAAAGCTCGTGGTAACGTTTTTTAGTAGGTTATAGTTATAGTTAACTAAAGGAGTAAACTGTGTGAAAGAGGAAGGAGGTGGATGGGGGTGGAACGAGAGAGAGGATAAGAAAGGTAAGCAGAAATATGGGAGTGAGGTAGTAGAAGGGAAAAGAGAGACAGAAAGATAATAGAAATGCATGAGAGAAAGGTGAGATAGAGAGTAGAGAGGAAAGAATGTTATATGGTTAAGTGAGTGAGAGAAATGTTATATGGTTAAGTGAGTGAGAGAAAAGATACATCGGATAGAGACAGGGGGAACAGGAAAGATTTAGGAGAGATAATGAAGAAGAAACGATAGAGTGAGAGAGTTGGTCCATCAAGTAAATAAAATTATAGCAGTAAATATTTTTTAATGTTTTAAATACAAACCTTCCATGGAGAGATTATTTCTAATTTACTTGTTGATGTCAACTGAGTATAGCCGCATTAAAATTATGTTTTTTAATGTTCCAATAACTCAAATCTTTTACCTTAATTTTAATATTCAGATTTATTCTCAAACTAAAAAATATTGTAAGATATTATCAATGACAGCGTTTGAATCAGCCTTGCCGTATTATAAAAAAAATTTAAATTTTTTAGAATTTTCAATTTTTCATCAATTTATCTAATTCTAATACAAGATAAAACATTCAATCTCATTTTGAAACAAATAATGTATATTGAAAAATTTCAAAAATACATAATCAGATAGAAATATTCTAAACATAAGAATAATAATATGAAGAATATAAAAGTTAAATACTTATATAACATTTGCTAACAAAAATGTATTTACTTAGCAACACACAAAAATCAAGGCAGAGGAAAGCGTAATGCTCACATGCTTAAAAATAATTAAACAAAAACTATTATAAATTGCATAAATAATATAAAAATTTCTCTTACTTTCAAAAATGTTCAATGATATCTTAAAAGGTACTAAGTGCTTTCCATTCTGAAAATAAAAAGAAATATTTTACGTTCATTTCACTCATGAAATATAACGGGCTTCATAACAACAAGTTTAAAGGCTTTAAGACTATTTTGACAAAGCAATCAGAAAAGGTCCAAAATACATTTTAAATAAAAAAAAACAAATACAGTTCTAAACATCAACGTGCAATTCGGATAAAAACACATCAACTGTCCTATCTGATAAAACTTTTTACATATTCCTCTAAACAAGCCGTTTTACTCTCCGATATAAAAATGTAATTACAATATCGTGTCTGAGAGAAGCAAGAGCACGAAGAGAAAAAGTGTGTTGAGTTTCTACCGGCAGATTTTAAAATTGCATCTCCTTCAAAACACGACTGAATAAAACGTAAAAAAATAAATTCAACATTATTTTAAGCTGTTTCCTCCGTATTTTTTCCGCGTTTTTCCCCCATTTCAAATTTTACATTTCTCCCCATACCAGTTTGTTGCAATGCATGTATGTCACGCTATTTCATGTTATAGGATTCACAAACGATGTAGGCTTAAGGGACAGAGAGTGGAAGGGGCTTCTTTATTTTACTTTTTATTTTTTATTTTTGTGTAATATTTGAATATTTTCAGGGGACGGGGTTCGGCATCTGCTCTTTTCCCGACCCTCCTGCGCATGCGTGATGCGAGTGTTTTGCCCCGATTTGCGAAGTATGAGTGTTGTGAGATGATTGCATTTTCCCCGTTTTCATCAGTATTGTGGAAAAGTGGGTGGCGAGGCATCGTGACGAACATAGGTTGTTCTTAAGGTTGTTCATGTCTTCAGTTGCTAGGCTTTCTTATGGTCTTAATAAAGATCCAAAAATGACGGAAAGGTCTGAATTTGTTCTTAAAATGTCATTTCATAGGAAAATGACAGAATTATTTTGTATTTATATGGGTTTTGTGAAAGTTCCTTTCAATACGATATTAAAGAGATTTCAAATGATGCGTTGTAAAATATATGCCAGGTTTCTTTCGATACATTTGTTCGAAAAATCTTAAAAAGTAATAAAAATATCGGTACTTAGGGAATAGTCTTCCGCAAATACCAAGTATTCTGAAAAATATCTCTTAGAATCAAAAATAAAATAAAAAACACAATCAAATTATCCCAGCTAGGATTGTTGCTGTTGATTGTTTTTTTACGTTTTATTCTGTGTAATTTTTAAAATGTCCCAATAAAGTATGATTTGCGTCCACCTAATCCCGAAGTATCGCAATATAACCCCCAAAACTCGAACATTAAGGAAAACAAAAATTGTTGCATTTTAAAACCTAATTAAAAACAAAAGAGGAAAATCGGAAGTTCCTGCTTATTTGCATGTTTATACTACTGGAATCCGTACGGAGGCTGCGCTGCTTTCAAAAGCTTTTTCCACCACGAGCTGTCTCTGTAAAACTATCTTTTCCTTTAGGGTTGTGTTAAGGCAGGGAAACTCTACCAACAATATCGTTCGTTACTTTTCCTTGTTTTCATAATACGTATTGTAATTTTTTTGAAGATGACTAATTAGACTAGACTTGTATAAAAGATGACTAATTACTCACGAGGGATGGTGCATTAATGTAGAAAAGGGGAGGGATATTTATTACACAAAATAATCAATGAGACAAATGCAAACTCATTTTCAAAGATAAACGATTTTATGAATGGATACTATTCTATCGATGAATCTGCGATGATGATGAAATTTTAAAATACTAACCCACATTAAGATTTACTTTTCTTTACCTTTAATATTCCCTCCATATTATTTTCACGTACTTATTTTCCAATTATTTTCTCCATCGTGATTACTGACCTTTATATCCACGTCAAATACGTATACATCTGCCTCTGATGTTTCTATTCACCCAAATCTACCGAAACTACACTCAACCCACATCATAACCACCTCCCTCTCCCCAAATCTCCTCCGCATCCCTTAATCTCCCACATAACTCCACCTCAAAACTAAGATGGCGAATAAAGAAAGAAAAAAATCACCATCCAAAGATCAATACCTACTACTGACAATCCTCGGCACAGAAAGGGAGGAAACAAACGGCCATTCTTAGGGGGGAAAGACGCCGGTTAATGTGAAAAAGGGGGGTCACGTGATTAGTTGTTTACAGACTCCCCCTTCTCCTTTAATCCACTTTCTTGGTCTTCCTCAATCGGCCATTACGCCTACTTTTAATCCAATTGGGAGAGGTTTTACGGGTCCATTGTCTGACCCCTCTGCGCCCTATTTATCTGCCCATTGGGATTATGGGCAAAAAATGGGCGGTGGAAGGAATGGGTGGTGGGATTTCTTGGGGGGAATCGTTTGTTTAGTTGGAAGTAATGGGTTTGTTATGAAAAAAATTAATGAGTGCTTTTGGGGGTTTTCTTGGGAATGGTGATTTTTTTCGATGATTGGGTTTAAGAATGGGAAAAGTAGAAATATGTAGTTTTATTTTGAATTGAATTGAATTGAGTTTTGAATTGGAAAAAATTGTATATTTTAGTTTTGAAATAATCTTTGATTTGATTTTTTTAACTGTGTGCACATTACATAAAGTATTTAAAGTAGAAAGTCTGTCAGACATTTTAAGGAATTTTCAACAAAAGAATGGAACTAAGTTTTCATTCAATGGATGGAAAAAGTCTTGAAGATTGCGATTCAGTGAAAGTAATTCACCAGTTTTATTTATTTACCCATACTTAAATTTATTAAATTACTGTGAATTTCGCTCGTTATTTTTCTGATCAAAGCGAATTCCTCGTTTTAGGTGCTACTCCATGATGTACAGGGTTGGCAAAAACCCGGGTTTTTTTTAAAAAACCCAAGTGGGTTGGGTTTTTTCGGGTTTTTTCAATAAAACCCTGAAAAAACCCATATAAAACTGGGTTTTTTCGGAAAAAGTGTGGGTTTTTTCAAAATTAAGTGGTTTTCTCCTAGAAAGTAAGTGGGTTTTTTCAAATTTTAGTGAGTCTTTCTATGTTAAAAGTGTTCTGTCAAAATAATGTTAGTTTTTCCACAGTTAAGTGGGTTTTTTCAAAGTTTTTATACTTTGAAAACACCCACTAAAATTCAAAAAATATCCTAAACTTTGAAAAAACCCATTCAATATTGAAAGAAATCTATTCAACTTTGAAAACACCCACTAAAATTCAAAAATTATCCTAAACTTTGAAAAAACCCATTCAATATTGAAAGAAATCTATTCAACTCTGAAAAACCCACTAAATTTAAAAAATATCCTACACTTTGAAAAAACCCATTAAATATTGAAAGAAATCTATTCAACTTTGAAAAAACCCATTCAATATTGAAAGGAATCTATTCAACTTTGAAAAAACCCATTCAATATTGAAAGGAATCTATTCAACTTTGAAAAAACCCACTAAATTTTAAAAATATCCTAAACTTTGAAAAAAAAACACATTAAATTTTGAAGGAACTGCCAAAATCTTGGATTTTTCTTGAAAAAACCCAAAAATGGGTCCAAAATGTGGGTTTTTTCACATGGGTTTTTTTGAAAAAACCCATTGGGTCCAACCCAATTGGGTCCAATTCAGCCAACCCTGATGATGTATCCCTTTTTTCACTCAGCTATAAACTACATAGGTAAGTAATTTCTTAAATAAACTTTTCTTTATCAAGGCGTTTGTGGCAACAGTAAATTATGCGTAAATATATGTTGTATTGGAATAAGAACGGGTAAAATCAAGACCCTCTATATACATGGCCACCCAACTCCGGATGATGACGTCAAACGTGAGTGAAAATTGCCATGTTAAGTCTATGGAGTGACATCAAAGATGAGTGAAAGTTATGACGTTGCACGGCCGAGTTGGATGGCCTGTAATATAGAGTACGGTGGGTCAAAAACATTTTTTTCACATTTTCCCAGGGGCACAGCTACAAAAGGGTGCCAAATGGTCTCAAACTAACATGTGTAAAATATTATTCCATAATAATAACTCTTTTTGCCTCCGGATTGGCCTCAAAGTTTCGATTAATTTAGTAATTTCATGTAAAAATGGACGAACGAAAATCAAGCTTTTACCTCGATTGCACAAATCCGTCATGAATATAAATGTACACAATGGTATAAAAATCATCATTGAAGACTATAAAATAATTATAAATGAAACCAGAGTTGAAATAATTGAGTTATAATACAACATATTTTGAAATATCTCAATGGTTAGAACTGACAATCAAAAATTTCTCGCTGGAATCATAAAAATGTGCGAAACCTTTACTGTCGGTTGAGTAGGATGGTAAAAACATTAAATTTTTAATAAAAATGGATATGTCAGAAGGTGGGTACCTTTTTTGGGTTATAGGTTTCAACCCCAAGGAAAACATTTGGATAATAGTTTAAAAGTTGGGGTTTCCTTGAAACTTCTTGGCATATTAGGAATAGTTTATCCCAAGTGTCCCCATATGATTCCCTAATGTCCAAAAATAAATTAAAACCACATTTTAAGAGTCAAATTTTGAAATATTTTCTTAAGAAAAGCGGTAGATCCCCGTTTTCAGCATAAAGCTCAGTATTATCTCCTAAGTTTTTAAATAAGCTACATTACTTTTCAAAACGTACTTGTAATTATCCTTAACAGTTAAATTTGCTATATTTTAACTTTTATGAACGCATAAGAGAATGCTAAGAAGCTATTTTGAGTCAGTCCTCAAAGAAGTATAATTTCATGGGCCTGGGTTTCAGTCAATTGTTATAGCAAAAATTTAGGTAAATCATGACTGAGCGAATCATAACTGATATTGCCTATGAACGAAATATCCATTCGACAATTGTTTCAACATATTTTACGATCATATTTGGATCCCAAGACCAGCCAGAGAAATAACTGTGCGCTGAATTTCGAAAGCGCGGCATATTTATGAAAAATACAACTGCTTCTATTTTGAAAAATTAAAAATACCGTTTTTTACTGACCAAACTTGAAGGAGAATGTATATGAACTACCAATATTTAAAATCTGCACCACTGACAATCCACTGTTTGTTGGCAAAAAAGAGATTCATATTCTACGGATCTTGTTAATATGATAGCATATTATATTGCCACTTTGGCAGTTGTTTTTGTATTAATAATGCCTGAAGGTGACTAATGTGATTAAAATTGCTTTTAAATACCTTTATTTGTGAACTTTAAAGAGTTATTGACAAAAAAATTTAATTTATAAAATTTTTAAAAAATATGAAAAATTACATATTTTTGTCTATTTGAGGCCAATCCGGAGGCAAAAAGAGTTATAATGGAATAATATTTTACACATGTTAGTTTAAGACCATTTGGCACCCTTTTCTTGCTGTGCCCGATAGAATTTGTAAAAATTTTTTTTCGCCATAGGAAAATGACCCACCCTAATATAGAGGGTCTTGGTAAAATGCATTTAATTAGACATCTAAATCTGCAATATTATTATAAAAGCCCTAATCCCCAACAAAAATAACACTAACTATATGCATAACTATTTCCTGATTTAAATGAAAGACTGACTTACTACTACCCACGACACCATCCCACTACTGCTTATTTTTAACCACTTCATGATACGCGTTATGAATATACCTGACACCGTGACAACCGTAACCAATTATCCATCTTTTCACCACCCTTGTCAATCAGCCGGCCTCAAACTCTAACAAGGTCACTGATAACCGCGAACGCCAGAACGTGAGCAGAATGCATCCACCAGGAGCCGTCTTCTCCCTAGATGCTGGTCCGATCGAACGTCACTCCCCAAAATCAGAATAAATAAATAAAAAATTAAAGTAAAGGGTTAGCCATATGTAAATAAGTGACATGACTCTCCACTCAGATTGGTTGGTAGGAATATTTCACGTGAGTTGAGTTCCAATAGAGGCAAAAACATCTTTGACAAGGTAGAAAAACCCTAACACCTACCTAAATGGGATTACAACGCAGAAGAAGAATCCCCTTTGTAGTATATGGAAGGAAACAATCCACCTCATTAACACGATTTATTAATCAAATTACACCGGCTAGCGCATAGCGTTAAGTTAGAGACATCTATTTAATCTACCGTTAACACTCTTCTCATTGCTTTTAAATCACACCGCTTTGTGCTCGGCTCTCTTGTTTTTTCTTAATGAGTCTGGCTCTCTCTCTCTTTCTCCTCATGATTATTCAGCAAGAAACCTGATCTGTAGCTTCATTACCATAATAAGTTCCCCGATGAGCTTTTGGCGCGGTTTACTCGGTGGTGCTTAGTTGTTTCCTTGCTGCTGCTGCGCGAGAGGGGTTTTTTGAGCGAAGAGTGATGGGGAGGAAAAAGTGAGTAAGGAAAGAAAGAAAAAACGGGAGTATCTCGAAATTGTTTTGAATGAGGGGATATTTGTTTCTTTTAATTCGTTTCATTTGGAAATCATTTTAAGTGCCGTTTAACGAGCCTTGTGGGCATTTAACTTATGGTTTGAGTGACTGAAATTTTTGGTTTTGCACGGAAGGAGAATAGATTAAGGCTCTGCTGAGAGTCGTTTTTTTGTTGTTCGACATGCACTTTAAGTAATTCATAGGTGTTGAACCAGAAAATATTTTTTAAAGTGAAGTATTAATATATTTTAAAGTAGTACCTTTTTTATATTGAATGAATTTAATGTAAGGGAAAAAATTAGTCTTAAGTGATTTTTTTTAACATGGACCTTTTTCATGGTTTTTCATTGCCAGCCGAAAAACGTTTCAGGAAAAGCAGTATTTTGAAAACAATGTTGGTTAAAATAACTAGAATTAAAAACATTAATCAAATGATAGACTGCACACCAAGGTATACCAGCTCCACGCATTTGGAAGCATATATTTAATTATTATATCGACAAATAAATATAGTACCATATCGTAATGCTAGACAATTTTTTTGTTAATTTTAGTCTAAATATTAACACTTATAATTTTTAAATAACTTTTTGAACGGATATATTACTTACAACATACTTACAATTCAAATATTACTTAATTCAATTTAAATTTCCATTTAAGAAATGATGAAGAAGGACGTCTTAAGCACGCATTTCCTTAGTTCCAAAAGAACTAGGTATTCTAAAGCGAAATACATATTTTTTAGTAAATTTAAATTTAAGCGATTTATATTTTATTTACACTAGATGTAAATCTAAAATTTTTATTGTTTTCAGTTGGTTGCGTCGTTTTATCTCCTTTTTGGGACGCTGCATCTGTCCCTTAAATATTCTAAAAGTATGTATTCCTAATAAAGAGCCCTAAATGTTATCCACTATGAAAATAGTGGAAAATTAAACCTCTAGGGACTTCACTCTGAGAGGAGCTCCCCCAACAACCTTAAATCCACCTACACATAACACCCACCCCTTTCTGCATATTCCCCAACACCACATACAAATCGAGTCACCCAAATAACCCCCTTTTACCTCATGATGTAACGCATACGTCCTCGGAAATCCCATCCAGCTGAAGAGATTCTCTCCCTAAGAAAAGAACAAACACGGAAGGGAGGAATACTGCAGGGACATTATTGGGACGCGTGCTGATCACGTGACTTTTCCGGAGACAGCTTCCCCCCTCCGTCCACTTGTGTCCACCCTGCCATATAATGTCCTTTTGCTGATGAAAGAGAAAGTGATGCAGAGTCTTTTATTTGATGGTGGGAGGCTGGGTGCTAGGCTAGGGGGCAGGTGCTAGTGATTGTTGGATACTTTTTGTGAGGATGTATTTTTTGAATTAGTTAATTAAATTTGTTAGTTTCATATGGTGTATTGATGTGTTGAAAAGGAAGTTGGTATATTTTGCCTTGCCATTATATTTTTAAAATTTTAAAAAATAATGAGAAATGGGGGGATATAAGAAGGAGGTATACGGTTTTAACCATATAGAAAAAAATTGTAAATTAAAATAAAAATATCCCCGTACCTATTTAAACTAACAATCTCTTACATGCTTTTCTTATTTTCATTAAAAATGGTAAAAATAAAACTAATGAAGAATGTATGTATGTATGTACTTTTAATATACTAAAAATATTGAAAACATATTTTTTACCCTTTCTCACAATCCTAAATTCTTTGCTGGGTGGTTTAAGGATAATAAAACTTACGGAACGTATGTAATATTTTTCATACTTCATAACCTTTCTAACTTATGAGTCCTATCGTATTCGTACTTTTGTTGGTGTGGTTTTTGGAAAGTATTTACCTATTTATTAAATAAAATGTTAACGCCTTCCTATTACATTCAGTTATCAGAATATAATCTTTGCCTTCTAAATACATATAATCCAGTAATTTTAGTTAATTTATTTAAATGCCTTATTAGCAGAAGTCTATTACAAAACCGCGAAATATTTGCAATGTAAAACCTGGAACAAAAAACTCCTTCCACTTGACTTACAAAAAATAAAGAAAAAGAGAGAATAGGGGTGGGGGAGAAAAGTCACCAAGAGATTATAAGAGCATTTATAAGAGAATTCTCTTATAAATTCTCATTATGGAGAAAGAACAACACAAAGATAGAAAGGAAGCAAAAAGAAAGACAAGAATAAGAAACCTAAATATATTCTAGGATGCGTAATCAAACAAAAATATAATAATTTATCAATCATAATATATTTGAGCATAGTCAAACACAAATCCTGAATCCCCCAAAATAAAACACCACAAACAACATCTTCTTCTCTCAACTACTGAACCCCCCAAATCTTTGAACGTCCAGCCACCCTATACAAACCAAGCTCATTTCCTCCGTCTCCATCTCACCAAATAATAATTGGGCCCACTAACTCCCTCAGCAAACACGTGTCTGAGCCACTAGCCCCACAAACGCCAGCTCATGTATACCAATCCAACGATGATTCTCCCCTGAGTCTTTGCACTTAATCGCCAGCGATGCGGTTACGGGAATGGGGCCCGTTATTCCTGTCCTTTGATCCCTCAGCCCCTCTGGGGTGACGATTTTGATACGCTCCATGCCATCTCCCCCCTTAGAAAGAAGGGATATGTTTGTGCAGGGAATATCCCTTTTGATTCTGCTTGGGTCAGTATTGGTGGTGGAGTTGATGACCGTGTAAAAATAGAGTGTGAAATTGTGGGAAGAAAATTATTTGAATAGTATATTTCTTAATCAACTGATAAATCTTGAAGTGTAGAAAAACATGATTTTGGAGTTGATTCAATTATTGAGGAAAATCAAAAGAAAAGGATTGGAAATATCGGATTACTACTTACAAAAGTATCTGAGAAGGATACTGGATATACAGGGTGTCCCACGAAAAGTGGTTCAACCCCTTTAACTTTTGAATCCCTACAGATATAGCAATGAAAGTGGGGTCTAGGTATAGTAAATTGACCATGCCCTATCCGATGAGACAACTTTCAACGCCATCTAGTGGAAATTTTAGGAGTTATAATTTTTTTTTTTAAAAACTATTTGAGGTATGTAAAAAATCAATAACTAAGTTGTAGAGCAGCATCGATTCAGTAGGAAAAGACACCTTAAGCAGAAAAATATTTTGAATAAAACCCCAAAATTCACTCTCAGATAGGTTGAATTAACGTAGATTTTACGCGTTTAAAACGTTCCTCACAAGGCAAAAATGAAAATTTTTAAATTTAATGGAGTAAGAATACTTTTAGACATTTACTTTTCAATTTAATGGACTAAGAATACTTTTGTCATTTATTTAAGTCATAAAAATAAAAATTTCTCCTTTTCGCCTTGTGAGGAACTTAAACTTTGAAAAATTGGCTGACTTTTTAACAAAACAACTAAAAAACCAAAGATTAAACCCTCACATATTGTTCATGATTTTTTTATGAGAAGCTGATATAGTTATAGATATAAAATGTTCTAGGTTCCATTCTTCTATAACCCCTCTTTCGATAGAAATAATTTTTAATGCTAAAAAAACTCTTGTAAAGTTGTTTTTCTTGCATTTTTAAACAGCCAATAACTTTAGAACTGTACCACTTAAAAACCTGAAATCAGTCCCATTTTGTTTGTAATTTCATTTCCTTCAATTTGGTGTGCATCATAATCACCATCATAACCAGCAAAAAAGGGGAAAATATTTACGCCCTCATTTGCTGTAGAAAAGTGCATATATGCTGGATTTAGTTAGTACCAAGCCAAGTATATACTCTTTATACAGAAAACGATATCTCCTATTGTCAATTTCAAACCCCTTTACACCAATTTCCACCACACCAAAAGTCACAACTGCATATTAATCCAATCAACAAACCTACCCACTTCGTCACCCCCACAAAAAACACCATAGGTAACTCGACAAAAAACCCAACCTAGCTTAATAATAAGCGCTTAGTAAATAATCTAACTAAGCACTATACTCGGCTCCTCCGCAGCAGCAGCGGTGGTGGTTTTAAAGCTTCGCCGCATCGATTGACGGAAGATGCGGAAGGAGCACGTAACAAGCCGCGATCCGGGCCGCGACGGGAGCAGAATCCCAAATGAGCCCGTCCGCCCCGCCCTCAGGACACTGCATCCCTGCCCTCCCTCCCTTCCTGCGATTTCTCGGGGGTCGTTTGCGGAGAGGAAAGCGGTGGTGGAGGGGGTTTCCAACCATTAAAGTTATTTTGTGAAATGTACGCTGCGGAAGGTGAGGGGATGGAGGGATTCCCGAGAAATGTATTGAGGTGTTTTTGGGTTGAGTTGAACTTGTTCATTCCTCTTAAAGGCATTATTGAAATTAATTGGTTTGTGTAAAAAAGAAATTGGTTTAAAATCTAGGTTTAATTCAAATCGAAATAGAAATGGACAAGGGTGAGGACAGATTTTTATAACCCTCAGTTTTATGGTCCTCTAGTGAAGAGAAAACACTCCTCAGGCCATCACTTGCGGTCAATTACAAACAAAAGTAACCCCCTCCTTGAACGGAGGTTTGGGTGGTCCCCTATTGTTCTCTTATCTCCCGCTACTCCCTGAAAAGGGCTGCTTCTCTGGCCGTTGTAAAAGTCTATCCTCACCCTAACTCTGATAGCATAAGCTCATATCAAATATGCCGAGTTTATGTAACTGCTACAAAAAATAAAACGAAATTTCACCACATGAGGAAAATTGGAAGAATCTTGAACGTTTGTGCTGCTTGGGTTTACTTAACCTTTTTCACCAGGAGAGGTGTTTAACCCCATGTGTGTGTAAATAATGCTGTGTTTGGAGTAAGGTATTCCTTGTTTTTGTTAGCCTAGAGCCGGTTTTTCCAGTTAGGTTTAGCCTTTTAGTTGAGTTTAAACCAGTTGGTTTCTTTAAAAATAATCATATTAATTCATTTCAATGTATCTATTTTCAGAAAAATTGGTTAATTTTATTCGTACAACCTTAAGTTAAGTTAGTACAACCTTTTTTAATGAGTAGTTACTGTGTAATGTTTTTTTCCTTCTATTTTTTTTATCTGGTTCATCTATGCTTATGTTTGTGTTGTGTGTGAAGAACGGCTTTCCTCCTTTTTGGCAAGCGGGTTTTCCATTATATTTTTGTGAATTCAAAAGTAAGCTAATTACAGTAATGTTATAAAGTTTAGTTCAAAGTCAACAGATTTTCATCATTAGAGTATCGAAAACAACAAAATATGTTTGCAGCATTTATAGGGGAATGTTCGCTCGTAAGCATTTTTAAAAGCAAGAACAGAGATTATTACATTTCGGCTATTTTATTTGCATGGCAAACTTACAGCAAAAAAAGTATGGAGCCTCAAGTCAACATTTTCCGTCATTAATAGATCCCAATTTGTTGTGCTTAGTAAAATTAAAAGAAAACCAATTCTGACAAACTTTGACAGAATGTACACAATCAAAAATCCCTTGTCCAGTCCATATTCCCCTTTCAGCCACCAACAGTCCAAAAACAGTGTTCAACAAGTTTGCCTTTCACCTCCACACACATCGATAACTTACACTACACACACAAAAAAAGAAAGAGTTTATCTCCTCCTCCTGCAAGCAAACACGGTCACAGTTACAAGAACCACGCAAGCTCGACTTGTTCACAAATTCGAAAATCGCATGGTAACAACACAGAAACAACAAGCTCCGTTCCTCCAAAACAGCGTGTCCGAACTGGCCAACACAAGCGACGTCAGACTTTCCTTTCCTTTTTTTCTCGCTTGTTTCGACTGTCAACAGCCGATTGACTTTACATGCGAGAGCGGCTCACGCAGACCAATTGATCTGTCAGCCGGCATTTGGTGAAATCACTCCTATGCAGAGCAGTAATCACCATCTTTCTTGCTGCTGACATGCGATATTCGCTAACAAGCGCGGAGAATGAGGTTGACGTGGAAATGAGCGGGATTTTTAAAGAGACGATTTTCTTGCTTGAGTTTTTTTTGTTCTGTTTGGTTCTGAGTTCTGAAGGTTGCTGGGCTTGCCAATTGGATGTCAGGTTTGAAATAGGCCTCATGTCATACTGTCAAGCAGCGCTAGTGGCGTTAAGAAGCCGTTGATTTTTTCTCTCTTCTCTTTTTTCTTGTATTCGATTATTGAAAGAAATGCTTGATGGTTGATTGATTTTTCGTCTCTCTCGACTGCTTACTTTTAATAAACAATTCTAATAGAGAACTCTCATTAAAACATTCCTATTTCTTTCAATTAAAGAAAGAAGAAATTTTAATTGTCCGATTGTTCAATTGAAGAAAGAAGAAATTTTAATTGTCCAGTTGCTTTTTCATCCACTGTTCTAAGTGGTAAGTCTATGAAATTTTTGAAATGCTAAAAACAAATCTTAGTTTGTTTTATAAGGTTCTACCTTGCAGTATTTTGATTCTAAGAACCCTATAAAATTGACGTTCAATGTTGAATAGTGGGAGCACGATGTACTCTTGAAGTAAACTAAATCTTTTTGTTGTAAAACTATTGAACCGCTTCACATTTTTTACAATACACGCAGTGAATTTTTATAACATTATAATTATTACGTTTTTTAATATTTAAATCGAAGACTTCATTTGGTCCTTTACAGGAGTTTTACTGCTCTATTTGATGATTTGAATAATTTGAACTGTTTTTGGCAGCCACTTCAGCTATGAAATATCCAAGGGTAACTTTCAAACAACAATAGACCCAAATAATCGAACTGTAATCATGTAACAATAAGTAATTCTATATTAAAATTTCACTAAATTTTTCATTAAAAACTCACTCTTGTACTATAATTGAAAAAAATTGTTTTTATTCCGTTTGATCTTATTTTATTCAAAGCAAAAGATGCATAAAAATTTAAAGTTTTTTTTAAGTAACTTTCGTTATTAACTCCTATCAAGGAAAATACATAGATATTGGAAATCAAAACCCATTCAATAAAAAAACCTCAAAAACTACATCTTTCTTCCACATTGGGAAAATATCTCTCAATTGTAAGATTCCTAAACCAACTCAACAAAACCGCAACTTTTTTATCCACCCGTAAAACCACACAAAATTAACCCCTTTCCGCTATCACCACAACCCCAAATAGACCTTCATTAGACATCAAACCCTTCCACCTTGATTCATGGAGAAAATAAAAGATTTTTTCATGCCCCAAGAACGGAAGGGACGGGTTGGATTTACAACACCAATTACCACAAGCCATCGCCTCTGAAAGAGAAAAAATCATTCCAACAGCCTCCATCCCCAATCCGTTGGGTTTTAATTGTTCGAAGACCCTGAGAAATTCGTTCGGAATGACGCCCCTGAGGCAAGACGGACCAGATGGTTCTGAGATTTGCGACCTGCTCTCCCCTTGCAGTTAACTGACTACAATTAGCCCGTAAGACGGTGAATTGTTTCGAATTAGGAGTTGGATTTCCTGGTGCGTTAGAGCTGCTTGATGATTGGAGGGTTTTTGCTGTTTAATCGCAGGAAACGTATGTCGGTTAGTAATGGATGGAGTTGGCTATGTTAAAATCTTTAAATGACTTAATGATTTCTTTGATGAGTGTTTTTTTCTTGAATGGTTTATGTGAAAAAGCCATATCCGAGTCTAATTAAATAACTTTGACGTATGTTTTGAATCACAAGGAGGTCACCACAGCAATTGGTCGTCGATAATTTATTTTATTTAATTTTTTCCTTCTAAAATATAAAATTTATTTGTCGTTTCTAAAAGCTTTATATTTTTCTTGGTTCTATTCTTTAATTAATTATGGTGTCACTGTTTGGGGTGGAGAATATAGATCCAATCTCCAACCTTTAATTTCTATTCAAAATTTTAAATCAGCAGTCATATCCTAATAATTTTAGATTACTCAAATTATTGCCTCTTGGTCACAACACTTTTTCCGTTCTATACTATATCTTTATCGTAATAAATCTCTATTTAACACTATAGCAAGACCATATAATGCTTGAGCTATGGCAACTTATCAAATCCCAAAATTTTCTAAACAAATTTTTTGTAAGCATTTCTTTTACCTCGCACCAAAATTATACAATAGTTTACCTTTAGATCTAACCTCCATTAATAAATATTCAGTGTTCAAAAGAAATTTATTTGAGTTATTAGTTAATATTGACGACCTGGATTTAAATTTTTACTACAATGAGAAGCATATTTAGTTAATGGTTTACCAGCTTGCTGCCATCATTATTTAATTATTTAGCTATTGTTTTTATACAGTTTTGTGTTTGTGTTGTTGTAATTTTTAATATGTTATTTGTCTATACAGGGTGTCCCACGAGAAGTGGCCCAACCCCTTTAACTTTTGAACCCCTACAGATATAGTCATGAAAATGGGGTCTAGGTATAATAAAGTGACCATGCTCTATCCGATGAGATAACTTTCAACGCCCTCTAGCGGAAACTTTAGGAGTTATAATTTTTATTTTAAAAACTATGTGAGGTATGTGAAAAAAGTCAGTGACTAAGTTGTAGAGCAGCATCTATTTAGTAGGAAAAGACGCCTTAAGCATAAAAATATCTTGAATAAAACACCTAAAACGCACGCTCAATTAGGTTGAATTTACGTAGTTTTTACGTCTTAAAACGCTCCTCACAGGCGAAAATGAGAAATTTTCAATTTAATGAACTAAGAATGCTTTTAGTCATTTACCCAAGTCATAAAATGAAAATTTCTCATTTTCGCCTTGTGAGGAGCGTTTTAAGACGTAAAAACTACGTAAATTCAACCTAATTGAGCGTGCGTTTTAGGTGTTTTATTCAAGATATTTATATGTTTAAGGCGTCTTTTCCAACTAAATAGATGCTGCTCTACAACTTAGTCATTGACTTTTTTCACATACCTCACATAGTTTTTAAAATAAAAATTATAACTCCTAAAGTTTCCGCTAGAGGGCGTTGAAAGTTATCTCATCGGATAGAGCATGGTCACTTTATTATACCTAGACCCCACTTTCCTGACTATATCTGTAGGGGTTCAAAAGTTAAAGGGGTTGGGCCACTTCTCGTGGGACACCCTGTATAATTTCTTTTTTGCCTGTACGGGAAGTTCCTTCCCCTTGGTGAATCGCATTATTTCTGACTTTTCTGTGTTTGTTCTGTATGTGTAATAGGGTGGGTCATTTTCCTATGGCGAAAAAAAAATTTTACAAATTCTATCGGGCACAGCAAGAAAAGGGTGCCAAATGGTCTCAAACTAACATGTGTAAAATATTATTCCATTATAATAACTCTTTTTGCCTCCGGATTGGCCTCAAATAGAACAAAAATATGTAATTTTTCACATTTTTTTAAATTATATAAATAAAATTTTTTTGTCAATAACTTTTTAAAGCTCACAAATAAGTGTCTTTAAAAGCAATTTTAATCACATTAGTCACATTTATGCAGTTTTAATACAAAAACAACTGCCAAAGTGGCAATGTAATATTCTATCATATTAACAATAGCCGTAGAATAGGAGATTCTTTTTTGCCAACAAACAGTGGATTGTCAGTGGTGCATATTTTAAATATTGGTAGTTCAGATACATTTTCCCTCAAGTTTGGTCAGTACAAAACGGTATTTAAATTTTTAAAAGTAGAAATAGTTATATTTTTCAAAAATATGCCGCTCTTTCAAAATTCAGCTGAAAGATATTTCACTGGTTGGTCTTGAGATTCAAATATTATCGCAAAAATTTGTTGAAACAATTGTCGAATAGATAGTTCGTTCATTAGGCAATATATCAGTTATGATTCGCCTCAGTTATGATTTACCTATTTTTTTGCTATAACAATAAACTGAAACCCAGGCCCATGAAATTATACTTCTTTGGAGGAAGGATTGACTCAAAATAGTTCCTTAGCATTCCCTTATGCGTTCATAAATATTAAAATATAGCAAATTTAACTGTTTAAGATAATTATAACTAAGTTTTGAAAAGTAATGTAGCTTATTTAAAAACTTAGGGAATAATACTGAGCTTTGAACTGAAAACGCTGATCTACTGCTCTTCTTAAGAAAATGTTTCAAAATTTGACTCTCAAATGTGGTTTTAATTTATTTTTGGACATTAGGGACTCATAAAGGAACACTTGGGAAGGACTATTCCTAACATGCCAATGAAGTTTCAAGGAAAACCCCAACTTTTAAACTATTATCCAAATGTTTTCCTTGGGGTTGTAACCTATAACCCCAAAAAGGTATCAACCTTCTGACATATTAATTTTTATTAAAAATTTAGTGTTTTTAACATCCTACTCAACCGGCAATACGAGTTTCGCACATTTTTTTGATTCCAGCAAGAAATTTTTGATTGCCAGTTCTAACCCCATTGAGATATTTCAAAATATGTTGTATTACAACTCAAGTATTTCAACTCTGGTTTCATTTATAATTGTTTTATTGTCTTCGATGATGATTTTTATACCATTGTGCACATTTACATTCATAATGGATTCCTGAAATCGAGGTAAAAGCTTGATTTTCGTTTGTCCATTTTTACATGAAATTACTATATTAATCGAAACTTCGAGGCCAATCCGGAGGCAAAAAGAGTTATTATAATCGAATAATATTTTACACACGTCAGTTTGAGACCATTTGGCACCCTTTTGTCGCTGTGCCCCTGGGAAAATGTGAAAAAAATTTTTTTGACCCACCCTAATGTGTAATAAAGTTCTTAAGTTTTTAAAAAAAAATAATAAACGATACCTTATGGAGATATAGTCCACTGAAAATAGCGAAAAATAGGGCCGAACCTCAAACAAATTGCAATAAAAGGTTTCTCAACGGTTTTCACTTAGAAATGACCTCAATAATAACATAATAAAAATCGGCCAAAATCGGCCGGGAGGAAGTTTAATTTTTTTCAAATTTAAAAAAATGGCCGAAAAAAAAATAAAAAAAAACCAAAACTATAATATAGACATGTGATTCATGTTTATAGGTTATTTTTGAGTGCTGAAACCGAATATTGCATTTAGTTTGAAAAAAAATTGAAATTTCAATTTTTAAAATTAATTTGAATAATTAACTATATGAAAAAATTAAAAAACCCCTAAAAACCTTACAAAAACATCAAAAGAGATAAATTCAACGGTTTTCATTTATAAATGACCTTAATATTAACATACTAAAATTTAAAAATTTTACGAGTTAGAGAAATTAAATTTTTTTTCAAATTTCCATTTTTTTTTTGCGAAAAATGCATTTTTTTCAAATTCATGCCAAAAACTTTAGAGGCTTTTGAAAAGGTCATTTTTCGGTGGATATTGTCCACAGATAGTTATATAATGGAAAACCGGTGGAATTGACCCTCAATGAATTAGTTAATTATTTTATTTAAAATTTTGAAATTGGTAAAATGTAGTACAAATTCCGAAAGAAGTGAAAAATGGCATATTTACATCAGAATATAAAATAAATAACTAATTCATTGATAGTCAATTCCACCGGTTTTCCATTATATAACTATCTGTGGACAATACCCACCGAAAAATGACCTTTTCAAAAGCCTCTAAAGTTTTTGGCACGAATTTGAAAAAAATGCATTTTTCGCAAAAAAAAAATGGAAATTTGAAAAAAAATTTAACTTCTCTAACTCGTAAAATTTTTAAATTTTAGTATGTTAATATTAAGGTCATTTATAAATGAAAAGTTAAAAAAAAGCTTCTAAAGTTTTTGGCACGAATTTGAAAAAACATTTAACTTCTTTAACTCGTAAAATTTTTAAATTTTAGTATGTTAATATTTAGGTCATATCTAAATGAAAACCGTTGGATTTATCTTTTTTGATGTTTTTGTTAGGTTTTTAGGGTTTTTTTTTAATTTTTTCATATAGCTAATTATTCAAATTAATTTTAAAAATTGAAATTCCAATTTTTTTTCCAAACTAAATGCAATATTCGGTTTCAGCACTCAAAAATAACCTATAAACATGCATCACATGTCTATATTATTGTTTTGTTTTTTTTTTAAATATTTTTCGGCCATTTTTTAAAAATTTGAAAAGAATTATATTTCCGCCCGGCCGATTTTGGCCGATTTTTAGTATGTTATTATTGAGGTCATTTCTAAGTGAAAACCGTTGAGAAACCTTTTATTGCAATTTGTTTGAGGTTCAACTCTATTTTCAGTGGACTAATAATGCAGTATTAATTTTTATTTATCTAATTATAATTATCTAAAAACTTATTTTTAAGTTTAAAATCATAAAAAGTATGAAAAATATTGAAAATTAAAGAAAGTTTATTTAAATACAACTAACCTTCACAAATATTCAACCAATAATTGACTTATTAATTCAAAGCATTTTCTTATTCTTGCAAAGTTCATGATACCTTTCTAATTTTGAAAAAACTGTTTCTTCAAGGTTCGAGGATATTATTTTGCCACTATACAGAGGCTTGGTGAGACCTCATCTAGAGTATGCTGTTCAGTTTTGGTCTCCATACTTAAAAAAAGATATATTGATGCAATTAAAAGGGTTCAGCATAGGGCTACTAAAATGGTCAAGGGTGTATCCAGTTTAAGTTAAGAGGGAAGATTAAAGAAGCTAAATATGGGTTCACTCTAGAGAGAAGAAGGATTAGAGGGGATTTGATTCAACTATTTAAAATTGTAAAGCAAGGGGACACAGAGGGACTAGATTTCAATACGGTAATAGAACAAGGGGTCACAATTTCAAATTGAATAAAGTAAAATTTAAGACGGATAGTAGAAAGCATTATTTCTTTAATAGGGTAGTGGATAGATGGAATGCGTTGCCTGAAACAATTGTAAATTCAAGTGGGGTAAACAAGTTCAAGGGGAAAATTGACAGATACTGGGATTCTGGTAGTTTGGGTTAAAAAGACTGGACCAACCTTGCTGGTCTTACGCCTGTAGTTGGTCGACTTAATTTGTATTTGTATTTGTATTTGACATTACAATCCTTCAGAACATTTTCATCTAATTTTATCAAATAATTTTTAGTTATAAGTTGGTTAAACTTATCATCAAAGTAATGACCTATTCTACTCCAACGTGGGGTAAAATGGGTCTCATTGCAAAAAGATGTCAAAAATATATTTACTACTAAATATACATAAAAATAAGAAAAAAGGCTTCTAATCCGTTTTTATCTGAATAAATTTGTTTTAAGTTGTACGTTAATGAAATTGTAAACGTCCGACGTTAATGAACATTGTTCAAATATAGCAATTAAAATACTTCATTTGGAGAAAAAAATAAAATTGTTTGACAGTTCATTGTATATTTGAATTAAATAAGTTAAAAACATTGTTTTTACTTAATACAGAAGGCCTCCTAACTATGACCCATTTTACCCCAAGTACAAAATATTGTCATAAAACATAAAATATTTTATATTTTTCTAAGCTAATTGGCTTGAAATGTCTCTCAGACTTTCTTTTATGGAAAAATATCACAAAAGTCTAATGTAATTTATTACAATTTATAGATATTTGGAAGTTGGTAAACCTTGTTTTTTCAAAAACACCATTTACCGTTCAAATTAAATATTTTTCAGTTCTCAAATTCATAAATCTAAATTTTTGAGAGTCGGAAAATGTGACCAACAGAGGAAATATTATTGTACAAAAAAATGGGTGAAAATAATTCAATTTAAATTTGATTTATATCGAGTTAATTAAAACTCCATTTTACCCCAAGACCCATTTTACCCCAATTCACCCTAAACAATAAAATCGGTTGAAAAAGAAGCCTAAAATTGATTATTACATTTGTAATTTAAAAGTTTTGGGGCATTTTGTTACCTTTCTTATGTATTTCGCATTGTTTTCTTTTCTTGCGATACGACATAACCTATTATCTATTGATTGATACTTCTATTCGCCAGTTTTGCTTACATCTTTTGTCCTTAGGCTTATTCAGACTTATCACTTTTTGTATTCATTTTGGAGGAATCAACTAAAGTGAAAAGTGTGAATTGGCGATTCACTTTTCTATGCAAACTAGCGATTCACAGGAGGGAATTACTCAGGTTGAACGTGAAGCAGTGTGAATGAGCATGAATAAACTGTTGTTTGACAGAAAGTATTATTGAATAGCAAATCTAACTATGAGAGCAAATTATATAAACCAAAAAACTTAGTAAACAAGCGAGTTCGACCGGAATTCCTGAAAATCAAACAGAAATATATTCAATATTACAGAGATACGTTACTTTAAAAACATTCTGGTTTTTCTTTTTTAAATAAACTTAATCATTCGGTACAATTATAAGGTTTCGTATGAAAGCTGCTAAAATCAAATCAAATCAAAATTTATTTTTACTAATATATATACATAGTTAAGGTCAAAACAAAAAATATAAGGGAAAATGACAATAATACAGGTATGAGACACCAAGGAGTCAAATTGACTCTTACAGGTGACCGAAAATTATACATCAATGGATTTTCAAGAAAAAGAAAAGATAGAAAGAAAGGAAGAAAAGAAGTTTAGATGAATAATTAATAAAATACGGGTAATCTCAAGGCATAAATCTAATAGTGATTATAAATGATGGTGAGGTGCTGTAGGGTGAGCTTCAGATTATCTTATTTAGTGAGCATATGTTTCGAAAATATTGTTCAATGTCAACTATTGAGCATAAAAATAATTTTAAAAGCTTTTTAAATTTTAGAGGAGATTTTTCTGATTTAATGTGATTAGGCAAGCTATTGAATAGTTTTGGGGATAAATAGGTGAAGTGTTTTCTAAAGATTTCTTTTCTAGCTTTAGGAATTAAATAAGGGCTATTAGAACGTAAGCTATAGTTTAAGTTTCTGATTTAGGCAGTGTTATGAGAGAAAAAATATACTATAGTTTTGAAGAAAAACAGGTATCTGATGGGAAAAATATTAAGATGTTGATAGGAAATTAAATTAGACGTGTGATTACTGCTTAGAAATTTAACAATTTTATTTTGAATTTTTATTACAGGATTTAAATTACTTAAGTAGTCTCCGCCCCATATTATAAGGCCATATATAGCTAATTAATGAATTTATCCAGGAGTCATATAATTGTAATAAAAACCTATTGCTAACGATACTTTTAAGGTGATAGAATTTATACAGGGTGTATCTGAAATGGTGCAACAAACTTTCAGGGATGATAGTCCTCATCAAGACGAACAAGAATCGGTATAGAAAGGGGGTCCCAGACCAAATCCCAGGGAGTTAAAAATGGAGCAACACCCCAAAAAAATCATTGAAAATTTCAATTTGTAGAAGAACTACTATTGGTAAAAACTTAATTATGGTCTCAAAAATTGTGGTTTAATATGATCTTTAAAATTACCTCAAAAGTCTTCATTTTCAAATTTGTTTTATTATGAAAAAAGTTAAAAAACACAAAAAATGTAAAAACTCTGCCAAAACCTCATTTTTTATTTCGAAATCCTTTCTTTTGATTTGATAATTTGAAAGATCATAGTTGAAAACCCTTAAATCCAAAGTTTCACGTAAATACAATCAATTTTAAACGCTTGAGATCCTTTTAAAGTTTGTTTTTTGGGTGCGCAAGCAGTTTTTTAGAGCTGTTTCCAGAACAGCTGTTAGCGCACACAAAAAAAATACTTTAACAGGATCTCAAGCGTTTAATATTGATTGTATTTACCTGAAACTTTGGACTTAAGGGTTTTCAACTATGATCTTTCAGATTATCAAATCAAAAGAAATTATTTCGAAATACAAAATGAGGTTTTGGCAGAGTTTTCACATTTTTTGTGTTTTTTAACTTTTTTCATTATTAAACAAATTTTAAAGTGAAGACTTTTGAGGTAATTTTAAAGATCATATTAAACCACAATTTTGAGACCATAATTAAGTTTTTACCAATAGTAGTTCTTCTACAAATTGAATTTTTCAATGATTTTTTTGGGGTGTCGCTCCATTTTTAACTCCCTGGGATTTGGTCTGGGACCCCCTTTCTATACCGATTCTTGTTCGTCTTGATGAGTACTATCATCCCTGAAAGTTTGTTGCACCATTTCAGATACACCCTGTATAGGATAAAACGTAGTTTTTTTGTTAGGTAATGAACATGAGACTTCCATTTTAGGTTGTAACCAAGATTTATGCCAAGATATTTTATGGTAAGAGTTTGTTGAAGGGGGAGGACAATTACAATTAGAAACGTCACAGTTGTTAGAGTGCAGGTAAAGAGAAAGAGGAATTGAAGGACCGTGAATACAGAAGTTTATATACATGGTTTTCTTTATATTAATTGATAATTTGTTAGCATCAAACCACTTTTTAAGGTTCAGGAGATCATCATTTATAGATTTTGTTAAAATAGTATTGTTTGAACAAGAATACTAAAACGGTATCATCGGCATAAGTAACAATTTTCCCTTTAGTTTTAGATTACAAAAATCATTAATATAGATAATAAACAATAAGGGTCCAAGAATGGATCCCTGGGGCACTCCAGACTTTAGATTAAGAAATTTACTATTAAAATTATTTAGGCTAACAAATTGCTTGCGATTATTTAAGTATGAATTGAACCAATCAAGGGCTATGCCACGGATTCCAATTGAGTAAAGTTTGTCAAGCAATATGCCATGATTTACGCTATCAAAAGCCTTGGATATATCTAAGAAAACAGCTGCGGTCTTTTTACTTAAATCTATACTACTGTAGATAAATTTAGTAAATTCAAGTATTGCATCAGTAGTGCTAAGACCTGGCAAAAAGCCAAATTGATTTTTAGATATTATTTTAAAAGTTTTTAAGTATTCATAGAGTCTGGAGTGAACAACCTTTTCCAAAACTTTGGAAAAATTGGTAACAAAGAAATTGGGCGATAATTTACAAAATCATCCGCATTGCCGGACTTATAAATAGGAGCTACAAGAGCTGTTTTCAAAGAAGAAGGAAAAACACCTTTAGAAAGAGATAGGTTTACAATTTTAGTCATAGTAGAAACATGATCAATAGCCAATAATTTCAGAATTTTGGAAGTTATACCATCAAAACCAGGAGATTTTTTATCATCAAGTGAACAGATTATTTTTCTAATCTCTAAATCGTTAGATTCAATGAGAAAAAAGAATTCAATTGGCTAGTCAAATATATTTTAGACATGTGTGCCCATATTAATGAAGAATTCATTAAAAGCATTAACTTAAAAGTAACGGTTTTTACTGCTGTCAGTTTCAAGGAATTTAATAAAAAATTTTTATCTTTTTTTGGATGAACTCGGACGTGAGCTTTAAAGAAAACATGCTGAAAAGCCACCGATCAGGAAGGACACTTTGAGTTAATGTAACTGAATTCCATGGAGGGGTCTCTCCCCACGATTTCATTGTCCGGCAGCGAAATTCAGAAATTCGGTCAACTCGAAGGTGGATGATGGGGAGACAGGGAAACTGGGACAGTGGAAAGTATCCAATTTTGTAAACTCGACCCTCGGCGACTAAAAAACGTTATGCGGCCCTCCGGGGGGTCGTAAAATTTTCACCATTTCGCCCCTCCCATCCCGTGGGTCAGGAGCACGTTCTGGACCCTGAAATTCGAAAAGTGCGGCGAGGGGAAAAGCGGGGTGGACATTGACGTACGTTCATTCGATTTGACCTGTTCGATGCGTTGCAGAAATGTCTCGTGAGGTTTGGTTCTCTCGTTTCTGTCTGGGTGGTGTGAACGAAAGGTGTTCTGACAATATTAAAGAAACGAATAGCCTCTTTTGTAGAAAAGTTTAAGGTATATTTGTAAATTAATTATAGGTTTTTAACGTATAAAACTATTTGGTAAGATAAAATAAAAAAAACCAGTTAAATTTCTTGTAGTGGTGGTGGTGGTGGTGTCGTATCCTCTACTGATTTATATCTTATGGTGTGCATGTATTATCTTTGCTATTTCTATTTAGTAGAATACAAATCCTCCTCTGTAGGATAGTTAAAACTGTGAAGGCGTGCACAATTTTAATTATCATACAGAGGAGGATTTGTATTTCTGTAGTTAAAAGGTATGAATTTTTATTACCTTTCAATTAGCTTTGATTTAAAAGCTTGCTTTCGAATTCTCTTTGATTTGTGATCGATTAGCTTTGTTTTTAGATAAAATAGGTAATTTAAAATAAACTGGGTTTTCTATTGCCAATTCTACCAATATACTTTTATACTTATTATTAATTTAAAACCGTTAAGCATTGATTTATCTAATACTTATCTATATATATATAATCCAAATACCATTCATTCATAACACTCATCACGAAATCTCCAAAACTGCCGGACCGATTGGCTTGAAATTTGACAGAGACCTTCCTCTCAGCCATTAGACGCGCACTAAGAAACGATTTTAAATTTGAACGACTCCTTCCCTGTTTTTCGGCGCTTTTTCGACTCCGTTTTACCCATTGAAATAACATTATACATTGTTGAAAGCATAAAATGCAGGGTTTACTTCTCTATCTTAAGGCGACGTCTTGCCTCACTTGATAAAATATAGTTTGAAAACAATTTATAATTTACAACGAAATTTAAGAAGAAAAACAGTGTGAATATCTGTATTTAAATATTATAACAGTTATCAGAAAATCGAAATAAGTTCAAGTAATTAATTACTTTCTTTAAGATTTTAATTTTCTTAAAAATAAATATATTTATGGAATAGCAAGAATTGAAAAGTCTCCATGGAAACAAAGAAAAAATTTTATTGCTTCATAAAGCATGGTTTACTAGACTATAATCACTATATTTTTAACTAGCAATCTGTTTATACTTTTTTAAAGTAGCTTTTAACGAAGTTGGTTATATTAATAAGACGGGATTTTTTAAATAGTTTTTACTTGATAACTTTTTATCTAGGGATTTTGGAAATTTACTAATTAATTTTGAAATAGAATTTTTGCAGAGTTTTAAAAGGATAGCGGGAATACTTTACGAAAATTCTGTTTAAGATTTTAAACACTGGATTTCAAATGACAGAAATGATTTAAATTTGATTGTTTTTATCACATAGAAAGGATAAATGTTTAATAGACAAAAAACCGGGATGGAATGAGTTATCACAGTGGGAAAGGAGATGAGAAAAAGGCACCAGGAATACCGGGATGAAAATTACTGGGAGTGGGAACAACGGGATATGAAAAAGTACCGGAACACCGGAATATAAGAACACCGAAATATGAAAAGGTACCGGGAACACTGGGATAGGAAAAGGTACCGGGAACACCGGGATACAGGTACCGGGAACACTGGGATATGAAAAAGTACCGGGAACATCGGGATATGAAAAACTACCGGTAAAACAGGGATACGAAAAGGTACCGGGAACACCGGGATATAAAAAGGTGCCGGGAAAACAGGGATATGAAAAAAATACCGGGGACACCGGGGTGATTAGTGATATGAAAAATCGGACATACCTATAAATTGAGAGAACTTTAAAAAAAGGAATAAAACACTCCACCCGTGCAAGGCCGGGCAAATAAGCTAGTAAAGTTATAAAAGTATACACTATTACGTGTAACCTTTTTAAATAAGAAATCCAATAGTTTTGATAAATGAGAGCAAATAAATAATGTGTTGATATTGTGAAGAAATGGTTATTTATTTCTTTTTTCTTTAGCCTAGCTTTGGCTATTATGAATTTTTATAGTATTTAAGCCTCTTTTAACCACTAAATCTATATTTTGTAGTACATGTTTTTTTAAAGTTAAAATTGATTCCTTAATATTTTTGATCATTCTCATTGTTTAATACTTATTAGAATCTTTTCCTTTTCATCAAATTTATTATTCAGAGTTTCTCTTTTCTAAAATTATGAATCTTGAGAAAATCTATTGAACTTTAAAAAAATCATCACTTTAATCTTACCATAATCTTTCAGTATGCGCAGCAGCAATTATTGAGACCTTTATAAAAATTATCACATTTTTGGGGTTTAAATTACACGATTATTATATTTTAAAACCCATCTGTCAATTAAAAAGGAGATTGGGCTCATAAAATGAGTCCTAAAGAAGTTTAGGATTTCTAAATTATTTCACTAAAACCCGCGTAATAACCAATACGTGTCGTTGGGGGGTAGCCTTTCTTTGGTTTGATGGTATTTCTAGGAAAAACAGATACTAAGTTAAAAGTAATTTTTCATTGTAATACTCCAGAGAGAGAAAGATAATCGAAATTTGTTGTATCATATTGAGTTCTCCCCTTTTTTCTCTCCAAAAGCGCGAGAAATGACACCAATGTAATGTTCTCCCTTATGGAAAACCTTTTAAAAACGCGTTTTTTCCCCAAAACTCCCTCTTAGAGTTCACCTTACATATCCACATCCACTACACTATGGAAAATCTATATAACCCTATCGTAACACTCTCCAAATCCCCCATTTTCCCAACCAAAGACACACAAACCGTCCCCATGTTCGCCCTTCACAACAACAAAACTCGCACGATACAACAAAAACAACAGTAAAGCGGCATTACGCACAGAGCTTCATTATTTCATTAGTCTATGGGGGGGGAGAGAGGGAGACGCACAAAAGCGCTGTTCCATCGCTTCTAACAAGTCAATTAGGCGCGGCTTTCAACGTTTTAATTCCTTCTTCGCAGCAGCGGAAAAATTTTTCGGCGGTATTAATTTTGTTGAGATTGTAATCAAGGGAGAGAGAAGAGGAGTTTGTTCGGAACGTGCCGATGCTCGCCCCCGTTATTTTAACCGACGAGCTTCCCGAGTTGATGACATACCCGGCCACCGCGAAGGGGTTGGAGGGATTTGGCGAGGATTCGCTCTTTGGTGTGCTGCGGGGAAGAGAGTTTTACAGGCATGGTGGTTGGTTTCTCATGGAGGCACGTTGATGTGATTGAGGAAAAGGTTAGCCTAAATCTGACTGGATATTAACAGAGTATGCTAAGCAGTAAAAACGTTCAAGATTGTCATGTTTTCAAATGGGTTTAGATTAGGGTTGGCAAAAACCCGGGTTTTTTTGATAAAACCCAAGTGGGTTGGGTTTTTTGGGGTTTTTTCAATAAAACCCTGAAAAAACCCATATAAACTGGGTTTTTTCGGAAAAAGTGTGGGTTTTTTCAAAATTTAGTGGTTTTTTCCTATAAAGTAAGTGGGTTTTTTCAAATTTTTGTGTGTTCTTTCTAGGTTAAATGTGTTCTGTTAAAATGTCAGTTTTTCCACAGTTAAGAGGGTTTTTTCAAAGTTTTTATACTTTGAAAAAACCCACTGAAATTGTAAAAACACCCCTTATTTACTGAAACCTGGTTTAAATTTTGAAAAAAAACCACTAAAATTTAAAAAATATAATTAACTTTGAAAAAACCCACTGATATTTAAAAAATCCTTAATTTCTTATACCTAGTTTGAACTTAAAAATTTTCCTAAATTTTGAAAAACCCCATTCAATAATGAAAAAAAAAACCCTGAATAATGAAAGAACCTATTTTACTTTTTAAAAACTATGTGAAATTTGAAAAACACCATTTTATTTTTGAAACCTAGTTTAAATTTTGAAAAAACCCACTAAAATTTAAAAAAATATCCTAAACTTTGAAAAAAAAACACATTAAATTTGAAGGAACTGCCGAAATCTTGATTTTTCTTGAAAAAACCCAAAAATGGGTCCAAAATGTGGTTTTTTTCACATGGGTTTTTTTGAAAAAACCCATTGGGTCCAACCCAATTGGGTCCAATCGAGCCAACCCTGGTTTAGATTGTCATGCTAAACTATGAAATAAGATTTTATTAATTTTATGAAATAAGTTAAAAGGCATTTTAAAAGCTAAAACGGCCAACGACATCTTTACATTCATTTGGTGTTATTGTCAATTTATAAGTATTCATACCTTAATTTGACTCATTTGTTATCACTATTTCAAATCATTGCGTAAATGCTAACATAATAAAAAAGCATTTCACGAAAATAATTTACTTGACTTTAACAAATGTAAACAAACTTTTGGAAAAATATTAAAATAGAAAATATGGATTCTAAAAATTATTGTTCTAGTAATAAAACTTAAATTTACTTTAAGTTTTTAATGTGTCACATATAAAATACATTTTAATTTAATTTAATGAGTTGATTATAGTCTGTCTAATCTCGCTAGGCAGTTAGTGCAACCCTAAACGTGTCTTATCAATACAAGATTTCGTGATAACAGTGGCCTTTAGTAATTTACTAGCGGATATGCCCGGCCTTGCACGGGTGGAGTGTATATATTTTTTTAAATTAAATTTTTTAAAAATATATTTATAATTTTTAAATCAGCAATTACGAATCATCCCGGTATCCCAGACGTCTTTTTCCTATCCGTGTTCCCGGTAATTTTCCTATCCCGATGTTCCCGGTAATTTTTCACATCCCAATGTTCCCGATGTTCCCGGTAATTTTCCTATCCCGATGTTCTCGATAATTTTCCTATCCCGCTGATCGAGGTAATTTTATGTCCCGGTAATCCCGGTACTTTTTTTCCTATCCCGATGTTCCCGGTAATTTTTCCTATCCCGATGTTCCCGGTAATTTTTCCTATCCCGATGTTCCCGATCATTTTCCTTATCCCGATGTTCCCGATAATTTTCCTATCCCGATGTTCCCGATAATTTTCCTATCCCTATGATCCAGGTAATTTTTATGTCCCGGTAATCCCGGTACTTTTTTTTTCCTATCCCGATGTTCCCGGTAATTTTCCTTTTCCCGGTGTTCTCGGCCATGTTTCCTAGTAAATTAATGAGTCTAGTGAACAAAAATAAAAAATTTGAAACAATAATAAAAGATCTAGTAAATTGAAAAGTCTAGTGAACCGCTTCATTTGAAACAATGTTTTATTTTTAAGTCGTTTTCCATGTAAAAAATTTACACTTTTCCATAAATATTAAAATTTTAAAGGAAAATATCTTAAAATAGGGGAAAGTAACGTTTCAAAATAAATTTTTTGAATTTATTTTGATGTTTTTACAACTGATATAGTTTTTAAATGGACAATTATCGAGTTTTTCCTGTTAAAATATTTAATTTTTGAGGTTTTCATCTCGTTTACAATAGTGAGTCGAGCAGATCTGCTCTAGTAGAGAAATGGAGAAATAAGCGTTTCGGGCTATAAATTCGTTAATTACTCGTAATTATTCGATTTTAAAGCTTTGAAAACTATCCCAAGTTACTCCCCGACTCGGAATACGTCTATACGTCGAGTTTGGTTTCGGTCCGTGGCCTATTTCAAGAGATTACCCCGGACATACATACATACACACATACACACATCGCCCGTTAGCCTTTTATTTATACAGAGATTCAAACAATTTATTTACTTGTTTTGAATTTAATTAATTTATTTCAAATAACTTGTTTTAATCTTTCTAAAAATACGAATGAAAAATTTTGATATTTTAAAAAGCTAACTCAGATTCATTCATAAGTTAAAAATTCTTTCGGAAAAATCAACAGTATGTAAATTCAAATTGTGTGTATCTGATTTCTATGTAATAATTCAAAATATATTTAAAAATACCTTACTTACCTTAACTTAAAGACTTTTGTACTGGTAGTTATTTCAATCTGATAAAACTAATGTAGTCATTTTTTTCCTATTACTAAATTCATCTGAAACAAAATTTCATTTTATAATACAGTTTTAAGACATTTCAAATTACAAATTATAGTAGAATAAAAACCACACAAAATCATTTATTTGAGTTATTTGGTTAAAAGTTTTGAAGTTTTAAAATAATAGGGTAAACGCACCAGTAGATGACCAGTCACCAGTTTCCGTCCAAAGCGACTTTTTTCAATCAGAATAAGAAAATAAAAAGATGTAAAAACTTTCTGTCAACGCTAAAAATTCGTAAAAATTATGGGTAATAAAATAGCTAGTTCGAAAATCGCCTAAAATTTTTATAAAAGATACAAAAAATAAAAATGTTAACACATCTCAAAATTTGCTCACATTTTAGTGTCTCGCAACTACGTTGACATGGTCGTATGTTTTCAAAAAACTTGAAATAATTTCTTTGAAAACGATGTTTCCGATATTCTTTTTTCATGGGCGCATAGTTTATTGTCTAAGCTTAACATGTAGACAAAAATTTTTAAAAAAATAATTTTTTAAATAACAATTTTAGTGTGGTCGGCTAATGGTACGTTTTTTTACCTATCTGCACCAATATTCGACCAGAGTGGTCGGAAAATGGAGCAGTGTATTTTTTGCCTCGTACCAATATCCGACCACTGCATAAAAATGAAAACAATTAATAATTAACAGAAATAAATACTCACAAATTAATAGAAATAGGTTAAAAAAGATTCAATTTTAATGAAAGATTATCTCAAACGATAACTATAATTCAATTTCATTAGTTTTATTTGATATTTAGCAAGTTTAATTCAAAAGTCTAAATCACTTGTTTTAATATTTACCTAGCCCCTATAGGTATACCCTTAATTAGTTTTTTAATTAAATTTCGTACTTACTTAGTTTATTAGTAAGAATTTTAATTAGTTTTTACTAAACAACAATTTAATTATAAATTATATAATTCCTTATCTGAAAATCGTCTGAGTTCCGCATTAGAAGCAAATTAAATTTATGAGCAATAGCCTAAAATCTAGCTATCTAGCACATTTAGCGAATTGATTTAGCCCTTTAGATTCACATGCATAGAAAAAGCTTGAACTTTTCATCTACATTCTGATATGCCTTATTCGAAAGACGATCTCAGGAGCGCTTTGGATGACATCTGGAACAACCAACAGAGTATTCGAGCAGTGTCTCGTAAATACGGAATACCACATTCAACTATTATTGACAAAATGAAGTGTAAAAATGCTTTGGATGCTAAAAAAGGCCCTACAACTGTGCTAACAAAAGCTCAGCTAAAGAGCTAATCATATTTTGGAAAAATCTAAAGAACCACATGACAAGGGATAGCACAATAGCAGAGGTAAGAACAAGTTCGGCAGCTGATCCAGTTTCACAAACAAACGAAGTTCCAACATCCTTTATGTCTTCAGAAATGCCAACATCTCCAGTAGCATCTGCATTTCGAGGAGTAGACTTTTCCCGTGCTACTCTTTTTTTATGTCTTCAGAACCAACATCTCCAGTAGCATCTGCATTTCGAGGAGGAGACTTTCCTCGTGCTACTTATTTCATGTCTTCAGAAATGCCAACATCTCCAGTAGCATCTGCATTTCGAGGAGGAAACTTTCCCCGTGCTACCTCTTTTATGTCTTCAGAAATGTCAACATCTCCAGTAGCATCTGCATTTAGAGGAGGAGACTTTCCTCGTGCTATTTCTTTTATTTCTAAAGAAAAGCCAACATCTTTTGTGGCATCTTCAGAATCGACTGCAAGATCAGCACGAAACATCAGCCCGGCCTTCGCAACATCAATATTTTGGCCTGGCCAATCCACCTGTAAAAAAGAACTTAATTCGAAAGAGAATGAAATTCCCATCAGCTGTTTGAGCGGGGTTGTGGAGACACTACTGGAAGCAAAAAGAAACAGAAAATAAAGAAAAAGAAACAAGGAAGAAAGAAAATAAAAAAAAGAAAGAAAATATCAGTAGTATATGGTCGGTTAAACTATCTGACAACACTGAAAACAAAATTATCTTAAAGAAAAAACCCTCAAATATTAAAAAATAAGTAATTATAATCAATAAAAGTATGCAGTAAAAATTTTTTTTTGTTTATATTTATTCCTTCTGTTCCTTATTTTAATATTTAAGGAGGTTAAACAAGCTGGTCGGATATTGGAGCATGAGTGGTCGGATATTGGTGTAAGGTGGACGGCTACTGGTGCAATGGGAACAAATTTACAAATTGTAAAAATTAATGGGTTAATTTTTTTTAAATTTTTTTTTGAAAATATACATATTATAAAGGATAATTTTAGGTACATAATGGCGCAAGTAGCTAGAAAATTGATAGATTTTCCTAGGAGTTATTGAATTTTGAATGTTGAATTTTCCTTAACTGGTCGCGTACTGGTGCGTTTACCCTATGCCTTTTTATTTTTCTTGAGAAAAGAGATATGAAAATTTCCCAGATTTTAACATGAAAAATTATTTTTCATTCAACACAATCGATGTGTGTATATGTCGTAGACAGATCGTGAAATTAGATATTTCATGAACTGCAGCCAGATCGTGTAATGGTCGATCAGTTACACGAAATGGCTAAAATTTTTAGACAGTTCATGAAATGCAATTGAGCCTTAGACAGATCGTGTAATGTTCCAGAATTACATGAAATGTCTAAATTTTTTAGACAGTTCATGAAATGTCTAATAGCTGTTTTGCCGATCGTGTAATATCTAGGAGTAATTGATTATTGAAAAGGAATAAACTAAAAAAGATAAGATATTAGTTAAAGCAGCCAATTTTATTTAAAAATAAAATATTTATAAATAAAATTTCATTTTTCACTTATTTACAAAATTCCTAACATAAAATCTCTCGTCTTTTTTATTTATTTACACATGGTAAACTTGAGTGACATCGACTGTTACACATAACGTTGGCTTTCTTGCACGCACATCTTTTTGTAGTGCATTGCACGTCAGAAGTTCTGCATGAGGATTGAAAAAATCCTTGCCATCAACTGCAATTTTTCACTGCTTCTCCCAGAGAAAGAAATTTTCATAAGTCTATGTCATCACGTGTAAAGAACTGAGAGCCAGCTGGAAAAAGCATCTTCGTCACGAGAGGCAGAGAAAATGCCTGATTTGGGCGATTATAGTTCCTTCGTGGCACCCTCAAACCCGTCAAAAATGTGAAAATATCGTTTTGGACCCTCTGTTAGAATTTTTCTCTTTGTATTAAACGATCGGCAAAACAGCTATTAGACATTTCATGAACTGCCTAAAAAATTTAGACATTTCATGTAATTCTGGACCATTACACGATCTGTCTTACACGTGGCTCAATTGCATTTCATGAACTGTCTAAAAATTTTACACTTCTTGTAACTGATCGACCATTACTCGATCCAGCTGCAGTTCATGAAATGTCTAGACAGTTCACGAAATGTCTAATTTCACGATCTCTCTACGACATATATAAGAATCTTCGTATAACTTACAGTTTATTATCATTATTAGTTAATACAATTTATGTGTATTATTTCCTGTTTTTCTAAAAATAAAAATAAATCAACAGCAGAAAATAATATTAAAATTTCTACTACAATTAAAATTTGACTCCGATTTAAGGAAATTCTTAGGCTAGGAAAAAATATTTCCACAAAGAAAAAAATATTATTAAAATAATTTTTCTAGGTGAATATTCATTGAATTAAGCCTTTTATGTTACAATGGATCATTCATGAGTTTCCAAACGTGTCTTAATAATCAATTATCTCCTGTCCCCTTTCAAACGCTGGGTAAAGTTCCTGAATTGCACTGCACTTAAATTCTTTTTTAGTCTTCTTCTTTAATTTCTTCCTTAGCCTTCTCCCTCTAACAAAAATATTTTACTAAGGGTTTATTTTATTTTAGGAGTTCACTTGTAATTTAGGTTCTGATTCTGAGTGATATTAGGGTGGTCTGAAAAAGCACTTTTATATTTATTTCTGTTCTGAAAGGGCGCCCCACTTGGGTCCAATTAGAACGGTGTAAAATATTTTTTCAATTGGATAATATCTTCTCCCCCACATCGCACTTACACTTTGAAAAATTGGCTGACCTTTTACAAAACAACTAAATAACCAAAGATTAAACCCTCACATATTGTTAATGATTTTTATTATGAGAAGCTAATATAGTTATATAGGTATTAGGTATAATGTTCCAGGTTCCATTCTTCAATCCCCCCTCTTTCGATAGAAATAAGTTTCTTATGTCACAAGAACTCATGTAAAGTTGTTTTTCTTGCATTTTTAAACAGCTTTTTACTCTAGAACTGTACCACTAAAGAACCTTATATCAGTCCCATTTTGTTCGTGATTTTATTCTGTTTATTTTAGATACGAATACAACTTTGAAAAATGAGTCATTTATTCTATCATTTAAATTAAAGTGTTTTTTTAAATTTCATTCATAATAGTATGAATTTGAAACTAACAGTGATAACAATGTAGTAAAATGTAAACTATCCACCCGACCTTTCAGAATAAAACGAGACGTTTGGAAAAATTGTATTTGCTTGATTATTGGCACGATTTAGGTTGACTCGTTATCCCGAACTCGTTCCTTGTACACCATTTGGTGATGTGTTGGCGGTCGCCAAAAGGAGCAGGTTTGCCGCGCGGAACCGTGTCAGCTGTGGCACGTAAGAGATGGATGCAGGGCCCGGAGAGCGTTGAAGGCTACCCTGCCAACCCTAATTTGCATAATAAGCTCGCGTCTCTCCGCTCCTCTCCCATTGGTGCCTGATATACTTCGGGACGAGCTGTGAAAAATAGCGTGAGAGGTTAGATTAGGAAACGAAAAAAGGGGAATATAAAATCATTAATCAAATTCCTCTCCTTTTGTCATTTTTTCCCTCTCTTCATATTTTTTCCCCTTCCTCCGCCTTTATCTACTTCTTTAATCTGAATTTTTATAGGTGGATCGCACCGGGATGGAAAGGTTTTTTCTTCTTCCCTCTCTTTCTTTTCGAAGGACGGAAATAATAGTTGAGGAGTTGCGATTCGAAGGGGGAAATTGCGCAGGGAAAACCTAGTCTCGGGTAAATAAGGGGCTGTTGTGGGTTTGTTATTGAATATACCGAAATTGGAAGCGGAGAAAAAAGCGCGGGAGATTTGAGAAATTGCTTTCTGTGCCGGAAAACTTGTATCGGGGTTTGTTTTTTCCGGGTCCACACATTCGCGCAGTCGACGATATTCGTGATTAATCTCTTCATAGGGAAATGCATGGAATGGCGTATTCTTTCGACGAGGAAAAGTTTTTCGACGAGGAATTTTCAATAACTGGAGAGTGTCCGAGGGCATTTCATAGGGTTGTGCTGGGAGAAGAGTTAAGAAGATGATTGAAGATGGATGTTTAATTTACGGAAGTTCGCTGGGCAGAGAAATGGGAAAAAGGAACTTTTTTACCAAAATACGTTTGGCAATGAACAGGAAGAATGAGAATTACGACTCGTACTTTTTGTATATTACTGTTTGTTGAGCTGTGGTTAAAATGGATGTTTTTAAACGGAAATCCACTGAGTAGTTTTGAAAGAATGAAGGTTTCCTCTAGCGACGCCTATGGAGAAGGTGGCTCTTACGAGCCACTTTTCGAGCTTTTGACTTAGAGACTACCACACTAGGAAAATGACCGTAAAAGAATTACAAGTCCACATTTATCTCATCTCAATTTTTGTATTTTTGGACTTATATAGTGCTGTCCTTTAAAAAACCCACTTTTTCATATTTCTTTCATTAAACGCTTCAAAAATTTGATAATTAAATCGAACAAAATTGTGTTGTAACGGCTCACCCTCCACTACATTTTAGTGCTTAGTATTTTTAATTCCAACTCTCCGTTACAAATTGGCAAACAATTAAGTAAGAAGAAAAAAGCCCCAATTTTCCTAAAAAAAACCCATGTACCCTAAAAAACCCACGCTTGAAAATACTCAAAAAATTAAGAAAAAATATGATTGAAAGGTTCATTTTGATAGAAAATAGAACAATTAAGATAATTAAAACCAAATTTATTACAATTTATTTCTAAAATTAAAACTGTGATAAGTTTTTCTACTCAAGAATTTTGCCTTCAAAACACAACGACAATAGCGTTTTTATTGTTGGATTTTAATAAAAACGACCTATTAAATACAAATAATTAATACAATTGTTATAAAAAAGCTTAAAAAAACGATAATTGGCACTGAAATTTTGTTTTAAACCCCCAACTATTAACTCTCAAAACCAATTTTCGAGTAAAACTCTGAAAAATGCTATATTTTCATGGAAAATGGCTGTTTTTGGTATCATTGAGTTTTTATCAAAATTACTGAAAAAAAATCGAGAATTACTGAAACAACTATTCTATTCACATAATTAGTTGTATATCATGAATAATATTAAATATTTTGCACAATTTTTTATTTATTTTGTCATTTATTACAAAAGGAAAAATGGGTTTTTAGGCACCCTATGGGTTTTTTTCACCCCTCATTTCAAAGACTACCGTAATGTCCCTAATTGGCGGACTGAGCTGAAATTTTAGTATTTTATTCTCATAATAACGGGATAACACAAAACCTCGTAAAAATGCTTAAAAGTCTTTATAACATATATTTTACAGCATCAAAATCTACATAACTAAATCATATTTTTAGCCCGAAATCGACATTTTCTATTTATTCAAAAAACTAAGTAAATAAACGGTTATTTGACTTGCTTTTATGTTCCTGCCACTCTTAATGGCATACAAAGACAGTACACATGAGAATTTAAAATTATTTCAGTTATTTATTTAAAATATCTCGATGGGGTTTTTGGGTACAATTTGGAGTGGTTTTTTTTAAAGGACAGCACTATACCACTTTTATCCTGAGCAGATCAGTCAATAATTGTTGGAATTTATTCAAACTTTTTTTAGTTAAAAAGTATAGAAAAGTATTTCCATTTTATAATAACCAAATTCTAAATAGTTAACTCCCTTTAAAAACAAAGTTTGGATGTGCAGGATATTTTGAAGTCACAGTGCCTTTCTCTCATTCTCTTTTAATTGACTCTTTCATTTCTTTTCTTTCAAATTTAATCTCTCCTTTTGATGTTGCTCCTTTTGATGATGCATTGCACATTTTAACTATGTCATTCTAATGGCAGTATCAATAGGTTATACCATAGTAAGAAATAAAGTTAGTGTTAGGAAAAATATTAACAATAGTCTCAAAATGTAGTTATCAATTCTCAAGGATAAGCTAAATGAAATCCGTGCGTTTTGGAAAAAATATTTCTCACCAACTAAACCACAATTTTCAAGTGTTCTTTAAACGAAAAAAAATTACAAAATTATTGCACTCCATATACATTATAATGTTTATAGTGAGGGAAACAAAAGGGTCCGTTCAAATATTACGTAAGCACTTTTTGGTCATTTTTAACATCCCTCCCCCTTGTCAGCAAAGATAAGCGGCTTAAATCTAGAAGTGGGTTCAAACGCCAAACGAAGTAGTAGCGCTTAAGTATCAAAGTGAAGTTGGCGACTAAAAATTCGTCAAGAGGCGTCAACCCGAACCCACTTCTAGATTTTTACCAAGATAAGCAAACCTCAAACCCCCCCCCACCATAATTACGTAAGAAACTACCGGACCACCCCCCCGAAATTTTGACATCCCTTTTAGTAAGTACTGTTTTTTTCTCCTTAAAAATTAGGTGACCTATACAAGGAGCTGTCCTTTTTGGGTGTCCAGTTTTGAACCCTGAGGGTTCAAAACTGAGTCGACACACTACTTTTCGGGGTTAAAATTTCAAAATGTTTGGGGGGAGTCCATCTCTTGAAAAAACTGCTTACGTCAGATTTCCTCATTCAATTTTTTGTTAAATTTATTTTTGGTTGAGTTTTGAAATTATTTGTGCAAGAAACAAGAGATTTTCGAAAATGCATTATCTACGTAAGCATCACTCAAATCCCCATCCCCCCTTCTCAGAAAAATAAGCAAAGAGCAAACCCCCTCTCCCCTTTTAGGTGCTTACGTAATATTTGAACTGTCCCGTATCGGTAAATTATTTTAAAAAATTGAATTTATCATCTTTCCTTCTTAATGATTTATAGAGATTTTTTATGCGAGGTTTCATTCTTATCAATACTTCTTTTGAAATATCAGCAATGCAAAATATAGTCGTACTGTCCTAATATGTCAATAAAATCAAACAAATAAAAACTAAATTTTTCTAACAACCAAAGACAACTCGGTTTGTTTTGCCGCTACGACTCGTCACCAGGGGCACTAAAGGGTTGAAACGAACCGAGACACCACTTAAGTTCATGAGAGAACTGTAATTTCCAAACCCCGAAACAACCCCACTCAATGAACCTCCCCAACACTCCCCGGCCCCTCTATTAACCCCCCTGAAGCGTTTGTCGCGACGGCTAATTTCCGTCATTGCGCTCAAAAACGCCCCGGCCATTTCTACAACAGTCCCCCTACCATAACAAACAGCGCGTGTGCGCACGCACTACAACATTCGGAGGCATTTACATGGGCGCGTTTCTCTCCGTCGTCGGCGGCGATTAGAGGGATTTCCCTACCATCTGCCGGGGCTCTGTCATTATCGTTACTAGCGCGCAGCCCCGAGCGATGGTTTTTTTTTCCTGCGCGGCGCAGCGCAGAGCTGCGCGAATGGTGATGTGGGTGCAGGTTTCTTGACCTGCGGACCTCAAGAGATGGTGTTATTGTAGTGTAGTAAAGTAGTTAAATTGGGAGGGGGATTGAAGAAGTGAATTAATTACGATTGGTACTGTAAATACCGATACTGTACGTGTACTGTAAATACCGATATTGTACGTTTTGTACTGTAAATACCGACTAAGACTGAGACCATCGTCATCTTCACTTCTGTATGCATTTCCCATCTACACAATTATAAGAAAGAGAGAAGAGAGGATAGAGACTATAAAAAGCTTTAGTTTTAAATAGATATATGCAAGAAACTGTAATGGTTTCAGTTAAGGAATAATTCCAAGAGAATGAGGTATAACTTTTTTAGGAGGGATTCGAAATCTAATCCCTTAGTAAGTCGGGCATACCAATGAAACTTTTATAGAGAAATAGTTTCAATTCCGTTAACGTTCCCGCTAACTATCACCATGCTCTTTTAGACTCCAAAAAGTAGAAATATTGCTAAATAATTTCAAACTCATGGATTAAAATGTTTAGTTAGATCAATAACTGTTTAGTTTATCAATAAAAATCAGAAAAACTTGTCGGTATTCGAATATATAGCGTTCAAAAGAGCATTGTGATATTTAGCCGGAACATTAACGAAATTGAACCTAGAAATATTTTAAAACGTTGACAGGCTAATTTATTACCTTGCTGCATAAAATTAGCTTTACATCTCTACTTATAGAACGTTATATTGTTTTCCATAATTACTTATTTTTTATCCAGTGCATTTTAATCTTTCCGAAAGGACTCACTTCCTACTGTCAATTAAATTTGTCTTTTTTTAAATAAGATAAATATGATTTTACTTTTATCAAAGCATTTTAGAAATAAAAAGTAACTTAAAATACGATTTATTCATTACCAGAAATATATCTCGTGCGATATTATTCAAAACTGCTCGTTTTATTATAAACTCGTAAAAATCTTATTAAAACAAAGTGTTTATTTATAAAAATATAAAAGCCTTAAGTTTATAATTCACATATCTCCCTTCCTTTTTTAAAAACAACTACAAAAGAACAAAAAAGGAAATTCACGATACCGACGAGGAGAATATCCTTCTCAAAAATTATCCTTATCATTTCAGAATCCTTTTCACCGGCAGCCCTCCATACAAAAATCCCGCCCCGACAAAAAGCGCCTCCAGAGAACACCCCCAATCCCCAGGTGCGCGCAAGCTTATTAAAATAATCGCGGCGGTTAAAGTGAAAAATATAAATTACGCTCCCAATAAACAAAAGAGGGCTTACAGCCAGTCGATGCCATCGGTATTAGAAGAAAAACGCTCCCCTGACTTTTACCGCAAATTCATCGCACGGCTCCTTCTTCTTTCATCATACTAAAATGCGCGATGAGATAATCAAAAAGCCGCGGGAGCGCAGAAAAAAAGGGTGTCTGATAAGAAGCGTAATTTCCACTTATCTTTTAACAAGCTCCGTCCTTTTTTTGCTCCCTCCCTTGAGCCAGGCTTGATCTGTCTTGTTTTTACTCCTGAGAGAGAGAGCTCTGTGCGTTTTTGGTAAGGTTGGGCCTAATAACAACGGTACATATTAGAAAGAGCCATTTTCTTTTTTACTTCTTCGCTTTTAATCGAGAGATTTCTTGGAGGTGGGTCCGGGTTTATGGGACGGGTAATTTACAGTTTGGAAAAAGTTTTTTAAACTTAATGAAAGATTAAACTGTGTCGATTGCCCCTATAACTGCAATCAGGGTAAGTATAGCATATCGGGGCCTTAAATTGGATTTAGTTGGCTACCATTTTTGGTAAGGAGGATATGATTCATTATTTGTTATTAAGTATAACAATTTTTCTGGGAGCGTCTGGTGTAACCTTGGTTTTTTGAGTCTTCTTGAAGTGTTTGATCGATGCTTCGTAACTACCACATTTTTCGTTATCTATAAGTACATAGAATTTTTCTAGCGTTTTCGTCCAAGTTTTTACGAGGTTTAATGTTTAATTTTGGGTAAGCCATATCCTGTTCGAACTTTTTTTGCAACTGATCTGTTTGAAACAATAACAGTTTCTATAGGAAATATTAAATATATTTATTTGCACAACCAAGTTAATATAAATTTTATAAACATTAAACTTAAAACTTTTTTAAAGTAGTCAGTCACGTTATATAATGATTTAAGACCCCTCGGAAAAGTTGTAATTTTCTTGGGTCTAAAATATATTTTACATTTAAATGGAATATATTGGGTTAAAAGAGGAATGGGTATGAAATGTACAGTACATTTCTAAAACTGACTTATCTTACAATTTTAAAATTATAATATCTACTTACTTGATCTTACTTCACAGTTATTATACTGTATAAAAAACATTACATTTTCTCATAATTTAGAAAAAAGAAAAATTAAAAGAAAAAGAAGTGTAAGGGAGAGAGTGTCTACATTGAAAATTTTCTTTTTATTTTGTTTTGAAACTATCTTCAATTATAATTACAAATACTATTATATTATTATTATTCCTCCCTAATTTAATTTGTGTAGTAATTAATATTTCAACCATTTCCTATGTAATTTGTCTACTACATTGTCTAACAACTTCCTTTTTACTGCTTCACATCAACTAAAACAAACGCATCCCAGTTTCATCGTTAAATCATTACATCGAGAGAAATAATGAAAACCTCCAAAGAAAACTCACAAGCCATTCATAAAAAAATAACGATGAAATCATTAATCGTTCGACGATTACACTCGTGGGGGTTCTCTGCCTGTCAAATAAGTCATGTGGCGCAGACGAAATATGAAGTTAATGGGGATACGGGGCCCGGGTCCACAAAAGACTTGACGTTTCTCCGTTTCAGATGTCCTTCTGATCGCTCCGTTTTAACAAGGCACTAAAATGCTGGTGCCGCCAGCAAAGTGGCAGGTGCTATTGTATGTTTCAAAAGGCTGGCTTCTTGTAAAACATGTGTCCTTCTAGCTATAAATCTGGGGTGTTCCTTTTTAAAGACATTTTCCATTAGAGGTTGAGGAGAACTGGAGGATATAAAAAATGTTTTCAGGAGAAGGTTCATTTTTTATGTTGCGTTTTTGAAGTTTGGCTTATTATAAAGATATATATTTTTTAAATTGATAGATGAGGGGAGCCCAAAACTAAAATATCGTGATTTCTTTTTTATAATATTTTGTATCTATAATAAGTAATTCTTGCTAAATATCGTGTTTGCTTCTTTGCAAGAAGAAAACACATACAAAGTTTACATATTAAGAAGGTGTATGTGTAAATGTGTGTAAGATTAAAACGGTTGAAGATAATTTTAAAAATTAAAATTTTGATCTGTAAAAAATATTTTTCGAGTTTTTAATATATCTTCACGTTATTTAAATACATAAGAGAAAGATTTATTTTGAGGTTTGGGTATTGGATACTTTTACTTCATTTGAGATTACTTTCATTTTGAGAAGAAAGTTACTCAAGATAGTTTCTTAATGAACTGCATATTCACTTATTTTTGTAGCAGTGGTATAAACATAGATATTTTATCTCAACAACTTTAAAATAAGTAAACATTTCAAGTGCGAAATCAGATAAAGAAGGGATTAGAAGTAGATACAGTTTTAAAGTGTTAAATGTTTATTTCAAGGTTATACTCAAGGTGCTCAAGAAATTATAAATTTAGAAAGGTTTTAATTTTTGAAAAATGTGCATTTGGTTTGTTTAAGTACTGATAACAGTTACTTAAGTTTTAAATGTTGTTGAAAGGGTACCACCGTACCATTAAGGGTAAAGAATGATAATGTCTTATTAAAACAAAATACTCTATATTTAGGGATACTTCATACTTTAGAGATTCAAGTAGATTTAAGGTTGAAATAAAACTCAAAGTAACTTTTGTAGGTTTTCTTTGCTCAATCATTGCTTCAAGATACTAATCTTAATACAATTTTAAAATTTTTATCACAATAAACCACGCTTTTGACTTAATTCTCGCTTACATATTTATCATTTTCCCTTTTCATGCTCACTCCCTTATATACTCTCATTTTCTTTCTGACAATATCTACTTCATTGTCTCCCCAATTTTCTCGATCTAATTATGGCTCACTGGTGGATATTACTTATCCTTTTGCCCATGAAGCACAGGTCTTAGAACCTCACAATTTAGGTACCCCTTCGAATTTAAATATAAAAAATTGCTAGTAAAATTCCTTTTCATATTTTCTGTGAAATATTTTCAATACTTATATTTTTGTCAAAAAGGAGAAATGCTTTTAGTACTGACTGTTATGTGACATCTTTGAAACTGGGTAATGCGTAGGTATACCAATTACATTTTCATGAAATTTGTTTTATTATGAACCTATTAACTAAGAAGAACCCTTTCTGGGCATTGTTTTTTTTATATTGAGATTTGACTTCTGGGAAGACACATTTGGTTAAATTCAGTCGTTTTTCCCGTTAAATATCCCCAAGTGGTTTTAGACACCTAAGTTTAGAAATATCGCCGAAAATAGCAAACTAACTGATAAAAACATACAGTTTCATCAATGGACGTTAATGAAATTTGGCGATATGGGAATATTTGGCGTCCAAAGCATTTTAGCAATTTTTACGGGACAGATAACGGAATCGAACCTAAGATTTTAACCACTTGCCTGATTTGCCCGAGCACCGCTCGTCCGCTTGCACGAGGTACTTCCCTAATTATCCCGAACGGCGCTCGTCCGCTGGTTCGCTTTGTATGCTAAGTTTTTTTCCTCATTTTTCATGATTTTACTTATTAAATTATTAATTTCATGATTATAAGATCGCAATAAGAACAGGAAAATGATAAAGTTTTCTCTCAAGAAATTACATTTTGAAACATATCAATGCTTTTTAATAGATTAGTCTTTTACGATAATTTCATTTTATCCCTTCTGCAGGAGACTAGATACGCCATAGTTGTAATGTGAACATAAGGTTAACCCCATTCTTAGGTTTAGTTACATTACATAGACTTTTCGTACCTTGAAGAAAATCTCCAACCAGTACCATCTCGGAACAATTTTTTCTACCCCTCAAGCAACTTCCATCACTCCACCACCCCTCGAAAATCCCATCCGGAGGTCCAACCACTCGACAAAAACCACTCCGAACAATACCACCTGCATCAAAAGATACAAAAACCCTGCAACTCACCACTACACCTAAAAAAAAGAGCAAAAGGAAACGACACTCGAACCTGCAGCACCCGAGAAAAAAAAACTTCCAGCGCGCGTGCTCGAGCAAAAGGGAGGGGGTTGGCGGGGCGGGCCCGCAGCGACGCCTCGAGCCCGCAGAACGTGATGTTTATTGTGAGAAGATGAGGCGGATAATTCGAGGTGGCATTCTTGTGCCTCAAACGAGCCTCTATTAGCCAAATTCGCAAACCACGCTTTCGGTGTAATTCAATCGGGGCTGGTCTTGCCTAATCGCCGTCATTCGGACCGATTACCGACAGAAATTGCGCCGAATTAGCCCCTAACGGTAGTTTTTTTTGTAGGAGAGTCTTTTTTTCCTATTTCGTTTTAGAGGTGTAGCCAGGGGGGTTTCGGGGTGTACCCCTCACAAAAGTTCGCAATTTTCCATTTTCGATCAAAGGTACAAAAAGTAAATTTTCCTTCCTGAAGGATCATTCAGAATATATAGAACTGATGAAAGATTTTAGCTCATTCATAGCTTGATAGATAGCTCATTCAAAACTTTAGATAGTCGATGAAAAGTGCGAGTTGGCGTTTCACTCATTATTCCTTCACTTTTCTTTGGAAACTATAGCGATTCGCAGGAGGGAATCCCTCATGATGAACAATGAAAGGGAAACGGTGTTAATGAGCTTTAAAATAAACATCCCCTCAAAATATTTAACTGACTATACCCCTTTGTTTTATCTAACATATACATAATTACTAATCAATTCTTTCAATTTTGTATGATGCCTTATGAGATCTCTTAGAAGGAAATTTTTTTATTTTATAGTATATTCTAAGCTGAGGTGGCTTTTAGAACAGGTTGTTATACAGGGTGTCCCACGAGAAGTGGCCCAACCCTTTAACTTTTGAACCCCTACAGATATAGTCATGAAAGTGGGGTCTAGGTATAGTAAAGTGACCATGCTCTATCCGATGAGACAACTTTCAACGCCCTCTAGCGGAAACTTTAGGAGTTATAATTTTTATTTTAAAAACTATTTGAGGTATGTGAAAAAAGTCAATGACTAAGATGTAGAGCAGCATCGATTCAGTAGGAAAAGACACTTTAAGCAGAAAAATATCTTGAATAAAACCCCTAAAACGCACGCTCAATTAGGTTGAGTTTACGCAGTTTTTACGTCTTAAGACGCTCCTCACGAGGCGAAAATGAGAAATTTTTATTTTTATGATTTAAGTAAATGACTATAAGTATTCTTAGTTCATTAAATTGAAAATTTCTCATTTTTGCCTCGTGAGGAGCGTTTTAAGACGTAAAATCTATGTAAATTCAACCTATTTGAGCGTGCGTTTTAGGGATTTTATTCAAGATATTTTTCTGCTTAAGGTGTCTTTTCCTACTAAATCGATGATGCTCTACATCTTAGTCATAGACTTTTTTCAAATAGTTTTTAAAATAAAAATTATAACTCCTAAAGTTTCCGCTAGAGGGCGTTGAAAGTTGTCTCATCGGATAGAGCATGGTCACTTTACTATACCTAGACCCCACTTTCATGACTATATCTGTAGGGGTTCAAAAGTTAAAGGGTTGGGCCACTTCTCGTGGGACACCCTGTATATTAATTGCAAAAGGCGCCTAACATTTTTTATTAGCATAGTAAATAAATATTTTTGTGTTTTAACTAAGGTTGTTTTGTATGGCAGTAGAGTATTTTTTTATCTTAACGTTTTTAAAATTTTGTCATTTTTGCCTTTATAAAATGTAGATCTAAAAATAGAATTGTTATTTTGAACCATATCTAAAAAATTAAAAAGAATTACACAATTAACCGAAAGTAGATAAAAATAATTCAAAGAAACAATATAAACAGTGTGACGAGGGGAGTGAGAGTGATCTCGTTAAATAGATAGCACATAGAAACTTTTCTATACCTAGACACCGTTTTTATACTAGCAGTAGGCCTTTCAAAGTTATCCGCCTACCCCTAAAAAGACGAATTTCGACTTTTTCGTCGAAAATTTGGTTCTTAAATTTTCAAGTAGTTTAGACTTTTATCTTTCCAAAACTGTTTTCATTTTACTTGTAGGTGAATTAGAAAAGAAATTACAGCATTAATCAAACAGATAGTCGTGTGCGATCGTATACAAATATAAACTTTAAAGCTGATTTTCTCAGAACTAAGTTTTGCATAAAAACCCTCCACTATTTACATGATTACTCAAAAACTATCCAAGATATTCACTCCAAATTTTAACAGTATATTAATCATACTGTTATTAATCAGATGGACCACAGATTTTTATGTAAGTTTATTATTTTTGTTTTTATTGATGTTTTTTTGTTAAAGGGTTGTAGAAATTTTGAAATTTTTCACTTACCTTTACATTTTATGTTGTAAAACAATTACTTTTCAAAATATGTCTTAGAAAATGGTCCAATCTGAAGATAAGTGTTATACGATACTTGTGTCCAAAGGAAATTTATATAGGGGTAATAGTTTTTGGGCAAGAGTGAGAGGGGTTTTATAAAAATTCACTTAAATTTTACATTAATTACCCCATATTTTGGAAAATAATATAAGAATTTTTTTTTTGCATTGATCAATGTTTTGATGTACATTTAAACTAAAAATTAAAAAATAATTTTTGTAAATCAAGTATTTCAAAAAAATGGTCTCAAAGGTAGGCGGATACCTTGGCGAGAAACAGGACATTAGGGAAAACCTGTATAAATCTAGTCAATTAATTATTTTGGGGCCGACAATGTCTCTCTTACAACCTTGGATCGGCTAGAGTCAATATCCCTCAATCTATCCTATCTGGGATATGTTTAATGGATACATGGAGATTATCGACTTCAAAAAATGTTAAGGTCCACCGCATCTTAGACATTTTCCAGCATTAATTATTATTAGTCTATAATTTCATAACTTGGTCAAGAAATAATGAAGTTTCGGTTACAACCACCATGAATAAAAGGCGTTGGTAGGAGGAAATTCTTCTCGGTTTAAATTTTGACAGCATTATTGAGGCTATCCATCAGATGGAGCTGCTACACCTGACTCGCAGTTTGATAAATCGTTTAATGATTGGTGGTCGCTTGTAGCACCTTCAATATATAGTGGGGAATTTATATTTTGTTTTCAAGAGTAAATCTAATATGAAAACTAATAATTATTGTTAGCGGTCTACACAGCGTAACTTGATAGAAAATGATTAAACTTAAAATTTTAGTGTAATGGAAAATGGTTCATTTTAATGCTAGTTTCGTAAATGTTAGGGTTGGAAATCTTGTTTAATACTGGAAGGAAACTAAATGGGTTATGAACGATTGAGATGACAATCCTGATTACAACAATCTCAGCACTTTGGATGTATCATATGTCCAACCTTAACATTTAATTAAAAAAACTAGAACTTCCTAGGAAAATGATGCTTTGATTACGTTTGTGATAATTTTTTTGGTTCATATTGACTTAAGTATGTAAAATATCTTGTTCTCGAAATTAAGAAGATACCGAGAAAAGACCTGTTATACTTTAAAGTCAATTTCAATGGTTTTAAATTACAAACATATGAATTGCTATTGCCTTTTTAAAGTATTTAAAATATTTTATGTTTTTTTTTGAAATGATAGTCAATATCAAGGTCAATGTTATTGATGCTTAGTAATAATCGGTTTAGTTTGAATAGAAGGTTTTGGAGGGATATACCTTATTTAAATTAAATAATTTTTTGTACTTATTGGCATTAAACAAAATTAAATTTAATCGACGGATATAAACAGAACGAAAATATTATAGTTGTGTGAATTTTAAAGTTAATTTAAAGAATACACACAAAAAAGAAATAAAATAATTGCAAAAGACGAAGAATACTCTCGTCAAAGAGTTTTGTAACATCTCCAATGCACTTAAACATTTAGTAAACAAACCTACAAAGCTGAAAAAAATATCCTACACACCTCTGTGTCTAAACACACCAAAACATTTTTTTCAATGTTTCAAAACATTCTTTCACGAGTGGACCTCACCATTTCCCAAAAGAAAAACTCGCTCCTAAATGACACGGCGAATTTTTTTCTTCGCATACCTGGAGGACCCCCTGACCAAAACCACGAAGGGGAGCAAAGAAAAGAAAAAAAAAGAATCTGGAAAAAGACCATTTTCCACCACTTATTCCATCCTAATGACAAGATGAAAAATTACCTGTGTGACAATTACCCCCGGTGTCACAGCTCTCTCTGCCCCAAGCTGTCTCTCTCGACCGCGGAATTTCGACCATCCCGCCATGTATCATTCCAATCATAGAGGTATACTATCTATAGAGGGTACTTACGTAGAACACCGGTATCCATAGTATGGTCCGTGGGCATCATATCATTAGACTATTTTTCCCTCGTTCGACAAAATTATTTAGTCGACCTTTTTAGTCGAGATTTTCTTGCTCTGCATATCCATATCCATTCAAGAAATCAGTTAATCCTCACTCCATTAATTTTTAATTTTGATAACTAAAATAATGTTTTTTCCATTAGCGCGTAAATTTTGGTTTAAGGAAACGCTTTTGATTTATGTTATCTGTTTCGCTAAATATCTCCCAAACTGCGCCTAATGTTTGAAAAATATGGGAAAAATTTTAAACTAAAAAAGTAAAACAGTGTGTGAACAATGATAACCATAAAAATTTGGGGATAATTGATTATTTAACACCTTGGTCATATATTTGTCTAGACTATAGAAGACAGTTTATGGAATTGAACCACACTTTTTACATTTATTCTCCCCATATTTGATCCCCTCCCTCCCCTATGTCAATGCATTTTTATACAGGCTGAAGAACCCTTAAAATTTTGAAGTGAATACTTATTTTGATAGTAAAAATTTTTAAAATAATGTCACTTACCTACGTAAAGTACTTCTGTGTAAGTTACATTTAACCGGAAATAATGTCGATGTTTAGGTTTTGTTTATGTACAGGAATGTGATTCATAAAATCACCTTCGTCCCCTAGTTTACAGTCACAAATTGATGAGAACTTTTCTTTTCTCCTTCAAGTGTTACATCTTATATGGATAACATCGTTAAACGAATTATAAATGGCTAAAATTGAATTAGGAGGATTAATGCAGTTTAAAATTGTTCCGTCCAAAACTTGAATTTTCAAATTCATAGCTAATAAAAAGCAACTATGATAAAGAATTTTTTCCTGAAGTTTAATACAGTTTTCTCTCATGTAAGGGATTACCCATTCACACTTCTAAAATATACAAATTTTTATAGCATTCATCCCACTGGCACACAGGATAGCCATACCCAAGCTCTCTCCGTATCTATTACATCTACGATTCCAATAGTCACCACTCAAAAAGTAAAACAACCAATCTTTATCTTCCGATTCACGCGGCCGCTAGGGGACTCAATTAATATCGCAGGTGTATCTAGCGGATGAGCAGTCATTTTAACGAAGTGGGGTTTCTGGGCTAAAATATAGTGATCGTGACATCGGAGATAGAGAGGACACCTGATGACAACCGATCTGTAGAGTTTGATGACAGTTTCAAAGTTGTAATCATTTGTCCGGGTGGAATTGTCACGTTTTGAAAAGTTTACATTTCGCCTCTGCTTAATGGTGGAAAAGTATAGTATTTTTGGGCTTCGGCTATCTTAATAGGTAGGTGGACTGTTTGAATAAGATGTTTTATTACAGATGTTTGAGAAAATAACGTGAAACTATTTTTGGATGAATGATGCAATTCTGTTGGAGAAAAGTAAACATGTTTGAGGCTTTTCTGTTATAATAGTAATTAACGTCTCCAAAAATGGATCAAATTGGTCTCATTGCAGGCCCTATACTCTATTCATTTAGAATTGGCGCTTGAGAAATAGTGCTTTCCCCCACGCTAGAAACGTAACCATAGTTACGCTCTTGGCGCAGCCAATAGTAAGCCTTCTTCGTCACTTTGACGAGGATAGTTGCTATGGTTACCGATCGGTGGTGGGGGAAGGAAATATTTTCAATCCCGAGTTCAAAATGAACAGAGTATAATGTGTGCAAGAAAAATAACTCAAGCTTCGAGCATGACAAAACACATTTGAGTAAATAAAGTAATATATATTGACGCTGTTTATCCAACATCACCTACATACAAATAAGAATGTTAAAATTTAAAATGTAAGAAAGTAAAACGTAAATCTGAAATCGTACAAAGAATTTTACATAATTGAAATAACCAACAACCGATAATAATACAACATGATTTTCTTTTGTTTCCCAATTTTCCCCTTAAATACCTTTAAAGGTATAAATAAAGTGGGAAAACATTGAAATACAACTTTAAGACAGGGTAACTCTTTCATTCGTTTATGGTAAATATATCATTATTATAAAACAACCATTAGCTCTTAAATTTACAGTTGATATATTTTTCTTCTTCTCTTTTAACTCATATATCTGTGATAGTCTTCCAAGAGAGGGAAGTATTGTTGAGTATTTTTTTTATCTTGGACAGATTTCTTTTAACTCTATTGAAGTAAAAGTTCATTTCATCTCAATCTATTATTATATTCTTTCAGCTCTCCTTTTTCTAAAAATGAGATTAGGCCTAAATGCCCTGAAAGAGGTTGTACCACCGTATAGCACCCCTTAGTTAAGTGTTTTCCTCATGCGACAATCAATTCAAGAAATAAGAATGCCAGCTAAATAAAATAATGTGCAATACGGCATTGAAAATTTGATTATGAAAGAAAATGAATCCTCCAAAAAAGTTTGAATGATCCAAAACTTGATATTAAAGAAAACTAATTGAATAAGAAATCAGGGAAGAAGAGAAATTTACGAATATTCTCAAATTAAAGATAAATATCAAATTGATCTGTACTGTACTGGTACCCAAGTTTCCCTGTATGCAACTTGCAACAATCTGTCAAATATCTCAGGCTAATGGTCCTTGAAACCACAATTACCTCATTACAAACAACACTCAATAACAACAACAAACTGGTAAACTGCACGCGTACCCAGTGCCTTCCTTATGCAACAATCCCTTTAAGCGTTATAGGAATACCCTCACAGAATGACACGTCAAATTACTACCCCGATTACTAAATTACCATAAACACACAAAAAACAGCTTTCACCCCACTAAACATCCCCAAAAGGTCCTTTAGTCTCAATCACTGCCCACATCACAGCAAACAATACCTTTCTTTCAATACTGTTCCACATAGGTCACCTCCGAGGGCAGCAGGGTAGGAAGAAAGAAAGGCTCACGCGGTGGCCCGAGGTGTGGCCAATTACGGAGACATTCCAGAAAATGAGAGGCTCGTATAATGAGCGGTCTCGTATACCTGTGATTTGGGGCAAGGCTCCTCGCTTTTGTTACTTTTCCCTATCGCGCGACTCGTCTTCTTTTTTTCTGTCTTTTGCACCTGATCTGTGGAATGTTGGGTACGTAATTGACGGAGCATGTGTTTGTACTAGTTTTTTTGTGAAAATATTTTGGTAGGTTGAGGTTTGGTTGTTAGATAACTTTTAAGTACCGGTGCTTAAATTGTGATCTCTGACTGAGCAGGAGCGAGTCCTCGGTTTAACTCAGTCTCTGGACACATTTGATGACTATTCCGTAAGGAAATAAATTGGCATTTTGTTCTATGAAACTTTCTTTTCATATTTATGAGAAATTAATTTTTTTTCCATAAATCAGTGGATTCCGGAAAAATATCTTTCTAAATAAAAATAATACATTATTTTTTAAACATTGACTTATTTCATAGTTTGTTAAATATGGCTAGGAATTTCCATTAAATGAAAAGAAAATACTCCAATATTCAAAAATGTGTATACAGTTTTTTTAACTTTAATAAAAATTAAAAAAATAAAGTGATACCCCTATAAGTATGTACAAAAATATTACATCTTAAAAACAAAGTGAAAAGACAGCACACTTCAACATTTCAGTATACACATATACAGAGTATCACTTCAACTGTGAAAGATGTAAAATTTAAAAAATAACCTAAGAATTAATAGAAAATAACGTACTCCTAATAATGCCTTTAGAAATTAAGGAAACTGTAAAAAGTTTATTTAAGACTCACCTAAGTAACCCACGAAAGAAAAGCTATACCCCACTCTCAGAAAAAGTTTTCGCCTTCCTTCTACATTGTCTGACGGATATGATTCTGCTCTGATCATCAGCTGCAGACACTCTCGCCCAAAGCTGATTTTTTACATCGAGAATCGGAGAGATATTCTTTCCGAATCGTGCCCTGACTTCTAATTATTTCGGTCATGAACTAGACGGATATCTCAAAAACCCACAACCAAAATCCTAATTAACTCACTCTAATTATTTATTCGTGCGTTAGATCACATCATAAAGTTGGTTATATATTTACTAACCCTTGCACAATTACTCTTCGATGCGAAAAAACGCTTAAAATACTCTCAAAGCAGATGTTTCTTATTTCGGAAACGATAATGAAATCCTTTGTTGCTTCTTAATTGTAACATATCTTACCATGTGCGCAAACTAGATTTTGCAGTTTCGAAAAATATAAATATAAGCACTTAGGAATTGAAGTGAGTTAAGAATAAAAAAAGGAACGAAACGCGCGTAGCGGAAGAAAAATAATAAAAGAGAGGTTATTACAATTACGAAGCGGTGCCTTTTGAGACCGTTTTTTTCCTGCGGAGGATTCTGCAACATTTGTCAGCATTGCGAAAGCTACAAAGTTTGTGTTTTCGCGGTGGCATTGTGTAATTGCTGCCACGACGGCTGCAGAAATAAAAAAGAAGTGCTGGTTTTGAAGAAGAAAAAAAGTGAACGTACTGGCGTGTGCGTAGACACAGTCATGGAGAAGGTAATATGTCATAGTTCGCTCTCCAGAGGGAGAATAAAAACTTGGATTAGGAAGAAAAATGAAACAAAGGGAGGGATGTGGAACAAAAGTTCTGATTGTTCCACACTTGAGGGGAAGGCTCGTAAATTTAGCGATTAAGATAACCACCATCTGGGGGTTGTTGTACACCTGAAGGAACACACAGTTTAACGCTTATGTGTGGAAGAGACTATGAATATTTGAGCAATTTTTATGTTCGTAAAAGTTGCTATTGCCAATGAAAACATTTTTGAAATATTTCAAATTATATTTTAAATTAATTTAGAAAATTAATGTTTATAGATATCTCTCTATATTCAAAAAAGTTACTGTCACCGCTGCCGCAGCCGCTGCCGCCGCTGTTTCAGAAAATTTTATTTTTCAACTCTTTGAACCCTCATAACGCAAAAACTACTCGATAGAAATTTATGAAATTTGAAACGTTTGTAGAGGAATGTTTGGGGCACATTCTCGAATGAAAAGCTAACTGAGGTGATTATTAGTTCTGGAGTATTTTTAAGGTCAAAGTTGAAGTTTTTGTTTTTCACTGCGTAATCCAGTTAAGCCAAATCTATTAGTAGCAGAACTATGTTTTTTTGCAACCTAATACTCTGACTGAAGTATGAAGATGTGCACTACGTCACCCTTTTTTCGAATTTCGAATTTGGTTTAGAGTAATTAATTTTTTAATTTTTGAAGTTTTTGGCACTTTTTCGCTTTTTTCTATTTAAAATGAAAACTAATCTTGGTATCAATATGATTTTTTAAACACTTTTACTCTTATATTTTAAAACGAGATTGGCGTTGAATTCTTTAAAAAATTCTAATTAGTTTTGAAATTATTAAGCATCAAGGTTTAATTTTTTTCATAGTTTTAATAGGTCTTTTTCAGACGTGTTTAATGTTTATTTTAAATGTTTAAAATTTTATATTTGCCTGTTCACTAACCTTGCCTGTTCACTAGATTTTCGCGAGCACGGATATTAATTTTAAAAGTTTTATAGGTGCACATTTTTGCTCTAAGTTTGCTAGCGATATAGTATAGACTTGGTAAAAAATCTTTTAAAGATACTCCGATATTTTTGAACTACTGTTATGTAGAAATAAATAATTTAGCTTTTTTGAGTACTATTAAGTTGGTTTTACTCTGCTAGATCGATTTCAGAGATTACAGATCGCGATCTGTAAAAAGCTGCATAGCAGTTACTGGGGTTGGTGAGCGTAAGCGAGCAGAAGCGGTAGCCCCCTATCCATTAAATTATTGATAAGTTAAAAAGGAATATTCCAGTAACAGTTTTAATTTGATATTTTCGCGGTAATGATCCGAATTAAAGTATTGAAAAGTTTGAGAGATAAAAAGTTTCGATAATAAATTATCATTAACTAATCAGACAAGTTTCAGGTTGTACTGGATAGTTGAGATGTAACAAGCGAGCTCTGCTCGCTAAGATCGCGAAGCGGTTTTCAAAGAACTGCGAAGCAGTTACGGGGGTTGGTATAAAGTATAATTGTAAAATGCACCTAAAAACTTTGAAACAGGTGTTCCCTCATTATGATCTCTAATCCAAATCCTACTTTCATATTTAAAAATATTTTATTTCAAATTACATATTCAATACGATCAATATTGATGATTTTATTATATATTACGAATGTAAGTAATGTTTTTTAATAATACTGTTGGATTTATAATGATTTTAATAGCTGATTGGTTTTTGAAACATTTGAATAATCTTTTGAAATATTCATTATCGTTTTAACTTTGTAAATTAAATTTACCATTAATAAAGGTTTTGTTTAAACATTTCATATAAACAAAACCTTCACCTTCCTCTAATTTTGGAACCCTGATTTCATTAAAACGCTTTTCTAGATGATAGTGAAATTATTTTAAGAATGCTACATAAACGTGTTCTTAAGACTATTTCAGATTTTTCACGTTCAATGTTTATATCGGAGGAATAATCAAAAATGGCAAGTGTTAAAAAAACCCTGTCGTTTTACTCTTTCTTTCTCCGATTTCCTTCACGAATGAGTGGTTTACTGGAGAGGATTACTTATAAAGAACACTGAAAGTATAAAACAGTGTAAATGAGCCTTTACAAAAAAACACAAAATTGTTTCACTTTATTTTTAAGGTATTCTTCGTTTAACGAAAAGTTTTAACACTTGTATACACTGTAAAAAAACTGTAGAAAAACAGAAAGTTTCAATAAAAATGACTTTATGTTAACAGAGATATTCTGTCATGTAACATTCCCACCGCACTTATATTTATTTTATGTAAAAAACAGCTTTTTTCTAGTTTTTCAGCTTATCTGTACTTAAACAGAAACTTTCTGCAGCGAAAACGAGTACAGCTATTGGCAACACCCAACACGCTTTGGAGCCAAATACAAGTTTCAGTTCGTGGAGAAAGAAATATCTTTGGATAATTTCCACTTTTACTGAATCCTCGTTGGAGCAGCGGTAGCGTGCGTGCTTAGCATGCGGTAGGTCGTGGGTTCTATCCCCGGTTATTATTTTATTAAAATTTCAAAAAAACCAGCTAAAATCTGTAGCTCACTTGACAGAAAGTTTCTGTTTACAGCATTTACCTGTAGGTTTCAGCTTTTTTCTATTTACAGGATTTTTCTGCTTACAAAACATTTCTGGCAACTTTTGCTGCCAGAAATTTTCTGTTTTTTACAGGATTATTTTTTACAGTGTAGTTTAAATTGCATAGTTTAATATTTTATAGGTCTGGTGTTATTTGTATTTCAAAATATTTAAGGGGATTAATTTAATTTCATTTCCAGATGAAATCCAGAGCTGTAGTTACACCCTGAAAACAAAACAACATTCAGGTATGTAAAAGCATTTTAATTTGTAAAGCATTGATGCATTCTCACTCTTTTCAGACGACTAAAGTTAATCACACAAACTGGCATATAAAACCTTAAAAACCACTTATTCACACATCCTTAATTTTCTAAATTACCTTAGATTTTCCACCACAAAAGCATCCGCAAAAACACCCCTCACCTTTCACAACTCACATCTGCCACAAGGAGAGAAAATATACGACGCTCATACAAAACCCCACATCCTGTTCTTCATCACACCAAACCCTCGAAAACAAGCCACCTTACAACATCCAAAACATCCAATAAAGAACTTCTGAACGACAACTCATGCCGAGTAGGCAATCTTCATAAAGCATGCTATCACAATGAGCTGCCCTCCATGCGTTTAGTTGTGCAATTATACGTCCTCTGGGGTGGTTATGTGGAATGGTGAGAAAGGACTAGGACTCCCGCTTGCGAGTTCGGTTGTCGTGTTGTGTGATATGACCGATTAATCCACAGGGGGGCGAGGGACCTGGGGGCTTTTCTACCTGCGTTTGGGTGGGTGGATGAGAGTTTTGAATTTGGAAAATTCGGGAATATGTGGAGAAATGAGGAAAACAATTTTGTGCTGCAAACTTTTGCAAGAAAATTTTCAAGTAAAACACTGTCAATGTTCTTATATTAACTCTTATCTACGTATATCCCATTAGGGTGTCTCAAAAAAAACATTTTTTCGAAAAATCTTGCTCCCCAGGGCTTTTCCCATTCCTTTTGGTCCCAAAAGATAGTGTGTAAAGTTTCAGCCCCCTAAGTTAACTCTAGGGTTTGCCTGTAGAGACCCAAAGTTTGAAAAAAGTGGAAAAAATGACCAATTTTCAGAATTTTTAAAAATTATATTTTAAGATTGATACTGTGATAAAACTGGTTCAGATGTGTCATTTAGGACTTATTTAGATGGAATATATTTATTTATGTGTATTAACTGCACCATATAGCCCCTATAATTTAAGATTAAAACGTACTACTTAGGGACGTTGCACTCGCCATAGGTTATATGCACTACCGGTGGACGAAATGAACTAAATTCGAATTTCTTCGAAGGAACTCCCTCAAATGATTCCATTTGGTGCTAAATTGATATTATAAATTATAAAAACCATTGAAATAACAATAATGAGGTCTTCCACTGAGCTTTTAATGTAAAAAAGTGATTTTCTTCAAAATTTCTCTTTTCCAGCAGATCAAACCCAAAATTTATATTAAAAAAGAGGGTTGTTGTACTTTTTTAGATACCAAACATTGACACCTTTATAGGAGTTTCATTTTAATAAGTAGAATTAAATTTTAAACCGCACAGATCAGAAATGACATAGATATTTCCTATACCAGACGTTAAAATCGATTTTCTTTTTTTAAGTTTGGAAAATTACTTCCTTTTAACGTATTAGGGGAAAATTTTAATTAAAAACTTCTTTATTTAACATTTCAACCAAGATTCACAAGCATTAAACTATTTTCCTAACTTTGAAAAAAGAAAATCAATTTTTACATCTGGTATAGGAAATATCCATGTCATTTCCGATCTGTGCGGTTTAAAATTTAATTCTACTTATTAAAAACGAAACCCCTATAAAGGTTTCAATGTTTGGTATCTAAAAAAGTACAACAAAATCTTTTTTAATATAAATTTTGGGTTTGATCAGCTAGAAAAGAGAAATTTTGAAGAAAATCAATTTTTAAATTAAAAGCTCTGTGGAAAACCTCATTATTGTTATTTCAATGGTTTTTATAACTTATAATATCAATTTAGCACCAAATGACATCATTTGAGGGAGTTCCTTCGAAGAAATTCGAATTTAATTCATTTCATCCACGGGTAGTGCATTATAAGCTTTGGCTAGTGCAACGTCCCTAAGTAGTACGGTTTAATTCTTAATTATAGGGGCTATAGGGTGCAGTTAATACACATAAATAAATATATTCCATCTAAATTAGTCCTAAATGACACATTTGAACCGGTTTCATCGCAGTATCAATCTTATAATATAATTTTTAAAAATTCTAAAAATTGGTCATTTTTTCCACTTTTTTCAAACTTTAAGGCTCTACAGGCAAACCCTACAGTTAACTTAGGGGGCTGAAACTTTACACACTATCTTTTGGGACCAAAAGGAATGGGAAAATCCCTGGGGAGCAAGGTTTTTCGAAAAAAGGTTTTTTTTGAGACACCCTAATATCCCATCCTTGGTGACTTTTCACCCCTTTTATAATATGCTTTCATTGTACTCATGTTCTCGTTTGATCATTCGGTTGTTTTAGAAGTTTAGGGAAAATAATTAACCATATGTTTGAGTGATTACACCCCAATATACTTCTTATAATTTTCTTTATAAATATATCTGATATAAATAAATAGTTAAGGTGATTGAAAAAGGTACTCTCAAATCATTTTTTACCACCCTTAATAAAAATAACTTATATAATTTTATTAGGCCTTTAAAAAAGTGAGACTCGATGGAATAAATTATTAGACTGGAAAAACTCTAAAGAAAATAAAAGGAAAATTAGATATTTATTGCCTACACATAAATACATATTAATGATACGTACACATATATTTTAAATGTTAAGTTCTATATTTGAGGACTGGACTTCAAAAAGGAGCTAAGTGCCAAAAGTGAAAAATATGTGTTAAACTCAATCAAAGTACCATCGTCAACAACCTATAAATCGTTTTTGAAATCAAGTCTTCATTTGTTTTAACATAAAAAAATTGCTTCTTACAAAGTAATTGAGATTTGTGTGTACACAAAATATTTCTTTTTGATTAATTTCAGTCAGGTGCCCTAGTATTAAAAAGTTTTGTAATTTATTTAATTCACTAATTGACGAAATTTCATGGAATCTTTCATTATTTGTGATATTTATAGTATGTGAACTCTATAGTATCTGAACTCTTGTTATTTTTAAAAAGCTAATTTAAAAAATAAAGGCCAAAAGAGAATTTAAAAGGGTAAAGAGTCAATTACTCTATCGTGTTTCACTAGCAATTACATCTTTGAGAGAAATCAAAATTTACAATTTAAATAATGATTGAACAATTAATGATGCATAAATACATCACTTTCTAAAACCTTACAAATTAAAACATATGTTAACCCAGAAGCAACACGCGTGAATTTCCTATAATTAAGCACACCAAAACAGCTTTCGAAACTCTCCACTCCAATCACGAAAAAACACATCTCACAAGCCAAATCTCTCTATCTCTCCACCACTTCTCTTTACAGCAACACAAATAAACCCCGACAGCTTTACGGACATGCCCTCCACCCCCTATCCACCAAGTCCCCCACAAACCACCCCCGCATTAACATGCAAAACCGTGACATCACCACCACCAAAACACAACCCCCCCACCCAGTGACGTCATACGCAATCGAGTTACTAGCTCCGGTGCATAAATTTCAAAGCCCCGCTCTGACTTTTCAATCACTTTTAACAACGGAGCGGGGGAAAAAAACGAAATTAAATCTGTGCCACCGGGGTTCGCGCTAATAAGGGACGATTCGCCGTGAACTACTGGGGGTGTGGGGTGGACGGAATTTATTCTTGGATGGGTGAGAAGTGGACGGCGGTGCCCGGGTGAGGATAAATCCTATTAAATGTTGTTCGTCGCGAGTTATTGAGGGTTTCCGCCCTTGTGGGAATGTCAATATTCGTGAATGGAGTATCAATTATGGAGGGAAGGAAGGGAATTTTTGGTGGTGGTGTGTTTTTTTGTGGGGGAATTTGGTGGGGGTGTCTATTAGGGGTTTTGGACTATCTTGGGTTTTTGTTTGCGAGGAAATTTCTTTTCTTTTACTACTCATAGACGGAAAGTAGCGAATTTTAAGATTTTTATTAGAGAAGAATTAGACTGCAGCTTCTATCGTAGGGACTTCGTACGGCCGTATGCACCACTAAACAGCCAAAGCTTAACATGGAATCAACACTTACAATTGGTAGTTGAAAAGGGGAGCTAGTTTTAATCAATGATTAGTAATCAATAATAATTATTAATTAGCCAATCCGAGCTGTCGAAAAAGCTTTATTCCTGGTTAACTTAAGGTCAAGTTAGTGGCGAATAGAGCCGTTCAACTTTAAAGATAAATTCAAATCGGCAGAGGAATATGTGTTATTTTCTGGAACTGTAACTTTATTGTGGCTGCAGACCAATAGCCGTTTTCTCCCTGGGTATTGGTATACGGTATGCCTATTAAAGGTTTCCAAAGGAAGTTCCGTGATAAATTCAGGGAAAGATTTAAGATAATTTCAGAACTATATAAAGACGTAAAGTATATTTCATTTTAGTGAAATAGAGCCAACAAGAATAATTATTACTCAATCTACATGATATTGTGGACTGTTTTAGCTACTGTGATATATTTCTACCTTTATCTTTAAGGTACCTCTAAGTTGGTTAAAGTTGGGAATATCTGACTTACAGTGTTGATTAATATTGCTTGTTTGCTGATGTTATACTCAAACCTTTTGAGAATGTCAATCTACGGTAGTTTTGAACTCTTACGTTACACAATTTTTGATTGTCCTAAAAACCCCATATAAAATTTTTTTAATAATATTGTTGTCATTAAAATCAAACACGGGTTAAGAGCATAAATTATTAAAATATATTAAAAACTTTTTCTTAACAAAAATATTACGACTGGTTAAAACCTGTCGGTTAGCGCGTTTTGACTACATAAAAAATCCGGATTTTAAGCTTGATATTTTGGATCTAATTTCATAGAATCATAAAAGTGGTTTTATTTTGGTAAAAATTGTAATGATCCTTCCTAGAAGAAACCTAAGTAAGGTAAACGTTTTTCTTCTCCCTGTTTACTAAGTCGACTCTTATTTGTCCTCCAAGATTTGGCATCACGAGAAGGACCAGGGTTGCCTCCGTCATAAAATAGCTGGAGGCGTGAACTTTCGGAGAGTTATCACATTTCGCTTTTCCTCCCAAGTTTGGCGAATATCTATAAAAAGATATTGAGTATACCGCGTAATAAAGTTACATCGGAAAATTTGGAAGACTCTCTGTCTTTGCTTTCTTCTTCCTCTATCATAATCTGTAGTTATTTTCTCCTTCTTACTTCTTTCTTTTTCTCTTTTTCCAATATTTTAATCTTTTATCAATTCCATTTGTTTTCTTCTTTTCCCTTTCTCCTACCTCTTATCTTTATCTCCCATTATTTCTATCATTCTCCCTCCCCTTCTTTCTTATTATCTCTTTCCTCTATTTCAATCTTACATTATTTCTCTTTTTCCGTTCCTTGTTTCTCTTTCTTTTCTCTCCCATTATTTTTTTATCATTCTCTCTTCTTCTATTCTCTCCTTTTCCACAATTCTTATTTTACTCCACTATTTTACTATATCTCTTTCCTCTGTCTCTATTCAAACCTATTCAAGTTAAGATTCCAAAGTGAATCTAAGAAATTACTTTATAAAGTAACCCACCACTACAGAAAAATAAAAGGTGGAGTATAGATCAGAAAATAACAAGCGAAAATCCAACCAATAACTTTTATGACAAATCTACTCAAACTTTTAGAAACGCGAAAAATCACATCAGATTTTAAAATATTCCGCTTTCCTTTTACCCCGGAAACAAAGCAATACAACTCACCTCACCAAAAAAACCCCTCTAACCTGGAGAAAATTACTAAAAAAAATCCCTTCATTCTACACACTCACTCGCATCACTCTTTTTGCATCAACTCACTCCTTTGTTCAACACTCGCTGCCAAAAAAAATTACACTAATAATAATAATAATAATAAATGCTAAACAAAAGAAAAGCGGCCGGGAAGAAGAAGAAGAGCGATGAAGGGTAAGGAAGGAATCGATGAATCGTTATGAAGCAGTCCACGTTAATAAATCCATCTCTCGCAGGGTAATTATCTTGGCCGCACCGCTGCGGCTCTCTGGGGATGTTTTATTATTAACTTGATCGCTTTATCTGGCGCGATTCCCTTGGAAATAGCCCCGCGCCCTTTTGAAGCAGTTCACCTTTCATCGGTTGGTACGGATTGGATGGGGATTTTGACGAAGGGCTGCTGAAGCTTTTGGTGTGGTGTTTCTCTGGAGTTTTTGGGGATTTCGATGGAATGTCTGTATTTATTGAAAATATTCTATGTGAGTTTTAAGGTCAAAATGTTGAAGGTGACCGAGGATATTTTATTTTACTTTTCGTTACTTCAAATGTGATTTTAGTCCAGGCAACGAAGGGTTATAGAGGGAAGTTCTTGGAACACAATTTTTGACTTTAGAACTTTGTTTGGACTAGTTTGGAGGTAAACATATCAAAAGTCCCCGACACTAGCCCCTGAGCTTAATGTAGGGGGGGCGTTTAAAAGTCTCATTTTTCAGTTTTTGGCTTATTATTCTTAGTAAATGCATCCCCACGAAAAAGTTTCAATTATCTTTTTTAAAGTAGATAAAATTACCAACAATTTAAGACCATTCCCAGGTTTATAGGTCCAATAGATCCCGAGTAACATCTCTTCAAAAATGGAGAATTTGTTAAAAAAGTTCGAAAAATTGAGTAAAATTCGTATTTAAAGCAATTTATGGGCTATATTACACTTCTAAGAGTGAAGCAAGGGTTAAACCTTATAACACAATTATTTAGCTTTAATTTAAGCCCTGAACCAAGTCTGTGAGATCAATAGTTCTTACGCTATCTGAAAAAGAAACAAAAATTGGGAAAATGGGATTTTCCCAGAAAGGGGACCTAGAGGTTTGAGAGTACAGTAAAAGAGAAGAAAAGTGGTATAAATTAATATACCAATGTTGAAAAGAGTATTTATTTGTTTGAAGTATTCCATTTTTACCTTATAAATTTTATTAATTACCTATTTCTTAATTAATTATTTTCAATTTAATTAAATTTTTGTTCTATATTTATTGAATTTAAAAAATGAGGGTCATATTTATGAATTTTGCATACTTGTCATATATAAATTACAGCTTATAACATTTAGGAGGCATAGGTTCATGTTGGTATAACGGTTAAGAGGAAATTTCGAGAGGCTTTTGTCTCCTCAAAAAGGAACGGATAGGGCTATGTTGGTGTAAAAAAGGAAGAACACTGAAAAAACAGCAGGCTACAGGTTTGTAGGAATACAGTAAAAGAGAAGAAAAGTCGTAAAACATAAAGGACATGACCACTCTATACAAAATAAAAGCTGATTAAATTTGCCCCAAGTTTTACTCAGTACAAGTGTAGGCCCGATGACCAGGTTCCTCACACTTAATTAAAGAATATCTAGACATGGGAAAATATTTTGCTATGACCATGTTTGTGCATATAGGATAGGCATTGTGATAGTTTTACAAAACAACCGTTTAGTGAAAACGAAGTTTATTGGCATTGAAAAGTAAACATAATACATTACAATAGTAGGTATCATTCAGTTAATTTCTTGCTCAGTTCATCTTCTGTATCATCCGCTCCATCGGATCCCTGTAGGATCCTCCTGTTCTTCTTCACTTTTGGAGTCAATTTGAGAGACCCCATTCAGGCAGTTCCCCTGGCAGTTTTGGCATGCTGGGGAACATTTGAGGCTTACTTTTTTACAACCACACTTCGCGCTGGCACAGTCTTCCACGCATCGGCAGAAAATTGTTTTTAGGATATCGTCCGGTGCAGCTGCTAATTCACTATGCACTGGGACCAGGCAGTTATTCTCCATCTTCCATCCATACATCTAATTCCAGCCCGAATTATAAGTTTGGGGGGTGCCAGGACAAAAGACTCACTTGGGGCCTTCGACATGTCTTAAAGTAAAATTTAAATTTATTAGACTTGGAATATCACAGCACAGACAACATTTAATTTACAGAAGAATATTAAATTTAAGTACAAATGCTAGAGGGTTTTGATATGTTCAGCAAGGGATCGAATCGGAATGGCGCTCCCGGGAAAAATCAAAACATGAACAGCATCAAAAAAGTTATAGAGTAAGAACTTTTGATCTCACAGACTTGGTTCAGGGCTTAAATTAAAGTTAAATAATCAGCTTTCATTTTGTATAGAGTGGTCATGTCTTTCATGTTTTACGACTTTTCTTCTCTTTTACTGCATTCCTGCAAACCTATAAGCCTGCTGTTTTTTCAGTGTTCTTCCTTTTTTACACCAACGTCCTATCCGTTCCTTTTTGAGGGGACAAAAGCCTCTCGAAATTTCCTCTTAACCGTTATACCAACATGAACCTATGCCTCCTAAATGTTATAAGCTGTAATTTATATATGACAAGTATGCAAAATTCATAAATATGACCCTCATTTATTAAATTCAATAAATATAGAACACAAATTTAATTAAATTGAAAATAATTAATAAAGAAATAGGTAATTAATAAATCTTATAAGGTAAAAATGGAATACTTCAAACAAATAAATACTGTTTTCAATATTGGTATATTAATTTATACCACTTTTCTTCTCTTTTACTGTACTCTCAAACCTCTTGGTCCCCTTTCTGGGAAAATCCCATTTTCCCAATTTTTGTTTCTTTTTCAGATGGCGTAAGAACTATTGATCTCGCAGACTTGGTTCAGGGCTTAAATTAAAGCTAAATAATTGTGTTATAAGGTTTTAGCCCTTACTTCACTTTTAGAAGTGTAATATAGCCCATAAATTGCTTTAAATACGAATTTTACTCAATTTTTCGAACTTTTTTAACAAATTTTCCATTTTTGAAGAGATGTAACTCGGGATCTATTGGACCTATAAACCTGGGAATGGTCTTAAATTGTTGGTAATTTTATCTACTTTAAAAAGGATAATTGAAACTTTTTCGTGGGGATGCATTTTCTAAGAGTAATAGGCCAAAAACTGAAAAATGAGACTTTTAAACGCCCCCCCCTACATTAAGCTCAGGGGCTAGGGTCGGGGACTTTTGATATGTTTACCTCCAAACTAGTCCAAACAAAGTTCTAAAGTCAAAAATTGTGTTCCAAGAACTTCCCTCTACACCCTTTTTTGAGCATTCGTTGCCTGGACTATTTGGTGTGTTCTGGAAATGGGTTTATGGAAACTATTTTTGAACAGTTTTGTTTGAAAAATCAGAATAGAACAAATATTGCAATCAAAATTAGTACTTTTATAAAAGGGGTCAGTATAGATTGATTGGAAACTAAATAAGGTTGTTTACGAGATTTTTTTTATTCAATCGTCTTTTGTATTTTTTATTCTATTCCATATATTTCCCCTACAATATCAACTTTCAAATTAATGTTTTAAAACCGTAATTTAGTCAGTCTTAAATAAAACTTTATATTTGCAGAGTTTGGTTCGCTTTTAGGGGAAAATATTAATACCCCTTTTGTAACTTATATAAAGAAGAGCATCTTCTTCATAGAAAATTCCTTCTGAAGTGAACCAGCAGTTTCATATAGAAAGCTGTAAAGACTACAATCTGGTTGTTGTTGTTTTTGTCTTGCCCATAAAAAGTGTTTTTAGTTGCTGCTAAGAATGGTATGAACCGCCATTGCTATAGCGGGGAAATTTTCAGCATAAAGGTCCTCTTCCAGTGAACCACTTATCTTTTTGATTTCTCTAAGAATTGGCAAGGCAAGAGTAAATATGTGATCCTGGCGACGTTCGATACTAGTGCAATTTCTGCAGGTAGTGTATATTCTTGTTTTGTCAGGTGTTCCATAAACAATCTGGTGCCCTATTTATTTAACTACTACACCATTGAGTGAAATGTTTTGCCTTTACATCATGAGGTTATACTCCGTTCGCACTGGCCTTTATTTTCGTTAGCACTTTGTTGTCATGGAAACACACTAATCAATTCATTAGTAAATTAATAATCTTTTATGTATTTTTACTTGTATTTTTGGTGATTTTATTTATTAGTTTTAAGTTGTATTGAGAAATTAAATTTTTAATTATTTTACAAATCATGCTGTTATTGTTTACACACAGTAAAGTGCTTATTTTCGTCCCTTGTAAACGCCGTTTTCAAAAGATGGTGCGATTTTGCCTGTTTCCATGACAACAAAGTGCTAACTGCTAACGAAAATGAAGGCAAAAATAAAGGCCAGTGCGAACGGGGTATTAGAAGGCAACAAAGGTGAGCTCAAAAAAGGTTTTTATAAAAAGTATCTAATATAGCAAGATTAGTGTAAAAAACGGATTTCTTTTCTTTAATGTGGTCAAATTAATTTCCTGATAGAGATACAACGTTAACAAGGATCTATAGAAACAATCAGTCTTATAAGGACATTATGCAATAAACATAACAAAGAAATTTACGTTGCTTTGTTTTACATTAGTACTCAACTCAACATAACCTATAACAATATGCAAACCTCTTGGAACAGACTCGTGTTCATACTACGTTGCCTTTATATCTAATATCATGGATAAAATTACTAATATCACAGCTACAATCAGAGATACATATGAGGTATGCATCTAACAGAGAAAGCACTACCTTCCGGAAGATTATCCATCCATCCATCAAACACCGGCAGTCAATCTTAATCAAATCAGACCCAACAGGCTAATAGAATTTCTTCGATACAACCGACTGATAAAGCGAGATGCTGAATAAAGTGAAAACATCCTCCTCTCCTCTTTTAGAGAAGTAATTGATTTAAGGGGAGGGGTACACCTTATGGGGTGGTACCCCCTAAAACACACAAAAGAGATTGTTGTTAGGTTCGTTACACTGATGGCTGGGGGAGAAGTGTGTGTGGTTGTGAATTGATGGCATCACTTTGTTTCTGGCCACTTGCTGATGGGGTAGGGACACTGCTGAAGACCTTAAGGAACTGTTAGTTGTTGTAGGTCTTTAGGCTTGTTAAACATCCTTACGGGTAAATTTGTAGAATATTTTAACAAAACTTATTAGGTATTTAGTTGCAACAAATATTTTGGTTCCTCAGCTTCTTCTATCATATTTTTCCCAAATTAGTTTCTCAACTTTTCCATAAAAAACCCTTTCTACTCATTCACTTTTTTTTTGTCAAATTTCAGTCATTCATGTAATTTTCACTAATAGTTTTTAAAGGTTTTTTAAATACCCTTCTTATATAGGGCGTTGTTTCATAATTTGTAGGAGGAGTTGGACACTCCTAGACGGCTCATAATCACATAGGAATGGGTGGACGGCAATGCACCCCTAACGAGCTAGGGGTTTTTATAAGAGGGCATAGGAAGTTGTAAAATTTGTAGTGGATATTGACAAGTAGCCTTTTGGTATCGAATCAAAACCATCGATTCCATTGTGGATTATACAACTTCCCATGCCAGCTGATAAAAACCCCTAGCTTGGGGAGTTAGTACATTGTAAATGCTACGTTGCTTACAAAAACACTTTTTTCGGTTTCTCATAAAAATTTTGAATATTTTTTCATGAAAACTCTGATGTACAGAGATTAATGTGTGGCTTTTATGAAATTGCATTCATATAAGTAGTCTTACAGACCATTTTTTAAAACCAAGAAAACACTTTTTAAGTTTTTAAATTAGTTTGCATGACTTTCCGACAAGATAATTTCTTAAATACTCAAATTATAACCATAATTTTTATATAAACTAAATCATATGAATGTATTAATACTATGACCCTTGGATAAGTCTATTTGACCTTTAGTTTTATTTCTTGATCCATAATGCAAGCTATTATTTCAAAAATTTAATGTTTACAAAGTTTTAATTCTGTAAAAATATTTCTACACAATATTTTACAAAATCCAAAAGTGATAGTATTTATACATTCACTTTTGGGTGGGCCGAAAACACACTTTATTTTTTATTTATGTTCTAATAGCGCGGGCCACTTGGGTCCAATTAGGAGGGTGTAAAATATTTTTTCGATTGGATAATATCTTAGCCTCCCGCATCGCACTTAAAGTTCGAAAAAATGGATGACTTTTTTACAAAACAACAAAAAATCAAAGATTAAACTCTCAAATATTGTTCATGATTTTTTTATGATGAACTAATATAGTTATAGACATAATGTTTCAGGTTCCATTCTTTTATCACTCTTGCTTCGTTAGATATAATTTTTTAATGTTCAAAGAAATCTTGTAAAGTTGTTTTTCCTGCATTTTTAAAAAGCCAATAACTCTAGAACTATACAACTTAAAAACCTGAAATTAGTCCCATTCGGTTCGTAAATTTTTTGTCTTTCATTTGATGTGCATCATGACCATCATTTTCAAAAAATGTTCTTCAAAATTTAAAAAAAGTGAAAAGTTTTTTGAAAAACATTTAAAAGCCTTTTGACTCATAAAATGAACATTACTACCAAATTTAAAGTTGAAATAAAATATTATCATGTATAAAAAAATTAAAGTTTCGTAATTTAGGCAAGTCCCTAAACAATCCCCAAAATTATAAAGCAAGAGCGATTCACTCATGGAAAATTCATAAACTCGTTTGAGGGTGTTCATTAGGGTGTCCCTTATTTAGGCGTTTTTTCAAAAAGTCGGGGAAACTTTTGCGACACCCCCCAATTTTTTTCCTTTTAGTACCCTAAGAAAGTGTGCAAAATCTTAAATCAATCAGATAATATCAACACGTGCCCCAAACGGCCTAAAGTTAGAAAAATTTGACTTTTTTCCCATTTTTTCGAAAATTTTTAAAAATGTGTTTAATAAATCCGTTGCCGAATAATAGGGCTCTAATACATTTAAACAATCTTATTTGACCATTTTTCATTACTAGTTAGGCCAAAATGCCCAGTTTGTAACCTACCCATCAAACAGAAAATCATCAAATTTGTCCATTTTATACTGAGAATAGAAGAATCAAAAAGCGGTGGTAAATTACTTAAAACCGCAAAATTCCATGATTAAACACCATTTGTAGACCATATTGATGTGGAGATAAATTATCTGGAGCTCAAATTAATTATGGGTTGCTTAATTACAGACGCCATATTGGATTGCATTAAAACTAAAAAAAAATTCTAGAAAAACGGTATGGGCATGTTTGATATCGGGTAATGGGTGTACGAGGTTTCTAAACTCAATTAAGACTAATAAAATCATCTTACATTCCTTTTTAAGGCTCTTTACCCAATTGTAAGGGCCATCAGATCTCCTAATACAAGTGCAAACCATGATTTCAGAACTATAGATGGTAATAAATTCTATACACATAAAATCGGCAAGAGAAATTCTGGAAATAAGTTAATAATAAGACTCTACAGTTCTACAGTGTGTCCACGAGTATTTTATTCCGTAAGTTAGTTTAAAAGCTGAAGAAGATACAAAATTAACCCGTTCATCATAATGATTGAGTTATAGTCTGTGAAGATAAGCAATTAACCATGTTTATAGAGACTGTTCTTGTATTTTATAATAAATTTATACATTAACATTAAAATACCTGCAATTCAACAAATTAGGCTCTTTAAAAACTAAGACACTTAAATTGGCTACGTGAATATTATAAATATTAACAACAGTTTCTGAAAATCATTCCTTCTTTAAAGTCTGTTTAAAGTTAGAGCTATTCTTCGCTCTAAGTTTCCTACCTCTACATTCTCAAAGAAGGCTTTGAGGGTTTAAAATAATTTAATTTCATAAACAGTTTTCATGAAAAACTTACTCGAAATCTAAGTACTTCTTCAAGGACGTTTACTGATGATAAGTCGACGGCGCGAAGAAGAACTATAGATATAGTAGAAGAGTTATAGAAACTGAAGTTTATATTTAACATTCTTACAGCCTCAAATAAAATATCAGTGTTTAATTGTTTTAATGACACTGATTTGTTAAATTGCAGGTATTTTTTATGTTTATGTATAAATTTATGATAAAATACAAGAACTATCTCTATAAACATGGTTAATTGCTTATCTTCACTGAGTATAACTCAATCATTATGAAAAGCAGGTTAATTTTGTATCTTCTTCAGCTTTTCAACTAACTTACGGAATAAAATACTCGTGGACACACTGTGGAGTCTTATTATTAACTTATTTCCAAAATTTCTCTTGCCGGTTTTATGTGTATAGAATTTATTACCATCTAGTTCTGAAATCATATTTTGCACTTGTATTAGGAGATCTGAAGGCCCTTATAATTGCGTAAAGAGCTTTAAAAAGTTGTGTAAGATGATTTTATTAGTCTTAATTGAGTTTAGAAACCTCATACACCCATTACCCGATATCAAACATGCCCATACCGTTTTTCTAGAATTTTTTTTTAGTTTTAATGCAACCCAATATGGCGTCTGTAATTAAGCTACCCATAATTAATTTGAGCACCAGATAATTTATCTCCACATCAATATGGTCTACAAATGGTGTTTAATCGTGGAATTTTGGGGTTTTAAGTCATTTACCTTTGCATTTTGATTCTTGTATTCTTAGTGTAAAATGGACAAATTTGAAGATTTTCTGATTGATGGCTAGGTTACAAACTGGGCATTTTGGCCTAACTAGTAATGAAAAACGGTCTAATAAGATTGTTTAAATGTATCAGGGCCCTATTATTCGGCAACGGATTTATTAAACACATTATAAAAAATTTTCGAAAAAATGAGAAAAAAGTCACATTTTTCTAACTTTAGGCCGTTTGGGGCACGTGTTAATATCATCTGATCGATTTAAGATTTTGCACACAGTCTTAGGGTACCAAAAGGAAAAAAATTGGGGGGTGTCGCAAAAGTTTCCCCGACCTTCGATTTTAAGGGACACCCTAGTGTTCATATGACTTAAAACATGTAAAAAATGTCAAATAAATTTCTGAAAATACTACAAGTAACAGATTCGGTACAAAACCTTTCAGAGCTAATTTTCAACTTTAAGTTAATTCAATTTGCATGAATTTTAACTGAATATTCCTAAGAAATGTGTTTATATCCAATTTTTTATGGTCTAAAACTTTTAATTTACTTTGATTTGACTTTTAAAAGTAAAAACAATTCGATATAAACATAATTCTTAGGAATTTTCTGGAGTAATGCATGCAAATTGAATTAACTTTAAGTTGAAAATTAGCTCTGCAAGGTTTTGCACCGAATCTGTTAATTGTCGTATTTTCTGAAATTTATGTGACATTTTTTACATGTTTTAAGTCATATGAACACCCTCAAGCGAGTTTATGAATTTTTTTATGAGTGAATCGCTCTTGCTGTATAATTTTGGGGATTGTTTAAGGACTTGCCTAAATTTCGAATTTTTTTTATTTTTTATACATGATTAAATTTTATTTTCAACTTGAAATTTGGTAGTAATGTTCATTTTATGAGTCAAAAGGCTTTTAATTTTTTTTCAAAAAAATTTTCTAAAAAAATTTTTTATTAAATTTTTTTTCACTTTTTTTAAATTTTGAAATTTTTTTTTTGAAAATGATGGTCATGATGCACATCAAATCAAAGACAAAAAATTTACGAACCGAATAGGACCAATTTCAGGTTTTTAAGGTGTATAGTTCTAGAGTTATTAGCTTTTTAAAAATGCAGGAAAAACAACTTTACAAGATTTCTTTGAACATTAAAAAATTATATCTAACGAAGCAAGAGTGATAAAAGAATGGAACCTGAAACATTATCTCTATAACTATATTAGTTCCTCATAAAAAAATCATGAACAATATTTGAGAGTTTAATCTTTGATTTTTTTGTTGTTTTGTAAAAAAGTCATCCATTTTTTCGAACTTTTTTCGAACGGGAGCCTATATCCAATCGAAGATATTATCCAATCGAAGATATTATCCAATCGATAAAATATTTTACACCCTCCTTATTGGACCCAAGTGGCACCCTTTCCGCGCTATTAGAACATAAATAAAAAATAAAGTGTGTTTTCGGCCCACCCTAATTCATATGCTTTAGTTTGATATAAAAATTATGGTTATGATTTGAGTATTTAAGAAATTGTCTTGCCGGAAAGTCATGCAAACTAATTTAAAAACTTAAAAAGTTTTTTATTGGTTTTAAAAAAATGGTCTGTTAGATTACTTATATGACTGGAAAAGCCACACATTAATCTCTGTACTGTAGAATTTTCATGAAAAAATATTCAAAATTTAAGTTTTTATGAGAAATCGAAATTCGTGTGTTTTTGTGAGCAACGTAGCATTTACAAGGTACACTAACTCCCCTTGAGTGCATTTCTAACCTTCCATTCCTATGTGATTATGAGTCAGCTAGGTGTATCCTACCCATCTTAGAAATTGCGAATCACTCATCAGAAACATCCTACACACTCAGAAATGAAAAAGTAACATAGTAATTAAAAAAAACGAAGTAATTCTTTATTTTTCATTTAAGTCTTTTTCTGGAAATTATGGAGTTTCTCCTGGACTTTGATGTTAAATTCCATAAAAAAAGCTGCACCAATAATATGATTTATATTAATCATAAAATGATTTAAAAAATGACATAGTAAAATTTTATTTTGAGGGCAAATTTTTTTAATTATTCAGTAGCGTTATTAAAGAATTCAGAATTTGTATGAAAGCCCTTTTTAAAAAGAATCTTCAATTCTTCAATTTAATAAAGATTACTCTTATGGTTTAAGTCTTAAGTTTTAAAAGATTGGTAGAAAAATACCATAATTAAAGATTTTGTTATTTTGCCAACAGCAATTATGAGTTTTTAAGAATTGTTTTCAATCAATTCAGGTAAAAAGAAGGAAAGAGATAAAACAACTCAAATTTTATGAAACTTCTCTAGTTTGTATTGAAAAATAACTTAACTTATGTTAATTGATCAAACTTTTTTTTTCTAAACAATAAATATTGTTTTTCCCTGCAATCATACTTTTTACTTCTGTTCCCTGTAGAACTACTTTCACTGTATAGTCCAAAGGTTTTGACAAAAAACAAACCACAAACCAATAGTTTTACATAGGTATAAAATGTAAGTCAGTATTGAATATGTAATATTAAAAATGATAAATTATGTTAAAAACTATTTAGTAATGTAAATAAAGATGGAAAGACGAAAAAAATTATAAGCTTTTTTTAATATTAAATTAATGAGAAGTTGTACTACGATACTTAGGTAGTAATATTTTCAAAGATCACATAATAGGTTTATACACAAAGTTGTTAAAAATAAATTTTATCAGTTTTTCTAAATTAATTAAATTTATTTTTCTTATTTAATTTATGCTGCATTCCAAACACTATAAATATTAAAAATGCCATAAATGTTTTTAAATTCGTCTAAACCTTTCTCAAAGATAAATATTTAAAAGTAATAGCTCATAATATAATCAGCCTCAGAAATTGTTTTTTATGCTTAAGAGTAATGAACAAAACTTTTTACTTTGGTTTACAACATTTTGAAAATTTTATTTTTACTTCTCATAATATCTAGATGTCAAAATTAAGGATTTTGTCGAATTTGTGTGTGTTCATGTAAATGTTTCAAAATATTTTCTATTTTAAACAATTAAAAAAATTAGTGAATTAAGTTTTCCTTCATTAAAAAGTTACACTTGCTTAAGTTATTATTTTAATTAACTGCATTAAATATTTTCATGCTAATTCATATTAGCTATAATTATAGATAATTAAATTAACATAGAAATCTTCGATGATAGTTTTGTTCTTTTATTTGAGGAAAAACTAATTTTGACAATTTCTTTTCATACAAAAGAAAATATTTTATTACAGTTTCAATGGTTACTACTGAACACTGCCCCCTTTTTATGTAGTTTAATATTTAGTATCTGAAAGCGTTATTATTGTTTACTTTCTTAAGAATAACTTTCGTTTTCTATATTTTTTTATTTAAAAGTTTAATAAAAATATTCATTGAGATACCTTTGAAACTATTTTTATTACATCTATATTTTCCCAAAAAAACTCAGTTTACATTTACTCATTAAAACAATGTATAATTATTGAAATAGGATATTTTTAATCATTTTAGTAGCTTAGTTGTATATATTTTTATTATTTATATTTATTTTGTGATAGAGATTTATAGGAATAAGGAATAAATATTAAAAAAACATGTTTTATATTTATATTTAAAAAAGTATTACTTGCTTGAAAAACTTATAGATTCTAAGAAATATTTTAGGCTAAATTACTCTTTAAAAATTTCAGTTTGATAAACTTATGATATATAGGAAATATAATGATTTTTCAGACATTTTAAATATTGGATGATTTCTTAACAATATTTACAATTTTTTCCACAAATAATCCTTTTTAACGTAAAATAATGCAATTAACTAATATATACACTTGATTTTGAAAAATTAAATGATGAATAAATACTTATATCTTATAAATTTTAAGAAATGTTCAGTATTTTGCAATACATAATATAGAACATGCATCACAAACCTTTTTTTAAACGTACTCCAAAAACAACTTTAATTTGAGAGAGGCTTGAATTTCAATTATTTATTAAATTTTAAACAAGAAAATGCTACTATCAAACTTCAAGTTTTCAGCTTCAGTTACTTAAATGTTTATCATTTGGAAAAAGTTTAAATTTTAAATATTTGTCTATTTAATTAAGAGGTAAATCGTAAATGTATTATATAAAAACTTTTTTACTCAATACATACATTCAATAATAGTATTCAAGTGTTCAACAATAATCTTGAGAAAAAAAACGAATTTCAACATGAAAAATTGCACCTTTGAAAATAAATTCCTTAAAGACTACCAGCTTAAAAAAATAAATCCTTTTTAAAGTATCGCCGACTTTCAACTGTATGAAAATTCCAAAATAAATATTACTGAAAATAAAAAAAAAATGTTTAAATAATATACATGAAACTCATAAAATTTTAGAGTAATTGCAGCTTTCTTCCCCTTATGTGACGTATCAAACTATGTTTACATCGTTTTTACTACAAAGTTATTATAAAAATATATAACAAAACATTTCAAAAAAGGAAAATAACAAATACTAAAAATAGAAGCTGCTAAATTCTAAAATACGTTTAAAGTTAAATGGTGGTTTAAATCATGCAATAACACGTGTTTCTCCCCATGACACTGGAGTCTCGCACGCAGGCCACGGAACACTTGAAACAGTTTACGATCCACATGCCAAATCCCCTTTGCCTCCCCCTTCTCCCCTCGAAAATATTACCCCTTCTCTCAAAACACGATAGATTCAACAAAAGAGAGAAAGGAATTCCTGTACCTGCATTGGAAAGGATCTCTTGGAAACCCTTATATGTAGTATCAGAAATATTAACATTGTTTTCAATATTTAGTTCTTCATTAAAAAGTTAGTAAATGTAAGGAGATAACAAAAAGGTATACTGTAAAATCTGATCTTCAATATCACAGACAGGAAAACATTGAAGTTTTCTGGAAGTTACATGAAAATTAGAAAGATATTTTGATTACTTATATGAAAATTGACTCAACATTGTGAAATTCACATGTTTATTTATAAGATTTCTCTCTTTTTAATTTAACAGATGCAATTTTTTTTTGTATTTAAATGAAAAGGCGTAGAATAACCAACAAAAATAAAAATTTAATGTTATATTTCTAAGAGTTTTATATATCGTTAAAGTATCACATAAATTTTACACAGTAAAATTTATTTTTTTATTTGTTGTTTCTCTCTAATAAAGGTAACTGATTCATTGATCTCCAAATTAAGTCACTTGTACTTCCACGTTGAAAAAAAATTATGATATAATTTTGAATTTTAAAGATTCATGGCCTTAAAATATCAGAATAGTATCATATTTATACTAACCATTAAACAGCCATTTAGTAAGCTCGGGTAAATTCAACTTAAAATAAAAACTGATAGAACTAATTAAAATGATATGGTTGAAAGTGATATTGAAAAGGTTATAAAGAGTTTGAAATTCCCTCCATCCAAGACATTCAAGTCCATTTTGAACCCCACCATTTATGAACTTAATTAGCATAAACTTAATTCTTTAATCTAAAACCCTAACAAGGTATTCAAATTATAAAATTTAAAGCATTTTACGCATAAAAAAGCTTGGAAGAGGTGACTCTTCAAATGACCCAACACCAGACTTTCCTCATCTCATATCGTTTATATTTCAGTACATAAATTTTAACTACCTCAAATAAACTACCTAATTCAACTGTAACAGTAAATGCTAGATATGATTTTATATAAAAGTCATAAAACACCAAACATCCTTCACCTTTCATTTAAAAACTTATGATATCACCCTATGACCTCATGCAAAGCCATCAAGGTCTCCCTCTACACAAATTTTTATCAAATAAAGATAAAAGTGAATGTTAAAATGAAATTTTATAATTTAAAATAATTATATCCAATTCACTATAGAAGAAAAAAACTGTAAAAAATCACGAATCCCCTTTTTCCAACCAGCCTAAATTATAAAATTACGTATTAATCTAGCTTAATTTTCTGTTTATAAACCTAAATTCAAAACAGTAGAAGAACTTCTTAAAAACGCTCACAACATAAAATTTTCCTCACCCCCAAGGAACCCTCAAGTTCTCTTTTCACCATGGAAGAAAAATCCTTTAAAAACTCGCAAACCAAAACTTCCCTCATATAAACTGATCAACTTAAATTTTATCTTAAAAATTTATATTTCAAATAAACATAATTTAAAATAATCCTAGTTAAAAATTTGAGATATGTATGTGTTGTATGTATTTTTTATATGTATATTCTATCTGTTTTGTATTTACAGTATTGTTCTTGTTAATAAATTTGAATTCGAAAAAAAAAACACAGGAGAAGAAACTCACTAAATTCTTCACAAGGAACCATCACAAGCTCTTACACAAGACAATATTAAGATTATCAAATAAGCATAAGTAAGCTTAATTTTCATTTAAAAAACTTCTATTTCAAACGATAATACTCGGTTTATTATGAAAGAGAAATATGATTTTGAAAGCCATACACCACCAAACTTCCTCACCCTTTAAAACTCTCACAAAACGTATTATTTAAGTTATATAATAATCATATTATCAAACTTATATTTAATTTTAATTGTTTCAGGTAAAACTCAACTCACTTTTTGAAAATAAAATACATTCAAATTCAAAACTCACAAAACACTCAAAAACCCTTCACCCCCTGTAACCTTCAACCTCTCACACAACACATTATTATAGATATCAAATAATCATACAAACAAACCAAAATTTCATTTTAAACACATCACAATATTTCAAAAAAAATTCAGTTCAGCTAAAAATATATTTGATTTTATAACTATTACTACAACACAACCACTCAAACTCATCCCCACGAACACCTCAACGTCTCACACAATGCATAGTTTTAGTTGATAATCAGGCATTAATCGAACTTAAGTTTCATATTAAAAACATTAACTGTTTTAACTAATAAAATTCCCTTCAATACACACAGAAGAAAACTCTAATCAAAACTCTCCCCCCACCAAACTCCCCCCCACACCCCAAAAAACCCTCAACTCCCAACACGCAACAACCTCCCCCACAAAAAACCCCCACCAACACCACCCACAAAAAAAGACAGAAGTAGGCCTTACCTGTGGCCGAGCGGTGCACGGGCAGCCGCGGCGGAGAGCCGGCATCCGAACCGCCCGTCGGGCCCGCCGCGGCGCGACTGGGGCTTCGCCGGCTCCTCCGGCGGCTCGCTCCGCCGGTAATGTATGCAAAACCCCGGCGGAATGGAAGTAGTGGAAACGCGAAGAGGGGCATTAGCAATGGTAATGAAGCTGCAGCGAATGAGTTAGATGTAACAAGGGCCACACGCGAGGGAGACTGCGATTAATATTTTATGGGGGCCACGCGGGAGTGGAATACTAACTCCGTCCATCCCCTTTTTCTTGGGGAGTCGGTCGTGGCCTGCATGGACAATGGACCGGCCTTTTTGGTCATTCCGGACCGTCCTCTGTCGAGTATGCGTTTTTGCTCTTCTTCTTTTTTTTGTGTGTGTGTGGGTCTGTTGCGTTGTGTCGATTCCGTGGGAGGAATGAATGAATTCATGGAGGGAATCTATTAGGGGTGATTGGGGTTTTTCGGGGAAACAGGTGGTTCGGTTCCGCAGAGGGGGTGATTAAGATGCTGTTCCGGTGGAGGTGGTGGTAACGTTCATCCCACTGTCGTTAGATATTCATGTTCTGTTAGAATTTTCTTAAAAATATTTCTTTATTAACAAATGAGTTTCTTATGTAGATGAATTAAGCATTCGTGCGTTCCTTTTATGGGGTTGTTGTTTCCTTGTTTTGTTACGTATTCATGAAAGGGAGAGCTTTTATTTTCATGCCCTTTATAGCAAATGGTTCAGTAATTTTACGTGGAAATAGTGTCTAAAATTTTGATTTCTTTTTCAGTTTTTGTTTCAACTAATCTTAAGTTTTATTAGAAATTACTTTTCAACTTTAAGGAAGGAATATGTTATGGTATAAGGTTTATCAATAATACGAATCAACTGAATTTATCTGGAGGAAGTTTTTAAAAATATCAAAAAAATATTTTAAAATTTCATGAATTAACTACTCAAGTTTTATCTGCACGTAAAAAAATTTCTTGAAAAAACATTTATGAAAAAGGGAAAAGGGACCCCAGCCCCCCCATTAGTATTTAAACTTTTATTATTCACACTTTTTTGTAATAAGTTCATTAAAATCAAAATTCTCCCTAAAAATGAATGTCCAAATTTGGGTTTACGTGTACCAAAAAACAATTTAAAACCATGTTCTAAGGGTCATATTTCAAAAAATTTTCTGGGGAGGACCCCCAGACCCTCTGTTAAAACTTGACGGGTCTCTCTCACGGGGCTTTAAAATTGATCTTTACAAACATAAAAAAGTCGACCCTGCTTGCCCCCCCCTAAGTTGAACCCTGGCTACGCCCATGTATATGGCTTACATTGACTGAATTCCCATTATTTTTATAGAATTACCATTTAAATTCAATTTTAGTTAGCTCTTATCCCTTGGATTTTTTTAAAGTAAATAATTTTTAAATTAAGACAATGGTAATTATTAAACTTTGTTTTGATTACAGAAGTTTAAAAAATGTCTCAGATATTTTATTATTTACACAATTTATTTCTTTATTACATAGAACTTGAACTTATTCCAAAGCCTCAACTGTAACTTGCTTTATAAAATCAATCATATTTTAAAAGCATGTTTCAAGTATAATAATTTTTAAGTTAAATTTTTTTAAACTTATTCAATCAGTCCCTGTTGAAATTAAATTAAAAAATAATTTAAGGCAATTAGATTCACGCACAAACTTTAAAATATTTACTACCATTAAATCAAAAGTTATTATTCAAATATAAATAATCAACTACCTATAAAAAAGCAAAGAACAACAACAAGCAAGCAACTACTATTAAGAAAAGCTTTAACTTTAAATAAAAGTATGGATCTTCCTTTTTGAGAATACCATTATCTGTATTTGACCCAAAATATGAGAAAAATATTTAAATACCAATTCCAGTTAGAAATACGTTTTGATAATAACTCAATTTGGCTGAAATATGGTAAATATTCTGCAATATGTGAAGAATAATGGTTTAAGATAATCGACGCAAAAATGTAAATAATTTTAGAGAAAAAGCTTTCTTTATATTTAGAAATTAGTTTTAAATTCAAGTACAAAACCTAACTATGTTACAAAATACAAAATATTCCCTCGAAAGAATATGTGCTTATTCAGTATTTTACCTCCAAATAAACATTAATATCAACTACTTACAATAAATCAACTTTTTTAAATTAATGAACTTAAGTTTTTTAACTATGAACACTTATTTAACCATTGGTAAAACTAAAACTTACGAGTAAAACAAATTTCCCATTTTTACCACCAGAATTTTATATTTATACTATAAACTATAAACTTGTTTTTAATCAACGAAATAATAAAAATAATAAATTTATAGTAAACAAATTATACACACAACGTATGATCTTCATCTTGTTCATCCGCGTGGGTTAAGAGAAGACTTTAATTTAAAAAACATCTTCTATACATATTTCTATATTTCGTCATTCAGAATTACCAGAATTAGCTAAATATCTTTAACAAGAGATCAACACCACTCAAGCCTTAAAGGGTTCATGCATGAACAATATTTACGATTAATTATATCTAACACCAAAAAGCATAACTTCCCTTCAAGATTTGTTTGAATTCAAACATAGGAACTGTCATCTCCCTTTCTTCATTAGTGAACGCACCCTCCAAACTAAATTATTTTAGTCAAAGACGCCATTAGGTGAAAAAGAACACGGATAATGGTTGTTTCAAGAGAACAATTCTTGCATCTCATTCATTCCCTTTAGGTTTTTGCCCCCTTTTTTTCTTAAAAATCCCGATTTTTCTTTACGCGGCGGTGGCATCTCCTTTTTTCCTCTGATGCCGAATTCGTTAAGTGTTATTTATTCCTAAGCAACGGGAGAGGCGCGGTTGTTTTTGTATTTTTAACTTTTAGCACACTAATAGCTTTCATTTACATAATGCGCTTATTTTTATTGTTGATTCGCCTTCCCCCCTCGCGTAATCTCGATGTGCTTTTCTGTTATTTTTCAATCGAGTTAAAGCGTTTTGGTTCAAGTTTTTCCTCTCCCGACATTATTATTATAATGCAGTTTTTTTGCCCTCGTTTCACACTTAATTTCCTTCATTTTTTCAGGGTATGTTCTTTTTTTTAGTAATTGATTAAAAAAAACTTTTTTTTCACCTGTGGGTTCATTTGAATGCGATTTTGTGCTTGTTTTCGCTTTCCGGTTTGGGAGTTATCATTTTCGCATTAAAGAATGAGGAAAGCTCATTGATAATTCTTTGCTTTGTCTTGATTTGTGTAGTAAAAAAGTGACGAAGATTTCTTAGAAGCTTTTGAAAATAATGATAACATCAAAATGAAAGAAAAGGTTTTTTAAGAAACGTTAACAAGTTTGATTGTAGTAAACGTATTTATTGTTGGTTTATGAGAAGTAAGTACTTTATGATAATTATAAGGTAATTTATCTTTTGATTCTAATGGAGATGGTTTTTACAATAGGTATAATTAAGTTTTTTTGCTTGTCTTGTCTTGTTTAGAATATTTGCGTGGATTCAATTTTTTTGCTTGCATAACATTACAATAAAAAGTTCAAGAACGTGTTTTCGTTTGAAGGTGATAAGAAATAATTGCCTTAATAAGCATTTAACCATTATTTACTGCCTTACAATATTGGTTGAGAAACACACTGCTCATTTAAAAACTACAAATGTAATTAATTGCTTTCAAATGCATTAAAGTTTCTAATTAATTTTAAACACCTCCTCAGTCTTTAATTACTACTATGTTTCAAGGTATTGGCATTTTCAGGATTAAACAAATTTAATTTACAGTTGCATTATTTTATACAAATTGTTTTTAAGTAGAATCTAGTTTACAATTTTTAATTCATGTAACCGAGGAAATTGTAAAGTTTCTATTTTTTTGTCGTAATCTTCAAAGTATATATCAAAAATATTTTCAAATTTTTTATGAATGATAATAAATCTTTCTTTTTGCTAGATAAACGTTCCACAAGTGTAATAATGTTATTGACATGATGGCATTTAATGGGCTTGTTGCGTAACTTGGTCATTTTATTTCGTCACTTTGAGGGGTCACGAAGCGAAAGGAATATCAGCAAATAATCATCAACTCAAGTTTAAATACCTTTTGGTAAAAAAAACTGTCTGATCTTAAAGCATTGTTATTGAAAGAATTTATAGGTGTGCGATATGGGATTTTCGATCGACAAAAATAACCCTTACTCGAGCGAAAAACAAAGTCAAATTGATAGAGAATCTATTACACAATCTTAACTATACAAGTTCTCTTATTTAAGATTTTTCCAACCTGTGCTACAATTTTCTTCTTTACCCTAAATTTAACTTTCCTTTTAAGATACCCCTCTCAATTTATCTCCATTTCATTAACTCTCAATCTGCATCATCTCGCTTTTTAGAGATTTCTATTATTTCTCTCTCTATATTTCATCAGTTGTTCTCTCTCTATTGGTTTCAATATTTCATTTCTATCTCTCCTTAAATTTCCATCTATATTTTTCAATTTCCTATTCTTCCTTCACTCTAAAAAACGACAGTCTCAAAACTGAATAAAAATGTACTCAAACTGGCTCCGATCCAAATCTACTCAAATTTTAAAACATGAATATACTCATTTCTGAAAATGTGCATACTCAAAAATGAAACATCTTGAGTTTGAACTCAAAAATGAGCTCATGATCATGATGTTTCGTTTTTGAGTATGCACATTTTCAGAAATGAAATGAGTATATTCTTGTTTTCAAATTTGAGTACATTTGGATCGGAGCCAGTTTGAGTACTTTTTACTCTGTTTTGAGACTGTCGTTTTAAGAGTGTTTCTCCGTCTTCATATCTCTATTGCTTTCGATTTCCAATGCTCCCCTCTCTATCTTTTTGTATTTTCCTCTCAAAACCGGACTCCTCTCCAACAGCTTGCGGACCGGGACTCATCCAAATTAGCGTGCTCAATTAAGCGAAGGTCTCCATAATAGCAGGTGAGAGAGAAGCAAGGGAAAATCATCCTACTCCAATTACATTAAGCAATAGGGCATTCGGGAGTCCGTGATCCACGTGACCGCCGGGGCTACTCGATTGGAAAATGATTCCGATTGACCATCGCGTTATTATCACGTAGGCCGAGAGAGATCATGTGAGACCGCCGCGTGACGTCATCTAAGTAATGGCCATCCGGTTGTCCGGGCAACGGGGCTCTGTTTGGCCGTTCTGGGCTCTTGCTGACCGGGGTGTGGTCGCTTCGGAGTCAATCCGAGGGGTGCAAAGCACTTCGCTGGGGGAAGTGATTTGGTTGGGGATATACTCCTGAGCGTATAAGGTGTATCTGGAATTTTTTGAGTAATGTTTTTAAGAAATCTGACTTTGATCCCAAGCAAAGATGACTGTATCTTGTTCAGGCTACGTCTTTTACGCTTAGTATGTCAGTATAAGTTTTTTAGGGCCTTGTTTAGTTCGGAGGTATCATCAAGGACTTTCAGTCAAGATGCTCTTTGCTCTGTTTCTTTTCTCCATAACGTGTTTTATGTTTACTTGATGAAGAAAGAGAAGGAACAGAAAATTCTAATAGTACTCTAAAACGAACTATGAAAAGAGGAAACTGCAATTACTTGATTGATAGTGAAAGAGATGTGCAATATGAGGGGTGAAATTTTGTGATATCAATATTCTTAAAAGAAATTTCTACATTTCCAATACAGGTAGTTAGTTGATTTAAAAATTGTTGGGTGGAATTTACACTAACATATATATTTTTTTGTTTTCCCACAATCGTTGTTATTGCCCTAGTCATATTCACGAAATTCCTAAAATAACAAACAAACCATTTCACCTGCTCAATCAACTTCCAGAATGTCTGCTTCTTCTTCCAGAATTTCTCCATCTTAAGTTGACGTCTTGTCTCACTGATAAATTTTATTTCAAAACATCTTAAATTTGCAACGAAATTTAAGACAACAAACATTATAAATTTCTATTTATTAAATAATAAAATTTATCAGAAAATTCAAACTACTAATTCGAAATACTATTTACTTATTATTTTAAATGAGCTGTGTCAACTAGTAATCGGAGAGCCGACATTCCGGAAGTTGATTGGCCAGGTGAAATGGTTTGTTTGGTTTTTTTTACGAATTTCGTGATTAGAAATGACTAGATCATATAAAAATTTACACTATAAAGTTCTTGTAAACTGAGAGAATTCCTTCATTACTAATACAGGGTGTCCCACGAGAAGTGGCCCAACCCTTTAACTTTTGAACCCCTACAGATATAGTCATGAAAGTGGGGTCTAGGTATAGAAAAGTGACCATTCTCTATCCGATGAGATAACTTTCAACGCCCTCTAGCGGAAAATTTAGGAGTTATAATTTTTATTTTAAAAACTGTGTGAGGTATGTGAAAAAAGTCAATGACTAAGTTGTAGAGCATCATCTATTTAGTAGGAAAAGACACCTTAAGCAGAAAAATATCTTGAATAAAACCCCTAAAACGCAAGCTCAATTAGGTTGAATTCACGTAGTTTTTACGTCTTAAGACGCCCCTCACGAGGTGAAAATGAGAAATTTTTATTTTTATGATTTAAGTAAATGACTAAAAGCATTCTTAGTTCATTAAATTGAAAATTTCTCATTTTCGCCTCACGAGGAGCGTTTTAAGATGTAAAATCTACGTAAATTCAACCTATTTGAGCGTGCGTTTTAGGGATTTTATTCAAGATATTTTTCTGCTTAAGGTGTCTTTTCCTACTAAATCGATGATGCTCTAAAACTTAGTCATTGACTTTTTTCACATACCTCACACAGTTTTTAAAATAAAAATTATAACTCCTAAATTTTCCGCTAGAGGGCGTTGAAAGTTATCTCATCGGATAGGGCATGGTCACTTTACTATACCTAGACCCCACTTTCATGACTATATCTGTAGGGGTTCAAAAGTTAAAGGGTTGGGCCACTTCTCGTGGGACACCCTGTATAAGTTTACACAACAACTATAAAAAATTCAAGAACGTTTTTCATAGTTACAAGGGATTAAGTTTCGTGACTTCTCCCAATCTTACCACCCATTACCATCACTTATAAACAAAACTATTAAAAAGTCATTTCCTGCACGACAAAAACCTCAGGTGGTGGTATTGATCTCTTGAAAGATAGTCAAATAAAGGGTTTCATTAGGACAGGGGATATGTTGTGTGTCCTGTTTGAAAATGACAAAATCATCTCCTCTCTAATTACTGCCTTGCGTTCATGACTGTCGCGATTCCCACCTGCTAGTAGACTATCCCCTGCAGTTTACCTTGACGACATTTGGAGGATTTTTTATGTTGCATCGTTCAACCTAAATCATGCGGGTTAAACGTGCGCTTATTTTTTTTCTAATTCTTTTGGATTGTGCTCTTGAAAGGCTTAGCCTATTTTTCATTACTTTTTTGCGAATTAGGTTTAAGGTTTTTGTTGAATTAATCTAAGGGGTTAAAACATGTAGTGCAAGAACGTTAAGTTTAATTCATTGTATGTATTGATAATAATAATGAAGTAAATTTTGTAATGCGTAAAAAATATTGGAATTACGAATGAATGATTTAATTTTTAAGTAATGAGAATGTTTTTTATACGTTGTTAAATTTTTTATTGCAAAAAATATTCTTAAAATTCAAAATTTTGACATTTCTACTTTTTAAATTATCCTTTGGGATATTCGTCTTTCATTTTTAAAGCGTTCTTACTACAAAGAAAACTTAGATAGTCTATTTGATGGATTTTTTACTTGACTAAAAAGATTGGATAACAGATGTGACCATACAAAATCGAAATAATAAAGAAATTCCATAACCGTAACGAAAGAGCAGATATTATTTTCAATGAGTGTAGGCGTTAAACTAAAAAAAGAAGCATTTGTTAATTGCAAATGAGAAAAACTAAACAGTTAATAGCTAAATTTTTCCACCTTTGCTAAATTTCCATTTTTCCTAAATTTTTCCACCAAAGCACTTTAACAACCCATTGAAAAGCCTGAACACAAAAGTACACTGAAACACTGACATATAAAAAAATCTTAATAAAGACCAGTGGTTAACAACTGTTGAAAAGTACACTAAACACACTCCCCTTTCTCAAAAAGAACAGAAGGTTGTTAAAACAACACTCCAGAACAAAGGACAGCGAAAACCCTTCATGTCCCGACAAATCACGAGAGGGAGGGACCCTCCTACTGGCTTTATACGTGAGTCCTTCTTCCTCGTTTTGTCAACTGGCGTGTCCACTTTCTACACAGCTGCCGATTTTTTACTTTTATTGGAAGGTAAATTTTCCTCTTGTGATGTCACGCCTAATGTATGCTAGAATACTTTTTTTGTTAAATCTCCACGATGAAAGAGTTTGTTTAAATCAACTTAAAGTCGACCAACTATAATTGTTAATAAAATATAGAATAAATATGGCAGGGTTGGAGAGAAAATTCTTCCTGAAGATAAATTATATTCAGTTTTCTGTTTCAAAATTTTATCAACTCTATATCATCATCATTGCAGTAATAATTTTTTATCAGTCCGAAATTATTTCTGAAGATTTCTCTTTAACTCACAAAATTTAAGCAATATTCATGCACATTAGACTTTTAAAAAGCAAAATATCAATTATAATATATCAATATTCAAGGTTACCAAATTTTTATTACAATTTCAGATACCAGTAAATTTTTAGTGTTTTCTTTATTAAATCACGAAGTAAATTTTAAAAATCATTCACAATAAAACATAATAAAATAATACAAATAAAATAAAAGGAAACATTTTCAAAACATTTTTTTTCTTACATAAAAATGATAATTCTTCTTTAATACTCTAGTTCATGAGTGTAAAATACAGTTCGAAAAAACTATTCTAAAGTATGCTCTTAATTCCATAAATAATTACAAATGCACAGTAAAAAAAATTCTGCAATTTCAAAACCATAATGGTTGAAAATAATTTTCATCGAGAAAGATGTAAAGGAGAAAATAATGCTACCCCAATTCAACCCTAACTAAAGAGAAAAAACATTCCAGAGGGTTGAACAAACAGGTGAAAAAATTCCATCACAATTTCATTCCCAACCTGATGAATAGGGTAAATAGTTCCATATCTCCATCATTCAAACCCCTTACCCTTTCCTCATTCATTCCTTGTCGTCAAGCAGGTAGGGGTGCGTTCGCACAAAACCGAAAGTGTTGTGCGCAGAAAATGACGTTCCCTCCATCGGATGCCGTTACGTTACGGCATAAAAAATACTCGATCCCGTGACAACACCCAATCCTTCATCGGCCGTAATGGGAGAAGAATCATCTGACTGTAGCAATATTTCCGCAGGAAGTTGCGAGCTTTTTTCTTATACTACCTGCTGCGTTATCGCACCATCTCGGGTATACCCTCTCGCTATACCTGCGGTCCTTCTGACAGTAGCGGTTTGGTGACAATCGATATCAATCCCGTTTATACTAGACTGCAACTTTATTTGACCCCGGCTGATAGAGCAAACAAAGAAAGTAGTTCAAAGCGCCTCGTCTGAATTTTGAGTGACTTCAATTTAGAAATATTGTGATTAATTTGTTAAACCCATGTATTATAGCGTGAAACTCCTCCTAATAGAAATAACTCAATAGGATTTCTGTTTACTCGGTTTTTCCTTTCGCGTATAGTGATGTCATAGGGTCAAGAAACATTGCAGTCTAGTATAACAGTGAATAATGTACATGTACATTAGGGTGTCTCAAAAAAAACTTTTTTTCAAAAAACCTCGCTCCCCAGGGCTTTTCCCATTCCTTTTGGTCCCAAAAGATAGTGTGCAAAGTTTCAGCCCCCTAAGTTAACTCTAGGGTTTGCCTGTAGAGCCCCAAAGTTTGAAAAAAGTGGAAAAAATTACCAATTTTCAGAATTTTTAAAAATTATATTTTAAGATTGATACTGCGATAAAACTGGTTCAAATGTGTCATTTAGGACTTGTTTAGATGGAATATATTTATTTATGTGTATTAAGTGCACCCTATAGCCCTTATAATTTAAGATTAAAACGTACTAATTAAGGACGTTGCACTCGCCAAAGCTTATAATGCATTACAAGTGGACGAAATGAATTAAATTTGAATTTCTTCGAAGGAACTCCCTCAAATGATGCCATTTGGTGCTAAATTGATATTATAAATTATAAAAACCCTTGAAATAACAATAATGAGGTCTTCCACTGAGCTTTTAATGTAAAAAGTGATTTTCTTCAAAATTTCTCTTTTCCAGCTGATCAAACCCAAAATTTATATTAAAAATCATGGTTTTTGTACTTTTTTAGATACCAAACATTGAAATCTTTATAGGGGTTTCATTTTTAAGAAGTAGAATTAAATTTTAAACCGCACAGATCGGAAATAACATGGAACATTTCTATACCAGATGTGAAAATTGATTTTCTTTTTTCAAAGTTAGGAAAATAGTTTAATGCTTGTGAATCTTGGTTGAAATGTTAAAGAAAGCAGTTTTTAATTAAAATTTTCCCCTAATACGTTAAAAGGAAGTAATTTCCCAAACTTAAAAAAAGAAAATCGATTTTAACGTCTGGTATAGGAAATATCCATGTCATTTCTAATCTTTGCGGTTTTAAATTTAATTCTACTTATTAAAAATGAAACCCCCATAAAGTTTTAAATGTTTGGTTTCTAAAAAAGTACAACAACCACGATTTTTAATACAAATTTTGGGTTTGATAAGCTGGAAAAGAGAAATTTTGAAGAAAATAACTTTTTTCATTAAAAGCTCAGTAGAAGACCTCATTATTGTTATTTCAAGGGTTTTTATAATTTATAATATCAATTTAGCATCAAATGGCATCATTTGAGGGAGTTCCTTCGAAGAAATTCAAATTTAATTCCTTTCGTCCACCGGTAGTGCATTATAAGCTTTGGCGAGTGCAACGTCCTTAAGTAGTAAGCTTTAATCTTAAATTATAGGGGCTATAGGGTGCAGTTAATACACAAAAATAAATATATTCCATCTAAATAAGTCCTAAATGACACATTTGAACCAGTTTTATCGCAGTATCAATCTGAAAATATAATTTTTAAAAATTCTGAAAATAGGTCATTTTTTCCACTTTTTTCAAACTTTGGGGCTCTACAGGCAAACCCTAGAGTTAACTTTGGAGGCTGAAACTTTACACACTATCTTTTGGGACCAAAAGGAATGGGAAAAGCCCTGGAGAGCGAGGTTTTTCGAAAAAAAGTTTTTTTTGAGACACCCTAATGTACATACAATGTGTGATGTTTATTCCATTTGGTTTAAAAACGCGTTTAAGTTGTTTAAATTGATGCTATTAATTGCTTAATTGAAAGGAAATATTATTTAATTTTTTTAGAAGGTGGCTCATATTTAGGCATAGCATGTGTTCCGATTTTATTATCTGATATACAATTCTGAATATCAGTAAATAAGAAAAAGAAATTTACCTTGCTTCCTATCCGTATCTAGTAAAAATATCAACATTATAATAAAAAGTATGATTGACAGGTGATAAGTTTTGTCAACTAAGGGTAATTATTTTGATGATGATATTGTACAGTTGATGATGTTTTGTACAGTTAAATGTATTTTAAATATGGCCCCTTTTATTTTATAATAAAGACAATAACTCAAAAGGCCAAATTTTTTAAATAAACCACAGAATTTAGAAGAACATGTGAAAATGGGCGAAGATATATATATTTTCCAATAGTTTATAAAATACATCTTAACCTATAAATAAATTAAAAGTATTTATATCCCCTTCTTAGTTGAAGAGAGTCTAAAACACTCCAACACCAAATTCATTAAAAATAAATAAAAATAATATTTTGTACAGTTATATAATTCAATCTATACTTTTAAAATTATATTTATGTTCTCCTTATTAGTCTTCTCCTCACTTAATAGAAATTCGTGATCCCATTATACGTTAAACAAATTCCTTACATTTAAAAAATACATTAACTTAAAGTAATGCATGTCGTGACAGTTAAAAAAAATGCCACCAATGCCCCTCCTGATACCAAAACTGTCACTTCCCACTATCACGACATTTCCCCTCCAGCACGTTGTAATTTCGAACAAGTCGGCGGGGGTTATTAAAACCCATTATAACCTGCAGCTATTGGCCGTCCGTGTGAACGATCAGATTATTGTCACAGAGCGGAAAAGCAAATAATGATTCAGGATGAGATACGAAACTCGTCTTGTGCTAATTGATACGTTCTGTAACATAACAAGGTAATTTTGAAAAGACTTACTTTTGTTTTTAACTGCTTACAGAACTGACATTGGCTTGTAAACCCTATATTAGAAAAGTTAACCAAGATGATGATACAATATTGCTTTACGGTTTTTGAAAATGTTATATTACATGATTTTTAACTTTAATTATAGAAAAATAGGGTACTTTAGTGTTGAATATAGCAGTGCTTCTTTTTGGGTAAGTAAATATTACAGAATTTCTTCTGACATTCTGAACATTCCTCTTGTCTCAAATTTTTACATTTCAGTGGCCCACACCCACATTGTGATCTTACACTTTTGAAACTTTAAATTTTAAATATATTTAATTTTAATTCACTACTTCAATTACATTAAAAATAATGAATTTCTAAATCAAAATAAACGAAGATATCGTGATCTTAAAATTATCCGCTTTTGAGTTTAAGATTTTCAATTTCTATGTATTATGCAAATGCTTTTAATCAACGTTTAGTAAAGGATTAAAAAGTATTTACCATAAACAAGTGACTGTCAGATAAAAAAATCTAAAATAAGAACCTAATGAAAACAAATCTAAATATCCAATCTCTAGAAGACAGTTATTTTTCAATAGTAGTTTGGTTTAATGTTTAAAAACGTAAAATCTATACCATTAATTGATTTCTTAAAGAATTTATTTCTTTTGTTCCAATCATCTGTTCGAAGAGAATCAATTTAAAACTTACCGCCCCTCAAAGGAATTACGATTCTTAAATATGATCAGAAGAACACCTCCTTATAAAAAGAAGGATAGTTAAAATAAACCAGTTTGATAAGTTGTTTAGAGGAGGAACCACTATTACCTTATAATAGATTTATTAGTCGGGTGGCTTATTACAAAAAAACTGCAAATTGTGATACTTTTATGAAACTTTCAGGAATGATATATCAACATATAAGAACTAAAAAATCGATGGGACCCCAAAATTTTAGCGCGTGGTTTGACCGCTATGACGTCATAACCAAATGGCGCCCCTAGCGGTCCCAAAACGATGTCGTGGTAAATTTTTTAATGCTTTACACGTTTTAAGATCTGAATATCCATGAACATATCCTAAAAATAAAATATTTTCTAATATTTACTTTCTCTATGAATAATAGGGGGGTGGTTTCATTAGAACGACGTCATTATCACTTTGGTTTACTCTGCGTCCAATATCCACAGGGATGATAGTTTTTCTTGGTTTTATTTACCTTCATCCTATTTACTTATTATTAAGCGTCTAAGGAAATGCATTTTCTAAATACAAAAAGAATATTTGAGTTTTTGGGGGCATGGTTTACTTTATTGCGCATATTTACTAAGGCTAAGCGCGCACTAGAGACTTTTGTCATGGCGACTGAGACAAAATTATCACCCTGGCTATTGCAAGAAGCTAGAGCGTGCGCATTAGGCGACGAGACTCTTGGCCGATTGTCAAGATCTCGCCATAGAGATGCATTGCTCTCGAGTGACCTAGTGTTATAGTTGCCGTGACAAAAGTCTCTAGTGCACGCTTAGCCTAAGGCGTCAGTATTGCAACTTTTAAACAGTACTGAAATAAACTTCTAATTGTGATACCAACACCAAACTTTCAGGGAGGATAGATTATCATATAAGAACTATAAAATCGATGGGACCCCAAAATTTTAGCGCGTTGTATGACCGCTATGACGTCGTAACGAAATGGCGTCCCTATAGCGGTCCCAAAACGAGATCGTGGTAAATTTTTTACGCTATTTCCGTTTAAAGCTATAATTATCCACGAAAATTTCCTAAAAATAAAATATTTTCTAATACTCACTTAATCTAGGAAAAATAAGGGGTGGTTTCATCAGAATGACGTCATTGTATCACTTGGTTTACTCTGCGTCCAATATTAATGGTGGTGATATTTTTTCTTGTTGTTATTAACCTTCTAGATCATATTTATTTAATATTAAGTGTATTAGTAAATCTATTTTCTAAATATAAAAGAATATTTTAGTGCTTGGAGGCGTGGTTTACACACTGGGTTTACATGATTGTGTATTTTTACAAAGGCGTCAAAAATGATACTTTTAAACAGTACTGAAATAAACTTCTAGTTGTGATACCGACTTCAAACTTCCAAAGATGATAGATCATCATATGAGAATTGAAAAATAGATGGGGCCTCAATACTTTAGATCAGGGGTCGGCAAGTAATTTTACTTGGGGTCCAAATAATTTTAAAAATCTTTCATCGGGGTCCGGAGAAAAAATAGGCTACTATTACTAGTTTAAATTGTTTTTACAAAGATGTAATTTGAGTATGCTACCTGCTAAATAAAATTGTTAAATTTAATATGATTAGAAGTTTTAACATTAAAATTGGGGTCTGGGGGCTTCCCCCAGGAAATTTTTTCAAATTAGACCCTTAAAAAGCATGTCAAAGCTAATATTTTTTCCGTAAAAGTATAAATAAATTATTTTCAAATTGGTATGGCGGTCCAGGAAATAACTTCACGCGGTCCAGTTGCCAGTTGGCCAGTTGCCGACCCCTGCTTTAGATCGTGGTTTGACCGCTATGACGTCATAAAAATTGTGCTCGTAGCTATGAGTTGCTTTAAGGGTGTAGTTTTGATCAGTATGGTGGTATAGCGATATCACCTTAACAACGTCCACCTTAAGAAGGATCTATCCTTTGACGAGTCTTATGTATTTTAATTTATATTATTTTGTATATTTATACTTAATTTTAAAAAACAATTAATACATTTTAATTAAGTTTTAAACGCAAAACCAAAATACCTTTAAAAAAATTACCACCACATCGTTTTCTGACCGCTAGGGACGCCATTTTGTTATGACGTCATAGCGGACAAACCATGTGCTAAAATTTTGGGGTCCCATCGATTTTTTAGTTCTTATTTTATTATTTATCATCCCTGTAAGTTTGATGTTGGTATCACAATTAGAAGTTGATTTTAGTGCTGTTTAAAAGTTGCATCACTCACGCCTTTGTAAAAATACGCAAATAGGTAAACAACGCCCCAAAGAACTCAAATGTTCTTTTTACATTTAGAAAATACTTTTCCTTAGAAACTTAATAACACATAAATAGGATTCAGAAGGTAAATAATATCAGGAAAACTATGGTAACCATAAATATTGGACGCAGAGTAAACCAAAGGGATAATGACGTCATTCTAAAGAAACCAACCCCCTATTATTCCTAGATTAAGTAAGTATTAGAAAATATTTTATTTTTAGGAAATTTTCATGGATAATTAGAGCTTTAAACGGGAATATGTAGCGTTAAAAAATTTAACACGGCATCGTTTTGGGACCGCTAGGGACGCCATTTCGTTATGACGTCATAGCGGTCATACCACGCGCTAAAATTTTAGGGTCCCGTCGATTTTTCAGTTTTTTATGCTAATCTATCATCCCTGAAAGTTTGGTGTTGGTATCACAGTTAGAAGTTTATTTCAGTACTGTTTAAAAGTTGCGTTACTGACGCCTTTGTAAATATGCGCAATTAAGTAAACCACGCCCCCAAAAACTCAAATATTCTTTTTATATTTAGAAAATGCATTTCCTTAGACACTTAATAATAAGTAAATAGGATCTGGAAGGTAAATAAACCAAGAAAACTATCATCACCATGGATATTGGATGCAGAGTAAACCAAAGGGATAATGACGTCATTCTAAAGAAACCAACCCCCTATTATTCCTAGAGTAAGTAAATATTAGAAAATATTTTATTTTTGGGATATGTTCATGGATTTTTTGTGCTTAAAACGTGTTGAATGTTAAAAAAATTACCACGACATCGTTTTGGGACCGCTAGGGGCGCCATTTGGTTATGACGTCATAGCGGTCAAACCAAGCCCTAAAATTTTGGGGTCCCATCGATTTTTTAGTTCTTATATGTTGATATATCATTCCTGAAAGTTTCATAAAAGTATCACAATTTGCAGTTTTCGGTCATTTTTTTGTACTAAACCACCCGACTATATCTAATGTACATTCGATTGTTGCATCTAATTTCAGCTTTAAACGGTTTTTAGGTACAATTGTACTTACGAAAAACCTATAAGAGGACTGATTAGTTATTATCCGTGTACTATGAATCACGATTCTTTAGTAAAATAATATGTATTTGTATATAATAACAACCATCAGGGCGATTCATATCTGCCATTAGAAGCTAAACGAGCTACTTAAAAAGCTCAACTCTAATAGAAGCTGAACCCTCATAAATAATCGTCTCCCTCCATACTGCACGTTACTTTAATGGAATTCAATTTCGAGCCAAATGAGCCTACGAGTGAAAGTGTAGGCCCGGGGAACCTCCCTTCAGGACACTAATAAAACATTCCAACCTTCCAAAAAATGCGTGGTACGCGTCCCCAGAAAACAACAAAGAAAGCAAAATGGCTGCAAAGGACACAGCAACTGTTGACACTCGGATACCAGATATCCAGCCCGGGGCGGTACTTCCGCGACGTTTTAATTGAGGTGCGACGTTTGTCAATGTCGCCAATCACAAAAGCAGTATGTAATTATAAAGACCCGAAAAACTCTTTTAAATGTTTCCCAAAGACACATGCGATTACGGTATTGCATTAGCACAAAGAAACGATAATTATTTTTGGAAAAAAATAGTTAATGGCGTCAACCGATAGGGTGATAAATCTTCGTGTTGACGATTTTTTTTATGTATTTCCGATGCATTTAATATCGTTTGAGGAAAGCGTTGGGGCATGTGGGATTCGTTCGTTGTGTAAAAATTAAGGAAATAGGTTACTAATTGTGAGTCGAGTTGGACACGTGTTAGTTGTTTTGATTAGACTGCAAATTGAGATAAACGGCGGTTGAAAATGCTGTTGCAAAATGTAACTATATCATGAGGACGGGGAATTAAGCGTAGTGAAATGAGTAGTTTACTTGAGGGACAGATTCAACTTTATTTATGGCTGCCTTCGTACTTGTTTCCCTAAAGCGCGAAATTAAATTCAACATAGAGATGGAATGGAATGTAAGACAGAAACGAATTATTTCTAGGGTGTCCTATCTACGAAATTTTTAGAAAACAGAAAATAAATAAAACTAACACCCGTAAAGTTCTATACACATCAATTAAACGAGTTGACAGGACACGAATCTTAAGGCAGTTTAAATCTTATTGTTCAAAAGGTTTCTTTAGATTAAGATTGCATTAGAAGAAGATTGTTTGGACTTATTGATTATTAAAGTGTTTCTCTTATGGTTTGTAAACTTTTAACTAATTCTAATTTATAAGCAATATTAGTACTATATGTTAGACTTATTCCGAACACAAGTTTTTTATGTTATATTTTGCTTTGTTTATTTTTTTCTCTGTTGCTTATACTGTCCAAATAATGAAAAGCTGTCTCCATCGACAGGATATAAAAATTCTAGATTTGAAGTAGGGTTACTTGGGGTAAGTGGGACACCCTCCTAAAACTAAATTATGTACAGGAAATTTCACACTTACTCGCATTGATTATGTTACAGCTTGTCACACCGATGAGTTTTGCATATATTTGAGATTTGTTTAATTTATTTTCAAGATTATAGAACTTATTTAAAATAGATTCCCAAAATGGATTTTTGCATTTTTCAAAGAAGTATTTCCAGGTAAGTTTTCATTACATTTTAATGTTTATTGAACTGTTTTGCAGTGTTTGACCTAAAATACATAGGGTAGGTGGGGGTAAAAACCCCACACGGGGTAAAACCACGCACCGCGATTTTTAATTGTTAATGATCGATTCAAAAGTTGAAAACCAGGTGGTTGGTTTGTCTTATTGTGACCTATTGTTCTACGAAATTTCGTACCCCTAAGTCACTCATGAGTTTAAAAAATGCTGTAAGTTTGTTTTTCATCATTTAGATGTAATTTTTCTGATCTTTTACTTTATTACATAAAATAGGGCTTGAGGAGAAATACAAACAAATAGCGCAATGATAAGATAGCAATTCAACTTCAGTTTCATTTTGAAAGAATTGCTTCAACATGTCTCTAAAAATAATAAGGCTTGTTTTTCAAAATAAAGTAAAATAGGGCAAATCCACTCAGGTGTTTTGGGGCAAATCCACGCAGCTTAAAAAGCTCAGGAATTTGTCACAAAAGGAAAATGGGACTACTTTATCTCTAAAGAGGTTAATAAAGGTGTCCGAGATGCCAACCCTCTACCTGAAACCATCCTTTCTCCCTTTTGATATATATCTGGGCAATCTGAAATGAATTTCTACAGCAGGATGACAATTTTTCTTAAAACTGATCATATTTATATTTTTATATTGTTGGTTGGCTTAGAAATATTAAAAAAACATTAAGAGGATTATTTCTAGTGTTTTTATAATGAAAAAAATTCTGTTTATCCATGTTTATTTCACTTGGGCACCAAGATTTGCAAGTGCTGGTCTTTGCCCCATTTTGCGAGGCAAAGCCCCGCGATTTTTTTTATACTAAATTGTAAATTTCTCCTAAAATACCATCGATAAGAGTTCAAACTTGGATTGGTTTTGTAGGTAGGATCTCAATCTAACACCTCCAATTGAAATTTCGGGATTATCTACCCCCTTTCGACGACAAAATTAAAAATACTGAAAATTGCGTGGCTTTGCCCCTACCTACCCTACTGCAATTTGGAATTTTTAAAATTTTTAAATTTTGATGTGTTTAAGAGGGGGGTTCCACTTACCCCATAGTTTAGCATGCGTAGGGTAAGTGTGACCCCTCAGTAGGGGTAATAGGGACCCCTCTTTATTTAGTAAGTTAGACCTCCTATTAGGAAGTAAGTGGTTTTAGAGGGTCCCAAATGATATAAGAACTATTACTGAAGACATGGACGGATTTAAGGGGGGTTATAGGGACAATTTCCCCTAATACTTTCAGAAAATTTTGATTTATAGTAGCAAGACCTTTTACTCACCACTTCAAAATTCATTAAAATTTACAAATGATTTGATTGATATTTTATATCAAATTTGCGTTTTAATTTAAGTTATGGTGAGTAAAGTGAAATATATCATCAATAGTGTTCATTCTCATTTAGTGTGTCCGATATCTTTTTTATCTTACAATGTTTACTGAAGTGCCAAAATAAATCTTAATCAACCTTATTAGTATGTTTTTTCAACACTATTTTATATGTTAAAGTAAAACATATCCCTTTGGCCTTTCAAAACATTCTTTAAAGTACTTATTTTGCTTTTCATTCTATTCTTACCTTGTCATATGGATTTTTATGTGAGTAGATTTCTCACTCATGGTTACAGTTACAATAAAACATTTTGTGTAGAAAATTTCTGTACTTTATCAAGTAAGACCCACTTACTTCCTTTGAAGTTTTGATCATTCCCATTTAAATGAAGAGGGGGTGTCCCACTTACCCCATCACTTGGGGTAAGTGGGACACCCATCTCATTTTTTAAAGAAAGACCAATTAAGAAAAAATTAAAGCTTTATTTTAGAAACTATTAGTACATTTTTGTTAATGGATAGTGTCTTTGACAAAATTAATCAATAAGTTCAAATTTAACCCGTTCAAAGTTCTTCTATTGAGCTCCAAAAATGCACTAGGCCAAAAAGGAGTCCCACTTAACCCAATTAACCCATTAATGCCCAACTTTTTATTTTTCTTAAATATGAGGTAAAAACATTGTAAATAGCCCCAAAACAACTGGAAAAATAGTGAAAAAAATTCCAGGTTAAAATTTTAATTTCTACACCAAAATTAAAAAACGTCCCTAAAAAGAGACGTCAGGCACGAATGCCCCCGTTGTTTTTCCATATAGTAAACGCATGGTAGAAAACTTTTTTAAAGCCTCAAAAACATCTTCTACCTTTTTAAGCGCAGCAAAAGTGATGGGAACCATACTGTAACATGAATATGAACAAAAAATATTAATTATTTATCCAATTAACTGTAAAATTAACCCTTATTAACGTAATTTGAGCATTTTTTATGCTCTGAAACACGTTTTTTCCTCCCAAATCTATGTTAATTGCAAATTATTTAAGGTTTTTAATTGAAAAAGACATTCTTTGTTTATATGTTACCTAATATTAAGTAATAATTACTTTTACACACCTCAAATACATCAGAATATCTCAATTTGTGAAGTTTAAGTCATTCAAATGCCCATACTTTTTTCATTTTATTTAATTTTAATGTGCGGAACACAAAATTCTCCCCAAAAATCAAGCATTAGTGGGATGTGCATTAGCAAGCCAGATGATATAGATTGATCTGCAGTATAGAACACAATGATTAGCGACATCTTATTAGAAAAAAAGCCGAAAATTTATCACAAAAGCGACTTTTTTGGCAATTTTAATGACAAAAAATCATTATAACTAATAATTATTAAAATTAAAATATAACCGGAATATATTTGCATAAGTAATAAACATAGTAAAATAATTAATTTATTCCTTTTAATTAATACAAATTACTTAATTCCTAATAATTTAAGACTTTTTATTCCATTAATTTAGCAGAAATAACAGTATTTTCCAAACAAAATAAACAATAATAATAAATTTGTTAGCTAAAATTAAAGTAATTTTATAAATATCAGTTATTTAATTCATTTCATAAGAATCAACACGTTTTTATGAAAAAAAAATAAGGAAACGCTAGCATTTTACTATGGAGAAAACCACGGGGGCATTATCGTGCCTGACGTCCCTTTTTAGGGACGCTTTTCGAGGGTCCAAAATCAGGTCAAGATAAAATATTTTGGAAATATAAAAAACACCCCAACTGATTTAATGTATAAACAGTAATATATATCGGCATTGAATTTTTTTTAAATAACAAATAGGATTTTTAAGCTTTTTCTTTTAAAATTTAAAAAAAAGCACTTTTCTGAAAAATTCTGTCTTCCAACTTTAGAAAAAGTGAAATTTTTTTAAAATTCTGCTTTCTTCTTATGTTCTTTATGTTCTATGAAGATCAGCGATACATTCGTGCAAATTTTGATTGAAAGGAACAATTTTTGTAGAAATAGGAGGATTTTTAAAAAACGTCCCTAAAAAGGGACGTCAGGCAGTAATGGGTTAAATAAATAAATTTGTATATTTAAATCTTTATTTTTAAACACTCTCACTTTCTCAGTTAAATTTCAAAGAACACATCATTTCTCATTTTTTGAACTTAAATTAATTTTTATTACTTAATTTAACTTAATTTAGGCCGTGTTTGTGTAAAAGACCAATATAATTTCATCTAATATAATAATGTTAAGTGTGTGTATATATGTATGGTTGTCTTCTATACAAATCTACAGTTTACTTCCTATCTGCACCAAACTTGGTATACCTACGTAAAAAAACTCAGAAAAAAACATAGGCTATGTTTCGAAAACTTTAATTTACCCCTTGACCCTCTTTTGACCCTTTTTATGGTCATTTTGCTGAAATAGCTTTATTTCTCCTCAACAAGAGATCTGCTTACTCCATTGTAACAAAGAAAATTTAATGCTAAACAATAAGTTTTTAATAGAAACACTAGGTACAAGTCAATTTAAAAATTATATTAATAATTTAAAAATCTATTTCAATGAAATTTAAAAATTTTAAGTACAGTTTAACATATTTTTATTTGAGAGTTTATCTAATGGAATGTCATTGTTGTTAAGATAGTCTCCATGGAAACGAGGATGTAAAATCAAAAGGTGATAATATTTTACCTTTTAAGAAAGTTGGTTAACAAACAAAAAACTGTTAAAACTACCTTTCAACAAGAAAATATTGATTTTGAAGAGCTTTAATTATTGAATAATTTCACCGAAAACGTTAATTCCTGAAGATATGATTAATCAAGGGATCTAAGCAATTTGAAATAATTTTTAGAATATTTTTTCCATGTAAATGTGGAAACCATTCAAAAATTATATTGCTTAAGAACTGAAAGAATTTTAATCCACCCGGGAACACCGGGATAAGAAAAATTACTAGAAACACCGGGATAGGAAAAGTTACCGGGAACACCGGAATATGAAAAAAAACGCCTGGGATACCGGGATGATTGGTATATGCTGATTATACAAAATTAGAAATGTATTTGGTAAAACTTAAAAATAATAAATTTATACTCTGCACCCGTGCAATGCCAGGCATACCAGCTAGTAATAAATACAATATAATTTCCGTATTAAATATTTTAATTAAAATAATGGAGGCTGAAAGGGGTAAAGTGATAATCATAAACTATTCTGAGATTCTTGTGGTTAAAACAACAAATAGGCAACGAAACACTATAAAAAACTGTTCTTTTTGTGGACGGAGAGTCAACCATACTTAAAACTTGAGAAATCTTCATATTATGTAAAATACAAATATTATCTGTAATCAACAACCACTATGAAGAAATATGTTGTTTTTACTTTTAAAAAAATTTTGGGGGTACATTTCCGATCCCCCATTCCTGAGTGATTTTGAGTTGTCTAGGTGCGCCCTACCCCTCCTAGAAGTTATGAAACACTTATCTGAAACACCCTGTATGTAATGGGATTTGCCTGCACAAATTACAGAGGTTTGACAATTACAAATTTGACAGGATTCTGTCAGTAATCAATAGGTTTTTTAAAGTGTAGATGATTAGGAATTTCATAAAAATGTCAAACAGCTTTAGCAACGCGGGGGAGCATTGTCCAAACGACCACAGATATCAGATATCAAAGTCTCATCCCCACAACAATACACCACGGGTTTATGAGTCGACCTAACACCCCTTACGTATCGACTCCCCACAATCCCATCACGATTCTAATTACCCCTCGATCGATCCCCGCGCGGTGCAAATTAGGAAACAAGATTGATCGAAGGCACCTCCACCGGTTTTCTCTCTCTCTCCCGACAAAACAACCAACCGGTTCGAAAAGAGAAAAAAATATCCCGTTTTCTGGAGAGAGCCTCCATTTTCTGATTAAGGGCCGGTCGATGGGAATTGCTCATTTTCTGTGTAATTAGCGACACCGGTCTGAACCGGCCGACCGGAACCGGGCAATGGCGTGAGACGGACGCCCGTTTGCCTTATAACTTTACGGCTAATTAACGGTATAAATTAAACACTGATGGAGCTCCTCTCTCTCTTGGAGGGTAGTATAAGGGATGGGGTTGTCCGACCCTAGTCTGAGGGTGGAATTTTAATTCCTTTTTGTTTTGGTGCGGGGTGATTAGGTCTCGATCGTTTGTTGTGGGGTGTCTTGATTTGGTGTTGAGGATTTTTGGGGAGATATTGATAATACTGCACACTGTAAAAAATACGGGACTTTTCACAAATATTGGGGGAAAGAAACTGCCTCCATATCATAAAGAGATGTTACTCCGCAATAAGGAGGGACTCCCACCTAGACTCTGTGAGAGGTTCTACCCTGATGGGAGGTCCCTTCGTATCGCGATGTAAACATCCCTCAATGAGTAAGTACTATTTAATTTTATGTTTGGAGTAACCTTATTTTATCACGAATTAATTTTTGGGTCCTTCCGATTTCTAAATATTGATGTTATATTGTATCTGCGAGTTCTTTCTGACACTGTTGTACAGGGGGGAGTAAATTGCTCAATACCTACCGCCCACTTGTATCCCATTTGCTATTGTAAAAAAATTCTTGTTTCGGGTATTTATGTGTTTTGTTGGCTGCTAGAGACGGCTGTCACTTTGTGTGTTTAAAAAATCCAATTTAATATTTAAAGTCATTGGAATATTAAAAAAATGGTGGTTCGTTACAAAACATCTACCTATTATTATTACCAAAGCTGAAGGAGAACCCCGATACTAGGTAGAGACATTGGGAGATAGTGAGAACTGCAATGAAGACATCATTTACTATTTATTAAAATGGGAACCCTAAAATGTTGGGCTGGGGTGAGTATTGCTTCTCCAAGACTCTTGTAAATTTGTCCATACTGAAACCGACTCTGTAAGAGAAAGGTATAGACCAAACTGAATACCACTCTCGTAAGGAGGTATAGCTTGCCTTTCTTAGGAAGGAGGCTAAGAACTACAGAATCTTGTGTTGCAGAAGGCAGTTCTCAGCCGCCTTCCGGAGAAAGACAAGCTGTGTTAGTCTAATAGTCACTCAAAAATTGTGGCTGAAAGGTTTTCTACAAATGCTTTTGCAAAAGCTTACTTGACATCTCTTCTTTGTGCCTTGATAGTACGATATTTGGCGACCATGGTACATGCCAACCAATGCCATGCAATAGAAAATTGGTTCTTAAGCTTTGTAGAATATTGATTTCAAGCTGTACAATTATTATATATCCAGAAATCCAACAAAACAAGATTTATTTGACTCTTCATTTATTCGGCTCTGTAGTTCTGCTTATGATGTCTGCCGTAGCTGCAGACGAAACGTCCTCCTTTATGAACAGAGACCAACGGTTAAAGAACCCAGAAGATATTTTAAAGATTTCTGACTCTGACCCTTATATAAAAAAACAATCGAAGTCGTATTACTTTCAACATTACGTCAAAACAGAAGGGTTTCTCAATCATTCAAGTACTTCTATATCCCCAACAATTTCGAAACACGTCTCCGTTCTCCCCATTCGAATCACCAACGGACGTTCCGCCGAAGAAATCTCTGCCCGAAAGCCGGGGACACAGCGCACCCCATCGACCCCTCACGGCCAGCAGAAGGGGCCCGACTTTTTAAACCCCTTTGCGCCGAGAAATCCTGTCGGAACGATCTGGAAGGGGGGTTAAAACGATTCGGGAAGAGTGCTTCGGTCTTAGGGGGTATTATGCAAATCAATCCGCACGCGCACAGGGAAATCCCAGTGCACTGACCCGGTCCATTATTTCGTAAGGGGGAGAAGGGGTGCCCCCTTATCGGATGGGGAGTCTGATCCTTTTCTCAAATTGAAAATGGATGGAGCCAGAGCAGCCATCTCTCTCTTTTAGAGATTCGGGCGTTTTGCGTAAAAGGCCCCAGAAGAGCCCATGCAGCGTTATGGGGATATGGATAGGGTTTCGCCTTTTTTGGAAATTGGAGGGGCTTTTTAAGGGGGGTGTTTGTGTATGCGTGTTTTTTTAAGGAAGTGTCTGAAATATTGCTTGGTTCGATGGAAGTTGAGATGGAGGTTTGGAAGGGACGGGGTAGTTTGTTGGAGACACGTGAAACCACTTTGTATTTGCATCGCACTATAACGTAGAAAAGGCTATGATTTACTTGTAAGGATATCAATCTATATTGCTCTATTATCAAACGACAGTCACTTTAAAAAAAGTCTTTTGCAAAGCAATATTGGTTTGAAAGCCGGCCTACTGGCTGACTGGTTAATTTAGGTTTAGACGAAGCAGGCCCAAGCACGCATACATTCAAGATTCTTCCCTTCTTTGTCATGTATGGTCAAATTTAGTTTATTTCTAGTTGCAGTCATGTAAACACTTCATATATTTTATAGGAGTTCTGCTAGGAGGGGGGTGCTTGGGATTCGAATATCCGTTTGGGGATGATGGATGTTCGTTGCTCTCTATGAAAATGGATTAATGGGTTTCCCTTGTAAAAGCTCAAGGAGTAACCAAAGGTGGGCCCCTCGGCTTGACATGGATCAAAAGTATAATTACCCTTCTTAACTATCTGTCATTGGACAAAAATATCGGCTCATAAGGGGAACTTCTAGGGCTATAATTAAAATGACCTTCAAATATTGAATGAAAAGAGCTAGAGTTCATATCGACTTTGATTTGGGAAGAGGTGTGAGAGGTAAAGAGAAAGAGAAAATAAGGAATTGAAGGAGAGTCATAGGAATTATGATTAGAAAAGAAAGGGATGAAGAGAAAAAGAAAAGAGAGATAAGAAAGTAAAAAATAAGGTATGGCGGGGAAGAAGGAGTGGAAGAAGTATGGAAATTAGACGTTAAAAGTAAAGGATGAGGTACAGAAGATAAGAGAGAATAAAAAGAATAAATAAAGAAAGAAATTATTTTAAAATAAGTAAGGTTAAAAAAGAGGGAAAGAAAAACAAATGTTAAAAAAGTTTTGCTCTCACGCGTTCTTGACTATTTTAATGAGATAATTAAGAGTACGAGAACTGAATAATACATAAGTTTTGAAAAGCATTAATTAATTTACTTCTATTGATCAAAATCTAAAAATAGCTTGGAATATAAATACCAGTGCAAGATTTGAAAGCAAAAAGCTAGTTGATAAAATTTCATCAGAGAGGCTGTAACTATCATCAAATTTGAGAAATACCTGTTGTAGATGTCCTTTGAAGGATATCTTTCATAAAAATCGAAAAATCCTTCCTCAACAGAAAAATTTCTGTGAAGATTATACCCAGGATGGGCACAGGATGATGACCGTCGGTGAAAACAAAAGAATAACCTTACAAAACCTCCCCTTTCGGATTACAGACAAGCGCATAAGCCCCTCTCAAAGAGGGGAAGGGACAAACTTTTTTCGAACGTCCCCCAATCATTCCCGTCAATCTTCCTCCTCACCGTTAAACGACAGATTTGCGGGATCACCCACACGACATTCGGAACAAGGTTGCGCATACGTTCCCCCTTTTAGAACAATAATCAGTTTTCGAAGTAAGGGTTGCGATGCATCATATCCAGAGAGAGGGGGGGAGGTGTTCGATTGCAGGGGGAATGTCTTTTGCATATAGGAACGGATTGAGAACGCATTACATAAACACCTGAGCCCCGAGTCTGACACAGTAATCCGAAGAAAACGCGCCGCGGCGTTCTTATTGTTATTTGCATTTCTGTTTCCCCTATGTATACGACAAGATTTTAAGTCGCCAAGTTGGCTGGCTGGGTGTAGGAAGTTCGAGTTGTGTTGTGTGGGTGCTGCTGCTGTTGTTGCACCCTTAGGTTTGAACGATTGTGTTGAAATCCTGTTTTGATAGGGGTTTTTTGTTTTCCCTGAGTTTTATTCAACGATCATTTATGTGGAAGTGACATTGGGAATGATATGAGGAAGCTTTTGAATGTATTACCGAATTTTAGTGTTGGGTTTTTATGATTTTTTTGTGTGGGGAATTTGTGAGGGAAAAATCTGCGCGATGTTATTTCTTGGTTAAGGGATTTTTGTCATTCGTAGCTAGGGCAGCTTGAAAGGAGTTTTGTAGTATTGGGATTCAAGTTATACCTTAGTTGAAAAAAACTTGTTGGAAAAAACATTTAACACCTAGCTATTTTCAGAATAAATTATTTGGTTAAAACTATCATGTTGCATGTTTTTCATGATATAACAGTTTCATACACACAGCGTCTTAAAGAAATTTAACATTTTAAATCTCTACTGTAAAATAGATTTAAGATTACCTTATATTGTTATAAGAAATAAATGGATCAACCGAAAATATCAATATAAAGAAAAGGTTAATGGCATCTTTACCACTATTAATGCAGTACTTTACCAAGTATTAATGCAGAAATATTGTGTGCCTTGCATCAACTCTCCTTGGTATTTTTGGAAAGCTTTTTTTTCGAAAGCCTTTGGAAAAAAGGAGTTTCTTTTTTACAAGAAAAGTGCTCTGTTTTTAACTTTAAAAAAATCAAGGAATGCTATTTAATCGATTTCTTGATTTTGTTAGTAACGAATAGGAGTAATATAGTGTTCAAATAACGGATTTTTTCGAGATTCGTGTTATACAGATGAATTAAAAAATTTTAATGTTTTGAATAAATAACCAGATCCCGTCACCATACCATCTTAAACTAAAACCTTAAAAGGAGTGCTAAATCAAACTATCTATTTTAAGCTTCAAAATGAGAGAGATGAATAGATACATAAACCCCTATAAATAACCAATACGTAAAAGGTTGCATTTATTTAAGATTTAGCAAACTAATTTAAAATCTGTTTCAGGAACATAACCCAGAAATATCCAGGAGGGGAATAGTGAACTTTCGGGAAATATAAGTGACTTTAATTCGTTTTCAATGGTCAACAAAGAAAGTTTCTGATTTTCGGTGGGATATATCTAAACCCCCCTTCTGCCTTTGCCCCTGAGATCAATGAATGCCTTTTCACCAAAAGTTCACCACATCCCAGTGAAAAAACGAGACAAAAGATTTCCATTCTCCCCCAAAAAAACCCAAACATCTTTTTCATGAAGTTTTAAAGCCGAGCCAATCGTTAACCGCATCCCCTCTCCACCAAAAACAGGTAGAATAAGCCTCGATATAAAGCTTAAGCCCCATTAAGTATTAAATGCCTTCAAAAGGAAAGATCCAGCCTTTTCTTCGAATATTTACTTTTAATCCCGCTCGTCCATTACAACCGTCCGTCTTTTTGTGCATAACAACCAACCTTAAACAAAAGCTCCAATTACTATACGGGGGAGAGAGGGAAGGAAGGGAAAGAAAAACTTAAAGCCCCTTCTTCTCCATCTAAATTTGAGCCGCTTGTTCCGGCAGAGAACACGTTCCCCCATCAGCCAGTAACGACTCTAAACCCCGAGTTGCCTCATTTCCCGGGCAGCCGCTCCTCGGGATCTGGGACGTGCCCGGAATCTTCATCGGGCCCCTGCTCCCTCTCTGCCACGTAGAGTCAGATAGCATAGACTGCAAGTAGAAGCACCTTTAACCCTATTGAAGTGACTGTGTTCGGTTGTCCTTATTCTTCTCTGATGCACACTACCAGAAATAACTGGAAAAAATTCCCTTATTCATGTAGTTACTTTCCAAATAAAGTCAAAATACCCCCATAAATGAACAAAAAAATCTAGTTTTGAAACTAGGGGGCTGAACCTAAACTAGCAATTATAGTTGCAATAACTTACTGCGATTACTCCGCTTCACTCCTGGTATCCTGCAAAATCCCCAGGCCCTTGAAGGGATAGATAGACCCTTGATGATAGCCCTTGATAGATTAAAATCCCTTGCCCTTAGAAGGGATACACCCACCCCAGGTCAAACTCAGTCGACTTAGGAGAGGCCATATCGGGAGCCTTAACTTTATCAATGGTGAAAAGACCTTTCAGAATTTCACTAAGTGTGCATCAAGCTATGGCCTTCCCTGCACATCTTCTAGAATGCATGGGACTTGTGGTGAAGCACTTACTGACTACTCTTATTTTGTGTATGACTTTTTAAGGATAAACAAACTCTTGGACTTGGTCTAGCATTGACTAGACCAGATTGGGAATTAGCAACAACAGCAACAATAACTTATTGCAACAAATTGGTAGCATATTTAGACATAGACATAGAAAAAAGTTTATTGTTTTGGGCGTTTGCCCGTTAACAAATAACACAAACCATTTTAGAGAACTTGACATGATCTTAGAATTCAGATAAAAAAAATTAACATATTTTAAAAATAGAATATACAAATCACTGTAATACAAGTTAAGACAGAACAAACCGGGTGCAGGAACAAAATAAGAACTAAAATAAATAAACTAGAATCCTCTCCAATGTCCCGGCGGAGCCTAAAAACGGAAGTCGGGAAACATAGAATATTGAAATAGTTAATTGGTAGCATATTTGCTACCCATTTGCTCCTTATCGTCTATTTGTTACCTATCTGTTTCTCTGACAATCCGGGCACACCAATTGGATAAATTTCGGTGAGATAGCTCTGAATGACATCCCCTTTGTTTCTTTGTGATTCACTAGTAAATTGTCTTTATACGACAGGACAGATAGGTGGAAACGTGTCCTTAGAATTGATGTTGCTCTTTACTGGTTTAGAATAGCTAAACCACCTCCATAAAACCGAAGGATTCCAGAAAAAACAGAACTGAAAGTATCACAGAGAATAAAATTTAAACATTTGAAAATATGCGCAGGAGAGGCTTGATCTTCACTGCACAAATGTCACTTATTAAATCTCTTCTGGTCCTGTCGAATGATAGATAGTTTCTTATCTGGCCACTCATAAAGCGTGAGAAGGCCGTCTGCTAATTCCTACGTATATTAAGTTCGAAAGGCCATCCAGGTTTTCTTACCAAGTACCATGGATGGATAAGTGGTACTCTTCAAAGATAATTTAATTCTTTCTAATTGATGATGGAAGCCAGTGGTTAGTGCTACACGCTTCCACGTCACAGGTTCGGGGTTCGATTTCTGGATTGTCAAGGACTGGATCCCTGTCTGGGCAAGGTCGACTCAGCCTTTCATCTCTTCAGTGGGTCGATAAAATGAAGACCAAGCGTGTTTGGGAACTAAACACTGGGGGTCTCACCTTAGGCCTAACTGGGACATATGCCTAGCACCCCAGGGTCCTACGGTCAAGAAAATGAAGATGGGCATAGTAGGCCTTGGCCCACTAGGGCTAATGCGCCAATGAGTTTAGTTAAATTTAATTGATGATGATGGTATAACGCTTTCTAGGAGTTCTGTGATTACTTTATGTAAGTTGAAGTATAATTTGTTGTCTTGGGGCATAATTTATCTAATTGAATAAAAGTGGAACATTTTGTATAAGGGCGAGATTTAGTATCTACAATGAGGGTATGTTGTTCTTTGAACACTTATGACAATCTACCGGTGACATAGCTTACCGGTTAGAGGTCCGGTGCCCGGGAATAGATGTTTGCGTGTGGAGATAGATGAATGTGTCCTCCGTCTAAAAAGGTCTTGCGAGCAAATGTGTGATGGACGTTGGTTGATGGACGTGATGCTTCACTACCATGGCTTGGATCCACAGGTACTTCCTGGGTAACAAAGAAAGTAGAAATACCGGCAAGACATGGATTAATGGACTCTTCCAAGACCAGCCATTAGCGAACAATAGTCTTCTGCTAAAGAAACGACTCGTGAAACTGATTTTTCTATGTCATGCTGCAATACACCCGACGCTTGCTCTATTTCTTTCCATCCCTGCGGTCCTACCCCGCCGTCTGCGGCGCACTTTGTTTTTGCTGCCGGTTTTTCGAAATGGTTGTTTGCGATGCCTTTGGTTTCTGGTCCGGCAGCAGCAATATCGGGGGTGCCCCCAGGGGGGAGGAACAATTGATGGGGGGCGCGTGAGTGTGGAGGATGTAATTCGTCAGCGATATATCATGCGCTGCGAGGCTTAGAAGGGAGGTTAGGATTAGCCTCATATATCAGCTTCCATGTAGAATTTCTTTTGTGGGAAAGGTCAGTTTTAATAAACTTTTGGACAAACGAAAAGACTGCAGTGAAGAATTTTAGACTGGATAAATAGGAGGAAGGTGGATCTTGGAAAGTTTTTATGATAAAAAATAGTGCTCTCCCTGGTTTTTAAGGGCGGAAATATTAAATTGACACATTTTTCCTTTCTTGAAAAGGTAAGTGGGAAAGTAAAAGTGATACAAAGTTAATGATAGAAGTCTGAATCTAAAGCTAAGATGAGGTAGAGATTGCCAATGAAGGAATATTTTTTATAAGTAGAGTAAGAGTTTTACAATAAGTCGAATAATTATTTTCTTAAGTTCACTTCAAAGGAACAGGAAAGAGTGATGGAATAAAAAGATGAGAAGAGCAAGAGTGGGAAAAGGGAGAAAAGGTAAGAGGAAGTGGAAAAAAGAGATGAGCGGTACAAGTAAAAAAAATTTGGAATATTATTAAAATATTTAAAATAGGTAAAATGGTGTGAGGTTTGATAAATCCAATTTCCTGATGATAACATCCAAAATAAAATGTTGGTGGAAATAATTTTCAAATTACCGAAATTTTAAACCTAGACCATAGAATCTGGAAACAGCTGATAAATTCATTAACCAAATCAGAAAAAAATTGGTATTATGGTGTACAAAAATTATTTTTATCTTAAATAACATATGCAGTAGCGTTTCATTTTTTTCAAGGAAAAAAATTCACTTATATATATACTTCACTCTGATATTTCCTTGGTGATATGATATGACAAATTGCCAAACTACAAAAGCATAAAATACTTCAAAATCAAGACATCCCAATCTATAAGCACGACATTAGAGATCATTCTAACAAACCTTCATCAACGTCCATCCCCGGAGCGCCTCACACAATCCTTCGATATTCAATTAAAGAGCATCAGCTACCACCAAGAGAGATCGAGAGCAAATCCCTCATCGGGAATCACTTCTTTTCTTATGTAAATCCATCTCAGCTCCTAATTACTCGTGATCACCTCCCGGACAGATTTCTGGACGAATGATTGATCATCCGGACTTGATGGGCGAATGCATCAACCGCCAAAAATGTTCTCAATTACCATCGATCGGCGGCTCCTAATGAGGGATTTATGAGTTTTAATTGCGTTTGACCCCTTCCCGGGGGTCAATTGACCCTCCATTAGGGGCAAGACGGGGTCGTTATCGCGCGTTCTTTTCGGATGGAGAGCGTGTGCGGTGCCATTACGGTGAGGATAAAACTGGGTGAATTATTCCTTTTGGTGATGATGGATCTGGTGGTGGGAGTTGGCTTGAAGTCGGTCAGATTGGGAGTGAAATATAGTCACACTTGGATCATTTGGGAGTTTGGGGAGATGGTTCCATTGGAAATGATGGCAGTGGTTAGTAATTCTGTTAATTCCGTCAAATTCTCACTTCTGGTTTAGGAATAACTTTACAAACATGCTGCCTTCTGTGGTAGGTGAGGTGGGATGGCTATCAGCAATGAATATACAGGGTGAATCTGAATTCATCATCAATATTTTGGGAGGAGGTAGAGGGGGCCTAGACAAGCATATTTCAAATAGGAATAGGGGGCGCAGCCGCACCGTTAAAGAGCTAGGACCTAATGTAGTGCGAGAGCGTTACAAAAGGACGTTTTGCCATGGCCCGTGTAACGACAAAAAACATAATAGAATGAAACAATTTATTGCATGAGGTAAAGCAGTATCCATACTACTTACACCATAAATTTGAGAGAAATTGGACCACTTGCTAAACCGTGGGGTGAGTTTTAAAAAGTGCAATAATTCTTTTAGCCAAAGAATGGAGTTCCCTTATGTAATGGTATTTAGAAAAATGATAATCGGGGAAGGAATTTTCAATGATCATACATTTTTTAAACAAATAAGAGATCTTGCTTTTGTAGTTCTTGAGACAGCAACTACAAAAGCTCTTCACGTATCAAGACACCTTATACCAATGCATTAAAACTGCATTGTCATCAAAAGAATGAATCTTATCCAAGATACAACATGATGAAGAACAAGAGCAAAGAACACGACACCAAAAGTCTTTTTCAAAGTCACAGTAGTTTGAATGCGATTCTTAAAGAACCCCTAATGCGCATCAATTATGATCTCAACTTCTATTTTGAGAGCACAGGGACGGATTGTTTTACCCAATTTTCCGTAAAAAGAAAAACCGAAAGGGATGATGAATGGACTTTTTCAATAAATCATCGTATATATCATCAGTCAAGTTCATCTGGAAACTTAAGAATAGGTACGATCTTTTGACAAGTGGAAACGATTACTATACAGGGTGTATCTGAAATGGTGCAACAAACTTTCAGGGATGATAGTACTCATCAAGACGAACAAGAATTGGTATAGAAAGGGGGTCCCAGACCAAATCCCAGGGAGTTAAAAATGGAGCGACACCCCAAAAAAATCATTGAAAAATTCAATTTGTAGAAGAACTACTATTGGTAAAAACTTAATTATGGTCTCAAAAATTGTGGTTTAATATGATCTTTAAAATTACCTCAAGTCTTCACTTTAAAATTTGTTTTATTATGAAAAAAGTTAAAAAACACAAAAAAAAGTGAAAACTCTGCCAAAACCTTATTTTGTATTTCGAAATCCTTTCTTTTGAGTTGATAATCTGAAAGATCATAGTTGAAAACCCTTAAGTCCAAAGTTTCATGTAAATACAATCAATATTAAACGCTTGAGATCCTGTTAAAGTTTGTTTTTTGGGTGCGCAAGCAGTTTTCTAGAGCTGTTTCCAGAACAGCTGTTAGCGCACGCAAAAAACGAACTTTAACAGGATCTCAAGCGTTTAATATTGGTGGTTTTTACGTGAAACTTTGGACTTAAGGGTTTTCAACTATGATCTTTCAGATTATCAAATCAAAAGAAAGGATTTCGAAATACAAAATAAGGTTTTGGCAGAGTTTTCACTTTTTTTGTGTTTTTTAACTTTTTTCATAATAAAACAAATTTTAAAGTGAAGACTTTTGAGGTAATTTTAAAGATCATATTAAACCACAATTTTTGAAACCATAATTAAGTTTTTACCAATTGTAGTTCTTATACAAATTGAATTTTTCAATTATTTTTTTGGGGTGTCGCTCCATTTTTAACTCCCTGGGATTTGGTCTGGGACCCCCTTTATACACCGATTCTTGTTCGTCTTGATGAGTACTATCATCCCTGAATGTTTGTTGCACCATTTCAGATACACCCTGTATATCTTTACTTTTTTGTAGACATGAAACTAGAGTAGATAATTATGTATAAATTTTGTTGAGGCCCAAAAAGCTAATAAATAATATTTTGGTATATGCAAATATCCTCCTCAATTACTTGGAAATCGTATTTTTCAGCTTTTATAAAAGAATAGCTTGAGTATATAAACATATGATTGGGATGAAATCTTTGTTGTCTAAAACTTTGGCTGGCTAAGTCAAACCAATATATTGAATGCATTGTATGCAATGGTATGTTACCTGACGAAATTATTAAAACATTTAATTAATATAATTTTTTATTTAAATATTCCTTATTTTGTAAGGAAATGTTAATTCTATTCTATCTAGCAAATATACTTTTCTACAAAGAAATAACATCTGTATTAACTCTATAATAAAAGTTTCATGAAACAATAGGTAATAGTGGAGCATATCACACAAAACGAATTCACATGTTATCATAATTTTAAGATAACCCTTTTAATGTTGTACAGTTTAAGGACGCTTTTCTTTTATATTTTTGCAAAGAATAATAAACTAACACATTTTTATAAAATTAAAAAAATATTTAGAGACAATTTTAGAGTAATTTAAATATCTAAAAAAGGTGTAGAACTAGAAAAAGGTTCGTTATAAGTTCTCGTTCGTAATAAGAAGCAAGCCATCAGCTAAGCTAGACGAATCAGACTAAGACAGCTCAAAGGCAGTTCTCTTTATCTGTCTGTAGTTCATCCATCTGCCTCGCCGGATAGTCGTAACGCAGCAGATCGAACAAATGGAAACGCTGCGAATGAATGTAAAATTTCGACCTAAAACATACGTTTTTCAAACTGAAAAATTAAATGGAATCCGTTTTCACAAACAAACCCACCATAATCACTTTTCCGAAGCACCTCGCCACTTTTTTAACCCCCCGATTAAATCTTCATTACCCCACCCACACCCAAAACACTTCGCACCATAATTTCCAATCACTCCATTAAGCGACCTCTCCCATATACAGACACCCTCTCTTCTTCTTTTCTATATAATTCATTATTGATATCAAGAAGAAGAGAGGGAAGAGAAAGAGAAGCTACCGGATAATTGTTTCCCGGATCCGGGAGAATGGAAATCAATGGAGAGAGGGAAGAGCCAGCTGCAAGTGATTGGACGGGACATTGACTTATCACGGCCGCATGCAAATGAGGATGCAAGTTATCCCGGCGTTTTCCAATTTTTCGCCGAGTTTCCTGGCTAATTAAAGATCAGATTGCGGCCTCCGGAATATTGAGTGCCCCCCCTCTCTCTCTGTGGTAAGGGGTCATAGACGAAGCAGACAAGGGGCGATCCGTTATGTTTTCATTAAGCCGCCCGCAAGGATTGAGTAATGGCGGTTGCCATTGGTGGATGGGAGCGGTTGATGTAAAAAATGCTGCTGCAGCTCCTATCTTCTTGGATTTGAACAGTGATTTTCCGGTTTGTGGGTTCTGCGAAGGTAATGAGTTTGGGGATAATTTACAGGGGATGTATGGTTGTCCCTCGATAAATAATTTGTGGGTTTGAATGGATGGTGTGGTTTGGGTTTTGAATGGGGGTTTGCAGGTATGGGGGTTCGAATGCGTTTGGATTGTTTGGTTTAAACTGTGAGCTTTGATGTGATATAGTGTGAATAGGTGTTGTACAAACGGGAGCGCTGTGTTGATTGGTATAAAAACTGTAGTTTCTTTAATGGTTTATTCATTTTCAAGAAAGAATTTTAATTTTAGAATTGAAGTTTTTCCCATACAAGTTTCGGAGAGAAAACTTTTATTGGTAACATTTATACCATGGTTTAATGAGAGTATGAGTTTTAAAAATAATTTTAAATATTATGAAAGCTTCATTAACTGATTAATGATATTTCTAAAAGGAGGCATCAGTTCTCAATAAACTAAACAATTCCAACTCCCCGACCACTTCGTCGTCGTCATCACCACTCTCGAAAACCGGGCCACCAGACCTTCATTTGCATGTCCGGCCGTGTCGGGTTCGTCCGTCACCCAATCCGGGGCCGGAAGTCTCCGCTTCCTCCGTCGTTGGGGCACGTGCCTTGGCAACGCTTCGCCCGCTTTTGCAGGAGCACGTTCCTTGCGAAATGCAAATAAGCCTTTGTTTGGAGGAGGGGATGAGATGATGTCGGGATATTTTGGACGGGTTGCGCCCACCTACGAACCAAGTAACGAAAATGTTAGACGTGGAAACATTTCCCCCTTTTAATTAGTGTGTTATTAGTTATCGAATGATTCTCTGGCTTGAAAATTCGATATGATGAGAGAAATTCAACTTCCCTTCGGTTTTGAGGTGACAAATGCACTTGTAACAAATGGAAGGATATTCTCACCCAGGATGGGAAAATTTTATCACATTTTTTAACCCTCCCAATCCTAGACGCCCCAAATGTTCCATAGGATATAATTCGTGGATCCAGGGGGGCACTCTGGACAGTGCCCCCCTTGGACCAAAGGTCCTCAGTATGAGTTAAAAGCTCACTTTTTTACCGGTCAAATTTCAAAGTATTTTCTGAGGGAAGACTTCCATACCCCCCAGCGGTACCCCAAGGGGGTCTTCCGTGTTACTTTTTAGAAATTTACCTTTTATGCCCAACATTTTGACAAGTTGTGTCACAAAAGGCAAAGGTGATGGTCTGAAAAAGTGCTCCCCTTGGAGCCGTGCTGGATCCGCGCCTGCATAGGATACAATGGTAATCTTGGGCGGTGTAGGATTGAAAAGGTCAAGAGAAATTTTATAAGGTGATTATACACAGGAATATATGGGAGCCTGTAGACAAACTATGTAAGAAATTGTAAGATTGATGATAGATTTTTATATATTACTCTCTCGTCTACAAGTTGTCGTTTTCATGAGCGTTTCCTCTTTCAGTATTTTGTATCCATCAGTGTTTAAAAAACAGTGAAATTTACTTTTTTTAAACAAAAATTAAATTATCACATTGTGCCCAACATACTAGACCCCTCTTCCCCTTTGAATGAAGTGACGAAATTAGTATGTGATGACTCCTGATACTAATCGAAAATCAAAATGAGTTTATGTAGATCCAAATATTAAAATAAAATGTTATATCGTATGATTAAAACGGTACAATTTCGAATCCAAATCAACATTCTAAATAACAATCTCCAAAGTATTCAGAACTCCCAAACTTCAAATATTGTCAAATTAACTGTTTTTTCCTAAGTATAGCTGTATATTACTTAAATCGATGTATTTACACAATTTTTTTTCTTATTCTTTATCTTTGACTAATATATTCTTAATCTTCTAAAACTTAGAACTATTTTTCTCTTGACTAATAACGCATTAAAGCACTTGTAAAAAAGAACTTTGATCAAGCCACAACATTTAAATTTTCTTTTTGGGTCATTTAAGTATGTCACACTAGGGTGGTCCTAATTTTTCAAACTCGGAATTTCTTCGGTCGCACCCCCCAACTTTTTTACTTAAGGTATGAAATGAATGTATACCAAATATTTTTCAAATATTTTAATATTAACACGTGCCGCAACGCGATTGAAGTTAGAGTACGGTAGATGCGCAGGACTCCGTAACACTGACACGAGGAATGCCGGCTCGATGCGCACTTTCCGCCGCAACAGTGGACGCTACGCGCTCTTTTTCAAAAGAGCATTTTCAAAAGCGGTATCTTCATGTATTTTATGATAAACTTGAAAACATCCTACTCTATGATTATTACACATATTTTAGGGTGAAACTCATTATTATAAGTGGATTCCAATGGAGGATTTAAGGTAAAGTGGAGGATTTTCCAATGAGGGTTGGGACATAAAACAAAACTTTAATATAATGTTCAAAACAATGAAAATTAGATTTTAAATGTAATGGACCATATCCGACTGACGTCACATTTTTTCCATCATGTGACCTACTGAGCTTGCAATGGGTTACCACAGATACTACACAAGTAGAGTTTGTAGAAAGATATGATGATAGTGAGATATGATTTGATAGTGAGTTTGTTTTCCCCGATCACGTGATTAATATGGGCGTGGCTGAATATGGTCCATTCATCATAGTTAAAGGTTTGATTTGAAATTTACACTGAATTTTATATGCCAAAGCTCATATAATACATTTTAATGTTCTTAAAATAGTGTTAAAAGTGGCGTTTGGAGCTTGCGTTACTGCATCCCATGGATTTACATTTTTATTTAAACGTTTTGAAAATATTGGGAGGTGATCTATAAATCAAAGTACCCATCAGGTATTAAAAATGAAGTTGTAAAAAACACCATTGATGGAAGAGACAAAGAAGAAATTCACAAGTTAGCTAAAACAAGCTTGAACACCAATCGAGAGATGACTACCAAAAGTTTCTATGGTTGACAATAGCACTTTTAGATTATTATAAAGCTAAAATGATTAAATTTAAACAACCTGGTGCTATCCATCATTCTAGGTGGATGTCTTAAGTAATTTATTGCTTGAAGATATTTATATTTAGAAATGTGAGGGTTAATTTGGATAATCCATTACTACAAGGTATGAGTATTATTGTTAAGCTATACATTAAGGACTGGTTTGATGTGCAAATGGATCACAGAGCCACATTTGAATTGAATTTCATGAGGGACCTGTTTTTCTACAGAGAAATTAATGAAAATATAATCTAAGGCAGCATCAAAGAAAATGATTAGTCATGGATATGGTTTCTTGGAGGAGACAGTTGCCTTAGCCTTTTTTGATGAACCTGTCCCCTCACAGCAATTATTTCCGAAGAGTTTAGAGGGAAAGAATCTACCCGTGTGTAAGGGTGGTTGCAAATTAGTTTTGTAGTACTGGAAGGACTCCAAAATCAAGCCAATTTTGTGTCAAAATGAACCGCAAACTGTTTTCAAAGGTTTTTAAGTTTTCTTCAAAATTTATTTCCAGGGATCCTTTAAAACGTGTGAAGATTATTGGAGGCTATCAGGAAGGGTTTAAAGTCGTCAGTAACTTATCTGTTGTAAATAATGCTACAGAAAGAGAAATCAAGCTTATTGAAGAATATAACGATACTTTAACGCATAATGAGGAGAAAATACAATACCTTTAAAAATTGTCAAAGGATATAAAGGCCAATATTCTTCATGTTTAAGCATTTTATGTTAGAAAAAGTACTGAAATATATTGAATTACATATTTTAAATAAATTTTATGATTTTTCAAAGTTTTGGGAATTTTGATGTTTTTTCAGATTTTCATCCCTTTTGCGGCACGTGTTAATATTAACCGATTTGGATAACATTTTTACCAGTTATTTACTACCCCATAAGGAAAAAAATTAGGGGGTGCGACTTGAAAAATTCCGAAAAAAATTTTTTACCATTATACTTAGGACCACCCTAATGTCACACACAGATCCATCTTAGTACACATTAGGGTGGAACGAAAAAACGAATTTTGTCAAATCGTTTAGTGATAGGGCGCAAAATTTGCCTTAAGCCAACAGTATCAATAGTTAAAAATTTTAAAATGATCAAAAAATATCTTGAGGTGCCTCAAAGCCCTTAAAGTTTCGAAAAAATGCTGTTTTTTTTACAAAATAACAAAAAATCCAATGATAATATCAATACAATTTGTTCATTATTTTTTTGTGAGGAACTACTATTATTCTCAATATAATATTCCAGGTTTCATTTTTATCACCCCTTTTTTTGGTAGTAATATTTTTTTTAACGTCAAATAAATTTTGTAAAGTTGTTTTTCCTGCATTATTGAAACATGAATAACTCTAGAACTATCAAACCTAAAAACGTGAAATTGGATTCCTTTTGTCCGATATTTTTTCTCTTTACAGTGGTATGCATCATTGACAATCCCCTAGCAAAAAAAATTGAATTTAAAATAAAATGTGAAAAAAAATTTAAATTTTTTTATTTTTAATTTTTATTATTATTTTTATAGTTTTTTATTTTTATTTATCTATGATAAACATTTCTACCAAGTTTCAAGTTAAAAATCTAATTTAATCGTGCAGAAAAAATACAATTAATCGAAATTTTAGTAGGTTTTTAACACCCCTTATCAAAAAACAGAAAAGGAACGATTACACTTCCATATGAAAAAATTTCCTTGATGAAAATAGTCATTTCTTATAGATTTTGGGTTGCTGAATACGAAAATCCCCATTAAAATTCTCAATTGACTCAGGATTTTCGGGGAACAGCCCCTCCCCCTTTTTACGTTTTCGACGACTTTATAACTTAAAATTCGATTTTTGAGGGTTAAAAAGAATTGATTTAGTCTTCAAATTGCCCCCCAGGGGACAAGATAGGTGCAAATTGATAAAATATGATAAATTTATAACAAATGGATAGGTTTAAGGGGTAATTACCCCCTGAAAATGCAAAAAATCAGCTAAAAAATTATAGAGGTTTTATACGCTATTTTTTCCATCTTATTTTTACGCAATTCAAGTTTGAAGGGTCCTAACCCTTCCCCAAAGACCTAAATTTGATGACAATATGCACCAATGATTTTTACTAAAAGCGGTTGAGATGAGAGCGCCCCCAAAGCACCCATGGAAGGATTCAATGCCGCACTTGGAGTTAAACTGTGCTGTACAAAAAAATGTGAAGCCACTAACTGAATTTCAGCTTATTCTTGTGTAAAAGGATCTGCTGAATTCAAATATGACACCCATTTTCCTCCATCACCCTCAGTTTTTAAAGGGATGCCCCCTAATTGTTATCCACAGCCGTGCATCTATTAACATGTTGAAACATGGAATCCTCACTCCTTAAAACCGGTCAGTTTTTAAAGAACTGAAGAGTTTCTACTTAGGATAGACCCAAAATATAAGGAAAACGTCCATTTGTAATCTTTTCATAATCATCAATATTAATTCCTGAGCTCGCGAGGGCCTTCACGATTCTGGAAGTCTTCCGAACTCTTCCGCGGGGGCTTCTGGGAGGCTAACACTTCAGCCACTTTTAGTAAAAATTATTGCTGCATATTGTCATCCAATTTGGGTCCTTGGGGAAGGGTTAGGACCCTTCAAACGGGAATTGCGTAAAAAATAAGACGAAAAAATAGCGTATAGGAACCTCTATAATTTTTAGCTATTTTTTGTATTTTTAGGGGGGTAGCAACCCCTTAAACCTATCCATTTGTTATAAATTTATCATATTTCATTAATTTGAACATTTCTTGTTACCTGGGGAGCAATTTGAAGACTAAAACAATGCTTTTTGACCCTGAAAATCGAGTTTAAAGTTATAAAGTCGTCAAAAAACGTAAAAAGGGGGAGGGGCTGATCCCCAAAATCGTGAGTCAATTGAGAATTTTAATGGTAATTTTCGTATTCAGCGACCAAAAATCTATACGAACTGACTATTTTCATCAAGGAAAAAATTTTGAAGGTCAACAATTATTGGTTGAATTATTGTAGCTGAACCATAACTACGTATAAAATTCCTAAGGTATAACAAGACAAAAACAGTAAAAGCTTTACCGTAATTGTTAAGAATTCATATTTAGTAATAGTTGGCAAACCCCTGAGAATCACTTAACTTAAACTACAATCTATAAGTAATTTTGATCAGTATTTAGAGAAAGTATTTAATGCTTTTAAAAGAAAACTTTTAACTGAAAATGTTTATTAATGAAGCACTTATAGCTGAAATTAACTAGAATTATACAATTTTTTTGTAATTTGTGATAATCTCAAAGCATTTCTTGATTGGTATTAAATACTTTTTTCGGTTAAAACTTTTTTTAAATATTTTTTTTGGAAATTGTGAAAAAAAATTGAAGAAAGGTAACAAGAAGAAAGGAAACAAAGAGAATAAAATTATGAACAAAATGGGCTCCATTTCTTGTTTTTAAACTGAATAGTTCCAGAGTTATGTCTCCTAGTAATGCAAGAAAAACAACTTTACAATATTTGCGTAACTCTAAAAAAAATATTTCTCCCGAATGAAGGGCGATAAAAAAACGAACCTTGTGCCATTATATCTCTGATAGTAGTAATTTCACATAAAAAAATCAGGAAAAAAATTTAAGTGTTTAATCTTTGGTTTTTTTGTTGTTTTGTAGAAAAAGTGACAATTTTTTGAAACTTCAAGGCTCTTGAGGCACCTCAAGATATTTTTTGATCAATTTCAGATTTTCACATATTGACACTGATATATTAAGGCAACTTTTCCGCACTATCACTAATTGAATATTCGAAAAAAGTTTTTTTTGGCCCTTTTTCGTTCCACCCTAGTACACATATCAATACCAGATTTGTTATGCACACATACTTCTTTTGAAAAGTAATGAAGGATCATTACGGGCACCCACTCAAATGTTGAGATAACAAGTATAGAGGCAAACATACCTGTAGTAAGAGTTCATTGACATTGACCTTAGTATTTTTAAATAGATTTTATACACTAACAGTGCCGTCTGTTCAGCTGTTATGCTTTTCTATTCAAACAAATGTATATGTAATCGCTAACTTAATTGCTTGAGACGCAATTTAGCGAGGTACTTCTCTTACATAGATTGTGGTTATGATCCAAACTTTTTGTTTCATTCGTAGTTCATTTATATAACTAGAGGTTGTGAAAGAAAAATAATGTCCTTTTAATAAAGCGTATACTTTTGTGTCACTTTTTATGAGCTTTTGCTTAAATGTGTACATGTACAATACGTTAGATTGAGCAATTTTAAATTTACATTTACCCTTGTTTGAAACGCTTTAATGTGGTGTTTAAAGTCTTCTGATTATTTAACAATTACGGTAATTTGGGACAAGTAGTAGCAGTAGTTTTTGTGCAACCACAATTCAATTTTTAGTTTTAAATTTGTCTCCTGATAAATTACTAAAATTTCGTATATAGACCAATAATAATAGTTTAAATAAATTAATCTACTTTTATTATTTTCACTATAATATTACCAAAACTATAAAAAAGAGGGTAAAACAATTTTAAAAATTCAAAACCAAACCCTTTATTAGAGACTAACAAGGGTACATTAATCCAATTTAAAACATAGCGGAAGCCTTAAAATCCAAAAATATATAGTTTTAATTTATTAAATACAATGATTCAATAAAATTTTTAAGATTATAACCTTTGTTAATGTGTCTTTAATAGAAAGACGATAGGTAATTTAGCTTCTGTTGAGGAGACTATTTTGAAATCCCAACCTGCTTTTAAAATAAATATACCAATGTAATAAGCAAAGTGATTTTGTCAATCACTGAAGTGTATTTTGGGTAGGTCCAAGGTACGACGCTTTCCTTAAGTCCAAGGTACATCACTTGATCATTTACTGAAAAATGTCTGCGATATTCATGTTCAGTTTTCCTCCAGCCCCATTCTAAACACATAATATTATAGCTGAAACAATACACTTTAAGATATATAATTCACTGCAAAATAGAATTTGTATAAAAATTTACTTTTAACAGGCGAAATAAGTTTTCAACCTATATTACCTCAAAATTTTAAACTTTTTAAAGAAAAATTTAGCTATGATAAGAGCTCTGGTTGTAAGGATGGTAACTACATGTCTAGTGTTCCCATACTACAAAAAGTTTGGCTAGAAACATTAGTGTAGGACCGAGTTGCACTTAGGTCCAAGGTACACTACTTTTCCTTCTAACTTTAGTATTTTTATATTGTTTGGTTATAGTTTAGTATAATTGAATCAAGTGAGATCATATTGCGCCAGTTGTTTGGTTATAAATTAGTCTTTTTATTACAAAATGTTGACAAAATACTATAAATATAAGCAAACTAGAGGCAAAAATTTGTAAGAAGGCGGTGGAAAACTTTCTTCTAGAAAAGGGGCTGTGTGGTCCCAAAAAGTTAGGGAGCCTATGACAGACTAGATCCACCGCATCAGGGATCCTATATCAAGTAGACATTAGAAAGCCCCTACAAGTTCTTACATATTCCACCTACTAACTGTTCATTTTTTCGCGCCTAACACGGTGTATAATGGGCATTATCGAATACGCAAATATCTATATTATCCCATTTAGTGACTCACGAGACGGACTCTCGTCACCAAAGCATCCCTTCTCATCACGCATATACAAACACGTCCACACTTCATACACAATTCATAAACCTCCATACACAAGACGACGACGAGAGAGCCGCTATTAACATTAATTCCTATTCATAGCTTTTCATCGGGAGGGCATATCGTTGTTGTTATTGTAATAGTAGCGCCCACAACCATCATAGTCGGTGTGGCATATACACAGGACAATTACGGAGTGGTGTTTGCGGAAAAGCTTTTTAATTCTGCATAAGTAGGCTTGTTCTTCGTGTGTCTGTGTCTGATGAATATAGGTATGGAAAAATCATGGTTGTTGGGGTCCTTTCACCTCTAGGGCTTTTATTTCTGTGGAATTGTTAATGCCTCGGTCAGATGTGGTAGAAAAAAAAGGTTCAATCCAACAAAGGGAAAATCCAGAGGGGGAATTCAGGGCACATGCACCCTGTCAACATTTTAAGCATTTTCAAGATTGATGGATCTGAAAAGGAAACCCCAACCAAATATTCAGAGTTGAATTCATAACCTATGTTTTAATAACCTTTTTATAAACCTTTGACATTTCTGTGATTTTTTATCTGATTTTTTGCGTTTGTGAATTAAATTAAAGTAATTGCTTAAAACGAACCTCAAACCCCCTAATGCAAAGAAAATACTTTGTTTCAACCTATTCTAATTCTTTGACAGACTCCAACAAATGGTCATTTACCAGCTCTTTCAGTGTGGAATTCTATTAAAATCCAAATCTGTATTATTCTAACAAAAACAGGGATAAAAATTTCTCAATATTTCTCTTAAACAATCAAGTTTCTTTATAACCATCCTAGCCAGCTCAAATATTACGTAAGCAGCATGTTTTTGGTCTATTTTGACCCCCTCCCATCTTGTCAGAAAAGATTAACAAAGAGCAAACTCCCCCCTAGAAGCGAAAAAGCCCCCTAGAAGCGAAGAAACTCCCCCCTAAAGTTGATGTACAGAAAGCTAAACTTATCTTCTTTGAAATTCAACTCAAAACCCCTCACCTCTCTCAAACGTTTCAACCAACACCCTCCTCTTCGATCATCCCCAAGGGTTGGCCAATCACCGGAGAGGAATCCCGTGATCCTTCAACCCCGGATGACTCTACAGAAAAAAAAAGATGGTCGAAATCCTTCTCTACACAGCTCAAGTTTCTTCGCAACTGGCTATGAAGAAAACTATGCAATATAAAACATCGCTACTTTCACCTGACTTTACCAACTCCAACGTTTGGTCAGTCAGTCACCAACCCTCCCAGATGGAGAGGAATTTCATGAACTCCCAACCCCGGATTACTCCACACAAGAATAAGAAGGAAAAAAGAAAAGCTCGCGAAATCTTCATCGCTCCAGCACCAACCTGTCGGCTAAGTGGCGTGTGGAGTGTTGGCGCTCCACTCCACTTTGATCCACTCCACGCCATGGCGCATCCTGGTGCGGACGGCCCTGACGAAGTAATTAGCCGCGCCAACAGGTGGGTGGTCCGGAGGAGTGCCCTCCCCCCCTCGGATTAGCAGTCAGTTAGGGGGTGGGTAGGCCGAGATATCGGCTACTCTCAAGGAATAGAAGAAGAGGCGACTCTGATGGCCATTGGGGTGAGGAAATCATGAGGGTTAAATGCTGACTTCTAACTGCAGAATCTCAGGTAATTTTTTTATTTAAAAACTGTGGAAATACCTATCTGTGTTTGATGTTAAAGGGAAAATTGGTAGAATTATACCAATGAAACCTTTCTAAACAAATATGCAGATACTGGCTGACACAGGGCGACAAATACAGAAGTGATACAAAAAATATGGGTGATTCAAAAATCCGTTTCACAACTTCAGGTAATATGAAGCTATTCTTGCTTGTTGAAGTTATATGCGACATTGACGTAAGGTTTACCTACAATAAAAATGCCCATGCTGGATCTATTGAGATAATCTTACAACGCTCCTAGCAACAAAATATGAAATCGAAAGAAGTTGTTAAAAACTAAAAGATACTAGAGAACAAAATTGAATTGTAAGATTTGAAAGCTTCATAAACAAGTTGCAGAAAAGGATATCATAAAAGAACATTCAGTAATAATCTCAGTGATATTAAAAAAAGAAAAATTGCAATTTTTTAAGCGTTAAAAAAGATAGTGTATTGGATTATTTTGTAACGATATTGCACACATTTATCCAATTGAAGGAACAGTGTAGGCCATCCCTTGCTTCCTAGCATTCATTGTCTATTCAGCATCTCTTTGCTTCCCAGCAGCTTTTGTTTCCTTGCATCTCTTTGCTCCTGATTAATCATAATTCTATATAAATCCTTATCACTTTGCCCTTGATCATCTCACAGTTTTTCCCTCAGCTTCTATTTGCTCTTCAGCATCTTTTTGTTCTGTAGCACCCCTTTGTCTCTTACAGTCTTTTCCTCAGCATCTCTATGCTCTTTAGCATCTTTTTGTTCTTTAGCATCATTTTACTCTCCAACATGCTTTGCTTTTGAGCCTCCTACTATCTAATTACACTGGACAAGAAGATGGGATTGGACACTGTATAAAAGGCATCTCAAAAACTAGGTCTAACAGATAGAACATAATGGCTCTTTAGGTGATTTAGGCATACACAGATGACAACAATAAGAAACAAGGAGAGATCGACGTGTTCATATTCAAAAATTACTCTGTTCTAATGTCTATAACTTAATCGTGAACTTTTGTGGATTTGGAAGGATACATATGAGAAAGATGACTGGATATGAGATATTTTCTTCTTTAGATGTATCTTCCTAAAAGTAAGAGAAACTTCAGTAAATTTGCGATAGTTTATCTTTATGTAAAACTCTATTTTTCAAGTGTTGTTAACCATACCTTCGATATGACTTCATTAAAACGACTAAATATGGTTAACGGTTAATCATAGAAGATATAAAAATACTATAGAGAAGATGGAGACCAAAGTAATAACAAAAATATGCTCCTTATAATCCCAGCCTAAACATGATAACGGACCTTCCTCTTAGCTCATTTCTGAACATAAGAAAAGATATTCCCCTTACAAAAACCCTACATTAATCTAGTCCTCCCTGATCCGTCACGCAAGTCCAAATAAATACAAACTATCCCTCATTACCTCGGACACTTACAAACTCTTTTACGAGCATTTGGAAGTGTGTCTAGCTCGTTCTTCAAAAAGAAAGGCCTCCGACAAGCGAGTGATAATGGTTCGGACGTCATCCGTAACACGACTTGTAACTCAATTGTTACGTTGTTTATATCTACCGGCGATCTACAGCGAAGGCAGCGGAAGCGACCCTGTAATTTTTGCCGCTGTGTTATAATTTATACTTCCTGGACCGGCTTTGGTGGGCAAGCATGGGATTATGATGTGATTAGCAGTGGCGGTAATTAGTAGAGATACAGGGTGTTGTTTTGTTTGTTGTTTTCCTAATTTTTTATGATTTTTTTGAAACTGAAAATCGTGGCATTGACACTTTTTTTTCAGTTAAGAAAGGGATATTTGAGTCAAAATATCATGAAGGAAAAAGACCCTAAATACTTAATCAAGTGAAAGAAACTTTTGGAAATCCCGTATTTATTTCAATGACATTAAAATTTTCAATATGAGAGTCTTTTAGTGCCTATTTAAATTCTCATTATACAAAATGGATGGGCATTTAAGGAACATCTGAGGGAATTTTCTGTACTTAACAATCGTCAGATCTTTGTTCCCTTTTAAAGAAATGGTACTTCTTTTTCTTTCATTAATATCGAGCCGAGTAAAAAATGTGTCGGTTCTCACTTCTTTAAGTAACATACATTAATAAAATTGTAATATCTCCATTAAGTTCTTAATTTTTTATACACATAAAAAAATTACACACAAATATCAATAAAGAAATATTATAGATATAAATTATAACAACATTTACCCAAGGACTAAACACTTAACAAGGAAGGGGTTGTCTTTTTTCGTTACATAAATTTTTTGCAGCAGAATTTTGTCATTTTGGAGCTCAGAACTATAACAGAGAAACCCAAAAAAACCAATACCCGCTAACATATTCACAAAAAAAAGTATCGGACATCTCGTTCGGATAATTAAATTTCCCTCACACACACAACAAACTCATACATCACCCTATTGACACACCAGCCTCCACAATGATGCATCTCAGAACACACACGATTAGCACTTCGTTTCCTAAACACGAGGGGCTTTGGTGGCCCAACATTTCCATCCGGCCTACTGCGTGATGATGGGAGTCTGGATCGAAGCTTAGCAAAACCATCGTCATCTCTTATCTGATCCCGCCGAATTTCCTCTCCTCTTCCTTCTGGACTCGCTTATTTGACTTGCTGGGAACGAGTCACGTCATTATTAGTATACGTCGCGTGCGGGGCAGATACGTAAACAATTACTAGGGGCTTTGTTTTTAGGGGTTGTGTGTGTATCGTATTTCCGTTTCGGGTGAAACGAATGTTGTCTGTGTGGTTTGGTTGGATACGAAACCCCTGTTTCTCCAGGATCGGATCCAGCACGGCTCCAAGGGGGGGGGGGCACTTTCCATCAGACAATATCCCCTTGTGGTACCATTGGGGGTATGGGGGTCCTCATCCAGAAAAAAATGTAAAATTGGGTATTAACACTATTAACTAATCTTTAAAAACGTTTGGAGTCTAAGGGGAGAACTTTTCATAACAATTACCTTTACTTTTTGACCCAAAATGTCAAAATATTGGGGATTTCCTAAAAAGTATCTCTGAAGATCCCCTTATGGTACTAATGGAAAGTATGGGGGTCCTCCCCCAGGAAACATTTTGAAATTAGACCTGTAAGAGTAGGGTTTTTACTCATTTTTAAAACCTTTTTGGTTTCCCAAGGGGGGTCACTATCCAGGGTGCCATCCTCCTGGATCCGAGCTTGTGTTTCTCTGAAATGAGGCAGTAGTTCAAAGATGAAATTTGGGTAGTGCATCTTTTAAAATAAAATTGTTCCCAATAGGGTGGGGTTGAATGGATATGGGGGGTTAAAACGTTTATAATTTTATAAAATTTATTTATAAGTTTTTCGGCATGTGCTCACTTTTCTTGAGCCGCTATAAAATCAGCATACCTAAAACCAATAAAATAAACTGTTTGAACTCCTATATCCATATAACCCCCCACTCATTCTTCTCTAGTCATGAAAGGTTGGTATGACTTTGACTTTTTTAATTTAAAACGGTTTAGTGAAGTTTTTTTACCATCACCTTGAACATTGCCTTAACCTGCGATGAACACTTTTATCAATTTTTTTTCTTCACTCACCATATAAACTCTTTACTAATACTGCCTTTTTGAAAATCAGTACATAAAATTCAAATTAGTGAAGGGGTTTTTGTGAAAACCTGGAAACTGGTTTGACTCTAGGGGGAGCAGCAGCCCCATACCTCATTCCTGGTGTTTACGTCAAATCTTTTCTCTGAAATTTCTCTACACCCATAGGATTACATTTTTTGCTAATTCGGAGTATTGAAAGATTTCGAATTATATACATGTTAAAAAGATTTACTAATTTTAATGTAACTAAAAGCTATTAATTTTTTTTTCAGAAGATACCAATTAATCATTTAAACATGAAATGAATAAATAACTCTAAAGCATTGTGTTTGAGATTTCTTCTGAAATTTTCACGTTCATTGAGACTGGTCTAAATAACGTTGATGCTGTTGTTCAATTTTGTAATTGGACAACTAATTATTCATAAATAACGATTGCTAAAGAAAAGCCCCCTTTTGTGCTTTTTTAAGAGGTTGCTCTCTTTAACTACCTTCCCACCCACCCAGGAGCAACCTGTCGAGGGGTGTGGGAGGGATGACGCAAGTGGCCTTTTTTTCTCCAGATTAACTCAACCCGGTAGTCAGTTCAGCGTCACCGGGGGTGGTGTGGTAGCCCCTGCTGAGAGGGAAAATAGCCCCTGCCACTTTGCACGCGGTAGGAATAGAGGCACTACTCTGAAGGGGAACTCTGGGTTGGATTTCTTTCGTTTTGGTATTTGTATGGGTTTTTTAAAGAGAGATGCTTCAATCTGATGCTGGTTCATAGATGCTTTTAAATTATCGTTTATGGTTGTATTCAACACCAACCTGACCTGAAAGCAAGATTTACTACAAATCTTGATTGGCTTAAACTTATTTCCCTTTTTTCCATCTACCATTGAGTTTTAAATCCAGTTTAACCTTAGGTTAAGTTAACCCATTATAGTAACGCTAACTTTAATTTTCAGTTGCTATGTAATTTACAAACAAAAAAAACCAAGGGATTGGAAAATGTTGGGAACAAAAAATACCTACATATTTCAAACTGAGGTTTAAAATATGATGAATAATTAATTCAAGGTAAAAAATCTGCAATTTTCACCCTATTTCGTCTGATGCCTTTTTTCTATGTTTATTATAATTCTTTATTTGCTTATTAATTAATAATAATCAGTTTTAATCTATCCACAAAAAAAAGCTTTATATGACTGCTAATAAATTAAAAATTTAGAAATTTTCAAACTGAAACCATTATTAAGTCAAAAAGAGTCACAAAAGAGAATGCCCATATTTACATTAAACCACAATGTATATTCCAGTATCTTTTGAAGTAGTGGAACATTTTTGAATAATATAATTGAGAGATGGTTTTATTTTCTACACTTTTCATAATAATAACTTTAAAGAGTATACTGAATAACTGAAATATCAACTTTATTTATGGAGGGTAGTGATCATGATATGGGACACACATAACTTATAACAACAAAGATTTATGTAAATAAAATAATTCTAAAGCTGAATTTAGTTAGTAAACTTTACTAATTAAATTCAGCTTTAACCAATAACCTAAGCTTTAAATTATTAATGTAAGCTAAGTTTACTTAAATGCTCTTAAGTTCTCTCTATTTACTTAATAGTAGTTTTTGTCATTACGGCATAAAGACATCATGATCAAAGCACAATGCTAATCTGGATACCATCGCACCGGTCTAAAATCCCCACAAAACCACCATACCTATCACTATCACTCGAACAACCTCAAAAAGCAACAAAGGAAAAAAAAGCCCCCCCCCTTCCCCCATTAAAACAATGGGAGGCGGCGACCCGAACGGCGGAAGGGGAGGGTGCGGTCCTCCGCGATTTAATTGCCGAGAGAAAATAAAAGAGAACGTTACTCGAGCTAACTGCAACCGAGCCTGACCTCCGCCGGATCGGACGGTATGACTCTCCGTAATTAACTCAATCAGCGGAGTGATGGATCTGTGAGTTAACTCTCGGGAGTGAGTTGGCCGAGGAAAGAGGAGTTGTGCGGCGAAGATTGAGGTTGAAGAATTGATGGGCCTTTTTTGTACGGTGATGTGAGTGTGTTATTTTAAGGTGGGAGTTGGGATGGGATAAGGAGATAATGAGAAAAAAAATTATTCAAATATTTGAATCCCGATTTTTGAAAAGCATATTTCAGAAATATTTCAGTTTGTCTAAATCTACTGTTAGCTACCACATTTGTTTGTATCGCATTTGAAAATAAAAAATTACCAGCAATAAAATGATTATTACAGTTACAAATCTATTGAAAGAGTTTTTCCTTTTGAAAAATTCTTGGGTTGTTCGCTTGAATCGATCCTTTTTTTTTAATTAATTTTTATCAAGTTTTACTAAGTTTAACAGTCTAAAATCTCTACATTTACTAAAAACGGAGTAGTTTTTCAATTCTTCGAAAGTAGTTTGTCGATTATTAGTAAAGTATATTATTTTTTATAATTAAGTTTCTATAAATAAAAAACTTAGATTTTGAATTAACAAAGCGATAAAGTATATCATAAAAGTTAAAAGATCGGGCTATCATAACTTCTAAAGTCGTAAATCTATTGAAACAATTCCAAACAGTCCAAGTATTAAAAGTTTTTATAAAAATACTTTAAATACCCGACATTTTCTTAAACTTCTACTCCTTATCTTTTAAGTGAGATGGGCGTTATTCTTCTAACGTAATGAGCATTTCGCTTAACTTTTTTTTGGAATTTTCTTTCTTTTATGATGGATGAAGAATATTAACATATGAAATGACCGAAATAAAGTTTCAAAAAATATCTCTATTGTTCCGTTTGAAAAAAATAGCATCATTACAGGTCTCTGTTTCTGAGTGGTAATATTTTTTGTAATTTTAATTATGCTGAAAAGTCATAGTTATTTAAAAAGAAGATTTTAAAAAATTAATTCTGGAACACTGGAAATATATTGTTTTAAGACAAAGTTTAGAACCCAATGTAAGAATCTTCTGAGAATAAATATTTCTTATGTAAATGTAATGCGATTGAATGTTTCTGAAGATCTCTTGTTTCTTGAGGGTTGAAAATCTTTGTTATATTACCCGAAAAGTGTACTATGTATTTGATAAAACTATCGAAGCATTTTTATTGTCGGTTTCCATAGGAAAGTATTTTTACGTTCTATATTTAATTCCTTCATGAAAGAATAGTCCCAGGTCTATAATTTAGAATATTTATCACAAATTCTCAAAACAATATTCTAGAAAAATAATAAAAAAAACTAAGAATAATGAACTATAATAATAAAAACTAATTATCAAAAATAGGTTAAGAGTTTATATAAAAAATTTCGAATTGGAGAAACTTATTTGAATTTAAATAAAAATACCCCTCATTAGAAAAGTCAACGGTATACAATTAATAGGTCAATTAACAGTCTCCAAAATATGTAATATTCTTTGATTGTAGCTTAAGGTGCCTGCCTATATTACCTATAATATCAATATTTTGGGTCAAAATATCGGATTGTCAATTCTTGTGTTGAATTAAAGTATTTTTAAGCGTTCTAAATCTATTTAAATTTTGATTCTGCCTATTATAGAAATTTAAATATAGTTATTTGAAGGTGACAAGAGACTTTGAACAGTTTTGTAATATTTAAAAATTCAGTGACACTTTTGAGTGTTCCAACTCCTAAAAAAGGTTTATATCTATGTGTTAAAATTTACAGATAGATGATGTTTTCATTTAAAGTTGAGGTTTGAAATTTTGCGTAATACCCTTTTATTGTTAATTTGATGCACAAATATGGCGATTAATAATATTTTTCAAAATTTAGGTTAAATTTTTACATTTAGCCCCAGCTTTTAGATATTTAATCATCTAATGCTCATTTTAAATCCTTTTTTTTCCTCAAATATTAAAAAAGTCTTTAAAGGTAAGATAGCCCCTTAAAGCGATAAGCTTACACCAATAGTTGGGCTTTCTTGCCGAAAAAATATTCTGTTGTGAGCTATTACTTATATTCGTTCTTGGGTATAGAACGCGTATGGAACGTATATACGTTCCTGGCTTCAGGGCTTCTTTGCAACTAATGTGCCATTGCAGGTAAATACATATACAGGTGTATTTTCTGAAAAAGTAGCATGACTTCTCTGCTACAAGCGTGCTACGCAGTGAAATGCATTTACAGGTGTATGTTCTGAAAAAGGTGCATGACTTCTCTGCCACAAGCGTGCTATCGCAGTGAAATATTTTTACAGATAGTCTAGTGTTTAGTCCATGTATAAACGTTTTGGAATTGCAATCCAAAATATACGTAAAATTATTCTTATGCTTAAATTTTAAGTTAGTTTTGAGGTACTCTTTAATTATGGGACCCAACTAACCTAACGGTAAATCAAGGCTTGCGGAGTATGGTATTAAAACTTATAAAACATTTTCTTGGTATTTTATACGGTCAAAATATATAATTCCCAAATCAGTTTTAGGAGTACAGTGATGAACAGAGATCGAAATTCGGTGTAAACATCCCTTCTTTTACGTATGCTTTACCTAACTCAGTTCCAGTTATACTAGAGAATTGTCAAACACTTAAAAGGCCCTAACACTTCACGGGTTCGCTCCCTATACACTCTCATGAATCATTCCAGGTTCCCTAATTGGCTAACCCGCAGCCGGACCAACATTTTACCGCGGTTCTAATCCCGTGTTCGGCGGCAAAAGTATCCGAACCGTTCTAATTGTCGAACGTGAGTGTTCGACCGAGAGGGAGGGAGAGAGGGTGGTCCGCACAATCGATCATGATCGTCTGTTATTCGAAACCGCGGACCGCACGTAATCCGCTCTGTGTACTTCGCGCCTCTTGAGCCCTTATTTATGGACGGTTTAGGTACAGAAGGTTGCCCTCCCCCTTTTCAGTGATGGAAAATTTGGAATAGGAACTGCATGGGCTGTATAGGGAACTTAAGTTAGCTTTATATATTAAATTGATATAGTGTGAAAGTCAAAGCTTAAGGAGTATGTCTTTATAAAAACCTGGTGCCCCTTTACCAACCAAGCAATGTTTAAGGGAGAAGCAACTGCTTATAATTTTAGTGTCTTTTAGATTTGAATGGCTTTGGGCATGGAAAAAATTTGATGAAATAATTAATAATCGTATTAAGGTGGAAACAAATTGGAGCCGAGCGGCGTGCGAACAGCCACGAACACGCTCTGCGAACGCGCATTTCGTAGGCGCTAAGAGCGGCGCTTGCGCAGAGCGTGTTCGCGGCTGTTCGCTTACAGCACTCGGCTCTAATTTGTTTCCAGCTTTACAGTCAAACCTGTCTTTATGTTCGGACCGTAACGCAATCCTCATCCTACAGCTGAGTTGAGAAACCGTTTCTATACCTACCGTAGACTTTTTTCAGTTACCTTGTAGTCGTCGGTGACTGTTGTTTCCCGAGACCCATGTATGTCTCGGTAGCCAGATATACAAGATTTTTGTTCAAATTTTAAATTTTCATACGCCGCACAAAAAAATCGATGAGAAAAATCGCACAAATAAAAATCGCACATAAAAGTCGCACAAAAACAGGTTTGAGTGTATAGAAATATGAGTTTTGAATGGATTCTATTTGTCTCAAGGGAAATTTTCGGGAATCATAAAGATATATATCCCTACCTAATATGTCGATCACCTCGGATACACCTAGGGACCTTCCAAAAATGATGCCACACTTTTTTTCCCCATTTTTGACCCCCTCCTTTGTCACAAACTATCACATTTTCCCATACCTCATCCCCCTATGTCACATGTCACGCTCTTAAACCAACAACATGTCTAGTACACGAATTTGAAAGTGCTTGGAACCAACTTTTTTTTTTGAGTTTAATTTTACCCGTCCTGATAGTTTCATTTCTATCAACCTTTAAGATGCCTTTTGAGAGAACAATATACGGTCGTTTTAAAAAGTTAAGGTTTTTCTGTTGAATTTAAGCTGCAGGATGATGTCACAACTTTTAAACCCTCCCCCTTGTCACAAACTGTCTCAAATTAAGTAACCTCCTCTCCCTCTGAGCGTTACATCATTTATGGACGGCCCCCTGTCACCTCTACTTTTAGCTTTCTGAGAGTTATCAAATGTTAATAAACTGTGAATATTGTCACCAAAAAGTATTCCAAATTCATGCGTTTAAAAAATAGATGCTTAGGAAATATATCGGATGTATTAAATCTCAATGTTTGGTGTTTGATTTATTTCAAGAATTTGAATCAAAACAATAATACCTACCTTTTTCTTAAAACAATAGTATTCTTCTAGAACGATACCTGACACCAGTTTATGCCTAATCTTAAAGGAGCTAACAAAAACTAAAAGTTTCAATGTGCACTGAAATTTGAATCTCATACATTTGCTAAATTTTAGAAATACATTTAATAATTCATTTTAAAAATATCATATTCAATAAATGTGGTGAAAAAATATCAATAAATGAGTCCTTAGGCTTCATATAGAAGCAGAGTTCTCATGCCGGATCCTTCGTCTTCTAGCGATCTGCAAACCCCAATTTCAAAGCAAACGAACCCCAAGAGAAGTCACCTCATCTGTCACCCGCAACACAAATCCAATCAGTCTGAAATGACACGCGGTTAAGGAACCTCTCCTGTTGAAAACAATGACTCTTCTCAATTCCTTTCCCATTAACCGCGTCCACCCAATACTCGCCCGGAAGCCACATTGAAACTGTCAGGATCCCCGAACTTTCTTTCAATCACACCCTCGGAAAAAGAACCTGCAACCCGCATGCAGGCAACCTTCACCTGAAACAAGATAAATTACAAGGCCCAAAAAAATGGGCACCTGACCCCTGACTATCCCCCTCCGCTGTTGTGACCCCCCTGTTGCACCCCAGGAAGCGAAAGTCAAATATATGTTCTCAAGAGTTTCGTCTCCGCCCTTGTTTTTGTGTAAGCATAAAAAATAGGAGAAGCACAAGAATTGATTCTTTTAGGTATCGATACTTGCGTATCGAGTGGTTTGAATCGAATCTAGCTGCGGCTCTGCTTAGTGCTGGTATGTGGGGAATGACATGTTCAAACGTTTGTGGGTATTTAATTTTTTATTCCAACGAACCTTGCTACCGAGATTTATAGGATCATTCATTGGTTATAATAACTGGTCTGAATGTAACAACTTATTAAAACATAAAACCATTTTCCCAAAATAAAAAAAATCTAAACTCTAAACCATTTCACATCTGAGGCAAACGAGATTACCATTGGATCCCATGAAAACTTTAAGACGCTAGCTCTAGGTCTGAAAAAGTTAAGTAAGGCATTTAAATTTTGGGTGACGAAAATTCAGTGGCTTATTTAGAAATTTAATTTCAGAAAGGGCCCAAACATCCCCTAAAAAATGTAACCAACATTTTCCAGCCAAAGGTTCCATCGGGGGTGAAAGGACTAAAAATTGTCCCATAAACCCCCACGCATATTTAATATAATAGGTACGGTACAGCTTTTGTTTCTATTCTAGTTAAGATTTGCATCTTGATGAATTTGATAGGGAAAAATTTCAATTATGCTCTGTTCATTTTGAATAGGCGCCTGAGAAATAGTGCTTTCTCCCTCGGTAAAAGCGTAACCATGGTTACGCTCTTCGCTCAGCCAATAGTAAGGCTTCTTCGCCACTTTTACGTTGATAGTTACCATGGTTACCGATTCAGTGGTGGGGGTAAGGAAATGCACTCAGGCCCCAATTCAAAATGAATAGAGTAATAATAGAATACAAGCAGAAAAAGGGGTTCTGGGGGTTCTCCCCGAGAAAATATTTTGGAACTATGACCCTAAAAAACAGGGTTTTAACTCGTTTTAGACGCAAAGCAATAATTTCGGTGGGAGGAGGTCGGGGCCCTTGTCCACCTCTTACAGAATATACATCCCTGCAATCACTCATAGGTGAAGTTAAAATAGTCAGTATTTAGTATATCATCTAAAATTGTTCGATGCCAAAGTATTAAATGTCTAATAGAATTAATTCAAAACTCAAAAGAATCGATTTTTTGCCCATCGTACTGTTGTTTCTCTGTGGATCAGGGGGTCAGGTCTCGTATTCAAGGGGCCGTATAGGTAGGGTGTCTCAAAAAAAACTTTTTTCAGAAAAACCTCGGTCCCCAGGGCTTTTCCCATTCCATTTGGTCCCAAAAGATTGTGTGTGAAGTTTCAGCCCCCTAAGTTAACTCTAGGGTTTGCCTGTAGAGCCCCAAAGTTTGAAAAAAGTGGAAAAAATGACCAATTTTCAGAATTTTTAAAAATTATATTTCAAGATTGATACTGCGATAAAACCGGTTCAAATGTGTCATTTAGGACTTATTTTGGTGGAATATATTTATTTATGTGTATTAACTGTACCCTATAGCCCTTATAATTTAAGATTAAAACGTACTACTTAGGGACGTTGTACTAGCCAAAGCTTATAATGCACTACCGGTGGACGAAATGAATTAAATCCGAATTTCTTCGAAGGAACTCCCTCAAGTGATGCCATTTGGAGCTAAAATGATATTATAAATTATAAAAACCAGTGAAATAACAGTTTTTGACCCTTCCACTGAGCTTTTAATGTAAATAGTGTTTTTCTTCAAAATTTCTCGTTTCCAGCCGATAAAACCCAAAATTTATACTGAAAAAGGGGATTGTTGTACTTTTTAGATACCAAAATTTGATATCTTTATAGGGGTTTCATTTTTAATAAGTAGAATTAAATTTTATAGCGCACAGATCGGAAATGATATGGATATTTCCTATACCAGACGTGAAAATCTATTTTCTTCTTTTAAGTTTGGAAAATTACTTCCTTTTAACGTATTAGGGGAAAGTTTTAATTAAAAACTTCTTTCTTAAACATTTCAACCAAGATTCACAAGTATTAAACTATTTTCCTAACTTTGAAAAGAGAAAATTGATTTTCACATCAGGTATAGGAAATATTCATGTCATTTCCGATCTGTGTTGTTTAAAATTTAATTCTACTTGAAAAAATGAAACCCTTATAAAGGTTCCAATGTTTGGTATCTAAAAACGTTCAGAAAACCCCTCTTTTAGTATAAGTTTTGGGTTTCATCAGCTGGAAACGAGAAATTTTGAAGAAAAGCACTTTTTACATTAAAATCTCAGTGGAAGGGCTAAAAACTGTTATTTCACTGGTTTTTATAATTTATAATATCATTTTAGCCCCAAATGGAGTCATTTGAGGGAGTTCCTTCGAAGAAATTCGGATGTAATTCATTTCGTCCACCGGTAGTGCATTATAAGCTTTGGCGTGTGCAACGTCCCGAAGAAGTACGTTTTAATCTTAAATTATAGGGGCTATAGGGTACAGTTAATACACATAAATAAATATATTCCATCTAAATAAGTCATATAGACGCATTTGAACCAGTTGTATTAGCATTAACAATCTTAAACATAATTTTTAAAAATTCTGAAAATTGGTCATTTTTTCCACTTTTTTCAAACTTTGGGGCTCTACAGGCAAACCCTAGAGTTAATTTAGGGGGCTAAAACTTCACACACTATCTGTTGGGACCAAAAGGAATGGGAAAAGCCCTGGGGAGCGAGGTTTTTCGAAAAAAGGCTTTTTTTGAGACACCCTACCGTATAGGCTATCACGTAACAGTGCAGGAAGTAACAGATGCGGATAGCAGAGTAGAGCGGCTTGTTAGGGACACAGTAATGAGGAAAGAGGTGGGTGTTTGAACACTAATTGGAAGGAATATGTGTTTGGAGAGGAGATTTAGACCCCTCTGTCTGATGGCGCTGTTGGTGGATTTTTCTATTCACACGAAGAGTCAGCCCCTCCCTCTGAAATTTGGACTACACTCTTAAAACGACAGTCTCAAAACTGAGTAAAAAAGTACTTATAAACTGACTCCGATTCAAATGTACTCAAATTTGAAAACATGAATATATTCATTTCTGATAATGTGTATACTCAAAAATGAAACATCTTGAGCTTGAACTCAAAAATGAGCTCGCGATGTTTTATTTTTTAGTATAAAATGAGTACATTCATGTTTTCAAATATGAGTACATTTGGATCGGAGCCAGTTTGAGTACGTCAGTTTTGAGACTGTCGTTTTAAGAGTGTAGGCGCACCAAAATGATTTAGAACTGTGTTTTTAGGGTCAAATTTTAAACATTTTCGGAGGGAGGACCCTTCCCAGACCCCCTTGTACTATAAAATCTATTGTTCCCATTTTTTATTAAGTTCATCAATATGCAAATCCAACCAAAAAAAATTATTATAAATATGAAGGAGAGGAGGCTTTGGAATAATTTTGTGTAGTTTACCCCGGAAAAAAGTCTGGATTTGGGTCTGATGTGATGGTGTGATGGCCACTGGTGTGATGTGAGATGTTATCCTAAGCATTGAGAGATAGTAGATATTGGGATATTCTCTACTCCAAATTTAAAATTTAAAAAACTTTCTTCTTTATAAGTGAGAATTATTTTCTTTGGGTACGCCATGTTATAGTCCAGCAACTTTCTTTGATACTTTAGGATTGTAATGCTGGAGTATTGTGATTCACGAAATATCGAATAAATTTAGGGATGCATTTTTAAAATTGTTTCTAAATAGTATGATCGATCTTACTTTTAAGTGTAAAAAATTTTAAAGAAAGTTTGACTTAAAACTTTACTTAATATTTGACTTAATATTATGGGTTTTGGGATATTATAACAACTTTTAAAAGCTTAATAAACATGGTAATAATTCCAGATTAGGAATAATTCAAACGAAGATATTGCTATGAAACTATACAGTTCTTAAATTGAATGAATTTATACAATTTTAAGAATCAATAAAATACAAGCCAAATGCTTTACGTGTTTATGGATAAATAGTTGTTGTTATTCTCCTTTCAAATTAATAGTCTTCTTCAATTAATATAAAGTAATCTAACTAAACATTAATTAGAAAAACAATCATCTTTTATAATTTTGTTATGCTGACTTATAGTTAGCTTTTTAATAATTTCCATTACAATCCACTATAAATGATTAATATACATTGTTTAAGTACTAAAAGCTACTACAATAATAAATAGTTCATCCAAAGCTAGTAATATAAGTTAAATTTAGAGTAATTCTTTTAAGATTGAAATTTTAGAGACATTTATGATACAACATTTTATAATTTCAACTTTGATTGATTAAGTTTTAAAGGTAAAATATGAAAAATAAGCTCATTTTAAATTCATTTAAAGTAAATTCAAATTAAATGGTTAAATCATATTTTCGAGAAATTTTTTTTAACTTGGATTGAAATTTTTTTTAACTTGGATTAAAATTTTTTATTTTAATACTATTTTAAAACTATTAGGATAGTATGGTAGGGTACGTTATTAGCTAAAAGATATACCCTTTCTTTAAATGTTTAGACATTTTAATTATCGAATTATTTTCTCCATTTATTTTTTTAAACATTGATACATATTTCATTCCAATGAAAATGTTCGAATAACCACTAAATAACTATGTTTACCGTACTAAATCAAAAGAAAAGCAAGCATGCATAAAGATAAAAGGATATTATGCAGAAGAAAAGTAAAATAACGTAGCTATGAATAACGGATTGTTACTAATACACGATCCCCGACTAATTATTTTGCTCATGCATATGAATTAAATTCAGTAACTTTATACGATCGTTCAACAGATGGCGTTAGTAGTATATTTATTAAGATATGTAATACAGAATCTAGTAATTATACACATTAGGGTGGAGCGAAAAACACGAATTTTCGAATTTCAATTTTGGTTACCTCCAAAAAGTTGCCTTTTAGTGCCAAAAGAACACCTGTAAAATTTTATGAATTTTGAATAACTCCTTCAGGTCTCTACCAGGGCTCATATGTTTACAAAAAATAGGTTTTTACTATAAATTTCACATTTACATTGTTTATTGGCAAACTTTTCTGCCAATTTTGTGTTTTTAATATAAAATGTAACTTTCCAGGCCCCTCAATAGATTTTTTAAATGAAAAAGTTAATGAAAAGGCACTAATAAATGTAAAGTACAGGTTAAATGTGCTACAATACTTGGGTGGAGCAAAAAAATTTTTCTCCGAAATCGGTGTGCTGCTATTGCTCAAAGTTTGTGGTTGGTGGTCCTAATAACCTATAAAAAATTTGAACTTGATCGGATAATATCTTCAGGTCGCACTTTTGAGTTGAAATATGAAAATTTTATGAAAAATGTAAAAAAATTTGAAAATTTTCCTAATAATTTCTAAACGATCCCAATGTTATTTTATCGCCAATAATTACAGGTATTGCTTGTATGTTGCTTAACATTAGCAAATTAGAATCTTTGAATGACGCAAAAATGGTTTAATAATTCTTCAAAATTCGTCAGTGGACTATGTAATGCAGTTATGTTAAAGATATTATATAATTACTCTATGATGGTTAGAAACAATGTTTACGGAACAAATCCGGCTGACTCTTTTGTTAAATTACCCCTGTGTTCTCATGAGAGATCAAAAAGGTTTTATTTACTTAAAAATCAACATTTTTAGCTAGGTGATGTATTTAAAAGGCGATTTTTCCATATTACTTGTAAAAAATCATTGAAAATTTTTTTATCAATCCTTTTTATATTTTTCACTAAATACTACTTCGATGGTTCTTTTCCGGTTTCTTTTATTTGGGAATGTTTAGAGGTGGATGAGATATTGTTTAAATTTGGTTAGGCGAAAAATACAAGTATAACATTAAAACGCGAAACCCCTCGTAATCAATTACATAGATTTTTCTCAATTAATAAGGAAAAATTGCCTTCATATAAATCACCTAGATAAAAATGTTGATTTTTTAGTACATGAAACCTTTTTGACCTCTCATGAGAAATTTAAAGTGTAAAGTAATCTCTTAATACTAAAAAAAACTAAATTTATAGGCATAAAATTACCGAAAAGGAATTGAAATAAATTTGAGGACGTCCCCCCAAAAGCAAAGATTGGTGGTGAAACGGAGGTCATATTCGGACACAGGGGGTAATTTAACAAAAGAGTCAGCCGGATTTGTTCCGTAAACATTGTTTCTAACCATCATAGTGTAATTAAATATCTTTAACATAACTGCATTACATAGTCCATTGACGAATTTTGAAGAATTATTAAACCATTTTTGCGTGATTCAAAGATTCTAATTAGCTAATGTTAAGCAACATACAAGCAATACCTGTAATTATTGGTGATAAAATAACATCGGGATCGTTTAGAAATTATTAGGAAAATTTTCAAATTTTTTTACATTTTTCATAAAATTTTCATATTTCAACTCAAAAGTGCGACCTGAAGATATTATCCGATCAAGTTCAAATTTTTTATAGGTTATTAGGACCACCAACCACAATCTTTGAGCAATAGCAGCACACCAATTTCGGAGAAAAATTTTTTTGCTCCACCCAAGTATTGTAGCACATTTAACCTGTACTTTACATTTATTAGTGCCTTTTCATTAACTTTTTCATTTAAAAAATCTATTGAGGGGCCTGGAAAGTTACAATTTATATTAAAAACACAAAATTGGCAGAAAAGTTTGCCAATAAACAATGTAAATAGGAAATTTAATGTAAAAACCTATTTTTTGTAAACACATGAGCCCTGGTAGAGACCTGAAGGAGTTATTCAAAATTCATAAAATTTTACAGGTGTTCTTTTGGCACTAGAAGGCAACTTTTTGGAGCTAACCAAAATTGAAATTCGAAAATTCGTGTTTTTCGCTCCACCCTAATACACATGAATGGTGAAATCGGGAAAACTTTCTCAAGAAAGCGACATTGACATTTGTTACTTACTTCTCAAAAGTTGGGTAAAGTTTCAATTTTAAAATTCATCAAAATTATAGCTACTTTAATCTTGATAAATTATTTTTAAATAAAATATTTCCTTTTAACAATTTCAAAATATGTAGTATTAACATCAGAAAAGAGTATTTTAACCAATAATAGGGAAGGTATGAATATTAAGATTATAGCACAATTTGTGGAAACAAAAGATTGATTTTTATTTCTGAAACATTTTAGATTATGTAATCCTGTTTAGTTTCACTTAGTGCTGAAAAAATGTTCATTAATCCCTTAACTTAAAAAACAATTTCTGAACTTAAAAAACACATTATTTCTCTGAAAAGGTTAATTAATTTCCTTAAACAATTTATATTGATATACTTATATAATTGATACTTAAAATCTAAAATTAAATAATCAATAGTTTCACACAAATATTTTATACAGTTTTAAAAATTGATTTGTGTTTTTCATTGCAAATTTAAAAAAAAGTTCAATTAGATTTTAAGCATTGTTTGATTCTTGTTTTTAGTACAATACTTTCCTCTATCTAATCTTTTTCAAACTTTAGTTCAAATTTGAAACCTTATTCATAATGTGTTTCTTGAGAGTTCACAATAAGCATAATAGTCTTGCTCTTTCAAAAACATTAATACCATCCCCCGAAACTTTAAAACTGCAGTCATATGACATCTTGAACAAAGTTCAAACTACTATTGTTTATTTATGATGCTGAACTGTTCGCGGACGAAATTAAATTATTAGTTTTATATCAAGAAGTGACATTAGTTTTGAAATATTTTTAATCAATCATTTATCATCATCATTTGATGATTATTGGAAATTTGTTTAGGTTAGTAGACTTTTTTCAATTGTTTAATTTATCATTATTAAATTTTCTTCTTAAAATTCAAATTCCCCTCTTGTGGGGAGTGTATCTTATGTTGAAATGATAGTAGTTTTTATCATAGAAAATAATTGTAGTAAAGTATAACTTTTCAAAGATTCAGCTTAAGATATTTTATTTATCCAATGCTTATTTTTTATAAGTTAAACGTGGGGCTTTATACTTAAATCAAAAATATAGTTTTCATTCAGTAGTCAGTGTAGCAGTTTTGCATGTAGAACAGTGTTAGTAAAATTACTTTTGATAAATTTTTATTTTTTAAGTAAAAATCTTTTTAAAATATGCTCGAAGAGAAAATTGCGTCTTGACACAAGTGTTGGATATTATTGTATGGTTTTAATAGCATGGTATTTTGTATTGTACAATTACAATGTATTATATTTAACATTTTTATTAAGTTTTGGATTAGGCTTGATTTCAATTTCAGTTCAGGAAAATGAATTGAAATTCCTTCTTGGTTAATCGTGAATCGTTAAAACCAACTATAGCTTGTGCGTGTTAAAAAAATTATAACTGTTTCAGACGGATCAGATTTTTTTCGACCAGTTTTGTAAACTGTTAAAAGGGGCTTTTTAAACTAATATATGTAATTAAACATTTGTGGATTATTGTATGGCTTAAAAAAAATGTGACAAATTACTACTACAGCTTAGTGGTAATTATTAAAATGAAAGTTTTTACCACCCTCCACTAGCGGCCCCCAAATTAAAACTGAAAATATCCCCCCTTTTTCATTTACTGCAATTAATAGTCTTTAAGTACTCTTTTACAAATATTTATTTCGTATGTAAAAAATCTTGAAAAATTGACTCGATGAAAAAATTGTGCCTCGACACAAGTGTTGGATATTACTGAATTGTTTTAACAAGATGGTATTTTGTATTTCACTATTAGTAGCACTATACTTGACAGTTTTTTAAACCTTGTGGATTGGGTTTGAATTGAATTTCTAATTAGTTGAACTGTAAAACTAATTAAAATATCGAATTTAAAGATCGTTAATGATCAAAACCAACTATAACTTGTGCGCGCATAAAAATTTATAACTAACTTTAAAATTTTTCGTTTTTTATACCAGTTTTGTAAACTGTAAAAGGAATTTCTAAAATCAAAATATGTAATTAGACCTTTGTGGATTTTTACTTATTTTAAGGTTTCATAAAATGTAACAAATAACACAACTACAGCTTAATAGTAATTATATTAAATTGAAAGGTTTTACTAATATATCCACCCCCCTCATAAATATCATATCTTCCCATATCCAAAGTTTTAATTAGCTATGAACTGTTCAACCTATCCGAAGATTTTCAAAAACAACTTCCATGCTTCAACCGATTTGCTCTTACATCTTACATTACACAACTACGACATTAAGTAAGCTTTTCATTCGGTTGCTAAAACGCGAGCATAAGCTTAATCTCACGAAAGAGTGATCTAAATGATGAAAGATCAATTCTTGGGAAATCTAAATATATCTTTCTTCTTCGCGTGCTAGTGAACCATTTACGAGCGATCACTCATCTTTATAATGGATTGAAATCTGATACGTTTTAATACATCAAATATGTGAGTTCTTTTTCTTTGGACATTTACTGCCGTTCTGTATCATTTCATGCACCATTGTCTTGTTTAAGTATGATTGAGATTTTTTGACACGATTTTTCATACTGCCTTGTTTGCTTTAATGTTATTTACTCTTCTCGTAAAATGTAAGAGAGCGATGGTTTGATTTAGGGATATTGCTCATGAATTCTTTCATTTCTCTTTTAATTCCTTTATGTTGTTATTTTTTTGTATTTCCTTTTAAGTTTATGAATCAAAACTCCTTTAAAACAATAATTAAAATAAACACGGCTAGATATATATTTTAATGGTGTTATGTTTTGATATTTAATTATTTTAAGGTATTTAGCAGAAAACTAATTTACTCAGAATTTTCATAAAGTAATCTCTATTTAAACTATATAATTTTATAAATTATAACTTCAAATCTCAGATAAAATAAAATAAAATAATGTTATAACTTTAAGTTTTTAAACTTTCTATGTCAATGAGCAATACCACTAATTTTTTTATTCAATAGAGCGGAATATACGCGCAAAATTTTTTTAATTACGATGATTATTTATTTTTTTGTAATTTCAAAGTTCGACTTTAATAAAGGGCGTTAAATCGTCCAATTTCCCAATGTGACGTATACTTTTACCCTAAACATTGATTTTAAACAATGCTTTAATTGTTTAAACAAATCAAAGTCATTGTTGGATTTCATCTTAATTTTAAATATTTAGTTAGCTAATTTTTTTTGAAACTTTTCATGTGGATTTTTGGATTTAGATCTGTTTCCTTTGCTGGAAAAATGCATTTTCTTCTGTTTTCAAAAAATGATGGTATTGCCCATTCGCCCTAAGAGGTTATATTTTTATTAACTTAATTAAAATTTATTTTCATCGTTTTGAAAATTTACAAAGAGCAAAGTTTCAAACTATATTCATCAACTGCATGTTGAGGGAAATTAATATTTTATGTAATCTTAGATAAAAGGGGAGGGTCATTTCTTTTTCAGCATAATATGTAACAGTTTGCAGAAACAATAAATTATACTATTTATTTTCAAAGACTTAAATTGATATTAATTTTAGTGGCATAATTTTTTCTCTTTAGATGCTTTGGAAATTTTTTCTTGAAGAAAAACCCAAAAGTTTTTTTTGCATAGTGAAAAATGATTTTAAATAAAAAAGAGTCCGGGACATATAACTAGAGTAGTCACATAAATTTTTTTCCTTGCATGGAATATTAAAATTGGTACATCTTTCAAATTGTTCTAAATCTGACTTTATTCAAGCTTAAACTAAATAATTTATTAGTTTGAATATTAACATTAAAAATAAAATACTCAAAGAAATCTTGGTTTTGAAAACTTGTTGCTATTGCTGCTTATGTATAAATAATATGTTGATACAGATAATTAAAAATTCCCATCATCTTTTTTTAAATCTTATTTTAATTCAAATAAAGTAACATTTCTACTTAATCTTATTATATCTTTTTCCAAGTAATATTTTAAAGAAGTAATCTGTAGTAGTCCGTGTAAGTAAAATTGGCAGCTTGTCACATGGCAACTATAGAAATGCATTGGAAAATGACTAGTGATGATCCGCGAATTTTATTTACACAGTCTGTGTATGAGTTAAGTGTTTAAGAATGTACATCGAAACTATTGCCAGCAAAAAATAATAATCGAATAATAGATATTTGTAGAATTTATATAGTAAGACTTAAACTAAAACACATTCTTTGTTTAAAAGTTTTAAATAAGATGTATATCTATATGCATTGCAGCATAAACGATTATTTTTTACATTTTGAAGTGATTATTGAAAAATAATATAAAAATATGTATGCTGTAATTTTGGCTTAAACTCATAAGTTTATGTACTTTTTTAAAAAGTGTGAAATAAGAAGCAATCGTCACAGTTTTATACAATTTTTATTTATCAGTTGCAGCACAATGCAGCATATTATCCTTTACATATATACATTCATCAGTTTGAGTTTGTTTTCAATATAAAGAACGCAAATATCTAAAACAGCTTATGAGTTCTAAATATATCTTAAAAAATCTTGAAACAAAACCGTGACAAAAAAAACGCTTATAAAGATGAATTCAGCCCTATGACACCCAAGTCATTGTTGCTTTTTCTTCCTTATTTCAGCCTTTTCCTTCCTTATTAAAATTATTTACAATAGTTTTGAGCGCCTTTTGCAAATGGTCTTTCACACATGAAAGAAGAGGTGAAGAGTGTTAGGTGGAGTACAGTTTACAAGAATAGTGATCTTCCGAAATCAAAAATTCACACCTTGCACAAGAAATGAACAAAAATACCCGTTCGAGAAGCTGAAATGCCGTGATGTCTTGGAGCTGGTACCACAAATGTGGGTTATGTGGGTGATATGAATTAGGGTTTTTTAATAGGGTAAGTTAAAAAATAATAAAATTTGACTTTGCTGGGGAATAGTTTTTAATAATTTCAATGTTTTTATTGCCATAAATGTAATTCTTTGTTATGCCAATACTGCAAAGCACAAGCAAGAATATACTTCCATGGATGAGTTATTGAAAGAAAATTTAACATTGTAGAATTGCTATTATATTTCAAAAATTTTCTTACATGTTTAACCTGAACATCTATAAATAGATTAAAAACATTGCCTTATTAGGCCTGCTTTTTATTTAATTCAATAAAAAGCGGATTATTAACAGGCAATTAGTTGAAATGAATTAAACAAAAAATATAATGTCATTGATGTAGCGAGTGACTTTAAAAACATCTAGTACTATTTATAATCTTATACAAGGTTATTTATTTAAAGTTAATATTTTTGAGTCAAACTACTTAAAATTAATCAATCTTTATGTTTTTCATGTAAACTAGAAAATCTTTGCTACATTGGAAAGGGAAATTTCAAATACTTAAGAGCCTAACCATTGCCTATCTCTCAAAAATGTAACAGCACCATTTTCGTGACTAGTTTGTTGGTTACACGTCTTATTTCTTTTTCAGGAAAAGACACCACCTTTGCTCTATTTTTTCAGCCCCATGACATCACGAATTCTTAAAGTGCAGAAGGAATGTAAATGAAGATGGAATGAACTAATGTTTAGGAATAAAAACAAAAACATAATTACAGAAGAAAGTTACAGCCTAACCTAAGTCATCCTCTTTCTCCAATTCGCTGAAAAGGTATGTGATATCAGCTTTAGAAAATGTTCACAATTTAAAAGAGTTGTAAAGAAAAAGACCTTTCTAAATCGGATTTTAATCTCTCTCTGGGTTATAACATAATAGGAACTCAATCATCTTCATTTGGTATTTACAAAGAGATCAATAATCAAAAGTAACAAACATTAACTAATTCACTAAATAACAATAATACAAAAGAGTAATTGAGTAAATCAACATGAAAGACGAATTTAATATTCGGTTTGAGTTTTCAGTTTAAAGAGTAAATTTTATTTCTTAATAACAGAACACCGGGAATAAGTCGAAACCTTAAAATCAAACACTATTACATTCGTTCAGCAAACTTCGGAGTTCCGATCCTTGGCGATCGGATCGTTCATTTGATTGGTCCAGCTCGATGATGTCGGCGCTTACTAACCAATCAAATAATCTTCTCGGACGATCCCATCGCCAATGATCGGGATTCCCGAAGTTTGCCGAACGGAGATAGTAGTGTTTGATATTAAGGTGGCGATAGGGAAGTGAATAGAGTATTTAGATTTATAGTGAAATTTTAGAAAGAGGAATGTTTTAATGGAATGTAAATGACTGAAATTGTATTTTTGGAAATTTAAAGGATATAAATTGGCCCTCTGTCACTGGACGTGTAACATAATTTGTACTGAATATATTGAAAATACTGCAACATCATACCAATATATATACTGTCTTTAAATTCTTCAAATACAACTACTTTGTACTCAACTTAGAAACAAATTCAATTTACATCACAAAATTACAAGATGGCGCGTCCTTCTAGTAAGCTTTAAAATATTAAAAGTTTGATTTTTAGAAAAATAAATTAGATCTTTCAATAGCGTACTTCCGAAAGAAAGTACTGATAAAATAACCACATAAAGAACGCAACATTTTTTCAACATACACTGCATGCTATACAAATCAACTTTTGCGTACAACTAGAAAAACAACTGAATTATCCTTGGATAACACGAAATAAACGAGTACGTAAAATGAAATATAAATGTAACTTAATTTTATGTACAATATATATCAAACGAGTTTTTACAATGCAATAACAAGAAAATAACAGGAACAAGAGAAAAAGTCCTCAATTAAGTGCTAAAGGAGAATCAAAAAATTTAATCACCCATTGCAATTTCAAAGCAATATTGAGGAGAAAACTAGTGATGTATTGATTCAAAAAATTTATTTAAATTTTAACACACTTAAATGTTACTCAAAACCGATTTTCATTTTACAAGGAATGTGTTGAAATATTCTCTATAATATAACACATGAAAATGCCCTCAACATTAATGTAAAATTATGCGTGGAATTAAGTTACAAAACTTACTCGAATATTCTAAGTAAAATTTATAAAAATAACTTCTGCAGTACCGAAAATATTATTTTACGAAAACACAAATGTGGTTTTAAATTCCATACATGAATGTTTTACTTTTGAAAGGTCGCTTGTCGCAATTGATACTAAATACAGGTATTTACCTATATCTATACTAGATCTAGATAAAGATCTGATTGGACATGGTTCTGGTTCTATCATCTTTGGCCCTGATAGATAGAACCTACACCAGTCAAAAGAGGGGAGATGAAATGGTTTAAATAAATAAAAACTATGCTCTTTGCGATTCTTAACAAGTTTGGGGAATTGCACATTAAGAAGTTTCTTCGTTATAAGGAAGAACAAATTTTGTCGTCCTTAGTTCAGATTAGCAGATATGCTTGGCGATATTAATCCTTTGGCGTCACCTCAGGTAACCTTAAGAATCGTTAGTAACACATATAATTGGCTCTTTATCGCTAAAAATACGTAGTCCAACTAGGTGCATCTGCTAATCTGATCTTGTGTTCTTTTATCATAAATATCAAATGCGACAGGTTCCCTTTCTGAGATAGACTGTTCGAATTTAGGAAATGACACAATTCAAAAACAAAAGGCGACAAAATCTAATTGAAACTAGCAGACTACCCCTTTCGATTCCAAACCGCCCAAGATTGCCATTAAATCCTATAGGAAATTTAGGGCAGCGTGGAATTAAAGGGCTATATAAGCGATTACGCTTGACCAGTTGGACTTGAGTCGTAATAATAGATATTACTCTTTGAATCACATGGATGAATTGCAAGCCAATATATTCCAAAATAATTCGGCTCCACTGATTTTTTTCTCTTTTGACCCGGTACTTGCACAAATATATAAATTCGGCTTTCTCTTCTCCAGCAGATGAAAAGTGTCGTGCTCTCAGGACTCAGGAAATCAATATGATTTCTGATTTGGGTTGAGATGGTTCTTTGAATCACAGTTGCCATTTTGTTGTGTGTGGGGGAAAGGGGAACGAATCGGTTGTTGGCGTCACTGCAGCTCGTGGCATTGTCTATCGATAAAAAATATATAGTAGTAGGGAGAAAACACGAATCGTCTCTTTCCTTTTGATGACTCGGTAGATTGTGTGTTGTGGTGAATTGTTTTGGAAACACTCTGGCAGTGCTCGTTGGCCAGTAGGATGAGGAACTTTGTTTTCTGACCTGGGGAGGAAGAAAAAACATCGTTAGTCATGCAGAAAAAACATCATAAAAGCATAAATAAAGAGATGAAAGTTATTTGAGTTCATACCCCTTCATCTATGTCTTATGTCACACTTTACTACCAACGCAATATGTCAAGCACCAAGTCGGGAAGAATCGCGGACCTTAAACTTTTATTCAAGCTGAAGGTATATTTTAACTACATATCCCCTTTTAAAATTTAAACAGAACTCTCGTTTTGAAACATCTATGTTAGATACATTAAAAAAATACAATTATTTTTCACAGTTTGATGAGTATAATGTTATTCATAATGATTTTAATATATATGAACTAACTACTGGCAATATTAAAATAATAGTCAACCGAACATTCTGACAACATTTTCCCAGTAATAATAATCCCAAGTGGCCGCGGTGGTACAGTGGTTAGCATGTCTGGCTACGAGCATTACCGACCCAGGTTCGATGCCTTGCGGCTCCTGCTTGGGTAGCTGGTCATGGGTCAACTCAGCCCTTCATCCTTCCGGGGTCGATAAATGAGGACCAAGCTTGCTGGGGGTCCAGCGTCGGGCTAGCCACTCGGCCTGGACACTCGCTAGCCCCAGGCCCAAAAGGCTACAGAAACGGAGATGGGCACCGCCTGATGGGCCACTAGGCCCGGGCAGACTTTGATTTGAATAATCCCAATAAATAAGTGTAATGGGTAATTTTAAAATAGTAATCTTAAATATACCCATAAAACCTTAAGCTACATTCCAAGTTACCTATCTGAAAATGTATAGAGCAGTATTTCCAAATAACGGCTTCGGGATTACTCAATTAGTAGAAAATTATTTACATCTTAAGTAATTACTGTTTATTACAATTATAGGATTAAATAAGTTTTATCTTAAGTCCCAATCAGACGATTCTTATCAGTAATATAACTTGGCAACAAGGTAAGGCAAATTATAGAAGATTCTAAAACGTTTTTTTTCACTTGTAGAGCACTCATCATTAATCATATCGATTCCTACATCATTATCTATCGATTAATTTTTCCACGTCGTTCGGAAGTAATCTATCAGACAAAATTTGTGATGTCACTTTCCCTCTTTTTATATTAATTGTAAAGTGGAGTAGAATAGAGACTAACATGTACTTAAACTTTAAACAATAACAGCTATAAAAGTATTGAATTATTAATATTTTTTCAAAACTGACAGTTTTTTACTCTCAATTATTAGTATGGCCAATTTGTGATTGGAAAAACAAGAATGTTACAGCATTATAGCATTAAAGTTTAGGTAGTTTCGTATCCAACTTAACTTAACTTGCTTCGTAGTTTAACCAGTATACAATAATTCACCACAACAAATATTGAATCACTTAAAATGCTCATTATTAATCACAATCTTGTTATAGAAACTGTCTAATTATTCTTTTTTCACTCGATCATTTAATTTTATGGTAATTTAGGATCAGCCGGGCGCAAGCGTCGAGTTTTATGCTGAATTGTCTTAAATAATCAATTATCAGAGTATAACACCATTAAACTATCTCAACTAGCAGGTTTCTTTTAATTTTGTTAGATTTTGATATGTAAATTATAAAACTTTGCTATAATACGATTGGAGATATTTGCACCAGGCTAACCCTATAGTACCAATTTCTAAGTAGGATATCACTTGATTATCAAAAGGTATCAGTTATACTATTAAGGAACAGATAATTTCCATTTTTGGTTATTATAAGTTTTCGGTTTAAGAGACAAGTCATCGACCCATGAAAAGAAATTACCATTAAATTAATACAATAGAAGTAAATATCTTCACGAGATATCGAGCTTTTAGTATTAGGAAGTTTAACTATATAAGAAGTGTATAGTATATCCAACTTTTTTTATTGGGTAAATAAATTAGAGTATAGGAGTACAATTCTATGCATTACTATTCAATACTATATCATACTATACTATTACTATACTATTATATACTATTACTATTCTATTATATACTATACTATTATCAGACATAATAGAAATCTATGGATCTATGGCTGAAACTTTACAAAAATCAGTATTTCCCATCACTAAGTCCTATTAGATAAACAACACCGGCATTTATACCATTCGAAACTTTCCCCATCAAAAACGCCAAAGCGCAACAGATAGGAGCCAGAAGACGCTAATTCAATTCTTCCGCAAGAGGCTCGTCTTCGGAACAAAAGGAGATAGAAGCAGGTAATCATTTTAATGAGCCTAACTACCCGAGAGAGGGCGGTTCACCCCGCGCCTAAAAAGAATGTTCGAAACGCGGCGGAGGATTTAATACCGATTTACACCGCGCATCGCTCGCGTCATTCATCCGGCGAGCCCATCTTCATGAATATGCATGAGCTGACCCCGATATTCCGCCATTTTTGTTTTCGTCTGAGCTGCCGCTGTTGTTTTGTTTTTCTCTAACACGCCTTTTCGGTGAGCGGTCTTCTTCTTCTGCGTTATTATTTTGTCTGATGCGCGGGATATTTTTTTTATCGTTTGGCGATTTTTGTTTGTGGGCGGGGCTTGTTGATTGGACGGTTGAGTTTTTTGCTGTGTTTTTTATGGAATGTTTTGTCTGTCAGATTGGTTTTGGAGACTGGTGGTGATGAGGCGATGAATCTGCGTGGGTGTTGATAGAGAGCTTGATTGTGGCGTGTTCTGAGGAATAAAAAGATTTTTTATTTCTTAAGGTTTTTACAAGGGTTAATTGTTGTTATATCTTTAGGAGTTGAAAGTTAAAGCATTCACAATTACAAAAAAATTGACCATAACTAACAAAAGAGATAAGATATGTGATTATCCGAGAGGAGATTTTGATTTTCTGAATCTCTCTCTCTCTTTCTTTCTTTCTATTAGAGTTATTGCTCATTTTAAAAAAAATATCTTTTTCACATCATATGGGTTGTGAAAACTGTAAGTTCAAACCGTTTCTTAAATTTTGATATCAACAATTAGGTGTGCCATACTTTTAAGAACATGACACATGATTGAACGGTTTAAAATTTATAATCCAACGTTGTAAAGTGTGAAGGATTATATATGTTTGAGAAGGATTTCTTAGTCATATTCAAAGCCATTAGCATCGGTGTTAATACCTTGTCCAAAAAAGGATTCCACCTTTTTAACCAGCAACGCTGATGTCTGTGAATATGGCTGTTAAAGAGGTAGTTCATATAGACGAGTTAAATCTAACAACATTTTACTTTGACTAAAATAAAAAGCCCTTGATCACTTCTGGTGCATTACATAACATTGAAGATTCTCCATACATTGAAAGATTTCACCTAGACTCGTACTTCAAAATTAATATTCAGTTTAATAAAGAAGAATTGAGAATAATTTGACCAAATTTAAGGGACAGTGAATAAAATAAGCAATTGCAGAAAACAATAAGTTAACATTCCCCTTTAGGTAAAAATTCCATTAGAATAAATATAGTTCAAGATTAAGAGGAATCGCATAAAATAATGCTGCACTTTTTAGTAATCCAGTGATAAAGTAACAAATATCAATAGAATATTTTAAAAACACAGTTTAGCATGAAAGAGAAACAAATGAATAATAAAAAAAGTATAGTATACCTAATGAAGGGAAAGGTATAAAATGTAAACAAACCATTCTTAAACTACATTCAAGTATATTTCCTTGGAATTAATTTCCGAATTTATCTACCGCCATCACTCAAAGCAATAAACCTGTAAGAATTCCAACAATTTCTTCCCCATTGATATGCGGAGTCATGCTACCAAGCATTGTCTCCTCTCCGATAAACTAACAAAGCCTTATCGGCAATTTGTCTACACGTCAACGGATCATAATAAAAAACTTCATTCCTAATGATTCAAAGCCATTTCCCATGCCTACCTTGCACTTCTCAGTCTATAAATAAACCTGAATCGTCATTTCCTCACCTTTCACGCGGCCATCAATGCTGTCTCTTTGTGTTTTTGTAGACACCTTTCCCCCTTTGATAGACATCGGACCGGGCGAGCGATACGAATCTCGAAAATGGGCAAGCCGTAACTGGATTTGGGATTGTCTTTGAGGCGATAGGTCTGTTGACAGTGAAATGGCTATGGCGTTGATTTAGTGGGTTGTATGAATTTGAAGTAGATTGGGATTTTTTTGTTCTGGAGTTTACAAAACTCCGATGGAATTGATTTTTGGAAGTTAGGTGTTAAACGTTGTTTTGGGGTTATTTCAGGATCAATTCAAAATTTTTTACTCGTAAATGCAGGTTTTATATACTGCGTTATGTAAATCTAAGTAATTATTTACTACATGTTGTTATTTCGAAACATAATTTTTTTCTGAAACACATATCAAATTCTCCGTTTCAAGTTATATTTTATGAAGTTTAATCTGTTTTTCTGTGGTTTAGTAAATTGTAAATGGGTTCTTAATAGTATATTGATAAAAAATAATCCTGATAAAACTGTAAAAATATTACAAGAGAGATAAAGAAATCTTTCAAGATAATAATTTGAAATAAATTGCTTGAATTAAAGTGGGATAACATACACAAATTTTAAAAAAAGTTGTGACAAGTGCTTTTTTTTACTTAAGTTGACATAAAAAACTAATTTTTATGCATATTTTTATAAATGAATTTTTATTTACTCCTTATACAAAGTTTATGATTAGTTAGTTTATTTTGTTATTCCATGTGTGTGTGTGTGGGAGAGATCCCTACAACCCATGAACTCTTCCCCCTCATTCAGTGTTGCTTAAATCTTAGAAAGTAAAAGTTTCTAAAAAAGGTACCTGAATTCATAATAAGCTTGAGATCATATAAGCACAACTTCATTGCTAAAAGCGGAAGAAACTTAACATAAATATTCAAACATTCGCATTCAGAAATTGGGAAAAAAGTTCCGCGATATCTTTTCAACTAACAACACCATCTTCCATTGAAAGACAGTCTGACTCAACCACTTCATTAGCAAATCACATCAACAACCTTCGCGCTAATGAAAAAAAACCGCTGATCCACCAGAAAACCCACACCCACATGTGCATTAGGGTGGAGCGAAAAACACGAATTTTCGAATTTCAATTTTGGTTAGCTCCAAAAAGTTGCCTTCTAGTGCCAAAAGAACACCTGTAAAATTTTATGAATTTTGAATAACTCCTTCAGGTCTCTACCAGGGCTCATGTGTTTACAAAAAATAGGTTTTTACATTAAATTTCCTATTTACATTGTTTATTGGCAAACTTTTCTGCCAATTTTGTGTTTTTAATATAAATTGTAACTTTCCAGGCCCCTCAATAGATTTTTTAAATGAAAAAGTTAATGAAAAGGCACTAATAAATGTAAAGTACAGGTTAAATGTGCTACAATACTTGGGTGGAGCAAAAAAATTTTTCTCCGAAATTGGTGTGCTGCTATTGCTCAAAGATTGTGGTTGGTGGTCCTAATAACCTATAAAAAATTTGAACTTGATCGGATAATATCTTCAGGTCGCACTTTTGAGTTGAAATATGAAAATTTTATGAAAAATGTAAAAAAATTTGAAAATTTTCCTAATAATTTCTAAACGATCCCGATGTTATTTTATCACCAATAATTACAGGTATTGCTTGTATGTTGCTTAACATTAGCTAATTAGAATCTTTGAATCACGCAAAAATGGTTTAATAATTCTTCAAAATTCGTCAATGGACTATGTAATGCAGTTATGTTAAAGATATTTAATTACACTATGATGGTTAGAAACAATGTTTACGGAACAAATCCGGCTGACTCTTTTGTTAAATTACCCCCTGTGTCCGAATATGACCTCCGTTTCACCACCAATCTTTGCTTTTGGGGGGACGTCCTCAAATTTATTTCAATTCCTTTTCGGTAATTTTATGCCTATAAATTTAGTTTTTTTTAGTATTAAGAGATTACTTTACACTTTAAATTTCTCATGAGAGGTCAAAAAGGTTTCATGTACTAAAAAATCAACATTTTTATCTAGGTGATTTATATGAAGGCAATTTTTCCTTATTAATTGAGAAAAATCTATGTAATTGATTACGAGGGGTTTCGCGTTTTAATGTTATACTTGTATTTTTCGCCTAACCAAATTTAAACAATATCTCATCCACCTCTAAACATTCCCAAATAAAAGAAACCGGAAAAGAACCATCGAAGTAGTATTTAGTGAAAAATATAAAAAGGATTGATAAAAAAATTTTCAATGATTTTTTACAAGTAATATGGAAAAATCGCCTTTTAAATACATCACCTAGCTAAAAATGTTGATTTTTAAGTAAATAAAACCTTTTTGATCTCTCATGAGAACACAGGGGTAATTTAACAAAAGAGTCAGCCGGATTTGTTCCGTAAACATTGTTTCTAACCATCATAGAGTAATTATATAATATCTTTAACATAACTGCATTACATAGTCCACTGACGAATTTTGAAGAATTATTAAACCATTTTTGCGTCATTCAAAGATTCTAATTTGCTAATGTTAAGCAACATACAAGCAATACCTGTAATTATTGGCGATAAAATAACATTGGGATCGTTTAGAAATTATTAGGAAAATTTTCAAATTTTTTTACATTTTTCATAAAATTTTCATATTTCAACTCAAAAGTGCGACCTGAAGATATTATCCGATCAAGTTCAAATTTTTTATAGGTTATTAGGACCACCAACCACAAACTTTGAGCAATAGCAGCACACCGATTTCGGAGAAAAATTTTTTTGCTCCACCCAAGTATTGTAGCACATTTAACCTGTACTTTACATTTATTAGTGCCTTTTCATTAACTTTTTCATTTAAAAAATCTATTGAGGGGCCTGGAAAGTTACATTTTATATTAAAAACACAAAATTGGCAGAAAAGTTTGCCAATAAACAATGTAAATGTGAAATTTATAGTAAAAACCTATTTTTTGTAAACATATGAGCCCTGGTAGAGACCTGAAGGAGTTATTCAAAATTCATAAAATTTTACAGGTGTTCTTTTGGCACTAAAAGGCAACTTTTTGGAGGTAACCAAAATTGAAATTCGAAAATTCGTGTTTTTCGCTCCACCCTAATGTGCATAGCATCAGTCAAAATAAATTCCGCGGGTGATTTTTTTCCCAACGCCAAATTGCACCCCCATGGCCTTGTTGCATGATTCGCCAAGTCGGGGTGCAAAGTCTAAGGGCCACTGACGAAGACCACACAAACTCGAAGGTTCAAGGAGAGGAAGCGCGATTTCTGTAATGTGCGGCCTTGACCATCACTAATTTGTGAGCGTTCGTTGGCATCGGTTGCAGGTTGGGGAGGAATTGGTAATTGGGAGAAAGTATTTTTTGTACAGTGGTTGTTGGATGGTGGGAATTGATGAAAGAAGGTGTTATTGTTTTGCTGATGATGAAGAACGGCAATGGAAGGGAGGCATTGATATCATTATTTAGTTAGATTCATTACAATTTTCACAATGAAGAAACACGCCGTTGTTTTTTTGAACTTTAGTAACATAAAGGAACCAAGAAAGTGGTAATATTGAAATCTTAAGGATTTCAACTCATAAATATCATTAATTTAGGATTAAAACATTGAAACAATGCTAATAAGACGACAAAAACTTTTTAATGGGCTATCCGAATCAACAAACATTACTACATTCCCCTTTGTGAATTCCCTTTACAATTTAAATTCAAATATTTTATGTGAAATTTTAACAAGAACTCCCAAGTATTATTTGATTCAATATTTACAACCAACAACATCAAACATTCACATACTATTAACAAACAAGAAACCCAGTATACATAACCCCAACAAAGAAAGTGTTAAGCTTGCCTTCCAATAAAGCTTTAATGCGATTTTACTGTCAGGCTAACAGGTCCATTAAGAAAATTGAAAGCGAGGTCTCTCAAGTGAAAATCACAGTCATGGTATTGAGGAGTTGAGAATGTTTGGCCTCGGCGGAATGAGTGTTAAATGTAGGGCAAATCAATATCCGAGCGCGTTTCGCTGGCCAGTGGGGAGAAATGTAGGTTTGAAGGGTTCAGTTTACGGTTTTGCTTCTTATTGCGTGTGAGACAAATATGTAATGGTTTCAATTTGTTGTGGGATAATGTAAACTCATTGAGATAGTTTGTATGATCAGAGCTGTAAGGTTGTTTTACAAAAAGAAGTAAAGACAGTTTTAAATTCTTCCTAGTGAGGAAAGTGAAAATTCTTTTATCAAATAACTCATTTTGTTATTCATTAAACTTTCTTGAAGCCAGTTTAGTTCACTGTTTAAAGTTAAACAGTGAAAATAATAGTAACTCCTAGTATTTGAACATTTTGAGAGGGATCTCTCAAGTCTGTCGGAAGTCAAAGAGTTTTCTTAGGTCCTTGCCGCCAGCTTAAGACTTTTATTTACCTAAATGTGCAATAGTTGTCAGAAAATTAATGAATTACAATAATAATAAGAAGCATTTAAAATGTTTTTATGAAATTTGAAAAAACGTAGGTTAGATAAAGCACTCAAGTTACCTTCTATAATGAAAGTAAAGTATGTTACTTTTCATTACAGAAAGTTATTCTCGGGTATTATATTTATTTGACATTTTTTTATGAAGTTCCTTTTACGATTATATTTACTATATTATTTTGTTGAAAGTTAATTTTTGTAAAAAAAACAAGTCCAACAATCTTAGTTTTCCTGCATTGAAAGGGAGAGGTGAGGTGTTATTATCCGCTATAATGGTTGTGCTAACATTACTAGGTTCCTTCATCCCATAACTAATTAATGTTATATAGGCCTCATCCTCCAAAAATTCCGCATTACATGCAAATTTCCTCTTGAACCCCAGAATCGGTTGGTAATAGTTTTCATCTCTCCCAGGAAGGTTTCGGTTTTACCAAACTTGGAGGAAAAAATAACAACAAAGAACACGGAAATGGAATTCCTCCCTTTATACTATGACCACTCTCAACAAAAGCCAGATAAACGCTCGTAATTACAATCCACTTTTTTAACATCAGAGAAGACTCGGTCGGGTCCCTACCTACCTTCAAAAGAGACGATCCGTCAATGTGACAGGTTAATGTTGAAATTGTTCAGGAATCGTCAGACCTTCAGATGCAAATTTCTTCCTGTTTTCTCACGATAATTCCCTCTTTCCCACGTGGGCCTAGCTAAGATGTTGTTTTTTTTCTCTCGTTTTCTCTTAAGCTTGGGTGAAAACGACGCAATTTTTTTGGCAAATAAACGGACCACCCTTTTTCGGCGTAGGTGCTATCTGGCTCGTTTATCGGTTTGATGTATTGAAGGAGTGGCAAGTCCTGAATGAGTGTCATTGCGAGCTTATGGGTTCGTATGTTTGATAAGTTTTTGTTTTAGTTGTGACGAAATTCAGGCCCGTATCGCCCCTTGGGCTATTAGTATACTATTTCCTTGCCACTCAATAAGGAAGTTGCATGTGTCAGATTTTCAAAAACAAACAAGTGTTCCGTATGGTTTTTTGTATTGTAAAATGAAGTATCTAGTCAGTTTTTCAAAAAATGTACAGGTAATTAAATATTTTAATTTAAAAGTCGAGAAAAAAAACAGGTGACTGAAAACGTTTATTGTTTAAACTGTAGGATGACGTCAACAATAATACCATCAACTCCATTGCTTTTCAACAATGCCTACTATTGTAAGATGACGTCACATCCAAACTCTTGGCGTTTTTGCGCGCTTTTAAAAAGGGGATTTTTGTTAATTTTTTTGGCAATCAAAAAATTTCTCGATCGGCCTCAAATTTTGGGTAGTTGCTTATTTTTGCAAGAAGAATCGGTTAAAAAAATATAAAAAATCATGCAACTTCCTCATTACAACGTTCATTTTCTTTTGTTAATTTTAACGAGATACCAGTACAGGATGCTGAGTAGTAAAGATTACTGAAATACTTAAGGTATTTAATGTACCGCACTTACTCGTAGTTTATAAAATTCTAATAAGGCTTATTATACAATTACAATAACCCCGTAAAACTTAAACAAATTCATAAAATTGAATGCTTAAATAAACAGGGTAATTCCCGAATGATAATTTAATTAAGTTCCTTTTTATTCCCATAACATTCTGTCACTTTGATATGGAACATGATGCATATGCCTAAATACGACCAAAGCAATGTGCGCTTAATAATTTGGAATTGTCAAGCACCATACACCTAACAAAGCCAAAACATGAACAGGAGACACTACGTTTCACCTATACACACTTATACACATATAATTTATTTATAAGTAGACCTGTATCGTATAATACATTGTAGTAATATATTAGATACCATCACTCATAAAACTAGGCAATAATTTTAACCCAAAATAATCTTAGTTGGTAATGACAAAAATCATTTTAGTGACTAAAACAAAACTACCATCACAAAGTAAACTTTTATTAAAGATGATAAAGCATGTAGGAGGGAGTCACGGTCACAGTTATAAATAGCTAGCTAAAAGCCGTTATAGGTGCAAGTACCTACGTAATTAAAAGACATCTTCGAATAAATGCATTGATGATGCATTTAAATATTATTAGAATAAATGTAAGCAATACACAAAAAAGAAATTTAAGTGAATTTTAGATAGAAAAGTAATTTAGTAGCAAAAATACATTTTAATGTTTCTTAATATGATGTGTATGGGTTTATTTCTACTAATCAATACCGTTGAGTCTGTGAAGAAGATGAACTCATCATACAGATTCCATAATTTTAAAATCTTTATTATTCATAAAACTTTACGTTTTTTTCTAATTTAACGGTAAATAACTGGTTTGAAAGACTGGGAGGTGTTTGAGAAAGAGTCCTTCAGTACTAATTTTTTTGTTCCGTTTTGTTCAATGTGCTCGATGTGCTCAATGCTTTGTTCTGTTTCAATATTTTGGGGGTAAAACAGTATTTTTTTAATTATTTGCACAGTAACTTTTATTTCTATAAATAAGTATACAAGTGTTGAGGTTTGTAAAGAATGTAATATTAGTGGGAATAATTACTCACTTGTAAAATAACGAATACAAATAAAAAAGATAGAAAATAATTTCTTGAAAATTCTATAAGTGGTTAATAAATATTTAACTTTAGAGTTAGGTTTCCGAAGTTAAAAGCCACATCTCTGGAACTTTTTTGGTACCATCAATAGGCCAATGATGGATGATAATCAATTCACAAATTGATGGAATGAAAACCAATGAGATGTGAAAAGACAATACCTTATAATGATTGCAATACAATAATGTGATATCCTCCCATTAAGATGAAAAAATGGAGAAGATACAATAAAAATAGCATCCTCAAAATAATTTTTTAGACTTCCGGTGCACAGAAAAAAAACTCTCACTGTATTACTCAATGTCTAATGCATGAGTCCTAGTTGACTATAACTTCTCTCACTGTCTCTTCTTTCATTGGTCATTTGAATAAATGTGCGATGCATCTATTTCACGGACTAGCACCCTGCGCTGGAATCCCGTGCGCATCTCGGTGGTCATTAGGGGACCAATTACAGCCAGGCCCTTTGACAGATATGGTTCCGAATCTCGCGTGCCGCTGGAGAGAGGAGAGCTCCCAGTCGCGATTGGAAACGAGCGATTACAATTTATTCCGTAGATTTGACTTAGCAGGGATAAATGGCCTTTGTGGTAGGGATTTATTTTTTGTTGCGACGATGATATGCCGTCATTAAATGATTAGGGATTATTAGGGGTCGTTTTGTGTCATTAGGGGTCATTATTATAGGCATTGGACGGCAAATAATCAACTAGTGAGCAGTGTGTTATAAAAATGTGCGTTGTTTTTCCGAAGGAAAGTGGGGTGTTATAAACACGAAGAGGTGGTTAGACTTATGAGAGGGGTTTGGGAAGGCGAAACCACCGCCGTCTAATGGACGTGTTTCGGAATCCCAAAGGTCTGAACTCATTGGAACAGTTTTTGCAAATAGAATTGAGCTGATTGGCTTGACTACTGTAACATGGTTAGTTCGGAATGTAATCGTTTTTGTTTGGACTGTTGTGTTTTCACATTCCTTTTATAACTTAAGATTCCAGCCTCAGTTTTTTTTCTCCATATTATAAGATTGCATATTTTATTGTATGTTTAATTGCATAAATTGTAAGAGATAGCAAAATCACAAAACTTAATATTTTATCTGGGTAATATTGTTTTCCCACCGTACAACTGACATAGATACCTCGGAATCAAAAGGGCCTGAAAATATTTTGAGACAGCGAGTTTTTAAGATAAAAAACAGAAAATACTTGATTTCAAGGGGAACACATTTTTTCGAGATACCTAAGTTCGAGGTCATTCTGTGTTATTAATTATGACAAAACTGGTAATTGTAAACCTTTTTACAAAAATACCCTGTAAGATTCACAATTATGGGATTTCACAGTGTTAATTCCTCAAAGAAATATTTCATTTGGAATCCACAATGCGGCGAGGATTCGAATCCAAAACACCCCTATCGAAGACTCCATCCCAGTTCGTTCTGGCTCAACTATAAAACCACCGCCATAAATCCATCGATTTTGTCCAAATGCAAAGAGGGTTTTTACGACGCTTCATCCAATGCCCCGTCCCTCAATTCGGTAAATGCTCGCCCTCCAACAGTCAACAGCGAACGGTCCATTGTCATTCAAATGTGCTCAGGGGGTGAGCTCTAATCCGGGTTGATTTGAAAGGCCGTCGCTAATTTCCAGGACGGTCGAGTGAATCCCCGAAATTGTCCACATTTGGGCGCAATAAATGAGAGATGCTTTGGCTAGGGCGAGAACCATTGGGGATTTTTGAATCTAGATCTAGAGGATTACGCACTAACTATGGTGTTTATTATTCAGATGGAGTTAATTATTGACAACTAAAGAGACGAAAAATTGCAAGTTGTTTCAATTTAAGGCAGGTTTGTTCTTGAATATTCCGAAATAGGAATGAAAATGTTGCTCTGCGTTGATTTAAAATGAATAGTCATTTAAAAGAGGGAACAAGTCCAAACACCGAGTTTTGAGAAAATTGAAATAAAAAAGTGTGTAAGTAATTGAATTTTTATGGTATAACCACTGAATTTTTACTGGAAATTCAGGACCCTATTTAGAATACAGAACAATCATAGGAAAAATATAAGCATATTCAAAAATGTTTTACACTTGAAAAAAGTTGATTGACTACTCCTTTAATTTTTTTACTTATGCAATTTCACAACAGGAAAATATCTTAAAGACCACTTAAATTGCAAAATTAAATTATTTGTCTACTTAGTTCTCAGCACAAAAGTGGAAAATAGAAAGACAAATGAAATTCATAAGTATTATGAAATTAGGTTAAGGCAATTTAATCAAAATCAATGAAATTCTATATTTACTGGATAATAAAGGTATAAACCCTTTTGAATTAAAAACATATTTTATTTGGATTAGTTTTAGAAAGAAAAAGAAAAGAACAGCAAATTAAGTTAAATTTTAAATTAAATAAAAAATACAATGCGAATGGATTTTTTCAGGGATTTAAGGATTTTATTTCAACAAAAAATAATTAAAACAAATTACACAAAAAATTTCTTTGTTTAGCGTAAAAGTACGTCACAACTGAGCAACTGACTCATACAGACTTTAACGAGAAACCCAACCCAACAATGACTTTGATTTGTTTAAACAATGGGGAAGTTGCATGATTTTTTTTATTTTTTTAATCGATTCTTCTTGCAAAAATAAGCAACTACCCAAAATTTGAGGCCAATCGAGAAATTTTTTGATTGCCAGAAAATTAACAAAAATCCCCTTTTTAAAAGCGCGCGAAAACTCCAAGAGTTTGGATGTGACGTCATCTTACAATAGGCATTGTTGAAAAGCAATGGAGTTGATGGTATTATTGTTGACGTCATCCTACAGTTTAAACAATAAACGTTTTCAGTCACGTGTTTTTTTTTCGACTTTTAAATTAAAATATTTAATTACCTGTACATTTTTTTGAAAAACTGCCTAAATATTTCATTTTACCATACAAAAAACCATACGGAACGCTTGTTTGTTTTTGAAAATCTGACACATGCAACTTCCTTATTAAATCATTGTTTAAAATCAATGTATAGGGTAAAAGTACGTCACATTGGGAAATTGGACGATTTAACGCCCTTTTTTAAAGTCGAACTTTGAAATTACATAAAAAAATAAATAATCATCGCAATTAAAATAATTTTGCGAGTATATTCCGCTCTAGGATACCTCTATCGAATAAAAAATAAATAGTGGTATTGCTCATTGTTAAGGCATTGTTTAAAATCAATATTTAAGATTAAGGTAGGTTGAAAAGTTTTAAGATTAAGAACACTTTGAAACTCAATTAAAAAAATAAATAATAATCGTAATTAAAAAAATTTGTGCATATCTTCCTCTCTTTGGAACATCTATTAAATAAAAAAATAAAAATAAACACTGGAATTGCCCATTGTTAAATATGTGAATTTAATTTTCTGTGAAAAGTTTGAATACTTATTTCTACAGAAGATGAGAAACATCATTCAAAATCGGATTTAGTAGGAGGGTAACTTCAAAAAACTTAATAAAGATAAGGAATGTTATTAAATAAGAAAGTTAACACACATGTTTATTGTTTATCGATTATTTGTGTCCAAATGTTTTATGTAATATCACAAAAAGAATATATATTTGTTGCATCGGTTTTTTTAGTTGGATCTCCAAATTATTTAAGGAGGGGTTAAGTACGGATAGTAATTTTATTGTACAGCATAGTTAAAAATACTAACTAGTCTTATCTATTTACAATCACGATTAGACTGAAAATTCCAGAATTTCAAATAAGAATGAAAAAATAGCGTAAAGCATTGGAATACACGAAAGAAATCTTCAACAATATAATTGAGGGCTTCGGGGCAAGAACCGGGTATCTCCACTTAGAAGTCAAGTTTATTTTAAGTTAGATTCGCCAGTTAAGCAAATACACTGCCAATTAATGCAACCCTAAAATATGCTACTTTCTTGCTTGGCCTTTTTTATGGCTAACAATAATTTGGCGTAACTCTGATTAATCGCCAATTCTAGCTAGCTGTTTACTAAATTTCACAGATTCAGCCCAGTGAAATGTTTACCCAAGCATAACAAACGTTCAATATTCGTCCAATTTTCGTCATGTATAGCCAAATTTCGTTTACATCTAGTAGCAATTACGTTAACTTGACATATTTGATATGAGCTGTGCTACTAGCCTTCTAGGGATCGACAAAAATCTTGCGCGCATTTTAGCTATCGTCGAGACTCACTTAGAACTAACGACGCATTCAATTTTAGTTTTAGTAGAAGCAACTGAATTTGAACAACTTTATAAGGGGATGGGGGTTTTAGGTTGATGGTTTAGGGCAGTGGTTCCCAACCTTTTGTGGCCCATCGCCCGCTTTTTAGAGGTTGAATAACACCTATCGCCCCCTTTTTATTCTCATTGTATGTCTAATTTTAATTTAAAGTTTAATTTAATTCAATTTAAAGCTAATTTTAAGTGTTTAACTAGTTATGGTACAACTCTTCCGAATTTCGGCCATATATTTTTAGGCAGGATTTTGATTTTGATGAACTAAATTTAAAAAAGTTTTGAACAATTAAGTTCCAAGTACAAAAGGGGGGTTTAAGGGTCCTCCCCCAGAAAATTTTTGGAAATTTGACCCTAAGAAAAATGGTTTTAACTTGTTTTGGTACATTAATTCTGAATACAGTCAGTTAGTACAGTACTATTTTATTTCCCCCCTTTGAATACTCATCGCCCCCCAATCGCCCCACACTTTTTATCGCCCCTTTGATAACACAAATCGCCCACCAGCGGGCGATCGCCCTAGGTTGGGAACCACTGGTTTAGGGTAATCAATAAGAGGGGGCTCTTTTAGAACTGTTGCACCGAGTATCTAATCTTCATTGAATTACACTGAAAACCTTTTACGTTTTTACAACTTTGGGATGGTAGACCTGTTATGCGATCTAAATTCCTTCTATTTTATAATATTTACTTTATATCGTGTGCTTTTAGGGTATAAAATATCATGCTATGTTCTAATTCACTTTGAAATTTTAGGTATTTTAAAATCAAACTTTAAGTTAAGCGAAACATTGTTAAAAATATTTTAAAATAATGAAAAAATTAAAAGTGGATTTGAAAAAAATTATACAAAATTAAAATTCAAGGAAGTTTCATTTTTGTAAAGAGATCAAAGGTTTCGAAAATGTTAATAGACAAAAAGTAAAGATAATAAACTTTATAAGAAAATTAAATCATGTTTTTAAATGGAAGAGTTCACAGAAAGGTTTTGGTTCTGACTTCACTCGATGAGGCCATTTAATAAGCTCCTCCCATTGACTGGACTGATTTGTTTGTGAATCAAACCCTGGACTAACGGGAAAATTCAATTTCAAAAGCACGATGGTTCATTTTAAGAGTACAAGGGTTACTATAACTCTTGGCAAGTAATTGAACAGTTTCTAATCCCGTACTTACGCCAATCATTATACAGAAACCCTAAACAAACACCAACTTTGAAGACGTTGCCAAATATTTTCCGAAAGTGAGTTTGAGTAGAAAGTGGAGATACCCTGTTCTTGCACCGAAGCCCTCAATTACACTAATCTTAGTACTATCAAGAAAACTTAACTTTTGTATTAAGGTATGGGAGTTCTATTAGAGTGCAGTTACAAATGATTAATTGTACAAGCATAACAATGGAAAAATATTATACCCTAATACACGGTGCCGTGTTGTGAGCGGACGTGTTGTGAGCGGACATATAGAAATCGTGTTGTGAGCGGACATTGATAAAAAATCGAGATCGAATCGGTCAGCGATTTTATATGCTATTTTCAAATCATGAACGCTATTTTCAACTGAACTATGCAACACTATACTATTTTCAAATCAAAAGAACTGTAAAATGTTTATGATAGTTGGGGGGGGGGCTGCCGCCGCTCCAAACACCCCTGCCCTAACTATAACCAAACTCGTTTTGGGTGTAATCAGTAACAGTGACGATTAAAAAAAAGCGGGCGCGGTACTCTTTAATGTTACACTAAACACTCAAATCACACAAAAAGAGCATTAAAATAGCCAATATGAACACAAATAGCATAACTTGCCTTTTCTTACGACTTTGAGATAAGCAAAAATTTGGAAACAATTCAAGCATTTTCATTCGGCACCTTAAAAAAACTCAATAAAATAAGCACTAAACTAGATATTAAATTTTCGAATTCCAACATCAAAAGAACTGTAAAAAGTCTACTGTGGTTGGGGGGGCTGCCGCCCCCCAAACCCCCCTGCCCTAATTATAACAAAACTCGTTTTTGGTGTAATCAGAGACAGTGACGATTCAGTAAAAAGGGGGCTCGGTACTATTTAATGTCACACAAAACACGCAAATCTCACAAAGAGAGCATTAAAATAGCCAATTTGAATACAAATAGCATAACTTATCGATTCGATCTTGATTTTCGATCTCGATTTTTTATCAATGTCCGCTCACAACACGATTTTTAAGTGTCCGCTCACAACACGTCCGCTCACAACACGACACCTAATACACATTGCTAACACATATTGTCTGACATTGTTACGGTATTAATTCGATATGATATGGTCAATATCAAAGCAATACTACTTTATATCGTTAGCTCATGAGGTCGGTATTCTCCGATTTCGCTGATAATTTGAAGTTTACTGTATATCACTAATGGAAATAAGAGTTTTGTCAGGGACTAATCAAGAAATTTAAAATTTACCCCCATTTTTGTGAAAAACTTACACAGCATTTTAATTTTTGTGAAAAATTGTGAAATCTTTTTAATTTATGTGAAATTTTTTATAAATATTTTAAATGGGAACTATAAAATTAATGAATACAGCTTTAAATTACTTATTTCTACAGTTTTATAGCAATTTAAAGACTAATTTAACCATAAACAATTCACCTATCATTAAAAAATAAATTTTGAATTTTTGTGAAGGTGACGTTTTTGTGAGTACATATTTTGTGAAGATGCCGATAAACGGTACCAAAATTGGCCTGCATTAGTCCCTGTTTGTATAAAAAATTCTAAGGAAGGAATTCTGTAACCATAAAATTTGTATAATCCAAAATTTTTAACAAGCAGTTCAATGGATAGTTAACTATTACTTTTAAATAAATCATGAATAACCATGGAGTCATTATATTGAGGTAAACAAGTGTCATTAAGCCTCATAGATTTTATCATTTCAAAGACTTGTGGAAGGTGGGAGAGAACAAAGGATTTCTAGAAAAACTAAGAGAATACTAAATAAAAAGGATTATAAGTAGGTAATGCATTTTTCAAATAAAAAAGAAAAAGAACTCGATGAATGATGGGCGTTGCTTTCCTTAAGATACCTACTACTTTTTTGTAAACAAACATATTTACATTTTGAGTTAAACTGCTTTAATGGGATAATAGCTATATTGTTGAAGATGAAAGATAAAGTGTACGATGGGGTTTTATGGATGTAATAAGTTTACGCTGGATATAGCCTTATAATCCACCAAATGGATGAAAGTTCAGGAAATCGCTTATAAAAATGTTTGAAAATGTGAAGCGAAAAGACATTTTTGTTTAACCCTTTCACACCTAGGAAATCTTCAATAGAAGATTCCAATGGTGATGTAATCACAAGCACCTTAGGATTTGATTTGAAAGGGTTAAAATGATGAAGAACCTCTGATTTAACTAATGTTGCCAACCCTTAGGAAAAGAAGCTACAAAATAAGTACTTCGTCTGAATTAAAATATCTTAAAAACCAAATCGACTATCTGAATTAGCATATCTCTCTATTCTAAAAAAAAGTTTTTAGTGAACGGTTTCCAGAGAAAGGCTTTTTAATTACTGAACCGAATGACACATATATGGTATCAAAATGTCCGGATTCTTTCCGGATTTCTGAGTAGGCCCTTCGATTTTCAAAAATATTCTCAATTTTAAAATATTTCCATTTTTTTAGATAACGGATAAGGTCGCAGTTACAAAGCAAGTACTTTCATTCAAATTATTATGCATCCAATCACAATGACCAACTGACGCTATATTTTAAGATGAAACATGTTTTTTCACCTTTTAAAAAAAGTGCTTTCTTGATGAAATATCACTCAAAGACTGATAAAAACATATTCTAAAAACTTACATGAACGTCATTTTATACTAAAATTTCACACTTTTTGTCCAATATTTATAATTTTTAATCTGATTTTATCGAAATTAATTGTAAACATAGAGTGATGTTTTGTCTCTTATTATTTTCAATTGCTTAAACGATATTGTTTAACAAGTCTGGGTTTAAAAAAAATATGAATGATAAACACTAAGCATATTATACTATTAACGAGTTACTTAAAATAATGGTTTTTGTTTGGTCCGAATATTGATAAACAATTAGAATTTTAGTGTTTTTTATAATCATAGATTAAAAATAATTAAGATGAATATTTTTAAACACGTTTCGTTTAAATTTTTGATAAGTTCGAGTAAATATGTATTCAAACTTTTAAGGGAGATTTATTCATGGAGGGGATTTGGTGAAGTATTTTTGGAAAGTTGGTTGACGTTTTTGCTGCAAATTGTTTAATTGTTTTATAAAGTGTATTAAGTTCAGCGAGTTGGAATTTGTGGGAATTGCGAAGCAATTCCAAAAGGTTCTGCGTCAGCAGTTTATGGGGGTTGGCGAGCGATAGCGAGCAGGGGGCGGTAGCTCCCTAGTTTTTAAAACAAAAACGAATAAATTTTACTTGGTGTAGAGTAAATGATTACAACTAAGTTGACGTCAAGTTATTTTATTTGATTTAAGTTAATTCAGAAATCCAATCCAACCAACTTCAAGCTAAATCAGTTTTAAAAAAACCATAACAGTCTAAAGATAACATCATCTTGAATAATATTTGTGTTTATGCATAACACAAGCCAAAATTAAATATCTAGTGCGATTTCCAACTACATAACCTAGCATAACATTAGTACGAGTCCGATGAACTGTTACACACCCAAATACTGCAGACTTGTATAATATAAACGTACACATAAACGCCAAGAACGAAAAATTTTCGGATTTTCCAGAATATTTTTTATTATTTAAATTTTTGACGAAAAAAAATATTTTTTTCAATCGATGTTGCTCATCATACCTGTACTTAGATCAAGAACATAACTAATTAATGTATAAAGTCAAAATATAAAGGACTTGGGGTGTTCAACTAATTTGAAGAAAATTTTGTGAGCAGAAATTTTATGATTAATCCAAGTCTGATACAGTTATTTTCACCATAGTGTATTAGGTCATCCCGAAAGTTTTGTCGCTCTTGGGAGCATCTGTATATAATGTATTTTTTGGTACTTTTCCATTACGGTAAACCAGTAAAGTACTTCTACTTCTATCTAAAGCCAATTTGGCGATTTTTGGCTCTTTTTTTGTTGGCTCACTTTTTCAGCTTTCCTAGTTTCTACGATTAATAAGATTTTGTATACTTCAAGTTGCCATCAATTGAAAACTTTCAAAATTAAAATTCAAAGGAATTTAACTTTAATTTTAAGTCATATTAAGATTGTAAGGAAGATCTTATTTATTTCATAAATTTAAACTCATTTTATACTACTTTTGTAGAGCGGCGGTAGAATTTCCAGCGATCTAGATTCCTGTAAATGGATCATCCAGATCTTTCCTAATAGAGGGTTATGAGTAGCAATCCAGCAATTTAATATGGATGATTGTGATCTAACTCTCCGGATGCCTCGGAAAAAATTAAAATCTAAGTTAAATTTTCCACGCTTGTTAAAAATACTTAAAACTTTAATTGTTTTAGGGAAGTAGCCAGTTAATTTCAATTTAAAAATCTTAACTTTAGGAAAAAGGCAAAATTTTGAGCAGAAAAGAAATGAAGTAACATGTTATCATAGATTTAAGGAAAGCCCAGTTGTCGATCAGTCCCCAAAATCAAGCCAAGATGCCAAGTTGACGGTAGATAAAGTTACAGTTTATATTGGTATCACATAATGGAAAAGTGTCAAAAATATCTTATGTACAGATGCTCCCAAGAGCGACAAAACTTTCGGGATGACCTAATATACAAAGTACGATCACAATAATTTATTTAGCAGAAACATAACAGCCCCTACAGAAACAACAGAAACTCACACGCAAATGAGACCAACAACAATACCCCACCACAAACCACACACGAAAACTGACAGCAAGTCACATCTAGGACCCACCAGCATAAAAAAACACATCGATACAACCGGGAATCATTCATCTTAATCCCGAAATACGGCTAGCGATATTATTCAACAGATTTGTTCCGATCCGTAATCCGCTCGATCTTTTATTCGACCGCCTTTTGTGCAATGGAGCAGCAGGGTGACAAGTAGGACTGACCGGGAGGGGGAGAGCGCACCCTGATAATCCGGCGATTTCACAGACGATAGGTCTTCCGAACGCGTGGCTTTTGTTTAAGATTTGGTGGAAAGATTGATACCTGTTGTGTTGCATTTGGGATGGTGATGCTAAGTTCTCTTCATGTTTCGATTAAACAATAGTCTGGTGGGAAATGTGGATAAAGGGCTCCCGTGGGCCTCTTAAAGATAAAAGTTTGGGAATGGTTTTAATGTTTTATTTAAATCTTAATGACTTTTCCAGCTTGTGTGAAGCGTGTTGACCATCAGGCCACTCCTGACAATAATATACTGGATTGTCTGGGGCTTTCCAGACTAGATCTTTTAACAAACCCAATTATTGTATTACATATCCTGAGAGTGGCGGTTTTCATGGACCTGATTTAGCATTGCTAAGCACCGGAGATATGCAACAAACACATGTACAATTGTACATAAATCTCAATAGTTTTATGACATAAATCATAAAGTTTCCGTAACACTAAGGGGGAACACACGATCTATATTTATATTTTTTATCCCGTAAAAATATATTTCAGAGTTTTCCGGCTCAAGTACGGTTTACAATCGCTATTATAATAATAGTTGACAATGTTATAAAGCTAAATCCGTACCTTCTATTCAACCACCTTGTAAAAAATAATTAAATTTTTTAATATCAAAACAAAAGTTACAAAAAAAACCAATATATTATTCGCCAAGGGGACATCAGAATATCATGTGTTATTTTAACAGACATCAGACCAGAGCAATGATAAGAAAGGGATATCAGTTATTGTTTTAACTTTTTAAAAATGACTTGAAAGTTTTTAAAACTTCATATACCCGATAGGCATTTGTAATAAGTGCTTGCTTATGGACTTATTTTTAAAGTTGATTCTTTGCCAGAAAAATTAAGTTGTTTTAATCATTTCAATTTCATCAATTTTATTCTTATTAAATTTGGTCGCAGTAGAAGGGAATATCATGTGTGCATTCCCTTCCATCGTGATAGAAATTTCTTTTTAAAGGAGTTTTTTTAATATGCGTGTATGAACCACCGGTAATGATAAAAGTGTAATTTGCCTAATTTGAAGAAAATGTAGACGGTCGTTCAATCAAAGATCAATCTTTTTCTCAAGGTATATGGAAGTATGTAAATAGGCGTTTTGGGTAGATAAATGGGGACAGAAGAATCTTTGATCTCCTTTGCATTATAAAAAAGCACGAAAATGTAGAAGAACGAGGAGAAAGTGCTTCATTTTTTATTTGTTCTAATGATATCAAATTGATGTAAATTACTGCCTAATGATGTGATACTCACAGACAAAAATAAGTCTCATGTTTCTTTAAAAAGTACGGTGGTTTTTTTATAACTATGCAGTTTGTTTAAATATTCTTAAAGTTTATATAATGATTTTTTTCACCTTACGGAATCCAGACAAGTTATGTATTTATTAATTAAATTAATTTAAATAATTAGTTATTATTTATATTTTACAAATAAAACAAGTAGTCCTAAACTATACTCTGTTCATTTAGAATAGGCGCCTGAGACGTAATGTATTAGAAGCAGTTATTATTGTAATTATCATCGAAAAATATTTCCTCTGCAATGAATAGGTAGCCTAAACAAAAGTAGTTAAAATACCGACAAAAATCGGTCACTGAAGTTGTGTGATGAGCGTTATAAAGCATTATTGAGCGTTTATGATCCTGTTTCAGGCGCCAACGCTAAATGAACATACTATAGTTCTTATAGCGCATAGTAAAATGATAAAAAATTTTAAATAAATTGATAAATAATAACTTGGAGTGTTTTAAAAAATACTATTGAGCAAATTTTTAAGAAGAAACACGTGTTAAATGCCTTTAAAAATGAGGAATTTTATACAAGAATATTAACAATAGAATGATATTAACTAGGACGACACAGAAAAACAACATTGCATTCATTAGATTATAGAGCTGAAATAGTAAATAACTGAAAAAAATTATACACTTTTCGACAGAATAATATTTAGTTGTCTAAAAGGTACTGCTCGTAAAGTCATAGTTTTAATTGTAAGATTTCGATTTCATTACTACCGTTTAAAATCGTTCTAAACAAATAGTTTTACCTGAAACTCGCTAGAATTGTATTTACGATACATAAATGCTCACTATAAGCGGGTTCAGCTGTAATTTTAGTTTTACCAAAAAATAATGTGTCAAAACTTCCCAAACTCCCAAATAATGTGTCAAATATTCAAACTTAGATTCCCCATATAGCACTTAAATTGTCCGTTTTGAAAATCACTACGCCTTAGTAACTAACTCTCGCCTTCATTTTCCTCGTCCTTTCCGGACAATGGCTTCAGTCGTCTTTTGTTCGTCCCGAAAGGTTTGTCGCACGCGGCACATCCCAAGTGACAGCCGGGTGTCGTCTGAGAACCGTCATAAAGCACCCTGACCTTCGCCACAGGTGCATGCCCGGCCTTGGGACGGTTGCAGAGCACGAGCGATTCCTGCTGCGTTGCACCTTTTTTTATTAGTCGAGATTCCTCACAAGACTGTTGCACATCTACCGGAATGGAGCTTTTTTAGGTTATGAAAGTATTTAAATGAGCAAGTTCAACTGCAGAGCCACTTTGGTGATGCAAACTGAAGGGGCCACCAAAAAAGTTTGAGCTGGGAGTAAGATCTTCGAACCATGCACGATTATGAACAAAGTTGCACAATGTATCAAAATGAATGATTGATAACTGTCTAAAAATGTGAAATCTCTTTCTTGCGGATTGAGGGATTCGTATCATGCGTGAAAATGTATCCGGAGGGATGGTTAGTAGTAAGAAATGTTCACGGTAGACTGAATAAATTCAGACTTCTGTTTCTAAAAATAGTTATAAGAGCTCGGTTTCTTACATGTGCGTTTTAAAGAAAGTTTTCGTAAATCTTTTTGTTAATTTTTGCTAAAATAGACAAAAGATTCTACACAGGCTTTCATCAATTTTAAAAGAAAACTTCAATTAGAGGGAAATTTCCTTTTGTTAATAAAAACACATAAAAGGACTGAACATCTGCAATAAGCATTGAATTAACCAATTTGAATTAATTGCAGTTTACTAATTTAATTTAGCCTCTTTTGTAAATAAAAGGCGAGAAAAATGAAAGCTTTTCTCTGTAGTTATGCTTTTTAAAATGTTAAAATACATCACTAAAAGAGAAAGCTATATAAATTCAGCTGGTGAATTTGTAATGTATTGCGATCCAATGATTACTATGTAAAATACTTAAGTTAAAAGTTTCTTAAGTATTTCATAGTTTGAGATCAGAGACACGGGAATGTTAGGCGGAATAATAAACCTATCATTTATTAATGAACTAAGTATGTATTTTGTATGTTTGATATAATGAGAACGATAATATTTATTCCATGATATATACTTGAAGGAAAAAATAATGGAAACATTTCAAAGTACTTAAAAAGAAGTAAACTAATTAGGAACTAAGTAACAATGGAAATACTATACATAAATAGCACTTAGTACAAAAACACTTCAATCAAAAGGATAAGTGTTTGTAACTTCCTTTGCACTTCTATCTTTGGTATAGTATGCGTTTATATCTTCGTTCCCTAAACAATAGCATAACACATCTCCAATTAACGCATCTTCAAATGTTTCTGTTCTTTTAAGAGAAAGGTAACTATATATTAATATTTCAGGCTATGCATTAATGAATGGTTTAGATTTAGAGTTATAGTATGCGTTAATCGGGATGAGAAATGTTTATAGTAGTACAACTATACAAATACACCAGTGTACTTTAAATCATTACAAACATCTTAAATTAATACCATAATTATTTTTTATAGATATTTTATTTCCAGTTAAAACCTTTCTCAAATTTTTTAGCTTCTTGTACCAAATTCAATGGCATGAGGAAATTTGATTATGTTTTTCAAATGGCAAACTGGGATAGAAAATGGCTTCTGAGCATTTAAAAATTCTTAATCCGTCTAGCCTAGCCGAATATATTTTATGTACTTAATATCTTTACAATTTGGCAAGTGGTGTTTTTTATATCGATGTCTAAATAAAATATTTTGTATAGGTAAATCAACCATTGAGTTGTATACGTAACCATTAAGCTAATTTTAAGGGAATGCTTTGTGTTTGCATTAATTTGTATATAGATCGAAAATTCTTGTAAATAATTCTTTAAATTTAAAAAAATGGAATCTTAGTATCTCTCTATGTTAATTTTTTAGTTCTTAAAGGAGAAAGCAAAACATATCATTTCTCGACTCTATATTCTACAGAGTATGATTTCCAAGAAGTAATGGGTTAGTAGTACGCACTGGCTAACCAACTGTTAAATTCTGAAGTCATCTTCTGCCCTTCTAGTAAAGAATATTAGGAACCCCTGATTTTAACACTAGAACCGCCGGCAAGTACCGCATACCTAGAACCGCCGGATGCAGTCATTTTGACTGTTACGCTTTTCTACCGGTAAAAATAATCTTTTGAGCTCGAAAATTGCTTCTAATACTTGAAGAAAGGATAAATAACACTAATTCTATTAAAAACAAACACATTTTTTTAATTTCACATCTTAAATTTCGTTGAAATAAAACAAGAAATGGGTTAATTATTATACAACGTTCTAGGGCCGAAAAATAAAAATTACCAACAAAATATTTCTTAAATAATTGTGTATTTCTTTCATAAAACCATTTCTCACAACAATAAAAACTAAATAACGAAGTCATAACTCCGTTTTAGAGCGTTTCAATAAATCAATTGTCTGCATTGCTATGTAAAGCAGTATTTTGCCTGAATCATTGCATAAACACACTTTTTTCCACATAAAAAGTAAGAACAGTTCAGTAAAATGAACTTTGTTTCTTTTATCATGAAGGAAATAATAAATCTTTCATAGAAAATTATAAAAAAGGCGTGGAAAATCAAAAACTTTTAGCAAGTGTATATACATGAATTTCTGGGATTTATAATGATAATATTGACCCTTTGCAGTTGTCAAAACCGTAAAATATAATAAATTTGTATGAATAACCCTTTGATATTTCTTAGAAAGCATTAACTGTTAGAATTTAAGTGGTAATACAAGAAATAAAAGCGATAAACATCCACCAGTCAAATTGACTGTTTTGGCGGTTCTAGGTAGACCAATAAATATCTCCGGAAGGGCTTTTCCAAAATTAATGAAATTTGGATGACGTATATAGAAGCATAAATTAGGAAAAGTCATGAAATCACAAGTGTGTAACTCGAATATGTTTGAAAATATTTAGAATCAAAAACGCAAAACAGTCAAAATGACTGCTCCGGCGGTTCTAGTGTTAACTCCCCCACAATCCGACTACAAACTAGTCATACCACACCCTTAATCAAAATCAAGCGAAAAACAATTCAACCCCAAAACAATAAACATAAGCCATCCCGCTCCTAAAAGCCATCTCCCTGAATCGCGACAATACTAACACACTCCAGCCAATGTGATAATCGACCCTTATCAATGCCTTGATGAGAGGATACAAATGTAAATGCGACCATGGAAAAACACTAATCGTAACAAATCAGGCTAGTGATTCACTCTGTGCTGATCTATCCTGTTTAATTCAGTGATCACATTCATCATAGCGAAGGAGTATCTAACGGTTGCTTCGCCGTGATGAGATTGCCTTTCCCAGTAGAGGTCAGAACGTATTAATGATTTATTTATATGAAGATATGCCCGTGTATCATGATAGATTTTTCTGATTAAGATAGATAGTGATTGGGGAGGTTTGTTACTTTTATTTCATCAGCCGCGTAGATTTGTGCGTCGGGAAGATGTTTTAGTTGAGTTATGTTTCTGATTTAAGTCTGAAACCAGCCGAGTGGTTTGGTTTATTTTTAGTAAAATATACTTTATCTGAGCAATTAATTATTATTAGATGAGGAGATACTGATATATTAATATACGCTTTTTCATGAAGACGCACAGATAGAGTCAGCGTAGTTTTCATGTTCTATCAAGAGCAGAGTATACAAGAAATTTCAGTAAACAACGAAAATTGAATTGATACACGCATTTAATAAAAAATAACTTGTATTTATTTTATGACTGATTTCAATGTTTTCCTCTAAAAAAGAATGTTGCATGTAAGTATGGGATATAATGGTTACTGAGCAAGTTTTTTTGTAGAAGAATTATCAAACAAATTATATATTATTGGAGAGTCGAAACAATAGAAGATAGAAAAGATCCATTATATTTTATATCAATACAGTTTGTTATATAATATAATGTATTTTATTTTCCTTTATATCCAATATAAAATTACCAAATTTGTAGTTTTTCTTTTATTAGTGAAGAAAGTTAGATGGTATATAAAAACATCATAATATAACACGATTATTCGGGGAACATGTGTTAATAAAGAAGTGACGCTTTCTTTATTTTTATAACATATTGTTTATACTTTTATACTATTATATTTTTATATGTTTTCTAAATGTAGATGGGGACATGTTTCAAATAATATACATCCAAAGATAAATTAAAGATTTCCCATTTCCTCATATCATAAAATGACAGCTTTAATTTAACAATGCATTGTAATGGAAGCATGTTAATTTAGTAAAAAAACTTACTGAATTCAAAAATATGCAGCATTAAAAATTTTTATCATAGCGTTTATCTAACAAATCAAAACGAAGAAAAAACTACTTTCAACTTTTATTTACTCGATTTCAATCTCAATTATACTTTTATTCTAATTGGTTTTTATTTCTTTTTATTACTACCTCCTTGAAACCAGATCTTTAACTAAGTCTAAAACTTTCTACACTGTTTATTTTTCTTACTTAATAGAACCATTAGTTCTCTTTCATCTCTATATGCTAACAAATTTAATATCAGTGAAACACAATAAATTACTTCTGACATGCAATTAGAATCAATAGAAATCGCAACCTTTCTAAAAAGGAAAATTTTCACCATCATTATGATGTAATTCGTCATACAACATAGATAAGTTTACCAAGAGTTATAAATAATTTAAAACCAGATTTTAAAGCAAAACATCAAATTATAGCACTTTTAATCTAAATTTAGCTTGGTAGATTCTTCATTATAGATTTGAAAAGAAATAAAGAAACATTTTAGCATTCCTAACAGGTCAAATTAATGAAACTATTACAAGGTAAAGCTTCAGATAACGCTTTTAAAAGTAGCTTTTAACAAAGTCAAAACTTAGCATCACTTGTAAAAGAGGACAGATGTATATTTTAAACGGATGTGGTTGAAAAGCGTGAGTCAAATGCAGCTTTTAATTTAAGGGAGAAAAATACTTTTTGGCCTTTTAAATATTTATTTGGTAACTTTCTGTCAGCTGTTGAATGCGATTTCATTTACTACGGAACACATGGAATTTCTATTAAATTATATTTAGAAGTTCACATCTGAGATAATTTTTTGTTTTCTTCAATGGAGTAACAAGAAATGGATTTTTAGGTTTGGAAATTCAATTAACTCTAGGATTCATTTATAAAAGTTTATACTAAGGTTAACCTTCCTCATTCTATCCGCTTAGGTCCTTCTAAAATTGATATGCCCCCAAATGGCCGCCGCAACTGCACTTAATTTTAACAATTTTGTACATGCCAAAATTTATTGTTAAATGTAGCTCTTTATAAGGTCATATATAGGTTAGAATATTAACCTTAAGCGTGAGCGTGAGTTCAACTTGAATTTATTAGTTGGTAAATTTTAGTGGTCTAATTTTTAGCAATCTGAGATAATTTATAAAAAACGTTCAATATCCCTTCTTAATTTGGCTTTCAAGACATATTTTTTAGCAATATACTTTTCATTTCTCATAGACCAAGGGAAAACAGCATAAATCCCATGCATGCAATAATACCCCGTTACATGTGCCGCCGCAGACACATTCTCAATAAGAACGTTAGTATTTTGTTTCCGTCGCTCTCAGACCGGAGAGTTTCTGGAACAGAAATAAAGAATCGCGGGAAAAACGGAAAAGTTTCTGAAGAGTCCGCCTCTACGCACCGAAGGCTCCTTTTGTCCGCGCTTCTCGGAATGGTTTTACGACCCATAGTTCCCAACGTTTGACGAAGAAAGTGTTGATGAGAGCATGGGTTGCGAGAGATTTTTAAAGGATTTTAAATGCATAATGTAATGTAGGGCATTGGTTATGATCTATTGCCATTCTATAGGTATTTTTATCTGGGTAAAGTGTTGCCTAAAATAATGTGTTACATTTAACCTTAAGACTTCAAAATGATAAGCCACGTCTATTTTTTTATTTGAGTTTATGTAAAGTACACAATCAACACTCGTTCTTACGAATAGTGAGTTCTTGTAGGGCCCAGCGATATAGGGATATACGTGAAAATATAAAATAAATAATACGTGAAAAATTTTAAACAACATGGTAACTTATACTGACTGACATAAATGTTTCACAAATGCCAGTCAGTTACCATGTTGTTTAAAATTTTTCAAAAATAAATAAAAACATATTTTGAAAATTTAATTGTGCCATTAGATTAAGCTAACAAGAAAGCAATAAACTGGGTGGAAAGTATTTTTTTATAATTTATTTTTGGGAAGAAAATTACAAAATACTAAGCGTTTTTCTTAAAAAATGTCAGTCAGTTACCCGTGGAATTGCCCTATAAATATACAGTATGCTTTTAATCTCGAACTTTGACATCTCGAAATGATTTCTTTCTCTGAAATAAAGTTATATTCAAGATATTTAAATATATATTCAATATATATTTAAATATTTATATATATATTCAAGTTATTTCAAGACTGTACTTTAATTTAAATTGTTATCTATGAACTTAGATTGTCAAAAATGTTTATTTAATACATCTGTGTTTATGAGACATAAAAAAGAGAAAAATATCTTAATAAAATATTTTTATGAATGTGCTACCTAAAATGTAGATGTTTCTAATCGGCAAGTGAAATCTAATTTGAAACAAACGGGGGAAAGACGATTGTGTTTATCAACTGTATTAATCCAATATGGGACATTATGGTTGTTCTTCAAAATGCGGGGTGTGAAAACCTTCACGACGCTAAAATATTTACCCATTTTGCACGAATGCGAATGATCAATCTGAAGGTTAAAAATATTTGGAAAATATGACACTTGAATTTGTTTAAATCTAAAGATTTTAAATAAACATTTAGTACCTTTTGAGTTTGTTCTTTTTCTTGTGTCTATTGATTAAATTTTCCGACTAAAGAAATGACATCATATCAGTTTTTATACCGGCATTTTGCTTAAGTTTTTTCTCCATTTTAGCAAGAAAGCTAAAATGGAAAAATCTATGATATACGGAAGTTTATTCAATTGAGAGAGCAGGGTATTTCCCAACAATGTTTATTGTTAAGTTAATTTTACAAATACCAAAATTATTATTTACTAGATATTTTTTCTACAATATGGTAATACAACTACATTAAAATGGTTTATTTATATATGAAGCAAGACCTCAAAGTTTTTACGTAGAGAACAAATAGAATAAAAAATTTGCTGTGTGACATCTATCCCAATCTTATCGATAGCATTTGTTTTCTCTCTTTTTCTAAACGCTAAAATAACAACATTAGATAATGCAAAACTAAGAATAGGAGAACATACGCTAAAGATCTTAGCTGAAATTTAAAAAAATGATTATTTGACTACTTTGTATTGCGCCCATTGATTGTAATATTTTTACTTTGGAGTATAGACAAAACGGGCATTGTTAATAAATGTAAAATCCAAGCTTTCGTTTCAACTAAAACATAATATCGCCAGCGTATAACACCTGATTGAGATTTACATGCAAATTAAGGTATTGGTAATCGGATACGTGTGTGTGTTTTAGAATTTCAATTCCGTTATATGAGTAGAACATGGAGTGTTGCTTATGCACATTTAATGGAAATTTTAACGGGTTTTAAAAGGTTGTGTCCATTTACTATTTTAAATACACTATGTTAATAATCAATAAAAAAGTCATTACAAAATAAATTTTCTTAGGGAGTGACTTATCTGAAATTACCTAAAATTTAATGAGTCATCATAACTAAAGAATATTAAACTTATACATTGCATTACTTATTAGTATTAATGTTCAAATATTTCAATTCAACTAAAAGCTTTCTTGCTTTCGTTTATAAGTATAGTGGATAATGATTGTAAAATAACTTTCTGTAAAACTATTAAAACCGTTATTTTACTCAACTTATTAAAAAAGTTTGCTACTTTTTATCATTTACATACAGAAGCATACTTGAAGTATCAAAAGTGCATGCAATTTCAAATGCATTTAAGAGAAGCTTCAACTTAATAAACATGATTGATGTACAGGATGTAAAATTGTACACAATAACAAATAAAAACAGTTTTTACTTAGTGTAAAAATTTATTTTTTCTATAGTATTTTCTATAGTATAGTATAGTAAATAGTATACTATTTAAATTTCTGAAGTTTTCAATTCCATGACTTATATAAGAAGCAACAATTTTCTAAATGTATTTTTAAACAATTTCGCTACTTATTGACAGTAAATGCATCTGCACATTTATATTATATGGAAAGAATAACGCTGAAAAACCTTTTAGCCTTAATAAACTTCCAAACTTTTGTATTTTGAATAGGGTAAAGGTAATAAAAATACAATTTTCCCCGTTATGATAAAAATGCTTTTCTGGAAACCTGAATTCAAATTTGTAGCAAAAATAAATTAACAGAGTAAATTTTCAAAGCAGCTATAAAGTAGCGATTTTATTGATTGTTGCATTTTGCTACCAGTGAAAAGTCATTTTGGTAAATTATTTGCATGAAAATACCATTAGGGATGTCCGTTTTGCTAATTGAAAAACTTATTGCACAAATCACAAGACCCTGAAACTATTGAGTTCACATGTGCTTTTAATATTTAAAGGTTTCTAAATCGTCGAAAACTGACCAGTTTTATTTTCAGAAAGTGTATTGAGTTTATTATTTGAAGAACTTTCGAATTTCTACTAATGTATTTGAAACTCATCCACATATGTATTGGTTCCTAAAAATTTGAACTCAAGATGTTTATCATAGCAGAAAAAACAAGATGATAAAAGTAAAAAAGGTTAGTTCCAATGATAAAAAAGTATCAATTTGCAGTTCAATGATGATTATTTCTTTATTTTTGGTTTTGGTTAAAATAAGAAACTATGAATTGTTCATTTTTTGTGACACGAAATACTTAGAAAGAATCGTTTTAAACTTTTTATAGTATTCCTTTTAAATTTACGTGGCAATTTTATTCATTTAAAAATCTAGTAAACTTTTTACGTTTACTATATCTTCTTATAAACTTGACCATTAACATTTTAATGGAAATAAAAATTGTTATTAAAGAATCAATTCCATTTATGACTATGTTAAGGACCAATAGTTACACAAATAAATTTTGAAACATGCAAAATTCCTTACGAGTTTATTTTAAGTCTTTTGAAATCTGTTACTTATAATAACTATTTCTTTATAAAACCCAACATGAAACTTTTCAAAAAATCATTTTTAAGAATAATTTTATATTTACTATAATGCAGTGGAATTAAGGTGCTTTAAAAACTTTCCTGTACTTGTGTTTGTATTACTGATCTTTAAATGATATTATGTAGTGTTTCTATAATGAGAAATAATAAGCTTTCAGTTATGTTCACAGTCCGTTTGAATTGACAACTATTTTTACGTTAAATAAAAAAATATTTAGAACCTTCTCAGTACGAAAGTATTCATTTATGTTCTAGGGTTTTTAACGTCTTTTGTGACCATTTTGTAGAGTCCTTAGCATTTAATGTTTATCTTTATTATTTTTATAGTTATTAAATTTGATACTTAATTTTTTTTCTGCTAACTTCATGTTATTTGGTTAAGATCGTATTACCAAAAAAGAAAGCTTTGAAACTTATTTACTTATATGACATTAAAAATTACGGACATCACAAATACCTGGAGATCCTAAGTTCATTCCATAAAAAGAGGACTCCTTTGTTAAATATTTCAAAAAGAATAAATTAGCGCATGAAGCTGTGATTTATCACACAAACGCACACAATCATTTTCAAATCAAACTACATCTTACAAAATACAATCGAACTCCCCCAAACCCACAAGAAAAACAATTTTCTCCTCCCCCCAAAAATAGAATACAAACCTCCCAAAAAACCACCCCTCACAAGGCATAGCAGGGAAAAAAACTACCCTCCAGAGAGTGAGATCCCCCAACATGCCACAACATGATACTCCTTTTCAAATTAACTCGTGTTTTATACTCCAGGAATGGATCCCGTCCCCTCAACTTTATGAATGGGCGTTGATTTATCCAGCCACCCCACAGCGAAAGTAGTAGTAGTAGTAAATATCTCCGCTCCATCGACTATCTACCAGCCCGTTTATTTATCTCTCATATTAAGTGGGCAGAGGGGGACTCTTTTCCATTCATCATGTGAGGATATGTACTACGGATGGGGTGCTTTTTTTTCAATGGGGCTGAGCGTATTGAAGGCGGTAGTGGATGAGGTTGAGTACATGGAAGCATTAGGGTGAGCTAATAAGTGTTAATCAAGCTAGATAAGAAGTGGATAAGGTTCTTATGTAGTTCAGCACTAATGAATAAAGATTAACCCTTTTGAAGTAACTAATGTTATTAATATTTGTGATAAGATTGTGCGAAGATTTTTCCATTGATCTTGTTTTCAATATTACTGCTACAACAATTTGGTTTTGCAAGTTTATCTAAGCAAATTTAATTTTCTTCAAGATATCTTTAAGATTTATACCGTACAAATATTTCTAATACAGGGCTATTAGGGTATTTAATACTGTCTTATACAAAGTTAAAGTCTATAAAATATTTTTTACATTAAAAATAGTTTACATACTCCACTTTTCTTGATTTATATCACAGATAATATAAATCATTTTATAAATAATAATATTTTTGTAAGTAGTAATTAAATTATGGTGAAAATTCGTACTGCTGTGTAGCTGGTTTTTTGTATTAAAAATTCTACTAATAAATCCAAACTAACCAAGGAATCATGCAAATCAACAATGAAGGGTAAAACTGTTTGGTTGGAGTGTTATTGAAAAATATCTCGTTTCAGTTTTGAAAAAAATATCATCTACTTTTTTAAACCTCGGGAAATAAGTTTTTACTTTTAATTTTTAAAAGGAGAAAAAATATTTTGCAGTTTTAAATTCTTTAAAGTTTTTCAGCTGAAAATAAAAGAAAATTGCGATTTATTTGGTAATGAATAAAAACACTCATTCATACCCATTTCCTTTTTGTGTATGGCACAGAAGAAACTTTAATCATTTCATAGATATATTTACTAACAATACAGAACATTTTTACTTTAGCCATAAGTTACGCGTGATCAGCATCATTATTGAGGTGTTTACCTTATAATTCGTAAACAGATAACATGGTAGGGACATACTTCTAATTTACAACATATTAAAACTATTGTAAGTGCTATTTCACCCATGTAGTACAAAGTAAACTCTATGAAATTGATGTTGTACCTATACTTTAAAGTTCAACATTCAGGAATTTTCTATATTTAACTTATCACCGGCCGATAAAGACACTGGTTTGTTTGAGTGCATTGTGGTACACGTAAAAGAATACTTCACTAATGCACTCGCGTATTTAAAACATGTAATCATGAAAAATATTGTAATATATAAATTTAAGGCTTTTTTGGGTTTTTTAAGGAGCCACTGATCTCCAATTTATTTCTTCTTTTTGCTGTTTCAAAATCATAATAAATAAATCTTATTTAACGTAAAAGAGATTTAAGTTGAGGATGTTTAGAGTCAAAAATTCTTTGTCTTAGTCAGAGATAAGTAAGTTTATTAATTGATTTATGAAATTAATTGAGAATAAAAGACCATATATGATTCCTTGTTCTTTAAACTTTGAGAGTGGTATTAAGTTTTGTTAATTGGCCATAGACGCAGGTTTGCCTACTCTCACGATAGTTTTTAAATTTTCCATCAGATGGCGCTGTGAATCCAGACGATCGCGTATTACTTCACTATCATTTATCCATTTATATTAATTCATCCACTAATATTAAAATATTTTCTAGTTTTAGCATGGATAACTGAAAGTATACCGATGGGATTAACATGAAAAAACACTTGAAAATTATTAATTTTAATTATTTAAGCTTTTTGAAGAAGAACAAATTTTATTCCTTAGCTATATGAATTTAGGACATGAGTAACAATTTAAACAAATTCAAAATGAAGTGTTATGTGTTTTTCTAAAAAAAAATACATCAATCTCTTCTAAAATTTACAGACCTATGGCAAATCGTAGATTAAAATAATAAAGCTCTACAGGTTTAATAACACCAGAAAGCTCATATTTTTTTCGTATTATTCTCAAGATTTTTTCTTCATTTATAATAAAAATCTAAAAACTATAAGTTGCATTAGAAGTTGAAACACAAATAGCTATTATATCACTCAGGTGCTAAATGGGTTGGTTAGGTATGATTTATTTACCACCCTCATCCTTAAAAGATTGAAATTCTGTTATCTTAATCATTTAACTAACAAATAGAAATTCCATTACGGAAATTTACATTTAAATAACATCCTTCAATCCTTCTCAATTTATTTTTTTTAAATAATTCAATTAGGCCCTAAAATGTAACTTTCAATCTCAGAACTTCACCTTCCCTTCCCAGCTAATCTCCTTCCCTCAATTCAAAAGATCACGAACATACGAAAGTACAAACAAATCATAAATGTTATGATCCCCGTTAAAAATAAATGGGAGTGACCTGAAAAAGTAATTCTTTGGAGTTGAGTGCTTAATGAGCTGCCTAAATCAGCATATATTAAAAAATTACCATATGTAAACAACAAAGGAAAAGGCCGAGTGCCAAATAAAGATCTCCGTATAACTCAAGTCAAAATTATAGGATTTCACTTCTAACACAAAAAAGGGAAATATTTTTATGAAGTGCAAATTTAGGGACAATTTTTTTGACTGATTTGAGATTTTCCTCATTTGGAAATTGTCGACGATTTAGTGGACTTAACATTATTTTACACAGCAATCATTTTTAAATATTTACAAAAATTTAGTTTTAATACAAAGAAACTAAAAGAAAAAACTATTAATAATTTTTTTAAAATTAGACAAAAAACTGTCACGTTTTTTATAGAGGCTTTTATAGAAGAAGTTTTGAAATTTTATTACTATTTTGCAAAAACACAATAGTAGAAAGAAAGATATTCTCTAAAAATAACAGTGAAATATCAAAATTGTAGAAGTTAAAATAATAAATATATCTATAAAAAAACAAAAACAACATATTCTAAAATCTGAAACAAATCAGTACCCCTATCCTTTGGACGCTAGAGGTAGGATACTAGTCTTTATTCTACTTGTTTGGGGGATAGACCAATGCAAGGATTAAGAATAAAAACGTACAGAATATAAGATCAAATACAATTCCATTATTTAGAAACAATCACTCAAAAATAGACAAGGTTTAAAAATATAAAAAGACATCACATCAAGCTTTTAATTTTTAAAAATAAATTTCATTTAATAATCATTAGAATTTAAAAAAAACAATAAAAAGGGCCCATAAGCAACCATACACAACAATTTTAAAAAGATTACACGATATAGATGTTTTTAAATCACAGAAACATTTTAAATTAGAAAAAAAATTTTTAGTAAAAGATTAATCTCCTTAGACACTCAATGAAGTCGAACGTGTTAAGATCGTAATATTATGCATAACAGAGATTAAACTATGTAGATTTAATTCAACGATAGGGTAAGGAAAGCACTTAAAAAGGAAGGGCAAGGTTTGTTTACCTTTTATCAGAACCTATTTTTAAAATCCTTTCATAATTTTATTTAAAGCTGTTACTTTTAAAACGCTTATCTGTTAAGTAATTGAAAGAAGTTCGATACGTTCAAAATAAAGTCGACAAGTAATTTTAACTTTAGCTTTTAAAAGCATCCTATATTAATAAAACCTATTAAAACGGAAGAACATGTTATAAAAACATTTATAAACATGCAGATTTTTATTTTGTTAATGGAGACAATAAAGCTCAAATCATATTGATTAAACTAAATCTTTTCAATACCCAATTATGTAACAGGTTAGTGAAAAAAGTTGTTTTTTTTTCTTTCTTTAAACTTAAGATAACTTTGAACTTCTTTAACGTTAGAGTAATAAAACATTTTTTAACTTCGATCCTCTCTCACACACATAGCATTTACTGGTAGTTTTATTATTATATATTAGTAAGAGATATAAAAAAATAAAACATCATAGATATAAAAAAAATTGAGGAAACAATATTCCTAAGACAAAAATAATTTCATATAAGTATTTATTCATAAAGCTAATTTGTCACTTCATGGAACACAACATGCTATACTTTTGTGTGATATAAGATTTTAGAATGATTTATATATTCAGAGCTACTACTGGAACACAAATAACTAAATTTATTGAGTTTCTTAAAAAAAGAATTTAATGAACTATGTATCTCTAAAGAAGATAAACTATGCATGTTATTTATAAATATAATGTAATAAGCGTTATGTATACATAACGCTTCAATATCACAACGCTGTATTATATAACATAATTTATATAAATAATGCAACATCTATAAAAGAGCTTTAAAAAGGAAAGGAAGGAATATTACACAAACACGCTTAACTGACCTCAAGCAGATGATCTGGGTGAATATACACAAATGTAGACAACATTAAGATATTATGTTTAACTTAGCACCAGAAAAAGAGCACAGAACTTAGGTGCATTAGGAACGTAGCCCAAGGGGGATAATTTGAATAAACCCCTCTAAATTTCCCTTTTTTAACCTGTACACAAGGATTGTCCTATATCACCGCAACATGAACATTTCAATATTTTCCATAGCTACTCCTCTTAGTCCTCTGTTAATCTGTGCTAAGATAGCAATTTGTTGTTATGTCATTTTACATACTTTTACTGCAATTGCGATTTTAGAGACTGTGGATAACACATAAAAATTCTTTCATCGTCGTTTTTAATGTTTTTATCCAACGGAACTTTAACATACTGACCAACTATCATTTTTTACATAAAAAATTGCTTTGTGACATCTGAGCATAGAAATATTAATAAGGGGCCGTTCATACATTCTGTAAGCAACTAATTTGCGTCTATTAGGGTGAGGATAAACTTTTACAACCCTCAGTTTTATGGCCGCGGTCTCTTTGTATGGTTTGGGGGGTTTCCCTCCCACTCTCGTCAGATGAATGGTTTTCTTTAGTGCCCTAATTGACCACACATAGAAACCAGGGTTACAAAACTGAGGGTTGTAAACTCTATCCTCAGCCAGCAAAGGGGAATGGGGGTTTGAATCATGCTTACGTAATATTTGAACGGACTTTAAGGTGGAGAAGAGAGAGGGATTTTTTACTGACCTTTGCAGATGGATGGTGAAAGTGTTTGAAAGATGTCTGGTGTATATGTGTGTGTGTCGATAGGTGTCCATTGGCACAGTCAACATCACTTGTACGGAGTCTGTCCTCTGAGGATGGGGAAGAAGAAAGGCGGCAGGGGTTCCGAGGGCTGCTCCTGGACCCCGGCCGCCTCGGGTCAGTGGGCCGCCATGGAGTGCGGCGGAGGCGGCGGCGACTGCATGAGCGCGCCGGGGCTGTGCGCGTGCAAGGGAGATCCCCCCATTCCCCCCATGCCGTCCGGAAGTCCCATGTTGACGGGCGGCGTCATGCGCTTCTCCTTCTGCCGGCGGTTGCAGAACCAGACCCTGACAACCTCTTTCTCAAGCTGCAGGCTGTCGGCCAGGCTCGCGATCTCCTGCGCCGCCGGCTTCGGCTGCTTGTGGAAGTGGTTCTCGAGGGCCCCCTTCACCGACACCTCGATGGAGGTACGCTTCTTGCGCTTGCGCCCCTGCGCCGCTATCTTGTCGATGGAGGTCGGCGACCCCGTCGTACTGTCCGCCTCCTCCAGCCACTTGGCGAGCAGCGGCTTCAGCTTGCACATGTTCTTGAAGCTCAGCTGCAGCGCCTCGAAGCGGCAGATGGTGGTCTGGCTGAACACGTTGCCGTACAGAGTCCCCAGCGCCAACCCCACGTCGGCCTGCGTGAAGCCGAGCTTGATCCGCCGCTGCTTGAACTGTTTGGCGAACTGCTCCAGGTCGTCGGAGGAAGGGGCTTCCTCGCCGGGGCCCAGGGCACCGCCCCCGCCGCCGCAGTCGTCGTGCCGGTGGTCCATGGGGTGGTGGTGGCCCAGGTGGTCGTCGCCGTGGTGGTGGTGCGGTTGGTGGTGGTGGTGCGGCGACGGCTGGTGGTGGTGGTCGTGCATGTGCATGCCGTAGTGATGCTGCATCTGCGACGGCGACGGGGAGGAGGCCATGTGCCAGGGCTGCGGCGGCGGCGGACGGTGGTGGTGCGGCGGCAGATCCGGCGGCTTCATGTCCATGGGCGGCGGCACCGACCAGGCGTCGTTGTGCGGCGGCAGCGACACCCAGTGGTGCTGCGGAAGGTGGTGGCCGTTGTGCGACTGATGGTGCTGCGGCGGCATGTACTTCATCTCCTGCGGCTCGCGGTACGAAGCCATGCCGTCGCCGAGCGCGGCGCTCACTAGGTACGGGCTGCTGGCCATTCTCGCATCTCCTCTCACTCAGTCAGCTCGGCCGGAGGCGTCCGCGTGGTGTGAGGGACGAGCGCCGGCCGCCCGCTCAGAGCCCGGCCGCTGGCCGCGCCCCGCTGTGACGCGGCGGCCGGGGATTGGTGGGAGGGCGGGGCATCGCCGGGAGATGGATGGCCCTGCGTAAACAAGGGGGAGACTACCTGCTGTCACGTGGGTGCCGCTAGGAGAGCGAGGGAAGAGCGTTTGTTGTCGGCAAATGTCGCGCGGGGAGGAGAGAAGTCGCAATCACTTAGCACGTCTGGGGACACTCGCATAATGTGGAATTTTTCGGGGACCTACTTCTCCAGAACTGTCTCGAGTGTTTCTGGCGATGCGCTCAAAAAACTTCTTTCGCTGAAAATTTCTCGTTATTTTTTTTTAAATACAGCAGTCGGCTTCAAATATTTATTGTTATTCAAAACGGAATAATTATTTTCATGGTGGTGTAAGGAAAAATGTCGACCATTTTATTAAACACTGTGTTTGAGTTCCAAATATTCTGTATTAAAACTTTCTTCTGTTCTCCAAATTTTCAATAAAAATTTAAAATTAAATTTTAAAAAATATAAATCCCATTAATAAATATTTTAAGTTGAAAAAACCTTCCTCAATACATTTGCAATGATATTAAAATAATCAAGTGTTAAAATCTATTGCTGTCATAGGGTATACGGATCTTATTAATTTGTCTCTCCTAGTTTTTTAATAACTTTTATACAGATATTGATAAAAAAATTCAAATAAATATTAATTACTTTTTTCCCACTAAAAAGTGTTTGTTCTGAAACTAAACATATTTTTGCATTCTGGTCACGGACACTATTTAATTTTAAAATCAATTTTGTACTGTTTAAATTTTTGTATTTACTTTTTGTTAATTTTGATACTATATATTTAAATCAATAACTATTGAATTTGTATGATTATATCAAACAAATAAATTGATAGAGAAACATCAAAATAAGTAAACATTTAAAACTGATTCTTTTTACTTCTCCTCGAACTCTAGTTACCTGAAAAGCATTACTTCGATTTTTTTTACTTTTATAAAAAAAATTTCTGACTGGAAAAATTATATCCATTTCTTTTAAATGTTTACCAATTTTTTCTTTTCATATAAATATTCTTTTTGGTTGTTTTATCTTCTATAGTTTACCGCAGTTACTCCAAGTGTTCTGGTTTTAGTTGTTGCTATTTCAGTAATTTATTCTTATTTATATTTCTTTACTATATATTTTTTTATTTCTTCCAAGATTATTACATATTTCTGTTTTATAGTCTAAAAATCTTGAATATTAAGTCCCGATATTTCTGTGTATGAAATGGTATTTTTCCTGTGATATAAAAGATCAGATTTGCGTTTGAAACCTACAGAAAAATCTCATAACTTTGGCAATTACTTAAAGATATTCAGTAAAAATTTATATCAAGAATACAAGACACACACCATTGGACTTTCTAAAAGACACCTAAAAACGGATATCTGAAATAATTCTCTCAAAAACCAGTTAATGATTAAGTTAAAAGACAAGTTAAAGGCAAATCAAACTTTCGATGCAATCGATCTTTCATCTTGTGATCTAATGATATATGTATTCCATCTAATCACTTATGACTAATCTTCCGTAATTAATGTATCTTCAATCTTAGTATATGATCTGAGCTCTGAGAATACTGAAAACGCTTACTGAGAAATTTTCCCAACCGTTAGCTAAACGGCCTTGTCAGTAAATTTCTAAAAACAACGCCAAATCTAATATTTTTGTTGTTATTAGCCACATCATATCCTTCCCATATTGGTAAAAATTAGCTTAAATTTGAATGACTATAAAAATTCCAGATTTTATTTAAAAGCCTTTAAAAGCTCCATGATATATATTTATCGCGTGTATTGGCTTCGTCTCTTATTGGTATTTTAAATGGCCTCTTTAGAATATTTTGTTTCGGAAAGGTGTGTATGATGAAACACTACGTTCGTACGTTTACTGGCGAGTTACAGGAATTATATACTTAAATTATTTGTTTTTCTTTGTTGGTGCACACATTTTTTTTCAGGATGTTGGATCAATTTTTCTTTCTTTTTTCTTGAGGAGTTGGTTGTCATAGACTGCTTAGGTTGACAGTTATTAGTATTTTCTAGTCCGTTTCTTGGAGAAAAATTCTGTTTAAATTATTTATGAGCAAGAAAAAACAGTTTTTCAGGTTTTATAAGAGTAAGCGGATAAGCGAGGTAGGTCTTCGGGGTTTATGAGGAGCAACAAGTGAGCTCTGAGCTCTGATTAGCTTGGATTCACCATCTTCCATACCTGAAACGTCTAAATAATTGAACTTTTTCTTTTATTGAGTATTATTACTCTTTTTGTTAGTCCTTAATGTTATAGAAATACAATATTAGCATTGAAAAATTTCCCTGTGATACTTTGTTTAGAAGAGCTTATTTTGTTTTATCAATTTTACAAGAATTAGTCCAGTATAATTTTCCTGTATTTCAGGAGTTAATTTTTAATGTTTTTTTAATAAGAAAATTTTGTAACCATTTAAAATTATGTAACACTACTAAAACTTAATCCCATTTGTATGCAGTAGAGTAGATGGTAGAGGAGAGAAGGATATTATGGAACACCCTTTATATATTTAAGAATAACTCTATTAGTTTTTTTTAAAAAATCCGCCGAATCATTTCAAGTACATATTATAACTAATGATAATGAAGGGCCAATGGTCAAATAAATCAGCATTTATTTTTAAGAAAAAGTTGCAAGTGGAGGTTAATATGGAATACCTGTTTTCCTGTTTACAATTATATTGAAAAACTTATTAGACTTCAGAGAGCATAGTTACTTTTAACTATGAAAACAATATTTAAAAAATTATGTTCAAATAGTTATGTTTTTGAGCCTATTTATTCTATTTCTGAGTCTAGAAGCCATCTTATCTGTAGAATCCGATTTCTCCTCGTTGATCTTTGGAGAATTTTTTCCGTTATAAAATATTTTTGTTTAAGATGCTTCAGCATCTTTTTTTTTCTTCTTCTTTTAGTTGATGGCATGAAGTAAATTTTTGTTGATACGTCAGAAGGGAATTGTATTCCATAATACCCGACACACCATCTTGGATTATGAAACTTTTTGTTGGTGGATAAAACATCGATAGCTAAAAAACGACTAAAGCATGAGAAACTATTATTCTTTTAGCGTACATTATGCTTAACAACAAAATTAGTCTCATAATTACTGGTAGGTTAAAGTCTTTGAACCTTTACCAGCAAAAACTTTTGGAAATCCCAAAACGCATTTTGTTTTGCAGCGACTGTAACAACAACAACAACAACCAGAAGGTAACTCTTTGTGCACTGCATCATGGGAGTTCCTTAAACCTTTCATGGTATTCCCGTATGATGACAGCCCGAGAGATGGCTGAAACCTCGTTATTCCATATTACCCGACCATTCCATAATACCCTCCTCTCCTCTATATGCGTTACGGGCAATGTGATAAATCGAGCATTATTTATAATGCCCGAAGTGGAGAAGGGTAATGTGATAAATTCAATGGCATTTATCAATGAAATTTATCACTTTGCTCGCCTCCACTCTGGGCATTATTAATAATGCCCAATTAAGCACTTTGCCAGTAACATATTTTCCCCCAAACAGTTTGCTATCACATTGGAAGAGTTTAATTCTACGCAAATATAGAAAGGAAATTCAATTTCAGGACCGGGAGTTTATGAATACTGAATTTAAAAGTAATTTTTAAATGCAGAAAAAGCACATTTATTGTAAATAAATAAATTTCAAATAAAACTGAATAAAAAATATCACGCTATACCTGGTATTTTTTTTCTGCATGATCATACTGTTATTCATCTTAAAACTTTAGTTGGAAAATTCTTATTTTATTCAAACCAAATAGTATAGCACAACTTTGTGCCGCCCGAAGTTGCAAGATAAGTTCTGTTTTTAACTCTTCGGGTTGTACAGAGGGTAGTATTTTTCATGTGCAACGAAAAGTGTTAAAAATACTTGTTGTTCATAAATAAACACAAATTAATCCACATTCTAAATAAATTTTTTTTTCAGAATGGAAATTTAGTCCGTATTTTTGGGATACGTTTTTATCATATTCATACTTATAAAGTATGAAGTGCGTACTTCTTGTAAGGATTCTATGTTCTTATAAAGTTAATGATGCTAGATACTAAATATTAAGCAGTTCCACGTACTCTCTTTCTAAGAGTGTACGGTTTTTCCCAAGTACTTCTACCAACTTTTCAAAATATCCTATTACTATTCATATTATTAGGTTGACATTACCCACTAGAAATAAAATGTAAATGCTTTAAAAAGCTTTGATATGTTTTTATCGGGAATATGGAAATAAGGCCAAGAGCACTTTTGAGAGAGGTGAAAAAAATTGCATGGTTATTTCTCAACGTACACTTGTTAACAGAGTATACATGATAACAAACTTAATTCAAGGGGTGTCCAGAGAAGGATTGTGTGTCCCCTAAAAATGAACATTATTGGCTCTTCTCACGCCTTTTTTAACACCCGTGTAAATACCGAAATTATCATATCAAGTGCTAAAAAGTTCTAGATAGTTCACTGCAAACATCTTTTTACACTCATTGTTTGAGAGCTTTGAATAAATCGACTTTGAATGAGTTCTATATTCGATTACCACTCCTCTCCTTCAATGTGCGATTAACTTTCAGCGCAATGCCACAGTTATAAATTATTTATTAAATAATGCACTGTTTGGAAAGACTTAAATGTAAATCGATGTTAAATGCTAGCATGCGATGAGTTGAGGATGAATCTTTCCTTTTTAAACAATGTTAGATAGTTTTAGAGCTTGTTTTGATTTTGCATATTTTCTATAGGCCTGAATGCTTTCGATGTGAACTTTGGAGACAAGGCGACTTAAAAAGTATTTTAGTGTAAATGGCATCAAAAAATCGTAGTCTCGTGTATTTTTTTCTTGATAGAAAATTTCTGAAATTCCTTGTACCAATAAATTTTTATTATAAATTTTTATTATTTAAAAATCTAAACAAGAACTTCATTGTGTTGTTAAAAACTAAATTCGCAATTCTATTTCTTAATTTTATTGTAAATTTTTTGGTAATCCAATCACTCTCATATTCTTGATCTAGTTCTAGAAAATATCCAGTCAAAAAATTTAGCAAAATTGCCTAAAAAACTGAATTGAATTCAAACACTTTTTCTGTTGTTGCTTTAGAAAATTTGCGGCTAAAAAATACTCTTAAAAGTTGTTACTTTGTGGTTGCGAAATTGCTGAAAAAACTGCAGTATTACATGCTAAAAGGTTTTAAAGACTTGCTGATACAAAATATCTGCAAAATTCTTTTAAAAAACTGCACTTTGGACATTTTTTGAAGCAATTTCGCATATCGTTTTGGCTGTGTAATTTTATTTTTATTTCTGTTCTAATAGTGCGGAAAGGGTGTCACTTGGGTCTAATAAGAACGGTGTAAAATATTTTTTCGGTTGCATAATATCTTCTGCTCCCGCATCACACTCAAACTTTAAAAAATTGGCTGACTTTTTTACAAAACAACTAAAAACCAAAGATTAAACCCTCACGTATTCATGATTTTTATAAGAAGCTAATATAGTTATAGACAGGGCTCGATTTCTAAAAAAAGAGGCACCGGAACGGTAAAATTATTAGTATCAAAACTGAAAAGGCTAAGCATTTATTTTCAAATTTAAATTTATAAAATAAATTCAAATGTGTTGTACTAGATTCGGAAGAGTGCTCTAACTTAATTATTAATTGTATAAGACGATTTACTCTTTATACGCCTTTTTTAGTGGGTTATACTTTTTTCCAATAGTGTGCCCCTTACTCTTGTAGGGAGGTGTGAGGCCTATCATCAATCATTAGTGAACCAATATCAATGAACCATTAGTGTTGTATGTTTTGCCAATTTAAAGAATATAATGTGTAGTCAAAGTCCTTAATAGTAGAATTGAAGGTGTCGCAAATTTTCCCAGCGATCTGGAAAATCTGGTTAAAATAAAAAAGAATCAACACCAGGATAGCGGATTGTGGGTAGTTCAAATGGGGGTCCACAATCATGTTTTAAAAGAACAATTAAGTAAAAACCTTACAATTAAATCACAAATATTGTTATTTGCAAAATAGATAAAAATGCATTAAAATTACTTTTTAAAACTTGAACTATGCCTTTTTATATTTTTTGGTAGGATTCTTACTGTTATGAACTTAATCAGAAAACAAATCTAATAAGTTGAGTTCTAAGTACAAAAAGAGGGTCTACCCCCGAAAAATTTTGGAAATTTGACAGTAAAAACAGGGTTTTAATTCATTTTAGGTCTTTTTTTCCAGAGGAATTGGTCTCGTGGACCGTAGCTAGGAGACCCCTGAAATAGAATATAATTTTTTTTTCCGAAAAAGAGGTTCCGGAACGGCGTTCCGGACCGTTCCGGCTGAAATCGAGCCCTGGTTATAGATATAATGTTCCAGGTTAAGTTCTTCTATTACCTCTCTTTCGATAGAAATGATTTTTTAATGTCGAAAGAGCTCTTGTAAAGTTGTTTTTTTCTGCATTTTAAACAGCTAAAAACTCTAGAACTATACCACTTAAAAACTTGAAATCAATGCCATTTTGTTAATGATTTTATTCTCTTAGTTTGGTGAGCATCATAACCACCATTTTCATTTTTTTTCAAAATTCAAAAAAATTGAAAAAAAATATTAAAGAAAATTTAAAGCTTTCTAACTCTTAAAATAAACATTTCTACCAAATTTCAAGTTGAAAATAAAATTTAAACTCGAAGAAAGAAAATAAAAATCTTCAAAATTTAGGTAAATCCTTAAACATTCCCTAAAATTATATACCCTCCCTAGAGGAACTTACTCATGGAGAATTCATAAAATCACTTGAGGGTGTTCATACAATTAGAGATATGTAAAAAAGGTTACATAAATTTCAGAAAATACGAATATTACTAGATTGCGTAAAAAACCCTACAGAACTAATAATATTTACAGAATAATATTTAAATTTAATACAGTAAATTTACTGTTTTTAGATGCTCAAAGTTTTTTTTTAGTGCATCACCACATTAATATTTTTCTTCACCTTTAATTATGACATGATAAAATGGGATATAAGGGGCGAATCCCCGACATTTTAACTTTAGAAATCGTCAGATCTCAATCCTTTAATTTTTTATAGAATTTTAAATGCAAAAACACCTAGTGTTGTACCTTCGAACAGCATAAGTGTTGTACCTACGGACACGTTCTAGTGGGTGTCTGTAGCTAATCGGTGATTTTGAATCCGGTTTCATTAAAGTGAATACATTTTAATGCATATTAAATAGATTCTAAATGGTTATCTATTTGTCGGAGATTATTTTCAAGTGATTTTAGATGAAAAATCAAATATTTTGTGATATAAAATACTTTCTTAAATTTTTTATTTTACTTTGCATTTAAAGTAAAATATGGTATAAAATCTTAAGCACACTATCGCATTTTAAATATGCTTGAAATAGTTTATAAAAAGGTAATACACCAATAAAAATGTTCATTTTAAGCTTTTTTCAACTAAAACTTTCCTTTCTGACCACGTTTAAAACACGATTTTGGATCAAAACATCGATTTTTTATTTTTGGTCTTAAAATAATATTTTATCTTTCTTCTTTCAAAATCCGTTTAAATTTTGTTTCTATCTTATATAGAGCGACAGTTATTGGAATTTTAAACTAACGAGTCCTCTACTTTTGAATTAGGAACTAAGCGGAAGTTGGTGCATTTGCTCAAAATCATGTTTTTCATATTTTGGTTCACCACAAAACAGCATAACTCATAAAGTAATGTATGAAATTTTGTATTTATGTCTTTTAAGAGTTGTTTTAGGGAATAGACCACCCTCATACACATTGAACCTTTATTTTCTGAATAATAGGTAGTTCTATGCAAGCATTCTGTATAAAATGTGATTTTTTTTAGTTTGTTGGAAGTAACTTGCTATTAAATTATATCTAACATATTTACATTATTACCAATGGTCTATTCCCTAGAACTAGGTGTTCAAAACACTATAAAAAACAGAATACCAATATCTTAATTCTTATATTATTTATCTCGTTTTGCGGTAGAGGTGTTTTTTCCATAATTTCACTTATTAATTTAGCTAAAAATACTAATAAAAAATTTTTATTTATATTTTATGGTTTTCAATCTTAGTTATTGGTTACATTCTATCATAAAATGCAAAAAATAAGTAATTTTTAAATAATTTGGAAAATTGGTACTCAAAGGTGTCCGGATACCTTAAGGGTGTCCACAGGTACGAGGGTTGTTTTTTAATTAACTTCCGTTTTTCTTATGAAAAAAAAGTAATAGGAATTTCGAAACAATTTTGGTGCTGGTAGTTAGATATATCCTTCAGGTTCAATTTGCCACTTTACTGAATAAAATCGGACATTTTTTCTATTTTTTATAGATTTTACAAGCACGCTCCTCGAACTATTTTCCTGCCAACCCATAGAGAATTGGGCTTTTTTTTCTCCCTTCGCTCCGTTCGCGAGCAGGCATTAACATTAAACAATGTGGGTGGGCAGGTGATCACTTGGCACTTCACTTGGGCACTTTAAATGGTAAAAATGTGATTTTACCTGTCTTAGAAAAATCCAAACGTGATTTTTGTCCAAAGGTACAACACTCTCCCCTATGTTTATATCCAATTTTTTATTTTCTGAAACTTTTAATTTACTCTGATTTGACTTGTTAAAAGTAAAAACAATCAACTTCCTAAGAAATATTTTTTCTCACATTTATGGTTTTTATATCCTCTTAAAATGTTTGTAATATATCCCTCCCAAAAACATTCTCCTTTACTCCTTTTCAAGTGGGAATTGCTTATGAAGGAATTCTGCTTACAAATTAAAAAAAGAACAACACGTAAAAATATTTTTAAAAATAATGCAGAATTAAAACCAGGTGGAAGGTGGAACACCTGTGTGTGAGGGTGAAATTATTTAGATTTAGTACTGTGCTGAAATGGTGTTTAAGAAATTATTAATTTCTCCCCTCGTTCAAACCTCGTAAATCCATAGGGGAGAGTGTTGTACCTACGGACGGTTGTACCTTCAGCCACCTCCTTTTAAAATTCGGGAAAAAATGTAAATTTGAATTTGTGGTCGATTTTAAATGTAAACAGATGCTATCTAGTTGCTAACGTGAAATCAGCTGTTTAAAATATTATTTAAATTTTCTATAATAAAAATACTGTTTTCAGGTGCTCAAATTTTTTTTTTAGTGCATCACTACATTAATTATTTTCTTCCTCTATGATTATGATATGATAAAATGGGATATATGGGGGAATCCCAGATATTTTGTCTTTTTAGTTTTGATATTAGAAATCGTCAGATCTCAATTCTTTTATCTTTTATAGAACTTTGAATGGAAAAACACCTGATGCTGTACCTTCGGACACCATAAGTGTTGTACCTACGGACACGTTCTTGTGGGTGTCTGTAGCTAATCAGCGTTTTAGAATCAGGTTTCATTTAACTGAATACATTTTAATAAATATTAAATTAATTCTAAATGGTAATCTATTTGTCAGCGATTATTTTCAAGTGAATTTTAGATGAAAAATCAAATATTTTGTGATCTAAACTACTTTTTTAAATTTATGATTCTACTTGGAATTAAATGTAAAATATGGTGTAAAACCCTAAGCACCCTATCGCATTTAAGTATGATGATTAAAAAAACTTAAACTTTCCACTGAAGAAGATTTACCACCGAATTATTACTGTTATTATCACCAAATGCTTGCACAACTAAGTGTCGATCGAATTGGTTTTTTTGGATCAGTGAAGTTGTCAGATCAATCAGCATGATTGATGAAACTATTACCTTAAATTCTGATCTGAAAATACCATGTGATTTTTGTGTTTTTGGTAAAAAATCAATACTTTTATCATTCAACTTCGTTTTAATGATCATTTACGATCTAAAACTACATTACTTTAAAAAATCTATTTTCAATTTTAAAAAGGCTTGAAATAGGTTATTAAAAGGTAATTCATCAAAAAAAATTTTCATTCTTAGCTTTTTTTCAACTAAAACTTCCCTTTTTAAGGGTGTCCACAGGTACAACTGGGTCTGTCCATAGGTACAACAGGTTGTTGTACCTTCGGACACTAATTTTTCCAAGTTATTATACATGATTAAAAATCCAATTTTCAAGATTTTGGCTAATAAAAAATATCTCTCAACTCACAAAGGTTAGGACTATAGGTTGGGCACTTTAAATGGTCAAAATGTGATTTTACCTGTCTTAGAAAAATCCAAACGTGATTTTTGTCCATAGGTACAACACTCTCCCCTATATTTCGCGCTTTCTTATTTTTTCACACTTCTCTTAACCCTTCACTGCACGGTGTGCCGAATTCGGCACATACCAATAAAACTCCTCAATTTTCCCACATGTGTTAAATGTAAGTTATCTGAGTTTTGTGCCACATCTAGAACATACATATATATAATATTAACTACTCAGTGTGGATCTGGATGGCAGCTTCTCACTGATAATTAGGTTTTTATGTCTCCAAAACAGTTGCATCCATTTTGTATGCAATCAAAGATTTTGATGGATCTTTTTTTACCAGTAAATCTTGAAAATATCGCTTGGTAAATTAAGTGACATTTATGTACACGACATATACTTCTTATTTAAATTGATTTTTCGTAAAAGCAATTATTACACCAGCTGTAAATCATGTTTTTAGGTTTGTGCCATATCATAAAAAACCCCTATATCTTAATGAAAAATTAAGTCTGGAATTTTTTAAATATTTTTCCTGTATTCGTGGATGTTAGAAGATATTAAATTATTTTTTTCAAAAGAAACAAAAAAATCGTGCAGTGAAGGGTTTCATTTATCAAAAGTTACTTACTTCTTAATATTTTCTTTCTTCTCTCATCTTCTTCCCTAAAATTCCCTTTCATCCACTTATTCTCTCTTTTTATTTATTTATTTATGTATTTATTAGAACATAAACACAAATACAAATAGAATTAACATAGTCGCCTGGGACCTCTTGGTCCATATAGGTGACCATATAAATGGGTGGAAAAAATACAATAGTGGAAAACAGGGTGTCATTAAAATAAAATACATTTTCAGTCGTACATCAAATTTATACAAGACATAATAAAAAAACATAAAGTGCAGAAGGACAGAAGTAAATCACTACATTAAAAATTTTCTACATTTTCTATTGAAAACAAAAAATCCTTTAGTTTCTTTTTAAATAGGTATTTTGATGGACTATTTTGGATTTCTAATGGTAGCATATTATAAAGTTTGGGGGCTATATAGGAAAAATTTTTACAAAATATTGTTTTTTTGGGCTTAGGAATGTTATATATTACATTAGGTCTTCGAGGATTTATATTATTACGTTTTGTACATTCTAGTGGATTTAAAAAAAGGTACAGGCATATTTTGTAAAAGAAAACATGACGAAGGGGAAGAATATTCAGTAATTTGAAGTGATTTATAGTAATAGAATCTGTGATATTTAGCAAAAACTTTACGAACCTTTCCTGTAGTTTACTGATTCTTTTTAAATTTACAAAATAATCCCCTCCCCATATAGTTAAGCCGTAAATTAATTGGGAATGTACCCACAAATAATACAAATTAATTAGAAGTTTGTTACTTATTCTTTGTTTTAGGTGGTAAAAATTAAACATAACAAATCTTAATTTGTCCAGAGATATATTGAGTATGTGATTTCCATTTTAAGTTCGAATCAATGTGGAGTCCAAGATATTTAATACTTGACACTTTATCGATATAATTACAATTACAATTTCCATAGTTGATACAGTTATTTTCATGGTATTTAAGAGATATTTTTATTATTTCAAATTAAAGATGATAGAATGATTAGAGAAAGAAGTCATCTGATTATAAACCCTTATAATACACTAACCGAGATCTGCGAATCTTCAACATTAAAATTAAAACTAGACTTGACCCATTTTCTTTATCTCTTTCTCTCATTTACAACTTCTCATACTTTAAATCTTTTTCTCTCTTTCTTCATTAGATTTCTCTTTCCCTTCTCAAACATTTTTTCTCATCTCAAAGGAAGAGGTTTGAAGGGGAAACCAAACATGGAAGCTATAGGATTAATGACAACACCCATCCACTTTTGGCTTCTCGTTGTTCAAAGTAAAACCTTCAAGGCAATATTTGGTATATGAATTACGGTTTATAATTTGGTAAATGGTCAAGGTCAAGCCTTCAATATTTGGTACATAAAACCTGGGAATAGTCAAAGAAAATGGCGTTTTTGAAATGTAGATAAATTATTTAAAAAAAAACATAAAAAAGAAGTCAGTGCCTCCTTTTTGTAATTAAAAAATATTTTATAAAATAACTATTGTTTTTGTTAAACAAGCAAGACATATCCTCAAATTTTCATGAATATAGCTGATCTTTCTAGAAAAATTTACTAACAGGGAATTTTATTTTTCATTTAAATGTGGAGAACACTACTGCCACGGGCAATTTTCTTTAGTAAAAATCTCTTCTGTAGAGTTTGCACATCAGGTGGAAAAATCTAAGTTGGATTGTGAAAAATGATGATTTGTATACAGATGATAACAGAGAAATTTCCAGCTTTTAAATTGTGAAATCTCTGCAATCATCTATCTCATTGAATGAAAGGAAAACAAAAAAAAACTAAACGAATGAAAAAAATATACTTTTCAAACAGAATCCTCGGTTAAATTCAAACTAAAACTTCACCCCATTTCCCTTGTCCCTGACTTCATCCGCCAATCCTCAAATAGTCCCATCACACTCACCACCACAAAAAAAAGAAACCCTCTCCACAAGGACAACCACCCCCTTGAAACAAAGCCCCGATTGAACTCGACCCCCCTCCGCAAGTATAAAAGTCGCAGATGTTACACGACGACGCTCGAATAAAACAATAAACATAGTTTAAAACCCCCGACGAAAAAAGATACACTCTCTAAAAGGAGGCCTCTTTAAGACAAGCGCTCTTCGAATAGGCTCCCATAAAAACTTTTTCCAGAAAATTTTTACGACTGCGATGCCTTTGTGAGGTTTCTCATCCCCGGAAATTCGTGAGGCTTTGTAATGAATGAATGACACACCCGGGCACCTCGGATTAAACTCGGATCGCACCAAAATTAGTTTTGCGCCGCGCGTCTTTTTGTTATGGCCTCACATCTCTCGCTCCTTTTAATTTCATAATTTGTCGGTGGCGGCGTTTTTGTTGCCCCCTCTTCCGTTGTAGGGGAGGGGGAGATGGGAGACCCCCAGATTAATTGTGGGGGGTTTTACGAGCGGGATTGGTGTGCCGAGGGGAATCAAAAACGTGATCGGGTCGTGAAAGTCGCGTTATGCTGCGTTTGGAATTAGCGTGTTTACGACTTTGCGAGATCACGCTTTTTTGGCGGGAATTAAATCGTCAGAACTCGCTGGAAAATTGAAAAATAGGAGAATTGGAAAGTTCTTGAGATAAATTTTTAAGCTTGAATGGAATTAAATAAGGGAAAGCTGTCTGGCTCTGTTATGTATTGGTTTTTGTTTGCCCAGCAATACTGTTTACTTTTTTTATTGTTTAAGATGATATTTCTATTTTTAGTGATCATAGCTTAATTAAGATATTAGATGAATTTATAATGAATGCTACGAAATAAATTTGAGTTTGAACAGATTTTATCGTTTGAAAAATTCAGTATTAATAAAGTTCCCTTTTCCATAACGAATACTCAATTCTTTCATTTGATTTCTCTCCTCTCCATCATTTTTTTCTCTTTTCTTTTTATTCTCCCCACTTCTATATAACTCGTTCTTTCCTTCATCTACTCTTTAATTTTCTCCGTCTCTCCTCTCTCTTTCTCTCTCTCTTTTTTCATCTTTCTTTTTTCATCTTTCTTTCTTTCCTCTTTTTTTTCCTCTTTCTCATTTACAAATATCAATTCTACTTTTCCTTTTCAGTTTCTCAACGTAGAGCGTATGCTTAGTAATGCTGCCGATTTCCCCATCTTACTATAAAAAATTAAAAAATTGTATTTAAATTATAAACTTTGAAAAAATTTCTGTTTGAGGGCCATCCCTTGGGACTTACTGCTACGTGAGACTTAAGGAGCCTCTTCACTTATGCGTTTGGTTTCGGTATGGCTATCCAGATTTATCAACTGACGAATCATAAGCAGACAAAAATAACATCATTTCATCCCGTGAAGAACCAAATTATAGAGTAAAAGTGGACGTACAGGTATTACGTCACCTTGGGTACTCTTAGATCCTTAGTAAAACGCCGTACCGCAACGATCGCGTAAGTGGAGACGATCCCTTAGGTCCTTAGGTGTTGTTACCTACAAGGTAACGAAATTTGATGGGCCATGTTTCACATTCCCTATCTCTATATTAGTTAAGGAACATATAGGGAAAAACTCTTTTGATAGACTCTTTTGAAGCATATGCTTCTAAAATTTCCATCGAAAGAGTTTTTCCCTATATGTTCCTTAACTAATATAGAGATAGGGAATGTGTGGGAATGAAAAAAGTTAAAAAAACACCACAGTTTAAAGGGAATTCAATTTTCAAAAATAACCTTATCATAAGATGAACAACATATCGAGCGATTCTTCTGGACTCGGCTTTACGAGACCCTTGATCCAACAATCCTCGGTCCATTGTATTCAATAACGTCCTCAAATTTTCATGAAACTCAAAAAAGTAAACCCTGCAATGGAACGTCGAAGCGTCATATTCGGCCAATTTCCATAGACTCACCGCAGACGAGTAAAAGCCGTATAAGAATAGGTGACAACACGCTGCTACCAGCATGGAAAGGGGATGCACAACCCATAATTATCAAACGCCGAATGCAAACACTCAAAAGGGTTGTCTGTGTTGAAAACAAACAGCTCTCGTGCATACCTTCGATGTCGCAGCCTCAGGTGTTCCCCGTCTAATCCGCTTATTGGTCAAACGGGTATTTAGCTTCTTGGGCGATATCGAGAAATCTGACGATTTCAGAGGTGCGGCTTTTATTATTATTGTTGTTGTCAGCCATCTTCGGTGCAGTATCTGGCATCGGAAGATTTAGATAAGGAACCGGTTGATTTTTTATGTTGTTAAGCTACCTGATCTGATGCCGGGGATTACATGCTGGATCAGGTAGGCTTATAGGGAAAGGTGGTGATGGCTTGTCATTGATACTGGACTTGGAAGATGGAAGAGGAAAGTTGGGGTGAGATGGTTCACGGAGTTTAGGCTGGTTTGGAAAGGGAGAAATGGATATGAATTATAAGATTGGATTACAGTCATCCCGTGAAAATAGACATAAAATTATTTAATTATTTTATTGCTACACAAATCTGTTTAGCTATTGGTCGATCTAAGACCATTTCGAAGAGAAGTTTTTATTGTCCACTAGATCACGACTTACAATTTATAGTATCTTAACACATATTTGTATAGTATCTTAACACATAGCGGGGGTTTTAGTACCATTTAAATGAATCGGCCAATGAAGCCTTTTAAGCAAGCCTTTTAAGGCCTTTAAGGAGAAGCCTTTTAAGGAGAAAAGTATTACGTCACTTTTGGAGAATCTTTTGAAAACGTTAGAATGGTGCCAATGAACAAGCGAATTCCCGAAATCTCGCCAAGGTGAAATGAGTTCAGTATTGTATCTCAATCAGCTGCTGGTTAACCACTGGTCAATTGGCAGAGAATATGGCCGTTAGGGCCTTTCTCCTGTAAACTGACGATATTAAATTCTCTTATTTGAGGGAATGATAAAATTTTCCCTTGATAAAAGTCATTATAAGAGAAGAAAATGGTGCACTTTCGCATAAGCATCAAGGAATATTTTGGAGGAAATGTTCAGCAAAATACGGGACTCTCTACTTAAACTCTCTACTAGAAACTTTGAAGACACCATCTTAAGGATAACAAGCCCTGCATTCCTGAAGAAATTCGTGTTAAAAATAACATACTACGCAGAAAGAACTGCCCTAACACATAGTCTTATTTTCTTAAAAGAATAGGCTTTCCTCACCGTCATCAATATAAACATTGATGAAATTTGGTGGTTCAACAAGGTTTGGAATGAAGGGAGGTTTTAAAGTTTCACCCTCTGGAATTTCCAAAATTTTAAAGCACATACAATACTATCCGTACCTACCTCACCAGAAAGATTCATTATTGAAAACCCTTCCCCGAAAATTTCCTTAACCTTACAGCCCGTCAATTGACAATTTCAATTCCATTCCTTGAGGTGGAAACCCCTCACTGTAAAAAATACAGCACTTTACACAAAAAGTAGGGGTTCTGGTTAGGAACTGCATCCATACATGGAGAGATGTTACACCACGATAAGGAGGGACCCCCCACCTAGACTTGGAGGAAGGTCCCACTACGGAGGGACCTCTCTCGAGTCTAGGAGGTCCCTCCCGTATCGTGGTGTAACATCTCTCCATGTGTGGAAGCAATTTCTATCCACCACTTGTGTGAAGATCCATATTTTTTTACAGTGATGACCAAATCTAACCATTCCAAAAATACACAAAAAATCTGGAAAAGCTGTCTACACAAATCGTCCCGATCTGAGAATGGGTGCTCTGCGAATCGAATGACCAGCACCGGTGTTCCGGTCACCGGGTCCATCCATCGACGCTTCCTTTTGGAATCACGTCTGATGGCTCCTATCAAGTTTCTAATTCGAGGCCATTGTCCCTGTCGAGAAAATTTCCTTGCCTACTGATGCGGTACCCCATCCCGCATGCACCTCACGTACCCCCTTCTGTGTGCGAACAGACCAGGGTGGGTGGTACGCCAAGCGGTGAGGCCGATTTGGTAGTCAGATTCATTGTTGTGACGGCTCTCTGCAAAGGTATAGACGTGGGTGGTTGTGTAACCTTTGGAGGGAAACTTGGTGGTAATCTGCAGATTTATGGAGGAGGTGTTAAGTGGCGGCTGTTTACGATGTTTTTTCTTCTTTTGATGTCTTGTTGGTTAGGTGTCACGCCTGTTTGTTGTTGTGGAAAGTTGAAAATGAATATTAATGTTATGGGGCTGAAAGCTGTTTCTGAGTTATAGCTTTCTCTCCGATTTGTTGGGATTAGTTTAAGCAGGCTTCTCTTGGTTTCAGCAACATTTAGTTTTTACGAGGACAGGCTGGGAGTTAGTATGGAGAGTATTATTACCTTCAAGACAGAATTATCCATCTGAAGCTGAAAATTATTTCTTCTCTTCCTTCAGCAAATAATGTTGTATAAACGTTGCTTTTATTACATTTGTTACAATTATTCGTTTGCCAGAGAGAAATTATTCGTTTGCCAGAATAGAGTAAACTCCCGATTATCCACCGAATAGGGTGCATGGATTACCACGGAGAGAGAAAATTGTTCTGACAGAGAGGCTGAATATGAGAAGGAATAAGATAAAAATTGTTCAACTAGGGGCCACCCATAAATGATGTCACCATCTTTTACAACTTTTATTACCTTCTCCATTCTTTATGTCACAAAAAGTGTCACACTTCACTATACTCCTTTCCCAGTTTGTCACATGCCATGCTCTGTAACCAAAAATAAGTTTAGAATAAGGTTGGTAAGAATCTGGGAACCAATTCTTTTTATTTTTGAATGCACCCCACATTATAATTTTAAAGTGAACTCATTTATAGTCTGTGTAATTAAAATAGGCGGTTGGACGTCATCAGTTGAATCTCGTCGCCATGGTAACGAAATGGAAACGTAAGCGGTTCTGCTTTATTTTTGCACATCAGTTAAGGCAGGGCGTGAAATTAAATTGAAATTTTGAATCTTAATAATTATAAAACTAATTCGAATTTTTTTAAAAACGAAACGACAATCTTTTTGAAAAAAATAATTGTATATTTGTTTAAAATTTTGTACTTCTACCATAATTAGTTTTTCTTTTATAACTAAAAAAGTGTTACGATTATTTCATTGGCTGCTGCGACACGAGTTAGATTCAATGACAATCTTGGGCGGTTATGGGCACAGAGAAAAATCCTAACAGAGGGTCCAAAACGTTATATTCAAAAGTTGGATGGGTTGGAGGGCGCCACGATCAACTAAATGATTGACAGAGTGATCAAACCTGTGATTGGCTGTCACTCAATCTTCTATTTTCGAAGGAGAAGGAAAAAGTTTTTCTCAACCAATCAGGCTTTTCCGTCCCGCCTCTCGTGACGTTGTTGCGATCGCAGCGCCAAAATAGCCCCAAACTCATCCAACTTTTCGATTTCCAATAGCGCCTATGGCGACGGACTCTCTGTTCTAGTACTCTGTGGTTGTGGGCTTGGCGTGATGTGGGAAAAAATAAGACTGGTGGAAACCATGGCAACGCACAGGGAAAGGTGGGGGAGACTGGGGAAATCACGTGACTTTTCAACCGCCAATTCTAATTACACAGACTATAGTAAATTATGGATTTTGTAATAATGTCGTTTAAACTACATTTTAAAGAAAAATCGTTGTTATTTATTGACTTTTGAAGTGTGATTTCACAATTCTTGAAACCCCTTCTCCTTCTTGTCACAAAATGTCACAGATTGATAAACCCCCTCCCTCCCATCCAAGCATGACATCATTATTTATTAACGGCCTCTGGTTTATAAAAACTGTATTTTATAACATGAAACGTGTAAAAACAATGAATATTATGCACAAAATATTTGTATTTTAAGTATTCCTACTTATTTGCATTTTTAAGTATTCCTATAGGAATACTTTCCTCAGTATACTGAGGAACAGTACCGACCTATTAGGTTTTTATGACAGTAAAGCCTAAAAATAGTCAGTCTGCTAAGTCAAAAAGTGCGAAATCGCTTAGGTCATAAATTTTTTTATGATTTCTGATAGAGTTACTAGTATAGATTTCCAAACCGGTTGATGCCACTCTGCAACTGTTGGGCATTTTTTTACTTTAATTTTTTTAAAAATGGCCCAAAAAATTTCAAAAATATATTTCATCAAAATTTAAATATTAATTTTTAAGAATTATGTAAAAAATTGGATTTTTTGCCCTGGTAGTGGTTAAAGGCTCTCATAATCACCAATTTTGTTATGACGGCTGGTGTTAGACTTTTACAAAGGTCAGAGCAGTCCCGTTTCAGGGAGTAGAGGGAGATAAAAGAACAATGGAGGACCTACCTGACCTCCTATCGAGGAGGAGGTTTCTTTTGATCGTAATTGACCACAAGTGGCCTAAGAAGTATTTCCTCTTCACTAGAGGATCATAAACTGATGGATGTAAAAGTTTAGCCTCTCCCGAATGTCTGTGAATAATCCGTATCACAGTTTATCAATGTACGCATAATCAGAAGTTTCATATACGAATAGAATCCATTACTGGAAAATCACTACTATTCGGTGGGAGAATGATGTAATAAATACCCAGATCAGATGGTATATTCTCAACATTTTATTATTGTGACCACACGTGTGCTTGTTGACATTGCTATGATTCTTTATGAAAAAACCTGAATTGTGATCGTAAAGTTGAAAATGGATGTTTATACTTCACCTTAAATTTTTGATGACATTGATTAAGAAAAGTAAAGTTCAAATCGAAAATATCCCGTAAATTACATCTTCAGGTGAGAGGATCATTGACACAGTCCCATGTTTCATCTCATCCCCTGTTCCGGTGGGCATGAAAGTCCTATAGGTACCACAAAACCAGAAAAGACTCAGTTCTTCATGATCTTCCCATCAATTCAATAGGGATAAAAGAATATCTAAAACTTTTATGAACACATTTTAAGAAAAATAAAACAAACTCTTCAAGATCCCTTCATTGCGGTGTTACACCTTACACCCCCTCCTGTCACAAAATGTTACATTTCGTGATTTACCTCCTCTATGGTGTAAAAACTGGACATTCAGATTTGAATTTTCAAAAGTTTATTTCATCATTTTCATCAATTGAGAATTAGTAAAAATCAAAACTACGTGTGATAAAAATTGTGTTCAAAGTCTTGGGGGTATGTAACAAAATTTAAACTTTCCACATTCACATTGTGTTACACATTTTCAGTACTACCTTTATAAATGAATCATATTTAGGAATTGTTATTTGTTAACTGTTTTTTTTAAAGGACTACACCATGGTATTTAAAATTAACTGATTGCTCTGAAAAACAAGTCTTATTACTGCTAAACCAACGATAGTAAAAGAGTCACGTGATTTTGACAACGCTGGAACTAGTATTTCGGAGGGGAGACAGGTGGAAGTTGAGGGGTAGTTGATCGAAAGAGGAAGAGAAATTTGCTTGTATATAGAAGCAAGACCCCCAACTATCACCGGTTACCCAACTATCGGCAGTGCAAAGTCTGTAAGAAACACGTGACCCTTTTACTATCGTTGGCTGAGCAGTATATAGTATTAAAAAAATAACGATTTGATTGACAAATCAGAAAAAAGTTATAGCCTTTACTATGTTAAAAGTAAAATTTTAAAAAAGAAAAGAAGAAAAATTCTAGTTAGGGAATCTTGTTTTAGAGAGAGACAAAAATGCAACAACACGAAGAAAAAAATATTCCCCGACAAATCACTTCCAAAACCTCGCGGTTATTTTTTAAACGCGGTCACTTCCCCCCGAAGGCTCGACAAAACATTAAGCAGGACACATCTCCCTTGTCCCATGGCAGCATAGTGCTCCCAACGTGGCGATTTCTGCCGTGTATACGTTACATTCCAATGTGAATGAACTTGAGGGTGGCATTGCGGTGCACACCGGAATACTGAACAGGTGGGAATTGTTTCCTTCATTGTTTGGGAGGGAGGAAGGGACCATTCTTTTCGATTGCCGCCCGATGAACCCGAACTCAACAGGGAGATCGTTCGAAAGCGCATCTTGTGAGTAGTTTTCCCCAGGAAGCTGGAATGAAATTGTATTAATCGGGAATCCATGAAGTGGAAAATATGAATTTGTTGGATTTAGGTTGCCTATATGGTTAGTAAGTGCCGGCGAAGCTCTGTTTTGTTGATGAAGAATAGGGACTTCAAATAATAAATAATAAGGCAGTAAAATTCCTAAGTACTACCTATAAAATATCATATTGACATAGCTAAAAATAGTTCGGCAGGGATATTTGAGTTTTGGAGTATATGCACTGAGAGAAATGACAGTTTCAAATTTGAGTAAATCGATGTTCTCATTTTGGTATGAAACTTTTTGGTTCAAATATGACGACCCAATGCTTTCAATTTTGAAACACCAGACATACTCAGTTTCAAATAATTTAATAGTCACCACTCAAATTATGCTTATTTTTTTTATGTTTGAAAATTGAAATATTTGGAATGTAACAAAAGCCACATTAAGTTGATGTGATAACGTGTTACACAACGTTGTGACGTCACACTCAACTTACTGGACTACTTCCTACGTCTAAGTAACGTGGCTATATGTTCATCATAACTGTAACATATTGCTCCCTCTTTATAAGTATGTCATGGACGAATTAAAAAATGAGAACATGATGTTTTATTTTTTAGTATCTGCACATTGCCAAAAATGCATGTTTTCAAATTTGAGTAAATTTGGATCGGAGCCTGTTTGAGTGTGTGACATACTCAGATTTGAGTCATTTTTACTCATTCTTGAAACTGTCGTTTTAAGAGTGTAGAATAAATTTAGTTCTTTCGATAGTCAATAAAGAAAATTTCTGAGTTGCTGGGGTATATATATTCCCTGAATTTTTCCAAATATCTACGTCCATGAAATGCAGTCGAAGCCCTCAAACTCTATAAGTGAGTTTTAGGATGTAGTTAATAATCGGATTTAAATGTACTATTGTTTTCAAAATTCGTATAAACAGTTATGCAAGAGACAAGGACCGTCTGAAAAGAGCCCATCATGCAAAAGTTCCCCACAAATAATAAAAGATCACTTGCTAAAACATCATTGAAATCAGTTAAATGAGCAGATAATTCGCATTCTTTTTCACAAACGAATAATTGATTACAAGCGCAAAATTCGTTAAAATTAAGGAATGACTTATCATGACGATTTAACTCCATTGTTTATCACACTTAATTGAATAATAATAGATACGTCTTTTTAATAAGATAAAAATTAACAATTAACAACCATCAAACCATCAGCTAAAAGTTATTTAGTTGAATGGTAAGCAATGACGAAGCTGAATAACCATAATACAAATCGTTAAAAATTAATCTGCGCTATAAAAGGAAGAACATAATACTTCAATGCAAATAAGAGTGAAATCCACAGGAGATCAAAGCAAACACTATTGCACCCAATTTGGCTCAGAATTATTGCCTTTAACTTTTCATGCGATAAGAACTGAATATAAATCCTTTAGTTGATTGATATTATGTATGTATGTATTCTCCCTTATGCCGCCCGTTCTCATGCATTTAGTCATGAGCGCTTAAACTCGTTGTTCTTGAAAAAAAGAAACGTTTGTTACGAATGTTTGTGTTAGTAATTTCGCGGTTAGAAAGAAGAATCTTAGTTGCAACTTGGTATTCAGAGATAACGCACAGTCTCGTGTTCTTTATTAGTGGGTTCACACACGTTGTCATTTGTTGTTCTTTAGAACAAGGAATGCTGCTATAGACTTTAATGGTATGATAATTTATCTTGGAGATAAAGGGATGTGATTGTAATTAAAAGAATGAAGGATAAATGTGCTTCTCTTCATAAAATTTAAATGTTCGTGTTGCAATACGACCTGCATTCCAACAGATAATTTTAAAGTTTTAAAGTTTCCTCCTTGATAAAGTAATTTAAAATTTAAGGAAGAACAAGGATAGTGATATGCTTTAATTTTAGTTATAGAACTTAGATCAATTTAGAAGGAATTTCTACACCAGACTCATTATCTTTTAGAAGTTGAAAAAACTTTAATTTCAAGCTACTCTTAACTATTTTTTAAGATTTTTGTGAGGAAAAACCTTTTATTTGAAAGGGATTTCTTTTTTCTCGCATAATATGTTTTTCGACCACTTAACATAGAATATTCCTGCATAAATATTTCTATTTGTCAGAAAAGTCTAAATTTTTCCGTTTGATTCTTCACTAAATCTATAGAATTTTCCCATCTCTGTAGTTTTTTTTCCTTATTTGGGTTCTTAAATATAATGCACATTCTACGCTCATTTCACAGTTTCGATAAAAGTGACGCCTCATAAATTTCAACAGAAAACAAATGAAAAAAAATCCTGACAATTTCACATGAAACAACTGCTTTCCATCCTGACTGACCCACCACCATCTTGCAAAGACCTCCACACAACATAATTAATTCAACTCTATTTTTACTCTCCCCTTATCTTAATCCTCGCCTTCCCTATCTCTGTCCCTCTCCATTAAAAAACAAGCGCCGAAAGCGTCCGATCCGAGCAATTTCGTCGATGCTGTCGCAGAAGCGTCGCCGATAACATCGTCCGTTTGCTCATGAGCAGAAGAACCGTAGATAGAGAGAGCATCGACTGCAACCCATGAGGTGGACGAAGAGTTTGTTTCCGTGGACAAGGGGTTGTATTTGGTATAGTTTTAAAATTGTTCGGTTGTTTTGGGAACATATTCTTTTACGATGTGCTCTCTTTTCTTTCTCTCTATCCTTTTCTTTGTCCAGTTACTTTTTTACTTTCATTTATTTCTCCCTTTCTCACTATTTTCCTATGTCTCTTTCTAGTTATGTCTCTTTCACGTTCTTTTTTCTTCTTTCTCCTCTCCCTATTTCTCTCTCATTTCTATTTCTCACTCTTTTTAGTTGTATTTCTTTCTTCTCTCTATTGCTTACTTTTTATTCATGTTTTACTCTATATTTTCTCTTTATTTATCTTTTTCTTACCCTCGTTCTCTCTTCTCATTGCCTCTATTTCTTTCTTTAGTCTTCTCTTTCTCTCCTTCGTCCGTCGTCTATCTTCGTCTCTCTTTGTTTTCCATTTCTTCCTCTTCGTTTTTTTGCAAAGGTTTTTGCTTTTTACACAGTTTGAATACTATGTAATTCAATTTTAACAGCTTCTTTAAAGTAAAATCTTTGTTTTGAGTGACTAAACAAGGAAGCGAAATTACTAACGATTATGGACGTTTTCCATCATTCAGTGCAACTGTGGAAACCACTACAACTTCAACCAAGCAAATCACCATTGTAAAAGGTAATTAAAAAAAACAGAAAAAAATCATAAACTACAAAGAAATAATTCCTCTCAGTTGGCTTATGCATTCAAAATCTGTGGAAATTAATACAATGGAGACGCTGTTGAAGCAACAAGGAACTTCTCCAACAGCTTCGCATGGAGTTCGCTCATTATCGTGTCGCTCATAACATCTAGCAGAAACAAAGAGCTCACTTATATGCAAAACTACCGGAATTAGCCCATTTTTGCAGCAAGCGCCACAATTGCCAATTCTGTCAAGAACATTTTCTGAATAGCTCCACTGTCTCTAGGAGAGGTAACTATATATTTATGCGCCACCTATTCTTTCCCATTCTACGAGCAGTACCCATCGTCATCCTCTTCATTCCGTATTCTCTCCTCGATCGACTCATTTCCATACCGGTGACAATGGTGACAATTTTTTTTGTCTCATCACTCTGGGGACGGAGGGTAGAGCATACAGGGGGTAGAGACAGCGGTGGCGTTTATTCGATCGTCCCTGCAGATCCACTCCAACAGGTAGCCAGATAAATGCGCTCGGTTCATGCGAACGGTATAACCATCTCGAGATCCGATGGTTAAGCATACGTAATGGGAATATCATGCAAATAGGCGGTAATGTTATTGGTTTAGTGCGTGAGCTAATAGACCAATTCAATTCAAGCCTGATGGGGTGTTTTAAATGTGGCTTTTTATTGAGAATTCCTTGTTGTGTCGGACCATTCGAGACAAAGGGATTTTCTAAGTACAATCGCTGGTGTCATTAATCAGTATCAACGGGGAAAGTGCAGGTTATAGAGAATGATGATAAAATTCAAGGTGATGTTAGTCGTGGGGAACTTGAAGTGTAGTTAGGGAATTGAAAACTTCCTGCAGCTGGTTAAAAAGAGTTGTTGGTTTTGATGGGTGTATAGTTTATCTAAATGGATACTTTTTGTTCACCTGCAACGTCTCGACGTTACACCTGTTGAATTTTCTGTAGATTTCACAAACCGGAGTAATGCCAATGTAGCACTGTTACTTTAGTTTTTAAATTTACTCAGTCAGTGTAGTTTTATACTGAAACACAAATTTTTATAGCAAATGAGGGACCAGGATAAATTGTTTTAAAAATTTCCTAGTGACAATGAAATAAACGGAAAGGGTTTCCAGTCGCATGGTATTTTTCTCGATTCATATTAATTTATTATCTGGTACCTACTTATACAGGTCTGTACTAAAAACAACAAGAAGAGAACTAATCTTTCATTGTTTTTAAATTTGTTTTACTCCCCTTTCCATATATTTTTTATGATGGACAATTTAATCAGAATTTATGGAAAAGTAGTGAAAGTAACAGGGTTTCAGCCAAAGGGGGGATTTTTGAGATATATATACAGTAGTACCGATTTTTTTACCATTAAAAACCACTGAAACTGATATCCCTCCGTGTTCGAGCTTGGAAGGCTTCACCGTACATCTCAACTTGCTTCACCCGAAGCTTCCTCTCTTGCGTAGAAACTTCAACTGACATTGCTCGATCAGGCTGGCTCAAAGTAGAGAGCCTGTATACGAGAGAGAGACGACAACTCGCTTAAAAGCGTCTCTGCGCATCCTTGCGCGCAGTTAAAACTGTCCAAATCTCCAATTCTGTCCAAACTGTATAATGCCGCTTGTCTCGCTCCCATGCTAATCCAATGGAGGGAAACCTGCGGTGAACTGAAAACGCTGTTGACCAATCAGCGAGCTATATCGGGTTGTCGCCTCTCTCGTATACAGGCTCTCTAGCTCAAAGTAGAGATCCTGTATACGAGAGAGGGGCGACAACTCGCTTAATAGCGTCTCTGCGCATCCAATTCTGTCCAAACTGTATCATGCCACTTGTCTCGCGTCCCATGCTAATCCTATGGAGGGAACCTAACTCCGTCTGTGGCGAACAGAAAACCGATTTACCGATCTGCGCGCGCTATACTGAGTTGTCGCCTCTCTCTCGTATACAGGCTCTCTAGCTCAAAGTAGCGATCTTCTTCTCCAAGCAATCTTTTTGTATTGATCTCAAAGAAGATCCTGTTTTCTTTATGAGTTTCATGATTTGATGACAGCAATAAAGCTGAATTTCATTTAAGATGTTTTTCACGGGCATTTTCTAATTACAGCCCTCTCCCCACATCGAGGCAGGAGGCAGAAACACTCCGAAATACCAATAACCCCACCAATTTTTTTTCGGCTACACCCCTGGTAAGTAACAGAGTTACACTGATAACATATACCGTGTATTTATAAACTAAAAAAAACCCACATTTTTCATGATTAATTTAATTAACATGTTACCGACAAAGTTTGAAACGCCGACATTCTATATCTATAGAATGCCTTGAAATATTTAGAAAATTTGATCTCCCATCTGTACAAGTTCACATCGTAATTACGTAAAACAAAAAATATTAACTTCCAAAAAACTGCCACCTGCAGTCCACTTTAGGCCCATTTTCTCGACATTCCATCGAAGCTTATAAGGAGCGAGTGTGCGAACATAATGGGCTCGAGAGCCTTGAAATAATGTTCGGAAACAAGCTAGCCGGAGGGTTGCTCCGGACGACAAGGGAATGACAGACAGAAGCCGTAACGATTCATATACTTATTGAAATGTCATTCATTAGAGGTGATGCAATCTCCGTAATTGGTCAAACGTTTGTCTCCCCAGCTTCTTAATGAGGAACGGCGATCATCGGGTGACGTGAAGAAGTGTCCACCGTCCTATTGGATAGACGGGAGGGACATGTCACACTGGGAAAGGGATGTCAGGAATGCCTTTGGATTGGTTGGAGCAGCGGGAAATTTAATAGTGGATTGGATTGTTAAGGTTTGGTGAAGGTCTTCCTTGTTTGGTTAGTTTAGTGTTTCGTTTTGCTGGAGCAGGTCTAGCTCACAGAGGAAAAGCAGAATAGAAGGTCTGAAATGCTATTTTAAAATGCCATCTTATGGTAGAGGTCAGCATTGCAAATGTACTGTAGGTGTCGAACCAACGATAGTAAAAGGGTCACGTGATTTTGACATACTTGGAGGGGAGAAAGGAAGAAGCTGAAGGGAAGTTGATCGAAAGAGGAAGATACATTTACTCCCTCTAACCTTAGTTATACCCCTCTATATACATAAAAAATCAGTAAATTTTAAATAAAATAAAAAATACTGAACCCTTTTACCCTTTTACTATCGTTGGTTCAACAGTATATGCAATTGATAGAACGGTAGGCAGTACAATTTTGTTATTGGCTTTGAGGTGTTTATTCAATCTGTTACTTTCGTAGGAGTGTTGAAAGATTCAAGGATAAAGATTCCTTTCGTCCGCCTATCGTGACATGTAAGGTGTGAGTTTCAAGTGTCGTGCCACCAAGACCCCTATCACAACGTCCCTATCCCCTATCTACCCCATGTTTTTTCGATTTCCATGACTGGATTTGGCCAAGAACTCTCTGTTTTGGTTTTTGGTACTCTGATGTTGTCTTTATTATGAAAAGCACAAGTTATTTTGGAGGCAGTAGTAGAAGGAAAAAAGGGTGGGTGTACCCTCAAAAGCGAGTAAGATACGCTAAATGAAATGGCAATTAAAAAACTTAAAACTACAGATTCCTAAAACAGGAGGACGTATAAATTAGACAGTTTCCTCTTCGAGCTGTCGGCAATCCGGCAAGACCAATGGACAAATCAGTGACAGTATTTTGAGCTACCTCACTACCATTGGATGAATACTAACGACAGTATTCATCCAATAGATCCCTCTAGGTAGGGGATCCCCAACTAAACACTCCTTTAACTCTTCCCCAACTAAACACTCTTTTAACTGAACACTCCTTAGTTGCACTGTAAATGGAAATGTCTGAAATTCAGACACATATGCATCTGAAATGGATGGTTCAAATTTAAGACACATGAATGCGTCTTAAAAATTTCAGACGCCTCTAGCGTCTGAAATACCGCTGTTTCAGATGCTTGAAACGTCTGAAATTCCAATTTTTCAGACACCTGAAGCGTCTGAAATTGCCCATGTAAGACACTTCAAACGTCTGAAATACCGATGAGGGAAAAATAAAAAATAATAGCGTGACCGGGGAAGGTAGGATTCGAACCCGGGTCTACCGCTTGCTAGAGGAGCGCGCCTACCATTCAGCCACCGGTACTTGCCTCATGTAAGGACGCATTATATAAAGTGGTTGTTACAGATTTAGCCCATTACTTCTTGTAATGCTGTTTTTAAGGAAGTTTAATTGTAGATCTTCTTTTAATTCTTTTTTTCTAGATTTGGATATTTTTTTAGATAAAAATTGCTTTTGAGCAAGTATTTTAAAGGCCTCTACATGGCACTAAAATCTTTAATAGACCGCGCGATTATTTGAGATTACTTATTATCACAACATCGGGATGTTTTTACTGGGTTAAACCAACAAAATGAAAATAGCTTAAAAATAAATTTAAAATAATTATAATTTCATAGGTGACTGTTTCAAAATTAAAAGCATGGTTCTTCATATTTGAAACAAGAGGCTTCATACCAAGATGAAAACTATCATTTCTCACAAAAAAAATGTTGTACAGAAATGCAAACGTTAGGTAATTAATGCAGGGCATTTATGATTCGATCAGCAACGTTTGAAAATTGAAAAGACTTCAACTAGAGCAAAAGTTTCTTAATTTATATAATCTTATGTGTATACATCATCAACACAGGATGACTTAAGACACATCAAGTATCTGAATTTAAACGTCTGATTTTATGTGTGTGAATTTCTGCATCCCTTAAACGAAACGTCTTAAATTCAGACTTGTTGTCACTAATCAGACGCTTGAGTCAGCTCCTCAATACTACACAACTTACATGTCTGAAATTCAGATGTCTGTGGTGTCTGAAATTATATAGGTCCGACTGGGTCAGACGTTTAATGCATCTGAAAGATCGTTTCAGACGCTTAAATGTCTTAATTTCAGACATGCTTATTTGCAGTGTGTTGAAGAAATTTTCCAGAAGGTATCATTTTCAGTAGTGCTTCGAAAGATTCCCTTTTATTCTATATAGAAAGTATCTATATAGAGGCTCTTGTAAAAAACTAGTTGTCTCACCTTTTGAAAGAGCTAACTTTGACGGAAGTCCTTAACGGTAGCCAAGATGGCAATATTTTAGAGGCGATCTGACAAAGCTAATCTCAATACTCCATTGGTAAATAATAATGCCAAATTGGTGACCACTAGTGACTTTCGCCAAAGAAAACTCTTTCAAAAGGGTAAAACAATTAAAGTTTTAAGTATTTTTATCATGTGTGGAAAATTTCACTTATATATAAATTTTTTCTGAGGCATCCGGAGGGTTTGATCACAATCCTTCATATTAAATTGCTGGATTGCTACTCCTAACCCTCTATTAGGAAAGATCCGGATGATCATTTGCAGGAATCTAGATCGCTGGAAATTCTACCGCCGCTCTTCAAAAGTAGTATAAAATGAGTTTCAATTTATGAAATAAATAAGATCTTCCGTACAATCTTAATATGACTTAAAATTAAAGTTAAATTCCTTTGAATTTTAATTTTGAAAGTTTTCAATTAATGGCAACTTGAAGTAAACAAAATCTTATTAATCGTAGAAACTAGGAAAGCTGGAAAAGTGAGCCAACAAAAAAAGAGCCCAGATTCCCCAAATTGGCTTTAGATAGAAGTAGAAGTACTTTACTGGTTTGCCGTAATGGAAAAGCACAGAGAAAAATCCTAACAGAGGGTCCAAAACGATATATTCAAAAGTTGGATGGGTTGGAGGGTCAACTAAATGATTGACAGAGTGATCAAACCTGTGATTGGCTGTCACTCAATCTTCTATTTTCGAAGGAGAAGGAAAAAGTTTTTCTCAACCAATCAGGCTTTTCCGTCCCGCCTCTCGTGACGTTGTTGCGATCGCAGAGCCAAAATAGCCCCAAACTCATCCAACTTTTCGATTTCCAATAGCGCCTATGGCGACGGACTCTCTGTTCTAGTACTCTGTGTGGAAAAGTACCAAAAAATACATTGTATACAGATGCTCCCAAGAGCGACAAAACTTTCGGGATGACCTAATACTAGATCGTTAATTTGATTCGAAGAAGTTGAGGACGCGTTGCATAAGAAAATGTGCCCTTTTGTATAATATTAATGAGAGGACGAGAAGAAAAGGGAAATTATTGAAAGAAAGAAAGCCGACTTATTTTGAATTTCTGCAGGAAAGTTTTCTTGTGAATTGAAGAGACATTTTAAAGATGTTCCATTCTAAAAATTTTCCCTTCATTAAGAAATCGAACGTATAGCCTTGAGGTTTTTTAGAAGTTTGTAAACCGTAATTCCATGTCTCAGAACCGAAGCTTTAAAAGTAAAAAATAATCCTTAATATATTACAGTTTGAATCTCGGGATCGACAAAACCTAATGGACACGTTTCTAAAATATCCAAATAATCTTGTTTAAATATGACGAGACTGAATGTAGGGTATATGCGGCCCTAACATTGGTGTTTTAAATGTAGAGCTATAGCTTTCAAACCTTGGCATCTACATTGAAGATACTGATTTTTCTGGTAAAAGGTTTCTCTGATAAAATTTCAAACGTCTTGAAAAGAATAAGACGTTAAACATGCGTATTGCTTAAGATTATAGAGATAATTATTGATCATTAAATCAACCAGATTATTATTGATCATTAAATTATGACAATGCTTTCGCATTTCCCTCTAACGATTCAAAAATAAACATCCTAGTTATATTTTGTTTTTAAGATATTTAATAGCCATTTATAAAATAAAACCAATCAAAAATTGGAAATAAACTGTAGATTAAAGCTGATAATTATTCTAAAAAAATTGATAGTATTCTCGTAGTTTATCTACCAACCAGCCTTCCTTCCTTCCTTGAGCAAGCATTGAAGTTTTATAGCTGATATGAGACCTTGCAAATTTTTCTTGAAGCAGACCACAGAGTAAAGATATTCAGAGAGTCCAAAACGCGATTTTACTAAAATAGTTCTACAGTTATCGCATAGTGGCGTTTCGACCCTCCAGCTGTCAATCATTAGTGTGGGCGGGACTAAAGGAAACGAGTGATTCTCATTGGACTTAAAACTTTGTATGGAGGCTGCATTTGAATTTCTCAATCTCTGCTATTTTTCCCCTGTTCAATGAAACTTTTCCCCTATGGTTGCAAACTTTCCCTGACAGTAACTAAACTTTCCCTATTATAAACATTGATATAGTTTGTTCTGGGGTCTAATATCTCTTATCAGTGATTGTGGTTGCAGAAATGATAATTAAATGTGACGTTATATGTTTAAATTGTATTAAATGTGGACTTGGAGTTGTGAGTTCGATTCCAGAGTAGCTCCCGATCCATTGCCACTTTAAAGAAGATGAGAGATAGTGACGTCACGGGCAGATCAAGCATATATAAGCCAGCGAGAGATCTCCGCTGGCCAGAACATTGGGTGAGTCCCTGGAGAGCGTGACATCAGAGAGACTTGTAATGTCAACGAAATTATCCCCAGCGCATGCTCGAAAGAAAGATACACGCAACTGTTTTAATAACCGGGGAAATATATAAAAATTATTGGCACTGTATATTTGGACGGCTTTTTTCAACTAAACTCTACTCTAATTTCCACGGCTAGGCTACAGCTCGGCGTTTCATTGGTTCAATCACTAAGCACCGAGACTGCTACGTCATCACGAGACCTACAGCGCATGCGCCACTAGCCGTTTTGGCCGTCCAAATATACACTTCGAAAATTATTTCCCTCTTTAGCGATTTGAAAGTGGGCGGGGTTAATTGAGAGAGTGTATGCGGCTGTAGCTCGATTGTAGAGAGTCAACAACGCTACGTCATATTCTCTGGTTAGTTCCACCGTTATCACATAGAAACGCCACCGTCTATGGGAAAACCCATGTTAAAAAAGTCGCCATTAGCGTCTATGGAAATGGACTCTCTGAATAATCTTTACTCTGTGAAGCAGACATAAAAAATAATTGATTCTCTTACTTTGTTTTGTGGCAACATGTCATTCAAGCTGATCAGTCGATTGTTGATACTGCTTTTGATACTACGCATTTAAAGTGGTAGGGTAAGATGTTTTGTGCAATATTTTTATTAAATGATGAACTTCTAAATTATAATGTCTACCTTCTGAAACTGTCACATCGTTATTTTAAACGCGTTGTCTTAGTGAAAGACGTTGTATAATAATGTTCATGCAGTACTCATTTTGCCAATTTCTCAATAAGTTCCTTAATTTTAGACTGTTAGAAGATAATTTCAAGTTGTTGTAAATGCACAAATAGTCTTCGATACCAAACTAAAAAAACAATAGTCCCTACAAGATGTCAAAGTCCTTACAAGATGCCAAGATTGCCCCTTAAATAAGTTCACAAGTACTCTAATCTTTCCATTCAAAGTGTACAAAGTTTTTCATTTGTTCCTTTGCTTTTAACCGATTTAACCTGATGATTATAAAGGAAACCTTAGAAAAATTATGCTGCAATTATGTTAAAACAATAAGGAGTAGTTTGTTATTTTAATGAAAAGGAAAAGTTTATTTTATTCTTTTTACCTTGATAAGTACAACATTGTACGGAAATTTTAGGAACACTCTTCCGTGTTTTCTTTTGTTTATTTATCTATTTTACTGTTGAAAATAAGAGAAATAGATCATTAAAATTAAGAGAAATAAATATTATTTTCTTTTTTGGATTCGAACATAAATAAATATTAGGCCAGTTCAGTGGTCAAGGATTGAAAATCCAGGAATACCCGCCCATTTTCAAAAAAAAATTGTAGTGTAAAAGGTCGAGGAAATTGCAAGAATCCTTACAAAACTGGAGCTTTTACTTAGCTACTGAAAAATATCAAAATTTTTCTTTTCAATAACATTTGGTTCGGAAGCAAATTATTAAATTAAATTCTTGATAATGCAGAGTAAAATGTTTTCTTTGGAAATTTCATCTCGAAATTTTCCCATTTTAATAAATTTTAAATTTAATTTTGGTGAAATTTGAATTTTTAAACCCGGGTTTTTCTGGTTAGTAGGAAGTAAATTGGGTACTTACGTATTATACAGTCGACCGTTCAGCAGCAGTTAAATTCAGCGGTACAACTATAGTTCAGTCAAAGGGATATTAAAAGTTTTCTGATTCAGAGGCACGGTCGATGGCATAATACGTAAGAGCCGTAAAAGGTATTGAATTCATTTATATTCTCAATGATAGCATTTGGTTTTCTAGTTTGATGGATCAGGATACTTCATTCAGGTTCCCTTGTCTTAAATTTTATGACCAGTTATTTTATGCAATTTTTTACCAGCATTTTTTTAAAACAGAAAAAAAAATGCATTTTTTCAGTAAAAAAAAATCTGAATTAAAAAACCGTCATGTAAAGTTTCTAGTTAATTCAATATTTTGAAATAAAAACTTCAAAATCCCTTTTCATTTGTTTAGGATTGAAGAGGTCAGATCTGTTTCTGCCTTACTTTCAAGTAAAAAAACAACGATCGCTTTGAATCCCGATCTGTTTAAAACAAATGTTTCTGATTCTATGACGGCACATTATTTTGAAATTTGACGTTTTTCGTGCCCCTTTTTTAAATCAAACTTTGAAATTAGATTAAAAAATAATCAATCATCGTAAATAAAATGTTTTTGCACGTATATTCCTTTCTTAGATACCTCTATTGAATAAAAAATGTAATTAAAATTATGGATTTGCCCATTGTAACGCAAAATACTCTGGATGGTTTTGCCTCTTTGTGGGACCCCAGGCCCGAATTCATTGGATTGCCGGGTACAGCCTTGGAAAGAGTCATCCAGCCGCAGTGTTTATCTACATCTGAAATGATGACCGACAACCATAAAGATCTTATTATTAATATTGTTATTAGATCATATAATAATTAGTTGAATTAGTTGATTAATATTAGATCTAATAGAATTATTAGATCTCTAATGCTGGCAACACTTAATCACGTTGCTGTGGGAGCTGTGGTTGCACATGGTGACTGGAGGACTCTCCAAAGCTATTTCGATTACCCTTCAGTTTTAATAATTTTGCTAAAAGAAAATTAATTCAATGTATTTAATAAAAATTTATCTTATTAATACAATCCACTTCAATAATGTGATCACGATTAATGTTATCAAGCGTATGTTATCGAAATTGACTAATCCCGATCACCACTACTTGATTTTTTTATAAACTGTACACACTTATGGGATAACAATAACTTACCAGTGCATTTATTTCTAAGTCTTAAAATAATACATGAAGAAAGTTCAATGCAAAATGTATAGTTTTATGTTATCGAATTTTGGTGAAATAGCTTAACAATCTTCTTTTTTTTTCGTTTGAAGGTCAATTTTAGAACATACTTACAAAACGATCCATTAATTCAGTAGAGTTAAATGATCCCTGTATTACTTTATAGTTTTAACTCGATTTAATTAAATCATTAACTTGATTTTTAGTTGGTGAAACTTTATAGTTTTAAATCTCTTGTCTTATCAATCGGATATTGTTATCATTCTACACTTGGACAATGGTGATCACATTAAGCGAAGTCGACTGTAGTAATTAACTTAGCTTTAAATATTTAACGATTGAAATTATTAAAAAACTTAATGATTGAACGACGAAACTGATTAAATATGTGTGTACTTTAAATAATCGTACAACACACACTATAACTTTCAGAAAGGGAGGATATCTACGTATCAAACCAACGCCCCCTCCAGTTTGTGAAAGGAGAATACTAAAAGGAAAAGGATGGTGACTGGACGAATTTTCACCAGTCTTTGCAGCAATATGAGGTGGATGGCTTATCAAGTGATTCCAAAGATCTTGGCCCGATTTCTATGGGGTTGTTGATTAATAACTTTTCCTGTGTACGAGTTCCTTGATATCAATGTAACTCAAACTCTTAATCTAATTTCAGATTGAACCAAGATCCTTTATCAAGTTGGCCCAGGTCTTAAGAGAGCTGTTTCTGAAGAGAGCTTCTTAAATGCCTTCACAGTTTTCTTATGAATGCCCTGAGAGTGCAGACTACATAATCTGATTTACCCCCTCGAACTCCGTGAATATACAATGTAAGTTGACCAATCATTTTACCTAAAATTTTAGGCTATTCAAATCATTAAAAATGTACTCAAAAATTAAGGGGACTCGGTACCAAAATTTGGTCAAAATTTCGAATTTGAGGATTTTGCCATAAAAATGAAGATAAGGTAAATGTGGGTATAGTGAACACTGTACCAATAGTGGCCACATAGCTGATTAATTTTAAATAAAACAAGTTAGAGGCATCAAACAGCGTCAAAATTCATAGGCATAGTAGATTGTACAATCAGGTAAGCTGGTAAATTACCACCGATACCACAGATCAGCATGGGAAGGATATTTAAATATTTGAAAATAACATCAGCCGAGTGACTGAAATTTGATTTTGCTTATTGAATCGCGTAAGGAAACGGGTATATCGGAACTGATTTTTTTGTATTTATTACCGTTTGATTGACTTTTAAATTTATATTAAGATAAAGAAGAGTGTATAAAATGATAATAAATAAAATGTATTTGAAAATTTTGACTTCACGAGGATTTATGGGGGTGGCCACTATACCAACACAAAATCTTAGATTTTCCAATAGTGGCCACCGCAATGGCTTCTAATAGAAACTTAAATAACATTGAATTTGGATCAGTTTTTCTTCATAAACTGTTGATTGTGCTTTAAAATGAGTGTTGTATGAATTTGGTTTCATTCTGGCTTCGGGGACCAAGGTTTCCAAAACATTGAATAACATGGTTAACTCCTCTCAAATCAGCTACAGCGTAGGCTTTTGGCCGGAAACTATCGAGTATTTTTTTAAATAAAGCTAATTTGATTTGATATAAATTACATTTCGTTGGGAAGGAAGATTTTATTAGAAATAAACGACCATACCAAAAAAAGCCATCAATTTCATGCATAAACCCCTCATATAGGCAGAAAGAGAGGTGTCCACTATAGATTCAAGAGGTGTCCACCATAGATACAACAGCTACATCTATGTGGCCACTATAGATGCAATTTGGAGTACTTTTTAAAAATTAATTAAAAAATACTTTACCCAATTTAATTAAAATTTTGAATGGTAAAATCGAAAGATCCAATTAATCTAAAAATAGGATAACGGTTTCCAAGCAAATAGGTTGGTATTTATTGAGAATTTAAGCAAAAAATTTCCTTAAAGTGTCCACTATACCCACATTTACCTTACTACCCTTAGAATTATAATGATATGAGGTTTTTAAATATAAAAATTGTGAGGTTTTCTGACCCAAAGATAGGCTTTCTGAAGCATAGCTTTCAACCTTTAAACGGGTTTTTCTTAAAACAAGGTTTTTATAGTTGAAAATCCTAAGGATTTTTTTCTGATTGTCCAAATCACTTAAAACTTGGTAGTCATTATCAGTGATGTATGTTAAACACCTCTCTGTATGTATTTTAAAATATATTTATTACAAAATATTTTACAAAGCAAGAAAATAGAAACTTAGCGTATTTAAAAAAATGATAAATTTCAGATTTTCTTTTATTTTTCCGAAACCCTTGTAGATACTTAAATTTTCATACATAGAGCTAACAATATATGGTAGATTTATGTTGAGAAAAAATATCAAGTGAAAAGAGTGTATATTAACCCCTTAACAGTGTCGCCCGAGCTCAGCTCGGGCAACTGCTACGTGCAGAATTTGTGATACCCGAGCTGAGCTCGGGCGGGAGAAAAATTAAATTTCCGTTTTGTGGAAGCCAAACTGAGTTCGTTTCGATGATGATAGTGATTTTTCGTCGTTTAGAGATTGTGAGACATTAAATGTTTGAAATGTTTGAATGTCCTCATTTAATAAAATATGTGTGTTTTCCAATACTTTTTTATGTGTATGTTAAAATAATTATTACACTTGTAATTGCATTTAAATTTTGATTTTTTATAAAAAAAATTTCCAACACTAATAATAATATAAAGAACAAAATTAAACAGTCAAAAAAATTTTTCCATTTTTGGTCAATTTTTCTGAAATAAATGTCACTGTTAAGGGGTTAAAGGAGGAGTAGCATTTTGAAGTAGGGTAATTTTAGCCACTTTTTTTTAAATTTTTGAAATAAATCAATTTTGAATTCGCTTTTTGTGCTAAATATGAATTAGTACAAAGTAAATGCATAATTTAACACCTAAAAAGGTAATAAAATCCTGTTAATCGAGCAAAAAAAATTTTTGGTACTGAGTCCCATTATTAAGTCATCGTCTATTTCGCCAACATCAGAGCTGTGCCGGAAAATAACGTTTGTACCGAACTTAACAAAGTACTTTTGTTTACTTTTTTGGATTAAATTTTCGAGTTGGCAAAATGATAGACGGTTTAAATAGAAGTGCTTCATGGGATACCTTCTAGCATTGATTTATATTTATTTTTTCAACGCAATGATGATAATCCTCTTGCTCTATTTTATAGGATGGTTCGAGATCGACTAGTCTACAATCTTCAAAGGAAGTATTCATCCCTGAAAGTGTGGAGTCGATGATACGGTTTGAACTTCAGACCAACTCTACCCTTGATCTCAAAGGCGAATGTAAGTCATCTAATTAGTTTTTATTCTTAAAATTATATTGATGAAAATATTTTCTAAGATCAGGATATTTTTATAACAATTAAATGAAGCCCATTTTAATAATCTAATAACAATTATAAAACTTAGAGAAGTTCTCAAACCTTAAATGACCTCATCATAAGCAATGATTTTCAGCCATCTTGGAAAGATCCAACGTTTTTTAAACGTGTTTTATCTAATTATTCGGAAATCTCAAACCGTTTTTTTTAATAGTTTCATGATATATAATTATTTCAAGTCAAAAATCATTCTTTGAAATAATGTTTAATAGTTTTGTGAAATTTCTAATTTGAAATTATCTTTTTATGATAGTACGAGTTATAAGAATAGATATCGGTTAATGAATGTGCATCTGAAAAATTTACAGAAAATGCATTCAAAAATTTTTATAGATTTATTAAAAATGTCTTCGTGTAAATTTTCCTTAAAATCAAATGTAAACTTTTAAGAAATAAATTAAACCATTTAAGAGGAGAAAGGTATTTCCCAGTTAAACATTATTTGTGGTACTTGTGTATTATCCTGTTGACCGTTCAGCGGCCGTCAAAATCAGGTGCACACCGAAAAGTCAATGGGATTTGATAACGCTTTCAAAATCAGCGTCACTATCAACCGGATGAATTTATTATTTAACAAAAGTTTTATGTTTAAAATTATTTAAAAAACTGAATTTCAAAGAACAATAGTTCACCTCTTTGCTCAAAAATTGAATTTTTCCAAAAGTAATACGTACTCTTCATTTTCTTTCCTTAATCTATTCGATAAATTTTTTCTATACTATTTGTACCAATGTTTAATTAAAAAGGGGAAAAATCATTCTAATTCAACAATTGTAAATCTTGTAAAATAGCCAGTATTCTTTTTAAACTAAAAAATTACATACATTTAATTTTGCATAACTTGATACTGATTTTTTGATAAATTTGTGAAGGATCCAAAGTAGCACTTATAATGGAGCCAAATATCAGAGCCCAAAAACGGTTTTGTAGACTACTAGGTTTTCTAGCATTATTTAAATTACAATAAACGTAAAAACAGTCCTAAAAATTAATTTATTTCTGAAAGTATTCTTTTTGTTCAATACATGGACCATGAGATCCCAGGTGACTATGTGATCTTGTAAATTTTATTTTTTTTAATTTCTAGTTCAATAAATTTGTTTGTTTGTTTGAAAAAAAATTATATTTATATTTCTCAGGGATACACCAAATTTTAATCTTACCTTTGTCGTATCCAAAAGGAATTACTTTTTATCTGTTGGCAATGTATAATTGCTGTTACACATTTATAATCCTAAAAGTGAGGTTTCTAGAACTTTAAGTTATTGGAGATTAATAACTGAGGAGTAGTAAATTTACTATCGTAATTTAATAAATTTTTAAAATATACATTATTTAATTTGCACCACAAAACCTAAACCCACAATTTCTCGTGTAAATTTACATATAAGGTTAAATTTAACCTTTAGCTTACTAAGCAAGTTTTATAGCAATGAATTAAAAACATTCACGTTAATTTATTTTTCCTAAAATTAACCCTGCTGATAATGACATTTTTATACGTAGATGTGGAAATGTTAAATGAATGTCTCAAAATTGGCCTTTTATTTCATAATTTTTAAATTTCTTGGAACAATTTTAATTCCGTTTTAACCTAACAATTCTTATAAACATTTTATGCTTTAGCTTAAAAATATCTATTAAATTTCCAAAAATAAATAAATTATAACAATTTTAGAGATTTTAGTTACTTTTATTTATTACAGTAAAAATATTATTTAAAATCGTTAATTTCCCCCCCCGAGAACGAATCTATATAAAATACTGCTGTAGACAAAGAGAAATACAGTTTTTAGCAAGAAAGCTAATGCATCCCAACTTGTAAATTTTCCATCTCATTAAGGTATTGAATTCAAAAAATAAAAACATGTAAAAATTAATATTTTTAAGAATAGGAATATTTCTCGAACTACACAAATATCTTCTATTGCAGAGGTGTGTTGCATGGTAAAAGGCGCCATCTTTAATTGTCATGAATCTTAACAAAAACTTATTGGGTGGATTTTTAATTTCTTCTACAGATCTCTAACCTTTCGGTTTTTCCGTGTTTCTGATTGAAACTTTAAAATCTAGTAATTACCACCAAGTTAGCTCTTTGGTTTTATTAACGACGAGCAAAATATTGACTTTTAAAAATGAAGTTATTAATAGTTCTATCAAATGTACACGTTACTAAATGAATGTTTTAATGAGTCATTTCGGGAGAAAACGCAGAACTTCCCAGATGAGTATAACAACCACAAAAAATAAAATTTAGTCGCAAAACTTAATGTGTAATATAGTTTTGACATAGCTGGTTTAATCGTAACTAGCCAATCATCCCTCATTCTTAAAACTTACAAAAAAAAAGTTTGAAATTTGTCGCGTTTGTAGCAACAGGTTAATTTTAAGAATGGAGATAGCTTATTTGGAAAATGCCTGAGAAATTTGCAATTTTTAGTAGATGTCTAATGCATAGGAAGAGATCTAACACTTCAATAAAAAAAATGACATCTTTCGAAATTCACAATCCTAGCCAAAAATATATTTTAGTGGTGTAAAACTCCAAATAACCAACCGAAAATAGATTATCTCTCGTTCTATGTTGAAATAAAAAAAAATTTTCAGTGATATGAGCAATTAAGAAACATGTTTAGCTTTCCCTATTTAAATGGGTGAAATATGAAAAACTGTACTTTAATAATGCTGTTCTAAAGGTGAGATAATTTAACTGACTCAAAGGAAAAATATCTATTGGTCTAATGCTTAGTTTTTTATCCTGAGTATAATTCCTTTTCCTTACACTGCTTAAATTCTTATACCATCAAGAAGAAAATTAGCTAAAATTTGGTTAAGTGGTAAATTGCTTCTAAAAAGTCATTAATTATGCCAACCTAATGTTATCTTCCCTTTCAGGAGTTCAACCAGGTCTTTTATTTCATTCACGCAAGTTCTTTGTAAAATATTGTCTTCGTAACATACGTCTTTATCGAGTGGTATGTTAAACCATTACTTTATGTAACAAAATAGTTGTAACATTTTGTTGTTCAATAAACTATTTTTTCCTGTAACCTTGGTCTTTATTTCCATTTCCTACACTTGCTACTTGGTCCACGCCGCTCAGATTGAGCATGCGCGTGGACTTAGTATAATTATAGGCGCGCAGGTACATCTAGAGCGCATGCGCAAACCAGGGGATAACAAGAAAGCCAAGCTAAGTTGAAAAGTTAGTCAAGGAGTAAGGGGGGTTTATCAGGGAAAAGGTGGAAGTAGGAGCAAGCAAGGTCCAACTTACGAATTGGTTGAAAAGATCAAGTTTGAAGTTGAGTTAGTTTGGTTTTACCAGTCAGAAATGGTATTGAGATTTTCTAAGTACAAGAATCGATTTAGAACTTTCGTTACAATGCAATTCTGGAACTTGGAAGTTCAAAGTTATAGTCAAAAGAAACTCAAGTTCTAATTTGACTATTTAACTTTGAATTTTCCAAGTTTAAGAATTGCATTGTAACGAAAGTTCTAAATCGATTCTTGTACTTAGAAAATCTCAATACCATTTCTGACTGGTAAAACCAAACTAACTCAACTTCAAACTTGATCTTTTCAACCAATTCGTAAGTTGGACCTTGCTTGCTCCTACTTCCACCTTTCCCCTGATAAACCCCCCTTACTCCTTGACTAGCTTTTCAACTTAGCTTGGCTTTCTTGTTATCCCCTGGTTTGCGCATGCGCTCTAGATGTACCTGCGCGCCTATATTATGCTAAGTCCACGCGCATGCTCAATCTGAGCGGCGTGGACCAAGTAGCACCAACTGGAATTACATGTTACGTGTAAGCAAGAAAACACAAGTTATAAAGACATCGATATTTATTACACAAATAAGTTACATTCGATGGAGTAAGTAAAAGGAGTTTAGTATAAAGTTTCAATGAAATAATTACAACCTTGCTTCCATCATTGACAGAGCTTCTCTAGAGGCCTACCAAAAGATGTTTCAGCATTCGTAACCTACAGGAAAAAATGAATATACATGTTAAAAGTACATTCCTGAGTGATGGAGAAATCATAAAATATACTTATAACAATTTATTAGAGACCAAAATTAGCTGGTAACCACTTTTTCAACTTTAATTATTCCTAACATATTTTCATAAAAGATCATTGGTAAAAAAAATTTCAAATCCGATCATTAGTTAATTTTTAAATAAATAAAAACTACAAGCGCAGTAGCTCAGCGCATTACGTCAGGGTTGCGGAACACGTCATCGTTCAGATGCAGAAGGGGGAAATTTGAACAGTCAATTGGTTGCGATCGATGGCTCCTTTGAACTTCTCAACTGTGACGTCACGCCCAGGTTTTCTCTATTGGAACTTTTAAATGATAATTGCTAATTAGTGTTTTAAAAAATCTGAAAAAAATTAAGAATTGGTTATTTATAGTCTGTGTAATTAGAATCGGCGTTTGAAAAGTCACGTGATTTCCCCAGTCTCCCGCACCTTTCCCTGTGCGTTGCCATGGTTTCTACCAGTCTTATTTTTTTCCCACATCACGCCAAGCCCACAACCGCCCAAGATTGTCATTGAATCTAACTCGTGTCGCAGCAGCCAATGAAATAATCGTAACACTTTTCGTTGTAAAAGAAAAACTAATCATGGTAAAAGTACAAAATTTTAAACAAATATACAATTATTTTTTTCAAAAAGATCGTCGTCTCGTTTTTTAAAAAATTCGAATTAGTTTTATAATTATTAAGATTCAAAGTTTCAATTTAATTTTACGCCCTGCCTTAACTGATGTGCAAAAATGAAGCAGAACCGCTTACGTTTTCTCCTTCGTTACCATGGCGACGAACTTCAACTGATGTCGTCCAACCGCCTAACCGCCTATTTTAATTACACAGACTATAGTGCCTTTGTGATGATATAAAGTAGTCAAAATCATTAATTTCTAATGCACTTTCTTGGGCGAATTCTTCCAAGGTTCTCTCAATGAATAGTATTTGATAAATTAAACGAGTTACGATATGAAATTTAGTACAGAAATTAAGTTTATTAGATTGTAATTTGGAAAAATTTAACTTTAGGCGATTGTTTTTATAAAACTTGAATGATTACATATTATAATAGCAATATACTCCTTTTATTTTTTTAATTACTCCTTTTTGTGAATTTCAAAAATATTATCGTTATAAGGGGGTTCTATAGACAATATTTCAAAAAAAGAAAAATTCTTGTTACGGCATTCTTTTTTAAACATTAATGTGCAATCTAAGTATACCTAAAATTTAAAATCAGTTAAGAAATAACTGAATAAAAGATTTAAGATTAAAATTCTGCTTTTAAGATATCAGCCCAATTAATATTGTAGGATGGGTAAAAAAAGTTCCGATTCTAGGTGGTTACAGTAAATTGATCTTCAAGAGGAAAAACTGCACCAATAACGCGCGCATGCGAAAGGTTATTTCATTACTACGAGGTTTTTAACACTCGCATAATAAGTAGCTATAAAACACCCTAATAATACTAAAATAAATGACTATTTACTTTGATTGGAAATTATAAACAGTTGCCTTAAAAAGTGCCCCCAAAATTATAGAACGAAAAGTTAAAAAACTCTTGAGTTCAATTACTATTAAGAATACATTAAATGTACAAAATTAGCTTCGGTAGGGAAAATTTAAAACTTTTTTTAAAGCTCTTCCCACCCATTTCCACATAATTTGTTTGTTCAATGGTTTTTAGACAAATTCTAATGCATGCATAACACTATTTTGAGTAAAAAAGATATTTATATTTTGCTGCCCAATATGTTTATATAGTTACTCTTGTAAATCAAGCAACTTTTTTTAGCCCATTTTACTTTCATTTCATATACTTACGTTTTAGTTTTTTACTCTAAAGATAATTGTCAGACGAAAAGTTTTAGGAAAGGAAATAACCGAAAAAGGGGCGTAAAGATTATTTAATTTTGGGAAGCTTTATAAAGGGAAAAGCAAAAGAAAATAATCAAGTTGAAAGTTAAAATTCTTGGTAATAAAAAACTCTTACCAATGTACTTAATTCTTATAGTTCAGGATTTTTTTTATAAAAATTTAAATTTTTACTTAAAATTTTAAAATTTTTGAGTAAAATTAATTATTAATTATTATCGAAAAACACATCACAAGTTTACTGATTTTTCATTCCCTTGTCTTGTAAATCAAATAAGAATTATCTCATACCAATCCCACTCACGAAAAATTTCTCTCAACTTAAAAAAACTACTTGGTGGACTAAGAAATAATCTGCTTACTGAATAGCCGGCATCTCGAGTCTGTCTTGCACCACTCTGGACAAGTCAACAGAGAAGTATCCAACATAACTTTGAAGATTCTATCCTCGACTTCAGAGTGTGAAATAGCAGGATTGGCGCTCCTATACGTTATGGACGCTTGTAGTGTAGAATCTTCAAGGCATGGATTTTATCGAGTGCCATGGTCCTAAAAAGTATGAAGAAATTTAAATTTTATAACTAATGTCTCATTTCATTCCAATTTGCAATTTTATACGCTAACCTTTTTTAGATTAGTTGATAATGATTATACATCAGACAAGGCCATATTGCACCTGAAGATTTTTAAGTCTTTTTCGTTACTTGCATAAAATAACCTACAAATTTTCTTTATAAATTTTATAATAAATAAATTTTTGCATAATTTAAAAAAAAATTAATACCAAAGGCCCCATGAAATCAAAGTTAACTGATGGTAGGAAATAAATTTTACTTTTCACAATAAAATTCCTCTAAAAACACTTAAGTTTTCTTGATTTCATATTATAACGGAAATGTGGTTTTGTTTGAATAAGAGCATTTAAAAAAATTCTTGACCCTTTTTGTTTCAAAATTATAAATTTTTCAAGTTTGCACACGGGTCATTAAAATTTCGGACCAAACTAAGCCTTAATTATAAGAATGATTTTGCTAACGCATATTAATTTATTCATCATTACGACAAATTGTTATGGATCTCAAACTTTACAAGTCGCATCACCATCTGCTATTAAATCAACTCTTGAAAAATTTTAATTTTCTTTAATTGAAAAAGACTAAATCAGCTACTTTTACATATTATTCTGCTTACATTTGAGTGGTGAAAGAATTTTCAGGTTAGTATTACACTTGAAGTTTTCTTTTTTGGTGGTAAAATACTGATACGCTAGAACCCGTAGCGATAATACTAAGATCCTATTGTTATAATAATTAGGATTTTTTCACTTAAGAATGAATGAAGTACAAAGGTAACTTCGATGAGAATGAATTCTTCAAGTGAGACTTCGAATACCTTTTTAGAGCAGATTACAACTGGATTTTACTGTTATCATGTGTATTTTTACGATTGAAGATTTTGTAAGCGTAGATGATATTTTACTATGTCTATAGCAACAAAAATATCATAATATTGTACGATTGGGAGAAGCAATAGAAAATTAATAATCATCTTAATACACAAAGATTAAATACCCATACATATTTCAATTTAAAACTATTTTTGTACTATAAGAAATAAGCTTTGAGATCATATGATCTCTTTATTCACTGGCTCGACAGCCCAGGGTGGGCCTTGGTCTCTCGAGAAGTTTTAACCAGGCCGGTCTTCCCCTTGCCACAGTTCTCCAGTTTTTAACTTTCAAAACTTTCATTGGTCATATGATATGATCACGCCGTGCAAAAAATAGCTTTGGCAGTGGCACTGTATATTTGCACGGCTATTTTTCAACTAAACTCTACTATAACTTTCACGGCTAGGCGTACCATTGGTTCCATCACTAAGCGCCGAGACTGCTACGTCATCACGAGACCTACAGCGCATGCGCCACTGGCCGTTTTGGCCGTCCAAATATACACTTCGTAAATAATTTATCTTTTATTTTTTAAATAACAAATTAATATTTTTACATTTATCTTTGTCGTTGTGGCAACCTAATCATTACCATATTTACAACAAAATATAAACTAGCTTTCGGAAATTTTGAACTTTTGCATTTATTTTTTACAATTATTATTATTTTTATATTCTTTTGCAAGTATGTTTTTTAAGGTAGTAAAATGTGACACCTTATTTCATAATGCCAAAACGCAAACAACTAGATAACACGGGGGACTGTTTTAGAAATTAAGATAAAAATCGAAAATGTTTGAAGTCTAAACATTCGTGTCATTGCTATGAAACTGACACAACTTCGACGTTTGTTTGTTCTCATGAAGATAAAATTCTAAATTTTCGTGATGTTTACGGTAATTACTACATTTTTCACAGCCAATCGATGAAAATAGTTACAAATTTTAAGAACGTTAAATTTATTCCTGAGATGTTTCAGTGCTTCTTAATGGATCTGTGAAAAAAACATTACCTTGGGGAAATGGTAAAGGAATGTTACATTGCTCTGTTGTTAATTTTCTTGGAATTATAAGGCGACCCGACAATTAATGTTACCATAAAGGCACTGTTAAATTTCCGCTACTGAATGTATATCCACCATTTTCGAAAGAATACCCCGGAGAATTACTAACCCTGTTTTAAGAATGTTTTATAAAGTGAGTAAGTGCAGTGAGCAGGGTTTTGTGAGGAATTGCGAAGAGGTTCAAACGTGTCTGCGTCAGCAGTTAACGGGGGTTGGCGAGCGATAGCGAGCAGGGGGCGGTAGCTCCCTAGTCTACTAAATATTACTATCTTATATCTTAGGATCCAATAATAATGATATTATTAGTTAGATATATATGGTTGTGTGTCATCATTTGAGCTGTGGGTAAACATGGCGGCTGGTACTCTAAGCTGTGCCATAGTTTTTTTAAATATTCACCAGATTGAACCTAGCGTAATTGTTTGATTAGATGAAGTAAAGTTTTCAAGTATATTTAGATTTTGAACCTATATAGCGTATGTTATTTGAATAGATGATAGCAATGTTTTTTTAGTAGATTTAGAACTTAAAAGGGATAAGGGTTTATTATTAACTTCTTTTCGCGAACTTTATTCGTATACCATACATTTTAAGGAAGATATCGCACCCTTGCTACAAAAGTGCCACAACTCAAAAAACTATGTTTTCCAGGAATGGCAAAAAAACTGTTCCCGGGCTGACTAGGCACATTTTAGTATTTTAGAATTTGTCAATACGAAGAACTATACATCTCAAACTATGATCGTTAGCCATTGTTCTAGTTTTCCCTGGCTGGATGACAACTCAAGGTGTGGCATTTCAGTGGAAGGAATCAGCCATCTTTATTACAACAAAACGCCATAACTGCGATCTGGCGGCTGATTTTTCAATGCAACTTCTGGCTCTTTTGAAGATTGGTAGATATGTGAAAACTACGCCTAATGGCGGTCATAACTCAAAAATTAAAATTTTTGAGTTGTGGCACTTTTGAAGCAAGGGTGCGATATGTACTCCAAAACTATCCTTTTCTCTTGAAAAGATTTGACGAATTCATCGCGGAGATGAAAACTAAAGATATAACAAGAAAAGCTCCTTTAAAATATGTCCTCGTATCAAAATTCAACTTTTCAGTCATTCTTTTTATTTTACTTTTTTTACAGATCAAACCTTTATAGGTTGGAATATTGTAAGATTAGTATTTTAAAAATGCAATTAGAGATATCACTATAAACTTTACTCCTTGTAGATAAATATTATAGAACACGAGCTAATAATGAAGTAAAGAAAAAAATTGGGATAAAAGGAATAGTTCTTAGAGTAGAAAAAATATTTTTGGACATTTTTTCAAAATACGGTTTATGGATTGGAATATATCATAATAATATTTCAAGTATTTCAATATGATTACAATTTATTCTTCTACTACTATTTCTTTGATTCTGGGAATAAATTTATGGTCATGTTACATCATCAGATTGATTTTTGAATAGATTTCTGGACACATAATTTTGTAACTATACTCGTAGGAGTGGCGGATAGGAACATTACGATTCTTTTAATAAAATTCCGACAGCAGGTTTTTAGTTTCAAATCCGTACTGAGCGATGATCAAAGTATTGAACATTGATTTGATTTCAAATCTACTGTGACAAAAAAACAGGTGCTCTCTTAATTCATAAATAAATTTTCTAACCTTAAAATTGTTTGTCAGAATTTAAACACATATATACTAGCTTGGGTTTTTAAAAATGCAAAATTTAAAATATAAATAACAAAACTAATCCAGATCTAATTATCTCCAAGTTTACTTATAAAAATATACTTATTGTATTTACTAATATAAAGGTAGTATGTGAAGTATTTTTGGATCTTACGTATTATACCATCGACCGTGCCGCTTAATCAAAACAGTTATCAAATCTCATCGACTTTTCTATTGATGTACCGCTGAATTAGACGGCAACTGAGCAGTCGACGGGATAATACGTAAGTACCGTATTTTTATTACAACTAGAGGAAATAAGGTACAGATATTTGAAAATAAATCATAAATTAACCCTTCAGAGTAAGCATGTCTACCTTAGTAAAAATAATTTATTTCAGAGCAATCAAACAATGATTAAATATAAACAAACATTTAAAAAAATTCCATAAAGAAGCATTAAAAACCTTCAAAACATTGTACCAACTTGAAAAAAAATTCCACTAAAAATTTGAGTACATTTTTATAGTATTGAATCAAAACATAATGCACAGTAAAATACACTGAACCTCTAATTAGTCTTTTGAACTCTTAACGTAAAACAAGTCCAAATATCATTAATGATATCGTTAAACATGTATCGTAAGCTTAACCGAAACATTTGACATTTCTGAAAATTTTACTAAAAAAATACTTCAATGGTTATTTGTTTACGTAGAAATTGCTATTGCTTAAAAAATATAAAACACATAAAATAAAAAATATAAACTTCACGAGTTTGTACCGATTTCCCATTAATATTACTTTAAAATTAACCCACCTTATTACGAAATTTAAAATTCTTCAAATATGAAACGCACCTTCGTCCTAACTTTTGTTAATTCCAACCAGACTGCAAGGAAACCTCACGGGGATCAAATTCCCCAATACGCAATTCACCATACCCAAAGCAAACAACCGTAACTCAACCGGTGTGTTGCCACCAAGTATAGTAATCGCAAGCAGGAATTCTATTTGGTTGATTTGTTGATTGGGATATTAAGAAACTGAGAGAGAGCTTATCGGGACCACATAAGTTAATGCTGGTTTGAAACCTCGCATTTCATTGACTCTCATTGAGATGCATCGCTTTTAAAATAAACCTCTTTTCTCCTTTTAAAGTTATTTAAGATATTCAATCGTCTATGTTGAATTTCTAACTGAAAATCAATGAATAAAAATGTATATTTTTCTTTACTCGACCGAATTTCGTACTTTCTTAGGGATAGCTATGATTTCTTTTACTAAGGTGTTTGATTTTATGTTATAAAATTGTCCGGGCTGTTTTGCCGTGGTCGATGATTAAAAATAAAACCATTTTGTTTTAATTTTACTGGAAAATTTTTATAATATTCATTCCCGCCGTGAAAACCTTCGTTTGATTTGATAGTTTGAACAAACATTTATATACGCTTTGGACTTCTGGCGGTGCAAAAACCAAGGCAAAAATTTTGATAAAGTGCAATCTACATTAAAAGGGAAAATTAATATTTTTTTCTTCAAGAGATACAATGGGAAAACATGTTTTTTATAGGTGGCCGTGGGGAGCCTAGTGGTTAAGGCATTGGTCTTGGGATCGGAGGATCCCGGGTTAGATTCCCGACACCGCTGAAGACCCATCGAGTATATGCGGAGTACGTGCTCGTTAAATCTGTGGGTCCGAAAGTCCTGAGGTCGGTCATGGCGCAGTTTACCTTGGGTCCCGGTGTCTGGAGACTATTTCCCTCCCCTTCAGATGCATGTCAAAATTGTGGAGGTGGCGATAGATGGTGGCGGCATCTATCATCCGAGGCTTAAGTCGGACACCTGCCTTTCATGGGCCTCTCTTTCTCAGGAGCCGCACCCCTTTTGCTTTAAATCCTGTACGCTCTTCGGATGGAGCTTGGATATTCCAAGTGGCATAAGAAACAACAACATGTTTTTATTGTGTAGTTAAACTTACACTGCTCTCAAACTGTGGGATCCGTAAAAATGCAACACTCCTTTGAAAATTGACTTCCGTATCTTCAACTTTAAATGTTTTCATTATTCAGTTCCTATCCATAGTTTCCATACCTAACAGTATATGAATCAAGCTTTGTGTTCTTTTATGGTCATTAGGGAATTTTCTCCAGTTGGAACCAGGAGTGTCTCTTGATAAGCCCCTACTCTCAGCTTTTTAGTATTCGCAATCCGTAACACTGCGCCTGGATCAAACGTTAACCAAATAAGGAAGATGTTATGATAAGTTTTAAAGTTACTGAATCTCCATTGGAGCAGTAGTAGGATGCTTGCTTAGCATGCGGCAGTTCTTGGGTTCTCACCCCGATTATTATTTATTAAAAAAACTTGGTACTTACTTATTATACCGTCGACCGTTTAGCAGCCGTTAAATTCAGCGGTACAGCTATAGAACAGTCAATGGGATTTGATAGCACTCTCGGATTCAGCGGCACGGTCGAGGGCATAATACATAAGAACCCAAAAACGTATGTGTTCCAAGAGAAATTTCAACTAACCAATCAGAACAGACTCGGTTAAAAGTTAAAACTTGGGATAAGGATCTTGTATCACATTGCAGGCAACTATGTTTTCAGAACGTTCAACAGAACCTATCTAACAATGACATTTCAAATTTCAGCATAAGACCATAAATACCCAGGATCTGATGCTGCTATAATAATAGTGTAAAAGCCATATTCACAGCCATCAACCCAGCAGCCAAATGAACAAAAATTAGCTTTCTGTTGACTCCGATTCCTGGAACCCTTCATTGACCAAGGATTTAACACCGACACTGATGGCTGTAAGAGAGCTTGTAAACTCTTTCTCTCCCTTCGTAACACCTCCAAATCTTTCAACGACCCGAAAAATCAGATATACGTCCGACCATCCTAAACCAACAATGGGCGATCCGTTGACACAATATAAGCTTCCCTTTTAAAATTCACAAGAGAAAGTACGAAACCAGACAGCGTCTCGACCAGCAACTCCCTCTTCTCTTAAAACAATTTATCTATTTGACTAGTGGCCGATAAGATAACCAGCAGGCCCATTCTTCTATTTATAGATACCTCCATGCCTGATGACTACAGTTTCAGTCCGGAGAGCAGCTCATTTCCTCGGCCATCGGTCTTCATCAAGGCAGCTCCTGAGTGGCGTTTTTCCACTCGGCTATATCATCTATCTATCTCCCTCTCGTATAGTATACGTATTGTGAAATGGATTCTTTCACGGAGTGTAATTCCTGCCGCTTGTCTTTGAGCACTCTATTAGAGACGCTAACTCACTCAGATGATAAGAATATGGCAGTTTTGGTGATTGGGATTTTGGTGTTCGTTGATAAGGACCTGTCGGATTAATCGATGGATAGATTGGATTTCGAAATGTGTTGGTGGTATTCAATTGATCAAATCTGGCGTTTAATTTTTATTTGCTTATGGGAATCCACATACAACCCTTAATAGATTTGTAACTCTAGCGCACTCAAGAGTAACCTCAGTTGCAAGTAGGGATTGTCGTTTTTGGCCATTTTGGTCATCCCGGGATTTCGGGATAAAATTCGACATCATCCCGGGATCCCGGGAAATCCCGAAAATTTAATTAATGCTAGAATTTCAAGAAAAAAATATATTTTAAGTATGTAAAATCAAAGTTTGCATAAAGATTAAATTAGAAAAAAAATATGGGGAGAATTTATTAATATTTAATGCTACAATTTCTTAATTCTAGGCTTTAAAATTTCTTAAATGTTTTAAATATTTTTTTGGCAATTTTATGTTCACTCATTATAGTTGTACACGCATATATCACATAAAACCTTATGAAATGACACGAACTTAATGTTTTAATTCTTTTAAATACTAAAGTTAAAAGTTTACTTACCCTAAAAATGCTTTTGAATTCCCTAAAAGATATGTATTGTAAGGATCGGCTTCTCAATAGAATGTATGTTTTTTAAATGTCGAAGCAAACTACTTGTGTAAGACTCCTTTACACAAAATTATCAAAGAACACTTTTTGCGTTTTGCTTCTTTATGAAGTAATCCAATGCAAGTGTAATAGCTTTTTCTGCCCCATAATACAAAATAAGAATATTCTCAGCCCGATCTTCAAAACGTATAATCTCTTTAAAAGCGGACGATTTACTATTGAGATCACCAGTATTGTATCCATTAAGAAATAAGTTTCAAACTATCCTCCTAAATAATTAATAATCACATAAATAAAGATTATGAGTTTCTAACATATCTGTTTGATTAGAATTAAGACCAATGCTATGTGTCTGAAAATGGCCTTGTGCCGGGAGTTATTACGATTCGTATCTCTTATCACTAACATACTAAAGAATAAAAATCATTGATGAGTAACCAAGTTTCAACATTTATGAAAACATGCGATAATTGTATGTATTATACAAATCAGCAAGTTCCTTGTTTATTGCTTGAAGTTGTAAATTTCTGGGAGTGGGATATAATTTAATTCAGCAGATGATTGACTTAAATCACCTCACTTCCACTAATTATTAAGTTACTTCCAAAGAAAGGTTTTTATTTGTTCATGCTATCAGGAACGATTTTTAAGTGTTTGTAGCAGCGGTAAAGAAATTTAAAATTTTGAGGGGATCCCGGGACGGACTGAGAAATCCCGGGACGTGTCCCGGCCTTAAAATTCTACGGGATCCCGGGAAACAATCCCTAGTTTGAGCTGTAAGCTGTCTCTTGTGTTTTGTCTTAGGCTAAGCGCGCACTAGAGACTTTTGTCTCGGCGACAGAGACAAAATAATCACTCTGGCTATTGCAAGAAGCTAGAGAGCGCGCACAGGCTACGAGACACTTGGCCGGTTGCCAAGAGTCATCTCCATAGAAATGCATTGCTTTCGAGTGACCTAGTGTTTATAGTCTCCGTGACAGAAGTCTGTCGTGCGCGCTTAGCCTTTTGGATCATTTAGTCTCCTTACTTTCAATGTTCATCTTGGAGGAATCAAAGTGACAAGGGTGTATTGTTTTTGCAATCTTCCTTTCTCCGATTTCCTTTACTGTATATTAAAGGATAATTATTCAGACTTTCCACTTTTGATTTTAGAGGGATTATCTAAAAGTGAAAAGAGTGAATTGGTGTTTCACTCTTCACTCCTTCACTTTTGTATGCGAACTAGTGATTCACAGGAGGGAATCACTCAGGTTGAACAGTGAAATAATGTAAGTGAACTTTTAATTCCTCGGAGAAAAATTACTCATTATGAACAATCCAAACTCATCATCGAAAGTGAAAAATTGCATAAATAAGCCTTTAAGGTGTGTGGAGTTACAACAAATTCAGTATCAACATGGTTTCTACTCTTAAAAGCATACGTATAAATATTCAAAAAAAATTATGTCCTCCAATGATTCAAATTAACACTGGTTTGTTTGCCTATTCAGAGAAATTCCAGAAATAAATCAACAATTTTCTCTACATTAAAAACACTCTCAATTAAGTGTAAAATCACAACTCTGAAGCGTCGCCTCCAACCACGGACCGGTTTCGTCCTTGTTAGGACTCATCAGCAAGGTATAGGAGGGCAACGCAAGAGAGCGGAGGGCAAGTTAAAAGTGGTGACCATTGATTAGTCCTCCACTCATCTGCTGGAATGACACTAGCATTCTTAAAACAGATTTAATTCCAACAGGCATTCCTAGAACAAGATTTAACACTCTCTATTACATAAAAGTATACCTCAAGACACATGCAGTGTCGCTTCATTCTTAGACAAACACATGAAATGGTACTATCGTGACATTGTTTTTAAAATCTCAGAATTTTTGCAGTCACTGTTCAAATATTTTGCACGAAGAAGAAATTGGATATTCAATTCATTTTTCCTCATAGAAAGCCCCTTCAGAAACAAATTCCTTTAAAACTTACGTACTCTGATATTCGAAGGCTTAGTGTCTGGTACATTAAATTCAATCGAAAAATAATATTGTCGGCTCAGAGAAGAAAGACACTAACGGCCGTTATCAACGGTAACTTGACCGGCGGTTAATCGGCAGTCATACTTCTGATTGGTAGTAGACGAAGGAAAAACCAATTAAAGGTTTCCCTACTGGTTAACCGCTGGTCAAGTTATCGGTGACTACGGCCGTTAGTCACTTTTTATGAATCTTATGGAAGCGGAAGAGAAAGGAGCCTACGAACGAGTGAAGCCTTGGAGTAATCTCCAAAATCTAGCCAAGCTTAACTTAAATATTTAATAAACTAGAATGACATCTTTTAACCCTTTGAGGACCAGTGTACGCGCGGCGAAACCACCCCTTTGCGATTTTTTTTCTCCCCCTCAAATTGTCATAAAGTCTTTATTTTTTTTCTTCAAACTAAGCTTTAACCTCTTCATTACACGAATAGATGGCAGCATCTCTCGAGAAATGAGTCTGAGGTTCTCAAAAATTTTCTCCATTTTTTCGTTTTCAGATTCTTATAAATATCCCCAATTTTATGTACAAAAAGTACAAAAATATGGCGAATAAATCATCAAAACATACAGTTTGAACTCTTAGGAAGTGAGATTGGTAAATTGTATTAGAAAAAAGCTCCCTTTACGCCCCCCAAAAGCCCCTCTAAAGAGTGGTTTCGCCTCGGTATACCGAGTCCGCTAGAGACGGTCGCTCTTCAAGCCGCCGCTCCGCTGAAACTCGTTTCTCGTCACAGCTCTTGACTTGACTTATTGCGTCTTCTTTTTTGTGGGAGGCTGACTAGTATGGGGGAATGGTTCGAAATGGATGGATTTTTGAGGAGGGAGAAAAAAGGGACTTCTTTATATGATCCAACTTGAAATGTTTATGGTAATTTTTTTCGCTGAGAATCAATATACACCTAGTGGGCACAGAGAATTATGGGTTCGCGGTATTGATTGAGGCTAAGTGGGAGAAAAATTATTGCTTACACTATTGCCTACTATAATTTAATTCACAGTAAGCTAAGTTTTACATTGCATTTCGTTCTTTATTTTATTTTATCGTAACATAAGTGTTTATTTTCTGTTTTACTTATTATAAAAAGCATATATTATTATTTACTTAGATAACTCTTTCTAAATATCATTATATACCACCATGCGTTTGCTTTTTCAAATTAGTGTCCTTTTATTATTAGTACTTAGGGAACGTACCCATACTACGTGACCCATTCAGGGGAGGGAGGGGGGTCTTCAAAATACCACGCTCGGTCACAGGGGGGAGGGGGGGGCTTAGGGTTTCGTCATGTAGTCAATTTCTTCTAGTCAATACGACAAAATTAAGACAAATTAATTATTGAAATTTGACAAATTAAGACTAATTAAGCCAAATTAATTATTAAAATTAGACAAATTAAGCAAAATTAATATTTTAAAACTTTCTGTTTGCAAAAAATGATGGCAAACCGTATTTATGAATTACTACGTGAAAACTAGAGGGGGAGGGGGGGGGGGGTCTTGGCATATACTACGGATGGTCACCAAGGGGGGGAGGGGGGTCAAAATTGGCGAAAAATGGGTCACGTAGTATGGGTATGTTCCCTTATATGTATGCTTTTTTGTGTAGAATCTAGTGAAGTAAATATATTTTTATGGTAGCAGCAATGTATACTAATACATACTGTAATTTTATGATATGTAGCTGTACTTTTGTGCAATATATTTTTTATGAGTGTCATGCTCATGATATTTTTAAAATTTTGATTACATAAAATAGTTTATATATTTATTTCATCTCTATCCTAAATAAAAGAAAAACATTTTAAAAATAAAAAAATTAGGAATCTGATGTAATAAAAAATTTTACTTATAAACAAAAAAATATTTCATTCCTAAAATTTGTCGAGGTATGAGTCATAAATAATTAGTTTAAGTAATATTATCTACAAATAACTGGTTTCCTAAAAATCTGGGCTCTAAAGTGTTCATTTGGGCATTATTCTGGTATTGCGCAACGCCACACTTTTCTAGACCCATGCGGCTCCTTGGTTGCAGACTGAAGCCACCCACCATGGCAAAACGGAAGTTGCTAAATTTTTAAAAATTGATTTTTTGTGGACCTTGAGGTCCTAATAACTGATAATAAGTGTTGTTTGCCCCGAAGAAAAAAGTTTTTTTTACCGGTCCTCAAAGGGTTAAAGCATCTCAACATTACTTTGTCGTAAACTGGTGTAAAGTAGTTGACTCATTTGTGACTTAGCCTTCCTCTTGTATAAGCCCATATGATATATTTTCTAGCAAGAATGGGATACTTTCATCTGACGTCATGTTGTAGGGCAGGGGTGGGCAATTGTTTTGTCTCGAGGGCCACTTTATTAAAGAAGAAGCTAACAGCGGGCCGCAGATTATGTAAAATGATTGCATTACCAAGTTAACTTTGCATTTACAAGTATAATTAAGAAAAAAAAAACAAGAAATAATAATGTGATGCTGTATCAAGCGCTGATCCAGCTTGGGTCCAAGAAAGGGGGCACTTTTCCAGACCATCACCTTTCTTTTAACACAAAATGTCAAAATATTGGGGATTTTCAAAAAAAGTATAACGCAAGATACCCTTGTGGTGCCACTGAGGGGGGTATGGGGGTCCTCCCTCAGAAATTTTTTGAAATTTGGCTTGTAAAAGTAGGGTTTTAACTCATTTTGAGAAAATTTTTGGGTCCAAGGGGAAACACTGTCCAGAGTACCACCCCTCTGAATCCGCGCCTGTACTATGTACAGTACAACTTGGATAATTTGAATTGAACTTAATTTCAATGATTTCTCTTGGTTACATCATATTACTGTTTTTAATTTTTCATCATTAAAAAATTATAATAACTACTGAATATGTTGAAGAAATAAAACTTAACGAGTTTTGCATAAAATGTAACCAATTTATCATGGTAATAACAAACACTGCACTAGTATCAAAGTAAATTAGAAATCTCAGAATCAAATCATCCAACTTACCCACAAAAAAGGTAATCCTTTCTGAAGAAAATCTCTCCACAATCTTAAGCAAAAATTAAATAGAACACGGACATGAAAGACAAGGAATTCACAGTGACAAGTACGCGTCGTGTTAATGAAGTGAATGACCCCTGAAAATCCCAGACGGTGGAATGGGGGTGTACTTGTGGATGGGGTAGGGAGGATCTTTGTCGTGACGTCAATAGATCAGAAATTATTTATGTTTTGAACCCCCTATCTGTCTTTTCACGCGCGGCTTTTTCTCCCCCTTTTCTTTCTGCACCCACTCCGTGCAAATGATCATTGACCCGCCACCTGCATTTGGGGATTAATTTTCGTGGGTGGCGAGGGAAGCGGGACCGAGACGCCGTTACAAGAAATGAAAGCAAGACCGAAATTGAGCTGATTCAAATGTGAACGATGCATGAGAGAAAAAAAATGTAAAACATTGAACTATTAAATTCAGAATTATTCTTATTTTTCCGTATATCTTGGCGGGCCACCGAATATCCCTTTGAGGGCCGCTATTTGCCCAGCCCTGTTGTAGGGTAAACACCATTACATGGACCTATCAGAACATTTGCAGATCGACCGGATATCCCAAATTTGGAACGACGTCCTATCTACAAACCAATCAACGCTCTCTCTCATAATAAATGACCTATACTAAGGTTGTCGTCTTCTTCTCCGGGTGAAAACATCTCCCATTCTTGCTAGAAAATATATACGATGGATGAAACGATGGATTATGATGGTCGCAAAAGCTGATGGATTGGTAGTTGCGATGGATTGATAGTTACGATAGTTGAAACGATGGATTAATCCATCGTTTCAACTATTGAAGAACTTATGGTAGTATTGTAATGTGTACACATTGTATATAGTGTTTTTATTGTATTTTGGTATTTGTATTTGTGTAACTTGTATTTGTTATTCATATTTAATTGTGCTGGTCTTGGCCGTCGAGTCCCCGATCAGAGGATTCTAATATTATGTCAGGCAAAAACTGTTTTGGCAAACAACTTGAGCTCTAAATTTGAACCCAAAAAGGATCCTGCTTGGTGTCTATCGTACTGAGTGGTGCTTTCGCACCGTTCTACTCCCGAGAGCCCCAACTTCAAGGGGCGGGTCGGTCTTCATCCTTATAATTATGCTGGTTTACGCAACTACCAACACACTAAGCCATATACTTATCTATCTCAAAAATTAAAATTTTTAACTCACGACACTTTCATTCTATTCAGCTCATTTGTTACCAACCACCACGGAGAAACCACCCAAAGAGGTACTCATCACATGCTTTCCTACACAGGGACGCGTTACTAGAACAAGCGTTCGCTGTTCGACAGAGTCGTTACCGACGACGACAATCGTCGAGCATAGTTCCGCCGCCGCATCCCATTCTCTTCGTCGTTGCATAATGTTTGTCAAATGAGGCGCTCAACAGAGGCACAGTAGCCGCGGTAATTATCCGCATCACTACACTTCGCAGTGTCAGGAGAGACAAGCTCCTTTCGGATGATGGTCGGCTGTGGTACATCGATACCATAGGGTATCGAGTAATTCTGAAGAGTATCGAATGCTCTTTTTCCTCTATCGCTTCGTTTTGACGAAGTTTACCTTAGTATTGCGATTTGAAGAACCTTTAAATCAAGACGGCTACCACAATATCGAACTTGTAAGAGCAAGAGTTGAACACTGCTTATTGCAATGCAATTGACACCCCTATCAGTAAATTTATTTATTACAGAACGCGACGTCAGTTCAAAATGATTCTACAAGTTTCGATATGGTGATAACTCCTACTGAAAAAAACGAAGTGTTATTTTATGTTATCAATCTTACAGTTATAAACCTCTTTGTTGGAGTTATAATACAGTTTCTTTGACGTTTGAATTGAAATTCGGAGTCATTTATCTAGCCCGGAAAAATGAAAATTCTAATCGTGAATATCACCTTGAATATTTTCATGAAATGTGTTTCTTTGATTTTGTCCTATAATATTGCACAGACCATTCTGAATAAAAAATTTGTTCGAAATCCTTTATTTCATAAATTTATCCATTACTTCTTAACTACCTTTTTTATTCGCAAGAAGCGTTGTAAACCGCCTCAAATGGGTTAAAAATCAATAACTACTGGTGCAGAAACTATGCGAAACGATGTTTTAAATCTTTTAAAGGCTTGAACTGACATTTTAAATCACCCTACAGAGCAATATTTGAGTAATAAAGATTAAAAATATTTCTCTACTACCAGGGAACAACATAGGAGTGAAAGACTTTCTATAAGAGAGAAAGGGTTGAATTTGTATTCCATAAAATAATGATCCCTTCTCTTCATTTCATTCAGGTAACTTCCTTTATAACTCATGATTTATCTAATCTGAAACTTTTTTAAAGATAAATCCTTCGATTCTCCATGAGGGATATCTATGTAAAGAGAGATCTCATTTTCGTATGTTAGTGACTATCGAAATGATACTAAGGGGGTTCAGACAGTGCCACTCTTACAAACAGTGTTGCTCCAACAGTTTTCATTCAGTTCAACTGGAACTGACATGTCTTCATGAAACACAACAGGAGATATCTTCTCATTCACACTGTTCCGTCTGTGAAGATACCCTCCGATGCTGTAGATTAGACACAGGCCGATTTGTTGTCAGATACGCCCCACCATTCACAAAAGCCATCTATACTTTGGAACTGATTCTGATGTCGAGATAGTTCCGCTTACCAGATCCCAACCTACGCTGAACCGTACTGACCCGAGCAGTTGATGTGTATCTCTCTGGATCTTGATGACCAGCGATTTTGAATCACGAAAGTTTAGGAAGATTTCCTTGTGCATCAATTTTAACGTAGAAATTTACATGGAGACCCTTTTTAGTAGGAAATTTAGTTTAAAAACTGGTCACTCAGGAGAGAAATTCAGGGAAGAGGTAATACCTTCACTTAGATAGGAGGCCTCTCCTAATCGCGGAGTTACATCGCTCAATGATATTGAGGCAGCTTCTTGCCACCACTTTTTTGTGTAGTGTCGTATTTTTTACCATGTTCCCGGGACCATTTGGTCCCGAAGCCAATGCCTTTAACCACTAGGCTACCATTATAATCTAGCAGTAGATTTTATAAAGTTTGAAGTGAATGAAGATTATGAAAGGGACGAGGCAAAGATTGTATCAGTCCTGATGAGTTGACTTTCTTCTACACGGCTTAATAGTATCAATAATAACTAGTCTCAGGATAAGTGGTCTGAATGCTTTTACTAATTGAAAACCACTAGTTTAAATGAACGGGATACTGCATTTTATCCCGAACATCAGCTGGCCTATTAAACAATCGCTTCGGTTAATATGTCCAAACCCATCGTTAAGTAAACAAGCAACACTAAGCAGCACAGTCAACAAGCAACCACACAAAACACCTTTGTCCGAAGTCCGAACTCTTTGCCACGGCTGGCCGCATGGACTGATGGCGGTTCTCGGATGGCCACGTGGGGTCCTCCATGCCACCAACCGTGTCGACAAAAAGAGAGGGAAAGTAACTTAAACAATGGATTAGCGTCCATTACGGCCATTTTCCATAATGGTTACTGATCGTAAAATCGTCATCCTTGGGCGAGATAAATCCCTCATCCGTCAATCTCGGAGATCGGGTGTCCAGATAGGAGTCTCAATCTATCGTTTGTTGGTGCTTATTCCACAGGTGTGCTCCTGGTGGGGTGTCCGTTGATAGGGATCGTAGTAAGTACTGAAAAGTGTTTGTTTAGGTGTAGATGGTGGTGTTCTTTTGTTGGGTTGTCGACAGTTGTTGGTGTCGAGGAAGATGGAGGAGGTACTACTTGTTTGAAAAGATGATTTCCGGGGATTCTGTTCAGAGGACAAAGCACATTCAAGAAATTTTCCAACAGCAAAGAGAAAACTCGTGTCGATTTTTTATTCTTGGATGTCCAATCTGGATTGCTGATTTTCTATAAGATGGAAATTACGTACCCTGTCCAGGAGTGGATCCACAGCACGGCTCCAAGGAGGAGGGGCAGTTTTCCAGACCATCACCTTTACATTTTCACACAAAATGTCAAAAAGTTGGGATTTTGTTCGAAGTATCACGCAAGATTTCCTTGTGGTACCCAGGGGAGTATAGGGGGTCCTCCCTCAGAAGAAATTTCAAAATTTGACCCGCTAAAATAGGGTCATTTTGGGAACCTTTTTTGGATACAGGGGGCGCTGTGCAGAGTGCCCCCCCCCTTGGATCCACACCTGACTCTGTCCCTTATAAGAAAAGGTAGATTCTGATATTTTTAAAGAGATATTGTAGAATGGTCATCGTTTAATTGAATTAGTGCTTTAGCTAATTGAATCGGTGGGTGCAGAAACAACGTCAGTCACAAATTTCAAATTTTTCAGGAGGGAGAAAAAACGTAATTAACTCCTCCAAATTTTAAAATATTTGAGAACTTTTTTTTCCTTTGTCATAACATGCTTTTATGTTGCTGTTATAAAAAAATTACCTAATTTCCACATAAATTAGGCTCAGGAGAATTAAAACTATGATTTTGACTAATGCTGTTTCTGCACTCAACTGTTTTGTACAGACAGTAGGAAACTTGTAAAAAGATAACCATTCGTTAAAAGTTTGTATTTGTTATTAATTTTGTTACGATTTTAGTTAATAATATTAATTTTAATTCATTTCACAAAAAATTTACAAATGTATATTTTTCCATATTAAATGAGAAATGAAGTTACAGTATTGCAAAGTCATAAGACAGGAATATAACAAACTGAAACGCTCTTAAAATAGATCATTCTCGACGATAGTATCATTGTCATGTTCATTGGTTGACCAGGTAAATAGTTCATCATAAAAAACTTTGAAGTTTCACACTCAACACTCGAAACAAACGGCCTGTATTTACGGAACTACTTAACAGACTAACGTAGTTTTTGCACCCAACACGCATCTTGCCTTTCTACGCTCATTTTCATTGAAAACGAGTTTTCGGATTTTTTTGACTGAAGTGGTTTCTGCACTCACCGATTCAATTGTAATGGAAGTAAAAGAACGGCAAAAAATACAGAAAATTATCATTTGTATTTTATTTTGTATATTTTTAGTTAATTTTTTTTTCATTCACTGCTTTTAGTTAAGTTTTTTTTAGTCTTTAGTTTAGATTCTTCGGGAAAAACAGTGTTTTCTTGTTAGAATTTGTAGCACGGGTCTACAGAAGTTATAGCCTATAGCTACGTTACTATTCTACTTCCACCCAGGGGTCCATCTTTTAGAAAATGTTTTGATATAACCTAATTTTTATTTCTTTGATTGAGCTTAGTAAAATCAATCAAAGGACCATTTGAATTTTATATAATATCCTTTTGTTAAGGACTGTAACAATATCAATAAATCGGGGGTCCTATTGATATAATGACTCTACCTGCAGTGAGTCCCATTAGAGGCATTCTAGTTGAGCACTGAACTGGACAGAGGTCAGGTCTTTCTTTAAAAACCTCTTATTTTGAGTGTTTTTTATAATTTGTAGTTAGCTTTGCCTAAGTAGTTGTTTACGGTCCTTTTAATATCTTCTTTGATACTTCATTAAAAACGCAGACGCACTTTAATTTGAATAAAAGGAGCGAGAGGAATCAAAGACGTGAAACACAGAAATTCCGGTCCCTCAAAACTGACTACTTGTTCAAAATATTATCTATGACAAAACAGTTAGAACCAAAAAATTTGTACCTAACTATTGCAGCACTTGTGAATGCTGAAAACTCGCCGTAATCTGGAAATGTCCTGGTTAATTGCTTCTAATTCCCATTAATGATTCCGTATATTCCACGAAATTTCCCTCTTCAAAAATTGTTTCTGTGTGTGCGGTCTAATTAATTTAGTCGATGATAATGAAATTCCGCGTATCACCGCACTCCTTAACGGACAAAATGGGGAAAGAATTGGTACAAAAAACATAGGACCTTCATCACAAAAAAAATGAGCACCCGACTTCCCTGATGAGGTGAAATCTCTGTCTAGATCGCCTTGGCGAACAATGGAAAATATCAAGAACTACTATTGCCATCTATTGGATAAAGGTTGAAACTAAAACGGACCCGAGGTTTTCGGAAGGATCGGTGTATCAAGGGCATTTTTTGATGTTGTTGTTGACCAGTTGACCTAGGCTAGGAGGCAAATTACCTGTTAAACCAAAATATCTTTTGAACAACAGCAAAAGTACTTACTGTAGTTAAACATTTTTTAACCACTAGCATATTTTAAAACAAAAAGCACGTATGTGAAAGAAAAAGATAATTGTTTCAATAATCGAAGTATTAAATTTATCCTTGTTACCGTTCTAATTCAGTATTCAGAGGAAGTGTTTGTTTAATGACTAATTAATAAAGTGTTTAAAAATTTTACAGCACCTATTTCAAATAAAAGGAAGCATAGTTGTAGATTTTTAAAGGTATAAGTACTAATGTTGTGTATTCAAAAGAGAACTGAAATTCATCATTTCACAAACTTTCTTAACTGTTTTTATTTTATCCAAAAATTCACATATTTTTGCATTAACTCCTTAACAGTGTCGCAAGAACTGAGCTCGGGTAACTACTACATGCAGAATTTGTGATGCGAGAAAAATCAACGTTTCCGTTTTGTGAAGCCCAAACTAAGTTCCCTTCGAAGATGATAGTGATTTTCCTTTGTTTAGAGATTGGGAGACATTATGTTTGGATAATCTTCCTCTTAATTGAATAAGATGTGTGTGTAATCCAATACTTTTTATGTGTATGTTAAAGTAATTAATACATTTGTAAATTAATTTAAATTTTGATTCTTGTTATAAAAAAACAATTTTCTAACACTAAAGATATAAAGAACAAAATTAAACAGTAAAAAAATTTCCCTTTTTGGTCAATTTTTCTGAAATAAATGTCACTTTTAAGGTTAAGGGGTTCAAGGTTAAGGGGTTAATTGATTTTGAAATTTAGAATGTAAGGATATTTTGAATGTTTTTCCTCCTTTTACATTTGTTGCTTTAAGGTGTGATGATTCTTACTCCTATGAAAAAATCGTAATATATATTTATGAGGTAAGAAAAATATATTAAAAGTTTATGTCAATTTATACACTGCAAATGAAAATGCGGAAAACAACTTTTGCAACCCTAAAGGAAACCCAATAATAAACACTAAATGAAAGTGTTTTCATTTTATTGCGATTATGTTGCGTGCGAAAAAGATAGTGCTTTAAAAGTATTGCTAAAAATTACAGACAGAACATATTCTAACCATAATTTAAAACATGATTTTTTAAAACATATTTCTTACACTTTTTGAACACATTCAAAGCAGTACAACACGATATAGGTTGTGAAAGGGTTCTACATAACAACACGATTAAAGTGCTGTTAATTTGGAAACAAAAAAAGTGCTTAAATGCGTTTATTTTTGAGCCCAGTCAAAGATTTTACTAAAAGTAAACCAGTTCATGGATATTTTTTAAGTTTTATATTGTATAAAAAAGTACATTTAAAGTATAAACAGCAGCTTCCTAAGAGGGCTCAGCCCACTTCCAAATGCTTCACAAAAACTTAAGTTTCTCTAAACTTTTAACCTGAAGAGTGAAAATCTAAATATTTCTAGCAGAAAAAGTTTAATTACATATAACCCCCAGAAAAGTGACTCTTTATAACAATTTTTTTCCGCAGAAAAAAGCTCTATTATTTTAAAAGATACGGGAACGGCTGCCCATCAATTCACATCTTATTAAAAGTACACAACTTTAGTTCAGTTGTGAGACATTTTATGCCCCTTAACCTTGTAGACTCAAAGATAAATTTAGATTATCTTTTATTTATTCATAACATTTAGAGAAATTTAAGTGATTAATCAATACGGAGAGATAATGCGCAGTGAAATTTAAGTTTGAGTAAAATAATTTTATACTGATATTTTTTTGCTTTGACAATTATATTTTTTTATATTGAACTTTATTTTACTTTTCGTGAAATAAACCATTTAAGACTATTAAGGCAACAGAAAGAAGGATAGCGTGGCCTTCTCTGGGCTGCATGTTGTGCACGCCAGATAAATATGATACCCATATTTTATGCTCTTGATTTTGGGTTAATATAGCTAATTTCATGATTAAAACACTATTTCTACCATAATATTTTACTTACAATCACTCCCAATAAACCAATTTACACATTAGTAAGTAATTTAAAGAAGACACTTAATAGTTGTTCCTCAAGATTTTTCTTTCAATTAATTTTGATAAAAATACAAAAAATGACAGGGAACTTTTATTCCCTTTCTTTAAAATCAAGATAAAGTTTTTATTGCAAATTATTTCATGATAAATGACGTCCCATAAAGATATATTTCCTCTACTTATAATATAGTCTCAATACATTGGGTTTTTTAGTGGTTAGACCTCAAAAACCATTCTCACCAAATAATACATAAAAGTAAAATATTCTGGTTCTTGTCTGTCCGTAGAAATATTGTCTCAAGATTTCTGTCTGCATGAAATTCCGTCTGACTTTATTACTATTTTTTACTCTCCAAAAACCTACCCTTGTCTGAGTGTGATAATGAAAACGTACTTTATTCCTTCTACATGTCTAAGAAACCATTTTTGTGGTTTTACTGATCAAATAATTTAATGGAGCTAAGTTACTGTGAAATTCCATCGAGAGAAAGAATATTTTATGCGATCTGCACGGGAAAAACTTTTATTATATACTATGATCTAGACCACATTTTACTTTTTACTAAACAACATCAAGTTTCAAAATAAAATTTTTAACTCGTGTTATGCTTTCGTTTATTTAAAGTATATTGAAGAAACAGTAAACAAATTTGTTTACTCAGAATAAATAGCATTTGAAAAAATCTTGTTTTAAAAACCCTTAAAACAGACACATTTCTAAAATTTCAAAGTTATAAAAGAGAAATTATAAAGAGGCATTAAAAAAGCTGTTTTAGGGAATAAAAGCTGGAGAAAAACACTTAATTTCATATGAATATAAAAAGGAAAATGTCTCGCTTTATGGTACTCAGCTTTGTAATTTAAACTTTATTTTACTCCTAAATAATTGTTCCATCTCAATACATTGAAATGCGATAATTTGTAATGGATTTCAGTCATTTAAGGTTGTACTAATTTATAAGGTTATGTATTAATGGATAGGTTCGGTTTAAAATATTCCTACACAGGGTGTCTCAAAAGGATATGGTGCCAAACTTAAAATGAAACAAGATTTTAATAAGAACCCATGTCCTCAAATGTAAACTGTGTCCGCTAGAGCAGTGGTCTCCAACCCCCGGTCCGTGGATCAAATGGTACCGGGCCGCGGGCCAACCATTTCATTTGAATTCCTAGTTTTATACTCCAAATTAATGAATGAAGTGAATTATAAATCACTTTATATTTATTTTTTGGTGTAACTGTATTTTATTTTGAAAGCATGTGTAACGGAATTTAATAAATTAGACGGAATTTAAAAAATTAAAATAAATGAAAGGAGAATTTCACCATTTATTGCTGGTTAAGCGGATAATAGGTGTAAACTCACAACTCTCAAGCGTCACCTCCAACCGTGGACCGGTTTCGTCCTTGTTAGGACTCATCAGCACGGTATGGGATGGTAACGCAAGAGAGAGGAGGGCAAGTACTAGTCTAGCCGACTATAACCGTGCTGATGAGTCCTAACAAGGACGAAACCGGTCCACGGTTGGAGGTGACGCTTGAGAGTTGTGAGTTTACACCTAAAATTAAAATAATCTAGAATGTAAACAATCAACGCTTCTCCCCAGCGGGCCTCGGTAAAATTATCAAACATTGACCGGTCCATGGTGGTAAAAAGGCTGGGGACCACTGCGCTAGAGGATAAAGTTTGCCAGCGAAGGGACAACGTTCAACTTCTTTGTTCTACTGAAAACGTAAGTTTTTGTTATATTTTCGGAAAGATCCCTTTTAAAACCCCTGTAAACCCAATTTAATTAAATTCTACTGGTACTTAGCAGAGAAATGTACCTCATTTTTCAATTTCAATTTCAATGCATTTTTTATACCATCTTCAAATTAGAACGTGGATTTTTCTGCTTATTAATTACTGGCATAACTTAATGAAATTTGGTTTATACATTGGCTTGGAGATAGGTTCTCTCTCCGAATATGCAATAAAAAAATGAAGTTTTCCTTAGAATAAAGAAGCTAAACGTTGACCCCTTCACCGGCAAGCATTGTCCTCCAGCCAGGGACGTACTGTGGAAAAATCACGGACGGGGCGGATGGCTTTTTTGGTACCCCCCAGAACACGTTCAGATTAGTTCCGATTGAGACCTTTTCCCCGAAGACCTTATGTGTTATATATTGTACCTAAACCTGAAAAAACTATTTTTTGCAAAAATTTCTTTTATTTAGCCCCTAAGTTCTTTAATTTATTACCTTTGGAAATTCAAAATAGTCAAACCAAACATGCATTTAAAAAGAAATTAAAAGACTTTTTGTTTTCTATTGGGGACATTGAAAACTTTTTTGTTTGATCTTGCATTATTAGAGTAATTTTAATCAATTCTTATTTTTCTTTGCACTACTACTTACCTTACGACAGATAGTAAACCCAAATTTTCGACACCCTGTTTGCCACTACTAATTTCCTGATAGATATTATACTTATATTTTTTTCTTGTTTGCATGTAATGTATACTTTTATTTACAACCATGTCTAAATTTTTTATTGTAATTTCATGTGCAACTAATTGTAACCAACTGTTTATTGTTCACCTACATGGATCGTTCAACGATCCCAGGTGATGTAATACTTTATTTACTTTGTTTAAAAAAATAATAAATAAATAAAAAAAAAAAGTATCGAAGAATCCCCTTTACGAGGTCCAATACTAAAATAGTTTTGATTACAAAAAAAAGTATTCGGGCACAAATTGGGCACCCCCTCGACAGGGTTGCCAAAAACCCGGGGGTTTTTTTTGAAAAAAACCAAGTGGGTTGGGTTTTTTCGGGTTTTTTCAATAAAACCCTGAAAAACCCCATATAAAACTGGGTTTTTTCAGAAAAAGTGTGTTTTTTTTTCAAAATTAAGGAGTTTCTCCTATATAGTAGGCGGGTTTTTTTCAAATTTTAGTGAATTCTTTCTATGTTAAATGTGTTCTGTCAAAATAATGTCAGTTTTTCCATATTTAAATGGGTTTTTTCAAAGTTGAAACTTTTTATACCTTGAAAAAACCCGCTGAAATAGTAAAAACACCCCTTATTTATTGAAACCTGGTTTAAATTTTGAAAAACCCACTAAAATTTAAAAAACATCCTTAACTTTGAAAAAAATACATTCAATATTGAAAGAAATCAATTTAACTTTGAAAAACCCACTGAAATTTTAAAAACTCTCCTTAATTTTATATATCTAATTTGAACTTTAAACGTCCTAAATTTTGAAAAAATCCATTCAATAATAAAAAAAACTTTATTGAAACCTGGTTAAAATTTTGAAAAAACCCACTCAACTACAGTTCTTGGTATGTTATTTAGTTAAATGTTTTTCTTCAATATTAAAACTGCCAAAATCTTGATTTTTCATGAAAAAACCCAAAAATGGGTCCAAAATGTGGGTTTTTTCACATGGGTTTTTTTGAAAAAACCCATTGGGTCCAACTCATTTGGGTCCAATCCAGCCAACCCTGCCCCTGGACACGTTAATCGTGGTTTCGTTCGAAAGTATTGAAGAATCTACGAAGGCAAATACTAAAATAGTTTTAAAATACAAAATACTAAAATAATAATAAATTGCAAACAAAAAGTTAGGGCACAAATTTGGCGCCCCTCTGAATACCTGAATATGGCACCCGGGGCATGACAGACCTACAACCTTATCAACGGCATTATAGTTCGCTGCAATTTTTTTCTTGTAAATATTTTTTTCAGTCACTAAATTGAAAATTAAGGGACATGCTTAAACAAAATACTCATCTTTGGAAATCCGCTAGAACCAATTAGTTAAATTGATACTTTTGAGTACTGTCATTAGTACACGGAGTGCTAAAATATTCTCACAATACAAAAAAAAAACATGGCTTTTTTATCGCAGTTTTAAGTCTTAAAAAATAATACGCTTTACTTTTGAATTTAACTACTTTTTTGGGGGAACAAAAATGACAAATATGTGAATCCGATCGAAATAGCAGCTAAACTTACAACTTCCGTTAAATCTATTCGCATTTCCCGCTAAAATACTCATTACAGAACCTTCGCTGCTTTTTATCCTTAAAAAGGAAAACTGAAAGACTGTTCCTTATAAGTTTTATCAATATATTCCTAAGGATGGTTATTCTATATGTGATTTAAAGTTGGTGGAACTTGTACACTGTAAAAAATAATCCTGCAAAAAAACAGAAAATTTCTGGCAGCAAAAGTTGCCAGAAAAAATCTGTAGGTTGAAAAATCCTGTAAACAGAAAAAAGCTGTAACCTACAGGTAAATGCTGTAAAAAGGAACTTTCTGTCAAGTGGGCTACAGATTTTTCTGTTGCCTCTCAGTAATTTTCTGCTTGTGCGCATGCACTTATTTTAGTAGAGTTTTTTTAATTTTAATTAATTGATATCCGGGATAGAACCGGCGACCTACCGCATGCTAAGCACGCACGCTACCACTGAACCAAAGAAGATTCAGTATAACGTTGTCAATAGCTGTATTGGTTTTCAATGCAGTAAGGTTCTGTTTAAGTACAGATAAGCTAGAAAACTAGGTAAAAGCTGTTATTTTACATAAAATAAATAGAAGTGCGGTGGGAATGTTACATGACAGAATATCTCTGTAAACATAACGTCACTGTTATTGAAATTTCTGTTTTTCTACAGTTTTTTTTTACAGTGTAAGTACCGTCAGTAGATTAAAGAGTTAAGTTTGACACCAACCTTTTGAAACACCGTGTATTTATCAATTGTCTCTTTGTGTCTCCGTGTGTATTTTCATAGCTAATTAAGTTTGTTAAACCTTGTGCTGGTGCTGAAAACATAAGCTTCTTCTTTAACCGGCTTTGTTTCAACTCAGCTTAGTAAATAATTTTGCTGATATCTTTAAAGCTTTAATTCATTTTAAATATCTTTCTGCTTTTTAATTAACTCAAAGTTTACTATTGATTATTAAACTTTGTTTTTATGATTGTTTAGCTCGTGAGTAGCTTTGGTGGGTAACTTATGGGTAGCTTTGGTGGTTAAACTCATGAGTCACGTCATCTGCAGGGACCAACTCTGTGGTAGGGACCTGTAATGTGTAAAATTGCTCTTAAATATCGATACTTCAATATAAATTCTGGGTTTTTTGCATATGGATATCTGGAATCAAGTGGTAGATAAGTACAAAGGTTTTCAATTCGGTACTTAAAAGCACTCAATGTAACCTAATTTATTTTCTATAACTATCGAGTTGTAGTAGAACATAGTTGTGATAGTTGACAAATTCTAATTATCTTCTCGATCAAACAATATTCTAAATCACTACCATACAGGAAAACCATCAAAATTCTATCCTCCGTGGAGTAGGAAACGTAAAAATCTCGCGTTCTTTCTGCGTCATGAAGCCGAAACGCCCAATCAGGACACGCCACCTCCTAAAAAAGCCTCACCCGAAATCAATAAAGCGCCATCAATCGAGGGAATATGAAAAGGGCCATAAACCACGTTAAAAATACCTCCGGAGAAACAATAAAGGGGGATTTACACCTGCACGACTCCGCGACATAGCGAATCCGAGTGTCGCGAAGGAACAATGGAGGCAGGTCCAAGGACAGGGATATTGTTCGGATGACATTTCTGAGGGATGTCCTCCTCTTATTCGGGTGCTTTGTGCAGCGAAATTTAAGAGTTGTTGTTGGATGGAGGGTTTGCCGAAATAGCAGTGTCGGGAATGGGGACTTTCAACAGAGAAGATAGTAGAATGATCCAGAAGGAGAAATAGTTTTGTATTGTAGACTTTTCACTGGCTTCCATAAGGAGAATTTAGTAAATAATGATTAGCTCAGGTTCATCTGGAAAGTATTGACTAACTCTAGGGCCTACTAGCTCAGGGAACATTTTAGGTACATTGGTTAGTCCCTCACATGAGGAGAATTGACTATTTCAGCTCAGGGTGCATTTGGAGCTCAAAGTGCTTAAAATTATTGATTAGTTTAGGTCCATTTTGAAAAGTATTGCCTAGCTCAGGACACATTTTAACGAACACTGACTACACTGCAAGAAATAATCGTCCAGAAACAGAAAAGCTTTGACAGAAATAGTTGCCAAAGCTTACCTTTACTTGGGATTTCTCTGTTGACTTCACTTTTTCTGTACCTTACGAACTTTTTCTGGTAAAGTATTTAGGGGACATAACCCACTGAAATTTTCAAAGTTGGAAAAAAATAAGACACCAGGCTGTAGAGAGACATTACGTAGACAAATAAATAAATTATTTCTGATAAATAACTAAATTAATTCCGATAAAAAAAAGTTTCCTAAAGTTGCGAAAAGATCGTAGCATACAGAAAAAGTGTGGAGAAAGTCATTAGAGAAATATTGAGTAATAACTTTTTATAGTAGTTCAGAGTTTATTAAAATATCTTGAATAATATTGAAGAGTTTTGAGTACGTTTTTATAAGGAAAAAATCCACTATCAATCAACTATCTATTTAAACAAGAATCTGTCAAATATCAAGCTCTGGACAATTTTGAAAGAGTACTCCATGTTAGCTTTTTGAATACATTGAAATAGCTCAGAGCGTACTCGAGGGAGAACTTATTATAAACAAAGCTCACTGGAAGAGAAATAATCATACTCAAGTTTAATTTGCACGTAGTAAGGAACTTTTTCAAAACAATTCTTATCACTAATTGAAATGGGTTTAAAAAGGCTCAATTTCCTGTTTGATTTGTCTTTAACATAAACTTTTCTAGAAAAAAGAATTCTTAGAGTGGGTCTCCCTTAAAAAATAACTTAATACAGCCTATTCATTCTAAAACGTAGAAATTAGTAGAAATAAAAAAAGGAAAGACGAGGAGAATTACAATTATACTAACGTCATGAAGCAGTTTACATTTGCAATACTTAAAACACAATAGTCATTGTTAGAAAAAAGCTAATTTTCAGGCTTAAAGTCTCATATAAACATAATTGACATAACTTTCAGCATAGAAAAGAATTACTTGATGAATTTTTGCATAAATTTATGTTTGTCACTAATGAAAAATTCAATATGTGTCATCTTTTTAAATTAAAGTTTTCGAGGCAGATTCAGGAATTCAAACTCCTAATAAATAGAAGAGGATTAAAATTACACCATTGTAGAATTATTTTAGAACTAAATGACTCTACATTTCGGGATAGTTCCATTTATAAAGATTTGTGTTGATAAAAACAACATTTAATCGTCCAAAAAATCTCTTATCAAGTTTATGAATGGGGCGTATGGAAATACCATTTTACATTTATAGATTAGTATTTACAAACAGAAACAAGATAACATGTTTTTAAAGCTAAACATGTTTCTGAAATGAAAACTGTGCTTCTACGAAAGGGAATAATAACAACGTGGTAAAAATAAAAAATATGAAAGTGGTTCATTTCACAGAATATTACAATGAGTGATCAAACACTATAGATTTTAGATGAGTGATTGTAAAAAAACCACAACACCCTATATTAATAAATATATTTGCGAAGACACATTAAATTACTGCATTTCAAAAGTCAATTTACGGGTTTGATCCTTCTTTTTACTATACCTAACTTACTACATTGCAAATAACCGAAAACTAAATGAAAATTATAAATTAACATTACTTAGAAACTAGACAAAAAAAGGCATGAATAAAATAAATTCATCCAGAAGCTCATGAATTCTCCAGTCTTCAAAAACAAGATTTAATTATTTAATTTACACTATTCAATTGAACTTTTATTATGGTTATTTTCATGACTATATAGTACAGTAAAAAGAGGTAGGTCAACTATCATTTTAACAATACATAGGATATTAATTCATGTAGCTTAATTTATAAAATATAAAAACAATATTATTCTCTTTCAAACCCGTTTCATTACAAATAAGTGATATCATTTTTATACACCTTACAAAATAGTTTAATAGTGATAAAGTGTAAAATACATACTATAGGTGGATAAAATATGCAAACGGAAAATCAAGTAATGCATAAATTTAAGCTGAAAGGAAATATTTAAAAGCATGCTATATGAGGGAAACCGTTTTTATCATTCATCGCATTTATACTTAAACAAAGACGCGCGTAAATGTGTAAAAATATCTTGAATATTACATTCCTTTATTTGATCCCTCTTTAGGCATCTAAATTTATCCAATATCGAATATTAAATAAAATTCAAATCCCAGAGACGTGTGAGGAGCGTTATATTGAAGTTCCTTTAAACTTTAAAAAAAACATTCTCTAATTTATGCGCATGGAATTTCAAAAACTAAGCCAATTCAACAATATCGCAAGTTGTATTCGTAGCTAATAAGGTGTTTTTATTTTTGAATTAAGGAGCATCAAACAAAATTATTTGCTTCTTATAAAGTGGTTTAAAATTAATATATTTTTTTTTAATTCTAGATATTTCTCGTCTCCTTTCATTTTGATTTTAAGATGTTGTTCAATAAAAGTTATGATCTTAAAATTTTAATAGAATTACTCATAATTTTTAAATAAACATTAAAGCGGCGAGTAAAAGTTTTTTACTATTCCACCGTTTTATGAAAATGAAGTAATTATAAAATAATTTAATTCAATTCTCTAACTTGATAAATAAACTAAATATATATTGAAATAATAAAGAGAAAAATACGATGAATAAACTTTCAGGGATCAAATGCTTTCTTAAGGGATCAAATCAATGATCTTTCTTATCACCTCATAGTTTTGTTTAATAAGAAATAGGACACTTTTTAGAATTAACCACAACCCTAAATTGAAGAGCAAAATGTGAATTATATAGCCCTTTTAAACTCCTTAAAAGTTCACTTAAAAATTGCAAAATAATTTAATAGCAAAAACAAGATAAATTAAAGTACTTGAAAAGACCTGACTTTACGTGTAAGATTTTGCTGGTCGCATCAACTTCATTTTCACCTTCTTTTAATTTTTCACTGAAATAATTTTTCTCAAACCATAAAAATTATTTAGGGATATAAAGTATGTTTTAAAGATATTATGTGATTTTTTTTCAGATTTTCACAAAAAGATGAAAATTAAAATGTGTCTTATAACCCTTGTTTCTTCTTACCCCTTTCTCCCCTAAACTAATTGGGTTTTATATTTTCAACATCTTTAATAACATTGAATACACGAGAAAGTAACAACAGATCTAAATATTTGTTAATTTATGTAAGACGTTAGTTTTCTAATCTATCTTTTACTGAATTGATTATTATATTTGTAAGTAGCTTTCTATACAAAAAAATATTGATTAAAGCTGCTTTCAATGTGAATTTTCAAAACTCACAGATGTGTCTGTAAAGAGTAGAATACATGGTTTCCACACTAAAAAAATTACCCAAAGTTTCTGCATATTTAAAAGGAATTATCCAAAAAATATCTTAAAATAATTTATAAGGAGAAACCTTATTTTGATTTATGTCATAGCAATAGATATTTAACGTATACATTTAGTTCGAAGTTGTATTAAGGGGAGGAAACAAATCTTTTTCCAGTGAAATCGCCAAATTTCACCTTATTAGAATTTTTGGCCTGGAGATTCATTCTCTTTATTGTGTATAAACATAATGTGTAAGAATGGGAAGATTTGAAAATCCATATAATTTACTTTCTTTGTCTAAGAACTAGACTTAAAAAAATCTTCTCACACTGTAAAAAAAAACTGTAGAAAAACAGAAATTTCAATAACAGTGACTTTATGTTTACAGAGATATTCTGGCATGTAACATTCCCACCGCACTTCTATTTATTTTATGTAAAATAACAGCTTTTACCTAGTTTTTTAGCTTATCTGTACTTAAACAGAAACTTACTGCATTGAAAACCAATACAGCTATTGGCAACGTTATACTGAATCTTCTTTGGTTCAGTGGTAGCGTGCGTGCTTAGCATGCGGTAGGTCGCGGGTTCAATCCCCGGATATCAATTAATTAAAATTAAAAAAACTCTACTAAAATAAGTGCATGCGCACAAGCAGAAAATTACTGAGAGGCAACAGAAAAATCTGTAGCCCACTTGACAGAAAGTTCCTTTTTACAGCATTTACCTGTTGGTTACAGCTTTTTTCTGTTAACAGGATTTTTCAACCTACAGATTTTTTCTGGCAACTTTTGCTGCCAGAAATTTTCTGTTTTTTTGCAGGATTATTTTTTACAGTGCACAAGTAATATTAAATATGAAGTCGAAAAAATTCTGCAGTTAGATGAAATGCTTAGTTTCAATTTTTACATTATTCCAATCACAGAAAAAAATGTTTTTAATTCTAACATAATTAAGCATCTATAAGTTATACAACTATCAATCGACGATCTAAAAAGAAGAATTATTCTCACTTAATAAAAACCAACCAATGATTTTGGAAAATTTCAGTATATGCTTCTTTTAACTCACATTTTTAAGCCAAAAAAATATGATGTGTAAGGCTTCTTCGACAATTCAATCTCATATTTCCAAAGAAATCAACGTATGAAAATAATTAAAAGCTTTCAGTAACGTAAAAAATGCCACGCATGACGCATGCCTTTTTTGTGATGTTTCGGAACCCAAAGAAAGTTTTTCATTCCATTTTAAGGTTTATCGTGCTACAAATCGTGGACATTTAAAGAAATATTATTGAGGGATACAATACTTAGTAATACTTTACTTAGTAAATATGGTAGTATTTCTGTTTGAATTCGAATGGGTAACTTCTGTAATACAAGCCATAACTTTGAAAAACTTTAGCCACCTTGTATTCTTTTTTCTAAAAAAATTGAAAAATATACTTCTTTAAAAGAAACAAATGCACTTAAGTCACCAATATATAGAAAAATAAAATAGTGAAAACTCCCAAGCGTTTTACCAGCAAATCCAAATACTATTATTTTTCTCAAAACGACCTATGTAATTTGAAATGGATGAACACCCTGATGAAACGAATATGAAAATATTGTTTTTTAAATATTCATAAAGTGATGGGAATGAGAAAACACTGCCTCATGTATGTAGGTGCACGCTCCTGAAACGCTTCCTTATACGCTTCCAGACGATCCTATCTGCGATACTGCGATTTACCTGGAGATTAGAGGCACCCGATGAATCTGCTACTGTGATACGCACAGTTGACGTTAAAGGGGTGTTGAGAAATGCATTAAATAGGATATTTATGTTGATGTTTAAGTTTAAAGAGGGGTTATTTTAAATGTTTTGTCGGTTAAACATGGGAAAACGTACCTCTTATTTCAAAACCTGGTAGTTTCGATATTGGTAAAAAAATAAATTATGGATGTATTTTTATGTTTGAAACGTGTGACCTGTGCATGAGTTTCCAAATATAAAATGGGTATTTTTATTGTTATTATCATTATCTTTTATTACTACTGTCGATGAATAATGGATTGTAGAGTATTAGTTATAGGAAGTTGACATTCCTGTAGAAGGAAGCTTTTTTAGTTAGGTTCCCTTTTTGAGTTTATTGTTTAAGCGTGCGGCATGTTTTTAGAGGGTATTATTTAACAATAAAAATTAATTCTACAAACTAAGGAAAGATAATGATTCTTGTTTTATTGGTTTTTCTCTGAAGTATTTCAGGAACTAATACATTCTCTAAGGCTATGTGTGCTTTTCCCTAGCAAAGAAAACATTGTTATATTCCAATTAAAAAACACTTGAACTCTGACATAACTCTTTATTAGACGGAAATGAATATACGTGTCTATTCAAACGTTAGACGATAGAAAAAATTAAATCATCATTGAAAATTTAGTAGAACTCAAAGACACTTTTTCAAGCGTTCAAGTTTTCTTTCTACCTCTCATTTCCAAATTATTGTAGAATACTTTAATTTCTCTCTAAACATACTTTTCTATTACTATTTAAAAAACCAATAACTGAATCTTCAATTTTAAGAAAAGAAAGGTACCAGAAAGGCAAAACCAAGTTAAGGGAAAATAAGATAATCAGATAGGGTTATAAATAAAGTAGTAGGGGGAATGGAGGGTTAGAGTACTCACAAAAATGATTTTCGGGTATAAAACTGATAGTTAAAGCTAGTTTCAGAAATTTGAGGAAAGTAAGTTTATTCACAAATCAAACTTCAAAAAATAAAGGTCTGGGCTTAAATGAAAATTTGTTAAAAATCAAAAAAGAAAATAAAAAATTGAATGTGTACTTTTACCCGAACAGGCGGCTAAAAGTACGCAACATGTGAGGCCAAAAGATCGTGTCCAGAAAACTTGGCTACAGAATGCTAGCGTAGTCTGTCATCCACTAGATGTAAATTTAAAACTAAATTATATTTTTTGCACAATTTACAGTACAAATGCGAAAAATGGAATGAAATGACTAATGAATGAAATAGACTAATGGTTATTGAAAATTAAAATGAAATCAAACCATATAAACGTATAATAAATCTCTATAAGTATTCATTCATGTACTGATATAAAAAGTCAAAGAGTTAAAAATTGTTTTCTTTGTCTATTTTTTCCACAAACTATGAAAAAGTGAAAAATAAATCGAAATTATAAAGGTTAAAACAAATTAAGTTTATAGTTTCACCTTCAATACATAAAATTTTTATTAAAATGCATAAATTAGTATAAATGCATAACCCAGAACTTTTCCGAAAGTTAACATTACATTTGCATCTGTGATAAAATTAAAAACTCAATCATCTTTTGACTTTATTAAAATCTGAAATATTCACCACAAAAAATATTGTGGCAGAAAATTCTGTTTTAATTATACAGTAAAGCACTGTTTATACGTCTCTAATTTATACGTATTTTACATTTATACGTCGTTTTCGCCAAGTCCCAATAAATTCAAATAATCAGAATTGTTTTCAATTATACGTCTTTTCATTTATACGCCGTTTTACGTCGGTCCCTTGAAAGACGTATAAACGGTGCTTTACTGTATAACACTTACGAAATTTACTAACGAGAAGAAGAAAGAATTAGAGAAAATTTAATAGAGAGAGAAATAATGTTAGAATGAGAGCGAGAGAATAAAAGAAAAGAAAGATAATAAGATCATAAAGGCAGGGGGGCTAATGCTGTTGTAAGGCCTTTATTTATCTAACAAAATATACTTAAAGTGGTATTTAGATGCGAGACCTTCATTACATATAAAAAGTTCTACCAGTATATTAATAAACAGTAACTTAAATGTTCCTTGATCGAGTAAAAATAGTTCTTTATAATATTTTTTCTTTTGAGAGGAAGATAGCATGAGAGTAAAAGAAATTAAAAGAAAATAAAGAAATGATAAACTAGAAAAGGAAAGAAAGATATTAACAAAACAATGAGGCTAATGATGTTAATACAATAAACACACTTCATACGTCTTTCAAGGGACCGAAGTAAAACCAACATGGGGGAGTTAATCCAGATTTTTCTGTCAGGGTCCTATTGGAATTTTGGGAAAAATTGCAAGGAATTTGGTGAAAAGTAAATGGAATTTTGTTAAACTAAGGGTTTTAAAGACTAAAAACTGGAATATTCCATTCTGAAATGATAGAATTCCAGTTGAAAAACAACTTTAAAACCACTTTTGATGTTTGCACTATTGTCAAGAGTTTGTTTTTTTTGGGAATTGGAATTTTGTGAAGGATCATTTTTTAAATATATCAGAATTTTGTGAAGGGTCCCAAAACGGACTCATTTTCTTTCTAGATGAACCCCTGACCACGCATAAATGAAAATACGTATAATTGAAAACATCATTGATTATTAATTATTAGAGGTATGTAATGCTCCTAATGCAGATTTACGTAAATACAATAAATTTGAGGTTTTTCTAAAGTAAAAGTTACTTTAAAACAGTTTTTAAACTGAAAGTAATGATTAAATCTCCCCTTTGATCTGAGAAAATTTTCCCCCTAGGAAGTAACAACTGATATTGAATACTATTTTCGAATTTGGATAAACGGTGCATTGCCCTTTCGCATAAACGGTTCTTTACTGTACATATATATACTTGGAATTTTATATGGATTATTCCCAGGCTTCCAAACATCTCTCACTTGATTCTTAACTAAAAAAAACTAGTATATTTTGTTCCCGTAAACAAGGCCGGCCGATGGGTTTGGAGAAGGTTGGTCAAGCGGAGGCGGGCCGGGTCGATGCGGCCACGGGCCGGCCTGGTGGGCGGGCCGCGCAGGGGCCGTGACAAATGACACTCAGCTATGCCAGGCATGCGGCTCCTCGGGGCACCGGGGAGGTATGGATAGGTGGAGAGCTGGGGTGGTATAGGTAGATGGGAAAATAGTGAAAGAAAAGCACCGGTCACAGTGGGGATTTTTGTAACATCTATGAGAGGCCAGCAATACATATGGCCCACGGCCATTGAAATCTTGTATGGTTCTATTTTTTTAATTGAGGAAAAACTGCAACACAAAAAAATATTTTTTGAAAATATTTGAAATATTTTTTGAAAAGTTTTGATATTAAAAAGAAAAATGTTGAACTCTATTTTCACCCGAATTTATAAATGAAGGTAAAGCTTTATGAATCATAAAATATATAAGCCTAGAACTGACAAAATGGAAAAAGGGTATTAAAATTACAATGTAAAATCTAATGTATTTTTGGACACATATTAAATGCGATCTTTTTTCTATTTAATTGTTTGTAATTTTTTCCTCTCAATATTAATGAAGAAGCAATGGGAAGTTTACATTGCTTTTGGTCATTCAAGATTAAATTCCCACGGCAAGTTAAGACGGCAAAATTTGGCCCGCCATCCAGTTTAAGTTGTCCAGGTTTGGTCTATTCTATGATATTCAAATTTTTGTAGGTTATTTACTTCTTTTTTTGTGTTTATTATATAAAAATGTTTTTTAAAACTTGGGTTAACTTAATTTACACGTTTCATGGAAACCATTTCGACCCACCCATGGCCATGCTCCATTACTTAAATTCCCTGCATGTTACTAAGGAATGAAATAATAATTGGATCAGTGGCGGATCCTGGGGAGTGGCACTCTGGAAAGTGCCCACCCTTGGAGACCCAAAAAGGTTCTCAAAATGAGTAAAAACCCACTAATTTCAAAAAATTTTCTGGGGGAGTACCCCCATACCCCCCATTAGTATCAAAAGGGGTTAATCAGTGTTTATTTCAAGAAATCCCCAAAATTTTGACATTTTGGGTCAAAAAGTAAAGGCAATAGTGTTGAAAAGTGCCCCCCTTTTAGACTAAAAACGTTTCTTAAAATGAGTTAAAACCCTACTTTTACACGTCAAATTCAATTTTTTTTCTTGGGGAGGACCCTCATACCCCAATGGTACCACAAGGGGATCTTGTCTGGAAAAGTGCCCCCCCTTGGAGCCTTGCTGGATCCGCGCCTGAATTGGATGAGGGAGAGAATGCAAGGGAATAGATAAAGAGAAATGGAAAGAATAAAAGAGAGTGGCTGACAAAGTAAAAATAATATTCCGAATCGTCTTGAATGAGACTAATATTTATTGCTCCAACAAGTTTTACCCTATGCAATTAGACCAGTAAAACTTGAAATTATAGAGTAGATATTATTTCAATAAATTTGAGAAAAATCCGTTTTAATATCTGGAATTTGATTTTACGCTTAAAATATTTATCTATGACAAAGTAGATTGTTTTATAAAACAATGAGTTTAACCATAAAGAGATAAAAAGCAACCTCTTATATTTTTAACTTATAGTTCTTAAAAAATCTGTTAAATTTAAACAACTTAATGTATAGAGATAAGAGAGAGAAAAAAACTCCCACCCTTATGTGTGTATATATTTCGTATATAACACCTAGAAGATTTCTTTTTATTTCGAAGGGGACTATAAATTCTGAAGATTTGGATAAAGTCGCTTTAAGAAGGAAAATGGAAATACAACCACTGGCGTGTTAAAAACTGAATGAACTTTTAGTTCCGCTATAGCAATAAAAACATAAATACGAATTGAAATAAGTAGCAAGGTTGTAAAAATAACCCAACCAATGACCGTTAAAATGTATTCCTTACAACAACACTTGCTTTACGAATCCCACAAAAATAAACTAACGTTCATTGAGAAGACTGAATCTTCAGCGCTTTATAAGTAAAATTCCACGTCAATCATATAATAAAATAACTATTCCAATGTAAATATGAGTTTAATAAGAAGTATAAATTTCCATTCATCTCGAAATGGATAGTTTTTAGTTAAAACGTACTGGGCGACTTTTTTAAGATATTCAGCAACTCACTCACTGAATACTAGATTATAAGGGATATAAATAAAACATCCAAGGGAATACATGAAAATGCAATGCAATGGGGAAAGTGAATGCAAACACCTCCTTAAACGTAGTGCACCATTCCGTTGAACTACTCTATCTCATTTCAATGATATCAGCATCTTATTCATATTGGTTAGGAAATAGAAATAAATATGAACTAGATTATTACGATCACGAAGGATGAGGGCAAATCAAATTAAACACCATACACAAGTATAGTTCTATCATACAATATTGTTGATTAAATAAAATGCTAATTGTTTTTTTCTATTAGAAAGGGGTTGAGTGTTGATTATTTAATTAAAATAAAAACATTTTAAAGAAAAACATTTGAATCGAATAAGAAACTTACTAGATATATGTTATTGATTCAATTTCGGATGATGCAAAACGTGAAAATAAGTTTGGGTTTTTTAGGCCATTAAATGAAAAAGAAAAAATAAATGAATGAATTGCTTAAATAACTTACTTGTCTTTCATCAGAAATTTTCCTCTTAAAACCTATAGGAAAAAGAGAAAAAGTATAAGTATTGTGCTCATGAAACAAAAAATATCTATGAAAAATTTTAAAAGCAACATGTTATTTGCACTTATAAAAAGATAAAAATTAAGTACAATTGTATTGGGGATGCAAAATCCCTCCTCTTCGCCAGCTTTGATTGGTATAGGAAGATTGTATCTTGAGATAGTGTCAACGCTGACGAAGGGAATGGATCTTGCTTTGTACTTTGTATTGTGCATGGTTCAATTGTACTTAATTGTACATCTTTTATGTGCTATAACATGTTGTTTTTTGAATTATTCATAATGTTTTCACTATATTTTCTACAGTTTAAATAAGCATAGTAGTTTTTATGGAAAATAATAGTACTTCCTTTTCAATTTCGATTTTGAAGAAAAATGTGTAATTCCATTACTTTTGAAAATTTTGAACTTCTTAAAGACTTTTAAACAATTAAACCTTCTATTGTTTTGAGTGTTTATATAAAATATGTTTTTGGCATCTATAATATTGAATTGACAAATTTAAATGAATCAAAAATTTCCATCCTGTTTTCGTTATTACACGACTTTTATTGACTTAATTTTGCCCACGAGCCTTCCAGAGTTATAAAATCCACATTCTACACTGATTTCAAGTTACTAACCATATTTTCTCACTCAATGTAAAAATATCATGATATTTTTCGAAACATTTGATTGAAAAAATAGAATTAATTGCTGCAGCAATTGTTGTCATTCAGAATGTTACAGAAACATGTTATTCAGTTTACAATCTTGAAACATTTTAACGTTATTGTTTAAGTTTGCTCCACAATTTTGGTTTGAAGATAAAAAACAAAATGCATAATACATTTTTCAAAAAATTCCAAATTTAGTTTTGAGATTCAAAAAACTTCTCATAAAAAAGTAAAACAATTAACAAGCGGTAAACATGCATACAAAAAATACTCATGTCTTCATGTGAAAAACCATCTTTGATTAAAATGGTTTCATACAAGAAGTTTGTTTTAATAATTTAGTATCAGCCTAGTTTTTGTTTGATTTTTAAATAATCACGATTTTTAAAGTAATTATGAAACTTGCTTTTACCTCTTATAAACAAGTAATTTTTACAAGAAATGTTCTTCAAAATCAAAACATTTATTCATTGCGAGCATTATAACAGGTATATGGACAAAAAACACACTGTAAATGAAAATTTCTGAAATTCTGACAAAAAAAGTGTCTGAAATCTATGGTTCATATTTGAAACACAAAAATGTGTCTAAAATACCGACGTTTCAGGCACTTACATGTGTGAAATTCCAATTTTTCAGACACTCGAAAGGTCTGAAATCCCCATATAACAAACTTCATGTAACAATAAAGATTTTGTGGGCTAGAAGTGTGGGATATCAGAAAGTTTCTCGCAGTTTGCAATATTCGTAGGCTCCTGATTTAAACACACTGATATTAACTATGAAAATCCTTATGGATGTGTAAAGCTTTTATGCCCTATATAAGGACTGCTTATTAAAAACTTTTTCACAAATAATTTCTTCAGGGATTGTCTCTTTCTAAAAATCAATTTAAAGAGTTACTTCCTATTTATCTTTTTACTACCTAATATATCTGTCCATGCCATCCTTTATATCTGGTTCAAAAGTTAAAATCCTAAAGTCTGGTTTAATCACAAACGGTGATAGATTGATCCTTAAACTTTGGTTCCAAATTCAGAACACTTTCAGTAGACCTGTCTTTACTTTGAAAAGTTGGTTCTTAAGAAAATATGACACCAAAAAATCCCAATAAGACCCAGATTCTAGTACTTCAATTAGTTAGGATAAGCATAGAAACAAGAGTTTACCTCTCACACACAAATATTTGTATAAATTTATAAGTATCGTTTAAGTTACTTTTAAATTCCCTTTAACAAAGAATAATATAATTAGCATCAGATACCAACTCAAACCAACATCAACCCTTCACGAAACACGCAACCCATCAAAGAACATGTCCGTAAGTGTATCAAAGCCACATGAGCAGGTGTCTTTCGAAAAGACAGGGGTGATACACCTAACCATCACAGGGTGTATAATACAGCGACAATCAGGCCGTGTCTTCTCAATCAAAAGGGTTTTCCCTGGGCGTCTGATAGACGCAGTCGCTGTGAACCATACTAAATTCGGTTCGAACCGGCCGCGCATGATGGAACCAAGTCCAAGGAAACGGTTCTTTGAGAGAAAAGGATGAGTTATTGCCGTTTTCCGTGTCTTTTTGGGAAGATTGACAGAGGAGGGATACTTGAAATGGCGTGACGAACTGGTATAAACAGGGTTGGGATTGGTGTTTTTGTGCTGCCTGTACTTGACTGAAGTACTTTGTACGGGACCAGAATATAGCACACTTGGTACTATAAATATGTTAAAATTACTTAAATATACAAGGTGATTCTGAATTCATCATCAATATTTTGATGGGAGGTAGAGGGGATCTAGACAAGCATATTTCGATTAGGAATGGGGGGCGCATCCGCACCGCGTGTTTAAGAGCTATAGTCAAGGAGCAAAAGGTAATCCGTGCGATTTTTGTGTTACAATTATAAGGGTTAGCTTTTCTGAAAGGTATTAACTTGAGGAATACGAATCCGGTTGTTGCCAACCCCAAAAAAGGTGCAGAGGGGCGCGGCGGGGGTTCAAAGTGGCGGATCTCGCTTCAGAAAAACAGCGATTTCTCCTATATTTATCGCAATATAAAAATTTTTTTCAGGCTTACATATTAATTTATTACATATTCGAATGTATTTAACGCCCATGGTGCATTTTAGTGCAGCAGGTAATACCGAAAAGGGGGAAATCCCAAATACGCTTGTTTATGGCATTTGCCGAGAGAATTTTAGAGTTACAACAACGAAAGTTGGTTTTTCTGAAAGCTATTAATATAAGGAACCCGTATTTTAATGTTGGCAACACCAAAATTTGCGCGGAGGGAAGGGAATTCAAAATAACCGACTTCTCGTATCACTGAGACATACATTTCTTCGTCGTTTAGAGCAAAAAAATCAAATTTTCAAGACTTTAATACTTTTTTATTATTTTCACAACATTTTTAACAATATTTGGGGATGCCAACCACCACATTCGTATTCATTTCGTAATTACCTTTCGGAATAACCAACCATCATAATTGTAAGACAAAAATTACAAAAGGGCCTATATTCTTACTATTTCCCACTTCATGAAACTCATACTATCATAAAAAAAGTCCAATACAGATGTTGAAATCCACAAAAAGTTTCCGGTGGAAGAAATTTTAAAATGAGCGACCGTCACATACCGTATCCAGACTGTTGACTATAATGTTTAAAACATCTGAAAATCATTTGGCCTCGTGTTATAAGCTGAAAAACTGTTTTATAATAAAGGTAGAAACATAAGTAATCATTATCTAGTTGTTGGCACCCCCAAATATTGTGCAGAGAGACGTAGGTGGAGTTCAAAATGGCGGATATTGTTCCGAAAAAACAGCAAAATATTCAATACTTATCAAAATAAAGAGTATTATAAGCTTAATCAATTCTTTATTAAGTTTTAAAATATATTAGAGTGTAGTGTTGGACGAGAACGGTACTTATCTTACTGCAATAAGTAACCTTTCCTGTCAAATTAAAGCATTATCAAATAAAGATTGGTTTTTAAATAAAAACCAAAAAAAAGTTAAGTGTCTTGAAGTTTTCAAGTCATAAAATACTAAAATTACTATTTCCATAATAAGCGAGATAGAATAATACTTACATGAAAAATAAATCTCGTATTTGTTTCAGAAATGTTATATATTCCCGGTCCCGAGAAATTAAGCATTTTAACATTGGTATACTTTGGTGCAGGGTTGGCAAAAAACCGGGTTTTTTTAAAAAAACAAAAAAAACCGGGTTTATTTGGTTTTTTTGGTTTAAACCAGGTTTTTTTTATTTAAACCAAGTTTTTTTAGAATTTTTTTTCAGAATAAGTTATTTTAGCAGTGATGTTTGAAATTGAGTTGTAAATGAGACATTTATTTCAGGGGTTGTTTATAATTGATAAATGATTTGTATATTTCAATTAATTAATTAAAATTAAATTAATTTGTTTTAAAAATAATTTTTTTTTAAATATTCCAATTTGAATATCTAATATTATTGTAGTGAATAAAAATCAGTGCTAATTTATCTTGGATAAATGACTGAAATAATCAAATTATTTATCTTAATTATATATGGATTAATTTATGAACTTCAGAAATTTCTTTAGAAAGAGAAAATTTTATTTTTTAAATAAATAAAAGGGGAATGTAAGCAACTAATGTTAATTGAAATTGGATAAATGATTGAGATAATTAATCCGATTAGGGAAATTAACGGTTTTTTATTAATTTAGTAAAAAAACCCAACTGGGGTTTTTATCTGTTTATAAACAAACCAACTGGTTTTTATTAATTTAGTAAAAAAACAACTGGTTTTTATGACTGACAAATAAGACAAATTTTTATTAATTAATTAAAATCCAAGTCATATTTTATCAGTGAAAAACAGATAACTTTTGTGTATCTTTAGTTACTCTTTGAAAAAATGCTTCATTTTAAAGGAAATTAATAAATGAACTATCTCTTGCAACATATAATAAGTTTAACTTAAGCATTTAAGGTTAAGATTAGAGAGAATTCAATAATTAAAACCATTAAATTAAAAGATTTCTGATTTTTAATCACCTTAAAATGTCAATTTTTTGATAAATCTGACCTTTTAATTTTGTGCAAAAGATTATACTTAATAACACTTTCTTTAAAAAATCTTGAAAATATTTTATAATTTCTAAAAAAAAACAAAAAAAAACAAGTGGTTTTTTTGGTAAAAAAACCACCATAAAAAAACCATGGTTTAAACCAATGGTTTAAACCAAATGGTTTAAACCGGCCAACCCTGCTTTGGTGTATGTAAAGGAACCAACATTTTCATTTATATCTCTGAAACTCAAAGAGTATATCAGTTTCTTCAGTTGAAAATTAGCAAAATTACCCCAGTACACTCTGTTTTGAGTACCACGCCAGTATCACATTACCCCGCTTGATTTACAGTCTCCTTATCTGGTGCCGAAGGGGGTTGCGGTTTTCGTTTGGTCACACAATGACCACTCTGCCACCCCGAAATAAAAGCATACCCGACCTCCCAGTGTGTGGTCTACGGCCACTATTGCTTTTTTTTCTTTTCCATTTTTCGATTGTTTCGTGTTTACGCAATTGAAACAGAAGAGACTCCTTTCTACCCGTCCAAAATAATACTGGGCTAAAACCAGTTAAGTGAAATTATTATTATAAATGGGAAGGAAAAACACCTTTATTTTCTGATAGTACGCAAAAAACAACATTATGTCATACTATCGAGAATCTAAAATTAATGATACTTTACAAAGAAGGGGGATGTTAAAGTAAAATTAAAAAAAGAAATTTACCCGTAAAATTAGCGTTTTAACTCATTTTGAGACATTCGAATCTTGCATAATGCAGAGTTTAATATGGAAAAATCGGTTTTTAAACTGATTTCTGAATTCGGAGGTTGGGGAGAGAACCACCTTTGGTTATGGATCTGTTTTGGATGTCTTTTTTTGTATTATTATTTTCCAATTTTGGCACGTTAAACCGGGAAACAGTCAACGAGATGTAATTGTAATACCAAAGTATGGCTGGATATTCGTCACTCTGTGAAACATCGCTACCCTCTGATATATTTTAAAACTTTATTAAGATTTGATTAAGCTTATAATACTCTTTATTTTGATAAGTATTGAATAATTTGCTGTTTTTTCGGATCAGTAGTGCGAGAGCGTTACAAAGGACGTTTTGCCAAGGCTCTGTTTGCAAGGCTACCAAACAAAACATAATAGAATGAAAAAATTTACTGCATGAGGTAAAGAAGTGTCCGTACTACTCGGATACTTCTGTACCTCATGCAATAAAAATGCTGTACCTCATGCAAAATTCTGTAACGCTCTCGCCCTGCATTAGGTCCTAGCTCTTTAACGGTGCGGATGCATCCCCCCATTCCTATTCAAAATATGCTTGTCTAGGTCACCTCTACCTCCCCCAAAATATTGATGATGAATTCAGAATCACCCTGTATACTATTTTGAATTTAATATATAAATTTAGCGTAGTTTAATTCATTGCACACAGCCATATTCACAGCCATCAGCGTCGCAGTTAAACAGTAGCTACAGAAAGAAAAATTGGCTTTTTGCTGACACTGATTTGAGGAATCCTTCATTTACCAAGGATTTAGCACCTCCGCTTATGGCTGTGAATATAGCTGTTAGTTTTATATTTAAGTGGAGCAGTTGTCCAGTAGTGCATACCAATTGATGCTTTCAATATGACATTTCTTGGGGGGGGGGTTTGTTCGTATATGTAAACTGAAAATATCTATGTTGAAAAAGTTCAACGCTAGTTACTGTTTTGTGAATGAATTAATCCTTATACAAAAAATAAAGAGGTTGGTCTAATAATATGCGAATTTCATGCAGTTAATGGCTAAAATTAAGTACCTATTTAGAAAGGGATCAATCATAAACCATCACAACGTGCTATGATTTGTTAGGCATCCACATGTACTCCAAAAAACAAATCTTGAAAATCACTTTAGAAAATTTTATATTCTAGCATTTGAAAAAAAAACTTGAAAATCTCATTTGGAAGTCATATTTCAGATAAAGTGTTAAAGTAAGCTTTCTTTAGTATTAAAATCCTGAATTCCACGATGTCTTATTCTCTCTCATTCCTTTCTTAAAAATAAAACCCATTGTCTTTGGAAAAGTGTGCAACTAGGAAATGAACACTTAAACAACATCTTTCATCCATCCAAACAGTACGAGTTAAGCTTTAAGCACTGTGCACAATACCTCGCTTCTCATTTTAAGTCCATCAATGCATTCGGTTTAGTAGAGAAAGTGTGAAGCAGTTAGAAAGTCGCCATACGAAAACCAGAGATTAAAGAGCTGGCAAACACAAGGCCTTTCTTCCTTCCCGAAGTAACCCACTTGCAGGAAAAGCCCGCTCGCCTATGAATTGGAATGAGAAAGAACCCTCGCCCAATTAGAAGCTTAACGCTGCATCGGATGGCCCGGTCATTAGTGGAAGAGCTACTTGACATTCGAGACAGCAGATGCGACATCTAATCGTCGTCGTCATCGGGTGTCCTTTGCGACCAAATCCTGTTCTCGGCCACGAGCTGTGAAATTTTCCACATCCCTTTCGATATGGCCTTTCTCCTCCGTCGTTTCGAGTCGAAGGAGGACGTTTGGTTTTTCATTGCTTTTAGTTGATAGTTATGAGGAAAACGCGTCTGAAAAGATTAATTCTCTTATGGGTGATTTTTGAATAGCTTGGTATCACCATGCTCTGTGTTTTTTAAAGGGAAAGAAGAGCTATTCCCTAACTACCGTGAGAATATGGCCAGAGCATTCAATTGCCAGTGATGAAACCATTTGAAAATAATAATTGCTTAGTAAGAGATAAATGCATCAAACAATTGTTTCGGGGATCATTGGATACCCTCGAAGGTGACAAAAACATGGTAATCAAATTTATGCAAAGAAATATGGATTATTTTCCTTTCCACCCTATTTTATTTATAAATTTGATGGGCATATTTGTTGCCCCCTTTTAGCAGTCTTTGGAGCGAAAAGCAAGCTTTCAGCACTAGCAGAGATGATCTAAGGACCTGCTGCTCTACTTGTGCCTTAACTGTACATATTTAAGTTGATTTTTTTAATTTGAGTCCCCTCTGGTGGCAAAATAACAATTGGAGATTAGGTGCATAGTACCGACAGGGAGAAGTCTCTGAACACGTTAAAGTTAGCACTGAAACTTTCTCATTGGATATAAGCGATTTGGAGTAGTAGACTAGCCTCCAGCAAGGCACATTTAAGTGTTCAGAATTATTCAGTGTACTTCGCTCGATGACTTAAATTCGAAAGAGTGTAAAAAAATTGAAATATTGTGTGGCAGGAAAGGTAAAATATAAGACAAATTTTCGTCGTTAATTTTTAATTAAGTTACCAAGGTTTTTAAGACATCAAATCTGAGGTATTGAGATTATGGGCAAGGTATTGAGATTAGGTATTAAAATGAAGGTAGGTACTCAAAGACTTACGGCCGTATTCTGTGTTACTTGATCAGCGGTTAACCACCAATCAAAGAAGGAATCGCCGTCTCTGATTGGTGGAATCCTACTTTGATTGCTGTTTAACCGTTGCAAGCACAGAATACGGCCGTTAGTAAACCAAGATACAAAAAATAGTTAAATCAAGGGTTTGCACATTACTTGCTAATTTTTCTTTCATAATTGCATTTCCAAACACACATTTTAGATTTCAGCGGTTTTTCGTTCATTTCTTTCTTTCATAACGCCGACAATATAGTTTTCTTTAACTTATAAAAAGTTCGAATTTCTTTTCCAATAAAATTCCTCCATTCCATACCAATCAAACTCAAACAAAAAGCCATAACGCATAATAATGGATAAAGACTTAGCACAGCCGCACGCTCAAAATCCTTCAACGATAAATTTTTACGATCCCACTCACACACAGCGTCGGTACCCTTCCCTTAACGACCGAAACAGTGATCATCCCAAAAACAATTTCGTGATTGTGTATTTTGGAGAGAGAAAATACTCTCCGTTTCCGTGTCCGATATGCTGATGAATTATCGACACTAAAACCCCCGATTCGATATTTCGAACGTTCGAAATTTCCAGACAGCTGGCCTTTGTGATCGAATTGAATGAAGGAACGTCACGGAAAAAAGGCGCTTTTCCATTATTCCGTCCAATAAAAACCGAACATAAAAGCCCGACTTCGATTCGCTGAATTTCTCGGAGATTCGAGGTCACCGAATGACAAGACGGATAAAAAATGTCGCTCGCTTGTTATTATTATTATTATTATTTCTGCCCGTCCGGACAGGCGTATAAATAAACATTCCAACTCTTTCGGTTTGCACGCGAGTTTTTTTGAAGTTTATGGTCGTTTTTTCCCCAGGTGGTACGGGGTATTTGCTCTTGAATAATGTCCCGCAGTCGTCCAATGCCCGTTAAAATGGCATCCTGCTCTGTGATGGAGAGACGGCCCCTGCGTGAGTCGCGACAAGGTTCACGGCGGTCGAGAGTCGCTAACTCATTTAGAGTTTCAATGTAATTTTTATTTTTATAAAGGAAAGTACATTTTTATTGAGTATGAACTTTAACAGTGATGGCCGTATTCTTTGCTACCTCTGACCAGCGGTTAACCAAGATTCAAAGAAGGCAACGCCGACTCTGATAAGATAAGATAAGAAGAATATTTCTTCTTTATATTTATATTATAAGAAGAATATTTATTTTTATAAGATAAGAGGAATATTTCTTTGGCCTCTAGTAAGGTGGTTAATCGCTGGTAAGGTGCAATCGCTGGTAAGCGGATCCAGGGGGGGCTAGGGGGCTCAAGCCCCCCCCCAAAAAAATTAAAAGTTTTGCTCCACATAATATGACATTTTATGCACCAAAATGAGTTAAAACTATGTTATTTAGGTCAAACTTTAAAAAACTTTCTGGGGGAAGACCCCCTTGGCACTTGTAACTCTGATATTACAACTACATTTTACCAAGTTTGTTCCTGTGGTCCGTCATGGCGCAGTTTACCACGGGTCCAGGTGTCTGGAGACTATTTCCCTCCCCTTCAGATACATGGCAAAATTGTGGAGGTGGCGATAGATAGTGGCAGCATCTATCATATATCATGAGGCAGAAGTCGGACTCCTGCCATTTATGGGCTTCACTTTCTCAGGAGCCCTTTGCCTTGAATCCTTACGGAGCTTGGGTATTCCAAGTGGCACACGAAAACAACAACAACAACTAAGTTTGTGTCAAAACGCAAAAATCTATATCCGAAATTCGGATGAAGCGTACCAAAAGGAGTTGAAAAAGTGGGGTTTTCTACTTAAATTTCCAAAAATTTTCTGGGGGAGGACCCCCATACCCCCCTTTTGGAAGTTGGAGCAGGATATTTCGATACCTTTTCCGTATGAACATTAACAAGAAGATTCAATTGGATTAGGAAAATTCTTAGCCCCCCCCCAAAAAAAATCCTGGATCCGCCACTGCTACCATGGCAGCTAGCCCGCCCCATCTTAAATTCAAACTAGGTGGATAAAAACGAGTTAAAATGATGTTTTTAAGGGTCAAATTTTAAAAACTTTCTGGGAAGGACATCTCCGTTGTTTTTGGAGTTCTGTAACAATACAAGTTTTTCTAATCCAAAACCAAACTGTAACAAAAAATTAACTTCTGAAATTCTGAAATAATGACATTTTTTAATCTAATTAAATATGAAAGCAGCATGGAGGGGATTCAAAGGACCTTTGGGTGTTCATGGCCATCTTCTCAGGAGCAAGTATCTAGCTGTGGTCCTGACGATGAAGCATGGATATTTTGGACCTCTCCGAAAAAAAGTTTATTCTCCTCTGACCAACAGCAATTCTTAAGATATAGTAATAAAATTCAGATACATAGCTTAGGATTATAAAATTTAAATTGTCCGTTATACTAGCATTAGAGTGTGGTCTCAACAAGTTTTGTCTGTAGTGAATGTTATTTTCTAACTTTCTTTAACATTAATTCCCCAGTTAATTCCATTAATTCCCTTTCTTAAACTTTAATTTTCCTCTTCACCACCCCCGACCCGAGCTTTCTCTCACGGTTTCTGAGGTAACGGCAAAGATCATAGAAAAGTATGTACATGTGAATGTTTTGACTGTCCCTCATTCTTCGAGAAGAGTAGTTAATAAAATAAGACTTACCGAATCTATAATTGGATAGTTCACTAGAAAGTTAAGTTACAACATGTTTACCAGGTCTAACATGAAAACAAAAGAAGATAATGACAAAAGATATGAAGGAAATGTTCACAGAACAGTTCTTAAATGAATATGACATAAATATTAATAAAAAAATATCTTCAAAGAACAACAATTAGCAAAAAATAAAAGCTCTGGGAACTGAGCTTCGAAAAGATTATATCACGGAAGACTAGTTGCAAAAAATACCTTCCTAACTATGCTCAAATTATAAGGTAATTTTAAACCTACGAAAATCTCTGTGAGCTCTAATTTTGATTGCTGCAGTAAAGCCCTCTTATGTTCGAGACCTGTGCTCTTGTAATAGCCTCTCCCAATAAAGGAACCTAAAGGACATTTGATTATAGGAACTTTCTCTAACTAATTGAAGTTGTTCTCAAAAAGATTGTTAGAACACCTTCGTTTTAACTTAAGTATTTCCACCTATAAGCATTTCCAACAAAACTCAAGAAACTTCAAAACCCGTTTTCCCATCCATACCAGAGATATCTTACCATCCAGTACCTTACCCTTCGACCCCAGAGCCCATCCAAAACCATCTCCTCTCATATTTTGCCCCAGCATGTTCCACAGAGACTTACGATCCTGTTATGAAGTGTTGGCCGATTATGCTCGCTCTGTTTGCAGAAAGCTGTGGTGGCCGACCAGACCACCCTCAATGCCTTTCGAATTTACGACTCCTGGACCGTTTGATGAGCCCAGCATTAGGCAACCACCGACTAACGAGGCTTGCCTTCACACCCACTGAGAGCGTAGAGGAAGGAAGAACTAGAGCAGACAACCCGGTGAAACCAACCAACTTCAACTGATTAACATCGGTGTCTCAAAGACAAGGTTTGGGAAAGGAAAAAGAGCAGATTATAATGAATGTTGTAGAGATTTCAGGAAAGGTATCTTCCTTCCTTGCAGTGGTTTTAAAATACTATACCTTGAGAATTGTAAACAGTTAACTTTATAGTGGGCACTATTCGTTGGAATTTTAGCTTAATATGTTAAGTTATACAATTTTACCCACAGAATATTTGTGATTCGATTGTGTATTACCTAAACCTCTTTACACTTAATTTGAAAACGGGTTTATGAACCCTTTTTTTAATTCACTGCTGGTTTATAATTTGCCCATACTAAGTCGCAACTTAACTTGAGCCTGTAGAAATATGCTGAGAGCAACCAAAGAAAGTAGTTCCCCGCGAGGTGTTTGAATTTTGAGTGAAATTTAGAGCTTCAATTTTGAATAATGATTAGTTTTTTAAATCCACGTATATTAAGCATCTTTTCATCCCGATATGCATAAAATCTTCGGTATTATTATTTTTTAAAATGGCGTAACGCGTAGTAGTACAATTCACTCTCAAACTAGCCAGCCAATAAGAGCTTCTAGCAACCCAGCAGGCACTGTTTACTCAGATTTTCTTCCGCGTGGCCATGACGTCAGGCTCAACTTAAGTTGCATTCGAGTATAGCCCCACTGACTCTGTTTATATAGATTATTTTCCATGTGATCTAGAAAATTCATTCATTCATCATGGACTAACGAAAATTATTAATTGATTAACCAAATCATTAATCGTTAATTCATAAATTCTTCCTAGAAAATCCCCAACATTTTAAGCACAATTTAGTTCCTCTATAATAATGATAAACCAAAAAGTAAGTAAAGATGAACTCGAGTAAAGCTAAACTTACGTAAAGCTGAACTGATGAACTAAGGTAAAGCAGGCTTTCCTCTAGTATTCCTCGTTTAACCCAGTGTCAATTCATTATTTACTAACCATTTTTGTAATGCTAAATTTAATAGAAAGAAATCTCAATAAAATATATATACGACTTGCTCTATGAAAGGCATACTCACTTAATACCTCAACTCAAGTACACACAATCTAATTTTAAATTAAAACCCCAAAAATTTTTCTCGTTAATAAAATAGTTCAAATGCGATGTGCTCCTCTATGAGTTTCTGTACCTACGAATCAGCCTTGCCTTCACATCCACTGTGAGGTTTTTCCTCTAGTTTCTTTAGCCTATCCCTTCTGTTTTACTTAATTTGGCTTGCTTTTTGACGGAGCTGTCATAAACTACTTTATTGGATCCTATTTGGCTTGGGAAAAATGAGGTTTTTCTCCCCTGTAAGAGATTTTTATGGGTGAAACCCGTTATTTATGAGGGGATATGGAGATTAGAGCAGCGTTGGTTTGGTTTAGCCTATTTTTATGCAAATCTTCTCTAACAGTTCTCGGTAGTAATGAGACATAAGTAATTGATTTTTTTTAATTTGCTTGGCTATGCCTGTGTTTCAACAGATAAATAAGACTTATATAATGTTTTAGAGGAGAGTAAATTTTATTAAACTTATGGGTAAATCCCTGTAAAGCAGACTAACGTAAGGCTTAGAAAAATCGAGATTTTTGTAGATAGGTTTTTCTTTTGATACATCATCTATAGAATCTGAGACACCCGTTCATGGTTGGAATCTATGAGTATTTAAATGATTGCTTCATATACTTTTAGAAACTTTATGCTTTTACCTTTTCATGCTTAGAAAAATACTTATGACGATTTTATATGGAGCTATTTTGAAAATTTGTATACCTTTTTAAACTTTCTATGAAGTAAAATTTGTTAATAACATAAATTTTAAAATAATAAAATGAAAAATATCATACTTGTCTGTTTAAAACAACATGACAGAAAATTCGAAACCAATATTATTGGTTGTTTTGAGCATTAATGAAAATGAAAATATTCTTTTAGTTAAGCAGTGAAAAAAATCTTTACTTTTAATCATAAAGTAGAATCCCCTGATTAAGAAGTTACGCATAGTTCTTTTAACCTTTTTTGTTTACAAAAACAACTTTTAAGGTAGGTTTGTTGGTTTATTTAAAACATAAAACCCTATTTGTTGAAATTTAAACTTTCACTTTGAGTTAAAAAAAGGTATAGAGCTGAAATTAAGAATTAAGCCTAAATTTCTAAAAACATAATAAGTTATCTTCCCACATCTATACTATCTTTCTTCCTCTCATGCCTCCCTCAACTACATTTTTTGGAGTACTCCTACCTTTAGTACTTATCAGTAAATAAGTACTTAATTCGCATGATACCAGATACCAGTAGCAGTAACCAGCATGCCAATGGTGAAATGAGTGGAAAGGGGTCACGTAAATAGTGGACCACATTACAAGAATTTTTCAAGCATGCTACATCAATATTTATCAGAAAGTATTTAGTTATATATCCTTTAATTTTACTTTAAAAAAAACAGAAATATCTTTCTATTGAATGAAATTGAAGGAAAAATGAATTATAATATAAACAATAAACAAAATCACATTAAAAAATAGTTTTGAGCGCTAATTTTAATTTTAGTATATTTTAGTAATCACAATCGTTTATATCGATCATTATAAAATATTAATATTTATTGGCACATCTATTCCATTATACCAAACCCTAGTAGCACAGCTAATACCAAATTTGAAAAGTTTACGTAACTGCTACTAGAAGCAAATGAAACTTGACCATACACGACAAAAAAAGGATGAATCTTGTACGTTTGTGCTGCTTGATGGGGAGTTCTCCCTCTTAGGTACCAGTGATAGTCTCTGAAAGCCCTGACTATATAGCGAGCTGACATCAAAATTTATAAAATTCACCCAAACGCTCTCATTTCCGAAAATTCCCCATAAAATCCCTCATTTACAATTCATGCATAATTCATTCTCCTCCCTCCAATGAAAAAATTGTTTTTCATTATTCCATCTCCCATGAAACTCGCAACGAAAGCAACACACTTTTACCACCCAGAGGTGTCGGTCACCACCGCTGTTCAAACCAATCCCCGCACGTTCAGTGTTATTTGCTCACGTTACGAGCACTGTTTGCTCGTCTGGTGTTTGTCCCATGTCAGCGCAGACGAGAGGATCCGGGCTATAATTGGAGACCCTTTCAGCTGGAATCACACGCTTTTGAACGAAAAGGAGGCGTGCGGTGTAATCCGATTTTTTTATTCTCAAAACGCGGTTTCCTGAGTCCCGGGTAAAATGAGAGTTCGGTTTTCAAGTTCGAGATGTTTCCTGATGATTAAGATACGTCTCGAGAAAGAGGTTTGTGAGTCGAGGGCTTAAAATTTTTGAAACTTATATATGAGGAGGAAATATATAGTTCTGTTTGCTACTAAGTTACAGACGACTTTTCGTTTTGAGTGATTAGTACTGTGTGAAGAGGCAGGAGATCCTTTTTATAGCAGTCACTATTGCCAGTCATAGCTGATGCCAGTGATGCACACTTAATCACTGCAACAATCAAAGTGGCTCAGAACCAGCGACTTAGCTTTGAAAGTAACGGTTTATTTTTAATAGGTTTTAAACACATAAATCTTAAGAAAAGTAATGAAAATCAAATGAATGATTAAATATAAATATTGAAGAGCTAGTTTTTCCCTTTCTCGTGTTTTTCATAAACTGAAATCCAGCAACATGAACTTAAAAAATATTTTTTTTATTATTATTGATGAGAAAAGTAGGTTTAATGCTTCTTTTATAACATCTTTAGAGAGGTTTTACTTAAAGCTTCGTTTTAACAACTGTTAAGTGTTTTCTCTTGTTTTATTGCTTTTTTGGTATGTTTAAAATATAAAACAGATAAAAAATGTTCTGCGTCTTTCATATAAAAGTCAAATTTAACCTTTAAAACTATTTGAAGAAAGTTTTAACGAAAGGGGTTTTTTAGTTTTTAAGTTAGTTTGTAGTAATATAGCTTCAAATTCTAGTTAAATATTATTTTTATTAATCATAACTAAAATAACCTAGAGAGCCTGTATACGAGAGAGAGGCGACAACTCGCTTAAAAGCATCTCCGCGCATCCAATTCTGTCCAAACTGTATCATGGGGCTTGTCTCGCGTCCCATGCTAATCCTATGGAGGGAAACCTAACTCCGCCTGTGGCGAACAGAAAACCATTTACCAATCTGCGCGCGCTATACTGAGTTGTCGCCTCTCTCTCGTATACAGGCTCTCTAAAATAACCTAAGCTCTAACTCTATAAGCAACCTAACTCTACATTTGAGGTGACATTTTTTGTGTTTATTTCAACTGAATTGAAAAATATTCAAGAAGTTTATAAAAATCATAATGAATAAACAAAAAAAGACTATGAATGAAAAGGTATAGGGGTTGTATAGAACTTGGATTTTATTATTGTATAGGTATCAACAAAAAGATTTAAACACAAAACGCAAAAGTTAAATTGGATCCCCTTACTTTCCCCTTAACTTCTAAACCAATTAACTAATCTGAATGTATAATAAATCTAAACTTACGTCAGGATAAATAAAGAATAGGCCTTGTTTCACCCTATGCCAATTCCATTCATTAATGTTATGTCATTATATGCTACCGAAATACACTTAATCCATGTTACTCATACACAGAACAATGATAAGAGCGCAAAAGCTGTGCATTAATGAATCGGATATAATGATTTAAGTCGGATCGATTCTTTTTTTGAAAAAATAATGGAATCCATTATGTATCTTTAGTCCTCTTTTATAAACGTTTAGTAACCGGATGCAATTAGCATGATTTAGTTTGTTAAAATAAAGGATGCATCTGATTCCATGAATCGTATGTGTAATAGTAATTTTGAGTTATTTAAAAGTTTGATCGGATGTTTAAAGCATTTAGTTTGTGTTCAACTTTGATATCAGTGATGTAGAAATTGGTGAGGGGGCTCAAAATGTTTAGCAATGTTGAAGATGAATGATGGTAAGTTGAAGTAAGCAATGCTATTTGTATTTTTAAACAATGGAAATTATTGACATCATCAGGATTATAATATTATTAGTGATATTTTGCTTCTTTTTAGTGCAAAACTTTGTGATAACAGACATGAAAGTTGCAGGAAAGTGATTATTTAGAGGATAAAAAAATGTTTGGGTTACTTTGATTGATTTTTCTGTTTTAAGCGCAAAAATATAAAAAGATGTGAGGTGTATAAAAATAAAGGTTAATACAAAATAAACTCCCATTTAAAAGAATAATAATAATGCGGAGAAATAATAACAAAAATTTATATTTTAAAGATAATTTTATTTGTAATCGAATTATTAAATCTCATAAAACAATATTTCGTATAAGCTACCAAGCGTATATTAAACAAATAATTATCTTAACAGTGAATTTAAGTGATAAAATTGTACTATAAACAAAAACTACAAAAATAAGGAACGTTATTTCAGGGTCTTTTAATTTGAGCAGAAGATGTAATCCAATTGAAAAATGAAATGGAACATTTTAAAAAGGATCATCTCACTGTAATCTGTATTTTAGCTTATACCCCATATTGTGACGAGCTATCTGTTCACAAAATTGTGTGTGAATAATGCTTATTTTTCTTTGAAATGACATTTATAATTTCAAAGGAAAATAACTTTCACACGATAAAATCGAAAATTCAACTTCTCTTCTAAAATACAGGCAGTGATGTAAACTAAGCGACAGATAAATAAAATCCTGAAGTTTGTTTATATGCAACATTTAAAAAATATTCTGATCAGTGAACAATTGTTGTTTTTACACTTTTATGTTTTAATAAGGAAGTTGCATGTGTCAGACCTTTATTACACTAGCGGAAATAAAAATCCCAACACCAAGAAGGAAAGGAGATATCAAAGTCAAATTTATTTCTATGATTGCACATAGTATCAATGTGAATTGATTAAAAAGTCAGCCTTCCTGGATGTTAGGGGGCCGAGAAAACCAGGGAGGAGTGTTGTCTCCATGTGTCCATTACCGCTGTGACACGTCATGGTATTGAGTGGCAGGGGCTCTAAATGACTTTTGAGGGATTGGAGGACCATGTAGCCTCCTCAGGTAGTCCAAATTCATATGGTGCACCAGCGGACGTTGCATACCGGGCTAGGTGATTTCTCCTCACTGACCGGACTTGTTTTGTGGGTGTTGGTTCTAGAGAACGGGAAAGACGGGGTAAAAATGCAACCTAGGGGGTTAAGAAGAGAGCTTGGACATTGCATACAACATGTGGTTGTGCATGTTTCTCTTGAAATTTGTCCCCAGGACAGGTCTGAAGGTAAGGACGGTCTACCGGCTGCAAAACCTCAATGACGCAGCTCTGGTTGGAAAAAGTACTGGTGAATCATGCTCAGGAGTTGCAGAAATGGAATCCAATGCATCCCCACTCCGTTACACTGCATCTTCTCTCCGTGGAACGAATATAAAATCATCAGCTGAGTGCGCTCTCTCCATTGTGTCTTCAAACTCATACCCAACCGTCGTGGTGCTCCAAACTGAAGCAGGATTCGCTCATAAACACAATGTCATGAAATTGGGATTTTCATTTCCTTATTTCGAGCACTATTGGAAACAGAAAGGCCCATTTTCAGCCCATTGTTTATAGACCAAGATGTAAGAAGCTAGGCAGACGAAACGGACAATCCGCGGTACTGCAAACGACATCGATCCCATTGCCGCTTGTCCTCAGTATGATCCACCGGTATTTAGGCCAACCAGTGCTGCTTCATTGAAGTTTTTTAGCCGGTAGACCGTCCTTACCTTCAGACCTGTCCTGGGGACAAATTTCAAGAGAAACATGCACAACCACATGTTGTATGCAATGTCCAAGCTCTCTTCTTAACCCCCTAGGTTGCAATTTTACCCCGTCTTTCCCGTTCTCTAGAACCAACACCCACAAAACAAGTCCGGTCAATGAGGAGAAATCACCTAGCCCGGTATGCAACGTCCGATGGTGCACCATATGAAATTGGACTACCTGAGGAGGCTACATGGTCCTCCAATCCCTCAAAAGCCATTTAGAGCTCCTGTCACTCAATACCATGACGTGTGACGGCGGTAATGGACACCTATGGAGACAACACTCCTCCCCGTTTTTCTCGGCCCCCAGGAATATCCAGGAAGGCTGATTTTTTAAGTAATTCACATTGATACTATGTGCAATCATAGAAATAAATTTGACTTTGATATCTCCTTTCCTTCTTGGTGTTGGGATTTTTATTTCCGCTAGTGTATTTCAGACTATATTCTTTACTGAATAACTATTATAAATAACGTACCTACTTCAATTATCTACAATTATCTACAGACGAAACTACTGGTCTCATAAAATCGGAAATTTTAAAGAGGGGATATTAAAGAGGTTGCTACATTTTTTCAAACAAAAAATTAGTAAATTAATTAATTTCATTTAATTGTTGCATTGAATTTCGAACTTAAAAAAAGGAAACTATAACTATCTCTTGTTTAGGTATAGTTAAAAATTGCTTCCTTAAGTTTGATAAAGTCCTTAAATTTGATAGTAAGTTCCTTAAGTTTGATAATAAGATTTGATAGTTTGAATAAACATTTTCCTTTTTAGACTGACAGTTCGAAAATTAAGACAAAAATTTATATATTTAGATAAATTGCCTTCTATGAAGGGGTAAATAAACTTTGTTTATTGTTTGAAAAAATCCATCCCTTCAAAATTCCCCCTAAAAATTAGCTCCATAAAATTTCTTTTTGTAAATATATATTTATAAGATAAAGCTTTTGTTATTTTAAAAAGTCAATATTATTATAAAAGTTAAATAGCAAGGAAGTTTTTTAAAAATACCTTTTATTGTAAAATTACATTTTGATAAGAATATAGATAGTAAAAGTTAAATTTTTGCCAGTTTGGAAAAATATCACTTTTTATAAATAAGTAAAATCCTGGGGAACTAGCTGTTCAGTACAAGAACACAAGAAAAAACCAATATTGACCTTGTGAAGGACAGGCATTCATAAACAAGCTTCCAAGCCTCCTTTATACATCCCTTCAAAGAAAGGACACGAGTAATTAATGCAAAAAAAATTTAAAATGTCGGGAAACTAATGAAGTTCATACTGAATCCCTTACAAAAGCATCAAAGAATGAAATACTTTTCTTTCCAAAGAGTAATTTTTACCTTGTAATAATGAAATTTTGTAAGTACATTAACATATGGCTTCCAATTATTTTACAATAATATGTTTTAGGGAGGGTTTATTTCAGAAAAAAAGTAAATCGAAACATTTTTCTACAAAAATTTCAATACAGTACAAGTCCATCAATTTTCTTTTTAATTTTATACAGGATGTCTCAAAAGGTTAATACGAAACTTTACATGCCGGTTTGTCCTACCATGGCAAACAAGATTTTCACATGAACTTATGCCCTCAAATATAAACTGTTTCCACTTGAGGACAATATTGGCCGTCGAAGGGGCAAAGTTTGACTAATTTATTATTTATTTGACGGAAAAACTACAATTATTATTGCCTATTCGGAGAGAGGACCCCAAAAACCACTGTTTTCCCAATTTCATTGAATTCTGCTGGTAATTAGCAGATAAAATCCCCTCCTCTAAATTTCTTTTCGATATTTTGCAGACCTCCTTCAAATTGGGAAGTAGTAATTGGGAAGTTTCTTGGCTAATTTTCCGTGTAATTTAATGAAATTCGGTATACAATGGTTTTAGGGGATGTTCTATCCGAATATATAATAAAAGTTGTAGTTTTCCGTAGAATAAAAAAAATTTAAACTTCGTCAGAGAACATTTTCTACACAGTTTGCGTACACAGCGTACACAGTTTGCGTTTGCTGATAATGGTTTCAATGAAATTATTTTTGGTCATGGCATGACAGACTCTTTAAATTTGGCACCAACCTTTTCAGACAATCTGTATACACTTATAGTACTTTTGTAAACTTAAGTAAAAGCTGCTAATGCTGATTGGACCTTCAAAAAGGGTATTTGATGGTTTAACAACCGTTAAAACCACGATTTTAGCGATTAAGAAAAAAACTATAAATACGATTACCTCAAAAGCTTATTTTAGGCACTTGCGTTTTTCTACTCATCGATTCAATTATTACAAACTAGGAGGAAAATTAATAGATTTTTCAAAGAATCGGTACATCCATAAACCTCTGGTACATACCCGTCATGGTTTAACTAAATTGAAATTGACAAACACGTCCCCCACCACAATGGATCAAAATAGCCTTCGATTGTGATTTATCTGCCAAGCATTGTCAAAGGACGTCAAAATCTCACGTCGCCACGGTTCACCCCCAAGACCTACTTTCCAGGCCATAACTGTCACCGAAATCGAAGGGCCCATTCAACGATAAATAAAAAATCCTGATGTGGGACTGTCCCGCGTTTCGGATAGAAATATGTTCCCTCCGTTGTCCGAGAACGAACAAAACGCAGTTTGTCATTCTGCTGCGACGCATTATCATTATCGTTATTTCCCGATGCGGCGTATTTCATGGATTGACATGTGCGTTTGGCCTTATCCTTTGGCGCGTTTCAAAAAGCGTCACGAAGAAATGCCAGCGTTCCTTCGTTGTTGTTGTTGTTGTTTGCGAAATCAGTTTAGGTCTCTTGAGTCTAATCTGCCTTAAAAAAAACTAAGGCGACTGTTTACGTCCCGCCTTTTTTCATTTTAAATTTTACTAAATATCAATAAATTAAAATTTCTAAAAGAATCTCAATTTTAAAAGAAGTTGGTTTTATTTTATTAGATTACAGATATGGTTGCAGATGCATCAAGCAGCTGTATTTTTACTGTCCTGTATTTTTAACTGTCTGATATTAAATACGCAACCACTTCACACATCAAGTTATTCCTTTCAAATTAATTTGCAAGGAGAATCACTCATTAAATTTTTTTCACGTATAATTAAATTTTATAAGGAAATCCTAAAGAACCGTTAAAACTTTTAAAGTTTTGCTATTTTGCGTCTCGAGTTGTACTCACTCAGAAAATTAAATTTTAACATTGAAATATAAGCATTGAAGTTATTAATATTTTGTCATAAAGCCTCATATACACTGTAAAAAATAATCCTGCAAAAAAACAGAAAATTTCTGGCAGCAAAAGTTGCCAGAAAAAATCTGTAGGTTGAAAAATCCTGTAAACAGAAAAAAGCTGTAACCTACAGGTAAATGCTGTAAAAAGGAACTTTCTGTCAAGTGGGCTACAGATTTTTTTGTTGCCTCTCAGTAACTTTCTGCTTGTGCGCATGCACTTATTTTAGTAGAGTTTTTTTAATTTTAATTAATTGATATCCGGGGATAGAACCCGCGACCTACCGCATGCTAAGAACGCACGCTACCACTGAACCAAAGATGATTCAGTATAACGTTGCCAATAGCTCAATGCCAATAGTATTGGTTTTCGATGCAGTAAGTTTCTGTTTAAGTACAGATAAGCTAAAACACTAGGTAAAAGCTGTTATTTTACATAAAATAAATAGAAGTGCGGTGGGAATGTTACATGACAGAATATCTCTGTAAACATAAAGTCACTGTTATTGAAAATTTCTGTTTTTCTACAGTTTTTTTTTACAGTGTACAGGGTGCCCCAAAAGTCCCTTTACCCTGAAAATAATCTCGAACGGAGAGAGCTACAGCTATGCAAGTTAGGTAACCGAAAAGCAAAGCGACTACTCTAGACATATAATGCAAACGACAGTAGCACACCCAGTGATTAAAGTATTAAATAAAAAACAAAGGATATAGAACAAAAACCTCAATGAAAAAATTGTTGCCAATATAATAGACACACTCAGAAAATTAATTTCATGAAGATATCTCCAAAATTATGAAGTGAAAATAAAACACTTTTTCACGCCACAAAAAGGAAAAAAGTTAATAAATTTGTAAGTTTCTTTGACTTTATTAGTTAAAACTTGTCTTTTTTAGCTAAAAAACTTTAAAAAAATGCACGATAACACTGAAAAACTTGCAAGTTTGCGAACTTATGCTTCACATGTACTCAGACTAAGCGGGGAGACAGTGAGGAGACAACACTCCTCACTGACTTTTTCGGCCCCCTCACTTTAAGGAAGGGTAAATTTTTTATTAATTAACCTTGATCCTATGTGTAATTATTGTTAATAAAAAATTTTAAGATTTGATATTAAATTTCCTTTTTTTTTGCGTTACTATTTATGGCAATGAGTGCAAAAAAGGAAATACTAGCTAGCAGTTAAGATAGTTTATATATTTTCTTCTTCAATGTCTGGCTTATCATTTTCTACCATTTTTAAATCAGACATTAACATTAAGAAATTAAGATTACATTAATGTTCTAAAATTTATACCTAGTTAAGTCTTATAACAAGAAAAATGGAAGAATGGACATGGTTAGTAAAATCATTGTATTAACAGAAGTAACACCCACTACTTCAAGCTCTAACAAATTCTTTTTTACAGCATCAATAATAAGACTTCAAACATGACACTGCTCCTTTTTTTTTTCAAAATAGTTAAAATAGTGAAAAACTAATTTTTTTAACGATTTTACAACAAAGCAGTAAATTTAAAACCTTTTTTTCTATTCACTTGCAAAATACAAAGGCAATTCAAAATACAAACAATAAACATTCAGAAAACTCGACAAATTATTAAAATTCTATAAATAATACTGCAATTTTTAAACCGAATATCATGTTGGTTTATTTTTTTAAATTAGTTAATCTGTCAAAAAAATGTCTTTTTGAAAGTTCCCTCCCCGTTCTCCCCATATGAAGCATTTGAAGTTATTTCTCAGTAGAAATACATTGGGCACATTCTTCAGATCTTCGTCCTAATTTATGACTGTACCATTGTGATTCCAGAAAAGATGAGTTTTATCTTAAAACTTATACACCTGTCATAACTATTTAAATTTTCCTGCATATCTTTTGCTTACAATTTTTAAAGTACCTGTATTTAAAAAAAATTATCCTCCTGTACATTTTAAAAAAACAGTTCAACCATTCACCAGTTTTGTGGTGAAAGGTTGCACCGAAAACTTGATAAAAAGCACCGAAAATATGGTTCAAATTTTCGTTACACTTCGATTGCAGCTTTTGTTGAACCGCTTTTAAGGTGAAAGGTTGAAAAAGTTTTTTAATAGTGTAACACTGATATAACACTGCAAGTACGATAAACACTTTTGTAACGCTAAGCAATAATGTGAAACCAAAACAACCAACCAAACACATAACCAAAATCGCAGTTATTTGTTGAGTGAGAAAATATAGTGTTGTAAAAGTGTTATTAAAAAGTTTTCAGAGTTAGGAAATATATTCGTTTTTATAATGATTCGATCCAAATTTAAGAACACTTTCAGATTCTAAACAAATTGAACAGTTCTATTTTAAAACACGTTTTTTGAATTAGTAAATACAATAATGAACACTTTTAATCAAAAGGGTTTTGATAGTATTACGATTAGGTTGCGAGAGTAAAAGATAACGTAGTAAAATTGTTACTAAAATTACAGAGACTGAAACTTTGATGTCATGTAGTCTTTCAATGCATATTTAAAACGCGTTCAGATTCTAAACATTTTTAGAACAGCTATCGCAACACAATGAGAAGTTTAAGTGTTCTATCAAACACTGAAGTGTTGTTAATATAATGACAAAAAAGTTATCTTAAAATGTATTTATAAAGCGTGTATTTTAGTGGTGAGTTCGCAGTGTGACTTATAATTTCTTATTTATTTAACTATATAAGTTCTATTTTTACAAAAATAAATTGAATTAAACATTTTGGTGCATATAGACAGATATTAACTATTTCATGTATAAAATCATTCAACAAACCTTTCTACACTTGTTTACGGTGTCTTTTTTTGTTCATCACTATCTTTAATACATGAATTAATATTTTATACTATAATTGCAGGAAAGAAGTAAAGATGCTTTAATAAAAAAAACTTTATTTTCTACAAGATATGAATGGAATGGAACTTAATTATAAACTTGCTCATTGCTTTTTGATTACTATTTTTTTACTCTCCTTATTTAAGCTCGTTTTGTCTATAAAATAAAATTTTATATCCTTTATCCGTCTTTCACGTTTTCTGCTTTTTACATGCGACTGCCAATTTTTAGAGCTAATTCATTATTCATTACATAAAGGGATTAGAGTATTACATAACATTACATTACTGCATCAAATAAAAAATTTTTTCTGCAGCGGCAATTTTCTGAATCGTGAAAATCAAAGCTGTTTATCACTTTAGATTGTCAATGAGGAAGTTGCATGATTTTTTTTATTTTTTTAATCGATTCTTCTTGCAAAAATAAGCAACTACCCAAAATTTGAGGCCGATCGAGAAACTTTTTGATTGCCAAAAAAATTAGCAAAATTCCACTTTTAAAAAGCGTGCGAAAACGCCAAGAGAGTTTGGGATCATCGTATGTTGACGTCATCATACGATAAACATTGTTGGAAAGCAATGGAGTTGATAGTATGATTGTTGACATCTTTAAACAATAAGCGTTTTCAGTCACGTGTTTTTTTCTCAACTTTTAAATTAAAATATTTAATTACCTGTACATTTTTGTCAAAAATTGACTAGATATTTCATTTTACCATACAAAAAACCATACGGAACACTTGTTTGTTTTTGAAAATCTGACACATGCAACTTCCTTATTACCTGAAGTGATTTATTTTAAAAGGGAAATGAAAATTCCAATGGAATAAAAATATTTAAAAAAATTAAAGGGGGATAAAGTACAATGAAGACACTTATCATTTTAAAATTTCTACCTAGTTATAAATTTAAAATACTAGTTTAAGGATCACGAAAATCATGTTGTCATCTATTTTATAAAAAAATACCTTAAATTGAATAATGAACCACCGCCATGCTTATAAATTTTCCCGTATTTTAAGGTATTTAACTCAATTAGCTCAATTTATTTAAACGTTTATTATGAGGGAAATTTTGTATTCCTATTTATTCTTTGGTTCAATTCCGTTTAAGTCCCGCTGAATATCTCCAATCTCTTTTGGTCACAAAAAAGTAGAAAACCTGCTTAATAATTTCAAACTCATGATTTAAATGTTAAACTAGATCAATGACAGTTTGGTTTATCATTAAACATCAGAAAAATTTGCCAATATTTGAATATATGGCGTTCAAAAGAGATAGGTGATATTTAGCTGGAACGTTAACGGAATTGAACTTATTCTTTTAACAAATTAAAAGTTCTGAAAACTTTAATCTTCTCATGTGGTGTTGACTTATCTAAAACTGATACAAAAAAGTATCCATCACAATCCATTGTACAAATTAAAGAATCATTAATATAATACTTTTAAAACACACTCAAGTTTAAAGCTGAAAAGGTATTGTATTGTAAATGAAAAAGAAAATTAGTTTTAAAAGAAACGCATAAAGTGCCTGCTTTGAGCAAGTTCTAGATGAAATGTTATAAATATAAAACATAATTTAACAATTAATTTAAAAACACTTTTTTTGTCCTAAAAAAGTAGTGCCGTTAAATATCTTTTTTATCTGAAAGTGCGCTTAAACTTGGATCGAAACATTATAAGAACATAAGATCCCATTTCTGTCTTAAGTTTTTTGCAACACTATCTACTCATGCATCCCACTGTTGCAACACAATCGTAGTACAATTTAAAAAAAACTTTTACTTTTTATTAATTTTACTTAAACTTTACTCGTGCTTATTATTTGTAGCCATAAAATGGTTTCACACATACGCACTACAGCAACGCACAAGGCTTAAATAAGCGAAAGTGTACATTTACTATAATTTCCACCAGTATATGCGTTTTAATTGTTAATTTAAAAAGTACTTATACTTACTCCACGAGTACAAACATTAGTTAACCTGTAAAGTTATTCTTTCATACTTAATGAAATATTGCATCTTTTCTTAAAAGTATCTTTCAATACAATAAATTTTGAAAAAAAAAACAATTCTGTTTTCTCTTATCATGTAAAAGGGAATGCCTTTTTTTATTTTTAATGATTTAGAAAATCATTTTTTATATTTCTTGAGTACTTAGAGGATCTCTTGACATTGTTTAAATGGAGGGTTTCTTCAATGGAAAATATTTTAAATGCAGAAAATACTCACATGCACATGCTACATATTTTATCCCTTTAAAGGAATTTACTTCATTTAAAACATTTACTAACTCGAAAACTACACTGTAAAAAAATCTTTCTTCAATAAACGGAAATTTCCCGGCAGCACAGCTGCCGGATTATTTTCATCATTTGAGAAGGTATCCGTATTTTCTTTTTCCGTCATTTGAGGGAATGTCCGTTTTGTATTTTTCTGTGAAAGGAGGGAAACCTTCCGTTATTTTAGAGAACGTTCGTTTAATATCTTTTCGTCATTGGAGTGGAACTTTCCGTTATTTTAGGGATTGTTCGTTTTATATTTCTGATATATAATTTTCCTGAATATAATTTTGAAAAAAAAATGACAAACAATCCGTAAAATCCAAATAGACGATTCTTTTAAATAATTTAACTACCGATCACAGTAATACAAGTCTAATCAAAAGTAACAAGTTATCACAACTATTTAGATCACATTTTTGCGATCTAATAAGACTAGTTAGGTATGCAATATTTTAAGACTTCAGCTACGTAGTGAAGAAAGCGATCGTACGATGTTTAAATATCTGTTTAAAAATAGTATATCAGAGTACTTCTATTTTAAAGCATGGTAACGTTTACTACCAATAATACAAAAAATAAAAACAATATATTTTTGCTATTTTTGGAAATTTTAATAAAATAATATTTACTGGGGTTCGAACCCGCGAACAGCTGCATGCTAATCAGACACGCTACCACTGTTACAGCGGGGATTCAGTAATGGGAAAACTTATTATAACATGTTCTTTGTTTGTGACTGTGAAGGTACGTCATAAACGAACTTAGGAATCTAGAGGATTAATAACTACCTTACCCATAATAAATTTGCTGAAGGTTCGTTTCGCTTGAAAACGCTTGCACAAACTTCCATTACTTATTTACAACTATATTTGAGTCTCACCAGAACTAGTGGAGAAATCGTACAATACGCATGCGTGAGGAGAGGAAAATTAAAAAACGGAAACTTCACGATGAAAATTCCGTTTTGTAGTTTACGGAATTAATCCATGAAAAATTCACGGAAAATAATACGTCAAAAGACGTTCTTTTTTTACAGTGTATACATCATCGCGAAAACTGAGACTGAAAATTAAGGAAATAAAAAACTAAAAAAGTACTATTTACGTTTTTTTTTTCATTCAAATAATGATTTAGTAAGGAATCCCGTATTCTGAAATAAGTATAATGAAAATATGAAAATATCTGTTATATTCGATTTTCACTTTTTTTGGCTTAGATATTCGGTTTTTCACATTGTTTTTTTTTAAACTTTCCTACTTATTGTATAAAACAATCAATCTTATACCCGTGCCTGGTTACTTAATTTTCAACTTACCATCTTCCCAATTTTATGTCAACCCCAGCAATATCTTCTCATAAATAACATATTTTTCTTTGTAATTGGCTCAGAATTATTTTAAAGAAAAATAAGTATAACCCCCATACAAACGGAGAAGTCACTAGCAAATGTGTTTAGGGACTTAAAATCAGCAGCAGTAATAAATGTAATAAAAATTCAATAATTAAGTATAAAAGCAACAACATGTACAACACTGATCAGCGTTTTAAAAGGAAATTCAGAAACGTACGAAAGTATTATCAACAATGTAATTAACAATGCATTTTTAAATTGAAAATCAATCATTAAACTTTTTTCTTTCAAGTCATGCTCATTGTTGCTTTTAAACAAACATACCAGTAATTTTTTTCTATCCTTTAGTTTTTACCACTGCTTATTTTTAAAACATTTTTTACATGCGTTTGGAAATATATTTCAGTGACTTTTTCATCTTATTGTGTGTGAAGCTTACTTTTTCTTTGAAATTATATAAAGTTTCGAAGAGGGAAAAAATGGCATTCCCGCGCATTTTCTAAAAAAGCAGAGAGGGTTTGTCCATAGAGATGGGGAGCTTGAGACTAAAAAAAGATGATCTTTTCCAGTTTGTTGATAATATATCCTCAATTAAAATGTATAAAATCATAAGATTAAGACATGTTCAGTAGCAGCTTTTATCAGGCTGTATTTATATATTGTATCACTTTTGAAAAAGAAAAATAATCAGTGGAAAACTAATTTTTCACTCCCTTATTATAGATTTCTCAATAAAGCAGACATACGTACGGAAAGTCAGTGTGTGCATTGCACAGACAAAATGTGCAACTTTTTCTAGAAAAGAAATTAATGTAAGGTATCTCGTGGAACACTTTTTGCACCCTCGTGGACCTAAATATTTCATTTTCATTCTCTTTATTAAATTGTAATTGAAATCATTGTCGTTGTTTTTTGTATAAGATTCTTGTTGGCAGGTTAATAATGGAAAAAATTATTTTCAATGAGGTTTTGTTAAGTATGATTGTAGCTACATATTCCCCTTCAATTTCGGACTCACATTGATAAAACAAATTGTCAAGCAGCTGTGAATGTTTTGCCCAGTACAAAACCTTTTCATTTATTTGTATGTCATTTAATTAAGTAACTGCTGATTATTAGAAATATTAGAGTAACTTACCCAATGATTGATGTAATTTATATTCATTTTCCAGGAATATGATGATGAAAACCAGGGGATTTGAACAGAAGATTTCAACATTCTTTCAGCATCCTCAAATCCATCGTCTGAAAAAGAAATTAATTTTATTAAAAACTAACAATAGTTTCAAAGACGTTTATATGTTAGAAATGTAAAATAAGATGTCGACATAAAAACTTCTTAATTCAAATTTCAGACTAATTTAACTAACTTTAATTCACACTGGTTTAAAATTGTCTGTATTTCGGAGCCTTAAAGCGTAAGATCTCTTTAGCTTTAGCTGAATTTTTTTTTCCTTCAAAACTAAAAAGTTTCGTCCTTTTATTTAAAAGTCACAGACTAACAAACAGAACTTAGCAAACTAGATAGCTCGTGTTACGCTTTTGTTTAGAAACAATGTAAAATATTCATGTTCTTGCTCTTTAGAAAATTGCTTAGCACTTAAAAAGAGTAGAACTACTTAGCAAGCTCAATTCAAAAACATCGTAATCAACATTAAGATGAGTGGCGATGCTTTGTTATTAACAGAGATTACCACTCTTGCGTGCTTTTCGCACTTTTAATGACCTAGCTCTTCTTTTTAACAAATTGGAGTGGTTTTCCCTCTAGAAATGTTAGTAGTACCTATGCAGATCTTTAATATTTTCGATCGTTGTTGGGAGGAATTGAATATTGCCTTCAATGTGGATTACACGGACTTAGAACAAAACAGATAGTATCATTTTAATATTTTGTGATAATATGGTTTGTTGGTTTGAGAGAGATGAGCATGAGAAATAATAAAAACCTGGCAATAAGGTCATTAACACTATCTATAAATTTGAAAAACATTGACAGAAAGGGTGAAAATATGTAAACAGTTTAACTATTATCTAAAAAATAAATGTTCTATGTCTTACAGGAAACGTAGAAAAACAATAGGTACGTAGAAAACGTAAAAAAACAACGGGAATCTTTCAATCTGGAAAATTTGACGAAGAAAATATAACATCATATACGGTAAAATTATATTTTTTTCATGGAATTGGAATATGAGTTGTTCTGTAAGTCGTGTTTTGAGTAGTGGAATACAGTTATCACTTAATTACAACTGAGGGAATTCAGAGTAATCTAGATTTGACTAATAAAGGTAATATTCATAGTGCGAAAAGCATCATATATTATGTAATTCTATTGTAATATTACGTTCAAGCTGTTATTAATACACGTATTCCTCAAGCATCAAACTAAATCTCCATACTCGGTAATCGAAAATTGAAAACAATGGCTTTTTAAAAACCAAATTCAATATTCATTAATAATTAATAAAATTTAGTTATTTTTAAAATATTCCTTGTTGTTGTCTTATGCCACTTGGAATATCCAAGTTCCACCGCGAAGCAAAATATCCCTTTTACATGATTTATCATCTAACTAAGCCATCCCTTGAAATTGAGATAAGGGAAGCAAATAAATCATATCTAATAAATTTCACCTTTATTTTTCCTGCTAAGCTAACCTTTTTCAGCTTATTTTTTCTTTATATTAGAGTAATTAAATTAAGTGAAAGATAGACTTAACACTTCCTAGAAGATTTTTAAATAGTTTTTTTGGGAAAATAAGTAAAGATAAATTTTCCAGGCTGAAGCTTGAGATGTTCTTATTTATTTATGTTTTTCTATAAAATCCATCTGACCCCATAAAAATGGTGAAAAGTCATAAAAATATTAAACCTTAAAAAGTTTCAAATTAAAAAACAATCGCTCCTGAGGAATGAAAATATATAATTAAAATAAACAAAGCCTATGTTTTAATCCATATAAAGTACCTGAGTCAGTCACATCTGAAAAAAACCTATCTAACACAACAACATAAACACAGAGCACACACGGATCTCCAATCCACCGCAACTTTCGGTCTTCGCATGCCGAAGAAGGAAGCCCTTTCCCCGCAGGAGGAAAAGTCAAACTCGCGGCCTCATCCTTGCGCTATAACAACAGCAGAGCGCAACTGTTAAAAATGATAATTTCATTAGATTAGAATCGCTCATCAATATTTAACGCCGGATTTCGATTTTTAATTCGGACAGTGCCCGTATCTCGCTTTCGATTGTTAAAGTGTGACACTCACATACATATGTTAGCAGATGCTAATATATACAAATGAGACCGACGAATTGATTGTGTTAGCGTTACTCTCGGTAGCGCACTCTTTTAAGTATCGAAAATATGTAGTTTACTTGTTGGTTTTGGAAGTGCCTTTCAAATTTGTTTGTTTTGTTAGAGATAGTAATTATGTTCACAAACAACAACGTTGTTAAATGATACATTTTAGGAGATAATTTCATACATTGAATACTGAACCGCAAGCCCGTGTTGGCTATGGAGTAGCATTAAATTTTGTTCCCTACTTTATAGATAATAACAAAAGTTTATTAAATGACACCTTTTGAAAAATCAAATTTTCATGTATTGAGCCACAAACATTTGTAGGCTTTCGGTATATGGAGGAACACTTGGAGCATGGCCACCTAAACACTCAAGGCCGTAGAAGCTCGAAATCCTGAGTGACGTCATGCCTACTACTTCGCGTCATCGACGCGTTTAAGACAACAGCGCAACTCCAGTTTGAAATCTTGCTCGCCCCACCCCTACAGCCTGATTGGTCTCCTCAACTACGGTGAAAACGTCACTTAAATTAGACACACCGACACACGTGCTGAATATTTCAGAAGTGAGAAAGTTAATATTAGAGATCGCGAACCTCAACTTGATTCCGCGCTCTATTATAAAGCAATTTCATGTTGTGTAGTTTAGTTTTGCACAACGAGAAAAGATGTTTCCCCTTAAGACCTAAAAATGGTTTTAAGCAGAGCTTGATTTTAATGATCATATTTTATCACTAAAATCTGGTTCAATGATTAAATTTTAGTAAAACTGTAAAAATCGGGCCTGGTTTAAGGTTTAAAACTCATGATCGGACATATTTAAGCCTTCAAAATTACGATTACAATGGAGGGGGTTAAATATTAACTGGTGTTTCATCTTTTCGATCAATTTCACGTAATAAATGCATCAACAGAAAAAATTTGCTATTTTTAGGTCCAATCTTAGGTGTCCAATCCAAGGATTGGGTTCAAATTTCAGATCAGGATAATTCTGCTCTTTAACTCCCTCTGTCATTAGGAGAGTATTCCTTAGAGATCCTGGCATTTTTTCTTTCGGTTTTCGATCTCTATGAGCAAAACGAATTCAGATCAAACTCTCTCCGATCTGAAATATTCGGCACGTGTGTCGGTGTGTCTAATTCAAATGACGTTTTCACCGTAGTTGAGGAGACCAATCAGGCTGTAGGGGTGGGGCGAGCAAGATTTCAGACTGGAGTTGCGCTGTTGTCTTTAATGCGTCGATGACGCGAAATAGTAGGCATGACGTCACTCAGGATTTCGAGCTTCTACGGCCTTGAGTGTTTAGGTGGCCATGCTTGGAGACATTCAAGTTTATTTCCTACATCGAGATAGAAATTATGCTTATTTTCATAAAAAAATAACAAAACGTTATTAAATGATACGTTTTGAAATATTATTTCGGTACTTTAGGATTAGCAGAGGGAGCAAATCTTTCCAATAGGTCCTTAATAGCAAAGTTTTACAATTTACGCATAAAATTTAGCAAACATTAAAGCAACACTGCTAAATAAGATATTATAATGCTATTTTATCTTTACAATCGATTATTTTTAGCTATTTATCTTAAAATTTTGATACTTTCCCCCGTTTAATCTTCAAGTACCATACTTTCATGTAATGAATAAAAAAACTATTTTGCTTATGAAATAGCATTCAATTTTTCCCTTCATAGATATAAATATTTCGTATAAACTAATATAAGTTTTATTAAATGATGTTTTGGAAAATCCTATTGTCGTGTATTGAACAGCAAACTCATGTTAGTTTTGGAGTAGTATCATTCAAGCTTGTTTCCTAGAGTCACATACACAAACGCCAACGAAATGTTGTTAAATGATACGTTTGTTTGTTGATATGTAGAGATGGAAATTGTATTCACAAACAATACAACGTTATTAATAAATGACACATTTTAAAAGATAAAGTCATGTATGGAACAACAGATACATATTGAAGTATAGCATTTAAGTTTGTTTGCTAGATAGAGATAGAAATTTCATGTACAAACATCAACAAAACTTTATTAAATGACACATGTTTTGGAGTTACTATTTTCTTATTGAACCTCAAACACATTATGAAGTGGCATTCAAGTTAATTTCCTTGATAGGGACATAAATTAGGTACACTGACATCAACAAAACGATATTATTTTGGAGTTATTTTCATGTAATGAATCACAATACAATATTGGTATTTAATTTAACCCTTCTTGGAGAACTTCCAGTTGTAGGGTGATGATTAAAAATTAAGACATTAGAGTGTGCAATTATTAAAAACTTTTAAAGATCACAAAAGTGTTATTTACGAGAAAAAAAATTAACTTAAGCACACAGACAGGCTGAACTTTGAGCTTTAAAGTTTATAACTCATTATTTATTTGTGAAAATTTTTCTTTATTCTTACAAACAACGGGGATTGTTTTAAGAAAATGTTGTGTTTGGTTTTTTTTCAGAAAAAAAAGTTTTTATTTTTTTCCAATTTGGAAACAACACTAATAATACTGATTGGTAGTGTTATTTTGCTTATTTGATTCTTTGGAGATAAAATTTTCATTTCTTACTAATACCCTTCAAAACCATTGTGCTTGGGTTTAAGATTGTTAAATGTACAGTAAATAGCATTTTATGAAGAGATGCAATATCATGTATTTAAATTTTATTAGTGAAATATCTGAACAAAATCTATCATTAATTGTGTTTACTTGGTTGGAAATTTTCAGATAATAGTTCCTCTAATTTTTTAAAATTTTAATAATATAATTGGTTTGCTGTCCAAAATTCTGTATCTTCAATTTTCAAATTGAATTTAGGAGAAACATTAGTTAAACTTTTTAAAAAGTTATTGGACGTTTTTAGAAATGCTACTTTTTATTCATAGAATTAGAGTCCAGCTTTTCCAGAAAAGATATCAAAATCTTTTAATTCGCGCATTTTCAAAACCTTGAACATAAAATTGATATTTTGTCATGAAGAAAGAAAGAACAAAAAGTGGTTTTACAACATTTCTCATCATTAAGCATATATACCCTGCCTAATTTTCTCAAATTTAATCTAACCTAAATGAACCATCTCATCAAACTGAGACAGTTAACTCAGATAATTTGCCATGCGTGTGTGAGCTTTCGGAAAATTACCAGACTAATTAGACAAATTAAATTAATAGATGCACTTAGCGAGTAACCTCCCCCATATAAATTCCGCAGTATCTCCAGGACATTTTTCGGTGCTTTATCGGCACAACCACCCAACCAGACGTGCAAGACATCCAAAACAACGTCTCAATCCGATCATTTTTTAATTTACCACATTTGAATTCAGTAGCACTTGTATTTAATTTAATAGCTTCCTCGAAGTCCCCCGCGATCACGAAGGAAATTCTTTCCAGCTCTAGCTACCTCCAAAAAAATTACAAGTCCTTTATTATCATGCATTCTTCCTTCACATAAAAAAAGGTCTTAAGGGGCAGATATACGGTGACTTCCTCTACACCCCATGTACAAAAGGATATAGAAAACAGCGTGCACATAATTTCACCGAAAAACAAGACCCCAAATTCGAAAGTGCTACTGGGTTTGAAAATCGTGTAAGGAACGGGGCACGTAATGATTTTTGCGTCGGTCCCGCATTATGATAAACATCGGGGAGAGGTACGAGACGGGAATAGTTATTTCGGGTATCCATGGCAACAGCGTCAACAAAAGACTGGTCCTGTCGCTCTGGTTGCACTAAATATGCATATGCGCCGGGACCATTACACCCTTGCTCGTGATCTATGACGGGTGTCAAGAAAGTTGTTCGAAAGTTTTTGAAGGATGGAAGGTTTTTGAGGAAATCGCATTTGATTAATTCTAGGCTGATTTTTGAAATTCATAATGGGTGTTGTAGGGTTTTGAAATTGACACCGATTTTTTTTCGTGCAATTTGGCTGGGTAATGTTAGGCTACTCGATTTAATGTTTAGGGAGATTTGTATAGTTGAAATATTCGGGGGGGGGTTTGACAATTTTGAATTATTATAATGAAGAGAGATTGGCGTTATGGTTTTATAAAATTAGATTTCGTGATAAGTGCCAAATGCAGTGTAAAAAATAATAGTAACGTCCGCAAAATTTCCAGAAACGTTCCTGCTTTTTATGAGTTTTTACAGCAGTTTAACACTTTACTAAAAAATTTTGGTTTTCTTTCTAAGAAGTTTCTGAATCCCGCACTGAATCCTGCCAGAAGCGGATAGTTAGTGCGGTGCACCTGTCATGCCAGCATCCAAACCTTTTTACAAAAATTTTTTGCTGCTTTAATTAAGCCTAAAAGCGTCTTTTTGCATCTTGTTTTTAAAATCTTCCCAAAAGTATCAACCGATCAAATTTCCAGACTTGGATCTTAATTCTTCAAGTTATATTTTATATGGAATGTCGGATCGAATCCCGGTAGAGAGTATTTTATTTAATGCTGAACTAAATTTTCTCCGGAACCTTCCAGTATTTTAAGAGTAAAGTTCCTGGTATTTCACAGATAGCTTAGTGGTATTTCTGCCAAAGGTTTCAGTATTTTACAGAAACATAACTTTAAAAAAATAGGCAGCTCAGCTTCCCAGTTTTTTTAAGTAACATTTCATAATTTTTTTTACTGTGTGTGCATGATATCACCCCGTGAGAATGAATCTCCCGCTGTTGCACAAGGACACGGGGAGATTCTTTTTCATGTTGTTCGTTTTTATAAAACATCACACCACATAAAAAATTACAAAAACAAACAGAAAATGTTACATTATAATTAGGGATTGTCGTTTTAGGGCATTTTGGTCATCCCGGGATTTCGGGATAAAATTCGACATCATCCCGGGATCCCGGGAAATCCCGAAAATTTAATTAATACCAGAATTTCAAGAAAAAAAATTTTTTTGGCTGTAAAATCAAAACTAGCATTAAAGATGAAATTAGAAAAAAATTATAGGAAGAAATTATTAATTTTTAATGCTACAATTTTTCAGTTCTAGGCTTTAAAATTTCTTAAATAATATTATAATACTTTTTGCAATTTTTTATATTCTTTCATTATAATAGTACACACATATATCCCATAAAACCGTATGAAATGACACAAAATTAATATTTTAAATTTGTTTTAAAAATACTCAAGTTAAAAGCGTACTTACCCTAAAAATGCGTTTGAAGATATATGTATTGCAAGGCTCAGCTTCTCAATGGTATGTATGTTTTTTAAATGCTGGAGCAAACCACTCGTGGAACCTCCTTTACATTTAATAATCAAAATACACTTTTTGCATTTTACTTCAGTGCTGTATTTTTATGAAGTGCTCCCATGCAAATGTACTAGCTTTTTCTGCCATAATACAAAATCAGAATATTCTCTGCCCGTTCTTCCAAACGTATAATCTCTTTAAAAGCTGACGACTTATTGAGATCACGAGTACTGTATTCATTCGGAAATAAGGTTCAAACTATTCTCATCAATAATTATTCATCACATAAATAAAGATTATTAGTTTCTAACATATCTTTAAAAATTACGATTAATGCTTTGTGTTTGAAAATGGCTTCGTGCTGGGATAGTTATTACGATTTGTATCTCTTATCACTAACACACTAAAGAATAAAAATCCTTGATGAGTAACCAAGTTTCACCATTTATGTCAACATGCGAGCATTGTATGTATTATACAAATCGGCAAGTTTCTTGCTTTTAGCTTTAGAGTTCTAGGAGTGAGAGTTAATTTAATTCAGCAGATGATTGACTTAAACAACCTCAATTCCACTAATTTATAAGTATCTTCCAAGGAAAGGAAATATTTGTTCATGCCATCAGGAACGATTTTCAACCGTTTGTAGCAGCGTTAAAGAAATTTAAAACTTTGAGGGAATCCCGGGATGGACTGAGAAATCCCGGGACGTGTCCCGGCCTAAAAATTCTACTAAATCCCGGGATCCCGGTTTCCCGGGATCCCGGGAAACAATCCCTAATTATAATATCTTTAGCATTTTACAAAATATGTTTAAGACTGAAACACTTTCAGATTCTTAACATATTTTACAACACTATTTTTAGAACACATTTTTTAACACTTTTCAAACATATCCAAACCACTATCACAACATAAATAAGGTGATAAAGTGTTCTACCCAAAAACACAACCAAAGTGTTTTTAATAATTTGAGGACAAAAAGTGTTCTTAAATGTGTTTGTAATATATATATATATAAATTTTTTTTGTGTGTAGATCCATTTGCATTGCATTCTTCGTAGTTTTTGTTTTTAATTAATTTTTTAGCTTTTGCAAGTTATACTGTAAGTTTTAGCACGAAATACTGTAAGCCCTCTTAATGGATTCAGCATAGTTATTTTACTAGAGGTAACATACACTACTCCCATGAAAAGATGTTGCTTCATCAAATCTAAAAGCGTGTACCGGACTTTGAAAAAATCCAGTAAATTCAGTTTGAAAATAAACTTTAAATAACCTTAATAGTTGCCTAATATGAAAAAAAAATTTTAAGTTTGGATTAAAAAGTATATTTTACATCTATAACTTCAGCATCAATTTCCAAAAAAGCAATTTATTTCAAATGGGCATTATTTCAGGATCAATATATCAGTTACTATAACGTTTATAAATAAAAGAGTTTCACAAGGACTAAAAATTTCGAAAGACAATTTTTCCTCGTCTAAAAAAAGCTTACAACTATACTTCAAAACAAAAACGCCATTCTATAAATTAAATTTTAAGTTACTTTCAACTACATTTTGAAACTACATTACAATTACATGACAATTGAATGTTTGTTTGGTATAAGAATAAATATTTTAATTACAAATTGAACTTGGTGTACTTTTTAAGTAAATTATCTATTATCTAAGTTAAAATCCGTTATGGAAATGATGAAGGACCTATACTTCGGATCGCTTCTAAACACACATAAAAAGCTCGTTATTATGACAAAATGTTTTACAAAACAAAAATGTCTCCAATTTATTTTAAAAGTACTTATAGGATTAAAATTTCTATAAATAGTGTTTGTATTAAGGAATAATTTAGTCATACTACTCAAAAGAACCTATAATAAATAGACTTTCCATCCCATTAACTAAAATAAAGCTCTTTTGTCTACGATTATGCTATAATCAATTCTTACTGATCCTCATAACATTTTATTGCTGTCTGCCGTGTATAACATTAACATACACTAATATTTAGCTTTATCGCAGAAATTAGCTCAATTTGTGCAAGCGCTATAGACGTAGTAAAATAGAGAAAGTATTTTATTCGGCTTGTAAAAATTATTATTTCTCATCTCCTTTTTATTCAGAAGTTTATATCCATCTTTTATCACTCTGTTGAGAATTATTAATCTTTTCTTACAAGAGGTATTGTATTAATTCCATTAAATTTTATTCTTTAAAAAATTTCATGTTGTCAGTGCGTTAGCATAAATTTGCACGTTTATTATTAAATGTAAGATTCTTTAAATAAATATCTACGCAAGTTATTCTACTCCCTTATTCTTATTTTATTTCCTACATTTTTAAGAATATAAACATAGAAAATAAACTAAAGAAATGCATATAACTTTAAAGAGTTCTGCACGCTTGCGGCTGGATTATTATTCTGAGTTATGTAGTGACATATTTTTGTAACTTTCTAGAAAATGCATTGTTATAAAAAATTAAATGGAATGATCATTCACGTTTAGTAATATTTCTGTTAAGATTCAATGATGCAAATTTGCTGTACCATAAGTAACATTTATAAAAAAACTTGCCATAAATATATCATAAGATATTCTGTGTTAAATTCATCAAATGAGCGCTTAAACATTCAAAAACATATTGTGCTGTTTAATATTTTCTGCAATCTTTCAAACTGTTCGCAAGGAGTTTATTTTCTGTATTTTTTATGAAAATTTCAAGAAATGGAAGAAAAGATGTTTGTTTCTTTAAACTATTGCAGGAATATAATACTTCAATAATAAAAGTGGAGTTTTGTTTTGTATTTATTAATAATAATTACTGTATTATTACAAAAGCTTCATAAAGCGTAATTTACTTATATATTATCTAGTATTAGGAAAATTTTAAAAGTATGCCCAAATTTTGTAAAGTATTGAAACGAAGGTTCTGTGGTTTTTACTTCTACACAAAAAATACTGAATACAGTCAACTTTTCACTGATGTTACCCGTCTAAGTTACGAACGAAACGTCTGCATCTGGTTCTAGTTTTATCGTTCGACCATGGCCATCAGCCAGCCCGAAGAAAAGTTACAAATCTTGTATAAGTTTTTATAAATATGGATAACCTATCAGATAACAATACTATTAGTGACATTAAAATAGTTTAAACAAACAAAAATAAATAATAAAAATAAATTAAAAACAAAAATATTTTTAAATTTATTTAACAAAGCAAATAAACTTGCTTTTCAATCCACTTAGTTCATACAGTGATTCTATTTTGAATCTTAACTGTGTGCACTATCTATATTGAGAATTGATTTAAAATATTATCAAACTTCAAGTAAAATTTTATTTTGAAATTTACAAACTATTTTATTTTGAAATTATAATACAAGATTTATTCTTTTCTTACAAAATTAAGGGTGAATATAGAATATATAGATCTTCATATGAAATTTTAATTGTTTTATCATTTTCATTAAAGTTCAAACTAATTCAATACAAAATATATCTAATTTAACAAATTAAACTTATGTGCAAAAATATGACTTTCCATTGCAGAGAAAACGAAGTTTTCTAATCTTGTTACACAGCAATAAATCTTGTTGAAAGTATTATCGGTAAAACACATCTAAATAAGATTAAAGGACTAGCTTATTTGTTTACGAAACAAAAGCTTCTGTTCACTGTGTCGGGGAAAAGCTTTAGTATAACGGCGCTTTACAAAATGTAAATCGAGATTTTAACTGCGGATATTGTGTTGTAATCACCAACAATCTTTCTTCATTTTTAGGTAAAAAATTGTCATTTTAAAATAAAACTCTCTGCCAAACGCTCCTCACTAAAAATAAGCACATTTAGCGGTTAAGATTCACTTTACTGTTTTACTTGATTCTTGATTTAGTAGGTACACTTACCAAAACAACAACTTTGATTTCAGCTTGATGCCAGTGTTATTTTTCAAGTTAGATTCCAATTTTTCCGATTTTTGTCGGACTTTCCGACTTTTTACGATTTTTCTGAGAATTTTCAGATTTTTTCCTCAAACCTCCCACTGCAAAAAAATTCGGACAAGGTGTTAAAAATGAGCTTAAACCTTGAATTTTAGGATCAAATTTCCAATAATTTTCTGATCCAATTTTCTTTACAATTTTTTCTAACACCCAAACCCCCTTTTTAGTACTTGGAACTCTATTTTTAAGATATTTTTATATTGAGTTCATTAACATGCAAATTCTACCTTATAATACATTGGAAAACAATATTTAAAATGTCGTTCCCGCAGGTTTTCAGACTTTTTGCTTTTTTCGTCAATATCATCCCTGAATTTATGTAAAAAAGGATTTCACTGTGAATTAACATTTATCCTCAAATCAACAACACTGTATTTGTGTTATTAGGTAGAACACTTTAACACGTTATTGGGTTGTGATCCTGCTCTGAATATGTTTCAAAAATAGAAAAACGTTATAAATGTGTTCTTTTCAGAAATTAAATCTATTCTAAAAATTTTGTAAAATATGTTAAGAATTTGAAAGTGATATTAAATTTTGATTGAAACACTCTGCATTAGAAAACATTCTCCATCTGTAATTTTTAGCTACACTTTTACAAGACTATATTGTTCTCTCACAACACAATCACAACATAATTGCAATGCAATCAAAACGCTTTTGATTTTAAGTGTTCGTTATTGTGTTTACTACTTTTTAGCACTGCAAAAGTGTTCAACGCATTCGCGCACAGTGCAGATAATTTTTATTCTACTGATTTTAAATTATTCCCTTTAGGATTCACATCAAAATTACACAAGTAACTTTGCTTGCAACTCTTTAAAAGTCAGTAAAAAAATTTAAATTATAATGAAAACCAAAGAGTGCTGTAAATTAAAGCTTAAATATATTCTTGTATTATGTTCTGAGCATGAAAATATTGTATTTTATAGTTTTATGCATCCCATTTGAAGTTATTTCGTAACTAGTTATGCCTACAATGAAAAAAATAGATAAAGATTTGAAGTTATGAGTTAAATTTTGCGTTTACTTTCCTTATAAAAATTCATTTAGTTGTCGTGATGATCTAAGTTAATCTGCAGTAATCTGCAGATTTATATTATCTTTATTATATTTATTTATAAAAATTCATTAAGTTGTCGTGATGATCTAAGTTAATCTGCAGTAATCTGCAGCTTTATATTTTTGGTAATACAGTAAAGCACCGTTTATACGTCTCTCATTTATACATCTTTTACATTTAACGTCGTTTTCGCTAAGTCCCAATTCATTCAAATAATTGAAATTGTTTTCAATTATACGTCTTTTCATTTATACGCCGTTTTACGTTGGTCCCTTGAAAGACGTATAAACGGTGCTTTACTGTATATAAGATGAACCCATTCAGCATAAAACTTTTGATACTCATTACTAATTCTTCTAGCTTCCATATAAATATTTCAACACCATAGAGTTTAATTTACTTATATCATAGATAAATTTAAATTGAAATACAAGGAAGATTCGCAGTTCTATAAAAAGTAAAAAAATGGGTGTGTTTTCAAATTGTTTTCTATAAAATTGTAATATTAAGCAACAATTTCCTCTAAAAAGTGTTTTCAAAAAGAAGTAACAATTCTAAGAAGTAGTAAAGATTTAAAAGATCACTAGAACTATATCATATCGGAAACGGTGTTAAAAATATAAGAAGCGACCACTTTAAGATATCTAACTTTTACCTCTCTTTTTAAAAGTATTACTTTTCTCTCAATTCTTAATCCTGACGTCTACATAGAATTAAACATAAGTTCAACATCATCAGTAAAGTCATCTCTCATAATAGGAGAATGTAACAAGGTGTCTAATTGGCCACATAAAACCAAAAGTACCATGTTCAATTAAGTTGTCTTATGGATATTGGCTATCCGATACCAATAATTGCGTGAATATCCGTCTATTTCTTGCACGGTATAGCACCGGGTATCAGCTCCATGGATTCCCTTATACATATGCAGATATGCAAATAGAAAAAGAAGCTTCATCGCGTGTACATGTATTGAAGGGGTCTTGAAATATTTATTCTGTAAAAGGACAAAGTCGGTCACAGTTTTTTGGAATAATTTACCACTTAGATTCATATACAGAGAACATGATAGGATACGGTTCGTTAGAAACATATGTATTGATTTTTTCACTTAAATCAGTGCGCTCACAGGTAAATCACCCCAATATTCATGAGTTTATTTACATAACAGTTCCGTACTTATTGTGGAAGTGTGTTAAGACTATCGTAAGTGAGAAACAAGTGTTGTAGCATCTTTATTCATTTGTGTATATCGTTCATATATGTTATTCAAAACGATCCTTTTAAAAATGTGGAAGTTAATGTGAGATGCATGTTACAAGTTTTAACCATCGCGTGGTTCGTATTTACCACCTTATAAAACTTCGGATAGTTCCCTTGATGGTATATTTATTCTAAGTAGAAATGTGAGTAACATGTAAGGAGGCTTTACAACCACGTGTTTGTGAAGGATATAAATATCGGAGAATGCTTAAAGTCTAGTGTTTTTAATAAAGCTATTCATAATTCAGCATGCCAAACAGCTTCAAAACAAGAAATTGGAAAGAAACAATTTTTTAAGTTTTACACTATCTATACTTAACATTTTTATAAATTTTAACAAGAACAAAACTTTTGAATAGAAATATTACTAAACAACTTTTAAATACATAAAACTTTTTCTAGCCAAACCTCTATAAAAAAACATCCCTGAAAATCCTTGGAAGATTAATAAAAGTTATTAACAATATTAGGATTTCAACACTAGATGAAATGTTAACTGAATTTAGTTTTTCCATAAGCATACAAATTGAATGAATGGGTATATTTTTTATTGTTTTCCTCCGTATAATTTTAGGCTATTCCTTAATATTTTTGCTTGCTCTATTACTATTTTATTTTTTAGGAAGAGTTGGGGTTGTGTTTAATTCATTTGGAATTTTTTTCCTTTTTCAAAGAAATAATTTTATATTACTCTTTCATCAAAACAAATGTCAAAAGTTCTGTAATGTGTGACCATTATTTGCTTTCATTTCAAATTTCATAATACAGAATAGTTTGTTACACTTTTAAACATCAAATTCTATTGAATCATAGTATTTAATCATAAGTAAAGTAAAAAACGGACAAAAAAGAAAAACGAGTAACCTTTTGGGTTACACATATCAGACTAGAATTTTCATTGAAATACTTCTGCGGTTTTTAAGCGGTTAAATATTAAAGTCACACAAATTACAGGTACTTTCTATTATTACAAAACATTAATCATGAATTGATAATTCACAATAAATCCAAAAAGTAATATTTAAAAACTATATCTATGTAAAAAAATATGTGCTTTCAAGAATTCCATGTTTAGTATATACTTTAACTCGACTGATGATTAGGATTTCAAATTGAGAATTTTCATAGAACTATATAAACATGAACCGATAAATGAAAGAACTAATTGTGACTAAACCCCCTTTTGCACAAATAACAGAACAGAGTTGTTAAAACATCTAAAGAAATTTACTAAAACTAATTACTTTTGATTCTTCATTAATAAAAATTAACCTAACATTATTTGATAAACATTAATAAGTGGCGAATTTTTAATGAAACAAATTATGAACATTCAGTTTTAAAATTTAAAGTTATATATTAAAACATTACTTATAATAATCAGTTAGTTTGCCACAAAAATTCTGATAAATATACACGTATCTTAAATTAATTAGTTAAATTAAAGGAAATATACATTTAGCGTAATTTATAATTATTTATTTTGATAAATTTAGTATCAAAATAGTTTGTGAACTGTTTTACACTATTCTATAGTTGGAACCAGTACACTAACCCCAGTGAACTTAATATAATTTCAAAATAATGTAGTAAGTAGTTTTAAAAAACAAATATGGGAAAAGTAAATGTAAACAAATTTTGAACATACTAAGTTTAATGAAACAAACAAAATCATTAATTTACACTGCACTGGATAAATATAACAAGTTCAACTGGTTTTAATTAAACTATTATTAACTAACAAATTATTTTAGACACTAAAGGAGTAACATGTTTGAAAATACAAATATTCTTATAAATAATCAAAAAAAGTCGTAGAATACACGATTCTTCCACTTAGAAAACAATGTTTGCAAACCGCTTACTAAATAATCTAATGGTTTAGAAAAAATGAAAGTACCTCAAACAAAATAAAATGACTGAACACATATGCAAGATTTTAACGACAAGTTAATCGTCATGCTATACGTATGTTTGACGATAGTAATAGATCATGCTAGCAGATGTTATTTCAACAAAATAATGGTTTTACTTGAATTTAAAACAAACATCTGCATAAGAACAACTAATTCTTTCGGTTAATGTTTTCAAAATGTTTGTTAGGTTAATGGTTTTTAGTTTGATAAGTATGAGGTTTTTGTTTGAGTTAATGTTACTAAAAATGAATGCGTGATAAAAACTTTTGCAGTCAATTTTAAATTGTTGTGTTAACTAGGCTTAAAATGATATCTACGGTATATAAGAAAATAAGGTTCCAACGCCATCTGTTGGGTCGTTGAGAAAGTGATCGGCAATTTTTTCCCACGTAAAAAATATTGTAGAAGAAATGGATACGGGGCTTTTCAAAAAAGTACTATATGTTATTTTGATTTTCCTCTTTGAATGAACATTCAGTTTTAAAAGGTTAGGACTTGATTTCATCCAAAATATTTAATCCCACACATTCAAAATTAAAAAAGTTTCAATGCACATGAGGGATTTTTTATGATAAAATCAATTAAAGTTACCATATTGTTCTTTTTTCGAATAAATCCCCCATAACCTTAAAGATTTTCTTTGAATATAGTATTTTAACTAAGAAGATACACGAAACTTAATTTATAAATTTGATTCAATTATAAATTCCGAATTTTCTTAGGAAAAACTAATGATAGTGATCCTTTTAAAAAACGCATTTAGGAGATATCAAACTTAAAACAATTAACTGGTTGTTAACTTAAAAAAATAATAAGTGGTTTTAAAAATATTACTTACAGTGTTTTTCTTTTAAATGGACAGCAACTATGTAGGTTTTACTAAATCATGGCTTGTTTATATTTGATCAACACATATTTTTACTTGCATTATCCTTCTTTTCTTTGAAGTTATTTTTATGGGTACGTATCTTCATTTTTTACAAAAGTTTATAAGAGCTTGGAGCTTTCAATAACAAACAACTTGCTTTTAGATGTTCCAAAATCATTAGTTTTCAAAGGCTAATATTTTTTTAGCTCTTCAAAATGAGTTGTTTTTAATTAAGTTATTATTCTGATGAATTCTTAAGATTTTTAAACATTTGACAGTCTGAGAACTTAAAAATTCGTATTGTAAATCTTAAAGAATCTGTAGTGGGGGCAGCACTTAGCATTTTTGTTTTGTGTCTATCACATCGCCACCTACAGGAGTTTTTAGACAGTCATGGAGGTTTTTGCAACTGATGCTGGAGTATGAATAAGGTCATTATCCAAGGAGGATGTTTCAAGGCAAAACTACCTCAGAAATCGTGGGCTTCAAATTTTGGCAAGGATTTGCACTCAGAGAGGTTTATTGGCACATTTCACACATTTCATTTTTCACATTCCTGCTCAGTACGCTATTTGACTGGTAATGTAAACTTTTAACGCTAAAACTCTTTCGTTTGCTTTTTTCAGATTTTGAAACTGAATAAAAGTGTCTTAAAGCTTTCTAAGTCGGAAAGATCTGATGCAGTTTTCACTTTAAACACTTTTCACATCACTTCATGTGAAGATGCACACAATCAGCAGTCAACTTATATGACTCTTTTTCATAACTTAAGCTAGATCTTTGATAGTATCAATTTCTATCCAGCTTCTTGATACTGTGGAAATGAGTTTGCCTTTGATTCTCAACTTTAACCACAAAGATACGTTATTTGTCTAAATATGTGCACTCATATTGAGCTACAGGTTTTAGAGCAGGTTATCACTCTTAGGATAGATACAAAAAAGGCTTCATAGGAGAACTATTATTGCAATGCCATGAGAATCAATCAGTCCATAGAATTTCACAGAACATAATTGCTTAAATTGTCACCTTTAACTTTTATTTTTACCACAAAGAGAACCTCTTTCTCTTATAGGATACTTATAACAGTCATTAAGAAATACGTTTCTCTATCACTTTAACCTCTTTTTGCAGTGAGGAGATTTTTATCATTAAGATGGAAGCTTCGGAATAAAAGTTTCTCGACTCCAAGGAATGCAACCAGTAGAAGGACGGACAGATTTATGACTCGGCAAGTTCCTCAGCCCTATATCCACCTTTTCCACATAGACTCAGTCTTAACCGCAAGGTCTTCGTCACAACCCTCATTAAGACGTTTCAAAAAAGGACACAAAAGCAGATAGGGTTAAAAGATGCTTCAGAAGTTAGTTTTTGCTCCTTCAAGGCTCTTCAGCTCCCCGACTTCGGAAGAATCTCCAATACTCCACGATTCAGACCGTCTTCATCACAGTAAAAAAAAGGACACAGCTCTTTTCATAAGCAGATAGGGCTAAAAGAAGCTTCAGAAGTTAGTTTTCGCACCTCGGAGGCTATCCACCTCCACGACTTCGCAAGAATCTTCAAGACTCAGTCCGTTAATTTCAAACGTGCCCGCGAAAGTCACTGACCACAAAAACAATGTTCGTTAATAATAACAAAAAAAACCACACAAACCAGAGCAAGGGGAAGTGGCGTCCGTTGTTTCCGACCTGCCTCGAACTAGTGCCGATCGCCGAGTTTCAAGTTCTAAAACGGCTTGCTATGCATTTTTCATAAGGTCGAGAGCGAGAGGAAATTACTTGAATTTGTAGTCATAAGATGCGAAGCGGGCCCGCGCGAATTATGCGGAAAGATTAGGAATCAGGACCGGGTGCCTTTATCAGATCGAATAAACAGAATAATACTATATGAGAATGGAAAGGAGTAGTGTGCGGGGGTATCATTGCATTAATGATAAATAGGGTTCGTCCATCGCTTTTTGCCCGATGTTAATGAGCCGCTCTTGTGAATAAATGGATTAGGCTGTTGTTTGTTGCTGCTTCTTTGCTGCTTTTCGCTGGGGAGGGGTTTGGGTGATTCTTTCTTTATTCTTCAGCTGCTGGTTGTGCGCTTGGGATGCGATGCGTGATGGGGTTGACTGGGGTCCGTTGGGTGTCGAGGACAGAAGCTTGAGTGGGGTTGACGGTTCGATCAGAGTGTCAAAATGGGAAATTGGTTGGGATTGAAATACAGTCGACTCCCCGCTTAATGTGAGCACTTTTTTTTTCAAGAGTAAGAATGATAACAATATCCGATTGATAACAATAAACAATTTGAAACTAGGAAGTTTTAGACGGTTAACTCTAGAGTGTTTGAATTAAAATCACTATGTATATGCAGGCGCGGATCCAGCACGGCTCCAAGGGGGGGGCACTTTTCCAGACATCATCCCTTGTGGTACCATTGGGGGTATGGGGGTCCTCCCCCAGAAAAAAATCTGAAATTCTACGTGTAAAAGTAGGGTTTTAACTCAATTTTAGAAACATATTGAGTCTAAGGGAGTCACTTTTTAACACTATTACTTTTACTTTTTGACCAAAAATGTCAAAATATTGGGGATTTCCAAAAAATGATCACTGAAGATCCTCTTGTGGTACTAATGGGGGGTATGGAGGTCCTCCCCCAGAAAAAAATTTGAAATGAGACCAGTAAAAGTAAGGTTTTTACTCATTTTGAGAACCTTTTTGGGTTCCCAAGGGGGGGGGCACTTTCCAGAGTGCCACCCTTCTGAATCCGCCCCTGCAATATATATAGTCCTAATTGAAGTATTTAAAACCATTACCTGGTTGGTAAGTATTTTGCAATTTTTACATTCTTATAGAGAAATATGAGAGTGGAACATATATACCACTAATAAATTAAGGACTCTTTTTTATGGTTATGTATTAATAGGAAAAAAGCAAAAAAGGGGACTGTTTAGGAGATTTCATTAGGTTTTGATAGCGATATTTTAATAACATAAAACAATATATTTTGCGTTAAGTTAAATAGGAGTGATCGGTACTCGTCAATTTTGATGACATTATCCGTATTATAACATTAACCGTGATCAAAATAAGCGGAGTCAAAGTTATTTGTTTGATTGTTTTTGTAGCTAGCACGAACAGCATTCAATTAAATTGATTCAAAAATAAAAGGTTGTTTTATTAGATTGTTTAAGTACTCATTCGGATGTTAGTATCTTAATTTTGGTGCAGAGCACAGTTTCGGGAGATAGTATTCAGAGCTATTGTCCAGGGTCCCCATTTCAAAGCCAAGGAAAACTTTTAAAAATGTAAGAAAATGTGAAAGAATGTAAAATAAACTTATTAACTTATGAATTTAAAATCAATATAACTTTTTCAGTAGCTAGTCAAATAAATGGGAAAAAATAAAACAAAAGATAAACTTAAGTAGTGTTATTTTATGCTGCTACAGTAAGAACGTAATAGTATTATCAGATTTTTAAAAAAATATTCTCGAAACTTCTTTCCTCGATCTCCAATTTTATCACATAATTTCTATTATAATATTCTGAAACAAAAACCGATCTGTAAAAAATGTTTTCTCCATCATGCTGTTATTTTTTGACATATATAAAAAATCTCAATCGTTCCTTTCATTTATCCTTTAAATAAAACTCAATACATACCCACACCAGAAGTGAAGCAGCCATCAACTGAACTGATACAACTGAACTGATCCCAACCATTCAGTCACCAATTCTCCTAATAGGGGACCATGTCAACACCTTTACTCCAACACATACTGCAACAAACCATGAACGCATCTCAAGTTCCTACGCTTTTCTCCCCACCAATTTCCATTTTTACCATATATAAGCTCAAAGAATCATCATATTCCCCATTTGGGAAAACCAAATCTCGCATCCCCCTATTGAAAAAAAAAGACACAATCCAAACTTCCTCTCATTACCATCAGCTACCGGTGTTACGCAGCATATTAAAGTCACCAAATCTGAGGGCCTTAAATGACTGTAATTAAGATCCATTTCGGTTTTCGGCGAGCGGGACGCCGTTTCAATTTGAAAAAGAAAGCCATTAAGAGAGGGGACTTCGGAAGTGGCTTGACAAATGTCCCTCTACTTCCTGCTGCTGCTGCTGCGACAATCATGGGACGAGTGTGAGAAATTGTCGCAGGTTTTGATCCTCGGTGACATCGGGGTCGGAATCAACCCTCTAGCGCTGAAGTGTTTTAGCAGTAGGCGAATGGACCTCCGAAAAGCTTCCAATTCAAATGTGCACACATCTTTTAGTTGTGAATGTGTGACCCAATGAGATTGTCTTCGCAATTAATAGATGTAATAGGCACATAAAAGCCCCCCCTGATCAAATACGCTTAAAAATACTAAGAAATATTTTGAGAAGCAAGAGCAAATCTTAGAAGGTTGGTTGTACTAAGACTTAATTAAAAATAATGAAAAATATCATCAATATATTGATGACATTTTTCATTCTTTGGAATATAATGAAATAATGAGAACATAAAAAATGGAAATAATAATTAAATTAATTAAGTTATAGCTATAGTAGGGGATTGTTCTTGATAGAATCTCTCGCTAAGATTTGTCCTTGCTAGAATCTCTCGCTAAGATTTGTTCTTGCTAGAATCTCTCGAGTTTAGTCAAAATAATTTAACTTTCTCTTCTTGATTAAGATTTATCAAAAACCGACAAAACTTTGAGCAAATATTTCCATTGAAATGAGCAAACAATCCCTTGAGTGAAAAATAAGGCCATTTTCAATCTTGTTACTTTTTGTACAAGGGTTTTTATCCTGAATCTAATTATTCGAATCGACAGTTGGTGTATTTTAACACCTCCTTTTCTCTAAGTAATTCAGTACCTATAAAACTAATTATTTCCCAGTAGATCAATTAACGTTCAATAAATAAACATTGTGGGTAAAACTATTTCTTGTATGAGACTGAAAAAATCGACAGGATAAAATCTACTGAATGAAAAATCTGAAACCAACGTACTTGAGAAACGCATTTGTTACATATCCTGTATACAATGTTATCTCTATATTACTATATACCCAATTCAAATACGATGATTAACTTGACTTATTGAAGCTATGATTAGGCTTAAGTGGTAGTAAAATGACAGCTTGCTCATTAAACGCTCTACAACCTTGACACAAAGCCTTCTTTATAAGTGTTTCCTCTGAAAGACAGCATTCATTTCCTAAGATCTCCATTATGAGGTACGATTTTAGTGTTGGTGTAATTGTTTAAAGGTAATCGGCCTAAAGCATGGCCACCTAAACACTCAAGGCCGTAGAAGCTCGAAATCCTGAGTGACGTCATGCCTACTACTTCGCGTCATCGACGCGTTTAAGACAACAGCGCAACTCCAGTTTGAAATCTTGCTCGCCCCACCCCTACAGCCTGATTGGTCTCCTCAACTACGGTGAAAACGTCACTTAAATTAGACACACCGACACACGTGCTGAATATTTCAGAAGTGAGAAAGTTAATATTAGAGATCGCGAACCTCAACTTGATTCCGCGCTCTATTATAAAGCAATTTCATGTTGTGTAGTTTAGTTTTGCACAACGAGAAAAGATGTTTCCCCTTAAGACCTAAAAATGGTTTTAAGCAGAGCTTGATTTTAATGATCATATTTTATCACTAAAATCTGGTTCAATGATTAAATTTTAGTAAAACTGTAAAAATCGGGCCTGGTTTAAGGTTTAAAACTCATGATCGGACATATTTAAGCCTTCAAAATTACGATTACAATGGAGGGGGTTAAATATTAACTGGTGTTTCATCTTTTCGATCAATTTCACGTAATAAATGCATCAACAGAAAAAATTTGCTATTTTTAGGTCCAATCTTAGGTGTCCAATCCAAGGATTGGGTTCAAATTTCAGATCAGGATAATTCTGCTCTTTAACTCCCTCTGTCATTAGGAGAGTATTCCTTAGAGATCCTGGCATTTTTTCTTTCGGTTTTCGATCTCTATGAGCAAAACGAATTCAGATCAAACTCTCTCCGATCTGAAATATTCGGCACGTGTGTCGGTGTGTCTAATTCAAATGACGTTTTCACCGTAGTTGAGGAGACCAATCAGGCTGTAGGGGTGGGGCGAGCAAGATTTCAGACTGGAGTTGCGCTGTTGTCTTTAATGCGTCGATGACGCGAAATAGTAGGCATGACGTCACTCAGGATTTCGAGCTTCTACGGCCTTGAGTGTTTAGGTGGCCATGCCTAAAGGCATATAATACTAATTTCACAACATAGGGAAGAAAAGTTTCTAAACGTTAGTTCACAACTTCTATTCACAGGTTTTTGTTGGTTTTCTAAAGTTTTTTTTCCAAGTGCAGTGAATAGTTTATTTGCTTAAAAAAACAATTACAAAACAACAAAATAGGGGATATCCATAAATTACGTGAGGTGTTTTTTCCAAAATCTGGACCCCCCTCCCCCCTTGGTGAGATTTGGTGAGATTTTTCCAAACCCCTCCCCCCCTTTTTGACCTCAAGTAATTTATGGATGTCCCCATATTATTTGCCCTTTTATTTAATTTTTTTAATAATTCGAAACTTGTATGAGCGTTATAAAGAAACCTTTATTGAAAAAACACTTGGATGGAGTTTTTAAGCTTGGTGATGGAGATGGAGTTTAAAAAAACAGATGGTTGGAGTTTATGAGCTTGAATTTACCATTAAAAAGTATATTTATAAATTTTACTTCAATTTCCTATATGAAGACAAATTTTACTGTCATGAAAGATAAAGGGTAATAAATTACCTGAAAAATCAATTGAGGAACGAGCTAATAACTCTAGCAGCTCCACAGTTTACATAATTGGATACTTACTCAATTTTATGTGAAAATATGTAAATAACAACTAATACAGAGACAAGATTTAAGTTATCATGATGTATAGTATTATGTACTACAATATTCATGAGTTATAAACTTTAATGGCTGTCCATAAATGATATTACGCTTGGAGGCAAAGGGTGGGAGTATTATGTGGCAAGTGGCACTTTATGAAAAGGGGAAGAAGGTTTTTTATAATTTGTGACATCGCCATACTAATAATCAGCAAATAACCAACCATCAATTTTTTCTATGAAAATGCATCTCATATAGAGGGATTTAAACATTATTATAAAATTATTTAAATTAAATAATATTTTACTTTGGTATCAATAGGCGCCAACCTTATGTTTGACGTATTCTTAGTAGGAGATCATGACATGTGACAAAAGGAGAGAGGGGTGAGGTGGGGATGGGGGAGGAGGGGATCAAAAGTGTGGAGAAAAAGTGTGACAATATATATTGACTACACCTTAAGAATTCTTCCAGGCCCCTAATAAAATATCGCTTTGCAGGTTTGGTATCATCTCACAATGGTTCACTGTGTCAAAATATAACTCGTGTAAAATCTTCTAAAAGCTTCCATAACCTTAATTTCTTACTTATAAACTCCCAAAGTTGTGATTTCTAACAAAATCAATAAAGATATTTTTCCTTTCCTGAAACTTCACAGGCGCTTGAAAGACCCCAACTATCTTGAGACCCGACGGAGCAGCAACTCCGACCCCAGACCGCCCCCAATTAAGAACAAACCACACGCAAAAAAAAATAAATAACTAGGTGGAGGAGAAGAACAACTCACCTTCTGCCGTGGTTCCTCGCCGGGCCACGCTTACCACCAGTGATTACTAGGCCTTGCCAGACTGCTTGCCGATCGCTCTCCTAAGAACTCAAATAAAAAAGAAACAAAAAGACAGGGACAGAAAAATCTCTGTCATGCCTTCCGGTCTTTCACCTGCGCGCACATACATCCCTTTATGCTGCCTGAGAATTCCTAGAGAGCTTGTTGCATACCAGGAGCCTTCTTCTCGGGTATGGGTAGAAAAAAATAATGAAATGAACAAGGAAAAATGGGGAGAGAAGAAACGACATGGCGAGGTATGCATATTCATGGATGTTAATGAGGTAGCTCTTCTGTAGGTTGGTGGTGGTTGCGGACGGATAAGGGGACCTGCTTAACCCCTGCGTTGTTCTCGGTTGAGATGCTAAGAATGACAGTAGCGTAAGTCAACCGAACTTTACTACTTTAACTATTTCAACCAAAACTTCTTTTGGCAGGAGGATCCATAGTAGCTTTTTAAGGAATCATTTAGTCTTTTTACACTTTCGATCTTATTCCTTTTGGAGGAATCATACAAAATTACAAGTGTAAATTGTTTTCTCTCCAGTCCTCCGATGTACATCAGTGAAAGCGAGACGCGAAACAATTATGAATGAGCTTTTAGGCATCCTCATCATCACGCGTAAACAATTAGAGTATTTTCAATCACATGACTCGGACCAAGCAACGGCCTTAGCAAAAGATTGCTTGACCTGCAGCAGTTAACAGTAATAAGAAAATAACTGGTCGTCGAATGCTTCTATTGGAGCATTAGCAATCACATCATGACAGCAACAGATACCGCAGCACCTAGCAACGGCATTAGCAACAGACCGTTTGACCCGGACCTGAAAGAAGTTGAAACCTCCCCCGAACCTAACCGAAATTTACCCGAACCTTATGTATTGGCAGTGGCTTCCCCCGAACCAGGTTCGCAGGTTCAGGCACTTTTTCCAGGTCTGGTTTGGGTGCAAGTTTAGAACTGCTGATGGTTGGCGAGTTTTGGCTATTTGGCGCCATATTTAGAAGCCACATAATTCATTTAACATTTGTTGGGGTTGCTATACATTGATTTCTATCGCTAAAAACTTGGCGCATCAGCAGTTCTAAACTTGCACCCTGGTTTGACCTACAGCAAGGAAGAAAATAAATGGTTATGACGTCACCTGAAAACGTTGATAGTCTTGAGCTTTACACAAAGGAAGAAGTGTAGGGAATTTTCGGAAATTAAACGCTTAAAACGTTTATCTCATTCTTCAATTTCACCGAAAGTAGATCTTTCTTCAAAAAAGAAATAACACAATATACAAATAATCTTCAAAATATCCCCCATTGATAGGAACAACCCTGTTTTAAATTCTTTGGAGTCTTACATGACAAATGGACTTACAACAAAAATTGGCAAATAATAGTACCATTAAATAAAATGTGTGATCTCAGCATAAACCAAAATCTCCATATCTAATCTACCTGAAATCTCATAACTTTTGACTTACACCACTCTTCTTCAGAGCAGTTCACTTGTTAAAAGATTCATCGACAAAGGAGTATTGATGTCTCTCGATTAATTCTGCACCTTTTGGAGGGAAAGAGGCGATTTTTGTACGACGTGACCCGAATGCATGAGTTAGGTTTTTGGAGGAAAATATCTTCCTCCTTTCTAGAGGAATTTCATGGTGCCTTTTTTCTCACACACGGGTGGTAATTAATAACATAGTATAAATCTTAAGTAGGCTTGGCAATGTGGAGAATTTTTTGTTATGACTTTGGGGCGGCAGGATTTGCATCCAGATTCTTTCGAGAGTATCATAGGCCATCAGGTTTATGATACCCCCTTTAAACTCATTATTTTTTTGTTCTCAAAACGAAGAAGTTAACTAGTTTTTTTTTAACTTTTTAGTCAGTGGCGTGGCCACGGGAGTGGTCCAACGGGCCCGGATCCCCCCCTAGAGGCTGGTTGACGACCCAGCATTTTTTGGAAGTTTTAAGATTTTTGAAAGAAAAATTTTAAAAACACAGAATCTGTTTCGGTTTTAAAATAATTGAAAACACCTTTACATGCATCGTGATATTTTCTTATGAGGTTCTTTATGTTTTATAAATTATAATAAACTTCTGATTAATCTAATAATTTAATTTATCCATGAGCCGCATCAAAGGGGTTTTAGAGGATAAAACCCCTCTCCACCCCCGAAATTTTAGCCTTAATGTTTATAGTTTTTTCCTTCATAAAAAGAACCCCGACTTCTGCTCCGTTTTCCGAAGTGAACTTATTGCCATCGATGAAGGACTGGATGCAATACTATCTTTCGCTCAAATGAATGAAATTTGGATTCTCTCTGACAGTAAAAGTGCAATTCAACATCTGGCCGACTTTCACAATGTAAGAGATCATACCGGCACAAACATACTCAAAAAACTGAAGCGCCTTTCCCTCTCTCAGCAAATACACTTGCAATGGATACCTTCCCACGTCAACATCACTGGAAATGAGATAGCAGATAGCCTTGCCAAGGAAGGTGCATCAGGTGAAGACTTGGAGCCTGCTACTCCTCTTACATTCTCAGAGCTGTTTTCCATTGCCAAACATAAAATAAAAGCCAACTGGCTTGTACCACCGGTTCACAACTGGTACCGAAGTCGAAAACCTGGAGGATGTCTTTTGCTCAGCTGCAGCCGGGAAGATCAAACGGCTATAACGCGACTCCGCAGTGGTCACCTAAAAACACTTAAGTACTCTGGTGGAATTAAAATTTTTCAACCCTGCGCCAATTGTTCCAGTGCACAGGCTTCCCCAGAACACATTCTGAATTGCTTGGGCCTCTCTGACCAGGAACTATTTGACGGACCCATTGTTCCGGTAATTGACTTGTTGAGGGTGAATGGATTCATGGACTTTATCTAGCTCTGCTAGAAATGGGGATTAGTAAGAAGAAGAAGAAGATAGTTTTTTCCCTTGAAAAAAGTGCAGTTACATTAAGCGATCCTCTTTGAGTGCAATCCAAGGGGGTCTCAAAGTGAGTTAAAGGACTATATACATATATAGGGGAAAAATCAAAAATTCTCTAAAGGGAAGACCTCCAGCTAGCTGCCCTCAGAAATGTTGCTCTGTTGTTGTCTATTTATGTTCTTTTTTTTTTCTTAAAAATTATGCGGATGCGGCCTATAAGGAGCGATCCTTTTGGTGTGTAACCCAAAGAGTTTTTTAATGACTTTAATTTTAAGGGTCAAATTAAAAAAAAATTCTTGAGAAGGACCCTGAAGCCCCCCTCAAAAATTTTGATGCATATTAATTTATTTTAAGTGGTTTTTTTTCATGAAAATTCAGTGGATTACATGAAGCTATTTTTTAGGGAAATCCAAAGGGTCCCTTAATGAGTTAAAAATTTACTTTTATGAGTCAAATTTTAAAAGTTTTCTCCAATTTTTTTTTTATTTACTTTAGTGTTTTTAGTTTTTCATAGAAATTTTGTGGCTTATCAGGAGCGGCACTCTTTATTTCCAAGATACTCAAAAGGAGATTAAATACTACTTTTTAGACACAATTTTCTTAAGTTTTTCTGGGGGAGAGTTCCCAGACCCCCTATCTTCGGGCTCACAAGTTGTTACACAAAACTTTTACATTAATTGCAATTATTAATCTTATATTTACCAGAAATATATCAGGCATCTTTGAGGGGGAATTTTTTGCAGGATTTTTCAACTAACTTGAACCCCCCACTATAAGAAATTTCTGGCTGCGCAACTGCTTTGAGTCAGATAATTTTGTAACATTTGAGGAAAGAAACTTCTTGTTCAGTAATTGAGTCACTATACAGTATCCATCATTCTATCTTACATACTTGTTTAAAGAAAACGTTTTTAAAAACAAAACCAAAAATATGGCTGTCTCAGAATTACTGAGATACATAAGTTATTTTTTCAAATGAATGTTACATAGACATGTCTTTTAGTGTTTCAAATAAACAAGCAGCTTTATTACCAATAAAGTGTCTCTGTATCACCCTCTAAATTAGTGTTAGGTAGATTTCATTCCCACTCATTGGTGACCTCTTGGTAGGATTTTTCTTCGTTAAGGGACGTTTCGGTGACTTTTAGGCAAGTTATCAACAGTTTAAGACTTACTGTTCAGCTTGATTAATTCCCTCCTGTGATTCGCTGGTTTGCAGAGAAAGGTGAAAGAGTAAAGAGTCAAACACCAATTCACTCTTTCACTTTAAATGATTATTCCAAAATTAAGACCAAAAGGGAAAAGTGTGAATGAGCTTTTAGATAGATTTGGTTATTGTGAACTTTTCAAGTCTTTTGAAGTTCACTAACAAAGACTTCAAGTGACCCACCCACAACCCTAAACCACGAGACCCTTCAACCCACAAGACAGCGTCGGAACATCCACAGTCGTCGATAGAAAGTTATAGCTTGTCTTTCTTTGGAATCTTGTATTGCGGAAGGCAAGGTTCTGTCGTTCACAGCCACCTTCCGAAGAAAGACAAGATGTCATGTCAATACCTAAAATTATGAGTCGCCCCTCACCAACCGTCATGCCCCAAAGCTCAAGAATAACCAATCGCATCCTATTCAAAAATTGATTTCATAAATATTTAACGACCCACACGACCCCATGATAAAATAATAATAATAATAATAACGCGAACCCCCACGAAAAATAAAAAAATTCCGCTTCCAGTGGCCGAACCCCGATAAATTACCCTCAGTCGCTACCACAGACGTATCCCCATAATCACAAGAGACATACACACACAGATCTACCCTTGTCTAATTGGCAGTCTTAGATTAATGTTCCCCTGATGAATCTTCCACCGCTACTATTATTATTAGATCCAACCGGTGGGCAAGATAGATATCCCGAATTCCATCCGGTAATGTTCCTCCTCTGTCCTCAGGCGGGACGCTCCCATTTTTCCGAACACGACACCAGGTATGCCGCGCGCTGGGGGGCGTACATTTGTTAAGTGTCTCCAGAGGGATCCCTTTGACAAATGTACGGCTTGGATTTCGGGTGGGGTCTCTGGGCCCCGGATGAGAGGGACATTTAAATGGCGGCCCCGTCGTGATAGGTTGGAGCTTGAGGTAAGGTCTTTTCGAAAATTGTTCTTTTCGGTTGGGGGCGCATAATACTTCCATTTGTTTTGGTTGGGATCTGTATAGTTATGCAGTCGTAATGAAAAATGGAATCGTATACATTCTTTTGTGGAGGAATTTTATAGGTGTATTTGAGGGGCTTAGGATGAGCGGTCTGCTGCATCCCCAGGTGTGCATGCGACCGCATTTGTGTAGTAATTATGGATCCCGTCGCGATGTGTGAGGAATGGTGTTTTTTTGCGACTTCAAAGATCGTTTATCTTTTGTGGCAGTATTTAATGACAAGTTGAGGAATTTTATGCTGCGGTGGTATTTATAGTCGATTGGTTGAAAATTGGCTTCAAAGAACATGACGATCATAGTACTAAGGAACATTAAGTTCATCTTCTACTAGGGCAAAAGAATAGATGAATGATTGATCAAGGAACTTCTGCGACATTTGGTATTTTAATATCAACAAAAGATACTGTTTACCTCCATTCGATTTAGAGCGTATATCAGGTTTTAACTCAGATCACAGGTCAAAGACCTTAAGACACAAAATGGAAAAGAGGTTTCTGCATATAAAGGCTAAAAAAGCATTATTTCTTTCCTCAAAATTAGCTTTAAAATTAGAAAAGTCCATTACATGAACTTCCTTATTTAAGTAAAATGTTTCTTATTCATAAAATTCATTGGATTTTATTTAAATATTATCAAAGGATTTTAAAAGTACTTTGTTTTTAAAAACCAAAATTTTTTTCGCTGAGAAATTAAAACTATATCCATAGTCCGTATTAGGAACATAAAAATTTATAAGTGTTTCTGTATCATTATCTTTTGAGTGGTATCAAAAAGTGACTCTGCAAAAACTGAATTTTATTGTTAATTGAATGCTACTTTTTTGTGAAATGTGTTAATTGAATGATTGCCTTGAGTTTATTTTTGTTTGAAATTAACATAGTGCTATGACATTTTGTCGCAATATATTTTTTGATAAAAAACTTTCAGGGGCCTTGATTTATTTTTAAGTATAGAGCGGATTTCAACAAATAAATTTCAATTTCCTTCGCAAAAAAGTTTTCTCCCCCTGAAAAAACATCCTCTACAAACTATCAACATGATACACACTTCCCAAAAAATAATCATCATCATCCTCCAAAACGACACCCAACAACAACAACAACCCCAATTAGTCGTCCTACACAACTCAACTCCCAAGGGTCACGCACCCTTGCCAGATGCAAAAGCCCAACACCTCGACACGAAACATTCTGATCAGCAGATCTCTCTTCATCAAAAACCACCTTGCCCTCTCTTCAGAGAGACCCAACATGTAATTAATGCCGATAAATATCTCTAAGTTATTTATCACCCCTCATAGACACCTGCCACGCGTTCGGAAGAGGGGTGGAAGACCCCCTCATGTAAGTGGCCACTCCCCACCTTTCCGAAAAACGTGTTCGTCAATCGGCTTCGAAAATATAGGGTGCTTATCTGATGCGGTATCACTCATTTGGTGCGAAGATGGCGTTTTTAGGGATGATTTCGTTTTGAAATTCTAATGTCAGGTTTTTTTTGGGGGATGGTGGAATTTTCAATTATGTTTGTCTTCCCGACTTGAGAATTGTCGCTTTAGGTGAAGAAATTGGTTCGTTAACGAGACAGTAATGTTGGGGTACTTATTAGGTGAAATGTGGAATAATCTGTGTTGAAAAGGTGCTGATGTGTCTAAATTATGATTCAATTTCAATGTTAATCTACTGACACAAAAGCATTTGTCTACAATAATATGCAAGTTCACTAGCGGATCCAGGGGGGGGGCTAGGGGGCTCAAGCCCCCCCCCCACAATGAAAAGTTTTACTCTATATAATGACATTTTATGCATCAAAATGAGTTAAAACCCTTTTATTTTAAGGTCAAATTTTTAAAAAATTTCTGGGGGAAGACCCCCAGACCTCCTTGGCACAGAAACATTTAACATAGAAATTGGTATTCTGCAGGGTGAAGTACTGTCTCCGATACTGTTTAATCTGTTTCTTAATAATTTAATTGATCGTTTAAATAAATCTCTAATCTCGGGCATTTCTCTCCGCTACATCCCTTCACATTCTTCTTTATGCGGACGATGCAGTAATCTTGGCCGAATCTCCTATTGATTTACAGAAAAAACTTAACATACTTGAGAACTTTTGCACCGATTTCCAACTTACAGTTAACACTACTAAAACTAAAGTCGTGGTTTTCAGAAAGGGTGGTAGACTTTCTAAATCTGATAAATTATTTTATCAAAACTCAAAACTTGAAATAGTTAAAGATTATGTCTATCTCGGGATACCCTTTTCATCGAGTGGAAAGTTTAACCTAGCCAAGAGTTATTTCACTAAAAAAGCAATTACTGCAATCGGCGCGTCTTGGCCGATTCTCACTGGATCGGGGGCTGACTCGATCAAATCCTGGTTTAGACTTTTTGAGTCCTTAATACAATCTGTTATTACATGTGGCTCTCCAATCTGGTCCGTGAACAATATTTTCGATATGGAAAGGTGTTTCTGTTTTTTTGTAAAGAAATTATTTACCCTTCCAAGAAATACTCCGGGCTACATTCTAAGACTGGAGCTAGGCCAACCCCCAATCGCAGTGACTTTAGTAAAGCTATTGTTAAAATATTGGATAAAACTTCTTCAACTCCCAGACAGTAGATACACAAAAATGTGCTACCTTAAACTTTTTTTCAAACTCGTCTTACTCTTCTAATCCTGAATATAACTGGGCATTATCTGTTAAAAAAATCCTTGAAGATCTGGGCTTTAATTTTATTTGGATCTCCCAAGATTACAGGCTAGCCTCTTACTATCTCCCTTATATCTTGCAAACCCTTCACGACCAATGCATTCAAAGGGACTTCTCCAGGATAGAAAGTAGTACTCACTTCCCTGATTATAAATTTTTAAAAAATTCCCCTTCTCCTGAAAACTACATTCAATCCAATTCAGATATTAACACAAAAAGAATAATATTTCAACTACGCTTAAACCAAAATAGAATCTATTATAAACGTGAAACATTTGAGATTTTCAACACTAATAGATGTTCCTTTTGTAATCTATACGAAAACGAAACATGGAATCACATATTTAACTCCTGTCCCCTCTACAATTTCAACAGAAAGAAATATTTAGTGAACCTGAAACCTTTTCCTCTTATTTTAAATGAAAGAAATTTGCACATTTTTAGTATTTTTGGTTTTGTTATCTCTGTCTTAAAGCTTCGCCGTGACATAATGGTAGAATCGAGTTAGTTCCTGATCCCGTGTACGAACTATGTGATATTCTCTTTTTATTGATATTTGGTGTTATTTTTATATTTTTAAATTTGTAACTAAACTTTAAAAAAAAGGAAAAAATTTGGACCTTTTGTGTATGTGTATAAAGTAATAATGTAAATGTGTAAACGGGCACACGCCCATTACAATAAAGTTTATTGATTGATTGAATAGGGAGATATCGCCCCTTAAAGTTGTGAAATCGATGTCCATTCATTGTATTTTTTTAAGTTTATTTGGAATTAAATTTAATTTGTTTTTCTTTTCATATTCTTTGTGCTGTAAACTAAGTTAAAATAAAATTTTCTCTTAATTTCAATGTTTTTCAAACTTTTTTATGCAGTGAATGTTTGACTCCATTTATATTCACTCACTACATTGATACTGCTTTAATAACTCAGTGTCACTCTAATTTTGAATTATTTTTGTCTTATTCTTTTTATTTTACCATTTTGTGGTGTAAACTAAGAAGAAATATAATTAAAATGTGAATTTAAGGGTTTTTTAAAGATTTTTTCATCAGAAAAATTTCGTAAGGGGGAAGAAGGGAATAAGTCCATCAACTTATTTTGACTGTAAAATATTTTTGAATACACTTATATTTGTTTTGATGATTGCTCTGTTTTCTAAATAGGGTTCGGAACTTCCAGTAAAAATTTAGTGGTTATAAATTGAAAATTCCATTACTTATACAGTTTTTTTTTTCGATTTTCTCAAAACTTTGTTTTTGGACTTATTCCCTTCTTCCAACTGACGATTCAATTGCAATAAACAAAAAAAACTTAATATTCCAAAAGCATATTTTATATTCGAGAGTAAAACTTGGAAATATCGCTTACTAAAGCTATGGTTGCTAAAGCTGTTAAACAAAAAGATATTTTTCCGATTGATAAGTTCCCTAATAAGGTTGGGTATGTTTTTATGTATACCAAACAAACCACCAAATAAAAATCTATCGTCAGAAATCGACCTCTCATCTCAACTCAAAAAGGTCATTCCGTTCAACAGGCATTTTCCACATCAACAACCACCCCAAAAACCTTTCATCATCCCCTCAAATCTGTCCACCACCGAATGTCCCAACTTCCGCCGAAGGGCGGGGTGGATGTTTACCGCTACAACCAACCTGACGCAAGCCGACCCCCCTGACCCCTCTCGGTAGCTGACCGCACCTCCGCATGCCGGACCAAATTATGGGGTGCTCGTGGCCGACTCCACCCTGAGATGAACGGTACTGGCTTTTTGATGCCCCGGTAGAGCGGGTTCTGTCTGTATTTTTCTTTGATGCAAAGATGAGGGACGTGATAGCGGGAAAGGAAGAGATGGTATGGATAGTCTTTGGGGGGATGTATGGGAGTGTGAGGCCCTCTGGCAGGTTTTTTTAAGTTGTGAATTTGTTATATTCAGAAGTACATGTGGGTGTTTGTTAGAAGGAAGGCAGGTTGAAAACTGGCGTGCTCCAAAATCACAAAATCTAGTTTAAGTGAGAACGAAATAACTTTCTTAATTGCTTTCTAACCGGTATAACCAGGAATTGAGGCGATATATATTGGGTTGTCCCATAAGTTCTGTTTCTTTTTTCGAAGTTTTGTGTTTGAAATTTTTTTTTATGAGAAACTGGTAATATATGGAGATTTCAAACAAAGGGGATTTTGATCTAAGTATATTTATGAACATAATGTGTGATTTTGGTAGTTCTCGTGATATTATTTCTCTTCAAAATGGCGGTTTGAAAAAAAGACCGCAAACGACGATTTTCGCGTATTTTTTTTTCTTTTGTTTAAAAAACTAGGAAGAACGCATAATTCATGGCTAAAAAAGTTTTACTGTATATTTGAAATGTTTCGATTAAGATGTCATAGTTTCAAGATGATTCGATAAGTTTAAGGTTTGAAATTGTTTCTTTAAAACTTCTTCTTCTTCTCTAGCACGACAGCCCAGGGTGGGCCAAGGCTTTCCCAAGAACATTTCTCCATCTCGATCTCTGTTTGGCAACCGTTTTCCAATTTGTTATTTTTAGTAACTTAAAGTCATCCTCCACACAATCAGTCCATCTCAGTTTTGGCCGACCCCTTGATCTATTTGTAATAGGTTTGTAGTTAAAAATTCTACTTGTCACAGATGAGGGATCCATGCGACAAATATGGCCAGCAAATCTCATTCGGCAAAGCTTGATTGTCTTTAGGATATTTGAATCCTTAAAAAGTCTGTAGAGCTCGAAATTGTACCGGTGCCTCCAAAAACCATCTTCATTAACAGCACCAAAAATCTTTCTGAGGACTTTCTGTTCGAAAATTACCAGTTGATTTGACTGGGCCTTCGTTAGAGTCCAGGTTTCACATCCATAAGTTAAAACAGGTCTGATTATTGTTTTGTACAGCATGATTTTAGTACATCTCTTAATTAGATTAGATCTTAAGAAAGTCCCCAGACCATGTAAGCATCGATTAGCATTAAGTATTCTTCTTTTCACTTCAGATCCTACATCTTTCTGTGTGTTAACATTTGAACCCAGATAAGTAAAGTTGTCAACAAGTTCAAATTTAAAATTTCCAATGTTTAAGGGCCCACTGAAGACTTAGTTACAGGCATGTATTTCGTTTTATTTTCATTAATCGCAAGATGCATTTTTTCTGCAGATCTCTGAAGGGAGTTGAAAGCCTCTATTAGTGCATTTTTTGTTCTTGCCATAACAACCAAGTCATCAGCATAAGCGAGAATTTGTACAGATTTGGTAAAAATAGTAGCCCTTGTGTTAATGCCTGAGTCACGGATGACCCATTCTAGAGCTAGGTTAAAGAGAAGACACGCAAGGGCATCTCCCTGCCTCACTCCGTTCTTGATTTCAAAAAAGTCAGTGAGGCCACCTGATAGCTTTACACAAGACAAAGTATGGGATAGAGTTGATTTTATAAGTTGTAGATATTTGATTGGCATACCCAGCTCTTGAAGAGCGACAAATAAGAAATCACGGTCAACACTGTCATAAGCTGCTTTGAAGTCTACAAATAGATAGTGAAGATCAATACCAAACTCTTTTGCTTTTTCCAGAGTTTGACGGAGATTAAAGATCTGGTCACAAGTAGACTTCCCCTTTCTGAATCCACACTGATATCCTCCAACCTCATTATCTACCCACGGGGAAATTCTGTTGAAAAGGATGATCGAAAAAATTTTGTAGATGCAATTCAGAAGGCTAATTCCTCGGTAGTTGCCGCAGATTGTAGGGTCTCCTTTTTTTAGGATCGGACAAATAATACCACGGGTCCAATCAGAGGGTAGATTTCCATCGTTCCAGATAGAGAGAATAATTCTATGGATATTCTCCAATAGCAATTTCCCTCCAAACTTGAATAGTTCAGCTGGAATTCGATCAGGACCAGACGCCTTGTTTAATTTTAAAGTCTTGATTGCCACTTCAACTTCATCCAAAGCTGGTGGAGGGACCTGAATGTCAGCTTGGTATAGTTGGGGCACAATACGGGTATTGGTGGAGTAAGTGGTGTTGAGTAAGTCAGAAAAATAATCCTCCCATCTGTTAGATATCTTGGTAGGGTCACTGAGAATTTCACCGCTACTGTTTCTGCAAATTGTTACTCTAGACTTAAAGTCCTTTCGACTGTTGTTGATCACCTTGTAGAAAGCTCTGCTTTCATTACTACCTCTCCAGATGCTCTGCATCCTTGAGTAGGTTTTCATAAAACAGTCGCTTTTTTGCTTTGTGAATTCTCTTTTCATTTCTTCTAGCATTTTGGTAGTCTTCCGTTGATTTTCTGGTGAATCTCTTTTGGTGCATATCGCGATAAGCCTTATTTTTGAAATCGGTTGCAACTTTGCAGTCATCATCAAACCATTCTTTTTTAACATTCCTAACTGCAGGTCCTAAAAACTGATCAGCAGTGGCCAAAATAGCATCCTTAACTAGTAGCCATTGGTCTTCAGTACTAATGGGAACATCGGGTTCACTGTCCCGAATTTTATGGCTCAACTCTTTTACAAATTCTTCTCTGATCTTCAGCTCGTTGAGCTTAGAGTAGTTAAATCTTCCGTCACTTTTTTTACGCTTGTACTTGAATGTTGAAATTTTAGCTCTAACTTTCGCCACAACCAAGTAGTGGTCAGAATCGATGTTGGCACCTCGAAAGGACCTAACATCTAGAAGGTTGGAAAAGTGTCTGGCATCTATCAGAACGTGGTCGATCTGATTGAAATAAGAGTTATCAGGGGATCTCCAAGTCCTTTTATGTATGTTCTTGTGTTGGAACATGGTGCTTCCCACAACCATATCATGTTCGGCTGCAAAATCAATAAGCCTTATGCCATTGTCATTAGAAAATGAGTGTAAGCTATGGCATCCAATGATAAGTCGGTACACATCATCCTTCCCTAGCGTTAAAATCGCCCAATACAAGTTTGATATCACCTTTGGGGCAATCATAGTAGAGAGCATCTAAATCACTGTAGAAAAGATCCTTCTGCTCATCCTCCTTATCTTCAGTTGGCGCAAGAGCGCATATAATACTGAAGTTGTGAAACACGCCCTTAATTCTGATTCTACACAATCTACTTGTTTTTGCCTTGAAATCTAAAACAAGGTGTTTGATTCTCTTGTTTACAACAAATCCCGTACCAAAAATGTGCTTTTGAGAATCACAACTGTAGTAGAAAGTGTAGTCCTTATTCTCCAAAACTCCCTCTCCTATCCAGCGCACCTCCTGAATGGCAATCAGGTCGATATGATAGAGATTAATTTGTTCAATAAGCGCTTGGAGAGCTTTACTTCTATATAATGACAGAACGTTCCAGCATCCAAAACTCAAATCCTTCAAACGTTTTCCAGGTCGTCTCCGAGAGAGCGGTCCGGTTTCATATTCTTTAGGTTTCGTAACAGTGGGAGTTTTTACGGGGTGGGGTTGTTGGCCCCACGCCCAACCCATTTTAGTACGCCTCTTACGACATGCATGGGTACATTGGGACTATTCTTACCCCTTGGTAACCACTTAGTCACCGTCGGGGTACCCCGGTCACCACACGGGGTCTTTAAAAAACTTCATATATTGGTAATTTCACGTGTTTTTTAAAGCACGCCTATTGTTTTTCTAAGCAGCTGGTATGAAGCAAATAAAAGGCAGATGTTTTTTGAACCATAATGCTTGCTTAAACGGTTTAATTATTGAAATCATCCTTTCATAATATAGTTGAATAGATTTATTTCTAAATTCCAATGAGTTGTTTTTATTGTAGGGGTTTCGTATGAAGCAAATAATTGCTTAGTTCGCATAGCGTATATAAATTCAGCGAGTTAAATTCTGATAAGCTAAAACGTTGCGCGCTTGAATTGTGCGTATACTGCTTTCTGAAAAAAGTTCAGAGATAATTTAATAAACTGCATAATTTGAATACTTGGGTCTATCTGTAAGCTTTTTTATTGATTTTGATGATTTTTTTGTGAAAATTTCTTTGAAATGACTAACATTACTGAGGTAAGTTTTTGCAAGAGATGTTATGTTTGAGACCAAAATTTCCTAAGTTAAACTTATCTTATTATCTTGAGACTATGACATCTTAATATAAACATTTCAAATATACAGTAAAACTTTTTTAGCCATGAATTATGCGTTCTTCCTAGTTTTTTAAAGAAAAGAAAAAAATTACGCGAAAATCGTCGTTTGCGGTCTTTTTTTCAAACCGCCATTTTGAAAAGAAATAATGGGCCATATTCAGATCTTCGCCGACGGCGAAAAAGTTCAGCTAAATAGTTGAGACGATTTCGAAATATCTATTTCGCCTTGAACTTTTTCACCGTATTCAGATCTTCTTCCGAAAGGACGCGGAAATATCGGAGATTCAGCTCATTGGTTAGTTGTGTTGTTGACGTGAAACGCTTAGCGACCAATAAAATCCCTCTCTAAAAAGGCGGGAAAACATCACTGATGCATTCACATGCTTCCAAAAGTGTAAACAAACTCAATCTGCACTGCAAGTCGCTTGTTTGTGTTGTTTGAGTGAACTAGAAACCAAAATGAAGCTTTTAGCTGAGCGCACATATTAAAGAGTTGATAAAAACAATAAAAGAAAAAGAAAATATTTCATCTTTTCTTATTTCTACAAGCTTTGCACCTTTTAAAGGAGCATAACCAAGTAATTCTTGTAACTCATAACAGTAATGCTTCATTTCCCAAATTTAATTCCAAGTATGTTTTGGAAATTCCTTCTTGCATGATTTTGAAAGAATGGTTATGAAAAAGAGAGATAATAGCTGGGGTAGAAAACAAAAATTCAATAGAAAAAAGTTATTTCATAAAGTATGATTACATGGAAATATCTTTTCATCAAAGGAATTAATTACTCATTAAATTCAATATAATACAAGATGTTAGGAAGTAGGAACTATAATTCATAATTCTGGTTGATAAGAGTTTAGTATAACACTCACCTTATTGGTACAGTAAACTAATCCTTAATTATCATTTCCCAATTTTAGCTGCACTTTTTAAATCTATAAACTGAAACTTTGCAAGCTTATAAAACAAAATAAATAAGTACTTATACTATTTTCATTTCTACACAATATTTGAAAGTTCCCTTTTTATTTTTACGATAGATTCAATAAAAGTTTAGGAATTTTGTATTGAAAATTCTTCAACTTATTATATTTTTAACTGCATACTTAATTTGTTGGAGAATTTTCCGCTCAATGGAGAAAAAATTATTTTTTTACAGTTAAATGTGTGAACTATTGCAGTAACTCTGTATTAAATTGAAATTTATTAGTACAACATGTAAGAAAGAATGAGGCAGATTTTACAAACAAATTTTTATTACTCCAGTTAGACTAAAGTGTAACTTGTGATAATTTCAAAGTATATTATATGAACTAAATCTTAAAAATATAAAAACTCCTCTAATCACAAAAAATATTATTTATTATCAACAAAAAAAGTAAGCACTACACCAATTTGTTCCAATATTTATACAACTCTTTTCTCAATAATGATTCTGTTTGGTTAATTGAGTATGGATTGTCACTGTTCACAGGAGGAAATTTTTTTTCATAAATTATCAAATACAATAACTATACCTCAAAACAATTTAAATGAATAATTGATTAATTTCCATTACTATTTATCAAATATTTTTTAAAAGATAACTTTCAGTTTATATAGAAGTTTCATCCCTTTAAACTTTTATAATTTTCCCTTTTCAATACTTCTTTCTGGATTCACAGAAAACAGCATTTTAGTTGAACTGGAAAAAAATTATATTTGCATGTAAACATAAAATGAAAATATGAATTACTTACAAGAAAAAATTATTTAAAAGCATAATTGATTGTTATTTAATTATATTGAAACGTTTATATTCGCATTCAATGATTTTTATCTTGGTGTAATCTTCTTAATTTAATTAATACTATCCTAAAATTAAAAAACACTTTTTTGCTGAAGGAAGCTAGTTTAATGGAAAGCGATAGAATAAGAATTCTTTAAATATGTGATAGTGATATTCCAATGCAAAAAAAATGCGATAAGCTGTACATAAAAAAAATCAAGAATTACAAGTAATAACTAATGTATTCTGTGCAAAAATGATATCTTTCATGAATTTAAAACACAAACTATTTCTTATATTATTACAACTGAAATAAACATTTAAATATATCTATTTTAAAGCTTTCCATTTATAACTTTCTCTGAATAAAAAAAGTACTGAACGCATCCACCTTCTTAATTCAAATCTTGAATTGGACTTCCGAGTCTATTCAAAATTCTTAATCTTAAAATATAACAATTCAAAAAGAAATTTGCCACGTCGATTTGTGTAACATTAAAAACATTATAAATTATTCCATTTTATACTAAATGAACATTTTTATCCTATTAAGATTAGTAATAGTTGAAGCTATGTTTCTAATACTTGATACCAAACTTGGCGATATTAACGGAACATAACCTAATTGATCCGAAATATTGAATACACAAACATTTACCAATTCTGAAAGATTCCATAATGAGAAAATTAAATAAAAAAACTATTTACATACCTCAAATTTTTCTTTGCTATCGGGAGTAATCTGAAGCAGGGCAAGGAGTGTTGGTTTGGCATGGTCGACTCTTATCTCAGCTGTGCCATTTTTCTTCTGTGCTCTCTCATTCTTGTTAAATTTATCAAATATTTTAATATATCAATCCAGACATTAATAACTCTACATCTTACTAATCAAAGCATGCAAATTTCCCTAAAGATGGACGCCCGATTTTTGTTACGAAGTGCAACCAAATGAAGAATGTAAACAAACTGTTTCCAAGGTTTCAGCGCAGTTTCAGCCAATGAGAGAAGAGAAAGTCGGTAATTTCGCCGTCAGCGATTTCGAAAAAGTGAGTCGAGAAAAAGTCAATCTAAATACCGTTTCAACTATTTAGCTCAACTTTTTCGCCGTCGGCGAAGATCTGAATATGGCCCAATATCACGAGAACTACCAAAATCACACATTATGTTCATAAATATACATAGATCAAAATTCCATTTGTTTGAAATCTCCACATATTACCAGTTTTTCATAAAAAATTTTCAAACACGAAACTTCGTAAAAAGTAACAGAACTTATGGGACAACCCAATACAAAATCTCGGTCGATATCAGATCAATATCGGATCGGTTGATATCGTATGCTTCTTGGTAAGGAAGCTTTCTAAGTTTTTGAAAGTTAAGCAGTATCGAATCTAAGACTTTTGTCCAAGGCTGTGGTCTACCGTAAAACGAAAAAAACTTGACGCGCTTATATACATATAGCTTAAGAATAACTTATTTCATAGCTAGAGTTTTAAAGTGATAACTTTTCCAAAACAAATTTATTACGACTTTGAAACACGAGACCTTTCGGAAATAGTTAGTATTTGAAATGAAAATACGCGTTTTATAGTTGTTCTGCGTCCTCCAGATGTCATATTGCCCTTCTGCATCCTCTTCTATAGACCTAAAGAGTGCTCTTTGGGGCCGTTCAAATATTACGTAAGCACTTTTTTGGTCATTTTAACCCCCCTCCCCCCTTGTCAGCAAAGATAAGCAAACCTCAAACCCCCCCACCATAATTACGTAAGAAACTGCTGGACCCCCCCCCCTAAATTTTGACATCCTATTAGTAAGTACTGTTTTTTTTCCTTCAAAATTAGGTGATTCGTACAAGGAGCTGTCCTTTTTGGGTGTAACCCTAAGGGTTCAAAAATGAGTCGAAACACAACTTTTCGGTTTTCCAATTTCAAAATGTTAGGGTGGTCCATCTCCAGAAAAAAGTGCTTACGTCAGATTTCCTAATTCAATTTTTTGTTAAATTTATTTTTGGTTGAATTTTGAAATTATTTATGCAAGAAACAACACTGTTAAAACGATTGTATCAAAATTGAGTAAAAAGTACTCAAAAAGGCTCCGATCTAATAAGTACTCAAATATGAATACATGAATATACTCATTTCTGAAATGTGCATACTCAAAAATGAAACATCTTTTGAGCTTGAACTCAAAAATGAGCTCACGATGTTTCATTTTTGAGTATGCACATTTCAGAATGAGTATATTCATGTATTCAAATTTGAATTGGATCGGAGCCTTTTTGAGTACTTTTTACTCAATTTTGATACAATCGTTTTAAGAGCGAAGAGATTTTCGAAAATGCACCATCTTACGTAAGCATCACTCATATCCCCCCTCCCCCCTTGTCAGCAAAAATAAGCAAAGAGCAAACCCCCCTCCCCCCTTAGGTTCTTACGCAATATTTGAACGGCCCCTTTCATAACTTCTTATGCTATTCTTCCACCTCATTATAGAACAAAATAGTGATAAATCTAGAAGTTTCGTTTTCTCTTTTACATATATACCCCAGACGGCACAGTAAGCCAGAGTCAAGCTTATTTCCAGGCTTGAAATTTAGTGTACAAACCTTGAATCAAACTAGAGTTCAAGCTTGATTCGAGCTCGGCAGTTGACGCAGTTACAGATTGATTCCAGCTAGACCCAAGGCTTGCATTTGGCTTGACTAAGCTTGAATAACGTTTTATTTTTACTTTATATTCTAGTTGAACTGAAGTTGTATAACAGCTTGATTTTACCTTTACTTAAGTTGTATAACAACTTGATTTCACCTGGGCTGCAATTTGATTTTACCTTTACTTAAATTGTATAACAGCTTGATTTAACTTAGGCTACAGCTTGATTTTACGTTTACTGAAGTTGTATAACAGCTTGGTTTTACCTTTCCTTAAGTTGTATAACAGCTTGATTTCACCCGGGCTGCAATTTGATTTTACCTTTACTTAAGTTGTATAACAGCTTTATTTCACCTGGGCTGCAATTTGATTTTACCTTTGTTTAAGTTGTATAACAGCTTGATTTCACCATGTTTTATGCTTAAATCTACCATGATTTTAGCAGGATTCAGCTTGGTTTTTGCATTAAATTTAGCTGGACTACAGCTTGATTTTTAATGTGTATTCAAGTATTCAAAGCTAGAATTAAGGTAGAATATTCCTTGATCCCCCTAGAACATTCCTTGATATTCCCTCCCCTCAAACTTGAATCCCATGTTGAGTAATCCAATCCCCAGTTGGAAATTTGCATTTGTTGGCTTGAATTAGGTGTGTGTATTTTTCTATCTTTTCTTTCTACTTTTCCCTCCTGCGTTTTATTGCGGGTGGTACTCAGTATTTTTAATTCATTGCTTTAGTTATTTTATAACAACAGCTTCATTTCAGGTTGTACCTTTTTTGATGCGATAGGGACGTAGCACGGTAATATCATCATGGTATCCTTGTTTTTATAATTTACCCTTAACAATTTTTTTATGATTTTAGTTATTTTCGAAAAATAGTTTCCTTTCAGGCTGTGTAGATTGTATATGATGCGACAGGGACGTAGCACGGTAATATCATCATGGTATCCTTGTTTTTATAATTTACCCTTAACAATTTTTCTATGATTTTAGTTTTTTTTATTAATGGTTTCCTTTCAGGCTGTGTAGATTTTATCTGATGCGATAGGGACGTAGCAGGGTAATATCATCATGGTATCCTTGCTCTTACTAATTTACCTTTGACAACTTTTCTATGCTTTTAGTTTTTTTTAGAACAATAGTTCGTTTTCAGGCTGTGTAGATTGTATTTGATGCGATAGGGATGTAGCACGGTAATCTCTGCATAGTATCCTTGTTTTTCTAATTAACCCTTAACAGTTTTTCTGCTTTTAGTTATTTTAGAACAACAGTTTCATTTCAGGCTGTGTAGATTTATTGTATCTGCACGGTAATCTCATCATGATATCCTTGTTTTTTTTCTAAATTAATAAAATATTTTTTTATTTTTCCAGAGAACTGTAAAAAAATATTTTATTAATTTAGAAAAAAAACAAGGATATCATGATGAGATTACCGTGCAGATACAATAAATCTACACAGCCTGAAATGAAACTGTTGTTCTAAAATAACTAAAAGCAGAAAAATTGTTAAGGGTTAATTAGAAAAACAAGGATACTATGCAGAGATTACCGTGCTACATCCCTATCGCATCAAATACAATCTACACAGCCTGAAAACGAACTATTGTTCTAAAATAACTAAAAGCATAGAAAAGTTGTCAAAGGTAAATTAGTAAGAGCAAGAATACCATGATGATATTACCGTGCTACGTCCCTATCGCATCAGATAAAATCTACACAGCCTGAAAGGAAACCATTAATAGAAAAAACTAAAATCATAGAAAAATTGTTAAGGGTAAATTATAAAAACAAGGATACCATGATGATATTACCGTGCTATGTCCCTGTCGCATCATATACAATCTACACAGCCTGAAAGGAAACTATTTTTCGAAAATAACTAAAATCATAAAAAAATTCTTAAGGGTAAATTATAAAAACAAGGATACCATGATGATATTACCGTGCTACGTCCCTATCGCATCAAAAAAGGTACAACCTGAAATGAAGCTGTTGTTATAAAATAACTAAAGCAGAAAATTTTAAGGGAATAAATCCACGACCAGAGGGTATCAGCAATGGAGAACTTGTCTGGACTCGGGCGACTCGGGTCGGAGGTCGGAGACTATGGTTGTGATAGTGTGTTGGGAGGCGAGCGAGAGTGCAACTGCGAGTGTCGAGTCACGTGAAGGGCCATTGGCCAATGATATCCTTATCTTGAAGAAGCACGAAGGGCAAACTCACTTTTATTTTTAGGGGTGTATGTAGGTCCACATAGGTCACTCGTCCGTTAAGGTCAGGTTCAGGGATAGTATGTAAGTGAGTAGATGTAAAGGCAGGGGTGACACAAAGGGTGGATTCGACGCGTTCCAGGAAAATTGTTTTGTTTGGACACACCATCTGGAGAACCTGTCTGGACACACACCTGGGGAGGGGAAAGGGGGATCCCGTTTTGCTTGTACTTTGTATTCGTTTTCTCAAGAGGGATTATGGTTCTGTTTCTGAAAAAGTAATTGAGCAAGAACCTTAACTGCACTCTGATTAAAAGCAAAGAAATAATTAAAAATTAAATTATTTTAACTAACAGTGCTGCTATTAACCATATCTGTAGTTTGTAAAATGTGCCCCTTCTATGAAGTCCGATTGACGATATTTGTTCACCTGGCTAATCCATGCAATTTTTGTGTTACAATTATAAGGGTTAGTTTTTCTGAAAGGTTTTAACGGGAGGAATACGAATCCGGTTGTTGGCAACCCCAAATATGGTGCAGAGGGGCGCAGCGGGGGTTCAAAGTGGCGGATCTCGCATCAGAAGAACAGCGATTTCTCCTATATTTATCGCGATATAAATACTTTTTCTGGCTTAAATATTTATTTATTACATATTCGAATGTATTAAATGCCCACGGTTCATTTTAGTGCAGCGGGTAATACCGTAAAGCGAGAAATTCAAAATACGCTCGTTTATGGCATTTGCCATGAGAATTTTGGAGTTACAGCAACGATAGTTATAGTTTTTCTGAAAGTTATCAATATAAGAAATCTGTATTTCAATGTTCGCAAACCTCAGATTCGGATACAGCACCCCAAAAAACATTTATTTCTCAAAATAAATACTATTAGACTGGACTAGTTGGGAACATGATAAAATCCATTAATGTAACGATACCTCATTGTTATAGTTTAATGCTCTTCAAACATAACGTTTTTACGGTCCTCTAAATTGACATAGAATTAAATACCAACCAAAAATCTTAATTTTACAGGATGATTATATCCAAGTGAGGCTAACCTGTGAAATTTTCAAATGAATGTTTAATTAACCCTTTTTCCACCAGAAATATAGATAGAGGGTCAAAATATAGATTTTTTCGAAATTCTCAGATTTTGATGGTCCATAACTCCACTTGGATGAAAAAACCAAAAGTGAAATTTTTATATTTGGATGATACCCTAGTGATAGTGAATCAATTTTTCAGAATTCAAATTTTTAAAGTTTTGTTCCAACAGAGATATAGAGGGTCAAAGTTTGTTTTTTAAATTGTTCAACTGTGGAGGCGTATAACTACAAAAAAGAGCTAAGTACCAAGGTTGAATTTTTTCATAATATATTTCTGTGAGTCTACACAAACTACACGGCTACACATTTCTTACAAAAAATATTTGTAAAATACGTATAAATGTTTTGTTAATACTACGTCTTCTAAAATTGAAAAATCATCATTTTTAAAGTTAAATTTTTAGGCTGATTTTCTATACTTGGGACATGATTCCCTTTACAAACGCAAAAATCAGCATTCTTCGTGGAACATCAATGGCTGCTATAAAAATTTAACTAAAGACAATAAATTAAAATTAGTGTTTTTGGACTCTCTAATGATGTAAGAATCAACCCTAAAAAAATTATTTAATGTTTAAATGGTCGAGCGACCACTTCTGGATCACATGATAAGGATTGGCCCAGTGCTGTTATTAATATTTTATTATGAACATTGTACAGTATATAATTTTTAATATGAAGTCTGCCAATATTTGCGCCCAGATACTCCTTAACTACCAAATTTTATAAGGAATAGCCACTGGTGGCGGTGGGGTCACGTTTAGAAACATTTTTTAAAACAATTTTTTGAATTTTTAAAATTAAATTAATATTTTAAATCCCATCAGTACATCAACTATTAATGGGCTATAAGTTTTCTTTAACTTATCTTTTGTTGTTCCATTGGTTCTTTACCTTCCCATGTGATATTTAAGTGTAGTTTAAATAGTATGATTTTGAAAATAGTAAATAATTTATGCAAACATTCAAAATATTATAGAGACCCACTAAGAAATGACCCACCAGTTGGTCTTGAGGCAGACGCATCCAGGCACTGATATACAGGTTAAAAATATTTTTAGATTTACATGTCTTTTTAGGGACCATTTTTTATCCTATCAGTCGATAGGATCTAGGATCTCAAAATCCATAGCCTGTCCGTCCAGAGTCCAAAAGACAGGGAATGTACGGGAACTGGTTTTTTCCATCCCCAGTCCCCTCTCGAAAAGTTTCTCTCCCCAATTCGAATTCTGCTTTCTGCATTCCATTGATCGTTCATTCCATGTGTAAGAACCAGTGGCGTATATAGAAATTTATTTCGGGAGGGGCCCAAAATTATTTTTCACCAACTTCCAAGCAAATTTATTACGTCCAAAGTAACTTTCTTATATATTTTTTGTTAAAATCTTCATATAAAAACTTATTAGGGGACATCCATAAATAACGTGAGGTCAAAAAGGGGGGAGGGGTTTGGAAAAATCTCACCAAAGGGAGAGGAGGGGTCGATTAAAATCTCACGTCAATTTTTTAAGTTAGAAATTAAACGATTTTCTTAAGTATGAAAAAGGAATAATACCCACAGATAAGATAATCTAGTTATGTTTAGGATAATGTCCTTTTTCCCACATCATTAATAATGGAAAAGTTTTAGGTGCTGGGAAGCACAAAATGCAAACGAATAGGATAGAAAATTATTTTTTGTGGTTTTTTTAACTTTTTCATAATAAAACAAATTTTAAAGTGAAGACTTTTGAGATAATTTTAAAGATCATATTAAACCACAATTTTTGAGACCATGATTAAGTTTTTACCAATAGTAGTTCTACACATTGAATTTTTCAATGATTTTTTTGGGGGTGTCGCTCCATTTTTAACTCCCTGGGATTTGGCCTGGGACCCCCCCTTCTGTACCGATTCTTGTTCGTCTTGATGAGTACTATCATCCTTGAAAGTTTGTTGCACCATTTCAGATACACCCTGTATACATTTTTTATATTTAGGAATGGGATCCTGATCTTGCTGCTAAGATGTGCACCTGCACATCCAACCCCAAAAACTTATCTTTCTGCATACCACAATTCCACACTCCCTCTCTAAACAAACACAGTGTTTCCTTTCAATCATCCCCCCCCCAGTTGACCAGTTTCTTAAGACCGGATACGCCCATGAGCCCAGGGGGTTCATTCTGGGGAACACAAATTGTTCAAGGTCGAATTTTGGAAGGGTTCAGCAGATGGGATCAATTTAAACTTAGTAGTCGCATTTTTTCCGTCTTCTCTGTCCGATAGACTTGAAATGTAACTGCGTTTTTATAAAATGAATCGCAAACGAAAAATTAATGAATATTTCAGTGGCGTAGCTACGGGAGGGCAGAGGAGCGGTCCGCCCCGTGTGTACTTGGCATTTTTTTCAAGTTGTATGCTTTATTTGAAAAGAAATTTTGAATTCACTCTACTAATGAAATAAATTAGGGTTTAACAAATAGGTTTTCACCCTCAAACTATCTGGGAGAGTGATACCGAAGTCTTCGAATATTGCCCTAAGTTAGTAATTATGCCTTCCTTGAACAAAAAAATTTATCATCCTGGAAAATACTCATTTGGCTGGCTACCTAGGAGGGTGGCACCCACCCAAGTTTAAAAATTTCGAACGTAGTTTTAAATATAAACGTGAGAATTATAAGTGTAAGAATTGATTTAAATAATTAACAGTTTTTAGGGGTATGAACTGGGGTGTCACCCATCGAGCTTTATTTAGATGATACAAATTTTCTCGATCACACATAAATGAGTCATCATCATGAAACATCAGCGAAAAAAAAACATTAAATAAATAAAAAATTATTAAATGAGTTATCAACCTATTTTGAAAGGGGTGTCACCCTTTTGGCTAGGGGGGCATCAAAGTTTTCCGAATAGTTCAACAAAACAAATTCAACTGAAAATTACTATGGGATATAAACCCTTCATTCCGGGTGACCCATTCAGCTAGCTGGGAGGCGACATTCAAATTAAAAACTCTAGCTTGAATAGTTTTAAAAACCAAGGTAAATGGTTGGAATGGAAAAAAGTCTAACATTTATTTATTTTAATCTTAAATGAGTAAATTTTAAATTTACATCTTACCTCAGGAAAATTCTGAATAGCCCAACTGTTTCATCTTCTGGCTTCGCTAGTCATCGTTTGAAAATTTTTCCCACATATGAAGGGTTTTATCAGGGGTGTCACCCATTGTGTCCAAACATAAGTAAATCCAAACATAAGTATCTACACTATGTTTAAAGATCACATTTCAAAATATTTTCTAGGGGAAGGCCCCCAGCCCAAACCTTCTTTACCTTACTTTATCAAGTAAGACCCTCTTACTTCCTTTTAAGTTTTGCTCACTTACCCATATAATAAAGAGAGAGTGTCCCACTTACCCCTAGTGATGGGGTAAGTGGGACACCCATCTCATTTTTTTAAATAAAGACCAATTAAGAAAAATGCAAAGCTTTATTTTAGAAACTACTAATAAATTTTTGTTTGTGGATAGTGTCTTTAACGAAATTAGTCAATAAGTTCAAATTTAACTCATTCAAAATTCTTCTATTGAGCTCCAAAAATGCAGTATGCCAAAAAGGGGTCCCAACTTACCCCGAGTAATCCTTAAATAATATTTTTGTTGAAAATTCAAGAAACAAATCTCAAACATTCGTCATTTTGAAAAATTTGTAAAACATGTAAAACATTAATTTAGACTTGCAATAAAAACGAATTTATAATGATACAAGTCTGTAATAACAACATGCATTAAAGTTTGTTTATAAAAAAGGTAATGTAAAAAAACACTTTTGCGTGGTTTTTACTGAACGTAATTATTGCTTTACATACAAAAATCTTTACATTGTAATTAGCTGGAACGGGTCCCAAAATACTTTTCCCGGTTACAGAGGTTCTAAATTTTATGTATCATAGAATGCTTAACAGTAAGAATATACTTTTATAACACGAATTTAAAGGATAAATTTTTAGGTGATTCGATATTCATTCAGAAATCGATTTTCTGATGACTAAAAATAAAAGTGTAGGTGCTAGTAATTAGTAATTCACTATTAAAATTCAATCTAAATTATATACTAAAGAGGGTTCTTGAAGGTAAAACATAAAAATTACAAATTTATTAAGGGATTATACTAGTATAGTTCACTAACGGCCGTATTCTAGGCTTTCCGACCAAAGTCGGTGATTCCTTCTTCAATTGGTGGTTAACCGCTGATCAAATATTACTGAAAAATTATTTATTTCCCGAATAAATTATTTGTTCCAATAAATTACTCTTAAATATTTAAAATATTCTTATAAAAGCGTATTTAAAAAACCTCTTTAAATTTATTGTACAAAAATACAAAACCCAATTTTCAAATTTCCTCAAAAGAGGATTGCATTACATTTCTTCGTACTTTTGTTGGAAAATTTTTTACGTTTGAAACCTAATAAAAGAGTTCGAGGAATTTTCTCCCTAGAATTTAAAAAAAATATTCCTTATTTAACCAGGTTTTTAACACGTTTAGTATCTGCATCATCACCTGAAAATAATAACTTGCTAAAAGTTATATTTACAACAGGTAATTTTAAAGCTCCATTAAAAAGAGGTTCTGGTGAAGTTCCTTCATAATTCTTTAAAAAAAATTCTTTTAGAAATGTAATATGGACAAGTATTCTAGAATTTTAATTTGAAACAAGAAATTTTTTGTATTTTTAATAACCCGTTATGGTTCTTAGTAATAAATAGAACAAAGATATTTATTAAGAAGGCTATTCAAGTCTAATATATTCATCAGAAGGCTTGACTCGCCACTAAATTTGAAAAAAATTAACAAAGCTAACTATAAGCTGCATTGAAAGCCTTCAGAATTTTCAATAATTTCAAAATATAATTATCTGAACGTTAGTAGCTTTAAAAGAAATATAAAAGCACTCGAAATATTTCTTATAAATGATTTTAAAACTTGGATTAAATGAAAAGAGGTGTATGTCAATTACAACTTCATTCCCTTTGTTGCGCCAAAAACTCGCTCCCCCGTTTTCGTAGCAACTGGGTTAGTTCAATTTGTTCGGTTTGGTTTGAGGGGAAGGTTGGTTCCTGGAATCGGTTCCATTGCCCCTCTCCTCCATTGCGTCCAGTTCGAAGAGGGAATATTGAAAGCATGAATCATCCGTTCCTCGAGATACATGTACCTTATTTTTCCTAGCGCGAGTAGCAACAACAAGAATGTCTCTTTGAAGGGAAGGCAATGCAAAAATGGCAACAAAACCCTGCTATTAATGCACTTTATTTAAACTTTTCTGGGATTGATACCTTATATAAATACTACAACCTACTGGAATTTTTAGAGTTGTATATAATAACAAAAATAAGATTGTACATAATGTATGTAATAAGTATTAATAAGATTAAATATATATAATAGAGTTAATAAAATAGTTTCAAAAAATAGAGTTAATAAGCTAAAGCTCTTTTATAAAATAGAAAAAAGAGTGAATATAATCTGTTTCTGATTTTAGGTCATGTGTTTTTCGAAAATAAATTTTTAATTATTTTTCTTTCTTTCATTCAAGAATATCTTGATCATTTGCCACTTATAATACTTTTATTTTGCATTCAAAATTTATCAGGACATTTCTCTTATTTCACTTTCCAAGAACTGCCCCACAGCCGCTATGAACCTGAATACTATGAATACTTATTTAACCTGTCAAAAAGTTACAAATTTATTTTACAAAAAAATAAATTTCATATATTTTGTAGGCTTAATGTCAAAAAACATTTTGGTTTGAAAAACTCTGAAACGCAATTTTAGTTGCAGCTCCTCGGGAATTTTCAATAGAAGCATCCATACCTAGCCAAAAAGTTCTTCAAATTGATTCAAAAAAGTAAATGGAATTAAAATAATCTGTTTATAGTCCTGATGTGCGTGATCTTGCGAAATAATGACATTTCAATTCAGAGAATATTCTCTGAACAAAACATGACTTTTTAAAGGTAATAAGTTTCATCGAAGTAATTATTATTTTCAGGTTTTTAGCACTAATACTACATGACTATTTCATATCATCAAACATATCTACATTTATTACCATTTATCAGAGAAAAAATAGAATATTCTCGATTATTCTCAAAGTTCTCGGACCGAGAATATTCTCGCTTCACATCACTACTCAGGGCTTTGAAAATTCATGTAGGAGTACTGATATACCGCGAGGAGAAGAGCTATGAACAGGGTTGCCGTGAGTAGACGAGTCCAAAAGAAGAGGGAAGCTAGTATGAATTGAATTGCAATATTTGTCATTTTAAGCGTACATTTGGCGAATGAGAAAACTTTTTATTAAACAACATTAAATTATTGATAAGCTTTGAAATTTCTCGTCAATGAAAATCGGAAATACTTTTTCGCATGAAAACTTTTTTTACCGTTTAGTATGCCGTTTAATATTGCTATTTTGAGGGAATTAGTTATATTCAATTCAGTTTTATATAGCTGATATAACTTTAGTTGTAAATTTTATAATTTTATAATTTTTGAATTTAAGTTTATTGGTTTACTTACTATGTTAGTTAAACATCCAATTTACTTATAAGATAAGGATTTCTTTATGATCTTTGAAAAATACGTTTCTTAAAATTTAGTGACAAAAAATCCAAAGGTCATCTGAGAAAATTTAAAAATATTTTTTTTTCAGTCGGAACCATAAATTTTTAGACTTTAATACTTAGCTGATTAAGAAAACTAATAATCTGCAGTATTTTCTACGCTGAGAAATAATTTTTTGAGTTTGAAATTAATTTTTCTTATTACACAATACACACATATGTAACAAAATAACACAAATCATTTCAACGTAAAAATTAACTTAATTACTTCAAAATACTACTATATAATGATTTTCTTTATAAGCTTTCTTTCGGTAAAGACAATTATCACAGATGGCATTAACGTCGGCTTTGCAAAAAAAAATTAAACACAAATTACAGACATAAGTATAGTTTTTCTACCCTACTTCCAACCTTTTTTCCTAATACTCAAACTTGGGTATTTTTTCTTCAAAACTTGTTACCTCAGTGCACTTTCCTAGCTCCTTTCCCATTCAATGCAAAAGCAAAGAATGTAAGGGGCGGGGTACAGTGGTTAGGTGAATTACAAGTCATAAAACTGTCACGGGGACCAGTATTGAAAGTACCCCACCTGTCTTCCTTTTCTTTGTACTAAAATGAAATAGAACCCCCTGAGACTTTCTGTAAATTTGTTTAGGAATGTTTTGGGCCCTTATCAGTAGGTTGTATAGAAGGCGGAGTACGAAAAAACGGATGCGCAGCACTAACGAAGAGACTCGCGGGGGTCATTCCATTACCCCAAAAGCTAACAAAATGCGTCTGGGGGGCGGAAAAATAATCCGAATTCCACGAAACTTCTCAGGCATGTAGATAAGGGTCAGATCCCAGCTACTGAGAAGTAAAGAATCCCCAGGTTTTTAGTTTACCAATAAATGGAATGTTAGTGTGAGCTTGGGGTTATAGAACGACCCCGTGAGTCCCAACGGGTTAAGTTATATTTTCAACTACAGTGCTAATAGTTGCATTTAAAATTCAATTGTTATAAAATCTTACAATCTGGCCATTACAGTTTTAAATAACAGAAAAAAACACCTCCTTAAATCTCTCTAAATTAAGGGTTAAAATATTTCAGTACATTTTTTTAGTTTGAAGGGGTTGACAATTTACAATGCATAAATGAATGTTGAAATGCATAAATTGGAGGGTTTACTTCTCTATATTAAGGCGACGTCTTGCCTGACTTGAATAAATATAACTGATTAACATCCTCCGACTAATATAATTGTGAAAGTTTGTCTGTATGTTTGTTACTCTTTCACGCAAAAACTACTGAACGGATTTTAATGAAATTTTACAATAATGTAGCTTATACATCAGAATTGGACATAAGCTATAATTTATAAAGAGAAAATCAGTCCTTCCTACATTCTTTTTTCCCCATTTTTCCTGCTTTTTTTCACTTATTTTTCCGTGTTTGAAAACCTGTTTTACCAGTCATGCAAGCCAATAATAGGAAACTTTAGTACCAGTGTTGTAGTTACTAGGCAATTTTATTAATATCTATATAAATAAAAACGTTTGTGGCTGTGTATGTATGTGTGTTCCGCATCTCCTTTTAGACCACACCGAAGGCGTGGACATTTCCTCCATTTCAAGATTGTTTTCCTTTTTACTGAAAAATACAATTTTTTTTCATGGAAAACGAGTTTAAAAAAAAACATTGTTTCAAACACTGAGCTATCGAAGTTGAAGTTGTGAAAAATTCTATGTTTTTTCAAGCTGAGAAAAACAACGGAATTCCAAGTGGGGAATACTAAGTTTAGGTTTCGCTTGATTTTCCCTTGATTTTCTTCAGCTTCAGTTTCAGTGGAACATTCAATGTTGTTTCAGGTTTGAAAAATCAATGAAGTTACAAGAGGGAAATACTAGGTTTGAATTTCCCTTGAGCTTTACTTTACTTTTTCCAGCTTTAAACTTTGTGAAAAATTCTATGTTTTTTCAAGCTGAGAAAAACAACGGAATTTCAAGTGGGGAATACTAAGTTTAGGTTTCGCTTGATTTTCTCTTGATTTTCTTCAGCTTCAGTTTCAGTGGAACATTCAATGTTGTTTCAGGTTTGAAAAATCAATGAAGTTACAAGAGGGAAATACTAGGTTTGAATTTCCCTTGAGCTTTACTTTACTTTTTCCAGCTTTAAACTTTGTGAAAAATTCTATGTTTTTTCAAGCTGAGAAAAACAACGGAATTCCAAGTGGGGAATACTAAGTTTAGGTTTCGCTTGATTTTCCCTTGATTTTCTTCAACTTCAGTTTCAGTGGAACATTCAATGTTGTTTCAGGTTTGAAAAATCAATGAAGTTACAAGAGGGAAATACTAGGTTTGAATTTCCCTTGAGCTTTACTTTACTTTTTCCAGCTTTAAACTTTGTGAAAAATTCTATGTTTTTTCAAGCTGAGAAAAACAACGGAATTCCAAGTGGGGAATACTAAGTTTAGGTTTCGCTTGATTTTCCCTTGATTTTCTTCAACTTCAGTTTCAGTGGAACATTCAATGTTGTTTCAGGTTTGAAAAATCAACGAAGGTACAAGAGGGAAATACTAGGTTTGAATTTCGCTAGAGCTTTACTTGATTTTTTCCAACTGGAAAATCCGTGGAATATTCAAGTTTGTTTCAAGCTGGATAGAATAACGGCACTTCAAGTGGGAAAAATTCAAATTTCAAATTTACTTAAGTCTAGCATGAAAATTCAAACTAGGAATCTGCTTGAAAATTTAAAGGTGATTTCAAGGTTGAATTTTGCTGTAACAAATATCAAGATAAAGTCAAGCTTTAGCAAGTCAAATGCAAGCCATATATCCAACTTGATTCAACCTGTAACTGCGTCAACTGCTGAGGTGGAATCAAGGTAAATTACACGGAAAATCATGCTCGAGAAAGTCAGTTTCAAGTCTGAAATCAAGCTTGACTTTTTCAGCAGTTTCAAGATTGAGTTTCATTTGATTCTTGCTAGAAATTTTCCAGCTTGGGAACATCAAGCTTGATTCCACCTGGATTAAAGTTTGATTTGTTCACGCTTGACAGTTCCAGCGAAATTACATTAAAAGTCGAGCTTGAATCAAGGAAGCGTGCTGTCTGGGACTGCATCCCTTGCTTCGACCTGGTATACTTCTTTTACTCTCCAAAATCCTATTTCATATAGTATAATTCCTTAGCAATTCTACATCCTGTGAGAGAGAGGTCCCCTAATCTTTTCCACATCTTCCATCCCTGTGATTCAACCTGGTATGCTTTTCCTTCTCTTCTGTATCCTCTCTGATGGATCCTAAGCAGTTCTCCGTCCCGAGGATTCCTTTTCACTTTGACAGCATCTATCCCTGTAATTCAACCTGGGAGACTTCTCTTGCTCATAGACCCTATAAGCAGTTCTCCATTCCCAAGGCTTCCTCTTCTTTTCTATTTCCTAAATCCCAGTGCTTCGACCTATGAAGCTTCTCCTGCTCTTCTGCATCTCTGCGTTTTTTCCTGGGACATCTCTCGGTTTCCACTCTTAAGGGCTGTAAAGATCTCTCAATACGCCAGGCTTCTCTAACTCTTCTACATCTACGGTTTTGGCTACTATCAAAAGGAAAAAAGCGTCTAATGCACAGCTTTAATTTAGTTTCTATTATAGCTAAAGTTTAGGCATGGGAAACCTTATTTAATGTCATTAAATAATAATTTGATTCAAACCTGATACACGAAGGCTATTTTTCTAAAGGGTGAAAAAAAAGTTAAACTTTCTATAATTATCATCATTTATATAATTTTCCTACAATTTTTAATTCATCTGTATGTTCCGTTTGTTTGTTTTGTAGTTAAGGAGATTAATTTAATTCAAATTAATAAAAGGAAATTTACTAAAATCTATAAATTGATTTTACTTCGCTGCAAAGCCCATCTCCATCAATCGACCCTGTTTATATGATAGTGGAATTTTGAAAAATAGACATATTCTTTTGACCTAATAAAGATTTTTAACTAATTTTAATTAATTTTAAAACGAAGTATATTAACTTTTATGGTCTACATTTGTTCGATGCATAGTGAAGAAGGTTATTACCTTTTACTGATGACTCAGAATCATTTGAGTTGCCCTCGAAAAAGGATTATTATTAAATGATGAGTTAATTTTAAAATTAACCTTTTATAGCAATGGCCTTTTGTTACACTCTATTTGAAACACCCTGTATATAATCAATCAGAGACTTTGATGACTCTGAATCATTTGCGATGCCCTCGATAAAAGATTATTATTAAATACTTAGTTAATTAAAGTTAGAACGAAAATAAGGGTTGAGGAACACAAAAGTACTTTTTTATATCTCCAATATCTCTTAAAATTTATCAAATGCAGGGAAAATAAATGTATTAATCAAAGATTCTAAACATTGTAGATGATGTAGATTGAACTTTTAGTACGACTTTTTCTGTGAAAATATTTAAGGATATGACCCACTTAAATTTACGAAGTTGGGAAAAAAAGACACCATCCTGAAGTATAGAGAGGCAATATGTAGTTAAATAAAGTATTTCCGATGGATAGGCTCTGAAACGATCGTAACCTACAGAAAAAGTTCAGTCAGTAGAAAAGTTCCGTGGAAAGGAAAGCTTTGGCAACATTTGCTACCAGATCTTTTGTAGTTAAGATTCTCTAGATTGATTTCTGTTTCAGGATGATTATACGATTATTTTTTGCACTGTAGTTTTTCTAACCGTTTCTGTACGGGATTCATAGAGTGCAGATTAAATAACTGGCATTTCCCAAAGGGAAATTCCCCTTCCTCTCTCTCTGGTCTGATCGCGTTTAGTATATGCTAGAGAAAAGTATTCAGATACTAATATATCGAGAAAAATTAAAGCAGACGTGTGATATAAGCAACGAATCTTTCGTCTCAGCGATCAGAAAACGAGCTGCTCCGCCGATCGCGCCACTTTCGCATCTGAGGAAGGACAGCACCTTTGCCCTACCAACCCACAACGACGGAGCTGCGACACCTGCGGGAAAAAACAATATGGCAGTCCCCTGCGGCCGCTTCCTATTACGCTCCATTTGTCATGTGCCTAATAACAGCGTGTCCATAAGCACCGGCACAATCATCCAGCTCCTAATAGTTTCGGCCACTCCTCGACAGGGGCTTGGCTCTCTCACTCGCTCACCGGAGTAGAAAGAGGAGGGAATAGGGTACGCATATATCGAACCTTTTTTCAACCCTGCCAAATGAAATCAGTTTTTTAATTTTCCCTAATAGTCAACTCCAGTATGTTTTTTTCGATAGAAGTATTCAAAAGAGGAATACAAGGGCAAAAAAATATTCGGAAAGTTTGACTTTAAAATAATGCGCGAAAACGTCAATTGTCAAAATGTGACGTCATTTAATCCGAAACATTAGTTTTAAACAATGGTTCAATTAAGTGTAAACTCACAACTCTCAAGCGTCACCTCCAACCGTGGACCGGTTTCATCCTTGTTAGGACTCATCAGCACGGTATAGGAAGGTAACGCAAGAGAGCGGAGGGCAAGTACTAGTCTAGCCGACTATAACTGAAAAAGTGGTGACCATTGAGTGGAGGACTAATCAATGGTCACCACTTTTTCAGTTATAGTCGGCTAGACTAGTATTTGCCCTCCGCTCTCTTGCGTTACCTTCCTATACCGTCCTGACGAAACCGGTCAACGGTTGGAGGTGACGCTTGAGAGTTGTGAGTTTACACTTATTGTCCGCTTAACCCGCAATAATTGGTGAAATACTCCTTTCAATGGTTCAACAATTCAAAGCGATTGTTGGTTTTCACTTTCAATTGAATGACGTCAGATAAATCTGTAAGATCATTCTCACAGATAATTATCTCCTTATTTTCTAATTCTTTCTCTATTTGTTCGTTAATTTCACTTTCATTTTAAAGTAAGTGAGAAGGGAAAAGCATTCAATTAATGAAAACACAAGATACCTAGGCTGCCCTCGTGCACTATACATATACAGGGTGTCCCAGAAAAGACTGAAACATTTTAAAAATCGATAACTAATAACTCGAAAACTAAAAAAGATAAAAATACGTGGTTTGTTGCCTTCTACACACCTATAAGACTTCCAGGAGTAGGATGTAACAAACCGCGTAATTTTAATTGTTTTAGTTTTTGAGTTATTAGTTATTGATTTTTAAAATGTGTCAGTCATTTTTGGGACACCCTGTATATCCAGACTGTTAATTCGTAAGTCCTTTTTAATCTAAATGAATATTTTTAAAATTAAATTATAGATAATTGACAAAAGAATTGCTAAAGGACTTACTCTTCATTACTTAGTTAAATAAAAAAAATTATATTTCTTTTATCTTTGCAATAAATGATGGAGTAAACGAATCAGAAGGGTTCATTTGACCCGCATAAATTAATATATTAGTTTACATCATCATTTTCATTAAAAATTTGTCTAGAAACATTCAGAAAACTATTTAAAAGGTCTCTAAAGAAAATATTTTCCTTTCATTTGAGATATTTTTCTTTTAAAGCATGGCTAATACCTCCAAAATTATCCATCACCCTTTACGATCTATTTTCCTATAGAATAAGGCTAATAATTTTACATCAATTATTTTGCAACTAACTGATTTCCACGCAAAGCCAGCATCTGACGGTCTCTCTAGTCTTCCCCGTCTTCTCGGACAAGACTCTATGGAATATCGCGATATCACAGGGACCGTTTTTTGTTCCATTGTTTTTTTCGCGCACTGGGGACGGGGTGGGGTCGCGCGAAGATGGATCGGCAGAGATGGCCCTTCGATAGGGAGGAGATGCCCGGCCGCTGTTCTTTTTTAATTGTTCCTTTGTGGTATTGATTTGTTGGATAAATAGGTGCCTCAGGAGCAGGTTAAGGGTAGGGAGAAGGGATATGGGATGTACCTGGAGCAGGGTTTTAACGTCTTTCTGTAAGACTGATTCCTTTTTTTTTCTTCTTTGAGACGTCAGACGTCGCAGATTTTGATGAAGATTAAATTTTACAGCTGAAAAGATAAAGAAGTGTCACTTTTTGTACCCTAGAGATAATTGGAACACTAAAAACTCTTTTGAGCTGCACGGCCAGGTTTATGGTATTTATTTAGTTATGTTCTCTAAATGCAGTAGTTCGGTGCATTTTACATAATTTTGATTAATCCCGACTTTAATAAAATTCTTATCCCTTTTTTTGTATGTTTAGTTTAAATATAAAGCCTTATCTGATAATTTGATTACAGAACAATCATGGATTAAAAATAACAATACTATATATTCAAAAATATTGTTAAGTTAGTTGAAAGAAGTTCATGGTCAAATTGTATGAGTATTCCTGCTTAGCTCACAGCACAAAAGTGAAAAACAGAAGGACTAAATAAGATAAAACTGAATATTATTTTGAATTAACTCAAACTTATCTGACGAGAGGAAAATTATGCATTTGAAATTGCGTCGAACAGAAAGTTTATGGCGAATCCAGATGGTCTGCACAGATGTCCAATAATGAGTTAACCCTTTCAGATCTAGCCGCCCCAAATATCCCATTGAATTCAATGGTAATCTCGGGCGGCTCAGGATAGAAAGGGTTCAGGCACTATTTAAGGTGTAAAATTTTTTTAAAATATCGGGGAGGGCAAAACCTGCGTTTTTATAATGAGCGCTCTTTTATTCATAGTCATTAATTTATCATAACTATTTGATTCTTGTATGGATTTATATCAGGGTTGGCAAAAACCCGGGTTTTTTTTGAAAAAACCCAAGTGGGTTGGGTTTTTTCAATAAAACCCTGAAAAAACCCATATAAAACTGGGTTTTTTCGGAAAAAGTGTGGGTTTTTTCAAAATTAAGTGGTTTTTTCCTAGAAAGTAAGTGGGTTTTTTCCAATTTTAGTGAGTCTTTCTATGTTAAAAGTGTTCTGTCAAAATAATGTTAGTTTTTCCACAGTTAAGTGGGTTTTTTCAAAGTTTTTATACTCTGAAAACACCCACTAAAATTCAAAAAATATCCTAAAATTTGAAAAAACCCATTCCATATTGAAAAAAAATCTATTCAACTTTGAAAAAACCCACTAAATTTAAAAAATATCCTAAACTTTGAAAAAACCCATTCAATATTGAAAGAAATCTATTCAACTTTGAAAAAACACACTAAATTTAAAAAATATCCTACACTTTGAAAAAACCCATTAAATATTGAAAGAAATCTATTCAACTTTGAAAACACCCACTAAAATTCAAAAATTATCCTAAACTTTGAAAATACCCATTCAATATTGAAAGAAATCTATTCAACTCTGAAAAACCCACTAAATTTAAAAAATATCCTACACTTTGAAAAAACCCATTCAATATTGAAAGAAATCTATTCAACTTTGAAAACACCCACTAAAATTCAAAAATTATCCTAAACTTTGAAAAAACCCATTCAATATTGAAAGAAATCTATTCAACTCTGAAAAACCCACTGTTCGTAAATTTGCTCTCAGATGGAGCCGCTGTACAACGGCCAGGTGGCGCTTCAGTAATTTGCTTATATGTTGTGATGTCGATTTTACTTTGTTATTCCTTTTGACTTGACATAGCTGTTGTTAAGCTCTCAATAAAGAGTTTATTTTTAATTCGGAGTTTTTCTTGGAGTCCCCCTGCACAGGCCTGGTCTAGGTGGATGTTTAGTGAGTTATGAATCATCTCGTTAGTTAAGTGTTGAGCATTTTTTGGTGTCAGAAGTGGGATCGGGATGATTTAGTAGTGTTTGTTGATTAGTTGCTGTGCTTAGAGTATAGTTAGTTGGATTGAATTAGGGTTGATTGGTTATTGTGTTAAGGATAGTTAGGTTATGATTGGAATTAGAGGTTTGGTGTTGATTAGAAGTGATGTTGAAATTTGTTTGTTGGTAATTGTTGTGTAGTTCACATGTTAGTGGGTTTGTGCAGTGGGGATCGGATCAGGATTGAATCTTCGAATTGTGTCTGCATCGAATTCTGGTTATTGGAGTAGTTCAAGGTTTGTGATAATTGTGTTGTTTAGTTGAATATTCAAGTAGTTGAGTTGAATCTTCAAGAGGATGCACTTTAGTCTTCGTGTAGTACTTGGGTTAGTCTTCAAGTAGTTGTTAAGGTTTCAATTAGGGGTTGTTTCGTCTTAAAATAGATGCGGGATACCTTGTGTAGGTGTAGTTGATACCTTGTGTTGTTGTAGTTGATACCTTGTGTTGTTGTAGTTGAGACCTTGTGTTGGTACGGTTGAGACTTCGCATAGGGTAGGTGTGGTTTAGTCGTAGTATTGGACTTCAAGTTGTGGTTGTTGAAGTTGAGGTGTTCAGATAGTGCTCTTAGAGGTTTGTCTTTCTAGTGGTTGGTTGAAATAGTGACCTTTAGAATTATGGCTACTTCTATAAACTTGTTGAGAAAAGACGAATTGATAAGGTTAGCTGAGGAGTTAGGGATAACGTTAAAAACTGACAAAATGATGGAGATTAGAAACCAAATTTTGGATAGTGAGGTGGTTAAACAAGGTAGTGAAGGTCTTGATAGCATAATTGAGTCGGTAAAGCAGGCTGTGGAGGATGAAAGGAAAGAAAAGGCCGATCAAAGGAAAGAAAAGGCTGACAAGTTAGCGTTGGAAAAGAGTAGATTGGAGATCGAGAAACTGAAAGCTTCTCCGATCAATCGTGAGGTTGAGCAGTTAAGGCTTAGTCAAATAGAAAAGGAACTAGAGTTGGAGACACTGCGTAGGGACAAACCACTTTTACCAAATCCGGGTCCGGTGGTAGATGTTCTAGAAACTTTGATTAAAAGTGTTAAAACTCTTAGCATTCCCGTGCTTTCTAGAGCAGAGTCATTTCACTTGTTTTTTCAATCCCTTGAGAAAGCATTTGAAATCAAAAATGTGCCCAACGAGTTAAAATCCGAAATTCTCTTGAATGTTTTGGGAGAAAAGGCTAGTAATGTAATGACTCACATAAGCGCGGAAGATTTAAAAGATTATGATAAATTGAAATCTTTAGTGCTGAAGGAATTTCAAACAACACCGCAAGATTGCTTAAACAACTTTCGTAAGGTAGTTAAGTCCCCTTCAGAAAGTTACGTGCAGTTTGCCTCAAAATTGGGAGCAATCTTTGAATATTACTGTCAATTGAGAGGAGTTAAGACTTTTGAATCTCTATGCGATTTAATTGTCTCTGATAGAGTATTCATGTCTTTAGACAAAGAATTAACTAGTCATATAGGAACTAAACAAGGAGAGTCCTTTTTCAAGCCCCAGGAAATGGGTCGTGAATGTGACATATTTGTGTCTACTAATCGATCAAGGATCGACAGTGATTGCGAAAGAAAGGGTTCAAATCTTAAAGTTAGGTACGAAGAAACTAAACCTAAAAACCCAAATTTTCGGTATAACAAGAATGTTTCGAATGTGTATGTATCGGGTATAGAAAGTTATGCTTGTGTTTTGTGTAACACAAATCAAAATCACGTGCTGAGTTGCTGTCCTACTTTTAAAGGTTTGTCAGCATACGAGCGATTTGAAGTTGTTATGCAGAACAAGCTATGCTTTAAGTGTTTGTCTGCTGAGTGTTACGTAAAAAGATGTAACGCTAAAAATTGCTTTTGTGGGAAACCACATAATAACTTGCTTCATTTTCCAAAGACAAATCTTACTTGTCTAAAGGTTGAAGGTAACAAACCCAATGTTGACACGAGTGAAACAACTCAGTGTAATTCCTCTGTTTCCAAATCAACCAAAATACAATCAGTGTTGTTACTACAGGGTGTCCCAAAAAAGACTGACACATTTTAAAAATTTTTAATTAAAAAACTAAAAAAGATAAAAATACGCGGTTTATTGCATCCTACTCATAAGACCTAAGAATTTTATGACACAAATTTTCGTAAATCATTGTTCCCAAATCCCCCGACAGGGCATAAAAGTATCAATCTCCCCATAGGAGATAATGGAAAATAGTGCTCCCACCTGTAGGGGGATTTTTGAACTACGATTTACGAAAATATGTGTCATAAAATTATTTGGTCTTCAGAGTAGAATTCAAAAAACCGCTTATTTTTATCTTTTTTAGTTTTTGAGTTATTGATTTTTAAAATGTAATGTGTCAGTCTTTTTTGGGACACCCTGTAACTTGTACTGTATATGCTAGCGGAGTTGAAAAACCAAATTTCAATAAAATGGTACGTATTTTGTGTGATAACGGTTCAGAGAGAAGTTGGTGTACAAAATCCTTAGTTAACTCGTTAAATCTAAAACCTATTAGAGAAGAGAGATTAACTGTTTTTTCTTTTGGATCAACAAAGCCATCTGAAAAATCCTACGAGGTAGTGGAGTTGAAACTTGCCAGTAGGTATAACCCAAATAAATTTATTTGTGTTGAAGTTTTGGTAACTGAAACAATTACGGCTGCGAACGTTTCTCTTCCTAATACGAAAGTGCAAAAACTTGTGCAGTCACGGGGGTTGGAGTTGGCCGATTGCTGTGAGAGCAATATTGAAATACTAATCGGAGCCGATGTATTTTGGCAGATTGTTGAATCTTCTTTTGGTAAAATAAACCAAACATTAACTTGTGTACCAACTATTTTTGGGGTTGCGTTACAATGAAGTCTTAAGGCGCAGGATAATAAAGTTAATAGGGTAGCGTCCACAAATTGTTTTGTGGCTCCTACAGATGCTCAGGTAGTGTGGGAATTGGATAGCTTGGGAATAAAAGAAAGGGAAGGTATGAATATAGTTGAAAAAGCTATAAAGGACGAGTTTGAGGAAAATTTGAAATTCGTGGATGGGAGGTATGAGACAGACTTGTTGCGGAAGTCAGCTCCCGAGGAATTGGGAAATAATTACCAGTTGGCTAAAAGGCAATTCGATGAGTTGGACAAGGGGTTTTCAAAAAATGATTGCGTTGCTGATGAATTTGTGTCCAAGAGAGTAGTTGAAGTACCGGATAGAACTAGTCCTAGTGATTGGTACTATTGCCCTTCGAGTGATAACCCTGCCGACTTGCTGACTAGAGGAGTGGCAGCGGAAAAACTGGTAGTTTGTGACAAATGTTGGGAAGGTCCCATTTGGTTAAGAAATGAAGGTCAGGGTTGGCCTGAACAGAGGATTAGTGGGTTATCAAGTGTAGACAGCGAGGAGGTGGTAAGAGAGCAAAAAAGGGAATCTGTTAGTAACTTTGTAGTTAAATTAGAGTCAGATGATAAAATTTGGGACCGATTTTCGGCTTGGAGTAGACTAAAAAGAGAATTTGCTAGGGGTCTGAGGTTCATCGGAAATGTGAAGGGAGACACGATCTCGACTCCTTATTTGCAGTGGTGTGAATTAAGACGTACGAGAAATTCTACGGGATTAACTGATGTACAAAAATTAACTCTGCGTGAAAGATGGAAGTTAATTTCACATATTTCTCAGTAGTTTGGAAGGCATGGTCCAAAGACTGTTTAACACAGTAAAGTGAGAACTGTGACTTTGAACTGTGACTTTGAAGCGACCAATTCACAAATTGGTTAAGCTTCCAGTGGAGGATTAATTGTTTTCATTTTTATTGTGAGATATTGTTATATCTAATGGATTTTTTCTTTCAGTTAAATTCTTGATTTCAGCTGATGACGGAGTCATGGGGGCCGAATGTTCGTAAATTTGCTCTCAGATGGAGCCGCTGTACAACGGCCAGGTGGCGCTTCAGTAATTTGCTTATATGTTGTGATGTCGATTTTACTTTGTTATTCCTTTTGACTTGACATAGCTGTTGTTAAGCTCTCAATAAAGAGTTTATTTTTAATTCGGAGTTTTTCTTGGAGTCCCCCTGCACAGGCCTGGTCTAGGTGGATGTTTAGTGAGTTATGAATCATCTCGTTAGTTAAGTGTTGAGCACCCACTAAATTTAAAAAATATCCTAAACTTTGAGAAAACCCATTCAATATTGAAAGGAATCTATTCAACTTTGAAAAAACCCATTCAATATTGAAAGGAATCTATTCAACTCTGAAAAACCCACTAAATTTAAAAAATATCCTAAACTTTGAAAAAACCCATTCAATATTGAAAGGAATCTATTCAACTTTGAAAAAACCCATTCAATATTGAAAGGAATCTATTCAACTTTGAAAAAACCCACTAAATTTTAAAAATATCCTAAACTTTGAAAAAAAAACACATTAAATTTTGAAGAAACTGCCAAAATCTTGGATTTTTCTTGAAGAAACCCAAAAATGGGTCCAAAATGTGGGTTTTTTCACATGGGTTTTTTTGAAAAAACCCATTGGGTCCAACCCAATTGGGTCCAATTCAGCCAACCCTGATTTATATCCAATTAGTACTATATGTTTCATGCGGTAGGAAGTTGATTTATCTTTTTGTTTTACAAGAAATTGAAAATAAATAAAAATACACCTTTCAGGGTAAAATGACATAAAACTCATTGGTATAAAATGACATGAATGAAGTGTGTTATCTTATGGACACACTATGTCATTCAACTATGTCTATCGTAGGTAATTAAACTTTCTAAAAATGTAACTAGAGTTGAAATCACATAACAGTTCTTGTTTTTTTTCTAATAAAAACAAACTTTTTATTTATAAGCACATTACATTTTTTTTAATTTGTTTTTTTTAATTACGTCGAGGAATGGGTCGCATAGACCATTTCCCTCCGTGCAGCCCAATATAAACTAGCCTTGGAAGTGTAGTTGTCAAAAGGTAAAGATTAACTAGTAATTTTAATTTGTTGATTATCTTTCTCACAAAAATTAATTATAGATTATGTCAAAGCGCTTAACTACTAATATAGTTATTGTTTGGAATAAAAAAAAGTTGTGTTTGCTGAAGAAATCCCTTTTTTTCTTCTAAAAGTTTACTATGTCATTTTATACTTATATCGGGTAAAAGGACATATTTCCTACTTTTTTCGAAAAGCAAGTTTTTGGAAAAGAAAAAGAAAGATTATGATATTACTCAATTAGGGGGTGTTAGAGCATTAAATAAACATTTCATTGGCTTTGAAAACTACAGGAAACCTAATCAAATCGTCTCTCACGGTTGCTTTGAAAAAATGGTATGTCGTATTAGCTTGATCTCCCTTATATCTTAAAATCTCAAGTGAGTTGGTTATATAATCTGTTTTTTTTTCAATAAAAACATGGAAACCCATGCTTTTACTAAAGTGTGGAGGGTTTTTTTCAGATATTTTTTGGGGTTTTTCAAAATTAAGTAAATATTTATCCTAAAAACAAGATAGTTTATCCAATTTTATCAAGATATTTCAAAAAAATGTTTTCTTAAAAATAAAATGTGGGTTTGGGATGGGTTTTTTTAGATTAAAGGGGCGTGTCCTTGGGATTTTATGTAATGGGTTGTTTAAAAAATTATTGTCAAAGCTCTGTGGAATTAAGTTTTATAATAAAGTAAAGTTTGTACGAAAGTGGTTTATTTTTTCAAAGCTACTTAGGTTGTTTAAAAATGTGGTTTTTTTTTCAGAAACTCCATAGGTTGTTTAAATAACAGTTGGTTTTTTTAAGCTTGAATTTCCAAAAATTTTCTCAGGAGGGGACCCCCAGAGCTTCCTTTAAGTAATTTAAAACACAGTTATTACCGACCTTTTAAATATTATGTTGGTTGAGAAGATTCAATTTGATTTCAAAAATTCTTAGCCCCCCTCCAAAACCAAATCCTGGATCCGCCACTGTTCCACCATATATACCACATATTAAATTTGGTGTGGACCAATTATTTTGGTTGAGGACCAGTAAGACTGGCAAAGTACTGGTCCGCAGGACCAGTGGATTTCTTTTGCCCAATTTCTAACGCCTCTAGCTCCAGACATAATCTTTTCTTTAGCATAGAGGACTTTTACCGTGAAACGTCTTCCTTCGTGTGGCCTTACGTGCGACATAAATTACGTCGGTGCGGGCCCAGGTGTCTGAAGAGCGTGAAAATACGCGTTCTTAAGTGGACATTAATCGGGCTTCTTCTCAACAAGCGGAACGAGACGGGATTGTTACGACACCTCTCTTATTGAAGAGCGTCTTTTTTCTGCTCTGTCACGCTATATTTTTGTATGTACGGATAAGGGTGACGGATTTTTTCGATGGAATCTCGGGTGAGAGACTTGTGGAAAACTAACCGTACAGTCTAAAAGGAACCTGTTGATTAAACAAAGAAATCCTGTTAGATTTGCAGACAGAATGTAAAAAAAATTTTAATTTAAAGAGAAAAATAATCAGCCAGGACGCCAGTTTTTATCCATTTATGTCACAGATATCTTTTTGGGTTTTTTTAAGACTTTCCAAGGGGTATTTCTGTCGATTATACAAAATTTTAACAGTTATAGCTGCTTTATATCAGAAATTAACAGATAAAACCAGTTTTTTTACCCAGTATTTGTATATATCTTTGGTTTTTAATAATTTTACATCCTGTTACATTTGCATTCAGTCGTACGACCGTTTTATTTAGACCCTTTTTATTTTGAAAGTTTTTACATAAAAATAAATTTTATTTTGGCATAACAAAAATATTTATATATTAAATTACCTATAAAATGGTATATTAACCAATATTTTGCGATACATAGAAATAATTTCCAAAAAGGCGGCCCCATATTTCAAACTTAGTGGTAAATGGTAATTTTTGAATTTCTACCTACTTTTAACATTATTTACCCGTAAATTTTAGTAAATTATAAGTATTCTGCCTATATTTTACCCAATAACATTTAATATTTCTAATTATTAAGAAAAAAAATTAAAAATTAAAAGGCTCTAAATAAGTGGCCGCCACTTTGGAAAATCGGCCATATTTGATACATTGAGGGTGAAGAAACTTTTATTAATATTATTGTGACTTAATTCTAACCGTATCCTGTAAAAATTACGAATTTATCATCAGAATTTTACTTATTATAAACATTAGTGGACGCCATTTTGAAAAATCCGCCATATTGGATAAATGACTTATCGTAAGAGAAAAAAAACAGTTCCACATTATTTTTGCAACTAAATTCTAATAATTTACTGCAAAAGTTTTATTTTGTTAACGATTTTTAGCAAATAAAAATCACGATTGTCCGTCATTTTGAAAAATCCGCCATATTTGATACATTGAGGAGATGAGATGAAACTTATATGAATTTTATTTTGACTTAATTCTAACCATATCCTGTAAAAATTACGAATTTATCATCAGAATTTTACTTATTATAAACATTAGTGGACGCCATTTTGGAAAATCCGCCATATTGGGTAAATAACTTATCGTTAGAGAAAAAAACAGTTCGCCATTAATTTTACAACTAAATTTCAATCATTTACTGCAAAATTTATAATTTTATTAACGATTTTTAGGAAGTAATAAGTTAAAAACGATTGACCGCCATTTTGGAAAATCCGCCATATTGGCTAAAGGACACAGTTAATTTTGGTATACTTTTCACCATCGTTTTCTACGGAAAATTTCCTATAAGAATCACCCATCAAACTTTCTTTTACAATTTGTTCCACTTCAAACCTTATTTTTCTTGGACCATGTATTCACTGTAAAAAAAATCCTGAGACTTTACACGAAAGAATTGTGGAAAGATGTTGCCACGATTTTATTGAGAAATGCTACACGGTGTCACCGTGTAAGGTCTCGGTGCCCGCTGTGGAAGGTTCCAGAGTAGACACGGTGTAAGGTTTCGGTGTCATTGTGTAAGATCTCCGTGCCGTTGTGGAAGGTTCCAGAGTGGACACGGTGTAAGGTCTCGGTGCCGTTCTGGAAGGTTCCAGAGTGGACACGGTGTAAGGTTTCGCTTGTTCCCACTATTTCCCACTCTCTATGGATACAATTATCTCTGATTAGCGAGATCCGTGCTGTCGGGTAAGGCCAACACCCCCTCTTCTGTAGGAGGTATTGGTAAGGCAAGTTCACAGGACGTACGAGGCGATTACCAACTCGAATCGTGATTGGTCAATTTCAGGGCGTAACTTATCACTATTATCCCAACGTCATACCATTCAGCCAATCATAGACCAAGCTGAGAAATCGCCTCGTGCGTCCTGTGAACTCGCGGGACCGCACGGATAATATAGTATTCATAGAGAGTGGAAAACAGCGATCGTTCGCCACCTGGATTTTTCGCCTTTTTTGGGTCCACTTTTTTATAATGGTGTCTATGGGCGGTAAACATACTATCTTATTCTAGTCACTATACTTTAGCGAAAATCAAAGATCGCTTTGAATCCTGATAGGTTGAAAATAAATGTATAGTATTGAAGTACGTCACAATTTTAAATTCGACGTTTTGCGTATCTTTTCTAAAGTCAAACTTTGAAATTAAATAAAAAATAAATAATCATCGGATTTTAAAAATTCTTGGTGCGAATATTCCTCTCTCTAAGGATACCTCTATCGAATAAAAAATAAAAAATAAATGTGGGGATTACCCATTGTACTTGAAATGATAAAATATGAGCCAGAAACGAGCAGACACTTTAAGAAATAATTTCCCCCAAAAAAATTTTAAAATTGATTAATTTTAAAATTTAAAAGTTTTTTTTGCACGAAATTTCGTAAATAATATAATAACAGAACTTCATTAAAAATCTTTCAGAATATGGCTTTTAAACAGAATCAATTACAATTTTCAAATCAACAGAATTACAAAGTTAGAAGTGTTTTTAACTATGGTTTTATTTAAAATAATTACTTCACTGAAACATTCTTGAATTTCTCTCAATTTAATTTTTAAAAAGTAAGAAGAGAGATTTGCGAAGTCTAGCCCGGCCAACAGGTTTTGAACCGAAGACCTTAGGGTTGGAAATCGAGTACTCTAACCATCCAACCGCCCGGTACTACATTCTTGAAGTGTTAAACCAATTATTTGTAGATTTTTCTAAGTTTGTAAGGGGTGAAGCATTTTAAAGACTATAAGATTATTGAGATTATTTACTCTCACAACATCGGATTTTTTTACTGTGTGTAAACAACCACAATAACACCATTCCCTTTTTTATTTCACGAAAACCGATCATTTGCTACTAATTCATCTTTCCGCGCAGAGAAACGCTCATTGCGCATGCGTCTCCTTCGCATTACACTGAAAACTGAAACTTTTCGGAGCTGCTTACTCAAACATAGTGTGTTTTGTGGACTCCGCGGCCTTTCCACAACAAGTTCGTGTAAAGCCTTTCAATACTCTCGTGTATAGTTTCCGGAATTTTTAACAGTGTTAGGAAACACCAATAAAGAGGTCAATATCAATAGCTTTTGCAGACGTTGTAAATTATTTGACTGGGGGGATATACAAATAAAATAAAACAGAAAAACATTTTCTTCAGAATAAATTTTTCCAGCAAAAAATATGGGTAATTTCTCATAGATTTACAAGTAATTTTTACAGGGTAGTAATTTCTTCAGGGAAATCCTAATTTAATGTTTATAAAAGTTTAAATTTAAATTCAACACAGGGAATCCATCTCGAGTTTACTTCATGGTAGTCGAGTACACTAACCATAATCGAGCAGAACATTGTTTAAAATATTTATGTATGTAAAGGATTTATTTATGGGTTTAATAAGGAAATTTATGGATTTAGCTACCTGTAGTAGTTGAAATATGAGTAGTTATACAGTAGTTTCATATGTAGTAGTTTTAATAACATGCATGAGAGTAAATCTTATACACACATTTAAAGGATTTCAATTTCAGCATTTCCATTCAGCATTTCAATTTCAGCATGACCATTGTTAAATTCAAAGCTATTAAGGTTAAATAACTAGTGTTCAATAACTTAATTAGTGTTTACTTCAACAGAAAATAACATCGAACCCCTTTCAACGTACATATCCCTTAAATTTGCTTTGCTTTAAAAACTTCATTTGTGATACTGTTTTTGTAAAGCAATTTAAAAATTGAGAGTCACATACCCAATGTTTTATAGGTATCAAAAAATTAAAATTTTTTACTCTAAATAAAAAAAATCTCAATATCTTGACATGTTAGAAGCATAGTAGATTGATGTTATAGGTGTGCGGCTTAGTATTTTCATTCAGTTGGTTTTTGCTATAAAATTTTTTGATGAAGTGTTGGTTGATAATTAGTTGATTGACTGTTTAGTACTATTAGTTGTTTTATAAAGTGCAACAAGCGAGAAAACAATTTTAACAACTTCTCAAGAAAAAACAGGGGCTCTCTATAGAAAAATCTCATTCGCCATACCAAAAACAATGCACAAAAAGTTCATAACTCCCTTCAAAAAATAAATTCTCTTTGTCGGCCACTCCCACAGTTCACGAAAACCTCGGCGAAGAGCGAAAGGCCAAATCGTGATTATAAATCCCACAACGAAATTCCCAGCTTTCATTTTTGCAGAGCTAAAATACAGTAGCTCCACCGCTCCTAAAGAAGAAGAAAGGCACATGGCGATGAATAATAATAACAATAAAGACTCTCCAGAAAAATTTCTTCATCCTTTGTTTTTTCTCCGAGGAGACAATAAATAAAACACAAAACAAGGCTCTGGCAACGATGCGAGCCCCCTACGCATTCGTCGGAGCCGAGGTGGGAGGGGAAAAGCATGAATGTGAAGGACTCCGAATGGCTGTCCAGATCGTGATTGATGGATGCCGCCCATCAATCAAAGAAGAAGGCGGAGCTTAGGGCGGAGCTTATCCTTTGATGCTGGAAATGGCGTGGCGTTTGGGAGACAGGCTCCGCCGCGTTGGCCTTTGACGGACAGGTTTCGACCAGTGATGTCGTGAGGATGTAGTGAGGGGTATCCTTTTTGGAGCGTTTTTTCTTGTTCGGGGGTGAAAAGAGGAAAAAACGTTTGCTCACAGTTTCGTAAAGGATGTCTCTTAATTAGGGGGATGCAACTGAGTAAAAAAGTAATGGAATCTTTTTTTCTGAAGCTCAAGGTCCGTCTCTTCTGTGTGTTTAATTGGGTGGAATTATAGGGATATTAAGCGGGTTTGTGGCGGTTGAGACAAGACAGATCTCTTGTTATTAGTCAAGGGTATTATGACTCAGAGTTAACAAATTGATTCTAAGAAACCGAATGGAGAATGGGGAAAAGATGTTATGTCCGGATCCAAAAACTCTTTATTTGTTAAAATTATTCAAAAATTTCCCTCTGCATAAAATGAAATGCTAATGAACATAAACATACAACTTCATGTCATTAAAATAATTATTTCGCCGTCGTTGATCTCTTAAAAATCTGAACCTTTCTGACAAAAATTGAAAGATATTCAAACAATTTCTTTTAAAATTGCAAAATTTAATAAATCGGAACGTGTAAACGGATGTGGCATCAAAAAACATGACTCTTTATTTAGGTCATCCCATTTTTATCCATTTTGTTAAAGTAGGAAAGAAATTCGTATTTATGTACTAGTATATAATCGTTTTTGAGAAAACTCTTTCTTTTATTAGTCATTCATAATTTCATTCTTTTATTAGTTAAGTATGAGCTAGATCAGCGATTCCCAAAGTGGTCCATATGGACCCCTAGGGGTCCACAGTGACTTGCAGGGGGTCCGCGGGCATGAAAATGAAAATTGGGGGTCCACATCGACTTCTAGGGGGTCCACGGGGAAAATACTGTACTACTGAACAGCTACTGAAAATTTCATTAAAATAAATAATTTTGATAAGTTTCAAAGATTTTATCTTTTTTATGATCAAATTTTAGTAATATGAAAAGTTGTTTATCACCGAGTCCTCGCAACGCGAGCAGGAGTGAGGGAATCTTAATTTTCTCTCTTATCACGGTGGATATCCCCAGACCAGGCCCGCGAATGTTTTTATCATAGTTCTCGTTTGGTGAAACTTAACTATATCAGTATTTTTTTGTGCTACGGTAAACTCATAAAGTTATTATCAAAAATTGTAAAAGCTGTTCAACATAATATGTAAATGAACATAATTTTTAAAGTATTAATAAAAAACAACGCATATCTTTTATTGTAATTTCTTTTAATTTCATAAATTAAAACTTAATTTCCGTAACGTATCATTTGATTTCTTTTCATAGTTGAACTTAAATATTGTTTGTAAACATGTCATTTGTGTCATGTGGTCCAGGGATCTCCCACCGTGATAAGAGAGAAAAATTAGATTCCATCGCCCCTGCTCGCGTTGCGAGGACTCGGTGATAACCAACTTTTCATATTACTAAAATTTGATCATGGAAAAGACAAAATCTGTGAAACTTTTCAAAATTTTTTATTTTAATGAAATTTTTCCCGTGGACCCCCTAGAAGTCGCTGTGAACCCCCCAATTTTCATTTTCATGCCCGTGGACCCCTAGGGGTCCATATGGACCAGTTTGGGAACCGCTGTTCTGGACTTATGGTATTAGGGTTTTGTATTAACGGCGGATCGGTACTAGGAGAATTTTTCACACTTTTGAAATTTTTTATTGCTCTTACGCAGGGGCGTCATTTCAGTTTTTGGTTGGGAGGGGGCAAGGGATTTTTTTAAGTGGATCTGGGCCACGCCGTAACTATACTTTTTTTGGAGGGTGGGGGGGGTCGCCTCAACTTCATTTTTAAGGTATCCCCTAGCGAGCACATTTATAGACGAGCACTGAAAAGTAGTATTTAAATTATATTAATTATAATGTCAAAATTTGACAATGGGGGTAAAAAGGGAGAAAAACTTTGGGGTTCAACCCCAGGAAAATTTTGAAAATTTGCCTCTAAAAGTAGTATTTTAACTCATTTCGAGACCCTTTGGGCTATATCCAAGGAAACAGTTTCTTGTAAACCACAAAATTTTCTATAGGAAATTTTCTCCCCCCCCTGCCCCACCTAAATGACACCCACTCTTACGCAAGATCCTTAATGTTTTAGTTTTTATAATTAAAAAAAAGACCTGAAACAACAAAAAACCGTTATGCTGCTCTGATGACTTTTCCCTGATGAATAGCGATTGTTATGGATACAATGTTCTTGGTTTATATATTTTATCACACCGGAGTTTACTAATACTGTTTTAATTTTATTCATAATATACATTCCATTTTATTCATAATTTCATTCCCTGTAAATTCTGTGCATCATGACCTATTTCCTTTGCAAAAAAATTAAAATTTATAAAATGGAATAAATTTTAAAACTTTTTAAATAAATATACATTTCAGAACACTTTTTTTGTCCTCAAATTAAGAATTATTTAGTAGGTGCTGTTAGATAGAACACTCGAACGCCTTATTGATCTAAATCTAAAAAATTTAAGTGATTTGTTGAAAGTTATGATGTAAACCAGGGCCTCCCAGATCTTTTTTCCATCTGACGTAATATCATTTATTTTTTAACTTACAGGGTTACTCTTCTTTAAATAAACTTATTATCTCCCGAATATAATTTCGAAGAACAAGTCATATTTTTTTATTATAAAGGCATATATTTATGAGATCAAACATTAATTTGAGAAGTTGTAAATATAATGCAATATATGACCAGTTTTGCACGCGATTTTCTTGTGGTGTTAAGGAGTTCTTGGCTTTTTACTTGGGTTTCTACTCTTACATCCAAGGTAAGAAAGATGACAGTAATAAAAAAAGAACAAAAACATGCGTGGTTTTAGTGATCAGACGAACACAAGAAAATCATAGCTCCCGATGTATTTGTTTAAAGCCTCATGTAATTACTTAAGTCAGAGAGCTTGAAATTTAAAGTGTAAAAATATTTTTTGTTGGCAATAAAACATTAATACCTGCATTGCCAAGTGCTCCACACAAAAATAAACATATTTTATACACAATTATGGTTTTATTTTTTCTCTCATATATATAAATAACACTTTAAAATTATTAAAAGTTATAGTACGGTTATTTTGTCATGGTAGGGTTCTGAATGAGTTATAGAAATGTGTCCTACACTGTAAAAAAAACTGTAGAAAAACAGAAATTTTCAATAACAATGACTTTATGTTTACAGAGATATTCTGTCATGTAACATTCCCACCGCACATCTATTTATTTTATGTAAAAAAACAGCTTTTTTTAGTTTTTTAGCTTATCTGTACTTAAACAGAAACTTACTGCATCGAAAACCAATACAGCTATTGGCAACATTATACTGAATCTTCTCTGGAGCAGTGGTAGCGTGCGCGCTTAGCATGCGGTAGGTCCTGGGTTCTATCCCCGGATATTAATTGATTAAAATTTTTAAAAAACTCAACTAAAATAAGTCCACACGCATGCGCACAAGCAGAAAATTACTGAGAGGCAACAGAAAAATCTGTAGCTCACTTGACAGAAAGTTCCTTTTTACAGCATTTACCTGTAGGTTACAGCTTTTTTCTGTTTACAGGATTTTTCGACTTACAAATTTTTTCTGGCAACTTTTGCTGCCAGAAATTTTCTGTTTTTTTGCAGTATTATTTTTTACAGTGTATCCAAAAATATGTTCTAAAAATAGTGTTGTAAATTTTTTTAAAGAATTTGAAAGTTGTTTTCTATTCATGTAATCACTTTGAATCAAATCACTGAATTTGAATCAGATCAGTAAAAGAACACGTTTACCGTCTCCGAAGTTTTTTAGTTTTTCCACCACAACCAACATTGCGTTTTTGACAAATGTTGGGGTTTAGATAGTGTTGGGGTTTAGATTAATTCTCACGTGATATTTGCTTTTTAACTTTTATATAAATAAATTTATTTGATTCGTTTTAGCCACGTTTGTTTCGTCTTGTTGGCATGACGCTTAATATACATACACATTACAAAAGTTCTTATACAAATCCATGTTGAAATCAAAAACATGGTCTTATGCTTGCAATTATCATGACTGACTTGACTGAGTAATAATTCGCTGTTTTGACTAATATGCACATTTTTCCTAAACTTGTGCTAAAAAAATAAAAGAAAAGACGTATAAATTTGAATAAAAAGTTGACGTGAGATTTTAATTTACTCCCCCTTCCCCGTTGTTTTGAGGTTTGGTAAGACTTTGCTGGACACCTTCCTCCCCTTTCTGACTTTGTGTGGAACGTTTGCAGTAATAAATTTAGACACATTCGTCACCAACCGGCCCATAAGAAGAGGATTTGAAGGTGGTATGTTGTGAATTCCTGAATTATATACTGTGAAATGGCCGATACTTTGGCCAAAGTATCGAAAAGTGTTTCTAAGTGTGATATCTGAATGAAAAAATTAAATTAACACGTAATTAATGCGAGACCCAACAGGTAAAATTGCTGTCATGATATCCTCGAAGCGGTGTCTTGATATTTCTAAAATGCAATTACTTTGAATGTTCCAACTAGATAGTATCGAAAGGTTGATTTTTGTTCACCTTACAACTTTTCTTTGGAAAGGCAATAACGAACATGATTTAACCCTTCACTTAACAATTTTTATGTTTCTTTTGAAAAAAATAATTTAATATCTTCTATCAGCCACGAATACAGGAAAAATATTTAAAAAATTCCAGACTTAATTTTTCATTAAGATATATGTTTTTTTATGGTATGGTACAAACCTAAAAACATGATTTACAGCTGGTGTAATAATTGTTTTTACGAAAAATCAATTTAAATAAGAAGTATATGTTGTGTATATAAATGTCACTTAATTTACCAAGCGATATTTTCAAGATTTACTGGTAAAAAAAGATCAATCAAAATCTTTGATTCCATACAAAATGGATGCAACTGTTATGGAGACATAAAAACCTAATAATCAGTGAGAAACATCCATCTAGATCCACACTGAGTAGTTAATACTATATAGATGTATGTTCTAGATGTGGCACAAAACTCAAATAACTTACATTTAACACATGTGGGAAAATTGTGGAGTTTTATTGGTATGTGCCGAATTCGACACACCGTGCAGTGAAGGGTTAAAACCGCTAGGTCATATTTTTTCTATCAGTTATGAAGTCCTCTTACAGTTTTAATGCCATTATTTTGTTTCACTGCATTGCTTGACAATTATTAAAATTTTATTACGTTGGGGTAACTTTGGCCCACGGTTTGGGGTTACTTTGGCCCTATGGTATCTGCTGAAATAAGTGTAATACTCATGGAGTTCAAAGAAGCAGTTGTTTAGTATTGTTAAGAAATAAATTCTAAACACGAAATACATTCAAATTATAAGATAGCAAGCCTTAAATAAAGTGTGGTGAAGATGGCATCATTATTGGGAAATCGATGGTGTTTGAAGAAATATCAGTTTTTTGTTTCAAAAGTGAATTTTTCTCCACAATATAAGCACCTAATTTATCAAAATATGTACCTAGTATACGTACCAAAAATATGTAACTGCCTGCGTTGGGAGGCCTTTTTTTAATATTATCTAAATAATTATTTAATTGCTATTTTCTGAGAGATAATGTTCTAAAACAATGAAAATCATTCAAAAAAGAATTTTTTTTTAATTATTTTTTAAAATATTGAGAAATTTCAATGAAAATAAGGATAAAATTTTAATTTGCGCCAACAACTCCTGAGAATGTGGTACAATTAATATTTTTGCAGGATTTTGATCGTAAGACACTAATCTGTGTTACTATCTACAAAAAACCTGATATTTTTAAAATAGGAAATAAATACAGGCACTTGAAATCGAAAAAAGTAAAAATTCATGAAAAAAACATTTAAATCAAATTTACACACTTTAAAAAATAGTACCTTAATTCAAATATTTTTCTTAGATTGTAGAAGATAACATGCATTATAATATGAAGAGTGAAATAGAAAAAAAGCATCAGAATATTTAAAGAGTAATCACTGTTACCGTGATCCGAAATATACAAAAATGTCATTCTTCAGAAAACGGCTTTACAGTTTAAAATTGCATGTTAATATCCTGGTACTACTCGGTACTAAAACAGCTGTAACTTGTGTTCTAGATTACTCAGAGTTTAAAGTAAGGTAGTTTTGGAAAGCTTATTAAACAGGCTATAAAATAAAACAATAAAACAAAATTTGATATTTTTGGCGAAAATGACGATTTCAAAGCCTTAAATTACTGTTAAACTATTAAATTACTATTATATAACTGTTCATCTATGTATTTCCTTTAAAAATTTATTATGGTAACTCTTAAATGAAATCAGTTTTGTGTAAAGAAACATGCTTTACTGCTTTATTTTCGTATTAATTAAACTTGAAAAGAACTTGAATAGATTGTTATCATTGATAGGTATAACTTAGGGTTTTGGATATCTGGGCCATAGTAACCCCAATTCAGGGTAACTATTTGTCCCAAAATTTCAAAAATTCCTTAAAAATATTTAAAATTTAAATCCCATTTTAAAATCGGTTTACATTGAAGATGAACATATTAAAAATATTATAATCCACTGACTTTGTCAAATTTGTTTGGATTGACTACTTTTATTTGCTTTTAAGGCGAAAAAAACACTCCATTTGGGCTACAGTAACCCCATTTTACGGTACTCTCACATAATTTTTATTGTAATGAAAGTAAGAAAAATGCAACTTTTGGGGTACATTATTTTTTTTTCATAAGAGCTTAAGGTGCCTTAAAAACTGTTTTGATTTTTAGAAAAGTTATTGCGTACTGTATATTTCTCCCTATAATGCCTTAATCGGTTAAACTCAATTATAGCAAACTGAAATATAAATAAGACTTCTTTAGAAAAATGTTATTTAGATATGTAACATGGATCAAAATTTGCTTTTTGATAGCAAAACCTGCGTTTAATCAAGCAATAATTGTAACTAATAGCTAACTAGCAATCAACACATCTTTTTACAGATGCTTCCTCATGCCTGAATACAAATTAAGTTTACGTTCTTCCGTACCAGAGAAATAATAAAAAATACCCTAAACATTTTGGTTATCTGCAGTAAATTAAGAATCTGCATCATAGTGTGAGTAGAACTCTCTTTTACAATAAAAAATCGAATTCTTCAGATTTGTTGGGCGATGCTGCTCGTTATATAAGTGGGTTCAACCATATTGCATTTTAACATAAAATATAATGTCATAGATTGCTATTTACGATCTCGTTGACAGCCACACCAAACATTCTCTCCCTTCTCAAGTTCCACAGAAAAACTTCCACTTGCATGTAGATATTAAATTACCGACTTGCATCATGTTAAATTTATGAGTATAATCATCACGCAAGAATCGTGAATACATAACTTCCCATGAGAATTCCTGAACGATGGGCCCAAGTTGGCTTTGACAGCATGTCATTTCTTCTACGATTCTGCGATTCTAATTCAGTTTGTTACAGAATTCGAACCCTACCCTGAGCTGCCTTCAGTCGAATCACGGAGTGCCACCAGAGAAGTCATTATAATCACTATCAAACCACAAGAACACAGCACATAACTCTGACAGACAAACAATTTTTGCATCAGATCGACCCTGATGTGTAATATAATGACGAGTTTCAACTTTCTTATTTGATATTCACCCCGTTCGGGTTTTTTTGAAAGAGATGGATTGGGTCGTAATTGGAAAAGCATCAAAAAGATCTTCGATGCTGTGTATTCGCGGAGTCGGGAAAATTATGCGGTATAAACGGAGCAAGATGAGATGGTTGTGAGATTTTTCCAGTTAATAATTATGTGCGAAAAACAAAGAGGTCGTGAAAACGATGACATCTTTGAAGGGATTTCATAAGACTAAGAAAATGAATATGAAATTGTTGATAGTTTTTGTTTCTAACAAGAGAAATCAATGGTGGGAGATATACTATACGCAACTTAAGGAATAACTAAAATTACAATGAGGGATTATTGAAATAAAATAATAATGGTTAGGCTAAGCGCGCACAATAGACTTTTATCACGGCGACAGAGACAAAATTATCACCCTGGCTATTGCAAGAAGCTAGAGCGCGCGCACAGGCAGGCGACGAGACATTTGGCACATTACCAAGAATCTCATCATAGAAATACATAGCTCTCGAGTTACCTAGTGTTAAAATCGCCGGCGACAGAAGTCTCTAGTGCGCGCTTAGACTTATCTCTCTATTCTAAAAAAAAGTTTTTGGTGAACGGTTTCCAGAGAAAGGCTTTTTAATTACTGAACCAAATGACACATATATGGTATCAAAATGTCCGGATTCTTTCCGGATTTCCGAGTAAGCCCTTCGATTTTTCAAAAAAATTATCAATTTTAAAATATTTCCATTTTTTTAGATTTCGGATAAGGTCGCAGTTACAAAGCAAGAAACTATGAATTTTAAAACAATTGAAAATATATTTCACTGGTTTTTTAACATTGAACTACATTAAATAATTAATCATCTTTCTATTTATCACACTAATTTAAAAAAATATATATTGGATTCTTTTTAACAATATTTATATTTTTGCTGTTCAAACGATTTTAATTACATTTAAAACTAATGTATAATTAATTTATCTTTTATTTTTAAATAATTAATTCATATTTTTATAATTATCTTTGTCGTTGTGGCAACCTAATCATTACTATATTTACAATTACAATAAAATATAAACTCGCTTTCAGAAATTTTGAACTTTTGGATTTATTTATTACAATAATAATTATTTTTATATCCTTTTTGCAAGTTATGTTATTTAAGTAGTAAAATGTAACTTTTTTTATAATGCCAAAACGCAAAACTAGATATAGCGGGTGAATGTTTTAGAAAGAAAGAAAAAAATTGAAAATATTTGAAGTCAGAACATTCGTGTCATTGCTATGAAACTGACACAATTTCAATGTTTATTTGTTCGATGTTAAATTTTCGTGATGTTTACGATAATTACTACATTTTCACAGACAATCGATGAAAATCATTACATATTTTAAGAAAGTAAAATTTATTCCGGAGATGTTTTAGTGCTTCTGAATGGATCTGTGTGAGAAAAACATTACCTTGGGGAAATGGTAAAAGAAAGTTTACACTGCTCTGTTGCTAATTTTCTTGGAATTAAATGGCGATCCGCCAATTCATATTGCCGTAAAGGAACTGTTAAAATTTCGCCGCTGAATGAATATCCGCCATTTTTGAAAGAATACCCCCCAGAGAAGTAGTTCCCCTGTTTTAAGAATGTTTTATAAAGTGAGTAAGTGCTGTGAGCTGTGTTTTGTGAGGATGGCAAAGTGATCCAAAAGTTTCTGCGTCAGCAGTTAACGGGGGTTGGTGAGCGATAGCGAGCAGGGGGCGGTAGCTCCCTAGTTGTTAAAAAATTGGATAAAATGGTCTATTGAGAAAAGTCAGTCTGTAAAGCAGGTATAAATAACAAAATTAAAACTTTTTCACAAATGAACAGTTTAAAACCATCAAGACAACTTGTTAGGAATGCTTTGTAGTAAAGGATTCACGATTTTATACTTTTTATGAACTAGGGAGCTACCGCCCCCTGCTCGCTATCGCTCGCCAACCCCCGTAAACTGCTGACGCAGGACCTTTTGGAATTGCTTCGCAATTCCCACAAATTCCAACTCGTTGAACTTAGCACACTTTATAAAACAATTAAACAATTTACAGAAAAAACGTCAACCAACTTATTAAAAATACTTCAAATCCCCTCCATGAATAAATCTCCCTTAAAAGTTTGAGTATATATTAACTCGAACTTATCAAAAATTTAAACGAAATGTTTTTAAAAATATTCATCTTAATTATTTTTAATCTATGATTATAAAAATAACTAATTATAATTGTTTATCAATATTCGGACCAAACAAAAAATATTATTTTAAAGTAACTCGATAGTATAATATGCCTTGTGTTTATCATTCATATTTTTTTTAAACCCAGACTTGTTAAACAATACCGTTTAAGCAATTTAAACCAATTAGAGACAAAACATCACTATGTTTACAATTAATTTCGATGAAATCAGAATAAAAATTATAAATATTGGACAAAAAGTGTGAAATTTTAGTATAAAATGGTGTTCATGTAAGTTTTTAGAATATGTTTTTATCAGTCTTTGAGTGATATTTCATCAAGAAAGTACTTTTTTTTAAAGGTGAAAAAACATGTTTCATCTTAAAATAAAGCGTCAATCGGACGTTGTGATTGGATGCATAATAATTTGATTGACATTACTTGCTTTATAACTGCGACCTTATCCGTTATCTAAAAAAATGGAAATATTTTAAAATTGAGAATTTTTTTGAAAAATCGAAGGGCTTTCTCGGAAATCCGGAAAGAATCCGGACATTTTGATACCATATATGTGTCATTCGGATCAGTAATTAAAAAGCCTTTCTCTGGAAACCGTTCACTAAAAACTTTTTTTAGAATAGAGAGATTATAAGTTAAATGAGAGATGAGTTAGTATACAAATCTTAACACTGTATGAACTCAAACTTTACTAAAGTAATTTTGTAAGCTTGCAAATTACACTCATTGCCATAAAAAATAGCGCACCAAGAATAAAAAGTGATATCAAAACCAAATTTATTTCCCTGATTACCCATAGTATGAAGGTCCTTTGATAAGAAATTCAGCCTTCCTCGATGTTTGGGGGCCGAGAAAATCAGTAAAAAGTGTTGACTCCATAGGTGTCCATAACCGCCCCCACAGGCCATGATATTGGGTGAGAGAGGCTCTAAATGGGCTTTCAGGGATTGAAGGACCATGTTACCTCCCCACGTAGTCAAATTTCCTCTGGTGCACCAGCGGACGTCGCATAACGGACGTTGCATGCTTTTCCTCCAGACCGGACTTGTTTTGTGAGCATTGGTTCTAGAGAACGGGAAGGCTGGGGTAAATATGCAACATAGGGGAGTAAGAAGAAAGCTTGGACATTGCGTGCAACATGTGTTTGTGTATTTTTCTCTTTAAACTTGTCCGCTGGCCAAGCCTGGAGGTAAGGACGGACAACAGCTACAAAATCTCAATGGGGCACATCTGGTTTTAAAATGTACTGGTAAATCATACTCTGGAGTTGCAGAAATTGAATCCAATGCACCACCACTCTGTTACCTTGAGTTACCACCCCGTGTGATGATTAGAAAATCCACAGCTGAGCGCGCTCTCTCCATGTAGTCTTCGAACTCATACCCAACCATCGTGGTGCTGCAGAACGAAGCGGGATTCTCTCATAAACACAATTTCGTGAAATTGCGATAATCATTTCCTTATTTGGTGCACTATTGGAAACATAAAGGCCCATGGTCAGTTCCATGTTTATAGACAAAGATGTACGAAGCTATGCGGACAAAACGCGCAATCCACAGTACTGCAAACGGCATCCATTCCATTGCTGCATCTCCTCAGTATGATTTACCGGTACATTGACCGACCAGAGCTGAACGGTTGAGGTTTTGCAGCTGGTTGTCCGTCCTTACCTTCAGGCCTGGCCTTCGGACAAGTTTCAAGAGATAAATACACAAAAACATGTTGTACTCAATGTCCAAGCTTTTTTCTTACCCTCCTACGTTGCATTTTTACCTCAGCCTTCCCGTTCTCTAGAACCAATGCTCACAAGCAAGTCCGGTCTTGAGGAAAAGCATGCATGCAAATTCCACTGGTGCACCAGATAAAATTTGACTACGTGGGGATACAGCATGGTCCTCCAATCTCCCAAAACCCATTTAGATCCCCTCTCACCCAATATCATTGCCTGTGGCAGCGGTTATGGACACCTATAGAATCAACACTTTTTACTGATTTTCTCGGCCCCCTAATATCGAGGAAGGCTGAATTTATTATCAACTGATCTTCATATTATGGGTAATCAGGGAAATAAATTTGGCTTTGATATCCCTTTTTCTTCTAGGTGCGCTATTTTTTATGGCAATGAGTGTAACTACAAAATTTTATGAAAGGGATTTAACCCTACAGTGCATACTGTTGCCATTTGGCTACACGACATTTTCCCCCATTTCCTACTCGAACTTCCATTTCCAAACGGCAACACCTTGCAATAAGTACAATAAATATAACATTTTATTGTATTAGCACTTTAGACTGCCAGTAGATGGCCGCAGGGGAACTATTTTGAGACATTTGTTAGTAGCTAGTGAGACGAAAGTCAAGACACAAAAAACGCCAAAATAAAAAGACAGTATAAATTTAAAAAAATTTCAGCATGAAAAAAATTGTTTTGATAAAATAAGTTGTTTTTTTATATTTTTAGATCAGTTGGTTTTATTTCACTTCACAGTTAATTATTTCACAAGGGACACAAATTAATTTCACAAAGACAAAGTTTTTTGTCAATTTGGGGAGATCCGTCTAATACGACATACCACTTTTTCAAAGCAACCGTGAGAGACGATTTGATTAGATTTCCTGTAGTTTTCAAACCAATGAAATGTTTATTTAATGCTCTAACACCCCCTAATTGAGTAATATCATAATCTTTCTTTTTTCCTTTCCAAAAACATACTTTTCGAAAAAAAAAATAGGAAATATGTCATTTTACCCGATATAAGGATAAAATGACAAAGTAAACTTTAAGAAGAGAAAAAAGTGATTTCTTCAGCAAACACAATTCTATTTGATTTCAAACAATAACTATATTAGTAGTTAAGCACTTTGACATAATCTATAATTAATTTTTGTGTGAAAGATAATCAGCAAATTTAATAAAAACTGTAATGTGCTTATAAGTAAAAAGTTTGTTTTTATTAGAAAAAAACAAGAACTGTTATGTTATTTCAACTCCAGTTACATTTTTTGAAAGTTTAACAAGCCACGATAGACATAGGGATAGACATAGTTAAATGGCATATGTGTGTCTATAAGGTAACACACTATGTCATTTTATACCAATGAGTTTTATGTCATTTTACCCTGAAAGCTGTATTTCTATTTACTTTCAATTTCTTGTAACCTCTAGTTTAACCCCTTAAGGGGACGGACGTCTGGGACCATGGGTTCCTATGCAATTCTGAATCCTTATGATGTACCCTACCTCCCCTAAAAGTTTGTCCCACAATGATACACCCTGGAATAGTTATTGTGTAAAATGTTTAATAGTATATATGCAAATAAACCCTGGGTTCCCAAACTGCTCCAAGGTGAGTAGAATCTAGTTTTGATAAAACAATATAAATATAAATTTCAAAACTAAAAAGAACTCTTCAGAACTTCTGCATTTGAAATAGGAAACTAAATATCATTACAGTTAACCAAAATTCAGTACACTTATATTCTAGGTTTAGTGGAGCACCCCTCAGGGATTTAGTATGACGTACAGAGTTGCATATTATTTTCCTAACAACAAGACCAAGAGCAACAAAAAAGTACTTTATGAAGTGAATGACAAAAATGAAATGAAAAACCCACTTCCCACCAAAATTTATAAGTCATAGACCATATTGAAGAACAGCTCTCATTCTGCTTTGTTCAATCTAAGCTTAGTATACTTGAACAAATGGACATGTTGTGATATTAATCATATGACAAATGGACTTGAGATGAATGATACACCATCATATGTCCATGAAGGGCATGCCACGATATTTATAAGTAAAAAAATTATGAACCTTTCCCACTCATAACGTTACTCACACAATTTATTTTTTAAACTCTACCCTTTTCAGAGAACAAAAAAAACAATCTCTCCTCAAAAAATTCCATAATCGATGATACGATCTTCCAAGTAGCCCCGAACGTGACTCCCAAGCCATAATTAAAGCCCTTGCGAAAACAGACGATAAGAAAAAAAAGGGGTTGGATAGAGAGGATACGCCATTCCTTCCACCTTACATGCCAAAACCTCATTGGGATTCAGGTGAGAGCATGCAGATACCGTAGCAAACAGAAGGAGAAGCTCTGCCATTATGATAATGGTTTCGAGAAATTCCAGGGTGTGGCGCTGGGGAGGAGCTATACCCTTTTATAGGGGGGCCCCTTTTGTCCATCAGAAACGACCCGTGATTTATGGAGGATGCATAATAAGAGAGGAGCTACCGTTTTGTCGTGGCTGTGTCGTGAAAAATGAGCGGGGAATAAATGGAACCCTGTGCCAGAGTAATGAATCACGGGGAGCACAAAATAATAATAATGATGATGTGTGTCCTCGATCATGAGCAATTATCATTGCGTTTTGGCAATGTGGTCGTAAATCGAGATTTGGAAGGGTTGGAGGTCGAGTATTGGAGGTAGTGATATATTATAAAGACAAATTGTGCAATTTTCTTGGTATGTATTACCTTTGTACGTCCCGTCCCCCCTTTTTTTTAAAGAATCTTACTTCGTTATCTTCCTTTTAGGTCAGCAGTTCTCATTAATTTCGATCCGTGTGGCGATTCCGGCTCCCCTTTAAGTTTCCTATAGTAACAATACTTTAGGATTAGCCGGGCGCAAACTTTGAGTGTTGTGCTAAATAGCCAAAACTAATCCAATACAAAAGAAACGCCATTATAATATTTCAACCAGCTGTATTTCTTTGAATTTTTGTACCATTTCAATGTGTAAATAATAAAAGTTGTCAATACAGTACAATTGGAGAAATTTGCACCCGACTAATCCTAAAGTACCGTGAAAACATTACTTAATTTTATGATATAACGTTATTTCCACTTTTATATTTAAAAATATCACAACTATCTTGAGTGATAGCTAAAACTACACCGAAGAGCTATTGAATGAATGCGGTACACCTGTCCAATTTCAAATTTCATACCTTCACCTCTGGCCTTGTTCGAAGGAATAATTTGCCATGCCCACTCTTTGGAAGTTGGCTTGAAGCTTAGACATCTCTCTCAACAATGATTAGATATAGTGGTAAGGGCACGCTAAGGACCTTGGAGGGGAGGGGTCAAGTTGTCCTCAAGTGCTCTGAAAAAAATCAGTAACCATTGAGAAGAATAAATCCCTTAGCAGAAGGGCGCAACAGCCCTAGTAGCCCTCATTGGCGCAACAGCCCTAGTGGACCAATGCCTACGATGCCCATCTTCATATTCTTGATCGTGGGGCCCTGGGGTGCAAAGCATGTGTCCAAGTTAAGGCAATCCCCTCATGATTCACCTTAAGCTCATCCAGTGGCGGATCCAGGGGGTCTCACTCTGGAAAGTGCCCCCCCTTGGAGACCCAAAAAGGTTCTCAAAATGAGTAAAAAACCAACTTTTACAGGTCTAATTTCAAAAATTTTTCTGAGGGAGGATCCCCATACCCCCCACTAGTATCAAAATGGGCTTTTTAGTGTTTATTTTTAGGAAATCCCCAAAATTTTGACATTTTGGGTCAAAAAGTAAAGGTGATAGTGTTGAAAAGTGCCCCCTTAGACTCAAAACGTTTCTAAAAATGAGTTAAAACCCTACTTTTACACGTCAAATTTCAATATTTTTCTGGGGGAGGACCCACATACCCCCATGGTATCACAAGGGGATCTTGTCAGGAAAAGTGCCCCCCTTGGAGCCGTGCTGGATCCGCGCCTGAGCTCATCAGTGCCTCTTCAACCACGTCTTACTAGATACTATACAGGCTAGCCGAGTTATGAATTATGAAAAACCTCCCTCTATTAGGATCACCACTTACAGGACCCATTACGAACCATAATTTTTATATAGATTTAGTGCTGTGCTAGATGTCAGCTATTGCCATCTATATTTTTAATGATTTCCGCATCTCAGTTGTACCAGGAGCGGATCCAGCAAGTAAAGAAGAGGGGGCACTTTTCCCACAAAATCACCTTTACTTATTGACACAAAATGTCAAAATGTTGGGGATATCCTAAAAAGTATCACGCAAGATCCTCTGGGGCCATTAAAATATTACGTAAGCATTTTCTTGGTAAATTTTAACCCCCCCTTGTTAGCAAAGACAAGCAAACCTCAACCTCCCCCCCACCTTACGTAAGAAACTGCCGAACTCCCCACCCGAAATTTTGACATCCTTTTTATTAAGTACTGCTTTTTTCTCCTTGAAAATTAGGTGACTTTTACAAGGAGCTGTCCTTTTTCGGTGTAACACTAATGGCATTTATTCACAGCCACTTAACCAGTGGTTAACGAACAGCTAAAGAGAGAAAAGGTGCTTTTGGGTGACTCTGATTGGTGGAATCCTTCTTTAACCGATGGTTAACCACTGGTTAAGTGACTGTGAATAATGCCATAAGGGTTAAAAAATGAGTCGAAACATTACTTTTCGGGGTAAAAATTTCAAATGTTTTGGGGCACTGTTCAGAGTGCCCCCCCGTTGGATCCACGCCTGAGTTAGCCTGTATAGTATCTAGTAAGCCGTGCTTCAATTGTACCTCAGATAATCTCGCTTGGATCAATGTCAGAAGTGTTGAAGAATGCAAGTAAATATGGGCTCATTAATAATAATAATGTGGAAGCTTACAGTTTTCTGACCACACCAGCGATGAATTTGACAGGGGATTTGTTGCCCTTTAGTAGCTGTAGTTGACCCTACTGCAGGAATAGTTTACATGAAATGAAATTCTCAAGGTACTCTGGTTGGCATAACAGTGCGTGAAAAACCGAATGCCTACACTCTGATATGAGATATAGGATGACAAGGACCCAAACTGAAAAGGACTCAAATGCTTAAAAAAAACTAAGCGAAATCAACACTCTCTCCCAAAAATTTAAACAAACCCACTTATACTTTAAGGAAAAAATCTGTAAAATTTGAAAATACCTACACTTTTCTTAAAAATAAAGTATTTATGGATTTTTACATGGTTTTATTGAATAAAACTAAGCCAACCCTGGGCAGTTTGGGAATAGTTCCATTAAGAATGGATATGTAACGGACAAAGTGACGGTTTGGGCAATGTGATAAATTTAATAGCATTAATTTATCAACTCTGACATTAATTATTACATTATTATATTAATATCATTTTCTCCACAATACACCGGAATTATTGAAAATGCCCGAATTTATCAAATTGCCCGTAACAAATATATTTTAAACTTCCTATAAGAAACGGCGCATTGTAAATGAAATTAGACGTATAGAAAATAGATAAAAACTTGAAATTTTAAAAAATAAATTTTTTTGAAAGTATAAATATGAAATTTTACCATTAATAGCCAAGTGCATCATCAAGATAATGAATAACATATTTTTTTTACCTTCAAACTTTAGAAATATTTTAATCATTTGTGGCTAATTTATATTTTGATACCGAATCATTTTGTAGAGCGAGTTATAGCTCATTCCATGGGTTTGGTACCCTAATGTTATCGAATCTCTTTCATTTTTAAAGTTAATTTTTAAGATGCCTTACACCACACGGCCAAAAACATATGAGACATGGTCTCATGGGCGGATTTAAGGGGGTGCATGGGGGTGCGTTGCACCCCCAACTTTTTGAGAAAATTTCATTTTTATGGGGAAAAATCATGTTTTTAAAGTCATCAGGAGCAGCTTGCACCCCAAGTTTTCCAGTACGCACCCCCTGGGTTCACCATCTAAATCCGCCCATGGGTCTACTCTTAAGGTTTCATGATTTTGTTATAAATTATTAAGAAAACTGTGTAGGTACTTCAATAATGAAAATTTTCGACCACTAAGTAAAATCTAGAAAAGAACTTATCAAACATTTTGTAATGAATAAATAAAAAGCAATTGACTTAATCGAAAATCCAGAAAAAAGTTTCTTAAATCTAAATTAAAAAATGTAAAAAAATCATGAATGCAAATTTTCAATACCTAAATAATATGAAAACTTTAAGGTGAATATTTTTTTTCTATCGTTGGATTAATTAAAAATTTTTTTGATACTTAAACGGTTTTTTTTATTTTTGATAAACTTTTCCAAAAAAAGTTGTTGAATTTTAAACATTTTTTCAGAGGTATTTAAAATTCTATGTTTGAAACAAATAATTTCCTTTTCAACGAAAACCACGAGTCAAATCACCAAAAAATCTAATATAAGTTTTTCCCAAAACTTTTTGAAAAGATTTTTGACTCTAGTCATACTAATTTTAATTATTTATTTAGATTGGTTGAGCATCTTAAAAACCGGCTTACTCTTATTAGGTTTAACTAAAGGCATCCAAATTTAAAAAGTAATTCGTTCTATAAGCTAGTATACGTTCTTGTTCTAGCTTAAAAAGGGGACCATCAGGAATGTGACGATATGTCTGATTTTCCAAATTAAATAACAAAACTGAATCCTTTTTTAAAGGCTTTGATAGTTTTCAGCCTATAGCTTGGTCTCTGAAGGTGAACGGGTTCATAAAAGAAAAGTGAGAAAGAAGAAGTACTACTTATTAAGTTATCTCAAATCTGCAAGAAAATAAATATTAACCAAGCTGCCCCCATATATTTTTTAAATTTTGACGACAGTGAAAAATCGCTTTTATACAATTATGCCAGTCTTTTTTCAAGGTAACAAGGTATAGTAAAAAAACATGTCCTTTAACACAAGGTTTCAGCTTATTTTACAGCATTTTGTCACCATTTCCAAGTTATTCTAAAGGGCTAAACCCACCAAATGGTCCAGAGGGTGACTACCGCAGTTGAACGCAACCTGCACCTATTCTTATACCCTTTTTCTACACATACACTCCTGGTACTGATTGAATGGTTAAAAAGTTTAAATGATTAGTTTAAGTTGTTACCTTCCAAGGACAGCGGTTCTCGTTTTGTAGGGTGCGCCCCCCCTAAGCTCTAAACAGCATCTAAACAAAAGTTATTCTCACTGACAAAAATCACAGCATAAGATCTAATGATGGTAAATAAAGGAAATATTATTAGATTTGCTCTAGCAAAATTTAAAGGAGTACCAGCAGAGACATTCCACTTATAAAAGAGCTCTAATACACGTTTATAAAATACTCCATTCATGTCCGATGAGCAAAACGTCCACCCAAAAAGTACATTTTTCTTATATATTTCTTATAAGTTATTTCTCCATATACTTATATTATAAGATATTGAAACCAAACTAATTTATTCATAAGTTTACATCATTCCTGAAATTTTGGAACCCTTTTTATTAATGCATTTATCAAAAATTTGTCCCTTAAATCATCATTCGAAAAATTGAGAAATTACTTCTAAAAATGCGTTCAAAATCAAGAAAAGGTATTAGAACGGATATTTCAACTGTTCGAGAAATGTGCCCCAACTGTGTGTGTTCGAATGTACCCGATCTGCTATCTCCAGTTTGAAGAGTAAAAAATAATTATTTGTAATTGATATTGGGGAAAAAATTTTTGGACTTAACTTTATTGATGCAACAAAAGAATTCAAGGGCGAAATTTCTACTTTAAAAACTTTCTTAATTGAGTTTTCACACGAACAAAAGGAGAAGAAAATTTACTTTGCACCTTCCAAAGCAGGCAATTTTCAACTCCAAGGGTTCCAATTGGCCCCTTTGCTTTGAAAATTCAGGCAAAAAATGGTACCAATACAGCTACCAGTTGGTATTTTTTTTTCAGATTTTTAAATTGAATTTAACTACGGTCTTTCCGAATGTGCCCCATAAGAGAATAAACCCCCTCTTCCCTAATTAGTGATGCTATTGTTATACCAGTTCTTAATGCATGATTTTTAGTGTGGTACTAGCTTTGAATGATAGTTTTATAGAAAGCATTTAAAAAAGACGCTAGCTCAATCTTCTCTATAGGCAGAATCTGGCTATGGATCGCCCCTGGTGGGTGGGATAAGAACTGATAATCATATTTTTAGGTGATTATATTATTATGGGAGCTTATGTTAGGTCTGAGAATCCTTAAATCTTGATAGAGGAATATTGAAACCTAATTACCTTCAAGAAGCAGGCAGGAATTAAGAAATTGAATTTTTTTATTGCTATTGTGTAGATATATCACTAAAAATCATCATGATCATCAAATAAATCATTTAAAATTTTATCGTTTTGGTTATTCTCAAAAATAGTTAAATAAGCACTATGAAACAATATATAAAAGTTCAAAAACTGTGGGTGGTGAAAAAATTCTGATTACAGATTTGAATAAGTTATAATAAAGAAATGGTATATAAAAAGAGTATCCAGCTTAAATTTTAAAATCTTGACTGATAATTGTAAACTGACAATTAAATTATATTTCTGATTATCTCACAGCACAAAAGTAAAAAATTGAAAGTCTATGATAAATACAATTAAAAAGTGTTATGAAACTGAGTCATTAAGGTTGTACCTACAGTAAAATTCCGTTATAACGAACATCACAGGACCGAAAAATTTCTTCGTTGTAACAGCTATTTTGTTAATATTAAATTAAAAACAGTTGGGGACTTTCAGGACTTTCGTAATAACGGCATTTTACGTTGTATCGGTATTCATTGTAACGGGATTTTACTGTATTAATATGGAGTAAGTGAATATCAATGGAGTCAAACATTCACTTGATAAAAAAAAGGTAAAAATACTTTTAAATTCGTAACAAATTTTGTTTTGGCTTAGTTAACAGTTATAATAAAAAAGAAAACAAATTAATTTATATTTCAAAAATCAAAATATACAATGAATGAACATTGATTTTGCCACATTCAAGGGGCTATATCTCAAGCCCTATATACTTGAATCCTTGAATATAGCCCCTATATTCAAGGGGCTATCGTCCCTTTATGTCCCAACGGGACTTGTATAAGTCCTACTTCCCAATGTTCCAAATTCGTCCAATTTTCGTCATGTAAGACCAAATTTCGTTTACTTCTAGTTGCAGTTACGTAAACGTGACATTTTTGGGAGCTTAAAGATTGTTTTTAACACAAAAAGTCGATTTGTCCTGTTTTGGACTTTTTTCTTTTTTCAAACTGACGATTCAAATGTAGGGATTGCATTTCGTAACCGGCTCTCTAGTTTTTTGCCCCCCCTTCTCCCCTTTCCAGTGCACTCCCAGAACAACTCCATATCAATCTTAACTCCAATCCTCAATTATTGAGGATGAGTAAAAATACGTTTATTTACAATTATTTACATCGACATGAAGATATAGACAATATCAACCGTCGCTCATGCGGCATCACCACTCTTTCCGCGTGGGCCAAAATCCTCGGTTTCCTCAACCGCTCGCTAGGGGTGGGTCACGATTCGATACAATGATAATAGCAACCTCCTTTTATCCACGACTATTTTAGGGGTTCAAAATATCTTTTCTGATTTTATGAGGAATTCGCAAGGAGAAAAGGTTGAAAAACCACTGTTTGAGAGAACAAAAAGTTCTTAGTTTAAATATTTAGGCTTTGAAGCTCTTATTTAAACTCAAATATTTAACAATTCACCATTTTACTCAATTTTTTTAAATATCTAATAAGCCTAAATTTCACGAGGGATGCCATTTCATGCTGGAAGTGTCCTAAGAAATCCACTTAAGGTTAGAAATATCATTAAGGCCTCAACTTTGGAAACTTATCAGCTTTATTCAAAGTATTAGTCCTTATTCACACAATTTCTCTTTATTACATGTGCCCCTGTTAGCAGAGAGCTTTCATATGGTTCATACATCCATTTTTAGGTATATCTAGAAAAACTTGAACTCGGTGACCAAGTATCGATATCTCAAAAGCAGAGATTCTCAACCTGTGGTCCTCCGAAGTAGTCCACGAATAATTGACCTTATGGCATTATAATGCAAAGTAGTAAGATACTTTAGTATTAATGGTATAAATGTAATAGAAATTCAATATCTTTTCGTAATTTCAAGTGCGTTATGTGTTACCCTCACTCATCATAAGAAAAAAAATCAACTAAGGTTATACAAGTTTTCATTATTTAGGGCATATGGTCCGACATTGATTTGATAAGGCATCTAAGGGTTTTGGGTATGAAAAGGTTAAAGATTTCCGCCTTAAAATGTCGTTATTTTCTCAATAAATCGATAAGCCATTTTCTTTGACCTATGGCGTGTCTAGGAGGAATTTTTTTTCATTTTTGATTGCACATTTGACCATCAAAACCACTTACTTTATTAAAAAGGTATCCAATGCTGGTATCACTGATCGTGGTTAGCAACGTGAGGCTCATAAGGCCCATTTGACACTGAATCCTAGGATTGGTTCGTTCGCTGGGGGACGATCTTTCTTCGGAGCATTCGGCATCACGAACAGACAGCTCCTGAGAAAACGGACGGTACCGGAACAGAATCAGGGATGCATTATGGTCTTTGGTGCAAAAGAATCCGATTTTAGTACTGCTCCAACTTCATTTCGGAAACAACATACTCTGTGCAATGGGCGAGAGTATGCATATATGCAGCACCCATATTCCTAATGCATACATGTATTATGCATGCTCCTCTTTTTTATATAGATGTTTTTTTAGCATTTGCATGCTCAAGGTATTAATGAAAATCTTTTCGGACCAAAGAGATTTAAAAGCGCTGCGGCCGCAAGCACAGGCTTTCTCATTAATTCGTATTTGCGTAAAGGACCACTGGCATCAGAGGTGTTGGGAACGTATTGTAATGAAGGGCCCTTTATGAGAACATTAAAAATCAATCGTGTGCGTTTTTGATCGAAGGTCGTTGAGTTTTACGACGAAGGAAAGAACGGATCCGTGGAATTGTTTTTCTCGACCTGTCCGATTGTCTTGTGCTCAGGTGTTAATAAAAAAACTTTTAAGTGGTAGTATTTGAATGTGGACTTCTTTGGAGGAGGAGGTTGTCAACTTTTCAGGACTAACAATCCACTAAATGGCGTCCGAGTCTTTTGTTCGAATGTCGTGAGTCGATGTGGTTGAATTCTGATGAGAGTGTTTTGTATTTCTTGGAAACATGTAGCGTTATGTGTAAACGGCTATAGTTTTTGTAGAAAAAAGGTAGTTTTAAACTTATGATTCAAAAGTGTCCCTTTTTAACAGAAAAACTCTCGTTAAAATTTAGATAAAACTGCTGTAAAATGGATTGAGGATGTTTGTTAGCGGAGTGTTGACCATTGTTTTAAGGTTTAGTAGATTTTATCTGCAAGCTTAGTAACGTTCATTATAATCATTCACAGAACCACATTAATTTTCGTAATATTATTAGGTAAAGAGCAGGGTTAAAAACATTCTTGTATTGTTAAGCTCTAAACTTTTTATAAACACTTTTATCCTAGATTATTGTTTGGACTTTCACCTACTAAATAATAATACCTTCAATTAGACGAAAAATATCAGCATTTTTGGTTTGGTCAATAGTTTTTCTTAGTGATGTTGTTTGCATAAATCTGCCCTCTTTGGTAACTTTTAAATCTATCAATATTTTATGAGCTATTCAATAAATTTAACGACTAGAACATCACTGCAAAGCATTCATTTTTACAACCTTATTTATTCATAGATAGTGTTATTTGGAATACTTTATGAGCTTGTTTTCAAATATTAAAACTTCCACAAACTATCCACCATTTATTGATATTCACGTTATCGGCCGATATTTCTACAACGTAGATCGACGTTCCTGCACTGAGTAGCACACGGTATCAACCGATATTATGACTATATCAAATAGCTTCTTGGAAACAACTTACAGACAACCATCCAAGAGAAAATTCTCAAAAATAAACAGTACAACGCATCTTTCTCCAATAACACCCCTCAAAAACAATCAAACCCAAAATCTCACACAAAAAAACACCCTTCAAAACAACCACAAAAAAAACATCCCCGCATTTCGCGGTCTTTTAATCAGCATAATTGGAAGGGAAGCTTAATCCCCTTCATACGCGGCGATCCTAATTTACTGCTCCCGAGCCGCCTGTTAGTATTGTTATTGTTATTATGAAACTCTGCCGGGCTTAATTCAATTTATAACTCCTCCAGGGGGAGGGAGGGAGTTATAACTCCTCTTTAACTCGGGGGGGAGCTATATCGTGACCGAACGGTGGTCGTTCGGACACCTCGAGGTGCGGGAGAACGCTTCCAAGTGATACAACGGTGCGTGACTGAGGGCAATTGGAAAGGAGTCGCTAGAGATGTTGGAAAGCAGTTGGTGTTTTTCTGAAGATGTTTCCAGGAATTTTTTTTGTACAAGTTTTCTGCCTATCAAATTTCTTATTAAAGGATGTTTTTATGAAAGAACATATTAGAATGTTACGAGACTCTCGTTAATGAATCTTAATAGTACACTAAAAAAATTCGTCCTTTCCTTTGGAAAATTCACTTTCCTTGGGAAAAACTGGGCAGCTGGGTTGCCCTTTTTTTCAAAATTTGTACTTAGAAAATAGAATATTGCGGTGAATATTTTATAACTTGTTTCCTAAGAAATGCCTAAAACTAGTATTTTTCAGGAGCGTTTTTTAAATTTTTACTACAACCTTTCTGTTATTTTCTTGGAGCATTCCTACAAAAAAGTTGAAAATCCAGCTGCCCCGTGTTTTCAAAGAAAGGTGCATGGATTTATTTTACAGTGTATGATTATCACATGTGTATTGGCAACGGATCCAAAATCCATTTCGGCCAAACCGCACTTGTGGGATCACTTAATGATGTTTATTCCTTCTTAATGCTGTGAATTCCTATCCTATATTAAATAGTATGTGTTATATTTGTTACAAGAAATCATATATCAAATGTTCTCACTGTAATATTAAGTATAAAATGTTTTTCTAGGTGTTTGCAGGGTTCATTTAGCTAATGGAAATCCTGGAAAGTCATGAAATTTCATTTTTCATTTTCCATCAGGCCTGGAAAAGTCATGGAATTTGAAATTTTTCATGGAAAATTCATGAAAAATATGTAAAAGGCATAGTCAAACTTGGCCCTTGACACAACGAATTGTAATGAAATCAGGCGCTTGCTAACTAGAACTCGCCACTGTGGCAGTCGGAGAATAAACAAACACTCGCAGTTCCGTTGCGTTTAATTCTTAAGAAGTACTTAACTAGCCCCTTTCCCAGTCTTTCCTAGCCAACGAGAAGTCTCAATATCATATTTCTTTTAAATTGCTATCATCTCATTGGCTCTGAAAGACTGGGAAACAGGCTACATAACAACACGTGAGTTCATAATACTTCGGCAAAGCAGCTGGAAAGCAGTCATGGAAAAATCATGGAATTTTTTATCACCTTAAGAGTACGAACCCCTTGGTAAAAGTATATTACTAACACACTGAACAAACTAACAATATAATTTTTTTCTGACCCCCCCCCCTAGTCTTTTAAGGTAATCTAATCAAGATAACCTACTTAAACAGTTTGATCTTCCATGTGGACGCTTTCTAGTCTACACTGTAAAAAATAATCCTGCAAAAAAACAGAAAATTTCGGGCAGCAAAAGTTGCCAGAAAATTTCTGTAGGCCGAAAAATCCTGTAAACAGAAAAAAGCTGTTACCTACAGGTAAATGCTGTAAAAAGAAATTTTCTGTCAAGTGAGCTACAGATTTTTCTGTTGCCTCTCAATAATTTTCTGCTTGTGCGCATGCACTTATTTTAGTAGAGTTTTTTCTAATTTTAATTAATTAATATCCGGGGATAGAACCCACGACCTACCGCATGCTAAGCACGCACGCTACCACTGAACCAACGAAGATTCAGTATAATGTTGCCAATAGCTGTATTCGTCTTCGATGCAGTAAGTTTCTGTTTAAGTACAGATAATCTAAAAAACTAGATAAAAGCTGTTATTTTACATAAAATAAGTAGAAGTGCGGTGGGAATGTTACATGACAGAATATCTCTGTAAACATAAAGTCATTGTTTTTGAAAATTTCTGTTTTTCTACAGTTTTTTTTACAGTGTATATACCGTCTTGAACCAAGTAAATTTGTGGCATTTAAGTGTCAAGTAGTTGCCTTTTATTGTCAAATAAAACAACACAACACACTGACCTGACCACACACACAGAGACTAGTTTTTTAAGATCTTTGACTTCTTTTATTTAAAGTAAGACCTTGATATGTGAGGCGGAAAGCGAAAAGTTGATTTCGAGAAAAAGCCAAAAAACCGGAAGAAGGTCAAAACTATCGAATTTTTTTCTCTCTCGATTATCGATCCTTGGACCCTTTAGAACCGAATTTTAGCCGTTGGAATCATTCCTTAACCGTGAAAAATAACGAGATGGTAGCATTTTGAAAGTTTAACGTCGTTTTTCGCGAAATCCACTTATTCTATTAAAACTTTTAATTACTGGCGATTCGTCATTTTTTGAGCTACAAGGATTAAAATCTTCATAAATCTGTACAGATTGAGAAAAAAATAATAACTCCATTTCGACGAACGCCGACAAGAGGTCCCTTTTCGCTTTCCGCCTCACATATAGTTCTGAACCCTCTAAAAATCTTCCCTTTTCCAACCCTTCTTTGATACTGATTTTTGGGAAAGTAACTTCATTCTTTACTTATAGCTTAACAACTGAACTCCAACCCCACGGTGACCTTTCCCCTTCACACGGCAAGGTCGGACATTTCTCAAGACCATCCCCTCAACAACAAAACAAATATTAAGAACCTGGTGGCAACGGCAAAGATCCTCCCTGCACCCCATCCCAAACACACACGGCGCGCAAATCCTGAGTTACGATCCCTATACGCCTCTCATACCATGCCTTCTAGGTGGGCCGCCCTGCACAATATAACAAACACAAAGGCGAGAGACGAGGAAGATAAAAAAAAGTTCTAATAAGACCGCGGAGCTTTCCAATCTGACAAATCAAGTAATTTATTCGAGCAGAGAAACCCTCGAACGCGCAGTCTTTCTCGGGTTGTTATTACATTCGGAGTTGTTAATCTTATTTATTTCGCGGCCTGGGCTCGAGAGTACGGCTTCTGTTTCTGTGTAATTGCGAGCCAACAACGTGACTTTGGGGTTCGGGGTGCAGAAAAGGGTGGATTTTATGGGGCAGCGTCTTATTAAAAGTTTTTGTGTGTGTGTGTGTGTGAGTTCAATAATTTTCGCACCTGGACTCGCTTGGTCAAATAGAGTTGGATTATTTTTTTTCAGTGAGGTTTTTATGAGGAGGGAGATCTGATTTAAGGTTGTTCTTTGTGTGTTTAACCCCGGAGGTTTAACTGGCCACCCACTATACATCCTGGTGGTAAAATATTTCGTGTAATCGCATTATGGGATGCGTAAAAAATGTTTGAGAAATTCTTTGCGGCTAATTCTAGTTTATTTGCTTGAAATTTGGGAGTGATTTTTTTTTTCGGTTCGTCATATTTGATTGAATCGTTAAGCTTTTAATCTTGAGATTATCTTCATTCGTTCGTGGGAAAACCTTTAAAAAACAGCGTTCGCTTAGTTATCATTTGAGAAAGAAAATGTTAAATCCTTAAAATTAAAATAAATGTATGTTTTTAATTTTTTCTATTGATAAGTGTATTTTATAATGCTGTACAACAGCGATACACAAGGCAAATAAATCCTCTTGCTACTGTAGAAATACTAATTTCTTTTAGAATCCCGCGATTTGGATACTACATAAAATTTTCTATCCCGAAAGTTCACACAAACCCATTGGCTACAGCACAGAAGAAAAACATTTCCAAAACAATTACACTGCAAATAAGCATGTCTGAAATTAAGACATTTAAGCGTCTGAAACGATCTTTCAGATGCATTAAACGTCTGACCCAGTCGGACCTATATAATTTCAGACACCACAGACATCTGAATTTCAGACATGTAAGTTGTGTAGTATTGAGGAGCTGACTCAAGCGTCTGATTAGTGACAACAAGTCTGAATTTAAGACGTTTCGTTTAAGGGATACAGAAATTCACACACATAAAATCAGACGTTTAAATTCAGATACTTGATGTGTCTTAAGTCATCCTGTGTTGATGATGTATACACATAAGATTATATAAATTAAGAAACTTTTGCCCGAGTTGAAGTCTTTTCAATTTTCAAACGTTGCTGATCGAATCATAAATGCCCTGCATTAATTACCTAACGTTTGCATTTCTGTACAACATTTTTTTTTGTGAGAAATGATAGTTTTCATCTTGGTATGAAGCCTCTTGTTTCAAATATGAAGAACCATGCTTTTAATTTTGAAACAGTCACCTATGAAATTATAATTATTTTAAATTTATTTTTAAGCTATTTTCATTTTGTTGGTTTAACCCAGTAAAAACATCCCGATGTTGTGATAATAAGTAATCTCAAATAATCGCGCGGTCTATTAAATATTTTAGTGCCATGTAGAGGCCTTTAAAATACTTGCTCAAAAGCAATTTTTATCTAAAAAAATATCCAAATCTAGAAAAAAAGAATTAAAAGAAGATCTACAATTAAACTTCCTTAAAAACAGCATTACAAGAAGTAATGGGCTAAATCTGTAACAACCACTTTATATAATGCGTCCTTACATGGGCCAAGTACCGCTGGCTGAGTGGTAGGCGCGCTCACCTAGCAAGCGATAGACCCGGGTTCGAATCCTACCCTCCCCGGTCATGCAATAAATTTTTATTTTTCCCACATCAGTATTTCAGACGCTTGAAGTGTCTTACATGGGCAATTTCAGACGTTTTAGGTGTCTGAAAATTGGAATTTAAGACGTTTCAAGCATCTGAAACATCGGTATTTCAGACGCTTAAGGCGTCTGAAATATTTAAGACGCATTCATGTGTCTTAAATTTGAACCATCCATTTCAGATGCATATGTGTCTGAATTTCAGACATTTCCATTTACAGTGTACTATCATGACTTAAAAGCAGTTGGAGCAAGTTTTCTAAAACTATATGAAGAAAGTCATACAGAAAATATACAAGCTGAAAAAATTAAGCACTCGAAACCCAATATTTTTTAAAACTATATTAAAAATAACGTTATTAGTTTTTAATCCGTAGAATTTTTAACACAATTTTAAGAGGTATAATTTCAATCCTTTTATAAGGATCAGCAGAGAATTATTAAGTGCACAGGGGAGGATCCAGGTTTCACTATTTTTTTCGGGGGGAGGAAGGGCTTTCCTAAAATATTCCGTGGTAAAAGAAGCATAATATACTTTCTTAGCCAAGCTACACATTGAAATATTTCAAAGCTTCAAAATTAAGATTTATTTAGAATTATTTTTCAGATGTCATTTTATGAATGAACTTTTATCCTTATTAGGGGGGAAGATATGTATTCTGATACATGATATAAGTGTTTTCACATAGTCCCTCTCCTTAAAAGGAAACAAGTAATATTATTAGAATTTAATATAGTCTAACCACCACAAGAAAACCTTTGAAAAACTAAACTTTTAAAAGAAGTACAGAGCTAAATGACAGCCAGACAGATTTGGTACAAAATGTTTTTCCAGCGTTTATGAATTATCATCAATTGACAATATTGAGAAGAAAAATATGTTTCCTTAACAACCGCCACAATGATGCAGGCCTTCAAAAGTTCTTCTCGTGGCAGTATCATATTAAAGAACGAATAGAGCATTGTGGGGTTATTAGTGTAATGTTATCCTACACTGTGAAAAAGAACAGTTCAAAGGTTGGGCTGTGTTTCACCACAAACTTGGTTCAAATTTTGTTGCAACCTTATAAGTTTGGTAACAAGTATCACCCAAGTTTTCTTTCGGTGCTTTCACAACAAACGTGGCTCAAATTTTGCTGCAACCTAACAGGTTTCACCAAGTTTTCGATGCTTTCACTAGTGAAAGCACCTAAACAAAATTTGAACCACCGGAACCAAAATTTGAGCATTTAGCGAAATTTGAGCCTCGTTTGTGGTGAAAGGTTGAAATTTTTTGACAGTGTATAGGACCTTATTTCTCCCAAGCATATAAGGACAAAAGAACAGAGTTCCTAGCCGTATTTTGATACACTTAAGTAAGAGTTCCTAGTCTTTTAAGGTTAAGGTCCTTATAAGGTGAGAAAACTCGGTTCCAACCACAAAACTACCTTTTTCTTCCATACAGAACTATAATCCCCAATACCTCCCTTTCCCATCCGCCGCCCTATTACCCACCTTCCAATTACCCGCCCCTTCTTTATGCCCGCTTTAGCGGCAGGGGGGCCTTGTTAAGAGCGGGCGGGTGATTTACGCGACTCCCGCGCCACACGGCGGCAGAGATCAGAGCTCCCCGGGACATCCGCCCGAGCAAACACGGGCTAAGTTACGAGGTCTTTTGCGCCGTGCCCACTCGGTGCTAATGACGAGCTTTTCTGTTTGCTCTTTCCTTTGTGCGGCTTCGGTCATTAGGAAAGAGAGTATCCCGAAGAAGGAGTTCCTTGACTAAGGTTCGTTGATTGGGGAGGGGGATAAACGGACGTGCGTTACTTTTTTCGGTTTGGGATAAGAATAAGAGTGTTCTTTGTGTTTAGCGAGCTTGGATTATGGAGGGGTGCAAGTCGTCTTGTGAGTTTGAGAGTAATTTTGAAGTGTGCATGAGCATACTTTGTTTTCTTTTGATAGGTGATGCTATGTTGTTTGCTTATTGATGGATTTTAATGGTTGTCTCGTCTGGTATCTCGTTGGGGGTATTTAATTTATTTTATTGATTTAACACGAAATACTTTCCCTTATTATTTTTAATGCAATATAATTTTTCCTTACAAGAGTATCAAGTTGTAGGCCCTCATATCAGTGGGGTAGCCAGTAAAAAAATTTAGTCTCTGATTGCCATATTTAAAGAAAACCATAACCTTTTAACATTGTTCAGGAAGAGATTGAAGAACATTTTTGGAGCTATTAAAAATTTCTTGAATTTAATTTCGAAATTATGTTCTACTTGTTTTGGCGATGTTTTCATTGAATTTCTCAATAATTTTTAAGAAAATATGGCAACAAGTAAGTACAAGGTAACTGGTATACAAGGTTTCTGAACAAGGTAACACCTAATGAACAAATAACATCCCTTTCATGGGAAGGCTCTCTCAATTTTATTAAGAAGTAAATTGTATGCGTCATCTTATAATTAGTTTTATAAAACTAAACTTTTTCCCCTACTGGTTGTTTCATGACGAAGTAGATTCAAAGAAGAAGATTGTAAAGAATCGCTTATTTTTCTCCAGTTTAAGAAGTTACCTTTATTTTAATACAGAAAGAGAACAAAGTTGTGTTCATTCATTTCCCGTTTTTTCTATCAAGGTAAACTTAATGGGACTTGAAGCATCTCATTTCCCCAAGGCAATGCATTCGTCTCAGATGTCACATCCCTAATTGGAAATTAGTTCAACCCACCCCCATAAATCACTCGCATGACAACCACCAGCCGAAAAGCGCGTCCAAACTACACCCACTTCCCAATCAAGAGCATCAACCCCGCTGCGAAAGATCTTCCTTCGCAAAATAATAATAATAATTCGATCGTTAGGGAAATATGAAAAAATTCTCACAGCACGAGCAAAAAAAATCAACCACCCCCATCCGGTCAAGTACCGGAAGGGGGCCCCGGCACTCCCCGAGGGGCCCCAGAGATCCTTATTCATGAACGAATTCCACAAAGAACCACCTGTGGACTCTCTTATTAAACCATTACGGGGATTAGTCCTAATTGGACAATGTCGGACTCATGTTTATAAATCGGGGAGGCGGTACAAAAGGGACGGTCAAAAGGGGGTGTTCGTGCCGATGGGGGGTGCGTGTCGAAGGGCCGTATGTCGTCCGAGGTGCGTATTTTCGCGCAGTATTTAATGTACGGGTGACAAGAACGACCGCGGTCTGTCGGGGCGGTGAGGAAGATGTACGGCCGCACGCAATGTGGATTACGAAAGTAATGTCGGAGCTGAGGTTGGGACGGGGTACTGGGAAGTTTCTTTGGAGGGATTTGTGCCGGCAAGGATGTATTGTTTCCTGTTGTATGTAAATGTCGGGAGGATTGTGAGTGGAATTGTTTAGGTAGAGGGAGAGAGATTTACGTGAAGGGCGGTTGAGGATAGTTGGCAAATATAGTTTCCGGAAGGCTGTTTTAGTTCAGTTATGTTCAGCATTAGGGGGTCTACCTGTGGAGAGGCATTGTCGAAACCTTGATGGGGGAGTAGCATGTCCCTGATTATACTAAAAACATAACTAACCCATAAAAATGTAATTTACTGAAAAATTTGGGGATGCATTGCCCAGTATGACCCCATATAAATCCGCCCATGATTCTGAGGTATCATAGTTCAATGTTGGGTAGGCTGATGTGTAAACTATACTAGGTCTGGTTAGAGAGCCTGTATATGAGAGAGGCGACAACCCGGTATAGCACGCTGATTGGTCAACGGCGTTTTCTGTTCACCGCAGGTTTCCCTTCATAGGATTAGCATGGGAGCGAGAGAAGCGGCATGATACAGTTTGGACAGAATTGGAGATTTGGACAGTTTTAACTGCGCGCAATGTTGCGCAGAGACGCTTTTAAGCAAGTTGTCGTCTCTCTCTCGCATACAGGCTCTCTAGGTCTGGTAACTTACTGTTTCATAAAGAAGTTATCTTGCTAGAAGCTTCTCTCTTCTACCAACCGTTATACCATGTGATAAGAGATAATAAGAAGGCATAAATTATAGGGAATGGGAATGAAAGAATGTAAGTAAGAAAAGGAAAGATAGAATTGTCAAGAAAGAAAAGAGAAAGGAGAGGGCGAAGGAGGAAAAACATCAATATATCCAGAAAAACTTCACATCTCCTCTTCTTTAGAGTGAAGAATCGATAATTTGTGTATTTTTAGTGTGTTTAATTCTTTTACTGATTACTTTTTTACTTAATTTCCTTGCTATGAGTAGTAACTTGAAAGGAGGGTGAATGAATGTAGAAAATAGGAGTTAAAAAGGAATTAAATGACTGAGAGAAGAGAAAAAAATACATAAACAGAAGGAGAGAGAGCGAAAGAGAAAAGTAAGAGAAAAATTTAAATACTTTTTGACAAGCCTCTCTGAAGAGTTCAGTCCAATTTAAACCCTGGTTATACTTGAAACAAAAATTATCACCGTATCTTTAGATATTCATTTCTGATTTGGTCATATTTTCTTTCATAAAAAACTCTTTTGTGGGTTCTTAGTAAGAATTATAAAGATATGCAGAATACAATAGGATTATAGGGGTGTTTATTTTCTATTCAGTTTTGCATAGTATTTATAGTCTAATCCTGTATTTATAGTATAGTCGAATCCTGTATAAGATTCTTCATTCTCAGTCATAACTACGACAGTTATTTACATTGGTTTTGTTCATGTGTGATTGTTTTAGATATCCTATACATCAATCAACCTTACTACAGATCAATCTTGTCCAAGTTGACCTTAGCCCAGTTCTTCTTCAAAATGCATTCCAGATACCCCCCTCTCTCGAAAAACCACCAAAAACGTTCAATAACCACTCCTAACTGAATAAGATGACCCCCTCAACCTATGGTCAAGTATGGAAAACGTTATTAAACGTGCATTACGGACTCGGGCTTAGTAATACTATATTCAAATGTATTCATATGCAGATGTGACGTATAAATAAAAAAGTTCGTGACTTGTGACACCGGACAGCTGTGGTGACAATTACAACATCGCGTATGTGCGTGATGGACAGAGATGCGGGTCTGTTTGGACGAGAGGCACTTAACCTCCCACACCCGAGATGTGTTGTTCACTTGCTGCTTCTCGGAATGGAGGGTTTATTTTACGAGAGAAGTCGTGATTTTTTTTTGTTTGTTGGCTGGGTATATTGAGTCTGGGGATGCTTGCTGTTTTTGAATTTTAATGGTGTGTGTCCTGTCCTGAGTCGGTTTGATGGATTTTGTAGGCGCAAATTATCGCTCAGAACAGTGCAAAATAAATATGGGCTTGATAAATAGAAGAAGAGGATGGGTTTTAAGTGTGTGGGACTAAATTAAACTGCTTAAATTGAAAATTGTCATCTACTCTAATCGGTCAAGTTTTGTTGGAGATAGAGATCAACGACACTGATTTTTTGGCAGTGAATTTTCATAGAATACTCTATTTTCACTGGTGCTGTATCCCCCCTTTGTTCCCTTAAAGGAACACAAAGTTGTGTTTCCTTCCATTTTCATGTTACTAGGAAATGAGAAAGAGATTACGTTAGATCAGTGTTTCCCAACCTTTTTCGGTCCATGCCCCACCATCAAAGCCTTTCTAAATTTTACACGCCTCCCGGTCTCAATGGCATAATTAGAAATATATTTTGAGAGGGAGCCAAAATTATTTCTTAGCCCTCCTTCCTATGCATATTTAATAAATCTAATAAAGCTTTTCAGAACATTTTTAGGTAGAGTTTGCATGCTTAAGAACGAAATCAAGTTTTGAGTAATTAAGTTCTAAGTACCAAGGGGAGTCTGGGGCTCTTCCCCCAACAAATTTTCGGAAATTTGACTCTAGGAAGCAGGTTTTTAACTAGTTTGGTACCCCTAGTTGAGAAATTTTGGATATAAATTTTTAGGTAAGATTTGAATTTTGATGAACCTAATGTAAAAAAGTTTCAAATATAAGCGTTCTAAAAACAAAGAGATCTTGGGTCATACCCCCAGAAAAGGTTTGGAAATTAGACCCTAAACACAGGGTTTCAACTTGGTTTTGATACATACTGGTCAAGATTTCAGACATACATTTCTCAGATAGGATAATAGGACCAGATTTTGATAAACTTCTTTTAAAAAGATTTTTCTAATTTTCCCCCTAGATTCTACCTGGGGGGCAATTTGGTTGAAAATTTTCAAATTGTCCCTCTAGAAAATTATATTGCCCCCATGTGGGGCGTGCGCCCCACGTTGGGAAACACTGCGTTAGATGTTGTGTACAATAGGAATATAAGAGAAAAGGAAAGGAGGAAAAAAGGAGAGCGTACTATACTAAAAGGAATAACCTACAAACGATTAAAATGAAAATGAACAGATAAAAACATATTAAAGAACACTTTATTATCCTGAAGTTAACACTTCAGTTGTGTGGTTAGTTAGAACACTTTAAGAACTTCTTGTAAGCGTTACTGGAAATGTTTAAAAATATGTCGAAAAGTGTTATGCAATGTGTTCTATCCAAAAAAATATGTTCTAAAAATAGGGATTCGAAATATGTTTATAATCTGAAAGTGTATCTTTTTCTCACACAACCCAATCTACACACTATCAGAGAACAATTAAAACTCTTTTGATTAGAAAGGTTCGTTTTTGTGTTTAGCGTTTTAAAGGGAGTTGAAAATAGAGCTTCGCACTCTAAAAAAATTCAATAAATAAAAAAAATAGTTGTTCATCTCTGGTCCCAAAGGACTTGATCTCCTATATGATAGTTCCCTATTTTTTCATTCGTTAAATCCTTTAAGCACACCTACACAATTTATGGCCCTCTCTTTTTGGCACTATTAGTCTAGCTAGAATGTGTTTCTAAAAATTAACATAATTGAAGAAATTAAATTAAAAATAAGGATTCATTACGCCAATATTTTAAGTTTGCAAAAGAAAACTTCGGAGGGATATTTTAAATTATTTAGTTCAGCGATTACAAATGAAAAAAGGGTTCGGTTACAAGTAATTTTGAGGGTTTTATCAACTTGATTTAACTTGATTTGTACAAACTTGCAGTACTTCGTAACTTTTGATCTCATTATTCATCTCATTATTAATAATACCAATGTTATGAGCAAACAAGAGTGAATTTTGTGTTATATCATAAATCAACATATTATACTCTGTTCATTTTGAACTGACGCTTGAAAATATTTCCTTCCCCCACCACCGATCGGTAACCATAGCAACTATCCACGTCAAAGTGACGAAGAAGGCTTACTATTGGCTGCTCGAAGATCGTAACTATGGTTACACTTCTAGCGTGGGGGAAAGCACTATTTCTCAAGCGCCAATTCTAAATGAATAGAGTATAAGTCCCTGGCAAGTTAAGTTTTCATTAGTTTTCGCTCGTTTGTATAGATTAGTATAGATAATTGAAATATTGAAAAATGAAATAACATTTACACTTTTCTTCACTTCAGATAATTCCTCCGAATTGAATACCGAAAGTGAAAAGTCCAAAGGAGCCTTTAATCACTTAAGGTTTTAGAAACATTCAAGACTTATTATCAGTCCCTGCACGCCACGCCTGGTTTAAACTATTTAAGGCGGAAAAATATATTTTTGACCTGAATTTCGGCAGTTTCTCCTAAACCACATCCTGCTCTTACCCCTTCCCTCTCCTATACATCATCTTTCTCGATTGAAATATCTTCAAAATAAACCAACCATGGTTGCCATAATTGGGAAAGAAAATTCCGTCTAATAAATTTCCTGCGAAAATACTACGCGCACGCACGCGATTTTGCTTGAGTTACAACGCTTTTTCGATTGAGCGAAAGGTAAAAGAACAGATATATCCAGTGGTTGCTTTTGTGCATTGTAAAAACGTCTTTTTTGCGTATGCCACATATTTTATTCCATGTAATGCCAATTGTATTTTAAAAATTATGAGTTAAATGAGAGTAGGAATTTTAAGGAAATCTATACTTTTCTATATTTGAAAGAGGTCATATTAAGGCTGGTTGGTTGTTTAGGGTTTGGCACTGTCTAAATCCACGAAAGTAACAACTCAACTCTAACAAATTTCGCTAATACTTTAGCATGGGTCAACTTTCGTGGATTTAGACACTTCGTTAGGTTTTATGGCGAAAGATCAGGTCATATTAAGAAAAAGTTCAAAACTTTATAGTTTCTATATTTTAGCAAACGGAACCATTTGTCTAAAATATTCGATTATCTTAAAATTCTTTATCACAGAATGATAGAGTTTTTTTCTTTTAAACTCATAAGTTGTTGCACTTATTGTTAAATAAGAAATCATATACAAGCAAGTCAAGTTCACCTTCACACATTTTGCATAGAAAAAAATTTTAACATCTTCGCACGTTTTCCAACAAGCAGTAGATACAAATACAAGTAAGTGTAACAAGTCGAAGAGTTCGATTGTGAAACAAAGTTTTAAAACCGCAAAGAATGGGAAATTAAGTTCTAAAACATACCTGAACTTAAAATCCAAAGTAAAATGGCGTTGATTTCCAATAGATAAAGATCTTGACCTATAGAATCAAAGGAAAATCTTTGTAACTAATAAATAAATGTTAGCACCTCTCCAAACATAAAAACTTGTGTTCTATAAAGTTTCGTCTTGTGCTTATGTTCCAATTAAAAATCAATATGCTACAAATTCGTGAAATACTTTTGAAACGTTGAGTAAATACAAAAATGAACATTTCTAATCAAAAACGTTTGGAATACATTGATTGTTTTGTGTGAGAAAGAAAGTGCCCTGAAAGACTTGCTAAAAATTAGAGACAGAAGATGTTGTGTTCTTTGTTTCAACCCAAATTTGAAAACATTTCAGATTATTAACTCATGTTTACAACATAATTTTTAGAACGCATGTTTTAACGCTTTTCAAACGAATTCAGAACATTGTCTCAAAATGTGTTTTAAAGTTTTTAATGTTAAAGTTAAAACATGCACACACTGCAAATGCGTTGCAACACAAAGTAAACACAATAGTTAACTCTTCTACTCACTAGTGTTTAAATTTCATCGCAATTGTGTTGAGATTGCGAATAAGTTTTCTTAAATGAGTTTACAATTTTATTCCTGAGTGGAGCATTTGCAGTGTACACTGCAAATGCTCCACACATTATAAACATATTAAAAGAGATTTTTTTGTCCGTAAAACTAACACTTTAGCTGTGTTGTTAGGTAAAAAATGTATTTTACTTTATTGTGTTGTTCACAGTTTCGAAAAGATTCACAGTTTTGAAAATTGTATTCAATCCAGAAATATGTTCTAAAAATATAGTTTTAAATACGTTTAAATCTGAAAGTGTTCTTAAATTTCGATCGCAACACCATGCACAGAGCACATTATCTGTCTTTAACAATACTTTCACAACACTATCATTTCCTCATACAACGCAATCTCAACGCAATTGCAATAAAATTTAAACACTTTTGAGCAAAAGACTTTGTGCAAAAGACTTTGTACTTTGTGTTGGAATTGCATTTTCAGCGTACATATTAAGGGCAATGTGATAAATCCGGTCATTATTAATAATGCACTAGCATTTCGGGACGGACATTAATATAATACAACACTCATGTCCAAAAATCAAGGATAATTTGATTTTTGAAAACATCGATCTATGTGGTATCCCATTTAGGAAAAACAACTCCCCGTTATTTGTGAGATATAATATTTCTTAACTCCAAGATGCGTGAAATATATTCTTGTATGATTTTTTAAGCGGTAATGGGTAACACGGTCTGCTCAAACTTCATTATCAATGGCGGGCCCATTCCCAATCTTAGATGATCCTTTGACATTAATTTTACTGCCAAAGGCCAAGATTTGTGTTAATATTCCCCCAAAATATCTAAACTGTCCTTAATTTTTGTACACGAATGTAATTTCCTGTCCTGAGTATCACTTTCCCCATAACATACTATATACTTTAAAAATCCCCAAATGACACATGCAGTAGATTCATTTTCTATTGTACTACTTTCCATATCCCTTAGCTATTTTAGTGTGCGGAGTATTTGTTACTCTACTTAAAAAGGTTTTTAATACTTATTAATTTAATAAAATACATGTAGCGTTATCAGTATAAGAAATTATCTAATAGATATCGTTCCTATTTTAATTTATAGATTTCATTCCTTTTTTATTTTACATACAGTTAAAATAGAAGCAAAATTAGAGCTTTATATATCTTGGCAGAAAACTAACAGTAGAAACTGAAGTATAAATAGTATGAAGTATAATAGTCTTTAAAAATATTTATTTTCCCCCTTTATCTTTCTTAACACAAGAGAAGTTAGTTTGGAAATTAACTTTCTTATTTGAACACGGTCTGCAAAATATTGGAAAGAAATTGGAAGTGAAAAAGGTGGTGATTTTCTCTTCTAATTACCGGCATAATTGAATGAAATTTTTTAAAAAGCTAAACGTTGCCCCCTTGCCAGCAAACATAGTCCTTTAGCGGACACAGTTTTCATTTGCGAACAAGAGTTCCTACGAAAATCTTGTTTGGGGCCATGGCAAGACAGACTTGCACTTCCCGTTTTGCACCAACTTTTTGAGACACCCTCTATAAAGATAATCAAATTAGTAGAAAAAACGTAATTCAGGCTTTTCTGCCCAGCTATAAAATTCTGCAAAGTTGCTTAAAAAAGTGAAGGGAATTGACCCTTAGTGTGCAGTTTAGGTTTCGTTAGGAAATCCGCAGTTTTCTTTAGAAACTCCGCAATTTTTATAAAACCGCTGAAATGACTTTAGAATGCGTTCAAAACTTCTGTAAAAAAACTGTAGACTTATGAACTGAAAAGTTGTCTATGTCCTGCTGCTACAAATTAACTGCAGTTTTTTTTTAAATAGAAAACTGCACTTTTAGCGCTTTTTTGGAGCTGCTTTGCATATGCTTTTTGCTGGGTGGGAGTAGGAGGACAACATGTATTTGAAGCGCTGTGGGAAACCCCCGACCAAGGAACCCTTGGATTACCCCCCAGGAATTTCCACCCGTGCATATAGTACTAATATAGAGACTAAAATATGTATTTACTTTAATTCTCTTCAATAACATTTAAGTACAACATTTTCACTAAAAAAATCATACCGAAAAACTATTTCAATTTCAACATAGCCAGTCAACAAAAAATAATAATTCCCAACCACAATTCCTTCTGTTAACATCCAAATCTCCCACAAACCCACGGCTCTTTTCTGCATAACCGACTGCTCTGGCGAGCGTCACCATTGGCGCGATGGCATCGTGACGCACTGGACACTCATTGGCAGTCAAGCATAGCGCACCGAATACTAGTCCGCATTTGTAATTCCCATTGGACGCGGCCACGGCCGTTATATTAATGAAGCGGATCATAAATTTGCATTTGAATGCGAACGATACGCCACTGTGCCCCGTAGTATCCCTTTTCTTCTTGGATACGGTAGCCGTCTTCAGGTAGAAACCGGAATCTTTTTTTAATGGGGATGCTTAATTGGAGATTTGGAGATAGGGTTCGTTTTTGACAGGATTTTCGTTTACGTGATTGGAAAGGGATTGATATTCATTATTTTTAATGGGGGATGGTTTAGGGGATTTGGGAGGGGGAGAATGGGTGGAATATGTTCTTTATGAGATAGTTGAGAGGAGTTTTAACTTAAGTAAAAATATATGGCTAGGCTGTAGTATAATTGCTGATTTTAAGTTATTTGGCGTTAATTTTCAATTCTTATGTACTATGTCCAATTCGAAATAAAGATTTTTAGATTTTCTATTTCAAGGTATCACCCCTCTCCCCAAAAAAGAAAATAACTTCTAGAATTTTTGTGGCACTATCCAATCCAGGAGCCCAAGGGGGAACAGCAAGGCTTTTAGTTTTAATACTACCCTTAACCATTAAGCTGTTATAAAAAAGGGGGAGAAAAGAGAATAGGAGATATTAAGAATGAAGGAGAAATCAAAAAATAGTATTTTCTCACACTTTCTTTCTCTTTATTTAAAAATTCGTTCCTTTTATTTTTTTCTCACATTTTCTCCCTTTTTATCTTTTCTTATTTTATCTCTAAAATTATCTCTTCTCTCTCTAGCATTCTTAAAGAAAACGCAAAGAAAGAAGAAAATTTAATGGCCAGTTCTTCTTAAGTACCCAAATACTCCATTTTGGAAAAAAAGTATAGTTTTACCATCGCAACTTTAATAGGTGGGGATAAAAAAATTCATAAGATTATTAGGGTTTTATATTTAATATTTTTTAAAGTTGAAACTAGAAAGTTTTCCAGCTTCAGTCGGTAGAAAAAGTGTACCCTTTTTCTGAATCTGTTCCCTAACGATTGACGAGGTTACCGAGAAAAATTTGAAGAGGACACTAAAAAAACTCTGTCACTTTTATTGGTAAACACTTTAAAAAATTATACCTGTCTTAATTTTTGCTTAATTTTACCTGTCAAAAATATTAAAGGACGGTTCTATAGGTGATCGACCATTGTGCCTCTTATACCTATTTATATTGAAGAAACCATCTATAAAAGCTTCTAAAAACACTTAAATAAAAGATTATCATTTGTTATAGAGTAACTTCCAAAAAAGAGTCTACTTCTGCAAAAGTCATAAATGTGTCCAATTAATATCCATCTTCAGTTAAATAGGGATGTGAGAATAAGTGTGTCATCTGCATCTCTAATATTAAAATCTCGAATTCACCCAAATAGTTGTACATACATGTGGATTGTAACTGTAACCACGGGTGTCGATCCCGTTTGAGAGGGGCCGTCCAAATATTATGCAAGCGCCTCTTTTACTAACAACACTTAATTACACTTCACTTTCACAATGAGGGCACTTTTTCTGACCATCACCTTTACTTAGGACCCAAAAAGTCAAAATATTGGGGTTTTTTTTAAAGTATCACTGATACCCTTGTATAGTATTTTGTTCATATAATCCAGGGAAACAATATGTATCATAAACGCAATCAAATCATAACTTTGAAGAATGTAAACATTTTGTAGAAAACGTATAACATTATTTTAGGGGATTTGAAGGTTCCCCCCAGAAAAGTTTTGGGAATTCGACCCCAAATAACTAATTATTGATCAGCTTAAGGGCCTAATTAGCATAAAACCGAAGACAAAGCAATTCAGTCAAATTTAAGCCGCAAAATTTTTACGGGGAAAATGAGTTAATAAATAGACTATAAAATCTTAAAGGTGAAAAGGGTTTGAGGGTCTTCCCCCTTGAAAATTTTTTAAACTTTTTCCTTGAATGCATTGTTTTAACTCATTTTGGGACCTTTTGGGTGACGCTGAAAGAGTACTGAATGGGGGTGTCCTCCCCCAGAAAAGTTTTGAAATTTGACCGATAAAAATACGGTTACGGTTTCAGGGTCAAAAATGACCAAAAACAGGCTCACATAATATTTGAACGGCTTAAGAGGTGCTACGAGTCTCACAATTTTTAAATTTATAAAGGATAATAATTTTTCTTTAAATTTCTTCCAATTAGTAACACCAAAATCTCCTTGTAGTTCTTCCCTTTATTTGTTGGTGACGACACCAATGACATTGTGACGATACCTCATCTGAGTTGCTTATAGTACCATCAAAAGCATTAGTCTGAAAGTGTCATTCCCACACGATCACACACATTCAGCATAAAATCGTCCAAGCAACGAACCATTGCAAAAAGATCTTATCAGAAGATCGCTCCGTGCCAAAAAATGCGCCAACCACTCTCACCCATCCGCAGAAGACAGACCTCCGACCATTGTCTGTCGCTTTGTCCCCCTAATTAACAGAGCACCTTTGTCTGTTCAAACAGAAGACGTAATTGGACGGTCGTGAGTGCCAGACCTCCATTGACACCAGTCTGAGTATAGATTGATGCTCCTACAAAGGAAGCCTGCTGTTGCTGCGCACAAGGCTTTGTGTGTCGATGCGGATGGTCGTTAATCATAAACTGGTGGATGTCTTTCTGGTTCTGAGACGTTCGATAATGAGCTTTATATCAAAGAAGGGGTAATGTATGGGAGGACAGCATTCTTTGGGTGGTCCGCGTCCTTTAATCCGAAGGAAATACGGTCAGGTAAAGTTTCTCACGTAGTCTTTTAATATGGTGGGATAAAGAAGTGATTTATTTGAGAGCATGGAACAATACCGATAGAGCGTTCAACCTGATCATTAGCTACCAGAGGGTAATTCCAAGACCCTTTACATTGATACATTTAAATTTCAGTAAAGTTTTTAAATTTCACAACTATTTTGAAGTCCCAACTTATGGCGTCATGAGATAATCAATAAGTATTGTTAATATTGAATTAATTAGAGTATTGAAAGTTTAAATTCTTTCTGCGAGTACATAAAACATTGTTAAATGTCAGGAGCGTCGTCAAGTCGTAAATACCGGGACGTGAAGTGTCCCCTTCAATAATTACAAAAATTACGAACAATTAAAAAACTCTCCTTACACCCCCCCCCCGAAAATGAGTTAACCCTGGTTTTGAAATTCTAATTTCCAACAATTATCTGGGGAAGAACCTACATTATCTGGGGTCGGTCATGGCGCAGTTTACCTTGGGTACAGGTGTCTGGAGACTATTTCCCTCCCCTTCAGACGCATGTCAAAATTGTGGAGGTGGCGATAGATGGTGGCGGCATCTATCATCCGAGGCTTAAGTCGGACTCCTGCCTTTCATGGGCCTCACTTTCTCAGGAGCCGCACCCCCTTTGCCTTAAATCCTGTACGCACTGCGGATGGAGCTTGGATATTCCAAGTGGCATTAGAAACAACAACAACAACAACAACATAATTTCCAAGGTCCCTAGACCCGAGTTAAAATAAACCTAATTATAGAGCTTAAAAAATACGCCAATAAAGGATACAAGAGCTAAAATCCGTCTAAAATGAAGATTGAGAAGGTGCCACATAATCATAATATCGTATAAAAACTATATTTAAGGTATTCCACGCACTTAAAATTATCCATAGAGTTTAGGAATACCATATCCTTTACAAATAACAGGGTATGTTTCTATAAATTACTCTCATGAATGATTCTGCTGCCGATACTAATGTTTATGGAGCTCAATTATAATATATAATAGAGCTCCATAAACATTCGTATCGGTAGGTATAAAGGTATCGGGGTAGGTATTGAGGGGGTACAAAGGTCCTTCATTTATATTCATGAAGGTACTTTGTACCCCCTTTAACTGTTGTTAGGGTAATTTGATCCCGGACGACATATTTCCCTCATTAGATCATTCGGCAAGAATTCAATTGATAAGGAACTAATTATCCTTAATTCTTGGACACGTGTAGTTTTGGACCTAAATCGTATTTAAAAGGTAATGCCAATGTGAGTAAGTGCAAGAAGTATATTTCTTGAGTATTAACTACTCAAGAAATGTACTTTCCGGGGAGGAGTCCTGCATCCCCTGATCCGTACCCTCACAACAATCCGTTCCTGACCAATGCTGATAGTTGATCAATCACAATTCACCATTGAAGCTTTGGAATATTTTTGTTTATTTAATGTTTTTATTTACCATTCTGGTTGTTTTTAAACCTTTTAGTGGTTCTGAAAAATAAAAGAGGAAATAAAAACTTCTTTAAAATTAAATAAGCTTTTTAAAAAACAAAGAAACCTTTTCAAAAAGTTCCTAGAGGACTTTTCATAACCCTGAAAAGTTATTCAACCCAAATAGGGAGAGAAAAGATGATTATAATTTTGATATTTAAGAGCTCAAATGTCTGTAAAATTTGGCTGTCTAAAGAAAACAAATTCGTTCAACAGAACCTAATAAAGGGGCATTTGAAAAATAACTGAAGTATTTTTACAAAAATATATGCAATCGACTCATAAAATACTTAACGCTACAAATACAATAACAAGTTTAAAAACATTAAAGTCTAAAATTGTTACTTAAAGAAGCACGAAAGAAAGGGTTTATATAGACTTCATATTTTGATAGCATTTAAATCATTTTCCAATTTTATTCTCCTAAATTTTAGTTTCACGCAAAGGATTTCTCTGTAGGCAACTTTCTTTGCGTGAACAGGACTATGCTAAGAAACCAACATCAAAGAATCAGTAATTCAATTTTGTTGCTCTTACATTGCCATCTAGTGGGGAGAGGTTGAACTTTTCTCTCTCTACTCTCTCCAAGATTAATCTCTGTTGAATATCAGATGATTTATTCAACAGCGAAGAGAATTCAATGGGGAAATAATTTCTTTTTGATTATACTTTAATGGTTATCGTCATAATAATAGCTTCATTAAAGTTTCTGCCACCGGTACTATGTTATTCACGATCGTATCTTTAAGATGATAATTTTTACACGCAAATCTCTAAACGCAAAAGTTAAGTAAATTATTGAATAACTTTACTGCCCTTTAGCGTATACGCGCTACCAATATTTTTTTAATGAAACTTTGATTATTAAATTTTTATCAAATAAAAGTCCAAAGAAAGTAAAATTACTTTTGGTGAAAAATTGGAATTGGGGAAATGGTCTTTTAAACACATTTTAAGTAGAAAAGTGTTACAATGAAGAGTAAGTTGCCCCTAAGTTATCTTACTGAAGTTGAACATTATTGTTCTTACTTGTCTTTGTTACTTGATTTGCAACAAAAATGCGCAAGATCTTATGATTTAGTGTTTTTTCGGTGTAAATATTTGAGTGAAAAATTTGCATATTAATTTTTTTTTAAAGTACCCGAGTATAATTTCTAAGAAAACTTGTGCTTGCTATATGTCACTTAGGATAAGTCACTTAAAAAATTTGATTATTGTATGCTGTAAAATATTTATTGCAGCTATTAATCCCCCCTCCAACTAAGTCTCTTAAGTGTGATTCTTTAATGTAATTATTTTAATTATTAATTGATTATATTCCATTTGATTCACCAATTTTCACATCCATTTTTCAAGGAGGCATGATAAAAACATTTTCTACTAGGTATTTTATGTTTTCTAATATTCATCCTTGTGAAATTGTATGAGAAAAAATAAGCAAAATACTTTCCGCTTTTTCAAGTATTATATTTTGATTTTGCACTTCTTTTTTGACACTTCTTGCTCAAGAATTCATTTAAAAACTTACATTGAACCATAGCAACCTTTCCCGAAAAACATTAAAAAACCAAGATAATTTTCCTTTTAAATAAATAAAATGAAGTAATGTAATGACCTATTCTTACATGCAAATCAAAAGATAATATGGAATAAAAACGTAAACGTAACTAACATAGTTTAAAAATTTATTAATTATATGCTGTCGCCGCTAATGGTCAGGGCGAGAATAACTAAGTAAACATAAAATGCATAACGTCAGGATTTAAGGCTAATTGTATTATTCGAGGTGCTTTGCTGCATAAAATTTGAATTGATTGAAAAACACTGAATAAAAAAGTTTGATACTAATAACTAGGGCTAGGATTTATATGTAATTACATATTTGTTCAGGAGTCTGATATTAAAGTGTGCTCTCGAATTCTAAACGTTTTAAAATATTTTGAATTGATTAAGACCATATTTACTTTACATATTTTCACATATTTCGGTTTATTTACAAATTTTTACATATTCAACCTATAACTACATATTTTTATTACATATTTATCCATTTTTCAAGTTTTTCAAAAATAATCACACGTTTGACCGATTTTTAAATTAAAGTAACCCATGAAATAAATATACGCATTCAAATTGTAGTTAAAATTAGTGCACCCAATGCTGAATTTAACTTTTAAAAGGTTGTGAAGTCGAGATTGTCAGATGAAATGTGTCAGGCGCGCCGAGAAGGGAAGTAGACATGTTGTGGTTTTCGTTTTTTTCTCATGGCAAGACAGCATAAAAAACATGATCTGTCGGCAAATAGCGAAAACCACCCTTCCCTACTATGTGCTTGCGTAATATTTAGAGCCCCTTTAAAAATCTCTCTATATTAAAAAAAAGTAACAGTGACCGCCGCCGCCGCTGATTATGAAAATTTTATTTTTGAACATTTTGAACTATCACTACGCAAAAACTATTTGAAGCAATGTTATGAAATTTCGACCATTGGTATACAAATACATGTTGGTCATTTTCGTTCCAAAACCTAATTAATTAGATAATTTGTTCTGGAGTTATTTAATGTCAAAGTGGAAAAATATTTTTTTCTGCTGCGGGTTCGCCCCCAGCAAAATCTATTTACAGCAGAAACGTGATTTTTTGCAGACACATATTCTTAGGTATGAAGTTTTGCACCTCGTCGCCCTTTTTTCGAATTTCTAATTAGTTTTGGAGTAATTCAATTTTAAAGTTTCGAAATTTTCCACATTTTTTCAATTTTTTCGGTATAAAAGAAAAACTTATCTTCGTAGAAATACGATATTTTAAACACTTGTACAATTATTTTTTATAAAAAGATTGGCATTTTGTTTTTTGGAAAATTCTAATTAGTTTTGGAATTATTAAGATTCAAAGTTCCAATTTTTTCTAATCTTTTCGGCCGTTCACTAGGGAAACAGACGAGTTTTATGTGTTTGATTTCTTTTATTTTCGACGATTCACTAGATACACACTTCAATATCATAAATTTAAAAGTTTCCTTTGTTTTTTCTCTAAGATGGTTAATAATAATTAGTAGACTTGCTGGATAATTAAAAAAAACATTTAAGTAATTGATTAAATTAATTGATAGGCCAGAAAAGATTTTAGCAGTAGTTTTATTTCGATATTTTGCAGGGAATGATCTGGAATAAACTACTTACAGGCAGGAGAGATAAGTAGTTTTAATATTAAAAGATCATTAGTTGAGCCGACGAGTGGGTTGTGCAGGATTGTTAAGATGAAACAAGCGAGCTCTGCTCGCTAAGATCGCGAAGCGATCTACAAAGAACTGCGAAGCAGTTCCGGGGGTTGGTGAGCGATAGCGAGCAGGGGGCAGAGCCCCCTAGTTACTTAAAATTTTCTTTTTATTATTACATATTTGGCATTTTTAATACATATTTTGCTAAAATAAACACATATTATATGTACATATTTTGGATTATTAATTACATATAAATCACAGCTCTACTAATAACCCTGTTTTGTTTTCTGATTGAGTTATTAAATGACTTAAATCTTAACTTTTTCCAAAATTACTTCTTTTTCTCTAATAGATCTAACTTAATATTGCATTTCTTAAAAAACAATAGTAGTTCATCTCTCCCCCACCAGTAATGAAAAAATAAACCAGTGTAATAAAAAAATTTAATTTTTAGACATAAATTTGAATACGCCATTTCCTATGAATTTTTATGATCTCTGAACCATTATAAGGTTTAACATTATAATGGCTGGAATACTTTTATAACACTGTTATTTTAAAAATACTTATAAAAAATTAACCAAAACAAACAGAAGTCTCTCTCCCAAATTAACCCTATAATCATTTTAAATCTTAGTCTTTATTTTCTCGTCCAAAAGTTTATAGTCAGAAACAAATTTAATTTAATTACTACTGAATAGTCGCAAGATTAGTTTCCATTCTATTCTTCTTATATAACTACTCGTTAGGGGTTAACATGGACATGCAAGACACTGTGGGAACTAGCTGTCCCCAAAGACGGTGGAAACAGAATTTGCCGTTAGATTTTTCTGAAAAAAGTTAGGGACCAAGACTATCCTTCTTAAATCTGCCCATAAGTGCTCTTCAAAGCAGGCGCGGATCCAGCACGGCTCCAAGAGGGGGGCACTTTTCCAAACAAGATCCCCTTGTGGTACCATTGGGGGTATGGGGGTCCTCCCCCAGAAATAAATTGAATTTTGACGTGTAAAGGTAGGGTTTTAACTCATTTTTAGAAACGTTTTGAGTCTAAGGGAATCACTTTTCAACACTATTACCTTTACTTTTTGACCCAAAATGTAAAATTTTGGGGATTTCCTAAAAATAAACACTGAAGATCCCATTTTGATACTAATGGGTGGAATGGGGATGGGGGTCCTCCCCCAGAAAAAATTTGAAATTAGACCTATAAAAGTTGGGTTTTTACTCATTTTGAAAACCTTTTCGGGTCTCCAAGGGGGGGCACTTTCCTGGGTGCCACCCCCTGGATCCGTTACTGCTTCAAAGGCATTAGGTTCTCTTCTCACTCTAGGCTCTCTAGGTTCTTTGAGTGTTCACATAAAAAGCCGTCGTTCATCGCCAAATTTTTCTTCTGGCAAAAAAAAGTGCTTCTTGACAAATTTCTCACCTGGAAAGTTCAATTAGACCTGAAACCTTTCGAAACCGTCGGTCTATATTATTAGTACTTTTATACAAAAAAAGCAGTTGGTTAAGCTGTTATGAGGTTATTGAGACCCAAAAGCACTGATGCTATCCCAGCGCCTCACTAAGAGAAAAACCAGCTCTGGGCCACTCCTTCGAGGAAGAGAAAACGATCTGTCACTGTTATCGCAAATCTGGTGGGGGCGATAATGGCAATAATAACAGAAAAGCGGCCGGGTCCGAGTCTAATGACAAATAACTACACACTGTCTGCACGCTCCAAACGAAATTAAAAGAAAGTGCTCATGGCTTGAGGGGAGAACGCGCCCATATCTATCTGCAGAGAGATGTTTTAATGGAGTCAAGTAGCGCTGCATGGTTGGAATCGAGGAGTTAGGAAGAACCAGAGTGTCCATCGAACCACTTCTCGTTCATGGTACTCATTTAACTCGATGTTTTCACCCATCAGACATTAGACAGACTGTGCTCTACTGTTTATTTTGAATAGGTGCTTGAGAAATAGTGCTTTCCCCCTCGGTAAAAGCGTAACCATGGTTACGCTCTTTGCCCAGCCACTTCACCACTTTGACGTTGATAGTTGCCTTGCCATGGTTACCGATTAAGTGGTGGGGGAAGGAAATATACTCAGGCGCCAATTCAAACTGAATAGATTATAACATCCCGTTCCTTTGAAAAGGATTCCAGGATCGAATTCAAAGCAGCACTAAACTCTAGCCCAGACTGACTCTGAGCCAATATTAAGTTTTTAAAGCGGGGGGGGCGATTGAAAGCTTTACCCTGAATCTTTGTGCCCATTTTGAACCCTTTCATTTAAATAGTTTCAATGTAACCTGACGTGTCGATTTGACAAGGAGCTTTGAAATGAGAAGAGTCAGGATTCTTTCTCTCGTTGAGTTGGGCAACGTTTCCACTTTTCTAACTCTTCCGCGTTTAAAGCTGAGACCAAGAGGAATTGCATTGCAGATACAAAAAGGATGTCTTATTGACCTCTCTTGGTAATTTACCCAATCGCTCTCTAACCAGATTGTTATAAAGCAATCGTTTGGATGAGTGAAAACACTACATTTAGAACCTTATCAAATGTTAGTCAAGTTGTCTTAGAACCTTGTCATCCAAACAACTCCTGCCTCTCAATAACTAAGCTTTCCAGAACTGCCTTTTTGTCATTTATGGTTACTTTTAAGATTGTTCTTTCGAAAGGAACTCTTTCTGTCTTTTCTTTTTCTAAAACTCTACGAGAAAATAAGTGAAAAACCAATTTTCAAGAAGCAACCCACTATCTAAATTCTTAAGGATTTCTATTCTCCCTTCTTCATGTCAGCCCCTCGGGTCCACAGCCTATGCTCCCTCTAGCCGTCACCACCCCTACATTTCGAATAGCCGCTCCAAGCCTAATGACAGCAGAAAATTGCGAGCAAGGGGTGCCGTCTGTCCCTTCTCTCTCCCCCGGCTTTGTTTCCAGAGGTGTGGCCGTGTCAATTAGAGACTGTTTGTGTTGGATTGGCGAACTGTCCTCAGAGGAGGAAACGTACTTTAATGATTGACGATTACAGAAACATGTCCATCTGGCAGTGGCCAAGCCCAAAAGTCCCCGCATGGTGTAATTTGTCCGATTGTTTTTACTGCGGCCGTTTCTCTCTAATCATGCCGTGTCGCGCAGGGTAATTCAAAGTGAGGGTTGACCGATTGATTCTTTTTTTTCTAATCGGTGCCAATGATGAGGGCTTTCGTTTATATATGTTCTCCAAACTGTTTTTGATCCTCGCCCTTTTTGGAAGTGATTTGAATTGAGTGAGTTTGGGGAGTCGGGCCGATGGGAATGGATGGTTGGAGATTGTTCGGGGGGTGTTGGAGGGGGGCAGTCAGGGTATGATTTGGAAAGTTTGTAATAGGAGGCTCAGTAGCTAAACGAGTTATCTAGCCAGATAGGACTTTGGTTGTAAGATTGACTTTTTACAATTTTGTGGTGGCACATGTGTTTTACGCTATACATGGTAATGATTTGGCTTGATGTCGATTTCTCAAAACTTAGGAAATGATTAAAAATACATTCCAGAAAAATGGGAAAAGTTATTTTAGTTTTAGAATTGTAGTTACTTTTGCACAAGAGACTTACCCTAGCCCTAGGCCTACTGGTCCAAATGATAAATCAGGGCATGGAGGCATGGTGAATCTAGGGGAGGGGCCAATACAAACAACAATGTTATACCATTTTCTAGATTTTGTTGAGTTAAGAATACTTTTATTCATTTATTTAAGTCATTAAATTGAAAATTTCTCATTTTCGCCTCGTGAGAAGCGTTTTAAGACGTAAAACCTACGTAAATTCAACCTAATTGAGCGTGCGCTTTAGGGGTTCTATTCAAGATATTTTCTTGCTTAAGGTGTATTTTCCTACTAAATCGATGCTGCTCTACAACTTTGTAATTGACTATTTTAGCAAATTCTTAATAGTTTTTAAAATAAAATTTTTAAATCCTAAAATTTCCGCTAGAGGGCGCTGCGGTTGCTCCCATTCGATTGCGCATGGTCACTTTACTATACCGTTACCTTAACTGCATAGCTTTAGCTTGCTCCGTTAGCAATTTATTACAGGGTAAAGGGACTTTTCTTTACACCCTGTATACAGTCGATTCCGCTTATTGTGAACACGGTTAGTGTCATCAATCGGATGTCATCAATCGGATAGACCGGTCCCCAGTAACTCCTATTTAACTCGACACAAAATGTATCGTTTTACGTGATTAATATATCGCCTAATGTTATCGATATCTGATGAAATACCCAAAAAAACTCCTTTTTCCCATTGGAAGGCCAATTTTAATACATGTCATACAAAATGAGTCATTAATTTATTGGTGTTACCATTTGTTCTACTCTCATATTTTTTCTTAAGAATGTAAAAGTTGCAAAATACATACTAAGTAATCGTTTTAAATACTTTAATTATTGGAACTACATAGTAGTTTTTAAGCAAACACTCGAGTTACGTTATTTGAAACTTTTCAGCACCAAATCGCTTGCTATTATCAATCAGATATTGTTATCCTTCTACTCTTGGACAAAAGTGATCACATTAAGCGGAGCTGACTAGTAGCTATTTCCATGTTGAACACATTTATAAGTCTTTAATTTTTATAACCTTATTTTTAACACGTTATTTGATCCGTGGAACTAACTATATGCATTTCAGTCACTTTAACAATTAATTATTCATTTAAAGAGGCCAGTACGGCACAGCTTCGATAAGAGGCCTCCAGCCGCCATGCTTACCCACAGCAGGAGCTTATTACTATTTGCAGCTCTGCAGCTAATAATATAATAACATTAGTTAATTGTATTATTATGAATAGTTATAGATCTATGATTGTCAGTCATCATTTGAGCTGTTGGTAAACATGGCGGCTGGAGGTCTCTTATTGATTTTTTATCATTGATTTTATGAATCGAAATACGTATTAAAAAATTCATCAACTTACCACAACGGCAAAGTTTATTTAGATTAAAATAAAACTATTTAAAATTAACCTCATTTTTAGTACTACTTAACGCCATACATTGTTTATTTATCATATTAGTTATCTCAATTTTTAATTTCTAAGTTACAGTTACAAAGATTTAGCCTTTTGTATTTGACAACACATTTGGCTTTTAAAATGTCTTATTTAAAGAATTTAAAACTATTTTGGAGATGATGGGCTAAGTGTTGAAGGTTTGAAACCAGTTTTTATCATCGTACTTGAACACCCCTTCCATGCTCTTCAATCAGTAACTGCCCTAATAGCACAGCTCCTACCAAATATATCAATTTTTCGTAACTTTAACTAGAAGTTAACTAAATTTGGTCGTACATGACAAAAATTGGACGAATCTTGAATGATTGTGCTACTTGGGTGAGATCATGATCATTCTCGTTAAACTTTTTAAAAAGCGTCTAAGAAAAATTTTGTGTAGTTTAAAATATAAGAGACTGATGCTTTCAAAGTTCAAATAATAATTTTAGATATCCAAAGTGTTCTTACCAAAGTTTTTCATACTTAAATATCGATTTTAAATACATATCTGAATTTTCGAATAGATCATTTACTAAGTTTATACATAAATCCCCTAACTTTGTTTCATTCATAAAAATAGATAGATATAAGTATTTTTAGTATGTAAGAAGATAATTTGTTACTTTAATTATAAAATTATCCCAAAGCTCGAAGTGCTCTTTATTTACGTATCAGATTTATTCAAGGAGTAGAATATAGTTTTTTATACCTTTCTATCACACTGAGCATACACATTTTTATAACTCTCTTTAATATACAATATAACTGTTTAATTCATTTTCTATATTTATTTTATTCTAATTTATTTTCTTGAAATTGATATTCTGACGTTTAAAAACTTATTTAAATAACTTTTATCAACATACAGATACGTTTCTTAAAGTTTAAAAATCATGTAAGTTTATTCAATATAAAAGTATTACAAATGAGTACAAACATTCTTTTCTACATGATAAAATGCTGATCTGCTCATTTTGAACCATCATTAGACTCGTGACATTCTTGTTTTACATGATAAAAATAATTTCGAAGTATAAAATTGAATCTTTCAATACAATTTCAAATACTCCACACAACACAAACACTTTATAAACACATTTAAGATCACTTTTTGTTATCTAACTAACAACACTTTAGTTGGTTTGTTAGGTAGAACACTTTAACACTCGTGGTGTTATGATAGTGCACTGAATATGTTTAAAAAGTAGTCAAAAAGTGTTTTATCCAGAAATCTCTTCTAAACACAGGGTTTTAAAATATTTTAGGATCTGAAAGTGTTTTAAATTTGGATCGAAACACTATATACACTGTCTCTGTATTTTTAACTAACTATTCTACTTAATTAACGTGTTGTACCTAAATAATAAAAAGACTGAAAATCATGCAAATTTTAATATTTAAAATCATACAGATACATGTTGAGCCACAGGCTATTTACAAGTATAGAATCACATAAAAAGTTCATAGAACTCTTTTGACTTCGTAGAAAGCCCATCTAAAAACAATTAAGGATGACACAAGTTGTAAACCAAAAGAAATATTAGTACATTACCAAGCATGAATTATAAAATTAATTTATCTTACTAGGGAGCTACCGCCCCCTGCTCGCTATCGCTCGCCAACCCCCGTAAACTGCTGACGCAGGACCTTTTGGAATTGCTTCGCAATTCCCACAAATTCCAACTCGTTGAACTTAACACACTTTATAAAACAATTAAACAATTTACAGCAAAAACGTCAACCAACTTATTAAAAATACTTCAAATCCCCTCCATGAATAAATCTCCCTTAAAAGTTTGAGTATATATTAACTCGAACTTATCAAAAATTTAAACGAAATGTTTTTAAAAATATTCATCTTAAATTATTTTTAATCTATGATTATAAAAATAACTAATTCTAATTGTTTATCAATATTCGGACCAAACAAAAAATATTATTTTAAAGTAACTCGATAGTATAATATGCCTAGTGTTTATCATTCATATTTTTTTTAAACCCAGACTTGTTAAACAATACCGTTTAAGCAATTGAAAACAATAAGAGACAAAACATCACTATGTTTACAATTTCGATAAAATCAGAATAAAAATTATAAATATTGGACAAAAAGTGTGAAATTTTAGTATAAAATGGCGTTCATGTAAGTTTTTAGAATATGTTTTTATCAGTCTTTGAGTGATATTTCATCAAGAAAGTACTTTTTTTGAAAGGTGAAAAAACATGTTTCATCTTAAAATAAAGCGTCAATCGGACGTTGTGATTGGATGCATAATAATTTGATTGACAGTACTTGCTTTATAACTGCGACCTTATCCGTTATCTAAAAAAATGGAAATATTTTAAAATTGAGAATTTTTTTGAAAAATCGAAGGGCTTACTCGGAAATCCGGAAAGAATCCGGACATTTTGATACCATATATGTGTCATTCGGTTCAGTAATTAAAAAGCCTTTCTCTGGAAACCGTTCACCAAAAACTTTTTTTTAGAATAGAGAGATTATATTTAATCAATATTTATTTTCTAGTTGCATCATAACTTCCACTCCATAAGACGTTAGGTATTCTAAAGTTAAGTTGGGTGTAAATATATTTTAAACTAATTTCAAATAACTTTCAGGATAAACACCTTCTTGCTCATTAATAAAACTTATATATTACTTATACATTCAAGGGGTAAAAGATATAGAATATTATGCACAACATCTTAAAGTTATATTAATGTTAAGCTTTTACGAAGGAATGTTCAATATGTGGTAAAAATATACAGGGTGTATCTGAAATGGTGCAACAAACTTTCAGGGATGACAGTACTCATCAAGACGAACAATAATCGGTATAGAAAGGGGGGTCCCAGACCAAATCTCAGGGAGTTAAAAATGGAGCGACACCCCAAAAAAATCATTGAAAAATTCAATTTGTAGAAGAACTACTATTGGTAAATTCTTAATTATGGTCTCAAAAATTGTGGTTTAATATGATCTTTAAAATTACCTCAAAAGTCTTCACTTTAAAATTTGTCTTATTATGAAAAAAGTTAAAAAACACAAAAAATGTGAAAACTCAGCAAAAACCTTATTTTGTATTTCGAAATCATTTCTTTTGATTTGATAATCTGAAAGATCATAGTTGAAAACCCTTAAGTCCGAAGTTTCACGTAAATACAATTAATATTAAACGCTTGAGATCCTGTTAAAGTTTGTTTTTTGCTTGCGCTAACAGCTGTTCTGGAAACAACTCTAAAAAACTGCTTGCGCACCCAAAAAACAAACTTTAAAAGGATCTCAAGCGTTTAATATTGATTGTATTTACGTGAAACTTTGGACTTAAGGGTTTTCAACTATGATCTTTCAGATTATCAAATCAAAAGAAAGGATTTCGAAACACAAAATAAGGTTTTGGCTGAGTTTTCACATTTTTTGTGTTTTTAACATTTTTCATAATAAAACAAATTTTAAAGTGAAGACTTTTGAGGTTATTTGAAAGATCATATTAAACCACAATTTTTGAGACCATATTTAAGTTTTTACCAAAAGTAGTTGTTCTACAAATCGAATTTTTCAATGATTTTTTGGGGTGTCGCTCCATTTTTAACTCCCTGAGATTTGGCTTGGGACCCCCTTTCTATACCGATTCTTGTTCGTCTTGATGAGTACTATCATCCCTGAAAGTTTGTTGCACCATTTCAGATACACCCTGTATAAAAGATAACATGAAAAAATATAAAGTCTGTGAGTGTGCTGTGCAGGTTATAATACGAGTGTATGAAAAATTTCTAAAATGTATTGGTGTTGTGTGTGCACTGTTATTACCTAATAAAAAACAAGTTATAAAAGGATACTTTCCAATAAAGGATGGTACGTATGATGATCGACGCTCAAATGTTACTTTGAAAGGTAATGAAGAAAGTAGATCTTCGTACATTTTCAATGGCTCTAGGAAACTTTCACATAGTGCCTGAAGGGAAAAACATTGACATAACTTGGAACTATAAACACTCAATGTATAAAAATGTTTCTGAAATTCCTTATAACCCCTATTAGTCCACTGAAAATAGAGTTGAACCTCAATCAAATTGCAATAGAAGGTTTCTCAACGGTTTTCACTTAGAAATGACCTCAATAATAACATACTAAAAATCGGCCAAAATCGGCCGGGGGGAAGTTTAATTTTTTTTTAATTTTTAAAAAATGGCCGAAAAAAAATAAAAAATAAAAACAAAACAATAATATAGACATGTGATACATGTTTATAGGTTATTTTTGAGTTTTAAAACCGAATATTGCCTTTAGTTTTGAAAAAAAATTGAAATTTTAATTTTAAAAATTAATTTGAAAAATGAACTTATGAAAAAATTAAAAACCCCCTAAAAACCTAACAAAAACATCCAAAGAGATAAATCCAACGGTTTTCATTTAGAAATGATCTAAATATTAACCTACTAAAATTTAAAATTTTTACGAGTTAAAGAAGTTAAATTTTTTTTCAAATTTCCATTTTTTTTTGCGAAAAATGCATTTTTTTTTTCAAATTTGTGCAAAAAACTTTAGAGGCTTTTGAAAAGGTCATTTTTCGGTGGATATTGTCCACAGATAGTTATATAATGGAAAACCGGTGGAATTGACCCTCAATGAATTAGTTAATTATTTTATTTAAAATTTTGAAATTGGTAAAATGTAGTACAAATTTCGAAAGAAGTGAAAAAGGTAATTCTTTGGCATATTAATATCAGAATTTATGTAATTACAATAAATTATATTAAGAACACATAGTTAACAAATTAATTATTTTTTTAAAATTTTTAAATTTTAAAAATTTAAAATATTAATAAATTTTAATACCATAATATAGGCTTGCAATACATGTTTATAGGTTGATTTTTAATCCTATTACATAAAAAATATTATCATTGCAATAAAAACTGAAATAGACTTAAAAATTTTAAATTAAAAAAATTCTTAATTACATCAAACTAGTCTCAACAACTGGAACAAATTGCAATAAACGTTTTTTAAACAGTTTTCATTCAGAAATGGCCTAACTAACAACATACTAGAAATCGGACAAAATCGGACAATGGGAAATTTAATTTTTAATTAAAAAAACTGGCATTCTGGAATAAAAATATGAAATTTTTTCTAGAGGCATGTAATACATCTTTTAGGTTAGTTTTTTATTCTGATGCTGAAAAATTGAATATTTTTGGAATAAAATTTGAAAAGAGTTAAAAAAATGTTTAACTATTCCCTAAAATGTAAAACTGTTCCCTACACCTATGCATATATTTTTAAATTCACAGATTACAATAGGAGTAACTTTTTACAAATTAAATAAAGAGAACTGCATAAATTAATAGACAATTTCAGGTTCGTTACATTCTGAAATTTTTTTCCAAGTTATTCAATCTTTGCTGTTAATCCTCAGCAGTTAAAAAGTTTAAAAAAATTAAAAATTAAATTTCCCATTGTCCGATTTTGTCTGATTTCTAGTATGTTGTTAGGTCATTTCTGAGTGAAAACCGTTTAAAAAGCGTTTATTGCAATTTGTTCCAGGTGTTGAGACTAGTTTGACATAATTAAGAATTTATTTTTCAATTTTAAAATTTTGATGTCGATCTCAATTTTAACTGCAAAAATATTCAATTTTTCAGGATCAGAATCAAAAATTAACCTAAAAACATGTATTACATGCCTCTAGAAAAAATTTAATATTTTTATTCCAGAATGCCAGTTTTTTTAATTAAAAATTAAATTTCCCACTGTCCGATTTTGTCCAATTTCTAGTATGTTGTTAGTTAGGCCATTTCTGAATGAAAACTGTTTAAAAAACGTTTATTGCCATTTGTTCCAGTTGTTGAGACTAGTTTGATGTAATTAATAATTTTTTTTAATTTTAAAATTTTTAAGTCTATTTCAGTTTTTATTGCAATGATAATATTTTTTTATGTAATAGGATTAAAAATCAACCTATAAACATGTATTGCAAGCCTATATTATGGTATTAAAATTTATCAAAATTTTAAATTTTTAAAATTTAAAATTTTTAAAATTTAAAATTAAAAAAAATAACTAATTTGTTAATTATGTGTTCTTAATATAATTTATTGTAATTACATAAATTCTGATGTTAATATGCCAAAGAATTACCTTTTTCACTTCTTTCGAAATCTGTACTACATTTTACCAATTTCAAAATTTTAAATAAAATAATTAACTAATTCATTGAGGGTCAATTCCACCGGTTTTGCATTATATAACTATCTGTGGACAATATCCACCGAAAAATGACCTTTTCAAAAGCCTCTAAAGTTTTTTGCACAAATTTGAAAAAAAAATGCATTTTTCGCAAAAAAAATGGAAATTTGAAAAAAAATTTAACTTCTTTAACTCGTAAAAATTTTAAATTTTAGTAGGTTAATATTTAGGTCATTTCTAAATGAAAACCGTTGGATTTATCTCTTTGGATGTTTTTGTTAGGTTTTTAGGGGGTTTTTAATTTTTTCATAAGTTCATTTTTCAAATTAATTTTTAAAATTAAAATTTCAATTTTTTTTCAAAACTAAAGGCAATATTCGGTTTTAAAACTCAAAAATAACCTATAAACATGTATCACATGTCTATATTATTGTTTTGGTTTTTTTTTTAATTTTTTTTCGGCCATTTTTTAAAAATTTAAAAAAAATTAAACTTCCCCCCGGCCGATTTTGGCCGATTTTTAGTATGTTATTATTGAGGTCATTTCTAAGTGAAAACCGTTGAGAAACCTTCTATTGCAATTTGTTTGAGGTTCGGCCCTATTTTTCGCTATTTTCAGTGGACTATATATAAGCTGTGAATAATTATTCTAAATAGGAAAAATGTTTTCAACTCTTACATGATTTAGGTAAGATCCTTCGCGACGTAAAACATCAAAAGATTTATTGATTACTCTTCTAATAAAATCCCAGGATTCTCCTGCAAAATACATCACAGTTCATGGTCAATATCTTTCTCACCTTACTCTTATAACTAAGCTAAACGTTATCTTTATTGCCATTTAAAAATACAATTTATTCAATTGTTTCAAAAATTTCACCTGAAAATTGCCGATCTTACCTTGGCACGTAGATGTAATAGGAATGTCAGTTAAATCGTTGATGATAATATCAAAGCTTCTACCTTCACTTTTATATTCGTCTAGTTTTTTGAAGCAATCATCAATTACTACCTAAATCATAAAACAAAAACTATGAAGAAAGACTCTTTTTTCTTTAAAACTATAATTTAATTTTTTAAACAGGACAATAGCTCTGAATTACGAAACATTAATTATAATTTACGATCAAAAAACCTATATTCCGTGCCTAAATCAAAAAAAGAAATATTTCATAAAAATTTTGTTTATTTATCACCTAAATTCTTTAATGCTATACCTGAAGACTTAAAATCAGAAAGATCTCCTTTTGAATTTAAGAAACAACTAAAACTCTTTGTTTAAAATTTAGGATTTTTTTTTATTTTTTCCCCACAAACACTTTTTTTATTCAGGGTTATAATACTGAAGCTCACCTCGCGATAGTTTTCACTTGTATTTAATTATATATAATTTTTAAATAAACATCTTAAACTGTATTTATAATTTAAAAATAATTTTAATTTTTAAATTAAATAGTTTTAGTTACTCGTATGGGTCACTGCGCTGACCCCTGAGTAATACAAACAACTCTATTAATATATTTTTTCTCTATTGTTTATAGTAGATATGTATTCTTATGTACATTTTTAGTTTCTGTGTTTTGTTCGTTACTTTTATGTTTATTTTATATTAAGACAATGTTACCAAGATCATAAATCGTTTCATTTTTAATACTCTAAGGTCTAATATATCATGTTTTCAAGCATATTTTATAACTAACAAATAAAACTTACTTCATAATTATCTCCTTTTAGTTTATCAAAAGAATCTCCACAACACCCTCTTAGATGAATTTGGCATGCGTCTATTACCATTTTATCTATTTACTAAGGTTAAGGTCACATTACTAATACAAAATATATTGATTTTCTCAAAAATATCAACATATCAAACCTTGAATGAGTCGGTAAAAAGTCAAGGGGTATAAGTGGCAATATGTGAAAAGTTTATTTTACGTAGTTAATAAAATTGTAAATTTTTACTTTAAAAATTCATTTCACGGACTTCTGGGTTTTTAAGTTAAATTGGTACTCTAATGATCTGAAGAAAAGAAAGGTGAAACTTCTAATCAAAAGCATACAATGAAAAAAATTTTGTGAGTTTTCTAAACCTACCTCGTATTCAAAAGTTATCCCATTCTGTTACTTCTAGGCTTCAAACTCATTTAAAAAGGAAATACAATTCAAATGAAGTAATGAAGTGACAAAAGATACACCTTTTAGTAATTTCAATTCACTCTAAAGACTTAAAATGTTAAATTAAAATCCTTATTTTCAAAAGAGGATTAGGATATATTCTAATAATTGCGAGTTTTTTTATTGTTTCATAAATAACTGAAAAATCATCAAAATATCTCATTATTTTCATTAAAAAACGATAGAATGTACCTAATCAAATGTCAAAATTCACAATACTTTTTATCATATAATACAAAAACGTATTTTAATTAAACAACTTACACTCAGTCATCAAAAATTAAATGTTGTGGTCTCCCTTAAGTATAAAAAAATTAACTAAATTCTTATAAGAATTAAAGAATTATACTGAGAAAATTATGTATTCATGATCCCAAGCTTATTTTTATGATAATCAAGTTTCTTTCTAAACAGCAAAAAAAATTTATTTTATAACCACCGAAATTTCCGACTTATTTTTAAAAGTAAGCTAAAAGCAATCGAAATTTTGAAAATATATCAAAGCAGCATTTGTTAACTAACAAAAGTTAAATAAGAGAGGGACCTAATATCTTAATATATCATCATTATTGCTAATATATCATAAGAGAGGACCATAAGAGACTATAAGACCATAAGAGAGGATCATAATATCCTAATAGTATATCATAAGAGAGGACCTAATATATCATTATTGCTCCCTACTTTGCTTTTTTATCCTAATTATCATTTTAATCACTCACAAAACCTAATAAAATTGCAATTTATTGCCAGTAGGATGTTTATGACGCGTATCGTATGATCGTACTCGACGCGTATGATTTTAAAACTAAACTTGCACATCATATTTAGCAAAGGATATTTCAACCATGTTAATAAACTTGGGATTTTCTTTCAGGATTTCGTGCAGCAGACCCCCGTCTCCTCCTCCCAGAATCAGAACGTCTTTTCCGGTGTAAGAAATAACTCCGTACTTCATCACGCCTCTCGTATAACTGATGTCACTGTCTGCTAAATCTGTACGGAAAGAAATACATTTTAATTTTTTAAAAATAAAACAATTACACTCTACTCGTCATAATCCCGTTTTGAATAAATCTCCTCTACGCCTACCATTCTCATGAAAGAGCGACTACGCAAATGTTTTAACTATTCCCCAGAAGATTTCGCCACTACATTTGTTTCGGGACAGACATGTAGATAAAGATTTTATGTTGAGTTGGAAAATTGTTGAACTTGGAAAATTTTTCAAATATATTGCACAATGATACCCACGAATATTTAGTGAACCAAAGACTATTCTGGATTTCTTAGAAGTGTTATGAAAATCTACTATACTACTTCCTACAGAACCGGCCATAAGTTTCCCGGGCCGGGGGCCCCACAGACAGAATTTTCGCGTAGGCCTCCTGAACCAAAAAAAATCAGTTACAAAGAACCTACCACATTATATTCAAAGCTTCTTTCTTTTTAAGTGTATAAATTAATGCTTTCTTTAATAAGGTCTTCAAGGTCTTATTTTTATTTAAATTTTACAGAATTTTCAACATAGTTTATGTTTTTCCAAACATTTTGGTGCTTATAAATGTGTGCATAGCCTAACACCCTTCTGGAAAAAAAGACGAAACTGCGATAGTAATAAAAAAAATTTTTTGCAATTCAAAGGAATTAAAGGTTAATTCAAAGATTTGAAATAATAGCCTTTTTCTTGTTTGAATAAACTGTGGAAATGATGGGTAGAATGAGGATCTTTAATCGTAGACTGCTGAAAACGTGAGGCCTCCTTGACTGGCCATTTTAATTTGGGGGAAAATCCAATGTTTAGAATAATGTCGAATTTTTTAAGTAACCAAGAATTTAAAGATTGATATCATTGGAGAACCTTAGGAGCCCCCTGCCCATAAATTAATTTTATTTTATGAATAGTAGGTATAGGAGGAGAAAGGGTAAAATTAATCATAAGGACAAAAATAGGTGGATTTAAGTATAGAGATTTCAGTATATCCCCTCATTATTTATGACAAAACCCATTTCTATTAAGGAACTCTAACCCTCCAGAGTTTATCAGCTCACTTTTTGATTTTGAAAATGACAGTTGATTTTTTCAACAATCACGCAGTATATAAGAATGAGAACACACTCATTCTGAAAAGAGAAAAAACAAGTTCTTACTTTGAAGATCATCTAAAATTAAGGAATTTCCGTAAGTAGGGGAATATAGAATTTTTATATTCTGAAAATCAGAATCCGCTTCGAACACAACTCTATCGTAGTCGCATTCTAAAAAGCGCTCCTCTGCAGTGGTGAAATATACGGGAACGGCCAGGCCTCTTTTGACAATGGGTATTCTGAAATAACATTTCAATGTTTCGATTGTCATAATTTTTGAATGCTTTGAATAAATGTGCAAGAGGCTACTTACTTCTCTACTCTTACCTTGAGTTTCGAATGCAGTAGTTTTCTTATTTGATCAAGTTTCTGTAAAGAAAATAGAGACTAAATTGTAGAAATATTGGGTCTTAAGTATTCAAAAGAATACAAGTACTTAAATAATTACTTAAAAATGTCCCCTTAAATTAGTTTAAAAAACTTTAAATTGCATTACACTTCTTCTGTAATTCTTCTTCGAATTTGTCCTCTGGGATAGCATATATATATAGAGAAACAGATTCTACTAGGTACTTACTGAATTAAAGTTTTTAAAAAGTACTTTCCTTTTTCACTATGAATTACAACAATGCACATTTTCTAGTAAAACATTACCTTACAAGTACAACCCTCAAAAGTTTTAGGTGTGTCTTTGATAGCACTAACAGAAATGTATTACTTTCAAAACTTATTTTTAAAAATATCCCAATAAAAGAGGCAACAACTAATAAATCACCCACATTTTAATATAAAAGTTTCAATAAAAATACAGTCCAAAGTTCTATTACTAGTTCTAAATGATAACAGGATGATCGTACTGAAATGTAGTATTTAATTGTAGTTTACCGAGTTCGTGAGCGCTCCTTCTCTCAAGCAATCCTCGAAAGTAAGCGTTACCAACCCTGATGGATAACTCTTTAAGATGCAGATGAAACTAAAAATAAATGTGTGTTAGAAATTCACACAAGTATTAAAATGAAACTCTACTGGTTATTTTATGAATGGGTTTATTATACAGGGTGTCCCATAAATAATGGGTCACACTTCTAGGGTGGATAGTAGACACCTAGACGAGTCAGAATCACATAGGGTTTGGGGGTCCCAGACCAAATCCCAAGGAGTTAAAAATGGAGCGACACCCTAAATTAATTATTGAAAAATTCAATTTGTAGAAGAACTACTATTGGTAAAAATTTAATCATGGTCTCAAATTTTGTGGTTCAATATGATTTTTAAAATTATGCTGAAATTTTTCACTTTAAAATTTTTTTCTACGAAAAAAGTCAAAAAACCACAAAAAAATGTGAAAAATCTGCCAAAACATTATTTTGTATTTAGAAACCCTTTCTTTTGATTTGATAATCTGAAAGATCATATTTTAAAACCCTTAAGTCCAAAGTTTCACGTAAATACCATCAATATTAAACGCTTGAGATCCTGTTAAAGTTTGTTTTTGAGTGCGAAAACAGCTCCAGAAAACGAACGTTCAGGGAGAATCTACGAGTTACGGATAGATAATCGCTAACTTTCTTTTATCTCCCAGTTTGGCGAAACATACCAAGCTCCTACAGATCGCCAAGACAGCTTGGGCGATCTGCTGTTGGAGAGGAATCTCGTATCGCAAATTATGGCGAGAAATTTAGCGAGCATCAATCCGTAATTCGTAGATTTTCCCTCAACGTTTCTTTTCTGGATCTGTTTTCGCAAGCAAAAATCAAACTTTAATTAGATCTCAAGCGTTTAATATTGATGGTATTTACGTGAAACTTTGGACTTGTTCCATTTTGTTCCCAATACAAAGAAGTTGATTCTAATGAACATTTGCTCATACAATGCAAAAAATTCATCACTCAAAGGAAAAAAAACTCATGGAAATTTTGAACTTATCTTCGACAAATTTCACAGAGATCTTGAAAGTCAACAGAGAAAATACCAAGAAAAAACTCACAAGCCTTAACAAATTTCTTGAAAGCAATAGTTAATTCTCAGTAGCAAATCCGTAAAACAGGAAATATCACTATCAGGAAGAAGAAGACGAAGCGACTAACATATAAGTCGGCCAAAGTCCCATAATGATTTGTAACTTGTTGAGTTCATTATATTAACATCCCATCTTAAAAAAAGTAACTACTACTAAACTCGTGAGTTGACACATTTGAGTCGACACGAATAAAAGTCAATTAAGCTTGAAGCAGAAATTGGTACTAATTTGTTTATCCTTTTATGACACTTGACGACACCCATTAGGCTTTGAATAGAGTGTCATTTTAAGTGGTGTCGAGAATTTTGTCAGGATAACTACATGGTTCATTGAAATTTATTTCAAACGTTCATCTATCTATCACAAAACCCGACAATAGGTAAAGGATAATTTAACAATAGGTAAAGGATATTTTCCGAATTGTTATTAACTTTTCAAATTCCATTGAATGTCAACTTTGTAAATCCTTTTCATATTCATGATAAGAATACTAACTCCTCCATGAATAGAATGAGTGCTTGATAAGCTTTGAATTTTCATTCATTTTCTTTCTCATTTATTGCTTTATCTAATAGATAGCAATGAATAGAATGTTTCTTCAAATCTCACCGAGTCGCCATTTTTGATTCACATCCTCGTATTCACTATAGATAATATGTTTGTTCATGTACAGTTCAAAAAACAATAAACCAACCGTGCAAAGCAAACACTTCAAAAGTTAGTTACTTAAAAATCAGGATTTTTTTAACTGCATGATAAATTAAGGTTTCTATGTTGTTTGTTAAATTAGAACTAAATTAAAGTATTGGGGGAAAGTTGACATAGCTACTTTCGTCTTTAAAAGCATAAGATATTCAGATTATTTGAAGCTGTAAAATGTTTCAATGTGTAGTTTCATGGCTGAAAAATAACTTTAATATTTTTCAAACTTCTTCAGTTTTATTTTCTACTGTGAAAGATGTGTTTTAAATATTTGTGTACTTTCTCTCACTAAAGTCAAACATGGATCTACCCCTGGTTCTCGAGATACTCTGCCTAAAAACTATATATAGTTAAAATTTTACACTAACCTTAAAAACATCCAATCATGATCAAAATTAGCTTCAACTTCAAAAGTACCATTAAAACATAAAAATTCCATAGGAATGAAAAAGACAATTTTTTACCTGCCATCTTGATTACCAAAGGTGGCGATACATGTTCGTCCCATTACAATTTCCTGCTTCTTCGAAGCAGATAGGGGACTCAAAACTTCCTCGGTTGTTTCTATTATTTTCTTGATCATCTCTGAAAAATTTAATTTTCCATAAGTAAGAAAAAAGTACTTTATATTTAAGTGTGCATTATGCTGATTACAATTTGCTCTTCAAAGTAATGTATTACATAAACTAGAATATAGAATCAATAAATGTAGAATAATCCTTCGACCATCAAAAAGTTTGATTCCTGAATATAAATACAGGTATTTATTCTAAGCGTATCTATAAGTGTATAACAAAGTTTTTAAAGTCACATATTTTAAAGACTACCTTCCAAAAAAAGGAAATTTATTTGGTTTTTTAAACAAGTTAAGTTAAAGCATGATATAACTGGGATTGTAAATTCATTTCAACCCTCAGACGCGCGTTTTGCCCAAAATTCTCCATCTTAAGATTAGAACCCATTTAAACCCTCTCCATATCAATATAAAATACTTTTGCTCATCAAGCTCTGTTATTCCGTAAATGTAGCTGAATATTTTTCTCTTTTTTGTTATCGTTTCTATCTTAAATTGTTTTCAATTGCATATTAAAACCATTTATTCTGAAATATTGTGGAATAGTTCATTATTTTGTGTTAATTTTAAACTGAATTCTCTGTTACAAAAATCTAATACCAGTACATGCAATGTATAAAGAAACCCCCAAAACAAGTTTCTCTCCACATTTAGAATGTTTTCTCTAATAAAAATTGTGAATATAATGCCCCATTTTGCCCCCATGAACTTAAATTGTTCATACGCGATAAGCAAAAGTTAATTAAAAAATTTAAAATAAAGTTAAAAGTTTTTTATAGTAAAACAATTACCAGGATCCGATGCACTACTGCTATCTAACCTCATGTCGATCATGGCCGTTCTCGTTCCGCTCATTTTGGGCACTTCTTTTCTTCACACCTGCAAAAGCATTCATTTCATTTTTAATAAATGTTACTTATTAAAATGCTAGTTTTTAAATAAAATCAAGCACTTAAACACAAATTGGCCCCTTTGAACGAATTCCTTATTTAGTTATCTACTGGGCACATGTTCACATATGTCATGGGTGTTTAAGTCATGTTCACTTAACTGAGGGTAGGTGTACGACCCCCAGGCTAAAATGTTGGTCAGGGGTACGCACAAAGACAAATGAATTACTTAAGCTTTATATTGAAAATTTGTGTGATCATTGTTATTATAAGAAGCTATAAAAATTAAATTCCCCTTTTTATTTTTCCTGTAATTTGAATGATGCAAGAAGCAACTGGATTTTGGAATGATTTTGTGAAAACAATGTAGATGGAGAACTTTATGATAACATGATGAGAAATTATTTTACAATAAGGTAGACAGGAGTTCTATGGTGAAGACAGAGGACAGTTTGCTCCAGGTATCACCCTAAGAGTTCCAAAGGCCCGAATATGAGTTGACACACTATTTTTAAGTGCCAAACTTTCAAAACTTTTCTGGGGAAAACTTATTCAAATCCTTACATTTTTGGTTTCTTAAATCTGGGCCAAAATTATTCCTATTTAAGACCTAACTAGTAACTAGGCCAAAATTTCAAAAGTATGTAAAATAATATTTTAAACTTCATACTTTGATAACGGCTTACTTTTCCTTTGAATAAGTTAAAAATAATATTTAACCATTGATAATGTTAAAAAAATTAATGGGAAAAGGGCACTCCATTTGGATTTAATACACCCTATTTGTCGGTAAGTCATTTTAAACGCGCACTTCATTCAGCATGGAGGTAAACTCAGCTTAATTCTTTCCTTTGGGGGTACTTTCGTGCAAAAGGTTAAGAATAAATGGACTAGGTGATTGCTACAAAAACAATAAAACCTAAATCATTGGGTCATTCCTAAATTATTCCTAAAACCTAAATCATTGGGTCAATTACATTGGTGACATTGTAATTTCATGATATGAACTCATACAATCACTATGTTTATACAAATACACTTAAAAATTTTATTTCAGGAACAAACTTACAAATTAAAACCTAATATAAAAATAAACATACCGGCAAGATGCAACCGAGATTTTACTTTTCCAAACATAAAACACCAGGATACCTCCAGGATACCAAGAAACTCCGAGCTTAATCTTTCCCAAAAAATTAATCCAAACGGTCCTTTCAATCCGGCTCTCAATCCGATACAAAAGATTTCTTTATGCACAGCCAACGATATAATGTTAGTCAGTATTCAAGCGATTAGTCGCAAATGAGTGAAACAAGTAATTCTGCAAGTCATTTTAAAGTAATTGTATGTGTAACCATTCAAGTGATCGAATTTTCTGTTCGCGTGTTTAGAGATAAAAGTTATCTAAATATGATTTAAGATTAAAAAATGTCCCGCGTGTTCACGTGAAACTCGTTACTTCTGTAAATTAAACCGACCGTAATGATGTAATTTTCTTTCTCGTTAACTTTTATTTCTAGGACCACCTATAACCCCTTTCACTACAAATTTTGAAAAAATCAGATTATAATATGATGAAAAAACGCCTAAATATAGTTTATCTGTTTAAATTATTACATTAAAATTTTTTTACTGTGTAGACCAGTGTTTCCCAACCTTTTTCGGTCCATGCCCCACCAAAGCCTTTCAGTGGCATATAAAGAAATATATTTTGAGAAGGAGCCCAAATTATTTCTTAGCCCCTCCCTCCTATGTATATTTAATAAGGGGCCATTCATTAATTACGTAAGGGTCCCGAGGGGGAGGGGGGGTTGGAAAAATCTCTACATACCCTTACTTGGGGGGTGGGGGGTCAAACCAATTCTTACGTAAGATTTTCCTAGTTTATATGAACAAATTCCAATTATTCTAATCAAGAGATAATAATATAATAGTAATATGTAGTTGACAGCAAGAATATTACTTATCTGTTGAAAAATAAAAATTTTTGATTTACGTCAAAAGGAGAGTTTTCTAACATTTTATTGTTTTGAAAAACATAATGGAATCTTACGTAAGAATAGGGGTGGAGGGGTTTGAAAAATCTTACGTACCCTTACATGGGGGGAGGGGGGGTAAAAAATTGCCAAAATCATCCTTACGTAATTAATGAATGGCCCCTAAGTCTAATGAAGCTTTTCAGAACATTTTTAGGTAGAATTTGCATGCTAAAAAACTAAGTCAAGTTATGAGTAATTAAGTTCTAAGTACCAAGGGGGGTCTGGGGGTCCTCCCCCAGCAAATTTTCGGAAATTTGACTCTAGGAAGCAGGTTTTTAACTAGTTTGGCACCCCTATATTTGGGAAATTTTGGATATAAATTTTTAGGTAATATTTGCATTTTGATGAACCTGTGTAAAAAAAAGTTTCAAATATAAGCGTTCTAAAAACAAAGAGATATTGGGTCATCTCCCAGAAATAGTTTGGAAATTAGACTAAAAACAGGGTTTCAACTTGGTTTTGATATATACTGGTCCAGATTTCAGACATACATTCTCAAATAGGATAATAGGATCAGATTTTGATACACTTCTTTTTAAAAAGGTTTTTTTTAATTTTCCCCCTGGATTGGCCACACCTGGGGGGCAATTTGGTTCAAAATTTTCAAATTGCCCCCCTAGAAAATGATATTGCCCCCCGGTGGGGCGTGCGCCCCACGTTGGGAAACACTGGTGTAGACCTATAACCTATAACCCCTTTGAAACCCCCTTTATCTCTTTGAAACCCCCTATAACCCCCTTTATCTCTTGATAACCCCCTAATGAAAAAATTAGATTCTATTATGATGAAAAAACGCCTAAATATAGTTTATCTTTTTAAATTATTGCATTAAAAATTTGCATAAGTACTGTTTAAAGTGTTTTCTACACAGTAAAAATATTGTATAGCATACCGTATACCCAATGTACACTAGCGGAAATAAAAATCCCAACACCAAGAAGGAAAAGAGATACCAAAGTCAAGTTAATTTCTACGATTGTACATAGTATCAATGTGAATTACTTAAAAAATCAGCCTTCCTGGATATCAGGGGGTCGAAAAAAACAGGAGGAGTGTTGTCTCCATAGGTGTCCATTACCACCGTCACACGTCATGGTATTGAGTGACAGGGGCTCAAAATGACTTTTAAGGGATTGGAGGACCATGTTGCCTCCTCAGGTAGTCCAAATTCATATGGTGCACCAGCGGACGTTGCATACCGGGCTAGGTGATTTCTCCTCTATCTCCGGGCATGTTTTGTGAGCGTTGGTTCTTACGAACGGATAGGTAAGGGTAAAAATGCCACATAGGGGGTTAAGAAGAAAGCTTGGACATTGCATAAAACATGTGTTTGTGCGTTTTTCTCTTGAAATTTGTCCTCGACAGGTCTGAAGGTAAGGACGAACAACTGGCTAAAAAACCTCAATGAAGCAGCTCTGGTTGGCCAAAGTACCGGTAGATCATACTGAGGACAAGCGGCAGTGGGATGAATGTCGTTTGCAGAACTGCGGATTGTCTGTTTGGTCCGCATAGCTTCTTACATCTTTGTCTATAAACAAGGGGCTAAAAATGGGCCTTTCTGTTTCCAACAGTGCACGAAATAAGGAAATGAAAATCCCAATTTCATGGCATTGTGTTTATGAGAGAATCCTGCTTCGGTTTGGTATGAGTACCCACGACGGTTGGGTATGAGTTTGAAGACACAATGGAGAGAGCGCACTCAGCTGATGATTTTCTAATCGTTCCACGGAGAGGTAGTGCAGGGTAACGGAGTGGGGATGCATTGGATTCCATTTCTGCAACTCCTGAATATGGTTCACCAGTACTTTTTCCAACCAGAGCTGCGTCATTGAGGTTTTGCAGCCTGTAGATCGTCCTTACCTTCAGACCTGTCCTAGGGACAAATTTCAAGAGAAACATGCACAACCACATATTGTTTGCAATGTCCAAGCTTTCTTCTTAACACCCTAGGTTGCATTTTTACCCCGTCTTTCCCGTTCTCTAGAACCAACACCCACAAAACAAGTCCGGTCCATGAGGAGAATTTACCTAGCCCGGTATGCAACGTCCGCTCGTGCACCATATGAATTTGGACTACCTAAGGAGGCAACATGGTCCTCCAATCCCTCAAAAGTCATTTAGAGCCCCTGTCACTCAATACCATTGACGTGTGACGGCGGTAATGGACATCTATGGAGACAACACTCCTCCCTGGTTTTCTCGGCTCCCTAACATCCAGGAAGGCTGATTTTTTAATCAATTCACATTGATAGTATGTGCAATCATAGAAATAAATTTCACTTTGATATCTCCTTTCTTTCTTGGTGTTGGGATTTTTATTTCCGCAAGTGTATAAGTAGAAAGAATAGTATATCCAATGAAAAGGGTCATGATGGTTTTATGATTACACGATAGTGATTTGAGCACTTGAAGAAAACAGGTAGTTTGAAGACATGTTGACTCCTATTAATTGGGTCGATACCCCCAAGAATTCTTTTATGAGGTTAACACTTGAAAACTTTGAATAATTGTAAAAAAATTAATTTTCCTTAAATTACCCTTAAAAAAATATAATAGAGATATATTGTTTTAAGAGATGTAGGTATTTCACTCATAGATCCTGAAAGAAGAAAAATGGAATTGTGCCCTTCCTATTTTATTTTTCTCTATAGATTTAATTTAGTATAATTTCTTCTAATAAGTTATCTCAAATTAGTATTTCCCAACCTTTATTTTTAACAAACTAAAGTTTTACAATCCATTAATAAAACGACCAACTAATGATTTTTTGCTCCTTGAGACAATTTCTCCTTCCTAACTATTTACAGGCTTACTAACTAAAAACTACTTGGTAAAAAATGCTGAATGGTGTAGAGCAGTGGTTCCCAACTCAAATATGTCTGCGGACCACTTCACTTATATTTGAACCTCCGCGGACCATCTCTATCCCTATTTGTATCTTCAAAATTTTAACTTTTTTCAGTGCATTCATTCCTCATGGAGGGTCTTAAATTTTGACTTTTTTTTCTAAAGGGAAACCGAGTCTTACAATGTTTCTAAATAGAACTTAGAAAATCAAATAATCTATTAAACTTAAAGAAAAATTAACATTACATAAATTTTATATCTAATTATTTAAAAATGTACCTTTTATAAAAGACACTTAACCATTTAAATCAAGCCTTTTTATCTATTAACCCTGGAAGGGTTCACACCTACACTAAAGTTACAGGTTTAAAAAAAACAGTATTAGTTATTTTTCTTCTTTTTCATAAGTAACAAATAAGGTAATATAGTTTAGTTATTATTAGTAGATTTAAATTTGAAAGAAAGTACTTAGCTTTAAATTAAACTGCAGTAATTCGAGATAATTAGGAATTTTGTTGATCACAAAAAAGCAAACTGGACAATGGACATGCACTGACTGTGAGTTGCGGCAGAGGAAGTTCTATAGGCGAGGCGGTCGAGGCTGACGTTCTCCCGAAAGAAACCGCGTCAAAAGTCAATAATTATTTCAAAGGAGCGATTAAAATAGAAAATAATTAATGTGTTCAAAAACTTTCGCATTTTCGGCAGTAAATTTTTCTCATATCTTCGAACAAACCTATTTCACGTGCATCTCAGAAATTTCCTCTTTTCATACCACGATTTCTCGAAGACCCTCTGTCTGACCATAGCATCCCAGTTTGAAGTATCTTTCAACACTTTCCACGCTTAGCTTCGTATCAAACCAAGTATAAGTCCGATCATTCGATTCTTTGGAGACATCCATAAATTACGTGAGGTGTTTTTTCCGAAATCTGGACCCCCCTCCCCCCTTGGTGAGATTTAGTGAGATTTTGCTGGACCCCCCTCCCCCCTAAGTGAGATTTACCTACAACCTTTAAAAATAATTTTCTATCCAATTCGTTTGTAATTTGTGCTTCACAGCACCTAAAACTTTTCCATTATTAATGATATGGGGGAAAAGGACATCATTCCGCCTAAAAATCACCACAGTATCTTATCTGTGGGTATTTATTCCTTTCTTAAACATAAAAAAATCGTTTAATTTCTAACTCAAAAATTTGACGTGGGATTTTTATCGACCCCCCTCCCCCCATGGTGAGATTTTTCCAAACCCCTCCCCCTCTTTTTGACCTCACGTAATTTATGCATGTCCCCTTCATAGCCCCACCCCGACGCCTCTCATCAGTTTTAATTAATATGATGCAATAGGCACTGTATATTTGGACGGCCTTTTTTCAACTAAACTCTACTCTAATTTCCACGGCTCGACGTTCCATTGGTTCCATCACTAAGCGCCGAGACTGCTACGTAATCACGAGACCTACAGCGCATGCGCCACTGGCCGTTTTGGCCGTCCAAATAATATACACTTCCTGTGCAAAATAATAGAAATGAACAAATGATTCATAGGAGAGAAAGTGAACATAACATTTTTTATTTATGAGAAGTATGATTTTTTTCTTACATTTTTGTATCTGTAGTGTTTTTACTATTTCCTGGAATGTGTGATTAGGAAAACTATTTTTTTAAATTTTCCACACATTTTTTGGATAAGTTATTTAAAAATCTTCTCACGGACCACCTCTGAGGGCCTCACGGACCACCAGTGGTCCGCGGACCACCAGTTGGGAACCACTGGTGTAGAGACTACCCAAAGAAAATTCAAGATCACCATGGTGAGATTGGTCCTCAAAAAGTAATCCTAAAGCGCTATATGTGGATAAACAATGCAAGATTATTGTGGACAAATGGTCGGGGTAGAAATAAAATTCCAGTGTCATTTATAATGCTTTAACTCATTCATAGAAACTGGGAAAAGCTTTTGTCTTTAAGGGGTCGTCTTTCTAATGCGACAATAAAAATTGTTGTAACGGTTACGAAGTTTTTAATATCCCATATCCGATTTCATAAATGAGTAAACAAGATAAATGGCACTGGAATATTATTTTTATCCTTAATTGTTTTTCTGAAATAGTCTGTTTCTAACTCAAAGTTTAAGGGTTATGTTTAAAGCTTTAAAAAAATCACATTCCGATTTCACAAAAACCATTTTAACGCGTATTCCTTTTCCTTTAAAACTGTTCCAAAAGTTTTAATGGGTGATGAACTCTGGACTGTTTAAATATTTGCATAGGCTAGTTAAGTCAAAATTTTTGAAATCTTAAAATATTTCCCTTAGGCACGTATTCAAAATTGCAAATTTTCAATAAGAGATGAATAATTATAATATGCAAGTTGCAACTCCATGGGGGGTCTATTTCAAAAGATGCAGAAAATAACTTTTTATTCGGCCCTCGTGAATTAAAAACCCAATTAGAAAATTTTTCTTCATTCATCCATTCTTTAATGAGATACAAAAAACTCGATTTCGATATCTTTAAAACTGAGAAATTAAAAGCTAAAACTTGTGACTTACACCATTTTATAGCTTCCTTTTTGAGTGCTAAATAGGATTAATCACACATTTGCATAGTAAATCGCAGGGGAGAAGAGTGTGTGAAACGACTATATTTACTACACTTGTCATTTTCGGGGATGCCTCCAAAAGAGTGAAAAGTCTAAATCTAAATGAAGAATCATTCAAACTGTTTCATTCATTTTCACTGCTCAAACTGAGTGATAATTAGTGATGGGCAAAATCGATAATTTTAGGTATCGAATACTTTGGTATCGAATACTTATAGGTATCGAATACTTTGGTATCGAGTACTTATAGGTATCGAGTACTTTTAGGTATCGAGTACTTTTTTTCAATGTCGGGAAATGAACCTGAAGGAAAATTTTTTTAGGGCCTATCCATAATCAGACTAATATTCAAAAAACTGAAAGCGATCCATCAAAAAGCCCCGTAGCTACGGGCCTGGAGGTGGATAGAAGCGAAGGATTTGGCGGGGGGAAAACCTAGCCGCGTCAAATTTCTCTCGCGGATGATAACGACTTGGGTTTGAGCGTTGCAAAATGAAAACGGAAACAGGCTGCGTTTGATCTACAGTAGGTATTATAAAGATTACTTCATTGAAAAATTTAAAACGAAATATGTCAATAAAGTATCGATACTTTTGTGGGTATCGAATACACTCGATACCTATAGGTATCGAGTACTTAAGTATTTGGTATCGATACCTGCCCATCACTAGTGATTCACTCCTGTGAATCGCTAGTTTTTATTGAAAAGTGAAGGAGTAAAGAGCGAAACTCCAATTCCCACTCTTCACTTTGGATGATATTCCTACGAAATGAATATCGAAAGTGATACGGTGTCTGAAGGCGGACTCATCCTTTTTGTGTTCCTTTTGGAGAAATAATCGGAATTGGGATTTCACTCCTTCACTTTTCCATGCAAACTAGCGATTCACAGGAGTGAATCACTCAGGATGAACACCGAAAGTGAAATATTGGAAATAAGCATCACTCACACATTCACTTCTAGTGTTTATTTTAAAGGAATCATCCTAAGGGAAAAGTGTGAATTGGCGTTTCACTTCTTATTTCCTTCACTATTCAATCTAAACTAGCGATTCACAGGAGTGAAACCCTTTGGATAAACTCTGAAAGTGGAACAGTGTGAATGGGCCTTTAGCAAACTGATCCCAAGTCGTTCATTAAAATCAGTCAGTAATTCTCGTAATAAAGATAATTTCAATGGCCGGTCTACAAGAATCTATTGATTATTTGAATAAATCTGCAATTATTTAATTCTTATAGTATCTGTATTTAGAATACATGTCATAGCTCATACATACTTTGCAAGTAATCAAATAAATTGCATGATCCTTCAAAAGTAAATTCTCGGAAAATAACAAAAACAATTAAATTCAAATATGCACTCAGAAAGCCTCCAAAATCGAAGAAAAGGTTGAAACGTACTTATTGAATCTTATCCACGTCGCTCTTCTCGTAACTTACTTTCTGTCGGAACCAAAGCCGCAATAAAACCGGCAATACCAAAGATATAAAAATGCACTGCTTCAGAAAGTGCTAAATGAAAGGTGACTAAACAACCCTTGAATAATCCACGTATTTTAGAAAAATAGAACATGAAAAAGTTCACTCAAAGTATATAGACCTACTTTAAAAGTATTGGCAGCTGTTCTTGTCACACAAAGTATCATATGTAATAAAGTCCTGAAATAAGAGGTATTGGGTGTATTTTAGGTATCATATACTATACAGTAGGGTTATGATTTTTTTCAGATTTAAAAGCCTGTGGTGGCAAATGATGAGTATTGGTCCATAACTCTCGAAAATAACTTTTATTTTTGAAAACTGTGAAAAAAGCTTGCGCGCCTAATAAGATTTTTATATGGCTGAAGCACTAAAAGGCAGTTAATAATATCTTTTTTGAAACTGATTGTTACATAAATCATAGATTTGTAAAATAGCTTTTCCTATTCCTTTTGGACCCAAAAGATAGTGTGTGAAGTTTCAGCCCCCTAAGTTGACTCTAGGGTTTGCCTATAGAGCCCCAAATTAAGAAAAAATTGGAAAAATTAGCAATTTTCAGAATTTTTAAAAAAGTATATTTTGATATTTAAATTGATATAAAACTGGTTCAAATGTGTTATTTAGGACATTTAAGATGGTTTATATTTATTTAAGGTTATTAACTGTACCTATAGTGTCTATAATTTAAGAGTAAAAGGTACTACTAAGGGACGTTGTGCTCATCAAAGCTTATAATACACTACAGTGGTCGAAAGTAATTAAATTTCAAAAGAACTCCCTCAAATGATGCCATTTGGTGTTACATTGATGTTTTAAATATAAAGGCCAGTTAAGTAATTAGGCCTTCTACTGAAGTTTTAATGTAAAAAATGCTTTTCTTCGAAAATGCTTGTTTCTAGCTGATCAAATACAAAATTTATTCTAAAAAAGATGGTTATTGTATTTTTTTAGTTCAAAAACTTTCAAATACCATTATAAGCTTCATATTTTGATGAAAGAAGATTTCAATTAAACTTTCCCCCTAATACGTTAAAAAGAGGTAATTTTTATAATTTCATACGATAAAATTTATTTTTATTCCTGGTATAGGAGAAGTTCATATCGTTTCCAATCTGTATGGTTTAAAGTTAAAATCTACTTATAAAAATGAAATCTATAAAGGTTTAAAAAGGTATTTCAAGGTTTTTGATCTTAAAAAGTATTATAACCCTCTTTTTGAGAAAATTTAGGATTTGATCAGCTAGAAACAAGCATTTTTGCAGAAAAGCACTTTTTGCATTAAAAGTTCAGTGGAAGGCCTAATTACTGTTATTTCACTGGTCTTTTTAATTTAAACATCAATTTAACAACAAAGGGCATCATTTGAGGGAGTTCCTTCGAAGAAATTCGGATTTAATTCATTTCGTCTACCGGTAGTGCATTATAAGCTTTGGGGAGTGCAACATCCCTAGCACTTATTAATCTTAAATTATAGGGGCTATAGGGCACAATTTAGTTAATTTGCATAAATATACATATACTTCATTTAAATATGCTCTAAAGAGCACATTTAAACCAGTTTTATATAAATATCAAAATATTTTTTAAATTCTGAAAATTGGTAGTTTTTTTCGCTTTTTTTTCAAATTTGGGGCTCTATATGCACACCCTAGAGTTAACTTATCTTATAGGGCTGAAACTTCACACACTATCTTTTGGGACCAAAAGGAATGGGAAAAGCCCTGGGTAGCGAGGTTTATTGAAAAAAAGTTTTTTTTTCCCGAGACACACTAGTGATTGCTATATTAGAAAGTGAAATGAGGTTAGGCGCGCAAGGTTTTTTCTCAATATAAAGAAAATAATGCTATAAAATTAACATATGGGCAAAAGTTCATCGAATGCAATAACAGGCTTTTTAATATTTTTAAAAAAGTCTCAGAATCATAACCCTACTATACAGGGTGTATCAAAAGTTTGTTTCATGGCTAGTTTTGAAATAGCATCTCTTATATTATTTTCAAAACGACCGACCTATATTTTTTAATGTTAAAATACTAGGATATAGCCAAAATCATACTCTGGGATTCCTAAGAACTTTAAAATTTCCACAAACTAGGATTCTGTATGTATGATAGAGAAAAAGGTTATTAGGAAACACTTTATTAAACCATAGTTATACAAAAGCCATAAAAATTTGGCAATATTTGAAAGTTAGGGGATATTTAAAAAGACTGATTAACTGAATTGAACCAAAAAATATTAAGAAAATATAGAAACTATATTTTGATGGATCAAACTTTTCAATGAGGAAGTTGCATGATTTTTTTAGTCGATTCTTCTTGCAAAAATAAGCAACTACCCAAAATTTGAGGCCGATCGAGAAATTTTTTTGTTGCCAAAAAAATTAACAAAAATCCCCTTTTTAAAAGCGCGCGAAAACGCCAAGAGTTTGGATGTGACGTCATCTTACAATAGGCATTGTTGAAAAGCAATGGAGTTGATGGTATTATTGTTGACGTCATCCTACAGTTTAAACAATAAACATTTTCAGTCACGCGTTTTTTTCTCGACTTTTGAATTAAAATATTTAATTAAACTGTACATTTTTTTGAAAAACTGACTAGATATTTCATTTTACCATACAAAAAACCATACGGAACACCTGTTTGTTTTTGAAAATCTGACACATGCAACTTCCTTATTGTACACAGTACAGCTACATTCAATGTTATGTTATCAGGTTATAAAATGTTTCACCTTGTTGGACACTTGAAATTTTACAGGAAGTTAGAGAATGACAGTGAAGTGAATGATAGCAAGAATGCCTTAGTAGCTCATACCAAATGTTAAATTTGCAACTGCAACTATAAGTAAACTAAATTTTGACCATACATAACAAAAATTGGATGTTTGTGCTGCTTGGGTGTTAAGACTGAAAATTATAAGATTCAATCATTTCAAATTTTTCAGATCTCGTTATTTCTAAAAAATTTTTTACCTTTCTTTAAACGATCTTGATTGCTCTGCACTTTCCTGCTTTCAGTCATATCATTGTTCAAGTCATTATAGTTGGTCTCTGTATTGCAAGTTGATCAGAGTTGCGAAGTATTTTGCAAATTTAAAAAATACACAATGCTATAAAGTATGGGATTTTTATTACAAAAAGATAACAAAGAATCTTCAAAAGATCTTTATCAATCACAATGCACTATGAAATCTGCATATTTTTCAAAGAATCTGAAAAAGTTCTCAAACCAACCGATATTTTTTTTCTTAATGGCAAGGCAAATGGAACAACAATTTAACAATCCACTGATAGCATCTATCAGATAAATAGAAATAAAAACAATAAAGTAGGAAATCACACAGGGGAATGATTTTTAATTAACAATCACAACAAAATCACCTGAACATGTATATGATAATTTTAAGCACTGAATACTTGCAGAAATGAAAACATTCAAATACACTTACACAGTGGCGTACATAAGGGGGGGTTGAAGGGGCCTGTTCCCCCCCTGCATTTTGGGGTAAGACCTCCAAACCCCTCTTTCTGATTGGAATTTTATTATTCCAAATCTTTTTATTATAAGTTCATCAAAATCTAGATCCGACTTAAAAATATAAGTCCAAAATTAGGACCAAGTGTACCAAAACCGAGTAAAAATTCTGTTTTTAGGGTCAAATTTCCAAAATTTTTCTGAGGGAGGACCCCCAGATCCCCTTTTCTACTTGTAACTTTATTATTTTCAAATTTGTTTTTCTATTAAGTTCACCCAAATGCAAATCATATCTAAAAATATAAATAAAAAATTTGGACTAGGTGTACCAAAACTAGTTAAAAACCAGTTTTTAAGAGTCAAATTTCCAAAATTTTATGGGGGGAGGACCCTCAAACCCCTCTTTGGTACTTGGAACAAAATTACTCACAACTTTTTTATATAATAAGTTTTTAGTAGTAAATTTTAACAAAAAAATGTATAAAAAGTTACATTGGACGTTTTAAATTTGCTTGGGAGGGGGTAAAAAATAATTTTGGCCCCCTCCCGAAATAAATTTCTATATACGCCACAGCACTCACATTAATAAAGACAAGTTTTCTCATAGTGAGAACCATTTATAATACATTGAAACCTCACATACTATAACTAAAAATGACTAGTACGAGTATGTTATTAATAGTTTTAAAAAAGGGTCTTCAGAGAAGAGAAAAAAATTTACTTGATTTATTTAAATTTTACAATTTAGGTTTTCAAAATTCTAAAAAAATTCAATCAATAAAATTAAATAATTATAACCTAAGTATTAGTCAATGCTTGGTTTATTACTCTTAAATTGTTTCAGTGATTGAGCAGCATTTTATTGTCAGAGAGAGCATTTCTTAAAAATAAAAAATATATATTTAAAGTAAATAAGTATATTATAATAGCTATGTTGATATGTTGAACAAAAACTTTAAAAATAAAAAGAATACAATCACAAATAAACAATTCCAACAAGAAAAAAGGGGCAATACATACAATTTTTAATGTTACAACCAAATAACTTTCAAAAATATTAAATTTTCTACAATAGAAAATCTGTTGAAAATTTCAGGTATTGTTTTATTATTCAAAACAAATTATTTAGCATCACTAATTCTTTTTAATCCAATTTTGAATTTCTTTATATACCTTGCATAAAAAGTTTTAAACTTTTTCAAATACATAATTCACAGCTGCCAATTCTTCGTATTTAGGCAGAATTTTTCAGTTTGTTACCAAAAAAAATTCTACTGTTTCAGATTTGACTTTTTAACCAAGTCACTAATTGCAAAATTAAATTGACATAAAACCAAAAAGTCTGAAAAACTATGAACGACATTTTCAATATTGTTTTCCAAAAAATTTTTTGGTAGAATTTGCCTGTTAATGAACTTAATAGAAAAAAGATTTGAAAAATATAGTTTCAAGTATTAAAAGGGGTTTGAGGTACTCTTCCAGAAAATTCGTAATAAGTCAGAAAATCTGATAAAACTGGAAGAATCTCATGCCTGATTAAAAAAGGAAATCCTCCAGATAAATCTGAAGAATTGGAAGCTATGTAAATTTATTTCACAATAAATTTCTTTAATAAACAAAAATCAATAAATTAACTTGAAAAATACTTTTACCTTTTTACAGTTATCAAGCCCATATGAGGATTGTAAAAAGTGTAAGTTGGTAAAACTAAGAAAGTTCAGATTAAGAAATTGTATTTAAAATTAATTCTCTCATCAAAACCAACCAAGTATTCCCTACAAAAAATATCTAAGGATCAATTGAATTTATTTTTAATTTATATTGAATCAATACTGATTACTGTACAACATAAAATTATTTTACTTAACTTTAAAACATAATTATTTACTTAGAAAAAATATTAAGAAAAAAGAAATATTGTTAACTAACCTTCAGATAAAAATTAAGTGATTCAATGGTAGTAAAAAAACAAAAGTTGCAAACCTACCAATAACATTTGGCCTTATATTTCCATAAAATTGGTTAGTTAAGCACCATTTTAATTTGTTGAAGAGTTAGAAATTATTATTACATAACAATAAACATTAGCAATATTATTTTTTAAACATAAGTATTAAGTATGATTCACAAAAACAGCCTAATAATAACCAACGTCAAGCCACATTATATAAATCCAATATAAAAGATTTTACATACAAGAATAGGAAAATATTGAATACAAATGACTGATGGCACTATTTAGACTGTTGTATAAAGTAATAAACTTTAAAAAAATTATAACATACTATAAGTAAATAAATGCTATAAAATAGATCTAAAATTAAGTAATTTTCTAAATGTTGGATAGTTCAAGTAGGATTCTATAAGAGAAATATATTTTTGCATAGATGGATCCCTCTGTCAAGCTTTCTTTACCTCATAGAAGACCCAGCTAGAAAACAGTTAAAGAAATTTTTCAAAAATGAAAATTTTTATAAATGGAGAATTATTTTTGAACCTTAAGGGTAGGTCATCAAGTATAGTCACAAATGCATATGGCATAATTTAAAAGAGGAAAATAATGGTGATAAATCAATGCCACAGTATCCACCTTACAGCCCAGACCTAGCACCAAGCAATTTTCACACACTTGTTTGATCCACTAAAACAATCACAAAGACAAGACTTAACTGAGGATGAGAATGTTTAACACTTAATCCTATGGTGTATGAGTTCTTCCTAAAGGGGTTCCTGCTTTTTAAAAGGGTTTGCTCAAATATTACATAAGCATGTTTTTGGTCATCTTTTAACCCCCTTGTCAACAAAGATAAGCAAACTGCAACCCCCCTCATGATCACATAAGAAAACTTCCTGACCCCTTGTCCTCTTTCTTGTGAAGTCAAAATGCTTGAAAAATTTTTCCTAGTTTAATAGTTTTTGTAAAACTTATTTCTGTTTGAATTTTTAAATTGTTTATGCAAAAAATATTTTCGAAAATGCAGGGTTAGTAACATCTCATACCTCCCCTCCCCTTCTTGTCAAGAAAAAAAGCAGATCAAACCCACTCCCTTCCTTAGGTGCTTATGTAATATTTGAACAGCCCCAAATGCCCAAAAAAAGTTTTTTACAAGTTATTATCCCAGTAATTTTATTTTTTCAGACCTACTTAATGATTTCCCCTTATACAGCAAGTCAACAAATAGTAAAAGGATACTTTTCCATAAAAGAAGGCACATAAGCCTTGTGACTTTCAAACTTAACCTTCACTGGTAAAGCTGATAGCATTTTTTCGTACGTTTTCAAAGGGCCAACACAACCTTCCCCAAGAGCCTAGGAAGCAAAAGGAAAGTTGAGTCATAATATTTTGCACAAACTAAAGTATCATTAAAATTGAATGGTAAAAATATTATATGCTGTCACACAGAAGTCCAAAACTGTAAATAAATTAAGTTAATAATTGGTCAGATCATCATACACATTGACAAAATTATATGAATCTATTATTTGAAGTCATACAATTAATGAAAGAAAATTTAGGGGAAAAAACTTGCTTCTTACATGATTTAGGTAGCTTCCATCATCTTTCAATACATCTAAGGATTTGTTGATAATTGTTTTGACAAAGTCCCACAGTTCACCTAAAATTTGAAACATTCATACAGTAAAAATTATTGCCACAGTACTAGAATTACATAAAAAATATAAAACTTATGAAATGAATGAATATTTTGAATGAAATATTAAAAATATTTCAAATAACCTATTGGAGAAGTAGCAATAGGGATGTCAGTTAAATCATTGATGATGACATCAAACTTTCTTCCAATTTTCTTATATTCATCAAGTTCTTTCAAGCAGTCATCGATAATGACCTATAGGTGAAAATAAAACAGTAAGTATTAAGTTAGTTAGAAAAAACAGATCTAAAATAAAATTGTTATTACTCGGATTTAGCAAAAAAAGCCGTGGTGTCCAATCTTACTCTTTAAGTGGGTTACATCCCAAAAAATAAAGGACAGATAATAAATTAAATTTACATAATTAAAATTCTTACTTTATAATTTGGACCATCTAGTTTATCCAAAGAATCTCCACAACATCCTCTCAAGTGTAAGCGACAAGCATCTACAACCATTTGGTCTATGTATGATAGTTAAGGAGAAAAAAATTGTACACAAAAACATACAAATTTTCCTTAAAAATCCCTAAAAAGAAAAACCATAAACCAAGTTTAAAAATGGAAGTATATTTTTTATCTAAATCCCAACTTATAATGTTATAAAATATGTATAAATAATGTGTTACAAAATGGAATATATAGTGTAATAAAATTTTTTTAATATACACTTTAAGAAGAATGCTTAGCAACACAAGAATATGGAATTTAAAATATTCAATATACACTCGTATAAGACTCAAAGTTAAGCAGCATCAACTTTTATAAAAACTACAACAACTAGTCCACAGAATCCCTGCTTTCCCTCTTGTCAATTTAGCCTGGCTTGGCATTTATTGAGAGTGATTTTTTACATTTAAGACACTTGCAGCAAAAAAGAGCTAACTCCAAAACCTCTATATTGCAGTTAGCTTGGTACAGAAACTAGGCCGTCTATCTCAAGGCACCAACCAACCTAGAGGGCCGTTCCATTTTATTCGCGGGTGGGGAAGGTAGATACGTAGTATCGTAGGTTGATCAGATAAGCGTCTTTCAGTGTGCGGCGCGAGCCCTGGCAGATGCAATATTTTTTATGGTAGATTTTCTTGATGTATTTGAATTATAAAACAAAAATTTGTAAATAGAAGTTATATAAGCTTTTCATTTTAAAATGAAATAAAATATCAAATCAAAAATTGTTATAAAACTTAAAATTATTTAGATTTTGTATAACAATATAATAACTCTTTAATAAATTATCTTTTATGGTAACTCTGATATAATGAATTAACTGTTCTATACTTTTGGAAATAAATTTAAAACAAGTTAATGTTATTTTTTCTAATAATCATTCACTAATCATTATAATGATATAATATAATATAGTATATAAGTATATACTTACTTTTTATTACTTAAAATCCCACTCTAATCTATTTTAGGTATTAATTTCTATACTCCTTAAGCTATTAAGCATAAAGAAAATATCAGAACAATAGATAAAAAAACAGGCAGTTTTTTTTAATTATAAATAATCCAACCAATTTTACATACAGCATACAGTTAATTTCCATGAATTTTATTAGTTAAAGAATTTTGATTAAAATTTATGATTTTATTCATGATTAAAATCACAATTTATATCAGTGTTTCTGTTTCCCAACCTTTTTCGGTCCATGCCTCACGCAAAGGCTTTCAAAACTTTCCTTGACCCCCCGTCTTTTTTTTCTCAAAAATCCCCCAATTCCCCGTTCTATACTTTTGGAAATAAATTTAAAACAAGTTAATGTTATTTTTTCTAATAATCATTCACTTATCATTATAATGATATAATATAATATAGTATATAATTATATACTTACTTTTTATTACTTAAAATCCCACTCTAATCTATTTTAGGTATTAATTTCTATACTCCATAAGCTATTAAGCATAAAGAAAATATCTATATATAGAAATATATAAAAGAAAATATAGGGGGACAATTTTTCAAATTGCCCCCCTATCAAATTTTTCAAATCATATTGCCCCCCGGTGGGGCGGGCGCCCCACGTTGGGAAACACTGATTTAAATCAAGCAACTCTGAATGCATTTTTCAATGAACGCTCAAACACGTGCTCCCGAAAAAACGCTAAGTTCCTCACTCTATCCTTCCGCACCCGCGAATAAAATGAAACGGCCCTCTAGGTTGGTAGGTGCCTTGAGATAGACGGCCTAGTGGTACAGAAAGCATCTGTATGTGAATTTTATTTCTATACCTGATAAGCGGACCTGGAAAAAGTTCCTGAACCCACGAACCTGGTTCGGGGGAAGCCCCTGCTAGCTCTATAGGAGCAATACCTAAGGTTAGGGTAAATTCTATTAGGTTCAAGGGAAGGTTACAACTTTTTCCAGGTCCGCTGATAAGTTTTAAAAATTTTTTGTTATGTTTTAGATATGATTTTGCTGGATCCTAATTCCTCAAAACTTAACTATCGGAGAAACAACATAATGCATAGTGTGTTTTTTTATTCACCTCTTATTTCAAACTCATGCTTGGACACTGAACAAATTGTCAGCTTACAGGAGAAAGTCACTCCTGGCCCAGCTATCCAGTGCCAAATTTGATTGTATCTGATTGTTTTATTTGGTACCATGCAATTTCACCAACACACTATAATTTGGAAATCTGCTAGTTCGTTGATGTCTTTCTGCCGTTTTTAAAAGATTCTCCAAAAGCCTCTTTCCTGTAAGCCAAAACAATACCTAGTACAACACTAAAATACTAAATGTGTAATTCATGCTTAACTTTTGAAATCCATGCCTTATTTTAACTACAAACATTACCCTACTAGATAAAAAAAGGATATATCGACCATTGTGACAAATTTGGGATTTTCCTTCAGTAACTCGTGTAACAAGCCACCATCACCACCGCCAAGAATCAAGACTTCCTTTCCTTCATAAGGAATCACTCCATAATTCATCACTCCTCGGGTGTAGTTGATATCACTATCAGCAAGATCTAAACAAAAAAAACAGTATTAAGACTTAAGAAGTCGGCACTACATTGTTTCAAAACTGACTGAATTTCTTGTTCACACATAGAAGCTAATTAACACAAAATACTCCAAATAGTAAGTACTAAAAGTTTAAGGAAATATACAATGAGTGAATTAGCACAGACATCAGTATGAACAAGGTGTGAATTAGCACCCAAAATGTTTTTAGACTTAAATACATTATTAGGACAACATTATTCATTTAAAAGCAGCCAAAAAATTTTCCTGAAGGGTAATATTGGGATTTTTCAGGGGAATTAAAAAAAGTGGTCTTCTACAGTTGAAAAAGGAAAATGTGAGTGATGGGTGATATCTTAAAGTTCACTTCCTTGGCTACACCCCTGTTAAAATTAATTTCTGCTACACTGTAGCCTTCTTTGAGAAAATTTACCAAATTCACAATACATGACAGTTATTTGAAAGTAAACAGTTAAACTAAATTTTCAAAACATTTGAATAGGGAAATTATGATGTTTAGTAATAGTGTGTTTGGGAACCCACTGTCAACACAGAAACTATACTCCGTTTCTATTTGCAGAAAAAACCATACAATGCAGGATTCACTGAAGTATTAAGAGTGTTAGAAAATAATGTATTTCTTGGCCGTAAAATCTTAGAACTGGGTTGGCAACATATTTCGCAGGCAACTTTACAGATAATTTGGTATATGCATAACAATTGCATCTACAATGTTCTGATTGCTTGCACATAGAATAGGCGATCACACTGATTGCTCTGCACTTGGGAACTGCTACTTTGCTTGGCAATTGAATTTGTGTTTGGGATAGATGTTAATAGATATATAGATGTTAATATGTTTAAATAAATACAAAAACTTTTACAAAATGTAATGCCTAGAGTAATTCTATGTTCCAGTTTTTAATGGAAAAAAAGAATTACAATGCTGAATACAGTTCTATTTTAACCATCTTGTATAGAACAAAAAAGTTAAAATTATTATAAAAAGTAAACTATACTTACTTTGCAAATCATCTAAAATTAAACAGTTTCCAAGAGTTGGGGAATGGAGAATTTTTATGTTCTGGAAAGGGGATTCTTCTTCGAACACAACTTTATTAAAATCATACTCCAGAATACGCTCATCAGCAGTGGTAAAATAGAGAGGTACAGAAGAACCTCTTTTGACCACAGGTATTCTAAAAATAATTTTTAATTATATAAGCATAAAAATTATAACTACACCTTATCTGAAACTTAATTATTACCATACACTTTATTAATATTTATTTCAGACAGTAAAATATTAAATTATTTTAAGAAGTGTTTTTGATGAAAGTTATACCTGTGCATATATACAAAGTACACTAAATTTTGAATGAGATTGGACATTGGATCTAAGAAATGTTTACAAGTTTAAAATACTTAAAGCATAAATGCTCTATTTTCAACTCATTATACATACTTTTCAGCTTTTACTTTTAAGCGTCGAAGTAGTGCCTTCCTCATTTCTTCTAATTTCTAAACAAAAGACAATTTAACTAGTTCAGTAAACAAGCTAAATGATCAAGCTAAATCTTATCATACAAACCTTTTTTACGGTACAAAATACTCACTGGATTTGTTAAGGCGTCTTTTTCACCTAGAGAGTCCTCAAAGGTTAGAGTAATTAAACCTTTGGGATAACACTTAAATGTACCAGAAAATCTGCAAAACAAAATGATATAATAATAATTTTATTCAACATCTACTACGCTTTTAGTTGGAAGAACAATAGAGGCGGCAATGACGTCAACCCTGTGTTCCCAACATCACAGAAAGGCAAAAAGAATTCTTTTCTTCTAGCAGAAAGAAGAAAAGAAAAGAAGAGAAGAAAAAGAAAAGAAAGAAAGAACTTGGAGCTCTCATAGACGCGTTGATTTAGAAGGCGAAAAATCGCCGTAACTCTCAGAAATATTATCGGAAAAAGAAAAAAAGACCTGCTTATAAGGAAGAAAGTGAAACCTAATTGTTTTGAGTTCAAAAGTTCTCATTATCTCCCTAAAATTTTGATAGGTGGGAATTTTAAAAAACCTTGCACCGAATACGATCGACTTTCGAAAGCTTTTTCAATTAGAATTGAGCCTAATTTCAGTTAAACTAATTCTAGTGTTATAAAAGGAACATTTGTGATTCGATAGGATGTGTTTTTTCAAGTCATTCAAATCAGTATTTATGGTTCAAAATTATCTGTTAAGTAGTTAAGAATCGAAATGAGCTTTGGTGATCCTTTAGGTTCATGCTTGGCTCCCGTTTTACTTTGCCAGGAGTGAGGATAACTTTTTACATTGTAGTTTTCTACATCTTAAAAGTGCATGATCTTGCCGAATCTGGCTCGACAGCTAGGCAATCTTAACAATTGCGGCTTCCGTTGAATTTGAAAGCGATTTGCTCTCCATTAACTTCTCTTACCTCAATGCCCTCAATAAAATAGAAAATAACAAACTAGGATTTATAAAAGTTAAGATTGGTTAGATAATAATTGGTTTTCATAGGATTTATAAAAGTTAAGATTGGTTAGACAATAATTGGTTTTCAATAAATAGCAATCAGAAAAAATATATATATTAACTTTAACTTAATCTATAATAACAGTTTTGATCTTAACATAAAATATCACTATTGCTTAAATTATGTTACCTGCAAACATCTTATACCTGAAAGAGTTCAAAATTTTAAGTATTTGTTATTAGGTATGGACCAGAACTTAAAATATACTTTACATATCCAAACTTTAAATAAACTCCCATTATACTTGTTTATTTTTTATCATTTAAAAAGTTTTGTATACTAGACAGCAACTTAAGTTGAACCTACTAAGTCACTAACAAAGTAGTTCCCATCGTGGTGTCTGAATTTCGAGTGAATCAAAGAACTTCAATTTTCAAATTTTATTATTTCGTTAAACCCATGTATGAAGTGTCTTTTTATCACAATTCACATATTGAAATTCCTCCTATCAACCCAACAAACTTTGTGTTTGCTCACTTTCTCTTTCCACGTAGTGACGTACTGGGTTCAGGAGGCATTGCTGTGAAGTATAGACGCATCCTTTTTAAAATGTTATCTTACACTTTACACTTTTCCCGAATTCAATCTATTTTACAGTATGGAATAATTTTTTTGGGAGGTGATTACATATCAAACCTTACACCATTAATAAATCTGCAAAAAAGACTAAGCATGTAAAAAGTGATCAGTTATTATCTATATTTATAACATAAGCTCATTTGGTAGTACTATTATGCACCGCAATGCAAAAGTGGTTATCTCAGATAACCACTTTTATTAAATGTCCCAAATCTTAAGAAAAAAATTTTGCATTTAAGTTTTCTTTATAGGGTTAATTCTTTTATAACAAACTGCCCAATTTATCTAACCTCTAATAATTCAAATAAATTTTCATATAAAAAGGGTCTGTCTACATATTTAAGAAACTTAAATTACTCATTTATATTGATCACAGTAAATAAAATTGATTGGTATCTGAACAAACTGAATGATATTGACTGATTTTTGTACTGCTGCGTTTTTTCTGGATGTTTTTGTTTCTTATTTGTTCTTTCTTTTGTGCATATTTCCTTGTAATTTGCTTATTATTTTTTTCTGTCTTTATTGTTTTCTAAGTTTTGTATTTTTTCTCTCTCTCATGTATAAAGATTATTGTAATTAATTTCATGTTTTACTCAAAAGGGCCGGGGCCCCTTAGTGAACAATATTTGAAAATGTATTTTTTTGGTAATAAATTATTTTATTAATGCTAAATCAAGTTTTCAATAACAGAAAAACCCAGTTAAGCATTGTTGCTGAATTCAACCCAATTGAATGTTTTTATCAAAAATTAGACAATTTCATTGCAAAAAAATGAATATTTTTACTTACGATCCATCTTCATTGCTGAATAAAACAAGATAAGTTTCACCAAAGGCAGCCTCATACTGTTTCTTTAAAAAGTAAGGTTGAAGTACTTCTTCCACAGCTTTAACAACATTTGATCTCTTTTCTATAAGTAAAAGGTTTATACATTTAACAAAAATAAGAACTATTATTGAGGAGTTTCATGAAAAATTTATAAACAAATAGAAAAACAAGTTTTAACAATCCTTTCAAGTTTCAACATTTCAACTTAAAACACAAAAGCAAAAAAAACACTTAACATTTAATTTAAATTAGTAGTTAGGACATTAAATTTATCTAATACTTAACATAAAGTTTGTAGGTAAACACACAATGATGTGGAGTCATGGAGAAGCATTGCTCCTCCTCGACTTTTTCAATTTAAGGCATTTAAAAAAGTAGAGGTATTCATTTTTTGATTAATTTAAATGCTATTAAAATGTCTTAAAAGAAAACATGGTACTTATGTATTAATGCCAGGGCAGCTAAAGATTTGGCCTTAAAAATACCTTATAATCTAACCTACTAATCTGTTGTTGTCTTGTCCAACCTAATAATGTAATAACAATAATAAAACCTTATAAAATCTCATCTTATAATGTTATCTTATAATCTTTATCTGTAGCTGGGGTGGCGTTGATACATAAGAACCGAAAATATTCTTAGATTCACCTACAATTAAAATCTCAATAATACTTTGGATGATGAAATTTCAAATAGTACCACCAAACTATTAGCGTTTGGTTAGTTTACTAAGTGCTGAGATAAGACTGACCCTCTCCTGAAAAAAATATGTGGATTCTGACAAAAAAGTGAAAAATTCCCATATTTTTTTTTCAACTACAGCTTTGGTTTAATATTACGATCTAATTATCGGCATACAAAATAGCTCATCAGTTTTTTAAGATAATAGGTAACATAGGATTCAAATTAAAAGTGTCAAGTTTATTTATAAATACAAGATATGCAAACCTGCATCTGATACTTGATCAGAGTCAATCCTCAAATCTACCATCGAAGTTCTAGCTTCCTCCATTCTTTTACTCCTTTAAAATAACAAAACAAATATTTTATAAAGAATAAAAAACAGCGAAATATTTTATTTAGAGTTTGTTTACTTTATGTGAGCTAAATTTCGGGAACAATAAAGGTTATAACAGCGATCAAATAATCAAGCAAAGCCATTACCAGCAATAATAAAAAGTAGTTCCCAAGTTTGAATCGTTAGAATTATAATTAAAAATGCATTTACGATAAATTTCACAAAACCCGGCAAAACTTAACAATTATAAACACTGGGTAAAAAAGGCACAAAAAGAGCAAACTCACATTTTAAGATGTATCCTAAGGTCCTCAACACCAAGTGAAATTCAAAAACACTCCTTGTATGAAAATTATCGAAAATTTGAGTAAACAAACTCGACAGATTAAAAATATCGACAGACACACGAGACGAACTGAAAAAGAAAGAAAAGATCTCTCCCCTCCCCACGTGTTGCCGGTTAAGAAAAATAATGCCGGTAAATTAACGGAAGAAAAGGTTTTCCCTCTGAGGAAGAATTATTTTCCCTACATAGGGAATTGTAGTGGCTGAAAAGGAAATAATAACCTGAAGGCGCAAGTTTAGAACTGCTGATGCGCCAAGTTTTTAGCGATAGAAATCAATATATAGCAACCCCAACTAATGTTAAATGAATTATGTGGCTTCTAAATATGGCGCCAAATAGCCAAAACTCGCCAACCATCATATGATGATGTTTTTGACTTTAAAATAATTATGATACGGTATCATAAAAAAACCCTATAAATTGGTCTATGGGGGCATCCATAAAATACGTGAGGTGTTTTTTTCCAAATTCTGGACCCCTCCCTTCCCCTTGGTGAGATTTAGTGAGATTTTGCTGGACCCCCCTTCCCCCCCACGTGAGATTTTTTTCAATCACTTTTTGACTAATTTTTCCAGTAGTTTTGCTAAAAAATTTAAAGAAAAAACGTGTATTTTCTAAATTAAAAGTTGACGTGAGATTTCAATTGACTCCCCCCTCCCCCAGGTGAGATTAGGTGAGATTTTGCTGGACCCCCCTCCCCCTTTTTGACCTCACGTAATTTATGGACGTCCCCTATGCAGCTGCAGGAAGTCATATTCAAGTTTCTGCTTGGAGGGAGCATGTTCTTTTATGGGAGTATAATTTCAAAATTACGGCTTGGCTATGATTAAGGTGACCAAATTTTCAATAAAAAGGAGGACGAAAAAATTTAAGAAAAAAGTACAACGTTAATAAATGAAACATTTTATCAATTCAAACAAAAATACACTAATTAAGCCTACATATCTTTTAAATAAACAAGTATTTTTCCATTGAATGAATATATTTTGCCAATGTATCATTTTCTAACAATGTATTGGAAATTTTGAAACAATTATCCTTCATATTGAATTTTACGGTAAGTGCTACAGTTAAGAGTATCAACATTCAATCTTGGTTTCTCACTTCAATAATTATTACCCCATTGAAAAAACTCTTACAACCAGCTGCATTAGTTTCAGGGCAGCACAACGTAAATTCAACAAGAATAAGGTAAGGGGACATCCATAAATTACGTGAGGTGTTTTTTTCCAAAATCTGGACCCCCCCTCCCCTCCCCCCTTGGTGAGATTTTACCGAGATTTTGCTAGACCCCCCTCCCCCCACGTGAGATTTACCTACAACCTTTAAAAATAGTTTTCTCCTTCCTTCTCATACTTAAAAAAAGAAAATCGTAAAATTTCTAACTTAAAAAGTTGACGTAAGATTTTTATCGACCCCCCCTCCCCCCTTGGTGAGATTTTTCCAAACCCCTCCCCCCCTGTTCGACCTCACGTTATTTATGGATGTCCCCTAATTAAACTTTCGTGTGGAATGTGTTCAATTTTGAAATGGTTAAATATTTCTCCATCCATCTTTTATCAATTTCAACCTGTTGATTTTCCCATTGTTCTAATTTATCAGAATTTAAATATTCAGTCTTCTAACTTCTTCAAAACAGGCAATTGTCATCGATTTTAATATCGGGCATTTTTTTATAGAAATTCAACACAATTTTCAATAAATTGAGATGAAGTCAAAAACCACATTGAAAACTGTTATCCCCCCTATCCCCCTCTTCCTCTAGTTCTCCTTGGTGAACCAACCTATAAAAGAAGGACTGTCCTCCCTAGGAGGACGTTTGGTCACCTTACTATAATTTAACCACTACTCTTGCACAAGTTGATGTATCTACTTATGAAATAAATCAGTAATGAGTTTTATTCTTAGGATTCATATTTAATCCTACTACTATTATAATTGTGAATGTTTGTCTGGATGTTTGTTACTCTTTCACGCAAAAACTACTGAATGGATTTTAATGAAATTTTACAATAATGTAGCTTATACATCAGAATAGGACATGGGCTATAATTTATAAAGAGAAAATCAGTCCTTCATTCTTTTTTTCCCATTTTTCCTGCTTATTTTCACTTATTTTTCCGTGTTTGAAAACCTATTTTACCAGTCATGCAAGCCAATAATAGGAAATTATAGTAGTACCAGTGTTGTAGTTACTAGGCAATTTTATTAATATCTATATAAATAAAAACGTTTGTGGCTGTGTGTGTATGTATGTTCCGCATCTCCTTTTAAACCACGCCGAAGGGGGGGACATTTCCTCCATTTCAAGATTTTTTTCCTTTGTAATAAATATATTTACTGAAAAATACAATTGTTTTCTTGGAAAACGAGTTAAAAATAAAACATTGGTTCAAATGAGACAGATCACTTGACTTTTTCATTTACTAGACTTTTTATTACAGTTTCAAATTTGTTATTTTATAAAGGCACCAAAAGATATTTAACATTATCAGGAACATCGGGATTGTAAAAAGTGACAAGAACACCGGGATAGGAAACTCACCATTAAGACACCGGGAATACCGGAATATAAAATTTACTGGAAAGTCCGATATAGGAAAATTACAAGGAACGCCGGGATTAGAAAAATTACCGGGACCACCGGGATAGGAAAAATTACCGAGGACACCGGGATTAGAAAATTACCGGGAACACCGGGATAGGAAAGAGGCGCCTGGGATACCGGGATGATTTGTAATATTGCTAATTTACAAAATTATAAATGTATTTTAAGAAAACTTTAAAAAAATAAATTTATACACCCCACCCGTGCAAGGTCGGGACCCGGGTATAACAGCTAGTTCAATTAATAAATTACTTTAGTATGCTGATGATGAACCGAGGAGGTGTATATTAGGTGGCGCCCCGAAATTCGGACTAGGTATACAAAAACAAGTAAAAATCCTGTTTTTAGAGTCAAATTTCTAAAAATTATATGGGGGGGACTCCTGGACCCCACTTTTGTATTTGGAACTTAATTATTCACAACTTCTTTACATTAAGTTTATAAAATTGCATCAAATCCTACCTGAAAATGTATTTTACAAATTACCAGGGATTCTCTTGTTTTTCTGAATCTTCTTGCCCTTGAGCAATCGCTCTAAGGACCGGGAGTGCTCTTGGTCCTTTTCTTTATCCTCACTAAGGATCCGGATCCCAGCTCCCTCATATTCTTCTGTATCATCTTTAATAATATGTATAAGTATATTATAGAATATAAGGAGTAGAGCTTCTCTTGATCGTCTGCATCTTTTAGGGAAACTGTAGAGCACGCTCCCTCCTAACTCTATCTGCACACTAAGATTTTTTTTGCTTTTCAGCATCCTTCCTGTCTTCCTTTCCTCATCTACTCTAACAATTTGAGACTTTCTCGTGCTCTTCTGCATCTTTTCATTAGAATCTGGGCTGCTCTTGCTTAAGAATCCTCTTGCCTGGGCTCAACTACTTAAGAATCCTCTCTCTCTCTCTCTTTGGGCTATTCCTGATCATTTTCATCTTCTATAAGGGTCATCTCACCTCATCTTCATCCCCCTCTCAGCTTTTCATCGATCCTCTCAATTTGTAACGGCACTTTTTATATATCTAAGGCTTCAGAGAGGGGGGCGGTCCAGTGGTTCCCGCCAACCAGAGGGGTATTTTTAAAAACTCAAATATTTTCAATTTCTTTGTGGAGTACTAAGGCCTTTTACCTAATTTTGAGCTAAAAAAATTGCAGCAAACGTTTTTATGTTTTTCAGTTCACTGCTAAAAATTTTCTGTGAGATTTAATATTTTATTCTTCTCTTTCAACTGATTTTTAAAACTATATACTAAAACACTTTTTAGTGCAGTAAATTCAATGAATATTGAGAAACATTTTAATTAAACATTGAAACGGTTTAAAAGTTTACGGAATATCAAATTTTGTTTTTTAAAATATTTTTTGGATCGTACCATGAAGAGATTGTTCTCTACTCTTAAAATTCTTTATACAGTAAAATCCCGTTACAACGAACTTCACAGGACCGTAAAATTTCTTCGTTGTAACGGAAATTTCGTTGTAACTGTACTATCGTTAATTCAGACAAAAACGGTTGGGAACTTTCTGGACTTTCGTAATAACGGGATTTTTCGTTGTATCGGTATTCGTAGTAACGAGATTTCACTGTATTATAAACATACTCCCGATACTCTTCACATCATTAGCACAAAAACCAAACTGATGCTAAATTTTTTGAAGAAAATAAATTGAAAGCAATGGACCATATCCGTCTGACGTCACATTTCCCCCATCATGTGACCTACTGAGCTTGCAATTGGTTACCACAGAGATGGCTTGTAGTGAGATATGATGATAGTGAGATATGATTTGATAGTGAGTTTGTTTTCCCCTTTCGCGTGATTAAATGGGCGTGACACGAATATCGTCCATTGAAGAAAAATGACTTTTTTATTATTTTTTTTTACCTAGATAGTCTTCCTAACCCTAAGTCTAAAACAAAAAAACCCTAAAAAGTAAACAAACTCATTACTGGCAATTTAATTCAGATTAATGTAATGGAAAAATCCCTCATTAGTTAAAGTACAAAAACACTCTACGAAGTGAGAAAAACCAAGGAAAATTTTTGAGAATAGAATGGATTTCGCATTTTACAAAACAATCTTAGACTAGTTAAACGCTATAAACATTGCCAATTTAACTTAATATTTTAAAAATATCAGAAAAGATGATAACTTCTCCTCTTGTTTTCTATCAAGAGAAATTTCGAGACGACGGTAATGAGGTTGAAATTCCAAGATTCGAATCTGAAAACCGCAATACGCCTCTTGATTTTCGCAGTAAAAAACGGGAGTTTTTATGATCAAGTTACACGTGATAGTCTACCTAGAGATTCTTTATTTCCAAACAATATTGAAAATGAAATTGTTGAAGAATTTCCGGGATTTCCTCATAAATCTTCGGAATCACCGTTTTATGATCTATTTGATTTTATGTACTTTTTAAATTTTTTTTGTACTTATATTTCAAATTTTTAAAAATATTACAAACTTTCGGGAATTTTTAAGGGACTTAGGAGATTAGTTTACTCAGTTCATAGTTTATTTTATGCAGAGTGTTGTAACTATAAAGTTTGACGCCTCTATACGACTAATTTTATTTTTTTAGATGACTTAATCTGATAAAAACAATTCCATTTCCAGGTGTAAGCCTGTATGCGCAATGGATAATTTTAACATCGTAGAAGGTAAAAATCTCCAAATAAAACCATGATTGGGGAGACTGGAGATACTTGATCCCTTAGCAAAAAAATTACCAAAATCAATTAGAAGAGCTTTGACACCTAGCAACAATTTGAAAGTTATACTTGTACACAAAAACTAGCAACACTTGGTCTTTTTCAGTCTCTTTAGAAAACTACCGTCAAAGGTTATATGGTATGATATATAGCCTTACTTTTTTATTTAAACTTTATTGACTACGATCTTATCCATAACATATCTATTTCTAACAAAAAAAACTATTAGATTTACCCCTGTTCCTCTTTTGTAAAAAATATTTCCGCTTTGTTTTAATGAGAAAAATTATTAATTCACTTTTCTAAGTGATGTTTAAATTTTTCCTCAAATTAAAATAGAAATACCTGCATTCACTAAAGGAAAAATAGACATGCATTGAAATAGTGTAGGCTTACACGGTCAGATTCAGAGTTATTTATTAAAAATTCTTCCGGGTATAAGGACCGTGGTCTATGAGTAAAAACGGACGTTTCGTCTACATCTGCGGTAGACATCTTCAGCGAGACTGAAATGAAAAGTTAAAGAAGCCTCTCAGTGACGTTGACCAATGAGACTCTTCTCCTCTGGATCTACCACGTGACACTGTCAGCTTTGGCGTTCTTTAACTTTTCGTTTCAGTCTCGCTGACGATGTCTACCGCAGATATAGACGAAACGTCCGTTTTTACTCATAGACCACGGTCCTTATACCCGGAAGAATTTAAATAAATAATAATTCATTGTTATAATTTTGTTTCTTAAATTTTTAAGAAATTAATTTGGATATAGAAATTAAATTTGTATTATTCAATTTATGTATGCTATTATTAAGGCCATTAGTGAAAAACATTGAAAGCTCCATGGTTGCAATTTATTTAAGGTCCAATAAGCCACTTCGGGCAAAAAACATAACGCGTAAGTTCATGGAGGGGTTTTTAGAGCTTTCCTTTTACAAGACTATCCACAAGGAAAAACGGGTTTTACAGGTAACATATTAAAACTTGCCCATGTTTGCCCTCTTTTCGCGGGATATAAGTCTGAATTTGAATTTATCAAGGGAAATTCTTTTTAAAAACTGTGTTTTTATTTTTGAAAGAATATAACACAGTTTTTGAGACCAAACCTAACCACTAAATAGTTTTGAATAAAATCTTAAAGCATAAATTTTATTTAAAAGATACTTTTTAAAGCAGTGAAATTTATAAATTTTTTTTGAACCTAAGGAAATACTTTTGAAAATTCCAAGTTGTGATAACTTTAGGGTCAATTAAACCACTTCGGACAAAAAAAGTTACAAGGAGAAAGTTACATTACGCAACGGGGCATGGAGTGGTTTTAAGGCTTTCCCTCTGCAAGACTATACACAAGGAAAAACTGGTTTTACAGGCTACATTAAAACTTTCCCGGGTTTGCCCCTTTTCGCAGATGTAAGTCTGAATTTGAATTTATTAGTACCAACCATAGAAATTATCTATAAAAACTGTGTTTTTATTTTTGAAAGAATATATCACAGTTTTTGAGACCAAACCTAACCACTAAATAGTTTTGAATAAAATCTTTAAGCATAAATTTTATTTAAAAGATACTTTTTAAAGCAGTGAAATTTATAAATTTTTTTTGAAACTAAGGAAATACTTTTGAAAATTCCAAGTTGTGATAACTTTAGGGTCAATTAAACCACTTCGGACAAAAAAAGTTACAAGGAGAAAGTTACATTACGCAACGGGGCATGAAGTGGTTTTAAGGCTTTCCCTCTGCAAGACTATACACAAGGAAAAACTGGTTTTACAGGCTACATTAAAACTTTCCCGGGTTTGCCCCTTTTCGCAGATGTAAGTCTGAATTTGAATTTATTAGTACCAACCATAGAAATTATCTATAAAAACTGTGTTTTTATTTTTGAAAGAATATATCACAGTTTTTGAGACCAAACCTAACCACTAAATAGTTTTGAATAAAATCTTTAAGCATAAATTTTATTTAAAAGATACTTTTTAAAGCAGTGAAATTTATAAATTTTTTTTGAAACTAAGGAAATACTTTTGAAAATTCCAAGTTGTGATAACTTTAGGGTCAATTAAACCACTTCGGACAAAAAAAGTTACAAGGAGAAAGTTACATTACGCAACGGGGCATGGAGTGGTTTTAAGGCTTTCCCTCTGCAAGACTATACACAAGGAAAAACTGGTTTTACAGGCTACATTAAAACTTTCCCGGGTTTGCCCCTTTTCGCAGATGTAAGTCTGAATTTGAATTTATTAGTACCAACCATAGAAATTATCTATAAAAACTGTGTTTTTATTTTTGAAAGAATATATCACAGTTTTTGAGACCAAACCTAACCACTAAATAGTTTTGAATAAAATCTTTAAGCATAAATTTTATTTAAAAGATACTTTTTAAAGCAGTGAAATTTATAAATTTTTTTTGAAACTAAGGAAATACTTTTGAAAATTCCAAGTTGTGATAACTTTAGGGTCAATTAAACCACTTCGGACAAAAAAAGTTACAAGGAGAAAGTTACATTACGCAACGGGGCATGGAGTGGTTTTAAGGCTTTCCCTCTGCAAGACTATACACAAGGAAAAACTGGTTTTACAGGCTACATTAAAACTTTCCCGGGTTTGCCCCTTTTCGCAGATGTAAGTCTGAATTTGAATTTATTAGTACCAACCATAGAAATTATCTATAAAAACTGTGTTTTTATTTTTGAAAGAATATATCACAGTTTTTGAGACCAAACCTAACCACTAAATAGTTTTGAATAAAATCTTTAAGCATAAATTTTATTTAAAAGATACTTTTTAAAGCAGTGAAATTTATAAATTTTTTTTGAAACTAAGGAAATACTTTTGAAAATTCCAAGTTGTGATAACTTTAGGGTCAATTAAACCACTTCGGACAAAAAAAGTTACAAGGAGAAAGTTACATTACGCAACGGGGCATGGAGTGGTTTTAAGGCTTTCCCTCTGCAAGACTATACACAAGGAAAAACTGGTTTTACAGGCTACATTAAAACTTTCCCGGGTTTGCCCCTTTTCGCAGATGTAAGTCTGAATTTGAATTTATTAGTACCAACCATAGAAATTATCTATAAAAACTGTGTTTTTATTTTTGAAAGAATATATCACAGTTTTTGAGACCAAACCTAACCACTAATTAGTTTTGAATAAAATCTTTAAGCATAAATTTTATTTAAAAGATACTTTTTAAAGCAGTTAAATTTATAATTTTTTTTTGAAACTAAGGAAATACTTTTGAAAATTCCAAGTTGTGATAACTTTAGGGTCAATTAAACCACTTCGGACAAAAAAAGTTACAAGGAGAAAGTTACATTACGCAACGGGGCATGGAGTGGTTTTAAGGCTTTCCCTCTGCAAGACTATACACAAGGAAAAACTGGTTTTACAGGCTACATTAAAACTTTCCCGGGTTTGCCCCTTTTCGCAGATGTAAGTCTGAATTTGAATTTATTAGTACCAACCATAGAAATTATCTATAAAAACTGTGTTTTTATTTTTGAAAGAATATATCACAGTTTTTGAGACCAAACCTAACCACTAAATAGTTTTGAATAAAATCTTTAAGCATAAATTTTATTTAAAAGATACTTTTTAAAGCAGTGAAATTTATAATTTTTTTTTGAACCTAAGGAAATACTTTTGAAAATTCCAAGTTGTGATAACTTTAGGGTCAATTAAACCACTTCGGACAAAAAAGTTACAAGGAGAAAGTTACATTACGCAACGGGGCATGAAGTGGTTTTTAGGCTTTCCCTCTGCAAGACTATACACGAGGAAAAACTGGTTTTACAGGTTACATTAAAACTTTCCCGGATTTGCCCCTTTTCGCAGATGTAAGTCTGAATTTGAACTTATTAGTATCAACCCGATAAATTCTCTGTAAAAATTGTGTTTTTATTTTTTAAAGAATATTTCACAGTTTTTCAGACCAAACCTAAACACTAAGTAGTAGTTTTGAATAAAGATATTTAAGCATAAATTTATTTTAAAGATGTTTTTTTAAAGTAGTGAAGTTTATAAATTTTTTTAATTAAAAAAAATTTCAAGTTGTGATAACTTTGGGGTCAATTGAACCACTTCGGATAAAAAAAGCTACGAGAAGAAAGTTACATTTTAGGCAAAGATCATAGTGAGGTTTTAGGGCTTCCCTTGTACAAGACTACCCATAAGGAAAAACTGGTTTTACAGGTAACAATAAAACCTGCTCGGGATTGTACCAGTTATAACTCTGAATTTGAATTAAGAGAGTAATGTATTTAAATATCGAATACTAATATAGATTATAAAAGAGAAATATTTGACTTTCGTTCAAAAATGCATTGAAAGATATTATTTTATATATTCGATTATTCGAATTGTATATTTTATTGATTGATTGTATTCGCGATATCATTTTATTTTATTAAAAAGATAATTAGTAAGAGCTTTTTGCTTCAATTATATCATTCCTGGATCAACTCAATAATGAGTTACGGAATTGTTGTTTGGGGAGATTACCTAGAAAATATTAATACAATAGTTAAAATTCAGAACAAGATCATTAAATTGTTAAGCAGTCGTAGACAGTTACCTTTATTTGATCTCTACAAAAAATTAAAAATTTTACCACATCGGCACCTTTTTTTCCCTTCAAAGCAGTTATTTATTTTTTTAAACGCTTTTATTCTACTTGCTTTTGGCGGCGTTTTACGGGTGGAATTTTAAAACTCGATTTTCGGGCACTTCCCGATATGTCAGGGCCCCGAAACTTTGAATATAGGTGTAACCCTCATGACACTCCAATATACAACCATTTTCTAGTCAAACAACCAAAGGATTAAATTAATTAACGAGTATTTTTAATTAACAGAAAAACCAGAATTTGAGACCTTTCCCAAGGGGCTATTCTCCCTAAACCGTGCACAATTGTTTACAAGGCATAACTTCATCATATTCAAAAGTCAAAACGAGAATTGCCCAGTAATTACGATAATTATAGACGAATAATCACTTTTTTCTTTCCGGATGCTTGTACATAATATTTCAGGCACTTCCAAACGATATAAAGTTCTGAAACTTTGCACCGTGGTGGAAACTCGATGACAATGCAATATTCAATCATCAACTAGTCAAAACCTCCGTAATTTAGGTAATTAACGAGTGTTTTTAGTTATCCTTTTAATTCATATTTGAGACACTTCCGTGAAGCCAATGGCTCCCAAAACCTGTAAGATAATATACTAGGTATATAACTACAATATTTAATCTTCAAAACGTGATTTTTTACCTTCCAATTAACAATTAAGATAATTAGCGATTTAAGATAACCGCGAGAAAGAAATCGCCAGAAGAGCGAGAAATCGCCGAGAATTGGTGCCCATCCCGAGGAATCGCGATGCTACTTTTATAATTTATTGACTACTGAAAAGACTGGATGGTACTGTTACTGTTTGCTCCTTAAACAAACACACACACACTAATTCTGAATTTTTTACGATTGGTTATTTTTTTTACTTTTATTGAATGCTTTTCTTTTTCTTGTGAATCTTTTTGATATCGATGGATTTCATCGGCGAGTGAGGGGATGCGAGGAATATTCTTTGTGGGAGGTATTTTTCCCGCTCAGCTCTGTTATTTTAACGTACCCAGCAAAATTAAATAGATTTTAATTAACTTTGGAGTTGATTGTCCTGCTGAGTCGTCAGAGGATTGTTCTACTTTGTCAGATATGTGAAAAATTTTTGTTTTCATGAAACTAAAATTCCATCCTAACATAACATTAAATATGGTTGAAATAAATACATTTTTTCTTGTGAGTTTTTGTTAAAAAATACCATGACTAAAAAGTAGAAAATAAAATAAGTAAAAAAAAGATTTTTTAAAAAACGCTTTTATTGAAGTGTTCTAAAAGGTCAAAAATAATTTTTTCGGTTTGACAAATAATTTATTGGGAAGTAGAAAATAACTTTTTGGTAAGTAAAAAAACTGATTTTCTAATCACTAAAAATAAAAGCGTGGGCGCTAGTAATTCTTAATTCACTATTTATTAACTTCTTTATTCTATGTTCTATGACGTTAAATTTACAAATTTCTCATTCATGAGTTTTGAGTGGGATGGATTCTCACTTTAAATTCTCTGTAAAGTATTTTTATTTATATAAAATTATACATAAAAGCCGACGTAATGGCCTAGTCGTTAGAGCATCTGACTGATGCAAAGCCGTACGTCTGGGGTTCGAATCCCCGTTTGGCAAGGATGTTAGTGTCACTGTCCTGTAAAAAAATTTAAATTTAAAAAATATTAAAAATTACTAGCGCCCACGCTTTTATTTTTAGTGATTAGAAAATCAGTTTTTTTTACTTACCAAAAAGTTATTTTCTACTTCCCAATAAATTATTTGTCAAACCGAAAAAATTATTTTTGACCTTTTAGAACACTTCAATAAAAGCGTTTTTAAAAAAATCTTTTTAAATAAGATAATAGCTCTGATTTACGTAATTTAAATTATAAGTTACATTCAGAACATTTAAATTTAGTTTCTAAAGCAAAAAAAAGAAATTTTCCATAAAAATTGCGTATATTTATCACCTAAATTTTATAACACTTTATCCGAAAATCTAGAATCCGAGAAGTCCCCTTCTAAGTTTAAAAAATTATTAAAGATCTACGTTTTCACAATGGAAAATATCGAAGATTTTTTTAAATGTAATTAAACGCTCATTTGGATCTTTATTTTATGGAAGTAAATCTGAAGCTTGCCCTGCGGTATCACTTTCAATTTTTTAATTTAATTTTAATTTGTATATTTTTTCATTTTTTATTTTATTTGTATTCTCATTATAATTTTCTATAGGTTGCCCAAATGGGTTTCTGACTCCTAGGCAACTCATATATCAAATTTTTTGTATTTACTGTCATTAATCTCTTGTTTTTTGGGTCTAAATTTTGTATGCATTGTTGTTTTTTCTAATAAATGTTCTTCTTCTTCAAAAAATATTAGGTTAAGTCAAAAATAGCTGCGTTGTCATAATAACATTCTATTGGCCACTACTTTAAGCCTAAATTAGATACAATGTGTTGAAAAATAGAAAAAAAAACTCGAGATGACGGGAAAAAGGGAACGCTGTCGGCGATTTGAAAAGACGCGTCCGTCGAATCTCCCCCGCGCACGCCGGAGAGCGAAAGTTGTAAAATGACGTCATTGCGCAGTTTCCATAGCAATGAAGCAGCTGCAATGCCGCTTCCTTATCTGCACGTGATCGACTGCACTGCGTACCACTGACCCAGAGCAGCTAATAACTGCGCCGATAGGAAATAAAATCAACACAAGATGCACGAATTTTGAAAAGGCGAGTTTTGCGGAATCAACCGAAAACCTGACACGTACTCGGCGTCTGCAGTGCAGATGGAACGGTGACAGTACGCGGCGCGCGGTCATTTTGTTCTTTTTTTTCTTCCTACATTACGAATTCACTATTCAGAACCAACAAAATCTTTCGCATGTTCCGAACGATGTGTATAATTAATGGTCTTGCTTTCGATAGAGGGGGAAAAGTTTGGTGCAGAAGAAATGGAATTGGTTTCTCATGACTACTACTCGTTTAACTTTTCTTCTCCTGCTCCTGTTCTGACAATAAATATTACAATAAAAGCCTTAATTAGGACAAATTATATTACATTTTTTTCTTGTGCATTCGATTTAAAACATTCAACTTACATTTTCAAGCAACTTAAATTGCAAGCTTTCGACTTTTTTTTGAAAAAAGAAATAAATTTTACTTCATGAGATGAGGAAGAATAAAGTTACCCATTAGACCTATTATTTACATATGCCTCAAGTTACTTTTTGATTAAACCCTTTAAAATTTTTTCCATTGCAATTTTTCAGGCCTGTTGTTTTCCTTTAAACCTATTAACATGCACACATACAACAAATATTTTTTACAATTTAAAAAATTTATTAGAGGTTAAAAATTTTATTTTTAAGATTTGTTGCTTTATTAAAATTTACCAATTCTTAAATCTACCCTTAATATATTAATTTTTACTATATTAATTATTTTCAAATAATAAAACAAGTTGAAAAAATTTATATTTAACCCTTCATTTTTCTATTCGATGTAATTAAATTAAGTAATTAATTAAATGATTAATTAAACTTAAATTTTGATCATTCATCATAGCTCAACTTCAATCATTGCTCAAATCAAAATTAAGACATACTACACTAATCTTTACGCAACCTTATATGATAGTGCTTTAGTTTAGGAAAAAGTCGCTCTTACTTTTTCCCTAAACTTAGGGAAAAGTAAAAGGCAATCTTGGCTAAATAAAAGCTAAAAATGTCGAATACGTATGTTTCTTTGATGGCTAGGCAAGCAAGTCAAAAGGAGCAAAATAGAAAATGGGGCGTATTAGGACTTTCCTGCTACTACGGTGTTCTAGCAGTAAAAAGGGTTTTACAGATCACGCAGAATTAGCCCTTGATTGGATCGATTAGATAAGGATAGATACGGTGTAATACTTCAATAAGGCCTAGCACCAGAGAACGACTTTTATAATTATTATTAGGAGGTGTAATGTCTTTTTTTTATTTGTTAATTTTTTCACCTGAGTCTACATAATTGTTTAATTTATTAGTCTTTTTAAAAACATATAAAAAATCACGAATATTTCGTTTCCTTCCTAAAAAAATCCTTTCCCCCAAATGTTTTAACGCAATTGTTGTTCTCGATTTCTTTCACATTTAAAAGCCACATGCTGTTAACTTATACTGTTATATTTCTATGGAACTTTTGCATTATAAAAACCTTCCTAAATTTTTCAACTATAGACATTTAGAGGTTTCAAAAATTTAAGGCGTTTTTTAATGTTCGATTTTTTCCGTAAATAATAATAGCATCACATTATTTTATTTTTAATAAATGTAGAAAAATTTCCTTAGAAATTATATATTTGATTGAATGTTCTTATGATTGGTTAAGGTTTATCCTATTTTTAGTAATTGATTCGATGAATACCTACTTACAGATTGTTTTTCTTTTGGTTTCTATTTAAAACAGTTTTAACAGTGCTTTGATACAAATTAATCTCTCTATTCTAAAAAAAAGTTTTTGTAAATGGTTTCCAGAGAAAGGCTTTTTAATCACTGATCCTCATAACATGTTTTTGGTATCAAACTGTACGGATTCTTTTGAGGATGTGCAAAGTGCCTTTAGAATTTCTAAAAAAATTCTCAATTCTAAGATATTTCCATTTTTCTGGATTACGGATAAGGTTGCAGTTAACAGCAAGAAACTGTCGTACAATTTATTATACCTCCAATCACAATGACCAACCGACGCTATTCATTAATGATGAAAATAATTCCTTTCACGCTTTAAAAATGCGCTTCAAAATATGTACTTTCTAAATAAAACATTTTTTAAAGACTGATAAGAGTTCTCCAGAAACTCACAGATTTACTATTCAAGTATAGAATTTCAGACACCAAAATTAATTGTTTGTAAACATTGAGTGCAATGTAGATTTTGTCTCTTAATATTTTTAATAGCTTAAATCATATTGTTTAAAAAGTCTGTTTTAAAACTAAAACTTGAATGATAAAACACTAGATATTTTGACGAGTTACTAGGTACTATATTAAACAGATTCATTGCTGAACGCTTTTCTAAATATTGAATAACAATAGCACGAGCAGACTTGATGGATATTTTCAACGAAAACGTGTTGATTAAATTATTGATAATTTAACCAATAAATATTCTAACTTTTAGGAGAGTGTGCTTCTGGAAAGTTGGTTGACGTTTTTTCTACTAATTGTTATAACGAATGTTTTATAAATAAATAATTTTAGTGAGCAGGGTTTTGTGGGGATTGCGAAGCGATCCGAAAGGCCCTGCGTCAGCAGTTAACGGGGGTTGGCGAGCGATAGCGAGCAGGGGGCGGTAGCTCCCTAGTAATCTATAATAATAAAAGAGCTTTACGGTTCATTCATTCATTCATCGGTTCACCTATCAACGCACAGCAAAATCTACAGGGGCTAAAGACTCGAAACTTGGTGTGGTGGAAGACTTTACGGTGTATGCGCGCACTAAGAAGGGATTTTTCGAAAAAAAAATTTCTGACCCACAGGGGTGCTTGGAGTGTTTTCTACGTTTTTGAGCCTAGCACCGTCCCAAATGACCTTAGATCTTCGTAACTTCGCAGGAAGGTACCTAGCCACAATATCTAGAAAGGCATTTTTAGAATTTTCGATATTCGAATTTTAAGGGGTCTAAAAATTTCAAAAACCCGATTTTACTAAGCATATCCAAAGTTTTACATTTTAGAAGAAAAACATACTAATAATTTGATATTTCGGAGCGACCGGTTGGTATTATCTTCTTAAGAATATTTCAAAGAAAGTAATTTCTGGATTTTTCGATATTTCCTTCTGGAGGGGGTGCACGGGGGTTTGAATATTTACTTCGGTTTTTAATTTTTGCTTTCTATCGCCCACCTTATTAATGCGATTGGTATGAAATTTTTGCATGTTGTTCCTCACACAATCGGAAAGGTTTTCAAAAAAGAATTTTTGAATTCAAACCATTCTAAGCTGTCTTTTTTGGCCCTTTTCTAAATTCTTATGCGTAGCTTCAATGTTAAATTGATAACGGTTATTGCTCCTTCCAAGTGACGCAAAACCTCTATTGTTAGAAATATTTATTTAAAAATACTTTATAGCGAGTAGAATTTTTAAAAAATCTGATAAAGAAATAATTTGTGATAAAATAAATTTTTACAATAGATTAAAACTATTTAACCGAAAATTTTAAATTTTTTTTCCATTCAATAGAAATTTAAAATAGCAATATTTCATCAGCAGCATTTTAGATAGTTGATACCAATAATTCAAATGATGTCTACTTTTATTTCATGTTTGAAGGCGATTTCTTTAATGAATGAGTTGGTTATAAATCAACCAGGGGGTTCAGGGCCAGGGGGTCTCCCCCTGACCTTTTTTTAATTTTAATTTTAAAAATTGGTTATTTACACTTTAATTCCAAAAAAAGTTTTGTCAATCAACCAAGGGGGGTTCAGGGGGTCTCCCCCTGACCTTTTTTAATTTTTATTTTAAAAATCGGTTATCAACACTTTAATTCCAAAAGTTTTTTTTGTTTTGTTTTAGATTTCAGGAAAGTATTTATTTTTTATTTGCTTTGAATTTGATGAAAACAGCGGGATGAAGGGGGGTTGATAAATATTAAGTAGGGAAGAAAATAATTCTTATTTATTTTATCACCCAGTTTGAAAATCCTTTTTTTCCCGAGCAACGGCGGGTATATCAGCTAGTACTTCATATAAGAAAATTTAAACAAATTGACCGGACTTATAAAATTCTTAGCAAATAACTTTGATGCTATTATTTTTAATTAATTTTAAATCTTCTTCCTTCCCACCCTATAACATTTCAAAATTATTCGGGTAACTCTTGACATCATGTTTTTAGGGCACTTTTTTGGTCATTTTAACACCCCTCCCCCTTGTCACCAAAGATAAGCAAACCTCAACCCCCCATAATTACGTAAGAAACTTCTGGACCCCCCTACCCCCCCCCCCCGAAATTTTTTATTTTCCTATTATAGTAAGTATTTTTTTTCTCCTTGGAAATTAGGTGACTTATACAATGAGCTGTCCTTTTTGGGTGTAACCCTAAAGGGTTCAAATACGAGTAGAAGCAATACTTTTCAGGCTTAAAATTTCAAGATGTTTGGGGGGTCCATCCCCAACCCCAGAAAAAAGTGCTTATGTCCGATTTCCAAATTCAATTTTTTATTTAATTTATTTTTGATTGAGTTTTGAAATTATATATGCAAGAAACAAGAGATTTTCGAAAATGCAGTATCTTACGTAAGCATCACTCATATCCCTCCATCCCCCACTTGTCAGGAAAAATAAGCAAAGAGCAAACCCCCTCCCCCCTTAGGTGCTTACGTTATATTTGAACGGCCCCTTACTACTAAAGCATCCATTCTCCGAGCAGGGAATATATCTCAGCTCATTCAAGTTCTAATGTAGGTGTAATTGAAACTGAACTGCATCCTTGGACGAATAAAAGGTACTTTGATGGAGTGAAAAAGAACGAAGAGAAGACATTCCGACCAAACATAAAAGAATGAAGGAAAAGGGCCGGGAAAATCTTTGATGGAAGTAAAACTATTCTATGATACGTTCTTTATAAGAAAAAGAAAACCTAAGCTCTTCTCCTTCTTCAAACAAGATAGGTAAACAGTTTGGAGATAAATAAGTTTGAGGAAGAGAAGTTGAAGAAACTCTGAGAAGGTGTAATTTTCGTTCAATTATGGTTGCGAAACTCTAACGCTTATAGGAATAGTCGGTTATAAAATAAAGGAGTAAAAACCCTTTGATCAAGCTATCAGTGACAGAGATTTATTTACTTTATAATGAAGGGAATGGATTTCCTTCTCAATTACTTCAGATAATAATGACAGCTTGACAACTCAAAGGTATTGAGGAGAAAAGAACATACAAATCAAAGTACTTCTGGAAGCAGTATATTTTCGCGAGTGCCGATTGTTCATTCATTATTTGACATAACCCAAATAAAGGTGGTTTCACAGCATTTCTTCCCACCTGGGTGCCATTCAGTTTTCTTAAATCTGCATATAAAATGCATAGAAATCCTACCGTTAGTGATATCATAAATGGACGGAAACAATTTTTCAAAAAATTCTTCTTGAAATAATCATGCAAAATAAAACCAATCAATCAGCATCCTACTGCAAGTGGTCACAATGCATGGAATCGCTCATTGGCATGGGCGGGTTGAAGGGGGCTCATGGGAGGGGCAATGCCCCCTCCAGATTTCCATTGTTCCCCCTTAGGATTTACCATCCAAATCTGCCCGGTGTTTAAAAGTATATGGGAATTTTTTTTCGAATTTCCAAGATGCTCCCCCCTCAAGTTGTTAGAAATACTAAAATATTATTACCTGCAAATTTTCAGGCTTCTAGGACAATATTTGACCCCCGCGCCCTTCAAAAGTAGGTTTCCCATGTTAAAGTATAAGGGAAAATATTGAAAATATCGTCATTTTTGGATCTTTTCAATTTTTTGAGTCTGAACGCAGTCAATATCGAATTAAAACCTATGTATCATCTTTGGTATATCATTTACAATTTAGTAGGAAAAAAATTGCGGGGATTGCCCCACAAAATGGGGCCAAGACCCGCACTTACCGGCACCGCACTTTGTGCCTGAGTGGAATAAACATGGATAAACAGAATATTTCATTATGAAAACACTAGAAATAATCCTCGTAGTATTGTTTAAGGCTTTAAATATTTCCAAGTCAAACAACAATATTAAACATTAATACAATCAGTTTTAATGAAAATTGTCAACCTGTTAAGCTTCATTAAGGATTTCTGTTCAATAAAAGGAATTTGGGATCGACAGGATCTCTAAAAAAGCGAATAAAGATCTCCCAAGGTGTCAAACCTACCTCAAATCTTCCTTTCCTCCCTTTTACAGGCATGGAGGGATGTGCAGCCGTTTAGCATTATGCAGAAATCATCCTGAATTGGGTACGAATGAAAAAGGATGGGCATTTTCTACCCTCTTTAGTATCAAAAGTTTAACCACTGATTCTTGATGTAGTCTCGTGTGGAGAGAACCAAAAATTCACTACCAGTGCTCTCTAAAACTCTAATGGGAGAAATTGACCATTATGGGATTTGAAATTTGATGGCAGGAATGTTAGCAACTCTTTTCAAAGTGATGTGACCAATGTCTTTCAAAAGGAGGAAAGAATGGTTTTAGGAAGAGGGTTGGCATCTCGAAAACCTTTATTCAACTTTTTAGGGATCCTGTAGGTATAGGTCCTAATTTAAATTTTGAAGCTGCGGGGATTTGCCCCGTTTCACTTTATTTTGAAAAACAAGCTTTTTTATTTTTAGAAACATGTTGAGAGAATTTTATGAAAAGAGTTAAAAAACCTTGAAACCCTTCCCTTGTAATTTACTGGTACCCATTGAAGGTAAAACGCACTCAACAAAATTTGCATTTATTAATGAGATTTATCAATTATAGTTGAGCAATGAAAAAAGATTAATTGTTAAAGTGTAAAACAATTAAATGAATTTTCAATAGTCGAATTATCAGTATTAACCTATATGATAAAGGGACCTTCAGCAACACATAAACTTGAGATACCTCTCACCAAAAATATCTGGCCCCCACCAAAGCAAAAACTTAAATATTTTTTTTACTTTTAGAAATCGTGCGTTAAATTAAACACCGCATAAAGGTAGTATTTTCTAACATATCTCTGTGTAGCTAAATATTTTCATCTTGATTATTTGTGAAAAATGAATTTCTCCCTGACCCCATGAGTTCTTGCATTTCTTTCACCTTTTCGTGTTTTTAAGAAGTAGTGAATGAGAGATAATTGGGTAATGGGTAATGTTATGCCATCCTTTCGAGGCGGTCGAATCATAAGTTCACTTCCTGGTTGCACTGTGAATGAATGAATGCCCTTGAAAACTTCGATCTTTCTGAAAATGTGCTTTCTTGGCGCAACAAGTGATAAACTGTCTTATGAACCAAAAATGAAAATCGATCTCTGAGAGAAGCAAGGTTGTCATGCAATCAATTTTGACCATCAGTACCATCCCAGATCCAGTTAGGGGTCATCCATAAATTACGTGAGGTGTTTTTTCCGAAATCTGGACCCCCCCTCCCCCCTTGGTGAGATTTAGTGAGATTTTTCTTGACCCCCCCTCCCCCCCACGTGAGATTTCCTACAACTTTTAAAAATTATTTTCTAAAAATTATTTGCATTTTGTGCTTCATAGCACCTAATTAAGTTATAAAAAAAAAGTTGACGTGATATTTTAATCGACCCCCCTCCCCCCTTGGTGAGATTTGGTGAGATTTTTCCAAACCCCTCCCCCCCCTTTTTGACCTCACGTAATTTATGGATGACCCCTTAGGGGTCTGGATCTGGTACAGGCTTCTCAACTAATTTAGATACCATGCGTTTAACAAATAAATTAAGGATAATAACGATAGATGTACGGTTGAAATAACTCATGTTTTATTTTTAAATGTAAAATTTATTTTATTAATTAATTTATTTATTTTAAGATTTATGGGAGTTCCTTGAAGTTTTTACCTAATATAATATATTTTTTAATGGAAGTCCTCGTGATTCTAGGTGTCTCCCCTGACCTGATATTAAATTAGCATCACCTTTAGGTTAATTTTTTTTATTTAGGAATAAATTCTGGATCTCTACAAGAAACCCGACTGATTTATTAAAATTTCAATTCTATGTATGGTGGTTTTTTAGTGAGTAGTGTTAATAGTACGAAGAAAAATTTAACCACTTTAAGTTGAATTCTTACTTTCCCCTATTACACAGAAAAATTTTAAATACATGATGTTTTTACTATTTTGATCATTTTTGAATTTTAAAAACGTCCAAATTAAGTATTGATAGATATTTTTTGTGTAAGAACAAAAAAAATTCTAGGGCTGATGTTAATAATTTGAAATGTCACAATCGCAACGGAAGATGTCCCGTTAAAATGTGAATAAAATTTTTTCGATGAATTAAGATGTTTAATGTTCCAAAATGATGATGTTAATTATAATAAATTCCATCGTATAAAATAATTAAAACAACTTTGGTTTTGCAAATAAAGTGGAATTGGTCGATTTGACAACTTTAAAGTATTTTTCACTTTTCTTTTAAATAATTTTACGTAATGGTACTTTAATTTCACCATCTAACTATATGTGTCCATTTAAAATAATAAAAATGCATATCGGAATATGTAGCGCAAAGGAGTGATCAGTGATACAACATTCTTTTAAATTTACGCAGGATTAAATTCAAAGGTGAAACCCTTTTGAAATTATCCAGTTATGCGTCATAATTATGAAAGACGACCCGCAAAAATTTACTGGTTTGTAAACCAGAAATTCCCATTCCCCGTAAAAAAATAATAATATTTAAAAACTGTATGAAGCGAAGCTTTATTTCAAAACTCTTATTTTATTTCATTTTTCGAGTATAAAATTTTATTGATGTATACAAAATAAAATATTCTTATATAATGTAATATGCAGGATTCGCGGATCACGATAGCTTCCCGAAACAAATTTGCCGAAGCAAAGTAAAAATTTTTTTCAATTAAAAATTATTTATGTTACCTAAGACAAAAATTTAAACGCCGAAAATTATGTGGAAACAAATATTGGAGCCGTTGCGCTATCACTATCAAAAACGAAAACAGTGTAGTGAAAACCGAAACCAGACGCACGTGTTTACATGATTTCTGTAAAAGAGCTTATTTGAATCGGCTCAATACCGCAATTCATTCGAAAATTATAAAATAAAAAAATACATAAATGAGTTACTATCTAACTACTACAGAAGAGAATTAACGCTGTAATAATAACAGAGATAAATGCCTACCGCCCGCCAGCGAGCAGGGACAAATTTCATCTGACCACTGCAGCGAGTCAGAAAACATGACGCATTGCAGATAGGTAGAAACCAATGATAAGTAAGCTTATATAGGGAGCTGGTTTGGGATAGCCCGCGCTTTTAGTAAACACTGTGATGTGGTAGAGAGCGAGTGAGAGTAGAAACCTCCCAAAATTTTTAGAAGCAAATTTTCACCTTGTTTCGGAGTTTCAAGGCGGACATATTCCCCCAAACCGAAACCAAAGCAAAGGGTCCCGTTTCCTGTCCTGCACTTGCGCCTCATTCCTATTGGTAAATTTAAAAGCCTAGCCTTGCTCGTGGATTAATTCGCATCGGAGCACGAGTCGATCTTGCTGCTTGAACTTGCGGTTGGTTACGTAGGATTTTGTTACGGGTTTGAGAATTAAGCTTTCGTGACAGTTTTAATTTGCCTTCTAATACAGCATGGTAAGTCGACCATTTTGCATGTGTTTATATTATGTTTCAAAACTCATTCTTTTCTCAGTCGTCTCTAATTTTCCCGTGGCTTTTGATTTCCTTTTGCGGCAATGCGGTGTGCGTTAGCACTAAAGTAATGGCCGATATCTTGATCGGCAATGCTTTGTGAAATGAATGATATTTTGAATTCCAGTTTATTTTATGTCGCTAGAATCAATGCACTCGTGATAATTATACCTTATTATATTACATAGCTGATAAAGTTATCTTCTAGGTGGTTATATTTTTTTCCGAACATTCCACCCTGAAATTTATGCATGTTTTGTAATTTGACCAGGAACCATTTTTCTGCTATTATATTAAAATTCTTTCTGTTATTTAGTTAGTATATAATGTTTAGTTGTTGTTATTCTCAGTTTATGAAGTTTCCTACGATTCAATATGCTTTGTTTATGTTTTGTTATTTCATTTTAGGCCGATCAACTAACAGAAGAACAAATCGCCGGTAAGTTTATTTTGATCGGAATTTGAACTATACCCTTGCTTGATAAATCAAAAAGTTTGAACTAATTACATCTTAAATTGTACTGCATGGTTATTATTGACTTATAATTTACATTTAAATCTGTTCAATTAATCGTCTGCAGTTGTATTGCTTGTAGCAATATTTATTAAAGTCGCAATTAGATTGAACACAAAAATGTAAATTTTCCACTAAACTTAATTTTGCCCTGGTATCATGTGGAAGTCGAACAGTAGGGCAGTATTTTGTATGGTTGGATCCTAGCAGATCCCACACCCTTGCCAAAGTTGTCGATAATTCCGCCATCTTGGTAACCCTACTTTAATGCACCATATTTTGCTTGGTGCCATCTTGTTCTGGTTTGGCGATTTATTTCGGTTTGTCGCTAAAGGTGTGTGGGCTCTCCTAGGAATTTACCACCCTTTTTGGTGTGGGAAACCTGTTTCAAATCGTTCATCTCTCAAACAGTACGGCTGGTATCTTACCAGCTAGTGAGTTTGGAACAGCTTTAGAATAAGTCAGCTTTTGGCGACCTTGGTGCCGGCCGCCATGTTATCTACGATTTCATGGCCAACAGGCCATGGAATACCACCAACTTGGCAACCCAGAGTTCCCACGGGTCAGGGAATATACCTAGAAAAGTCAGGGAATTTAAATTTCACCTAAAAAGTCAGGGAAAATTGCTAATTTTGGGCAAAATCCTGGAAAATGAAAATTTTTAATGTTTGTCAATTTTGGCTCTAGTAAGTGAAACAATTGTCAACATGTTGAAAATTGTGTGTACAAATATGCTGAAAGTATTCGAAAAATGCTGTGAATTGCTAGATCTTTTACCGAAAAATCCTAAAAATTGACCTGGAAAAGTCGGGGAATTTTGTTTCTGAAATTGAGTGGGAACCCTGCGACCGTTCAAAAAGTGGACTTATTCTAAAGCTGTACCATTGGTTTTGTCAACAGGAGCAGTGCTGAAAAAACTAGTTTATATTATTGGCATTCAATTTTAGTTTTAGCATTTTCTGTGATTCCAGTCTAATAATGAGCATGCACCAGGCTTTGAACTATTGATTCTGCAGGTTTTATTTAAATTCTCAATTGGGTAAAACTCTGGAAGTGGGTTCAGGTTAGCGTAGCCCCTCTTGGCAAATTTTTTGCCGCCGACTTCACTTGGATATTTTGGCCCACCCACTTCGCTTGGCTATTGAACCCTCTTCTAGTTTTAAGCCCTCAATTGGTTCAATTCAGTTTTTTCATCCCGCTAAATATTGCGAAGCTTGTCAAAAATTATAAATGAAATTAAGAATTGCAAGCTAATGTATTAAAACGAGGGTTTCCAACTAGCAGTGGCGTAGCTACGGGGGGGCGGGGGGGGGCGGTCCGCCCCGGGTGTCACCCCGAAGGGGGTGACACCCAAACTAGTGAACTTGGCACTTTTTTCAAGTTGTATGCTTTCCTTGAAAAATTTTTTTTAATTCATTCTACCAATGAAATAAATTAGGGTTTAGCAAATCGGTTGTCACCCTCAAACTATCTGGGAGAGTGATACCGAAGTCTTCGAATTTTGCCCTAAGTTGGTAAATACGCCTTCCTTGAACAAAAAAAATTTATCATCCTGGAAAATACTCATTTGGCTGGCTACCTAAGAGGGGTGACACCCACCCAAGCTTAAAAATTGCGAACCTACTGTATACGTATGAAATATAAGTGTAATAATTGATTTAAATAATTAACAGTTTTTAGGGGGTATGAACTGGGGTGTCACCCATCGAGCTTTATTTAGATGATACAAATTTTCTCGATCACACATAAATGTTTTATTGAGCGAAAAAACCATTAAATAAATAAATAATTATTAAATGAGTTATCAACCCATTTGGAGAGGGGTGTCACCCCTTTGGCTAGGGGGTCCAAGTAGTTCAACAAAACAAATTCAACTGAAAACTACTATGAGATATAAACCCTTCATCCCGGGTGTCACCCATTCAGCTAGCTGGGAGGTGTCATTCAAATTCAAACTCTAGTTTAAATAGTTTTAAAAACCAAGGTAAAGGATTGGCAGAGAAAAAAATCCATCAGATATTTATTTAAATCTTAAATGAGTAAATTTTAAATCCACATTTTACCTCAGGAAAAATCTGAATACCCCAACTGTACTGTTTCATCTTCTGGTTTCGCTAGTCATCGTTTGAAAATTTTTCCCACACAAGAAGGGTTTTATCAGGGGTGTCACCCAGTGTCACAGATACCCAAACATAAGTTTGTACACTATATTTAAAGATCACATTTCAAAAAATTTTCTAGGGGAAAGCCCCCAGACCCCCTCCTTTGATTACTTAGAACTCTATTAAATGCAATTTTTTATATTAAATTCAGCAAAATGCTAATTTTGGCTAGATTGAGCCTATTAAAAATGCTTTAGGAATAATATTTTAGGCCCTTCTCGATAGAAATTTTCCTATACGCCAATGGATTGAATTATCCGAATATGTTGACCAAGGGCGTATAAAAGGGGGGAGCCCGAAATTCGGACTACTTTGTATACAAAAACAAATTAAAATCCTGTTTTTAGGGTCAAATTTCCTGGGAGAGGACCCCACACCCTCTTTTGTACTTGGAACTTAGGTTAAAATGCAAATCCCACCTAAAAATGTGTGTCCGAAATTCGAGCTAAAGGCCTCAAAACTAGTTAAAAATTTAATATTTGAGTCCATTTTTCTAAAATTTTCTGGGAGAGAACCCCCAGACCCCCCTTTGGTAGCTCGAACTTTATTATACACAGCTTTCCCTATAATTAGAACTTCTTCATGACGATTATTCCGCCTAAAATGTATTACGAAGCTACATTAAACCTATTAAATATGTATGAGATGCTGAGGAATAATTTTGGGCCCTTCCTGAAATAAATTTCTATATACGGTTTGGACTGAAGAATAACTTACATCAAAACTCGTTGTTGCAAAGTTTGGAAATTAAAGGCAATGGTAAATTAAAACCTTCAATTTTGAAGTTTTTATATGATAAATTAAATGCCATAAATATATAAAATAAGGTTCCACCTGAGACCCTCAGTTCTAGACTGGTGTCGCAAATTTTATTTTTTGTAACCGAATCCCAAAAGGGGGTGACACCGAGAGCTTCCGCCCCGGGTGACACCCAGGCTAGCTACGCTACTGCAACTAGTGACCCGCTGGTTAGTTTTGTGCTGCCCGTGAAAAAACCACAATAAAGCAACTTCAGAACACATTTTAGCAAAATGAAATTCTAAATTCCAAACCCTATATTTAGTTCTTTAATCATGAAGTAGCTTTAGTCGTTTTCTATGGTGAAAAATTTGAGGTTTCAAGAAGAAGGTGGTATGCCCTGAAATTCCCCTGAGTTGTGAGTAGCAAGGGGTTATGAAGGCTGTCAACCTTTGTTACAGGAGCGGATCCAGCATGGCTCCAAGGGGGGTACTTTTTCAGACAAGATCCCCTTGTGGTACCATTGGTGGTATGGGGGTCCTCCCTTGAAAAAAATTGAAGCTTGACGTGTAAAAGTAGGGTTTTAACTCATTTTTAGAAACGTTTTGAGTCTAAGGGGGGCACTTTTCAACACTATTAATTTTACTTTTTGACCCAAAATGTAAAGTTTTGGGGATTTCCTAAAAATAAATACATTGAATACCCCATTTTGATACTATTGGGAGGTTTGGGGGTCCTCCCCCAGAAAGATTTTTGAAATTAGACCTGTAAAAGTTGGGTTTTTACTCATTTTGGGTCTCCAAGGGGGGCACTTTCCAGAGTGCCACCCCCTGGATCCGCCACTGCTTTGTTATAAGGGACTAAATAGAGTATCAAAAAATTAGCTAACACTATTTTTAGGGAAATTTACAAACATTTTCTGGAGAATGGACCTGGAAAAAGTTGTAATCTTCCCCCGAACTTAATAAAATTTGCCCAAACGTTATGTATTGCTCCTCCTATGGAGCTGGCAGGGGCTTCTTCTCCTGAACCAACCTGGTTCGTAGGTTCCGTTCTTAGGCAGGACAGTGCCAGGGGTGCAGAATATGCCCGAACGTGGTTGGGGGGAAATTCAAGCAGCTCTGGGGAATTTTTTGCCCAAGATAGAAAAAAACTAAAAATATCCAATCATCATTAGCTGAGAAACAAATATTTGGTCTAGTGACTGCATCATAACCTCCAATTTCAACGGAAATCAGGTGAAAACAGCAGAGTTACGGATATAGAATGGAAAAACTACGGATCTGCGCTAAAAACAGTTTTCTATGTTAATACCTGAATGTTGGCTTTTCCTTTCTTTTCGATTGGTATGCAGGAAAAACAATCTATCCGTGGTAGGATCATTATAAATTGCGCTCTTGTTTAATCATATCGATGTTCCAAACAAAAAAGTTGAGTTAATTAAGGTGAAATTTACTGGTAGTTTAAATTTGAGAAAAGTTGAAAATTTTACTTATTTTAAGAAAAGGGGCATTTTTGAGCTAAGATTAAGATAAGACTAAAAAAGAGATTATAAAGATCATTAAAATTTAAATGTATGGATTATGTGAAAAGTAATGAATCGGAAAGCAGTTTAATATACATAATTGAATAAAAAAAATTTTAATGAAAGTTAAGTTTTTGGGAAATTTTGGAGAAAAATAATTATGTTCTGGGGAAATTTTGGGTCCTAAAACATTTTCTGCACCCCTGGACAGTGCCCCCTTGGATCCAAAGATTCTCAAAATGAGTTTAAACCCTATTTTTACTGGTCAAATTTCAAAAACTTTTCTGGGGGAAGAATGTAAAAACTAAATATATTCTCATGTCATCAGTTTTTAAACAAAAAATTGTTATAGTGGAGAAAATGGGAATAGATCAGTGCTTATATTCCTCTTTTGGATATCTGTTGTAGAATTAAGTAAAAATAAGGGAATTGCCCATTAAAAAACGGAGGTATTCGCAGCAATTATTTAACAATAATCCAACAGCTTTATATTCATTCCTCATTGTTGGTGCAAGCATCTTGAATTCTGAATAGTAAAGGTTGCTGATGGTAATGTTATCAATCTTTCACTTTATCTTGAAATACAAGTTAAATGTGGAACTTAATTATTTTTTTCTTGGATAATTTGAAGTTTCTCGGGGTTCCCTTCATTTTTGAACTATACTAGTTGCTCTGTACTCTAAAGTTATTACAGCTTCCTAATTCTTTCTTTTATATTACAGAGTTCAAAGAAGCCTTTTCTCTCTTTGATAAAGATGGGGATGGAACAATCACAACTAAAGAATTGGGAACAGTCATGAGGTCGTTAGGCCAAAATCCAACAGAAGCAGAGCTTCAAGACATGATCAATGAAGTTGATGCCGATGGTATGTCAATTGAGCTGTTAATGGGATTGTTGCTTGCTCATTAAATTTAAGGAAAAAATAATATAGCTTCTTCACAAATTAAAAATTCCTACCTCAACTGCTTCAGTTTGACCACAGTTTCTCAGTTTTGTACAGTTAAACTTCAATTAACTGAACTCTGCCTGTCGGAATTGCTTTCAGAATTCATACCTTCACTTTTAAATTTATTAGTATCCACAGTTTAAAATTGAAGATATATATTCAGGGGCCGCGCTAACCATTCGCCAATTCGCCAAATGCGAGTAAATCGCGAAAATGGCGAGAAAAAAGTAATTTTGGCGAAAGTACTGGCGAATACTTTTTGCGGAATGCGGTTGGCTTGAAATCGTAATCGCCCGCGATCGCTTTAATTTTAATTTTTAACTGCCCGCGAACGCTTTAATTTTTGGATGGAGTAACTTAAAAAAATCATGCAATTAGATTTTACTCAAAAAAAAATATGGCTAATAACGAATAAATTTGGCTAATAAATTTATGATTTGGCTAATTCACTGGCGAATGTTTTGAAAACCTTAGCGCGGCCCCTGTATATTCAAGTAAATTATTTAAGTATTATGACATTTAACATAAAATTTGCATATATTAAAATATATTAATGAATGTCTCGAATAAAAATAGATAATATTTTAAAACAAATTTACTTATAATATCTGTGTCTTTAAGAGAAGCATTATATTTAGTTTTTTTTAAATGAAATAAAAACATAATTTAAATAAAATAAAACGTAATTGTAAATCTTGATTGCAAGATAACTTTTTTGAAGTAACAAGGTATGATAATCCGATAAAAAGGGCATAACCATCAAAAAAACATTCCTCAGACACATGATAAAACCCATATTCATAACAAAGGATAAAGCTTATTTAAGGTCATTTTTCTTAAAAAAACTGTTGTAAAAAGTTTTAAAACATTCACCTATGAACAGAATAAATTCAATAATCACTTTTTCACACTTTTTCCCCCAGGACGGTAAATACCGGTTTTTACCATGGTACCCTGAAACACTTGGTCACCTTTAACCATTTTAAATACTTTTTTGCAGTCATTAATTATGCAATGTTAGTTAATATCTAAAATATGTAGGAAGGCTATGTTATTCCTATTTGAGACAAAAATGTTCTTAAAAACTCATTGAGAACATTTTATTGTCAGTTTGAAATGTATACAAGTAGGTTCTTAAAACTTCTAAAAAATGCTTAATTTTACTCTTCTAACTTCTGTACAATCCATGCTGTACTGAGCCTATCCAAAATGTATTAGTGTCCTTACTACTATTCTTTTTGTTTTAGGGGTCAGATTTTACTTTGGGGGTACTCGGATTTTGGATATTCTCAAATAGTGTTTTTGGTTGAACCTGAGAACTTTGACTACCCTTTTGCCTTATCTGCTGATAGTCAAATCTTGCAAAAAGTAGAAGCGTTTATTATAAAAACTTACTACAGGATTTCCATGGACAAGCCTTAAAAATCCTTGAAAAGTACTTGAATCTAGTGCAAAGTCCTTAAAAGCCGTTTAATTTCGAAATCTTGAATTTTTTCAATTTGAATGTGAAAAAGTTCATTTTCGATTTGATCTATACTTTAATTCCTGTTAGCCTCTTTTAAATACTAAAAGATTTTTATTTTTTTACTTTAAAGTGGAAGTATAACATGGCTACTTTAATTTTTCTGTGAGACTTTCCTAAAACAAGTGCAACCTTGTAATTAATTTTGTTAAAATTTAGTAATACTAGATCAGGGGTTTCCAAATGGCGGCATGCGGCCCGGAAAACCCAACAAAAAGTTGCTTCAGAACCCTTTTTAGCATACTAAAACTAAGAAATGTTTTGGGGGAGGACCCCCTATTTAGATCTTGGATTATGGAGTAGCTTTTGTGGTTTATTATAGTGAAAAAATTAAAAGCTTGAGGTTTGGAGAGAGGAAGGCTGTACACTAGGGTTATGATTTTTTTCAGTTTTAAAAGCCTGTGGTGGCAAATGATGAGTATTGGTCCATAACTCTCGAAAATAACTTTTATTTTTGAAAACTGTGAAAAAAGCTTGCGCGCCTAACAAGATTTTGCATAAGGCTGAAGCACTAAAAGAAAAAGGTAGTTAATAAAATCTTTTTTGAAGCTTAATGTAACATAAATCATAAATTGCTTAAATTTCTAAAAGGGCCTTTCCTATTCCTTTTGGTCCCAAAAGATAGTGTGTGAAGTTTCAGCCCTCTAAGTTGACTCTAGGGTTTGCCTATAGAGCCCCAAAGTTAGAAAAAAGTGGAAAAATGACCAATTTTCAGAATTTTTAAAAAGTTTTTTTCTTGAGATTTATATTGTTATAAAACTGGTTAATATCTGTTATTTAGGACATGTTAGATGGTTTATATTTATTTAAGGTTATTAACTGTACGTATAGTGCCTATAATTTAAGAGTAAAAGGTACTAACTGAGCGACATTGCGCTCATCAAAGCTTATAATGCACAACCAGTGGTAGAAAGTAATTAAATTCCAATTTTCTTCAAAAGAACTCTCTCAAATGATGCCCTTTGGTGTTAAATTGATGTTTTAAATTATAAAGGCCAGTAAAATAACAGTAATTAGACCTTCAACTGAACTTTTAATGTAAAAAATGCTTTTCTACGAAAATGCTTGTTTCTAGCTGATCAAATCCAAAATTTATTCTAAAAAATAGGGTTATTGTACTTTTTTAGTTCAAGAACTTTCAAATACCATTATAAGTTTCATGTTTACGTAGAACTTAATTTTAAATAGAACAGATCGGAACTGACTTGGGTTATTTCTCTACCAGAAGAGAAAATGGGATTTCTTTATTAAAGTTAAGAAAATTGTTTGATATTTGTAAATTTTGTTCATATTTTGATGAAAGAAGATTTCAGTTAAACTTTCACCCTAATATGTTGAAGAGAGGTAATTTTCATAATTTCATAAGATAAAATTTGTATTTATTTCTGGTATATGAGAAATTCATGTCATTTCCAAACTGTACGGTTTAAAGTAAAGTTATACTTATAAAAAAGAAATCTATAAGGGATTAAAAAGGTAATTCAAGGTTTTTGATCTTAAAAAGTACAATAACCATCTTTTTTAGGGTAAATTTTGGATTTGATCAGCTAGAAACAAGCATTTTCGCACCAAAGTACCTTTTACATTAAAAGTTCAGTGGAAGGCCTAATTACTGTTATTTCACTGGTCTTTATTATTTAAAACATCAATTAAACAACAAAATGGCATCATATGAGGGAGTTCCTTCGAAGAAATTCGGATTTAGTTCATTTCGTCCACCGGCAGTGCATTATAGCTTTGGTGAGTGCAACGTAAGTAGCACTTTTTAATCTTAAATAATAGGGGCTATAGGGTCCAGTTAATACTTATAAATATATATAATCCATTTAAATATGTTCTAACAAACACATTTGAACAATTTTTATATAACAATATAAATATAAAATAATTTTTTTTAATTCTGAAAATAGGTAGTTTTTTCCACTTTTTTTTCAAATTTGGGGCTCTATAGGCAAACCCTAGAGTTAACTCATGGGGCTGAAACTTCACACACTATTTTTTGGGACCAAAAGGAATGGGAAAAACCCTGGGGAGCGAGGTTTTTGGAAAAAAAAAGTTATTTTTCCGAGACACCCTAGTGATTGCTATATTAGAAAGTGAAATGATGTTGGGCGCGCAAGGTTTTTTCTCAATACAAAGAAAATAATACCATAAAATTAACATATGGGCTAAAGTTCATCGAATGCAACATCAGGATTTTTGATATTTTTAAAAAAGTCTCAGAATCATAACCCTACTGTACACTACCCTGAAATTCCCCTGAACGTAGCAAGCGGTTAGGGGACATCCATAAGTTACGTGAGGTCAAAAAGGAGGGAGGGGTTCGGAAAAATCTCACCAATGGGGGAGGGGGAGTCGATTAAAATCTCACGTCAACTTTTTAAGTTGGAAATTTTACGATTTTCTGCAAAAAATGCAATGAATAGGATAGAAAATTATTATTAAAGGTTGTAGGTAAATCTCACGTTGGGGGGAGGGGGGTCCAGATTTTGGAAAAAACACCTCACGTAATTTATGGATGTCCCCTTATGAGGCTTACAGAGATTCCAACCATTCCGGATTTTCCGGAATCATTCCGCATGTCGGCCCCGAATTCCGCAATTACGGATAAAGCTAGAAAAACTACGGAAACTACCCTAATTTTATTTTAACGACAATGCATTAAATTTTTCTTCTCAGTTCTCTGTTTTTAGCTTCAATCCTTACAATAAAAATTTTTTCTACAAGAAGGAGGACTCAATCGGAATTTGGAATATTCTAATCTGCATTGATGATTGATTCACGGGAGAAAAAAAGCCTTTTTTTCTCAAATATTTGCGTTTTCAGGACTTTTCTAAAACTTATATTAAAAGATTGGGCCATTTTTCTACATGCAGAAAGCGTGGCGTCGGTCGGAAAGCCACGCTTCTCGCTGATATTTTTTGGGGGGGGGCGAGGGCGATTACGGATGATCTTTGTCTCAGGTTGGCATCCCTGGGCTTAGGTCAACCTTAGTGACAAAGAGGGACAAAATGGAGTATCCAAAAATAAGTTGAAACACTATTTTAGAGAAATTTAAGAACTTTTTCTGGTGAGAAAGCATCTCTTTAAGTCAGTGGTGCCCAACCTTTTTTCCCTGAGGGCCAATTTGCTTTTGAAGATTTATCTCGCGGGCCACACTTTTAAGAATTTTTCTAAACATGATAAATTACACACCCGTTTTCAATGAGAAGTTTGCATCTGTTTGGAGGATCCTAGTTCTTGTAAATCTAAATTCGGCTCCAAATTTGTAACACTTATCCTTAAAACTAGGCACCACTGCTTTAAGTAATATTCAGTATAAGATGTATAAGATCAAAAATTAATATATCCTCTGAAATTTTTTAAAATACAGTAGTACTTTTTCAGAATAGGTAAATAGCCTTTGTCCCTCTGTCACTGGAAAAGTTCCATTTTAAAGACTTGCCCCACGAAAAATATATCATGGATAAAAATAAAAAGGAGCAGATTATTTTGTGGCCTGCCTCTTGGCTTGTGGTTTTGATTGCGGCCCGGGAGTGTCGAAGTTGGAAACTCGTGTTTTAGATTGTTGAATACATAAATGGGGGGTTATATAATGTAGTCAAGGTTTTACCTACAAGAAAGGTTTTTGAGAGCAAGTTTCTTTGCTTATAAATTGCTTTTCCACCTTTTTCTTGAAAAACTTAAAGTGAGCTATAAAAAGTACTTGATTTCCCCCCCACAAAAAAGTGGGAACTATGAATTAATTGTTGGAAATTATTCTTTTAGGTAATGGAACTATTGACTTCCCAGAATTCTTAACGATGATGGCTAGGAAAATGAAAGACACTGATAGTGAAGAAGAAATTAGGGAAGCTTTCAGGGTCTTTGATAAAGATGGGAATGGTTTTATTAGTGCAGCAGAATTGCGTCATGTTATGACAAACCTTGGTGAAAAACTAACAGACGAAGAAGTGGATGAAATGATTAGGGAAGCAGATATAGATGGTGATGGTCAAGTGAATTATGAAGGTAAATATGTTTTTATTGCTTTACGTTCTTATACCATAACACAGGGCATAAAATTGAAGTTCTGCAGGTTCTAGCCACCAGACTGAAAAATTCATTTGTCTTTTGAATCCAAACACTAATCTATCCCTTCTGGGCAGGACTTTTCATGGGATTGTAGAAATTTCTAAAATTTTGCCTATCATTATGAGTGCAAAACCAACATATATGATGCAGTTTGAGTTAAAATATCAATATTTTTTGAAAATTTCACAAAAAAGAATTATTTACATAAATAATCTTTTTAGCATGTTTTCAATAAAATTAACTGGGGAAAGATACTTTATAATGGATAAGATTTTATGGCAAAACCTTAAAATAAAAATGTTAAAATTTATTTGAAGAAACCCTAGAAAAAATCATGTAATAACTAGTATAAATTCCTTTGATTTTTTTTAAGACTTTAACTGAGCCACTTTATATTCTTGACACATGGACTTCACACTCATCCTGCAATCTAACTTATTTGTCTTTTTTTCCCATAAAATTATTGCGCTTACTTGGTGATCAATAGATCTATTGCACGTGAAAACGATGCATTCCGTTAAAAATGTTTCTTTTCCTTTTTTATTGGAAAATTCTTGGAACCATATCACCTTCACCCCCACAGTAAAAATTGCTTCCAATTGGTCCTATTCCTTTCCCAAAGAAACTATTGTGTTCCAAGAATTGGTCTTGGTGCATTCAATGTTCGTGGTGAACTGTTGTCAACCTGAGTTCCTAGCCTAAACTTTTACGCGAAAGACATGTTATTGAAACAAAGGAACTCAATAATATTCCACCCATTATTAAAAATAAAGATTAATTTTTTATCCTTACAAATTTAATCGCTTTTGAGAAGTCTTTTTGCTTGCACTATAAAATTTTCTTTTCTTTTGAATCTGGCCCTTGCAAAGAAATGGAAAATTACAAATACAAATTAAGTCAACCAACTACAGGTGTAAGCCCAGCAAGGTTGGTCCAGTCTTTTTAACCCTAACTACCGGAATCCCAGTATCTGTCAATTTACTTATCTTAGTTTCACCCGGACCAGGAAAAAGTTGTAACCTTCCCCCGAACCTAATAGAATTTCCCCAAACCTTATGTATTACTCCTATGGAGCTGGCAGGGGCTTCCCCCGAACCAGGTTCGTAGGTTCGGGCACTTTTTCCAGGTCCGGTTTCACCCAATTATTTCTTAGGCTTGTCTTTACTCTTTTCATGCAGTAGAGGCCTCTTTAAGCTACAGTAAAGCTTACTGAAATAACTTGCAAGTTACTCAAGCCAGTTTAACACCTTAACAGTGACATTTATTTCAGAAAAATTTGCCAAAAATGGAAATTTTTCTTGACTGTTTAATTTTGTTCTTTATATTATTAGTAGTGTTAGAAAATAGTTTTTTATAACAAAAATCAAAATTTAAATGAAATTACTAGTATATTAATTATTATAGCAAACACATAAAGTATTGGATTACACACACATCTTATTCAATTAGGAGGAATATTATCCCAACATAATGTCTCCCAATCTCTAAACTAAGAAAAATCACCATCATCATCGAAACAAACTCTGTTTGGGCTTTACAAAACAGTAACCAGGGTTGGCAAAAAACCTGGTTTTTAAAAAAAACGGGTTTTTTTGGTTTAAACCAAGTTTTTTTATTTTTTTTTTCAGAATAAGTTATTTTGTTGAAATAGAGTTCAAAGACATTCATTTCAGGGTTTATTTATAATTGATAAATGATTTGTATATTTCAATTAATTAATTAAATTAGTTAATTAAAATTGAATTGATTTGTTTTAAAAATAATTATTGTTTTTAAAATATTCCGATTAGACTATCTAATATTAATGTAGTTAATAAAAATCGATGTTAATTTATCTTGGATAAATGGTTGAAGTAATCAAATTATTTATCTTAATTATATATGGATTAATTTATGAACTTAAGAAATTTCTTTATATAAAGAGAAAATTTTATTTTCTAAATAAGAAGTAAAAGTTAAATGTAAACAACTAATGTTAATTGAAATTGATAATTGATTGAGAAAGATAACTAATTTGATTAATTATTAAATGGTAAAGTAATCAAATTAATTATCTGAATTATATGGATTAATTTATAAACTAAAAAAATTTCTTTAGAAAGAGAAAATAACAATTTTTAAATAAATAAGAGTGAAATGTAAGCAACTAATGTTAATTGAAATTGGATAAATGATTGAGATAATTAATCCAATTAAGGAAATCAGCAGTTTTTCATTAATTTAGTAAAAAAACCAACTGGTTTTTATCTGTTTATAAACAAACCAACTGGTTTTTGGTTTTTATCATTACAGAAATTGATGGTTTTTATTAATTTAGTAAAAGAATCAACTGGTTTTTATGACTGACAAATAGGTTTTATCAATTAATTAAAATCCAAGCCATCTTTTATCAGTTAAACACAGACAACTTTTGTGTATCTTTAAGTTACTCTTTGAAATAATGTTTCATTTTAAAGGAAATTAGTAAATAAACTATCTTGCAACATATAATAAGTTTAACTTGAGCATTTAAGGTTAAGTTTAGATAGATAATTCAATAATTAAACCCTTAAATTAAAAGATTTCAGATTTTTAATCACCTTAAAATGTCAATTTTTTGATAAATCTGACCTTTTAATTTTGTCCAAAAGATTATACTTAATAACACTTTCTTTAAAAAATCCTGAAACTGATTTATAATTTCTAAAAAAAAACAAAAAACCAAGTGGTTTTTTTGGTAAAAAACCATTTGGTTTAAACCAGCCAACCCTGACAGAACCCTGCACGTAGTAGTTGCCCGAGCTCAGTTTGGGTGACACTGTTAAGGGGTTAATGAATTTGGGAAATTCTCATTGTAATCGTCCATTGCTGTGGGATCGGAGTTGAATTTGTCGAAGCTGTTGAAAAAAGAACTTTACCATGGTCAAAAGCCAATAGTTCCGATTTGCTTCCGAAAGTTGGGTCAAATTTGCATTCCTTGTCCGAAATTGTACTTTTTCCACATCTTTTCTTTCGAAATTTTCTGGGTCCCGCGGATCCTGTATTTTGCCAGAGTTGTGTCCCGCTCTCGCGATTTTGGGTAAAAACATGCTATAGCGCGGAAATGTAAACCCTGTGCATTTACTGTCGGGAGACTAGACAGGAATACATGGTTCAAACATCAGTATTGAAAATCGCTGCTTCTCCTAGCATGACTGCCCCGTTCAAATCCCTTCTGAACGCAGCAGATTTGAAGCAAAAATATTAGTTTTGGGGAAACATGGTGGTCCTTTACTTCATGAAACAACATACTAGCTATATGTGTTATTTGCCATTAAATAAGTTGACTTTTAAAAAATAAACGTTTTTTTATAAAAATTTCAAATATTGACTTAAAGGTTTGCAGTTAGAAGGGCCATACTTGATAGATTTTTTTTCAAGGAATGTACTACAGAATTATAATTTAAAATTGTAAATTTCTTTTTTACATGCATAATAGTTTTAATTTCTATCTTGATTTTTTATTACTCCTACTGCTAATTACTGTATCTTGCATGTGTTTAAGTTATTTTTTTTCTTTCAGAATTCGTAACCATGATGACGTCAAAATGATTCTAGTAATAAGGATTCCTGTAAATTTCTTCTTGCTTTCCAAACTTATATATGTTGTCCAGCTAGTTTTGAAAGTTTTGTTGTGAATGTTACCTCTGTAAAGACACTTTTGTACCATATTCCATCAGTGCATATTGGCATTGGTGTTATATATCATACGTCAATGTGTTGTTAGACCTGTCCTGTGCTTTTGTACATTTCCAACTTCCATTAAAATTTAGACTCCGAAACTTGTCTTGTGATTCTTAACAAAATTTTGTATCTTATACATATTAATTGAAAATGTTTCAAAATTTGAAGTAGTATATTTTATCTTGTAAACCTGTATTGAGTAATGTATTGTGATTCTAGAATTTGTAGTTAAAATTTTCTGGGAAAATGTGGAATTTTACCATTTAGGCTGGAAATGAATTGGGTTGATCTGAACAATATTGTTTCAGCAGCAATGTTTTTGTATTTATCTACGTTTGATGTTTCTGTAGACAATCATATTTTGCATTACTTTATAATTACAGTAAGCACATTGAAAAGAAATTATTGCATAATTTTTTCAGAAGTATTGACTAATTTTAATCCTTTTTCTAGCTGAAAATTTTATACCATTGTTCTCAATTTAATGATTTATTTTACCCCTATTTTCAGTCTCTTTGGCTTCGTAATGTTTTAGAATTCATTTGTTATCCATTGTTTTTAATTTTTTTATCTGTTCCATTTTGAGTTTTAATCCAGATGCTTGAACTGCTGTTAAACACAATTTGTGTGATATGTATCATTACAAGTGCTCCTGATACTATTGATATTAATAAAAGTTACAGGTTTCAGAAGATGCTTTCTCTTGTCAGTTTACTTATATTTTTATGAAAAACAAGTTCTAATATTTTTCTGATTTTAAATTTAGAAGAGTTTATGTATTGGGTGCATTATTAGTGGGTATTCTCAAAATTCCATTTTTTATTAACTTTAAAATATTTTTAAATGACTTAATTCCCTATAATTTTTTTGTAATCCTTTTTCATTTCACAATTATCTGCTATTGGTCATAAAGCAAGTACCCTCCACTTGAGCTAAATACTAAAAAAATCTGCCGTCTCACCAACAGATATCTTTCCGAGTCGACAGCACCTGGAAATGTACTGAACAAGGTATCAAAAATGTTGAGAGCATTAGCTCCATCATATATCAAATCAAAATATCTAGAATTTCAGACGGGAATCTGTTAGGAGCATATGCGCTGCTGACCCTGGTGCCGAGCAAAAGAATGATGTTTTTTCTTTAGCAAGCATTTTGGAAATGGCTGCAAGAAAAAAAATACCAGATATTTCTACTAATAAATCACATGGGCTTTTTAGCTTTCTTCTCACTTAAACCATAAGGCTAAGCGCACACTAGAGACTTTTGTCACGGCGACAGAGACGAAACTATCACCCTAGCTATTGCAAGATGCTACAGAGCGGGCACAGGCGACGACTCTTGGCCGGTTGCCAAGAGTCATCTCCATAGAAATGCATTGCTTTTGAGTGACCTAGTGTTTATAGTCGCCGTAACAGAAGTCTAGTGCGCGCTTAGCCTAAATACTATTTTCATTTTTTATTCATAGCGTTTTTCAACAATAAGAAACAATCATCTTCTGATTTGGCTATTTAATAAGGATTTTTTTTATTTTTTGTAGTTAGGGGTTTTATCTCTTGTACAACGAACTGAATTTGAAAGGTAGTTGTAAGTACCATCTCAGCAAACTACTTTATCTTTATAAGATGTGATTAATGAGTTAAAATAGGTCAAGTCGCATAGTATTGAATGTTAATTAAGCGTTGGGTCACCACAGACGTCCCACTCTTCCGAAGAAGTCTCGTAAAACTTGAAAAATGTAAGGGAAAATCTAGATTGTTCTTGTTATTTAAAAACAATTGATTTGATAAAATATGTATTGCAAAAGGGTGTGCGTTCAGGGTGCTCTTATAAGGTTCAACCATCTCTAAGTTTTAGTGATTAGTTCACTAGTTTTTTTTCCTCCAAAATTTCTTGCATAGCAAAAAGTATGCCCATCCCAATTGTCTGAAAATATGAATTGAAAGACTACTTTAAAGAGTAAATATACAAAATTTTCTGGGGAAGGACCCCCATACCTTGCCATTTCAGATTTATATCCTAAAAATTTTATACAGAATAAGATGTTTAATTATCTTAGAAGGCTTCCTTTACCTTATTAGGTGTGTCTGAGTTTGAGCGTTTATAAATGGTATTAGTTTACCCCATTCTGAAACAAAAAGCTTGAGTTTAATGCAAAATTTATTCCCATAGGAGATTTTAAATTTTCTGTTTTATTTAAATATTGAACATTTAGAAAAAAAATTATTATCTCCCATTGTCAGTGGAATGTCCCACTTTCTAGATTGCAAAACATAGTCACATTAATTAAATGTAAAACCATATTTTCCCATATCTTCTATTTGATTTTTTCAGAGTTTTCTTTAATAGAAATAGTGAAGCATGAAATTGTATCTCCTAGAATTGACTGTAAGTGAACTTCAACAGCTTAAATTTTCTTTACTGTCCTACCAGGAGAAAATCGTAGCAAAGAAAAGATATTTATTTAGGCATTGTATTACTTAAAATGTGTTGCCAATTTGGTACTGCTAGAGCAGCACCCCCTATAATTTTAGCTACAAGCCGTCACTGAAGACAATACTTTTTTTTGGAAATTCCATAGGAGTAAATAGCATTAAATTGATAATAGCCTTTTAACATTCAAAATAATGTCCAAGTATTAGCAAACCTTATTTCACAATAATTAGTGTCATGTATTACTGCATTTACAGAGAAAAGCCGGTTCCCGCTTGTTAAAGCTCGGGTTGCAAATGTTGAGACAAAATGTAGCTATTCAAGTTTCATCTTTAATCAGTTTATAGAACCAAAGTATTGCAGTCTTGAAATTCTATGCAGCTCTTAGGTAAGCATGATCTTATCCATCCAAAAAGTCATCTTTAAAATGAAAGAATAACTTTCTTAATGTTGCCCTTAAAGACAAAATCTGAAATCGGTTTATATAAATTTTACTTAAAACATGATAGTAATTAAATTGGTTTTGGAATTTTATTTTCTTCCTATAACAATTGAATCACCAGCTTAAAAAAGGAATAAGTCTTAATTGGCATTGCCAAAAAGACCCGATTGCACCATGAAAGCATACTTATTAATTATAACACAGAATAGTAACTGAAATATTGGGTTGTCCCATAAGTTCTGTTACTTTTTACGAAGTTTTGTCTTTGAAAATTTTTCATGAAAAACTGGTAATAGGTGGAGATTTCAAACAAAAGGGATTTTAATATATGTATATTTATGAACATAATGTGTGATTTTGGTAGTTCTCGTGATATTATTTCTTTTCAAAATGGAGGTTTGAAAAAAGACCGAAAACGACGATTTTCGCATAGTTTTTTTTCTTTTGTTTAAAAAACTTGGAAGAACGCATAATTCATAGCTAAAAAATTTTTTACTGTATATTTGAAATGTTTAGTTTAAGATGTCAGTTTCAAGAGAATTCAATAAGTTTAACTTGGGAAATTTTGGTCTGAAACATAACATCTATTGCAAAAAACTTATCTCAGTAATGTTAGTCATTTCAAAGAAATTTTCACGAAAAAAAGGATCAAAATCAATTAAAAAGCTTAAGAAAGAAGTATTCAAAATATGCAGTATATTAAATTATATATCTGAACTCAAGTTCAGAAAGTAGTGCGCACAATTCAAGTGCGCAACGTTTTAGCTTATCAGAATAAGGAAGTTGCATGTGTCAGATTTTCAAAAACAAACAAGTGTTCTGTATGGTAAAATGAAATATCTAGTCAGTTTTTCAAAAAAATGTACAGGTAATTAAATATTTTAATTTAAAAGTCGAGAAAAAAACACGTGACTGAAAACTTTTATTGTTTAAACTATAAGACGACGTCAACAATAATACTATCAACTCCATTGCTTTACAACAATGTTTAGTATAAGATGACGTCACATCCAAACTCTTGGCGTTTTCGCGCGCTTTTAAAAAAGGGATTTTTGTTAATTTTTTTGACAATCAAAAAATGTCTCGATCGGCCTCAAATTTTGGGTAGTTGCTTATTTTTGCAAGAGGAATCAATTAAAAAAATATAAAAAATCATGCAACTTCCTCATTACACTCACTGAACTTATGCTAAGCAAACACTATTTGCTTCATACGAAAACATTACAATAAAAACAACTCGCTGGAATTTAGAAATAAATCAATTCAACGATATTATGAAAAGAGGCTTTCTATGTTTAAACCGTTGAAAGAAGCATTATGGTTCAATAAACATCTGCCTTTAATTTGCTTCATACCAGCTGCTCAGAAAAACAATAGGTGTGCTTTAAAAAACACATGGAATTACCAATATATGAAGTTATAAAGGCAAAATTTCCTAACTGAAACTTATCGAATCATCTTGAAAGTATGACATCTTTATCCAAAAGTTTCAAATATACAGTTAAACTTTTTTTTGCCATGAATTATGCGTTCTTCCTAGTTTTTTAAACAAAAGAAAAAAATTACGTGAAAATCGTCGTTTTTGGTCTTTTTTTAAACCGCCATTTTGAAAAGAAATAATATTGTGAGAACTACCAAAATCACATATTATGTTCATAAATATACATATATCAAAATCCTTTATGTTTGCAATATCCACCTCTTACCAGTTTATCATAAAAAGTTTTCAAAGACAACACTTCGTAAAAAGTAACAGAACTTATGGGACAACCCAATAGAAGTTGAACAATAAATGTTCCCCAATAAATGTTATAATTATTATTGGCTTCGTTCAACACCAAGTTTTATGCCAATTCGAAAAAAAAATCAAATATAAAAATAAAACTTGAAATATCTTCATATCAGTTTTGCTTTTAATTTTAAGTTACATTTTGTGTGATTTTTATAAAATCACCAGTAAGATCTGATTGGCAAGATTCGCACCCAAGTTAATTCTAAGGTACCCAATAAATTCTGAGAATTCACATCAAATTGTATTATAGTGTTTAAAACTTGATAAATTAATGAATTTAAAAAAAAATTAACAGCTTTATTACACAACAAACACATTGACTACATTAATAACTAGCAAGCACATTGAAAAAGTGATAAATTTCATCAGCATCATATACAGCAACTTCAGTGTTACATACACTACAACGTACAGGATTGAACGTATCATTTTCACCTCCTGCTTCCCCCTTTTTCATGTGCTTTTTCTTTTTGGGATACTTTAATGTTTCAGTATCTATAACAGTACAATTGCTTACAAACATTGCTCTGTATTGACTTTTATACACTGCATGTCTTTGACAATCCATACACAGAAGTGACAAGCAGGCAGGGCAGTTTAGAACAGCATCACTGTTAGGAAGTGGTTTAATTTTCTGATTAATCTTCTTTGGAGGAGTAGGAAATATATAGGAACGTCTTTTTTTATCTACCCACTTTTCATCTTCATCATCCATGTTAGGATCATACAAGAGTTCGTCATTAATCTGTTCTTGTTTTAAAGCTGCATCAACTGATTCAGACTCGTTATTTGAAGTAGAAGCATCTGAGGTAATATTCTGCTGATGAGGATTCAATTTCAGCATATGAGCAGTCATTACTTTGTCGACTTCAGCTTCAAAATCATCTTCTACCTTAACTAAACCACATCGTTGTTTTATTAAACATTGAATATCATCGTCTTCAGAACTTGATGATTCATAATCATCGTCACTGAACTCTTCCACGACATATTCATCCTCCATTTTCTATCAATATATTACTTCAAAATATGAGTTAAAGTTTTCAAATCAGTATTACGAGCTTAAAATTTAACTCCAAATACAAACATTCATAAAAATGTTATGTATGTAAACATTTGTCTTCGAAAATACCGTTGCCAAATCCTATCATAAAATGTCTGTAATAAAATTCCACACAAGTTGTGTTTGCTGATTCATTGAAATTAATTTCTTGCGCTGCTATCTTTTGATAAAGAAAGCTTTATTCCTATTTGTTGAGCCAGAAATTCGGAATATCAATTGAAAATCACATAAAGAATCAGTGCTTTATTTTTTTACACTTTCTTCTTTGCTTTCTTCCTTAAAGATCACATGATCCGTGTTGCACCTCTACAATTTTGCCCTTGATGTCTCCTTCCTTCCTGTTCAGCGTGTAGTGTGGTTTCGGCAGATTACCGGTTCATTTGTGTTTTTCATTTATCAGTCTTCTTAATTGACTTTAATTTCTTTTAAAATGGCGGTAAGAATGTGTCAATTTACCATGTTTTAGTATTAATGGTGTTTCGTACTAGTTTATTTTAATTTTTAGGCATGATAACTATCATTGTTTGTGGTTCTGGTTTTCGGTTTGCAGTAGCAGACCACTGGCTTTTTGTTACCAATTTTCCTGGAGATCCTAAAGAATTTATTATCTATAGGCTTGTAAACTGATACTTTAAGATGCAATTTTATTCTTGTAGGAATTTTCTGCCTTAATTAAAAGTACTTTTTCATTAAAATGAATTATTTGTTCGATTGTCACAAATAAATCAGTCATGCGTTACTGGATGAGTATTTAAAATAGGAATATTCCGATATTAATTTTTCAGAGGTATTCTGTCTGAACCCCTGTAATGAATTGTTTGATTCCGCTTTAAAAAATATAGCAGTTTTAAAATTATATTATTGAACTTTTTTTAAATCGTTACCTAATTTTACAACAATTAGAAGTAGGAATTGCTATCTTTCTATTTCTACTTTACAATTCAAGTTCCTGCATAAAAAATCTTTAAACAAGAATGGATCGGCCTTTGTTCTATGAAAATATTTTCAATAGTTATCCTGCCAATCAGACTTAAAGTGGGGAAATTACTGTTAGGCAGGGAAAAAATCGCCAACTTGGCGATATGCTGACAAAACACTGAATTTTAAAGTTTGATCATCAGAATCGCCAAAAAACACATTTTTTACAAATAGATAATTTTTTTAATTAATAAATTTGATGGTAGTGAGTGGGGGGAGGCCCCCCTATCTATCTTTAACACCCATCGATTTGGGTTAAACCGGCATGTTGCAATCACGAAATTCGCCATCAAGGATCCGCCGACCGACGCATCCTACGATTGAGACAATTTCAAAATTAAGAAAATATCAAGTAAAAATAGGTACTCACCAACGTCCGGGACCCTGTTCTCCGAGGTAGGTAGATGGTTTTTACAATCAAAATGAAAGCCGACCTTCCTAAAACAATTGATGCATGGCCAAAGCTTCAAAAGAAAAGACAAAAAACACCAACCCACCTCGGGAACAGCAAAATAGACGAGTAGAAACGAGAGCTTCTTGCACCATCTTCTCTGCACATCCGGCATGTTCACATTACCCCTGCATCATCACCCAAAACAACAATGATCAAAACCTGAGGGTAGCAAAACTGGCACACTTTTCGCCATTGTGGCGATCCCCCCCGCTTAACAGTAAATCCCCTTAACTTGCGACATAATATAAATTATTTGTAAAAATATATACAAATTTACAGCAACGCTGCTATTCTCTCTTTCTTTGCTAGGTGGTTGGGAACGAGGAAATCAAAGTACAAGTAAGGGTGCAGAAAATATGGGTAGCTAGCCTGGCTATTTAAGCATCTTGTTCTTCAAAGAAAAGGAAATAAAGGTTGTGTTGTTATTGGCGAGAAATAATAAGTTTGTCCCTACCCAACCCTAGGGTGTGAATATCCTCACTTGTTTGGCGTGTACTTACCGCCTAGCAAAGGACAGACAGTAGTGGAATTATTTTTTACTGGTTTTGTATTTTTTGATTGACCTAAAACTTGGTGCTTGGGCCCAGTCCTTAAGTACCAAAAATCATATTATTCCTAATCATTTATATTGTTTTGTCTTTCTATTTTAGAAAGATCCAATTCGTGTTTTGGTTACCGGCGCTGCTGGTCAAATTGCATACTCCCTTTTGTATTCAGTCTCTAAAGGAGATGTATTTGGATTGGATCAAGTAAGCTTAATAAAAATTTGAAATTTGATTTAAACTGATATTATTTTACCTTTTGATACCAATAACCTATGTGAAGTTTTTTGGTTACAAGTAATGGAAAATAAATATTTTATTTGTTTTCTCTAAAAATGTCAGTAAAATTTTTTAATCAAAGTTTAAATAAGCCCATAAATCAACTCTTTTTACTCTATTACTGGCATTATATTTTTCAGCCAATTGCCTTGCATCTTCTTGATATTCCCCAAATGTTGGGAGTTCTGGAAGGAGTTGTTATGGAACTGAATGATTGTGCTTTCCCATTATTAAAAGGTATGCCATGATATTTCAGGTTCTGTAAACTTGTTTTTTTAAGTACAGTCTAATCCGCTTAATGTGATCACGGTTAATGTTATCAATCGGATAGTGTTATCGAAATCAACAGGTCCCGATCATTCCTATTTAATTTAATGTAAAATTCATCGGTTAATGTGATCAACTATGGATCAACACGCCGCTTAATGTTATCAAAATTTGTCCATATCCCCTAAAAACTTCCACTTTCGAGCTTCCTTTCGAAGGTCAAATTTTTATAAGTTAACATCTGCCCCACCCTAAGGCATCTGACGCTTCTTTTTTCTAAAAATCATACAGTTGCACTGATATGTAAGAATAAGGAAATATTCTATGCTCCGTATATATTAAAAGAAAGTGGGTAAAAAGAGGGGGAGCTGAATCCATGCTTGTGATTGGTTAAAGGAACCATCGGCACCTTGCAGATGTTTCTGACTTTGTTTCTGATAAGAGATTTTGTTTTTCTCTTGTTTGCTGGAATTCAGATTAATTTAGGTGATTTTTTAAATGAACGGATATAATGGAGCGCAAAAGGAGAAATTCTTCTACTTTAATAAAAATACAAAGTAAGCGATTATTTATTTTTATTAATTGGACAACTCTTATATTTTCTCTTCTATGTATAGTGTAAAAGATTGTTTCAAATCCATTAGTTACGATTACAAAGCTTTGATTTTAAAGCAAATCATCTAGTTACATTGTTTACTGCTTTTTGATATGAAATCGCTTATTATCAATCGGATAATGTTATCAGTTTCATCACAGACAAATGCGATCACATTAAGCGGACTCGACTGTATTTAACCATCCTTTTTGCTACCAAATTTTTTCAAATGAATCCAGGTAAGAAGTGCAGGGGCGCAGCGACGGGGGGGGACCAATGGGACAAAACCCCCCCAGAGACCGAGAGGTCATCTGATGTTAACAAGAATTTCCAATATTCGTAAAAAAATTCAAAACATGTTCGAATCTCTCATAAAAAATTAGATTCCTTTCTATCCACTGAAAATTATCAAGATGCATGCTTGAGGGGGGTCCTATAGGGCAGTGGTCTCCAACCCCCGGTCCGCGGACCGGTGCCGGTCCGTGGATCAATTGGTACCGGGCCGCGGGCCGACCATTTCATTGAAAATGAATTTAAATTCCTAGGTTTATACTCCAAATTAATGAATGAAATTAATTATAAATAACTTTATATTTATTTTTTGGTGTAACTGTATTTTATTTTGAAAGCATGTTTAAATACAATACAATCAATAAATCAAAATAATTTAGAATGTAAACAATCAACGCCCCCCCAGAGGACCGCGGTGAAATTATCAAACGTTGACCGGTCCGTGGTGGTAAAAAGGTTGGGGACCACTGCTATAGGGCACGATTTTCCGGATTACTATCTGTCCTTAAGATATTTCATTCGTACTCGGGAGGGTCCAACGGGATCTCCCCCCAGCAGTGGGCATGCTTGGGGAATGGGTGCGGGGTATGCTAGGTAGGGATATCCTTAGATACCCCTTGCACCCCCACTATACCCCAAGCATGCCCCTTGCTGGGGGGTCCCGATCCCAGCCCCTGGGCTGGTTGAAAAAATTTTATTTATTGGCTGCTATGGCGCAGTGACCGGGAGACCATATAGAGACCGAACCCCGGCAGGGTGACAGGGAACTTGAGACGATATGAATATCTAAATTTAAGAAAGATAATTTTTAAACTGATCCAATTTATTAGGAAAGTTTATACTTTTTCTTATATCATAAAATATTATTTTCAGAAATAAACGATAGAGTTAACCACTTAAGGCTATCAAAATTTGTCCATATCCCCTAAAAAACGCCCGCTTTCGAGTTTCGTTTGGAAGGTCAATTTCTTTTTCCTGAAAAGGAGTTAACAGCTGCACTCATATTTTTTCCTTTGATTGAAAGAAAAAGAAAACATTCGATGGATCTCCTCATACCCTTGCTACGAGGGCACGACAGCCCCGGGTGGGCCCTGGGCTTCTCCAAAAAATTATCTTATAGTCATAGGGGAGGGGCAGCTGCCCCCCAAGTCCAGAGTAACTATGCTGGGACTTGGGTAATAGATAGTAATAGTGTTAAAATACTGGGTTTTACTTAACTTTCAGTTAAGTTATAACTAATGTGACCATTTATTTTTTGACTCAAAACGGGACACTCTACTACTGGTTTATTTAGGTTAATTAACAGGTAATCAATAAAAAAACACTTTTTAAAAAGTTACGAATTGAAAAATATATATACCCGAAACATTTAGTTATATTTACATTTATCAGAGAAACAAATTTGCTTTAATATAGCTGGTGATGATTTTAAGTAAGAATGAAACTCTTGGCACGTTTTTTTATATTCACCTTAATTATCAACATCGCCTTTAGAACTGAAATTTTTTTGTAACTGGGTCTTCTCAGATAGCCACAATTTGTTCATCATAGAAAATAATCTTTCTACTGGAGCATTTGTAGCAGGCAAACAGGAATTAAGCAGGAATTTTCAGAAAACGGGACAATTTTGCGTCCCGGAGTTCCTTTCGGGGACACCGGGACTCGTAACTCTAAAAAGGGACAGTCCCGTTCAAAACGGGACGTCTGGTCACGTTAGTTATAACCCAGTATTTTAGGGTCAAATTTTCAATTTATTCCCACACCCCCTCTAGTATTTAAACCTTTATTATTCACACTTTTAATAATAAGTTCATTAAAATCAAAATTTTACCTACAAATATATGTCCAAATTTGGGTTTATGTGTGCCAAAGAAACAGTTTAAAACCCTGTTTACAGGGGCAAATTTCCAAAATTTTTCTGGGGGAGGACCCCCAGACCCCCCGTTAAAATTGAACGGCCCCCTAGGCTTTAAATACTTTCTCCATAATCATAAAAAAGTCAACCCTGCTTGCTCCCCTAATTTGAACCCTGCCCTATTATAGATAAACAAAATTAAAACAGATAGAACTGTGTGTGTGTTTCTAATCAATTCTTACTTAAGTTTTGTACTAATTAATTTTATTAATTAATAAAAGTTCAGTTACAAAGAAATTTTTCGCGTTCATCATATAAATTCTACATAAAGCTTCTCACATTTTTGAAAAAAGCTAAGAAACCCAAATTATTTTTGACTGTTCCCCCCAGAAGGTTTCTGACTGCGCCACTGAAGAAGTGCCTTTAATAGTACTGGTTGTCTTAACTGGCATTCCTTTTTTTACTAGAAATTGAGACTTTCCGGACACAGTTTTCTCATGGAATCATGAATGACCTCATCCGATCAGGAACTTAATAAATAGTATTTATAAAAGGGTCAAATGTTTTTAATGTCAATCTTAAATGTCGAAGCAAGTTCTTTGTATATTAATATACATAGAGAATTCTTTTCAGTAGTTGCCCTTGGGTCATAGATTGTTTTGTTCTAAATTGCATATTCTTTTTTACATATGTTTTGGCTTTTACAACATATTATAACTAAGTGCTTTGAATGATTTTATCTTCTTATTGCAGAAATTGTGGCTACAGCTGATGAAAAAGCCGCTTTCTCCGATATCGATGCTGCCTTTCTTGTGGGAGCCATGCCACGTCGAGAAGGAATGGAACGCAAAGATCTGTTAGCAGCTAATGTTAAAATTTTCAAGAGCCAAGGAAAGGCATTAGATCAATTTGCCAAGAAAGATGTTAAAGTATATGCTTTATAGATCCAAACTTTTTAAAAATTCCTGTATTAAGTCGGCACAATATTATAACTTTCCAATTCACTATTGATACGAGGTTAAATTTAGTGTTTTAAATTGTTTCATATCAAACTTGGATTAATGCTTCATTCCAATTGGTTATAAAAATTAGTTGTAACTTTAAAATTTCATGATTTTCTTGATGTATTTTTTTTAGCTTTCATACTTAAATGATAAAAGTTCTAATTTCATCTTATAAAAAATGCCAAGATTCCATCTATAAAAATGCTATGAAAACCCATTATTATATTAAAATTCACTCACTTCCAACTTTTTACCAACCTATAAATGTTTATAAATTGATCACCTTGCTATACTCTGTTCATTTTGAACTGGCGCTTGAAAATATTTCCTTCCCCCACCACCGATCGGTAACCATAGCAACTATCTACGTCAACGTGACGAAGAAGGCTTACTATTGGCTGCTCGATGAGCGTAACTATGGTTACGCTTCTAGCGTGGGGGAAAGCACTATTTCTCAAGCGCCAATTCTAAATGTATAGAGTATTTTTTTTGTAATGAAAAACTATTTCACATGAGTGTTTTAAGTCAAGAATGAAAACAAAGAGGTAAAAAATGACGTTTATTTAATAACATAAAAAATTAAAAGATGAGGAAGACAAATATTGGAGGCTTTGGCCATACTCATAAAATAAAAACTTTTCTACGAACTTAAATTTTTTCAAAACAATTTTCTGCAAGAATTCACAAATTTTTTCTTACTCAATGACATATTTCTTTTTTAAATGCCCTTTTTATTTAATAAACTACCCCTTCTTTTGAAATGCAACTAATTCTTAGCATAATAACTGATACACAGATTCTGAAGATCCGATAATATCACCTTGCAGTTGTTGCGTAACCGTAAATAGAAAGCCAGGTGGACAGATGTATGTGGCAGAAAACAAGAGGAAAATTCATCGTCAAACACATAAACTTAAAATATAAGGTGGGGATTCTTCCCCCGGTTAGCACTCAACTAAAATAAATAGGCGACAGGGGTTGAGAGATAAAGTCCTAACAATATTAACATGAACAACATTTTATTTCAATTAAATTTAGCCTAAAAATATGTATTTGTCATCAAAATATTGAAATGAATAAATAGGACTTTTTTGAACTTATAGCATTTTCTATTTTTAAAGTTTTAAATAGTTGATTACAATTTTTATCTTTATTTTTCAGGTTCTTGTAGTTGGTAACCCAGCTAACACCAATGCCCTTATCTGCAGCAAATATGCTCCTTCAATTCCAAAATCCAATTTCTCGGCCATGACCAGGCTTGACCAAAATAGAGCTTGTTCTCAAGTAAGTATTTTATCTTTTAGAAACAATACCATTGTTTTTTTTTAAACCGAGCTCTTATGTTATAATTCATTAAGTTTATGAAGTTATAATTAAAGCTGTGATTTTCATGTATTTGTAAACTCAAAGTTTGTATATAACTCCTATGTACATAATATAAATATGTATTTTAAAATAGGGAAAATAGAAGGATAGATATTAAAAGTATTTTTTTGAAGTTTTATTGGATTCTGAAAACAAAGAAAATTAAAGCTCATGAATTATTTAAAGTGAATTTTCTAATGCCACTGAACATCAGGGGTGCATATAAGAGGGACTGTCCCCCTTATGTACATCCTATGATTTCAAATATTATTTAATTAGAATAGGTAAAACCAGTGCTGAGATTGAGGGGGGAAAGCATACCAAGGGTTTTTCTAACATCCCCTTAAAATATGTTACTGGCAAAAAAAAAGTCCTATTATTTTTCCCTGCCGGTTGAAACATAAAAATTTGAATATATTAAAATATGTTCATGGAAACACTAATAATAAATTTTACCCTTTCATTTAAACTTAAGTTAATTTAATGGTTCTGAACCTAAGCATCATATAAAAGGGAAGTGCTGAGGTTGAAAAAACATTTTTGGTAGTTAAATAAAATAGTGATGTAAATCAAGTTATTTTTGTTTTAATCCATCCAGGGAGGAAGGATTAACTTTTTAAAATTAACATTTTTATTAGTAGATCTTGTTTGAACAGTTTAAATATCATGCATGTTTTTCTTTTCAGATTGCCAATCTCCTTAAGGTAAATGTAAGCAATGTTGCTAATGTTATCATCTGGGGTAACCACTCTTCTACTCAATACCCCGATGTTTCCAATGCTGTTGTTAACGTAAATGGCTCAATTGTTACTGTACCTGATGCTGTTAAGGACGATGCTTATCTTCAAGGAGATTTTATTACTGTAAGTGATAAATTCTGAGTTTTATACTTCTTTACATATGCAAGAACTCATTAGAGTTTATGAATATTGTTTATAAAAATTAGATTGCCATATTGTTCTGAACCTAGATGGTTTGAAAGTATTCCTCTTCCCCTGAACAGTTTATACGTTAAATGTACTATTTAAAACTCTATTAAAATTTTTTGATTTTCCAATAACAAGTGGAATTTTTAAATTCGCTCGCAGCATGTTATTGTTCTTTGGACTTTTTATATTTATATCCCTTAAAGCATATGTATGTTGTTGGAAATGGGTGATGAATAAGGCAGTCTTGAATTATTTTAGAATTTTTTCCCTGATTCCTAGATTTTACTTTTTCAATCCAATCTTCTACATACATGCGTCTTAAGAATTTATGTAGCCACTTAATGGTTCAAAATAAACTGGTCTTGTTTTGAATTATTCAATGTTTAGGCATATTTGACTTCTACAGCTTTTATGAACTCTGCTAAATCGCCTCATCCCACTTAATGGATTTTACCTCTTTTTGTTTTGAAAATTTTGAATTGAATCTTCATTCATAAGAAGTTGATTTAACTAGAGTTTCTTTTCCACTACATGAAAACATTTAGTTGGATAATGAATACTTAAATTTTCTTTTTTGTCAATTTTCTAACCCTCAATTTTTTTTCTTTGAGTGTCAATCTCCTATTTTGTGGATATTTCTACCTAAATTTTCCACTAAAACTAGTAGGGATATCTAAAGTTATAAGATGGGTCTGATTTGAGAAAAGAGGTGTACTTCAGATTATAAAATATAAGCATACCATAAGCTTAAAAAATAATTAAAGGTATTTTTGAAATGAAAATAAAATGTAAGCTTTTTGTGACTATACCCTGTTCATTTAGAATAGGTGCCTGAGGCGTAATGTATTAGAAGCAGTTACCATTGTAATTATCATGGAAAAAAATTTTGTGTGCAACGAAAAGGTGACCTAAACAGAAGTAGTTAAAATACTGTAAAAGAATCGGTCACTGAAATGCGTGATGAGCGTTATTAGGCGTTTTTGATCCTGTTTTTCAGGCGCCTATTCTAAATGAACAGAGTATAATGCACTGCATGTGTAGAAATTTATTCGATTTAACAAGGATCTGAATGTATTATGTTTTTTTGGTGTTATACTGAGGAGGGATAAGTATTATCTCGTCGATTGTGCCGCTTAATTCAAAAATGTTATCAAAGTCTATTGACTGTTGTATAGCTGTGATGCTGAATACGACTAATGAACGGGCGACAGTACAATACGTAAATACCAAAAAAGTTAGTAATAAAAATAGTAATTCATTTTCAGACCGTGCAGAAAAGAGGAGCAGCTGTCATCGCTGCCCGAAAGCTGTCAAGTGCCATGTCGGCTGCTAAAGCTGCATGTGACCATATGAGGGATTGGTTCTGTGGAACACTTGAGGTATGATATGGTCTAATTCATTTTCAGTGCATTAGGGTTTATGGCCAAAACTAAGCAATTCTATGTTAGAAAAATGCTATAGAATTCGGTGATTTTGTATTAATAATATTAATAACAATATTTTTTGAAATTCCCAAAAAGGTGCTAAGGAAACCCCTGAATTCTGTGACTTGCTCATGGCAAAAGGTCCTAAAACTCTTCATTATTAGTTAGTTTCCGATAGAAAAAATACTTCACGCTGTTTCGTTTAACTCAGTGGTTCTCAACCTTTTTGAAGCTACTGCCCCCTTAAGACGCAAAAAATTATTCCCCGCCCCCACTATGAAAATTTATTATTTAAATTAATTTGATTATGAAAATTTATTTGATTTAAGGTATAGGAAAGGGCCATTACTTAATATTAAAAGTAATTCTGAGTATATTTTGAGTATACGTATACACCAAATTTGTTAAACCAGATACTTGGTGACCCACTGATATGCTTACAAATAAAAGCATTCATTCCTACACATTATAATACACGATCTGACGATCTTAATCTACGATTAAAACTGACAATATGCTGCTTAAAGTAGCCCAAGTTGGTGGTAAAAATGTGTTGGCGATTGTGTTCAAACAACTTTTCTATAGTCTTTTGCAACCCCCTTTCAGAGCTCTAAGGGATCACCTGAATAAGTTCAAAACCACTCCAGTAAGGGGGTCTTAAGAAAATGTTTGATTTTTAGCTCGAAATAAGTGAATTAAAGCACTTTTTACAGTCCTCTCTAGACCACGAAGTTTGAATGCTAAAATATGCTCAATGCTCATCGCCCCCCCTACTGCCCAATATGAGTTCACCGCCCCTCAGCATCCTCTCACTGCCCCCAGGGGGCAATATCGCCCCCGTTGAGAATCACTGGTTTAACTTAAGACTTATCTTTTCATTTTGCAAAATACAAAAAACTCCCTAGATAAACAAGATAAGCAAAATTCTGGTTAAAGCTAAAAATATTTGAAAATGCACTTTTCTTCAGTTACAAAAGCATTTATTAAATGTATCGAATAATTATTCGAGTTTTGTATAACAGCTTAAAAAATACAATAATTTTTCTCCTAAATATTTGAATTTTAGTGACACTGCATAATTTTGCCTGTTTTTTCTAAAGCTAATTACATCTTATTAAGAGAGAATTTGCCATACAGTATTTCGTCACCTTAGAATCAAAAACTACTATCTCCATTCGGCAGCCTTCGGGAATCCCGATCCTTGGCGATCAGATTGGTGAAGAAGCTCGTTTTTTGGTTTGTAAGAGCTGACATGATCGAGTAGAAAAGATCAAAACCAATCAAATTATTTTCTCCAACGATCTAAACGCCATTAATCGGGATTCCCGAAGTTTGCCGAATGGAGATAGTAGTTTTTGATTCTAAGGGGACGATTTTTAACTTAGGTAGAAGGACTAAAATGTTTTCATTATCACTATAACCAATGTTGAAATTTTCAGTACTTTTTAAGATTAAAAGCTAATTTGTATTACTGAAATCAAGTTAGCTTGTTTACTAAATATTTCCTTTTAGAGATGTAATTATTTTTTAGCTATAATAAATCAGTCCTATTAATGATTAACTTTGTCCAAAGAAATTTATTAATGGATCCATTGTTTCAGGGTAAATTTGTATCCATGGGTGTGTATTCTGATGGATCGTATGGTGTACCTGCAGACATCATTTACAGCTTCCCTGTAACCATTGGAGCCAATCGTCAATGGAAGATAGTTCAAGGGTTGCAAGTGAATGATTTTTCTCAAGCCAAAATGAAGGCTACTGGGGATGAATTGCTCCAGGAAAGAGAAGAGGCTTTGTCAGTCTGCCAAGATTGACTTGTTGCCTCCCCTACAGCCAACCTCTGAACCCTTCCAAATCCTGTTTTTTTTAGTTCAATCCACTAGTGAACACCATTAGAACATGCAATCAATTAGGAACTTTATGATCCTTTATCATTGCTGCAATTAGAAATTTCAATCAGTGCTAAATACAAGCAAGCCGATTTTTTTAAATTATCGGAGGGCATCTAAAAAAATTCTAGCTTTCAAATTTAATATTTCTGCTTAAAATCAATACAAGTTTATTTTAATCTATGAATTGTTTCTAAAATTCAAAAATGTACTTTTCCAATGTGTAGGCTGTAGGTGGAGCTTGCTTGAAATTGTTGTTTTATTGTTTAACTCAAATTTTACTTGTCTTTTTTGTTGTGGGCTGTGTTGGGAATTCGTTATATCTAAGAGATTTATATTATGGAACACAATTTTGAAATTTGTATTTTACTGCCATGATTTGCTTGTTTATTCAAATTGTAGATAAATCACTTTCAAATAATCATTTATAAGCCAATGTAAAGTATACACTGTTAACTTTTTTAGGCAATAAAGTTGCTGAGATTTCTTTAATGTTGCTTGATTTTTTCTTTATATAATTTGCTAACCATGAAACATTAAAATATTTATTGAAAATAAAAAAACTGGCTTTTAATAGAAATGTCATTGAAGCCAACTCTTTTAAATTAAAATTGTATAATTTTGTATTAAAAAATGAGGAAATTCTTGAAAAAAAATTTAGGTAAAAATTACCTGTGAAACAAAAATATCTTGATTTGAAAATATAACAATTTAAACCAGGGGTTCCCAAACTTTTTTGGCCCGTGGACCCCCTGAGGACATTTTTCGTACCCCGTGGACCCCCTGTCTTCGGGACCGTTCAAAAAGTAGCAAAAAATTTTATGTTTATTATACTAGGGGGCTCTGCCCCCTGCTCGCTATCGCTCACCAACCCCCGGAACTGCTTCGCAGTTCGTTGAAGATCGCTTCGCGATCTTAGCGAGCAGAGCTCGCTTGTTTCATCTCAACTATCCAGTAAAACCTGGAACTTGTCGGCTTAGTTTATGATCATTTAAAATCGAAACTTCTATCCCTCGAACTTATCAATAACTTAATTCGGACCATAACTACAAAAATATCAAAATAAAACTGCAACTGAAATATCCTTGTTTTAACTTGTCAATAATTTAATCCAAATGTTTTTTAAAATATCCAGCAAGTCTACAAATTATCATCAACTATCTTAGAGAAAAAGCATGCCATTAATATATTTTAAATTTATAAAATGCACGTGTGTATCTAGTAAATCGTCGAAGTAAAAGAAATCAAGAAATCAGACTCATAAAAATCGGCTGTTTCTCTAGTGAACGACCAGAAAGAGATGAAGAAATTGAAACTTTGAATCTTAATAATTCTAAAGATAATTCGAATTTTTTAAAAAACAAAACGCCAATCTTTTTATAAAAAATAATTGTATGTGCGTTTAAAATATCATAGTTTTACTGTGATTAGTTTTTCTGTTATAACGAAAAAACAGAAAAAGGGTAAAAAATTTCGAAACTTTAGAATTTAATTACTCCAAAAATAATTCGAAATTCGAAAAAAGGGCGACGAGGTGCAAAACTTCATACCTAAGAGTATGTGTCTGCAAAAAATCATGTTTCTGCTGTAAATAGATTTTTCTGGGGGCGAACTCGCAGTCGAAAAAAATAATTTTCGACTTTGACATTAAATAACTCCAGAACTAATTATCTAATTAATTAGGTCTGGAAACTGAAATGACCCTCATACATTTGTCTACCAATGGTCAAAATTTCATAATATTCCTTCAAATAGTTTTTGCGTAGTGATAGTTCAAAGTGTTAAAAAATAAAATTTTCAAAATCAGCGGTGACGGCGGCGGCGGTGACGGTCACTGTTACTTTTTTTTAATATAGAGAGATTTTGAAACCATGCATAAATTTTGAAATTTTTTATGTGTTTTTTCGTCCATTGATAAACATTTGATTTTACACTTTTTCATGTTTTTTAAAAAATCTTTTTTTTTAATTCTTGCCATTCATATGGTTACACGATACTTTTAAGGAAATTATAACAATCAAACATTTAAAAAATTTGAAATAAAAACAAATCTAAACTTTTAATATCGCTACATTTCAAAACTTAAAACTTTTAATTTTAACAATAAGTTTTGGTTGCAAGCTTATCAAAGTTAATATGAGTGAGTTATTCATTCACAAAATCATAAAATTTCAGAAATAATTACAATAAAATAAATGGCATGTTAACAAACAATATTGATTAAAATCAACTATGAAATGAAATCAAATTGCCATTGAAATGGTTACACAACATCTTTAATGACATAGTTAAAATCAAACATTTAAAAAGTTTGATACTAAAAACAAATCTAAACTTTTAATATCATTACATTTCAAGGTACAAAAACTTTATTTAACAATAAAGTTTTGATCGCAAGCTTGTCAAAGTTAATGGATTATGAGTGGGTTATTCATTCACCAAATCATAAAATTTCAGAAATAATTACAATTAATATATGCAGGGGTAGAAGTCGTCCTATATTTCCTATATTTTCAAAAATCATGAAAAAATTGTCCTATCCTATATTTCAAAAAATAATTATATATTCCATCAAACAACCCTACCTTTGAGTTCAAGTATTCAAAACTTCAATTTGATGTCTTGAATATCCTTGAAAAATATTTTTGATACTTTACTAAACGCCTAAAATTCTAAATTTTAGATGGCTTTATAATTATTACATGATGTTTGATCATTCAGAAGTCTTAAAATAACATCACTGATTGGATTTCTTCTGAAATTTAATGAGTTATCAATTATTCTTTGGGCTTTTGCCTATAAAGTTGTTTTTTTTAGATTCGAAAAGAGGGCAGAAAAACCACTTTATTCTCTTAAGATCAATATTTTCGTGTCTCATGTCGATATTCTGGACTTACAAACTTGGAAGAAGTGTTTACATGTGTCCCAAATATGGACAGTTTTAGAAGGCATATAAGATCTACCACTCTTAAACTGCTTGCTAGTATATAAGAAAGCAAAGTAGTTTGATATTAGGATATATTGTTTAATGTTTTTTTTATCAGGAAAAGGATCTTAAACAACTTTTCATAATACTAAAATTTGATTATAAAAAATACAATATTTTTGAAATGCATCAAAATTTTTCATTTTAATGAAATTTTTCCCATTGACCTTTGAAAGTAGTTGTGGACCCCTTAGAAGTCTCTGTGGACCCCCAATTTTTATTTTCTTGCCCGTGGACCCCCTGGAAATCGCTGTGGACCCCTGGGGGTCCATATGGACCACTTTGGGAACCGCTGATTTAAACTTATTATTTAATTAACTTCTAAAAATTATTATGCAAACAGGTTTTAAGGCATAGAATCCGTTAAGTCACCAGTATTTGCATTTAAAAAATTTAGTAGTCTAATTTCTGTACAAATGGTTAAATGTTTATCAATTTTGATTTAAACCCAGACTTAATTTTTTAAATATTGATCTTTCCAATTTGCAAATTATGAAAATCGTGTTATTCTTACCTTTTCAGTGTGAAAGCATCAAACATTGGTAAATTGCATAGTTTACTTCCCCTCTCCAAATTTAGTTTTTTCCCCATTTGAATAAGTTTGGTTAAAATCAAAGCTTTTTCGGGTGAAAAATATTGATACAGTAAAGCACCGTTTATACGTTTCTCAATTATACGACTTTATCATTTATACGTCGTTTTCGCTAAGTCCCAATTCATTCCTATTCATTTTAATACAAAAATTCTTCGTTAATACGACGCGCAATATCGGTTATACGCCGTTTCCGGCTGTCTTAAAATTGGAAAATATCCATTTCGTGGGAAAATTTCCCCAGGAAAGGTTGAAGAGCACTGCTTTCCTTGGCCGTTGTGGGGGGCATGACCAATGGAGTGGGGGTGAGAACGGGATGGATGAGCTACACTACAGTTTTATGGCCCTTATCTGGTTAGGGGGTCTCCAGCACCCCCTGCAGCGGAGAAGAATTCTTTTGATCGCTAAATGACCCCACAAAGAAAGCGGGACAATAAACTGCCGTTGTAAAACCCTATCACCATAAAGGTAGGGTTTCTTTACTTTTTATGTTAAATGTTTTAATATTTTAAAATATTAAATACTATTTTAAAGTTTATTAGTTAGTATTTTTCAGTTTAAAAACTTTTTGAAGTAATTTTTTCTTTAGAAAAACCTAAAAATTAATGTATTTTTGTAAATCTGCATTAGGAGCGTTATAAACCTAATAATTAAGGACATTTTCGTTTATACGTTTTTTCATTTATACGCCGATTTACGTCGGTCCCTTGAAAGACGTATAAACGGTGCTTTACTGTACATAGTTTATTAATCTGTATAAAAACTTTTATTTTCATAAAATAAATTTATAAATACATGATATCCCAATAAAATTTGTAGATTCATGGTACAACTTTAAGAAATTGGTCATGCATACCAATTTATTTATTGGACTTTGAGATTCTTTCGAAACCAAGTTAGAATATACTAAGGCGGAAGTTCTCTCGTGTCTTTAGGCAAGTTACCATGTCTGGAGTGACCAAAAAAAGCTTTCAGGATTGCAGTTCCTATGTGGAGGGTGTTTTCTATTTGTTCAGGAGTACCCAACTTAGGGTTGATTTCCACAAGATCTACGGCTCTAAAGTTATCTGAAGATAAATTAATGTAATTTATACGATTGCCAGAATTCTTAAGTTTAAATTTAAGACTTATTGCATCAATTAATTTAACTAGTATTTACACTTAAGTTCATGAGCATATAACTAAATAAAAATTTGTCCCCAAGTACAAATATTAATAATTTTTATCCTTGTTTAAAAAAATTGGGTTATCCAGCAGGGCTACAAAAATAGTAATCAAACATGGAAATAAATATTAGAAATAATAGGAATTTATAATATCTTAAGTGCTAAAGATATATTTCAAGGAATGTCCTGAGAGTCATGGATAAAACTTTACTCATCAAAACTTCAGTCACTGACACATTAGTCAACACTACACTTTGAGGTATCTCTTAATTACTTGCAGCAAAAAGAAAAAACACCTTATTTAAATTTTAAAATGGCAGAAAAAAGTTCATCCGAGAGTAAAAAGTCTTTATCATTTCATTTTTTAAAAAGTGAGTTAAACTACCATTTTCTACTTTTAGAAAGGCATTGTGCGAGCGAATGTGTATGGCCTGGGTAGCAGTACCTCACCTCCGCAAATCTGGTTCAAGTGCCAGCTGGGTAATGGCAAGTAGGTACTTTAGGCATGGGTCACACAAGGATGATAAATCCACAAACCCACACATAGGTAAAAAAATCTTAAATTTTTGTATCTAACAGTTTAAATAACATTTTTGTTCACTTGACTTTGTCAATTTATTAATTTTCCTTTTGTTAAATAGTTTTAGACTTACTATATTTTTTTTCATTTAAATTTTTATAAATTAGATTATTTGTGTCTGCATTTACTGACCACCCTGGTTAATCAAGAGTTCATTGCATTTGAATTGCAACCAAAAAGTATAAGTATTTGATAAAATTTAAATATTAATTCTTATAAAGATCCAAATACACATTTACCTAAACTAGACACTTCTTCAGCAATAGCTAGAGCTTCTCTGACTGTAAGACCACCAATAACTAAAAAGAAAACCCAACATGAGAATAAAATTCTGAAAAAAAGATTTTGTTATAAAAACAAATTTAACTTTGTTAATCTAGGAGACGCTAATATTTAAAAATATTTGAAAGCTATTACATTAAATGCTTAACATAACATTCATGGATCTCAGGTTTATGTTTGTGGCAGTTATTATTGAAAAGATATGTATAGTTGAAAGAAAATATTGATGTATATTTTTAATATACCGATTAAAGATTCATTTTACTTATCCTTTACCTGGAGTTCCAGTACTTGGAACAATCATCAGGTTTATGTTTGTGGCAGTTATTATTGAAAAGATATGTATAGTTGAAAGAAAATATTGATGTATATTTTTAATATACAGATTAAAGATTCATTTCACTTATCCTTTACCTGGAGTTCCAGTACTTGGAACAATCATTTTATCTAAGCTATCAATATCAAAGCTCACATGAAGGGAAAGTTTCCCACTAAAAGAAAGAAAAAACTGGTTTAGTATTCTTGATGCAACAGTCAGATACTCTTCAGTCATTAGATTTCAATGATAAAACCTTTGATATATTTTATTGGAAAATTTTTATTTCTCTGTAAATTGACACTCCAGAAACCTAATTTGTTTATCATTTATGAATTTAACCAATTTTTTTTGAAGACATTAGTTTAAATTTGTAATTAGCCATAAAGAAACTAGGTACAAACTAAGAGTAGCTTTTGTTTATTTTGCTAATGGTCAAAATACTTAATGCTAACCCTTTAACAATGATATTGCAGAGAATTAGAACTAAGAGTTGCTTAGTAGGCATACTCATATAAAATAAAAACCTTTCTGTGAACTTAAATTTTTTCAAAATAATTTTCTGCAAGAATTAACACATTTCTTTCTTACACAATGACATATTTCTTTCTTGAATGCCATTTTTATTTAATAAACTGCCCCTTTCTTTTAAATAATAACTGTGATACACGGATTCTGAAGTTCCAATAATATCGCCTTTGTATAATAGTAATTTGTATAATATCGCAGTTGTAGCGTAAATGGGAAGCCTGGAGTCCCAGGATGGATGCATTTGGTGAAAAAATTCATCAATCAAAAAAAAGTGCAGAAAAATTTCTAAAAAAGATTTTTTGTTGTTTTCTTGCAGAAAATTTTCTGCTGGGATACATTCCCAAATACCCCCTGACTATAGCCATGTTTGCATCACACAAGCATCCTCCTTTGCAGAAACCAAATTTATTCCTTAAACTCAGAGACTGGAACATCCATGACTCAATGAGTCCCGTTTTGCAACAGTTCATCTTAGTAGTTAAAAAAGTGAACAAAAATTTAAAACTCGTTTAGAATGTTTTAAAAATTTAAGCTTGTAGACTCAAAAACTAAATTATATGTGGGATGGTATCACAGAGAAAAATGACTAATTAATTAAAATAAGATATTTAATAATGATGCTAGGGGTATGTTACAATTATCTGAGCGGAGCGGGAAAAAACATAGCACTCACCCGCTCGCTCGCCGATGAAATCAATAATATAATAAAGCAGACCAGATTCATTTGAAAAAAAGGAATTCAACAAAAAATAAAAACAACCAATCGTAAGCCGAGAGAGAAAAGAAAAACGTGCGCCAAAAGAAAAAGAATAAAACACGAAACCGAAACAACGGGACAGAGTTCCTTTCAAATCCCACATATATGAATTAAAAAAAGCTTAAATGTGAAAATAGATTCACTTACTTGGGATTTATTGTTTCCAATGCATGGTGAATCACTTTATAAATACCCATCTTGTCGACATCTTGCATGGTAAAGTGGAGAATTTCTTCTTTGGTTAAAATTAGTCTAAATATTCAAAAAATATATTTCATCTATTTAAAATTCCAAAAAGTTTTAGCTATTGATTTTATTACTAACAAAGAAAAAAGTTTCATACTAAATCATAAGAGAAATATTATATTACTTTTCGAATGGATCAATGTCTCTCAATCCAATATAAGCCAATCTTTTTCTGCTCAAGCTGGAACAAAGTGGATTTATGTTGAAGCAATTTATGGCATAATTAATTTATATTGATCACATACCCCTACATTCATAAAAAGCTTATGTATATTATGGTAAAATGAGATAGTGCTATATTAATATAAACAACTACAACTATAGTTTTTCTAATATTTAATGGAATGAAATTTACTATAATTTTCTATACATAAGATGTAACTTATGCTTATGACCAGTGTTATTTTTAGAACTTTTTGGAGGAGTAAAAAAAATCCTTGACTTTTTTTAGGAGGCGTAAAATTCATTTATGAGGAGTGAAATAAGAAAAAATTTTCAAATTTTTTTAATGGATAAAATGAAATAGAAAAAAATGAGATGCTATTTTGGTTTTCAAAATATAGCATTTGTTAAAAATTAGTAGAAAATATTAAACATTATAAATAAAACAATTTATTTTTCATTAAACATTCTAAATGAAATATTTATTTAATATAACAAATTTCAGTAGAAAAATTATTATTCGATTTTAGTGGGGGGCCATGCATTTCTTTAAGGAAAGCATTTGTTAAAAATGCAAAGCGTGAAAAAACGCCTGGCTAGTTTTTAAAAGCGTGTTTCCGATTTTCAATGCATGAAATACGCTCTCAGAGGCGTTAAAAATATCTCTGCTTATGACAGAGAAATTTAAGCTTGGACTTTAAACACACAATTGGTAGTAGCACAATTTAAAATTTTTAACACCTCACATTTATGAAAAATAATACAATACCACGGATTCAGCCATTCAAATCCTTGCAAGGGTTTCTGATATTTCACTAGCTCTTTTAGCAAAAATGAACAAGGCATTCCATGAATGTTTCCTATAATAGGGAAAAATTATAATTCTAAGACTATTATATAATAACTAGAAATATATCAGTTACAGGTGATGTGATAAATCCAGGCAATGCCCTATATTTCAGGCAAAGTGATAAATACTCATTCATAAATGTCATTGATTTTACCGCATTGCTCGCCTCACTTCGAGCATTATTATTACTATTGCCCCGTTTATCACTTTTCCCGTAATATATCAATTAATCTCATTTAGTGATCAAGAATTAAGTTAACAGTAATTCAACTGTTATAACAGTAATTCAATTAATAAAAATGAAAAACATTCTTGCAGCAAACCAGTGATTTTCCTACCAAGTTATAATATTGATTATCAAAATTATAACTTGACCTTATAACCCACATACATAAAGACAATAACCTGATGGACTTGTATTAGATGTGTTGATATCTGCATGAGCATCAATCCAAAGAACACAGACATCATGGGCTTGAGCATGTCCATGAACAGTACCCATTCCTATACTATGATCACCACCTATGGTTACACATTTTCTTTTATCCAAAAGCACTTGGGTTACAGCTTTTGATACCTATAAATGCAAAACATGTCCCTAGTCATAAACATTTTTAAATTCGTTGAGAATGAATTTCACATCAGAATCTAAAGGAATATATATGTACCTTCTGACAAGCAGAACCAACAGTTAGAGGGTATTTCAACTTCTCATTTTCACATGTGTCCCCACAATCTTCAAATACCAAATTTCCATAGTCTTTGACATCCAACCCTTTAAAAGAAATAAACAGAAATAGACATATATATTAAAACCAATACTATTATACACTCCTACATAGCTTAGTTTATCACAGTGGTTCTCATTATGAGAAATATTGACTCCATTAGGTACTATGGATAACAATCTTTATGGTCTCATGAAATATTTTCTTCTATTAATAATTGTACTTTCTCAATTTCAACTAAAAAATGGTGATACATAGGTATAAGGTAAATGTGGGTATAGTGGACACTTTAAGGAAAATTTTTGCTTAAATTCTCAATAAATACCAACCTATTTGCTTGGAAACCGTTATCATCCTATTTTTAGATTAATTGGATCTTCTTCTTTCGATTTTACCATTCAAAATTTTAATTAAATTGGGTAAAGTATTTTTAATTAATTTTTAAAAAGTACTCCAAATTGCATCTATAGTGGCCACATAGATGTAGCTGTTGTATCTATATGGTGGACACCTCTTGCATCTATAGTGGACACCTCTCTTTTTCTGCCTATATGAGGGGTTTATGCATGAAATTGATGGTTTTTTTTGGTATAGTCGTTTATTTCTAATTAAATCTTCCTTCCCAACGAAATGTATTTTATATAAAATCAAATTAGCCTTATTTAAAAAATACTTGATGTAATTCAATGTAATTGTATGTAATTCAATGTTTTGGAAACCTTGGTTCCCGAAGCCAGAATGAAACCAAATTCACACAACACTCATTTAAAGCACAATCAACAGTTTATAAAGAAAAACTGATCCAAATTCAATGTTATTTAAGTTTCTATTAGAAGCCATTGCGGTGGCCACTATTGGAAAATCTAAGATTTTGTGTTGGTATAGTGGCCACCCCCATAAATCCTCGTAAAGTCAAAATTTTCAAATAAATTTTATTTATTATCATTTTATACACTCTTCTTTATCTTAATATAAATTTAAAAGTCAATCAAACGGTAATAAATACAAAAAAAATCAGTTCCGATATACCCGTTTCCTTACGCGATTCAATAAGCAAAATCAAATTTCAGTCACTCGGCCGATGTTGTTATTTTCAAATATTTAAATATCCTTCCCATGCTGATCTGTGGTATCGGTGGTAATTTACCAGCTTACCTGATTGTACAATCTACTATGCCTATGAATTTTGACGCTGTTTGATGCCTCTAACTCGTTTTATTTAAAATTAATCAGCTATGTGGCCACTATTGGTACAGTGTCCACTATACCCACATTTACCTTATATTCAATATTTATTAAAGTAGTATATGAACTATGAACACTATTTAAACTAAATTTTATTACATGTATATTAGGGTGGTTTTTTTTAAACGAAAGTTCGAATTTTTTTCGGGGCACCCCCTAAAAAGGTGCCATTTGATATAAAACTAATATTCTGAGAGTTACAGCTCAAAAAAATAATAGTTACACCCCGCCCCCGATCGTCAAAGTTTCAAAAAAACTCTAAATTTTGCACGTTTTTAGCTATAAAATCCAAACTAATGGTTGTAAAAATACAAAGTGGGTCTCATTTTGTAGATAATTTATTTAGCTTCAACTTTTATAATTGAAACTTATTTGTGAAGCTTACAGATCATAAGATACGAGGGGTTTCATTAACTCCCCACCCAATATCTATTTTTTAAGAAGTGCCAGGAAATTTCTTTAAATTTATCAGCTACCGTAAAATGGTTCAATAACATATAAATAATAGAATTAGACAACATAGGTACAAAATTTAATATTTTAAAGAGCAAAAAAATTTTTATCGTACATACCTGTTATTTGTTTCACAATCGTAAAACAATTCAAATAAAATATATAAAATATTTTTTCAACTACTTATTAAATGAATAATCTGTAAAAGTTCATAAACAAGCAAAAAAATACAAATTAATATTATTTTTACTTTTTTTCTAAAATATAGAAATTTTATTTTCATCACTTTGACAGTATTTTTCATAAGATCTCCCTATTTTAGAAATAGTTTTGAGATAAGTAAGTAAGCAGTATTCGACACGACCCTTATCCGAAGTTTTTAAATTTAAATTGAACTGATGTAAATAAAATAGTACAAAGTTCGAGTTGATGATAAAGAAGTCAATTCAAAATTAATTATCATTAAAAATATTGGAAGTTTCATTTCTATACAGTGGAAAAATTCAGAATATCTTCTAAGAAAGGAATCTTGCAAGTGCTTGGTATTTATAAGGCTTGATATATCAAACATCCCTAGGTACCATTGTATCATGCTAGATGTAATGCAAAACTCCAATATTGCGTGAAAAATTTTCCTTTTTAAATACAATTGTATCTAGCCCTTAAAAAAGGTAGCTGTAATCAGAAGTATCTGTGGTATTCTACTGATATATCAAGGGGGTTGGTAGGGGACCCGCCAACCCCCTTCCCCCAAAAAAATTAGACTAGGTGTCCAAAACAATCATGCTACATGCTAGATGTAATACAAAACCCCTCTGTTGTATAATTCCAGTCAGTATTTCAAATAGCTTTATCAGACCTTTAAAAGTAGAATAGAAATATTAATATTTTGAAAAAGTTCATTGTAAATGAAAATGAAGGGATGAAACTGTCGATTTCGTTGCTGAAAAGATCATTAGACACTTAAATCAACTCTCACTATTAGTATTCTACTTTCACATAGTCTTCAGCTAGTTTTATAGTTCCTCCTCATAACACAAAAGCATGTTACCTTTAATTTATTTTTAAAGCTTTCTGAGAAATCAAAAGTCTCGGGGTTTAAGTACCACAAACTATTAAAAAAATAATAATGCTATTTTTGATATTTCTGCATTTTTTTCGTAAATAACTACAGTTTTTACAAATTTAAGTTCTTGATATTCAACTAATGTTGCATCTAGCTCAGAAAACCAAACTGTAATGAAGGTGTGTAGTAGAATACCACAGATACTTCTAATTACAGCTACCTTTTTTAAGGGCTAGATACAATTGTATTTAAAAAGGGGAATTTTCACGCAATATTAAACTTTTGCATTACATCTAGCATGATACAATGGTACCTAGGGATGGTTTGATATATCAAGCCTTATAAATACCAAGCACTTGCAAGATTCCTTTGTTTGAAGAATATATTGAATTTTTCCTAATGCATAGAAATGAAACTTCCAATATTTTTAATGACAATTAGTTTTGAATAGACTTCTTTATCATCAACTCAAACTTTGTACTATTTTATTTACATCAGTTCAATTTAAATTTAAAAACTTCGATAAGGGTCAGTGTCGAATACTGCTTACTTACTTATCTCAAAACTACTTCTAAAATAAGGAGATCTTATGAAAAATACTGTCAAAGCGATGAAAATAAAATTTCTATATTTTAGAAAAAAGTAAAAATAATATTAATTTGTATTTTTTTGCTTGTTTATGAACTTTTACACATTATTCATTTAATAAGTATTTGAAAAAATATTTTATATATTTTATTTGAATTGTTTTACGATTGTGAAAAAAATAACAGGTATGTACGAAAAAAATTTTTTTTGCTCTTTAATATATTAAATTTTGTACATATGTTGTCTAAAACTATTATTTATGTGTTATTGAACCATTTTACGGTAGCTGATAAATTTAAAGAAATTTCCTGGCACTTCTTAAAAAATAGATATTGGGTGGGGAGTTAATGAAACGCCTCGTATCTTATGATCTGTAAGCTTCACAAATAAGTTTCAATTATAAAAGTTGAAGCTAAATAAATTATCTACAAAATGAGACCCACTTTGTATTTTACAACCATTAGTTTGGATTTTATAGCTAAAAACGTGCAAAATTTAGAGTTTTTTTTAAACTTAGACGCTCGGGGGCGGGGTCTAAATATTATTTTTTTGAGCTGTAACTCTCAGAATATTAGTTTTATATCAAATGGCACCTTTTGAGGGGGTGCCCCGAAAAAAATTCGAACTTTCGTTTAAAAAAAACCACCCTAATGTATATGTGGTTTGAGATTAATAAATAAATAGTATACATAATTATAAAAAAACCTAAACTTTCTATTTTTGGTACATAATATAGTCAATTTCTGGTCATTCCCTTTTAATATTCAGGAGGGAAACAATTTTCAATACTTAATTTAGTGGTTAGTGTTAATGAATTAAATATTAATTGATTAAGCATTTTACCAAGTCCTTCAAGTTCTTTTATTAAGCCATGTTGTCTCAAAGCATTAGGAGCATTTTCAACTCCTTGTTTTGGCTAAAAAAGGAAAATACACAACAAATTTCACAGAAAAACAAAGTTCTTAGTTAGACAGGCAGTTCAATCCAGATTGTCTCAGTTACTCCTTTTTGATTTGATTGGTCAAAAGAAATACATCAAAGTAATCCTCAAAGATATAGGTACATGTACAATTGTACATCCTTGAGGATCACAGTTTTTATCTTTATTGGAAAAAATCGGAAAATGTTTCTATTATTTATCGAGTTACCAAGTGCGCTCCTTGAACTTATGTACCGCCAACCAGGGTTGGCTGGATTGAACCCAATGGGCTTAAAAAACACGTGAAAACCCCCTCATTTTGGACCCATTTTTGGGTTTTTTGGCAGATTTAATATTGAAGAAAAACATTTAACAAAACATGCCAAGAACTGCAGTTGAGTCGTTTTTTTTCCAAATTTTAACCAGGTTTCAATAATTAAGTGGGTTTTTTCATTGTTGAATGGGTTTTTTCAAAATTTAGAACGTTTAAAGTGCATTAAATTTATAAAAAATAAGGAGGATTTTTTTAAATTTCAGTGTTTTTTTTTCAAAATTAAATATATTTCATTCCATATTGAATGGGTTTTTTCAAAGCTTAGGATATTTTAAAAATTAAAGTGGGTTTTTCAAAAAGGAGTAAATCAGATTTCAATAATTAAGGGAGTGTTTTTCAATTTTCAGTGTGTTTTTCAAAGTAAATAGATTATTTCATTATCCAGTGGGTTCCTTCATTATTGAATGAGTAAAAATAAAAAAATTAATTTTTAAGAAAACTGACAAACTTTGAAAAACCCACTGAACTTTGGAAAAACTGACATTCTTTTGACAGAACACATTTAACGGTGAAAAAACTCACTAAAATTTGAAAAAAAACCACTTAAATTTGAAAAATAAAAAATAATAATACCGTAATTTCGAACATATAGTCCGCACCATCGTATAGTCCGCAGACACGATTTTATGTAAAATTTTTTTCAAAAATAGTCAGATAGTCCGCACCACCGGATAGTCCGTGGGCTATACGTCCGATATTACGTTATTTTATAATACGGCAATATTAATGGAAAAGAAAAAAAGAACTAAGTATAAATAGAAAAAAGTACTTATACTTACTAATGTACCTTCAGAAATAAAACGCTTAATACAAATAAAATAATACTAATAATACTAATTAATCATATTTTAATTAATCACAAATTCTACTACATTAACGAAAACCATTACATTAACATTATATTTGATCCATCGGCAGTTCAGGACAGCGTGTTTTTTAAATTTCAACCGTTTTAACCGTGAAAAACCAGCGTATTATCCGCACTGGTGGATAGTCCACAGCTTCAAAAATTTGACTTTTAAACACAGATAGTCCGCGGACTATATGCTCGAAATTACGGTAAATAAAATAAAATAAAAAACCCACACTTTAAAAAAAACTGTTTTATATTTTTTTTTTAGGGTTTTATTGAAAAAACCCGAAAAAACTCAACCCACTTGTTTTTTTCAAAAAAAACCTGGGTTTTGGCCAACCCTGCTGCCAACCTAGAGAAATCCTCTTTTTCAACATTTTCCCCTTTATGATAGATAAAAAATTAAAAAACAAATAAATATTTAAAAATAAGGTTACTACGAAAGGTTACAAACACCTTTAGTTACATTTCAATGTGAATTTTCCTTGAAATGAACCAGTTATCGTACCTTTTCACAAGTTTTTCGATTCTTCTCGTGAAAAGCTTGATTTTTCGTTGAGCTCCGCATCGGTTCGGACAGCTATTTTCCTTCTCAGCGCACACTTTGCCTGCGAATCTATCAATGTTGCCTTGTTATTAAGGCTGTAACTCCAGAATTCCCAATGCCAAAACATGGTTTTAAACATGTACAATAGCGTGCTGCAAAAATCACCTGCCTGATGATTGTCTATTGTTAATGCGAACAGAGTTTAAAGGAAGAGAAGTTCTCTAGGGGACATCCATAAATTACGTGAGGTCAAAAAGGGGGAAGAGGGGTTTGGAAAAATCTCACCAAGGGGCCGTTCAAATATTACGTAAGCACCCAAGGGGGAGGGGGGTTTGCTCTTTGCTTATTTTTGCTGACAAGGGGGGAGGGGGGATAGGAGTGATGCTTACGTAAGATGGTACATTTTCTAAAATCTCGTGTTTCTTATAATAATTTCAAAATTCACCCAAAAATAAATGTAACAAAAAATAGAATTGGGAAATCTGACGTAAGCACTTTTTTCTGGAGATGAACCACCCTAACATTTTGAAATTGTAACCCCGAAAAGTAGTGTTTCGACTCATTTTTGAACCCTTAGGGTTACACCCAAAAAGGACAGCTCCTTGTACGAGTCACCTAATTTTCAAGGAAAAAAACAGTACTTACTAATAGAGATGTCAAAATTTCGGGGGGGGGGGTCCAGCAGTTTCTTACGTAATTATGGTGGGGGGGTTTGAGGTTTGCTTATCTTTGCTGACAAGGGGGGAGGGGGGTTGAAAATGACCAAAAAAGTGCTTACGTAATATTTGAACGGCCCCCAAGGGGGGAGGGAGGTCCATTAAAATTTCACACCAACTTCTTTAGTTAGAATAGAAATTATACGGTTTTCTATTTTTTAAGTATGAGAAAGGATTACAAACAGATAAGAAACTGTGGTAATTTTTAGGCTTAATTCCTTCTTTCTCAGTTTGAGCGAACCGTTGGCTTCTTCCATCTCTTTTACATGTCATAAATTTTCTTTATCAAAATTATGCGGTTTTGCGCGGCCGTTGGTCTGTTTATCTTTCGACGCTCCCACACTCGTAGCCTTTCCTCCTCTCTATTGCCTGACTAGTCATAACTTTTCCATCCAACGTAATCTTTTAATCTCCAATATTTTAAATTAATTGTGGAGATAAGAGAATACCTTGTTGTAACCAATTTAAAATTAATTAACCATTTCTTAACTTCATTGGCAGTTTTTCTGGCATAAATGAATGACTAGGGAATGAGTAAATATGTATCATTTTAGGCTAGATATAGTAAAATTTTAAATAGTTTTGTGTGATTTTTATAACAAAGAAAACCTGATGGGAGATAACATAATGTCCTTTTCCCCACATCATTAATAATGTAAAAGTTTTAGATGCTATGAAGCACAAAATGCAAATGAATAGGAGAGAAAATTATTTTTAAAGGTTGTAGGTAAATCTCACATGGGGTCTAGCAAAATCTCACCAAGGGGGGGTCCAGATTTTGGAAAAACACCTCACGTAATTTATGGATGTCTCCCTATGGGCCTGCGGGAAATAAGTTCGAGGAGCGCGCTTGTAAACTCGATAAATACCAGAAAAATGTCTGATTTTTTTCCAGTAAAGAGAAAAATTAATCCTCAAGGATGTACCTATATACCAGTAGCCAAATTATTTGGAAATTCCTACTTTTTTTTTCAGGAGCAAAACCGAAGTTCATAAAAAAACCTCATACAATAAGCCTAAAAGATTGATGCCATTCTAATTATGGATGATTCAATTGAATCCAATATTCCCTCTGTTAAGACAAATCCATGTGACTTAAATGGTATCATTATTTAATACCAGGGTGATGCTTTAGTGTCTGTCTAAGTTTTACAATATATTAAAATAAAAAAGTATCATACCTGTATAAAAATGTATTTTTAGGATTTTATATAAAATGGCGGAGTTTTAAAACCAGTTTTCTGCTTATAAATTAGGGCACAATTCTGTTATAGTTAAATTACAAATTCCCAAGCTAATTTAGATGCCAATGTCAAATTTTAATAGTTGCCATCAATAATATGAAAGCATATTTTTATTGGTTGATTAGCATTTTTTTGTGGTTCAAAAATCAGTTTTTGTTTTTTAAGTAGGTTTTAAGCCGGACAAATAACAGAAAAGTACCAAAATTTAAATGGAGATAACTGCTAGTTTTAAAACTCAACAAATCAAATACATGATTATCCTCAGGTAATGACATACTTGAATTACTTATTTCTTTTAAATAATATTCTATCTTCTGCACTGCCACCAGATTTCTCAACTTATCAATTGATAGGAAGATTTAATACTCAGGCAGTTAAACACCTGTCCTACTTTTGTAAGATTGCAATGAATTACAAGATGCACTTCACTTTTTTAGTATTGAAATCGAAACTACTATGAAAATTCTTGGTATACATATAGAAATATATATACTGCTTATTAAAATTTTTCTTTGTTAAACTTCAACCAATAAACGTATAAATAGGTATTACAGTCCATTAATATTTTAAAACTCGAGAGAAATTTTAAATCTAGAAGCTATTGTATGATAGTTTTGAGATACTCGATATAAAATCACAAATAACTTACTTGACCTCTGTTAAAAGGAGCTCCAATTACTCCTACACACGTTGAAAAATATTCTTTACTTTTTATGAATGGAGAAAATTTTACTTTATTGGAAATTCTAAGCAAAAACATATTTCTAAGTTTGGTCTAAAACGTTTATCAGGGAGACTTGCAATCGAAAACCCATTATCGTAGCTCGTGTTTAATAGAGCACGATATTCTTCCATTGGTCTGATTTGTTTACGCTTAGACATTCCTTGGTGACCAGTCACTATCAAAACTAGAAGATTTTACAGCTGATTACTCAAGCGGCTGTACAAAAACTCTTCTCACAACGACCCCATTCAAAAAGAAATCACAAATCACCTCACGCATGGTACATCAAAATAAACAAACCTTTTTGAAACAGGAAGTGGAGAAAAAGCACGGAAATCACATATTAGAACTATGGCAACATCATAATTTTTTATACATACTCCCATTTAAGAGAGAAATAAGGTTTTAAAATGATGATCGATTCATGTAGTAAAATTAAATAATGCAATCAAAGAATAGTTTTGAAATCTATGTAAAAAGAAACGATTCTGTGTTACTTTTTAGCCCTTTTGTTTTTCTCCTACCTTCTCTGCTCAATAGCAGAATTTCTATTCTATGGCATCACCTTTAAAGTCATTCTATCATTGTTATTGCGGGAAGCACGAACAAATTTGCTAAAACTTTTGTTTTAAGTTGATATATTCTTAAATTGTTCGTGGTTTTAAACGTTTTTAAATATGAGCGCGGACCTACCTTTTAATTGTGATTATGCCAAAAGTGGAAGGGCTTCTTGTAAGAAATGTAGAAACCAAATTGCAAAAGATTCATTACGTTTAGCTGTGATGGTGCAAGTAAGTAGTCCTACGTCTTGTTTCATTCATGGAAATACGTATTTCAATTTTTTGTTTTAAATTACTTGGGTTTTCTGCTGTTGACGGTGCGGATTTGGCGCCAAATCGCCAAAACCGTCTTGAAACAGCTATTTTTTTTTGGTAACTTTAACATCGGCATAAAAAAATCACCAATTTTCAGAAAAAATAAAATCTAAAATAAATCAATTTTGATAGAAAGCTCTTGATTATTTCTTGATTATAAACACATAAAGACACTTAAAACTCTTGACTAATTCTGGATTATAAATACACTAAAAACTCTGGATTATATCTTGATTTTAAAAACATAAAAACGCCTAAAATTCTTGATTATATACACACATAAATACACCTAAAATTCTTGATTATATACACACATAAATACACCTAAAATTCTTGATTATATACACACATAAATACACCTAAAATTCTTGATTATATACACACATAAACTGGGTTCACAAGTTAAATACACTATTCATCCCCCGGGTATACCTCCTTTATAGCCTCAACGAACTTCATAAAAAGATCGTCAGCGTCCCTATGAAGGCGCCGCCATGCGTACTCTATAAGGTACGAGTCAAACTGGCCGGCGGCCTTCCTGCCCTTCAAACCCCTTTTAATGGCACTCCACGTACCCTCAATTGAGTTAGTGTGAGCACCTGTTTGAGGATCTTTAAAATTAAGGGAGTGGTTCACCTTAAGATGCTGAAATCCCTCCGATGAGAGGCAGTCATAAGCCTTCCAACAATCGGATATGATAGTTGACCCATCCAAAATATTATCCTTAATAACCTTCAGTAAAGTATCCCGCGTTCTGTCTTTTACGACACAAAAGAACGACTTGTCACTATCCCTTTCTACACCCCCAAAAACCCAAACCCCCTCAACATGTTTACCCCTGTTATATTTCCTCTTCCCAAACTTACTCTCATCAATTTCAACAATTATACCAGGTCCCCCACATTTAACACCCCTTTTAATTAAATATTCAGCGCAAACTTCCCGGCAAAAGCTTTTCCAATCAGCTACCGCATGACTACCGATTCCAACCTCCCGCTCTATATCCATACTTTTAGCCTTATACACCCACATATACGTCACCGAAAGAATTTCCATTATGGTCAAATGACTTTCGGTGAACCACCCGTTCGTCCCCCTAATGCTGCGTTTCCTGTGGTGGTCTTTGGTGCGACAAACCCATTCAAACTTATCCTTAACATCATTCCTTGCTTTGATTTGCATCCTCCCATTACATACATCACATAATCTAATAGATGAAATCAATCCTATACTAAGAACCCAATCCAGGATAGCTTTTGCTCCCTGGAACTCTAAGAAATTTAATTTCTTAAGAATAACCTTCCCTTCCATAGTTAAATTCAAATAACCCCTTAAAAGGAACTTACCAAAAGCACGCACGATGTCAACCCGGCGGAATCCAAAACGACAATGACAAGAGGCGGGAAAACAAAAGTAAGCGTCGCGTCCCCCTTCGAATGATCTAGAAAGTTCTAGAACATTTCAAAAACTAAGGATTTCATTGGCCCACCCCCCTTTTCTCCCAACTCCTTCTCTCTAATTGGCCCCCTAAGAAACCGTGAATTGAAACTGAAACCCGATCCCCGCTTACGTCACCCTCGCTGACCGGAGGACATCCTCCGACTCCCATCTTCCCGACTTTCGGCGGCGCTCCTAGGGTTGCCATCCGAGGGCTAGGGTTGCCACCTTGGCGCGATTATCGCCCGCCTTGGCGACTGCACCGTCAAACGCAGTATAGCCAATTACTTGGGTTGATATTTTGGTAAATTCAAAGAATCCGGGTCTGGGTGACATTTTTGACGAAATTTGGTGTTGCCCATGTCGTTTATTGGCTAGTAAGGGGGAAATTCCGTAGTCGAGGTGGGTGCAATAGATCGCCAAATTTGGCGACTCCCCGGCAATGTTAAAAACTATGAATAATAGACAATATGCATGATTTTCAAATTCATTTTAAAAAGAAAGAGCATGAAAATTTACGTTGAAAATGCTAATTAAACTGCAATTTGATCAAATAAATTCGATTTAAAACGCATTTAAAGTTGCTCTGACGTCACTATCAACAAAAACTTCAGTGCTTGACGATTCTGACTTGTGACGTCATACTTCAAATTCAAATTATGCGCGAAAGGCATCCATTGAAAAGCAACGGTGTTTGCATTTATGTTGGGGATTTTTGGTAGCCTGTAGTTTCTTATTTCGGCAGCTATGGACGGCCCTAAACAAGTAAAAAAGTACTATAAAGGATGTTTAGTACCTATGTGCAAAAATACAAGTGTTAGAACACCGGATGAATTGTTTTTCTCAGTACCAAAAAATGAAAGAATTCGTCATAAATAGTGTAACTTTATGCTTAGAGACACAAAGAAACAAACAAAAACGTGATTCCAGCTGCATAAAATGTAATAATTCATAGCAAAAGAAAACTAGAATTTTTGTGATACTAGTACATTGACATTGCTATAAATGGAACACTGAGCTATATAACAAACTGGAGTGACTAGTTAGCGTGCTGAAACCGCATCACACCGCGGAAAGGATTTCCATCTTCTTTTAAATTTCTCCATCTGGTAGCACAGTTGTATGCACAGATTGAAACGACCATTCTAAATTTTGCTCATAATATTTTGAAAAACAGGCACGGGCGGATTAAAGGGGTAAATGCTCTTCCAACTTTGCTTCAAGCTTGCCCGGATTGCTGAGAGCAATCCGGGCATTGTGACCTTCCGCACTGGCATGATCAATCACTTGTTAGAGTATCGGAGGTTGACACTCCAGTTTGTTTTATAGCTCAGTGAAATGGAATGCTTGATTATCATCAGTTTAAATTAATAAACGAAAGAATTTAGTGAAGTCAAATAAATTATTTACTGTTGCAACAGTTCAAAAATTCAAAGATTTTTTGGTTTTTAAATGTGTTTTACATTTTTATTTTACTAGTGATATTTTAAATATTTTATACTGACTATAATTAAACTTAATATTGTGAGAAAAACCTACGTGACATTCATTATTTATTTACAAAATTTCCAAAGTTAGTCCAAATGCTAAGAAACTGAATGAAAATACAAGAAATCTGTACAAAAGGAATAAAATTTTAATTCTAAAAAGAACATTTTTGAGTTTCAAGAACAGTGTTATCCAGTCTTAAACAGATGCATAACGGGAGAATTCAAAAAAGTTTAAGTATTTATGCTCCATGTGCTCTAAACAGTATTGCCTGAAACAAATCTCTTGAAGTATGACGTCACACAAGGTTACACCCCGTTTTGAGTCAGGTGACTTAAGGGCTTTTTTTAAACACTTTTTGCGCTTAAATTAAAACTTTTTGTGATTTTTAAAGTTGATTTTTGGGTTTTTCATGATCGAATTAGTAAATTGGGTAAGTTTTAGGATGTTTCGTGACATAGTGCATATTGTCTATTCAGTTCAAATGATTACGGCAACCCAGTCATATATATTTATTTTTCCTGCATAATGCGTGATAGCATAATAATCAAGTTTAATTATACCAAAAAATGAACTAGTATTTATAGATTATTATATTTAGTTGGTTTATATTTTTAAATATTGTATTGAACAAATAATAGAATTTAAGAAAATACTTGATTATGGGAATTCAATATTCACTGTTTTCTACTTGATAAAATATCAATAAACTTCGAAGTATCAAAAGGATGAATTTAATAAAGTTATGACTAGTAACGCAATCTAAAAATAAAGCATGTTAGAAATCTCTTCACGCATTAGAAATCTGCATGAGCATAATTTCTTATCTTTCATTCGGGATTTTTCAAACTTTGTTTGTTTCGTTGAAGTGTCAAAATGCATCCTTTTTTGCAAAGGTCACCATCTTCACTTGGATGTCTATTTTAGACACAGAAGAGAAAGCCATTCAGTTTGCTGAATAATTGCTTCAAAAAGACAATTTAGTGCATTGTCCGAAATGTGGAAGCGGTATGAAAATGGATTTTCAAATTCCTACGTTTCATTTTTTTCATCTCTTAGTTTCAAAAAAATTAAATATTTTAATCCATTTCTCCCAAAAAATTTTCTGTATTCATTTCATTTGTTGTATTGAAAAATTTATAAGTTTTTTTAACCTTTTTAAATTAAATTTTGGGAGAAAAATTGTATTTCCAAATTTTAATATTAAATAGTTCCCTAATTATAGGTTACTTGATAAAAAAATAGTTATCACTGTAGACTAAAATACCACTAAGATAAAAAGGCTTCATAATACCTAACCTACAAAAAATCTACATTATAGTTAAAACATCAAACAATTTAATAATATTGAATAAATACATAAAAGTTAACCAATATTGGTTATCTGAATGATAAACGAGTTGACTAAAAATGTGATGAAAAACGTGTAACCAAACCCACCAGTGTTTAATAAATATAAAACAGAACCCCGAAGATGATCCCCTTGGTTTACAAAAAAAAACGCATCATGAGCATTATTTTTATATATATTTTAAATTTTAAATTTCTTCTTTATTGCCCTTTGTTTACTAAATAATCGTTATTAAAATTCATAAAATAAATTGTTGGTCGCCAAATAAAAGTTGGCGACAAAAAAGTCGCCAAAGACGCCAACCCACCTCGTCTACGGAACATTCCCCCAAGTAAGCTATAATTCAACTTCTCCATAACTGGGTTGCCAAAATCCACTATTTATCGTCAATTAAGCGATGGTATTCGATAACCGAATCTTACTCGAATATGGAGGTAATCCAAAGTGTCAGGGTTTGGCACTTGGGGCCATTCGGTACAGCTTTATACTCTATTCATTTAGAATTGGAGCTTGAGAAATAGTGCTTTCCCCCTCGCTAGAAGCGTAACCATAGTTACGCTCTTCACACAGCCAATAGTAAGCCTTCTTCGTCACTTTGACGAGGATATGTTGCTATGGTGGTGATATCTGGTGGTTGCTATGGTATGATCGGTGGTGGGGGAAGGAAATATTTTCAAGCGCCAGTTCAAAATGAATAGACTATAGAGTAAGTCCACTTTTTGAACGGTCGCCAAGTTCGCGATATTTCATGGCCGATAGGCCGTGAAAATGTAGGTAAACATGGAGGACGGGTTTCAAATACGGCGGCCAGTGCCAAGGTCGCCAAAAGTGGACTTATTCTAAAGCTGTTCCAGCCATTCAAATATTACGTAAGCACCTAAGGGGGAGGGTCCCGCAGATTTTCAACGCCAAATTTGGCTATAACAATTCAAGGTTCAATTCTGTTAGAGTAGAGATTCACCAAAAAGTATAAATATTGCTAAATAATTTCAAATTCATGGATTTATTTAATTAGATGTATAACTGTTCAGTTTATCATTAAAAATTAAAAAAAAATTATTTATATTTGAAAATTAAGCGTTTAAAAGAGATAGCGGGGACTCTAACGGAAATGAACCCAATTCAATGCTTGGATGCCATCAGTTTTCTACTTGGCAATAAAAAAATCACCAAATTCAGCTGCAGCCCGGATTTGCTTCATTTACCTAAGTCTGCTTTTAGCGACCTTGGCCCCGGCCGCCGTATTTGAAACCCAGCCGCCATGTTTACCTACGATTTTACGGACTGTCCGCCATGAAATACCGCCAACTTGGCGACCGTTCAAAAAGCGGACTAATTCTAAAGCTGTAGTACCTACCTATTTTTTAAATAACACTGTTCAACAAATTTTACCTTCAAAAATTTTTCCTTGATGAAAATAGGCATATCTTATAGATTTTGGGTCGCTGAACACGAAAATCACCATTAACCACTTGCCTGATTTGCCCGAGCACCGCTCGTCCGCTTGCGCGAGGTACTTCCCTGATTATCCCGAGCGGCGCTCGTCCGCTGGTTCGCTTTGCATGCTAAGTTTTTTCCCACATTTTTCATGGTTTTAGTTCCTCTTTTTTTACATAGATGCCACTACTTATCCATAGGAGACCTCTCCCCTCATGCCAGAGGGATGCGGATGGGCATGACCAATTATGTTTATTCAACCCTGAAGTACACCAATTGGACATGCATTCCTGTATGTTTTTGTCACCGATTTCTCCCCTTTCTTTTCTAAGAAAAAATGTTTGGGGGACATCTGGTTCTTTTTATCATGAGGTGCAATTTCCGCTGCAGCTGTGTTATTGCTAGACAACCAGCTAGACATACAGCATTTTATTTTCAATGCCCACTCACTAAAAAGCGCGCTTTTACGGTCCGGATTGCAACGTAGCATTGTTTTTGACTCCGTTTTTTTCAAAATTTATCACACAAAAATAGATTTTTAAAGTAAACTGTAAGTAATTCACTTCATAAAATGTTTTCATTGTCATCCTTATCTGTAAAATCGGCTTTCTAGCTGAATCCGATCTTCGGAAAAAGCCATTAAGTAAAATTGCCGCATTTTCGTTAAGATCAAAAACGGCCATATATTGTTAAAATCAAAATTTAAAAGTGTTTAGATTATGTTTTTAGTTTGAGTTAATTAATCTAAGCTCGAATATTGTTTTGAAAAATATACTTTTTTTCGACCTATTATTCCAAAAAAAGGAAACAGTTAAGTGGTTAAAATTCTTGATTGACTCAGGGTTTCCCCCCTCCGTCTTTTTGTTTTTCAATGACTTAATGATTTTGAATTTGATTTTCAGGGTCAAAAAGCATTATTTAAGTCTCTAAATTAAGGGGTTATTACCCCCCTAAAAATAGCTAAACATTATAGAGGATTTTTTGGCACCAGTTCCGAATTATATTTGGATGATACAAAACTGAGAGTCAATTGTCTAATGTGAACTATTTATGAGAACTGCATTTTCAACAAAATGTCGCCCAGGCACGGTCTCTTTACATTTACCTGGTTTGATTTCTTTAAGAAGCTATTCCAACCAAGTGCCCACAGATCTGAACACTGCTTTGTAACTTTAAAAAAAGATCCTTGGTAAATCCTGGCCTGGGCGACAATTTTGACGAAATTTGGTGTTGCCAAATGACATTAATGAGTAAGCAATTTGAGCTCATATAAGTTTTGGGTTGATTGAATCCACTATTTTATCACCAATTTTGGCGCCTGGCCCGAATTATTCGATGACTCAAAGAACCTCTGCAAATTTAAAAAAGAATAAAATTTACTTCAATAAAGTATATACTATTTTAAGCAGTGTTATTCTTAGGATTTTTTTGGAGGAGTAAAAATACTCCTTGACTTTTTTAGGAGGCGTGAAATTCATTTATGAGGAGTGAAATATGTAAATAGCATAAAATATACATAAAGAGACACATTTCTTATAAAAACGCTTTTTTAATGGACAAACTGAAATAAAAAAATGAGAATGCTATTTTGGTTTTTAAACAATTATAGAATCTGTTGATATACGTAGAAAAAATTAAAAATTATAAATAAAATAATTTATTTTACATTAAACATTCTAAATGAAATATTTATTTAATATATTACAAATTTGAGTAGAAATTTTTTTTTGATTTCGATGGGGTGCCATGCATTTTTTAAGCGAAACCAATATTCAAAGCGTGAAAATATGCCTGGCTAGTTTTTAAAAGCGTATTTCCTATTTTCAATGCGTGAAATACGCTCTCAGAGGCGTTAAAATTATCACTGATTTTAAGTATGTATCAAAATACCTGATACTTTTAGGTATCGATTGCTGAGATATTTCATTTGGTATCAATACTTGCCCATCACTAGTTAGAACTGAAAATTCTTAGTCATCTCAATTGACTTACAAGGTTCCCACGGTCCTTGAAAGTCCTTGAATTTTTTAAGGCTAAATTTAGGTACTTAAAAACAGGGTTGTTACGTTTAAAACACTTGGTTTAAAACACTTGTTTTAAACATGTTTAAAACAAAGCAAAAAAAACATTGTTTTAAACACATGTAGTTTTTAGCAAGTTTCTCCCTTAATTTAGGCAAAAAACTCAATATTTTCATGTATGGATCACCCAGAGCCTAAAAAGATAGTGCCAAGCAGGGCTCGATTTCAGCCGGAACGGCGTTCCGGAACCTCTTTTTCGATTAAAAAATTAATATTTTATTTCAGGGGTCTCTTATAGCTACAGCCCGTGAAACCCTTTCTATATGTACGAAAAAAAAGTTCTACAATGAATTAAACCCTGTTTTTAGGGTCAAATTTCCAAAAAATTTCTGGGGGAGAACCCCCAGACCCACCTTTTTTTATATTTTAAATTTAAAAAAACATTTAAATGAGTTTTTATCTTTTTTCCAAGTAACAATAGTTTTGTGAATTTAATATTAAGGTTATTAATTAATTATGTTCTTTTAAAACATAATTGTGAACCCCAAATTGAGCTACCCAAACAATCCGCTCCTGGTGTTGATTATTTTTTTATTTGAACCAGATTTGTCAGATTGCTGGGCAAATTTGCCAAGAAAATTTGCGACATCTTAAATTCCACGGTTTAAGGACTTTAACTACACATTATATTCCTTAAACTGGCAAAATATACAACACTATTGGTTCACTGATGATAAACCGTCCCACTTTCTACAAAAAGGCCCTGCTGGAAAAAAATTGTTTGTAAAAAAAGGTGTTTAAACAAAAAAATTGCCTAAATAGTTCATCGTCTTGTACAATAATTAAGTTAGAAAATTCTTCCTAATCTAGTACTACACATTTGAATTTATTTTTTAAATTTAAATATAAATGCTTAAGTTTTTGTACTAAAAAGTATTCGCTTTTTTTCAGTTTTGAGACCAATAATTTTACCGTTCCGGTACCTCTTTTGTTAGAAATCGAGCCCTGGTGCCAAGTATAAGGATTGGGTACAAACCACCAAATTGCCATGACATAGGCAGTACATTGCTTGATAAAGAGCATGATGCTGTGAAGAAAACTTACAAAAAACAATCAAAAAATCAACTTTTAAATTTAAAAGAATGAGTTGTTTGTAGTGTATTTGAAAGTATAGCTTTATTAACCTAATTTCGATTTGAAAAGTCAAATTTAAATTCTTTAAAATGATAAATTTTTTATCATACTTATGTCGAGGGTAAAAAAAAACAAATAAAACGTTTTAAACAAAAAAAACAGTTTAAAACAAATAAAACATGTTTTTTGTTTTTTATTAAAAAAACATGTTTTTTTCCAACCCTGCTTAAAAATCCTTGAAAAACGTTCTAGGTCCTGGAAAAATGACTTAGGTCCTTGAATTTTCACTCAGCCACTAATCGAATTTTATTTTTTCAGATCTTTCTTTGTTTTTTTTCTAGAAATTTTCTTTAAAACTACTCTAATGAACATAACTTGCAGCAAGTTTTACAAACTTACTGTGAAGAGCGACTTCTCTCATTTTCGATTGTATGTGGGAAAAATGACTTGTCTTGAAAAGCGGCTAATTTTTAAATGTCTGCAAAAAAGGTATACTTGAAAAATTTTGTCGAGGTCCTTGAAAAGTCCTTGACTCTTTCAATGTTTTCAAAGAGTGGGAACCATGACTTAGATTTATAAATCCTTTGTTATTCATGTAATTACTTTACATATTATAAGCTCAGTCCCACATATGAGGGAGGTTTTGTTTTACCTGTGTCATATTTTTAGGTAAAAAAGTAACTGACTGAATTTTTTCTAGTCACCTGTATTTGATGGCAAAATGCCCATGTGGCATCATGTGGACTGCTTTTTTAAGACAAAGAATATTATAAAATCTACTAATGATATTGCAAATTTCCACAATCTTCGCTGGGAAGATCAAGAACTTATCCAAAATAACATGAGTAAGTACCTACTTTACTAAAATTGGAACATGTTTTTCATTGCATGATTTTTAAAAATATTTTTTCTTGTATCTATCACCCATATTGACCAATGTGGATTAATTCCGGATTGAAGGATTATCCACAGATCCTGAGTAAAACGTTATTGACCAGTCTAGGTTGGGGGCTTAAGTCTGGATCTGAAGCTTCGAATCTGATCCTCCAATAATGGCGGATCAGACCAAGGATAATTTGATACAAGCGAAAATTAAAATTTAAGTGAAAACTTAATGACAAATTATGTTTATATTTGCGTATATGTGCTTTCATTATCAAAATAATGGTTGATTAATGTGTAATAATAAGGATTACTTTTCGTGAAATCACAAAAGTAGAAAGTTTAGAGTTGACGCTCTCGTTTCGATAAATGGCGCCTTCACAAAATTAAGAGTTTTAATGAGGAGCCCACACAAGAAGATTAAAATCAATGACTATTTATTTAATAGTTGACATAAAATAAGAAGCAGCATGAAATGATCCAAATCAGAAGTGAGGCACTACAAATAGAACGCGTTACATATATAAAGGTGAGCTAGGCCCCACCCACAAAGATTGTAAGACAGAAATTTACATATTGTTGTTTTCTTCTTCCAACAAGTTTGAACACGCTGTTTAAAATATTGAGTGCGGCTCTTACGTTTCAAAATTTTTCCTTTTTAACTATTAATTCCTTTAAATTCTTTCAAAAATACTCTATTTTTAGAGAGGTGAATGAATATTTTTAGATACGTGTGAGTATTTTAAAAATAATATTAAAATCGTCCCATACAGGGATTGCATTAGATATCCAGTATTGTGAAAACAATTTCGAATGTGAAGGAGGTATACTAGAACACCAGTTCAAGTCATTTTCTATAATTGGTTGTATAGTTTTTATTAGTTTTAAAGAAAGTGTAGGATTTTATAGAAGATAATTTACATTGGACTATGATTATGAAAAGCGCAAAACCCTGGGCTTGATCGCGCGTTCAGACTCGCAATAGCCTTGGGTCATGGTGGTCCAATCAGAAGTGGCCTTATATTCAAACCTTCAGATTGAACGATATGGGATTGGCCAATGCAAGTCGATAAGGACCAAATCTCGTCCTCCAATAAACCTTGATCGGTGTTTTATACGATCAGCGGATAATCTCTCAATTGACTCTCGTGATGGTTAATACGGCTGTATATAGGGTTGGTCATTTTTTCAGTAGAGCCAGTGTTTCGTTAAACACTGGAAAAAACAGATCAAATATATAAATATAGTTATGGTGTTTAAATGACTAAAAATCAACCTCATGTGTAGTAAAATTTAATTAGAATTGGAAATATATTTTTTGTCAGAGATGTTTTCATGATTTGATGCATTTTTTAACATGGGGTTAAACTTAATGGAAATGAACCAATCACGATTACCCCTGATGTGCATTGTTATGAAACCTGTTTATTCTCCAGATAGTCGGAGCAAAAGCAAAGTTGGGACTTCAGGAGATCCAGATTTTTCTGTTGATGTTGCAAAGTCAAATAGGAGTTCTTGCCAAGCCTGTGGTGGCAAAATTGAAAAGGTATGTAAATTAAAAATTCTTCGTGGTACATAGTAAAAGGGTCAATATTTTATTCTTAATAAATGTTCTTTGTTTTACCAGGGAATTTTGCGAGTTGCAAAAATTGATATGGAACCTGGAGCTAAATATGGGCCTAGACCCTTTTGGCATCACCTTGATTGTTTCATCCAGAATATAGATGAACTTGGATTCAGTGGTTCAGCTGCAAAGTATGCAGAATTTTCAGTTCTTTCTTGTCTTTTTTACATAGCTGCCAATCCTCCCAGTTTACCCAGGAGTTTTAAGGTTTTTCAGTTATCTTCCGGTTTTACGGCCGGAAAAAAAATTCTCCTTGTTATTACATTTTTCAGTTAACTTCTCTTATTTTTGTGAAAATTGTAATGGTGAGAGGAACGTTGAAACTAAAGCTATATCAAGATTAGTCCACAGATATGTTTATTCCAAGAGCAACAAAGTACAAATCTAAACTAAAAATTCAATTACTTTTAACAACCCTCTGTTCCTGCCTCACCAGGATTTGGCGGCTTAACTCTCAATTGGCGACACGCGCTTATACAAAAGTTTTCCAAATATTTTGATCAGTTGATCCTCAATTAAGTCTGCATTTTCTTCAAATATCGACACAAGGTGTGCAATTATGGCAGAATTGTATAAAATCATGGGAAAAATCTAGAAATGATGAATGATAGTGATCCTTTTGTTGCAAACATTAACATTTTCTTCATTTTAGTTCATAAGACTGATTTTTTATGAAATATCAATGTGTGCATATATTCCAGTTTTTGAACACTCAGTTGGCAGCTATGATGTTATGATAATTTAATTAATTTTTTTTTAATTTTAGCCTTACTGGCTATGATGAACTTACAGAAGAAAATCAAAACATTTTATCAGAAAAAATTCCTACAAAAGTGTAAGTATATTAGTATTTATATGAAATTTTGTCTCTTGCATCTCTTGGATAAATATTTCCATGTCTTGTTATTAAATTAAATATTAAAAAAATTTCTAAGTAATGCTCATAGTTGTCATATCCTTCTTTTAGCTGACTTCAAAACTTTTATACTTTCTCAAGAGCTCCCTCAATTGAAAATACATAAATTCAATTTCACAATTTTTGATAAAATTTTTAGATATTGTCTGGAAAGACATCTGAACCCTTAAGAAAATTCAGATAACTTATTTTTATATATATCCTCTCAAGTGGATCCATATTTTATATTTTTGATTTAAAAACTCTTATGTAACTTTTCAAAATAATCTTAAGGTATTCAGATTTTTAGTTACAAAGCTCAAAGGGTAGTTTTGAATGGATAAGTTAGTTTAAGGCAGCAGCATATATAGGGGGGCAAGTGGGGCCCTGTCCCCCCCCAAAAAAATCCGGAGTTGATGTACCAAAACCAGCTAAAACCCTGGGTTTTTTTTGGTCAAATTTCCGAAAATTTTCTGGAGAGGACCTCTAAACCCCCCATTGTACTTAGAACTTAATTATTCAAAATTAACTTATTTATTCTGATCCTACTTAAAAATAAATGTCCAAAATTAGGACTAGGTGTACCAAAACCAAGTTTAAACCCTGTTTTATTCTGGAGGAGGATCTCCAGATACCCTTTAAAAGGGTGTCCGCTAACCCTGGAAAACCTGGAATACTCAGGGAATTACGAAAATATTCTGGAAAAATGTGATTTTGTACGATAAGTAACGTTTTCCAGCGTTTCTTTACGTTGTGGAGTTACCATCTCCGGTAATTAGTCAAATCAACGGCATCCTAGCTCGCACGCGCATCGGCGCGATGCGTTCGCGCAATTCGGCCTGTAAAGGCGCCTTCTCCTCGTTCGTTTACTGTATTACGGAAAAACAACTTTTATTGGAAGAGAGCCGTGTTCATGCTGTTCCTACCATGCAGCCTAAAGATGAGAAGCCTATTTTACGGGGCGTAATCGTCGGCTTCTCGCATTTGGTGTATTGTGGAAAACGGACTTGAGCTTTTTCATGGAGAGATATTCTTAAGTCAAAGACTTGCTTATGAAGTCTTATTTTATTGGTGCTCTAATTAAAATTATTTTGAGTAGAAAAATTGAAAGAAACTTTATCGGAAAACTTGAATTTCTGCTTAAGTCTTAATTTAAATTTAATAATTTCATAGTTATAGTATGGTTGTGAGTGATAGGTAGTTTTTTCCTCCAAAAAATATAACCTGATAAGATTTTCAGCTTATTTATGAAAATATATAATGGAATTTCTGTATAAGGTAGTCTTTATACACAAATAGGATCCTTTACTTAAAATTTAAGTTTTAATTTTTCTCAGTTAAATTTCTGAATAATTAGCCTTTTAAAGTAAATTTTTACTGAAGGCTCCTGATTATCAATTAAACATTTCTCAATTTTGGTGATTTAGAATAATTTGAAGATCAAATATAATCTGACTTTAGTTTTCATTAAATAATTTCATTTCGCAAAAATGCACCTCAAAAATTAAACCTGGAGTACACCCATTCTAGCCAGTGTATTGTAATGTCATTTCACAAATCTTGTATTCCTTTTGAGCTCTTGCTCAGTCTCAGAATTGGTCGAAGCTTTTCTAGAGAAAAAGAAAACTGTTTATTTTTCTCAATGAGTAAAACATCTGTAAATTAAATGTCTAATTTTAAAATTAATGTATCATTCAACCAATTAATACTAATCTATAGAAGATATTTTTTCAGTTATTTTTTATTAAGTTTATTTAATATATGGTATGAATAGAAGGAAAATAAAAGTTCCATTTTGTCACCAAAAATAAGAAAAACGCCTTAAAGCTTTAGTTTGACCGAACCTGGAAAATCAAAAAAATTGTCCTGGAAAACTCAGGGAATTCTTAGCTTAGAATTAAGTGGACACCCTGCCTTTTCTACTTGGAACTCTATTATTTTACACTTTTTTTACATAATGCACCCAAATGCACCTATCATATCGCCTCTCCCGTGCAAGAACCACACAATTGCAAAAGTTGAAAGTTTTACTCTACGGGAGCTTGGCGGGGAAAGACTTCTAAAATGTGTTAACAGACCGCCCGAGATTGTCATTGAATCTCTCTATATTAAAAAAAAGTTACCGTCACCGTGGCCGCCGCTGTTTCAGAAAATTTTATTTTTCAACTCTTTGAAGTCTCATAACGCGAAAACTACTTGATAGAAATTTATGAAATTTAAAACGTTTGTAGAGGAATATTTGGGGAACATTCTCGAACAAAAAGCTAACTGATGTGATAATTAATTCTGGGGTATTTTTAAGGTTAAAGTTGAAGTTTTTGTTTTTTCGCCGCGTAATCCAGTTCAGCAAAATCTATTAGTAGCAGAACTAAGATTTTTTGCAGTCTCATACTCTGAAGTATGAAGATGTGCACTACGTCGCCCTTTTTTCGAATTTGGTTTAGAGTAATTAATTTTTGAATTTTCAACATTTTTGACACTTTTTCGGTTTTTTCAATATAAAATCAAAACTAATCGCGGTATCAATAGGATTTTTTAAACACTTATACTCTTATTTTTTAGAAAGAGATTGGTGTTTGATTCTTTAAAAAATTCTAATTAGTTTTGGAATTATTAAGCATCAAGGTTTCATTTTTTTCATAGTTTTAATAGGTCTTTATCAGACGTGTTTAATGTTTATTTAATGTTTTAAATTTTTATATTTGCATGTTCACTAGATTTTCACGAGCACGGATATTAAATTTAAAAGTTTTATAGGTGCACATTTTTGCTCTAAGTTTGCTAGCGATATAGTATAGACTTGGTTAATAATCTTTTAAAGATATTCCGATATTTTTTGAACTATACTAGAGAAATAAATAATTTAGCTTTTTTTAGTGCTATTTGTGCCGATGAAAGAGAGGATTTTCAGTAAGTTGGTTTTACACTGCTAAAGATCGATTGCAGAGACTACAGATCGCTTCGCGATCTGTAAAGAACTGTATAACAGTTTCGGGGGTTGGTGAGCGTAAGCGAGCAGGGGGCGGTAGCCCCCTATCCATTAAATTATTGATAAGTTAAAAAGGAATATTTCAGTAACAGTTTTATTTTGATATTTTCGTGGTAATGATCCGAATTAAAGTATTGAAAAGTTTGAGAGATAAAAAGTTTCAATAATAAATGATCATTAACTAAGCAGACAAGTTCCAGGTGATACTGGATAGTTAAGATATAACAAGCGAGCTCTGCTCGCTAAGATCGCGAAGCGATCTTCAAAGAACTGCGAAGCAGTTCCGGGGGTTGGTGAGCGATAGCGAGCAGGGGGCAGAGCCCCCTAGTCTACTAAAAATTAAATGTCGTGTCGCAGCAGCCAATGAAATAATCGGAACATTTTTTTCATTATAAAAGAAAAACTGATCATGGTAGAAGCACTATATTTTAAACACATATACAATTATTTTTTACAAAAAGATTCTAGTTTCGTTTTTTAAAAAATTCAAATTAGTTTTAGAATTATTAAGATTCAAAGTTTCAATTTTTATTTCCTTTCCAGGACTGTAAGGGTTAACATAAGCATATAAAGCCATTTTGGGTGATTTTTTTTTAGCGCCAATTGAAATAATCCTCAAAGATTACACCTGACTTGGCGATCAATAAAGAAGTCTTTCCAAGCCAAGCTCCCGTAAAGTAGACATTTCAATTTTTGCAATTGTGTGAGTCTTGCAGGGGAGAGGCGATGTGTTCACCCAAATGCGAATCCTATCTAAAAATATAAATCCTAAGTTCAGACTTAGTATCAGAGCCCTGCAAGAGCTCGATTTAGCGCGTCTAGCTCGTCTCTGAAAAACCAGCGCGCCGAGGCACCACGAGCTCGATTAGATTCGGCGATCCGGAAAAAACTCGCCGCGCTTTTAAAAGCCCGCAGGGTTTTTCCAAGCGCGCCGGTCTGAAGCTTGCGAGCTTCCCTTAAGTAGGAATCACAGTATATCAAGTCATAATGCATTACGTCTTAATGAAATGAGAAAATATTTTATCTTACTATAACATTTTGATAAAAATTATCACTGATGTATAGATTAGTTAACATTTCAAGATTTTTTCTTCTTGTTTAAGTCATCAGATTGAGAAGTTACTAGGATAAAACTTTGAATAAAGGCAGGGCTCCCATTGGCGACTAAAAAGGCGACTATTGCTACTATTTTCAAGGTTGGGGGACTATGGCGACTATTTTAAGCAAAAAAGGGCCAAAAGCGACTATTTTCAATGATTTTCGAAGATTTTGGCTACTTTTTTATAGTTTGGGAGACTATTTTCGTTTTTTTGTGTTTTTCATGGATGCAAGTGCTGCGCCGATTTCGCCAATCGATATACCCTGCAACAAACCTGCTCCAAAAAACAATTGGCCGAAATTGCGCCGGACTGCGCCAAAAAGGGAATTTTCGGATGAATTGTGCGAAAAATTGGCTTTTGACCACAGTAAAGTTGTTTTCTTTACATCGCATAACTACGCAAGAAGAAGCCGACTTCAACTTGGCGCCCGCGGCCGTTCACGAAAGCAGTCGCAAAAGATACGGGACAATCCGCGAACAAAACGAAACTTTCGCGAGAAGTCGATCGATCGAAAGATCGTCGCGATCTTACTACTATTTCACTTCCCATATTATTTTTGAGAAAAATGACGATTTATAACGAAAAAAAGTCGAAAAGATCGCGAGTTTTCGCGGAAGTTTCGTTTGGCTTGCGGAGTGTTTCGTTCCTCCCGCGACTTCTTTCTTGGACGGCCGCGGGCGCTAGTTGAATTCAGCCTTTTCTTTTTCTTGTGTTGTAAGCGCGATGTGGAAAAAACAACTATTCAAGGATTAGAAGCCATCAAGTCGAGTTTAGTATCACATTCTGTGGGAAAAGTCGAAAAATAGCGATTTTTCGCGAAAGTACTGTTTTTTGGCGCCTAGTTGCAGTTGGCTTTTTTCATATCGTAATTGCGATGCAGAAGAAACTTAAGTGTGGTCAGAGGAGCCTAATACAGGGATGTTGCGGCTGCGCCAATTGCGCCAAACTGCGCCAAATCCTAATTCATGTGCTAAACTGCTACAAAAACCTTATTTTGAGTAAAATTGCGCCAAAACTGCGCCAATTAACGATTTTCCTGAAATGGAAATCAAACTCTCCTCTCACGCGAAGAATACCTTCGTCCTTAGGGAAAAAACTCAAATCGTCTACTATGGAATCTTTTCCACATTTCTACCACTTGAATTCAAAACCGATGACGTCAGCCATCGAAACCAAATATATAACATTTCTTTTATAAATTTATATCCCCTATAAAATAGGTTTCAATTCGCTGCTTGAAGTCCGTTAAAAGGCGAAAATGATCGTGATTTTTTGCGAAAATTTGTGGGTTTTTTTGCAGAGTGTTCCGTTTTTCCCGCGACTTGCGTGGACGGCCGCGGGTGCTGATTCAAGTCGACTTCTTCTTGCGTCGTTATGGCCAAGACCCTCTATATAAAGGCCTCCCAACTCGGCCGTGCAACGTCATAACTTTCACTCATGTTTGACGTCACTCCATAGACTTCACATGGCAATTTTCACTCACGTTTGACGTCATCGTCCGGAGTTGGGTGGCTATGTATATAGAGGGTCTTGTTATGGCCATGTAGAAAAAAACTTTACGAAACCCACAAGTCCGGTGTTTCGGAAGTCGGAAAAATTACAATTTTCCCCGGAAGTTTCGGGGTTTTTTTTGCGGAGTGTTCCGTTCTTCCCGCGACTTGCGTGGACGGCCGCGGCTGCTGATTCAAGTTGACTTCTTCTTGCGTCGTTATGGCCATGTAGAAAAAACTACGAAACCAACAAGTCCGGTGTTTCGGAAGTCGGAAAAATTAAAATTTTTCCCGGAAGTTTCGGGGTTTTTTTGCGGAGAGTGTTCCGTTTTTCCCGCGACTTGCGTGGACGGCCGTGGGTGCCGATTCAAGTTGGCTTCTTCTTGTGTCATCTGGTGTTCCGAAAATCGGGAAAATAGTGATTTTTCGCGACAGTTCCGTTTTTTCCGCTACTGCTTTTCTTACGAACATCTGTTAAAGTTAGCTTCAATGGTGGTGCAGAAAAAACAACTTAACTTTGGTCAGAGCAGTTTGAGAAGTCTAATAATATTATTTTTCTCTATTTAAGTCAGTATTTTCAACTTAAGATGATTTTCTAAGTTGTAAATTTTTACAGAAAGGTCGCTTTATAGAAACTTAGTTAGATGATTATATAGTTTTTTCTTATATGATTAAGATTTTTAAAATACCTTCAAAAATACTATATTTTTTACTTTTTCGCTCTAATTAACTAAAAAATTTTGACAATATCGTTTTTGCAATTTAATTATACTTAAATAATTATTCTGTTTACTAATTTCCTTTATTTTTTTATTTCATTTATTTACATTTTGACTTTTAAAGGGGTTTTAAAACCTGATTCAGGAATGTAATTGGCACAGTGTGTGTTTGAAGCTTCTTAAGTTATGTAAAAAGGTACTCCTTGAATTTTTTAAAAACTTTCCTTGAAAACTCCTGGAATACTCCTTGATTTTGATTTCTGAACATTTGTATGAACCCTGCATTTGGCGTTTTTGTAATTAAAACTTGTAATTAAATTGGTTGCTACAAAAATGGTCTATTCTGCTACAAATTTTAAATTTAGCCGCTATAAACTGCTACAAATTTTGAATTTAGCTGCTACAAACTGCTAAAAAATTTAAATTTAGCTGCTACAAAAACTGCTACAAAATGCTCAATGTGGTGCAACATCCCTGCTAATAAGTCTAATGATCTTTTTTAAGCAAGATAAGATAATAATACGTCCCTTTTCAAAAATCTTGTTAAATTATAACTTTTTCAGTTTCAGATATGATATCAAGGGGTTAGTAGGGGACCTGCCACCCCCCCCAATAAAAAATGAAATCAGAGTAGGTGTCCAAAACAAGCTAAAACCATGGTTTATAGGGTCAAAATTTTTGAGGGAGGACCCCCAAAATCTCTTTGCACTTGGATCTCTATTATTCAAAACTTTTTTCAAATTGTAAGTTTATCAAAGTGCAAGTTCTACCTATAAATATATGTCCAAAAGTTGGACCTATTATACAAAAACTAGTCAATGTCTTTTCTGTCAAATTTACTACATTTTCTTGGGAGAACCCCTAGAACCCCCCTTTAGTATACTTCAAACTCTATTACTTACATCTTAGCTTATGTTAAGTTCCTTAAGATGCAAATTCTACTTAAAATTTTATAAAAAAAAAGCTGCACACCTGCCTTGATACTTACTGTATTAAGTCTAATATTTTTACTGTTTCTTTTGCCCCTCCATGTCCCAATCAACAATATGAGTGCCCCTCCTCCCAAAAAGGTTGTGCACCCCTACGTGCATACAAAAAGATTTGTCAAAAGAAATTAAATTTGTAAGAATAAATAAATCCTTTCATATTTTCTAATTATGGGTGGAATGTTATTGCGTTCCTTTGTTTCAATAACATCTTTCCCATAAAATTTTAGCAATTTTTTTGCTTTTGGGACTCAGGTTGACAACAGTTCACTGCGAACATTGACTTTCTTCAGTTTTTGTAAGTGGCTTCATTTAACTAACATTTATTTAAATTTCCAAAACTGAGGGTATTGGTTCAATAATCTAATTAAGCAAAGTTTTTTTATCAGAATTATTTCCACAATTCACTTGAATTTTCAAGTTATAGAAATTCAATTATTTAAATTGGTTTTAAAGGCCTAAACATCGATAAAAATTTCCCCTGATTTTTGACTCTGAGAGGTTGGCAAGTCTGATTCAGTTACCAACTAGTGAATTAAAAAGGTGCTCATGTAATTTTTAAGGATTTCAAAAAGTTAGTATGTTAGGCTTATGAAATAGTTTCTGAACTAAAAAAAGGTAAAATACTATTTTACTCCATCTTATTTTTGACCACTAAAATAAAGTTGCTCTAAAAGTTTAGTTTTCTTCTCCAAAATGGCATTTTCCTGCCTTGAAACTTGATTTTACTGCTCCAAAATGGTATTTTTCCCTGCTCCAAAGGTGCTCCAAAACCCCTGTTGGGCACTTGCATCCCTAATTATTCTATTTTTGTTTGATTTGTGATTTTTCTTAGTATTTTCAGCTTTTATCTATTTTATTTGAAAAATCTACTGCTATTTTTTATGCAATGGGAGGATTTTATTTGGGAAGGCTATTTAAGGGGACAATTTTTTGTAATTTGGGAGACTATTTAGGAGACTATTTTTCATATTTGAGGAGACTATTGCTACTATTTCTGAAAGTGTAACTCAATGGGAGCCCTGTAAAGGTTAATTAATATCGGTTTCGAAGTAAACTGCTTCCTTTAAATTAAATTTAAATCCTGTTTCCAGTACTTATTGAAGATAAACGCGCATCTAATCTAACTGCTCGGAAACCGTTTAACAGCCGGAGACGATTCGGGGAAAAGTCGCCGCGCTTCTGAACACCCGGCAAGCTTTTTTCAGCTCGCCGCTTTTTCCCCAGCCCGCCACGCTCGTACAAACAAAATGTTACTTACGGGCTTATTTTTTAAATCGCGAGTTAGACGCGCTATAGCGAGCTCGTGCAGGGCTCTGCTTAGTATGCCAAAACTAGTTAAAAACCAGTTTTTAGTCAAATTTTCGAAAATTTTGTGGGGTAGGACCCCCAGATCCCCCTTTAGTAGTACTTCGAACTAAATTTCTCGCAACTTTTTTATATTAAGTTTTAGAAGTAAATTCTAACAAAAAATGTGTAAAAAACCAGGGGTGCAGAAAATGTTCCTGGATCCAAAATTTCCCCAGCACACAATTTTTTTCTCCAAAATTTCCCCAAAAATGAAATTTCATTATAAAAATAGTTTATTCAGGTCTTAAACTTCTTTCAGATTCAATAATTTTTACATAATTCATAAATTTAAATTTTGATTACCTTTATACTCTTTTTTAGTCTTTCTTACACACTTATAAATCTTTGCTAAAAAAACCTCTTACCCTAAAATATGAAAAATTTTCTTCTATTCTCAAATTTGAGCTACCTGTAGATTTCTCCTTAATGAACTAAACATTTTAATTAAGAAAATTGATGTGATTAAATAAGAATAGTGAAAATTACCCATTCTACCACGGATAGATTGTTTTTCCTGCATACCAATCGAAAGGCAAGGAAAAGCCAACATCCAGGTTAAGAACCTAGAAAATTAGGTTTTTTAGTGCAGATCCGTAGTTTTCCCCCTCTACATCTGTAACTACGCTGTTTTCACGTTGAAATTGGAGGTTATGATGCATTCACAGCACAAAATATCTTTTTTCAGCTAATGATTTTGGATTTGTTTAGTTTGTCTTTCTATCTTGAGGAAAAATTTCCCCACAGCCGCTTAAATTTCCCCCGAACATTGTTCGGGAGTTCGGACATATTCTGTACCTCTGTAAAAAACTACAATGGACGTAATAAATTTGCGTGAGGGGGTAAAAAATAATTTTGGGCCCCTTCCGAAATTAATTTTTATATACGCCACTGGTTTAAGGCCATTGCAAAAGTGATCTTGTACTAATATAAAAATTCTCCCAACCAAGTTGTGTGGTAATACCCTGTTCGCACTGCATCTTAAAGGGCCCTTAAAGCATTGCGCACTTTCCCGCATAGGGCCCTTTCGTACAAACGGCGTTCGCACTGATATAAGGGGCGAGCGAGCCCCTTCCTTTGTATATAAGGTAAATACTAACCGCACAGTTTGCGAAATTCGCAGAAATTTAGAGCAATTTTTTCATAGATAATTATTTTCCTCTTATTTGGTTTTACACTTAATTTTGCCTATTTTAAAAGCTTAAGGAGGCAAGTGTCTCCCACAGTTTCCTTGCCATCTTCCGAAAAAATTAAAAATATGTAATTGCAGATCAAAAGATTCACATAGAATAATTGCTATTAATTTAAAGATTAACGGGAATAAAAATTTTCTTCGTTCATGTTTAAAGGGGATTTAATTTATTTTTAAACCAAAAAGTGGAAAATGTAAGTGTAATTATTTATATGTGTGAATGCGACAGGTGGCGCCAGGGCAGACAACTGCAAATGCGTGAAAAAAACCCGTTGTCATAGCATTAAAATGACTATACGTGTTCAAATGACAAAATACATAGACAAAAGAAACAAGAATTATCAAAATTAAATTCAAAATTTACTTAAAATACTTTAAACGCTTTTTTCACAACCACAGGCGCCGCCATCTTTGTTATCTGAAAGGACCCTTTACGATGGATGGGGCGCTTTTCGTCCACACTTTAGGAAGGGACGCTTTTCACTCTGCTAAAGGGTGGTTAGAACTCGGGTGGAAAATCTGCGCCAACTGCGCCGAAATTGGTTACCTGCGCCATTCTGCTCCAAAAAGGGCAAAATTCCCATTTTTGCGCCAAACTGCGCCAAAAACGCGATAATCCGTTCAATCTGAATCAGTAACCCTGAAAATCCAACTGATAAAAAAAGAACCAATCTTCAAGTGGAGTTACCATCTCCGGTATTTAGTCAAATCAACGAAATCCTAGCTCTCACGCGCATCGGCGCGGCACGGCGATACGTTCACGCAACTCGGCCTGTAAAGGCGCCTTCTCCTCCTTCGTTTACTGTATTACGGAAAAACTACTTTTATTGGAAGAAAGCCGTGTTTATGCTGTTCTTACCATGCAGCCTAAAGATAAGGAGAAGCCTATTTTACGGGGTGTAATCGCGTCGGTAAAGTCGGCTTCTCGCATTTGGTGTATTGTGGAAAACGGACTTGAGATTTTTCATGGAGAGATATTTTTAAGTCAAAGATTTGCTTATGAAGTCTTATTTTATTGGTGCTCAAATTAAAATTATTTTAAGTTGAAAAATTGAAAGAAACTTTATTGGAAAACTTGAATTACTCTGCTTAAGTCTTAATTTAAATTTAATAATTTTACAGTTACAGTATGGTTGTGAGTGATAGGTAGTTTTTTTCCTCAAAAAATATAACATGATAAGATTTTCAGCTTCTTTATGAAAATAAATAATGAAATTTCTTTACAAGGTATCTTTATACACAAATAGGATCTTTTACTTAAAATTGAAGCTTTAATTTTTTCAGTTAAATTTCTGAATAATTTGATACTTTTTGAGCATTAGCCTTTTAAAGTTAATTTTTACTGAAGGCTCCTGATTATCAATTAACATTTCTCAATTTTGGTTTTTCAGAATAATTTGAAGATCAAATATAATCTGACTTCAGTTTTCATTAAAATAATTTCATTTCGCAAAAATGCACCCCCAAAAATTAAACCTGGATCAACACCCATTCTAGCCAGTGTATTGTATAGTCATTTCTCAAATCTTGTATTCCTTTTACCTTTTGAGCTCTTGCTCAGTCTCAGAATTGGTCGAAGCTTTTCTAGAGAAAAAGAAAAGGTTTAGTTTTCTCAATGAGTAAAACATCTGTAAATTAAATGTCTAATTTAAAAATTAATGTATTATTCAACCAATTAATACTAATCTATAGAAGATATTTTTTCAGTTATTTTTTTTCAAGTTTATTTAATATATGGTATGAACAAAATGAAAATAAAAGTTCCATCCTATCACAAAAAATAAAAAAAAGAAAAAGAAACCCCTTAAAGCTTTAGTTTGACCGAACCTGGATGATCAAAAAAATTGTCCTGGAAAACCTGGAAAACTCAGGGAATTCTTAGCTTAGAATTAAGTGGACACCCTGTCCTTGAATTTGGGTTGTGCTTCTTAAAAACTCTTTGATTTTCATCCTGAATCGCGATATTTCGCGAAAGTTTCGTGTGGTTTTTTTTCGGGATGTTTCGTTCTTCCCGCGACTTTCGTTGACGGCCGCGGGTGCCGATCCAAGTTGGCTTCTTACTGCATCATTATTGCGATGTAGAAAAAACAACTTTACCGTGGTTGTTAGAAGCCCACAAGTCCGGTGTTCCGGAAGCCGGAAGAATAGCAATTTTTCGGAATTTTTTTTTGCGGAGTGTTCCGTTTTTCCGCGACTTTCTTGGACGGCCGCGGGTGCTGTTTCAAGTTGGCTTCTTCTTGCGTCATTATTGCGATGTAGAAAAAACAACTTTACCGTGGTTAGAAGCCCACAAGTCCGGTGTTCCGGAAGCCGGAAGAATAGCAATTTTTCGGAATTTTTTTTGCGGAGTGTTCCGTTTTTCCGCGACTTTCTTGGACGTACGCGGGTGCTGCTGCATCTTGCGTCATTTTATAGCGATGTAGAAAAAACAACTTTACCGTGGTCAGAAGTCAACAAGTCCGGTGTTCCGTCTAGTGTTCCGGAAATCGGGAAAATAGCTACTTTTCGCGAAAGTTCCGTTTTTTCCAGGACTGCTTTTCCTACGGACTTACGGACGTCTGTTGAAGTTAGCTTCAACGGCGATGCAGAAAAAACAAATTTACTTTGGTCGGACCAGCCTGATAAGTCTAATAAGATGATTTTTTCTCCATTTTATTTAGTATTTTCAACTTAAGAGAATTTTTTAAGTTGTAAATGTTAATGAATGGTCGCTTTATAGCAACTTAATAAGTTGATAATACAGTGGTTTTTTTAATCTTGTTAGATTATTACCTGTTTTAGGTATCTGATCTGATTCATAAGATTCTAAAAATACCTTCAAAAATAATAATTTCTTACTTTTTTCTACTTAACTAAAAGTTTTTGACAATATCGTTTTTGCAATTTAATTTTTACTTAAATAATTATTCTGTTAACTAATTTCCTTTATTTTTAATTGATTTTAGTTAACATTTTGACTTTTAAAGTGGTTTTAAAAACTGATTCAGGAATGCCGTGTGGTGTTTGAATCTTTGTAAAAAATTTGTCTTTCTTAAGTAACAGTACTCCTGGAATTTTAAAAAACTCTCCTTGAAAACTCCTGCAATACTCCTTGATTTTGATTTCTGAAAATTTGTATGAATCCTGTTGCATTATATAAAACCTAACTATTAGATTCGCCTGATGCAGATTCACTGTAAACTGATACGGAAAGGAAATTTGCTTTGATACAAAACCACTAAAAGCTGATACAAAAATGCATTTTGGCTTGATACAAAACTGCCCTAAAGCTGATACAAAAATCATTTTTGGATTTTCCACCCCTGAGAACTGGATAGAGGGCGGAGCGGAAAATAAGGTGCCCTTTAGCCATGCAGTGCGAACAGGGTATAAGAGTACTATGGGAAAGTCTTGAAATCATCCTTTATAATAATTACTTTTACTTTTAAAGAAATAGAAAAAGAAAGGCAAATGAGGGGCCTGCTGATTCTAAGAAGAGTAGTGAAGACAAGCTTTTCAAAGTAAGTTATACATTACGTACACAATTTTTCCTGTTCTTGCGTATTATGCCGTCAGTGGTGCTGATTAATCAGAAAATGTATCGAAGCCCATTGACTGTTCTATAGCTGCAGTGGCGTTCCTAGTACCACAAGCAGTGTCGGCGAAACTGGTTTGCGAGGCCCTAATACCATATTTAATGAATTATTGTAAAATAATTGACATTTTTTGTAATTAATAATGTTATTAATATCTTAATTAATCAATAACTTAAGTAATTTTTATTAAGATAAATTAGCAAATGGCAATTTTACCCACAAATATCGTAAAATTTAACTATTTTATTTATTACAGAAATAAATACTTAAACTGATAATTGCTTTTTTACTTTTAATTACTTTAAATGTAAATTTTTGAAATTTACGAGTGAGTCCATGGCCTACGTTAGTACGATTGGATAAATTTGTGTGCGGTTTATCCTGAAAGTGCCCAATATTTGGATAAACTTTTGCTTTTAATAGAAATAACAACTATAAAATTAAATGAAAATTTTAAATTCGACAAATGAAGAAAATCATGTCTAATACAGGCACGGATTATAGCAATTTTTAAAGGGGGGCGGTCAAGATTCCCCAAACTTCCGTAGATTTAATTTCAAATAAAATTAACTCCCTCACTTCCTAGTCCCTTTTTCAATGAATTTAAAGTGGCGGATCCAGGATATGTTTGTTTTGGGGGGGGAGGCTAGGAATGTTCAAAATCCATTTGAATAATCTAGTCTTAATGTATAACAGGTTGTGAATCATGCTCGAAGTACTAAAAAGGGGGGTCTGGGGGTCCTCCCCCAGAAAATTTTTGGAAATTTAAGTCTATAAAGCATGTTTTTAACCCGTTTTGGGGTACACCTAATCCGAATTTTGGACATTGGATTTTTTGGAAGGATTTTTCATTTTGACGATCCTGGTAGTAAAAATAGTAGAGTTCCAAGTATAGAAGTGGAGTCCTCTCCCCAAAAATATTTGGAACATTTAAGGAAAAAACCCAGTTTTTCAACTCGGTTTTGGTACGCCTCATCCGAATTTCGGATATACATTTTATGGTAAAATAAGGAACTTGCATGTGTTCCCGAATTGGGTTCTAACTGTTTAAAACACAGGCCAATATCGTCAGAAAGCGAAAAAAAAACTTTTTAATCCCCTCATGTGAACAAAAATTTAATTATTTAAATTTTAAAATGCCTATTTATCACGGTGTATGAAAACGACCGATGATTGGTTGTGACGTCACGATCTCCCTTCCGCCAGTACTCATACCGGAGCACATGCGGACTTCGCGAGTTTTGAGAGCTTTTAAGTTTGATTTTTGAGAATTATTCAAATATCATGGCGGAATTTCAAAAAGCCCAGAGTGATAATCTACCATATGTTTCTGGGGAGATGATTGTAGACTTTTTTGAAAACAATCGGAGTTACATAGCGTGTGAAACCAGTGGATCTAAGGCAGAAAGGTAAGAGAACTTCACTTTGTTTCGATAGTTGGTGTTAAATAAAAGAATTATGGTAAAAAAATACTCTAAATTAAGAAAGTTAAATTAAACATATCTTTGTTTAATGTTAAAATAATAGTACAAACAATCAAAACTCTTTTTAGGAGAGTTCCTATTCTCTTTTCTAAGATTTAATTGATCAAATTCTTTAGCTGATTTTTATGCCAATTAATTTTGTATAAAGCAAGGTAAGTACTTACCCCATGTAGAGATGGAAAATTTCCGAAAATTTTGGAAAAAAACGGTTTTTTTCCAGAAAAGTGGGGAAAATTGCCCTTTTTTTGCATAGAAAAGAACAGTTTTTGTATACATATTTTTTTGGAAACTAAATAATCATTCATTGTATAATAAATAAATCATCAGTAAAATAAAATATTATATTATGAATTAATATATAAATTAATCCTTAAAAATTATTTCATAATACTTCAAAATTAAATTTCATTTTTTCAAGTAAAAATAAACCCATTTCATAAAAACGTGGGTTATGTTATGTGATTCAAATTTTATTTTTAATGTACTGGATTTAATAATTGTTTAAAAATTATCAAATTTATCATAATTGTGCATCTTTTCTGTGTTCATTAATATAATTTTTTGAATGCACATTTTTGTTAATGTAGAAAAATAGCAAGTAATATTTAGATGTATACAGGGTGAACCAAAAGTCCTGCCCTGTTTTTAAAAATTAATAACAAAAAAAGATAAAAGTATGCCGTCTGCTGCATCCTAATTTAAATAATCGCGAGTTTTTTTACACAAAATTTTGAATAAGTGTAGTTCTCGACTTTTCTTATAGATGGCAGCGCTAAAATTAACTATTTAAGGAAAATATAATCGTTTTTTCCCTGTGCTATGAATATTATAAATAGAATCTATTCAAAAATCGAATGAGTAATAACATTTATTACTCATATTATATATAACATTTATTTTAAGAAGAATTTAAGCAAGGGGACTTTTAGCAAGATCCCTCTTCATGGCTTTCAACCATTTAAGCCGAAGTCCAGGATTTGGTTCTCGGCAAAGAAATTAACTTTTTGTCCGGTGTCGTAACGTTTGAGTTTTTACAACACGGCACTATGCAATATTTGTAGGCAGCTGAGGCCATATTAATCCAAAAAATCTAATAGGAAAAACGCTAAACAAATGTCGGATAGGATTGCGAAGCGTATGCACATTGTTCGAAGGTAAACGAAAGAGGCGAACGGAGATCGTGACGTCATGAGCCTGAGTGTCACGTGACACCCGTTTTAGGAGGAAGTCTGAAATCGTGATTTTAAATTCAAATATAAATAAAATTTGTGCGTCAAAAAATTATGTGTTGCGTTTTTTTAATGTTTTGAAACATTTTGAAGCGATTTATCAAGCTTCTAAAAAATGTGCAAGTTCCTTATTGTTGCATTTTGTCGAACTTAATGTGAAATATTGTTATAAAGAATAGTTACAAGTACCGAAGGGGGTCTGGGGGTCCTTCCCCAGAAAATTTTTGAAAATTTGACCCTGAAATAACAGGTTTTTAACTTATTTTATAGTTTCATTGCTTGTTAAACGGAACTTTCTTCATGCTCTGATTTTCGTAACCACACACAAAATAATCATATCTCACCTCTATAATCCGTGCCTGCTCTAATAAAAAAAACAGCGACCAAATCGGTCCATTAGATTAGAACATACGTAATATAAATACTTACCTACTAACTTAAATACTCCTGAATTTTACTATGTTTGGATAAGGGTTAAATTTTGTCTTAAAAAATGAGGAGGCACTAATCCCTGGATAAGTGCCTCAATCCAGGGATGCATAAAAGTTTTAGTATCACTATTACCCTTAGAGCTGTAACTTCATGCTCTATAACTATAAAATAGTGGTGATAGTGGTACTATTCTATGCACAGAATTCTACCAAAAAATTGGCCTGGAAAAGTCGGAATTATATTTCTAAAATTGAGTAGGAACCCTGTTTTATACCAACCCTTCTGTCTTATGAACATTTTGCCCATTGTAAGTTTAGTTTGCAGAAGTATTTTTGTTGATTTTGAAATGTTTGTTTTATTAAATTACATACTGTTGGTAACCTTCCGCCTTCCCATAATATCCGGAAATTTCTATCCCTATGCCTCCTAGAGTTTCTAAAACACCCTGAAATGTATAATATGCAATATCCTCTTTTGTTTTCAGGCACAAAATAAAATGCTCTTTGACATGAGAGACAATCTGTCAAAGAAATTCAATAAGAAGCAGTTGGTTGAGTTGTTAGAAATAAATCATCAACATGTTCCTCATGGAGAAAGTCGGGTAAGTAAAACTTTTCAAGTTGTGTTGTAATTTTCTCCCTTTACTGTATTAATTCCCTCTACTTTAGTGATGAACAACCTGCGGCCCGCGAACTTATTTGTTCTTCAGATAATCTCTGCTTTATTAACTTTCTAGGTTTCGAGAAAAATTATGAGTTATTGCTGATAAAAGTTAGAAAAACTGCGACTTTTTTCGTGGTTTCGTTTTGCCCGCCATCCTCCTGGGACTGCTTTCTTGGCCGGCCGCAGGCGCCAAGTTGAAGTCAGCTCCTTGTGTTGTTATAGCGATGTAGAAAAAACAACTTTACAGCAGTCGGAAGGCTAAATGTTAGGTGTTAAGGATCACATTATCTGGGAATGTTGAAAAATTTTGATTTTTCACTAAAGTTCCGTTTTTCCAGGGCCTAGTTAAAGTTGGCTTCTTCTGAAATTGTATTTGAGATGTAGAAAAACTTAAGCATGGTCACAGAGGAGCCTAATAGATTTCGAGATACCTCTCAAATCGTGTTTTTTTCCAATTTTAGTCAGCATTTAACCTATTTTACTTAAGGATTTTCTAAGTTGTAATTTTTTACAGAAAAGTCGCTTTGAAGCACAAAAAAATCTTTTTAGATTATAAAATTTTTCAGAAATCATATAGGGGGCCAGGACACCCGACCCCGCCCTCTAAGAAAACTAATCCAAAACAAGTTTAAACCCTTTTTTGTAGAGTAAAATTTTCTGGGGAGTACCTCTAGACCCCCTTAGGTACTTTGAACTCTATTACTCACAACTTATCTTATAATTAGCTTTTGTTAACTTTTCTATTTTCTACTGCAAAAATAAGTTGAAACAAGCATACATTTATTCTATTTTCCAATTCTAAAATTTTCACCGTTCAGTTACCAAAAGACCAAATTTAAACCATATATAAGGTTTTAAATATTAAAATACTTTTGTATTGTATTCAAAATATTCTCTTTTTAGAACAATCTTAAATTTGCAACAATTAATGTTATTTAACATTGTTCCTTCAAAATTAAAATAGCTATGATTAATAATGTTTTGATACTTATGTTTAATGCCCATTATACAAAGAATGTTATTAAATTCATAACAAGTCGTGCATAATTTACGTACAAGCGATACACAACTTAGAATGAGATCTATTATTATTTTTACCTTAACTTTCTTTGCTGCCCTCCATGTCTGTCAACAATGTGAGTGTGCATCCCTACTCTACTTTGATAATGGTTTAAGTAAATATAAGTATTCTTGATTGGACCTCATCTTATGCTTGTTTATGTACAGTAAGGTGGTGCTTAGGTTATATTGTTTTGTGCAGTAGCCCTCTATTTGTTCCTTCAACCATATAATTAATTTTGCAAAGATTGAGCCCAGTTCATTTGCTGTGATTCAAATCTGCATCAAAAGTTAAAAAATGTCAGATTATCTTTTATCTATCTCAAGCAGGATTTCTTGATCTCCCTCTTCAGCAATAAGCAACCACTCTAGATCTATCACATACCTCAAGTTTAACTTCTATGTAATCGATAAAAATCAATTAATCCATATTTCATTTTTTTCAGCTCTTAGATCACTTAGCTGATTGTCTAGTTTTTGGAGCCATAAAGGAATGCCCAGAGTGTAAAAATGCTAGACCTCGATTTTTGTAAGCATAGTTGGAATGATCATTTTTAAACATTGCCTTCATATCAAAATATATATTTGTACATAAAAAAGGAATGATAACAAATGAATTTTAAACATTTTAGATGCAATGTATACTCATGTCCTGGCTACTTAACAGAATGGGCAAAGTGTCAGTATGAAACGAAGTTTCCTGAGAGAGAAGAGTTTGTTGTACCAGAAGAGTTTCAAGAGAAATATGAGTTTTTGTTAGTTCTGATTAACTTCCTTTTTTACTTTGTTTTACTTCACTGATGTATTTCTTTGATTTTGAGTTTTTTTTATTTTTAGAGAAGTTTAAATGTCATGTTAATCTAACTTTTTCATCTTGCACTTATTGCATATTGTATTAGTGCCATCACATTAACAGTCTGATTCAAAAATTAAAAGGGTGGTCAACTATCATTTTTTTTGAAGGATTTGTACTTATACTAGATTTTAATTTTTCCCTGACTGATGTCAAAACACGCAGAAAGAAAACTTACATAATAACCTGACAGTGACACACGGTGTCTGTTTGGCTGAAAATAACAGTTAGGTGCCTAAATTCACTCTAAATTAGGATATCATTCTGGGAACTACTTCTTTCATTTGGTCTCAACTTATATCTCCATTACCAAGAAGCATTATAGTCTAGTAATAAAGTGATTTCTTTTTCACTTTTAGGAAAGATTACAAGTGTAAAGTTCGAGAAAGGCTTTTTCTGGAAACCAGTGAACCTTCCACAAGTAAAAAGTAAGTTCTTTTCCTATAATTTGTAATTTTGGGTGGATAAGCTGCATCAGGGCTTATTTCTCTGTTAAGCAGGGGGAATCGCAGGATTTGACGATTTTTCGCCAACTTGCGCTATTGCATATTGCTGCAATTTTTAAACATACACAACAAATTAATAGTTTTCTATACTCGAATGCAACTTAAGTTGTGCCTGACATTATAGCCACGCGTAAGAAAATCTGAGTAAACAGAAAGCCTGCTTGGTTGCTAGAAGCTTTTATTGGCTGGCGAGTTTGAGAGCTTGTTGTACTACTACCCGCTATGCCACTTTAAAAAATAATACTGAACATTTTATGCATATCAGGATGAAAAGATGCTTAATATATGTGGATTAAAAAAATAATCATTATTCAAAATTGAAGCTCTAAATTTCACTCAAAATTCAGACACCTCGCGGGGAACTACTTTCTTTGGTTGCTCTTAGCATATTTCTACAGGCTCAAGTTAAGTTGCAACTCAGTATGGAATACCTTCAAATTGCAACATCAAAAACAGGAAAACTAGTTGAAATGAGCAACTAAATTAAAAAATAAAATTTTGAACTCCATAGGGGGGTAATCGGAAACAGCAAAATAAAAAAAGTGGGCTTGGTACTTTTTGAGGTTATGCAAAAGCGAGCATTAAAATCTACATCTAATCTAAAATTAAATTAGGGCTATGATAATTACCAAAAAAACCACCTGCCTACTAAAAACCAATTAAAATAGAAAATAACAGATATTTGAATGGAAAATGTGCGTGGCTGGCTGCCAAAAACTTAATTGCGTGTGCAGCGATTCCGTCCTTTAATCGTGCGCGCATTACATTCGAAATAAAAACCACTGAGCTTTAAAACAAACTGGAGTGACGAGTGAGTGTGCCGAAACCACATCACACCTTATCGAAGTTTGTGTCCGCGGGGAAAAGTTCGTCTTCTCCCTACCCTTTAACTTTTGAACCCTTACAGATATAGTCATGAAAGTGGGGTCTAGGTATAGTAAAGTGACTATGCCCTATTGGATGCAACATTTTTCAACGTCCTTTAGTGAAAATTTCGGGAGTTATAATTTTTATGTTAAAAATTATTAGAGATTTACAAAATTAGTCAATTACTAAGTTGTAGAGCAGCATTGATTTAATAGGAAAAGACACCTTAAGGAAAAATGTCTTGAATAAAACCCCTTATAAGCACAAAAGTCCAACTCACACCTGCTAGTCTATGTAGAAATTGCTTGTTTTGCCTCTTGCTGAGCAAAAGGGGCAACTTGTAACCTTCCACGTCAGCACGGTCGGTCGCTTGTTATTGTATCGGAGGTTGTCACTCCAGTTAATTTTATAGCTTAGTGATAAAAACAGCCAGCTATCATGTATTCACCTCAAAATCTAGGTTTTTTAGCACAGATCTGTAGTTTTCCTACTCTAAATCCGTAAGTCTGTTGTTTTCACCTGATTTCCCTTATGATTATTGGATTTTTTTAGTTTTTCTTTCTATCATAGCAAAAATTTACTCCCAGCTGCTTGAATTTCCCCCGAACCTTGTTTGGCCATTTGGACATATTATGCACCCCTGGGCAGCACCTTTGCTCATGTTACTAATTCAAGAAAACTTGGACTACTAATCCAGTTGTAATCCCTTTTCACTTTGATGTAATTATAATTATTCACTTTGATATAATTAGTGCTTTGCAACCTTTTTAGGAAACCTAATGCAGATTAAATTTATAGAAATTTTTAAATGAATTTTATTACAGTAAAATCCAAACAAACTTTATGGGACCATAAAATTTCTTCGTTGTAACGGAAATTTCGTTGTAACAGTCAGGGTTCGTACGCCTCCTGAAATTCCTGAAAATTGTTTAAGGGCCCTTATAACTCCTGAAAATTATATTTTTTTCTCCCGAATTTACCCTCTAACACATGAAAAACATCTCTTCTAGAGCATAACAGTTTTATTATGGATTTGGTTGAAATAATTGTTTTTTAATCGACAAAATTCCATTAAAATGTGAAATTCTAACTACTTTTGTATTCCTTGCTCCACACTTCATTCTGAACTCATTCTACTCGTAACATGCAAAGTGGCTTAAGGTTAATAATTACTCACATTACCTCCTAATTTTTTAGTAACTAGGGAGCTACCGCCCCCTGCTCGCTATAGCTCACCAACCCCTGTAAACTGCTGACGCAGGACCTTTTGGAATTGCTTCGCAATTCCCACAAATTCCAACTCTCTGAACTTAATACACTTTATAAAAAAATTAAACAATTTACAGAAAAAACGTCAACCAACTTTCTAAAAATACATCACCAAATCCCCTCCTTGAATAAATCTCCCTTAAATTTTTTTTTTTATCCTATGCCCGTCTCCGACCTTTCGGTCATTAGTCGACGAGCAGCCCAGTACAGCAAAGAACGATTAAAATAGACACCAAAATCACTTTCACCAACAGAAAAAGAAACACAATTAAAAACAGCAGGGCAAATGTAGAGGTGGGCTCCAGTCATTGGATCTTCAGTGTCACAGAGAGGGCAAGCATCTGTTACTGCCAGCCCGATCCTGTGTAGATGTTTTTGTAAATAGTCATGGCCAGTGGCAAGTCTGAAACAGGCCACACCAACTGCTCTTGGCAAGGAACTAGGAATTCTTGCAGATAATAGAGAATTCCACATTTTTTGGGAAGCACCCTCTTTGTACTGGCGGAGACGATTAGACTTAATAGAATGAGAAATAAGTCTCCTTATGTGTCGCAAAGGCAGTGGGGGATCCGGCTGTGACATCTGGGAACCAATCTTAGCCAGTTCATCAGCACGTTCGTTTCCATATATCCCACAATGGCTTGGGATCCACTGGAGGGCAACACTGTTCCCGGAACTTAGCAAACTATCGATCTTTTCTATGCAATTTTTAGCAATTCCACATTCACAGTGGCCATAGGTTGAGAGTGTTAAGATTGTTGCTCTGGAATCAATGAAAATGACAATTTTCCTCCCCTCAAAGTGTCCTATTTCATCGAGGGCCAAGGAAACAGCGGCCATTTCACCATCAAAGTTGTCAGCAAACTTACCAACAGGGGAGGACAGAGCAAAGTCTGCAGAGTAAGCACCGGCTCCGGCATTCCTGGTAGCCCCCTCAGCCGAACCATCAGTATAGATGTGGAACCAATAGTCCTCTGGGTACCGTTCATGTATGGTAGCTAACGCTACATGTTTTAACTCAAAGTCAGGGGAATATTTCTTACCGACTTCGTATACCAGCTCCAAATGACCAGTAGCAAGCTTATAGTTCGCCAGTGGACATCTCCCTTAAAAGTTTGAATATATATTAACTCCAACTTATCAAAAATTTAAACGAAATGTTTTTAAAAATATTCATCTTAATTATTTTTAATCTATGATTATAAAAATAACTAATTCTAATTGTTTATCAATATTCGAACCAAACAAAAACCATTATTTTAAAGTAACTCGTTAGTATAATATGCTTAGTGTTTATTAGGGCTCGACCGATGCATCGGCGCCGATTGTTTGAAAAAATAGCCATCGGCCTAGACATCGGCGGCCGATGTTAACTTGAGAAAAAATCGGCCCATCGGCCTAAAAAAACATCTAAAAGCCGATGTTTGGCCGATGTTTTTCGCAAAAAACATAAGAATATCAAGCGATAGACAAAAAAGTGATTCTGCTCCACCTTGCTCCAAATTTAGTTTTAAGTTGAACTTGCACCAGCATGGGTGTCATTTAGCGGGAACCGGGGGGAGCGTTTGCCCCTTCCAAGTCTACTAGTATTTTTAAATGAAAACTAGTAAAAATAGTTTCAAGTCCCTAGAAAATTTTATAGATCGAGGAAGGGCATACGGGTGTAACTTAAAAAGTTTTAAAATGGGTTGAAACATTACTTTTGAGGTCAAAATTTTAAAAAATATCTGGAAGTGAACTCTCAAACCCTGGCAAAAAGTCGTGCTTCCTGGAGGATGCAGACGGAGAAAGCCTTGGCCTGCACCAGGCTGTAGTGCTGCTGAAGAAGAACCCCTAAACCAACCCATCTAAAAGTTTGACTCCTGATTATTTTCTCCTTAATAATTCGGCCGCTTACCAGAAGCGGTTCCGTTTGGGTGTTCCCCAAAGTGTTTTAAACGGAGTCAAAGCACTTCTTTTCAGGGGAATTATCAACACATTTTCTGGAGGAGGATCCCCAGCCCTATTTAAAACTCTGATGTTTTTTAAAGCTTTTTCCCTTGGAAATTCAACATTTTCAGTTTAAAAGGGTCTGTACCCCCGGATGAGCAGAAACACTATCTTAAAAAGGCAAATTTCAAAAAAATTGGTGGGGGAGAACCCATAAACCCCCTCTGTAAAAATTTCGGCAAAATACAGTGTTTTCCCCTGAAAATTATGTCACTTTCAAAAAGCTTTTCCCTTTGGGTGTCCCCTTAAAGAGATTTAAAAGGAAATAAAACTCTTGGTAAAAGGGGAATATTCAAAAATGTTTTTGGGGAGGACCTCCGCCCCCTTGAAACTATGACGTTCTGCCTTAGGAAATTTTGTGGTTTGCAGGGAACTGTTCTTTTAAGATGTAACCCAAAGGGTCTCAAAATAAGCTGAAACTACTTCAAAAGGCAAATTTTCAAAAATTTTATGGGGTACAATCAACACCCCCCCCTTTTTTTTTACCTGGAGCTTACGTTGTAAAAGAACTCACGTTAGGCCTGGCGGCTGGCGATCCTATTAACTTCCACAATAGTCCTTACAATGAATGAAAAATTTATACAAAAAAAATATTTCATTTCTGGCTCTGCGATAGGTTTTAATGGTTTTTTAAAAAAATAAGGCCAAATGGTTTGCATTTTTTACCATCGGCCTTAAGCATCGGCAATCGGCCAAATAATTACCATCGGCCTGCCGATGGGAATTTTCAAACAATCGGCATCAGCCCATCGGCCAAAAAAATGCCATCGGTCGAGCCCTAGTGTTTATCATTCACATTTTTTTTTAAACCCAGACTTGTTAAACAATACTGATTAAGTAATTGAAAATAATAAGAGACAAAACATCACTCTATGTTTACAATTAATTTCGATAAAATCAGATTAAAAATTATAAATATTGGACAAAAAGTGTGAAATTTTAGTACAAAATAGCGTACACGTAAGTTTTTAGAATATGTTTTTATCAGTCTCTGAGTGATATTTCATCTATAAAGTACTTTTTAAAAGTTGAAAAAACATGTTTCATCTTAAAATATAGCGTCAATCGGTCATTGTGATTGGAAGCATAATAATTTGATTGACAATACTTGCTTTGTAACTGCGACCTTATCCGTTATCGAAAAACAATGGGAATATTTTAAAATTGAGAATTTTTTTGAAAAATCGACGGGCCTATACTCGGAAATCTGGAAAGATTCCGGACATTTTGATACCATATATGTGTTATTCGGTTCAGTAATTAAAAAGCCTTTCTCTGGAAACCGTTCACCAAAAACTTTTTTTTAGAATAGAGAGATTTACTCCTGAAAACTCTTAAAGACTCCTGAATTTTACTATGTTAGAAAGAGTATGAACCCTGAACAGTATTTCGATAATTCAAATAAAAACGGTTGGGGACTTTCATTATAACGGGATTTTTCGTTGTATCGGTATTCGTTGTAACGAGATTTCACTGTATAAAAAACAACATGGAAGAAAAAAGAAAGAAGAGTTTTTCAGGTGAATCCAAACTTGTTGCACAGCTACGTTCTGTAGACAAGCATAATTTTGTCGGATTTGCTGGCATATCCACCCAAAATTAGTCTATTACTAGATTCTTACAAAATTACTGTGACAACTGGACAAAATCAATTTTAAACTCATTCTTGTTCTCATTCACTTCTTTTAATTCATTGACTTTTTGAATTTATTTTAAGTTTATCAAAAAACTGTTATTTATCAAGTTTTAATTTCATTTTTTCAGAAATCTACCTTTATCTGGGTATACTATTTCGGTGGTGGGAAACAAAACCTTTGTAACCCTTAATAAAGGAATTATAGCAGAATTAGGTGGTACATATGTCTCAAGATTATCCCCAGATGTTCACTTTATTATTGCTGTTGAAAGTAAGTAGTATTAATTTTTTATATTTTTGACTTGTTTTTATTAGATTATGGAAATAGAAATAAATTAAAAGATATACCATTAATGTCAGGAAAAAAGGTCTCCAGGTTTGCAAAATGCAGAGGCTGTTATAATGCAAAAAAAATACCATGTATCTATCTCACAGATAAAAATATTGTAAAAAAATACTATGAAGTAGAGATGTAAAATAAGTTGCATTGTAGTTGGATTTTTCAGAAAGCACTTTTATTTAGCTGTATAATAAGTGCTTTGAACAAATCCTATATTAATTGCTTTCTGATGACTGTAAAGTTGAAAGTTCCTACTTACAGACAGATACGAGGCACACAGTTCTTTCAGGGGTCATCTAAATAAAGTTTTTACCTTTTAATGAAGCAAGTAGTAGTAGGTAGAAGTAATGCAGAAATTTTGCTTTATTGTTTTATTTTAAATTGATGTGAACACGGCTAATGCATTTCTTGAGTTTTCATTGAAAATATAAAAGATTTTTGATTAGGAGCTGGGGATTGTTTTGTTCCTTTTTTTATACCTTGTATTTTTTGTTTGATACCTGTTTATAGATATTTCTTTGTTTAGGTGACATTAATAAACCTAAGAAAATGGCTAATGCTCAGTTACATAACATACATGTTGTGTCTACGAAATTCTTTGAGTCAATCAGGAAAGGATCCCCAGTTGGCCATTCTGTCAAAGAACATTGTATTAGTCCTTGGGGTGGTGATGTAAGTGTTTATTTTATCAGATTTCATTTGTCTTTTATACTTTACCGTTAATTTTACCCCTAAAACAGGATGCTAATTAGTTTCTTACAACAACTTCAAGTTTAGTACAAGTTGATTAATAAATTATCAGTATTTATTAACGTGATTTTTCAAATGTTCCTCAAATTTTACTGTTATTTTCTGAACTAGTAATCTAATTCCAAGAGAAGATGTCATATGCAAAGAAGAATATAAATAATTATTATCTTTCTTACTATATTAACCTCATTGTAATTTTAATTTAATGTATCCAGAAACAACTTAACTTTAAAAAAATATTGTTTTCAATTTTGAAATTTTAGATTACGATAAAGTTACAAAATGCTTCGATTTTATGTTTCTTCTTTCAGCCTATTTTGAAGATGGGAATAAAAAAAGAAAATGCCGAAAAGAAAAAATATGACGGTAGCTTAAAAATATTTATATTTACTTGACTTAACAGGCATGAGTTTTTTCCGCCGAAACGCGATTTTCCGCCTTTTCTCATTTTTCCCGCTACTTCCGCTTTTTATTAATTTTTCTTCCTTCAGGTATTAGTTTCTTCCGCGGAATCGCGATTTTACAAAATCGGAATCCCGAAAGTCGGGAAATCGCAACTTCTCGCGTTCCGCGTGTTTTGCTCGCGGAGTGTACCGTTTCTCCCGCGATGCTTTCTTGAACGGCCGCGAAGTCAGCCTTTATTGCAGGGGTGGAAAATCTGCGCCAACTGCGCCAAACTGCGCCGAAATTGGTTACCTGCGCCAATCTGCTCCAAAAATGGCAAAATTCCGATTTTTGCGCCAAACTGCGCCAAAAACGCGATAATCCGTTCAATCTGAATTTGTAACCCTGAAAATCCAACTGATAAGAAAAGAACCAATCCTCAGACACTATGATCGATTCTCTTCCCGCTAGGATCGCTATGAAACGGGGGGCCGGATGCAACTACGTTTTGCGACGATTTTGAGACCGGTCGAATCCTACTTCCCCACAGCTCGCGTTGCTACGTGGTGGAACGCTTCAGCAAATGAGGAGGAAAACGTCAGCCCGATCGTCGTAGAACCCGTCGTAGAGCCCGATCGTCCGGCGCGGTGGAAATTGAAATAGAACGATTGTAACGGAGTACGTTATGCGTTGATTTGATTTTTCGGTGATAAGCACAGGGTTCGTACGCTCCTTGAAAATTAATTTCATTTTCAAGCACTGGAAACTCCTTGAATTTGGGTTGTACTCCTTAAAAACTTTTAAATTTTCATCTTGAATATTTCTTCTGTAAATTTATTTCTCCTATAAAATAGGTTTCAATCCGCAGCGTTTAGTGCGTTGAAAAGTCGGAAATCGCGATATTTTGCGAAAGTTTCGGGGGTTTTTTTCTTGCGGAATGTCCCGTTCTTCCCCCGACTTTCTTGGACGGCCCGCGGGTGTTGCTGTTGATTCAAGTTGGCTTCTTTATGCGTCATTATTGCGATGAAGAAAAAACAACTTTACCGTGGAAAGAAGCCCACAAGTCCGGTGTTCCGGAAGCCCGAAAAATAGCAATATTTCTGAATTTTTTTTTTCGGAGTGTTCCGTTCTTCCCGCGACTTTGTTGGACGGCCGCGGGTGCTGATTCAAGTTGGCTTCTTCTTGCATCATTATTGCGATGTAGAAAAAACAACTTTACCGTGGTTGGAAGCCAACAAGTCCGGTGTTCCGTCTAGTCTTCCGGAAATCGGGAAAATAGCTACTTTTCGCGACAGTTCCGTTTTTCAGGGTGTCCGCTAACCCTGGAAACCGGGAAAACCTGGAATACTCAGGGAATTCGAAAATGCCCTGGAAAACCTGGAATACTCAGGGAATTACGAAAATATTCTGGAAAAATGTTATTTTGTACGATACGTAACGTTTTCCAGCGTTTCTTTACGTTGTGGAGTTACCATCTCCGGTAATTAGTCAAATCAACGGCATCCTAGCTCGCACGCGGATCGGCACGGCGGCGATGCGATCGCGCGACTCGGCCTGTAAAGGCCCCTTCTCCTCGTTCGTTTACTGTATTACGGAAAAACGACTTTTATTGGAAGAAAGCCGTGTTCATGCTGTTCCTACCATGCAGCCTCAAGATGAGGAGAAGCCTATTTTACGGGGCGTAATCGTCGGCTTCTCGCGTTTGGTGTATTGTGGAAAACGGACTTGAGCTTTTTCATGGAGAGATATTCTAAAGTCAAAGACTTGCTTATGAAGTCTTATTTTATTGGTGCTCAAATTAAAATTATTTTGAGTAGAAAAATTGAAAGAAACTTATTGGAAAACTTGAATTACTGCTTAAGTCTTAATTTAAATTTAATAATTTCATAGTTATAGTATGGTTGTGAGTGATAGGTAGTTTTTCCTCCAAAAAATATAACCTGATAAGATTTTCAGCTTATTTATGAAAATATATTATGAAATTTCTTTATAAGGTAGTCTTTATACACAAATAGGATTCTTTACTTAAAATTGAAGTTTTAATTTTTCTCAGTTAAATTTCTGAATAATTTGATACTTTTTAAGCACTAGCCTTTTACAGTTAATTTTTACTGAAGGCTCCTGATTATCAATTAAACATTTCTAAATTTTGGTTTTTTAGAATAATTTGAAGATCAAATATAATCTGACTTCAGTTTTCATTAAAATAATTTCATTTCGCAAAAATGCACCCCCAAAAATTAAACCTGGAGTACTCCCATTCTAGCCAGTGTATTGTATAGTCATTTCACAAATCTTGTATTCCTTTTGAGCTCTTGCTCAGTCTCAGAATTGGTCGAAGCTTTTCTAGAGAAAAAGAAAACGGATTATTTTTCTCAATGAGTAAAACATCTATAAATTAAATGTCTAATTTTAAAATTAATATATCATTTAACGAATTAATACTAATCTATAGAAGATATTTTTTCAGTTTTTTTATCAAGTTTATTTAATATATGGTATGAATAGAAGGAAATTAAAGTTCCATCTTATCATCAAAAATTAAAAAAAAAACGCCTTAAAGCTTTAGTTTGACCGAACCTGATGCTGATTCACTGTAAACTGATACGGAAATGAAATTTGCGTTGATACAAAACCACTAAAAGCTGATACAAAAATGCATTTTGACTTGATACAAAACTGCCCTAAAGCTGATACAAAAATCATTTTTGGATTTTCCACCCCTGTTATTGCGATGTAGAAAAAACAACGTTACCGTAGTCAGAAGCCAACAAGTCCGGAAGTAAGAAAAATAGCGATTTTTCGCGAAATTTCCGTTTTTCCCGCAACTGCTGGGTCGAATCCCTGTTGAGCGTTTTATCGATTTTAGTCAGTATTTTCATCTTATGAGGTTTTTCTAAGTTGTAAAATTTTTAAAAGGCCACTTTGAGAAGCAACTGAAGATAATAGTTAAGTTTTTTAAATCGTGTTAGATTCTAACCTGTATTAGATATATGATATGATTTGAGATTCTAATAATACTTTAAAAATATATTTGACTTTTTTCTTCACTTAGCAAAAATTATATTGAAAAAAAAACTCAGTAATTTAATTATATTTTAAGTAATCAATAAATTATCCTAGTATTTAACTTATTTCCTAAATTTTCATCTGCTTTTAGTTACATTTTGGTTATTTTCTTGCAAATGAAGATAACATGAAATATGTATTTTTCTTTGTTTAAAGATATTTTTATCTAGACTCTACACCAGTGTTTCCCAACGTGGGGCGCACGCCCCACCAGGGGGCAATATCATTTTCTAGGGGGGCAATTTGAAAATTTTCATCCAAATGTCCCACCCAGATGGGGCCAATCCAGGGGGAAAATTAAAAAAAACTATTTAAAAAGTTTATCAAAATATGATCCTATTATCCTATCTGAGAATGTATGTCTGAAATCTGGACCAGTATTTGTATCAAAACCAAGATGAAACCCTGTTTTGAGAGTCTAATTTCCAAACTTTTTCTGGGGGATGACCCAAGATTTCTTTGTTTTTAGAACGCTTACATTTGAAACTTTTTTTACATTACGTTCATCAAAATGCAAATCTTACCTAAAAATTTATTTCAAAAGTTTCCCAACTAGAGGTACCTACTAGTTAAAAACCTGCTTCCTAGAGTTAAATTTCCAAAAATTTGCTGGGGGAGGATGCAAATTCTACCTAAAAATGTTCTGAAAAGCTTCATTAGACTTATTTAATATATAGTTGGGTGGCTTATTACATAAAAATGCCCTGAAACTGCAAAATGTGATACTTTCATGAAACTTTCAGGGATGTTAGATAATCATATAAGAACTAAAAAATCGATGGGAGCCCAAAATTTTGGGGCGTGGTTTGACCGTTATGACGTCATAACAAGATGGCGACCAAGGGCCTATATTGGGTTCTTTTAATGACAGAAAGACATTTTTGGGGTAAAATATTATGTTTTAAGGGTCAAAAAACATGATTCTGATGACAAAACGTGCAATTTGTTTTAAAAAGTAACTAAAATTTAATAAAAGCACGAAATAATAATACATTCTATCATCAGTTGCTCCAAAAAAAATTTGTAAAGAAGTTATTTTTTTCGACGGTTTTATATGTTTTGTGGGGTGCTGATTCTAAATATTTAGTTCACTTCCACGTGTAAGGTCGGCTTCATATCAAAAAACGCAAAAATATGTGAAAAAATCGCAAAATTTTTACTCTTTCTTCGGATTTTCGCTTATATTTTAAAAAATATTAGTTTCTCGAAAATTATTTAAATACAAAGTTGGAGTAGATAAAATTTCCTACAAATGCACTATTTAATTTTTGTTTTCCGAAGAATAGTTTTGAATTTATAACACACTGAAAAACAGAGAAACAAACATCCTCTGTTTAAATTATGCTGTGTTAAAATTATCTGTTTTTCAATGCGTTATAACGTCAAAACTATTCTTCGGAAAACAAAAATTAAATAGTGCATTTTGTAGGAAATTTTATCTACTCCAACTTTGTAACTTAAATAATTTTCGAGAAACTAATATTTTTTAAAATATAAGTGAAAATCCGAAGAAAGAGTAAAAATTTTGCGATTTTTTTACATACTAGGGAGCTACCGCCCCCTGCTCGCTATCGCTCGCCAACCCCCGTAAACTACTGACGCAGGACTTTTTGGAATTGCTTCACAATTCCCACAAATTCCAACTCGCTGAACTTAATACACTTTATTAAACAATTTACAGAAAAAACGTCAACCAACTTTCCAAAAATACTTCACCAAATCCCCTCCATGAATAAATCTCCCTTAAAAGTTTGAATATATATTTACTCGAACTGATCAAAAATTTAAACGAAATGATTTTATAAAGATTCATCTTAATTATTTTTAATCTATGATTAAAAAAATAGCTAATTCTAATTATTTATCAATATTCGGACCAAACAAAAACCATTATTTTAAAGTAACTCGTTAGTATAATTAATATGCCTAGTGTTTATCATTCATATTTTTTTAAACCCAGAATGGTTAAACAATACCGTTTAAGCAATTGAAAAAATAAGAGACAAAACATCACTCTATGTTTACAATTAATTTCGATAAAATCAGACTAAATATTATAAATATTGGACAAAAAGTGTGAAATTTTAGCATAAAATGACTATCATGTAAGTTTTTAGAATGTTTTTATCAGTCTTAGAGTGATATTTCATCAAGAAAGTACTTTTTTTAGAAGGTGAAAAAACATGTTTCATCTTAAAGTATAGCGTCAATCGGTCGTTGTGATTGGATGCATAATAATTTGAATGACAGTACTTGCTTTGTAACTGCGACCTTATCCGTTATCTAAAAAAATGGAAATATTTTAAAATTGAGAATTTTTTTGAAAAATCGAAGGGCCTACTCGGAAATCCGGAAAGAAACCGGACATTTTGATACCATATAAGTGTCATTCGGTTCAGTAATTAAAAAGCCTTTCTCTGGAAACCGTTCACTAAAAACTTTTTTTTAGAATAGAGAGATTTTTGCGTTTTTTGATATGAAGCCGACCTTACACGTGGAAGTGAACTAAATATTTAGAATCAGCACCCCAAAAAACATATAAAACCGTCGAAAAAAATAATTTTTTTACAAATTTTTTTTGGCGCAACTGGCGATAGACTGTATTATTATTCGTGCTTTTATTGAATTTTAGTTACTTTTTAAAACAAATTGCACGTTTTGTCATCAGAATCATGTTTTTTGACCCTTAAAACATAATATTTGACCCCAAAAATGTCTTTCTGTCATTAAAAGAACCCAATATAGGCCCTTGTTCGCCATCTTGTTATGACGTCATAACGGTCAAACTACCCCCTAAAATTTTGGGCTCCCATCGATTTTTTAGTTCTTATATGATTGTCTAACATCCCTGAAAGTTTCATGAAAGTATCACATTTTGCAGTTTTTTTGTAATAAGCCACCCAACTAATACACAGGAGAGAGGGGCTTAGAAATAATTTGGTTCCCCCTCAAAATATATCTCTATATGCCACTGAGACCGGGGGGGCAAGGAAAATTTAGAAAGGCTTTGGTGGGGCATGGACCGAAGAAGGTTGGGAAACACTGCTCTACACTATGACTGGTTAATTTAATTAATGACTGGTTTAATGCCAGTTTAAAGTTCTTAAAATCCTCCCAAATAATAGGTAAATTAAGGCCCAGGTAAATTAAAATTTGTCTTGTTACAATTATTTGTTTCACGCACTTAAAAAAATAAACGTGACTAAGCTCACGCGCTTTTTCCTCTTTTTTCATCTTTCCACAAACTCATCCCTGACTTAAAATGGTAGTCCTTGTGTTCAAAAGTATCTTAACAAAGTATGATTTTGCTGTAAAGAAGCAAATTTATTTCTTATGATTTTGTCTATTTAGTATGGAATCTAGTTTGAACTAGATTTCAAAGGTTTAATATGGTTTTGTAAAGCTGTAAATGTCTTTAAAGATAAAATAAAGATAAATTTTGTCTTTTAAAGATAAAAATTTTGGGGAATAAATAATTTTTAACCTTAAATACCTACCACATGTTAAAAGGAAATTAGCTCTTTAAAAGCCTTAAATTATTGATGGAGACAAAAGTTTTAAATGGATTAACTTTTCCATTAATTGCTTTAAGTCCAATGTAAAAACTATTAAATTTATATTAGCACACACCAGGGATGCAGAAAATGTTTTTACTTCCAAGATTTCCCCCAATCAATACAAAATTTCCCCAAAATTTTAAATAGTGATTAAGATTTTTTAAAAATCCGATTCATGTTTACAAGTAACGATTGGAAACGCAAAATGATAGGGAACCTTAGACTTGTGGTGAAGGTGCAAATCACCACTTAAATTTTTATTCCTCTACTGAAATTCAATTCAATTGTATACTTTTCCACAAAATTTCCCCTTATGACTAAAATTTCCCCCGATCCTAGAGCGCCGGATGGGACATATTCTGCATCCGTGGCACACTCTAGTTCATGGAGTTTCTGTGTTAATTAAATTACATCTCATTGAAAAAGTTTTATTTAAAGAGTTAAAATTCTTCAGAAGTCCGGGAAAATGTTTGTCAAAATACTTATGAGCAGTATTGTACTATGAATATGTGTGAATTTGAAAATTTCTTTTTGTTTTCCTTAGATGAAAGTTATAAGTCCAAAAGTGCTCCTAAAAAAGTAAAAGTTACTGTTAAAGGTGTTGCAGCTGTAGATCCTGAAAGTGGTACGTTACGTTGGATTTTTTCTTTAACTAATAGTCCATGTAAATAAAATTGGCGGCTTGTCACTATGGCAGTAATATATAATTGCATTTTGACTAGTGGGAAACGACTAGTAGTGAGCTGCCTATTTTATTTACACAGAATATAGTTGCTAACCATCTAAAATATTAAGTTTTCCTCATGAAGAGTGCATAAAAGTATTTTAATTTGGTACTTTTCTACAAAGTAGGCTTTACCCATAATTGTTCTAATATTTGCATTCATTTCTAAAATATGCTTTTATTTAGGTCTTGAAGGCTCATGCCATGTTTATCAAAATGGGGACAATGTTTACAATGCTATTCTGGCTCTTGTAGACACTATTAGAGGAACAAATTCTTTTTACAAACTCCAACTTTTAAAGAACAACAAGTTATCATCCAAGTAAGTAACTAAATTTTTTTTCTTTTAACCTTTTCAGTCCTAGCCGCCCCAGTTGTGATATCACAGTTGGAACTTGGAATGAAAAAATAAGGCACCGGGAATACTGGGATATGAAAAGGTACCGAGAAAACAGTTGGGGTATTCCACGTCAAATCAACACACTCATTCACACTTGATGTCTCAGATTTTCTTGATTTTTGGTATGCAGTAAGTCATTATAGAGATATGAAAAAATGCCAAATTTCAGCTTCCTAGCTCAAATACTTTTGAAGTTATAAATTTTTAAAGTTTTGAATTTTCCTCAAAAAACTGCACTTTTTGACATCTTTGATTGCCTGTAAGTTGGCAACCAATTATAATACAGTCTTGGGAGTGGTATCATTGTAAAGCCCATTCGTGGGGCTTTAAAATGATGTGCAGCAATACCGGGTCACCATTAAATTTTTTTTTGAAATTTTAAAATCAAATTTTAAAATTTAAATATCTCAAAAAATGGTATTTTTAAAAATCTGAAAAAATTACCAAAAATAGTTTGTGTTGACTACTTACTTATGGCAAAAGCTTGTGATGGGATCTCAATGGGATCAGGTGATAATAAGCACCCAAAAAACACATGTTTTATGAATACTGTTAAGATATGTACTAATAAAGATATTTTTATGTACTAATTTTGCTTCATTGAGTATGTAGAATATGTAAAATATTAGAAAAGTTGGGATTTCCCCTTTTAACAAAAAAAACTATGCAAATTTAACAAATTTTAAAAATTTCAAATTTTTTTAATTTTGTAGTACAGGCATGTGATACATGTCAAGAAGCAAAATTTTAGTGCTGTTTACGAATATCAGGCCAACTTTTGAATAAAAATTAGAATAAGTGTGGAAAAATTGAATAATTTATCTTTAATTACTTCTTTTGTTTAAATTGCTTCAATTTTTCCACACTTATTCTAAATTTTATTCAAAAGTTGGCTGAATATTCGTAAACAGCACTAAACTATAGCCTATAGACATCTATCACATGCCTGGTACTACAAAATTTAAAAAATTTTAAAATTGTTAAAAATTTAAATTTTTTGAAATATTTTTTGTAGGTAGGTTTGAAGAATGTTAGTATTTATTTTACTTAGAAACACATGAGTATAGTACATGCATTTCAGAGTAATTGATATTAAATTTATTTTACCTGTCTTTAGTTTACAGAATGTATATTTTTCCTTTTGAAGTATTTTTAAATTAAAATATCAATTAATACAATAACTTCAAAAAAATATAAAAAAATAAAACCACTCAAACCATAAATTAACTGAACAATAAGTATTTTAAATGGGTTTCCCTTAAAAAGGACTTTCTAAAATTGGAAGAAAATAGGACAGTTAAAAGTTATTTTCTTTTCAAACTTTCAGGGGACTATTTTTATGTTATTTTGTGTTAAACATTGTGTTATTTCAAAAATCAACTTTTTTAAATGATAAGCATCTTTACCAAGGTCCTTTTCCATGGATATTATAGTTATATATGTATATATAAAAACCTCTATTTACGATCTAGTCATTAGTTTAATAATTAATTTTTCAAATAAACTTTGAAAAAAATATCGGGGGTGAAATCCTTATATCAAATGGAACAGAAAATATTTTGACTATATTTGATAATGAATCATTCAAAAAATTATTAAAATTTAAAAAAGACAAAAAATATTTCAAAAAATTTAAATTTTAAACAAGTTTAAAATTTTTAAATTTTATAGTATAGGCATGTGATAGATGTCTATAGGCTATATTTTAGTGCTGTTTACGAATATTCGGCCAACTTTAGAATAAAATTTAAATTAAGTGTGGAAAAATTGAAGCAATTTAAACAAAAGAAGTAATTAAAGATAAATTATTCAATTTTTCCACACTTATTCTAAATTTTATTCAAAAGTTGGCCTGATATTCGTAAACAGCACTAAAATATAGCATATAGACATGTATCACATGGCACATGCCTATACTACAAAATTTAAAATTTTTAAAATTTGTTAAATTTGCTTAGTTTTTTTTATTAAAAGGGGAAATCCCAACTTTTCTAATATTTCACATATTCTACATACTCAATGAAGCAAAATTAGTACATAAAAATATCTTTATTAGTACATATCTTTACAGTATTCATAAAACATGTGTTTTTTGGGTGCTTATTATCACCTGATCCCATTGAGATCCCATCACAAGCTTTTGCCATAAGTAGTCAACACAAACTATTTTTGGTAATTTTTTCAGATTTTTAAAAATACCATTTTTTGAGATATTTAAATTTTAAAATTTGATTTTAAAATTTCAAAAAAAATTTAATGGTGACCCGGTATTGCTGCACATCATTTTAAAGCCCCACGAATGGGCTTTACAATGATACCACTCCCAAGACTGTATTATAATTGGTTGCCAACTTACAGGCAATCAAAGATGTCAAAAAGTGCAGTTTTTTGAGGAAAATTCAAAACTTTAAAAATTTATAACTTCAAAAGTATTTGAGCTAGGAAGCTGAAATTTGGCATTTTTTCATATCTCTATGATGACTTACTGCATACCAAAAATCAAGAAAATCTGAGACTTGAAGTCCTAAAATGTCCCAAAACTGTGTTGATTTGACATGGAATACCCCAGTTATAAAAACTATCAAGAACACTGGGGTAGGAAAAAAGTTCTGAGGAAACTGGGGTGATTGGTGATTGCTGATACGAAAAATTGAACATGTAACTTGGGAGAACTTAAAAAAAGGAATTAATACACTCTGCCCCGTTCAAGGCTAGGCAAATCAGCTAGTTTCCCATAGGATTCAATGGTTATTTTAGGTGGCTTAGGATTGAAAGGGTTAGAGAAGTTACCGTCAAACCTCAATGAGAAGAATTCCTATCTTTTTCACCAATGTTCTTTCTGTGTTCCTCTTTTTACTCCCATTAAATCAATGATTCTCAACTGGGGCGTAACCAACCCCTGGATACGGTGAGAGGATGCTTAAGGGCGGTGAACCTGTATTGGCCAGTAAGAGGACGATGGGCATGGAGCAGTGGTGGATCCAGAGGAAGACTAAGAAATAGCCTAAATTCGCTTTTTTCGTGCTAAAAATCCAAACATTTTCTGGGGGGAAACTGGTGAGATTGGTTGTGTCAAACTGAAATAATTTTGCCAAATTTAAAAATTAAGTTTTGTATTTTGAAATATTATAGGAAGTATTGTTAAACATAATTTGCTTTCGAGGCAGTGGAGGTTACCGTCAAGATAAGCTGAACTTATGTCTAAAAAACAATATAGTTACTGAGTTAAGAAGAGATGGATGGAGCATGGAAACCTAATAGCATAGCAGCCAACTCTCCTGATTTTTTCGGTTGACTCCCGAATTTTTTTTATAAATCAAGTTTGAGGATTTTCGCTTTTCCGATTTGGAGTGCCTAAGAAACTGGCCAGTTACGTAGCCACAGCCTTAATAAAAAAAGCTTAAGTAGTATTTCTGATGTGAGAATCTTTATATAAAGTCTTAGAGAAGTGCTGTATTTCTAACAAAATTACGTGTCTTAAAAATCTCCCTAATTTTTGTGAACAATCTCCCTAATTCTAACTTGTTTTCAATTGTTAGCCGCTATGTCATAGTGACACCAGATAATAAGATTTCCTGAAGTCTTCATGTGCCACAGCTTTAACTGCGCCGTGCCATACCAGTTAGCTGTTCTTGTTTTAAAATATATGTCTCGGGAGTGTAACGAGCCGTGCTAAATGCGCATGCGTTAAAAAGAAAGAAGATATTTTAATAAGTTTTAAAATTACTGAAGTCCCGCTGGAGCAGTAGTAGCGTGCCTGCATAGCATGCGGCAGTTCCTGGGTTCAATCCCCAGTTATTATTTTATTTTATTTTCCAAAAATAAAGTCCATGCGCATTTAGCACGGCTCGTTACGCTCCTGAGACAAACGTGTTTTAAATGTTATTGTGGTATTTATTTACAGGTTCCATGTGTTTCGGCAATGGGGGAGAGTTGGGACAACCATCGGAGGATCGAAAGTTGATAATTTTCAAAGTTTGGAAGAGGCAATAGCACTATTTGAAGACTTGTATCTAGAGAAAACTGGAAATGAATGGTGGGACCGAAAAAATTTTGAAAAAAAACCTGGAATGATGTATCCTGTTGAAATAGATTATGGGGAGGTAATGGATTTTTTAACCTTTCTCACACATTTAAAAACTAATGAAAACCAAATGTCAAATAGTACAGTCAAACCTAGATAAGTGGAATTAGTGGTTAAATGAAATTTAGATCATTGAAAAATTTAGTGAAATTTAGTCATTTTAGTGAAATTGGGGGACCTTTTTAAGTGTAGTTAAAAAAACTCTCCTTTTTTCCAAAGAGAAGCCCTAAATAGCCTTTGAAGTTATTATTCACTGATAAAAAACATTTTTGAAAAGTTTATAATTTTTTTAATATCCTCAAATTCTTTTCTTGGAAGATATTCTCAATAATACTTTCTTTCATTTCATATATTTAATCCTGCTTTCCTTATTTTTAGGATGACATACAAGCTGGACTAAAACCATGTGAAGAGTCCAAACTACATACAGCAGTACAAGAGTTGATTTGCTTAATATTTGATGTAGAAGCTATGAAAAAGGCTATGGTTGAGTTTGAAGTAAGTAACTCTTTATTTAAAGCAATATTAATTTATTAAAGTATTTATTTATGGTGTTAAAATTTTAGTATGCATTTCTTTTATAAATGTTTGGGAATTTGGTAGTAACAACAAATTATTAATATTTTAGGATTTCATTAAAGCAGTTGCACATATATGTTAATAGAATCTAATCTTGATATTTATTTAATATTTCGTCGCTTAAGGTGCAAAATGACATGACTGCAATTTCCCAACTTTTCAGGAGACGGTATTATAGTCAGGGAAATTTGTTCCTCAGATTCTGTAGCCACCCTGTTTTAGTATTTTTTAAACTATTCCATACAAATAATCTAGATCTTGAGAGTTTGTTCAGACCTGTCATAAGACAGTGTATTTTAACTCAAACTGGGGTTAAGAAGTGCAGAGACTTGGCTTTATTCTCCCGATTCAATTTTTGTTAACTCTGATGGTTTTTATTTTTAATACTTAAGCTGTTAAGTATTAATGAGCTTTACATAACTAAGATTCATGGAAATTTGCTTTTGACAGATCGATCTGAAGAAAATGCCTTTAGGAAAGCTTTCTAAGAAGCAAATTGAATCTGCTTACAAAGTTCTTTCAGAAGCTCAGCAGGTATGTTTAAAGCTTGCCTCAATGCTTGTTATTCCCTCTTTTTGTTAATGTCATTGAATGGTTTTTATACTCCTGAGTATTATTTCTCTTTCACAGATTTTGACAACTGGTTACAATGCAGCGAAAATCATGGATGTTTCCAATCGCTTTTTCACTTTAATACCTCATGATTTCGGCATGAAGAAACCACCTCTTCTTGATGATGAAGCGTTAATCAAAGTAAGCATCAGTGTTTACATTTTTTACATGTTTGCTATTTAGTTGATTTCCTTCTCTTAAGTAAAAATGTTCTTTACTGGTATTTTTGCTAAAAATAAGTGGTTGAAAATAGTTTTATACAGTAACGGACCCTTTATCCGGGAACCCAAAATCCGGAAGGACCCGAAATCCGGCTCGAGTTTAGAATTTGTTTTTTTTATATTTTGAAGAATTTTTAGTGAGTAAATGCTGTTACGACGCGCAATGATTGCGCGCGCCTTTTGCGACATGGTCTCGGTGCAGAATGGGACAATTCGGCACGGGCCGATGCGGCAGAATCGTATCGTCCTCGCGCTTAAACAGCTGTTCCAAAATCGGCTGCTGCCTCACTATCGGTTCTTGCCGCGACGACCCACGTGCTTTACCAGAAGTTTTTTTTGCTGGATCCATTACGATTTGAACGGACTATGTCGTTTCAGCTGGTATTTTGGTTTTCCTAAAGCAGCTGCGTCTTTAATGGCGTTTTTTCTGGAACGGACCCGGAATCCGGAAAATTCCGAAGTACGGGATGATGTCGGCCCCGAGCTTGCCGGATAAAGGGTCCGTTACTGTACTGAATACTTATTAATGCACTTCGTTCTACTTGGCTTGCTTTCATCATACTTTCCTTTTCTTTCAGTCTAAAGTTGATATGTTAGACTCCCTGCTGGAGATAGCCTTTGCTTACAGCATGCTGAAGAGGGAGCAGACCCAGAAAGACCCAGTTACTTTTAATTATGAAAAACTGAATACAGATATTTCAGTATTGGAAAAGGGTAGCAATGAATATGAGATGGTTGAGAACTACTTGAATAATACACATGCTCCAACCCATAACCAATATTCACTGAATATTGAAGAGGTATAATTCTTTTTCCCATTGTGCTTGCTTTATACATCTAAAAAATTTTGTAGATTGGTGGAAAATATTATGTCTTTAGAAATAATGTTTAAATGAATGTATATTACTTGATTAAGGCATCTAATTGTCAAGTAGACTTAAATATTATGCTGAAAGGACTTATCTTTCATTGACACTAATTTGCATGTTTCTGTTTGTTGTGTAGATCTTCAAAATTAATAGACAAGGGGAAGATGATAGATACACTAAATTTAAAGATTTGCATAACAAGAAGCTGTTATGGCATGGTTCAAGAGTGACCAACTATGTCGGTATTCTATCACAAGGCCTTCGAATTGCCCCACCAGAAGCACCCTGTGTGAGTATACTTTTTATATGATTGCAATGAGGAAGTTGCATGATTTTTTAATATTTTTTTAATCGATTCCTCTTGCAAAAATAAGCAACTACCCAAAATTTGAGGCCGATCGAGAAATTTTTTGATTGTCAAAAAAATTAACAAAAATCCCCTTTTTAAAAAGAGTGTTTTAGTGGTTTTTATTTAGATTCTAGATTATTTTGGTTATTATATCAGCGCTCAGCTAATCATAATATAATATGATTAGATTATAATAATTATAAGTAAAAAGTTTTGTACTATAAAAAACTGAACTCCAAAAAAAGAGAAGAAATCTAGTCTTCTATGTTCTTTAAATTTTCCACAATAATTTTCCTTATTAAAATTATATTTTTTCTCATATGTATTAAAGATTAATAATTAAAGAGAATTGTATAGTAAAGAGAAACAAATTAAAGAGTGCGAGTGATGCATCTATTTGAAACATTTGAAGCCACTTTTATGAATTTGTACAAAAATGATACTAAAAAATATACTAAATAATAATAATACTAATAAATCACACTAGAAAATTGTAAATATGGGAAAAATACGATAATTTTATGAACAAAAAATAGCTCCTCCCAACAGTTGGATATTCAACCTTTTGAATTGTTAAGAAAACAGGCTAAACATGACACAAATTTACACTTAGGCTTTAATTGTGAATATTTTTTAATTGAAATTTTGTAATTTTTTTAGAATCCTTATTAGTACAGTAACGGACCCTTTATCTGGCAAGCTCGGGGCCGATATCATCCCGGACTTCGGAATTTTCCGGATTTCGGGTCCTTTCCGGAAAAAACGCCATTAAAGACGCAGCTGCTTTAGTAAAACCAAAATACCCGCTTAAACGACATAGTCCGTTCCAATCGTAACGGATCCAGCAAAAAAACTTCCGGCAAAGCACGTGGGTCGTCGCGGCAAGAACCGATAGCGAGGCAGCAGCCAAATTTTGGAACGGCCGTTTAAGCGCGGGGACGATACGATTCGGCCGCGTCGGCCCGCGCCGAATCGTCCTTTTCCGCACCGAGACGATGTCGCAAAAGGCGCGCGCAACCATTGCGCGTCGTAACAGCATTTACTCACTAAAAATTCTTCAAAATATAAAAAAACAAATCTAAACGCGAGCCGGATTTCGGGTCCTTCCGGATTTTGGGTTCCCGGATAAAGGGTCCGTTACTGTATATACTTATTGTACTTTCCAAATGTAAGCCACACAGCTTATCAAAATTTAGTTCAATTATGTAATTGTAATAATCTAACATGGTATAATGACTATGACATGGGCTAATGACAAAGATTATTGCTAGTAAACCAATTTTAAATGTATGTAGTGTCTGGGTCCAATCATTAAAATTTGAATTTTTATTTTAAATTAGACTGGATATATGTTTGGAAAAGGTGTATACTTTGCTGATATGGTGTCAAAAAGTGCCAATTATTGCTTCACTTCCCACCAAAATAGTACTGGGTTGCTTTTGCTCTGCGAAGTTGCTCTCGGAAATATGTAAGTGGTGTTCATATTTTTCTGCAATCTGTTTGCATTTTTTCCTGATTTTTAAAATTTTAAACATTACCTACTTTACAGGTTAGAGAGAACTAATGCTGAATATATTCACCAATTGCCTCAGGGCCTGCATAGTACAAAAGGTAGGCATTTTAATAAAAATAAAATCAATGTCTACTTCTAGGAAATTCTCAATAAATTTAGCTTAATTTCTAAGTTATTACAGATTTTTAGAAGTCCTAAAAGGAAAGTAGGCATGTGATTTATCCGCTAATTCACGGAAATCTGTGAATCTTATAAGTATTGATTTGCGGAATTCCACTTATCGAAAATTTTAAGTTGTGCTAAAAAATTTTCATTTCAGGTGAGACCAGGAGTAATAAGTATTTTTTATTAAGTATGAGTACATGAATAAAAACAATATTTATGGTTGAATTTTTATGTTTTAATACTTACTGCAAATTCTAATGTGTATATATGTAGTGTAATGAAGTGAAAGAAAATACCACTTTTCACAAAAATTAATTTAAAATTTAAGTACTTGTTATAAAGCGGTTTATCAAGTAGTTGTTGATATGGTTATAAAAATGAAGCTATACTTGGTTGCAACTTAATTTGAGCCTGTAGAAATATGCTGAGAGCAACCAAAGAAAGTAGTTCCCTGTGCAGTGTCGGAATTTTGAGTGAAATTAAGAGATTCAATTTTATAATAGGATTAGTTTTTTTAAATCCATGTATATTGAGTGTATTTTCATTCCGATATGCAAAATGTTGATTATTATTTCAAGTGGCGCAGCTCGTAGTAGTACATTTGTTTGATAGAAACTCGCCAGCCAATAATAGCTCACAAAGCCCCAGCAAGCTTTCTGTTTACTCGGATTTTCTTCTGCTCGGCCATGACGTCAGGCTCAAGCTACAACAGAGTACACCAACCAAACACTGCCTAAAATTTTTTAGCTAATTACATGTTCCAGCAATCATATGCCCGGGAAAGTGAATATCTGTTTCTAATTATTCTTAAGCCCTGACATGACAGGTTAGATAAAATTTAATTTTTCTGTATATTTCCAAATAAATATAAGCTGTGTAATACCTTATACTTCGTAATGATAGAAAGGTAGTTAGTTCTTTTTTGCTGGGAATTTAAAAAAGAACATGTGAAATTGGTCGAAGTTGTCCTATATATCCTATATTTTAAAAAAAATTGCCAAAAACGGCCTATATTGCCTATATTTTAACAACTGTCATATATTTTCATTTTGTGTCCTATGCAATTTTTTAATACTTAAAAAAACACTATTCTAATGGTTATTTTTGCATATAATGCTCGGATTCCGCGGTAATTCGTTGTTATTTTAAGTTACCGGGTGTTCCAAGTATGTACTAAGGTGATTGGCTTCAGTGATGTGACGTCGTTTCTAGTGGGTGGAGTTAAAGGCCGTCGTTAGAGATTTCAATTTTCTGTTTGGCAACAGTTTTCCTTTCTTCTGTTTTGCTTTGGGTTTGTTTTTCTTGGTCTTGTGTTTGAATTTGAAATCAGGATATAACCGAAATGGCTACATCTCGTCATCGTGGAACGAAATTTTGTGCGGATTGGCTAGACCACGTGGATGTAACTGGAACAAATATTATGAAATAAATATTAATAAAATAATATTAAAATTAAATATATGTTACAAAGGAAATGATTCAATTGTATAAAGATGCATAATCAAAATACAAAAGTAAAAAAGAACTGCTGTGAAAGAAAGTAATAAATTAAAGGCAAAAGAAAAAGTCCCTCCACCTTCAAAAAACCATATCATGGAGCTGAAAGATAAAATTAATTCTACTCAATCTATGATTGACGAAGGTAATCAACAATTAAAAGATGGAGTGAAACGTAAGAGCATGCAAGAAATAGAAACTGCTCAAACCCTTATTGATGCAGGGAACAAAAAAACTCAAACTTGCTAAAGATGAGTTGGAAAAGTGTTAAGTAAAGGCCATTTCAAAATTTTGTAATAAAGAATTGTAGTTAAAATAAGAATTAAATAAATTAATTATATGCCTATATTTTTCATGGAAAATGTCCTATATTTTAGAAGTTGACCACTTCTACCCCTGCCAGTGTTATTTAACCTTTTAATTATCTTGATTTATTTCAGTTCTTTGAAATTTTGTTGCACAAGATTAGCAAAAACTGTTAAATAAGAGTTTGTATGAACATGGTACAAGTCCTGCAAACGTAGTTTTAAGTAATTGAAGGATCTATCTAACAATGCCTGTGTTGTTCCTCTGGATAAGTGTTTTTCTCTCCAGGTCTTTTAGGCCTCTTATTGAGCTTTTGGCTTAAGTGACTACCATCACCACTCCAAATCATCCATAGAATTCAATAGAAATATCAGGCAGCTTAGGGCTGAAAGGATTAAAAGAAATCAACATCCATACTTTTCTCAAATTTTGTTTTTTTTGGACTTGTGCCACTTCCATTTGGAGCAGCTCGTATACAAAGACATCAATAAATGATCTATGCACATAAGACCTAATGAAATTGGAAAAATTACTTTATGAAGCTGAAATGAAAGTATTGTAGCGGCCTAGTGTCTCTGTTTCTGTTTATTGTTTCAAAAGTTATTTATCTTTTTATAAGTGGCAACACAGATTCAAAATTATTACTATTTTAAGAAATAAAGTTATTATCGCTGTTGCAATCAACAAGTGTGCGGTATATTTATTAGCTCCTAAATTGGTGATCACCGGACTAAAACGAAATGGAGGAAAAAAATGCAAAACACCAGGAAGAAATCAAACACGAAGATGAAAAACCCATAATCACCAGGGTAAGCATAAAAATCCCACCTTTCTGGAAACCAGATCCATCAATATGGTTCCTACAGATGGAGGCACAATTTCGAAATGCTTCAATTACAGCAGATCAAACTAAATATGATTACGTTGTAAGCTCTACTGACGCCGAAATATTGTCACAAGTATCGGATATTTTGGTAAATCCACCAAAAGAGGAAAAGTACTTAACAATCAAAAGAAGACTTATTTCTGTGTATGGAGACTCGGAAATTGTAAAAACAAAAAAGTTGTTAACGGAAGTGGAACTGGGGGACAGGAAGCCATCGCAGCTATTATGTGAGATGAAGAGTTTGGCTCCGGAAAGTGTAGGGGAAGCTTTTCTTAAAACCCTGTGGCTTCAACGATTACCTATAGGAATATCAAGCATTCTTTCAATCAGTAACGAAGATTTGGGTCAATTAGCTGCTATGGCGGACAAGGCATGGGAGATGCAGTCTATGTCATCTTATCACAGCGCTGCAGTGTCATGTTCCGAGAAAGAAACCAATATAAACAAAATACAAGATCAATTAGCAGATTTAAAGTTACAGATTAACGAGCTAAACAAGACACATTCCTCGGGACGGCAGCAATTCAGATCCCGCGCTAGAAGCAACTCCGTGGATAGGCGTATTAACCGAAAATACAGAGTATGTTTCTACCATTCAAAATTTGGAGAGAAAGCTTTCAAGTGTGTAGAACCATGCGACTGGCCTGACAAGAGCGCCTCCCAGAGTCTGGAAAACTAGATCCCCGCCTCTCGAAGACGACAGAGAGTCAAGGGGTGGAACTATGTCGTCTGTTTATAAAAGACAAAGGGACCAACACCCAATTTCTCATCGACACAGGAGCAGAAATTTCTGTTATTCCTCCGACTCCGCAAGAAAAAAGATATGTTGCCAAGTTGGAACTCTTTGCTGCAAATGGGACTAAAATTAAAACATACGGGCAAAAGTTACTAAAATTAGATTTAGGTCTCAGAAGAGCTTTTGATTGGCCGTTCGTAATTGCGGACGTTAATAAACCGATAATAGGTATAGACTTTTTGTCTCATTTCCATCTTTTGGTTGACTGTAAGAATCGGAGGTTGATCGACGGAATCACGTCGTTGTCTTCTTCAGGTATGCCCTGTTATCAAGTTGAAACTCTAACAGTAAACACAGTACAAAATAAGTATGAAGCAATCCTAAAAGAATTCCCAGACCTAGTTCGTCCAACCCTTATCAATACCAAAATTAGAAGTCATAACATTGAACATTTTATTGAAACCAAAGGTTCACCTGTCGCCGCTAGGGCCAGAAGATTATCAACAGAAAAATTAAAAGCAGCAAAAGAAGAATTTAGCTTTATGGTTCAGCAAGGGCTCTGCAGACCCTCAAAAAGTCCTTGGTCAAGCCCTCTACATCTAACTTTAAAAAAATCAGGAGATTGGAGGCCCTACGGTGATTACAAAGCTCTCAACAATATCACCGTACCCGATCGTTACCCTTTACCATTCCTTACAGACTGCGGTTCAATTCTGCACGGCAAAAAGATTTTCTCATCCATAGATTTAGTGCGAGCTTATCAGCAAATCCCTGTTCACGAAGCGGACATACCAAAAACAGCAATAATCACTCCTTTTGGACTCTTCGAATTTCCTTATATGACGTTTGGGTTACGAAACGCGGCCCAAACGTTTCAACGTTTCATGAACATGGTGCTATCCGACTTAGATTTTACATTCTGCTATTTAGACGACATTCTTATTGCCTCACCAGATGAAAAGATGCATCTGGAGCATTTACGTATAGTGTTCAAAAAGTTGAACGAATATGGATTATGTATAAATGTTTCAAAAAGTGTGTTTGGTACTTCGAAGATTAAATTTTTGGGTTATGAAGTTTCAACCGAAGGAATCAGACCCCTTCCTTCAAAGGTGGAGGCCATACAAAGCGTTCCAGAGCCAACTTCAGCAACCAATTTACGCAAGTTTTTAGGGATGGTTAATTTTTATCATCGATTCATTCCTAATTGTGCCAAACTTCAACAGCCTCTAACCTCAATGCTAAGCGGAAAGAGCAAAAACAGCAAAATTCCTTTACGGTGGACTGAAGAGTCTCGTGATGCATTTAGAAACCTCAAAAGTGCTCTCTGTCACTCTGCCATGTTGGTCCATCCTTCAAATAACGCTACTCTATCACTCACATGCGATGCTTCTGACACCGCCATTGGGGCTGTCATACATCAAATCGAAAATGGAAAAATGCATCCTTTAAGCTTCTTCTCACGTTCCTTAACTGATTCACAGAAAAGGTACAGTGCGTACGATCGGGAGCTCTTATCGATCTACACGGCAATAAAGCATTTTAGATATCTATTAGAAGGAAGGTCTTTCACCATCTATACGGACCATAAACCTATCACTTTTGCTTTTCAACAAAACTTAGACAAGGCCTCCCCCAGACAAGCAAGACAGTTGAGCTACATAGCTCAATTTTCAACGACTATTCAGTACGTCAAAGGAGAGGAAAACGTCGTGGCCGACGCTCTGTCCAGAATTAACCTTATTTCTACCCCATCTCCAATAGATTTTGCGACTATAGCTAAATTTCAAGATGATGAAGACTTGAAAATATTGCAGAGTAACCCAAGATTGAAAATGGTGCAAGTTCAGATCCCTGGTGCAGAGAAATCTATATACTGTGATATTTCCACCAACAATACTCGCCCTTACATCCCACCGAACTTTCGTAAAGAAATATTTTTATCTATTCATACCCTTTCACATTCAGGAATTAGGAGCACGAGAAAATTACTAGCGAAAAGATTTATATGGCCTAATATGAATAAAGATTGCCAGTTATGGTGTAGAGCATGTCAGGAATGCCAAAGATCTAAAATTCAAAGACATACACATTCAGCTCTGATGGACTTCAAAGTTCCTTCCGAACGATTTCAACACATTCACATTGATATCGTTGGTCCATTACCACCATGCCAAGGTTTCAGATATTTATTAACGATGATTGATCGATTTTCAAGATGGGTAGAAGCTCTTCCTTTACAAGATCAAACGGCGGAAACAGTTGCAAAAGGCCTAATTTCAGCTTGGATATGTCGTTTCGGAACACCTCAACGGATTACAACTGATCAAGGGCGGCAATTTGAAAGTCGACTCTTCTCATCCTTGAGTAAATATTTTGGCTTTCAGACCTCTAGGACAACTGCATACCATCCTCAAGCGAATGGATTAATTAAGCGTCAGCACAGAACGCTAAAAGCTAGTTTAAGGTGCCACTTACAGCAAAACAGATCTTGGGTAGACGCCTTACCATTTGTTCTTCTTGGATTACGCACGGCAGTGAAAGAAGATATAGGATACTCTTCGTCTGAGCTTCTTTATGGAAGTCCTCTTTGTTTACCTGGGGAGTTTCTTACAACTATTCCTAACGTGTCACATTCAGATTTCGTTCAGAAGCTGCAAAATACTATACGCAGCATGAAACCTTCTGCAACGACAACTCATGGAAGCAAAACAGTCTTTGTCTCAAAGCAACTATCTAATTGCTCGCACGTTTTCGTGTACAACAACGCAGCAACGTCATCTTTGCAACCTGTTTACCTTGGACCGTACCTTGTCAAAAATCGAGATTTAAAATACTTTGATATAGAAGTTAAAGGAGTTGTAAAAAGAATATCAATCGATAGACTGAAACCCTGTTTCGTTCTAGAAAACAATCCAAACCCCTCAGTAGAAACTTTCCTACCCATGGGAGAAGAGAAATCACCTTCTCAGTGTCAACCGCATGAAGAAACCAAAAGTACTATTACTTGCAGTAGAAGAACTGTTTGGTTTCCATCGCATCTAAAAGATGTTTTCTAATCGCTGTCACTGGGAGGGGAGTGTGTAGCGGCCTAGTGTCTCTGTTTCTGTTTATTGTTTCAAAAGTTATTTATCTTTTTATAAGTGGCAACACAGATTCAAAATTATTACTATTTTAAGAAATAAAGTTATTATCGCTGTTGCAATCAACAAGTGTGCGGTATATTTATTAGCTCCTAAAGTATTAACCATATATTTTCTACTAAAACTCCATGCATGTTGAGGAAATAGAACCAAACCAACATTTGATGAGTTTGAAAGACCTGGTCTCTAAGCTCTGAGAATAACCACCTTTGCACAGCATGTTTGAATTAGTCTTCGGAGTCAAAATTCTTACTGCTGAGGAACTTATTCATGGGTTACAAAGGATGGAACTCGTGGTTTGGCCTAAATGGGGTAGTACAAAACTACTAAAATGGAAAACTAGCTTTTGACATGTTTAACCTTCTAGGGAATTAGTCAGAAATTTGTTTTCCATATTGCCATTGAGTACTTTTTGTGATGCTTAATAAATTATTTGTTTTTTAATGTATAGTTCAAACTTATTGAATGCTAAAACTTTTTTAATGAAAAGGGAGGGGGGAACTTAGAAAGTTCTTAAGCTAGATGATTCAACCCAGATTCTCTAGGTCATTATGAGCTAGTAATTATATGCAAGACAGTAATAAATATTACAGAACATAAATTGGATATTTTTGTGTTTTGCTTTAAAATTCGTAATTGTTTTTAAATACATGTACCGTAAAAATATTTAACCCTACAATTTTTTATTTCAGGTATGGGTATTACAATGCCTAGTCCAAAAGGAACAATTGTAAAAGATGGTGTGGAAATACCTTGTGGTAAACCAGTGAAGTCCAAGGTCAAAAACTCTCAACTACTATACAATGAGTATCCTTTTATGAGTGTAAGTTAATTTTTAAAGACATAACTCCATTTTTTTTTCAAATAACAAAGTAGTTTTATTTCTTTTTAATTTAAATTTTCTGGGGCATAATTACTCTATTTTTCATAATTTGCACACTGCCCATATACTTAATAGTTCACTAAAAGGTTTCCTTTATTTGATCCAATACAAAGAAATTGTTAACAAAGAAAAGGGTCATCAGCTTTTTGTGTTCGTGTTCATTAGAAAGTTAAATATAATAGCTAAGTGTGTAAAATCATTGATTATTTATAGGCAGTTGGTACTTGTGGAACAGGTAACTGACGGTTTTAAAAAACATTGGTTTTTAATCCACAATAAGAAAATAAAAAATTAAGCAGACAATTGTTTAAGGGATCAGAGAATCCCCTTCGTCAGTGCTAAAAGGTACAGTAAAATCCAGTTATAACGAACTTCACGGGGCTGGGAAATTTCTTCTTTCTTCCTTGTAATGGTATATCGATACTTTAAATCAGTGTTTCCCAACCTTTTTCGGTCCATGCCCCACCAAAGCCTTTCTAAATTCTCCATGCGCCACCCCGGTCTCAGTGACATATATAGAAATATGTTTTGAGAGGGAGCCATAATTATTTCTTAGCCCCTCCCTCCTATGTATATTTAATAAGTCTATAATGAAGCTTTTCAGAACATTTTTAGGTAGAATTTGCATGCTAAACAACTAAATCAAGTTCTGAGTAATTAAGTTCCAAGGACCAAGGGGGTCTGGGGTCCTCCCCTAGCAAATTTTTGGAAATTTCACTCTAGGAAGGAGGTTTTTAACTAGTTTGGTACCCCTAGTTGGAAAATTTTGGATATAAATTTTCAGGTAAGATTTGCATTTTGATGAACCTAATGTAAAAAAAGTTTCAAATATGAGCGTTCTAAAAACAAAGAGATCTTGGGTCATCCCCCAGAAAAAGTTTGGAAATTAGACTCTAAAAACAGTTTCAACTTGGTTTTGATACATACTGGTCGAGATTTCAGACATGCATTCTCAGATAGGATAATAGGATCAGATTTTGATAAACTTCTTTCTAAAAAGTTTTTTTTTAATTTTGCCCCTCGATTGGACCCACCTGGGAGGCAATTTAGTTGAAAATTGCCCCCCTAGAAAATGATATTGCCCCCCGGTGGGGCGTGCGCCCCACGTTGGGAAACACAATAAAAACGGTCAGGGACTTTCGTAATTACGGGATTTTTCGTTGCAATGGAATTGCACTGTAGTTAATTAAGATTCTTATAATTTAAAATAATTGCAACTTTGACCTTTTTGGGTTACTTTTGTTCATTGTTCATCAATTAATACTTAAGAAATAAAATAACAAAAGATATATCCATCAGTCCATTTTTTGCTTAGTAAATGAAAAATCAGAAAAACAATACATCTGATAAAAAAAACATTCAGTTTTGAAACATATTGCTATAAATTAATATAATATTATTTAACTTACTGACTTGATAACAGCATGCATAGCTGCCAACCTGATGGAGGAAAAAATCGGAGTACTTTCATGGACTTACACATGGAAGCATACCCACCTTTTTTTCAGTCACAATTTAAAATTTAAGCCGCCTTTTTAGTTCATAGTAGAACTGCGAAGCACAAATAATTTAGATAAAACCCTAAAACGATGTCTATGAAGAAACAAAATCACCCCCCTTAATCCTTGTAGTAGATGAAAACAAAATCATCCATAAGTTACAACCAAAGGCATCCAAAATCATGGTTCCTGCTTCATAACCAAAATAGAAATTAATGCTTTTTTTGGAAAAATAAAACTTTAAAAAGAAAATGTACTATTTAATTAATATATTTCCCTCATCTTACTCTTAAAAACTTCTTACTTACGATTGAAACATAGGTTTTTTAAAAAAAAATCGGAAAATCGGAGTTTTTAGGGAAAAATCGGATTACCGGAGAAGAAACCAAAAATAGGAGTAACTCCGATAAAATCGGAGTACTTGGCAGCTATGAGCATGGTAATTTTTTACTTTTAAAACTTCATACTTGCTCTAGTAATAATTAAATTTAAGGATATTGGATGTACATTAAATAATCCCTTAGTGTCAAAAGTCTGTGTTTTCTTTAGGTAAGTGTTTCATAAAAACTTTTTAAATAAATGTGCACATGTCACTAAATTTTAGGATGTCTTGTGTCTTTCTCTTTTTATACTGTCTCAATTAAAAAAGCTTGTGGTCCTTGTATAATTTATTAATAACTTAGTTATAGGAATTGTATAACTTATAGCTTCAGATTATTTTTCTTAATTCCACTTTCCAGATATATAGTTTATGATGTCAACCAAATCAAGATTAAATACTTACTCAAAGTGGATTTCAAATACAATGGTGGCTATTGTTAATAAGAACTTTCACATTGGCATCTATGTGTATATTACAACGGTTTACCTCAGTTTTTATTAAGTGTGATAAGCAAATTTTTTCACTGTATCAAGAATAAAGTGTTGAGTTTTATTTCAGATGTTTCATTAATAAAATACCAACAAGTATAATAATAATCAAAATTTATTGAGAGCAGAAAAATTGTGTATAAAATACTAAAAATATTCAAATTGTAACAGTAAAAAAATTTAAAATTAATTCACTCATTCATCAAATTAAAAGCATAACATTCTGTATGTAGCAAGTTGATTGATGCTATGTTTAACCTTTAAAATCTACAAGGGTGGTTTTCCAGTCAAAATTATCAAAGGCATATTTTGTGTTGTTTGTAACAACCTGAAGTAAGTAATAGAACAGTTCAATGGCAGCAGGCTGAAAGAAAATAATTATATCTTTTAACTGTGTGCACCATTTATTTATCTTAACTCTTGTTCAAAGAAATTGTAAGATTTGAATGCAAATAAAGAATTCAATTTTCAGAGCAAAATAACCAAATCGTACTTTTTTATAGTAACACTAGACCCGAACTTCGCCCAGGACAGCCGTGCCAAAATCGGCTGCTGCTTCGGTATCGGTTCTTGCTGCAACGACCCACGTGCTTCGCCAGAATTTTTTGCTGGTTCCGTTACGATTGGCACGGACTATGTCGTTCCAGCGGGTATTTTGGTTTTACTAAAGCAGCTAAGTCTTAAATCGGGGTTTTCCAAACTTTTTCATGCATCGACCCCTTGATAGTATTTTACCTACGCCATCGCCAATGCAAATAAAGAATTCAATTTTCAGAGCAAAATAACCAAATCGTACTTTTTTATAGTAACACTAGACCCGGGCTTCGCCCAGGACAGCCGTGCCAAAATCGGCTGCTGCTTCGGTATCGGTTCTTGCTGCGACGACCCACGTGCTTCGCCGGAATTTTTTGCTGGTTCCGTTACGATTGGCACGGACTATGTCGTTCCAGCGGGTATTTTGGTTTTACTAAAGCAGCTAAGTCTTAAATCGGGGTTTTCCAAACTTTTTCATGCATCGACCCCTTGGTAGTATTTTACCTACGCCATCGACCCCCTTTCAAAAATCCGACAAAATTTTTAAGAAAAAATATTTATGAATGAAAATCTAACTAAATTTTTTCAAGTGGTTCCACTCCAACGGCGGATTCAGGATTTAGGTTTTTTTGGGGGGCTAAGAATTTACAATATCAAAATAGTCTTCTAATATCCTAAAGGGAAAGTTTGGGTGTCCTCCCCCAGAAATTTTTTGGAAATTTAAGTCTTAAGAGCAGATTTTCAACTGATTTTTGTACACCTAATCTGGATTTCAGACCTACATTTTCAAGAATTTAATTTACATTTTGGTAGAATTTTTGAATTTTGACTAACGTTTTACAAAAAAGTTGTAAATAATAGAGTTCTAAAGGGGGTCTGGGGGTTCTCCCCCAGAAAATTTCTGGAACTTTAATCCTAAAAACAGGATTTCAACTCGTTTTGCAGTCGCTTTTTCCTTTTTTGGCATCCCCCATTTCCACTTCCCCTATTTCTCACCGTTAGTTCTTATTCCTTTTGGGAGGGGCTTTAGCCCCCCTTGATTCGCTAGTGTTCCACTCACTAGTAATGTACAGTTTAATCTGGATAATTTATTGGTGATCCAAATAAGCAATGGACCACCAATGAAGCATTAAGTTCAAGGGACCAGGAAAATTCATTGAATCATCTACAGTAATAAGAAGCTGTTTTCATCAACATTTTATTTTTTATGACGGTTTAACTTTCATCGACCCCCTTTAAACCTTCATTGACCCCCAGGGGGTCGGTACCGACCCCTTTGGGAAACCCTGTCTTAAATGGTGTTTTTTTCGGAACAGACCTGAAATCCGTGATGATTTCGGCCCCGAGCTTGCCGGATAAAGGGTCCATTACTGTAGTAATGTAATTTCTAAGAAGTTATTTTTAATTGCTTATAACATTGAAAAATTAAAAATTTCAATTACAATATTTTCCATGATTAAGCAGAGAAATTTTGGGAAAATTCTTGATGCTTAAATGAGGGGTTGCTTATTAAAATAACCACATTTTACTCACAAGTTTTTTTTATTGATTTCCAAAAGGGCATTCATAAATTATGTGAGGTCAAAAAGAGGGGCCAAATATAAAACTATAAAATTTGAAGACATTAGCATGAAAATTAATTAACCAAAGAAACTAGCTCATCAATATTTTCAAGATTTAAGTGATACTGACCTGGTTTTGACACAGCTCTTGCACAGAACATATCTTTTTAGTTGTGTACAAGTAATGAAACAACTTCCCATCAAAAAAGTTCCATGGCATGGCATAAGTAACAGGAACAGGATAATCGCATATTCCCAACACTAAGGCAGCCGTAGTCACCCCTCGCATAAACAAAGTAGACAGGTTGATGGCCTTGTCATCCACCCATGGCACCTAAAGTCAGAGGAATGCGTAACCAACATTTTCCCAAGTAAGGAACCAAAAAGTGAATAAATTTTTTACCTTCGAAATAACCTGCATGACACGAAATATGAATTCAGGGGTCTCAATACTGCTGGCTACCCTGACCTATTGAGAACTATGCTTCAAGAATAGGACCCGTTTCTTTGGTATAGCTACATTGGTCGAAACTCAAATTGAAACTGAAAGATTAGTTTATCCCTACATTTTTTTTCTAATTCCATTTGAATAAATAGTTTTCATAACAAAAGATAGGCTATAAATTTTGTGTAGAACCAATTTATGATGCATTGCCTTTATGCGAGTTTTCTCAGCAACCACTTGAGTGTAAAGTTGGCTTCTTCTAACATTTTTTTATACCAATGTAACTTAAAATGATATGTTTTTCTAATACGTAGGGTAATACAAGATTTTCTTCTTGGTCAAGATTGAGGTATATATTCTGATCATTTTTATAATTGATGAGTTAGCTACAACAATGAGTTATCTCTACATTCAGAAATACACATCTTCCTAAAACATTCACATCTTAGAAGTTTGTTTTGGGGTAAAAAATGACAACATTAGTCGCCAACCCTGTTATACAAGGCCCTAACAGTACCGCTTTGTTGACTACTGCTATCGCTAAGGTGACGCTTTTTGATGCGAATTCTGATTTTTGGAGATAACTCGTTGCAGCAAACACCTCAATTTTTTGTTCAACAAAACTTCTTAAGGGTTTGAAAACTCTTGCATATAGTTATAAAATATGTGTAACTATTGAGAAATATTAAGCAGTTTAGAAGCTTTTGGTTTAACCCATAGCTTCTTGCACCTCTTCACTAAAAAATATTCATTGTGCTTGTACTTTATACAATATATTATTCTGAACCTCTAGTTGAGTAAAATTATTTTATGAGTTTTATGACAAATATCTATAAAATATACTTTAAACAGGCATTAAACTATTTTAATTGTCTTTAAAAAAAACAAAAATTCAAAGTTCTTTGCAAACAAATGTTGCATTCACAACGCCTCGGTGGTCAGTCTGTGATTGGATTTCTTACTATGATTACAAAATAAAACTTGCTGTAAAGAAAAGTACAAACTAAAAATACCTGCAAAACTACAAAAAAAGTTGCTGAACTTTGAGGATCAAACAGGAATAGTTTAAATTTAACTTTTAATGATATGTAAAGCATTAAAAAGATAGTAGATTGGTAGATATTTGAATTAAATGCATCTTTTATGCATTTCCAATGCACTTATTCTCATTCATCAGGTTAGCTACTTCATTTCTTTTAGACTCATTTAGGCTGGTAAAGAGGGGGATATTTACCTGCAAATGATGCAACAATGATGTATTCTTCTCCCACACAGCTTGAGCAACAAAGATTGCTACATCAAACGGCTTTAAATGGGGTCCAGAGGAAGACCCTCCAATCAAGAAATTTATGATGCAGGAAAACACCAGTAAGTTTTTCGGTATTTTCTCCATAACTGTGAAATCCATGGGTAGTTCCCATACAGACCAGAACACTTGGAACTTTTCTGATTTGCTCAAACTGAACATAATATCATTTAAGCTTGGTGCTCCACCTTGAATATAAAATATAAGTTTGAGAACCTTAGTTTCAACCTTGCATCAATTAAGTTATTTTAGTGAATTGACACCAACGATCACTATGAAGGTAACTGACTGGGTTGGAGGTATTTTCTTAAATATGGACTAAATACAGGCATGAGATTCTTCCGAATTTTTCCGGAATTTCCGATTTTTTTGAGAATTTTCGGACTTTTTCCGAATTTTCCGATTTTTTTGAGAATTTTCAGACTTTTTCCGAAATTTTCAGACTTTTTTTTACATTTTGAAAATTAAGCGTTTCTAAATGTTAATTTTTTTACATCCTCAAAAAATTTTTGAAAGAAAAATTCAAGTAACGTAAAAACTAGAACTCTACCTCCCCTTATCAGCACCCGTTCCCCATCGTTCCGGACAGCGCTTATCGCTCTTCGGTTGACCTTGCCCAGTTGCTTTCATTCTTTCTGTAGGCGCGTAATTTTTTAATTGTTACATTAAGATGGAATATTAGTTAAGAACCTGATTAGTTATGACGACCTCGCGCAACGATATCGTTGTCCGTTTGGATGGAACTGATGTTCGAGCGATAGACAAAGGAATCGAGAACAGCTGGAGTTGGCTAGAGAAAAAATTGATGGCGTGTTCGTTCAAGAATCCATAAGAAAAATCAGTGAACCCGGATTTGCCTACTGCTTAATATGATCTTAAGATAATCTTCATATTTTATTTGATTTTTTCCTTCTCACTAGATATCGCCGTAGTCAAATAATTTGAAAGAGAACATCTTGGCCTTCATCACCATGTAATATTAATATCTGAGGGTTTTTTTTTAGGAATATAGCAAGATTTTATGCATAATGCATCAACAGCTTTAATTAATGTGAATGAGAAGTGATCTTTTTTTCCCTAGCTGATATAAACTTTAGCATGTGTTTCAGCTGGTTTCAGCACCTTTTTTTCTTTTATTGGAACTCAAGGAGAGTTGGAGTGTTTATTATGACAGTTATTACTATTTATTTCTTCAAGATTTCGCTTGCATTCGGATGGAATTATTTATTGCTAAAACAGAAAACATGTATGTGTTTAAGTGTCTAGTTGAAATGGAGATGGAAATAGATATTTTTTTAAATATATATTCAGAATTTAAGATGCTTAAACGATTTCTGTGCCGTAAAAGTAGCTGCGCGCTTTGCGGGTCTTAAGTGAAAGAAGATATAAATAGGTTTTGTTCTAAATAATTTTATTTATCTTCATGAATAAGTTACTTGTGATAAATATCTCCTCATTTTACGACATTTTCCTCAGTTTTATGCATCTTGGGTATATGGAATTGTTGATTTTTAAGCATTATTTGTTTTTAAAAATTTTCAAAGAAAATAGTGGGATAGCAGTACAATTTTTTCAGCATTTACTTGGAATGTGTTATGCTGATCATATGGTAAAAATTAGGTATTTTAGACCACAATTTTAATTTCTACGATTTTTTACTGATGTTCATCATCTTAGACGCAAGTTGGTGCCAAGTATTACGATTTGACCGTAATATTTACGGATTCGATAGAAAATTACGGTGTTACGGACATCGATTAAAAATTACGGATTAAATGAAGTCTCGAAAATTTCTGCGCTTTAAAAATGTATTTGCTTCCCTTTTCTCCATGCAAAGTAAGATTTTTCATGGTTTCGTCAACTCGTAGCCTGTATGACAACCTGGGGAAACTTTAATATCGTTTCCATCAATGTTGAGTGGAATTTGGGCCTGCTATTGGTCTATGGTTTTGTTTGAGGGAGGTCGGATTGTTGAACCTTTCTTCCAGGCATGAGTTTCTTCCGCAGAAAATCGAGACGTCCCGCTTTTTCATTGTTTCGCGGCCCGTGAACTAATTGTAATTCAGATTTTACTTTTCCGGATTATTTTCAAGAAAAATCACGAGTTTTCGCGGAAAATCGTGAAAGTTTCGTTTTTGTTTAATTCGCGGAGTGTACCGCTTCTGCCGCGATGCTTTCGTGGAAGGCCGCGGACGTCAGGTTTAAGTCGGCTTCTTCTCGCGTTGTTATTGCGATGTAGAAAAAACAACTTGACCGTGGTTCGAAGCCAACAAGTCCGGTGTTACTAAATCGTACAACAGCTCTGGTTACGGAAAGCTTTTTTTGAAACTTGGCAAAAACTTTTTTCGGAAGTGCCCCCGGCCCGTCGCGAACGGAAAAAAGAGAGGCAAAGCCCTCACTTAAAAAATTTTGCTGGTGTTCCAAAATAAGCTAAAACCTTGGTTTTTAGGATCAAATTTTCAAAATTTTTCTGGGGAGACCCCCAGACCCCCTTTTGGTACATGGAACTTTATTATACCCAATTTTTCGTATTATTGTCATTTATATGCCAAAAATCAAACTAAAAATTTATTTAAAAGATACATTGAACCCATAAAACTAAAAGGAGGGTTTTTTTTTCACAAAACTTCGTTCCCGCAGTTTTTCCGAATTTTTGCTTTTTTGTCAATCTCATCCCTGTAAATAACACTCTACTCCAGTGGTCCCCAACCTTTTTACCACCACGGACCGGTCAACGTTTGACAATTTTACCGTGGCCCGCTGGGGGGGCGTTGATTGTTTACACTCTAGACAATTTGATTTATTAATTTTAATTTATATGTATTTAAACATGCTTTCAAAATAAAATACAGTTTACACCAAAAAGTAAGGAAATAATATAAAGTGATTTATTATTCATTTCATTCATTAATTTGGAGTATAAATCTAGGAATTTTAATTAATTTTCAATGAAATGGTCGGCCCGCGGCCCGGTACCATTTGATCCACGGACCGGCACCGGTCCGCGGACCGGGGGTTGGAGACCACTGCTCTACTCAACAAAAAAATGGGTCAAAAAATCACACAGAAATTTTTAAAGCAGATTCTTATGTAAATTGAGCCCCTGAATCTAGATCTGACCCCCGTTTTTCTCAATCACCTTCAGATTTTCGGGGAACAGCCCCTCCCCTTTTTACGTTTTTTTGACGACTTCATAACTTTGAACTCTTTCTATTTTCAGGGTGAAAAAGCATTGCTTTATTCTTCAAAATTACCCCCAGGGGCCAAGAAAGGTTCAAATTAATTAAATATTAAAGTTCATAACAAAAAGGATATACAGTAACGGACCCTTTATCCGGGAACCCAAAATCCGGAAGTACCCGAAATCCGGCTCGCGTTAAGAATTTGTTTTTTTATATTTTGAAGAATTTTAAGTGAGTAAATGCTGTTACGATGCTCAATGGTTGCGCCGGACATCGTCTTGGTACGGAATGGGTCGATTCGATGCGGGTCGACGCGGCCGAATCGTATCGTCCCCGCGCTTAAACAGCCGTTCCAAAATCGGCTGCTGCCTCGCTATCGGTTCTTACCGCGACGATCCACGTGCTTTGCCGGAAGTTTTTATTGCTGGATCCGTTACTATTAGAACGGACTATATCGTTTCAGCGGGTATTTTGGTTTTACTAAAGCAGCTGCGTCTGTAATGGCGTTTTTTCGGGAACGTATCTGAAATCCGGAAAATTCCGAAGTCCGGGATGATGTCGGCCCCGATCTTGCCGGATAAAGGGTCCATTACTGTATTTAAGGGGTAATTACCCCCTAAAAATGCAAAAAAAATTGTAAAAAATAGTAGGATTTTTTATACCCTATTTATTTTGCTTATTTTTGAAGAAATTCAATTTTAAAGGGTCCTGACCCTTTCCCAAGGACCCAAATTTAATATGTAGCAATGATTTTTGGGGAAAGCGGTTAAGGAGATATACACACTGCTATTTTGAAACAAGTTTGGGTTCTTGCTTATTATTCCAGTAACTGTCAGTTTCAAGCTCAGTCAATGAGCATTTTCCTTTTCAGCAGCTTGGTAGACAGGATAATACGAAAGTACCCATGTTTGTTTCTATATTTTGTTATGAAGTAAAATAGAACAGCAAATGAAACTGAAAAGACATCCATACCTGTAATGAGCTTTTTTAAGGGTAAAGGCACAACTAACTCTGGTTTTTCCAACTGGTTACCATGGTAGCCACAATATTCTTCAATTACTATTAGCTTTCCATTTGGCAGGGTACGAGTCTTTGAAATATTAAAAAGTATTCCATAACACCGTTGTCTAATTTCGCGGTAGACAAGAGGGGACGGAGTTACAGTAACATCTTCTAAAACCTAAAAGAAAAATTCCCACTGAAAGTGGAACTTCCACTTAAGAAAAACTTAAATGAATAAAAGAGAAGGATAAACTAAGAAATTCTGTTAATATTAAGGAGCTTAAAAAGTACATACTTTCTAGAGGAGAAATATTTTGTAAGATAACAAAATTCAAGATAACGAGGGTTTATAGCTCATTAAATGAGATGTAAGAAATTAAAACTGATAATGATACTTTCTCTGCTATAAAATAACATGCAAATTTTAATTTTAAAGAAACAAAGGTTTATAGTATACCTCACTAGAGTAATAACACAGATTACATAGTAGATTGAAAATGTGTGGTGTCAGGCAACAGTCAATATGTCTTTTATATAATTCTTTTTCAAGATCTTGAGGCATTTCAATCATTATTTTTAAAGAAGTTGGGGAAGATTGTCCGACAGCATATGATTTCAAACCATCTTGCAACATTTTAATTCCTGATTCATCTCCAAAGATATAATTAGACACTTGGTTTTGTTCATGAATATTATACAAGTTTCCAGTCCAATTACAAATCCTTATTAACCTTGACAAAACAGGAGCTAAGGCAGTAAGATGTACAAACCTTTCATTTAGAAGTGTTTGGTGGAAGCGTCTCAATTTTTCAAAAGTTACAATGTGGTTACCAGCCAGACAAGCGAACAAAGGCAATTGATTTATATCCAAATTTAGATAATATCTAGCCAGACAATGCCTGTCATAATGTATTGTGTGAAGACTTTCCAAATCCAAATGAAGCAAAGAAAAATACTCTTTGGTGTTGCATATTATAAAATCAGAGTCTTGACTGAGGATTCCAAACACATTTCTGTTCCTTTCAGCATATTCTATTATCTCATCATCAGCTTCACGATCTGTTTGGTAAACTTTGACTCCCAATTCTTTCAAATAGAAAGATATCCATAGTCCTGTGGATGGTGGGAGGTAGAAAGCTTTTTCATCAGTAACCTTTTGGTTAGCCTTGACATCATTGAACAAAGTAGCTATTACACTGTATTTACTTGTTCGACGCTTTACCCACTCTTCATGTTTGAGTGAACAAACAGTACCGTCGAAAAAGAAAACCAGCTCTACACCAGCATTTTTAAACTTTGTCACCAATTCACTGATGAGATTCTTAAATTGGAGATACTGACCGCCATATATCCATTCTAGACCACTCTTCATGTATAAATGACTGGCTAAGCACAGACCATCCACGACCAATTCAGGTCGGCAGTTGAATTTTCTTTTGTGTTCATTTGCCTTTTCTTTTAGAGATACTTTTTTGCACGCATTTGGGCATTGCGTTTCGATGAAAGTCTGAAGACCCCTAACTCCCATGTTTGAGTGTTAAACAAGACAGATGAGTGGGAAAGTTTTATGATTGTTGGGAATTGTCGTCATGGGAGATGGAACTGATAATTTTTGAGAACCGAAAGTGCTAGGCTGAAAGATTGAAACCGAAACCAAAACTTATCAACAATAACATCACTTCACTTCAGTTCAAACTCGTGCATTGTGAATCACAGAGTCAAAAGAAAACGTTTAGAATTGCATAATCAATAATTTAACAGAAAAAAAAGATGCAAGTCTTTTTGCACCGAAGTGTATATTTGAACGGCTAAAACGGCCAGTGGCGCATGCGCTGTAGGTCTCGTGATGACGTAGCAGTCTCGGAGCTTAGTGATGGAACCAATGGAACGCCTAGCCGTGGAAGTTAGAGTAGAGTTTAGTTGAAAAAAAGCCGTGCAAATATACAGTGCCCTTTTGCACAGAGTACTAGAACAGAGAGTCCGTGGAAAAGAAAAAATGGAAATCGAAAAGTTGGCTGGATATGGGGCTATTTTGGCGCTGCGATCACAACTACGTCACGAGAGGTGGGAGAAAAACCCTGATTGGTTGAGAAAAACTTTTTCCTTCTCCTTCGAAAAAAGAAGATTGAGTGACAGCCAATCACAGGTTTGGTCACCAAAATGTACTGCCCATCTCTCTGTCAATCATTTATAGTTCCTCGTGACGCCCTCATATCCATCCAACTATTGAATATATCGTTTTGGACCCTCTGTTAGGATTTTTTTCTGTGGTCTTTTGGTTTGGATTTTCAGCTAAATATGAAGCTCAAATTTTGTCACCACAAATTATAACTTTAATTTAGTTACTAGAGTTGTAATTTTCTGGAGATTCGTCAAGATCCTCAATTTGTAAGATTACCTTTCTTTGCCCTTGGAAATCTTTTAATGATGAATGATGCCTTTCTTTTTCTAGAGAACTTTAACCAATCACGGTAACGCTCATCAAGGGCGGATCAAGAATTTGGTTTTTAGGGGGGCTAAGAATTTTCATAATCCAATTGAATCTTCTTGATTATCTTGATATGAAAAAGGTAATGCATTATCCTGCTCCAACTACTAAAAGGGGGTCCTCTCCCAGAAATGTTTTGAAAATTTAAGTAAAAATCCCTCACTTTAACTCGTTTTGGTACGCCTCATCCGAGTTTCGGAAGGTAGAATTTTTTTTATGATAGAATTTTTTGTTTTGACGAACTTAAAAATAGAGTTGTAATAATAGTTACAAGTACCAAAGGGGTCTGGAAACTTAAAGAAGTACAAAATACTTACTTTTTGGAAAATTTAAGTAAAATCCCCGCTTTTTAAACTCGTCTTGGTACGCCTCATCCAAATTTCGGATATAGATTTTATGGTAGATTTTTTTTGTTTTTACGAACTTAATATAAATAAAGTTGTAATAATAGAGTTAAAAAAAAGTACCAACGGAGTCTGGGGGTCCTCCCCCATAAAATTTTTGAAAATTTGAATTTAAAACCCTGCTATTTTAAGTTCAAATTTTCGGGTGAATAAAATGCCATATTATATAGTGTAAAACTTTTCATCTTTTTTGGGGGGGGGCTTCAGCCTCCTAGCCCCACCTGAATCCACCAGTGACACTCATCAAAGACTACAAAAACTTTTGAGACGTACCTCACCCCTAGGTAACCAGTGGGTAGACCATGCTGAATCCATAAAGGAATTTAGATGACATACATCACCCCTAATAGTAAAATAATTACGTTAAAAATGATTGAAAATTAAAGGAGGTAGAACACAAAATCTTCACTGAGAAAATTATTTGCAATATCATGACACTTATTTAATTGGTTCAAAAAAATATTTTATAAAACTCTCATATTTTAGAAAATATATTAGCATGAAATAGTACTTTTTCAGGCTTCAAAAAAGAAAAAGAAGTTGCAAGTTTATGAAAAAAAAGTCTTAATTCAACAAAAAAAATGCAAAACTACTTAAAAAGACCGAAACACGTTTGTTACTTTCATGAAACTTTTCTTGAGTGCGTTTTTCATAATATTACAAAAAAAATTCATTTTAAAGAATATGTTAACCTCTTAAATATATTAACTTTAATTAATTTCCCCGCTAGGTATGCTGTAAAAGCCCCATCACTTCAGCTAATATCACTTTAGGCGGGGGAAAATACGGTTTGACCTCAAACAAATTCCAACAAAAGGTTTTTCAACGGTTTTGGACTCTACTAGGTGTCCTTATTGACCAAAAAAAAGTTTACCACAATCTGACAACCTGAAGTTGTTGTTTTTTTAATTTTTAAAAAAATTTTAAAATCCTTAAAAAAACGATAAATAGGGCAAAACAAAAACTTTTTTTGGTGTTAAATTATATATTCGATGATAGTTGACATTTTTAAGCGAAGAAATTTATAAAAATTTCATTTATAAGAATCTGGCAACCATTAAAGTGCATTTTCCAAGATGGCGGCCTACGTTTTCAATAAATGACAGTTAAATCGGTTTTCTCGAGTAAATTCCATTAATTGCGATGAAATGCGATGTTAATTAACTCAATAACTTCAGATAATGCTGTAAATTTGGTCTATCCGATTGAAATAATAAAAAAAACCAAGCAAAAATACGCGCTTATCAGCGGAGGTTCTGAGTCCCGATTTCACTGGGTTTTTAAAAGGACTCACTGGTTTTCACTGGGGCACTGGTTTTCACTGGGTTTTCACTGGGACTTTAAAAGTCCATTACAGCTTGGAAAAAATTCCAACAAGCATTTTCTCAACGGTTTTAGACAGTACTAAGTGTATTTATTGCCATGTAGAAAGTTTACCAGAATCTGAAAACCGGAAGTGGTTTTTTTTTCAAGATGGCCGCCGATGCTTCAAATAAAGAGATATTCGGGAAAGAACCATAATTTAACAGCTATGAAATTTTTTTATGGGTTCAAAAAACAAATAAAAGGTACTAGTCAAGTTTTCTTATCATACTTATAAATATAAATTTATTTTACAAAATCTAGAAACCAGAACAGGGCTTATTTCCAAGATGGCGGCGTACGTTATTTTCTAAATTGACGGCGTTTTGTAAAGGTTCATCAAATTAAAGAAAAAATTCCAACAAGCATTTTCTCAACGGTTTTAGACAGTACTAAGTGTACTTATTGCTATGTAGAAAGTTTACCAGAATCTGACAACCGGAAGTGGGTTTTTTTCAAGATGGCCGCCGATGCTTCAAAGAAAGGGATATTCGGGAAAAAATTCCATTTTAAGTGCTATAAAACTTTTTTATGAATTCTAAAATCAAATATCAGGTTATAGTTAAGTTCTCTGATCATAGTGGTAAATATAAATGGCGTTTATAAAATCTTTTAACAAGAATAGGGCTTATTTCCAAGATGGCGGCTTAGGTTTCTTTCGGAATTGCCGGCGCATACTGGATAATTTTAAAGGTTTATTAAATTAAAGAAAAAATTCCAACAAGCATTTTCTTAACGGTCTTAGACAGTACTAAGTGTATTTATTGTCGTTACAAAAGTCTACCCGAATCTGACCACTGGAAGTGGGTTTTTTTCAAGAAAGCCGCTGATGCTTAAAAAACTAGAAAAGCCTAGAAAATTGAATGTTTAGCGAAAAAATACCTTCTTATACGTATGAAATAAAAACTTGATAACTTTAGACTTTTTTACCTAAAGTTAAGAATCTAATATTTAATTTTGGAACCCATAAAAAATTTATAACACTTAAATTAGGGCTTTTTTACGAATATATATCTATTCTTTAAGCATCGGCGGCCATCTTGAAAAAACCCACTTCCGGTTGTCAGATTCTGGTAAACTTTCATAACTAGAATAAATACACTTAGTACTGTCTAAAACCGTTGAGAAAATACTTGTTGGAATTTTTTCTTTAATTTGATGAACCTTTACAAAACGCCGTCAATTTAGAAAATAACGTACGCTGCCATCTTGGAAATAAGCCCTGTTCTGGTTTCTAGATTTTGTAAAATAAATTTATATTTATAATTATGATAAGAAAACTTGACTAGTACCTTATGTTTGTTTTTTGAACCCATAAAAATTTTCATAGCTGTTAAATTATGGTTCTTTCCCGAATATCTCTTTATTTGAAGCATCGGCGGCCATCTTGAAAAAAACCCACTTCCGGTTGTCAGATTCTGGTAAACTTTCTACATGGCAATAAATACACTTAGTACTGTCTAAAACCGTTGAGAAAATGCTTGTTGAAATTTTTTCCAAGCTGTAATGGACTTTTAAAGTGACTATACCCAGTGAAATCGGGACTCGGAACCTCCGCAGATATGCGCGTATTTTTGCTTGTTTTTTTTATTATTTCAATCGGATAGACCAAATTTACAGCATTATCTGAAGTTATTGAGTTAATTAACATCGCATTTCATCGCAATTAATGGAATTTACTCGAGAAAACCGATTTAACTGTCATTTAATGAAAACGTAGGCCGCCATCTTGGAAAATGCACTTTAATGGTTGCCAGATTCTTATAAATGAAATTTTTATAAATTTCTTCGCTTAAAAATGTCAACTATCATCGAATATATAATTTAACACCGAAAAAAGTTTTTGTATTGCCCTATTTATCGTTTTTTTATGGATTTTAAAATTTTTTAAAAAATTTAAAAAAAAAACAACTTCCGGTTGTCAGATTGTGGTAAACTTTTTTTTGGTCAATAAGGACACCTAGTAGAGTCCAAAACCGTTGAAAAACCTTTTGTTGGAATTTGTTTGAGGTTCGGCCCTTTTTTGATCTATTTTCCCCCGCCTACTTACCAATATCTTATTTCCTTGACTCAGTAGAGACAATGATTCTAAATAAAAGCAGTGAAATGGACTTTTGAAATACATTGTATTTGCATGTACTTATAGAGATAATTGACTTAACCCTTTTAATCCTAAGCCACCTGAGATTGCAATTGAATCCAAAGGGAAATTTTTAGTGGCTAGGTCTGAAAGGGTTACACGATAATCATAGTTCAGAATACTTGGATGTCAGATTCCCAGACAACAGCCAATAGACAAGAATCATTTATTCCACATAAAAAAACTAATCCGGGAGCCAGATGCTGCCTCCCAAAGATCATAAATAAACAAGGACTAATTTTATTATGCACCAGGAATCATCCTAAGTCAGGTTTCTTTTCTTTCTCGAATCATACAAATTTATTTGACATGAATATTTTTTTAGCTAAAATTTATTTATTAATGGCTAATTATTTTGCTATAGCTCTCTCGACTGAAAAGTAAAAAAATACTAGTAAAACTTGAAAATACTGTATAGTGGTGTCCTTTAAAAAACCCCACTTTTTCACTTTTCCTTCATTAAAAGCTTAAAAAATATGATAATTAAATCGAACAAAATGGTGTTGTAGCGGCTCATCTTCCCCTTCATTTTAGTGCTTAGTATTTTTAATTCCAACTCTCCGTTACAAATTGGCAGACAATTAAGTAAGAATCCAAAAAAAAAACAATTTTCCTAAAAAAAAACCATGTACCCTAAAAAAACCCACGCTTGAAAATACTCAAAAAATTAAGAAAAAATATGATTGAAAGGTTTATTTTGATAGAAAAGAGAATAATTGAGATAATAAAAACCATATTCATTACAAATTATTTCTAAAATTAAAATTGTGAAAAGTTTTTCCACTCAAGAAATTTGCCTTCAAAATACAACGACGATAGCGTTTTTATTGTTGTATTTTGAAGAAAACGACCTATTTAATACAAATACTTAATACAATTTTTATAAAAAAGCTTAAAAAACGGCAATTGGAACTGTTATTTTTTTTAAAACCCCCAACTATTAACTCTCTAAACCCATTTTCGAGTAAAACTCGGTAAAATGCTATATTTTCATGGAAAATGGCTGTTTTTGGTATCATTGAATTTTTATCAAAAATACTGAAAAAAACATCGAGTATTACTAAAACAACTATTCTATTTGAGTAATTAGTTGTATATCATGAATAATATTAAAAATTTTGCATAATTTTTTATTTATTTTATCATTTATAACAAAAGGAAAAGTAGGTTTTTTTAGGCACCCTATGGGTTTTTTCACCCCTCATTTCAAAGACTGCCGTAAGGTCCCTAATTGTCGGACTGAGCTGAAATTTTAGTATTTTATTCTCATAATAACGGGATAACACAAAAACACGTTAAAATGCTTTAAAGTCTTTATAACATATATTTTTACAGCATCAAAATCTGCATAACTAAATCATATTCTTAGCCCAAAATCGACATTTTCTATTTATTCAAATAAATAAGTAAATAAACGGTTCTTTGACATGTTTTCTAGTTCCCTGCCACTCTAAATGGCTTAGGAAGACAGGGGACATGAGAATTTAAAATTATTTTAATTATTTATTTAAAATATCTCGATGGTTTTTTTTTAGGGTACAATTTGGAGTGGGTTTTTTTAAAGGACGCCACTATACATCTCCTATAAGGAACATTAATTTTTTTATCATTTAAGGAAAGCTTCATCTGACCCTAAGAACTTCAAAATACCAGCAACTGAGTTAATTTTAACAGCTATTGTTTAAGAATTTACTTCAATGACATCCCATTACGTTTGTCAAAATAATAAATTTAAATTTCCAAACAATCCAATTAATTTTCTACCATATTTGTTCCTCAAATTTATTTTGAAGAATGTTATTGTGAGATACAGTAAAGGAAAGTATTTCTTATTATTTTTATTTCCATGACTATAGAATAATAGAGGCAGCATGGATGGCAACCCTGTGTTCCGAACATCAATGATAAGCAAAAAGAGTTATTTAATAGGAGGGTGAAAAGTTGCTGTAACTCGCAGTCAAATGCAAAAGTTGAAAGTTCTTATAGAAAATTTTCTTTTAAGAAATTAATATACTCGAAATGAGATTTGGTGAACCTTAGCATTCAAGCTTGGTGTATGCACAGTGTATGTTGGCAAGTATGTGGTTAACTTTGTGCACTTAAATTTTATCAATCATTGCCAATCTGGTAACCCCGAGCTGCAATGGCGGGTGGTCTTGGCAACAACCACTCCAGTTGTATTAGAAACCGATTTGGACTTAATTTTTTTAACCCAAGATGGCCCAAATTTCCATCTCATCCATTTTTTTAATGCCTGTCACTATGGCATGCATTTGGATTGGTTTATTTTATACTCTACACAAAGTGTTACCATCTTTTTTTATCTCAATAAGAAAATAATATTTTTGTTAAAATTTTTAGTTTTTTCTTTTCCATTGAAGAAATTTTACAGATAACTTTTAAAGGTGTTATTTTTCTAACGCTGTCCCATTTTTAAATTCAATTGAATACTACAACAACCTTATTTTCGTTAAGAGTGATTAGCAAATTTCTTCACTGAATCAGAAAAAAAATCATGAGGTACTTAATATTTTCCATTTTTAAGACAAACAAGATAAAATTTAACAATATTTATTGGCTGTTCTGTCAGATAACAAGGATTCAGATCTTAGATTGTGTAACAGGAGTTATAAAAATAGAATAGATAAAACTTTAAAAGTTGTCAAATATTAAAAATTTAAAAGACAATGCATTGTATTTTGATTGAAGATGGACAAACAAACATTCCAATCAAGAAATTAAAAACAAAAATCTATACATTGTAAAAATTCACAAAAACAAAGAAAAACATTGTCTATACATAATATTTCGATTGAAGATTCTTAATTTTCAAAATCTACAAGAATGGTTTTCCAGTCAAACTTTTCAAAGTCATATATTGTATTGTTTGTGACAGCCCAAAGTAAATAGTAGAACATCTCTGTTGAAGCAGACTGAAAGAGAAAAATATAATTAAATATTTAAGAGAATAATATTAAAATTTTTAATAAATAACTCACAATTTCAGCTATATTTTACGGCTATTCATCTGATATTTAATTAAATTAAAAATTATCAATGTATTATGATAAAACAAGGAAAATATTGATGTCAAGCCACTGTTTAGGGTTTTCCCCCAATTGTTTTTCCTTTAATTCTTTTAATAGTCAGTTCTTAGTAGTACTGATTTTAAGTCAAAAGAGTCCCATATTCAACTAAAAATAGGAAGAATCTCCAAGGGGTCTTGTTCAAAATCCCGACAACTGGTACACTTGCCTGACATCACCAGCTTTTTGCTAATGCTAACTTTGTCGGGAAGTCGAATTGTTCGGCAAATGATCAGATTTGTATTATCACAAATTTTTTTTGGTTAAAATTGTTATGACTTACTGGATGTGAACTATCTTGGAAATCTTAACTCTTTTGGGACTAACAACAAATGTTTTGAATATTAAAGTTTTTTTACCAATATTTTAAAGAACAAAATAATACTGACCTGGTTTTGACATAACTCACGAACAGAGCATCTCTTCTTAGTCTTAGCATACAAGTAATGAAACAACTTTCCATCAAAAAAGTGCCATGGCATGGCATAAGTAACAGGAAGAGGGTAATCACAGATTCCCAATACTATGACTGCTGTAGTCACACCTCACATAAATAAAGAAGACAGGTTTATTGCTTTGTCATCCACCAGTGGAACCTAATTTGGAAAAAAACCATGCATGCTTATTCTTTGTTTCTTTTTCTTCATAAGATAAGACAGTATTAATTTATTTTTTAGTTAACAGGTAGCTTTCTTTTATTGCAAAACCAGATGATCCTCAAACATCATAAGTTAGGGCAAACTCTGAAATTGCATGGATTTTCAGCAATAGGTTTTAAAATATGCATTATTTAAAGGATAATAATATATATTTAAAAACATGACAAGTTTTCTGCAGGTTGTGGATAACTTGGTATTAGTGAGGGAATTTTAATTTTGGACATTATTGCTGAAACCAGCAAATAATCCTCAAAGAATCATAAAAATGGATGATATTGTGTCAACTTAACATATTTGTATGAATTTTTATACCAATGATAATATAGTATAAAACCTATTTGTTTGTAAAAACTATGATGTTGCAGAAAACTGCTGCTTAGGTGGCTGGTATCTCAAACTAAAATTTTCTAACTTGATTGTACCATATAACAGTTTGATAATTTTAAATACCTTACCCGTAACTTTTTTATTTCTGATGCATCTTTTTCCCATACAGCTTGAGCAACAAAAACTGCTACATCAAATGGCTTTAAATGGGGTCCAGAGGAAGATCCTCCAATTAAGAAATTGATGATGCTGGAAAACACCATTAAGTTTTCTGGTACCTCTATGAGAACATCTAAGTCCATGGGCAGTTGAAATATAGACCAGAACAGTTGGAACTTTTCTGATTTTGTCAAACTGTACTGAATGTCTTTTATGGTTGGTGATCCACCTGTAACAAATATTTGTGAAGTTAATTTTATTTAAGCCATTCTTACCTGAAAATAACCTTCAATCTTGATTATCTGACTTTCTATTAACAGACTCATTCGATTATTTGACTATCTGCCTGAACTTCCTGCTAATTCCTAAGTCAGCATAATTAATGGATTTTACATCCATAAAAAAACAAATAAGATTTTGAAAATGACCTTTTTGACACAAAAAAACTTATCAGTTAGTTAAAAGATGATCAGCACTGGGATTTTATTTCTATCTCCAACTTACTGTTTGCCCACAGGGTAACCCCAAATAAGCCAGGCCATTTACTCCCAAGGGTTGATGAGTTATGGAGAGAGGGAACCTAACTGGTTACTTCTAGCTAATAACTACCCCACCTCCCTTCGGCGAAGAAAATGCTTAAGTAACCAAGCTAGCTACCCAAATTTTCCACATCTTTACTCAAACTTGAATTTTCCCATTCTTAACTGCCTAGCAAAAAAAGACTACTTCAACACAACAAGATTGTTTCAGATCCTCCATTTCCAGGGTCTCTTTAGAATTGGATACCTTACAACCTGAAGCCTTCCCTCATGAGTTTTGAATTGCTTTGTAGAGGAAGAATATTTCATTTAGGAATTTAATTGAGTGATCTCTAATCTGCAGCAATATGTAATAAATTTAAATCTTAGAAAAAAGTCAAAATACAACTTTCAGGCTGTAATCAATTACACAAAGCAGGGGTGCATCTAGAAAGAAATTGGGTCCGAAAATGGCCCCTTCACAAAATTCCGACCCTCAAAAACGACCCCTTCATAAAATTCCGACCTTCAAAAACGGCCCCTTCACAAAATTCCAATCCTCAAAAACAGCCACTTCACAAAATTCCAGTTCCCAGAAACGGACTTTAATCAAGCTATATGCACTCGCTAAGTGTAATTTTATTTAAAAAATAATATATTTACAGAAATAAGACCTTATTTTAGACTGAAAAATTATTTTCACAAAAGTCAATTCTGTTTTTCACAAAATTCAATTTTGTTTTTCACAAAATTCCCAAAAACCGCCCCTGGCAAAAAAATCCTGGATGCACCCCTGCTAAGGAATTGGAAATCATCAAAATGAGTAACAGTACTAAAGATATTACAAACCTTTTATTAGTTTTTTCAAGGGCAAAGGTTTGATTATCTCTGGCTTTTTCATCTGATTACCATGATAGGCAGAAAATTCTTCAATATAGATAAGCTCTCTATTTGATACTGTATGAGTATTTGATACATCAAAAAGAATCCAGTAACATCGTTGTCTAACCTCACGGTAGATAAGAGCAGAAGGTGTAGCCTCAACATCCTCTAAGACCTAGAATAAAAATTTTGAATAAATAAACCTAAAATATAAGTCTTCATGCTAAAATTTTCAATAATTATCAGACATACATACCTCACTAGAGTTATACCTCAGTTTAAACATGAGATTGAAAATTTGTGATGCTAGAGAACAATCTATGAATCTTTGGTAAATACTTTTTTCAAGATTTTCAGGCATTTTAATAAGTACTTTGAAGGGAGGTAAATAAGATTTTCTAACAGAATACGATTTCAACCCATCTTTAATCATTTTCACTCCTGATTCATTTCCAAATACATGCTTTGATATTTGCTTCAATTGGTTCATATTAAATGGATTACCAGACCATTTCTTCTCCATAATCAAACTTGATAGGCAGGGAGCTAAGGCAGCAAGGTATACAAATCTCTCATTTAGAAGTCGTCGATGGAAGGGCCTCAACCTTTCGAAAGGGACAAAGTGGTTTCCAGCAAGACAAGCGAACAAGGGCAATTGACTAGCATCTAGATCAAGATAATATCTAGCCAGACATTGCCTGTCGTAATGTATAGTAGAAAGGTTTTCCAAATCCAAATGAAGCAAAGAAAAATACTCTTTGGTGTTGTAAATTATAAAATCGGAGTCTTGACTGAGGATTCCGAAAACACTTTTGTTCTTATCAGCATATGCGACAATTTCATCGTCTGCTTCACGGTCGGTTTGGTAAACTTTGGCTCCCAGTTCCTTCAGATAGAAAGACGTCATTTGCCCTGTAAATGTTGGGAGGTAAAAAGCTTTATCATCAGTAACCTGCAAGTTGGACTTAAGGTCGCTGAATAGGGTGGCGATTGCATTGTACTTATCCACTCGACGCCTTACCCATTCTTCCTGCTTGAGAGGGTCAACAGTACCATCGAAAAAGAAGACGAGCTCTATACCTGCATCTTTAAACTTCGTCACTAACTCTTTTATGAGATTCATAAATTGAAGATATTGGCCGCCATATATCCATTCCAGACCACTCTGGACGTATAATTGACTGGCTAAACACATTCCATCCACAACCAATTCTGGGCAACCGTCGAATTTCTTTTTGTGTTCTTCTGCCTTTTCTTTTAATGACACTCTCTTGCAAGCTTCAGGACATTGTTTCTCGATGTAAGTTTGAAGACCCCGAACTCCCATGATTGTGTTTCACACAAGACAGATGAAGGCGTGGAAATAGTTTTAAAGTTTGTGGAGAATGAATGTAAAGTCGTTTTGCTGTCCTCTAGGAAGGATGACGCATTTGCGAACTGAGAACAATAACGCCGATCCAAAAGCATGTTGAAACGCCACTGTATTGAAACCGAAACTTAAAAGATAAATAACAATATTGATCACTTCGTTTCAGTTCAAATAGGAGCGTAGTATATCACAGAGTTTAAAAGGAAAATCAGACATGCATAACCTATCCAGTACACAGTGATCCAGTAGCGGTCTCAGTGGTAGCGGCCACACTGACTCACTGGTAGAGGCTCGTCACCATAGGCGTAGCGTCGGGGGGGAGGGCACGTGCCCCCCCGTCCAGTCAACAAATCAAATTTCGAAATCAACGAAAAATTCTAATTTTCTCCCCCAAATCCAGAAGTCTACTGTTTTTCTTCGATTTCAGGAATAACAACCATCAGTGGCGAATCCAGGATTTTTGTCTGGGGGGGGCTGAGTTTCACAAATAACTTAATTGCTATTATAGGCTGTTCAAATATTAATGTAAGCAACTGAAAGGGGGAGGTGGGTTGCCAGTGCCGTAGCCAGATTTTTGTGTTAGGGGGGTTACTCAACATCTTTTCATTCAACATCTTTTCTGAGGTCTAATCTTAGGAATACTAAGTTTTAGGTGAGATGACTTCATAAGGTTTAATTTTGGTGCATTAAATTTCTATTTCAAAATTGTGTACTCCAAGTAAATGTCAACTCCAATTAAAAGGGGGGGGGGTCTGGGGGCCCTCCCCCAGAAAAATTTTGAAAATTGGCCCCTCAATTAGTGTTTTAGCTCATTTTGAAGCCTTTTAGATTCCACCCAAAGAGCACCACTCATTGTAAGCAGCAGGATTTTCAAGGAAAATTTTTGTTTATAGTGTTATGAATTGGAAAATTTCTAGGGGGTTAAGGGGTTCCTATTCCAAAAATTTTTTGAATTTTGCCCCTAAAAGTGGTATTTTAACTCATGTTGAGTTGAGACACTTGAGGTTACATCAAATAGAACCATTCCTTGTAAATCCCTAAAGTTTCAAGGAAACACCGTACTTATTAGATTCCAAAATTTCGAGGGGGTTTGGGGGTCTTCCCCCCAAAAAATTTTGGAATTCTTACCTTTAAAAGTAGGGTTCCGAATCATTTTGAGACCCTTTGGGTAACACCACCGAATGTCCGCACCGTGTTGAAATTTTTTTTGCTTTTATGCTATTACCAAAAATTTAATGTCTTATTCCTGGGGAGGGCTGCAGCCCCACAGCCCCCCCCTCTGGATTCGCCACTGACAACCATCTGACAAGAAAAACGGAAACCATGCTAATTATATTTTAACGATAATGTATCAAAATTTTCTTTATTTCTATTTCTAGCTTCAATACTTTCACTACGTATTTTGTACTTAAAATTGCAAATAAAAATCTGCATGAATGATTCATGCGAGAGAGGGGACACAGAGAAAAAAACCTGACAGAGGGTCCAAAACGACATTTTCAAACTCAATCTGCTATTTTCGAAGGAGAAGGAAAAAGTTTTTCTTGCCCAATCAGGCTTTTTCTTCCCGCCTTCCGTGACGTAGGTGTGATCAGAGATTTGCTGAGACTTTGTTTTCTTTTAAATTTCATTCTGTAGCCTGTAACCAATTGGAATAGCTTATTAATATTATTGGAATAGCTATTAGCTTTTATAGTATATTGGTTCGATGCCTTGCGGCTTCTCCTTGGGTAGCTGGTCATGGGTCAACTCAGCCCTTCATCCTTCCGGGGTCGATAAATGAGGACCAAGCTCGCTTGGGGTCCAGCGTTGGCCTAGCCACTCGGCCTGGACACACGCTAGTAATTAGCACCCCAGGCCCAAAGGCTACAGAAACGGAGATGGGCACCGCCTGATGGTCCACTAGGCCCGGGCAGACTTTGATTTGATTGATTGATAGACCGGGAAAATAAAGCGAAAAACTACGGACCCTGTTTTCACACGGCGACTTCAAGGTGCTCAAAGATCGTCGTACTCAGGGGCGGATCCAGACCAAATTTTCGGGGGGGGGGCATTTGAAAATACCCCCCCAAAATTTTTGGAAATTTAAGTAAAAAAACCCCACTTTTTCAACTCGTTTTGGTACGCCTTATCAGAATTTCGGACATAGATTTTTGGCTTAAATCTAGAAGTGGGTTTAAACGCCAAGCGAAGTAGTAGCGCCAAAGTGCGCCTAAGTATCAAAGTGAATTTGTCGACTGAAAATTCGCCAAGAGGTGCCAACCCGAACCCACTTCTAGATTTTTACCAGATTTTTTGCGTTTTGACGCACACTTAGTAACATATAGTTGTAATAATAGGGCTACAAGTGCCTGGGGGGTCTGGGGGTCCCCCCCCAGAAAAATTTTAAAGATTTGACCTTAAAATAACAGGGTTAACTCATTTTGGTGCATAAAATATCATATTATATAGTCAAACTTTTAATTTTTTGGGGGGCTTAAGCCTCCTAGCCCGAGCCCCCCCTGAATCTACTAGTGGAGGGGGCTAATGCTGATTTTAGGATAAAGCTCATTAAATTGTGAACGGGCTAATTCTTTACAGGGGCTAAAACTCAATGCAAAAACTGGGCTATATAAATCGCTAACGAGCTAAAGCTTTTAAAATTAAAAACGCAAGAAGGCTAAAACTCATTGTTCCATTTAAATTGTGAATCGAACCTATAAAAATGTAGGGAGGCTAAAAATTTTGTAGTGGTTAAAGCACATTACAACTTTTTTTAAGATATGAATTCCATCTTTATAAAAGAGAAGAGAGGGCTAAAGCTCATCTATATCTTGGAGGGGGCTAAAAGCTCATCAAGTCGATGTGGACCAAATATATAAAAATACAAGGGGACTAATGCTTTGTAGGGGCTAAAGGTCATTGGCCGCTAAATTCTCACTTTATTATACAAATACAACAGGTGCTAAACGTTTTGCAGGATCTAAAGATCATGAAATAGGCTAATGTTTTGTAGGGGGCTTAAGATCATGAAATGGGCTAATATTTCGAAGGGGCTCACTGAATCCTTTAAATTACAAATTAATTCTACCAACATGCAGGGGATTAAATGCTTTGTAGGGGCCAAAACTCTTAAACTCCTTAAATATTACTGAATTAATAGTCTACAAAAATGTAAAGAGCAAAAACCCACTTTCCCTATAATTGTGCATTGATTCTACAAATTTTCAGGGGCTAAAGATCTTAGAAGGAGCTAATGATTATGAAATAAAGCACTTTGGGTCGTTTGAAATGTAAAAGAGCTACAAAAATTTTTTTGAAACGGTTTTAAATTTTTCAAAATTTTTTTCGAAAAGCTTCAATTTTTTCTAGTGTGAACTTAAGTCCTCTGGGGGGGCTATAGTTCCTATAGCCCCCCATAGATCCGCCACTGGCTATATGGGCAACGTACCATACCTAAGAATTAAGACTTCGCATGAAATATAAGGGGAACATTTTTTGAGTTTTAGCTCTAGAAAGGGGTTTTAACTATTATTTTGGAATTTTTCTCGGGATGAGCATGGCCCCCTTGCGTTGTTTTTATTCTTGTCAGACATCGCATGAATTACAATGAAATTTTTTAAAATTTTAGCTCTGAAAAAGGGGTTTTTAACTATTTTTGAAATTTTCTCGGGGGGGGGCATGGCCCCTTCCCTGGATCCGCCACTGCGTGACTGCAACATGAAAATGTACAGAATTATTGAACAGGAATTGCTCCTCTGTTGTGAGAAAAAAAATTTATATTCATAATTCTTTCATTTTTTCCCAGTGTTTTAATAATTTCTATTTAATTTCCACTCTTGTAATTCTTTGTCAATTATTTCGAAAAAAGTTTTTTTTTTTTTTAAAGAAATGACGTTTGTCACGAGAGAAGTGGCGCAGCAACGGGGGTGATTCAACTTGTCCGAACCCAATCCAGAGGTTGGGGGACCATAAATTACGTGAGGTCAAAAGGGGGCGGGAGGGTTTGGAAAAATCTCACCAAGGGGGGAGGGGGGGTCAATTAAAATCTCACGTCAACTTTATAAGTTACAAATTAAACGATTTTTTAAGTTTGAGAAAGGAATAATACCCACGGATAAGATCACAGAGAAAAATCCTAACAGAGGGTCCAAAACGATATATTCAAAAGTTGGACGGGTTTGAGGGCGCCACGATCAACTAAATGATTGACAGAGAGATCAAACCTGTGATTGGCTGTCACGTAATCTTCTATTTCCAAGGAGAAGGAAAAAGTTTTTCTCAACCAATCAGGCTTTTCCGTCCCGCCTCTCGTGACGTTGATGCGATCGCAGCGCCACCCAACCCATCCAACTTTTCGATTTCCATTAGCGCCTATGGCGACGGACTCTCTGTTCTAGTACTCTGTGGATAAGATACTGTGGTGATTTTTAGGCGGAATAATGTCCTTTTCCCCAACATCATTAATAATGGAAAAGTTTTAGGTGCTGTGAAGCACAAAAGGCAAACGAATTGGATAGAAAATTATTTTTTAAGGATGTAGGTAAATCTCACTTGGAGGGGAGGGGGGGTGCAGCAAAATCTCACTAAATCTCACCAAGGGGGGAGGGGGGGGGGTCCAGATTTTGGAAAAAACACCTCACGTAATTTATGGATGTCCCCTTGGTTGACTCAAGTACCTTTTTTGGAAGAAAAATTGTAAAAACACAGAATCGGTTTAGTTTGAAACTAATTTAAAAAAAACCTTCACATGCATCATGGTATTTTCTTATGGAATTCTTTGTTTTAGAAATTATAAACAATAGATTAATTAAATAATTTATTTTAGCCTTAAGCCGCATCTAAGGGGTTTTTAGAGGATTCAAACCATCTCCGCCCCCGAAATTTTAGCGTAGTGTTTATATTTTTTTTCTGAAAAAAGTGCGGGTTACAATAAGCGATCCTTTTTGGAACCTCACGGGAGTCTCAAAATGAATTAAAGCATGAATGAAATGAGTTTAAATTTTAATTTTAAGGGTCAAATTTTTTAAAAATTCTTGGGGAGGACCCCCGAAGCCCCCCTCCTAAATTTTTATGTATAATAATTTATTAACTGTATATTTTTTATCTTGAAAATTCAGGGGATTATAAGAAGCTATCTTCTCTTTTGGAGGAAACCCAAAGGGTCTCGGAATGAGTTAAACCAGGGGTTCTCAAACTTTTTATGTCACGGAGCCCTTTTCAAGAGACAAATTCTTCAAGGAGCCCTTTTCCGAAATAAATTTTTAAAGTAAAAAAAGCAAATTACATAAAACCCATTGCTTCTAGAAATAAAAGCGTAAAGGCAGTAGTGTATATAAAATTTTTTTTCGGGAGGGGTCCAAAATTATTCATCATCCCCTCCCGTGCAAATTTAACAGTTTAACGTAGCTTTTAAAACATTTTTAGGTATAATTTGCATCAAAGATAATTTATTTGTAAGAAAAATTGTGACGAATTAAGATCCAAGTACAATAGAAGGGTCTGGGGTCCTTCCTCCCCAGAAGATTTTGTGAAGTGTGATCCTTAAAGACAGTTTTTTTTGACTCGTTTTAGGTACATGATTGTCCAAATTTTGGACATTCATTTTTAGGTAGGATTTTAATTTTAACGAACTTATTATAAAAAATGACAATAATAAAGTTTCAAGTACAATAGGGGGTTTGGGCGGTCCTCCCCCAGAAGAATTTCGGAAATTTGACCCTAAATAAAATGGTTCTAACTTTTTGTTATACGTAGTGCGAATTTACGAGGGGGAGGCAGGGCCCCCTCGCCCTTCCTATATACAACCCGGGATGAATGGAATATTTTGTTAACCAATTATATTTTATCATTGGATGCAATGTAAATCTTTGTTTAAAATTTCTGAATATTAAAGCTATCACTTTTTAATCATAATGCCCAAGATGCATGATCATTGATCAAAGGATTCATATAGAAATCTGTAAATTTTGTTTTCCTAAAAGTTACTTCATCGTTTGAAATCGAGAGATTTAAAGGTATGGTGTTCTGAGGTATGGTCGATTGCTAGACCATACCTCAGAGGTACATATCGAAATTTATTTACACGGGCCCAAAATCCTTCCTTATCCCCTCCCATGCCATAGGATCGATGTAGCTTTTTTTACATTTTTGGTAGAATTTACAACTTAATATAAGAAACGTTTTGAGTAATTAAGTTCCAAATGCTATAAAGGGGGGTTGGAAATTTGACTCCACTAAAAACAGGTTTTCACTTAGTTTGGTACGGTACATCTACTCCGAATTTTGGACATAAATTTTTAAGTAGGATTATGATTTTGCTGAACTTAATAAAAAAAAGGTCTTGAGTAATAACTTTGCGAGGTGGGGGAGTGGGGTTCCTCAATTCCTCAGTGTGCTACTATTCGGTGCGGGGCCGTTCAGCGGCAGAAATAAAATGAAAGTAAATAGAACTTTCATAATTCTTGTAAAAATTAGAAAAAAAATTTCTTGCTGAAACGGGCCGGCGCCCAAACGGCAAGCGCCGAATCGTCCCATCCTGGGAGTTTCTACCCCAGAAAAGTTTTGGAAATTTTACCTTAAAAACAGGGTTTTAACTTGTTTTGAAAGACCTGAAAAAGACAAAAACAAAAAAAAATATGATCAACAGAGCTCACTTAATTGGAGGCTCCACACCAAATCCACTTAAATTTAAGAGTGATTTTAGAGCTCTAAAAACTTGGGTAGGAAGGAGCAAAAGTAAGTTCTTAACAAGAAACACCTAGCAGTAAGTTATTTGTATAATATTTCAGAGTACCGCAAATTAGAAATTATCATCGTATTTATTTCAAATTTCTTCGCGGATCCCCTGGAAATGCTTGGCAGAGCCCTCTAAGGGCTCCGCGGAGCACAGTTTGAGAACCGCTGAGTTAAACATTTAATTTTATGGGTCAATTTTTAAAACTTTCTTGGGGAGGGCCCAAAACCTCGTTCCCAAATTTTATGTATATTTTATTAACAGTAGTTTTTTCTTAGAAAATTTGTGACTTATCAGAAGCGGAGCTCTTTATTAATTTTAACCCAAGATATCTCAAAATGAACTGAAATACTCCTTATAAAAGGCAATTTCTAAAATTTGTATGGGGAGAGCCCCCAGACCCCCGATTCTTCGGGCTCCCCACGTTGTTTAACAAAATGTTTACATTAAGTGCACTTTTGAACATAACATTTGACAGAAGAATACGGCATCTTAAGAGGAAATATTTTGCAGGATTTGTCAACTAACGTTTGGACTCCCCCTGGGAGACATTAAATTTTTAGTTATGCGACTGCAGAGAGTAAACAAATGATTTGATTAAGTAACTAGTACTTCTTTTACCAGTAGTTACACTTGTGATTGTTTTTTTTTTCTACATTGTGAGGCCGTTTATAAGGTCCAGATGCAAATTAGGTTCTTTGAAAACTTTTCAGTTGTGCCCCCCAATATTTTAGGTCAGGCTACGCCTATGCTCGTCACTAAGCTATAAAACAAACTGGAGTCACTGGAGTGACAACCTTCGATAGTATAACAAGCGACCGAATGTGCTGGCTCGCAGGCTTACAGTAATTTCGCGAACCGGGAACATAGTGTGAGTTGAACTTTTTCTTGAAAATAACTTTTTTCATGGGCAGATTTAGGCACTGCAGCTCGAGGGTAAGTCAAATGGGGGTTCACAATTATACTTTGAAAAAACAATCCCCCCGCTCCGTGGACTCAGACTAGGTTTACCAAAACGAGTAAAAACTCTGTTTTTTGGGTTAAATTTTCAAAATTTGCTATAGGGCCTTAGGGGCCGTTCAAATATTACGTAAGCACTGCAAAGATAAGCAAACCTCCAACCCCCCACCATAATTTCGTAAGAAACTGCCGGACCCCCCCCCCCCCCGAAATTTTGATATCCCTTTTAGTAAGTACTGTTTTTTCTCCTTGAAAATTAGGTGACTTATTCAAGGAGCTGTCCTTTTTAAGGGTTCAAAAGTGAGTCGAAACATTACTTTTCGGGGTTAAAATTTCAGAATGTTTGGGGGTCCCCAGAAAAAAGTGCTTACATCAGATTTCCTACTTCAATTTTTTGTTAAATTTATTTTTGGTTGAGTTTTGAAATTATTTATGCAAGAAACAAGATATTTTCTAAAATTCAGTATCTTACGTAAGCATCTTTCATATCCCCCTCCCCCTAGTCAGGAAAAATAAGCAAAGAGCAAACCCCCTCCCCCTCCTTAGGTGCTTACGTAATATTTGAACGGCCCCTTACCTTTTGCTATAGAGCCGTAACCAGACTTTGGTTTCGGGGGGTTAACTCAGCTTTTTTTGTAAGGTACCTCCTTAAAAGTAGAATTCTGACTCATTTTGAGACCTTTTGGGTTTTTATTGCATCCTCCTTGTGAAAACGAGGTTTTCATGGTCTGGACTTGCCCCCCCCCCAGTTGGCTTGCAACTTTCGGCATGAGTTTCGGGAAAAAACATGTGCTTGTTTCGGATTCACGAGAATTCTTCTCTCCTGCCCCGTTCACGATTGCTTGACCCGTGACCTCTTTGACCTTAGGTAAAGATTCAGACATTGTGCTCAGCTAACTTTTTCCTAAATGAAATACAAAAAGTGCATTTAGATTTGTAGCTTTCAGAAAAGTTAAAAAAAATAATAACCAAGCTCACAACTTAGGGGGAAGGGCAGCTGCCCTCTTGGCTACTTCCATGGGTAGATGTACTGTAATTTAGAACCGTCTCACGAACGTAACGAGCCCTGCTAAATGCGCATGCTCGGGTTAAAGGCGTGGTTTTAAAGTATTTAGGATTGGAATCAGTGTGGCCCGGATGGGGCAGTGGTATCGCGTCTGCCTGGCGTGCGGAAGATCGTGGGTTCGAATCCAGTTATTATTTTTCAGTAAATTTAATTTTAATTTTTATTATTCCATTAAAAATTGCAAGAATTAATTGCTCTTGTTTAACAGTAATTCCTTGTTTAATTAAATTCATTGTGGTTTTTTAAATGTTTTACTTTGTCTAATTTTTTTTTTTAAATTTTAAATTATTAATTTATTGAAAATAAAATTATTTCGCTAAAATATTTTATAGAAACAGAAAGAATCAATTCCACATGGATGCGCATTGCTAATAAAGTATAAAAATCTTGCAGGGATTGTGAAATACAGTACACTATAAGTCCAAACGCATGCGCATTTAGCACGGCTCGTTACGCTCTTGAACCGTACGTCTGTAATTTAAGCAGTTGTTGGTTTGAAGATATGATGAAGTTTTACTGGTTTGCAGATGGGATATACAAAATCAAGAGAAATTAGCCTCAGGGAGCATCTTTGAATAATGATAAAATATGAGAGACAGACTCGTGTATATAAAGGGTGTTTCAAAATTGCGTTGCACGGCTTTTATTCGGAACCAACGCCTCCTAGGGCCATGGAAGTAAGGTCTACCCCTAGGTAAGTGACCCTGGGGAATCCATTGAGATGACTTACAGCGCCCCTAGCGGCGAAATTAAAAAGTTAAAAAAATTAATTTAAAAACTAAAGGAGATAGAGCAAAAACCTCAGTGAGAGTATTGTTGCCAACGTCATGAAGAACTCACTGAAAAAAATTTATTTGAGCAAAATATTTGAATATTCGCGGATATATTAGCATGTGAAAATAGCACTTTTTCAGGGGTCAAAAATGAAAAAGTTCGCATATTTCCAAATTTTTCAGTGTTATTGTGTAGTTTTGTGTTTTTTTAGTTGAAAGAACACAAAATTTAAACAAAAAATCAAAAAAATTTGCGAATATGCGAACTTTTTCATTTTTGACCCCTGAAAAAGTGCTATTTTCACATGCTAATATCTCCCCGAATATTCAAGATATTTTGATAAAATTTTTTTCAGTGAGTTCTTCTTGACGGTGGCAACCATATTCTCATTGAGGTTTTTGCTCTATCTCCTTTAGTTTTTAAATTAATTTTTTTAACTTTTTAATTTCGCCGCTAGGGGCGCTGTAAGTTATCTCAATGGATTCTCCAGGGTCATTTACCTAGGGGTACACCTTACTTCCATGGCCCTAGGAGGCGTTGGTTCCGAATAAAAGCCGTGCAACGCAATTTTGAAACACCCTGTATATTCTACAGACACAAATTTCATGTTTTAAATCTTTTTAACCATCCAAATCTTTCAGTTAGTTAAATTATTAATATTTTGCTATATATAATATTTTCATTATTTTGTATTTTTTAAAACTTGATCTTTATTAGTTTTAAATAACGTGATAAAATTCATGTTCGAGGAAAATTAAGCTTTTCTCCTTAAGGACATACCCAGACGTACCAGTAAAATTACATCAAAAGTTGAAAAGTTTCAGTTAAAACAATTTAAAAATGAACATTTTCATTGATTAATTTATCTTTTAATAAACAATTACACGCATAGAATAATTTGGTGATAGTTTTTTTAAATAGTGCCTTTAGAGTACAAATGAGTGCGTTTGTAGGCCAATTGTGGAAAATGACTATATTTATTTTCAACCAACTGAAATCCAGAATAAAAAGCTATCATGGGTTTTAAAATATCTCTAACAATAATGAACTTATATAAAATATTGTTATTGCAGGAAGACAATCAGGGACAAACATATGGATATTTCAATGTTCAAAATCCTTAAGTATTTCTCTCCAATTAAATTCCTTCGGGTCGTATATTGTATTGTTAGTAACATCTCCAAGCAATCGGTAGAACTGTTCTGTACGATACTGGGTGCCATCCTGGAGAGAAAATAAAAAGAAGGAAATTATTGAGTGTAAATAGCTTGATACCTGTTCAAACCACTTATAAATCCCCTTATTAGATATCGCCAATCTATTACAGAGTAGTAGACTATTTCCAACGGTGGTACAAAATGGAGCCGAAAATAGGGCCAAATAAAAAAAAATTTGGATTTAACTGGAGAAATGGAAAAAAGTGTGAAGAATATAATTCAGTTTTTATATTATAGATCCATTCATTTATAGTCTGTTCATTTAGAATTGGCGTCTGAAACAGGACCAAAAACGCTTAATAATGCTTAGTAACGCTCATCACACAACTTCAGTGACCGATTTTTTTTACGATATTTTAACTACTTTTGTTTAGGCTACCTTGGCTTAGCAGAAGAAATATTTTTCGATGATAATTACAATAGTAACTGCTTCAAATACATTACGTTTCAGGTGTCTATTCTAACTGAACAAAGTATAATGCGTCAAATTATAACTTTAGTTTAATATATCGCCTCTTAAGAAGCACCATGTGCTATAACTCTTTTTCCAATAGGAGAGATCCTACTTCAAAAATTGTAGCGATTGTTTGGCGACATTATGTGTTACAGCCAAAAAGGTTTTTCTTTGTTCAACTTTCTTGATTTATATTAAAAATCGCAAATCAGCAACGGCTTAAGGATAGCTAATTTAAAAAGATCAGTCATCCACTGAGGATGTCCTCTGAAGTCGAGGACTTAACGTCTAAGTGGATAATGTCCACAGACCTTTAAGCCTGAAATTTCTTTCATCACATCACTAAAAAATCGTCGAGATTGGGAACCGAATGAATATAATTTTAAAAAAACTTACATCTTTTTGCTAATTGCCGTAGAATAGAGGAAATGAAACTGCTTTCCGTCGAAGAATCATTATTAGACCGTTAGATATTTTTTTTTAGAAGAGATGACCATATTTATTTTATGATAAGAACAGTAGCAATAACTCTAACATCTCTTAATAAGTAGATACAATATAATACCCCAAGCAAAATACTAATGAAAAGAAGACAAACGTACCTGCGTTTGACATAAATATGTTACAGTGCGATTTTCGTTGATTGCCGTAGAGTAAAGGTAATGAAACTGCTTTCCGTCGAAGAAATGGCAAGGATCGGCATAAGCGAAAGGAACAGGGTAGTCACAGACGCCCAAAGCTAGTAATACTATATCTATACCTCGCATGAATAAAGTAGTCAGGTTGACCGCCCTAGGGATTATAGATTGGACCTACAGGAAAAAGGAAATTCATAAGGGCTGTTTCTTTCTGTTTTGAACTGGTCTCATTAAAAGGCCGCAGATTATTAATAATCTGTGGGATATTTGTATTTTTAGAAAAATAAACATTCTGTTTTTAAGTCTTCCGAACCCTTCTGTGGGTGCTTCGGGGGCGCTAACGCCTCATTCGCTTTTAGTAAAAATAATTTCTGCCTATTTTTATTAAATTTGAGTCCTTGGGGATGGGTTAGGACCCTTTGAAAAGGAATTGAGTAAAAAATAAGTGTAAAAAATTGCCTAGAATAACATCGTTAGTTTTAACGATATTTTGCGTTTTTAGGGGAGTAATAACACCTTAAACCTATCCATTCGCCACAAATTTTCATATTTTAGAAACTTTAAACTATTCTTGTCCTCTCGGGTGTAAATTAAAGACTAAATTTATGGTTTTTGACCCTGAAAATCGAATTTAAAGTAATTCATTTTGCTTTTTATGCACATTTGGGGGGGTACCCTGTATCTTAAAAAGTTGACGTGATAGAAGAAAACTAACAACAGTTTTGTAATCAGTGATCCCATTGTCTAAAACAGCAAAAAAATCGAACTCAACAGAAATTTTGTTAAAAATTTTTCCCCAGTGTAATTATTGTACTTTTTGTTTGAAATAATAAAATGTTTCATTTATTGACGTTGTACTTTTTTCTTAATTTATTTTGTCCTCCTTTTTATTGAGAAAAAAATAGGTCACCATACGATTAAAAAAGAAAATAATTTATCTGTTCAAAATAGAATTTACGGCGATTAATTTTTCTTATATTTTCGAACAAACCTATTTCACTTATATCACCTATTTTCATACTATAACGAGTTCTTGGAGTATCTCTGCCTGACCATTAGCATGAAATGAAACTTGTAGTTAGCTTTCAACATTCCCATGCTTAATTCGTATCAAACCATGGGAAAGTCCGATCATTCGATTCTTATTTGCCCCACCCTGGCGACCCTCAGTTTTAATTAAACTGATGCAATACTTTGTCACATCATCACATTTCGTTTCTATTTTGTAATAAACAACAGTTGAATAAAATAAGTGAAATGAACAAATAAATCACAGGAGAGAAAGAGAACCTAAAATTTTTTATTTATGAGAATTTAATTTTTTACTAATGTCTTTTGCATCAATGGTTTTTTTACTACTTACTCTGGAATGTGTGATAAGGAAAACTATTTTTAAAAAAATTTCCACATATTTTTGGGGTAAGTTTAAAATTTTTCACGGACCACCTCCGATGGCCTCACGGACCAGCTGTTGGGACCACTGATCTAAAGGAAAGGTATTGACGGCGCCAAATTTATTACCCGAGTATTATTACGTATACATTCGAAGCAAAAATGTGTATGGGGGTTGGCCATTCTTAGTTCTTACCTGCAAGTTCTTCAGATCTGGATTATTTTTCTCCCACACAGCTTGGGCAACAAAGACAGCTACATCAAATGGTTCTAGATGAGGCCCAGTAGACGATCCTCCAATCAGGAAATTGATGATGCAAGAAAAAACCAGGTAGTCCTTTGATATTTTCATCATTTTATTAAAGTCCATTGGCAGTTTTAATGTAGCCCAGAACACTTGACACTTTTCTTCCCGACTATATTTAAACCAAATATCGTCAATAGCAGGTACTTTATCTGAAATGATCGAGGAATAATGTTTCAAGCACAAATAAAGTTTAATATTAGTTACTTATTAGGATTTGATATTAAAAAAACGAGGACATAGTAATGGACTTCGGATAAAAAAAAACTAGTTTTATATCAAGGTTTTACCAACTGTAGATATTCTGTTATTTTTTTTTATATTATTGTTGCAATCGACTCTTTAAAGTTGTTTTACTTACTAGTGATTTTGACCTATTAGGACCACTGAGCTATAAAACAAACTGGAGTGACTAGTTAGCGTGCCGAAACCGTATCACACTGCGGAAAAGATTTCCATCTTCTATTAATTTTCCCCATCTGTTAGCACAGTTGTATGCACAAAATGAAACGACCATTCTAAATTTAGCTCATAATATTTTGAAAAACAGGCATGATCGGATTAAAAGATGGTCATGCGGGGATTGCCCCGATTGCTTTTAGTCCCGAATGCCCCGATTGCTGCGAGCAATCGTGGCAATTTAACCTTCCGCGCTGGCACGATCAATCGCTTGTTATAGAATCGGAGGTTGTCACTCCAGTTTGTTTTATAGCTCAGTGATTAGGACTGGGGAATCTATATCTTTCGTAATATCAGTTTAGTTTAAATGAGAGACAAATAAAGGAATAGAAAGAGATATCAGGTTGAAGCGCGGTTATGAAAAAGGTAAATCCTACATTCTTAATTCTCAACAGTGTTCTGAAAAAAAAAACTAGTACGCATGTGAAAAAATACAAACCTCTTAAGTTCAATGGTAAAGGTAAAACGAACTCTGGTTTATCCAACATGTTACCAAGGTATGCACAGTACTCTTTGACTTCCACTTTTAAGTCTTCACTTGGCTTCGAAGGCATTTGAGAGAAATTGAAGAGTATACTGTAACACCTTTGCCTGATTTCTTGGTATATAAGTGCCGAGGGTTTGTCAGGTAACCGAGTGTTCTCCATGACCTGTGATTAAAAAAATAATAGTTACGGTTTCTTTTGAACCTTTTATCCACCCTCATTTTCATTGTCTCTGAAAATAGTTTTTGGACAGTTTTGTTCACAAAAATATCTTGGTGTACAACTTGATGTTATTTGGCACAGTTATAAAACTCTTGCCCTCTATATAAAAATAGATAGTTATGAAAATAGGATATGTGGAGAGGTATTTTTAAATATAATAGAAGTCGGAATATAAAATTTTGTGTCTCGAAAGAAAAAATACTTTTAAAAAAAAATCTCCAAAGAAATTGAATCGTCAGTTGGAAGAAGGGAATAAGTCCAGTTTTGAGAAATTCGAAAAAAAAACCCAACTGTATAAATAATGAATTTTTTTATGTGTAATCACCAAATTTTCACTGGAAATTCAGGAACTTATTTAGAAAAAAGGACAATCTTTGGAAAAAAATATAAGTGCATTCATAAGTATTTTACACTATACTCTTGAAATTATGCCAATTACAAGCTTTTCACTTTTGGTGCTTTCCAAAGAAATTGAAAAGAAGATATACATAAGGGGAATTTTCAAAAAAAAATTCTGGAGGAGGACCCATTGGCTCCCTTAAAACTTTGACGTTTTTTATAACTTTTTCCCCTTGAAAATTCTGTGGTTTAGAAGGACCTGTTCTCTTTGCAAAAATGGTCTCAAAATGAGCTTGAACATGTATTTAAGAGGAAAAATTTCAAAATTTTTCTAGGGGGGACCCCCTGACCCCCCATTTTTACTTGGAGCTCACATTGTAAAATTTATACATTATGAGCAACATGCCATTAAAATACTACTTTTAAGTGTTCTAATATCCTTGCCCCCACAAAAAAATAACAACCAAAAATCTTCTTTGTAAAGTGAATTCTAGACCCCCCTCTCTCTACTCATGTGTAAATCAAAGCTTGGAGATTGTTTTGAGCACAAAAAGTCAATTTGTCATTCCTCAGATTTCATTAATTTTTGGTTTGTAGGCAGGGTTGGCTGGATTGGACCCAATGGGTTTTTAAAAAAAACCTGTGAAAAAACCCACATTTTGGACCCATTTTTGGGTTTTTTCAAGAAAAATCAAGATTTTGGCAGTTTTAATATTGAAGAAAAACATTTAACGAAATAGCATATCAAGAACAGCATTTGAGTGGGTTTTTTTTCAAAATTTTAACCAGGTTTCAATAATTAAGGTTTTATTTCATTATTGAATGTTTTTTTTTAAATTTAGGATGCTTTAAGTTCAAAGTTTAAACTTTATGAAAAAATTAAGGAGTATTTTTTTAAATTTCAGTGTTTTTTCTAAGTTCAATAGATTTCTTTCAATATTGTGAATGGGTTTTTTCAAAGCTTAGGATATTTTAAAAATTTAAGTTGGTTATTTAAATTTTTTTCATTAATGAATGGGTTTTTTCAAAATTTAAGACGTTTTAAGTTCAAACTAGTTATAAAAAATTAAGGAAGTTTTTTTAGATTTCAGTATTTTTTTCAAAGTTAAATAGATTTCTTTCAAAATTTAATGTTTTTTTTTTAAAGTTTAGGATATTTTTTTTTCAAAATTTAAACTGGGTGTCTGAAGTTAAATGGTGTTTTTTCAGTTTCAGTGAGTTTTTTTTAAAGTTAAATAGGTTCTTTCATTATTCAGTGGGTTTTTTCATTATTGAATTTTTTTAATTTAGGACGTTTAAAGTTCACAAACTGGATGTAAAAAATTTAAGGAGGAATTTTTAAATTTCAAGTGGGGTTTTTCAAAGTTAAATAGATTTTTTTCAATATTGAATGGGTTTTTTAAGTTTAGGATATTTTAAAAATTTAAGTTGGTTATTTAAATTTTTTTCATTATTGAATGGGTTTTTTCAAAATTTAAGACGTTTTAAGTTCAAACTAGTTATAAAGTTTTTTTAGATTTCAGTATTTTTTTCAAAGTTAAATAGATTTCTTTCAAAATTTAATGTTTTTTTTCTCAAAGTTTAGGATATTTTATAATTTTAATGGGTTTTTTTTTCAAAATTTAAACTGGGTTTCTAAAGTTAAATGGTGTTTTTTCAGTTTGAGTGAGTTTTTTTTAAAGTTAAATAGGTTCCTTCATTATTCAGTGGGTTTTTTCATTATTGAATTTTTTTAAATTTAGGACGTTTAAAGTTCAAACTGGATGTAAAAAATTTAAGGAGGAATTTTTAAATTTCAAGTGGGGTTTTTCAAAGTTAAATAGATTTTTTTCAATATTGAATGGGTTTTTTTTAGTTTAGGATATTTTTTAAATTTAAGTGGGTTTTTTCAAAGTATAAAAAGTTTCAACTTTGAAAAAACACACTTAACTATGGAAAAACTGACATTATTATAACAGAACATATTTAACATAGAAAGAACTCACTAAAATTTGAAAAAACCCGCCTACTATTTAGAAGAAAACCACTTAATTTTGAAAAAACCCACACTATTTCCGAAAAAACCCAGTTTTATATGGTTTTTTTAGGGTTTTATTGAAAAACCCGAAAAAACCCAACCCACTTGGATTTAAAAAAAACGGGTTTTTTCCAACCATGCTAAGAAGGGACCAGTATTAAAAAATTTTATTCTTAAAAGTTTTTTTAAACGAATTTTTTGAAAATGCTCAAAACTGCTTAATTTTGCTATTTCTCCAGTCACAAAATTCTTTATAACTCAAAGTTAATTCCTATCCATTTTAAAGGTGCTTTATGGGCTATAATATGATGTGCAACACTTAGTATTTGAAGTAAAACTAAATTTTTTACAAGCTTTTAAAATTTTTAAATTGAACTCTTGAAAAACACCCCGTTTCGATTTTTTGAAAAAGTGATGTAAAGTTAGTTTGATGACTTATTAGCTACAAGTAAGTTTTGAAGTGATGAAGTAAGTTTTGATGTTAGCTACAAGTATGCAAAATTTCAAGAGGAAGAAATGATGGGTTTCGGAGCTACGAATTTTATAATAAGTCTAAAGCATAAAAATTCCTTAAAATGATGCCACAAATGAACAATTTTATTATTTTTTTACAATAAGGAAGTTGCATGTGTCAGATTTTCAAAAACAAACAAGTGTTCCGTATGGTTTTTTGTATGGTAAAATGAAATATCTAGTCAGTTTTTCAAAAAAATGTACAGGTAATTAAATATTTTAATTTAAAAGTCGAGAAAAAACACGTGACTGAAAACGTTTATTGTTTAAACCAGGGGTCGGCAAGTAATTTTACTCAGGGTCCAAATAATTTTGAAAATTTTTCATCGGGGTCCGGAGAAAAAATAGGCTACTATTACTAGTTAAAATTGTTATCTTCAGTTGCACATAAATTATTACAAAGATGTGATTTGAGTATGCTGCCTGCTAAATAAAATTGTTAAATTTAATATGATTATAGAAATGTTAACATTAAAATGGGGGTCTGGGGGCATCCCCCAGGAAATTTTTTCAAATTGGACTCTTAAAAAGCATGTCAAAGCTAATATTTGTTCCGTAAAAGTACAAATAAATTATTTTCAAAATGGTATGGCGGTCCAGGAAATGACTTCACGCGGTCCGGATGCGGACCGCGGTCCGCCAGTCAAAATAGACATTCAACATCGGAAAAATTCGCATAGAGCTGAAAATTGGTACAGACGTAGATGACATCATTACAATTAATGTACCAAAAGTCCTCATCGATCCGATGAGTGCGATTTTTTTTATAGCGGTTTTAATATCGCCTCGTCTCAACTTCGAACTCCTACGGGGAAACGGGCTGCGACAGTGGCGCCGCGCGCTACTTTCTCATAGGAGTAAGGAGTGCTGGGGAGAGGGAGATGGTGAAAAACAGCCCTTTTTTGAGATATTTGCGTAGGGATTTGAACGAAAGTGTCCACATTTTTGTGTAAAAGTGTTTTTAAGAGTTTAGGAACGTGGGAATAATGAAAGAGTGACATTTAAGTACTTCCCGTGGTGAATTTGTTATTTTTCCGAATCGTTTCAATTCATAAAGTTTTAATAAGCTCGGCTTTTAACTTCCACTTTCCTTTTTTTTAATGTCCACTTTTAGGATGTCAAAGCGATGAAGATAGGGAGATCGTGAAAACAGCCTCCTTGTGCTGTTATTCGCCTTTGAAATGATTGTAAATCCAAATCCTTTTGAGAAAATGTAGAATTTTTTCGAGTGTACGTACATCTTGTGATATTTTACATGAATTACCACGGATGAAATGTCACTAATATATGCCTCGTTCCCATCATTCCTTTCTATTCTAGAAGTAATCAAAGATTGCATACCTTGCTTAACAACAACGGTTTCATTTTCCGTTAAAAGTCCCCCACAAATGAAGCGAACTTGAGACATTTTTGGCAAATGAAGCAACAGGATTATAAACACGTTCACAGCATGGAAACAGCCAATGCTACTAACTGCAAATGTGCATACGGTTTCAAAGAAAATTTTCGATAATTTGAATCATATGCCATGAAAACGAAAGGGGTAGATATGGGCTTCCAGTGCGTTCTGTCCCCAAGTCGAGGGGCAATTCCAATTTACTTCTGTCGGCACTTCCGTGTTGAATTAATATCGGGTATAAATAATTATGTATTCTGGGGTACCTTTCTAAATATATTAAAATTATGTAAAATTTTTCCAAAATTGACTGACTAAAATAGAAAAATTCAACTATTTTTAAACCAAAAATATTAAGGAAAAACGTATATAGTTAGGAGCCAATTCACACTCAACTTGCACTTTCTTCAAAAAAAACTTTTGAATACTATTTTTTATCAGTATGAAAATGGTTATTGAATTGTTACTATAAATTAGGTCCAAACGGCATACCACGTTAAAAAAGGTGCCGTTATTTTCCCTAACACTCAATTTTTTGATCTCTGGAAACTCAAATTCATTTAAAAAAAGTAATTACTCACTCATGTTTTCCCTTGAGAATTCCATTTTCTATAAACTTACTACGAAATATTTCCCTTAAATTTTTGAAAGGGAAGAAAAACGATAAGATATTTTTCCAATTTGAACTCGAATAAATGAAATTTATGAGGCTGTTTTTACGATCTCCCTATCTTCATCGCTTTGACATCCTAAAGGTGGACATAAATTGAATCGTCAGTTTGAAGAAGGGAATAAGTCCAAAAAATGACAAATTGACTTTTTGTGCTCAAAACAATCTCTAAGCTTTGCTCTACACATGGGTGAAAAGAGGGGAACAATAACTAACCCTATAGGGAGATATCGCCCCTTGAAGTTGTGAAATCGATGTCCATTCATTGTATTTTTTAAGCTAATTTGGAATTAAAGTTAATTTTTCTTTCTCCTCATATTCTTTGTGCTGTAAACTAAGTTAAAATAAAATTTTCTCTTAATTTTAATGTTTTTCAAACTTTTTTTATGTAGGGAATGTTTGACTCCATTCATATTCACTCACTCCATTGATACTGCTTTAATAACTCAGTTTCACTATAATTTTGAATTTCATTTGTCTTATTCTTTTTATTTCACCCTTTTGTGGTGTAAACTAAGGAGAAATATAATTTAAATGTGATTTTAAGGGTTTTTAAAGATTTTTTCATCAGAAAAATTTCATAAGGTGTAAGAAGGGAATAAGTCCATCAACTTATTTTGGCTGTAAAATATTTTTGAATACAGTTATATTTGTTTTGATGATTCCTCTGTTTTCTAAATAGGGTTCTGAACTTCCAGTAAAAATTTGGCGGTTATACAATGAAAATTCCATTACTTATACTTTTTTTTTCAATTTTCTCAAAACTTGATTTTTGGACTTTTTCCCTTCTTCAAACTGACGATTCAATTAGAGCCGAGCTTATTAAAACTTAATGAATTGAATCGATTCGGGAAAAAATAACAAATTCACCACGGGAAGTACTTAAATGTCACTCTTTCATTATCCCCACGTTCCTAAACTCTTAAAAATGCTTTTACACAAAAATGTGGACACTTTCGTTCAAATCCCTACGCAAATATCTAAAAAAAGGGCTGTTTTTCACCATCTCCCTCTCCCCGGCACTCCTTACTCCTATGAGAAAGTAGCGCGCGGCGCCACTGTCGCAGCCCGTTTCCCCGTAGGAGTTCGAAGTTGAAACGAGGCGATATTAAAACCGCTATAAAAAAAATCGCACACATCGGATCAATGAGGACTTTTGGTACATCACTTATAATGATGTCATCTACGTCTGTACCAATTTTCAGCTCTATGCGAATTTTTCCGAACTTTCGCCTTTTTTTCGTCTATTTTGACTGGACTAAGTTGCCGACCCCTGGTTTAAACTATAAGATGACGTCAACAATAATACCATCAACTCCATTGCTTTACAACAATGTTTAGTATAAGATGACGTCACATCCAAACTCTTGGCGTTTTCGCGCGCTTTTAAAAAGGGGATTTTTTAAAATTTTTTTGGCAATCAAAAAATTTCTCGATCGGCCCCAAATTTTGGGTAGTTGCTTATTTTTGCAAGAGGAATCGATTAAAAAATATAAAAAAATCATGCAACTTCCTCATTTCCTCTACATTTTTAGTGATTATTAAGTCAAACATTAACTTTTTAGCATAAGTAAGCAAAACATTAAGATTCCCTAATTAATATTTGAATTCAAATATTTGGATTTGTTTTTTGAACGGCTTTTTCGTGACACCAGACAAAACATGTCTGATTGAATATTCATTCTTCTGAAATTGATGCAATCAGTTTTGGAACTATGCCAAATATAATCCTTTTTTCCTTCCTCCTGTACTTAATAAGAACCTAATCTAAAGAATTTTCTAAGTACCACTTCTTTGATTCAGTACAACCGTAATTTGCACATAAATATTGTTTCATTATTACATTTAAATAAATATGAGTAAATAGAAATTTAAAATTCCATCTATTTAAAGATAGGAAGAAGAAAGCATTTAATGAAGCACTACAAATATCAATTTCTCCATCTTAAAATTTTGTATAACTTCAGCTAATAAGTAAGCTAATAATTGACATAATATATATATTAACATAAGAGTAAAGTAAATTGTAAAAAACTAGTAAAAATGTTCATTTTCTGCATCATTTTCGGGAATTTTTATGCGTTAAATTTATTCAAAACTTTGTAGCTCCGAAACCCATCATTTCTCCATCTTGAAATTTAGCATACTTGTAGCTAATAAGTCAAAAATTAACAAATAGTATACTATATATATTTAAAAAAAATAAGAGGGGAGTTTTGCAGGAGATCAATTTCAAAATTTTTAAAGCTTGTAAAACAATTTTGTTTTACTTCAAATACTAGGTGCTGCACATCATATATTATAGCCCATAAAACACCGTTAAAATGAGATGGGAATTATTTTTCTACCTCAATTCATTCTTGAGATATAAGGAATTTTGTGACTGAAGAAATTGCGAAATTAGGCAGTTATGGGCATTTTCAAGAATCCATTAAAAAAAACTTTTAAGAAATATTTTTTAAAAACTGGTTCCTTCTTATTCTCCACGGGTACTACCTAAAAGCCAAAAATTATCGAGACATCGAGGTCCAAAAACTGCATTTTTTGCTTTGATTTGACATGGAATGACCCTTAAATAAAACTGTATATGAATACTATTTTTCCAGTAATGATAAAATATACATCTTAAAAAGCAAAAGCTTAGTAAAAATCACTGAAAACATGATTATAAAAAAACCTTTTTTGTTTTTCTCTACGTTTACCCCTTTACCTGTCCAGTGATATTAAATGAAAAATGAAATAAATTCAACATACTTCACTGGAGCCATACTCCTGGTAGAAGAGAAGGTTAAGAATATCTGCCGTAATAGAGCAATCTTTATGTCTTCTAATTACTTCGTCTTTGAGATTAAGTGGAATTTCTTCAATAGGAGTTACGGGAGGTGGAGCCTGATTTTCAACTACATATGATTTCAATCCTTCTTTTATCATATGCATACCCTCTTCATTTCTGAAAACTTCCCTCGATATTTGTCTCAGTTCATTCAAATTAAATGCATTGCCAGTCCAATTCCTGTCTCGAATCAAGCTTGATAAACCGTCCACTAAAAAGGAAATGCGCGTTGAACCCCTTCCTTGATTTTTAAGAAGGTTGTCGTGGAAACTTTTTAGTATTCCATTAGGAACGCAATCGTTTCCTAGAAGGCAGGCAAACAAAGGTAGTTGCTTCACGTCCAAACGTAAATATCTTTCAGCCAAGCAACGTCTGTCGTAAAGTCTCGTTTTTAGAGTGTCCAGGTTCAAATATTTTATGGAGAACAAGTCTTTGGTGTCATATATTATGAAATCGGAGTCCTCACTCAATATCCCGAAAACGTTATCGTTTTTCGCATAGTGCACTATTACATCGTCGCCTTCTCGATCGGTTTGGAAAACTTTGGCTCCCAGTTCCTTCAGAAGAAACGACATTATTATCCTGTTTGAAGTAGGTAAAACGCTCGCTGTCTTCCATCGGTTTTCTATGTCCCCAAATATTTTTTCAATTGTTTTGTACTTCCCCAGCTTGCGCCTGACCCATTCGTCCCTTTTGGAGGAACTGACGGTTCCGTCAAAAACAAAAACTAGCTCCACATCGATGTTTCTGAACTTCTCCAGAAATTCCCTCAAGTATTCCTTGAACTGTAACCATTGGGCGTCATATATCCATTCCAATCCGCTTTTGAAATACAGTCCAACCACGACGTTCTTGCCGTCCACTACCAACTCCGGGCGACAGTTGAATTTCTTTCTGTGAGCATCAGCCTTTTTCTTTAGTGGTACCATCTCGCAAGCTTTTTTGCATTCCTTTACGTAAGTTTGAAGGCCAGAAACACCCATGGTTATGATCGCGAGCTATATAATCAATGTCTGAATAAAAGGATTTTATTTCCCTTTTATATGAATCGTCATGTTTACTTATCATTTTTTCCAACAAAAAGATGTTTCTTCTTGGGGAGTTATCAGGAAGAATGAGCAGTTTATCATAAAGGATGAGTCGAATACAAATACATCTCTATCTATTATGCTTTATTATTACATCTATGCTGAGTAACTATTGTTAGTCGAATATATGGCTGTGACCTTGATCTGTATCTTTTATTAAGTGAAACAATCTTAATTGATAATGATATCAGGAATGGAGTGAAAATTCTGTTCAAAGAAATTACTGGGCTTAAAACCAACAGAGATAAAGTAATAAAAGAAATTTTAAAAGTATTACCATAAACTGCAGCCTAAATAATTAAGTAAAAGTTTCTTCAATAGAATTATTAAGTTTCATACAATAAATGAAACCGAAACAGATGAAAGCACAAAAAACCCTAGTAAGGAAGCAACTTTATAGCTTAAGTTTCCACCAAATTCAACTAGATTTTAAATAATATTTTTTTACATACAAGCGAAAATTTCGTTTTTAGCAAACAATGGTAGAGTAGTATATTTAAGTTCTCCAATTTAAAAATAATATTTAAAAGCAGTCTGAGATGTAACATTGAAAAATCAGTTTCGACTCCTCTGTATCATGAGCATGACACTTTCGCCTCCCTCAGTTCGAATGTTTCAAAAAAAGGTTCATACTTAGCCCATTGGATTTCAATGGTAGTCTTTTAAAGAGCAATCAAGGTCATCTAAGAACATCAATCTTTTCGAAATTTTTGGAAAAAATCCTCCCTTCTACGCTTGACTCTCACATATCTGTGTTGAAAGAACGTCATATTTGACGTTCTAAAATGAAGTCTAAAATGAAGATTTCTTCAACACATTTTCCCCAGACATCTTCATGTATTTTTTGAATTGAAGTCACTGAGTGCTGTTATCCATTCGAGACTGTTGTTATCATTGTAAATTGCCACTGCCTTTTTGGTTTCATTTCCGCTTCCTAGCTTGGTGTTATGACGGGGAAACGTTTCAGTTAACACTACCACGAAAGCGGTCGATTTCCGTTAAAACCGAAACCGAAACTTAACTATCGAGATCAGGCGCGGATCCAGCAATGGGTACTATGCGAATCATCGATGATGCGGATCCAAGGGGGGTATGGGGTTTTTACTCCCCCCCCAAAAAAGAAAACTAACAGTGAGAAATAGGGGGATATTTTAACTCAGGGGCGTATTTAAGGGGGAAGGCGATTGATTGTGTACCAAAACGAGTTAAAATACTGTTTTTGGGTCCAATTTAAAGTAATTTTCTTCAGGATGCTAAAATATATATCGTCAAGATGCAAAAATATATTAAATTCTTGAAGATTTATGGGTACTTTTTCGTTAGCCGGGTACAAGCGAAAAATCGCCAAATTTATATGGATTTCCGCCGATTTTCGTACAATTTCATTCGCTTCGCTTGGCGACTTGGCTTGCGTTTGGTTTACAATTGGCGACATTTGCACCTGGCTAACGGAATAGTATCGATTTATGTCCGAAATTCGGATTAAATGTACCAAAGTTAGTTGAAAACTTGCTTTTTACACTTAAATTTCCATTTTTGGACGAGGATCCCCCAGACCGCCTTTCGGTAATTAGAACATTCACAATCTTTTTTTAAATATTATGTTCCCTAAGAAGATTCAATTTGATTTTGAAAATTCTTAGCCCCCCTAAAAAAAACCAAATCCTCGATCCGCCAGTGCTTCGTTTAGTGATTATTGTGCCTCCTGGCCCAGGTGCGGCTCCAGCAGGGCCCTAAGGGGGGTACTTTTTCAGACCATCCCCTTTACCTTTAGAAGCAAAAAATCAAAATGTCATCACTTGAAATCACGAAAATCGGACAAAATATCCAAATATTTCTTGTTGATTAAAAGTATTCTACAATTCTTTAGCTTTAAAATGATACCAAGATCAAGAAAATGCCTGCAATACTTCTTATTTTATGATGGCTTAAATATCACGCTTATCATAGAAACTGCATGTTATCAACATCTTTAAACTCAATTTCTGAAGAATGAGGAAGTTGCATGATTTTTTTATTTTTTTAATCGATTCTTCTTGCAAAAATAAGCAACTACCCAAAATTTGAGGCTGATTGAGAAATTTTTTGATTGCCAAAAAAAAATAACAAAAATCCACTTTTTAAAAGCGCGCGAAAACGGCAAGAGTTTGGGATCATCGTATGTTGACGTCATCATACGATAAACATTGTTGGAAAACAAAGGAGTTGATGGTATGATTGTTAACATCTTTAAACAAAAAGCGTTTTTCAGTCAAGTGTTTTTTTTTCTCGACTTTTGAATTAAAATATTAATTACCTGTACATTTTTTTGAAAAATTTACTAGTACAGTAAAGCCCCGATTATCCGCGCAATTGGGTGGCAAGGGTACCGCGGATAGCGAAAATCGCGGATAACCCGAAAAAAGACTAAAAATAAGGAGAAAACACGAAAAAAATATTTCAGCATAAAAACTATGCTTATTGTACAAAAAATATGATATGTAAAACTTTTAAAATATGTACAGTACACCAGAAACCTTTGCTCTACATCTAAAATGTCTCTAATCTCATCTAAAATTTGCTCTCATCATTAAAAAATTTGTTTCGGGGCACTCGCGGATAATCGGGGTTCTACTGGTGTCGCGAAAAAACCGTTCAAAACAAAAACCGTTCAAAAAACAAAAAAATTCGTAGCTTTACACATGCAATAAATTTGATTGTTTTTTATTGAACGGTTTTTGCATTGAACGGTTTTTTCGTATATCCGTTCTACTGTGTTTGATTTTACCATAAAAGCATACGGAACACTTGTTTCTTTTTGAAAATCTGACACATGCAACTTCCTTATTGTGTTTTTCTCATACTATGAATGTTCTCATACTATGTTTTTCATTCAAAACATGATTGCTCATTCATCAGTAAATTGGTAAATTGTGATTATTTTTTATCATCATAATCTGTATAAAATAGCAGATGTTTTGCGAGTTTTTTTTTCTTTAAAATTAAAAATTATTTTTTTAATGAATTTTTATAAGTTAAAATTTCAGAAAAATCACGAATTTTCATGCTTCACTGATACAAAAAATCACAAAAAAACTAATAGGTTTATCAAAAAAAAACAATTAAAAAAACTAAAAAAAACATGAAGAATAGTGTAAGGATTGAATTTCAATAGAAATTATCTGATTTTAATAATTTGAACTTGAGTAATCACGTTTCAAAAATTATGCTAATTAGCTCCTTAGATGCTAATTCCCTAATTATATGATGTATAAATCTAATTTTTTTTTTGAAAAATGGCCTAGTTAAGGTGTCTTACATATTTTGTGCAAAAAACAATGATACATATGACACATATATGTATCATAAATTATCCTTACAATCGATACCATATAGTATCTTTGAAGAATGTAAACATTTGGTAGACAACATATGACACTATTTTAGGGAGTCTGGGCTCCCCAGAAAATGTTTGGGAATTAGACCCAGGGGTTCTCAAACTTTTTAACATCGCGATCCACTTTTGAGAAACAAAATCTAACGCGACCCACCGACTTCAGTTAATTATAATTAAGGGGGTAGATGCACAGTAGGGTGGTTACAAAAAATCAACTTTTGAAATCCTTAGGTCTCACCCCCCTAAAATGTGCCAATAAGCTAAAAAATGAGATTGGTCAAGTTTCAGCTCAATCCGATAATATTAACCCGTGCCTCATCCAGGTCAAAGTTCAGAAAAACAGCGATTTTTAACAAAAATTGGTAGTTTTCGCCCCATAAAACTAGAACCGTTTGTCCCAGAAAACCGGTTAGGGTGTCATTTAATAGGTAATTTTATACACTTTAACTTTGATATAGTCAGATTTAATTTACTTAAACGGATAGGGCGCTATTTAGCATTTTCAAAGTGAAGGTCCTCGAAAGCGAATTTCCTTGCAAGAACCCTAGAACATTACGAAGTCACAAAAAACTTTCTTTCCTGTCTTTCCCTATTCATTTTGGCTCCAATAGATAGTATATGAGTTTTTAGACCCCCTAAGAGAATTCTTGGGTATAATTTCAACCCCCCTAGGTTTCGGAAAAAAGAGAAAAATATATATATATTTTACAATTTTTTTTGACTGTTAATGTGTTAAAGTTGGTTCAAATACATTATTAAAAGTTTAATTGGTAGAAGATCAATGATAAAGGGGATTAACCTTTCGTTATAACCCCTATAATCTAAGCAAAAGAAGCGCGACTGTGAGAGGTTTGGCTAAAACCCATTAATACCCATTAAAGTGATAAAAATAGCTAAATTACAAATTTTTTCATAAAAACATCTAGAAAGATATCATTTGGTGTTAAAAATGATGTTTTAAAAATATTTATATGTGTTATAAAATTATAATAATAGCGCCCTTCTGGACTCTAATTTTTAAAAAAGCTTTTCTACCAAAATTACTCGTTTCCAGCTAATTAAACTGAAAGTATGATCTTAGAAAAATGTATTAATCAATTTATTTGTAACATATACTTCAGTTTTCATTTTCCTATCGTTCCAGAAAATTCACTTTTAAATGCATAACATAATTTAGTATATAAATTATCATCAAAAGTTTTCTTTCTGTACGTCACACATTTTTTCATATTTCTACTTAAATGCGTAGTGTGAATAAAGAAAATTAATTTTCTTTAAAAAAGTAATTTTCAAAAAAATAGTCTCAAAATTGTTTGCTAATTACAATAACGTTTTTCTATAAACTAAGTAAGCTTATCCATTTTTACGATTAGGACTATAACTTAGATGTTACTTACAGTAATCCAGCGGAAGCTTAAAAGTGATATTCTGTTGGAGTTTCTCAACCATAGTATTTTTCAGAGAAATCTTGTTTCCAATTTATATCAAATATTTATCATGGGAAACAAAACTTTTACTGAATATATGAAAATATTTTGAATATTTCCTATTTTACGCGCTATTTTTGTCTCCTTCAACACAGGTGTGAATATAATTGGCGACTAAAGAATAAAATAATAATGAAATAATTCGATTATAGATCAAACATATGTAATGAAACCTTTTCATACCTATTAAAAATTAAATTTCTTCGAATGGTAGGCAAATGAAACCCCTGAGGTATATTTATTAAAAATAAATCAATTTATACATTTTTCTAATATCATACTTTTAGGTTAATTAGCTGAAAACGAGCAACTTTATAGAAATAGGGTTTCTTAAAATTTAAAGTCGGTAAGGGTGCTATTATTATAATATCATAGACATAAATCGCCAAATGTCATCTCCCTATAGGTTTTTGCTGAAAAAATTTGTATATTAGACCTTTTTATCACTTTAATGGATATTAAAGCCTTTTTTAGCAAAACCTCTCACAGTCGCGCTTCTTTCGCTTAGATTATAGGGGTTATAACGAAAGGTTAATCCCCTTTATCATTGGACTTCTACCTAATTAAACTTTTAATAATGTATTTGAACCAACTTTAACACATTAGTAACAGTCAAAAAAATTTGTAAAAAAAAATATATTTTTCTCTTTTTTCCGAAACCTAGGGGGGTTGAAATTATACCCTAGAATTCTCTTAGGGGGTCTAAAAACTCATATACTATCTATTGGAGCCAAAATGAATAGGGAAAGACAGGAAAGATAGTTTTTTGTGACTTCGTAATGTTCTAGGGTTCTTGCAAGGAAATTCGCTTTCGAGGACCTTCACTATGAAAATGCTAAATAGCGCCCTATCCGTTTAAGTAAATTAAATCTGACTATATCAAAGTTAAAGTGTATAAAATTACCTATTAAATGACACCCTAACCGGTTTTCTGGGACAAACGGTTCTAGTTTTATGGGGCGAAAACTACCAATGAATTACTATTATTATAATATCATAGACATAAATCGCCAAATGTCATCTCCCTATAGGTTTTTGCTGAAAAAATTTGTATATTAGACCTTTTTATCACTTTAATGGATATTAAAGCCTTTTTTAGCAAAACCTCTCACAGTCGCGCTTCTTTCGCTTAGATTATAGGGGTTATAACGAAAGGTTAATCCCCTTTATCATTGGACTTCTACCTAATTAAACTTTTAATAATGTATTTGAACCAACTTTAACACATTAGTAACAGTCAAAAAAATTTGTAAAAAAAAATATATTTTTCTCTTTTTTCCGAAACCTAGGGGGGTTGAAATTATACCCTAGAATTCTCTTAGGGGGTCTAAAAACTCATATACTATCTATTGGAGCCAAAATGAATAGGGAAAGACAGGAAAGATAGTTTTTTGTGACTTCGTAATGTTCTAGGGTTCTTGCAAGGAAATTCGCTTTCGAGGACCTTCACTATGAAAATGCTAAATAGCGCCCTATCCGTTTAAGTAAATTAAATCTGACTATATCAAAGTTAAAGTGTATAAAATTACCTATTAAATGACACCCTAACCGGTTTTCTGGGACAAACGGTTCTAGTTTTATGGGGCGAAAACTACCAATTTTTGTTAAAAATCGCTGTTTTTCTGAACTTTGACCTCGATGAGGCACGGGTTAATATTATCGACTTGAGCTGAAATATTAATGAGCTGAAACTTGGCCAATCTCATTTCTTAGCCTATTGGCACATTTTAGGGGGGTGAGACCTGAAGAAAGTTGAAAAAATTTTTTACCCATGTTACTTGTGACCACCCTAATCTTTATATTTGGGTTTATTTCTACTTTTTCACAGGGTGTTCACGTGCTCCTGTGCTCCTAAGGACGAGCCGCCACTGCTGTGGGTTACGTTACGGCTCTCTCTCACGGGGCTTTAAAGTTGTTCTTAACAAACAGTGGCGGCTCGTCCATAGGGGCTGCGGGGCTGCAACACCTCCAACCAAAATTTCCCGAAATTTCAATTTTTATTTACTTTACAATATTTAAAAAATTATCTATTTCCCCCTTTAATCTTTGTCCTTTATAATCTTTTTCAATTAATAATTCTCTGCTATGCCGTCTCGACAACAGATTTCTTTCCGGGTTGATCAGCCCCCGCAGATATACCAATCGTGGAATAAAACACAAGTTCTATCATATCAAATCAAAATATCAAGAATTTAGCATGCGAGTCTGTTAGCAGAAAAGGGGCTGCTGAAAAGCAGCCCCGACCATAAGAATGATAGCTTTTTCTATTGAAAAAATAAACGATTTCTACTACTAATAAATCACATTGGCTTTTTAGCTTTCCTCACTCCAATGCGATTTTAATTTTTTTATTTATAGCTTCTTTTTTTCTTTTTAACAGAGAGATAATAAAATCTTTTCTGATGAACCTTCGGAGTTTCGGCAAGTCAATAAAGATTTATGTTTACTTTTTCGTAGCCAAGTTTTTATTTCTTTTTATAATGAGCAAATTGAATTCGAAATGCTGATTTTAGTTTCATTTGCTTTTGAGGTACTAAATGAAATAGAATTAATCTTTAATTCTTCATATTCGTAATAATCAGCTAAATATGTTTTAGAATGCTTTATTAAGTGTGAAATCGAAATTTTACATTGTTCCCATCTTTTCTATTTCATTATTTCCACGTTTTAGTTTAATAGAAAAAGTGAAGCATGGCATTACGTCCTGTTACTGTCAGTGATGACTTTGAATCAGGTTTACTAATATAATATACTTATCAAATCTTCTGATTAAAGGCATCTTTAAACCATTTCTAAGTTGTTTTTTTAGAGATTTATTTGACATTATATCGCTCAAAATACCGTCGGAGCAGCACCCCTTATAATTTTACCTTCGAGCCGCCACTGTTAACAAACATAAAAAAGTCGACCCTGCTTCAGGCCCGTAGCCAGGAATTTCCCTTTGGTGGGGCGCCCATATTTTCAGGGGGGGCAAGGGGGTTTTCAGGAGGTATCATAAGCCCATAGGCGTAAGTTCAACTGTTTGACTAGGGCAGTGGTTCCCAACAGGTGGTCCGCGGACCACTGGTGGTCCGTGAGGCCTTCAGAGGTGGTCCGTGAGAAGATTTTTTAAATAACTTATCCAAAAAATGTGTGGAAAATTAAAAAAAAAATAGTTTTCCTAATCACACATTCCAGGAAATAGTAAAAACACTACAGATACAATAACATAAGTAAAAAAATTATACGTCTCATAAATAAAAAACGTTATGTTCTCCTCTCCTACGAATCATTTGTTCATTTCTATTATTTTGCACAGTTTTATTTAACAGTAGTCTATTACAGACAGAGTAGAAACCATGGAACTAGGAAGATAGGGAACTGCCGTATCAACTTTGACAGGCGCCAATGTTGGGTGACCTAGGGGGCGCTACGTACGCGGTTGGTTGGTTGGCTTGGTAGAACCGCGGCTTCGTTTTCTTGAAATAAAACAGCAGAAAAAATGAAATCGCTAGGTAGAAAATATGCTGAAACATGTTACTAACTTAGGAACGTGCGAGAGTTCGTTTCCTCCACTGAGCTGTGTCCTCCTCCGCTCCGCATGTAACTTATCAATCAAGCACCATGAAAAAAAACTAAGACAAAGCGGCTTTTAGTGAGCAAGCATATGTCTCTACCCATCGATTTCTCTCCTCTGATCAACCAAATATGCACACGTAGCTCCCTCTATGTCACCCATCTTTGGCGTCTGGGAAATCCATTGGAGAGATAGACCACGGCAGTTCCCTATATTCCTAGTTCCATGGTAGAAACGAAATGTGATGATGTGGAAAAGTATTGCATCAGATTTATTAAAACTGGGAGGCGTCGGGGTGGGGCTAGTAAAGAATCGAATGATCGGACTTATACTTGGTTTGATACGAAGCGAAGCGTGGAAGTGTTGAAAGATACTTCAAACTGGGATGCTATGGTCAGACAGAGGGTCTTCGAGAAATAGTGGTATGAAAAGAGGAAATTTCTGAGATGCACGTGAAATAGGTTTGTTCGAAGGTATGAGAAACATTTATTGCCGAAAATACAAAAGTTTTTAAACACATAAATTATTTTCTACTTTAATCGCTCTTTTGGAATAATTGTTGAATTATGACGCGATTTCTTTCGGGAGAACATCAGACTCGCCCACCTCCCCTATAGAATTCCTTCTGCCACAACTCACAGTCAGTGCATGTCCAGTTTTCTTTTTTGTGATCACCATAATTCCTGGTTATCTTATTCGTCCTGCAGTTTAATTTAAAGCTAAGTACTTTCTTTCAAATATAAATCTGCTAATAATATAGTACCTAATTATAGAAATATCATATAGATCATAGATCATAATATAGATCATAGAAATATTTGTAATCTAAAAAATACGATTAACCAAAGGAGAATAAATGAAATTTATCAGATTCCTCGCTTTTACAAGGAGATATATCGTAAACATTTCTTTTATCTTGCACCAAAGTTATTTAATAGTCTACCTGCTGAGTTACAAAATATTTCTTCCTATCCCTCATTCAAACGTTGTTTACATAATTTTGTAATTTTTTTAAATAATGTTGAAGACCTTTTCTAAAGGAAGCATAATGTATTTTTTTTTTGCCTTAGCTGTTTGCCAACTTGTAAAACTTTAATTTAAATAATTCTGTCTTTTGTAAATTAAATTAATCATTTATTATTGTTATTTGTACTATGTTTTTTTTTCTGCATTTTTGAATCTTATTATTGCTATGTAATTCAACCCACCTATTTATTTATTTTATTTTAAATATCACTCAATGTTCGCACTTTTTTTGGTTACCTGAACGGGACTGTTTCCCCTTGGTAACTCATATTATTTTATATATTCATTTGTAATTTCCATAGTGTAAAATAAAGATTATTATTATTATTATTATTATTACTATTAATTTGTTGTTTATGAAAAAGAAGAAAAATAACTATTTTATGCTGTCGTTTTTTTAAACCTGTAACTTTTGGATAGGTGTGAACCCATCCAGGGTGAATAGATAAAAAGGCTTGATAATAATGGTTAAATGGTATTTTATAAAAGTTATATTTTTAAATAATTAGATATAAAATTAATATAATGTTAATTTTTCTTTTAAGTTTAATAGATTATTTGATTTTCTAAGTTCTATTTAGAAACATTGTAAGACTTGGTTTCCCTTACTTCAGAAAAAAAGTCAAAAATTTAGACTCTCCATGAGGAATGAATGCACTGGAAAAAAAGTTAAAATTTTGAAGAAACAGTTAGGGATAGAGATGGTCCGCGGAGATTCAAATTTAAGTGAAGTGGTCCGCAGACATATTTGAGTTGGGAACCACTGGACTAGGGGATAAAACCCATAAGACCCTCAGGCCTACCTGTTAATCTTTAAATAGACATAATTTTATAAAGGGTGTCAATTTTCCCTAACCTCTCTTTTCAGTCTGTGCTAGGGTATATAAAAGTTTATTTCGGTAGGGGGCCTAAAAATATTTGTCAGCCCCTTCCATGCATATTAACAGATATAATGTAGTTTGTTATACATTTTTGGGGAACTTTATTAATTCGTGTGATCTGTTCTTACATTAATGTAAGAACAGATGTTTGGAATAGTGGGGGGGATACAAGTATGAAAGGGGGGTTTGGGGGTCCTCCCCTAGAAAATTTTAGGAAATTTGACCCTATAAACAGAGTTTTAAACTGCTTTTGATACTTGTAGACCAAAATTCGGAGATACATTTGGAGGGTTCAGAATAGAAATGGACCAAGTCCACTTTAGCTACTTTTGAGCTACAGACGTTTAAAGTTAAAGCTTCATAGGAAATTACATGTTAACGCAACAGAACTTGCTGCTGCCAAGCGGATATTATCAGAACTAGGACTTGGTTCATTATTGCACTGAAATTTTACATAGTTGGTGCATGTTATAGCGTTGCTAACTCAAAAATGACAAAAAGTGGACTTGGTCCATTTTAATTCTGAGCCCTCCATTTGTAAGTAGAGTTTTGATTTTGATGAACTTGTTTTATTAAAAAAAATTGGGAATAATAAAGGTTTAATACAAATGGGATGGGGGTCCTCCCCCAGAAAATTTTTTAAAATTTGACCTTAAAAAACTGGGTTCTAACTGCTCCTCCCTGCCCCCTGGCTACCTCAGGATCATCTATCATCTATCTGAGGAGGATTGGGCGGGTTTGAAAATGAGCTGGATCTCGTTTTCTTCGAAGGTGAAGCGGTAGACATCTCTGGCGGGGTTCTTTGAAGGCGAGTTATCGGAGAGAAACATCCAGGATGCGTAGCCATTATTTAATTCACCCACTGAGTGAGCAAGTGAAAACTTTTACAAAGCTACGATAAATTACTAAGAAAAAAAATATTCAAAAATTTTGAATGAGCTGTGCCAATTCTATTAATCGGAGAGCAGATATTCCGAAAGTTAATTAAACCGGGTGAAAGAGCTTTTTGAAACTACGCTAAAAAGAAACACTAATATTTAGAATCTGTACTTATTCTAAAATTGCAAGAACTTTATTCAAAAATACTTCTCTCTATATTAAAAAAAGTTACTGTCACCGCCGCCGCTGCCGCCGCCGCTGTTTCAGAAAATTTAATTTTTCAACTCTTTGAACTCTCATATCGCAAAAACTACTTGATAGAAATTTATGAAATTTGAAACGTTTGTAGAGGAATATTTGGGGCACATTCTCGAACAAAAAGCTAACTAATGTGATAATTAATACTGGGGTATTTTTAAGGTCAAAGTTGAAGTTTTTCTGTTTTTGCCGCGTAATCCAGTTCAGCGAAATCTATTAGCAGCAGAACTATGATTTTTTGCAGCCTAATACTCTGAAGTATGAAGATGTGCACTACGTCGCCCTTTTTTCGAATTTCGAATTTGGTTTAGAGTAATTAATTTTTTAATTTTCGAAATTTTTGACACTTTTTCGGTTTTTTCTATCTAAAATGAAAACTAATCACGGTATCAATATGATTTTTTAAATACTTATATTCTTATTTTTAAGAAAGAGATTGGCGTTTAATTCTTTAAAAAATTCTAATTAGTTTTGGAATTATTAAGCATCAAAGTTTCATTTTTTTCATAGTTTTAGTAGGTCTTTATCAGACGTGTTTAATGTTTTTAAATTTTATATTTGCCTGTTCACTAGATTGTCGCGAGCACGGATATTTAAATTTAAAAGTTTTGAGGAGCACATTTTTGCTCTAAGTTTGCTAGCGATATAGTATAGACTTGGTTAATAATCTTTTAAAGATATGTACTTCGATATTTTTTGAACTACTAGAGAAATAAATAATTAAGCTTTTTTGAGTGCTATTTATGCCGATGAAAGGTAGAGGATTTTCGATAGATTGGTTTTACTCTGCTAAAGATCGATTTCAGATACTACAGATCGTGAAGCGATCTGTAAAGAGCTGCATAGCAGTTACGGGGGTTTGTGAGCGTAAGCGAGCAGGGGGAGGTAGCCCCCTATCCATTAAATTATTGATAATTTTAAAAGGAATATTTCAGTAAGATATTTATTTTGATATTTTTGTTGTAATGATCCGAATTTAATTATTGAAAAGTTTGAGATAAAAAGTTTCGATATTAAATGAATATTAACTATACTCTGTTCATTTAGAATTAGCGCCTGAGACGTAATTTATTAGAAGCAGCTATTATTCTTATTATCGTCGAAAAAATTTTCTTCTGCAATGACAAGGCAGCCTAAGTAGAAATAGTTAAAATACTGTAAAAAAATCGGTCACTGAAGTTGTCTGATGAGCGTTATTAAGCATTATTGAGCGTTTTTGATCCTGTTTCAGGAGCTTATTCTAAATGAACAGACTATAAGCAGACAAGTTCCAGGTTGTACTGGATAGTTGAGATGAAACAAGCGAGCTCTGCTCGCTAAGATCGCGAAGCGATCTTCAAAGAACTGCGAAGCAGTTCCGGGGGTTGGTGAGCGATAGCGAGCAGGGGGCAGAGCCCCCTAGTTTTATAAATAAAGTAAAATATTCGGATGCTCAAACAATCGGATTTTATAGGAAAGTAAATATTAAAGTTTAAATTTTTCTCTTCTAGGCTTGTTTTAAATATTTAATTGATCCTTTAGTTCCAAAACCTGAATTTTGTACCTAAAGGTTACCTTTTGGAGTGTTAAAACAAAGAATAACGAAATCTGTTTACTGTGAACCTTTGATATAACGTTATGTAAATGTACAAAGGTGTTATAAATAACTTGACTTATCAATATAACACTTCTCGAATAATTTCTAAACATCCGTCAAATTATTATCATTTTCAACTTAAAGGGTATTATTACCCACATAATTACTGATTTGGATGATAAAAATGAAGGAAGGAGATAGAATATGTTCAATGATTCTATCTAACCTTAAAGTGTCATTCCTGCCATTCACTCGATTTAAAGCTGAATTTCTCGACTTTTAGTTCTACATATATCTTTATTACATCCATTAAAATGCAAAAATCCACAATTTAAAAAAATTCGAAGAAAACTCGAAATTTTGATTTTATGTGGTAGCCATCTTGTATTTATGACGTCATATCCGCCTTTTGTGACCAACAATGAAACCTCCATTGTTGGGTTTTTAATTATGAACGTATTTTCATTGCATTCACTTTGAAAATAGCATCTATTTAAAGCAGTGGTTCCCAACAGGTGGTCCGTGAGGCCTTCAGAGGTGGTCCATGAGAAGATTTTTAAGCTCACCCAAAAAATGTGCGGAAATTTAAAAAAAAAATAGTTTTCCTAATCACACATTCCAGGAAATAATAAAACCACCACAGATGCAAAAACATAAGTAAAAAATCATGCGTCTCATAAATAAAAAATGTTAAGTTCTTTTTCAATCCTATGAATTATTTGTTCATTTCTCTTATTTTCCACAACTTTATTCAACAGTAGAATTCAACAGATTATTCAGAGTAGAAACTAAATGTGATCATGTGGAAAAGTATTGAATCAGATTAATTAAAACTGAGAGGCGTCGGGGTGGGGCAAATAAAGAATCGAATGATCGGACTTATACTTCGTTTGATACGAAGAGAAACCTGGAAGTGTTGAAAGATATACTTAAAACTGAGATACTATAGTCCGACCAGTGGCGTAGCCAGGAAAAAATTTTGGAGGGGGATATTGATATTTCGGGGGGGATATGGGGTATTTTTAGTGGTTTTCTATGGTCAAAAAAAGAAAATTTCCAAGTTTCGGGGGGGGGGATATATCCCCAAATCCCCCCCTCTGCCTACGCGCTTGAGTCCGACAGAGGGTCTCCAAGAAATCGTGGTATGAAAAGAGGAAATTTCTGAGACACAAAAGAAATAGGTTTGTTCGAAGATATGAGAAAAATTTATTGCCAAAAATGCAAAAGTTTTTGAACACATTAATTATTTTCTATTTTAATCGCTCCTTTGAAATAATTATTGACTTTCACCGCTATTTCATTCGGGAGAACATCTGTAAGCCTCGCCCGCCTCTCGCCTATAGAATTTCCTCTGCCACAACTCACAGTCAGTGCATGTCCAGTTTTCTTTTTTCTGATCAACACAATTCCTGGTTATCTCATTTGTCCTGCAGTTTAATTTCAAGCTTGGTACTTTCTTTCAAATTTACATCTACTAATAATATAATATTACCGTTTTTGTTGGTAATGAAAAAGAAAAAATACTGTTGTTTTTTAAACCTGTAACTTGTGTGTAGGTGTGAACCCTTCCAGGGTTAATAGATCCATGAGAGGACACTGGAATTGATTAAAACCAACACCATTTCCCCTAATCAGAACAATTCGTGTCATTTGTAAAGTTTTTTTCCCTTCTATACATACATAAAAGATAAAGAAAGTTACATGGTTATAAGCCTCTCCTGTGAGATAAATTGAAGTTTTTATATGTAAGGCATATTGATGAAAAAAGAATTTTTCTAATTAACCTTTTAAACGCCGCAATTCAAGTTTCGAATTAAAGGTTCTAATTTTTGGCTTAAATGGCTTGTTTTATCATTACTAAAACCATTCTGGTCATTTTTTGGCAGAAAAAAAATCCTAAGTATGATTTTGAGGATGTTCCCATTTGGGAACATCGGCGTTTGGGGTGAAGTTTTTAGGGGAATTTCCAAAAGGCACATATTTTACAATTAATTCAAATAAAATGATTGAAATAGGTTTCTACTCAATAATTATGAACATTTTTATGATAGTGGACGGTTTTTTTATTTTTATTATCCATACTTGGACAATTGAGTAACATTTTATAGATTTTCATAAGAAAAAAATTACATGTTTATTACGTACGCGAAGCTTTTCCGTACATTTTTTTTGCACTATGGGTAATATTTTAGTATACAAAATACATAAGAGTGTTCCCATGCACTTCAAAGCTAAACAGTTACGTTTCTGTGAGAAAAATTTGTTTTAATTACGGTTCTATACGAATATCCAGCATAAAATCCACTAATTGCATTCAAATTTAATTAGCTTTCAAAAACGATAATCATAATTATCTCCATTGATTCATTAAAGCTGTGTTTCTCATGGAAGATTCCGAACACGAACTGTGAACAACATATCTCTTACATCCAACTTACGTTAGAAGAGTGTTTTTAGTTGTACGCACTTTTCCTTATTTTCAAAATTCTTCAATTTTATTCCTAAAATTGTTATGTAAAAAAAGTCCTTGAACAATATATATATACGCAAATCCTCAGAAGCACTCCTAATATGCTCTTTGCATAACTCCTAATGATAATTACTGAAAATTAATTGATCGGAGAGTTAGAAAAATATGAAGTAAAGTAAAGTAAGTAAAAAATATAAGTGTAAGAATCTGCTATAAAGATTTGGCATTTATTTCTCTATAAATCAGGTGAAAAATAAAAAATTACATATTTTTGAATTTAAAACATCATTCTTAACCTGTTTAGATCTTTTGATACAAAAAAGGTTAAAAAAAATTAAAGAAAATAGGAAATAACTTGAATTTTTGCATGTTATAAAAATCCCCTCAAATACTATACCCCAAACGCCGATGTTCCCATTTGGGAACATATACGTTGTATTGGTAATTACTCTCCAAAATTGGAATATAAAGCTATTCTGTCAAGCCAAATGGGAAGATGTGTACTTAAGCTACCTAAACACAGCTATTAAAACACAAATTATTTAAAACTAAATTTATTTAAAATTTTCACAAATTGAAACTTGTGCAACTTTTGGAAGAGCCAAAAATCTCTAATTTTGATGTAAATTCTACAAAAAGGATTAAATTGCACGTGAAAAACTTTTGCATGTAAAATAACTTCATATCTTTGAGTTGCTTTCTACCAAGTATCAAATTTCTGCATGAAAAATTAAGTGGTAAAAAAAATCCTTAAAACGATGTTCCCATTTGGGAACATCGGCAGGTAAAAGGTTAAATTTCTTAATTTAGTTTTACTGAATTAAATAAACAATCGTAATTAATAATGGATTCTCTATTTTATTTGTTGAATTTCGTGAGAGCTTGATAAAAATGGTTAAATGTCTCTTATAAAAGGTATATTTTTAAATAATTAGATATAAAATTAATGTAATTCTAATTTTTCTTATAAGTTTAATAGATTATTTGGTGTTATAAGTCCCATTTAGAAACATTGTAATACTCGGTTTCCCTTTCTTCAGAAAAAAGTGACCATCTATGAGAAATGAATGCACTGAAAAAAAAGTTAAAATTTTGAAGATACAGTTAGGGATAGAGGTGGTCCCAGGGGCGTCATTTCAGTATTTCGTTGGGGGGGGCAAGGAATTTTTTTTAAATGGGTCTGGACCTTGCGACAAGGTTTTTTTGACGGGGGTTGCCTAAACTTCATTTTTAAGGTAATATCATGTCAAAATTTGACAACGTGAACCCCAAGAAAAAAAGGGAGGTCTGGGGGTTCACCCCCAGGAAAATTTTGAAAATTTGGCTCATAAAGTAGTGTTTTAGCTCGTTTTGAGACCCTTTGGGCTGCATCCAAAGAGAACAGTTTCTTGTAAACCACATAATTTTCTAGGGAAAAGTTGTAAATAAACGTCAAAGTTTTAAGGGGGGCTAGGGGTCCTCCCCCAGGAATTTTAATTCCCCTTTTAACTAGTGTTTTATCTCTTTTTCAAACTCTTTGGGGAGCTTCTAAAGAGAAAAGCTTCTTGTAAGAGGAATAGTTTTTAAGGTGGATAACACTAAATAAGAGACGTGGAAATTTTAGAGGGGGGCTGGGGGTCCTCCCCCAGAAATTTTTTGAAATTGAACCCTCAAAAGTAATGTTTTAACTCCTTTTGAGACATTTTGAGTTGCACTCAAAGCTCCTTGTGGAAGTTACAGAATTTTCAAGGGACTTGCAGCTATTTTTCACATTACAGTGGAAACCTTCCCCTGCCCCCCCTAAATGACGCCCCTGGGTGGTCCGCAGAGGTTCAAATTTAAGTGAAGTGGTCCGCAGCCATATTTGAGTTGGGAACCACTGGTATATAACAATATATAGCCCAGTAAATTTAGGGTTTTTTAGCGCACTAATTTATAACTCGCTGAAAATTTCAGAATAAGTTCTCTATGACGTATATAACCAAACCTCAAAAGTCCCCAAAGTTCCCGTGCCGGCGTCATTCGAAAATGGCGATCAAAGATGGCCGCCAAGCAATGCAGTCTTTCATTCATAACTAAGGAAAAAATCAATATTTTTTAATGCTGTAAAAGGTTATATACTCAGAAAAAGACCCTTTATAAGTTTCAGTAAATTTTTTTCCATAAAAGAACTTGTAAATTTGGAATACAGAGAGTTAAATTACACCAATGTGAAAATTTTAGCGTTTTTTCACCTGTTTTTCCTTATAACTGTAACCGTATAAAAATCCCTTAATCTAATTAGAGTGTTTTTGAAAGTACTATAAACCAGAATTATTTTGTAAAAAATTTTTTGAAAATTCGTTGAAAATTGACTGAGATATTCCATTTTAAATGGAGGCATGTTCAGTAATGATGACTATAAAATATTATAACTAACGTTAATAGTGTCCTTGGTCTCTTTTGACAGATTTCTTTTTAATAGGCTCAAGCTTTTGCTAAAACAACTAAAATTAAGGTATTCTATTTTACTTTAAGAAGATTATTTAAGAAGCTGTTTAAGAAAGGGATGTTCTGGAATAAATATATTAAATTAGTACTTAACAAAAAAGATTTATCCAAAATTGTAAATTTATTTATTTATTACTAAAAATGTATTTAGAAATAAAAATTCTATAAAATAAGAAACTTTTATCGTTTTCCTCATCATTTTAATCAAATTCAGTAGATGTAGGTCCTGATTTTTCACAGATTTCACCTAAGCAAGTCGCAAGATCTCCTAAGAAACTATAATAGAAACATTGGAACCCTGTGATGAACCTCCAAATATACAGGGTGTATCTGAAATGGTGCAACAAACTTTCAGAGATGATAGTACTCATCAAGACGAACAAGAATCGGTATAGAAAGGGGGTCCCAGACCGAATCCCAGGGAGTTAAAAATGGAGCGACACCTCAAAAAATCATTGAAAAACTCAATTTGTAGAAGAACTACTATTGATAAAAACTTAATTATGGTCTCAAAAATTGTGGATAAATATGATCTTTAAAATTACCTCAAAAGTGGTCACTTTAAAATTTGTTTTATTGTGAAAAAAGTTAAAAACACAAAAATGTGAAAACTCTGCCAAAACCTTATTTTGTATTTCGAAATCATTTATTTTGATAATCTAAAAGATCATAGTTGAAAACCCTTAAGTCAAAGGTTTCACGTAAATACAATCAATATTAAACGCATGAGATCCTTTTAAAGTTTGTTTTTTGGGTGCGCAAGCAGTTTTTTAGAGCTGTTTCCAGAACGGTTGTTAGCGCACGCAAAAAACAAACTTTAACAGGATCTCAAGCGTTTAATATTGCTTGCATTTACGTGAAACTTTGGACTTAAGGGTGTTCAACTATGATCTTTCAGATTATCAAATCAAAAGAAAGGATTTCGAAATACAAAGTAAGGTTTTGGCAGAGTTTTCACATTTTTTTGTGTTTTTTATTTTTTTTCATAAAAACAAATTTTAAAGTGAAGACTTTTGAGGTAATTTTAAAGATCATATTAAACCACAATTTTTTATACTATAATTAAGTTTTTACCAAGAGTAGTTCTTCTGCAAATTGAATTTTTCAAGGATTTTTTTGGGGTGTCGCTCCATTTTTAACTCCCTGATATTTTGTCTGGGACCCCCCTTTCTATACCGATTCTTGTTCGTCTTGATGAGTACTATCATCCCTGAAAGTTTGTTGCGCCGTTTCAGATACACCCTGTATATGCTTATTTATAGTAGAAGGAGGATACCTTTTGCATGCATTCATTTGGAATAAGAGTGACACAGAGATATGTCTTAAGTAGTATGTACGTTTTTTTTCAAAAACGTTTCTCTCCATGGGATGCTATTGTTTTTGATGGGTACAGTTCCGTACGATCAACCAAAAATGTGGAAAGGGAAAGAAGAGCCATGACCAAAATGTCTGCCACAGTAGCTTTTGAATGAAAACTTGGTTGCTACGGCCAAACTATCTAATTCTTTGTCAAACTCTACAAACAAATCCTGACTTATAAGAATGGTTATAAGTTACTTTCAAGCTGAGGGGATAACTGCCTTGCAAGCGTAGGATGACGCCGATACTATTATCTGTTCTACTGCAATTGAAGCTAGTCAAGATACGAACAAACAAGTTATAGTAGTTGGGAGCGATACAGACTTATTAATTAATCTAACAGTTGCGATGTTCTCCAAGGAAATCGCTGTTTTTTTGCTACCCCAAACAACCAAAAGAGGACATGAGTGTTTCGACAAAGCTAAAACTCCAGAAACCCTGGGCCCAATGAAAGATACAATTATTTTCATACATGCAGCTACTGGATGTGACACGACCTCGGTAATTTTCAAGAAAGGTAAATCATCTGCTTTCAATATAATAAGGAAGAATTCTCATCTGCATTCCTTAGTTTCACAGTTTAATATTCCTTCACTCAGTAGCGGATCTACGGGGGGGGCTTCCGGGCTGAAGCCCCCCCCCCAAAACGTCTAATATTTTACTAAGTTTGTCAAAACGCAAAAAATCTATATCCGAAATTCGGATCAGGCGTACCAAAATGAGTTGAAAAAGTGGTGTTTTTGACTTAAATTTCCAAAAATTTTCTGGGGGAGGACCCACAGACCCCCCTTTTAGTGGTTTGAGTAGGATTATTCACTACCTTTTCCGTAATACCCTTAACACGAAGATTCAATTGGATTATGAAAATTCTTAGCCCCCCCCCGAAAACCAAATCCTGGATCCGCCACTGCCTTCACTTGATCCCCAAAAAGTTATTGAAATTGATGAGATATTTATAAAATGCCTTTTCGGAGGAGAAAAGAATAATTCTCTTGATGAGTTACGCTATACTCACTACCTTAGAGAAAGGAGAAAAATTTCGAATTTTAATCTAGCAGTTCTTCCCCCAAATAGTGCAGCAAATTCTCAACATTCACTTCGAGTTTACCTACAGGTTTTGTAGTGGTTATGAAACAACCATAAACCAACTGATTGGTGTCGGTTCTTAAAGGATGGCAAGTTACACCCGGATCCCTCTACTCTTCCTGCAGCTCCTGATGCTCTTTTACAGCTAGTTTCAGGTGACTGTAAAGTTAGTACTAATAAAGATTGTTATGTAAAATGTCCGTGCAAAAAAGCTGACCTTCAATGTACAAAATTTTTCAGCTCTTGCTTAGGAGAAATCTGTGAAAATGCAGGTTCTACATCTACTGAATTTGATTAAAATGATGAGGAAAACGATAAAAGTTTCTTATTTTATAGAATTTTTATTTCTAAATACATTTTTAGTAATAAATAAATAAATTTACAATTTTGGATAAATCTTTTTTGTTAAGTACTAATTTAATATATTTATTCCAGAACATCCCTTTCTTAAACAGCTTCTTAAATAATCTTCTTAAAGTAAAATAGAATACCTTAATTTTAGTTGTTTTAGCAAAAGCTTGAGCCTATTAAAAAGAAATCTGTCAAAAGAGACCAAGGACACTATTAACGTTAGTTATAATATTTTATAGTCATCATTACTGAACATGCCTCCATTTAAAATGGAATATCTCAGTCAATTTTCAACGAATTTTCAAAAAATTTTTTACAAAATAATTCTGGTTTATAGTACTTTCAAAAACACTCTAATTAGATTAAGGGATTTTTATACGGTTACAGTTATAAGGAAAAACAGGTGAAAAAACGCTAAAATTTTCACATTGGTGTAATTTAACTCTCTGTATTCCAAATTTACAAGTTCTTTTATGGAAAAAAATTTATTGAAACTTATAAAGGGTCTTTTTCTGAGTATATAACCTTTTACAGCATTAAAAAATATTGATTTTTTCCTTAGTTATGAATGAAAGACTGCATTGCTTGGCGGCCATCTTTGATCGCCATTTTCGAATGAAGCCGGCACGGGAACTTTGGGGACTTTTGAGGTTTGGTTATATACGTCATAGAGAACTTATTCTGAAATTTTCAGCGAGTTATAAATTAGTGCGCTAAACACCCCTTTTTATGCCTTAATTTACTGGGCTAATAATATACAAAGTGGAGTCGCTTGTGTCAAAAAACAATGGTATCCAAAAAAGTTTTGGATGGAGCATAGTGAGTGGTATCATTCGATTTGTAATGACGTCAACATTAACGTGGTACCGGGTGTTTCTTCCGAAATCCGTGCAGGAGGCGTGTATGACGTCATAAATGCAAGATGGCCAACACAGGAAAAATGCTGTAAATGGCGATCTAAATATATTATCTGAATTATTTTTGAGCAAAATTATCAGAAATTTATAGCTTTATCGAATAGCTTCCGAAAAAAAGCATCTAAATCTATAGAAAATAGCGTTCATGACGTCATAACAAAAAATGTCTATTTTAACAAAAATACAGTATTTTTAGATGTTTAATACTTTAAATCAGTGGTTCCCAACTCAAATATGTCTGCGGACCACTTCACTTAAATTTGAACCTCTGCGGACCACCTCTATCCCTAACTGTATCTTCAAAATTTTAACTTTTTTTTCAGTGCATTCATTTCTCATAGATGGTCACTTTTTTCTGAAGAAAGGGAAACCGAGTATTACAATCTTTCTAAATGGGACTTATAACACCAAATAATCTATTTAAAAGAAAAATTAGAATTACATTAATTTTATATCTAATTATTTAAAAATATACCTTTTATAAGAGACATTTAACCATTTTTATCAAGCTCTCACGAAATTCGACAAATAAAATAGAGAATCCATTATTAATTACGATTGTTTATTTAATTCAGTAAAACTAAATTAAGAAATTTAATTAGAAAAATTCTTTTTTCAGCAATATGCCTTACAAATAAAAACTTCAATTTATCTCACAGGAGAGGCTTATAACCATGTAACTTTCTTTATCTTTTATGTATGTATAGAAGAGGAAAAAACTTTACAAATGACACGAATTGTTCTGATTAGGGGAAATGGTGTTGGTTTTAATCAATTCCAGTGTCCTCTCATGGATCTATTAACCCTGGAAGGGTTCACACCTACACACAAGTTACAGGTTTAAAAAACAACAGTATTTTTTCTTTTTCATTACCAACAAAAAAGGTAATATTATATTATTAGTAGATGTAAATTTGAAAGAAAGTACCAAGCTTGAAATTAAACTGCAGGACAAATGAGATAACCAGGAATTGTGTTGATCAGAAAAAGAAAACTGGACATGCACTGACTGTGAGTTGTGGCAGAGGAAATTCTATAGGCGAGAGGCGGGCGAGGCTTACAGATGTTCTCCCGAATGAAATAGCGGTGAAAGTCAATAATTATTTCAAAGGAGCGATTAAAATAGAAAATAATTAATGTGTTCAAAAACTTTTGCATTTTTGGCAATAAATTTTTCTCATATCTTCGAACAAACCTATTTCTTTTGTGTCTCAGAAATTTCCTCTTTTCATACCACGATTTCTTGGAGACCCTCTGTCGGACTATAGTATCTCAGTTTTAAGTATATCTTTCAACACTTCCAGGTTTCTCTTCGTATCAAACGAAGTATAAGTCCGATCATTCGATTCTTTATTTGCCCCACCCCGACGTCTCTCAGTTTTAATTAATCTGATTCAATACTTTTCCACATGATCACATTTAGTTTCTACTCTGAATAATCTGTTGAATTCTACTGTTGAATAAAGTTGTGGAAAATAAGAGAAATGAACAAATAATTCATAGGATTGAAAAAGAACTTAACATTTTTTATTTATGAGACGCATGATTTTTTACTTATGTTTTTGCATCTGTGGTGGTTTTACTATTTCCTGGAATGTGTGATTAGGAAAACTATTTTTTTTAACATTTCTGAACATTTTTTGGGTGAGCTTAAAAATCTTCTCACGGACCACCAGTGTTCCGCGGACCACCTGTTGGGAACCACTGTTATATATGATATATTGTTAACCAATATTTTTAAAAAAGTTCACCAGTCAATCTGCTTAAGTACCCACTGAGCTATAAAACAAACCTAGTACCTAGTAACTAAATAAGTACCTAGTAACTCCTCAAAACGTCTAGTCTAGTGTTTTATCATTCATGTTTTGTTTAAACATACTTTTTAAACAATACCTTTTAAGCTATTGAAAATAGTAAAAGACAAAACCTTACATTACACTCAATGCTTACAAACAATTTATTTTGGTGTGTGAAATTCTATATTTAAATGGTATTGTAAGTTTCTGGAAAACTGTTCACTCTTTTAAAGATATTTTATTTAGAAAATATTTTGAAGCGAATTTTTAAATCGTGAAAGGAATTATTTTCATCATAAAATATGGCGTCGATTGGTCGTTGTGATTGGAGGGATAATAATAAATTGTACGACAGTTTCTTGCTGTTAACTGCATCCTTATCCTTAATCCAGAAAAATGGAAATATTTTAGAATTGAGAATTTTTTTAGAAATTCTAAAGGCTTATTGCACATCCTCAAAAGAATCCGAACAGTTTGATACCAAAACATGTTATACGGATTGGTAATTAAAAAGCCTTTTTCTGGAAACCATTTACCCAAAACTTTTTTTTAGAATAGAGAGATTAAATGAAAATCTTAAATCTACTAACAGTAAATTTGAGTTTAAATCTGGAATACATGATTTCATTAATAAACTAATTGATACTGAAGCAATGTTTAAAATAGTATTTATTATATTAGAGTCGGCCCAGCTTTGTTGCCATATTGTAAATTTTTTTAGGTTTCAAGGACGAGCTTTGTGCTCTTTTGGTTCCACATATACACAGCTTTGTATACATTCATTCTGTATGTTAGAAACTTAATTTACATACTAGTCACTCAAGAAATTATTGGTACCCCCAACAAATTTGCATGTATACGTATTACGGCGAAATTCCACGTGCAAAATCCAATCAGAAATTACTTTACCATAGTGTGTTTTTCTCTTCTTTACAATCTTAATCTATCAAAAAAAATATCAGAACAGTTCGAAAAATATTATTTACAAAAAATTAATGGATTTGGAAACCCAAACAAGTATTCGTACTCCAACACACTAACATTAATTAAGTTATAAAAATAATTTTTACATATTTTTATAGCTCATACTAACAAAATACTTAATACAGCTCTTTTAAACTTTATTAAAAAATAGAGAATCACAAATTTTGATATTTTATTTTAAAAAAGTATAAGAGAGAAAAATAAATTGCATACAGAATTTTAAAAGAGAAATTCCTTATGAAAAAATAGTTTGCTTTTTTATTTAAACAAAAGGATGAAACTTTAAGAAAATGTGTTTTAGAAAATTCGCATATCAGTTCCTACGCATTTTTTTAAATGGGGGTTCACACAGTTTTGCAGTATTTATACACACTCTTTCGGGAACTAACACTCCGTCATCCCTGCCTACAGCATTCACATTAGCAAATCTGCAATTTAAATATGCAACTACTTCAATATCATTTCGTGCTTCAGCAATTTTAAGTGCTGTATAACCCTTCTTATCCACAGTATCTACAGCAGCACCACTTTCAACTAAAACTTTGACTGTTTCAAAATGTCTATTCATTACTGCTTCATGAAGAGGGGTCCTTCCCATACAATTTTCTGCATTCAAAGCTGCACCTTTGCTGATTAACAGCTCAAGTACATCAATTCGATTGCGACAAGCAGCAGTGTGAAGTGGTGTTTCACCAATCTTATCACACTCATTTACAGAAGCACCACTTTCTACAAAAACTTTGACTGCTTCAAAACATCCATATTTCGCTGCTTCATGAAGAGGGGTGCTTCCCATACTATCTTTTGCATGCAAAGCTGCACCTCTGCTGATTAACAGCTTAAGTATTTCAGTTTGATTGCAACTCACTGATGCAATACTCACTGCAATGTGAAGTAGTGTTGCACCATAGTTATCACACTCATTTACAGAAGCACCACTTTCTGCTAAAACTTTGACTGCTTCAAAACGTCCATATATCGCTGCAGTACGAAGAGGGGTCCTTCCAAAACGATCTTTTGCATTCAAAGCTGCACCTCTGCTGATTAACATATTAATTATTTCGATTCGATTGTATCGAGCTGCGACGTGAAGTGGTGTTGCACCATTGTCATTTACAGCAGCACCCCCTTCTACTAAAACTTTGACTATTTCAAAACGTCCATTCATCACTGCTTCATGAAGAGGGGTCTTTCCCATACATTTTACTGCATTCAAAGCTGCACCTCTGCTGATTAACAGCTTAAGTATTTCAATTTGATTCCATTGAGCTGCGACCTGAAGTGGTGTTGCATTATAACTATTACACTCATTTACAGAAGCACCACTTTCTACTAAAACTTTTACTATTTCCAAACAATCTTCATTAACAGTTTTATCGAGTGCGGTTTTGCCATAATTGTTTCCAGCATTTAAGTATGGGATATGAAAATGATAATATGTAGAAGCTGCTGCTAAATGCAAGGCAGTTCCTCCATAGCCTTTAACACATTTGGCATCAACATCGAGGGTTGGAAGACACGACAGCAACATCTTGACCATAAAAGAGTTTCGCTGTATCACAGCCAGATGAAGAGCAGTGAATCCGTCCGCGTTCCTTTCATTCACCCGAGCAGCAGGGAAGGACCGAAGTGCAGCGCGAATGTCGCTATCCCTGCAAGAGTCACTTGGCTTGGAATTGTTGAGCACCAGCTGATGAATCAGGTAGTTTCCATAGGGATACTCCACGTCACAAACTAAGGATTTCAGCGATGTAGGTGAAGGTAGTTGGTCACATGATGAAGAATCCATTTCTGCAAATTACTTAACTATTAGTGAAGCAAAATATGTTTCTTTTAACTATTAATGTTGCATATACATTAAGGCGTATCACGAAAACCTTTTTTTTGAAATTCAAAATAGAAATTTCAAAAAAAAAATGTGATGGAAACTTTGACTATTTTTGAAATTAGCACCAAAAATACATTCAGTTCTTACTCCTCTTGTATTTTTCTCATAGCAGGCCAGTGTTATCAAAAATCTATTGATCACAACACACATAACTGTCAATATTAGTATCTTTACAAGTTAAAGTTTTGTCTTACTGAAAGGAATAAAAAATTAGGGTTTGTTGGGGTAAGTGGGACCTGGGGCCAGGGCCGTAACTAGACTTTTTTTCGGGGGGGTTTTGGCAGAAAATTTTCTTGAAACTTTAGTTCGATTTTGTTGGTAAGAAGACGGAGGCGGTTCCAGGATTTGGTATTTGGGGACTAAAAATTTGCAATATCAAAATCCCCTTTTAATATCCCGAAAAGGAGGTCTGGGGGTCCTCCCCCAGAAAATTTTTGGAAATTTAAGTCTAAAAAGCAGATTTTCAACTCGTTTTTGGTACTCCTAATCCGGATTTCGGACATACATTGTCAAGAATTTAATTTACATTTTAGTAGGATTTTTGCATTTCGAAGAACTTTTTAAAGAAAAGTGGTAAATAATAGGGTCCGAAATTCCAAAGGGGGTTCAGAAAATTTCTGGAAATTTGATCATAAAAAACAGGATTTTAATTAGTTTTAGAGTCGCTTTTCCCTTTTTTACACCCCTCAGTTCCCACTTCCCCTTTTTCTCACTGTTAGTTCTTATTCCTTTTGGGAAGGGGACTTAAATCACCTAGCCACCCTGGATCCGTTAGTGTGAGTAGAACTCCTAACTCACCTTGGATACTTCCTCTTTATGATTTCACTCATTTTTACACTAACCCGAAGAGGACCACTCCTTGTAAGTCCAAAAATTTTCAAGGAACAACTGTTATAATAGATTTCTAAATTTCAAGGGGGTTTGGGGGTTCTCCCCAAGAAAAATTTTGAATTTTGTACTTTGAAAGTAGGGGTTTTAAGCATTTAAGGCGAATTTTTAAGGAAAAACAGTAAAGTAAAAAATGGATGTCAAAATTTCGGGGGGGGGGGGTTTGAATCCCCAAACCCCCCCCCTGGATACGGCCCTGCCTGGGGCGTATTTAGGCAGAATTCATTAGGGGGTGTATTTGTATATGCCGACTAAAATTGAAAAAATTGTCTTTAAAAATACGATTCTGTGCTTGTATATGCCAGTGGCGTATATAGAAATAAATATAAGCAAATTTATGTCGGGAAGGGCCAAAAATTCTTTTTACCCCTTCCCAAGCAAATTTATTACGTCCATTGTAGCTTTTTATACATTTTTTGTTATAATTTACATTAGTAAAGAATTTATTATAAAAAAAATGCGCGTTATTTAGTTCCAAGTATTATAAGGGGGGCAGAAAAGTTTCGAAATTGTGACTCTTAAAACTGGTTTTTACCTAGTTTTGGCATACCTAGTCTAAACTTAGGATTTTGAATTAGGGAACGAACTTAAGGATCTGGAGTTCCTCCTCCCGAAAATGTTTGGAAATTTGACCCTTCAAATTGGGTTTCAACTTTTGGTTTTGGTACAACTAGCCCTAATTTTGGACATGACATGTTGACATGTCCAAATTGCATTGTACAAAAATACATTGTATGTTTAAGTAGGATTAGAATTTTGATGAACAAATAATAAAAAGTTTTAAATAATAAAGTTCTTCTCCCCTCAAACATTTTTGGAAATTAAACCCTAAAAAACAGGGTTTTAGCCTGGTACACCAAATCCGGTTTTCGAAAAGTGGGCTCCCCTTATCTTATACGTATACACCACTGGTATATGTATTTTATTTAAAATTCAGAAGCATTAACCTATTGATTGGGATCAGAGGCGGAACTATAAGGTGGAGTGGAGCTAGGGCCGTATTCAGAAACTTAATCACGAGATGGAAACGATACGTAAACGTTGAAAAATCCACTCGGAAGAGACCGTTTCGAGAACTCGAGCGATTATGCTGCCATCTGTTGAAAAACGTCACTGATAATACAATACAAATGTGCAAGTAATTATTATCTAATATAATAAAAGTCAATGTGTGTTTGCAGTGGCGTATATAGAAATTTATTTCGGGAGGGGCCCAAAATTATTTTTCACCCCCTCCCAAGCAAATTTATTACGTTCAATGTAACTTTCCATATATTTTTTGTTAAAATTTAAATCTAAAAGAACTTATTTAAAAAAAAAGTTGTGAATAATTTTGTTCCAAATACCAAAGGGGGGTCGGGGGTCCACCCCAAAAAAGTTTTGAAATTTGACTTTTAAAAACTGGTTTTTAACCAGTTTTGGTACACCTAGTCCGAATTTTTGATTTATATTGAAGATAGAATTTGCATTTGGGTGAACTTAATATAAAAACAAGTTAAAAATAATAGAGTGCCAAGTAGGAAAGGGGATCTGGGGGTCCTCCCACAGAAAGTTTTTGGAAATTTGACCCTGAAAACAGTATTTCTACACGGTTTTGGTACACCTATCCTAATTTTGGACATATATTTTTAAGTAGGATTGGGATTGATGAACTTATTGTAAAAAGATTTGGAATAATAAAATGCCAATCAGAAAGGGGGGTTTGGGGGTCCTCCCCCAGAAATTTTTTGGAAATTTCTGCCTAAAAAACAGGGTTTTAGCTTGTTTTGGTACACCAAGTCCGGATTTCGGGGGGGGGGGGGCAGGGCCCCTTCGGCCCCCCCTTATATACGCCACTGTATCCAAAACAGCTCTAAAAAAGTTTTTTTTTGCAGACCTGTGTTATTTATCCATTTATTATTTAACTGTAAAATTAACCTTAATTAACGTAATTTGAACATTTTTATGCTCTTAAGCACGTTTTTTCCTCACAAATCTATGTTTAATTGCTAATTAATTAAGATTTTTAATTGAAAAAGGCATTCTTTGTTTATATGTTACCTAATATTAAGTAATAATTACTTTTACACTCCTCAAATCCATCAGAATATCTCAATTTGTGAAGTCTAAGTCTTTCAAATGCCCATACTTTTTTCATTTTATTTAATTTTATTGTGCAGAACACAAATTTCTCCCCAAAAATTAGTTGGATGTGCATTAGCAAGCCAGATCACATAGATTGATCTGCAGTATAGAACACAATGATTAGCGACATCTAATTAGAAAAAAAGCCGAAAATTTATCACAAAAGCGACTTTTTTGGCAATTTTAATGACAAAAAGTCATTATAACTAATAATTATTAAATTTTTAATTAAAATATAACCGGAATATATTTGCATAAGTAATAAATATAGGTAAAATCATTAATTTAATCCTTTTAATAAAATTTTTTAGCTAAAATTAAAGTAATTGTATAAATATCAGTTATTTAATTCATTTCATAATAATCGAACGCGTTTTTATGAAAAAAAATAAGAGAACACTAGCATTTCACTATGGGGAAAACCACGGGGGCATTCGTGCCTGACGTCCCTTTTTAGGGACGCTTTTCGAGGATCCAAAATGATGTCAAGATAAAATATTTTGGAAAAAATTAAAAAAAACAACCCAACTGATTTAATGTATAAACTAAACAGTAATATATATCGGCTTTGAAATTTTTTAAAAATAACAACTAGGATTTTTAAGCTTCTTTTAAAATTTTTAAAAAGCATCTTCCAACTTTAAAAAAAAGTGAAATTTTTTAAAATTCTGCTTTCTTCTTGTGTTCTTTATGTTCTATGATATATTATGTATGTATGTTCTTTATGTTCTATGTCCCACAAGAAGTGGCCCAACCCTTTTAACTTTTGATAGTCATGAAAGTGGGGTCTAGGTAGTATAGTAAAGTGACCATGTCCTATCCAATGAGACAACTTCTAACGTCCTCTAGCGGAAAATTTAGGAGTTAAAATTTTTATTTTAAAAACTATTTGAGGTATGTGAAAAAAGTCAGTGACTAAGTTGTAGAACAGCATCGATTTTTTAAGTAGGAAAAGACACCTTAATGAGAAAAATATCTTGAATAAAACCTCTAAAACGCACGCTCAATTGGGTTGAATTTTCGTAGATTTTACGTATTAAAACGCTCCTCACGAGGCGAAAATGAGAATTTTTCAATTCAAAGAACTAAGAATACTTTTAGTCATTTACTTAAGTATAAAAACGAAAATTTCTCATTTTCGCCTTGTTAGGAGCGTTTTAAGAGGTAAAAACTACGTAAATTCAACCTAATTGAGCGTGCGTTTTGGGGGTTTATTCAAGATATTTTTCTCATTTAGGTGTCTTTTCCTACTGAATCGATGCTGCTCTACAACTTAGTCATTGACTTTTTTCACATACCTCAAACAGTTTTTAAAATAAAAATTATAACTCCTAAATTTTCCGCTAGAGGGCGTTAGAACTTGTCTCATTGAATAGGGCATGGTCACTTTACTATACCTAGACCCCACTTTCATGACTATATCTGTAGGGGTTCAAAAGTTAAAGGGGTTGGGCCACTTCTCGTGGGACACCCTGTGTACTTATTCATTTTGTTGAGTTTAATTCGTAATTTTTAAACAATGTGAATTCCAAGTAGAATTAGAGGGTCTGGGGGTCCTTCACCAGAAAAACTTTGGAAATTTCCTCCTCAAAAAAGCATTTTTTAGCTCTTTATAAGGAATTTTTGAACTACACCACAAGTGCACGACTCAGCGAGGAGGAGCGGCAGAGTTTTCTAAGAAATCCAGCACAGTATAATAAACAGAACAGCAACATTTTAAGGGGAATTTAGGGGCCCTACTTCAGAAAAATTTTGGAAATTTACCCCTTAAAGTAGTGTTTTAATTCCTTTTTATACCCTTTAATTACACCAAATGAGGATTACTCCTCGTAAGACACAGAATTTTGAAGGAAAACAGAGCATATATTTCAAAAAATTTTTCGCTCCTTGTGAATCAATTACTAAAAATTTCCTGATTTTTCCAGATGAATGAAATTCCCTGATCTGTAGCCACCCTATGCTGACTTTGAACAAGTCGTGGAACGACATCCACTGCTCGACTTCTCCTGACGCCCTCGTGCCAACCGGGTTTTTTGTCCCTAACATCATCCTCAATTAGCCCTTTTTACGATACAATGGCATACCTGCCTACATTGGGATTATAAAAAAAAGGAAGATTTTAAAATCAAGGTACCCATGTCATTTTTGCTTAATCTAAGTCAAGACTACCTACCATACACCTAAGTTAATAGGTAGCATGAATGGAAATATTTTAGTTCAAGAATCAAACAAAAACAAATTTAATATCAAATGAGCACACTAACCTAACTTACTTTACACACACATTAAACAAAACTAATGGTTCAATTCCGTTAGAGTTCCCGCTAAATATCGCCATGTTTTTTTGAACGCTATTATATTCAAATATTGATAAACTGAACCTTTATTGGCCTAATGAAACATTTTCAACTATGACTTTGAAATTAGTTAGCAATATTTCTATTTTTTGGCTTTTAAAAAACAAGGCGATATTTAACGGGAACTCTAACGGAATTGAAACCAAACTAATTTCAGATCAATACAAATTTATTTCTTTTTAAATAGTAGTTCTTAATCTTAATTTTTTTTAAGACTGATAAGCGCAAGATTCAGCCTTTCTTTTAGAAAATTGTTATCCAACACCATTTCAAAACCTTTCTGTCCTTTGCAAAAATAGGCTGCTTAAATTATTTGGACAAAAAACGGAAGAAATTGATTGAATAATGGAAGATTCTCTAAAAAAACGGAAATCTTCCGGCTAAAAGGGAAGAGTTGCAATGGATTTCATCTAACTTCTCATTAACGTTGACGAACTCCTTTATGAGCCCATCAAAGGCATCAGCCGATGAGCTCAAGAAGAGGTCGTCCAAAATTGAGAATTGTAGCATCTCTTAAAATTCTAAATATTCAATTATAATTTATTAAAAATTATCTCCTTATTCCAAAAATACGCTTGTCTTTTCCCACAAACCTTTTTAAAGCTAATGAGGAAGTTGCATGATTTTTTTATATTTTTTTAATCGATTCCTCTTGCAAAAATAAGCAACTAACCAAAATTTGAGGCCGATCGAGAAATTTTTTGATAGTCAAAAAAATTAACAAAAATCCCCTTTTTAAAAGCGCGCGAAAACGCCAAGAGTTTGGATGTGACGTCATCTTATACTAAACATTGTTGTAAAGCAATGGAGTTGATGGTATTATTGTTGACGTCATCTTATAGTTTAAACAATAAACGTTTTCAGTCACGTGTTTTTTTCTCGACTTTTAAATTAAAATATTTAATTACCTGTACATTTTTTTGAGAAACTGACTAGATATTTGATTTTACCATACAAAAAACCATACGGAACACTTGTTTGTTTTTGAAAATCTGACACATGCAACTTCCTTATTATGACATATTTTAATACAGAAAGCTCCTAACAATGTGATGTCACATGTGTCTCTTGGAAATGTGGGAAACACCGTTTTCATCGAAACACTAGGCTGTAAAAAAACAGCTCAGTCTTTCAAAGCGGGATTATAGCAACAAGCGGGAGCAAGGCACAACGTCACAAGCTGTTTCAGCTCAGACAGAAAATAAGCTATTTTTAATTGAAAATAATAACTTAGAATTTAGGGCTTTGAAAGGTAAATTAAAATGTTTTTTTGGAGGGTTTAAGCCATTCTGAACTCATTAAGATTATAAAAAAATTTCACTGCAATTATCCATTACTTTGCATTCTACTTTCAAACTATATTAATTTTTCATTCTATGAGTTTTAATTCATGCAAATTAATTTCTATGGACTCATCACAATTAAATATATCACGAGCCTCGTCGCGTGAGCTTTAATTAGGCTTACCATATTTCCTTGGGTCCAACCCAGGACATATTTTTGAAATATCTTAATAAGTACCATATCAAATAATCAAAGATTAAAAAGTATAAGAAAAAAACTAATAAACATTGAACAGAAATATCAAATTTTATTTCTTTATTCTCGACATTATTTTTTCAAACATTGTTTGAAATTGACTTAATTTCATTATAAAATTCAATGAAAGTAAGTTCTCCAAATTAAAATAGATGCTAGAAAATGTTAAAAACAACGCAATTTTAAAGAGTTTTGCCAGGATTTTTCATAAAAAAGTCTGGCAAATCTTAAATGTATGAAACCCCGGACATATTTGCGACCCCGGACAGTTTTAAAAACCTCAGGCGTATGGCAAGCCTAGCTTTAGAGTCGCTTTTTTACTGTGAGGGCTTCCGCTATGAATAGGGAGGACAAAAAAATAAGGAGAAATGGGAATATAATACAATAAAGGGTCAACAACAACAACCAAACCAGAATGCAACACACTCACCTTTGCTGGAGCGACGAGTTCGGAGATGTGATGCTTAGGCCTAATAAACACGAGGGTCCTCCGTCGTAACCATAGAGGACAGAAGGTAGAGAGACCGCACTCTTTGGAAGGAGTCTGTCGTCTGTACTACCGTCTGCGGGCAACTTTTTCCTCCGATGGAGGGGATTACTGCGCATGCTCGAGCACTTGGCCATCGGGAGATCTTTTTCTTAGGAAATCGGGGGATGTGTATTAATTGCGAAGTGAGCTTTGGCCAACAGAGGTCGTTATGGAATCTATTATCCTGAATGATTTATCAAGGGTTCTAAATGGCCATACTTTAAGTAATTTTGGGAGATTTATCTCTTATTTTTTTATGGGGATCATGAGGTAAAGTATACAAATTGTTCAAATATAAAAATGCTTGACAATTAAAATTATGGATGGATTTTAATACCTTTCACCTGGTAAAATAAGGTATAAAATATATTGTAAACTTTAAAAAAGAAATCCTAAAGCTATAGCTCCACCCGTGCAAGGCCGGGCATATCAGCTAGTTATTTTCATATAATTGTTGAAAGCAAAGGTAATACCCCTAAATAATAATTGGAACACTGAAAGACCTTTTAAACATGACATTTAGCTAATTTTGATATAACTTTATAAAATTAGAAGAATATTCTTAAAAGAAAGGGGATATCACAATAGAATTATCTTTTGGAAAAATATTTGAAATAATTTTTTACATTTATTTTAAAAAGAATAATTTATCGTGAGAATATTCTCAAAGAACTCCTGTGAAGTACTAGTATTATACGATGCAGCTTAATTTACTTTCTACTTAAAAATTATTTCTGAAAGAATAAGTTGTCTAACTATTTTGTTTGCAGAAATTTAAATTCTGATTGATTTATTAATATGAACATTCATATTCATGATAATATTCTCCATAAAATTCCACAAAAATAGCTATCAGTATATATTTTTAACTTTCTTCAAAAATTCAAAATTTCAGTAAATAAAATGCTAATTTATAATTTATTACCGATTTAGATTATTACCGAAAATTTTACATCACTAAATATACATAATTTAAATATCAAACCACTTGTGTTAAGTGTTTTTGTTAACAATTAATTATTAGCAACTGAAAGAAATAAAAATTAAATCGTATGCAGGAAATTTTGTTCGTTAATAAATACTTACGTGAACGCTACTCTACATCGTAGTTCTCATTAGAGTTCTCTCCGACACTTAAGCTTTCGAGCTGCGATAATAAATAATTATTGTGACGGTCCCTAAAAAATTCAGAAAAGATGCTAGAGGAGGCGAAGTGCTCGAGCATGCGCAGTAATCCCTTCCATTGGAGGAAAAAGTGGCCCGCAGACGGTAGTGTCGTCTGTGTGTGTGTGAGCCCTGAGCCGGGGGGCGATATTTCACAATGACCCACGGCGTTAGCGCCGCCAAGGGTGCCAGCCAACCGAGTCGCTTTTCCAACTGCGCCAAACCTTGCGGCTCTCGCAATTTCTCTCGTTTAACGAGATTTGCTGCAATATGTTTTCGCCGCGTCGCGTTTAAAGGAATGCGAGTGTTGTGTTCAGAGTTTTTAACCCTGAACAGTACTTAATATTCGTTTTGAATCAATTTCTAATTATCAATTGTTATTATTCCAAGTAAATATGGTCGCGTTATAAGTTTATTTACAAATTTTCGTGTATTAGAAGTTTTATTTACATTTTTTGCGCATTATCTTATTTGTAATCAATTTATTAATCGCCTATATAATGATACCTTCTTACTGACCATTCATAAATAGTTGGGTAGAGGGTGTTTCAGGGCCGTATCCAAGGGGGGGGGGTTTGGGGGTTCAAACCCCCCCCCGAAATTTTGACATCCATTTTTTACTTTACTGTTTTTCCTTAAAAATTCGCCTTAAAATGCTTAAAACCCCTACTTTTAAGGTTTAAATTCAAAATTTTTCTTAACCCCCCTTGAAATTTAGAAATCTATTATAACAGTTGTTCCTTGAAAATTTTTGGACTTACAAGGAGTGGACCTCTTCGGGTTACAATGAGAAAAAGGGGAAGTGGGAACTCAGGGATGTAAAAAAGGGAAAGGCGACTCTCTAAAACTAGTTAAAATCCTTTTTAAAGGGTCAAATTTCCAGAAATTTTCTGGTTGAGGACCCCCAGACCCCCCTTTGGAATTTGGGACCCTATTATTTACCACTTTTCTTTAAAAAGTTCGAAATGCAAAATTCCTACTAAAATGTAAATTAAATTCTTGAAAGTGTATGTCCGAAATCCGGATTAGGTGCACCAAAAACAAGTTGAAATCTGCTTTTTAGACTTAAATTTCCAAAAATTTTCTGGGGGAGGACCCCCAGACCCCCCTATCAGGATATTAGAAGATGATTTTGATATTGAAAATTTTTAGTCCCCAAATACCAAATCCTAGATCCGCCGCTGTCTTCTTACCAACAAAATCGAACTAAAGTTTCAAAAAAAATTTCTGCCAAAACCCCCCCCGGAAAAAAAGTCTAGTCACGGCCCTGGGGTGTTTCATAATATATTAAAAATTCTAACTATAAAACTCAGTTTTTTAAGAACACAAACTTAATTTATGCTAACTTTCCCTTTTCTGTGCACAACTTGTACCAGTTAGCTTTTCAATTAAAGTGTAGGTACGGTATGATAATTCTGATGAATTTTTCTTTCGAAGAAATTACAGCATTTTTAACCAAAAATATTCTTTAAAAAATCTTTTCGGCCCTGAAAGAATAGCTAGAATGAAAGAATTTAGTATTGAAGAAAGTTCCCTTAATGAGACTTTGTAAAATAATTTTATCAAATCAAGCAGTGATCAAGTTTTGCTAAATAACTCATTGAAAAAGATTGACAACTTTTGTACAGAATGGAACCTAGTTCTTAATTCGAATAAATCGCATAGTATTACGTTTTCTAGAAACATAATTTATTAAATTTTAAATACAACTTAAATAATTGCCAATTCATCGATAGAGTTGATTCTGTTAAGTATTTGGGAATAACGTTCACGAAAGATTTGCGTTTTAACTTACATATCCAAAACATAATAAATAAATCTACCTCTAAGCTCTTTTTTCTATCTCGAAATTTGAAATTTGTTGACAAAGAGATTAGATTATTGGCTTATAATCCTACTACTATAGTCCACTGAAAATAGAGTTGAACCTCAAACAAATTGCAATAGAAGGTTTCTCAACGGTTTTCACTTAGAAATGACCTCAATAATAACATACTAAAAATCGGCCAAAATCGGCCGGGGGGAAGTTAAATTTTTTTCAAATTTTTAAAAAATTGCTGAAAAAAAAATAAAAAAAAAACCCCAAAACAATAATATAGACATGTGATACATGTTTATAGGTTATTTTTGAGTGCTGAAACCGAATATTGCATTTAGTTTGGAAAAAAAAATTAAAATTTCAATTTTTAAAATTAATTTGAATAATTAGCTATATGAAAAAATTAAAAAACCCCTAAAAACCTAACAAAAACATCCAAAGAGATAAATCCAACGGTTTTCATTTAGATATATCCTAAATATTAACATACTAAAATTTAAAATTTTTACGAGTTAAAGAAGTAAAATTTTTTTTCAAATTTCCATTTTTTTTTTTGCGAAAAATGCATTTTTTTTTCAAATTTGTGCAAAAAAACTTTAGAGGCTTTTGAAAAGGTCATTTTTCGGTGGATATTGTCCACAGATAGTTATATAATGGAAAACCGGTGGAATTGACCCTCAATGAATTAGTTAATTATTTTATTTAAAATTTTGAAATTGGTAAAATGTAGTACAAATGTGAAAAAAGGTAATACTTTGGCATATTTACATCAGAATTTAAAATAATTAACTAATTCATTGAGAGTCAATTCCACCGGTTTTCCATTATATAACTATCTGTGGACAATATCCACCGAAAAATGACCTTTTCAAAAGCCTCTAAAGTTTTTTGCACAAATTTGAAAAAAAAAATGCATTTTTCGCAAAAAAAAATTTAATTTCTTTAACTCGTAAAAATTTTAAATTTTAGTATGTTAATATTTAGGTCATTTCTAAATTAAAACCGTTGGATTTATCTCTTTGGATGTTTTTGTTAGGTTTTTAGGGTTTTTTTAAATTTTTTCATATAGCTAATTATTGAAATTAATTTTAAAAATTGAAATTTCAATTTTTTTTCCAAACTAAATGCAATATTCGGTTTCAGCACTCAAAAATAACCTATAAACATGTATCACATGTCTATATTATTGTTGTGGTTTTTTTTTAATTTTTTTTCAGCCATTTTTTAAAAATTTGAAAAAAATTAAACTTCCCCCCGGCCGATTTTGGCCGATTTTGAACAATAATTTACCGAGTTATGGGAAGTTTTTGATGAGTAGTCGCATCAAGCATGGCCGCCATTTTGAAAATTTTCCAAATTTAAAGTCTCATATCTCGGTGAATAATAAAGGTAAAGCTTTGAAATTTCGGATTTTTTAAAGTTACAAATAGCTTAATAACTGGTAAAAATTTCATGATACCAACTTATGTTTAACATTGTGTTTTTGAAGATTTTAAATTTTAAAATTTAGTTTTTTTTCAAAAAAACATATCAAATGGCATCTTTTTGAAATTTTCGACTTCATATTTGTAATCTACGACCTCAAATTGTATAGAAAAGTCACCTTACATGTTGAAAAGTTTGATAGTTAAGGTGTAAAACGCGAATTTAAAAATTTCACAAAAAGTTAAATATTTTAAATTCTAAGGGAAATTTCGGCGGACTCCTGATCGAAAACTCATTCTTATGGTCCATGGAATCAGTGTACCAAGTGGCTTACCATCATCAAAAAGTGCAGTGTTTCAACTTGTACCGCTTAGACTATCTGATTTTATCTCAGGCGCGAAAGACCAATTAGCAATTAAACCACTTTAAGTTGGTTTTAAATAAACTCTAAGACAGATTAATACTTTACTATGAGAAGCATTTTAAAAGCTTTAAAAAATGCTATCTTGGTGAAAAATTATTCAAAATTTTTAATTAAATGTTCACCCTCTTATAAATATGCGACATTAAACCATTTAAAGCAGGGGTTCTCAAACTTTTTATGTCGCGGAGCCCTTTTCAAGAGACAAATTCTTCGCGGAGCCCTTTTCCGAAATAAATTTTTCAAGGTATAAAAGCAAATTACATAAAACTCAATGCTTCTAGAAATAAAAGCATAATAGAAATTTATTTCGGGAGGGGTCCAAAATTATTCCTCAGCCCCTCCCATGCATATTTAACAGTTTAACGAAGCTTTTAAAAACAATTTTAGGTATAATTTGCGTCTAAGATAATTTATTTGTAAGAAAAATTGTGGCGAATTAAGATCCAAGTACAATAGAAGGGTCTGGGGGTCCTTCCTCCCCAGAAGATTTTGTGAAATGTGATCCTTAAAAACAGTTTTTTTAACTGGTTTTAGGTATACATCATTGGTCCAAATTTTGGACATTCATTTTTAGGTAGGATTTTAATTTTAACGAACTTACTATTAAAATTGACAATAATAAAGTTTCAAGTACAATAGGGGGTTTTGGGGGCAGTGGCGTTCCTAGTACCCCAAGCAGTGTCGGCGAAACTGGTTTGCGAGGCCCTAATACCAGATTTAATGAATTATTGTAAAATAATTGACATTTTTTATAATTAATAGTATTATTAATAGCTTAATTAATTAAAAACTTAATTAATTTTAATTAAGATTAATTATAATTTTAATTAATTCAATTATAAAATGTACTACTTTAGGATAATCTGAGCAAATGGCAATTTTTTTTCACAAATCTCGTAAAATTATACTATTAATTTCAGAAATGAATATTTAAACTGATTTATTATTGCTTTTTTAAACTTTTTATTACATTCTTATTACATTACATTCTTCTTTATTACATTATTTTTAACTATTAATTTATTCAAAATTTTGAAATTTACGAGTTAGTCCATGGCCTACGTTAGTCCGATTGGATCAAAATCAAGCCAGTATTGAACTAAATACTTTATTTACAACAAAAACTTCCAAACGCCAGTAAATAATAATGTACTAACAAAATACATTGGCGAATAGAGAAATTTATTTCGGGAGGGGCTCAATATTATTTTTCAGCCCCCTCCATAGGTAAATTTATTACCTCCAATTCAGTTTTTTATACATACTTTCTTAGAAATTTACATATAAAAGAGCTTAATCTAAAAAAGTTATGAATGATTTAGTCCCTAGTACCAAAGGGGGTCTGGGGGTCCTCCCCCAGAAAATTTTCAAAATTTTGACTATAAAACTGGTTTTTAACTAGTTTTTACACACCTAATCTAAACTTTAGATTTAAATTTTTAGATAGGATTTGCATTTGAATTACTACTAACAAATATCAAAATTAAATAATAACTACCAACATTACGTTGGTTTTTTTAAACCGAACTTTGGATTTATATTTTTATATAGGATTTGCATTTGGGTGAACTTATTGTAAAAAAAAAGAAATCAATGTAGAAAACGGGATTTGGGGGGTCCTCCTCCAAATTTTTTTTTGGAAATTTACCGTTAAAACAGGGTTTCAACTTGGTTTTGATACCTCGACCTAATTTTGAACGTATATTTTAAAGTTATGATTTTGATGAACTCATTATTAAAAGTTTTATACAATAAAGTTAAGTACAAAGGGGGGTTTGGGGGTCCTCCCCCAGAAATTTTTTTGAAACTTGACCCTAAAAAACAGGGGTTTAGTCTGTTTGGTACCCTTGTATAATGTACTAAAAGAGGCCTAACGATTGGACTCTTAAAAGGCCTCGCGCTGGAGCTCCAAAAAAAAAGCTTCGCACCTGGGCTTCCCAAAAGGCCTCGAGCACGGGCTCCAGAAAAAACGTTATTACGACATGAAAAAACGTTATTGAACACACATTATATCTTTGTAGTTAAACACGGATTCAAATAGTTTAAATTCTTGCGAGGCCCTTAAAGTGCGAGGCCGTCGGCGGGGGCCGACGTCGCCGACGCCTAGTTACGCCTCTGTTTGGGGGTCTTCCCCCAAAAGAATTTCGGAAATTTGACCCTTAATAACATGGTTTTAACTTGTTTTGTTATACGTAGTCCAATTTTCCGGGGGAGAGGCAGGGCCCCCTCGCCCCTTTGATATACACCTCGGGATATATAGAATATTTTGTTTACCAATTATATTTTATCATTGGATACAATATAAATCTTTATTTCAAATTTCTGAATATTAAAAAGCTATCACTTTTTAATCATTATGCCGGATATGCATGAACAAAGGATTCATACAGAAATCTATGCATCTGTAAATTTTGTTTTCCTAAAAGTTACTTCTTTTGAAATCAAGAGCTGTTTTGGGGGGCTGTTAGACCATACGTCAGAGGTACATATCGAAATTTATTTACACATAGGCTCAAAATCATTCCTTATCCCCTCCCATGCCATAGGATCAATGTTAGCTTTTTATACATTTTTTGGCAGAATTTGCACATCTTAAAGAACTTAATATAAGAAACGTTTTGTGTAATTAAGTTCCAAATGCTATAAAGGGGGGGGTGGCAATTTGACTCTACTAAAAACAGGTTTTCCCTTGGTTTTGGTACATCTACTCCGAATTTTGGACATACATTTTTAAGTAGGATTATGATTTTGCTGAACTTTATAAAAAAAGGTGCTGAGTAATCAATTTGAGAGGTGGGGGAATGGGGTTCCTTGATGCAGGGCCGTATCCAAGGGGGGGGTTTTGGGGGTTCAAACCCCCCCCCGAAATTTCGACATCCTTTTTTTACTTTACTGTTTTTCCTTAAAAATTCGCCTTAAAATGCTTAAAATCCCTACTTTTAAGGTTCAAAATTCAAAACTTTTCTTGGGGAGAACCCCCAACCCCCCTTGAAATTTAGAAACATATTATAACAGTTGTTCCTTGAAAATTTTTGGACTTACAAGGAGTGGTCCTCTTGGGGTTAGTGTAAAAATGAGTGAAATCATAAAGGGAAAGTATCCAAGGTGAGTTAGGAGTTCTACTCTAACTAACGGATCCAGGGTGGCTAGGTGACTTAAGTCCCCCTTCCCAAAAGGAATAAGAACTAACAGTGAGAAAAAGGGGAAGTGGGAACTCAGGGGTGTGAAAAAGAGAAAAGCGACTCTAAAACTAGTTAAAATCATGTTTTCAGGGTGAAATTTCCAGAATTTTTCTGGGGGAGGACCCCCAGACCCCCCTTTGGAATTTGGGACCCTATTATTTACCACTTTTCTTTAAAAAGTTCGACGAAATGCAAAAATCCTACTAAAATGTTAATTAAATTCTTCAAAATGTATGACCGAAATCCGGATAAGGTGTACCAAAAACGAGTTGAAAATCTGCTTTTTAGACTTAAATTTCCACAAATTTTCTGGGGGAGGACCCCCAGACCCCCCTTTCAGGATATTAGAAGATGATTTTGAAAATTTTTAGTCCTCAAATACCAAATACCGGATCCGCCGCTGTCTTCTTACCAACAAAATCGAACTAAAGTTTCAAGTAAATTTTCTACCAAAACCCCCCCCGAAAAGAAAGTCTAGTTACGGCCCTGCCTTGATGTGCTACTATTTGGCGCGGCCGTTTCAGCGGCAGAAATAAAATGAAAGTAAATGGAACTCTTATAATTCTTCTAAAAATTAGAAGAAGAAAAATTTGGTGCCGAAACGGACCGGCGCCCAAACGACCAGCACCAAACCGTCCCATCCTGGGGGTTCCTCCCCCAGAAAAGTTTTGGAAATTTGACCCTAAAAACAGGGTTTTAACTTGTTTTGGTAAACCAAAAAAGACCTGAAAAAGGCAAAAACCAGCAGACCTTATACCAACACCTTAAGAAAGTTATTTATATAACATTTCAGAGAAAAGCAAATTAGAAATTATCAAAAAATGTATTTATTTCAAATTTCTTCGCGGAGCCCCTGGAAATGCTTGGCGGAGCACTAAGGGCTCCGCGGAGCACAGTTTGAGAACCGCTGATTTAAAGGAAAATTTTTTCTTACAAGCGCCTGGGTTATGTTTCTTTCTTTAATTTTCTTTAAATAACGTACCTCACATAATTTTTTTTAGAAGAGGGGAGGTAGCAAAGCAAAATCGGGAATAAAACTTTTGTGCCTTACAGCCAAAACCAAGTCTCCAAGTTGTTAATCTCCAATCTGCGCTTTACCTTCGATAAATTACCAAATGAAATAGGTTATTTGGAATAATTAATGACTAAGCATGTCTAAAAATAACAATTTTTGTTAAACTATTTATGAAATACTGGGTATTTAATGAAGAAAATCAATCATTTCATAAAAATTCATATCTTTAATTATGGGAGTGGTTTAATGAAAGAATTTAAAAGTTTTTTTTTGCATTGCTAAATCCTAATTTCATGTTCATTTCCATTTTGGTAGTATTTTTTTTAACCCTAGGGCAGGGGTCGGCAACCTTTTGAAACGGAAGAGCCAAAAGTTACAAACTACAAAATTTCCCAGTTTGTAAAGATCCACTGATTTTTTTATTCAATTTTATAGTATTTGCTTATTTAATTTGAGTTGGAGAGGTTGACCCAGCATTTTTTCTGAGGCACCTCCTTTCGGGTACTTTTTTACATCAAGGTTTAGATGACTTACAAACACATTGTAAATTAAATTCATTGAACTTAATTTCAAAATTTTGTAAACATGTGAAATCCAAGAAAGATAGGAGAGTCGGGGGGGGTCCTCCCCCAGAAAAGTTTTTGGAAATTTCCCCTTCAAAATAGAATTTTAGCTCATTTTTAGACCTTTTTGTATTGCACCCTAAGAGCACCGCTCATTATTTAAGTGACAAAATTTTCGAGTAAAAATATGAACAGAAAAATTTAGAGGGGATAGGGGTGTCATACTTTAGAAAAATTTTGGAAATTTTATTCATTTTTAGAACTTCTACAATAGATCATATGAGAATAACTCCTCATTAGGGTGTCCCTTAAAATCGAATGTCGGGGAAACTTTTGCTCCACCCCCCAATTTTTTTCCTTTTGGTACCCTAAGACTGTGTGCAAAATCATAAATCGATCAGATAATATTAACACGTGCCCCAAACGGCCTAAAGTTAGAAAATTTTGACTTTTTTCTAATTTTTTTGAAAATTTTTAAAAATATGTTTAAAAAATCCGTTTCCGAATAATAGGGCTCTAACACATTTAAACATTCATATTTGACTGTTTTTCACTACTAGTTAGGCCAAAATGCCCAGTTTGTAACCAAGTCATCAATCAGAAAATCATCAAATTTGTCCATTTTATACTAAGAATAGAAGAATCAAAAGGAAGTGGTAAACGACTGAAAACCGCAAAATTCCATGGCTAAACACCATTTGTAGACCATATTGATGTGGATATAAATTTTCTGGAGCTCAAATTAATTATTGGTTGCTTAGTTACAGACGCCATATTGGATTGCATTAAAACTAAAAAAATTATGGAAAAAAGGTATGGGCATGTTTGATATCGGTTAATAGGTCTTTGAGGTTTCTAAACTCAATTAAGACTGATAAAATTATCTTAGACAACTTTTTAAAGCTCTTTACGCAATTATAAGGGCCAGCATATCTCCTAATACAAGTACAAACCATGTTTTCAGAACTATACAGTGGCGAATCCAGGATTTTTGTCTGGGGGGGGCTGAGTTTCACAAATAACTTAATTGCTATTATGGGCTGTTCAAATACTAATGTAAGCAACTGAAAGGGGGAGGGGGATTGCCAGTGCCAGTTGCCAGATTTTTGTTTAGGGGGTACTCAACATCTTTTCTGAGGTCTTATCTTAAAAATACTAAGTTTTAGGTGAGATGAATTCGAAAGGTTTTAATTTTGGTGCACTAAATTTCAAAATTTTGTAAAAATGTCAACTCCAAGTAAAAGGGGGGGTCTGGGGGTCCTCCCCCAGAAAAATGTTGAAAATTTGCCCTTTAAAATAGTGTTTTAGCTCATTTTGAAGCCTTTTAAATTCCACCCAAAGAGCACAACTCATATTAACGGCAGAATTTTCAAGGAAAAAAAGTTTATGGTATTATGAATTGGAAAATTTCTAGGGGGTTTAAGCATGGGCGTAGCCAGGGTTCAACTTGGGGGGGCAAGGAGGGTCGACTTTTTTATGTTTGTGGAGAACGAATTTAAAGCCCCGTGAGAGAGGGCCGTCAAGTTTCAACGAGGGGTCTGGGGGTCCTCCACTAGAAAATTTCAGAAATTTGCCCCTAAGAACAGGGTTGTAAACTGCGTTTTTGTACGCGTAAACCCAAATTTGGACCTACATTTTTAGGTCAAATTTTGATTTTAATGAAGTTATCTAAAAAAAAAGTTGAATGATAAAGGTTTAAATACTACAGGGGGTCTGGGGGTCCTCCCCCAGAAAATTTTTTAAAATTTGACCCTAAAATACTGGGTTTTAACTACCTAAAAGCAGGGTTGGCAAAAAACCGGGTTTTTTTAAAAAAACCAAAAAAACCGGGTTTATTTGGTTTTTTTGGTTTAAACCAGGTTTTTTTGGTTTAAACCAAGTTTTTTTAGAATTTTTTTTTATCAGAATAAGTTATTTTAGCATTCATGTTTGAAATTGAGTTGTAAATGAGACATTTATTTCAGGGGTTGTTTATAATTGATAAATGATTTGTATATTTCAATTAATTAATTAAAATTAAATTAATTTGTTTTAAAAATAATTTTTGTTTCTAAAATATTCCAATTTGAATATCTAATATTATTGTAGTGAATAAAAATCAGTGTAAATTTATCTTGGATAAATGGTTGAAATAATCAAATTATTTATCTTAATTATATATGGATTAATTTATGAACTTAAGAAATTTCTTTAGAAAGAGAAAATTTTATTTTTTAAATGAGAAGTAAAAGTGAAATGTAAACAACTAATGTTAATTGAAATTGGATAATTGATAAAGATAATTAATTTGATTAATTATTAAATGGTAAAATAATCAAATTAATTATATGGATTATTTATGAACTTAAGAAATTTCTTTAGAAAGAGAAAATTTAACTTTTTTAATAAATACAAGGGAAATGTAAGCAACTAATGTTAATTGAAATTGGATAAATGATTGAGATAATTAATCCGATTAAGGAAATTAACGGTTTTTATTAATTTAGTAAAAAAACCCAACTGGTTTTTATCTGTTTATAAACAAACCAACTGGTTTTTAGTTTTTATCATTAAAGAAATCAACGGTTTTTATTAATTTACAAAAAAAAAACTGGTTTTTATGACTGACAAATAAGACAAATTGGTTTTATTAATTAATTAAAATCCAAGGCATATTTTATCAGTGAAAAACAGATAACTTTTGTGTATGTTTAGTTACTCTTTGAAATAATGCTTCATTTTAAAGGAAATTAATAAATGAACTATCTCTTGCAAAATATAATAAGTTTAACTTAAGCATTTAAGGTTAAGTTTAGAGAGAATTCAATAATTAAAACCATTAAATTAAAAGATTTCTGATTTTTAATCACCTTAAAATGTCAATTTTTTTATAAATCTGACCTTTTAATTTTGTGCAAAAGATTATACTTAATAAAACTTTCTTTAAAAAATCCTGAAAATGTTTTATAATTTCTAAAAAAACCAAAAAAACCAAGTGGTTTTTTTGGTAAAAAAAACCATGGTAAAAAAACCATGGTTTAAACCAATGGTTTAAACCAAATGGTTTAAACCGGCCAACCCTGCCTAAAAGTAAAGTAAAAGTTAATTATTCGAGACTTGGGTGGGGGCAGCTGCCCCTCCCTGTCCCCCCCTTGGCTACGCCCATGAGTTTAAGGGTTCCTATTCCAGAAAAAATTTTTGAATTTTGCCCCTAAAAGTGGCATTTTAACTCATGTTGAGACACTTTTAGGTTACATCAAAGAGGATCACTCCTTGTAAATCCCTAAAGTTTCAAGGAAAAACCGCCGTAATCATTAGATTCCAAAATTTCGAGGGGGTTTGGGGGTCTTCCCCCAGAAAAATTTTGGAATTTTTACCCTCAAAAGTAGGGTTCCGATTCATTTTGGGACCCTTTGGGTAACACCACCGAATGTCCGCAACGTGTGGAAATTTCTTTTTTGGCTTTATTGCTACTACTAAAACTTGAATGTCTTATTCCTGGGGGGGCTGCAGCCCCACAGCCCCCCCTCTGGATTCGCCACTGGAACTATAGATATGGTAATAAATTCTAAACACATAAAACTGGCAAGAGAAATTCTGGAAACAATTTTAAAAACAGACTCCAGTGTGTCCACGAGTATTTTATTTCGTAAGTTAGCTGAAAAGCTGAAGTTAATACAAGATTAACCCGCTCTTTATAATTGAGTTAACCTATCAGACGGTAAGCAATTAACCCAGGTTTATAAAGACTGTTCTTCTATTTTATCATAATTTTATTCGTCAAAGTAAAAAATACCTGCAATTGAACAAATTAGCCATTAAAATCTAAGACACTTATATTATATTATCTATTTAAGTATCATAAATATTATCAACAGTTTCCTAAAATCATTCTTTCTTTGAAGTCTTTTTGTGAGTCAGCTATTCTTCGCTCTGTAAGTTTCCTACCTCTACATTCTCACAAAGAAGGCTCTGACACTTTAAAATAATTCAATTACATAAACAATTTTTACGAAAAATTTACTCGAAACGTTAGTACTTCCTCGAGGACATTTACTGATGAAAGGTTGACAGTGCGAAAAAAAACTAAGGGTGAAGTAGAAGATTTATTAAAATTGTACTTGATATTTAAACTTTCTTACAGCCACGGACAAAATAACAGTGTTTAATTTTTTTAATGACATTAATAAATTGAACGGCTGGTATTTTGTATGTTAATGTTAATGTTTAAAATTATGATAAAATAGAAGAAGAGTCTCTATAAACATGGTTAATCGCTTACCTTCTGTGAGAGTATAACTAAATTATTATGAAGAGTGGGTTAACTTTGTATCAACTTCAGCTTTTCAATTAACTTATGGAATAAAATACTCGTGGACACACTGGAGTCTGCTAATCCAGTTTATCGCTAATTATCTTAATTGTTAATTGGAACGTAAAAAATCACGTTTTGAAGATTAAATATTGTAGTTATATACCTAGTATATTATCTTGCAGGCTTTGGGAGCCATTGGCTTCACGGAAGTGTCTCAAATATGAATTAAAAGGATAACTAAAAACACTCGTTAATTACCTAAATTACGGAGGTTTTGACTAGTTGATGATTGAATATTGCATTGTCATCGAGTTTCCACCACGGTGCAAAGTTTCAGAACTTTATATCGTTTGGAAGTGCCTGAAATTTTATGTACAAGAATCCGGAAAGAAAAAAAGTGATTAATCGTCTATAATTATCGTAATTACTGGGCAATTCTCGTTTTGACTTTTGAATATGATGAAGTTATGCCTTATAAACAATTGTGCACGGTTTAGGGAGAATAGCCCCTTGGGAAAGGTCTCAAATTCTGGTTTTTCTGTTAATTAAAAATACTCGTTAATTAACTTAATCCTTTGGTTGTTTGACTAGATAATGGTTGGATATTGGAGTGTCATGAGAGTTACACCGATGTGTAAAGTTTCGGGGCCCTGACATATCGGGAAGTGCCCGAAAATCGAGTTTTAAAATTCCACCCGTAAAACGCCGCCAAAAGCAAGTAGAATAAAAGCGTTTAAAAAACCCGTAGTGTCCAATAGAATAGAGCATTATCAATCACATGACTCGGACCTAGCAACTGCCTTAGCAACAGACTGTTTGACCTACAGCAAGGAAGAAAATAAATGGTCGTGACGTCACCTGAAAACACTCTATTAATTTTAATCTGGGCTAACATCATTTCGAAGAAATTTTCAAAGGGCTGCCAAGCTCTTAGTAAGAATTGAATTTATTCTTTTCTAAAATATATAAAATATAGAAAAGAAGAAATTCAATGATTTTTTAAATCAACTTCAACATTTCTAGTAGCCGTCGTAAATCGTGCTTTGTTTTGAACTGTGAAAGTTGCAATATTGTTTTTCAAGTTTTCACTGATGATATCCCCAACCAGAGAGAAGGACGGAACGTATGATGTTAATAAAATAGAAGATGACCTTATTTCCCGGATAATTTTAATTTTATGAATTCTATAGTTGTAGTATTGTTTAATAACATTAGATCCTTTTATTTTATACGTTTGGGGGTTCTGTCCCCTCCCGAAATTCGGACTTGGTTTATCAAAACAAGTTAAAACTCTGTTTTTAGGGTCAAATTTCCAAAACTTTTCAAGGGTAAGATCCGCAGATCCCCTTTTGTACTTGGAACTCTATTATTTAAAATTTCATTTTATATTAAGTTCATCAAAATACAAATCCTACCCAAAAATGAATATCCAAAATTCAGACTAGGTGTACGAAAACTAGTTAAAAACCTGGTTTTTGGAGTCAAAACTCTAAAAATTGTTTGGGGGAGGACCCCCGGGATTTGGAACTTAATTGCTGACAATTTATATCAAGTTCTCTCTTAAAGATGCAAATTCTACCAAAAAAGTGACTCCTCCGCGAAGTCTCACGCCGTTTTTTTATTAGCTTCAATATTTAGGAGGGAAGCTTCAACTTCATTTACTGGTAGTTTTCTTATATTTAATTAGAAAAAATAATTGTAAAACTAACTTTAATTCAGAAACTTAAAATAAACATTTATTTACATTACATCCAATAATTAAATTTAATTGGTTGAGAAAATATTCCATTCATTCATGGTGTTATATCTTGTAGCAATAGGTTGTTTGTAATAATCTGCTTTTTTTGCACCCTAGAGAAATTAATCTTCGGAAAAAGTGCTCCGTGACAAATTTGTCTCGTGAAAAGTGTTCCGTGGCTTAAAAAGTTTGGAAACCCCTTCACTTGAGTATCAGAGCAAAGAGTCCATGGCCATAGGAGATAATGGAAATCGAAGAAACATTTAGTTGGCGCAAGTTCAGACTTGCGTTTGCGCCAAGTTTTTAGAGTTAAAGATGACTAATATGGTAACCCTAACTCATGTTAAAAGAATCATTTGGCTTCTAAATGTGCCGCTAAACAGCCAAAACTCCCCAAGCATACGCAACTCTGAACTTCTTTAACTCTTCGCAACTCTGAACGCCATAGGGTCTTGGTAGCGCTGGAATCGCGAACCAAAAAAGATGAGAGGAAGATACCTCACTCCACCCCTCCGTAAAGTGACAGTTGACGTTTGCAGCTACTCTCTTCCTATCTTGAAGTGGCATTTCAAATTAGCTTTTCTCTGTGTGTTTGATCATCTACCCAACAGTCCTCCAGATTCTTGTTGACTGGCAGGGCTTAAATTCTAACCAAAGAAGTACCGGAGCGCTACTATTTCAGGAATCCGCTTAATTGGGACATTTCCGCTTATTAGGGACAAAATGGGGCCGTAAATAGTAAAGTATAGTATGTTGTAAATACATCGAAAACGGATATAATTATATCCAGGGTGATCAAAATACTAAGATAAATTAGTAAAATTTGAAGTTGTAGATTAATAACGAAAGGGGGGTCTGGGGGTCCTCCCCCAGAAAATGTTTTGAAATGAGGTATTTGCATGAGTGAGGGATTTGCTTTATTTTATACTTTTTGATACATATGGTTTATAACTTCCAAATTTCTTATTTTTAAGTTCAAAAATGTGTTTTAAATAATTTAAAATTCAATTTTATTTTTGCCAAAACGTCAGAAAAGTCGCGTTATCAGAAAACCGGCTTCTATTGGATGTGACATCACTGCGCATGAAAACCATTGTGTTTGCTGCTTTCACGTGATCAGAAAACGGGCTTCTATTGGATTTGACCTCACAGCGCATGATTTGTGATTCGAAAGTGTTTTCGCGCCCAAACAAAAAGCGAAATTTCAAAAATTTATATCTCAGACACTAGGCTACGAAAATACTTCATGTAAACGTCATTCTTCAGGGTTTTTTACCTACTATTTTAATAAAATTTAATCTCAAAACGTGAGAACTTGACCCTTAACAACATTTGACCCTTAAAACAAGTTTTTAACTTGTATTCGGTACATCCAGTCCAATTTTAAACAATTTGTTTTATGTTTTTGCTCTTTAAAAAAATATTGAAATACTTGCATTTGACGGGTTTCTTCAATAAACAGAGTACTCAGGCCTATTTTCATAGCTTAACTCTAATTTATTTAAGGATTTGGAAATAAAAGTGTGAATATTAGTTGAAAATAAAAGTGGGGAACGGATGGGTATTTTTTCGGTAATCGGAAAACATCTAGGGGTAAATTTTGGTCGTTCCGAACGCGATTTTATGCGCTCCGGTGCGTTCTGATTAAAATGTAAATATTTACTGAAAACCAAGAAGTACCGGAGCTCCGCTCCGGTGCGCTCCGGTGCAATTTAAGCCCTGTTGACTGGTAACCTACAACTGTTTCCTTTACTGACATGGAAATCACCGGTACACTTCACAGGATGTTGAAATTTGTCTAATGAATTTATTTTTGCACAAACAGAAATACAAATGCATCAAACTTAATATCTCGTTGAATTTAGTATTTTTAAAAATCTAAGTTATAAACAATCACAATCCTGGGCAATGGGTCGAACAAGAGAATGCTAATTACTGCAGGATTAAGGCCAGGGAATCTTCTAGTTCAGGGAGTTCAAAATCTTCTAGTTCCTGTTTCCAATTATATTTCTTTATGTCGTATTTTGTGTTGTTGGTTACAACTTCAAGCAAAGAGTAAAACAGTTTTGTGCGGTTCTGTAAGGAGAAATAAGAATAAGTGATTAAAAGAATAGTTTGATAACTATTTAAACTATAAACTACTTCACTTTAAGCTACTTTATTTAACTACATACTTATTAATTTTTTTACTAATTACAAACAAGAAAAGTATATTTTATTATACCCTTCCCGCTTAATACCGCATCAGTGGTGATAAGCACTAGATTGGGCAAATATTAAAAAATACTCAGAAATACTAAGATTGTATTATAGTTCGCATTGAAGGCAGGAACCTTTATGGGCAGAGGAAGCTATAGAACCCCCAAACTCATTTGAACATTTTTGTTTTTAAAAAGTAGCAATAACTTTAACATCTTAATAAGTGATGATATATTGCTCACTCCTTTCAGCAACGTCATATCTCAAAAATCAACGATTTTAAGTAACGACTGTTTTCAGAAAGCCGTGAAAGAGTAAGGGGACATCCATAAATCACGTGAGGTGTTTTTTCCAAAATCTGGACCCCCCCTACCCCCTTGGTGAGATTTTTCTTGACCCCCCTCCCCCCACGTGAGATTTACCTACAACTTTTAAAAATTATTAACTAAAAATTGTTTGCATTTTGTGCTTCATAGCACCTAATTAAGTTTAAAAAAAGTTGACGTGAGATTTTAATCGACCCCCCTCCCCCTTGGTGAGATTTGGTGAGATTTTTCCAAACCCCTCCCCCCTTTTTGACCTCACGTAATTTTTGGATGACCCCTAAGTGTATAACCCTGCAAAATCATCATATCTTTATGCTGCTTAGTAAAAAATTCAATTGGGTGCTTAATATTTATTTTTAATGCACTTCAATCTACATTTCAACTTAAAAATCCATCTCCCAAAAAATCAGGTTTTTTGAGATATGACGTTTTTGAAAGGAGTAAGCGATACAGGGTGTTTCCAAATTCCGTTTCACGGCATTTATTTGGAACCAACGCGTCTCCTAGGGTCATGGAAGTAAGGTCTACTTGTAGGTGGATAAGTTTAAAAAAAATAGTTAACAAACTTAAGGAGAAAGTGCAAAAACATATCTGAGAGTATTGTTGCCGACTTTATTAAAAACTTATTGAAAAAAAAAATCATCAAAATAACGTAAATTTTCGAGGAAATATTAGTATGTGAAAATAGCATTTTTTCAGGCCTCAATAAAGAAAGAGTTTGCAAAGCAAGTTTTTTTTAAAATTTTTGTCTTTAAAAAAACAAAAAACTTCATAATAACAATAAAAACTTGCAAAATGTTTCTTTCTATTGATAGAAGATTGTTTAATTCAATTCAGGGAAACTTACGTTCGTTTGGCATAAGTATTTCACAGTGCGTTTTTCGTTAATTGCCGTAGAGTAAAGGTAATGGAACTGCTTTCCGTCGAAGAAGTGGCAGGGATCGGCATAAGCGAAAGGAAACGGATAGTCACACACTCCCAAAGCTAGTAACACTATAGCCACACCTCGCATGAATAGAGTAGTAAGGTTGACCGCCCTAGGGATTATAGATTGGACCTACAGGAAAAAGGAAATTCATAAGGGTTGTGTCTCCCTTTTTTACCCTTAATAACCTGTGGAAAGAAAATGAAAATAGGTGTGCTACCACACAGATGGTGCTTCAAAAGTCCGTTTCACAGCTTTCATTTGGAACTTAAAATTGTTGGAACTATAATTTGAATCGTCAGTTTGAAAAAGGGAATAAGTCCAAAAACCAAGTTTTGAGAAAAAACCCTGTATAGTAAGTAATGAAAACTTTGTTGCATAGCCACCAAACTGGAAACTTTTAACTGGAAACAAACTGGAAACTTTTAACTGGAAACTTTTTACTGGAAATTTAGAACCCTAGTTAGAAAACAGAACGATTCTCGAAAGGAATATAAGTACATTAAAAATATTTCACAGCCAAAAACAGTTATTCCCTGACTTATACACAGACTTATTCCCTTTTTCAACTGAATAAAAATCTTAAAATCGTCTTAAATTTACATTTAAATTATATTTCTGCTTTATTGAGAACACAAAAGTGAAAAACATTTTTAAATTATAGGCAGATTTTACTTTGGCTTTGTTTTCAGCACAAGGAAAAAGAAAAGAAAGTCAAATTAACTTTAACCCCAAATTAAATTAAAAATTTCAATTAATGGACATCGATTTCGCAAAATCAAGGGTCTATATCTGCCTATAGGGGTAGTTATTTCCCCCCTCTTTTCACTCATGTGTGAGCGAAGCTCGGATATATTATTGAGCACAAAAATTCAACGTTTCATTTTTTGGACTTAATTCCCTTTTTCAAACTAGCGATTCATTTACAAGTTTATTTAATTTTTTAGTTGTGTTAATTTAACTAAAAAACGCGAAAACCATGTTAACACTAAGAAATTGCTGGGCAATTCCACGGGTAACTGACTGACATTTTTTAAGAAAAACGCTTAGTATTTTGTTATTTTCTTCCCAAAAATAAATGATAAAAAAATACTTTCCACCCAGTTTATTGCTTTCTTGTTAGCTTAATCTAATGGCACAATAAAATTTTCAAAATATGTTTTTTTCTATTTTTAAAAAATTTTAAATGACATGGTAACTGACTGACATTTGTGAAACATTTATGTCAGTCAGTTACCTTGTAGTTTAAAATTTTTTAAAAATAGATAAAAGCATATTTTGAAAATGTAATTGTGCCATTAGATTAAGCTAACAAGAAAGCAATAAACTGGGTGGAAAGTATTTTTTTATCATTTATTTTTGGGAAGAAAATAACAAAATACTAAGCGTTTTTCTTAAAAAATGTCAGTCAGTTACCCGTGGAATTGCCCTGCTACTAGCATTGGACAGGTCTTTTAATTTTGATCAAATTTATGGTTAAATCAACTGGCATATTTGCTGTACCTACTTTATGCAATGCATATTTTAACTAAATTATGTATTGTTTTTTTAAATGGGAAAATCGCGTTTTGTAACACACTTGCCCTAAGTCCTAATAGCCTAGTACCGTTACTTACAGAAGTGACTCCTTATCCCTTTTCAAAATCTGCTTGTCTATAGGTTCTCTCCAACTACCCTAAAATTTTTGACAGAGAGATCTGACTCACAGAATATTCGGTGAATATTCTGTGCTTAACAATTATCTACAATATTTTAAACGTTAAGAACTTGCCAATTTCTCATCAGTTTCTACCTGTAATTCCTTCAGTTCTGGAATATTTTTCTCCCACACAGCTTGGGCAACAAAAACAGCTACATCAAATGGTTCTAGATGAGGCCCAATAGACGATCCTCTAGCCAAGAAATTGATGATGCAAGAAAAAACCAGGTAGTAGTGCTTTTCCTTTGCTATTTTTTTCATCGTATCCAAGTCCATCGCTAACTGTAAAGTTGCCCAGAACACTTCACATTTTTCTTCAGGACTATATTTAAACCAAATATCGTCTACAGCAGGTTTTTTACCTGAAATGATGTAGGAAGAAATTTTTATCTAGGTTAGTTCATTATTACTTGTGCGGTTAAAGAGTTGATAGAAAAGGGGAGAAATAATTTAAAAGGGATAGCTGGTTTAATATCAGAGTTTTAACTTCAAATTTATTAACAAAAAATCAATAGGGTGGGTTGGGTAAAATGGGTCACTTTTTAGGTACTTTCACATTCTAAGTTTTATTTCATCAAAACTATTACTTTTTAATGATTCCTTTCAATTGGATCATGACATTACAATCCTTCAGAACATTTTCATCTAATTTTATCAAATATTTTTTAGACGTGAAAAGGATAAGAAGAAAGACGTAAAATAGAAAATAGACGAAAATAGGAAGACGAAAAAGGGGGAGGGGCTGTTCCCTGAAAATCCCGAGTCAATTGAGAATTTTAATGGTGATTTTCGTATTCAGCGACCCAAAATCTATAAGAAATGACTATTTTCATCAAGGAAATTTTTTCATTGTTGAACAGTGTTATACTACACAGGTCTGCGACGAAAAAAAATATAAAAGAAGTGAGGGATGAACTGAAAGTATTTTTGGTGCTAATTTCAAAAATAGTAATTAAAAGTTTCTATCACGTCAATTTTTTTGAAAAATTCAATTTTAGAATTTTTATGAAAATCAACCCTAAAGAATATTTTTCCACGATCCCTCATGGGGTAATAAGATACATTCGCAAGGGGTAATTAGATACAAGTAAAAAATCGCCTCCGCACCTCCCATTTTTACTTAGCAGGATTATAGCATTATTTTTTTAAAGAAAGCTGATAATGATATCAACATTCTGTAAAAAATCATCTTCATAAACGTAAAGGAAATTCCGGTGGAATTTTGCATGTTTCTTATTCAGGCGCGGATCCAGCACGGCTCCAAGGGGGGTTACTTTTCTAGACCTTCGCCTTTACTTCTTGACTCAAAATGTTGGGGACTTTTTTATAGTATCCCTCCCTCAAGATCTCCTTGTGGTTCCGCTGGGGGGTATGGTGGTTGTTCTGAGTTGTCGATATTAAATAACTGTCTAACAATTGCGACAACACAGAACTCTCAAGGGGAGTTATCAATCGTTCACGAGTCAGTGTTTGGTAAATATGTTAAAGAATCTCTCTATATTAAAAAAAAGTTACTGTCACCGCCGCTGCCGCCGCTGCCGCCGCCGCCGCTGTTTCAGAAAATTTTATTTTTCAACTCTTTGAACTCTTATATCGCAAAAACTACTTGATAGAAATTTATGAAACTTGAAACGTTTGTAGAGGAATATTTGGGGCACATTCTAGAACAAAAAGCTAACTCATGTGATAATTAGTTGTGGGGTATTTTTAAGGTCAAAGTTGAAGTTTTTCTTTTTTCGCCGCGTAATCCAGTTCAGCAAAATCTATTGGCAGCAGAGCTATGATTTTTTGCAGCCTAATACTCTGAAGTATGAAGATGTGCACTACGTCGCCCTTTTTTCGAATTTCGAATTTGGTTTAGAGTAATTAATTTTTTAATTTTTGAAATTTTTGACACTTTTTCGTTTTTTTCTATCTAAAATGAAAACTAATCACGGTATCAATATGATTTTTTAAACACTTATACTCTCATTTTTTAGAAAGAGATTGGCGTTTAATTTTTCAAAAAATTCTAATTAGTTTTGGAACTATTAAGCATCAAAGTTTCATTTTTTTTTCATAGTTTAGTAGGTCTTTATCAGACGTGTTTAATGTTTTTAAATTTTATATTTGCCTGTTCACTAGATTGTCGCGAGCACGGATATTTAAATTAAGTTTTGAGGTGCACATTTTTGCTCTAAGTTTGCTAGCGATATAGTATAGACTTGGTTAATAATCTTTTAAAGATAATTCGATATTTTTTGAACTACTAGAGAAATAAATAATTTAGCTTTTTTGAGTGCTATTTGTGCCGACGAAAGGAAGAGGATTTTCGGGAAGTTTGTATTACTCTGATGCTAAAGATCGATTACAGATATTACAGATCGCTTCGCGATCTGTAAAGTGCTGAATAGCAGTTACGGGGGTTGGTGAGCGTAAGCGAGTAGGGGGCGGTAGCCCCCTACTTCCTTTGTTTTGATATTTTCGTGGTAATGATCCGAATTAAATTATTGAAAAGTTTGAGAGACAAAAAGTTTCGATATTAAATGATCATTAACTATACTCTGTTCATTTATGATTAGCACCTGAGACGTAATGTATTAAAAGCAGTTATTATTCTAATTATCGTCAAAAAAATTTTCTTCTGCAATGACAAGGCAACCTAAGCAGAAATAGTTAAAATACTGTAGAAACAATCGGTCACTGAAGTTGTCTGATAAGCGTTATTAAGCATTATTGAGCGTTTTTGATGCTGTTGCAGGCGCCTATTCTAAATGAACAGATTATAAGCAGACAAGTTCCAGGTTGTACTGGATAGTTGAGATGAAACAAGCGAGCCCTGCTCGCTAAGATCGCGAAGCGATCTTCAAAGAACTGCGAAGCAGTTCCGGGGGTTGGTGAGCGATAGCGAGCAGGGGGCAGAGCCCCCTAGTTTTGTAAATAAATATTATTGAACCAAGTTTTGAAATGTTTTGATTCGAACCCCTTTTAACTTGTACTATTTCGTATAGGGGTCTTCCCCCAGAAAAATTATATTTTAAATTTAGTTGTAAATGTAGGGGTTTAACTCATTTTAATAAAAAAAAATCTTAACACTCTCCTCTAATTATCCCTAATTGAGGGGGAGAGTGACATATCACGTAACTGGAGGGGGTGTTCTCTGTTAGAGTTGAGTTGTCTACCTACTGCTGCTCGTTTTGGTTTCGTTTGAAAGGAGTTCAGTTGTTTTTGCTTATTGTAGTTCCATTTTTAAAGTTTCTTTTTTTCGGAGCTGCAACCTTTTGGAATTTTTCTACTTGATTTGATGTGAAGGGGGGCATCTAGGGAGTATATATTAGGTAAATTATTAGAGTTGTATTTTTTACAGAAAACAGGAAGCGCTATCTAGGTACTAGTAGGGTAGTAGGTATGAAACTAATTATTAGAGTTGTATTTTTAAAATAAATTTAGGTGGATTCAAACTCATGCAAGAGGGCAAATTATGAAGATCTTCTAACTGGAATTTCTGAACCATTGCTCTTGGTGAATGTAAATAATAGCCAATCATATGAGAAATATGTACAAACCTCTAATCAATATTTTCAATGGCAAAGGTGTAACTAGCTCAGGCTTATCCAACTTATTACCAATGTAAGCACAGTATTCTTCTACAACACGTGGGTAGACAGATGGGATCTGAGAGAAATTGAACAGAATTCCGTAACATCTTTGCCTGATTTCTCGGTATATAAGCACAGAGGTCTTGGCTTTGTCAAAAACTTTCTCTAAAACCTAAAACAAAAATTTTATAAATTTGGTTACATTTTAGTCTCTTCTGTTACATCATCAGAAACCGTTCCTAGCAATAAAAGAAAATTGAAAGTAAAGGGGTCATTTCTGAAAATTACTGATTATCTTTTGAGGTGTGAATTCCACGTTCCAGTACAATGAAAACGTAAAATATGTACTATGATTTTGGAAGATATGGACCAATTAGTACATTATCTTCCAAGTGTTCCAGTGGCTTTTAGAAAGAACGGTTGTTTTGTAATGTTGTTTGTTGTTGTTGATTTTAAGTTTTTTTTCGAGATACTAGGGGGATCTGCCCCCTGCTCGCTTTCGCTCACCAACCCCCGGAACTGCTTCGCAGTTCTTTTCAGCTTGTTTCATCTCAACAATCCAGGCTCGTCGGCTTAGTTAATGCTCCTTTGATACCGAAGCTACTTATCGCTCTAGTTTATCAATGATTTAATTCGAATCATTCCCCCGAAGATACTAAAATAAAACTGTTTCTAAAGTATTCATCTCTTAACTTCAATTCTTCTTTCTTCAATTATTGAATAGAAATGTTTTTTAAAAATATTAAGCAAGTCTACCAATTATCATCAACCAACTTAGAGAAAAAAACAAGCCTGTAAGAAACTTTAAATTTTTAATGTGCACGTAAATATCTAGTGAATCGTCGGAAATTAAAGAAATCAGACTCATAAAAATAAGCTGTTTCCCTAGTGAAAGACCAGAAAGAGAAGAAAAATTGAAACTTTGAATCTCAATAATTCTAAAACTAATTGGAATTTTTTAAAAAACGAAACGCCAATATTTTTATAAAATATAACTGTATATGTCAGGGGTTCCCAAACTTTTTTGGACCATGGACCCCCTGACGACATTTTTTGTATCCCGTAGGTCTTAGGGACCGTTCAAAAAGTAGCTAAAAATCTTATGTTTATGATATATATTTCTAAACCACCCATAAATTTTTAATTTTTTTCAAGTGTTTTTTCGTGCATTAATAAGCATTTGATTTCACACTTTTACATATTTTTTAAGAAATTTTTTTTTGCCATTCCTATGGTTACACAATATTTTTAAGGAAATTATAAAATTAAGCATATAAAAAGTTTGAAAGAAAATTAAACTTTAAATATCACTACATTTCAAGACACAAGAGCTTTTAATTTTAACAATAAGTTTTGGTAGAAAAAAATTGTCAAAGTTCAAAATAACACAGGTCTGCAAAAAAAACTTTTTTCGAGCTGTTTTGGATATTTCACCTGAACTTTGTTATTTTTGGTGCGCTGAATCCAAAAATGACCTCCATTTTGTCCTGGGACGTCACGTTTTTTGACAATTCAGATTTTTAAGTTTTATTGGGAAATGCCTTAAAATTTTGTAAAATTAACTTTTTATACTAAATTTTTTACTCAAATTTTCTCCACAAAATCTTTTTTTATGTTTTTTGATGTGCTGAATCTAAAACTGACCTTCGTTTTGTCATAGGATTTCACCTTTTTTCACAATTTAAGTAAAATGTCAATTTTTTAAGAAAATAAAAGTAAATATTTAAAAAAATTATTTTTCGACTCAAACTTTATTTGAAAATAATTTTTTATGATTTTTGGTGTGCTGAATCCAAAACATACCTCTTTTGATTTCTAAGACACCACATTTTGTAACAAATTTAGAAAATATAGCAACATTTCACATAAAATGTAAGAAAACTTAAGAAGTAGATTTTTAATCCAAATTTATTATTAAGGTGGTTAGTTTTAAGGTTTTTTTGTGCCCCGAGTTCAAAAATGGTCTCTGTTTTGCCATAGAATGTCATGTTTCCTGACAATTTAAGTAAAATTGTAAAATAAGTCATTATTTCAATTTTCATGAACATAAGTTTATAAAATAAAATTATTGTTACATATTCTTCATGAAAATCATTATATAACTAAAATAAACTTATTTACAAACTCTAAAGCCAATTTTTCCTCCTTATGAAACTCCCCTTTGTACCTTTACCCTTGTGAGTAGCAAAAAGAACGTTTCTTTGAACTATACAACAAAAATCCTTCATTATTCCCCGATTAAATCTTTCCTAATATTTTCTTTCCATCTCTATAATGTCCTGATGAGATAGTTTACTATGTGCACCATTCACAGCTCCTAATTTTTAAAACTATAAAGGAGCTAGAAATGCACAAAAACTATGAAAAATGGACAAATTCGAATATAATTTTGTAATTTGTGAAAAATCCTGACGTATAGGATTTTTTTTCAATATTTTTTTCGTTATCAGCACACCAAAATACATAGGAAATCACTAAAATTATTCAAACAGCTTTTTCATTGCAGACCTGTGTAATTACAAAATTAATACATGAAAGGAGTATTTCACCAATTATTGCTGGTTAAGCGGACAATAAGTGTAAACTCACAACTCTCAAGCGTCACCTCCAACCGTGGACCGGTTTCGTTCTTGTCAGGACTCATCAGCACGGTATAGGAAGGTAACGCAAGAGAGTGGAGGGCAAGTACTAGTCTAATCGAGTGGAGGACTAATCAATTGGTCACCACTTTTTCAGTTATAGTCGGTTAGACTAGTACTTGCCCTCCGCTCTCTTGCGTTACCTTCCTATACCGTGCTGATGAGTCCTAACAAGGACGAAACCGGTCCACGATTGGAGGTGACGGTTGTGAGTTTACACTTATTGTCCGCTTAACCAGCAATAATTGGTGAAATACTCCTTTCATTTACCTTGCCCTACTGGAATTAAATCTGTTCTAGGAATGCCGTGTCATTTCAGCAGATGAGTGGAGGACTAATCAGTTGGTCACCACTTTTTCAGTTATAGTCGGTTAGACTAGTACTTGCCCTCCGCTCTCTTGCGTTACCTTCCTATACCGTGCTGATGAGCCCTAACAAGGACGAAACCGGTCCACGATTGGAGATGACCCTTGAGAGTTGTGAGTTTACATTAATTAATACATGGTTTGTTAACAAACAATATTTAATTAATTTGAGTTATGAAAAAAATCAAATTATACATGACAGAAATTGAGTTTTAATTTATGAAATTGAAAACAAATGTTTTTGCAATAAAAAATGTGTATTTGTTTATACATACATTAAAAAATATGTGCGTTTACATGATTTTGAGCAGCATTTATAAATTTTTAAATTAACTTCATGAGTTTTCCATAGCAGAAAAAAAATTCTGATGGTTAAGTTTCACCAAAGGAGAACCACAATGAAAATATTCAATTGTAAAAAGCGATTATCGACATTAAAATGTTAACAAACAGATATTTTAAGTATAAAAATTTGGTACTTAAGGATTAGCTGGGTTCAAATCTTGAAATCACGCCTTTATTATTGACGTTTAACAACCTGCTCGCGTTGCAATAAGGACTTGGAGAAAACTAACTTTTCATATTACTAAAATTTGATTATAAAAATTTTTTTCATTTTAATGGAATTTTTCCTGTGGACCCCCAATTTTCATTTTCATGCCCGTGGACCCCCTGAAAGTTTCTGTGGACCCCTGGGGGTCCATATGGACCACTTTGGGAACCGCTGGTACATTTGAAGCGGAAAGCGAAAAGGGACCTCTTGTCGGCAAAGTTGATTTCGTGAAAAAGCCAAAAAACCGGAAGAAGGTCAAAACTATCGAATTTTTTTTCTCTCGATTTTATCGATCTTTGGACCCTTTAGAACCGAATCATTCCTTAACTGTGAAAAATAACTAGAGGGTAGCATTTTGAAAGTTTAAGGTCGTTTTTCGAGAAATCCAGTTATTCAATTAAAACTTTTAACTACTGGCGATTCGTCATTTTTTGAGCTACAAGGATGATGATGGTCTAAAAATCTTCATAAATCTGTACAGATTGAGAAAAAATAATAACTCCTTTCGACGAATGCCGACAAGAGGTCCCTTTTCGCTTTCCGCCTCACATATGTGTCTAAAATATTGTACCTCTCATGATTAGTTTTATTTTATAACGAAAAAATAAAAAAATTGTCAAAAAATTCGAAACTTTAAAATAGAATTACTCAAAAACTAATTCGAAAAAAGAGCGACGAGGTGCAAAACTTCATGCCTTAAAGTATGTATCTGCAAGAAATCATGTTTCTGCTGTAAATAGATTTCGCTGGAGGTGAACTCGCAGCGGAAAAAAATAATTTTTGACTTTGACATTAAATAACTCAAGAACTAATTATCTAATTAATTAGGTTTTGGAACGAAAATGACTATCATGCATTTGTCTACCAATGGTCAAAATTTCATAATATTCCTTTAAATAGTTTTTGCGTAGTGAGAGTTCAAAATGTTCAAAAATAAAATTTTCAAAATCAGCGGCGGCAGTGGCGGTCACTGTTACTTTTTTTTAATATAGAGAGATTTAAACTTTTAATAAAATCTATAGCATTATTGTGGATTTTGATGAGTTAAATGGAATTAAATTTTTTTGGCTATATTACAAATGGTGGTTATTATACTAGATCCTAATTTTTAATGTCCTTTTCCACAAACAGCTCTTCTGGAAACAACTCTAGAAAACTGTTTGCGCACGCAAAAACAAACTTTAACAGGATCTCAAGCGTTTAATATTGATTGTATTTACGTGAAACTTTGGACTTTAGGGTTTTCAAATATGATCTTTCAGATTATCAAATCAAAGGAAAGGATTGCGAAATACGAAATAAGGTTTTGGCAGAGTTTTCACATTTTTTCTGGTTTTTTAACTTTTTTCAAGATAAGACAAATTTTAAAGTGAAGACTTTTGAAATAATTGTAAAGATCATATTAAAACACAATTTTAGAGACCATAATTAAATTTTTACCAATAGTAGTTTTTCTACAAATTGATTTTTTCAATGATTTTTTTAGGGTGTCGCTCCATTTTTAACTCCCTGGGATTTGGTCTGGGACCCCCAAATTCTATACACACATCCCGACTCGTCTAGGTGTCTACTATCCCCCCTAGAAGTTATGAAACACTTATCTGAAACACCCTGTATAATGCTAGGGCATATAAAGGCAACTTTTCGTAAAAACATGACCTAAATAACCTTAATAGTTTTTGAGATATTGAAAGTGTATCAAAGTGCCCCTTGTATCAAATTGTCATGTTTTCCCTTATTTCCCTTATTTAGTTAATTGACGCCTCTCTTAGCAGGCCAATTTTTTTTAACTGAGGGTGGTGAAAATCCGTGAAAATAAAATAAAAAAATAGTACTTCCAAATTACATACATCAGTTGAGCCATATTCCCGAAAGAAGAGAATGTTGAAAATGTCCGCCGTTTGAGAGCAATCTGCATGTCTTTTAAGTATTTCCTCTTCAAGATTGCGAGGAATATCATTCACAGGTTTTGGAGTAACGCGTTCTTTAACCACATATGATTTTGATTTTTTTTCAATCAGTTCCTTTTCTACAGTTCCGAGCACTCCTTTCGATTCAGACCTGAGTGTTTCCCAATCAATTGCATTTCCGTTCCAAATCTTTTCTCGAATTAAGCTTGATATGCTGGAAACTTGGTCGACACGATGCAATAAAGCTTTTTTAGGGACGCGTCTCATGTCTTTGGAGGGAATCCGGCGTGATTGACTCTTACCCGTTCTGAGACACTCGTGGAACTTCTTCAGTTTATCGTAGGGAATGGAGTTATTTCCTAGAAGGCAGGCAAACAAAGGCAGTTGTTCTACTTTCAAACGCAATTTTCGAGCCAGGCACCGTCTGTCGTAAAATATCGTTTCTAGGGTGTCCATGTTCAAGTGTTTTATGGAAAAGTAATCCTTTGTGTCATATATCATAAAATCAGTGTCCTGACTCAATATCCCGAAAACGTTATCGCTTTTCGCATAGTGCACCATTTCTTCATCGGCTTCGCGATCGGTTTGGAAAACTTTGGATCCGAGTTCTCCTTCCATCTCTTCCAATTCTCTCAGAAGAAAGGACGATACTATCCTGGTTGAAATAGGAGTGCGACTTACACTTTCATCCTTCCGTTCTTCCGAAAGTTGTCCAAAGTTTTCTATGTCCTCAAATATTTCCTTAATCTTTTCGTAATTTTGCAACCGACGTTGTCTCCATGTATCTCTTTTGGAAGAACAGACGGTACCATCGAAAAAAAAGACAAGCTTCACATCGATCTTTCTGAATTTTTCCACTGATTCCTTCAAGTGTTCCTTGAATTGAAGCCACTGGGCATCATATATCCATTCCAGACCGCTTCTGATCAACAGTTTACACACGAAGTTCATGCCGTCTACTACCAACTCCGGACGACAGTCAAAAATCCTTCTGTGAGCATCGGCCATTTCTTTCAGTGATACCGTCTGGCAAGCGTCCGGGCAAGCATTCTCAATATACGTTTGGAGCCCCCATACACCCATGATTTTGATCAATGTGGACAACTTTAGCTGATAGGCTATTTTCGGAGTGCGTAATTTGGAGGAGACTGTAATTTGGTTTCTTTATAGGATCAGCATTGTGAAAAGTAGTGAACTAAAAAAGAAAGGATATATCTGAAATAATTAAAGCATACTTTGCAATTCATGCAATCAGCAACATTGAATCTCAACCTTTTTCGTGACTGTTTTCCCCGAAAGTAGTAAGTACTCCGAGGATACTCCTAACGCCTAATCTCACCCTTAAAAATACTTTTTTTAATATTGACCTGTGGTTATCGTACAATAAACATACATTTTAACAGAACCCACAACACACAACAAACAACTAAACTAACAACTGAAAAATCCCATCCATTACTGAAGTATCCCATAAGAGCCACAGTACCACACAGCTGTACTTCATGAGCAAACGGAATTAAGTATATAAGAGCGATTCTCTAGAAATGTGAAAAATTCTGAAATAATTCTTCTTTCCAACATTCTGATAAATAGTCTTATAATAAGTGTGGCACATAAGCATAAAAATTTTGAAAGCAAAATTTAAGGAATAAAAAAACTTGAAAGCTCAAAATTTCATCATTTTGGCTTGTCCCACAACTGACATCGCACCCTTGCTACTAAAGTGCCACAACTCAAAAATTGTAATTTTTGAGTTATGACCGCCATTAGGCGTAGTTTTCACATCTCTACCAATCTTCAAAAGAGCCAGAAGTTGCATTGAAAAATCAACCGCCAGATGGCAGTTATGGCGTTTTGTTGTAATCAAGATTGATTGCTATGATTCCTTCTACTGAAATGCCACATCTTGAGTTGTCGTCCAGCCGTCGTCGTTGAGTATGTACTACTAAAACAATGGCTAACGATCATTGTTTGAGACGTATCGTTCTTCGTATTGACAAATTCAAAAATACTAAAATGTGCCCATTCAGTTTTTTGCAATTCCTGGAAAACATAGTTTTTTGAGTTGTGGCACTTTAGTAGCAAGGGTGCGATATGCTCAAATAAAAGGAATTTTAGTGTACTAAAAGCATATTTCCCCCCGAAATATTATGAATCATATCTTATTAGTATATGTATTTGTGGAAGAAATTTTTTAAATAGCATTTTCGAATTAAACATGGTTGTCCCAGGCAATAACGTTATTTACCGGACATGAACATTTTAATTAATTATAAGGCATATAAAAAGAACAAAATAAAGCAATTCTTTTTAATAATTAATTACAATCCGAATAAGTGGATATTTAGGCTTACCATATGTCCGGGGATTACCCCGGACAATCCGGGGGTTTTAAGAGCTCTCCGGGGAAATGTCCTGGGACGCTAAAATGTCCGGGATTTCATACATTTATTGATTTGCCAGACATTTTTATGAAAATATCCTGACCAAACTATTGCGTTTTTTTACGTTTTCTAACGTCTCTATTAACTTTAGAAAACTTACTCTCAGTGAATTTTAGGATAAAAATGAGTCAAACAAACAATTTTTGAAAAAGTAATGTTAAATAAAAAAATGAAATTTGATATTTTTGTTTAAGGGGCCGTTCAAATTTTACGTAAGCACCTAAGGGAGGAGGGGAGGTTTGATCTTTGCTTATTATTTTTGCTGACAAGGGGGGAGGGGGGATACGAGTAGTGCTTACGTATAAGATGGTGCATTTTCGAAAATCTCTTGTTTCTTGCATAAATAATTTCAAAATTCAACCAAAAATAAATGTAACAAAAAACTGAATTAGGAAATCTGACGTAAACACTTTTTCTGGAGATGGACCACCCTAACATTTTGAAATTGTAACCCCGAAAAGTAGTGTTTCGACTATTTTTTAAACCAGGACTACACCCAAAAAGGACAGCTCCTTGGACGAGTCGCCTAATTTAAAAAAAAACAGTACTGACTAATAGGGATGTCAAAATTTCGGGATGGGGGGGGTCCGGCAGTTTCTTACGTAATTATGGTGGGGGGGTTTGAGGTTTGCTTATCTTTGCTGACAAGGAGGGAGGGGGGGTTAAAAATGACCAAAAAAGTGCTTACGTTATATTTGAAGGCCCCTAATGTTTATTAGTTTGAATAGTTTTATTTCTTAGTTTTTAATCTTTGGTAATTTGATACGGCAATTATAAAGAACTTTCAAAAATATGTCCTGGGTTGGCCCCGAGAAAATATGGTAATTCGTTTTTGCTGCAATTATAAAGTGTTTTACTTGAGCTGTTGAATTTTTACTTTGAACAGAGCGTATGCTTTTAAAACGTCATTATATCCTGGCATCCAAATCTCCTAAACCAACCAGGGGTTCCCAATAGGTGGTCCGCGGCCTGTGTCCAAGGGGTCCGCGAAATGTCACCGAGAAATTAAGTATTTTTTTATTTTCCTTAATTTGAAGTAACCATTATCCTACTCAGCAGTTCATTCGTTAGTTTTGTTAGTTAATTGTCACTGTAGTTCAAAAGATTACTGTAGGAGGCGCAGCCTCTGTTTACCACCAAAGATACGCTCTTAAAACGACAGTCTCAAAATTGAGTAAAAAGTATTCAAACAGGCTCCGATCCAAAATTACTCAAATTTGAGAACATGAATATAGTACTCAAAAATGTAACATCATGAGCTCATTTTTGAGTTTAAGCTCAAGATGTTTCATTTTTGAGTACGCACAAATTCAGAAATGAGTACATTCATGTTTTGCTTTTTGCAATTTTTTTATTGACTAAAATACGATAGTTTCGGTTATGAATAATCGAGTTTGTTTTGAATTTGAATTCGATTGTTGTCCTTTTTGCTTCGTGTTTGTGTTAAATGACTTTTGTTACAGCTCAATTGCCGTGATTGATTTTGCTTGGTGTAAGTACACCATAAATTACTTCAAAATAAACTCAAATTATAATGAGTGTAATATTCATGTAATGATTTGAATACATTAGTAATTTGTAATAGATTCTTTATAATCTACATTTTAAAAAAAATTTAAGCCTTTAAGTTCAAGGGGTCCTCGTCAGTAAATTAATTGTAAAGGGGTCCTCGGCAAAATTTTATTGGGAACCCCTGTCCTAAACGAAACGGAGTAAAAAACTGAAATTTGAATATGTTAGAGGTATTATGATTTTATGGCGAATGTGAAATTTGCAGCCCTAAAATAAAAAAAATGGCGAACTATGAAACTATAAAAACGTCAAATACTATAAAAGCTGAAAATGGAATACTATAAAAACGTCATTATCCTGGCATCCACATCTCCTGAACGAGAATATTATTGAAATTTGGATATGTTAGTGGTATCATTATTTTTTGTTTATTGTGAAATTTTCAGGTCTAAATCTGAAGAAATAAATAAGTGGTGTAATATTTATTTTCTACAGTGTCTTTCTCAATCTAGCAGCGGGCGCGCGGGCACTCTGCGGCGTACCGAAAATACACATCACGGTTAATCGCATAACATTTAGATAGGAATTTTTTTCCCACACTAAATGTATTTAAACTTTACTGCCGCTTATTATTGTCTATCAACTAGGGTACGTGTTCATCAAACATTTAAACAAAATTCAGAAGTTTTGAAAGAAATTTTATTTTCAAAATTGTGTTCTCATTTTTTTAGATTTCTAGAGAATTACCCATAAGGGGACATCCATAAATTACGTGAAGTGTTTTTTCCAAAATCTGGACCCCCCTCGCCCCTTGGTGAGATTTTGCTGGATTCCCCTCCCCCCACGCGAGATTTACCTACCACCTTTAAAAATAATTATTCTCCTTCCTTCTCATATATTCCTTTCTCATACTTAAAAAAACAGAAAATCGTATAATTTCTAAACTTAAAAAGTTGACGTGAGATTTTTACGACCCCCCTCCCCCCTTGGTGAGATTTTTCCAAACCCCTTCCCCCTTTTTGACCTCACGTAATTTATGGATGTCCCCTAATCATTAGGAAGAGAAAATATGTAAAACAAAGTATAGTTATATTACAGAAATATAAAGTAAAAAATGAGCTAGGATCTCAAAAATAGTTAATTCAAAATATCTTCAGCCGGACCCCTACCGAAATTTGGATTATACGGACCAAAACGAACTGAACAATGAGTCAAATATCCAAAACTTTTCTGGAGGAAACCGACCATGATACCGCCTTTTGTGCTTGGAACTCTAAATCTAATCCAATCTCCTTCCTTTTTTATATGTATAAGATGCGAATCCAATCTCATTATTTCCAAAATGCAACTTTTTTTTTAAATTTCCATCCTTCCAGGCCCGGGACAAAAGTTTAGATATAGGGTGTCCCATAAATAATAGGTCACACTTCTAGTATAGGGGGGATAGTAGACACCTAGACGAATCAGAATCACATAGGATTCGGGGGTCTCAGACCAAATCCCAGGGAGTTAAAAATGGAGCGACACCCCAAAAAAATTATTGAAAAATTCAATTTGTAGAAGAACTGCTATTGGTAAAAATTTAATTATGGTCTCAAAAATTGTGATTCAATATGATATTTAAAATCATCTCAAGAAAATTTTATTAAGAAAAAAGTTAAAAAACCACAAAAAAAATGTGAAAATTTTGCTCAAACCTCATTTTGTATTTCGAAATCCTTTCTTTTGATTTTATAATCTGAAAGATCTTAGTTGTAAACCCTTAAGTCCAAAGTCTCACGTAAAAACCATCAATATTCAAAGCTTGAGATCCTGTTAAAGCACGGTATAAGTCCGTGTTTTCGTCCGCAGACTGTCGTTTTGGAAATGGCTATAGGAAACCACTTTGCGCACGCAAAAAACGAACTTTAACAGGATCTCAAGCGTTTAATATTGATGGTTTTTACGTGAAACTTTGGACTTGTGGGTTTACAACTATGATCTTTCAGTTTATAAAATCAGAAGAGATGATTTCGAAATACAAAATGAGGTTTGGGTAGAATTTTCACACATTTTTTTGTGTTTTTTTAAAACTTTTTTCATAATAAAAAATTTTAAGGTGAAGACTTATGAGATAATTTTAAAGATCATATTAAACCAGAATTTTTGAGACCATAATTAAATTTTTACCAATAGCAGTTCTTCTACAAATTGAATTTTTCAATAATTTTTTGGGGTGTCGCTCCATTTTTAACTCCCTGGGTTTTGGTCTGGGACCCCCGAATCCTATGTGATTCTGACTCGTTTAGGTGTCTTCTATCCCCCCTAGAAGTGTGACCCATTATTAATGGGACACCCTGTATGTTGCTCTATTATAATACACTCCCCAGACAGCACGGTTACCAAAATTATACTTCGACATAATCTGAAAAAATTAGAACCTTTACTAAGTGCAATTGTTCACGAAAGCATCAACTAACCTCTAATGAATTTAGCTAATAAGTATATTTTAAATAAAAGCGGACCCTAAGATTCGAACCAGGGACCTCTAGATTTGCAAGAGTGTCACATGCCTTTCGGCGTATACCTAGTATCTTCAATAATACAATTTTAATGTTAGGGGACATATCCATAAATTACGTGAGGTGTTTTTCCAAAATCTGGACCCCCTCCCCCCCACGTGAGATTTACCTACAACCTTTAAAAATAATTATTCTCTTTCCTTCTCATATATTCCTTTTTCATACTTAAAAAAGAAAGAAAATCGTATAATTTCTAACTTATAAAAAGTTGACGTGAGATTTCAATCGACCCCCCCTCCCCCCTTGGTGAGATTTTTCCAAACCCCTCCCCCCTTTTTTAACCTCACGTAATTTATGGATGTCCCCTTATCTAGCTCGATACTACGCATGCTTCAACTGTCTTGAAAAAGTTATTTACTTTTTTTTTCGTTAGCTAGGTTTTCAGTTGATTATGCCTACATTTCTGAAATGAAATGCAATTTAAATTTGGTAATTATTTCGATTTTTTATTTTAACCTTTTTAATATATTTTAGGTAGAATTTACATGTTAGTTGTGAGTAATAGAGTTCCATGTACCAAAAGGTAAGTCTCTCAGCGGGGGCCCTCATAATGTTTTGGAAGTTCAACAGTTTTAACGGATTTCGGAGATGACCCCCCCTTAACACCCGCCCCTGCTTTTGAAGAAAACGTCCTTTTACGGGGCTGACATCCTCTTATGCACTGATAAAACAAATTATATTACTAAAATAAGACAATACACTCACACTTTCGGGGTACAGTTTCTAAAAAGGTTAAAAACAAATCGTCGCTTTGGTGGAAAACTGTTGTAACTAAAAAAATCAAAATTTTCAGGAGAGCGATTCTTAACTTTTCACAAACTTCCGCCGCAGATATACTCGAAGCTATGTAGACTATTGCAAAACAGTTTGCATAAAACAAATGCTGTTTCTTTACATTTTTCCAAGACCCAGGTCTGATTCTTGTTAAAATTTCAAAATTTTTGGATAATCCGAAATTAGTGAAGGTACTTTGAGTTGCGACACTTTTCTCTAAAAATTTTTATTAAAAAATTTGAGAAATTTTGAGAAAGACTGCTTCAACTAAAAATATAGCGATGTATGGATAATATGCGCACTCTACTATTGTTAGTATTTTTAAGGAAAACTGCTTCAACTTGAAATACAACTATGCTTCCCCAAGATTACGCTAATGTGAAACAAGTATATTTTTCAAAGTAAACTGTCGCATTTCAAAATACAACGATGTTCTTTAAAATATTCTTTAAAAAGAAAATTATTTTATTTCAAGTTTTGAAATACAACCGATGCTTCACTTTTCTGCAAAACTACAGGGGCGTTTCGCGCCAATGCGATAACGATGTATCTGCTCTCTAGCGGAATTTAATGAAACTATAAAAATAACAAATTGTTCTCTAAAAGAATGGGCATTTTTACACAAAATGACATAATATCTCATTTTTCGATTTTTTGAGTTGCAACAGTTTTCCAAGCGACGAAATGTCCTAAACTAATATAGTCTAAGAGCCAAAACTTAGTATTTACGTATTTACTTACTACGCATTGGGACCGTTTTGCTTTTTACTCCATTTCTTGGGTGAAAAGGGGAATCCCCATCATCGATCGAAATTAGAGTGGTGGTGCCATCTGTTGGGTAATGGGGAATATTTCAGTTCTTTCGTAATAATTCGGGAAAGCAGGATCTATTTGTTTTGTACAGCTATTTCGACGACATGGGCGTAGCCAGGGTTGAACTTAGGGGGGGAAAGCAGGGTCGACTTTTTTATGTTTGTAGATATCAATTTTAAAGCCCCGTGAGAGAGACCCGTCAAGTTTTAACAGGGGGTCTGGGGGTCCTCCCCAGAAAATTTTTTGAAATATGCCCCTAAGAACATGGTTTTAAATTGTTTTTTGGTACACGTAAACCCGAATTTGGACATACATTTTTAGGTAGATTATTGATTTTAATGAACTTATTACAAAAAAGTTCGAATAATAAAGGTTTAAATACTAAAGGGGGGCCTGGGGCCCTTCCCCAGAAAAATTTAGAAAATTTGACCCTAAAATACTGGGTTTTAGCTTCACTAACAGTAAAGTAAAAGTTAATAACTCGGGACTTAGGGGGGGGCAGTTGCCCCTCCCTGCCCCCCCACATCCGGTGGCCATCATTTAGACATCCACATCTGGTGACCCGGACGTGTGGGAGAGGCATGGTTCGATGGATGGCCGAATGTCCTGGAAGTGTTGACGAAGTTGAGACAGGAACCAGTAGCGGATCCAGGGGGGGGCACGGGGGCACGTGCCCCCCCCAGAGGACTAAAAAGTACACTGCATAAAAAGGCATATTTGGCACTTTTTTCGGGCTTAAAATCAAAAATTTTCTGGGGGTGCCCCCAGACCCCCCCCCTTTCTAGAGAGTTCTCAACTGATAGTCATATTCAAACCGCAGGTGATCCCTTAGAGCTCCGTAAGTGGGCTGCATAAGTCTATTGAAAAGGAGTTGAGGGACTAGCTAACTTCAGCTACTTTTACATATCGGGTTTACTCTACTTAAAATTACTTTTAATATTAACTAATCTCCCTACCCTATACCCTAAATTCTATAATTTTTTATTGGGGAAGGGCGTTGGAAAGTTTTACGCACAATAAGGGGGCGGTAGCTTTAAAAAGTTTGAGAACCACAGGTTTAGAGTTTCTTCTGTCTTAAATTATTATTTAAAATTTAATGCTCACAGTTAAACTAACTCTGAAAATGAAGGCCACCAAGTACTTAATGACACTTGTTCATGATACGTTTACTGAAAAGTTAAAAGCACTTGAAAGGCTATTTATTTTTAATCATAAGTTGTTTCATGTTAGGAATATACTAAATTAGTCATTTTTATCACGACTTAATGCGATTCTTTTAAGTTTTTTAAGTTAAGTTTTCTCTACACGTAGCACAACACTTTCTCTATGTCTTGCACCATAGGTCTGTCAGTATATGGCCATTACCTCATTGTTTAAAAACAGAAAAAAATATTTTTTTCTAAGAAAAAAAATGGTTTTAGATTCAAAAATCGACACATAAGTTAAACTTTTCAGGTTTATTTCATCAAAATACTGTGTTTTTAAATGTTTTTTACCTTATATGTTAAGTTATTCAAAATCCTACAAAATGTCCCGTGCAAAAATATTAACCAATTTTCTTGTTTCTACCAGGGTCTTTTAAATACTGTGAAAATAATGTTGTATATTTGTTATTAGTAAATATAATTTTTCAAAGTAAAATTTAAAACATTTATTGTGAAAAATAAGAATACATAGCAGTTTTTGAGGGTATCAGCCTTCTATAGGTCAGGGCCGTATCCGAAAGTTTTTAGGAGTTCAATCCCCAAGTCCGTAATTTTGACATTAGATTGTTTTCTCTTAAGAATTCTACAACTTACAAGGATCAGTCCTTTTCTGGTGCAACCTGAAGAGTCTCAAAATGAGTTAAGACAGCACTTTTTAGAGTCAAATTTCAAAAATTTTCTCGGGAGAGAACCCCCAAACCCCCTCCAAAACCTTGACGTCTTTTAAAATTGTTTTTCCTTTGAAAAATCTGCCGCTTTCAAGAAGTGGTCCACTTCGGGTGTTTTCCAAAGAATTTCAAATTAATATAAAAATTTTTTTAAAAAATTTTGGGGGAAGACTCCCAACCCTCCTTGCAATTTTGACATCTATTTATTATTTAGATCCTTCAAAATTTTGTGGATTAAAAGGAGCTGTTCTCTTTCGATGTAACCCAAAGGTTCAAAATATTGAGCTGAAATATTGAGCTATTGGGTTGTCCCATAAGTTCTGTTACTTTTTACAAAGTTTTGTCTTTGAAAAATTTTTATGAAAAACTGGTAATAGGTGGAGATTTCAAACAAAAGGGATTTTGATATATGCATATTTTGAACACTTGGTTCTTTCCTAAGCTTTTTTATTGACTTTGATGCTTTTTTCGTGAAAATTTCTTTGAAATGACTAACATTACTGAGGTAAGCTTTTTGCAAAAGATGTTATGTTTGAGACCGAAATTTTCTAAGTTAAACTTATCAAATTATCTTGAAACTATGACATCTTGAACTAAACATTTCAAACATACAGTAAAACTTTTTTTAGCCATGAATTATGCACTCTTCCTAGATTTTTAAACAAAAGAAAAAAATTAGGTGAAAATAGTCGTTTGCGGTCTTTTTTTCAAACCACCATTTTGAAAAGAATTAATATCATGAGAACTACCAAAATCACACATTATCTTCATAAATATACATAAATCAAAATCCCCTTTGTTTGAAATCTCCACCTATTGCCATTTTTTCATAAAAAATTTTCAAACACAAAACTTTGTAAAAAGTAACAGAACTTATGGGACAACCCAATACTTTTAGAGACAAATTTTCAAAAAATTTCTGGGATGATCCCGAACTAGTGTTCATGGGCGCCCATACATAAGGGCAGAGGGGGGCCCGGGCCCCCCCCCTGGAATCCGAAAAATTTACATAAAATCTTCATTTAACCATAATACATAATTTTTATTCAATATTCCTATGGCATATTTTCTGCTATATCAATACTTTATTATGATTTTAAGCTAATTCAAAAGCAATATGAAAATTGTTTCTAACATTTCATACACTGAAACATTTGCCATATCCACCACCCCAGTAACAAAATATAGGAATCCTGAATTCTACTCATATCATGAAAATCATGGGTAACATTTTTATTAGGTTGCTGCCCAAAATTGTTCCAAATAAGTTAAATCTCTACTCTTAAAAGCAAAATTTCAAAAATTTTCAGGGGGAGGACCCCCAGACCCCCCTCTTTTTAGTATCGACTAGGTATATTGTGAACAAGTAGATATCTACATTAAGTGTAAAAGTATTAAAAACTATAATTAGAAGGTGTTAACTGGAAGGTTGGAGGAACTCCCCAGGAAGCCAAAGATTGGTCCCGTTGACCAGTTCTGCTGCAGATGTTCCTAGGTCCTCCTTCAGGGCAGTGCGTAATCCCAGCAAGACTGTTGGTAATTTCTGGACCCAGTGTTCTGTTGTGGCGTGGCATCGTAAGGTGTCCTTTAACTGACGGTGAAAGCGCTCCAGGATGCCGTTGGCTTTCGGGTTGTACGCAGTCGTCCTGGTTTTGTAACTTCCGATGAACTTCGTTAAGGCTTGAAACAGGTTGCTCTCGAAGTTGCGGCCTTGATCAGTGGTTATCACAGCAGGAACACCAAAGCGGGAAATCTATCCGGAGTAGAAGGCGTCAGCTAGGGTCACTGCAGTTTGGTCCACAACAGGAAAAACCTCGGTCCACCTGGTGAAGCGATCCATGCACGTCAGACAATAGCGGCATCCTCTTGATGGGGAAGTGGACCTACTACATCAAGATGAATATGACTGAATCTTTCGTCAGGCACGGAGAAGTGGCCGATGGCAGACTTGGTGTGTCGTCCAACCTTCGAGGTTTGGCAGGCTTCGCAGATTTGGGACCAGCTGGTGCAGTCACGTTTGAGTCCAGGCCAAATGAACCGTCTCGAAACAGCGTCTGCTGTGGCTTTGGGTCCAGAGTGAGAGAGTTCGTGGATGGCCTTAAAGACAAATCGTCTAAACGACTCAGGAACGAAAGGACGTATGACATTAGTAGAAATATCACAATGCAAAAGTAGATTATCTTGCAACTCGACTGGCTTAAAATTGAGACTAGAATTAGATTTAAGTAAGTCCAATTCAGCATTATCTACCTGTGCTCTCGCTAAAGCAGTGTAATCTATGGAATTGGGAAGAAAGATTGCATCTAATCTAGAAAAGGCATCGGCTGCTTGATTTTTAGATCCCGGGACATAACGAAAATCAGTAGTGTACTGGGATATGAATTCGAGTTGTCGTTGTACACGGGGAGAAACTTTGTCAGCTTTTTGGTTAAAAGCGAAAGTGATGGGTTTGTGATCAGTATAAATGCAAAAATTTCGACCTTCCAACATGTGTCGGAAATGGCGTACCGCCAGTGGCGGATCTACGGGGGGGGGCTTTCGGGCTGAAGCCCCCCCCCCCAAAGCGTCTAATATTTTACTAAGTTTGTCAAAACGCAAAAATCTATATCCTAAATTTGGATGAGGCGTATCAAAACGAGTTGAAAAAGTGGGGGTTTTTACTTAAATTTCCAAAAATTTTGTGGGGGAGGACCCCCAGCCCCCCTTTTAGTGGTTTGAGTAGGATAATTCACTACCTTTTCCGTATTTACCATTAACAAGAAGATTCAATTTTATTATGAAAATTCTTAGCCCCCCCCAAAACCAAATCCTGGATCCGCCACTGCGTACTGCTGAGTAGGCTGCTAGTAATTCCCGATCGTAAGTGTTGTACTTTTGCTCGGTAGGAGAAAGTCGCCTTGAAAAGAAACCAAGTGGCGAGTCCTTGTCTAGGATTTTTTGTTGTAGTACAGCTCCTATGCCACTGTCAGATGCATCAACCATAAGTGAGAAATATGCATCGGGATCTGGGTGGCTCAGCAGCACAGCATTTTGAACGGAATTCTTGCATTCCTGAAATGCAGCAGAAGACAACTCAGTCCACTCTACGGGGCTTTTGTCGTTTTTCTTACTACCTTTTAGGAGGTCGTTCAGAGTTGCCTGTTTAGATGCTGCGTGAGGAAGGAATCTTCGATAGAAGTTTAGGAGTGCCAGGAAACGCCGTAAGGCAGAAACGTCCTTAGGTCGAGGGTAGTTAACCAAAGCTTCGACTTTGTCTGGCAGCGGTGCAATACCGTCTTGCAACACCATGCAGCCAAGGAAAGAAAGTTGATCGACCCCGAAAACGCACTTTTGGGTATTTAAACTAGCCCTTTTTCGTTAAGTCTCTCGAAGACCTGCTTCAAATCTCGTTTGTGGGATTCTAAATCTCGAGAGGCCACCAGGATGTCGTCGAGATAGGGGAAGCAGTTGAGCCCACGGAGAGTGTCATCAAGAAACCGCTGGAAGATTCTACAGGCGAAGATTCTACAGGGATTTGGTAATAGGCGCGTTTTAAATCTAGTTTTGAAAAAATTTTCATCCCACTTAAGCCTTGTGCGAAATCCTGAATATGAGGGATCGGGTAACGGTCTGGTTCTGTTATTGAATTTAGTCTGCGATAATCTCCGCATATCCTCCATTCGCCGTCTTTTTTAAGCACTAAATGGATTGGGCTGGCCCATGCACTTTTGGATGGTCGACAAATGCCTTGTTCAACCAGTTTTTGGAATTCAAAGGACCTTCACTCTACCTCTCACGTGTTCGTGAGAGAAGATGCTGTTCGGTCTCCGCTGCAGAGGCCATACAAAGGTCCGTACATAGTGCTGAAAAGAAAGGAAAAATTTTTCGAGCTTCAAATCAATGGAAAACCATCATGGGTATCTATCGATTGCCTAAAACCATCCTTCAGCCTTTCGAATCAAGACAACGACGCGCATGACAGACGAGGAGCGGGTATGGACATCGGCCTAAAGAGCCGCCTAAAGAGTAGCCACAACAAAGTTCCAGGGACCAAATCCGGAAGACGAGTTCAGTTCACACTTCCCGACCCTACACGGTAACGTCGAAGACTGGGGGGGAGCCCTGTGGCGAGCGGGACTACCGATACAACAATCGCAAGACCATCGGAAATATGTGCGCGCGTATTTGAAAAAGCGAGATCTCGGCTGGCAAAATATTCATTCAGTTAAAATAGTTTCAATAAAAAAATAGATATCATTTTTAATCTCTTTGGATAATAAATCATGTTCAATTATTAAAATGATGGATTCACTTAAACTTAAATATTAACATAATTAATAAGTTTAGACGTCCACACATTAAAAGGAATTCACTTTAATTAAACCTGATTTAAAAACGCCGATTAGCTTAAGGTGGAAACAAATTGGAGCCGAGCGGCGTAAGCGAACAGCCACGAACACGCTCTGCGCATGCGCATTTCGTAGGCAGAGCGTGTTCGCGGCTGTTCGCTTACGCCGCTCGGCTCCAATTTGTTTCCACCTTTACAGACACCCACGAGAACGTGTCCGTACCGTAGGTATAACATTTATGGTGTCCGAAGGTTATGGTGGTACATCAGGAGTTTTTGCATTCAAAATTCTATAAAAAATAAAAGATCTGAGATCTGACGTTTTCTAATATCAAAACTGAAAAGTCGAAATTTCGGGGATTAACCCCATATATCCCATTTTGTCATATCATAATTATAGGAGAAGACAAGAATTAATGTAGTGATGCACTAAAAAAAACTTTTAGCATCTAAAAACAGTAAATTTATTAGGATAAAATTTAAATAATATTTTAAAGAGCTGATATTTCACGTTAGGGGCCATCCATAAATTACGTGAGGTCAAAAAGGGGGGGAGGGGTTTGGAAAAATCTCACCAAATCTCACCAAGGGGGGAGGGGGGGGGTCGATTAAAATCTCACATCAACTTTTTTTAACTTAATTATAACTTAATTAGGTGCTATGAAGCACAAAATGCAAATAATTTTTAGAAAATAATTTTTAAAAGTTGTAGGTAAATCTGACGTGGGGGGGGAGAGGGGTCAATAAAAATCTCACTAAATCTCACCAAGGGGGGAAGGGGGTCCAGATTTTGGAAAAAACACCTCACGTAATTTATGGATGTCCCCTTAGCAAACTAGATAGCATCTGTTAGCATTCAAAACCGACCACAAATTCAACTTTACATTTTTTCCCGAATTTTAAAATGTGGTGTCCGAAGGTACAACTGTCCTTAGGTACACTCTCCCCTATACATTTTTGAAAAGAAAAAAATCTCGATCGATCATGGTGTGTGTGAACACATTTAACATGTTCTTTTACATGAAAAATATATTGCCTCTACGGCTCTCATTCAAAATAAGAAAAATCCTTAATTTTCTTTTTCTCCTTACAGGTAGGTGAAAGATTTGGATGCATTTTACTTCCCCGATATTCTTTAATTTCTAATGAATATACAGATATTGAAAATAATAATATTGTTGTAGGTAAGGGGACATCCATAAATAACGGGGGGAAGGGGTTTGGAAAAATCTCACCAAGGGGGGAGGGGGGGTCGATTGAAATCTCACGTCAACTTTTTATAAGTTAGAAATTATACGATTTTCTTTCTTTTTTAAGTATGAAAAAGGAATATATGAGAAGGAAAGAGAATAATCTCACTAAATCTCACCGAGGGGGGAGGGCAGGGTTGGCTGGATTGGACCCAATGGGTTTTTTCAAAAAAAACCCATGTGAAAAAACCCACATTTTGGACCCATTTTTGGGTTTTTTCAAGAAAAATCAAGATTTTGGCAGTTCCTTCAAAATTTAATGTGTTTTCTTTCAAAGTTTAGGATATTTTTAAAATTTTAATGGGTTTTTCAAAATTTAAACTAGGTTTTAAAAATTAAATGGTGTTTTTTCAATTTCAGGGAGTTTTTTTAAAAGTTAAATAGGTTCTTTCATTATTTAGTGCAGTGGGTTTTTTTCAAAATTTAGGACGTTTAAAGTTCAAACTAGATATAAAATAATTAATAAAAAAATAAACCTTTTTAAAGAACAACGTTTTTGAAATGCACTAAAAAGTGTAAAATAATTTTTTTAACTCCTTGTAAAACGAAAAACGTGGGGATCATGCATTAGGTATTTAATCCAACTTAATTTCATCATTCATTTAAATAATTTTTAACTGTGGATATAATGGTAAATAGAGTGACAAGAGTAGTAGCTGTAAATATTATTGCATGATCCCCACGTTTTTCGTTTTACAAGGAGTTAAAAAAATTATTTTACACTTTTTAGTGCATTTCAAAAACGTTGTTCTTTAAAAAGGTTTATTTTTTTATTAATTATTTTCTAGTTTTTAGTTTTGTTGTGTAAAGTTTAGAATTTGCGACCTGAACCCTTGAACGCCTTCCAAGAATTTGATTCCTTTCTCTTTTTAATAAAACTAAAAAGTGTTTTTTTTTCTGAAGTTTAACTATAACACATCGTCGCTTAAGGCGCAAAATGACATAACTGACATTTTGGCCATTTTGAGTTATGCATCAATCTTTATGCAATCCCGGCCCCGGATCACCTGGCACCAAAGCGTTATATAGTTAAGCGAAGACAATCCAATGAGACGACCAGTCGCTTTTTTACTAGTGGCGCCCCCTAGCGATCGGGCGGGGAACTACAGATATCTCAGAGCTCAAAATTTGCCGCCATTTTCTCCCCATGTCACTCAATTGAATCGACTATGGCGAGTATTGGTTTGATTGATCATTAATTTCAGATCAACATCAACAATTATAGACTTGCTCAGGCCAATTCTAGATTGGAATTACGAAGGTATTTATTAAATATTTTTTTAGATCCCAGTGAAAGATATCTTACTTTACAAATTATATATTTATTAGCCATTGTTTACATTTTTTTAAATGGAGCTTTCTATTGTTTTTTCCAGTTGTAAGAAAGAAAGAAGAGATCGTTTGTTTTTTTAAATTTTGTATAAGATATTTTTTGCCGTAGTTATAAATTACGTATTACTTATAATTCTTAATTGAAACAGGGATAAAAATATTTATTATTTTTGATTGTTTTTCTCGTTCTTATTTAGCTAAATTACGCATTTTTCTAGAATAAGGAAATCCCATATTTTAAGAATTCTTATTCGCTTGTTTTCTGTTAAATTAGAAGTACTAGAAGTTATGTTAAACTCTTTCGCATGAAAGTTTTTATCTCAGGAGATTAAATTTAGAAATTTACACCAAGATAAAATAAATATCTTTGAATGCAAATAAGTAAACATTTCAAATTTCAATGTGTCATTTAATATAGCAATCAGTAATAGTATGCTGTTAAATTTTTACCTGTAATTACTATTTTGATGTTGTGATCGCTTGCTATTAATTGTTTTTTTTATTTCATATAAAATGCTGCTCTTTGTAAATCCATGAAACAAATATTGAAAAGGGCAGATTGTGAAGAATTTAAAAATGATGTAATTTAATAAATGGCATGTATTTCAAGAGTTAGTATCGAGTAATGTAGTCAAATAAACATTTTTTCTATTGATAAATTCTCTTCATTTCTGAGTTATCTTTTGATGACAATAACATAACCATATTCTGATAGTGAAAAACAGATTACTGTATTTAGAAATTTTAAAAATATTTCTCCTAAAAATTGTGACCATCAAATAGTGACAATCCAACTATTTTTAAGTCACTGAATAAACATTCAATAATTGATAATTTTTTGTAAAGTGCTAACTTTTTTACAGTTCAGAACCTTCTTGTAATTAAGAGGTTTAAATACAATTATTACAATTTAAATACAATTATAATATTACATATTATAAAATACAATTTTAAAGTTTTACAAGCTACTCCAGGTGTCTGTTCAAGGAAAATTTACTACATTTTATTGGTACCTTCACAAAATAAATAAATTTCTATAGGAAAGTTCTCTGATATAAGCTGTTTTATCCTATATAAGATTAATAAGTCATTCTAAACAAATTTCTGATTATTTTGTGATGTTTTGAAGATTATGTATATGTTCATGTTAATTTATATTTTTTCCAAGTTGATTTAAATTTTCCCAAAATAGGTAGTTTTAAAAAAATCCTAGACAGACTCACACTCTTTTCTTATTTCAAAACTGTATTAAAAATGTGTTTGTAAAATCTGTCCCATTATCCTACATATTGTAAATAACATTCCAGTTTTCTTTAAAGGGACATTTTTAAATTTCTTTGCAAGAATTTAGGTACTAATTATAGAATAAAGTATTTTTTATTAGAAATTAGAGATGGGATATTTTGATATTGTCGACTGACCAAACATTTGCATATGCAACACCGTCAATCTTGCTTTAAGCTAGCTAAATTCGAGAAAAAAATACCTTATCCACTTAATAATTGAAGAAAATATTCACTAAAAATATAAGCTTTAAGTACGAAAGGAAGACTAGAATAGGGTATAATTTTATTAAAATTTTAATCCACGAATTATGTGAAAATTGTTGAATCTTAAAGAATTTCAATAACTGAATCAACTTGGTAGTATTTTACAATAAAATCTCTTTTTGTGTTCTCTTATTGTGTTTCTCAATTGTGTTCTTATGAAATTTTGGGCCTGAAATATTTCCTGCACCCCTGAAATATCCTATTAAGAATATTTGGATATATAAAAATGTACAATATATAAGAATCCTAATTTTTTAATTTTATATATCATTAAGAGGCAGATTTTATAAGGAGCGGGCAGAAATGCGGGGGTCATTATTGTGACCATTTTTGATTTTGATGAAATTTTTATGATGGATACTTCTAATGATTTTAGAATACCCCTATTTTTTCTTTTTCCCGAAAAAAATTTTTTTTCGCCCTACAAAAATTCTCAAAGTTGGTCGCGACCCGGTATTTTTTTCGAATCGACATATCTTTGTACAACATTTTCTCAGTGCATTGAGGGTCAACCAAAGTAATTCTTGCGGTAACAACATGTCCTTAGATAGCTTAATCAAATTCTTTTGTGAATTTCATGGTTCACCTTCCCTGCAAACTGGAAGGGTTCGCCAAACTTTGTTGAAAAAAATTAAAAAATGCCAAATTCGAGCCTTTATTGACCCCAGCATTGAGGGTCAATCACAGTTTTGAGGGTTAAAGTGTGTAGTACTGCTCAGTATTAACTTAATCAGCCCATTGGTTGTATGGTTAACCCTCATGGCAGCAGAAAAATGGCTACTTTCGTAGCTATCAAAACAAAAAGAGGTCATTTTGGTGACCCCGTATTTCAGAGCATTGAGGGTCAATCAATAATTCGAAATATACGTTTCTTAGTACAATACCTCTACTTTAAGAATCAGTTGAAAAACCTATGGCGTCTCGATCTGTGATCACGTGAGATTGATTTTTGTAACTTAAAAAACGGAAAAAAGGTCATTTTTGGGACCCTGTATTTCAGAGCATTGAGGGTCAATGACGAACTGGAAATATGCATTTCGTAGTATGAGACCTACCCTTTAAGAAACAATTGACAGAATTATGGAGTCTTGACCTGTGATCACGTGAGATTTATTTTTGTGACTACAAAAACGGAAAAAAGGTAATTTTTGGGACCCTGTATTTCAGAGAATTGAGGGTCAATGACGAACTGGAAATATGCATTTCGTAGTATGAGACCTACCCTTTAAGAAACAATTGACAGAATTATGGAGTCTTGACCTGCGATCACGTGAGATTTATTTTTGTGACTACAAAAATGGAAAAAAGGTTATTTTTGGGATCCTGTATTTCAGAGCAATGAGGGTCAATGACGAACTGGAAATATACATTTCGTAGTATGAGACCTACCCTTTTAAGAGACAATTGACAGAACTTTGGTATTTTGCCCAGCGGGCACGCCTAAGACTTACTTTGCTACATAGCGAACACATAAAATATGCGATGCTTACAATTAGCTTTGTAGGTTATTTTCAAAAATTAATTTCAAATTACATTTGGTCTTCCAAAGGAAAGACCTCCAAAAAATAAACCATAAAATGAGATTAAATTTTTATTTGAGCAGTGATTTAAGACAATTTGAAAAACATTAGCCTTGAACATATAAAACAGTAAAATATTTCAAAGAATAAGTTTTAACAAATATAAACACAAAAAAGGTTATTTCTCCCAAGTTATTTCATCTTCTTTAATCTTTGAAATTATCTTTTTGATTTCCCCAATAGCTTCAATACTGAAATAAAATAAAAATATAAATGAACCTTAGATTTGCAGATGATAAAAGAAAAAATTTCAGTAGAGCAATGGTTCCCAACCTTTTTCCGTCTGTGGCCCAGCTAAGTCTTATTATATTAGCAGTATTTCGGTATTGAAGCTATTGGGGAAATCAAAAAGATAATTTCAAAGATTAAAGAAGATGAAATAACTTGGGAGAAATAACCTTTTTTGTGTTTATATTCGTTAACGCTTATTCTTTGAAATATTTTACTGTTTTATATGTTCAAGGCTAATGTTTTTCAAATTGTCTTAAATCACTGCTCAAATAAAAATTTAATCTCATTTTATGGTTTATTTTTTGGAGGTCTTTCCTTTGGAAGACCAAATGTAATTTGAAATAAATTTTTGAAAATAACCTACAAAGCTAATTGTAAGCATCGCATATTTTATGTGTTCGCTATGTAGCAAAGTAAGTCTTAGGCGTGCCCGCTGGGCAAAATACCAAAGTTCTGTCAATTGTCTCTTAAAAGGGTAGGTCTCATACTACGAAATGCATATTTCCAGTTCGTCATTGACCCTCAATGCTCTGAAATACAGGGTCCCAAAAATTACCTTTTTTCCGTTTTTCTAGTCGCAAAAATAAATCTCACGTGATCGCAGGTCAAGACTCCATAATTCTGTCAATTGTTTCTTAAAGGGTAGGTCTCATACTACGAAATGCATATTTCCAGTTCGTCATTGACCCTCAATGCTCTGAAATACAGGGTCCCAAAAATGACCTTTTTTCCGTTTTTTTTAGTCACAAAAATCAATCTCACGTGATCACAGATCGAGACGCCATAGGTTTGTCAACTGATTCTTAAAGTAGAGGTATTGTACTAAGAAACGTATATTTCGAATTATTGATTGACCCTCAATGCTCTGAAATACGGGGTCACCAAAATGACCTCTTTTTGTTTTGATAGCTACGAAAGTAGCCATTTTTCTGCTGCCATGAGGGTTAACCATACAACCAATGGGCTGATTAAGTTAATACTGAGCAGTACTACACACTTTAACCCTCAAAACTGTGATTGACCCTGATTGCTGGGGTCAATAAAGGCTCGAATTTGGCATTTTTTCATTTTTTTCAACAAAGTTTGGCAAACCCTTCCAGTTTGCAGGGAAGGTGAACCATGAAATTCACAAAAGAATTTGATTAAGCTATCTAAGGACATGTTGTTACCGCAAGAATTACTTTGGTTGACCCTCAATGCACTGAGAAAATGTTGTACAAAGATATGTCGATTCGAAAAAAATACCGGGTCGCGACCAACTTTGAGAATTTTTGTAGGGCGAAAAAAATTTTTTTTCGGGAAAAAGAAAAAATAGGGGTATTCTAAAATCATTAGAAGTATCCATCATAAAAATTTCATCAAAATCAAAAATGGTCACTATAGTGACCTGCCCGCTCCTTATAAAATCTGCCTCTTAACGATTTTATGTATTCTGTGAAAACAAAATAAAGTTTCTAAACAAAACCATATAGTACTATTGCAGTTTTAGTTTTTTATAATTTAAAAAATTAATATTTTATGTCTTAGCTTAAAAGCTATATTTTATTGTTTTTAATGTGATAAATTAAAATAAAATGGTTTCAAATTAAAATGTTTTTTTCTTACACAAATAACACCAGCTTTCACATATGTTTCAATGTTTATTATATTTTGTAATCAGCAATGATACTTTAAGAATAAAAAAATTATCAAATTTATGGGAAACCAATTTTATTTTATTTCTTCAACAAGACTAAGCAAAATAAATTTTAAGGAATGGTAAACAATGCTAAGGAAGGTATTAACACGCATGCGCGGGCGGCCGCCCTCCGTCATCGGCTAACTCCTCGCCCGATCGCTGCAAAAAATTGGCGCTGCGATCGCTCAGAAAGTTGCGACCGCTGTTACCATGGGAGCGTCGTTGCTTAAGTGTTGATAGCTTTGCCTGGCACCAACGATTTTGCGAAAAAATGACTCAAATCGCTGCAATCGTCAATTTTGTCATTTTAGCATAACTGCATTCGTAAGGCAAAATGACATAATTGCACGCCTTTCATTGATATTGTTAGGGACGCCGCCACAGAGATGCGTTTCATCTCAATCCCCGGTCTAAAAGGCCTAAAATGAAGGTTTAAAACTATAATAATATTACTTTCTTTAATTAATAGCCAAACTGTTTTTTTCATCTCCTGCAAAATAGGGAAAATGCAGTTATGTCATTTTGCGCCTTAAGCGACGACATGGCTTTACTCTGTTTTGTTAAAATCATTGCACTGTTTTTGCCTCTAGCTATTATTCAGATGACGTTGGACATTTTTGAAACACTAGTAATATAAAAAAAGTGTTTTAAAAAATATTTTGGTGACAAACTTGTCAGTAACTAATTAATAAAGTCAGTTCCTTAGATGTATTACAAATAAAAAAACTTGCATGAAGTACTGCATGTACTTGCATTACTTTTATTCTTACAAATTTTCATTTTGCTAATATTTTATACAACACTTCTAAAGCCATCTTGATAACGAGAGGAGGCAAACTGCACAACAATGATTTTTTAACAATGAGGTCCTATAGTTGAACTTCTAAACTTTAAGTCCGCCTAGGGGTTCAGGGACAGCAAATTGAACCGAACTAACGAGATAATATCGTATTGTCATCCAGATCTGAACTATGTTCAAAATTTCAAGTCTCTAGCTCATGGGGAAGTATGCTTAAAATTGATTACTAAATTCCCCCCGAACAGACAGATAGACGGACGGACAGACAGACAGACAAGATTGAAAGCGACCTAATAAAAACTTTGTAAAATAAGGATGATTTTTTAAAATTTCAGTGGGTTTTTCAAAGTTGAATAAATTTCTTTCAATATTGAATGGGTTTTTTCAAAGTTAAGGATATTTTTTAAATTTTAGTGTTTTTTTTTTCAAAATTTAAACAAGGTGTCAGTAAATAAGGGGTGATTTTAAAATTTTCAGTGGGTTTTTTCAAAGCATAAAAACTTTGAAAAAACCCACTTATCTGTGGAAAAACTGACATTATTTTGACAGAACACATTTAACATAGAAAGAACTCACTAAAATTTGAAAAAACCCACTTACTTTCTAGGAAAAAACCCCTTAATTTTGAAAAAACCCACACTTTTTCCGAAAAAACATAGTTTTATATGTTTTTTTTCAGGGTTTTATTGAAAAAACCCAAAAAAAACCCAACCCACTTGGGTTTTTTCAAAAAAACCCGGTTTTTGCCAACCCTGGGGGAGGGGGGGGGTCCAGATTTTGGAAAAAACACCTCACGTAATTTATGGATGTCCCCTAAGTTAAAAAGCACTTGAAAATACTATAAGTTTTGCATCTTAACTCTTCTAAACTAAAGATATTTTATGAAATAAAAAAGGCTTAATACGAATTTTCTTTTTACAATATAAAATCATTATTCTTTATAATTTGTATAATTTAAGTAGGCTTGTATAATTTAAGTAGTCTAGTTCATTAAGTAGGCTTAATAAATTTTCTGTGGAACATATAAGGTCTTATGCTCCAAACCAAAACGCAACACACGAGCACGTGTGAAGCGTGGCGTTTTCTCTGCTCGTGCTTTGTTTACATATTTACACTAAAATCTTTGCTAAATATTATACTTATAATTGATTACTAAACATATTTTATGAAGAGCACGTAACATATCTTGAATTTCGCTGAATTTGTGTTAAACTCTGAAAGACCTTACGGCCGTATTCACCGGTAACCTGACCGGCGGTCAGGTCAGGAAACCATGGTTACAGACTCTGATTGGTGGAAGGAAAATATTGAATCATTTTTCCACCAATCAGAGGCTGTAACCATGGTTTCCTGACCTGACCGCCGGTCAGGTTACCGGTGAATACGGCCGTTAATCTACAACACGATGGCAGTATCCTGCGAAGCTTGCAAAGAGGAAATTGTTGAGCCCACCGATAAAATATCCTGCAGCGGAGTCTGTGGTTTGGATTTTCATTTCCAGTGTGCGGGTTTCACGAAATCTAGCTATAGAAATCTATCGAAAGACAAAAAATCAAGCTGGTTATGCCCTCCATGTAAAAAATCGTTCCAAAAGCTCCCGAGCAGCGGAAAATCAATGAGATTGATCTGCATGACATAACAAAGCTGATTGAAGATCTGAAAAAGGAAAATGAAGTTAATAAAAAAGAAGTTTTGGACAAGCTTAGTGAATTTAAATCAACACTGGAGTTTTCCTCTGATAAGATTGATAAGGCGATCAAAGATAATGAGAAGATGTTCAAAGAACTGAAATCTATAAAACAACAGAATGCTGCATTGTTAGAAGAAAATAAGAATTTAAAACTCACACTATCGGAGATGAAGTCGGAAATTATAGATCTACAACATAGGGGGTTCTCTAACTTGATTTCGCGTGCTTTTTCGTGATTATGCTTACTGGAAATAGCCATTTTGTTCCTTAGAATCTGTAGTTTACGAATCGCGATGGTGGACACTTCGCGTCTGCGCCAGGGGATGGTGAGAGGCGCAGAAGTGGAAAATCGACGAGTTTCAATTTTGTGTTGTTTGGAGTCAAAATGGTTCCTTTTACTTTATTAATTTGCTCAAATGCTCCATAATACGAGAGAGGCGAGGGAGGACTAACGGGACATAGAGTTTGGAAAGGATCAGTTCACTCCAGTAGAAGGGGTGGAAGGATAAAGTGGAACTTAAAAATTTGTAAGCCTATTTTCTCTGAGGCGCAGGCTTATAGTCGTCCATTAACGTAATGAAAGGTGCCATTCTTTTCCTTATTTTCAGGCGAGAAAGAATTGCGATAGTAGAAATCTGGCAAAGCTCACTAGGGGTAGGAAGAGGGGCAGGAAAAAATTACAAAAATCAGCAATATCTCCTGAAAAATAATTTCTTTTCTGCACCAACTGCAGTTGAATGTTTTGTAAATTGACACCAAAAATGGGTAAAATGCATTAAACCGATTTTCGAACGATTCTTCTACTTAAAATAGGGCCTGAAAGATGTAGAAAAAAATAAGGGGAAATTCTCAACTTTTAAGTCTTTTAGAAACTTATTTTTCCTCGTGAAGAAGCACTAATTTCAGGCTAATTTTTCCCTTTATACACTTAAGAATACGAAATACCATTGTAGATATCTGGGACCTGCGATTAAGGAGGGGGACAGGGGCAGAAAAAATATTCCTGTTTTTATACTCTTCGTGGGAGTAAAATTCAAAATTTTCTACTTTTAATAGAGTCATAAGTGGTGCAAATAAAGGAGATAGATACCTGACATGTCTAACCGCCCGTTAGAAAAGAGTTTCTCCCATTGGAAGGTGAAATGGAAGGGTTAAACGGAACATAAGGAATTATATGGGATGTTTTGAAAAAAATTGGGTCTATTTTAGTGAAATAATGTAGAAATCTATTTAAGCAGGTTCTATGTAATCTGTAGAACTGGAAATGCGACAATAAGTAACTTTCATTCTCGACCGAGGATAATAATTGGGGCAGAAAAAAGTTAAAATTATACTTTACTGAGAAAAAGAGTAATTATCCTGTTTAAAAGGTTTTATGGACTGAAATTTTTGATTGGGGTCACTCAAGGTGGTCTATCCTGAGAAGCATAAACTCATCTTTGGGGGTTGAATGGATGAAATGGAATACAAATTCGATTTTTTGACAAATGGCGTGAAATTGCTTGAAAGAGAGTGATAATAAACAAATCAATTTATCTTCTCAACTCTCTCGAATGGGTTAACCGACAATTAAATTTGGGAATCAAGACAAGGGTCCGTGGTTGGCGCAGAAAAATTTTATACATTAAATTTTAGTTTGTATAATTGTGTCTAAATAAGATAAAATATCCCTAAAATAAGAAAATTCATAGCAGACATGAAGGAGACCCATGTTAAAACTGTTTCTTGGAGAGTAAGAGGATAAAATAGAATATTAGGGTGTATTACATTTTACTATTTTACTAAAAAGTGAGTATTTCTGGCAAAAATTGCATTAAAAGGATTCGATTTTCCAATTTTACTCCATGGAATATGATACGTATAAGATAAATCTGTAGTATTAGGCAGAGGAAGGTTAGTGGGGCAAAAAAAACCTGTAATTATTACAAAATAAAGACAAAAAAACCTTTTAATATTCTAATTTTTTGTGAAATAATTAAATGTCTTAAATTTGTATTAATTACAGGGTTTTTTGCCCAACTAACCTTACCCTGCCTAATACTACAGATTTATCTTATACGTATCATATTCCATGGAGTAAAATTGGAAAATCGAATCCTTTTAATGCAATTTTTGCGAGAAATACTCACTTTTTAGTAAAATAGTAAAATGTAATACACCCTAATATTCTATTTTATCCTCTTACTCTCCAAGAAACAGTTTTAACATGGGTCTCCTTCATGTCTGCTATGAATTTTCTTATTTTAGGGATATTTTATCTTATTTAGACACAATTATACAAACTAAAATTTAATGTATAAAATTTTTCTGCGCCAACCACGGACCCTTGTCTTGATTCCCAAATTTAATTGTCGGTTAACCCATTCGAGAGAGTTGAGAAGATAAATTGATTTGTTTATTATCACTCTCTTTCAAGCAATTTCACGCCATTTGTCAAAAAATCGAATTTGTATTCCATTTCATCCATTCAACCCCCAAAGATGAGTTTATGCTTCTCAGGATAGACCACCTTGAGTGACCCCAATCAAAAATTTCAGTCCATAAAACCTTTTAAACAGGATAATTACTCTTTTTCTCAGTAAAGTATAATTTTAACTTTTTTCTGCCCCAATTATTATCCTCGGTCGAGAATGAAAGTTACTTATTGTCGCATTTCCAGTTCTACAGATTACATAGAACCTGCTTAAATAGATTTCTACATTATTTCACTAAAATAGACCCAATTTTTTTCAAAACATCCCATATAATTCCTTATGTTCCGTTTAACCCTTCCATTTCACCTTCCAATGGGAGAAACTCTTTTCTAACGGGCGGTTAGACATGTCAGGTATCTATCTCCTTTATTTGCACCACTTATGACTCTATTAAAAGTAGAAAATTTTGAATTTTACTCCCACGAAGAGTATAAAAACAGGAATATTTTTTCTGCCCCTGTCCCCCTCCTTAATCGCAGGTCCCAGATATCTACAATGGTATTTCGTATTCTTAAGTGTATAAAGGGAAAAATTAGCCTGAAATTAGTGCTTCTTCACGAGGAAAAATAAGTTTCTAAAAGACTTAAAAGTTGAGAATTTCCCCTTATTTTTTTCTACACCTTTCAGGCCCTATTTTAAGTAGAAGAATCGTTCGAAAATCGGTTTAATGCATTTTACCCATTTTTGGTGTCAATTTACAAAACATTCAACTGCAGTTGGTGCAGAAAAGAAATTATTTTTCAGGAGATATTGCTGATTTTTGTAATTTTTTCCTGCCCCTCTTCCTACCCCTAGTGAGCTTTGCCAGATTTCTACCATCGCAATTCTTTCTCGCCTGAAAATAAGGAAAAGAATGGCACCTTTCATTACGTTAATGGACGACTATAATCCTGCGCCTCAGAGAAAATAGGCTTACAAATTTTTACGTTCCACTTTATCCTTCCACCCCTTCTACTGGAGTGAACTGATCCTTTCCAAACTCTATGTCCCGTTAGTCCTCCCTCGCCTCTCTCGTATTATGGAGCATTTGAGCAAATTAATAAAGTAAAAGGAACCATTTTGACTCCAAACAACACAAAATTGAAACTCGTCGATTTTCCACTTCTGCGCCTCTCACCATCCCCTGGCGCAGACCCGAAGTGTCCACCATCGCGATTCGTAAACTACAGGATTCTAAGGAACAAAATGGCTATTTTCACTAAGCATAATCACGAAAAAGCACGCGAAACCCATTTTCGTGAAGTTAGAAATCCCACTAACAGTACAACAGACGTCTGAACGTGGAAATAGCAGATATACTAGAAACAGAAAACTAAAACATCAAATCTATCAGGGGATACCCATAAATCTATTAGGGGACATCCACGTGAGTTCAAAAAGGGGGGAGGGGTTTGGAAAAATCTCACCAAGGGGGGAGGGGGGGTCGATTAAAATCTCACGTCAACTTTTTAAGTTAGAAATTATACGATTTTCTTTTTGTTTAAGTAAAATGCAAACCAATAGGATAGAAAATTATTTTTAAAGGTTGTATGTAAATATCACGTGGGGGGGAGGGGGATCCAGCAAAATCTCACTAAATCTCACCAAGGGGGGAGGGGGGGTGTCCAGATTTTGGAAAAAACACCTCACGTAATTTATGGATGTCCCGTTAAGGATATTTGATCCCTTTTTTCAAGGGATACCAGGGATTAAGTATCCCATTACATGATTACTTTAGTTTTTCTACTAATTAATAGATGTAAACTGTAGTCAATCTGATAAATAAGCATAAGATTGTGTAATTGCAATATTTGCAATTAAATTTTTAGGTTTATAAACTTTTTCTAAGCTTTATTTTAAGTATTCTGGTCAATACACGCTTCCACTTTTTTCAATAAATAAAATTATTACAACTATTAATTAATTTTTCTTGCATATTAGGAAGAAAATAAGTTAATTTCGGTAATTATGATTGGGGTTTTTGTATTCTTCGTTACAATTTTAGCTTCCTCTATAGAACTGCTAATTTAGAAAAAAATGTAAAATTTTATTTATAAAATATATTTTGTGTGTGCACAACTGTATCAGAGAGGAAAAGACTTATCAAAAACCTCTTAACACGTTTGAAAAACTAACAACATTTTTTTACACATCACTAAGTTGATTTTAAAACAAAAATGCTATTTTTATGTTTATATTGTTATTATACCTATGAAAAAGATCAGAATTATTGTTATTTTTCATAAATATTATTTTGTAAACTATATTTATAGGTGCATTGCTGAAATAGTGAATGTCTAATGTAATTTCCTAGTGGAATCAAGTATCCCCACATCAAGAGATACGCGATTCTCTCGTAAAAAAGTATTTCAAAAATTCTTTCGCTAAAATTATTTTATTTATTTCAAATAAAAATATTATTTAATGAGAGGGATAGCATACCATTGTTCATGTCAAACATTTCTGAAATCTGATAATTTGCAGCAGAGAAAAAAACTTAAAAACTTAATTGGGGATAAAGTATCCCCAGTCTCCCCTACAAGCCAAATATTTCTCAAATATTCTTTTTCAAATAGAATTTTAGCAAAAATATCGAAATTTATACTACAAAAAATCCTGACGTGATGGGGAAAATGGAGGTCATTTTCGAAATCAGCATACCAAATAACATAAAAGTCACCTGAAACCTCTTTTTCATTTTTCAAAAAGTTTAATTTCACAGGCCTCTATTAGATAAAGACTATAATTGCTAATCAGTATTACGCATTCCCCCCCCCCCCGATTTTTTAGCACATATCTTAGCATAAAGGCATGCTCTTGTCCAGCAGCAAACGCCCATCTGAATGCCTTTCTTTCGCGTTCCATCAGAGCCGTGTTGTGTTGACAGTCCCGATATCGTTATTATTTAATAACAGAACCACCCGTCTCTGTCAATAGAATCGCTTACCTGGCTGACAACGTCACTTATCGAGCTATCTCAGATGTGTAATCCCCACCACCGTGGGAAAGTGAGAACCAACTTATCGCGAGTGCCGGTGTTCTCTGCTCGATAAGATTGCGACGCTTTTGGGACTAGTCGCAAATAAAAAAAATTTTCTCTTCTATTTGACTGGGGGATTTTTCATCTATCATATAAAAAATGAGTTTAAAACTTGAAACTTTTTAATACGAGTGCAGTTGAAAACAATTTTCCAAATTATCTATAAAATGTAGCTTTTGTACAGGATCCGGTGTTTTTCCCTAAGGAGAATGCATATTATGGAGGTTTTACGAACCTCTCTATCTCTCGGACCATTTTTACTCAGACAACTACTACAACTATGACACCTTGTCATGCAACCCTAATGTATAGTGTTATGGAAGAGTTTTTCGTCAAATTGGGAAACCCAATGACAATGAAAAGAGAAGGTTAACCGTAAGGTTACATGCTATCTGGGTTTAATCTCCTCATTGTATGCGTCATTCTTATTATCCATTTAATTCTCTTTATCCTTATTTTCAACTTCACATCTCTCATCTTGTTTTCTGTAATTTTTTTTCTTCCCTATCAAATTTTTTATCTTTCTCATCCTCTTTATATTGTTCATATTCCCCATCGAGTTATATTTTCTTTATTCATCCCATCATCTTCATACCTCTATCATCCTGTTCTCTATCATCTTCTTCATCCCTCTCATTCTCCTCATCCCTCTCATGATCTTATTCATTTTTATCTTCTCCGTCGTATTCTATTTTCCATTCTCTCATCCACTTTATTCTTTTCATCTTCTCATCATTTTCTCTCTCAACATCTTTATCCCGCCCATCCTTTTCATCCTTCTTATCCTCTTTATCCTTTCCACCTTCAATTTTCTCATATTTTGCTCTGTCATCTTTCTGAAATTTTTCTCCCGTTTTCATCCCTCTCATCCTCTTTATTCTTTTCATCCTATTTATGTATTTTCTATCATCTTCCTTTTGATCTTTATAATCTTCTTCATATATCTCTCTCTCAATAAAATCAAAGTTGGAGAAATTTTTGTTTATAAACGATAAAAGTTGGCGGGTTTTTTCTTTCGAGTTATAAAAAATTCTGATAAAATTTTTAAAAATTAAGCAATTTAAAAATAAACAAATATGTATCATTTTAATAGTAAACCAAATATTTAAACAATTATATTATTTGATTTTAATAATAAGCGCTTAAAACGTCAATATTCTATTACTCAATGTATATAGTTTTAAATGTGGAAATCACACAGCGTCAGCGTTCTCTGTCATCATTTCCACTTTTGAAACAGAGTCTTGGTTCATCGAGCAAAAATGTATAGTATTCCTGTGGAATTTCCGAAAAAAAACCGCCTGCCAAACCTCAATAATAATTACCCAAACTATGAGCTTATTAATAGTAACTCCCTCTCCCGGTGGATCTTTCAAACAATCTGTCTGAACGGTGGTAAACTGAACGAGGCGCTATTTTTGGGTTACATGAACCATACACAACAATATTTCATCCCTCGCTTTGGAGGAGAGTGAGTCAACCTTCATCGGGCTGAGGCGATAAGGACTCAGCTGTAAACCACGAAAAAAAATTCAGAGTCGGATTCGGAAAAAAAATTATGTAAGTTGTGTGGAGAAGAATAATCCACTGTTAAAAAAATTTCAACCTTTCACCACAAACATGGTTCAAATTAGTTGCAACCGAAATGTCTTGAAAAGTTGAACCACATTTTCGGTGTTTTCAAACACCAAAAACCTGTTTTTGGTGCTTTTTATCTCAAGTTTTCTGTGCTTTTATGCACCAAAAACATGGTTCAAATTTTCTCTACACTTCGGTTGCACTAACTAATTTGAACCACGTTTGTGGTGAAACTCAGGGCCGGATTAACCGCATGTCGGGCCCTTAGGCAATGCAATCTCGGGGCCCCTTTTCTCTTACCCTTTCCTTTCTAAAATATGTTTTAAAACCACATCGCACTATTATTCATAATTATGCTTTTACTACAGTGAGAAGGCTTGTTATCACCATATTCAATAATTTTTTGCTATAAAACGAAACTGATCTTCAAATTTGATTTTAACTCAAAGAAACATTTCAAGAGAAATTCTCTGGGGGAATGGGTGCTTCCGTTTTAGAAGTCACCCAAATGAAATGAGTTGAAACATTTCTCTTAAGAATAAAATTTCAGAACTTTTTCTGGGGAGGACTCTTAGACACCCACTTTTTGCTTGAAATTCCAGAATTTTATGCAAGAATATTTGCATTAAGTACTCGTGAGGGGTCCCTTTGAATGAATCCAAACGTATGGGCACCCACCATCTGGGGAAGGAGCCCCTAGCTGATGATGGGCCCCTTAGGCAGTTGCCTACTTTGCCTTTTGGATAATCCGGCCCTGGTAAAACTGACCAGGAATAATGTTTTCTGTATCACCACTAAACTGGTGAAAGGTTGAACGATCCTCCAGAGGGCAAAGAGTAGTGGCTCCCAACTGGAAGAAGTTAGAAGACCATTTTGTCTAAAATATTATCATTTACGACCAACCAGTGTTACTAAAAAACGTTTGTTAGGACGAAATTCAAAGTTTACAGGGGCCGTCCATTATATAGCACACTTTTTTTGCTCATTTTTGACCCCTCCCAAACTGTCACACTTTCCCATACCTCTCCCCCCCTTTGTCACATGTCACGCTCTTAAACCAACAATATATCTAATACACAAATTTGAAAGTGCCCGGAACCAACATTTTTATTTGTGCTTAATTTTACCCCTCCTGATAGTTTCATTTCTATCAACTTATAAGATGCCTTTTGAGAGAACAATAAGTATACGGTCGTTTTAGTAATTTAAGTTTTTTTTTCATTGATTTTCAGCTGCAGGATGTGATGTCACAACTTTTAAACCCCCTCCCCCCTCTGAGTGTGACGTCATTTATGGACGGCCCCGCAGTTCCCGAATTTCAATTACTATATTTAAGTATGTTTTAAATTATTTTTTAACACTAAAACTTTTACAGTTCAATTTTCAGTGTCAAATTTTAACCATATAAATGGAACCGGAATTTTATTTTATTCAGCATATCTTTTCTCTGAGCATCTTTCTGCTATTCACTATCCCTTTTTTTAGCCTCTTTTGGCTCTACAGCACCTCCCTATGGTTGACTATCTCTTTGGCACTGAGCATCCCTTTGCTCAAGAGCTTCTTTCTGCTCTTCAGCATCCCTTTAATATCGAGCCTCTCTCTTCTCTTCATCATCTTTTCACCCTTGAGCATCATGTTTTCCGTGCTCCATGAATATTTATAAACTCCACTGTGTAAGATTTTGAAAGGCAAATCAGAACTTTCAGGATGTGATTAATCATATTAGGTGAAAAACAACCAATCAGAATTCTCACAAACGTCTTACCGGGTAGGATCAGCAAATATGCTTGAATCATTGAGAGCTTTCTGTTAACATAAGATGGGAATTGAAATATTTTGGTACCTAGAACGTTTACATAAGCCTTGAAGATATACATAACACGAGAAGTTAAGAAATATACATATATACATAACACGAGAAAAATAAGTAAGGCACCGTTTATACGTCTTCAAGGGACCTACGTAAAACGACGTTTAAGTGAAAAGATGTATAATTGAAAAAACATCTTTTAAATTAGGTTTCTAATGCTCCTAATTTATATTTAAGTAAATACAATAAATGTAAGGGTTTTTAAAGAAAAAAATTACTTCTAAACAGTTTTTAAAATAAAAATAATAATTAAATTTTAAAATTTTAAAACATAACATAAAAATGGAATATCTAATCTTCAATCTATTACATTTTTGGTAAAATCCTTCCTTAGGCCGTGGGTTGCATTGTATACGAATATCAAAACATTCAATTTATTACACTTTTTTGGAAAAATCCTGAATGAAGACAGTGGGAAATGATGTGTAACCGATATTGTGCATCGTATAAACGAAGAATTTTTGCATTAAAATAAATAGGAATTAATTGGGACTTCGCAAAAACGACGTATTAATAGAAAAGTCGTATAAACGAGAAACGTATAAAAGGTGCTTTACTAATGTTTTTATGCTAAGATTTAACATGGCAGCATGTCCTTGTCCATAGCATATTCACCAATATAGCTTTACGTTTGACGTCACTCGTCCGAGTTGTGAGGCCTTCTATATAGAGGGCTTTTTCTTCAGGACGTCTATCGGGCTTCACAATTTCTAGCATCCCTAGCCTTATTCGTCTTGTTGACCATTCTCCACCTCGATCGCCCCATCGGAGCATAATCAAATCATAGCTCGTGATCAAACGGTGTCGTCGATTCAGTTTCTCGTCGGCCCCTCGCGAGCTCACTGCTTCTGTTGTGATCCGATAACCGTATTTACCTGCGGTCTCTTCTCTCCGGGTCGTGAGAAAAAGATCGCTGGCGGATCGGGGCGGCTGATAACGCCGCCGCGCCACGCCAACCCAAAGGATTACCACGCTCTCGATCGCAGGTAAGAATCTTCCTCTCTCTTTCTACTATGAAATAACTATGCATGTGGATGTGTAAAAGAAGGTCCATGTAAAGGCTGTAAAATGAAAACTGCATTCAACTTTGAAATAACTGTGCATGTGTATACGCGAAAGAAGGTGTATGTAAAGGCTGTAATATGAAAACCATGCATGCTACTTAGAAATATCTATGCATGTGTATGTGCAAAAGAAGGTGTATGTAAAGGCTGTAATAAGAAAACTATGCATGCTACTTAGAAATAACTATGCATGTGTATGTGCAAAAGAAGGTGTATGTAAAGGCTGTAAAATGAAAACTATGCATTCAACTTTGAAATAACTGCATGTGTATGCGCAAAAGCAGGTGAATGTGAAGGCTCTAAAATGAAAACTGTGTATGCAACTTTGAAATAACTATGTATGTGTGTGTATGTGAAAAGGAAGGTTTATGTAAAGGATCATTCAGACTTTTTTGTGTTCATTTTGGAGGAATCATCCTAAAAGTGAAAAGTGTGAATTGGCGTTTCCATGTTTACTCCTTCACTTTTCTATGGAAACTTTACTAGACTGCAATGTTTCTTGACCCTATGACGTCACTACACGGTAGGAAAAACTGAGTAAACAGAAAGCCTGTTGGGTTGGGTTGTTAGGAAGAGTTTCAGTACGTAAATCGTAATAAAAAGACGCTATACAACATGGGTTTAACAAACTAATCATATTTCTAAATTGAAGTTAGTTCTTAATTTCACTCAAAATTCAGACAAGGCGCTGGGAACTACTTTATTTGCTCTCAGCCAGGGTCAAGTAACGTCGCAGTCTTGTACAGCGATTCACATGAGTAAATCATATTTAATATGAAACAGTGTGAAAATGTGTTTTGAGAATGTGTAATGGAAGATGTTTTTGGGAGAATGTGGAAAAGAGAAGGGGGGGGACAAACCACTTTTAATACCTCTCTCTCTCTACTTACGTCAAAGGTTGTCATGTTTTAGTACACAGTATTTAATAGTGTTGGGCAAATTCGATACTTTTAGGCAGGGCTCGATTTCTAAAAAAAGAGGTACCGGAACGGTAAAATTATTGGTCTCAAAACTGAAAAAAAGCGAATACTTTTTAATATAAAATCATTTATTCTTAAATTTAAATTTAAAAAATAAATTCAAATGTGTTGTACTAGATTAGGAAGAATTTTCTAACTTAATTATTGTATAAGACGATGAACTATTTAGACAATTTTTTTGTTTTTTTACAGTGCGTTGTACTTTTTTTCCAACAGGGCACATCTTGTAGAAGGCGGGACGGTTTATCATCAATGAACCAATAGTGTTGTATATTTTGCCAGTTTAAGGAATATAACGCGTAGTTAAAGTCCTTAAATGGTAGAATTTAAGATGTCGCAAGTTTTCTTGGCAAATTTGACCAGCAATCTGGCAAATCTGGTTCAAATAAAAAAAGAATCAACACCAGGAGCGGATTGTGTGGGTAGTTCAAATTGGGGTTCACAATTTATGTTTTTAAAGAACACAATTAAGTAATAACCGTGCGTATGTAGAAATTTATTTCGGGAAGGCCCTAAATATCCTTTAAGGAAATTAAATCACTATCAGGCCCCAAGTAAAATTTTTGCACAGGGGGAAGAAACTCGAAATTCCCTCTACCCCCTTTTTGCGCATGTTTACAGGTTTATACAGTGAAATCCCGTAACAACGAATACCGATACAACGAAAAATCCCGTTATTACGAAAGTCCAGAGAGTCCCCAACCGTTTTTATTTGAATTAACGATAGTACGGTTACAACAAAATTACCGTTACAACGAAGAAATTTTACAGTCCCATGAAGTTCGTTATAACGAGATTTTACTGTATATAATATTTTTTGTAAGAACTATCTGAAGATAAATGTGATTAGTTGCGTTCTGAATACAAAAAGGGGGGTCTGGGGGTCCTCTCCCAGAAAAATTTTGGAAATTTGACCCTAAAAACAGGGTTTTAATTCATTTTAGGACTTTTTCGCGGGTCTGATGAAAGGGTTTCGCGGGCTGTAGTTAAAGGAGACCCTTGAAATAAAATGTTAATTTTTTAATCGAAAAAGAGGTTCCGGAACGCCGTTCCGGACCGTTCCGGCTGAAATCTAGCCCTGTTTTAGGTATCGAGTATTTTCAGGTATCGGATACTTTTTAGCACTCTTTTGAAACAAGGTACAAATATGGTTTAAAAAATTCATTAATTTTTCTTGCCTACTGAAAGTACCTACAATTCTCAAAGGATTCTCATGAACCACCCTTGTGCTAGGGGCATTATTAATGAAGAGGGAAATTTAAAAATACAAAAAACACGGATAATAGAGGAACTAAAATCCAAGCAATAACAAGATTCTTAAATGAAATAGTAGAATAACATAGAAGAAAATAATTCTTCCCCTACTAAGAAATTCCCAAGTTAATGTGTAATTAAGAAGTATTAGTACCGAAGATGTAAAGAGAAGACGAAGCGACAAATTTTGTCAGCAAATGTCTCAAATCAATCTCAACTCAACAAAAAACCCAAGATTAATAAAAATTTTAAAAAATTAACCACAAACCGCCACTTATCAACGCTTATCCGCTTTATTAAATCAACGGCAGATATAATTAAGATAACTTAATTGAAAATTTAATTAAAGAATTTGTCAATCGATGGGAAGTATCGATACTTTTAGATATGGAATACACTCAGACTCAATGCTTTTAGTTATCGAATACTTAAGTACTTGATATCGATACCTTCCCATCACTAGTATTTTATGAAAATTTAGCATGCATACTGTAATGTCACAGATGGAACTTTATATTGAAAATTTCTATTCTTGTATCAAATCATTATTACTTCAGGGGCCGTTTAATGATACGTATGCATGTGTTTTAACAATTTTTAACCCCTTCCCACTTGTTAGCAAAATTAAGCTAATCACAATCCCACCTACAATTAGAGATCTCGGGGGTTTAAGAATGTCTACCTCTTATAAAAAAACTCATTATTCTATTCTAAAAAAACTATATCCAATGAGAGCTTCCATCCTATCAAATTCAGAGAAGGATATCACGTAAAATAAATGTTTGGCAAGAAGGTTTTCCTGTTCAATACCGTACTAGTTAATCCAATTTATGAAAATTTAATTCAGGTAATCTGAAATTTAAAATTATGTGGATTATCACTTTTTACACCCGAAGTTTATATACCCCCGTATCTAAGCGTTCTCATACTTTGATCTCACCTTTCTTTTTTATTTTGTTAGATGTCATCTCTGATAGTTGTAATTTAATTCATAGGTATACATTAATACAATACACTCTGTTCTTGTATTAAGCTCAGAACTTAAGCTTGTTTTCTTGCTTAAGTTCTTGTATTGGCTCATCCAATATATTATTTGCATCTTACCTGAGCAGTCAAAATGCTTCTCTTCGGTGTACCATGTCAGAAAAAAAAATCAACAAATAACCACAATAACCCTTGTGCTAAAGTTATTTGAATGTTGAATGTCCCCTTAGTATTTGCTTTATTTCTTTTAAATCAAAGCTAGCAGTAAAAGAAATGTTTTATTTAGTATTATGACACCACGGGGAGCCATATTTTAAGAAGAGAGATGTCACAAAGTTGGAACTCCTCCTTATTTTATTTCGAGGATTTCCAGTTCTTCTCCAGATGTTTATTTTAATTTGTGATTGAGCATGGTCCTTTTTGTTTGACAAAGTTTTATCACTTTGCCTCGTAGTGGAAGATATAAGACCTCTTAAAAACTACTGAAATTATGTGAATATTTAATTTCGATTAACAAAAGGGTAGCTTTTCATAATGAAATTAGATTTTTTAAGAAACTTTTATTGCATACTTTTTCTCTTTTGAGGGATTTTACCACTCCTTTTACGTTTATTAATTTTGCCTAGATTGACTGCTAGACCTTTGACAGAAGGGGGTCGTTAATCTCATAAAATTTTAAACATTATTTAAATATTTTTAAGGAAAAATTACAAATTTTAGATCAAATATGATATACATTGGTTGCAATACTCTTTCTATATTTCTAAGTTGGGGCCGACTTTTATCAGTATGAGCCAACTTGTTGTAACGTTGTAACATAGTATAAAGAATAACATCCAACTTCATTTTTATTGTCCATAGGTGGAACTCACTGGACGTACTTTGGAGAATCCTGGGTGAAACCAAAAATGTATTGGGAAAATTTAATCCAAGACAGCCAATAATATTAAGAGAATGGAGCAATGGTGATAACATTAAAAAAGAAAGATTATATTAGCTGCAGATAAAAAAGTGAATGAATTTTAGAATGAGATCAATACTGCAAATTTTATCTTATAATTATCTATCTTACATTTTATTTAAAAAAAAGAGTAATGTTAGAGAGAAGAATTTTCAAAACTGATAAAATATTGACGAGAAAAAAATAATCGTTTTTGTATTTTATAACTTCTTCGAGAATAAGTTATCTGCTTATTACATACAGCATGTTTAAATTTAATGAAATTAAGAGATATTTGAGTAAGCGCTCACAAAAATAGGAAAGGTGGGTTGAAAATGGAGGTTTGGAACCATCAGACTTATTTTTCTAAGCTTTCGTGCTGGTGAACAGTAGCGTGCTACTAAACCAACATCTCCTCTCTAGTTCTAAAACTTAGTTTCCGTTTGATGGTGGAAACTATATGCTTTCAGTGTACCTCACGTACACATATCCTTTCTCCTTCTTTATAACTTCCTCTAGTCCTTAAAATAAGACTGCAGCTGAGTCAGTGTATCGATCAACGACACCTGATTCCCTTGAATAGAAGCTATTCAAAACTGAAAGATCACGTAAGAATTTCTGACACAATTCCAAGTAAAAATTTTACGTGTTTCTCTTTTTTTATCCCGACATGAAGGGTTTTGCGTTTTAAAATATTTGATTTTTTAGTTCTATTTTATTATATTTTATTCTAATAGTGTTTTTAAGTTTATAATGGGTGATGATTTTTAAGGTTATATATACAGGGTGTCCCATAAATAGTGGGTCACACTTCTAGGGGGGATAGTAGACACATAGACGAGTCAGAATCACATAGGAATCGGGGGTCCCAGACCAAATCCCAGGGAGTTAAAAATGGAGCGACACCCCAAAAAAATTATTGAAAAATTCAATTTGTGGAAGAACTTCTATTGGTAAAAATTTAATTATGGTCTCAAAAATTGTGATTTAATATGATCTTTAAAATTATCTCAAAAGTCTTCACCTTAAAATTTTTTTATTATGAAAAAAGTTAAAAAACCACAAAAAAATGTGAAAATTCTGCCAAAACCTCATTTTGTATTTCGAAATCCTTTCTTTTGATTTTATAATCTGAAAGATCATAGTTGTAAACCCTTAAGTCCAAAGTGTCACGTAAAAAACATCAATATTCAATGCTTGAGATCCTGTTAAAGCACGGTATAAGTCCGTTTTTTCGACTGTCGTTTTGGAAACGGCTATATGAAACCAGTTTGCGCACGCAAAAAACGAACTTTAACAACAGGATCTCAAGCGTTTAATATTGAGGATTTTTACGTGAAACTTTGGATTTAAGGGTTTACAACTATGATCTTTCAGATTATAAAATCAAAAGAGAGGATTTCGAAATACAAAATGAGGTTTGGGCAGAATTTTCACATTTTTTTGTGGTTTTTTAACTTTTTTAATAATAAAAAAAATTTTAAGGTGAAGACTTTTGAGATAATTTTAAAGATCATATTAAACCACAATTTTTGAGACCATAATTAAATTTCTAACAATAGCAGTTCTTCTACAAATTGAACTTTTCAATAATTTTTCTGGGGTGTCGCTCCATTTTTAACTCCCTGGGATTTGGTCTGGGACCCCCGAATTCTATGTGATTCTGACTCGTCTAGGTGTCTTCTATCCCCCCTAGGAAGTGTGACCCATTATTTATGGGACACCCTGTATAGGAATAGGGTTGGTTACATAACTCTAAAATCCCCAAATTTTAAATTGTGTGGTTCCGGATTCTAGTGAACTCTGGTGCTTTGAAAGAGAAAAACTATTTTGCTATTAATAATTAATTAATTTAATAATTTAATAAAAGTTTTTGTGATTCAATTTTGAAAGTGAATTATAGTATCGTATTTCTTAAGTAAAACAAAAAGTTTAAGAAAATGTTATTCCAAAAGTTTCAAAACTAGATTTTTTACAACAGTAGGAAAGAAAAAAAAGGACATCTTTTTAGTAAATGTTTCTGATAATATAATTTATTATCTAAAATAAGATATAAAGTGCCGAAATTTTAGAAAACAATTTGTCCTAATATTTTCTCTCACATTACCGGTCCCTTTTATTGTTTACCTGCTCGAAAAAAAATGGTGAGCAAACGTTTAAAAAACAATTAAATCCCATTTCTTATCAAAATGGTTTTTCTCATGGGCAAAACATTTGCTGTGAATGCAACTCACATGAAAACATTCATCCTCATATACATCCAAAATAACTGCAAACAACAAAAGCCGGTCTCGTTGCAAATAAAATGAAAAACCGGCAAAGCGTGATGACAATGAAGGTGTCAGATAAAAACGTGAGAAATTAGAGAATCAAATAGTGCAATGCGAACGTTGTATATTGCCCCCTCCCTCTCATTTATTGAATTAGCGTTTTCCCCTAGTGTGTTCTGAATTACAGCTGTTTGTGTTGCTCTATGGACCACAACGGTGTAATATTCATTCTCTTTTACCAACCAAATTACTGTCATTAACGAACAACTTCTATGGGATCTTTCGAGTTTCAGTTCATCAGAACAAAGCCTCCGATGTGGTTAGAAATGGAACACCTGCCAATGGGGGAGGGATCGGAACTGGACTATTTTTCCAACAATACGGTTTTTGGGTGACGAGGTTTTCATGAACTTATATGAATAATATTTACAAGAGTAGTTTTCTGATATAGTTTTACCAAAATTACGATTAAATGTTTCATTTATATACGCATAAAAGATGCAAAAACAAAGAAGGCGTATAAACAAACAACAGCAGTGGTATTGTGTTGTACAAGTTGTGCACAGGTTGTTAAAATTTATTCTTAAAATAACAGTAAAATTAACGCTTTAATGAAGAAAATAACATTAACATAGGGGTTGTTAAAAACGTTAATTTTATTGATATAATGAAACTGTCCTAGGGTCTAGGATACTTACTTCAATTAAGATATAGGGGTTCATCACGATGTTTTAGTGACGATAGTCGCGATACTTTGTGGTATTTTGTGTGACAACCTCATAAACTTTAAAGACGAATATCTCAGTGAGTTTGAAGATGAGATAGAATTTTTCGTATCTTTTTCAGATAATGATAAAAAAATTTGGATAATTGGAAATTTAAAACTACGTGGACCGCTTAAAAATTTATTTTCCGCATTTTTTTTTAAGTAAACCCCACGTAGGATTGAAACTAGTCGCATCTAATTTTTTACCTCTTAAAATGAAAGTTTGCAAAATTGGAAGTATAGGGGAGAGTGTTGTACCTACGGACGGTTGTACCTTCAGCCACCTCATTTTAAAATTCGTGAAAAAATGTAAATTTGAATTTGTGGTCGATTTTGAATGTAAACAGATGCTATCTAGTTGCTAACGTGAAATCAGCTCTTTAAAATATTACTTAAATTTTATATAATAAATTTACTGTTTTTAGGTGCTCAAAGTTTTTTTTAGTGCATCACTACATTAACTCTTTTCTTCCCCTTTAATTATGACATGATAAAATGGGATACATGGGGGGAATCCCCGAGATTTTAACTTTTATTTTTGATATTAGAAATCGTCAGATCTCAATTCTTTTATCTTTTATAGAACTTTGAATGCAAAAACACCTCATGTTGTACCTTCGGACACCATACGTGTTGTACCTACGGACACGTTCTTGTGGGTGTCTGTAGCTAATCGGCGTTTTAGAATCAGGTTTCATTTAACTGAATACATTTTAATAAATGTTCAATTAATTCTAAATGGTAATCTATTTGTCAGCGATTATTTTCAAGTGAATTTTAGATGAAAAATCAAATATTTTGTGATCTAAACTACTTTTTTAAATTTATGATTCTACTTGGAATTTAATGTAAAATATGGTGAAAAATCCTAAGCACCTTATCGCACTTAAGTATAATAATTAAAAAAACCTGAAATTTCCACTGAAGAAGATTTACCACCAAATTATTATTGTTATTACCACCAAATGCTTGCACAACTAAGTGTTGATCGAATTGGGTTTTTTTTGGGGGGGATCAGTGAAGTTGTCAGATCAATCAGCATGATTGATGAAACTCTTATCTTAAATTCTGATCTGAAAATACCATGTGATTTTTGTGTTTTTGGTAAAAAATCAAGACTTTTATCATTCAACTTCGTTTTAATGATCATTTACGATCTAAAACTACATTACTTTAAAAAATCTATTTTCAATTTTAAAAAGGCTTGAAATAGGATATTAAAAGGTAATGCATCAATAAAAATGTAAATTCTTAGCTTTTTTCAACTAAAATTTCCCTTTTTAAGGGTGTCCACAGGTACAACTGGGTCTGTCCATAGGTACAACAGGTTGTTGTACCTTTGGACACAAATTTTTCCATGTTATTATAAATGATTAAAAATCCAATTTTCAAGATTGTGGCTAGTAAAAAATATCTCTGTACTCACAAAAGTTAGGACTATAGGTTGGGCTCTTTAAATGGTCAAAATGTGATTTTACCTGTCTTAGAAAAATCCAAACGTGATTTTTGTCCAGAGGTACAACACTCTCCCCTATATGTATGTATTTTGGGGAATTATTTCAGGAAATAGCCAATGTTACACTATTTGAAACACCCTGTATGTAATCAATCAGAGATTTAGAATGCCTCTTTCTTAATTCCCTCTTTTTAGGTTATATCCCTAACTTAAGTATAAAGGACAATATCTTCTGTCAAATACAATTCCGAAAAAATGTGCAAGCTAAAAAAATTGTTTTCATTAATTAAAGGAAAATATAATTAAAATTTTATTTTCTCTTTTCTTCAATTAAAATCTTGGCTCTTGAAATGGCGACTTTCCCAAGAGTTGTTGGCGGTTCATCCGGGCAATCTTCTGTTGGAGTGTCGCCAGCTGAGATTTCTAAAGTGACTTCAAAGGGAAAAAAATGACCTCAGTGAAAATAAGCTATAAGACAGGTTATTAGAACACCTAAAAACTATTTCGTTACTATGGATACGCTTATCGGCTGTGAAAGAGAAAAAATACTACTTTTAAGTTGGTTGTGTTACTGTGTGAAAGTATTTGTTTCAGAATATTTGTTCTCGATGTAAAAAAGAAGACTGGATTTGCTTTGTTGAAGGTAAATGGTGTTTCTTTTTTTTCATTTAGTGATTTTACAGAAATAATTTACATCATATGCATAAAAAAACGCTTTACAAGGAGATTTTCTACTGTATTCAAATGCATTCTTTTATAGAGAGTTCTGTTAACCTACTAGTATTAATAGTTTTTCATTCTATTCATCCTTTTACTTCACAGGCAATTAATTGATTGTAAACATCTGGAGTTTACGAATTTTTATGTTGATTTGTTTATAACTTTTACTGAACAAATTCTTTGAAACCATATTTAGTTTGCAATTTACCCATTGTTTTATTTAATTTAAGGCCTTATTTACGAATTATTAGGTATAACTTGGTCTTTTATTCACTTGTATTACAAGTTAGTAGTGGATTAAACTATTAATACAAATAGTTTTTGCATCAGAATTTTTAAATCTTTCAAATGAGTTATTCGAATGTGAAAGGTTATGAATAATTTCTTTTTAACAGTTTTTTTTACTAAAGTATTATTATTATATTTAATTTCATCTTAACTTAAAGATATAAATCTTAATTTGTGTTTCCTACTTACCCGAAGTTTATACAATGTTGAGTTGAAAAAAACTAAAGGATCTACACTGCAATTTTACCAAACGTTCTGGCATTTTTAATTTAAAATGAAATTTAGAATAATGTTATAATAATAGCTTTATAACATATGATTACGCATAACAGAATTTATCAAATGACGGTATGACAAGCAAATAATGGATAATTGAAGTTTTCAACTTTCAATAAAAAAAATTCACTCTTGGATGTCCTTATTGCACTACTTGTTAACATGGTTGTGTAAGCTGTACATATTGCATTGATTATTTTTATTATTGAAATTTTTATAGACTATTAAAAAGTTTATTAATGCTCGAACGGAATCTAAATTTTTAATGCCTCCCTAGCCTGGTAATCTAAAAGTTTAACTGGTAATAATGTTTGATGTGCAAATAAAAGTACTACGTTACAAAAACAAATTAGACATTGAAACTGAACAAAAACATTAGTCTAAGAATTTGATATGCATATAAAGAAAAAATACTGATAATGCTCATCTTTTTACAACAGAGTAATTTCAAATTAAGAATGGACATTTATTCCTGAGATTAATCGATCTAATTTTCTTTTACGCTTATAAAATATTGTTTTACCATCTGTTATTGGCAATTTATGAGTAACAATCGGAAAAATACTAGTTTAACGAGTTTAACTTTCACATGACCATATTCTTATAGAAGGTAAATGCAAATTAAGCTGGCGACAGCAGTTGTATCAATACATCTTCCTCTTTTATCGCTGCAGATTAACGATGAGAAACACTCGTTCGATACCAGGTGTTTCTCGTTGTGCCTAATGTCTTTGCCCATGTTTCGGCTACTGAAAATGATAGTAATAAAGTCGTTAGTTCACGAAAGCTGGAGATTAATTTCCGACTTCCGTCGGCGCCTCTATTGTTTCTTCCTTGCATATTTTAGCAGGAAGGAAGAGTTACTCTAGAGGGGCTTTTATGTATTCTTCAGCCTATCTCTTTTGGTTATAAATTGAAGTAGGTACTACTTGTTGTAAGAGGGGTTTTATGAATATAACGTGGATAGTAAAGACAGGCGTTAAGCAGGTTGTACGACGTGTTGAAGCCGATAATGGCTTATACTCTTAATTTTTATGAATAGGCCTGATAGAAACTACTGCTTGAATCTAAAATTTATATTATTAGGCGAACTACTTATTCTTAGGGGACGTCCATGAATTGAGTGAGGTGTTTTCTCAAAACTTTTGACCCCTCTCTCCCTTTTGGTGAGATTTTGCTGGACCCTATCCACCCCTCGAATTCTCACGTAAGAGATTTTCTCTGTTTTTTTAGTAAGTATATTTCTTTGATATGTTCTGCATCATTTGTTTCGTCTTAACAGCATATGGCCACACCAAACAGTGATTCATATTTTTCCCTTAATACCCAATATTCCGTATTTTATTATTTTCATGTTTTGTTTACATAAAGGACTTGCGTGACCATATGGTCACATCACATATTTCCTATATTTATCTGAAATATAAAAGAACCGTGTATCCCCACTCTAAGTAACAATTAGTGTGGAGTAGGTAAATATTTTGAAGAGAAAAAAATATTTTCGTCCTTAATAGGTTAAGTAGTGTTGAACGAGTTTTGAAGTTTGCTCTTAATAATTCCCTTAAATACTTTAATAATGGTACAAATTATGTCAAATCGTAATAATGTGGGCTGGTCTCGAAGTTGTAAGTTCCGTCTTTCTTGGTAATTTGAAGTTGTGAAGCATCATATTTTTGCGTGTCGTGTGACATGTTACGTAGATTATAAAAGTCTGTATAAATTTTACATGGTATGATCGAATGAGGTATTCTGAAAACAAATTATATTTCAATGGTATTAATAAATCATGCCTAATATGACCAGTTTTTTTTAAACTAAAAACCATCATTAACACGATTTTTTTCAAAGGTTCAAAATATCACTGAGTGGAACAATTTAAGATTTTACGTGAGAAGTACATTTGACATGGATATCACAAAAGGATCATAACTGGACATGCCAAATGTTCTTTTTAGACACTAATTCTGCTGTCTGTCTATCACAAGAAGAGCTCTGGCCGTCGCTAGTTCACATTAGCGGTCATAAGGCTTTTTTTTATTTTTTGTTTTTATGATCTAAGAACATTTTTAGTCATTTACCTAAGTCATAAAAAAATACAAATTTATGATTTTTCATGATCATTATTCATGATCGTGATCTCGAAATTTACGATTTATCATTCGACACCATACCACCGCTCATGTGAACTAGCCACAGCCAGAGCTCTTCTTGTGATAAACAGACAGTACCCTACTCAAAACATACTGGTATATAAATAAGATGAGTTAGTTGAATGTAGTTTTGTAGTTTATGTGATATATCTAAGGAGATTCTTGAGAGATTCAAGTAGGATCAACAAAAAGATTCTTCTGGCTTATCTTACACTTACTGAAAACTAAATCGACAATATAGAGAACCACCACTATCTGCTTGTTATATACACAGTCCTTGTTTCCGTTATACCTTTGTTTTGGAAACTATTTTACTATTTGATACGGGATTGTGTATCCTATCAGCCATTTGATTCTTCTTAACTAGCTAAAATCGTGTTCTAGTTATATTCGAGCTCGACACAAATGGTTTCTACCGTATTTCATTCCATTATTTATGAAAAGTTTACACAATTACCAATGTATAAAAGCATAATATCTCATATTTTTCAGTGGTGCAGTGTGCAATTTTTTCACTACCACTGTACCATTTCGTATGAAATTCCAGTCGGTGAATTTTTTATATTGCGTATATACAGGGTGTTTCAAAATTGCGTTGCACGGCTTTTATTCGAAACCAGCGCTTCCTAGGGTCATGGAAGTAAGGTCTACCCCTAGGTAAAGGACCCTGGAGAATCCATTGAGATGACTTACAGTGCCCCTAGTGGCGTAATTAAAAAGTTAAAAAAATTAATTTAAAAACTAAAGGAGATAGAGCAAAAACCCCAATGAGAGTATTGTTGCCAACGTCAAGAAGAACTCATTGCAAAAAATTTGATCAAAATATCTTGAATATTCGCGGAGATATTAGCATGTGAAAATAGCACTTTTTCAGGGGTCAAAAAGTAAAAAGTTCGCATATTTGCAAATTTTTTTGATTTTTTGATTAAATTGTGTGTTCTTTCAACTAAAAAGACACAAAACTACACAATAACACTGAAAAATTTGCAAATATGCAAACTTTTTACTTTTTGACCCCTGAAAAAGTGCTATTTTCACATGCTAATATCTCCGCGAATATTCAAGATATTTTGATCAAATTTTTTGCAATGAGTTCTTCTTGACGTTGGCAACAATACTCTTATTGGGGTTTTTGCTCTATCTCCTTTAGTTTTTAAATTAATTTTTTTAACTTTTTAATTACGCCACTAAGGGCGCTGTAAGTCATCTCAATGGATTCTCCAGGGTCACTTACCTAGGGGTAGACCTTACTTCCATGACCCTAGGAAGCGCTGGTTTCGAATAAAAGCCGTGCAACGCAATTTTGAAACACCCTGTATATGAAACTAGCTGATATGCCCGGCCTTGCACGGGTGGAGAGTGTAAATTTATTATTTTTAAGTTTTCCCAAATACATTTCTAATTTTGTATAATCAGCATTTACCAATTATCCCGGTATCCCAGGCGTCTTTTTCATATTCTGGTGTTCCCGGTAACCTTTCCTATCCCGGTGTTCCTAGTAATTTTTCTTATCCCAGTGTTCCCAGATGGATTAAAATTCCTTCAGTTCTCAAACAATATAATTTTTGAATGATTTATACATTTACATGGAAAAAGTATTCTAAAAAGTATTTAAAATTGCTTAGATCCCTTGATTAATCATATCTTCTGGAATTAACGTTTTCGGGGAAATTAGTCAATAATTGAATCGTCAGTTGGAAGAAGGGAATAAGTCCAAAAACCAAGTTTTGAAAAAATCGAAAAAAACTGTATAAATAATGGAATTTTCATTGTATAACCACCAAATTTTTACTGGAAGTTCAGAACCCTATTTAGAAAACAGAACAATCATCAAAACAAATATAAGTAAATTAAAAAATAATATATAGGGGGGCATCCATAAATTACGTGAGGTCAAAAAGGGGGAGGAGGGGTTTGGAAAAATCTCACCAAATCTCACCAAGGGGGGAGGGGGGGTCCAGATTTTGGAAAAAACACCTCACGTAATTTATGGATGACCCCTAGTCAAAATAAGTTGATGGACTTGCCCGGCCTTGCACGGATGAAGTGTATAAGTCTATTTTTTTAAGTTTTCTTAAAATACATTTATAAATTTGTAAAGAAGCATTATATTACATATCAACCTGGTATCCCAGGCACCTCTTTCCTATCCCGGTGTTCCCAGTAGTTTTCAAATCCCGGTTTTCCCGGTAATTAATACTATCCCGATGTTCCCGGTCATTTTTCCTATCCTGGGGTTCCCGGAAATCTTTTCTATCCCGGTGTTCCCGGTAATTTTTCTCTATCCCGGTGTTCCAAATATTTTTCCCCTTTCCCGGTGTTCCCGATAATTTTTCTCTATCCCGGTGTTTCCGGTAATTTTTCTCTATCCCGATGATCCCGATATTTTTCCACTTTCCCAGTGTTCCCGGTAATTTTCCTTTTTCACGGTTTTCCGGGTAATTTTCCTATCCCGATGTTCCCGATAATTTTCCTATCCCGATGTTGGAGGTTATTTTTATGTCCCGGTATTTTTTCCTATCCCGATGTTCCAGGTAATTTTTCTTTTCACGGTGTTCTCGGCAATGTTTCCTAGTAAATTAATGAGTCTAGTGAACTAAAATAACAAATTTGAAACAATAATAAAAGATCTAGTAAATTGAAAAGTCTAGTGAACCGCTTCATTTGAAACGATGTTTTATTTTTAAGTCGTTTTCCATGAAAAAAAATTTACACTTTTCCATAAATATTTAAATTTTAAAGGAAAATATCTTAAAATAGGGGAAACTAACGTTTCAAAATTAATTATTTGAATTTAATTTGGTGTTTTTACATCTGATATAGTTTTTAAATGGACAATTATCGAGTTTTTCCCGTTAAAATATTTTATTTTTGAAGGTTTTCATCTCGTTAACAATAGTGAGTCGAGCAGATCTGCTCTGGTAGAGAAATGGAGAAATAAGCGTTTTCGGCTATAAATTCGGTTAAAAGAGGGGTCAAGGGGTCGTTCTAGAACTTTGAAACATAGCCTATGTTTTTTTCTGAGTTTTTTTACGTAGGTATACCAAGTTTGGTTCCGATCGGAGGGAAACTGTGGATTTGTATAGAAGACAAACACACCCACACTTTACTTTATTATATTAGATTGCTGCTGGTGATTTTAATTAAAATTCTGTATTGACATTTTAATCTTTGTTATTATCTGAATCGCACAGCTTGGAGGATATGCCATTCGTAAGGCACACGTGTCACATGGGAACGTGTTGAGTGGCAGGCGCCATTTGACATGTCTCTCACGGCGCACATGTGCGCGCATGTTATAGGGTACTGATGCCACCTCACTTCCCCTCAAAATTTGTACTGGCTCCTAATTTTTAACAGATGTTGTTTGCGATGTTAGAGGCACGTGAAACGGCTGAGGAACTTTCGTTATTTTTTTTTCAGTTTTTACAAGGAGGAAACCCATATTGGCATCTGTGGAAAGAGTATCAATTTATGTGTAAAATGTTTTACTATGTAAGTATTATAACGGGATCTCTCATTTATACACTTTTTCAGCCGCCTAATAAATTTGCAATTAAATTTGTATTTGGTTAAAGAATGTTTTAAATTTTTATGTAGAATTTCGCATAAAACAAAGTCAATTAGTAGCTTAAATAAATTGGTTATATATATAACCTATAAATAATTTTTTCGTGGTTCCAAAATAAAAAAAAATAATTCTTATTAGGCTTCCAAAACCTTTTGTTTACATCCATACCATTTGAAAACGTTTAAAATAACCTTTTTTGATGCCAAATTGAACCTTTTTAATTTCAATAAAATAACGGAATAGAAGATAACAAATATAGAAAGGAAATAATTTTCCATTATTTAATATCTTGAAAATGTGCTTCTAAAAATTTAATAAATAGTTATTTAAAAAAAAACTTTGGCATTGCCTCCATATTCGTCTCCACTTTCGTTATAACGAAATTTCACTTTATTTTACAATACAGTCTCAAAATTTATGGAAAAAACGATCATTGACTTCTTTTGTGTAGTTGAATGAACGCAAAAATGAAACGATCGCTGATACCCATACAACATATCGAATATCCCAAAAAGTAATAAAACGTGGATCATGTTCGGGTAATTTCAATCCTTGACATTTTGACACACACGCCACTACATTTCTTAGAGAATGGAAAATTCTCTCGACCATCTTTCCTTTCTGTCTTTTCCTATAAGTATCGTGTATAAGTATTTCTGAACTTGGTCGCGCAGAGATCAAAAGGAACTCACGTTGGGTGTTTTTTTAACTACTGTACTACTGATGCTGTGAAAGACTGTGGTGTCGACGTTTGATTGGATGTCCTTGCTCTTTTGACAGCTCCGTGTCAACACTCTTGTTGTTTGTCAAGTCGTTTTTTACTAACCTTTTTTTTTAAAGGGCTTTCTGAATTCTATTTTTACGTCGTGTTTCTCGTTATTAGATTATATAGAGAACCATAACAGGTGCCTCTGTCATGTTAAATATAAGTTATGGTTCTATGATATTCTTTCAATGATATTAATTTTACTTCAGATAGCACCTTCAAATTTTAGGTTTTCACCGATATTTTTTTTCACACACTTCATTCTTTTGGAGTTGAAAAATCATAACATTGGGCTAAGTTTTAAAGTTTTCGCGGGAACTGATATCTTGGTAGGGCCAAATCCAGGCTCTGACACGCTTTGCAAATAATTCTTTAATCCACCCTTGACAAAACAGCTGAAACCCAACAAACAATACAAATAAACAATATTTACCAGGTTTCAATGACTGCCACCTTGGGAATTCCGATTTATAAATAAACTCTAATTTGATATCACTGAAGGAAAAAAAACATAAAATTAGATTATGTGAAAAGCTTAATCTGATTTCTTGGCTACGTTCCTCTCCTTTGCATTGGTTTTTCTACTAAACTTTCGCCTACCTGAAGGAAAACTCCAATCAAGGACACAGGAGTTGAAGTAGAGCTAAAACTAGATGGAATTAAAAAGGAAATAGATAGAAGTACAGTTCACATCGCTTTTCACAAGAACGATAAAACAATCTTTTCTCGCTGGATACAAGTTCTTAAATGTGAGATTTAATAATTAATTTTATCATATTATACTTCGCAATCGATAAACATTTTGATTTGCTGAACATATCAATTAATTTTTACTTAACTGGTAAATAACAAATATATTTATTAATTTATTCTGCAACATATCCCAATCATATTGAGAAAAAGTTAATTCCCTTTGTATTTCATCCAAATCTTTTTTCGTCCCATATTGTACAAAAAAGTATTGAAACTTTCAATTATTTTTATATCTTTTGTAATTTTTCTATTCTTTAAATGTTTAAATGAAGATTTTGCTTTATCTGGGTAACAAAACTAAACCAAAATTTTATAAGAAACATTTTTTCTTCAAAAATGAAAATTATTATAATTTGGTAAATTTTTATAATTAACCAAAAAAAGTAACATTGTTGTTTTGAATTGTTTCTTTCATAATAAAACGGTAATATTTTTCTAAACAATAGCTATTTTTGTTTTAACTTTTGTCTTTTTGTAAGTTTTGTTTAGCGCATGCGTAATAAACTTGAGTTTAGACCCTACCAGATGGCGACACAAGTATATAGCGCGGAGGGATTGCCTGGGTAAGAGTAGTTTTGAAATTTTAAATTTATTTCTTGAAATTTAGTTAATTTTTATATGAAGGATATGCAAGATTGTTTTGAATACATTCTAAAAATGGCACTGAGAAAAATGGCGTTTGTTTAGGGCAAACGGAGAATAAGAGAGTGAAATGCATAAAAAATTAAACTTTTTAGAAAATACCCTTTAAAAGTAAATTTTTTACATCAGTAAAAGAAAGAAGATAGAACTTATACATTTTTTGAGGGGGCTCGAGAGAAAATTATTCAAAATATTTTTCTAAATAAAACCGGAAAAATTAACAAAATATGTCACAAGGCATACAAGGTATTTTTCAGCCATGAAACTACATTTCACAGAATTAGGAATCTAAAAAAAATTCCGACCTCACACCTTATTCAGTGCTTTTATCTTTAAAGACATCAAGGTATTCCACCAAATAGAAAAGTGTCGGTGTTTCCCTGCCACAAAGACTTCCCTTGCTGTGAAGCAACATGTACAGAAGAGTTTTTTCTCCTTGATGCATAGCTTTGTCTAATCACTAAAATAACACTTTTTCAATTTCAATTTTCTATCTTGCTTGAGTACTTTTAACGACACGTTTTCTTGAATTTTACGATTTATTTAAAGAATTAAATAAGGACATTTTAATATCAGGGTATTGTAAAATAAAGTAAATAGTTAAGTGTAATGAATTTCTGTTATGGTTGTTTTGCTTGGAATTTTTAATTTTAAGCAGAGCAGACTCTATGATAAGTACTCACGTTAGGTGAAACCTTACATTATGATAACAGAATTATAAATGTACTTAAACTATATTTAAATAAAATTTAAGTGTTAATCCTGGCCAATTTCAATATATCAGATGATCCATTGGTCCGAGACCATTGAAAAACCGGCTCAAATTACTACGAGAGAATTTTTCCAATCCAACGAACCAGTTTGAAAACGTTCTTTACATATTTTGGTTAATTTAATGATTAATCGCGCTTTCTATTTATAAATTATCTCTATTTATTATTTAATCAGCCTAAAAAATACCTTTAAAAAAGAAAATTAAAATTTTTCTTTAGTAAGTTTCTCTTATTATTTTAAGTTTTTTCAATTTTACATTTTACTCTTATATTCCTCTTTTATCTCTTATTCTCACATTTTTTTGTATTTCCCCTTCTTTCAACTTATTTTCTTTTCCTTCTTTACTACAACACTATCTTTCTATTTATCTCTATTTCTTTTTCTCTTTTTCCTTCTGTCCTCTTAGGACAGAATCCTTTTGGATCTTTGTCCTTTTTGGATCTTTTAGGAATATTTTCATATATTTTGTATCACAATTAAAAAAAATAAAGGTAACTTAGATTTTAATTATTTAATGATATATCTCAAATCATGAATGAATCAATTTTCCTTTAATTGATTATATGAAATTGAAACTAAACTTTTATAGGTGAAACATAATTCCTTTGAAAGCATCAAGTTCTTAAGAATTAAAAATTTTGCTCATAAATATAAGCAAATATGATCCGGATAATTTAGGTATGAAATGTATTGTATTTATTTAGGTATGGTATTTAAATATGATCTTTCTTTAGTAATACTGTGTTTTAGATTAGTATCCACTTCTAACTAAGAAACAGCATTTTTCTTGTTAAAATGCAAATGTATGGGATAAGCATAAAATATTAGATGCACATCCGATATTTGATTTGTATGGATATCAGATATTTATCCAACTCTGTCCATGATACATGGCAGCCTGTGGTCCTTACAAGCTGGACCAGTAAGATTTTTTCAATATCTACCGCCGCTTCCCGGTGACCATCGCCCCCCAAACACCAGAGGGGGCCTCCGAATACGTCAACTCCCCTCGCAATTGTCATCACTCCGGGGCGTCATTTAAACGGATATTTTCCGCCCCCGCGGAAGAAGAGAGAGACCTCCAGATAGACATCTCGCCCATTTGGCGTTTCCTCCGAGCGAAATGAATACCTCGATGTTTGAATTTCCGAGCGACATACAAGCCGCGTTGTTTTCTGTCATTTACTCGGCAAGATGATAAATGAGGGGGCCCCCCGGAAACACCCCACTGGGTGGGGGAAGGAGGAGAAGACAATTTGCCACATCCCGAATTCGCGGGGACGATCGGATCGCAATTCGTCATTTTTGCGGAATGCGGAGAGAAAAGGAAGGAGTGATGTGTTGTTGCTTTTGCTAAGTGATTGTGATGGCGGAAGGGATGGATCATCCGTAAAGCAGTCGGTGCTGAAATAATTGTGGGGCTATTTAGGAAATATCAATTTCCCCCATTGTAATTCATGTAATATGTATAATTGAAACACCCCAAAGGCCAACAATAAACCCCTTTCATTGAAAATCTCACTTTACCTTTCTCCGTTCTCTTCCAGGTTTTTCCCTATTTTCTCTAAAATTTTTCCTTTATTATCTTGTCTTCTCTTTATTATCTTATCTTCTCTTTATTCTTCTTTGGTCGCCCTTGATGGGCCTTGGCCTGCTGTACTATTTTATTCCAGGCTACTCTATTACACGCCTTTTTTCCAGTTGGTTATTTTCATTGTTCTAAGATCTTTAAGAACATCATCCAACCATCTCATTTTGGGTCTCCCTCTTCTCTTTATTATCTTATCTTTATTCCTTTCCTTCTTACCTTGTTTCATTATATTTTTCTCTCTAAACATTTATTATTTCAGGGAGTTCATGTCCATCAATTTCATGTCCGTGCTCTTAAGCTTTTATCTTCCTTAATCTTTTCTCAACCTTATCTTCTCTCATTCTTTTCTTCTTTTTACTTTCAATTCTCATTTGCTCTCTTTCTATCAGTTGCCTTCCTATACCTCCTCCTTTCTCTTCTTTTCCCTTTCTCCAGTCTGGTTCTCTTACTTCTTTTTTCTCTACTTCTTGTTCTCTTTTTAATCACTCTTTCTATTTATAAACTCTTCCTTTTCTTCCCAAATTGTTCTTAATTCTGTACTGTTGTTTGTGGTCTGTGTTTTTATTAAAAGTTCTTTATATATCTATTTATAATTTCTTTCTTACTTATTATATTTTCTCTCTTTCTTTTACGTCTTTTTTTTTAACATTCTACGTTTTTTAATAAATTTCTTCTCTTTATTTTTGCTCTTCTTAATTATTTTCTTCTTTTCTTTTCTTTATATTTTCTTAATATTTTTCCCACATCCGAAAGAATTTTTCATTTGAAAGAACAGCTTCAAGCTTCCTTCTTCTTTAATTAAGATTCTACAGAGGAAATAATTTCTTCATTAATTTTATAGAATTTTATCAAATATCACATGTTTTTTTACAAAATTAACTTTCACAACGGTTGCGTTATTTTTTTCAGGATGCGTTTGTACACATGCCTCTCTAATTTAATTCCGTAAAGCAAATAGTTTTCAGTTCTTAGAAGAAATGTCAGCTAGTTTTCTCTCTTCCTTCTTTTCTCTTCGATCACTCCCATGTTAGAAAATTATTTTCTGTTTCAAGTTACTTAAGTCCTCCCCATAACATATCCCATAAACATAAACCATTTACTCATTTCTAAAATTAGATCTTTGTTCCAAACAATAAAAAATTATGACTCGAACGAAAAAAGTTGCACTAAATTATGATTCATAAAAAAACAAAAAACAAATCTTAAAGGCAAAATAAAACGGTTATATTCAGCGAAAAAAGTTAATAATATTAAACAATAATCACTTATGAATGTTTTGAAGGTATACAGTTTTAATGATGATTGATGATATAAGAAAGCATAGTATTATGATATCAACCAGATCTTGATTGATTAAAGAAATGGTGTTACAAAGTTTTCTTAGATAAGGCGGATATAACTGATCTGATCATTGTACCTTACTTCTAGCGAAGATGTTTTCCACCTTTTTCTTTTTCGTTTCTTCCTATGGCGTGTTACAGCATTTCAAAGGCCCAGTGCCAAAAAGTTGAATCAAATTCTTGGCAAGATTCTCAGTGTGGGGTTAGTGTCCATTAAAATTCGATTTGTCAATCGCTATATCTATTGTGTTCTAAGATAGTCTCATTCCATTAGGTTTTAAGTTGACGATTAATAAAGATTTGGCCACACAGTGTGTAATCTTCTTGAAAAATACGTTACTATTTTTTTGTTAGTGATAAAATAAACTCAAAGATTTCAAATAGGTTCAGTAATATTTAGCATAGAATGTGGTATGTGAATGCCGAAAAGAATGGTGATAGTAAGAGATAGATAGATGAAGAAACAGATAGAAAGAAAAAATAATAACAATATAGAGAGGATGGTTAAAAAAATGAGACCAAGAATGTTCATTATTATCTTTCATTTAGCTAACAAGCATGCATCTGAACTACGTTTCTAACCCTCGTACTAGGGTGTCCCAGAAAAATTTTTTCTTGCGAATTTGAAAAAGGTCACCCTCTACTGTTTTTATAAATACCTTGAGATATTCAGATACATAATTATACCCCTCTACGATGATATAAACCTGTGCAAAATCTTAGTTGAAGATGATCAATGTGTCTCTTTTTGTCTCTTTTACGACAGAATTTTTTCTCTTTGCGAATTTGTAAACGCATACCCTCTACTTTTTTTATAAATGCCTTGACCTATTCAGATATAAAATCGCATCCCTCTACGATAATATTAACCCGCGCCGAATCTCAATTGAAGATTCATGTGTTATCATAAGTAGTTTCATTATAAGAAAGAGATACAGAGGTACTCTGATTATTAATCTATTATATTGTAACCATCTCTCTATTAGCCATACCTCCAGTGACTTCAATTCCAGACACCTAAATTCATTGGAAAGGTTTATAAGCACGCTTGATAATGGGATAAAATTTGGCCTCGTTTCAGTGGCGTGATACTGTGACCATTTAGTACTATGAGTTAGTTAAATGGTGCAACTATTGGGTATGAGGTCTGGACTGATGTATTAAGCACTGAGTACCTTAGTCTTATTTCAGGTATAAAATATCTTATGAAAAATGTAGCCGGGCCTTTTTAACTTATCCCTTCTGATACTTATTTGATAACTTATTACTCTCGACACCAGTATTTGATTAGCTCAACGCCAATAGACATCTCATTATCTGATCGTGATTGATTTATTAATGCCTGAGTAACTTTTTGTAAAATCAGTTAGTTAAAAGTACTCAAACGCAAAATCATCGATTTCTCCTATCATCTAACCTTGACCTTAGACAGGCAAATGGTTATTTCATGAGGTCAACCTTGCGGTTCCAGACGACTGCGCTACCACCCACCGGTGGGGCCTTCCTAAGTTAAAGGCGTACAGCAAGGGAACTACGGTGATAGAACACCCCCTTTGTTTAATGGGATGCCCTGATTATTGCCTCAGTGGTTTCTGAAACCCTGCACCCATAGAGCAAGAGGAAACATGCTTCACATGAGGAGTATTTTTGTAAACATGAGCATAACCAAGATACAAAAAAAACTGCATTTATTACACAGGAGTTTATGTATTTCTCAAATTTTCCACTTTTAAAGGTCAAGAAACTCACTAAAATTCACTCTTTTATAGATAATTGTTATCACTTATTTTAAAATATTTTAAATTTCATCCAAGAGCAGATTTACCGGGACTATGCTGATCTAACTATTTAGATTAATTTGTTTTTCTATTGACAAAATGTGCTTTTATAGTCATCAGGGGAGGGGCAGTATGTCCTCAGAGTTACCAGCATGCTCTCTGGGGTTATTCTTCCCAGATCTGCCCATGATTTCTTGGAGACCTATTGAGACGCTTGAATAAACAACAAGCTAACTCTAGCAGTTCTTTATGAAAAGGTAGCTCGTTGCTGCTGTAAAATACTCAAATTTTGAAGTCTAAAGCATCTACGTTAAAATGAGAAAAGAAAAATTAATCAGAAAAGTCCACAGAGAGAGAGATGGGAAGAGGGAGAAGAGAAAGAGATGAGAGTAAGGGAGGGGGGATAGAAAGAAAGATGAAATATTGCAACATCAACCAAAATAGAACCGTTTTCTTTAAAGTCAACAGGCATAATAGTAGCCACTTCTACTTAATTGAAATAAATGTAATGTTAAAGGAACTTGTAGAATATTTGAAGTTTATGTTTCGGACTTGTTATTTTGCTGTATGCCGATATGGAGCATTTTCAATCACATGACTCGGACCTAGCAACGGCCTGAGCAACAGATTGTTTTACCTACAGCAGTTAACAGTTAAAAGAAAACAAACTGAAAAATAACTGGTCATGGAATGCTTCTATTGGAGCATTTGCAATCACATGACAGCAACAGATACCGCAGCACCTAGCAACGGCCTTAGCAACAGACTTTTTGACCTACAGAAAAAATGGTCGTGACGTCACCTGAAAACACTCTATAGAGAGGGAGGATAAGAAAATAGGGATAATTTCAAATTCCTAAAAGTACGAAAAAGAATGAGAGACACGAATAAAGATAGTGAAAAAGAAATACAAGAGCCTTCCGGAACACTGCTCATCCCACTTCTCCACCTTGTACATCCCCTCAAAAAAGGCAATACCCATCTTCCTCCCGTTGCTACAACAACGAAGAGAAGGGATGTGTGCCGAGGGTAGTAAGCCCCATCACAGCAAACGATCCATCCCAGCAGGATGGAAGAAGGAGATATATATGTGCCCATCCCCTGAACCAAATAAATCGGCAAGGGAGGAAACGATCGCTCACGATCCACCTTCCTAAATGCATTTTCCAAGAGGCGCGAGCCACGCTTTTGTGCGCGACCGTCGCACCTTACTTGGGGACTTTCCCGCAGCGAAATTAAACGTGGAACGGTGGAACGCCAATAATAATAATGATGACGTGCGCAAAAAAACACGACCGGCAAAAAACGTGAGAAGCATCCGCACGGCGAGCCATCAAACCTCAATCCGCGCTCCCCCCACCGGGGTTGCCATATGGATGCAGAGACAAGTTACTTTTAGGGAGGGATTTTTGTATCAAGTGCTTGGAATTAAACTTCTTGAAATGAACCAAACTTAATACCTTGTGACCACTTGATACTTAACCCAGGTCATCCAGGGTCACCCCTCCTTCAAGGATTAAGAGATAAATGTATTAAACGACATTTATAAAGTAATTTCTAACATAAGATTTGTGAAAGGATAAAAACTTTTAATAATGCTGCCCAAAAAGCATAATTTATACATTTTTAAATATTTTTTAGCGTTTCATCGGTCACCTCGTTTTATATGATGTGCTTTAGATACTTGTTCCCATTCCTAAAATTGTATAGGATGTGAAAAGTTTATCAACATTAATGCATACTTTCAGATGAAAATACCATAATTCAATGTTCTATCTAACATTGGAGGTTTAATCAGTAAGTATTTCAAGAAAAAAAATTCCGTAAAAGTCAATAAATTTTAAAAGAGAAAATTTGTGTAGTTGCCTAATATACGGCAAATGTTTTTTTAAAGCATTTACAGTAAACTGAATATTTATATTAGTAAGGAACAAGTCAAACATGAGACTACTTTTACAAGCAATAAGACTGCATTTCACAGTATAGGAATGTGCTCATTGAAAATTTCCGCAAAGAAAATTTTTTCTGATACCTTAATTTTAAAACTAGTACGAGTAAATTTACTGTATAGTAAACGTAAAAGCGAAAAAGAAAAAGTCCTTAGCTCGAATTAAAATCCTTACACACTTGAGGATAAGGGATACCAAACGCCATTTCACCGAACATCGAAACCGCAATTTCTCAACCCGGAGAATCCGAAACCAGGGTCACATCACAAAATGCCAAATTTCTCCAATTCCCCCAGCAATGTGACAACCCCTCGCAACGCCAAGGGAGAAAAAAGCCTCCCAAAAAGGAAGCTGAAGGCGTGGGAAAGGACCTGCCCCCCCCGCTACGCTCACCTGCCACGGAAGAGAGAGAGGGGAGGAGGAGGCAAAAAGTCCTCATCCAGATGCTGTTCACCTCGGCGAAGGAGTTGACATTCCTAGCGGTCAAAGTATGATGGATGGCCCTAGATGGAAGACAGTGGGGTGCTCTGTACGCGCGATCGGAAGGGGAGATGGGGCGCTAATCTTAGATCTCTCATCCGGAAGTGAGATGCGGCCTCGATGAGAGATGGATTTGTGGAGGGATGCGTAGGGCGTAGACCTCCGCAGGGGAGGTCCGGAGGTACTGCTGGACATTCCCCGAGAAAGGGGAGGCTCAACGATCCACAGTGTAAAAAAAACATGTCATTTTCCTCGGTACAAACAACGTTGTTCAGGAATTGGAAAAATCACAACTCATCATGTCATGCCGTCCCTAGAAAAAACCTTGTACTCACAACTGGTTCAATGTTCCTAGCAGCATATACGATAAGATTCATCCAATTTTTTTCATATGGCCAAATATCGTTTACTTTTAGTTGTTTTTACGTCAAGTGGACATATTTGGTATAAGCCGTGCTACTAGGGGTGTCCTTTCAATCAATCCCAAATCTTCATTCGGAAAACGGGTTGCAAAAGGAGTTAGCACCCGTCCCGAGCCTGGAAGACCGTCCTTTTCCTTTTGTCACCAGTCAATTAGGCAGCAACGTACGAGTCTTGGTCCCGCTCCAAATAGCCCTGGCGCTGCCTCAGACTCCCTTCCAGACATACACCGATTCCTTGAACACTGACGACAACTACATCTCGCATTGCTATTGAGTTACCCCCATGCGAAAAACAAGAGTTACAACGGCACGAGCGTAGTCAAGGTTTGGAGACACTCAACTATGCGGTGGCTGAGGTTTTTCAAATGCCAAAGCGCACACTCTTGGATTGCCAGAGTTGAGTGAGTTGGATGTTGTAGAAGGAGAATGAGTTTGTCGGATGAACTGATCTTTACATTCTGCCACACAAAGAGCTTAATGTGGTGCAAAATTTAATTTTTACTTGGCGTCTGTGATGCCTTTTTGGAGAGGTAATTCGTTCATTGAGATCTGGTTTTTATTTTATTTAATAAAACGTGTTAGTTTTGATAAAAATATTTTTTTTATATATACGCAAATTTCTCATGAAGCTTCTTATTAATTCGATTTAATAGTTTTTACCAATTCTTTTTCTAAAGCCCTTTACACGAAGATTTGCGCCAAGTTCAAAGTGCAGAAATTTCACAACTTCATTTCCTAAGATAAATGAACTACTAAATGTAAAAATAAGTGCATAAAATTTTTTTTCATCCATAATGATGCAAGTTCAATTATTAATTAACTTAAGAATTAAAAGTTCAAATACTATACTCATGGACTCATGCACAAAAGTTAGCATATTAGAAAACACCAGGAAAATACGGTTCATTAGCCCCACTGCAAATCATTTCAGTAAAATTCCTTGTAAATTTGTTTCTCGGGAATTGTTCCCCTTTAAAACCAATATGATTTTTCTTTCTTTAGTATGAATATTTTAAATGTGCATAAAAATATTATTACTGTTAAAATGTACGTGTAAAATATAAAAATGAGCATAAAAGAAGCAAAAGGGTTATCTCGAGTACGTGTTTTACATACGTTAGGAGAACGAAAACATAAACCGGTCGGTATAGAGAAAAAAAAGAACTCGTCAAAACTTTCTTTAATACCTAAAACCTTCCGTCTTCTTATCGGATCATCCTTCCTTTGTAACGCATTTCCTTTTGCCACGTTCTTAACTGGCCACGCAGGGCTTAACCAAATGCGCGCTCTAGTCATTACCCTCCGCACGATCCAGGGCTAGTTTACCTTGTGTTCCTTCTTCCAGCCTCACTCGTTTTTCTGTCCAACTTAGTCACAAACCGCCCGTTATTGATGGTCAATGTCTCTGTTAAGACTGATTTAAATCGCATGAAGGAGTGACTGGGTTACTGATGTTATTATTGTGAATGTCTATCGGCTGTTATACTTGGAACGGGTCCAGAGAATTCTCTTCCCCTTTTTTTCAGTGTCATTACCACTTACTGTGCGCGTGAGCTCTTTTGAAAGGCATCGACTTTTTCCGAAACTGCCCAGCCGCTTTATGCAGGGATTGTTTCGTGCGAAATCGGACACGAAGAGTCGATTATTTACTTTTGTTGTTTAAACGGTGTGAAATGGGAATGGCCAGTTCCAGATGTAGGAGAGTCATAGTGAGTGTGACATCAGAGGCTGAATTTAGGGGTCATTCATGCCGTTTGACTTTTTTCTCACTTATTATAAGTGTCAATTGGTATAAACATGTTAAAAGAATCTTTTAAAACTGTTGAACTTATCAGTAATAACAATATTGGGGGTATTATTCCATTGTTCACAATAAGGCCAAAACATTTTGTCAGTAAAAGTTTAAAAATTACGTTTTAATATTTATATTCGTATAATATAACTGTAATTTTATATTTTAATTGTTTTGCTACTTCTGACAATACACATATTTCTAATCTTTGATATCTTCAATATAACTTGAACATTTTTTAAGGTATAAGTAATGAAAAATACCTTATATTGTAAGAGAATAAATAAAAGGTAAATCTGATGTTTTTTTGGAATTGTGTAAAATCAGCACACACTATTTATTTGAAATGTAATTGTTAATTTCTAAACTAGGGGGCTCTGCCCCCTGCTCGCTATCGCTCACCAACCCCCGGAACTGCTTCGCAGTTCTTTGAAGATCGCTTCGCGATCTTAGCGAGCAGAGATCGCTTGTTTCATCTCAACCATCCAGTACAACCTGGAACTTGTCTGCTTATAGTCTGTTCATTTAGAATAGGCACCTGAAACAGGATTAAAAACGCTCAATAATGCTTAATAACGCTCATCAGACAACTCCAGTGATCGATTTTTTACAGTATTTTAACTACTTCTGCTTAGGCTGCCTTGTCATTGCAGATGAAAATTTTTTCGACGATAATTAGAATAATTTCTTCTAATACCTTACGTCTCAGGTGCTAATTCTAAATGAACAGAGTATAGTTAATCATCATTTAATATCGAAACTTTTTATCTCTCAAACTTTTCAATAATTTAATTCGGATCATTACCTGGAAAATATCAAAATAAAACTATTACTGAAATATTCCTTTTTAAATTATCAATAATTTAATGGATAGGGGGCTACCGCCCCCAGCTCGCTTACGCTCACCAAACCCCCGTAACTGCTATGCAGCTCTTAACAGATCGCTTCGCGATCTGTAATATCTGCAATCGATCTTTAGCAGAGTAAAACAAACTTCCCCAAAATCCTCTTCCTTCCATCGGCACAAATAACACTCAAAAAAGCTAAATTATTTATTTCTCTAGTAGTTCAAAAAATATCGTAGTATCTTTAAAAGATTATAATTATTAACCAAGTCTATACTATATCGCTAGCAAACTTAGAGCAAAAATGTGCACCTCAAAACTTTTAAATTTAAATATCCGTGCTCGCGACAATCTAGTGAACAGGCAAATATAAAATTTAAAAACATTAAACACGTCTGATAAAGACCTACTAAAACTATGAAAAAAATGAAACTTTGATGCTTAATAATTCCAAAACTAATTAGAATTTTTTAAAGAATTAAACGCCAATCTCTTTCTAAAAAATAAGAATATAAGTGTTTAAAAAATCATATTGATACCGTGATTAGTTTTCATTTTAGATAGAAAAAAAACGAAAAAGTGTCAAAAATTTCGAAAATTAAAAAATTAATTGCTCTAAACCTAATTCGAAATTCGAAAAAAGGGTGACGTAGTGCACATCTTCATACTTCAGAGTATTAGGCTGCAAAAAAACATAGTTCTGCTACTAATAGATTTCGCTGAACTGGATTACGCGGCTAAAAAAGAAAAACTTCAACTTTGACCTTAAAAATACCCCAGTAATAATTATCACATCAGTTAGTTTTTTGTTCGAGAATGTGCCCCAAATATTCCTCTACAAACATTTCAAATTTCATAAATTTCTATCAATTAGTTTTTGCGATATGAGAGTTCAAAGAGTTGAAAAATTAAATTTTCTGAAACAGCGGCGGCAGCGGCGGCGGTGACAGTAACTTTTTTTTAATATAGAGAGATTATCATTATCAGTACGATTTCTTAACTACCTAAATTTATTTGATAAATATTTTTGAAAAAAAATATGATGATGGTAATATAAATTAATGATATTTATTAGGATAATTAAAACGAACTATTATAATCTTAAGATTACCTCTTTCATACTATTACTTATGAACAAAATGTAAATTAATTAATTAATCTAATTACTTCAATTTACCTATTTATCTCTTCTAATCTGTATCTTTTACATTTTAAACACTTAATTAGCTGGTAGAATAGATATTTTTTTGTTGATATTATCTAAATTATACTATAGTTTTGCATAAAGCGTTATATTTTTATTATGAAGATCCAGAAAATAATGATAAGCTGTGTTAACCAAATACAGTTCCTACAATTCTTATGCAGTCCTAAAATCTACGAAACCAAAATCTACCAATACACATTTTCCAAACCGTAACACTTTCTGCCAAAACCTACAAAAAACCGTTCGTGCTACGCAACTTTTTTGCTCTCCATTTGAAGTAATCGAATAATGATTGGATCAGAGGGGGTGGAGGTAAGGCTACAAACAGAAGTGACCCCGACAGTTGCAGCCAGCGACGCGTATCCGACACCTGGATTGACTTTCAGTTAGAGAGGCCTAATAAAGAATCATTAGCATCGGTAAACCACAGGGGAGATCTGTACACGACTTTTCCCATTGATTGATTCCACGGGGGATGGAGACAAACACTCGCCATTGTCTAGCGCTGCAGGGGATGATGTAGTTAGTTGAATTTGGGTTTGACTTGAGGGAACGAAAGGTAGTATGTAGTGATTAGATGGTAAAGTAATTAGGATATAAGGTGGTGGAATTTTTTGTTGTGAAATGTGTAAGGTTTTTAGTGCCTTAAAACGGACCCCAGCAGCATAAATGTTCAAGATTTGTCCACATTTTTTCATGTATGGACAAATTACGTTTACTTCTAGTTGCGGTTACGTAAACATGACTTATTTAGTTTGAGATTTGCTACGAGGGGAATAAATGATTCTTTGGGTGGGATTATCAGCAGGGCCCTAAGGGGCCCCCAAGTAGTGCGGTACCTGTGTGTTATTGCAATCATGGTAAAGGAGTTTGGTGTTTTGGAATGTATTAAACATGTAAATGTATAAAAATATACATGTATGTAGAAATATAATCACATGTTTGAATTACATTGGGCTATATTTGGTCAATTAGTAATGAAAAAACATTCCAGGAAGTTTAAAAAGTTATTTATAATGTAAATTTTTGTTTACTTTTGAAAATTAGGGGGCCCTCAAATTGTGGTGCCCCTAGACCTGGGCCTAGTGAGCCTAATGGTGAATCAGGCCCTGATTATCAGACGTTTCAGGTTAGGAAGGAAATAAATGGGTCGCACTCTTCAAAAATAAATAAATAGTTTATCACTAGTTTAAGAAGAGAATTTTACATTAAAAAAAGATGCTACTACATATTTCGAGTGAATTTGATATATTTCTAGTGGCTCACGATGTTTACGGTTATATCCTGAAATTATAATAATACTAGGGAGCTACCGCCCCCTGCTCGCTATCGCTCGCCAACCCCCGTAAACTGCTGACGCAGGACCTTTTGGAATTGCTTCGCAATTCCCACAAATTCCAACTCGTTGAACTTAACACACTTTATAAAACAATTAAACAATTTACAGAAAAAACGTCAACCAACTTATTAAAAATACTTCAAATCCCCTCCATGAATAAATCTCCCTTAAAAGTTTGAGTATATATTAACTCGAACTTATCAAAAATTTAAACGAAATGTTTTTAAAAATATTCATCTTAATTATTTTTAATCTATGATTATAAAAATAACTAATTCTAATTGTTTATCAATATTAGGACCAAACAAAAAATATTATTTTAAAGTAACTCGATAGTATAATATGCCTAGTGTTTATCATTCATATTTTTTTTAAACCCAGACTTGTTAAACAATACCGTTTAAGCAATTGAAAACAATAAGAGACAAAACATCACGATGTTTACAATTAATTTCGATAAAATCAGAATAAAAATTATAAATATTGGACAAAAAGTGTGAAATTTTAGTATAAAATGGCGTTCATGTAAGTTTTTAGAATATGTTTTTATCAGTCTTTGAGTGATATTTCATCAAGAAAGTACTTTTTTTAAAAGTTGAAAAAACATGTTTCATCTTAAAATAAAGCGTCAATCGGACGTTGTGATTGGATGCATAATAATTTGGTTGACAGTACTTGCTTTATAACTGCGACCTTATCCGTTATCTAAAAAAATGGAAATATTTTAAAATTGAGAATTTTTTTGAAAAATCGAAGGGCTTACTCGGAAATCCGGAAAGAATCCGGACATTTTGATACCATATATGTGTCATTCGGTTCAGTAATTAAAAAGCCTTTCTCTGGAAACTGTTCACTAAAAACTTTTTTTTAGAATAGAGAGATCAATAAATCAACTATGTAATATCGGTTGATATTGGTTAAAATTATAAGATAATGGTTTGATTTTGGAAAGATGTTTTTAAGTTCTTAATAAGTTGTTACAAAAAAGCTTATGTCATGAAGTTTCGATAATAAATATATTTTTGTAAACAAATAATTAATATTGGTTTAAAAGAGTTTTTGACGCTTTAGCCATTAATTTTATTTTCTTATCTGTGAAATAATTAAAAGCATCATGGTTTGAATCTCATTAAAGAAACAGTCGTTAAGGAAATGGCTACGTAAAACCAGCTTAAAATATATTTTCATGAAGTATGTCTGAGTTCAGTGACTTAAGAAATATATAACACACAGATATTCCATAATTAGTTTCCTGTATTACCCCCATGTAAAACTAGCATGTTCTTTCAACGAAAGACATATTATTATTAACTCCTTCCGATTCAACGATGAAGTATGCTTAGAACTTTCTCTCCTCGCATGTTTTGAATAAAATATCAGGAACGGTTTTCCCAGGTAATATAGAAAATAAATAATTAAAGTGAACTTCTTATTAACGTTTGCTTTTGAAGACATGACTAAACTAGTATTCTCTTTAAATTACCGTGATTTGAATTCAGATACTCACAGTTAATTAACTAATTGCCGTTCCTTCAACAAGATTTGCATATGTTAAATACAGTGGCTCGTAAGCAGTGTTCTGAAAATATAATTCAATTTGTCTCATTTAAAAATGTTTGGTAAACTTTAAGGGGAAATTTTGTAAAAATATTCATGAACTAGTCTCATAAATGTTTGTGCATTAAAAGTTAAGTAGGTTAATGTGTTTTAAAATCTATTTATTTATGTCTTTTAATTGTGCTTTTTATTTTTCGTTGTACAATTCGTGAACCAATTTATCAATGATGTTAAAAATTATTCCCCTTAATTACCAGCTCATAAAAGTAAATGTAATAAATTTAAGTTACTGAACTTTTACTTGAAACTCAGACTTTTGATAATAACAAGCAGATTATCTGTTGAAAACAAATTGTTCTATTTAATAAATATTTTGACTTGTTATGGTTCGAACATTCTAAAATTAAAGTATATATTAAAGTGACTACTGTGTACGGATGAAGATAAACATTTCAATTAATATTGTTTTTTTTATGCTTTTCCCCTACTAGATTCTTTGATACTTTTTCTGTAATAGTAGCATGGCATACCAATGAGGAATTTGCATGAGTGAGGGATTTGCTTGATTTTATACTTTTACAATACATTATGGTCTAAAACTCCCAAATTTCTGATTTTTAAGTTCAAAAATGTGTTTGAAATAATTTAAATTAAATTTTTATTTCTGCCAAAACGTCAGAAAAGTCACGTTATCAGAAAACGGGCTTCTATTGGATGTGACGTCACAGCGCATGAAAACCATTGTGTTTTCTGTTTTCACGTGATCAGAAAACGGGCTCCTATTGGATGTGAACTCACAGCGCATGATTTGTGATTCGAAAGTGTTTTCGCGCCAAAACAAAAAACGAAATTTCAAAAATTTATATCTCAGAAACTAGGCTACGAAGATACATGATGTAAACGTCATTCTTCATGGTGTTTTATCTACTATTTTAATAAAATTTAATCCCAAAACGTGAGAATACCTCATTAGAATATTTAGGAATATTTTCCTTGTTATTTGTAATTGATCTTAAAGACATATCTAAATGCCTTGAACATTTTTCTGTTACGTTTGTCGTAAACTTTAGCTGATTACCTTGACATTGCATATAAATTTCTGCTCTTTGAATCCATAGATTTTAAAATGTATATCAAATAAGTTTTCTTTCAAACAGATTAGTCCTATTCACGATTCCAGCCGGTTTCGCCAGTTGAAATATAAAACACAAAACCTTGAAAATGAATTTATTCTTCAAATAAATTGGTTATAACTATGAGTGATACATTCTATTCTGAGTTAAATTTTCATAAGCTATTGTGAAACCAACAAGTTACTGACGTGCAAAAATTTTAATTATTTGATAAATAGAACGCATTAATCTTGAACTACTACCTTATGCATATTATCTAATTACATTAATGCAAAACTTTTATCTGTACATTATAGTCATCTTTTTGTGCAGTTTTGAAAAAATTTTAAGGAGAAGGATGCATTTTAAAATTTAAAATATGATTCATATCTTTTGACTTTTTGCATTATTTTTACACTGAAGTAATGCAGGATATTAAATAGTTTTAACGTTATAACAACTTTTATTTAATTATGAGCTTTTTCAAAACTTTAAAATTATGAGGTTATTACGATTATGAGGTGAGGTTTAAATAAAGTATCTTATTAAAGATGTTTTAAGCTCTTACCATTGAGAGATTAATTAATAATTGTAACTTAGCTAAATTTTTATAAGTTGGTAATATCAAAATCGGCTTGGAAAAATAACTTAGATAGGAGTATTCTTATGTTAAAATTTTGTACACGTACACAAATAAACACATTTTTAACATACACACAAATTTTATTGTGTTATTTTTCCAAATTATTTAAAGTATGATTATTATATTCAGTTGATTCAAATAATATATTGCCGCGATGTTTTAAAACAAAATAGTAAAAAAATAGTAAAATGGAAAATTAAATTGTAGTTTATATTTTACTGACTTCAAAATATGGGGGAAAGGTTTTAAGATTTGTAAATACCCTTAAAAATTCCTCTTTTTTAAGATTATACTGATTCACAGTCTTATATTGCAATAAAGAGAATCATTTTACAGTTTCGATTAAATCAATCCCGTATATATTATAAAGGCGAAATCTTCGAATTTTTTAATACTAACCTTTGCTCTTTTTGTAACTTGGAAGAAAATTAAACCTGGCAGCACATATTTAACTCCTTTCCTCTATATAACAACCATAGACTACAACATTTAAAAACTTAAAACCTTTCCCCCATATTTTGGAGCAGAAAAATATAAACTACAGTTTAATTTTCCATTTTACTAAATTTATTAAAATTTATTATAATTTTGAATCAACTCAATAATCACACTTTAAATAATATGGTAAAAATAACACTATACAATTTGAGTGTGTATGTTAAAAATGTGTTTATTTGTGTTAAAATTGTTTCATATAGTCACCAACAGCTACTTTTTATTTGTCATCTTGTAAACGGGCATTTCACATTCCCATTACAATAAAGTTTCTTTTCTTGTCTTTTCTATTTACAAAACCTGTATTTTGAAAATTTAACTATAGTAATTATATATAACTATAGTATATATATTTGAATGTAATAAGGCATATTGGTTTTTGGAATCAATATTTTACTATACTTCTACTAAAAAATTCAATCATATTTAAATTTATAACTGTAGGTATTTGTATCATTTTTTTAAATATTATAAAAGTGTACTTTTTATTTATAAGCAGGGCTCGATTTCGGCCGGAACGGTCTGGAACGTCGTTCCGGGACCTCTTTTTCGGAAAAAAAATAATATTCAATTTTATCTTAGCAATTTTTGTACATAAGCATATTTCACTACAGAGTACTACAGAGTTACTACAGAGTCCGTTTGAAAATGAAATATTAAGAGCCATTTTACATAAAATTTGCCAAATTGTGTTGTACCTTGCGACATCTTAAATTCTACCATTTAAGGACTTTAACTATGCATTCTGTTCCTTAAATTTGACAAAATATACAACACTAATGATTGATTGATGATAAGCCGTCCTACCTCTTACAAGATGCATCCCATTGGGGAAAAATACAACCCACTGTACAAAAAAGGTGTTTTACAAAAAAAATTGTGTATAAAAAGTTCATCTTCTTATACAATAATTTAGTTAGAACACTCTTCCTAATCTAGTACAACACATTTGGATTTATTTTGTTAATTTAAATTTGAAGGTAAATGCTTAAGCTTTTGCATTAAAAAGTATTAAGTATTAAAAACTTTAACGTTCCGGTACCTCTTTTTTTAGAAATCGAGCCCTGTTTATAAGCGATATTATGTGTTTGATAATACTTAAAGAAAAATTATAAATTTAGTGCCATTTTAAATTTAAAGTTATACAAATTATTGGTATTTAATTTAATTATTTAATTGAAAATATAAGTAGAATTTGAGTGTTAAACTGCAGTAAAAATAAATTAAATACATTTTAAGACTTTCAGTCAGTTTTTCCAAAAAAATGTTTCTTACCAGTTTTTTTACAAACATCTTTGTTAGGCTTCATATAATAAGGAGATAATTATATTTTTCAAACGTGAATGCTTAATTTGCTTTATTTATCCTAAATGAATACATTTTAAGACTTTCAGTCAGTTTTTCCAAAAAAATGTTTCTTACCAGTTTTTTTACAAACATCTTTGTTAGGCTTCATATAATAAGGAAATAATTATATTTTTCAAACGTGAATGCTAAATTTGCTTTATTTATCCTAAATGAATTCACCAATACTAGAAGCTAACCTGTATCGCATTTTTTGGTACAGTTAATTATTTATTACAAACAGTAAATGTATACAAACTATTTCTTCATGACATTCAATTAATCATATCGATTCCAACACAAACTATAAAATCACTTACACCACCCAACATCAATATTTGAACACATCACAATATTTAACCAACAATCAAAAGGAGAACATTAAATAAATTAATATAATCATAAATCACAACGGTCCAGTCTTCAAACAACACTACACCGTCATGAAATCTCGGCAATCGCAAACTACTTTTTCCATTTGTTCCATCGGAGGGTCCCAATGTGTTGCGCAAAACAGCCTCCCCCCCTGGTTTCCGGCCGCTTGACTGACAACACGCATGTGTGTGCCCCGAGTATTAGTCACGCATCCATCCAGGCTATCTATCTGTTTAATCCCGCTAATATACGTGGAAATGCCTCACGCCATACCTATTCCACTACATTGGATGTGTTTTCAACGCTGTGCTCGTTACTTTGGGGTTTTGGGTTGAAGTTTGGAAGTGATAGATTCTCTAAATTGAAATGTTTGACCGTTTCCCTGATAGTCGTATCGGAATGTTGAGGGTTTTTATACCTGAAAAGAACGATGATTTGGTTTTTGAGGTGTGGAACTGAAAATCTTCTGTAAAGTTTACTCAGTGAAGCTAACTTCGTAATAGTTGTCACTTTAGTGGGTAAATACGCTTTTATTGGTCAATCTTTATGATTTTTCTTTACTTACAATAGAACTTACTATTAGCAATGAAAATTCTAAAAAATATAGTTAAATAATCTATTAAACTTAGAAGGTACCCAGCAAAAAAAATCAGCATAAAACTTTTAAAAAAACATGCAGGTTTTATGCCTGAAATTCGGACAACCTAACTGCAGGAAACCTGAAGGATTTCAGTGCAGTTTTTTTGCGGAATAAAATTATGCAGTTTTCTTGCAGTTCAGGTGTCCGAATTTCAGGCATAAAACCTGCACGGGTTTTTTGAAGTTTTTATGCTGTTTTTTAATACAGTTTTACTGCAGTATAGGTTGTCCGAATTTCAGACAGAAAACCTGCATGTTTTTTTTTCAAGTTTTTATGTTGTTTTTGTAAAGGGGTGTATATTATCTGAAACTCGTGTATTAATTGTACAGAAAAAATAAGCATATTTGTCAATTTTTAAATATTAAATTGAATTAAACAGTTTCATAATGATTTATAGAAAGAAATGTCAGTAACATAAATGATATTTTATTCACACTTCTACTGTTATAAAACCTTTTTATACATTTAATCATTATCATTATGCAGTTAAAAAAACCTACTGGTAATTAAATCAATCCAGATGATTTGAAGAAACTATATGCAAAAGAAAATTAAACAATTTATAGTTAGATCTAATCAAATAAAGAAAATGCCAAAAAAAACCTTAATTTTAGGCAAAGGGAAAGCAAATTTTCACTAGTACACCTATGAGGAATAAATTCCACAAGCAAAACCCAAACAAAAATACAAAAATTAAATCCTAACATAGCATGTTATTCTTCATTATAATCTACCAAAAAATGAAGGCCAAATATCAGAACAGTTTAGAGAAAAAATTATTTAAAAAAAGGAAGTGATTAGAAGGCCCAAACAAGTATTCTTACACCCATAGACTAACATTGGAAATCATTACCATAGACTTAACATTGCTGAAAAGCATATTTAGTTTCTAATCCTAACTTAACAGCATGCATGCAATTTTTTTTCTTGAGATCCATAATGCTATCAAATAAGTTTAAATGCCATCAAAAAAGTGGCACGAGTCTAGACCCCATAGCAATAAAATAAATTCTTGGGTTCAATTCTACAATTGAATTAAATGGATTGACCTCAATCCAAGAATTTATTTTATTGGAATGTGCCTCTAGACTTGTGCGAGTGCGGTTGAGTTGAACTTCTTTCCTAATTTTCTTTTCTGCTCGTAGAAAAAATTTCACTAAATTGATCATAACTAGGGGGCTGCTGCACCCTGCTTGCTATCGCTTATTGCCATCAACCCCGAGCAAACTGCTTCGCAGTTCGCATTGGATTGCTTCGCTCGCTAAGCAGTCACTAACTTCGTTAGTCTAACATATTTGAGGGCACCATTCATCAAATCATCGTTTATTATAAGTGTACAAACATTTCCTAAAAATTCAACTTAACTTATTCATAGCGCAAGGCCCAAGAGCATATAGTAGCACCATATAGAGCATATAGTAGTATCAAAATGTTTCACACGTTGCTAATAGCATGAAAATTTGTACCCCTTTATGGGAAGAATGAGCAAGTGAAACACCCAAAACACCATGTCCATGAAAGTTTCATAATTTGTTATGACTTACACTTCAACACCCTTAAAAGTATACCGTGTTACTTTATCCTCACTCCCTCATGTTTCCAACTTGTGCTTTGTCACTTATATGTACGATTTCTACTCTCCTAATGCAATCATTAATTAATAATAGTCACAACATTTGTACAGCACCAAAATTGTGTTTGACTATTCTGTGCAAAAATTTTTTTACCCAACTGAATCACAGAAAACTTTGTCTAGTAGAATAATTTAAATTTTGCAGCTACTGCTAAATTGACTCAAAAGACTCGAGTCGCTTTAAAAATACCACTTACAGCAGTATGGTTAAATAACTCTCGATTGTTTCTGCAAAATAATAGTGGGTGTACTCTATTTACCGTACAATTAAGTGCAGTGTCCTGTGTTATTGGAAGTATAGGCAACTTTAAGCTACAAAGTTAGTGATTCGTGCTTGCAAAAGGTGGTGAAATTTTAATTCGGCTTATAAAGTTACGATAAATTTTTCATAGTAGTACAATTGGCACTTACATATTATACCGTCAACAGTTCAGTGACCGTCAAATTCAGTTCTCTTTTCCCAAAGTTTTTTTTGAGCATAGACAACTACTAAAATTACCTCATAGCTCCCTCGAATATACCAATATCCCTTCCAAAAATTTTTTTCTGGCTACGCAACTGGCACAGTTGATGGGATAATATGTAAGAACATAAAATCATACCCTTTATAACTATCGTAGCATTATTAAATAAAAAGAAATAAACGTTTTTATTTCCCTTGATGTTCACAGGCAACTAAACATAAACAGTAATTTTAGATTCGCACCTCGCTTAAGCTTGCCTGCTAATTTGGCGATCGAAGTCAGTTTTTCATCCTAAATATGTCTAAAAACATTAAATTTTTAAAATATACCTTATTTCTTAACATTTTGAAACGGCAGATTCCATTGGTGAAATCAAAACAACAAATGCGTGTTGCCGACATACTTCGATCGCCATTGCATCGAAATTATCGTGCTATTTCAACGCCTAAAATGTTTTATCCTGACAAATTTTTACAACTTTTTCAACTAAAATCATTAAAATGGAAACATTTTATAGGTTATAACACTTAGCAACAGCAATTTCGGCGAGCGACGGCAGCGTTAAATTCAGATAGAACAAAACATCAAAACAAACCACGCGTTTTGTAAACAAAACAAACTGATCGTTGCCAACAGCGGAAAAGAAATATAACCCCATTTTCAAGCGTTTATATAATACAGATGTTAACTGAATTCACCACTGGAGCAGTGGTAGGATGCTTGCTTAGCATACGGTAGTTCCTGGGTTCAAACCTCGGCTATAATATTATTAAAAAAACATTTTCCAAAGAGAAAATTTTCAACCAACGAATCAGAGCAGACTCGGCTAAAACTGAAATTTTGCCATGAAGTTATTTTTGTCAAATATTGGAGAAAATTCAGATATACCAGTTTTAATCATAAAATAATTAGCAACTAACTGAAACTGCAAATATAATTTTAAAAAATGACTTTTCTAATAATATCTAGATGCTGGAGAAATCAGGAACCCATAGGCAAACAGAAAATTGAGTAATTTTAGGCTTTTCTATAGGTGATGTGTCGGAACTCTGCCAGGGCGTATAAAAGGGGGGGTTGAGTGGGCCCTGCCCCCGAAACTTGAACTTAGTGTATTAAAAAAGTTAACCATTTCGCCGCTAGGGGCGCTGTAGGTCATCTCAATGGATTCTTCATGGTAACTTACCTAGAAGTAGACCTTACTTCCAAGACCCTAGTAGATGTTGTGAAATAAAAGTAGTGAAACGGACTTTTGAAACACCATGTATGTGTGTGAATGTTAATTATCAACCCATAATAAATTCATGATGGAAAAGCAATCCTGCTATGCAGTGTTTTAAAATGTAAAATTATTTTAGAATTTCTGGGGAGCTGCAGTTTTTGTAAAGATAGAATAAAGTTCAAAATCTGCATCATATAGTTTATTTTAATGTCACTAAAATACAAGTTTTTATAAAGATGAAATGAGGTTCAAAATCTGCATTGTGAAAACGTTATGAAAACAGCTAATTTTATGAAGGAAATTTGAAGGTATTTTTATGCAGCAAAATACCTCCAATACGCCTTTGAAAAGTCATCTTTTCTATGTAGAAAACATGCAGGTCTTCGTCTACCTTTATCAAATCTGCACAAACCTTCATAATACCTTCAAAATAGAGGAATTTTTGAAGGTAAGGTGCTGATTTTTTTTGCTGGGTAGTTTGATAAGAAGTTTAACTGAATCAAGTTGTCGTAGTGTAGTACCCCACAATTTTCATTTTATTCCTTTATCTTTATGTTCCACTTGTAATTTTTTGTTTCATGAGTGTAAAAAACCTTTATTAAAATGTACTGATTTTTTTAAAGTTTAAAGCATCTCTCACTGTTTATTTATACAAGTTAAAAACAAATAAGTGTAAAAAATGCAATTCAAACTTTCTGTATTTAATGTTTGCAGATTTTTAAAGAGTTGCTCCTGCACTTTTTTATAAAATAAATTTAAAACAAAATCAGTAAAATATCAAAAGAATATTTTACTGATTTTTTTCTTCTCCTAAAAAACTCAAAATAGAATGAATTACTTTAATTTTTTAGGTTGGAATTGAAAAAATTTGAATACAAAAATGTTTTATTCATTATCTTTTTTATTATCTTCTTAAAATACATTTTTTAAATATTTATTACGATAGGTAAATTGTTAGAATGTATGTTATAAAACATATTAGGACTAATATTATTAGGTATGTTAAAATAGAAAATAAACGTTTTCGAAAATAGCTGTAATTATTTTGTTCTCTTAGATTATTGTGCTTTTTTTTCTTGTTATACGAACTTTAGAGATTGAAAATAATTTATATAAAGCTTTTTAATATTGAGTAGTTCTTCAGTCTTGAAATAGCATTGATTATAGTTCTACTTACAAAAAACAACCCCTTCTTTTTAAAATATAATATTTTTGTTTTTTAATTGAATAAATTATTTATAGCATATAGTACTTGAAATGCCTATTTTATTTGAAAGGAAACTTTCAATTACTAATTTATAAAGTATTAAAAGGGAATTTCTGACTTTTCTAAAAATATATCTATACATCTATCTATACTATACTTAAAATTAATTTTTTAAAGAAAAGAGTGAAGAACACTGCAAATTAGTTTCATTTTCAATGTGATATAATTGAATTACGCAGATGTATTATTTTATTTAAAAGCTACCAACATTTCTTTATATTTCAGGACTTTTCATTGGAACTTTATCATGTGAATTTCCATTGGTTTACCAAAAGGATTTTTAAGGAAAAGAAAAGCTAATATGGACTTATTAAAAGCTGGATAATAAATATGAGACATCTTTTCCATCCCTACTTAGTTCCAAAAGTAAGTGTCTTTGGTTTTCTGGTTGCAATTTCATAAAGTAAACAAAAATAGAAAGTAATGCAGAGAAGTTGGTTTGCGCCTGTAAATCAAGCTTTTCCTTGCGCCTACTACGTCAGCGGTAGAAACGACTATAGGTGAAACGAGCGATCAAACTGCTCCTCTATAGAAAACGCTAATTCGTTTCTGCTATCTATCTTTCATCGATTCCAAAGGGCTGTAAGATATGTATTTTTTAAGAGCTCAGAACATACCAGAGTACTCAACTTTATGGGATCTTTAAGTTATTCTCATGATTTCTATAATTTTTTGCAAAAAGTGTATTTTCTGTTAAATTCGTTAAACACGAACATTAATTAAACAACAACATTTGTTGTCATTTAACCTGGGTTAATGTAGCGGGAAATTTTTAGAAAGAATTAAAAAGGTAGAAGGAGATAAAGTAAGGGAGTTAAATGAAAAACCTCAATTAGCTGAATCTGCTTTAGTTATTTTATTTAAAAAAATCAATTACAGTTCACTGCCATTTTGATGTCTATTAATAAAAAAGTATCGTGGTCGCAATGGTGTAGTGGTCAGCGTGTCTGATGGCTACGAGCATTACCGACTTAGGTTCGATGCCTTGCGGCTTCTGCTTGGGTAGCTGGTCATGGGTCAACTCAGCCCTTCATCCTTTTGTGGTCAATAAAATGAGGACCAAGTTCGCTTGGGGAATCAACTGAGGGTCCAGCGTTGGGCTAGTCACTCGGCCTGGCTGGATACAAGCTAAGCAATTACAGCACGTCAGGCCAGAAGGCTATATTAATTTTCAACCGAAGTTTTTGTTTAAATATTTTCATATTGTCATAAAATTTTTATCTGTACAATTTTTCTTCCCATTATACACTGTTTCAGACAATTTTACGAAAAAAAAGGATATTTTTATAAATGAACACGGAAGCATTTCCATTGTATGCTACTCCTAGACTGTAAATACCCAAAATAACGTTACGACTGAACAAAACTATAACCACCCACGAAAACAGCAGATCCAGCCAAGCCAGCCACACATGCCAGCGCACCATTACATCGGACTTATCCCTTTTCTGGGAATAAAAATGTGGGAAATCTCAGCCGGTCCATTACGTATACAGGGGGGGCTTTTTCCGTTTTGTAGCTATTAATTTAATGACGAGTCTTGCGGGGCGTCACGTAATGCAGTTTAGTGGAGTACTGGCGCACCATGTTGTCTTCCACGGTTGAGGGGAGAGCGTTGCCAAGGCGGGTCCATTGCGGAGGCGGGGCACGTGCGACTTGGAGAAGGAATGCATGGTCAGGTGCGCCCCAAGGTTGCTCAAGTGACAGTTTTTTGCTTTTGGTTGGTTCTTCTGCTGTGTCCTCGTTTTGGGTGGACAGTGATGTGGTGCGTACTATGTAGTGCATGGATATTCGTTACTGTTACTGGAATGTGAGTCGTGATTTTATGAGTAAAAGGGTGATAAAGTATTATGTGAAATAGTGGGATAGATTAGTGGTGTTTGTAGTCTGTGAAGAGTTTTGTAGTTTAAAACATCTCATTTTATTTAAAAATTGTATTTAATAATTTAAAATATTGCCTTTAATAGTTTCTTAAAACATAAGGATGAAACACTAATCAAAATGTTTTATATTTAATCAATTTAGCCAACCTTTCGGCCAACCTCATACTAAGCTCTTTCTGAGTAAATTGTCATCTTTAGTTGATATGAAATTGAAGTCGAGTTGTTTATTTTGCAAAGTGTTCTGGAATCAGGTTTTCTGAAACCTGTAAATTTGTTTCAGTATTTTATATTTGTCTAAACTTTTCAATAAGATTGCTTTAGTTGCAACTTTTATTAAAAAGTATTAGAATATTTAGCGTACTCTCTATCAATCTTTTTTATAAACTACATATCACAGAGCTAAAAAAATAACAATTGTGATGCATCATATCTTTGACTTGACATTTTATTGCTTTTCGAAAAAGGAGATAACTGTGATAAATTTTTAAATGTTTTCTTTATTTGAACAAAAGAAAGAACAAAAACCCAGAAAATAGGTTAGGACACCTTTTACACTTGCTGTTTGGCGACTGCTTTAGTTGGTGCCAAACAAACGGTCTCTCTTTAAACTTCCAAATGGTTTAAGGAGAAAAGGAATTGCACTTTTCAAATCTGTAACAATATTTTTTACAAACTAAAAAGGAAATGAAAGGGATTCATCAAACTTACTTTTTATCTTCGAAACCGAAAAGCAGATTTCCTTTCAATCCATAATTTCAAAGTTGATTTCTCTATTATAATGATTTTTACATGTAACTACTTTAATAGTTTGTTAAAACATGAGAGATAAAACACTAATCAACATATTTTAAATTAATTTTTTATGGCAAGCTTGTGTTCTATATTTTGTATTTTACTATTATTGTTTTTTGTTTCTTTATCACTTCTTATGTTTTTATCATCAATATCTTAATTTTTGTCAGTGGTAAATTTTTTGGTCATGTAATGGGTTCTAACACCCCAGATGACTCATATATTTTCTTTCAAATTTTCTCAAAATACATATCGTCAGAAAATTAAAAAAATAAATTGTTAGGTCCATTTAGCCAGCCTTATATGCTCTTCCTGACTTTCCTGCAACCCTGATGATGCTACCTACTCTCGCATCCCAGCATCCTCTTCAGAGGGTCTTCCTTCCTCCTCCCTCTTTTGAGCACGTGGACACGCGGGTGCCAAAGTTGATGGATTCGCTCGCTCGATAAAGGCGGTTTTTCGGCACGCCAAAAAGGGAACCGGAGATAGGAGTGACAGGGTACATCGTGTTTGGTGGAGAACTGGCGGGATCTACTATAGAGGGTGAATGTCCGGGTTACATACTAACTTGGTGTAGAAGAATCTTCCTTCGCTTGCGCACTACTTGTAGTCTAAGCGGTACAAGTTGAAACACTGCACTTTTTGATGATGGTAAGCCACTTGGTACACTGATTCCATGGACCATAAGAATGAGTTTTCGATCAGGAGTCCGCCGAAATTTCCCTTAGAATTCAAAATATTTAACTTTTTGTGAAATTTTTAAATTCGCGTTTTACACCTTAACTATCAAACTTTTCAACATGTAAGGTGACTTTTCAATACAATTTGAGGTCGTAGATTACAAATATGAAGTCGAAAGTTTCAAAAAGATCCTATTTGATATGTTTCTTTGAAAAAAACTAAATTTTAAAATTTAAAATCTTCAAAAACACAATGTTAAACATAAGTTGGTATCATGAAATTTTTACCAGTTATTAAGCTATTTGTAACTAAAAAATATCCAAATTTTCAAAGCTTTACCTTTATTATTCACCGAGATATGAGACTTTAAATTTGGAAAATTTTCAAAATGGCGGCCATGCTTGATGCGACTACTCATCGAAAACTTCCCATAACTCGGTAAATTATTGTTCAAAATGAACAGTTAAAACCTTTTTTGAAAGAAAAGCAATACCACTACACTATTAAGACATTAAAAGAACAATTAAACCACTTTAATTTGGTTTTAAATAAACTCTAAGACAGATTAATACTTTACTATGACAAGCATATTAAAAGCTTTAAAAAAATGCTTTCTTGGTGAAAAATTGTTTTAAATTTTTTATTAAATGTTCACCCTGATATAAATATGCGACATTAAACCATTTAAAGGAAAATTTTGCCTTACAAGGGCCTGGGCGCAAACGCGAAAATACCTAATAAACGCGCGCTTCAAATAAACATTTTCTGTCAAATAATCACAAAATCGTGCTTCCATTATGATTTTATAACATTATTTTAACCAAATCATGCTTTCTATTATGATTTTCTAACATCATTTTTACCACTTCAAGTTTAAAAAACAAGCATCCCTTATCTTTTGTATCAGAAAAAAATGCTTAAAATACAATTTTTCAGGTTGGAAATTACCTTTCAAAAGAGTATTTTCTAGAAAAACCTTTGCTTACTGCGTTAAAACATGAAATATAAATGAGATTCATAATGTATTAAAATATGTTATACATTTAAACTTACCGAACACTTTTTAACAATTAGTAATCGTTGTGTATTTGCTGTTTTTATGAATTATTTTTAAAAATTAGAAAGCATAGAAGTTATGCGGAAATAGATTAAGCAAGGTGTTCCTGCAAATCTTCAGGAATGCCATGTACACTAATGTGCCTGAATTGTAGAGGTGAATGCCAAAATTCAGAGGAAGACCTATAACTTAACCTTATACGTTAAATTCAAAAATTAAATCAATACTTTTGAATTTGTGCCAAAAGAATAAATAAAATAATTTGAAATCCTTAAAAGGCTATTTAATACCTTTAACTCTTTATATAATTAATGAAATTCTTATCTTAGTGTTGTAATTACCTATTGAAAGGAGTATAGACAAAGTTCATGCTTTATTTTTTTTAAATCTAGCTAATATAGAAAATATAACAATTCTCAAGAGAGGCATACGTTTCTTAAAAAAAAACTTGATCTATCATGGTACACATTTAATATGTTTTTTACAGGAAAAATATATTGTCTCTACGACTCTCATTTAAAATAAGAAAAAAGCCTTACTATCCTTAAGCCTTATAAAAGCCTTAAGCCTTAAGCCTTAAGCTTATAAAAAGCCTTATTAACTTATCAAAACCAAATATTTGTACGATGATTATTAATGAAAGATTTGGATGCATTTGACTTTCCCGATATTATTAATTTCTAATAAATGTAAAGATATTGAAGCTAATAGTAAAGTTGTAGGTAAGTAAACAAGCACTTGAAAATACTATAAGTTTCTACTAAGTTGAAAATACTATTATTCATTATAAGGCTGCTATAATTTAAGTAAAGCCCTGGATACTCTACCTACGGTAGAGTATCCAGGGCTTTAAATTTAAGTAGTCTTGTAGCAAACTAGCAGGACGCATACAGTCTCAATTAATTTTGTATACCGATTAAAAAATAATTGCTTAAAGTTTAAATGGTGTTATGCATTACCATATAGGAAATGATTAGATGTATTACCCTTACTCGATTTTCAAATACACAACGATTACTAATTGTAAAAAGTGTTCGGTAAGTTTAAATGTATATAACATATTTTATTACATTATGAATCTCATTGATATTTTATGTTTTAACTCAGTGAGTAAAGGTTTGTCTAGAAAATACTCATTTGAAAGGTAATTTCTAACCTGAAAAATTGTATTTTTTCTCATACAAAAGGTAAGGGATGCTTGTTTTTTAAACTTGAAGTGGCTAAAATGTTGTTAGAAAATCATAATAGAAAGCACGATTTTGTGATTCTTTGACAGAAAAAGTTTATTTGAAGCGCGCGTTTATTAGGTATTTTCGCGTTTGCGCCCAGGCCCTTGTAAGGCAAAATTTTCCTTTAAATGGTTTAATGTCGCATATTTATATTAGGGTGAACATTTAATAAAAAATTTAAAAAATTTTTCACCAAAAAAGCATTTTTTTAAAGCTTTTAACATGCTTGTCATAGTAAAGTATTAATCTGTCTTAGAGTTTATTTAAAACCAAATTAAAGTGGTTTAATTGTTCTTTTAATGTCTTAATAGTGTAGTGATATTGCTTTTCTTTCAAAAAAGGTTTTAACTGTTCATTTTGAACAATAATTTACGGAGTTATGGGAAGTTTTCGATGAGTAGTCGCATCAAGCATGGCCGCCATTTTGAAAATTTTCCAAATTTAAAGTCTCATATCTCGGTGAATAATAAAGGTAAAGCTTTGAAATTTTGGATATTTTTTAGTTACAAATAGCTTAATAAATGGTAAAAATTTCATGATACCAACTTATGTTTAACATTGTGTTTTTGAAGATTTTAAATTTTAAAATTTAGTTTTTTTCAAAAAAACATATCAAATAGCATCTTTTTGAAACTTTCGACTTCATGTTTGTAATCTACGACCTCAAATTGTATTGAAAAGTCACCTTACATGTTGAAAAGTTTGATAGTTAAGGTGTAAAACGCGAATTTAAAAATTTCACAAAAAGTTAAATATTTTAAATTCTAAGGGAAATTTCGGCAGACTCCTGATCGAAAACTCATTCTTATGGTCCATGGAATCAGTGTACCAAGTGGCTTACCATCATCAAAAAGTGCAGTGTTTCGCCCTTTTTCGTCGTGTACCGCTTACACTATTGGAGGAGATGTATTTTGTGGGAGAGGAAGTGCTTGATGTATGTATATAAAATTAGACACTCGTTTGAACGGAATTGTATTTTTTCAGGTCACGAATTTATCACTTTATTTTGATAATAAAAAACAATGGTCTTAAGATTTTGAAGGAGTAAGATTTGGGGAAAGACCTTAATGGTAGCCAAGTTAGCAAGCACTCTTTTTGATCATATATTTTTTTAGTTTTAACCAAACAAATATCAAATATTCATTGGTAATAAAGCAATGCCAACTTGTCGACTCCTAGGGAGTTTTGCCAAAGCAAACTCATTTAAAAAGTGCGACAGCTGGATTTTATAAGAGCTTCTATTGTAATTTTAAATCTAAATATAAAAAACGTGCATTTTTTTTTGTAAAATCTTACATTTAAATTACATTTTAAGTGTAATAATAATAATGGATGTGTAATCTTACATGGGGGGCATGGAAAATTTAGAAAGGCTTTGGTGGGGCGTAGACCACAAAAAAGGTTGGGAAACACTGTTCTACATATAAATTTCTGTAATGTTGAAATTAAAATTTCGCTGACCATTAAGACTATTAATATACAAATATTTTTTTAATTTTTGACCTTCATTAATTTAAAGAACTCAAACAGAAATATTTTATGTGATTGGATTATGGTGGGTATAATTTCCTTTTCCAGTTATAAACTATTATTGTTTTTCTATTTAAATTAAGTAGGTTTTACAGGAAATTATTTATTTGGAATGAACCTGTAATTTAAAAGAAACAAGAATAATACTAAAAGATTTTTATTGATATTTATATATTTGCTTAAAATGTACATATTTGTAATAGTTACACTAAATTATTCTTAACCTATTTAAAAAAAAGAGTCATAAAAGATGCTTGAAAGAAGAGCGTTTTCTCCTTAAACATTTTTTCTCCGCTATTTAGATCAAGGTATCTCATGGTTGAAAAGCTATGTACTCCTCAAAGCCTTGAATTCTTTTTACGTCCTGCCATATTTTTTAGCCTTTTCTTCTTATTTATATAAAAGGGAAGTGAAGCACAAAACTTTCACTCCTCTTTCAAGTAAAATTATCAAAGTGTCAGAAATTTCTCAAAACAGTTTCCCTTTGAAGAACATAAAGCTTTAAAAAAAGTTCAAATCTAAATTATAATCACACAGATTTGACAACAACATGTTTTTTCAGTGTTTATAAATTAGCACCCCTTTTTAAATTAAGGGAAATAACCAGTTACACCACCACAAATATTGTACAAAAGTTTTTCTTTTGCGATCGGACTACTCTTAAACCACTCCTTGTATCCTTCACTAAAATTATTGGTACTTACGTATTATACCGTCGACCGTTCGGGAGCCGTTAAATTCAGCGGTACACCTATAGAATAGTCAATAGGATTTGATAACTTTTTCGGATTTAGCGGCACGGTCGACGGCACAGTATGTAAGAACCAAATTATTTATTGAACTTTACCGGCAAAAGTAATAAACAAATGCAAGAAAAGAAAAAGTACGAACCTATATAAAAATAAAATTAACTTTTTCCATTTCCAAATACGACCACTCGCGAACACTGTATCGGAAAAGAACGCAACACTTAAATCTTTGCATCCTGCCCGGGCATTGTGGAAACCGTATCCAAAACTGTATCCAGATGTAACGATACCTGGAAGCGCAATCATCGCCGAATCACCCCAAACAAACAGGAATTCTGCCCCGGCGTATTCCGGGCTGGTTCCCATAACCATAAAATTCATCGCTGCTTTCGATGGCTCGGAATTTCCCATGCTGCTGCGTCTGCTGGAGAGTTAGAAGAAATAGAGCACACATCACCCTCCTTTCCTTAGAAGCGAACGTTGCAGTATCTCCTGCTGCACAAAGTCCCTGTTTTTCATAAAATTATTTTCGATTTTTAATTTCTTCGAAAAATAAGTTTCTAAGGAGGTTTGCTAAGCGTATTTATTAGATAACTCCATTTTCTAGTTGAATCACTAGAAGATGTATTTATTTAATGATGGAATAAAAGTTTCGTAAATGTTTGAAATCTAGTAAAAAATGATTTATTTGAAGAAAATTTTAAAAACGAAAATTCAATTAAAAAATTGCATCAAAATGAATTGATAAACAACTTTTGAAGGGATAATACTTTCTGATAGATAGATACACATTCCTTCTTTTCTCAGACGAAAAAATACTTCATTCATCCTTAAGGGGTCGATAAAAAGAGCACCAAGTTCACTTGGGGAATCAACTGGGGGCTAGCCACTTGGTCTAAGTAATTAACAACTCAAGCCGGAAGGATAATGAAGTGGAGATGGGCACCATCTAATGGGCAACCAAGCCTGAGCAGAATTTGATTTGATTGAAATAGTTTACTTCAAATTTACTCATTTGAGCTTTTAGCAACAAGAACATATCCATCGAATTTCTTGCAATGGATTTCTTTCCATATCAGCCACGCAGGGTGTCAGACAATGCTCCCTCTACTCACTACCACTTCATTTCGTTTACGACGCACGGGATGCCGGGAGCCCTTCATAAATTTTATATTCCTCGCGTTCTGACCTCCGCAGCGGAAGCGTCCCACTTCGCTTTTCTATTTCGAGCCCAAAAGTGCCGACGCCCCTGCTTAGGAGGAGGGAAAAAACCTCCACGATGACAACTCGGGCCCTCGCGAGAGGGTGCAGAAATAAAAACGATCCATCTCTGCGCAGGTTTTTTTCCCTGCCCAAGACGGTTCCGAGTCGAAGGGGGATTGTCAATTAGATCGTTTATCGCTCATCGGAGGGTCATTTGGGTTTTTACGATTTGGTGGAGTGTATAGTTGGAACTTCCTTTCTTTTTGTACGTAGGGATTACTCCGGTTAAATCCTTTTTTGAGCGCACTTGAACCCTGGAGTTTCGGGTTTCCCGTATCGTAAATGACACTTCTCCATCCTCTTCTATGTTATCTACTTAAATACATTTATTTCGGGGATGAGATGTGTTCCTATAACTTTCATATAATGTTGGTAAAATAATTACATATTTGAAGTTACATAAATAGTAATTAGTTCATTTCTTTAAAAAAATTAGATTTTTTCACAGAAATAGTATCATCATCATCATACGAAGTAAAGAAGCATATACATTAGGGTGGAACGAAAAAGGGCCAAAAAAACTTTTTTCGAATATTCAATTAGTGATAGTGCGGAAAAGTTGCCTTAATATATCAGTGTCAATATGTGAAAATCTGAAATTGATCAAAAAATATCTTGAGGTGCCTCAAGAGCCTTGAAGTTTCAAAAAATTGTCACTTTTTCTACAAAACAACAAAAAAACCAAAGATTAAACACTTAAATTTTTTTCATGATTTTTTTATGTGAAACTACTACTATCAGAGATATAATGGCACAAGGTTCGTTTTTTTATCGCTCTTCATTTGGGAGAAATATTTTCTTTAGAGTTACGCAAATATTGTAAAGTTGTTTTTCTTGCATTACTAGGAGACATAACTCTCGAACTATTCAGTTTAAAAACAAGAAATGGAGCCCATTTTGTTCATAAAATTATTCTCTTTGTTTCCTTTCTTCTTGTTACCTTTCTTCAATTTTTTTTCACAATTTCCAAAAAAAATATTTAAAAAAGTTTTAACCGAAAAAAGTTATTAACCTGTAAAAATTTAATACCAATCAAGAAATGCTTTGAGATTATCACAAATTACTAAAAAATTGTATAATTCTAGTTAATTTCAGCTATAAGTGCTTCATTAATAAACATTTTCAGTTAAAAGTTTTCTTTTAAAAGCATTAAATACTTTCACTAAATACTGATCAAAATTATTTATAGATTGTAGTTTAAGTTAAGTGATTCTCAGGGGTCTGCCAACTATATACTAAATATGAATTCTGAACAATTACGGTAAAGCTTTTACTGTTTTTGTCTTGTTATACCTTAGGAATTTTATACGTAGTTGTGGTTCTGCTACAATAATTCAAACCAATAAGTGTTAAGCTTCAAAATTTTTTCCTTGATGAAAATAGTCAGTTCTTATAGATTTTCGGTCGCTGAATAAGAAATAACCATTAAAATTCTCAATTGACTCACGATTTTCGGGGAACAGCCCCTCCCCCTTTTTACGTTTTTTGACGACTTTATAACTTTAAACTCGATTTTCAGGGTCAAAAAGCATTGTTTTAGTCTTCAAACTGCTCCCCAGGTAACAAAAAATGTTCAAATTAATGAAATATGATAAATTTATAACAAATGGATAGGTTTAAGGGGTAGCTACCCCCCTAAAAATACAAAAAATAGCTAAAAGTTATAGAGGTTTCTATACGCTATTTTTTCGTCTTTTTTTTTACGCAATTCCCGTTTAAAGGGTCCTAACCCTTCCCCAAGGACCCAAATTGGATGACAATATGCAGCAATAATTTTTACTAAAAGCGGCTGAGGTGTTAGCCTCCCAGAAGCCCCCGCGGAAGAGTTCGGAAGACTTCCAGAATCGTGAAGGCGCTCGCGAGCTCAGGAATTAATATTGATGATTTTGAAAAGATTACAAATGGACGTTTTCCTTATATTTTCGGTCTATCCTAAGTAGAATCTCTTCAGTTCTTTAAAAACTGACCGGTTTTAGGGAGTGAGGATTCCATGTTTCAAGATGTTAATAGATGCACGGCTGTGGATAACAATTAGGGGGCATCCCTTTAAAAACTGAAGGTGATGGAGGAAAATGGGTGTCATATTTGAATTCAGCAGATCATTTTACACAAGAATAAGCTGAAATTCAGTTAGTGGCTTCACATTTTTTTGTACAGCACAGTTTAACTCCAAGTGCGGCATTGAATCCTTCCATGGGTGCTTTGGGGGCGCTCTCATCTCAACCGCTTTTAGTAAAAATCATTGGTGCATATTGCCATCAAATTTAGGTCTTTGGGGAAGGGTTAGTACTTTTCAAACTTGAATTGCGTAAAAATAAGATGAAAAAATAGCGAATAAAAACCTCTATAATTTTTAGCTAATTTTTTGCATTTTCAGGGGGTAATTACCCCTTAAACCTATCCATTTGTTATATATTTATCATATTTTATTAATTTGCACCTATCTTGTCCCCTGGGGGGCAATTTGAAGACTAAAGCAATGCTTTTTAACCCTGAAAACCGAATTTTAAGTTATAAAGTCGTCGAAAACGTAAAAAGGGGGAGGGGCTGTTCCCCGAAAATCCTGAGTCAATTGAGAATTTTAATGGTGATTTTCGTATTCAGTGACCCAAAATCTATAAGAGATGACTATTTTCATCAAGGAAATTTTTTCATATGGAAGTGTAATCGTTCTTTTTCTGTTTTTTGATAAGGGGTGTTAAAAACCTACTAAAATTTCGATTAATTGTATTTTTTCTGCACGATTAAATTATATTTTTAACTTGAAACTTGGTAGAAATGTTTATCATAGATAAATAAGAATAAAAAACTATAAAAATAATAATAAAAATTAAAAATAAAAAAATTTAATTTTTTTTCACATTTTATTTTAAATTAAATTTTTTTTGGGAGGGGATTGTCAATGATGCATATCAATGTAAAAAGAAAAAAATATCGGATAAAAGGAATCCAATTTCACGTTTTTAGGTTTGATAGTTCTAGAGTTATTGATGTTTCAATAATGCAGGAAAAACAACTTTACAAAATTTATTTGACGTTAAAAAAATATTACTACCAAAAAAAAGGGGTGATAAAAAATGAAACCTGGAATATTATATTGAGAATAATAGTAGTTCCTCATAAAAAAATAATGAACAAATTGTAATGATATTATCATTGGATTTTTTGTTGTTTTGGAAAAAAACAGCATTTTTTCGAAACTTTAAGGGCTTTGAGGCACCTCAAGATATTTTTTGATCATTTTAAAATTTTTAACTATTGATACTGATTGCTTAAGGCAAATTTTGCGCCCTATCACTAAACGATTTGACAAAATTCGTTTTTTCGTTCCACCCTAATATACATGTTACTGGCAATGTGATAAATGGGGTCTTATTTAATAATGTCCGAAGTGGAGGAGGGCAATGTGATAAATTCAATGGCATTAATCAATGAAATTTATCCCTTTGCCCTCCTTCAATCTGGGCATTATTAATAATGCCCAATTAATCACTTTGTCCGTAACATATACATTCTAAATAAAAAAAATCAAATAATAGTTTTTCTGTGAGTGTAATTAATAAACCTAAATTTAGTGATTACTATTAATGTAATGATAAATTATCTCACTATGACATACTTTATTATGTTCATAAATTTTGAATCAAATAGATACTTGATAGATTATTATACACTGAATTATCTTACATTACCATAGATAGATGTTTACATGATTTAAAAAAGGATTATAAGACATTGTGTCAAATTTCATACTACTATAACTCTTTAGTAACAAACTTTTTATACTTTTAATATTCATGGTAATTTAGGGGAAGATTGATAAACTGGACTTTATTAATAATGTCTGAAATGAGGCGGGCAATGCGATAAATTCAATGAATATTAATCACTGATAATTATCAATGATATTTATCTATGAGTATCTATCACTTTGTCCGAAATTAACTTCATTGTGTTCATCTGTACACAGAAGAACAATCGAAGAAGAATTATTTACTAGTAAAATATTATTATGTAAAATATCCACATTTTCGGTGAATGTCAATAAAACACGCTCTGACACTCTACTAACATACTAAAAATCCCACCCAATACGTTATGAAATGAATATTAATTTCAAAGAATATTTCTCTGAAAAAAAACCCTAAATTAGTAAATGTTTTGTTTGATATAATGCGATACAAAAATTACATAATTTAAGCATATAGAATCGAAACACCTGAATCTACTTAGTGCTAAACACACAATAAGTAAATATGTTTTAATAACTAATTTTAGTGCTTATATCCTCATCAGCAAGTATTTACAAAATGAAGACGGAAGGAAAATACTTCTTCTTATAAACCCATGTTAAAAGGAAGTACTCCCTTCTTCTATCAAATATTTCTAAGCGTTTGAGAATATTGAGGTAATTTAAAATCACTTAGTTCCAAACCATTGAAATCAAAACCGAGTTTCTTCAAAAGATATTTAATTTGAGTGAATGATTTCCTTGAAAAGGTATTTCAAGTCAGTCTCATGCAGAAGTAAATTATATTTCATTGAATTTGGAAACCGTCTGGTGAATGTTGATGGGAAGTATTTTTGCGGATGGTCAAATTTTCCTTAAAGTTTGATTTATAAATATAAATTTATCTGAAAATCACGAAAGTTGAAAATTTATGCAGAATTTTAAACGGAATGCTGTTTTATTTTAATTTGTAAGAATGCTTTACAAGAAAATATATTAAACAAGGAATAAGAACTTGTTGTCCAAATTTGTAAGTTCAAAAACTGATTGAGAACTAACGTGTTAAAAATAGCAAATGTTTTTTTCAACAACCTACATCTTCCATAAAAACAGATTCCTGAAAAGCATCTTGAGAAATATCTAACGTGAATGGTACACCCACCTCATTTTTAGGTACCTCTTTTATATTAAAAAAAACGTATCATTTAAATTTGTTCAAACTATTCAAAATTACATTTGAAGGAAACGTAAACATTTCATTAACAATCTACCGACATACTTCCGTAAAATCAACCTTCTTGTAGCGTATTTAACTCTATTAATTTTTTATTTATTTGCTTACTGCCAAACAGAAAAAAGATCCAATTACATGGCAGAGAAAAAAAGAATACACAACAAGAGTTACAATACAACATACAAATACAAAAATACATGAAGAAAACAAATGTTAAAATACAAATCAAAAATTAAAATAAGGTGCCAAATCATTACTTAACTTAAAATAAGAATAAAAGAAAATATCACTATTGATTGACATATTGTATTTTGAATAAGCGCCTGAAGATATTTCCTTCCCCCACCACCGAATCAGTAACCATAGCAACTATCACTGTCGAAGTGACAAAGAAGGCTTACTATTAGCTGCATGAAGAGTTACTATGGTTACGCTTCTAGCGAGGGGGGAAGCACTATTTCTCAGGCGCATATTCTAAACCAGGCGCCTATTCTATTTCTCGGACGCCTATTCTAAACACATAGTATAATTAATACCTTATGTGATAGATTTACCTATCTCATTGTAAAACACTTACTTATGAAAATATCAAATACCTAAGACATAAAGAAATACCAATAACGTGTCTTCCAATACTTCTTTAAATAAAATAATAGTTATAAAAAATAAACCTAAATTATATACTTAAGAAGGTAAATTATATACTTTTTCTTAAAATTAAGATTTTAAAATTACAATTAACTGGCTAGTTTTTTTAAACAATTAAAATTTAAAGTTATTCTAACGTATCATGGGGAAAATCTAAATTAGATTTAAATTTTTTCTGAGCCATCCGGATAGTTCTATCACAACCATTCATATTAAATTGCCGGATCAGTACCCCTAACCCTCCATAGGAAAAATATGGAATCTTGATCTCTGAGAATTACACAGCCGCTTATCAATAGCAATATAAAAGAAATTTCAATTTATGAAACATATAAGATCATCCATGGAATCTAAATATTACTTTAATTAAAAGTTAAATTCATTTGAATTTCAGTTATATAAGTTTTCTATAGATGGCAACTTTTGAAGGAAACAAATTCATATTAATAGTAGAATTTAGGAAAGCTCAAAAAGTTAGCTAACTGAAAAAGATCCAACATTCGCCAAATTGGCTTTAGATTAGATAGAAGTTGAAGTATCTTACTGGTTTAACGCAATGGAAAAGTACCAAAAATACATGTCCATGAAGCGACAGGACTTTTCAGATAACCTAATATTAAATAATTCTTAAATAAAAGGTATAATATAGACTTAATTTATCTCCTTTTCTAACCAACAAACTCTAGAGCGGCATCACCAAATCTTGACCCATCGGCTGCGTGTGGCGGGGAAGCCACCCACAGCTCACCTGTAGGGACGTGTGGCTGACAAATGGCCCCCTCCCTCCCCAGATGGATCCGCTCGCTTCTCCCTCCTCCTGACGAGATGGGAGGATCGGCTGCTCGCGTGCCTCCTCCTACCTCTCACCATACAATACGTAATGGAGGATTTACTGATTCTTCCGTTGACTTTTATGAGATGACTTTGGTTGTTATGTATCCCCCTTTCATTTTTTATCTTTATATTTTCTCTGTATAGCTTCTCTTTCTGTAACCTCTCTTATCATTCTGACCTCTATCTTTTTAATTAAAATGTGTTCATAATTCCTCTCCTCATTCTTCCTTTGATACTTATCTCTCATCTCTACACGATTCTCCTTTAGTGATAAGTTAACACGGGATTCCTTTCCTTCTTTATTATATGTTCCTTTTATCTCTCTATTTTCTCACTTCTTCATATTAACTTTTTAAGTTCAAAGCGCCCCGAATTTTCCATAAGATTCAATGGCAATCTCGGGTGGCTTTAGAATTGAAAAGGAGAAGCAATTGAAATAAAAAAAAGAGTTATCGTTACTCATCTTTATTAAATCTTTCATGTTTTTGTTCATGAAACTTCTTGTAGTACATTCTCGTCCTCTCTTTCTGTTCCCTTTCCCTTCTATATTTTTCCTATTTATTCTAAATAGAGATTAAAAAAAGATTTATCGTTACAAATCTTTGTTAACCCCTTAACAGTGTCACCCGAGCTCAGCTCGGGCAACTACTACGTGCAGAATTTGTGATACCCGAGCTGAGCTCGGGCAGGAGAAAAATTGTTGTTTCCCTTTGTGAAGCCCAAACTGAGTACGTTTCGATGATGATAGTGATTTTTCGTCGTTTAGAGATTGTGAGACATCATGTTTGAATAATCTGGTTCCTAATTTAATAAGATGTGTGCATAATCCAATACTTTTTTATGTGTATGTTAAAATAATTAGTACACTTGTAATTACATTTAAATTTTAATTTAAAAAAAAATTTCTAACACTTATATTAATATAAAGAACAAAATTAAACAGTCAAAAAATTTTTCCATTTTTGGTAAATTTTTCTGAAATAAATGTCACTGTTAAGGGGTTAAATATTTTATGCTTTTGTTCATGAAACTTCTTGTAGTTCATTATCTTCCTCTCTTTCTGTTCTTATTCCCTTCCATACCTTTCCTATTTATTCCAAATAAAAATTTCATTTCTATATTGTTATTATTTCGTTTGAATAAAATTTAGAAAATTTCGTAAATCCTCTTTCCCCTCCATACATATCCTTGAAATTCCAGTAAGAGATGATAGTTGACCCTACGGTCGGAGTAACGTTTCTATTCCATTCAGCCCTAACTTCAACTTGACCTAAGGCTAACCTGGCATTTTTCGAGAATTCAGATAGGCTTAAAACTTGTTCTCTTTATCAACTACAATCCGAAGTTTTGATTCCAGTTTAACCTTCGGTTAGGTTAGTGTGGTGAATATACGGCCTTAAAAAATTCAAAATCAATTACAGTAAATCACCGTTTATACGTCTCTCATTTATACGTCTTTTACATTTATACGTCTTTTACATTTATACGTCGTTTTCGCTAAGTCCCAATTCATTCAAATAATCAAAATTGTTTTCAATTATACGTCTTTTCATTTACACGCCGTTTTACGTCGGTCCCTTGAAAGACGTATAAACGGTGCTTTTCTGTACTTCTCTCCCTACAGTTGCTAAAAGGAAAAGCGTGCCAGAAGCGTGTCAATAATTGCAGGGGACTATGAACACACCCCCTGACGAGATGTTTATGCACACTAGAATCACAAACACGCATCTTCTGACTTACAAAACCAAACCCGAATAATAATAAAAAATAACACGCTTCAAAAAACTCCACAATCCCTACTCATCCCCAACCATAACACCGCAACACCCGTTCTCCATTCATTCATTCCCAAAAAAAAGGACTCCCCTAATCAACCCAAATCCCATTGTGGAGGAAGACCCTAGGTGGCAACGCCCTTCTCTTTTCTTCCCTGATCCCCCAGACCCACAGCGATAAACAAATCACTGCGTTTTAACTCACAATGCGGAGTCAACTCCGAAAAGCCAAGAGAGAGGACACGTGCTCTCTCCTGCAGAGGATACACGCCTGGCTGAGCTTTCAACGTACGCCTGCAGGTGGCGCTGGTAGTGTACGCTTGGCCGCTGGAGCCTGGGGTTGCGACAGAGGCCATCTCTCTCTCTCTCCGGGGGTGATTAGTGCCCTGTTGGTGGAAATTGGGGTAATTGAGGTTTATGAAGTGAAGGGAGGATGTGTGTTGAGGTTTTGGTTTTAGAGAGGTTTTGAAAAAAAAAATCTGGGGAATTGTTTTCTGGTTGATTTCAGATTATTGAAATCTTTAGTTCAGTAGTCCGAAAAGTACAAGTTCTTTAAATCTGCATATTAAAAGAAGGTATTAAAACTTTTAGGAGGAGAAAACATATTTCAATTGAAGTTTAGGATTGCAGACAATTCATATAATAATACCTCCTGTTGACCTCCTCCAGAGTTACTCTCCAAAGCGACTTTGAAGTCGTGGTCAAGTTATTGGTGTCAACAACTTGATCTTTCACGGGGTTTTAATGGGTTACATTGAGAAAGGGGATCCACTTATAAGTGGGGTGTGTCTAAATTTTGTTCTAAATACTTAAATGTTCATGGAGATTGGAGAGTATTCTTAAAGTAACTATTTGCGACATTTTTTATATTAAAAAATTTATCATTATTTCTTAAAGATATTGTACGATTTTTATTATCTTTTTCAAATCGTATCTTTAAATTTATTATAGAATGCATAGACCAAGTTTAGGTTTTGTGTCTCATTCATATAGCTGGAAAGCTTGCAGCCGATGACAGAAACTGCAAGACCTAGGGCTGCAGTAGCTCTAATTTGTTTGTCCAAGAAAGTTGTTAAGATCTTTACACATTTAAGTATTTGTGGTATTCTTTGTTTAACTGCTCATTTTGTGGCAATGCCCCTCTTCGTGGGTTTTCTACTTCTCGTTCTTGTCCTGGCATCCGTCTATATTATACACGAACTAATCATGTTTCTTCAATGTCGGTGTCACAGTTTAAAAAATATTTTCTAAATAATATGATGAATTACTCCCACCAGAAAAAAGTTCGAAGAAGATCCCCATTCACGTATCTCCTCCCCCTAGGAGAGTACATGAACCTCTCTCCCCTCCCTTTCGCGACAGAAAACACGACAGCGGACTGATTGTAAACACCCCCGCATTTGTTTATGCGGATAAAGATTGATGACCCAGGTAGGGAGAGATACTCGAATGTTGCAACACCCCTCCTGAGAGACCCGTTCATTCATCACATGGAAGAATGGACTCTTCCACAAACCACAAACAACAACTCTTCCATTGAGAAACTAACGACTCCTCTTCTGAGTTTTTCCGATCCGCTGAAGTCTTCTTCATTGTCCTCAGGAGGGACTCGCTGACGCACTTCCGGTATTCGACCGAGCCCCGCAATTAAAGCAGGGTTGCGAGGGCTTCACGCTTGGTTCTTCATGAGCGGTCGCCTTCTTCTTTCTTTCTTTATGTCAGGGGGCGTGGCGAGAACATTTAAATTGCACCTTCGCACCACCGAGGAAAAGGCCTGTGTCGTTGTGACGTCTGAAGGCCGTTTTCTGTTCTGTTAAAAAATCCCTGAATATTCCGCAAATATTTCAGTGAATGAACTTTGAGTATTCACGCGGAATATAATTATAAATATTCATGTAACTTTTATAGAAGGTTGTGTTGATTATCGTACTTCATTAATGATTGTAATTTTAAATGTACTATCATCCTTTGATTGTGTGTATGAGGATCAAAGATCCTGTTCCTCGATAAGTACTAAATCCATAATCTTCTTTTATGCAGCATTTATAAATCAATTATTAAAGTATGCAAACCTACTAAACTCCAGTTTTAAGAGTCCGATCCATGTTAAACATCTACTAAACCCTATTTGATCGAAGGTATTCAACTAATTCAAGATAGTTTTAATAAATTAGTCAACCCCCTCCCAAAAAAAAAATAAAATAAACCATGTGATCAAGTTCTGGAGACAGAAGTAAATGTTCTATCTTTAACGCATTGCTCCACCAGCAGAGAAACCATTCTTTGAACTTTTTTCCCGTTTACACCATTGACGAAAACCTTTCCATTGATTCCCTTGCATTATTTCTACCTTTTTCTTCGATTTTCTCATTTTTCAGTTCAGAAAAATTATGATGTTTATTGTCCCTTGGTACACTGGGATCAGAGGTCCATGGAAAATTCCCCAGTCTGTGATAGTTAATATGCCTAAAAGGTCCTTCAGACATCCCTTTTGATATTCATTTTGAAGGAATCATCCTAAGTGAAAGTGTGAATTGGCGTTTCACCCTTTACTACTTTTACTCTTTATTTTTTCCTCATGCAAACTAGTGATTCCCATTAGTGAACCACTCACTCAGGATAATGAATAAAAGAGAAACAAAGGCTAAGCGCGCACTAGAGACACGTCACGGCGACTGAGACAAAATTATCACCCTGGCTATTGCAAGAAGCTAAAGCGCGCGCATTAGGCGACGAGACTCTCCGCCGATTGCCTAGAATCTCGACCATTGCTCTCGAGTGACAGTTATATTCTAGTCTCCGCGACGGAAGTCTCTAGTGCGCGCTTAGTCTAGCGCGCTTAGCATTAAGCGATACTAGGGAGCTTTGTGGATATATGCCGATCCGAAAGACATACGAATCAAAGGTATACGAGTAATATAAGTTTCCGTCGGTATTAGTACAGAGAGTGAATTAATTAGCTGACTACGGCTACTGTCACAACACGGACTATCTCATTTCCCCCATTTTGCAACAAGATGTCTTGTTACAATAAAATTTTCCTTTGTCATTATAAAAATTATGACAGTTGTCATTTTTCAAACTAGCGATCATAGCAGTTGTACCTTGTAAAAATATTTCCCTACCAATTCATTCAAAGACTTGTTCTTTTAAGTTTGTTACTACTAAGCGTGGAATTTGTAGATCATCTCCATAAGAATATATCCATTGAGAAAATGCCCCACCAAACGTCACAATGACGCAGTAGTTGATAGGCCTTCGCCTTGGTCACGGTTCCACAACATGGATTCGGGTGTGTGTTCTTTACAAAGCGGAGGATTGAATTAGAGGTTTGTTAATTTCCTCCAGGTACCGTATCTAAGGAAAGGAGAAAACGGGTGGAGTTGGAGTAAAGGTGTTGTGGTTCAAATAAACAATACGTTTCGGGTATATTATTGAAAGGTTTATTGCTGCTGCGTCTGCATAGTCTGGAATAAACTTTGTTTATAGCATGAAATTTAGGATGTTGGGTGAAATGTTTAACAATGTGTCTTCCGGGTTCACTTTACCTTGACTTTGATGTAAAGTCGTTCTTCTTTTTGGTAAAAATAGATTATTTAGAACTGAAAGTAAAAATGGTCTCTATTAACGAGTAATGGAAAACAAGCTAATATCATTTCAATCTTAATAGAGGTTTTAGTAGAATCTTATATTTTCCAAGAGAAATTTTTAGCCGTTTCTTTCGATCTTCTACAGACAGTTTTTTTATTAGTTGTGGAATTCACACAATGTTTTCAATAATGTCGTTTTTCTATTCACCGCAAGGGCTATCAAAATTATTCCAAACCCACATACCTAGTCCAGAAAGAGATGATGTTCTGAAATCATCTAAGTTAAATAAGGATTGTTTAAAAGATGATTATGAGGTATAAGCAGTCTTTTATTTATACATGGTACTGGTCTTTCAAACATTCTTTTTATGTTAGTACTAGAGTGTCGAAATGTGAACGCAAGTTTGCTGGTTTCTAAGATTTTGAACAATTTCATGCTATAAATCCAAATTCGTAAATAACTTCTAATTATCTTTCTAAAAAAATGTGGATTCTCCTTCTTTTTTCTGATACTATATTTTATCTTTTTAAATGTGAAAAAAATAGTTAGAAAAAATAAATCTATACCCTCAACAAAAACGCTCTTTATCTACCTAGTTTGTTCAATACAAACTTAAAAATCCGCTCGGAAACCGCTTGAACTGATAAGGCAATTTCCGAAAATATTTTTTTCAAATCACTTCAAAGTAAGAATACAAATCTTGAAACACATCTTCCAAACGACCATCTCAACTACTTCTTTTCGTAAAATACCATCCCACAATGCAAAGCGACCAACCCCCACAAAAAACAACCTACATAGGAGAAATCAAGTGTGAGATTTCCCAATCCATCAAACCAACCACAGCCAAAAACGGTTCGATAATTCCTCTCTTTCCTTAGCAGCAGAGAAGGTTCCTCCAGACATAAATCGTCCTCTGGAAAAGAGAAAAATCCGCCTGCCCAGTCTGGGGTGTGGTGGAATATCTCGGAAGAAATATCCCCAAATCACCTCTCCGTCTTGGACGCATGCCAGGGCCCTCGGAAGACGCCTTACGATTTATAAACTATACACCGTTCATCCATTCGTTCCTAAGTGACTCTCCGAAGGAATATTCTTCATTCTAAAGGGGTTGGTGGAACGTTGCCCTCTTTCTACTTTTGGACACTTCTGGGTCGAGTCATTTCTTTTTGACAAACTTTGGGCAGTTTTCACGCGGCTGGATGGTGGGTCTCGTGGGCTGTAATAATTTGTTATCTCGGAAGAGCAGATTGGAAAGTATACTACTTGTTTTGAAGAGTAATGGAAGTTTTTTCTACTTCGAAGCGTTGTCTAAGGAGGTTTAGGAACTTTGTTGACAGTTTACCAGCATTTAATTGAATTTGATTTATTAGTGTAAAGGTGGGGATGTTTTTTAATTTTTATTTTGACTAAATATAAAATAATCTTTTAAATATGAGAAAACTCCAGCTCTCAAGCGTCGCCTCCGGCCATGGACCGGTTTCGCCCTTGTTAGGACTCATCAGCACGGCATAGGAAGGCGACGCATGAGAGCGGAGGGAGAGCTTTTAGTCTAGCCGACTATATGAGAGCTGGAGTTTTCTCATATTTAAAAGATTATTTTATATTTAGTCAAAATAACATTGACGTTGTAGGATATTCAAGAGATCAAGTGAAAACATAAAATTATCTACGATTTTGAATTAAAGATGTACGATTAATCTAAGTTGCACACTTCCCAGTGAATATGATTAACTTTAATTTTATGTTGTAGATTCATTATGTACTATTACTCGATTGGACTAGACTTGGAAATTCGTGTTTTGAAATTGTGTTCAATTGATTTTCCAGTGAATGTTGATGCAAAGAGGATTTCACTTATGTTGTAAATATTAAGCTATCAAATTCAAATGTATTATTTTCTACTTTCGTATTGCCCTGGTCCACTCCACTACATCACGTTTTCCTTGTATGTAGATTAAGTAATTAAGTAATTGATCTTAAACCGTGTAAAGATTTTTTTAGTTTTATAACAACAAGTAATTCAAAAGTGATATTGTTATCACATAGGGTTAAGAATAAATATACCCACTCTATAAAGGACTTACGTTGGTTGTTTTTTTAACAGCTATATGTTAAACTTATGAGTTCAACTTTATTCTTACCTATGACGCGTGGTTGCGTTGGCGGTGGGTTTAGTAGGACCGGCACGTAGGCTGCGTATTACATATTTTAAAGTGCATTGTCCTTGCAGGCAGTTCCCGGGTCGGCATAAAGTAATTTTAAGTGGGGTCCGAATGCTTTTGGAAAGTTTCGTAGAGTTCCAGGGAAAAAAGGCACTAATAGAATAATTGCTCGTACTCGTAGTTTTTAAATTTTGTTTTTAAATATACATACTTAACTATCTATAAAGTAGAAAGACCTATATCGTTGCCTCCTCCACCACCACCACAACACAGCAGATTGCTAAAGTGGTGGTTTATCCATAATGGGCTCTTTATTTGTTTAAATAAATGTTATCTATGTTATTTTGCTTTGCTTTGTACATTATTGAAAATAAATTATACTCCTGTTCATAAAAAATGCAACACCATGAAGGACTTGTTAGATTTTGATGAAATTAACACAGCAAGTGATCTTTGTGAATACAAATAAGTGATATAATTTTCAGAACAAAGGAATAAAATCTAATATCGAAAATCAGTGTTTAATGTCTTCATTACGCGCTGCAATGAGAGCCTCTATACGACAGGTCATCGAATCAAACAGATTGAAATTTTGACTGAGGAGGTGATTTTCATCTAAGATTCATCCCAAACCCAAAGTTTGCCAATATTGGCAACATAACAAGCATTTTAAGCATGTGGACAAACCAACGAAATTTTAGTCGAGCTCCATAGGTGAAATTTTGGATGAAGAAATTTGTCGAGAAAGAAACTGTCTTTATTGGATGTAAAGAGTTTGAAACATTCCAAAAAACATGTGTACGGGATTTGTTCTGATGAATTACAGCTTCAGGATTGCTTCAAAGGTAGGGTATAACTTTTGGCTCCAAAAATTTTTAGAAATTTTTTTAAGAAGTGAGATTGCCCTCATTTCTTATCTAATGAGGTTGCCCATGGTACCCAATAGTGCTCCAGGCCAAAACACTTTTCTTCTTCACCACAGACTCAAGATAAAACACTCCAAAAATTGCGATTTTCGGCACAGCCTCCAAACCCAATTTAGTTGTCATGTTAACCAAAATTGAAGGGGAATTTCTTTAAAAGGGACCATTTGTTATCAGTAATTATGTGGAAATATTTTTTTTGTGTATCCCATCGCAGCTTTATGCACCGATGGAATTCCATCGATGGAGCGCTGTAAAAAAACGATACTTGGTGAATTTTGGTGCAATGACGACCGATTAACTGATGATGTAGACTATGATGGACCTGAAACAGTATTCTAACAATTTGAAACATGTCGAAAAGTCACTCAATGATCCGGCACTGCCATACGAATGAAGCCTCTTTTATCCCGTGCTGACGTGACATAAGGGGTCCAGACCCCAACTTTCAACTCGCCTTACCCTTTTTGGACCTCTGCTTCCAAACCCATATCAATATTGCCCAGTTTCCCTTCATCTGACCAATGGTAAAACAGTGTGAAAAACATCCCTCCAGGAGGCCTAACATTAATCCTCTTTCAAACTCTGTTAAATGTTTATATAACATCCATTAAGGTTTTAGGGGTATAATAAAATCTAATTACAAGATAATCAAAGGTAGACAACCTTCTTACAAGCCGTTAACGTCCCGTTACAGCCCCCCAAAAATACGAATAAATCAGTGGTTGAGAAGACACTGCTCAGCTCGCGCATGCGCTATAGCTCTGAATTTGATATCATTTGATAATCTAACCATAGTAAACATACCCTGCAAATTTCAAGTTGATCGGACAATACCTTCTTGGTGTTGCATTTTTTATGAACAGGAGTATATTATTATTATTATTATTATTGTTCTGAAAAATTTTTGCATAAAACTACATAGGTTCTGTTTTTTTACTTAAAGTAAAGTTTGATACCGTCCTAATTAAGTGTTTTTAAGTTTCAACAGATTTGTTGTTGCTTGCCGTTAAAACGGTTTCGCATTTCAGCAAATAATATGCATTATTCAAAATATCAAATTAATTGCGCTATTTTCTAATAAAAGAAAAAAGGATCAAGCTTAAACGTGTTAACTACTCTCTATACGCAAGTACTATTAATAATTTATTTATTCAAATTGAAAATTTTTTGGTGGTCTAGGAAGTAACTTAACCGGTCCAGATGTGGACCGCAGTCCGCCAGTTGCCAACAATCCAATGACGTAGTTCTATGATGTTAATAAAAATAACAAAGGGTCGAACAGTATAGCTTTTTCTGAACTGATACATTTTTAACCGAATTGTGGTAGTGCCTGCGATGATGTGTTCTTTTGAATGATTCATGTCATGTATGCATTACCCCTCACAATTCGTCAACCCTAGTTGAACCCTTCAGCAGATGTCTGTTACAGAAGCTTCCGGAGGTACACCACAACATATCTAATTTTAGGCAGCAACCATAGTTAAGATTTCTCTGATTCACTCTCTAATTCAAATTTTGTCTTTAAATCGAAGTGTTAGGTAGAAAACTGAAATCATTAAATTTTATATTTTTTACACAAAACAACACACTGGGGCCTTAGTAAATTTTGACTTTTGGAGAGCATGTTAATTTAATAAATATGACATAATTCAGGCAAATATCCCATGCAGGCCTAATTCAAAAGTCTACTTATATTTTGCAGATTAATGCATTACAATCGATGTATGGGTAACTTACAATAAATATTTTAAATTTATTCGTCTTAATCTTTCTATTTCTCACTTTTGTGTTGTGAAATAAGCAGAATTATAATTTAATTATCAATTTAAGTGGTTTTTAAAACTTTTCTTTACCTGAAATTTCATAAGGTTGAAAAAAGGAATAAGTCCATTAACTTTTTTCAACTGCAAAATACTTTTGAATGTACTTATATTTGTTTTGCTGATTGCTCTTTTTTCTAAATGGGATCCTGAATTTCCAGTAAACATTTGGTAGTTATACAAAGATAATTCCATTATTTATGCAGTTTATTTCTATTTTCTCAAATTTGATTTCTGGACTTAATCCCTTTTCAGACTGACGATTTATTTATTTTTGTCCGTCGAGACCAACAAGATTCTTCAAAAAAAATGGTCGCCGGCAACACGCGGTTTCTCAGTCATCCCTTCCCCACATCCCCTCCTACGACATATCGAATATCCCACACCGCACTGACCGACCCCACATCTCATCCCGGTCGCATCATCATCATCATCCCACCGCGAGGAGGAGGGCAGCCGCGCGTTGCAGAAGCGCTAAGTACCGTAAAGGTCACACCCCGTCTAATTCGCTGACCTTGGTCTCTAAGTAAAAGTGCTCAAATTAAATGAGAGTGAAATCGGGCCCGAAGAAAGGAAATCGGCCCGGGTGGCTGAGCCGCTCTTCCGCCCGCGGAGAAGAAGAAAAAAAAAGAGGTCTCTCTCGTCCACCTTCGTTCTTCTGGAGCCGCTGGGGCGTGATGCTGCTGCTGGAAGGCTGACCTGCGCGTGATGTCTCTGTATGTTCTGGCATTGTGGTTGTGGTGGATGTAGGGTTCTTGTTGAGGGTTTGGGGAAATATTGGGGATTTTCTTTCTTATTATCTTTTTTTGTCAGTTTCTGAAGTTATGTACTATATCCTCCTCTTATAGTCTTTGGGATTTTATCCTCTTTCATCAATACCACACTCTTAAAACGACAGTCTCAAAACTGAATAAAAATGTACTCAAACTGGCTCCGATCCAAATGTACTCAAATTTGAAAACATGAATATACTAATTTCTGAAAATGTGCATACTCAAAACTGAAAAATCATGAGCTCATTTTTGAGTTCAAGCTCAAGGTGTTTCATTTTTGAGTATATGCACATTATGGTTGAGTACTTATTTGAGTACTTTTTTTACTTAGTTTTGAGACTGTCGTTTTAAGAGTGCAGAGTGCAGCGTTCGAAATTGCGGTGGTCTGCTGGTCTGAGACAACTGAAAAATGGCTCGGACCACTACGGTCAGAAAATCACTGGTCAAATATATTCCCCTCTCCAGCTCTAGCCACGATTGTTTTTTCTGCGAAACTAATTAGAGGTTTTATATCAATTAGTGTGATATTAACATTTAATTAAGAAGAATGCTAAATATATGATATTTTCAAACTTATTTGCTAATTTAGTTAGTTGTTTAGTTTAGCTTTTTTTAAATTAGCTATTGCTATTCACCTTAAGTCCAGTTACTTTAACAGTTACAGTTAGTTAAGTTACTTAAAAAAATCGAAACCTGTCCTTTTTAAATTTGGCGGATCAGTCATTTTGGTTAAGGACCAGTAAGGTTTGCAGTGGTCTGGAGGACCAGTGAGTTTTTTTTTCCAATTTCTAACGCTGATCAATACTATCTTATTCTCTCTTTTGCCTGCTATACAGGGTGTTTCAAAAGTCCGTTTCGCGGCTTTTATTTGGAACCAACGTGTCCTAGGGTCATGGAAGTAAGGCCTACCCCTAGGTAAGTGACCCTGGAGAATCTATTGAGGGGACTTACAGCGCCTCTAGTGGCGAATTAAAAAAGTTTTAAAAATTAATTTAAACTTTAAAGGAGATAGAGAAAACCATCAATGAGAGTTTTGTTGCCACCGTTACGAAACACTCAATGAAAAAAATTTCATGAAAATATCGCGAATATTCGTGTAGATATTAGCATGTGAAAATAGCCCTTTTTCAGGCCTCAAAAAAGAAAAAGTTCGCTACATTGCAAATTTTTCTGATTTCCTGATTAAATTTTGTCTTCATTCAACTAAAAAAACACAAAACTACTTAAAGGTTTGCAAATTTACAAACTTTTTCTTTTTTGAGACCTGAAAAAGGGCTGTTTTCGCATGCTAATATCTCCGCGAATATTCACGATATTTTCATGAAGTTTTTTTCAGTGAGTTCTTCATAACGTTGGCAACAATACTCTCACTGAGATTTTGGCTCTATCTTTAGTTTTTCAATTAATTTTTTTTATTTTTCCGCTAGGGGCGCTGTAAGTCATCTCAATGGAAACGGACTTTTGAAACACCCTGTATGTTCTCCCTCATTCCTTTGCTTCTTTTTCTTTATTTATATTTCTCTTATTCTCTCTGAAATTTTCTACTGTTGTTTATTTTATTCCCTATTTTTCTTCTTTCAATTCTCTATCACGTTTCACTCCAATTATTCTCTCTTTCTCTCCTTGTGTGTGGTTAGAGATATTTATCCTCTCCTCTCATATTATCTAACTCTCTATGATTCTCCTATTCCCTCCTTCTAGCCCTCTTTGTTTTCGTTCTATGATAGGATCTCACTCCCTTTATTCCTTCTCTCCTTTTTCTTGATTATCTTTCTATCTCTTGTTTCTTTTCTTTTTCACTCTGTTTTTACTTTTATCCTTTATTTTCCCCTCTCTTCTATTATCTCTATTGTTTTTCTCATCATTCTCTTTTAAAGGTTTACTTTATCTCACTGTGTGTGTTTTTCTCCTTTCTCTGTCCTTCTCTCTCTCACTCTCTCTTTCTCTTATTTTCTTCTTTCAAACGAATGGTCCACAAGAGTCGATAGCAAAGCACCCCAATAGTCAACGAAAAAACGTTACCTGAAGTGTCACGAAACGTAAATAAGTGTTTGAGTAATCTTCTGCTTTTCTAATCATTAAAGGCTTGTCCAAAAAAAAACTTGGAACTTAAAAACAACAACTTGGGGGATGGCTATTGACCACACACCTTCAGGTTTTCAAGAGATTTTAAGTTTTTTACATTCTATCCTTTCCAAATACGATCAGTCTTATAATATGTTAAATTTCCGAATACAGTAAGTTTAGGAAAAAATGGTAGCTAGAGCTAGTAAATATTAATAGGAAAAAAAGAATGAGGTAGCCCTTTTACGCTTATTATTATTACTCTTGCTACAAGGCAATAATATTTTTAACTTAAAATATGGATGTAATTAAGGACCTTTAAGAAATGTTAAGTGTGTATTATGATTTTGACTTTCAAACTTTTAATTGCATATTTTCATATTAAAATATGGAAATAATACGGACTTAAAAGAAGAAAGGGAATATATATTTTTTATTATGATTTTAACTTTAAAAATGAATTGTAAGAAGAAGAGGTATTATGTCAAAATGATCCATGGATTGTATCTAGTGTCCTTTTCGAATCATTCCATTGACATTTCTCTTTTTTTTTGCACACAACATGCATGAAAAATGGAGTGCCGAAATAAAATCCCTGGCAGCTGTCAGATTTAGCGCCTGGAATCCATAAAACCCCTCGTTATTCTGCAAATTACACATTCCTATCTATGGAGAGTGTACCTTACAATACACAGACAATGCGCTCTTTACATTTTTCTTTATATCCGTCCGAGTCGCAATTTATGCCACTCGCATCTCTTGCTGCCGTATTTCTTTTGTTTCCGAAAAAAATATGCCTCGGATAGCGCGTCGGCGTTTTTTATTGTGTGTCTCTTGCGTCGCTTGCTGTCTATTGAGGAAAAAAGATGGCGAGGTTTTGTCGTCTACAATGGAGCATGGATCATGTCGTTTGCATTTAGATGTTCTTCGGTTTGTCTTTTTGTTTTGTTTTTTGAAGAGGAGGGAGATGGAGATTGTTGGTTCGTTGAGTAGGGCATGGTTTTTTAAAGTGAGTGAATTTTTTTAGGATTTGTCTTGATCACTGTCCTAAATAATGATAGTAGGATTACATAGATTTAATTAGATAGAAATCACAAGATAAAATCCCCAAACGTATTTTATATTATTTTTTAAAATTAAAATAATCTTATAAAATGATAAAAAATTCATTAACGAAAAATTTGAGGTTTTTTAATTCATAACATTTATTATACGACTACTCTGACGATTTCTGAGCGTTCAAATTGCGTGCCCATATTTATCGTAAAATTAAAAAAAATGGATTTTTATTGAGTATTCAGTCCCTCTTACTCATATGAAAAAAAATTAAATATTGATAGATATTGATAAACATATATTTTATTGAGTCTTCTTCCAAGTTTTAATCGTTTCAAGATGTTTTTGTAAAAATGGGAAAGAGCTATTCTCTCTCTTAATTACTTCATTTAATACTTATATATCGCACCCTTGCTACAAAAGTGCCACAACTCAAAAATTGTAATTTTTGAGTTATGAACGCCATTAGGCGTAGTTTTCACATCTCTACCAATCTTAAAGAGCCAGAAGTTGCATTGAAAAATCAGCCGCCAGATGGCAGTTATGGCGTTTTGTTGTAATCAAGATGCCTATGATTCCTTCCACTGAAATGCCACACCTAGAGTTGTCGTCCAGCCAGTGAAAACTAGAACAATCGCTAACGATCATAGTTTGAGATGTATCGTTCTTCGTAAATTCAAAAATACTAAAATGTGCCTAGTCAGCCCGGGAACAGTTTTTTGCAATTCCTGGAAAACATAGTTTTTTGAGTTGTGGCACTTTTGTAGCAAGGGTGCGATATAATTCTAAATTTTATTTAAAAGTGTTTTTAATCTTGACCTTTTAAAATAACTTCTAATACTCAAATTGGAAGGATAAGTTTCTAGAAATTAGTTTTTAAAAAGTAACCATTTAAAATATTACAAATAAAAAGTGTTTTAATTCATTATATTAAAACGCAATGAAAAATTTTATTTAAGCAAAGTATAAACGACCAAATTCATCATTGCTTTGATTAAACATTTTTTAAACACCCTTTAACTGATGCAGGAGATACTTTTGTGGCGTTATATTTTTATCACTGTTAAAAAAAAGTTCAACCTTTCATCACAAACTGTTCAAATTTAGCTGCAACCTAAATTCGGTAACAGGTTTTAGCAAGTTTTCGGTACTTTCATTAGCAAAAGCACTGGATTCCACCGAAAACTTGGTGAAACCTGTTACCGAACTATAGGTTGCAGCTAAATTTGAACCAAGTTTGTGGTGAAACAGCCCAACCTTTCACCACAAATTGGTTAAAAGGATGAACTGTTTTTCTTAACAGTGTAGTTACAATGATTTGGGTCTCCAGAACATTTTCAATTGCTATGGAAGTTCTTAGTGCGGATGCTCAAGCAGTGAACACTTTCATTGGAATTTACTTTCAGCTCTTAGTTCTGAAGCATGAGCACTAAGCACTTCCATAGCTATTAAAAGTGATCAGGAGACAAGAATGTTACAATGCTGAAAGAGGCAGTTATTTTCTGATAGCTATGATTTATAAACAGTAATGAAAAAGTTGATAATTTTTAAGAAGTTTATATAAAGGAAGGTTTGGATTGTTTTAAATTTTGGTTTGGTTTTAGTTTCAAAACACGGACTTCACAATATGGGAAGGGGCTAACCGAAACATGGGAATTTAACCCTCTCGCCACCCTGGGCCTCATATGAGGCTCCTACTTATGAGCTCAATTTTTGTATGATGTAAACACGCAAATTCATTTTCTTTTCATCAGTGGCTTCACTGATTCATGTAGATCACATATGAGACTTCTACATGGTTTTTGAATTCGTTCCTAAATGGCAGAAAGATGATTTATACCTCAATGTTTACATTTTAAGCTGTGATGCTTGTGAAGAGAAAATACTAGCTAGATACTAGCTTCTGTAGAGCATTTTTTATAGGTTGGTAGATATTTTCTTATTTCGTAACCTTCTAATATTATGACCATGTCTTTTAATAAGTTCTAAACCAAGTATTTACTGTTAAAATGGAAAAAATATGGCCTCATATGAGGCTCATAAAAATAACTAGGAACGAGTGTTTACAAGAAAAAAAAAATTTTCCAGACAAATTATAGGGGCATTTTGGATGTATTGAGAGGACGAAAAAAAAGTTTTTTTTTACTTTTTTGATGTTCTGGTGCTGAGAGATTTGTAAAAATCTCTCTCAGAGCAATTCCTTGCTCAAAACGGAGAACTTCCCTTCTCCTATATATTTACTTTTCTCATGGCAACCATCATTTGGGAAACCGCCCTTAACTACTCCGAACTGTTCATAACTATCGTCCGTCCTCCCCGTTAGTCGTCCCACTGCTCATCCCAGTGTGACAAGGAATGGAATAAAAAGAGAGAACTCCCGAATGGAGAAATAATAGCAACGGAAAAGGCGCATCAGCGGCGGGGATCTTGAGAACATTCCCATGTGAACCCGCCGCTTTTCTCAAACCCGATGCATCATGGCACAGTGATTTCGCAGAAAGGGTAACAGGTGTCTCAAGAGAGACACTGGGACACACCGCTGTTTTTTCTCTCGGCTCTTTGTTTACCTGGGGTTTAATGAAGCGAGGCTATGAAAGCGGGCAGGTTGGGTTTCTTGGGGGCTTTGGTGAGAGTTTGGAGTTACCTACCCTGATCTTTCTGAGACATTTTTAAGTTTTGATGTGTCAAATACGCTCTTTAGTCATGTAGCAGAAACAGATTTTTAAACCTGCTCAAATTCGGATTCAATTTGATTAACACGTAATTATGTACCAAATTGAAGAAGGAAGCACCAGACCAAAAGGTCTGTAATCCTTCCCTTCCCTTGAGGTGTGAACGACCGAGGACTGACATAATACACCTATAGCACGAGACATTATTTTTTGGTGCCACCTAGGAGGGGTTATTTGCTCTCATATCAGTTCCTATGCTTTAGTAACTTCTTTGAAAGTATTAATTTGGTAGTGACTAGTGATTGTAAAATTGATCCTTTACCTAAGTAAATATTTAGTTATTAAGTAGGATTTTTAATATTGAGAGTATTAATTACCTGTCAAACATTTTTGTGTACTTAAATAAATTCAATGTAGAAAACCGTTTTAAAAGGTACAAGCCTTCAGTAATAACTTTTTTTATCCACAAGAACACCTTTAAGTTTGCTTTGCAAGTGCTCTCTAAATATAGAGAACTGGTCCATAATATCATGGTGTCCAACATCCGTTAAGGGATTGTGATTTTAACTTGTTAATGGGATGGCTACATTGATTCCTTCCCGTTTTTGCATTAAATTTACTAGCATTCAATTAGGTAGAAAGTAACATTGGTGAAAATTTTCGCTCTATCCTCTTCCTATCTACTTTTTTAAATTGTACGCTGAATACCTTACGTAATTTTCAATAACTTATCAGCTCTGGGTAAAACAAATCCGAAAAATACAAATTTCGAGAAAAGCATGGATTTGGATTCTTTATCTAGTAAGTCAAAAGCTCAATAAGTGGCTCACAAAAGCAGAATAAAAAGACCCTCTCCATCGGAGCATTACAGGCGCCGTTCGAAAAAAAACTTAAATTACTCAAAACTACCTTTTGTGGACTTACACAACTTTCATTTTAACCAGCTCGATTGAGCAACACTTTAATTACGTTTTCAATACACCTGCCGAGCTTTTTCATTCATTAGACCATCCAACGGATTACACACCTGAGATCATCGCAACAAAACATTTCTGTGCGATCAACCCACTTGAAATCAAAGAAGATCTCTATCGGAGAAAGTTGCATCAGACGGACCAAATATTTCTCACAGAACAGGGAAAGAATGTACGGAATCCAGAGCAGAGAAATGTCACGTAACGGAACATTTCAATCCATTCCTTTCTTCTGATGGAAACAAAAATCAATCTTCCCCCGATTCCAAACAGAACGAAAGATTACAAAAATCGAATTTTTTCATTATTTGTTTCGACCTCGTTTCGAACATTTTGTTCCACCTTTGTTCCTCCCATTCCATTTTGTTTTCGTCTTAGAAAAGTTAGTGTTCCGTGTTCCCTCCCCATGAATGTCTGAAGAGCCCCGCGAAAACCGGGAAAGGGACGTCACGCGAGGTTCGGGGAATATTCGGGAAAAAAAGGAACGTTTGCCGGTGTTCGTCATCAAATATTTAAGCTCCAGATTACGAAAGGCTTGTGTTCCCGCCCAGCAGAAACAAGGTCAGGAATAATGATGGGAGACGATAATTTCTAGGCTATGGTTAGGATGTGTCCGAGTAATATTATTCTGTTTTGAAACAGAAGAATAGCAATAAAATAGCTCTTGGGTGTATCACATCCCAAACAATTTCCCTCTTTATAAATATTAACAAAATCTTTAAAAATTGTATCAGATTTCAATCAGATAAGTATTAATGATAATAGTTTTTTCTTGTAAAATTCATGAATTGAAAATTCCTGAAAATAAGTCTTTATTTTTATTTTTGGCTATTAATATGAAAGGTTTATTTTGGATGCGAGTATTATTTTGATGCAAAATTATATTGATGAAATTTTTAGACATCATTTGTGTTTTGGGTCCATATACGATGGTGGTTCAACACGATGAAAAATAAGGTTGCCCATATAAGGTCTTCGACTCCTGGGCATATCTTTCACATATTTTTGTTAAAATTTATTTATATTATCTTGCTATTACCAAACAATTACTATACGTTTCTTTAAAAAAGTATGGAGTATCTAAGTAGTAATTAAAACAACATAGATAAACTCATTAGATAGAAATTTCATCCTCTATGGTAAAACTTTAATGAGTTTTTGAACATTTTGTTACAGTGAAAATGATATAAAAGCTATTGTTTCAGCTAGCATTCAAAATTACAAAAGGGACAATTATTCCTAAACCCAGAATTTGGCTTCATATATGTATATCTAAAAATCTAAGTGGATATTTATTCAAAAATCAAAAATGGCTTTTAAACAAACTTAAAAAAAACTTTTTTAACTTGTTTATTGGATTATTTTAACATTTTGTTCAATAGAAATATAATTTCCTCACCAAAAAATCGACCATTACTTCTATCAGTGGTTACAGTTCCCAAGTGGACCGCTCCATCTCTTTATCAATCAGGTTCGAGGATTCCCTCCTCCCTTGCTTTACTTGAGCGACAAATAACAATCACTCAATTACACGCTGGGATGAACTCTTTTATTTTCTGGCCCGCCTCCACCCTGATGCCAATTTTTTCCACCTAATTTTTTTCCTCCCGAGTACATATTTTTTCTGGTGCTTTTTGTTCCGTTGTTCCTCGGTAGGGCTTTTGTTTTGGCAACACAAAAGGATTTATTTCTTTGCTTTGGATTTTCTTTTGGTAGTTTTTTTTCCATCGGCGACTGGACGCGGAGAGAAATATTAGTTCTTCGCAACAAAGTATAGTGTCGAGTTTTATGTGGAGTATAGTAGCTTGGTGCTTTAGATTTGTAAGGAGATGTGGAAGTTTCTATGATGTAGTTTGTTATTTGGGATGTTTGTTTTCCAGTCTGGTTTGGAGGAGATAAAAGTTTGGGGTTTAAGAATTTTTTTTGTTTACTCTGGAAAAGAACAAAATCTTACTGTGGTTTGTGTTTCTCTCTTTCATTGTTCCTAATAATTTTTATTTTGAAAGAAAGATTAAAAGAAGAATATGTTTTAGAATCCAGAACTTGTAAAGTGTAGTATGTATTTTATAATTATGAACTACCTATACTTGATAGAAAGTTTAATTATGTTAGCTCAACTTAAGATTTATTAACCCTCCGAAGAGGAGGGTTCTTGATCTTTCTACTCATTTTAAGGAACACAATTTGGATTTCATAACATATTACTATGAAATGCAATATTCAATACCGAATTGTTTAGTAAAAAAGGACTGATTTTTACTTATTTTAGCTTTTAATAAAAAACATTGGTTGTTCTTTTTTAGAACCTGCATCTCCTAAAACACTGATTTGAAAACTATACTTGACCACAGTGTTATTCCTAGGATTTTTTTGGAGGAGTAAAATTACTCCTCGTTTATTTTAGGAGGAGTGAAATACGGAAATAATATAAACTACAAATACAGATACAAATTTTCTTTTAAAATAATTACTTTTTTAATAGACAAAAAATGAAATAGAAAAAATGAGTATGCTATTTAGTTTTTAACAATTAAATAATATGAACGTTAAGCATTTGTAGAAAATGAATGAAATTAGAAAAAATTAAAACAAATAAAAAATAAAACAATCCAAACAAACAATTAGTAGGAAATATAAAAGTTGGTGTTTTGAGTAGAAAAAATATTGGTTGTTTTCGGTAGGGCTCCATGCATTTTTTAAGTTAAACCTTTGCTGAAAATTCAAAGCGTGAAAATACTCCTGGCCAGTTTTTTAAAGCGTATTTCCGATTTTCAATGCGTGAAATACGCTCTTAAAGGCGTTAAAATTATCACTGCTTGACCATAATAAAAAACCCATCGAGTTTACCTTTTGTTTTCTAGAATTAATAAACAACATGTAAAACTTTTGTAAAACCACGTGGAAACACCATCGAACTATCTAAACAGTACAATTTCCTTGATCATTTATCAAAAACAAAATCGGCTAGTGGAATATTTGATATGCATTACTTTAGAAAATTAAGACGTTTTTCCATATTCCTTTACTTTTTTAATTATAAATACACAATTTCATTAACAAATAATAAACCTTTTACCTATAAAATTAAAATCATGTATCAGAACAAAATAAAAAAAATGTCAGAGTATTGATATCTAAAAATAATGGTGAACGTAAATGATGGTAAAAATTGTTGATCCTTACAACGTGTGATGCTAATTTAAAATTAATTCTGTCTGGATCCGATGTCTCCAGGAATACTGCGAATATCGAGTCAGCTAATTACTAGTGTTAATTAACCTTACCCTCACTTCAGCACATCTTTCTTTTTCAGCATATCCGTAACTTACCTTTCACCACTCAGTCCAATTGAACAATCCTTTCATTTAACTAAAACTCACTATCTCTTTTCTAAATCTTGGACAGAGTAATCTAGTTTAAACCAAGGCTGACAGTTTCAGATAAGATAGACTCCTTAAATATATCGATGGAAGAACTCTGAAATCCCCCTGTACCTTTTTTTTTACGGAACGAACGTCTATCTCGAAACATAAAAAAGAGACAAGTGACGTGAAGATAACAAAGAAAATTAAAGTTGGATGCTATCCCACTCTTCCATAAGGGTCATGACAGACCGGACTTCTTATAGCAGTCGCTCCAATAACTCACACTGTCAATGGGAGGAGCGATAAGGGGAGGAGAGGAGGGGACTCGAGGGACGATGTAGTAGATTATTCCTGCAGCGGAGGAAAACGGGTGTCATCTTTTATCATCAGGAGTTATCTACTATATCGCCCCCTGGAGTCCACTCCGATCGCCCCTCCTCCTGGTACTATCTTAATCGTTTTTTAATGGTGATGGATCGATGTCACGTCTTATGAACGCCAGGTATGACACAAGCCTAAGCCACCTCCCTTCTGATAGAACTCACCTTATAATTAACTCCTCTTTTCCGTTTAATCCCAGCAAAAATCGATACTTTAAACATCACAGTCGTTTTACGTTTTAGGATCGAATCTTCATTCCATCACTGCTGTATAAAAATCGATTCTATTACAATTTTTACCATTTGATTTTTTTAGAGAACACAAAACATCGTCCAATTTTCCATTTTTTAAATAAAAAAAGGTTTTTTTTGCTTCTGTGAATAATTTTTTATAATAAATAGAACCCATTATATAATTTTTTGTTGTAGGCTGTTTTGGTATAATCTAGCATTTTTTCTATCCTTTAAACTTTAGGTGTTTTTCTCTACGATCTAACCTTTTACATTTCTCATCTTCGAATTTTTATGAATCAAGAACCATTGAAGGTTTAAAATTTGGAACACATACTTCTCAATCATTTTACATTATTTGTGATTCAGCGGATTAGCAAAATAAGTTTTATGAAAACATTAGAGTTTAGAATTTATTGGACACGGATCAAGAAAAACTACAAAACAAGAAACATAAAATAATACAAATGCAAAAACATATATGTTACGGGCAAAGTGATTAATTGGGCATTATTAATAATGCCCAGAGTGAAAGCGGGCAAAGTGATAAATTTCATTCATATATTTCGTCGAATTTATCACATTGTCCAGGCATTATTAATAATGCCCAATTAATCACTTTGCCTGTAACATATACACATAAACACAAAAAGATGTATAAATAAATAAGATGAACATATTAAATCAACAATCATTAATTTAGATATGTAGTACCCAAAGATCCAAGGGCTCGTCCCAGGTACCTAGAAAACTAATAAAATACCAAGTGGCAAAAAGCTGTGCTTAATTACTTTACAATTTGGAATAAGGTTTCAATGTCTGGTTGTCCTGAAATAAAATAATGTATTCCAGAATTTAAATTCCATTAAGAGTTTTTCTCCTTATATTTTGCAATTTATTAAAGTTATATTTCTTTTAATACTGAATCACAATTAAAAATAATATTTCTGTTTGATTTGGTGAAATTTACTTTGAAAACTGTTTGATAATATTTGATTGATAATTTTTTAGCAAATTTAAAAAAACCCCTCTTTTTTTCAGAAATTAAAATTTTTCAAATGTTTTTCAAAATAGGTTTGAGACGCTACTTACTCTACGATTTTGATGGCTAATCTTTTCAAAAAAATTAACAAATTTTAACGTTATAAATAAACATGTTAAATTTGGCCCCAGACCCCCCTCAGTTCAACTTTTCATGAATCGATCTTTAAATTCATTCGATTAAAACAATCGATTTTATCCGTGACGACATGCATAAGTGTACCGCTAACTATCTCTTACATCTTTAAACATCTCCAGACGTTAGCCAGACATGACTTATGTAGCTCTAAATTTTTACCTACATGATGGTTTGATTATATCGATCCAAGAGAATACCATTATCTCTCCCTGGAGAATAATTAATCTCGTGTGCGATCCTCGCTCGCTCACACCTATCTCTGGTTTAATAAATCACGCGGTGTCGCTTTAACCTTGTAAGTCTTTACACGCTCTGTTTAACTTCGAAACGAGCTATGGAAGGATTAATTAAGTGAAAGTTGGGGAGTATGAGAGATTTTAGAGATTTTTCACGGCTCATTGATGGAGTTTCGTTGATTTATTGGAGTGACGTTAAGTTTTCAGGGGGTGTAGGGTCGTATATGAAATTGTGGTCGAAGAATGAAAATGATGTGATTTATTGAGAATTTTTTTATGGACAAAAGAAGTATGTGTTATAGTTATGAATGAAATTGAGAGGGGAGGGTGGGTAAGAATGACTTAAAATCCAATCAGAGATAGTGGTGAGCTTTTTTTTAATGGACTAGCTTTTTCGGTTTCAATTATTTTATTAATTTCTTAGTAGCATTTAGGTGCATGTTTTTTTTATCTTAAATTAATACAATTCTGGACTAAAAATACTTAAATCACTTAATTTAAGTACAATCAAATTAAGAAGATTCAAATTTGTACTAATTTAAATTGTTGAGTGTAAATTCTTTAATGTAGTGTTCAATTTTAGATGTTTTCTATGATTATTTTTATCACCAGGTATAGTTAATTCTTTTATTATGAACAATTTAAAATCAATACATTGGCCTGGGCGAAATCCTTTGAAAAAAATTCTTTATTTGTAAATTTATCTGGATTACTTGATTCACAATTTATCTACCTTTAAACTCATTTCAATAACTCTCGAACTGAGCATTAAATTTTAAAAACTATTCACTTTAGTTTTGTCTACTTTTTAAATGAGTGTTTCTTTGAAGCCTCTCGACTTTTGCTCATGTAGCCGGTAATGTAAAATGAAAGTTAATAAATTCAATAGTAACTTTTTATGACTGGAAATGTTACATCTCTTTTTTTAATCTTTTATTTTTCTCTTTATCTTTTCTCATATGAGTACCTAAAGAGTAGTTTTAGAGGAAAAAACCTGACCATTCAAAAAAGTTACATTGATATTTAAATTATGCATCATGCTTATGAATTTACTACCGATATCATATTCGAGGAAGTCCATTGGAAAGATTATACTGCAAGCTATTAAAGCATTGAAAAAAATCCAGATTATTTTGCATTTAAACTCTTCCCTCAACTTGAGTCACACACATAATTTAAATATCATTTCAATCCCCACAACACCCCATTCAATAAAAGAGCTAATCACTTCACTCTATGCAAATTCAGCGATGACTACACAACACATCCATATGCACGCTTAGTCCACCAGTCTCCTCTGCCAACCTGCGTAAAAAAATACATCACAGCGAGAAAAAAAAGCGACAATAAAAATGCCCACGCTTTCACCTCAAATGCATCAGGAAATAAATCAGTGTGTCCTTGCACAATAGTGACTTTGCATGCAGTTGAAGCATTTGAGTTTGTTTAATATTCACACAATGATACTCTATTTCTTTGCAGTTGTCCGCCGCCCGCTTTATTGTTTGTTCTGGAGCTTATTTAGATATCAGCCGTATTTGCACAGGGAGCGGGAAATGCCCGTCTCATGGGTAATTGGTAACGATGGTGCGAGATAGTTAAGTTTTATGGTGTCTGTAAATTTTAAGTTGCGTAAAAATATTATTTATATTGATTCTGATGGGGTAGGCAGGGGTGCAAAATATGTCCGAACTCCCGAGCGATGTTCGGGGGAAATTCTGGTTCCCTCATACCCTGCAAATTCTACGGAAATTAGGTAAAAATTGCACATGGTAACGAAAAACTGCGGATCTTCGCCGTAAAAAAACGATTTTCCGTAGTCCCGTAGTAAATATCGAAAAGTTGGCTTTTCCTTGCGTTTTGCTTGATTTGCAGAAAAACAACATATCCGTGACGGGATCTACTAAGAGCATATTCTTGTTTAAAAATCATATTAATGTTTTTGACTGAAATGCTTAGCTAAGGAGGAGAGTTTTACTGTAGCTCAAATTTGAGAGTTTATAATTCATATATTTTAAGACTAGATATATTTTTGTGTAAGGGGATACGTAATCAGAAGGTATAAAATCCGTTAAAAAGGAAAACTATGGAATATTTGTACTTAAATAATGATGTAGTTTTTTATTAAATACGTGTCATTTGAGTTTTGATAATGCTCAGAATACGAAAGCACTGATAGAAATTGTAAAGATTCTTTACTTTACAGCTTTAATTACTAAGTTAAACTGAAAATTGCGTGTTTATTTGATGGACCACTAAAAAGGCACATGTAGCTAGTTTTAAAACGAGATGTTATGTAAAATTAACCATCACTTGTTTGAGGAAACTAATTTAAGCTTCTGAATTATAAAAAAATATGAAGATGCATGTTATAATGCTTCGATAAAATCTTAAAAGGTTATCTTAAAAATGTAACTAATAATCTGAATTTGGTCATTGGTATGGATATGGACATTTGACAGTATGGAACTCTTCACCGAACCCGAGCTAGCACTCGACATAATATGTTAATGATACCTATAGGTCTTAAGTGTGAACTTATGGCAATAATTAACTAACATTTATATTTACATCAATTATTTTTTTCGAATTTTTTATTTAAAGGCTATTATTTATTAAACAGTTAGTCATTTGAAAACCATGACATTTAAATAAACGGAGTTTGGCTGTATTATGATTTCTTCTATAAATCATTACTTATCTTAATATTTGGTTCATATTTTATGCTTAAATTAATTGTTGCTCGTTCTTCTCAAACACAGAATATATCTAGTGTTTGTAATATCCTTTCACTTTTGAGGTATCGAAAATTTTACTGTATCAACTACAATTTCACTACCAAAGTAGTTAGTGCATTTCTTTATCTATATCAATCTCACTGCAACAGGCAAGCAGCTTACACAGACAAATCCGAAAGTGGCAGGCCGCCAAATTCAAGTTCATGTAAAAGTGTTACCTTCCTATAAAAAGTCCGCGACACGGCGTGTGACACAGTTTTGTGTCACGCCCGTCTATTTCGTCAGCTGAGGCGCCTTTATTACGTCAGATCTCTTTCAGTAGTAGCCCCCGGGGTTTTTCCATCACAAACTATTCTTCCCTGGGAACAGGATGTGAGACAGGCACATATTGTTTGACTTGGCTTCTTCGGTTCAGGTAGAGGTGATGGCAAAAAAGATGCCCCATTACGTGAATTCGTGCCATATATGAAACAATGTTTATTTAGGAATTTATTTAACATTTGTGACTTGAGTCAAGTGCGGTACATATTCCGTATGTTGGGTAAAATACAATTACAGATATAATATTAGTTACATGAAATCTTTCAAGTCAATCCGAATGGAGTACTTTTCTTCCTCGTGAAAACACTTTAAAAACATTTTAGGGATGTTTGGATTTGTTAATTATTTCACTTAAAAACGTTATTAGATTTGCCTTTTGGATGGCCAGATATTATTTGCATTGATGAAATCTATAAAAAATAGGAAACTCTGGTTTTAAATAACATATTTTTAAGTATGTAGTATTTAGAACAATTTGTGAAATGATATAATTTTAAAATGTGAAATTGATTTGTTTATGGCGTCACGTGAATACTGAGGTTCTGATTGGAAGGATAATAAGTTGTAATAATTAAACTGTACAAATTATTAAGTTGTACAATCGCTTGCTATAACTGTCATCGTACCAGTAATATAAAATTTGAAAAATATTTAAAACAGAAAATTTTTAAGTAAAAAGTACACTCGGAATCTTTGAAAGAATCTATACATTTTGATGCCAAAAATCAGGAATATTTAAAAGTGTTCCCCTGGAAACGACGGACTAAAAACGTTTTCTTTTATTGGGGGATAAGGATATTAATTATTTTCTTTGTTTCATAAATTTCAAAACAGTTAAATAAATGTTAATTATACTTGGTTGTAATGTTTCTTGACCGTATAATGTCGTTACGTGGAAGGAAAAACTGAGTAAACAGAAAGCCTGTTGGGATGATAAACCATGATAAAAAGACGCTATACTATATACAAGGGTTTAACAAACGAATCTTATTTCTAAATTAAAGTTCTTAATTTCACTCAAAGTTTAGACACCGCGTTGGGAACTGCTCTCTTTGTTTGCTCTCAGCTTGTTTCTCCAGGGTCAAGTAACGCTGCAGTATTGAAAATTGCAAACAAAAACAAAATATTATACAAAATGAAATAGTAAATGCATTTAGGTATGAGGTATTAAGTATCAAAAAAAGAATTAAGAGTTAACTTTCTAAGAAACGTTCGTAGATGTCAAAAAGGAAAAACATCTTAAAATGACAAACATATTAAGAAAGTATCCGCCCTATTAAGAATGTATTAAATGTCCAGTCCGCTAATCAAATAAAACCTTTCGTAGATATCGACCTGGCCATCAGGTTAGGGAACCCTTTCTCAAAACTACGAGGCGGGCCACCCACCGTCTTCTCAACCCTTTCCAATACTTGAGAGCTGGTGACAGCGACACTCGACTGTCGTGTGTCCGCCCACCCTCCCAGACGTAGTTGTCATCTTCCGTGCAGGGGCGCAGACGAGGTGTGCCACGCCCGGAAGGCAGGTGCGCCCTCCCAGGAATGCCTGCGATGGGGCTTTTTTATTTGGAGTTGATTGGGATATGATGGGGGTTGGTTTTCGTTTGTTTGGGTGTCGTGTTGATTTGAATAATTTGATGGGATTCACAGACTTTTTTGGTGGTGTTTTATTGTAACAGGGTAGAGAAACCGATTTTGTCTGGAAGGGCCTTCATTTATGCGTATTATGTTTGATTTTTAACTTTTATTTAACCGTAGTAGAAGACCTGCACAAGCGCAGCTTAAAAACATTTGTTAGTTATATGAAAATCCCATTTAAAGATTAAATATGTTAGGTAATGTTTCATTATAATGCAACATTGACAGTAAGTGCTGTGTTGGGGAAAACATGAAACTGATTTTACTATGTATTTAGAGCTTTTACTTTTTTATAGTTTGTGGAAATATTAGTCGCGCGAAAGTTTAAGTAAGGGAGTCATTTATATGAAAAATAGTAGTTATATTTTTTAAACTAGCAGTACCCACCGTGCGTTGCTACGTCTTAAAATAATTATGAAAACAAATTAACATTTACTGTTAGTATGTTATGCATTAAAACAAAATTTTTGACATACACTTAGTGTTCTTTTTATGTCGAGCCGAGCTCGGGATTGTGCAGGTGTCTCAGAAGCCCATTGAGATGCCATACAATAAGCGTTCTTTTTACGTCGAGCTCGGAATTTTTCAGGTGTATCAGAAGCCCGTTAAGATGCCATATACTCAGCGTTCTGTCGACGCCGATCTTGGGACTGCTCTGGTGTCTCAGCAGCTCTGTGAGCTGCCTCAAGCTCCGCCTGTTCAAGTCTTCGCAGTTCGGCTTGTGGAAACGTCTCGTTAAGTCTAGCTACTTTCATAGCTCGAGCTTTTTTAGAGCTTTGGGAAATATTAGACTTAGGCTAAGCGCGCACTAGAGACTTCTGTCTCGGCGACTTAAAACACTAGTCACTCGAGAGCAATGCATTTCTATGAGGAAATTCTTGGCCTAGTGATCTTGGTCTCATCGCCATGTGCGCGCACTCTAGCTTCTTGCAATAGCCAGGGAAGCAATTTTGTCTTTGTCGCCGAGACAAAAGTCTCTAGTGCGCGCTTAGCCTTAGGCTTTCGCGGCATAATTCTTAGCAGGTACTCTTTTCCTACACTTCCAAAAAACAAAATCTCGCTTCAAATCTAAATCAAATCGTCCCGCGCAAAAACAAAATCAACTTTAAATATTGAAATCAATAATTATGATGCCAAAAGAGTGCAAAAACTCTCGAAAACAAAGTGACTCTTTGTTTTTGGTATTAATACTAAAAATTAAATAAAACACAAAATAAGTAGATTTTGTTCCAATTTTATTATTTAGAATTTATATAATTATTTTTTATTTTTTTATGCTTCGAAATTGGTTTTCTATCCATTTTTTTGCTTTAATTTCAAAATTTCATAGAAAAGATATTAATAAAATTGCCTTGTGACTACAACACTGGTACTACTAAAGTTTCCTATTATTGGCTTGCATGACTGGTAAAACAGGTTTTCAAACACGGCAAAATAAGTGAAAAAAAGCAGGAAAAATGGGAAAAAAAGAATGAAGGACCGATTTTCTCTATATAAATTATAGCCTATGTCCTATTCTGATGTATAAGCTACATTATTGTAAAATTTCATTAAAATCCATTCAGTAGTTTTTGCGTGAAAGAGTAACAAACATACAGACAAACATTCACAATTATAATAGTAGTAGGATGTGCCCCTTTTTTTGGAAAATGATAAGTTTAAGGCTAAGCGCGCACTAGAGACTTCTGTCTCGGCGACTTAAAACACTAGTCACTCGAGAGCAATGCATTTCTATGAGGAAATTCTTGGCCTAGTGATCTTGGTCTCGTCGCCATGTGCGCGCACTCTAGCTTCTTGCAATAGCCAGGGAAGCAATTTTGTCTTTGTCGCCGAGACAAAAGTCTCTAGTACGCGCTTAGCCTAATCAAGTCTTCTAACATTTTTAAGTACTAGAGTAAAGTAAGTCTCAGTAAGAGTAAAGCAAGAAGCAAGAAGGTATTCTTGTAAATAGAATAGACTTATCAAAGTCAAGAGATTTCACCACTTTTTCCCCTTCTTTCTCTCTTTTTTCCATTATAAAGCCGTATCCTTAAAAACCTCGTAATGCTCTTTTTGTAATGCTTTCTTCTCCAAAAAATGAACCTAAATAAGTGACCTTAGTACGTGTATTTTAAATACAAGGAGTATAGTTTGTAAGTAGGCTTCAATAAGACTTGTTAGTATTCTTTCCCAATTCAATTTTTGACAAGCCTAAAAGTCGTAACATTCTGACTCCTCGCCAAGACCACTATAACAGGCGAGAACTCAACATCTTTCATCTGCCGGAGAAGCCAATGGCGACCAGACTGTTTATTCCAATGATCCCTCGTTAAACGGTGCTAGTCACCGGAATTCAATGATTGGCAATACAAAAATAAGCCCTTACTAATCAATCTACCAGAGAAGGAGAAGAAAAAAAATCCTCCTCCGTCGTTTGAAGAAGAAACCTCACCTCCCGTTCCACAATTAGCCCTTGCGCAACCCTGATCGATTTATATACGCCGCTCTCTCAGCACCCCCTTCGGAGGCGATACAACAGTTGCAGAGGGCCCGAATCGGGCAACCGCCGGGTCATACCCGCGGCTATTTGCGTGATTCAATGTAAACACAAGGAGCGTAATTAGCGGGCAACCAGGAGAAACATTTCTTGCCCAAGTGCCGAAGACAGAGTCCAGATTTTCTTTTGGGGAATGCGGTTGTTGCCAATATCCGGGAGGAGGGAAACGCGCTTTTCCAGACGAAAATGTGGTGTTTGGGAGTTTCTTTTGGGTTTGGAAGATTTTTTTACTCTAGTGTACCTTGGGCAGGTTGGAAGCCGGTTGAGGGTTTCAGTCATGGATCTTCAGCGAAAAAATTTTCTTTAGGTGCTAAGACCCATGGTAATTGATTTCGTACAGAGGTTTTCAAAGTTTCTTGCACACATTTACTACTCCACAGGACACACTGGAGGGAAAAATCTTAAGATCAGAGCAAAGTTAGATTCTCATACGAACAGAAGATTCAGAACTGTTGCGCAGAGTGCCGTTCTGAATCTATGATACTGAATATTTCATTTTGAATGAAGCTTGTGATTACATCTCAAATTCCATATCTAACACCGTTCCTGTATTGCTAAAATGATTTAATTAAATATTAAGGGAGAATGAATGAATGAAGCTATTTGTGAGGGAGATAGCACTATGTATTTAGAATTTATTTAAAAAAACGATGTCCCGATCAGCATTCTTATAATAAGTGCTTACTAAAGTAGGACATATTTTAAGAGCTTGTAAACCAGATTTTTGTCCCTGCAGCATGCTTGGATGACCCCTAATTTAGTTCGAAAAACGTTTTTCTGAAAAAAAAATGAACAAGGAGGGACATTATTATGGGAATACCTATAGGTCGTTAGACCTTCAAACTCCATGATAACCAGCCTCACTGGGAGATGCCATGAGCAGAGATGTTACAAAACGTGAACGTGTGACTAAAAGTCATTGTCAGTGTCAGCTGAGGCAATTCCAATCGTTTCTCCAAGTTAATTTGGTCCACATTTTACCAACCCCAAAAGGGATAAAAGGAACCTCCTACATATACATTTACGATGTGTGGACTTAATATCTTGTATTTATTACCTTCTTCTTAGCATCCTTGTACCTTGCTTTGGAAAGATAGCATATAACGTCACATCTTACTTAGAATAAAAAACTACTATCTCCGAAAAATCACACAGCTTAGTCGTTCAATTCCGAGTGTGTTATTGGTGGATTTGCGTTTTTAAAGGGTTGCGGCAGAGCATTATTAACCCTTTCAGTACTAGCCGCTCCAAATTTTCCATAAAATTCAATGACAATCTCGGGTGACTGATGTGGCACATCAGCAGGGTGCCACATCCGGAGCAACATTTTCGTCCTTTCGAAATCAACGTCACCTTAGTATCAAAAACTACTAACTCCATTCGACAAACTTCGGGAATCGCGCGATCCTTGGCGTTTAGATCGTTGATGGAGAAGATAATTTGTTTGGTTTTGATCTTTTCTGCTTGATCAAGTCAGCGCTTACAAACCAATAAAACGAGCTTTTCCAACGATCTGATCGCAAAGGATTGGGATTCCCGAAGTTTGCCGAATGGAGATAGTAGTTTTTGATACTAAGGTGACGAAATAACACTGTCTTCTGGTTTGCTTCGGGAATATTCGGGATTGCTAGCGGGGAAGCTCATTTGAGGTCCTGTGAGCTGACATCGTCAAGCTGTAAAGATCCAAACCAATCAAATGAGCTTCTCCGACGATCTATTGCAATTATCATTTCGTCGGCACAATGACAAAAACACGAATCTTATTATCTATTAATTAACATGGCAGATTCGGGTCTTTGTCATGTCATTGTGCCGACGATTTGATTTAGTGTTATTTGATTGGGGGATTGGTTACAGGTAGTGGTTTCAATTGGCGTCTGATCGTAAGTCGCCAAGGATCTGAATCTCCGAAGTTTTCCAAACGGGTGTAGTAGCGTTTGATAACGATAAGGGGGAGATAAAAGTTGAATGAAGGAATGTGATGGGGATAAGAATGAGACTATAAATTAAAACGAAATTTTGACTCGACCAGTGACTGATCTTCGTTGGCCTTGGGGGATTGGCAGACAGCGTGCCTAGCCTAACTCCCCCAGAATCACCCAAAGAGTGACGCACCCCGCGAACATGTTGCCAGATGGAACGTTACCACCGGAAGGTAAGTGGCTGTCATCGCCTCTTCCAAATATACAATCGGTAAATAAGCCCAAGACTTGGCCATTCCTGTGGGAAGCGAGACGCATTTGATGGATGGTAATCGGTAGACACTGATGAGGTATTTTGAGGTTGCAGGAAAGGGAATGGCACATTGTTACAGAAAAGTTTTGAGTATCTTATTCTCTATCTGAATCACTCTCCTAATTTATTCCTCCCCTCCATCTCATTATTTCTCGTCTTTCTTATCTATTATAACATTCTACCTAAAATTCTTTGTACAATACTGGTAAAAAAAACCGACACAGACTCTATATCTCCGGAACGGCTTATAATAAAAAAACAAATAAGGTATCAAAAGTCTCAATAAGGTATCTCAAATAAGGTATCATTTGTCATGATTTAAAGTGTTCTATATACAGAAAAATTTTCAAGTTCTTAGGGGGTCGTCTTCATATTAAACGAAGCACCAATTTTCGTTTTTCCTATGGGCGACATCAAAGATTATTCCCGATTCTGAAAGAGCACCCCCTTAAAACCAATTTTCATGGCATTTGGTCCCCAAATGAAGCCAGGAGTAGGGGTTGTAGTTAATCGAATTTACGTTGAAAACTCGTTTTTTAAGTTTAATTCTCGATTTTATTCCTGCGGGGTTGATGGTTGTAAGGATCAAAATCAAGAATTCCACGTAAGGGGACATCCATAAATTACGTGAGGTGTTTTTTCCAAAATCTGGACCCCCCTCCCCCCTTGGTGAGATTTAATGAGATTTTGCTGGACCCCCCCTCCCCCCCACGTGAGATTTACCTAAAATCCTGAAAAATAAATATCTATCCTATTCGTTTGCATTTTGTGCTTCACAGCACCTAAAACTTTTCCATTATTAATGATGTGGGGGAAAAGGACCTTATTCCGCCTAAAAATCACCACAGTATCTCATCTGTGGGTATTATTCCTTTCTCATACTTAAAAAAATCGTTTAATTTCTAACTTAAAAAGTTGACGTGATGTTTTAGTCAACCCCCCTCCCCCCTTGGTGAGATTTAGTCAGATTTTTCCAAACCCCTCCCCCCCCTTTTTGACCACACGTAATTTATGGATGCCCCCTAACGAACGAGTTGAAAGAGCGAGTTGAGAGCATCCTATCATTAGTTAATTTTTAAATAAATAAAAAATACATGCACAGTAGCTCAGAGCATGAAGTCAGAGTTGCGGAACACGTTATCGTTTGGAAGCAGAGAAGGAATTTGAGCCATAGAGATTTGAGCACTCGATTGGTTGGAGCGGTTCGAGCGAGCGGCTGTTCCTTTGTATTAGTGGTGGCGGCAACTGGGACGTCAAGTCCATTTGAACTCTTGAATGAGGATTGCAATTAAATTAGTGTTTTAAAAAAATCTGAAAAAAATTAAAAACTGGTGTTTTAGAGCCTCTGTGACGATATACAATAGTCAAAATCACAAACTTCAGTAAGTGTTTACCTCCCAATTGCCCATCAAATAATCCGGGTATTTTTAATCGAGCCTTGGTTAAACATGGCAGACATGGTCAACCTTAATTTGGCTTTTAAGTTCGTCAACAAACTGACGATCGCCAAGGATCGGGAGGTACGATATGTTGGTAAACCTATGAAACGCACTATGAGTAGTTTCACCGTGATCCACAGGGTGGCTGGAATGATAATTTAGAATTTTTATCTGAAATAAGTAAATTGGTGGCAATATATTTCGGTATCAATTGTGATTGATAGTTTGTGGACATGGAATATAGTCCAAAAAGCTTGATGTCGAACTTTGAACGTAGGGTTTAAGCCTTGAATTAAAGTTTTAATACTATTGTTTTTATATTAATAACGAAAAATATTGCTGTTTACTCGTTAATAAGTAAGTAGTAATTATACTTATTTCATTGAAAACAATAAGTTTCCCGGTGTTAAAATTAGATTTAGGAGTATAGTACATTTTTTAATGAAAGTTTTTTTGCATGTGTTTATCTAGTAATTTGAAAATAGGATCGTTCATGAATAGAATTCTATAGTTTTCATCGTAATTTTATTTATTTTAGCAATCTTGATCGTCCGATCTTGATTTTCGATTATTTTTGTTATAATGGTAGCAGTAAGATAAGATAATAATTTACCGTTTGGTTACTGATTTATACCATTATTTTGTTTACATAATTGATTATTATTTAAAAAAATATTTTTACAAATCTTTATTTCTTAAGTTTTATATCTGGTAAATCGAAGTTTTTCTTGTTTCAAAGATGATTACAAAGGTGGATCGCAAATAAAAAAACATCCGATCATAAAGTTAATAGCAATGTTTATATTGATCTCACACATTCTTGTTTTAAAAAGAAAATTCATGATTTCTGGTTTGAAAAAATGATGCATCTAATCGATTAGTTTACCGGTATAATTTTTTAATTAGGAAAATGATTAAATACTTTGACAAAAAGGGTCGATGAACAAAAACTGTAAACCCCTCACGTTTATTAAAATAAGATGAGATTTTAAAACATCCAGGATTCAAAAAACCTCTTTGTTTTGAATATTTCAGATTAATGCGTTTTATATTTCATTACTTTTACGAGACGAATATTTATTATGTGATGCAATTCATAGTCATCAATTCTATTTCATTAAAACATTCTACTTTAATTAAGAAAAATCAATCAAAATCATGCAATCTCCCCCTCTCCTGGCCACGTGTGATTAAATTTAGTAACAACAGGTATTTTGAGGAGTGTTGTCGCCTTTCTTTCCGGTCAATCCTTTATCTTGCTCACCCATTTCACCCTTTCGGCTCGATCTACATCCTGATCTTCTGAGAAGTCCGTATAAAATTATCGTGTTTCTATTTTCCCTTCGACTGATTACCCTTTTTCTTATAAAAAGGATCGTCTGAGCGCATTCTTGAGATAAGATCTTTTATTGGTGACATGGAATTTCTTACGGTAAGTTTCTTGCCTTTTACGAGTTTTGATATGCAACATTCTTAAAAATACTTCACAATTCAGTTTTGTGCATCTGGTCTAGATGTAATAAAATCAATATTTCGGCTGAATTTTAAATATTAAGGGTAGTATTTGTATGCTTTAACTTTAAATCTTATCGGAATATAAAATTTATTTAAAACTACTCTTTTAAAAATATTACTTTGATCTTGAAGTTAAAAACAATCCTCCCAATGATTTGCAAAATAATTGGTAGCCAAGCTTTACAGTTTTAGTGCCAAATTTCAAAATAAACATTGCCGGTAACAACTTAAAAATTAGTCTATTAGAAATAGTGCATTTAATTATTTGTCATTTTAATTTTACGTTTGCTTGGACAGAGTAAAGTTTTTAAAATAAAAAAAATTAAATTTTGGTATAATTTATTATTATTTTTTTTGGGAATCGTGTCGTAAATGTATAAATCTTTAATAAAAAAATAAGTATAGAATGTTATTTAAATTTTAAAGAAGATTGTTAGAACTTACCCGTGCAAGGCCGGGCATATCAGCTAGTATATATAAAATAAACGGTACAATAATAAGGGAAGTTAGTTATTAAATTTTCTACAAAAAAGGGTACCTTTTTTTCTTGCAACAATTAAACAACAATTTGAACAACAAAAGAAAAGAACTACACTCTTTATCATAAAGTGGAAACAGGAGAGGGTCAAAGGAAATTTCTAAAAAACGCTCGTGTTTATGAGACAAATAAATAAAACGCATTTACATAATTTCCAAAGCTTAACTAAGGTGAAAATCAACATCCATTTCACCCAAACACTTTCAACATTTCAACCACCTCGTTGAAATCGAGAGTTGAAGGTGCTCCTACCATCCCTACGCTCCACATTCCTCAGCACGTGGCACTTTGCTCCCTTCGTCCGGTATTGTTCTATTTGGCGGGTATCCGGCTGGATCAGCTGCAGTCAGGGCAGCAGCTGTCCTATATACCCCCCTCACCTGGCTCGCCCACGCTCTTTGTTTTGGTTTGCGAACACCTATACGGGTTCGGATGTTGTGGAGAAGGGTGTATATTTCGGGGGATAGAGTTGGGTTAGAGATTTTGTTGTAATTGGGGAAGTTGGGTGACGTTTAGATAGGAGGTTGTATGGTAATGAGTGCGTTTACCCGGGGATACTTAAAGGGAGACTTGACGGATCAGTGATACCAGGCCCGTGCTGGGTACCTTCAGAGGGCGGTGGACAAAGGGTGTAAGGGCGCAACCACATAAATGATTATTAAACCTAAAAAGTTTTTTTTAAAGAATAACGGCATTTTAAAAATTACAAAGCAATACTGCTACTTTTGTTTTTTATTGTTGTTATTTCAACATTTGATTTTTGTTTAAAAAAGAGTATTTTAGCTCATTTTGAGCCCCTCCCATGTGGATGATTTCACCAAAAACTCTTGTACCACTCCTTTTAAGTCAAAATACTCAAGAGAAATAGTACATAAATAAATAAGAAATTTAAAAGGGGGGTCTGGGGGTCCTCCCCCAGAAAATTTTTAGAATTTTTACTCTTAAAAGTAGTGTTTAGACTCATTTTGAGACCCTTTGAGTTACATCCGAAGGAAAAAAAATGGAAAGAAAATACAGCTTAAAAATATGTCAGAATTTCATGGATTTCTAAAAAAATCTCCCGGAATTTACATTTTCAAGGTAATTATTATTTTGACTAAGGGCAGGCCTTGGTCAAGAAGCCCTAGGTGCGTGGGCAGTCGTCAAAATTTGGGCGAAGCTTTTAAAATAGCTTGCTTGCATAAAAAAGGGCGCCTTGCAAACACCCCCTGTCTTCCCCTAATTTTTTTCAATTAGGGTGCCCTAATGGAAAACTAGTTCTTTTTGAAGTAAGAGGGTCTCCATTTGACAGTTTAAATGAAAGCGCCCAGCGCCCTAGCAATTTCAACGTGTTTAACTAACGGATTCGGTGCCTTGAATATAATCAACTTTACCTTGTTATTTCAGAGTTAATCTTCAAACAAAAGCGCCCTAAAAATAAAAATTCATAACGAAATTTGATGGTAAGGTAAAAATGGGGAGGCTTAAAAAACTTTTAGATGTCTTCGTGCTTCAGACTTGATGAACCAAGAATGAATTGTAAAACCACTATTGGTTAAGTTTGGTAAAAAAAGGAACCCATAAAAACATTGAGAAGTTTACGAGTAAATTACTGTAGAAAAGTCTCTTTAAAAGGGCGCCTGAGCAAAGGGCGCAGGGGGACACGTCCCCCTGTCCCCCCTGGCCAGCACGGGCCTGAGTGATACTCAGAAAAACTTTGTTGCTGAATCTGACGGTCGCTGAATGGTAGATGGGACAATAAAAGTAAGGTCCCAATGTTCAATGTTTTATACACGAGACCCTTAGAAAAAAATTGGTTACGTGATGCTTGCGTCTTATATTAACGTTGCTAGGGAGTCGATATTTGGCAAATATTAGGGAATGATAAGAGAAGCTTAAATTGTAACCCTTCGATAAGCATTCCACCATTTTCTAAGGCTATACTTTGTTCATTTAGAATTGGCGCCTGAGGCGTAATGTATTAGAAAGAGCAGTTACTATTGTAATTTATCAAGAAAATTTTTTATTGTGCAATAATTTGGCAGCATAAACAGAAGTAGTTAAAATACTGTAAAATAATCGATCCCTGAGGTTGCGTGATGAGCGTTATTTAGGCGTTTTTGAGCATTTTTGATCCTGTTTCAGGAGCCTATTCTAAATGAACAGACAATAATTTTACTTCCACAGTAAGACCTCTAATTCGTATTCATGCATGAAAAAAAATTGTTTCGTTAAAAGGTGGAAATTAAAAAACCCTGACTATATTTAAATTTCTTAACAGATGGAAAATGTAAGGAGGATTCTATTGAGTTGAAACTGTTTTTGATCCGAACCAGATTTCCTGTAATTATTAAAAAAATCTCTACATTAGCCAGTATATTTAATCTTCATACTCTCATAACATAAATTGCAGCATAGAATTAAGATTTATACAAAAACTAATGAAAATTCAACATAGTTCTTTAGGTTTAGAACACCTAAAAAATCTTTATTGGAAGTTATGAATGGTCTAAAACTACTTGCTACAAATAAAGGGTACATATTTGATTAGTGATAAAAATCAAATACACATTTTTAGAGTTGGAACCGAATCAGAGTTGAACAGTGTTTTAGTCTTTTTAAAAGTGACTTAAAACTTAAAATTGGTTCTATTCCGTTTTCAATCCTGTTAAAAATCATCAACCTGTTTTGGGCGCCAAATTTTCAAATTATGCAAAATTGATGCTATTAAGGTGTATATTGTATATTTTATTTGGTAGGTTGCTGTTTTTGGGGCGAATTCCAAATATTAGGCGTCCAAAAACGCTTGTTGATCTTTTAAAAGTAATAGATAACTGACGGATTACCTAATGTTTAATTAGTCTAATAACTAACTGAAATAACTTCAAATAAATATCAGTGACTTTTACTACAGTAAAAATTCTATCGCGTAACACTCAAATCTACTTATAAAATTTTAACCTCAGTGACAAATAAAAGTCTCCCTAATCGCCGCCTGAAGAGCGCGATACGTTGCAAATGCAGCGTCAAAGAGCCCGTTTGCATTTATTATTGTTTGTCTCATGCCAGGAATCGTGCCAGGGGGCAGGAAGCGAGATTGACAGGTGGATGCAGTAGTTGACAGGAAGCAAAAAGTCACTTCGATTCATTTTTCGGTCCGGGCAGCGCTTTTCTAATTGCGAGTCTCGGTTAATTTTTTGTGGTGTAGTTAGGCAACCAGCAGTTTGAATATTATTAATTTGTTTTTTAAAGGAGTTTGTCTATCGATGGCTGTCTCGCTCGAGGTAGAACGTGGGATTTAATTTAATTTTTTAAGAGTACGTTTGACGTGTTTCTAATGAATAAATAGAACTTACGGGGGGTCAGTGTAAATAGTTACTAAGTTAAATGTTTAAAGGTTCGGTGTAGAAGTATCTGTAGAAGGAAAGTTGGTGGGGAAAGGGGAGAAGAAATTTTTATCGGCTTTTTTAAATATTGGAAATTGTAATGTGGTTGGAGTATCCTCCATTTTTTTAAGGAATTTGGTATTTTTTTGTTATAAGTAGTTCTCCAATGTGTTAAAATATCAATACCAATAACATCTCGTACCATGTCCCCCAACTCAGTCTACAAGCAAGAAAACCCCTATTTGTATTTACTTGCATGCATATTTTCTTCTACTATTAAAGTCTTTATAAATGATATCTTTCAACGAAAAAGTATTGAAACTGCAAATTATCATTTTGTCTCTCATCTCTTTTTCTCGCTTCCCTTTCTTATGTTTTTCTCTTAAATTTTTTCTCAACATTTCTCTCCTTTCTACATTTATGGTTGTTTTTTCTATCTAGATCCTTCTCCTTTATTTCATTATCATCAAATAATCCCTCTAGGCTTTAAAATATGGAGTTTTAATGGGCTGCACATTCTACCCATCATGTGACCTACTGAGCTTGCAATTGGTTACCGGAGATAGTTTGTAGTGAGACATATAGTGAGATATAATTTGATAGTGAGTTTTTCCCCTATCACGTGATTAATATGGGCGTGGCCGAATATAGTCCATTAAAACTTCATTTATCTAGTTTACAGTATAGTTTTTAAGGCCTAATTTTTGGGGCATCTTTTGCCATCTATTTAGAATGGCAAAGATGTAGGGAAAATAAAAAAAGCAGATCTTAAAAGCAGACAACTTTTTAACAAAAAAATTAAATCAATAAAAATTTTAAAAAAGGTATAGCACATAGGAAAGGGGTAACTTAAACTGGACAACATACGACTTGAGATATAAATACATGCAATTTGTATTAAAAATAAATTACGGCGAATCTCATCCATAAAACCCCGTTTACCGTTCCGGGGGGTTCCTCTCGCTTTCCTTCAATTAAGCAGGTATTTTCGTCTGCGATTTTTCCCACCTTTTTATTTCTGCTATTCGCGGACCGCTGTCACCCGATGTTTTACGACGCGGCGTAAATAATTCCGAGCGTGTCACCTCTTTACGACTTCCTCGTCGTAAATTAGTCCCCTTGGTCCAGATGTCTGTTTATTCATCGGTGTATGATTGAGTTCATGTGTCGTAGGTGAAGTATGCACTAGTTGGCCCCGCTCTTTCCCTTTTCCCCGACAATAATGTTTGAGTTATGGCCCAGAAGGAAATCTCCGTGGAGGAAAGATGAGATGTAGGGTGAGCGTCGAGAAATTATTCTTGTTGGAGCTAAAGCCCTGGATGGAGCGAGCACTACTGCTCAGCCAACGATAGTAAAAGGGTCACGTGGTTTTTACAGACTTTGCACGGCCGATAGTTGGGTAACCGGTGATAGTTGGGGTCTTGCTTCCATAATAGTACAAGGAAATGTCTCTTCCTCTTTCGATCAAGTACCCCTCAACTTCCACCTGTCTCCCCTCCAAAATACCAGTTCCAGCGTTGTCAAAATCCCGTCGTGACCCTTTTACAATCGTTAGTTTAGCAGTACTCGCTTAGAGCCAAGTCAGACCTAGCGGCCATAAGTCGCGACATCGATCAATCAAAGAGGGGAAAAAGCATGGAGTTCAGCCTGAGACTCCCCCTATCTTGACAGGAATCTTCATTCCTGTCAAGAGAGGGGACTAGGCTTTCTCCATGCTTTTTTATGGAGATTGATTGCAGTAGCGACTATAAGACGCGCAATGTTTTGAGTCTTAAGTAGCGACAAGAGCCGATTGTCCGCCATTTTGGGGAACCGCAACTCAATACAAATCGGCGGCATGGAGGCACCGGGGAAAAGGATGCCCCTACTTTAGATGGAGCTACAGTTAGTTGTATCTCCTTCCACTAAAAGCTTATTTGGACTCGTCACTTTTGGTATTCATTTTAGAGGAATCGTCCAAAGAAAATAGTGCAGCTTGGAGTTTCAAAGCTGCACTATTTTCTATGCACTATTTTCTGCACCTAACCGGGACACATGCCTAACAACTTGCACCCCAGGGCCCCACGGTCACGAAAACGAAGATGGGCATCGTAGGCCTTGGCCCACTAGGGCTGTTGCGCCAATGAGTTTAGTTGGAGTTTCAATAATTTCTAAAGGCTTATTCACATTTGCTTCACATTCATTGTTCATCCTGGGTGATTCATTCCATAGAATCGCTAGTTTGCGTAGAAAAGTGTAGGAGTAATGAAACCCCAATTCACACTTTTCACTTTGGATGATTCCTCCAAAATGAGGATCGAAAGTGATAAGTCTGAATGAGCCTTAGTATGAAAACTAGCGATTCACAGGAGCGAATCACTGAAGTTGAGCATCGAAAGTAAACAGAAACAGTGTAAATCTGAGTCTTAAGTCAGCATAAGTAGGGACTTAATTGACCCTATAACCGGATTCGTTAAGTTAAGGCAATAAGGTGAAACCAATGGGCAAATCAGGGATGGCGTCTGATAGCTAAATTACAATAAGAGATTACCAACATCCATCGCTAAAAATCTAAACACGCCCGAACATGCATTGAAACTTTTTCCATTGGAATTAAACTATCTGGTGTAGTTTACTGGCCTCCATCAGCGACATTACAGTATTATATTTTTGCATTTTTTGCACTCGTGTATGATACAAGTATTAGCAATCATGTCTATTGGTTAGAATGCCAACTTTGGATGAAAACAGCTGCTTAAAAGAGGGTCAATCAGAGAAAAAAGTCACAAATAAGTCAGACTTTCCTCTATTTTAATGTTCTGATTCTAAAATATATCCTTCCATAAATAACTATGCACAAACTAATCGAAATCGATTTTATAAATTACGAAGAATTTTGCATATTATCCCAAAACAACCAGCATACTCAAACCCAAAACAACCAGCATACTCATTTTTCAAAATTCTGTTGAAAAAACTGTTCATGTAATCCGTACTGAAAAATCAACTTAGAGTAAGGAAAAGTTTTCTTTTTGTGTATGACTCACCATCATTTTCTCACGTACACGAAATTACATGGCTGACAAACCGTATCATCAAACCGTTTCTCAGAGGGAAAGTGATTTTTCCCACCCTAAAAATTCTTCCGTCTACGAGACCTCCCTTTGCCAATCTCTATGGTAGCAATGCAGGGAAGCTTCCAATGTGTGTTCTAGTCAATGGTATCCATATGGAAATCTCCCCGAATGGACTTGGATGTGAGATTACTTGAGAGGGAGAGCTTTTGGGATAACGAGAAGGGTCTTCCTGCCGCTCCGGGAAGTTCTCGGAGCAGTTGGGATGAAAACGTGTGCCGTTGATTTTCAGTTAAATGAGAGCTTTGTTAATACAGCCATTCAGCGGAAAGCCGTAAAAATAATTCCTTCTCCCCCATACCCTTGAATGGGTTGATATACATAAAAAAACTCGCGTAAATATATAATTTTTTGATATTGTTGAGGGAAATGAATGATAAAACATTAAGTTTTTACTTTAGAATACTTTTTAAAGATAAAGCAGAAAAAATATTTTGAAAATTTTCAACTTCATTTGCTTCTAAGGTTAAGAAATTCTATTTAGCATTTTTATGGGATAATTTGATATTAAATCGATGTAGGAAAAATTAATAGGATTTTTACCATTTAAAATAATTAATGAAATAGTTGTTTAAGGGCATAAACTATTTCGTGAAAATTGAATCTTTTTTATATGTAGTTTCTAAGGAGTTTTGAAAATTTTAACTCGAAGGATTCAACCTTAATTTTACTTAATGCAATAAAATTTTTAAAAAAATGTTGGTTGTTATTTTCTAGTATAAAATCTCCAACATTTTTCAATATCGAAAATTGTGAGGAATGAGCTTTATTGTTATACTTGTATGCAAATTTATTTGACCAATATGTTTTGATCATCAGCATAATCATAATTTAATGGTGGAATTGTATTTATAGTGTGTCTAGTTCATTTAATTCTTGCTCTAAGATCCAACTTTGAATGTTATTTGAAACACTATTCTGGGTTTCGCATAATTTTTCTTATAATGAGGTATTTTCTTGCAGGTCACTTTGATGACGACACTGACGCTCCTTTTTGGGCCTGTAAGTAATACTTTGTTTTTGAAGCAAAATGTTAGTTAATAAGTATTTTTACTTAAGTTTGTTTTGAATATATTTTTTCCCATTTCACATCAAATTCTACTTTAAAAAATATTTGAATAAGAGTTTTTATAAATTTTAATTGTGCACACTTCATTGAAATTAGCCTTCTTTTGAAATAAAAATCGAAGAAATAAGTAAGAGCGAGGGATGGTTTAAACGCATCAGGCTTCAAAAATTAGATAATAAATTTTATCGTCTTGGAATATTCCCTGCTCAGCCAGTTTTACTGTTTGATCATTGTAAATTTAGTATATAAGTTAATGTAATTTCAGAACGAAGGTAAGTTTTTTTTACCGTATGAGTTTTACAACAATTTTTAGAAAGGGGTGCATCTAGTGTTTTAAATTTCTCCTCCTTTCATTTAAAAATTTGTTATCAATGAATTTTGCTATCAAAACTGTTCAAACCATTTATTTTATATCCTTCACAAGTTACCATTGACAAGTGCAAAATATCTTTTTCGACACGACTAGCTAATCCTACCCATAAATCAATCATCATAATCTTGCCAAATTAACTTCCATCCTACCACGCACTTTTTTAAAGAACACTTTTATGATAAGTGTAAACTAAAGAAGAAAGTTTGACGGCTGCTATCGCAAAATGTTTATTCGCTGCTTTTATTGCAAACAAAATTATCTATTAAAAGGTTACTATGGAGATTGTATTCTAAACATTTGAAAACTATATGGCTATAACACTTTTTAAGTGTAATTCATTACTTCAATTATAAGCGTCTAAAATTATGATTAATGAATGACTTTTTCTATTTTTTTGTACAAGTGATAATGCTTCTAAATATATTGCAATCCTTCAACTATTTTAATATGAATGCTTTAAGTACTATATTGTACTGGGTGGATTGTCTGAATTATTTTTGGTTATTTTAAAAATGTTCAATTGGAGTATGACATTAAAAAGATAATTTGTTCTCTTTTTTCCATAAAATATGACAAATTTATGTGTTCCATTTTAAAATTTTGTGAATAATTTGTTTCAACAAAGGATAGGTCATCTACGTGGAGTCCCATCATAATGTTTCCTAAAATTTCCTCCTTAACCACCCTAGTAGCACAGCTCATACCAAATCTGTCAAGTTTACGTAACTAAAAGTACAAGTAAACAAACTTTTGCTTTAAATCACAAAAGAGGGACGAATCTTAAACATTTATGCTGCTTGGGCATTGCTCATATTTGGATGTTTGAGCCCCTACAATATGTTAATTTCGGAGTTAACATGTTCAAGAAAATCTAAAATTCTTTTCTAAACAACGATTACAAATATCGGTAGGAGTAAACGCGTCCTCTCTTCCCCGATATCGACGCCCCTAGTTGATTTCACCCAATGAAAAGAATTCAAAATTAAGTGATAAATAACAATCACTATTGTCAAATAACAAATTTTCCGAACTCTTGAGTGTCTTCTTCGCACCCCTGCCCACCGGTCACGGTCGAGCTGCAGCATACCTCGTGCCGCCGCCCGCGGGTCAGTCCGGCCTTGGGGCGCCCATTGTCTTTGGCCTTATCGGCAGGGGCAATTAGGTGGTCGCGGGGGTCCGTGTCACGAAAGGGCTCCCATTCTTCTGGCCCCGTGCCGCCGGAAATGTCCTGATTGTCCACGCTCTGTTGCTGCCGTCTTTCCCTATTTGGAGTAGAGCGGAGTTTGGATGTCTCTTTTTTATTCTTCTTGAGAAATGATACCAATCCCCGATTGTGGTGATGAGTCGGTGAAGAAGTTAATTTTGGGTTTTTTGAATGGAAGAAACGCGGAGCAAACCTGACCCGGGCTCGGAATGGGGCGGAATTTTCGTTCTTTTTGTGTCATTGTTTCTGTTTTAAAGTCTCATTTCAATTTATATTATGATCCAAGAGCAAAGACGTTTAGATTCAGCAGAGAAAAAAAATTGCGTAGTTTTAGAAGTATTAGAAAAAATGTAGTTATTATAATTATATCTGTAACTTGGGATCGAATTTGTACTCCTTTAAAAATGTGCAGTAAATTTGTCTTTAATAATTTAGTTCTATTTATAAATGCATAAAATTTTAATGAATGAAAAAAAAACTATATGTAAGAAAATTATAAGAAGGGAAATTAACGAGCTTAACGTGAGAAAATATATAATATTCATGAATTTATATCCCTTTTTATAAATTCCCTCGGTGATAATTTAAAATACTGTATTAAAATTGTATTGTTCTTAAAAATTTGTATATTTTAACTACACCTATATTAATTTATATATTTGAATAATTTAGTAAGTGCTTGCCATGCGAGTTTTTGAAGGTAGTATAGTAAATCCTCAACATTTTGAGTCCAATTAGGTTTTGTGCCGTAGTGGGATCAATGAATAACTCGGGGTCTCGGAGATAACTTAAAAATAACTCGTCTCGTTTTGGAAGTGTTTTTTATAGTTCCTTTTTCCTTAGCGCCATAATTTTCTTCAAAACTGCCCACCTCATAAAAATCACATACCCAAAACAGAATTTTATCCCCAGTTTAATGCATCCGAATTCCTTCACCCATCAAGAGACCTCGCGGTCATCCCGAACACGCACATCTCCAAGAGAAGAGCCCCCATAAATCCGGCCGGTGGTCCAACAAAACGACTTGACACCATCGCGCCAAAGGTCGTCCGGGCCTCCGCTTGACTGACCCAAGATGCCGACCACTGATGCGTTACTTAGGCGACTGATGCTCGGCAGACGGCATCGATGCTATCAATCGCACGGAAAGCAGCTCTGATTGATTGCCTTCTTCTCAATCTTAGCGGAGATGACCATTGAGGGGATGAATGAATGGGTAGGGGTGCTGAGGCGTGGTATTGTTTTTGAGGTGGGTCGGGGCTTCGGCTTGAGGTGATGGAGATTTTGATCGTTGTCGTTTTGTGTATTGTTTCCAGCACGCGAATCTGATTTCGAGTTCGTCGTTTACGCCATTGAAGTAATGCTGCCAGTCTTGCCAAAGTCGACAGTTGGAATTACAATTAGATACATTGGAACTGTTGTACTGTTGGAATTACAATTGCAAACATTGCTGAGCAGTTCGTTTCCAGTATCAATAAAAACACAATAATCTACAAAATTGGAAACCGGGGTGTACTGGTATAAGAATAAATCCTGGTATTAGGGTGTAAAATTTTTCTTTTTTGGGAGGTTTTTAAGGCGTATTAATGTCGTGAAATTTGGCTGTCAAAAACCATACATTGAACTTATATCCATACTGAATACCACATTCCTTTTTCTTATCATAAGAACTGCCCTTTAAAAAAATCTAGAGTAGAAAACGTACTTTCACGTCCTTTTACATGCATTTCTCTTTGACAAACACTTGGAAGGGGCCTTTTTTTCTCATAAAAATTGTAACTAACCATTATTTGTGTATTTCTAACTAATTAACCATTTTTTCTGCAGTTTCTTTAAGTCTTGTTTGACACAGTATGTGTCCATATAGGGACTTGAGCGCTATAAAACTCAAACCAACCAACCCAGCTGCCTGTTCATTTTTTAAAGTTTGTGTCTCTTTCCGAAAAATAATCCAGTGGCGAATTTTAGTTAACGATGCAAAAAATGTTTATTCCTTGCGTGAATAGTGAACTTCAATACCAAATTAATTTCCTCGTAAGTTTCTCGTCGTTTCAACAAAATGAACTTTTCTTAGACCGAGGGTTTGTTAGTTTGACTACCAATAAACCAGTTTAAAACATTGTTCACCATGTCCATCATTCTATTCCTCCTCTTCCGAGAAAAGTTGCACTTCCCGCCCATAACCGCACCCGCGGAAAAACAGACCAGCGGTTGCCTCACTTGAGTCCCTCTTCTTTCCGCAAATCGTAATAAAAATTGAAAAGGTGCTAGTGAATCGTGAGTGATATGGACTCCAGGAATAGCCCCAAATATGCACCAAAGATACCTCTCATTAGGTTCTTTGTGTTTATGTCTACCTTCGAGTGTGGGTGTGTTAGCTTCGAAGTGAATGACACCGTAACTCAAAAGTAAGCTCTCGGCTTAAGAGCACCGCATCTCTGTCAGTTGCTCTGGTTTAGGAAGGAACAACGGTAGCTAAAAGCGGCTTCATTCAATTATTCCTTAAGGCGGGTTAACATGGTGCAGTATACGCGACGCGTTTGTTGAACGCGTTGAAAATTGAAGAATCTGGTTCCATTTGTTATTGTAACTACAATGTAACATACGATAGGTCATCATGACTAGAAAATTTTGTACGCGTTGCTGTGATCGCGTCGCGTTTTACAGCGCCATGTAAACCCTCGTTAATTGCAAGAAGCGCGGTGATTTGTTTATTTGGACGGGGATGAAAACGAGCGTGGGTCGGACGTATTACATAGAAGTGATGTGTAAATATTTTTATACGATTAATTAGGTAATTGAAAATGGCTCTGAAAATACTCTCCCTTTTAGTTTTTTTGCGATGGTTGGTTGGCTTAGCAGAGCTAGAGCTGTTTTCGTTTACTGCCTTAAACATTTCTATTTCGAGATAGGTTCACCTTAGAAACTCTAGGAAAATCAAAATGTATGTAGACTTCAAGGGGGATTATGGCAGCGGGATTCATAAATAAAGCTGAAAGATAAATATTTTTCCTTATCCTCTAAGCTCACTACTTTTTCCTATTTAGTTTTTAATTGAAAACTTGTGAATTCAGAATTTTAAATGTATCTGATTGTTAGAATAGGTTTATATGAAACGAAAGTTTTTTCTATAAATTACTTGTAAGAGGTTGTGTGTAAGATATCATTTGTATCTCTACCCTTATTTTCATAAATGTGTTCTTTTATTCAGCATTGCTTTCCAATCCGGAAGAACTGAAATTACTTGCATTTAAGTATCTTTCGCTTATCTTTAGTATTATTAACTATTTCCGAAACTTGTTTAAAAAATCAAACAATAATTTATTACGTCCAAAACAAATAAATAAACACATCATGTAGCTGCATTTTAATGATAACTAATCTATCCTTCCCGGTTATACAAGTTTATTTATCTAAAATAATCATCAAATGACACCGCTAACTTTCTTTCCCAATTATAAAAATTCCCTCACCATTAATCAACCAAACGCAGATCCCACCAGAGTTATCAAACTCTTCCCGAGAGATAACTATCAATCCAGCCCTGCACGATCTTCTAGTTAAAAGATAATCCTATCTTCTAACTAAACCACAAATAACCTAACTGGTCACGCGATGCAGTGAAGCCGACTTCGCACCCATTTCTCGTCATTAGGGCCTGGCCATCCGTCTTTGTTTGGACGCTGGCGCTTGGTGAACCCGCCCAACACTTCCGAGAAGCCACTAATTTTAGAAAATCTTTTGAGCACCAATTAAGTTCCCGTTTGTCCCATTAAGCTGGAGGGATCGGCGCGTGTCTCGTTATTGGATCGATAAATAATTGTTGTCTCGGTGTGAGACTGGCTTTTAAATAGTTGCTTGTTGTTTATGAAAATCATAAAGGTACAGTCGACGATTTGTTTGTTTTTTTATGAATTGTTAGAGGTGGTTGTTCGTGAAAAAAAGATGCCATAAAAGCTAGAAACATAAAAAGGTATTAATATGTAAAATTTCATTGTTGTATGATCAGTGTTTCTTTTTTTTTAATTTTTCTTTTTGAAGATTTTTAATACATATTAGTACTAGATAAATTGAAAATTACCAATATGAAATTTGTTGACTACAGATCCCAAACACTTCCATTTGAAGAACATTGTATAGTTTTATGTAATTAGCGCATTATTAAATGCTATCAAAATTTCTCATAATCCTAAACACCAACCTTTTTCTAGATTGAAGGTCATTTTTTTCTAAGTCAACTTTCATTGTTGTATGAACCAACTTCATAAAATCATTTTAAGTACCTTAACTAGCACTACATATATGTAACTTTAACGCTAACTCTAGTTAGACCGTTGGCAAAGACGAGGTATTTTGATTTTTTATCAAAATATAGAAATGTATTTAACGACTGTAAACTTACCCCTGGTTCAAATCTGCTAAGGTAGAGAGGTAGCTCGATTCGCAGCGCGCAAGGGTAAAGTTATTTTTTCTGCATACTGTTTGCTTTAAAGGAAAAACCAGTTCTACAGTCATTGAACAGCGGCGTTCCCGAAAACCTATCCAACATGAAACTTCAATCGCATAATAAACTTATCTTCTTTACACCTTAATAATAACATTACCAAAGCAGGTAACAAAGGATCTGTTATAAAAGTCCAATGCACGTTATTTAAAAAAGTGAAATTAACTATAATAACAACGTTATTTTAATAAAAACTTGAATCCAAAACATTAGTTTATCTAAGAACATATCCTTAGTAGAAGATTTATTTGCATACTAAAGTACCCTTTTAAATAATTTGCAAACCAAAAATCCAACATAATCCAAAACTGTTAGATTTTTCTGGTTTCACAAATATGCATCACATTAAGCACAAATTTTTTCCATTGCATATGTGTGGATAAACAAATGCACAACACATTATTATGTAGGTGTTTGAAAAATGTAATATTTTAAAAATAAAGCTGGAACTTTGTTTATTTTAAAGTGAACGAACTTTACTTATTGAGTTTCCATGCATTTTAATATTTTCAGTTCAAAAATCAGTACAATGGAAAAACAACCAGCATCATTATGTGAATCGAAACCCGGTTCTTCAAATCAATAACACATTAGTTAATAATAAAATCAATACCAAAACGAAGGTTGGTAAAAAAATAACTAAGACAGTAGCTGTGAAAAGAAAACATGCATATCCGGCGTTATGCCTCAATACGTTGTTGTGACACCCAATAACAGGTTTACCAAGAATTCCACGGTAGCTCATTACTAAGAAGCATTCTCACAAAATCGTGCAGTGCCTCCTAAAAATTTCCACAATTGTTTTCTCTTGGCCATCAGCATTTCTCATTTGTTCCGACGAAACAAATGCAGTTTCTTCTGAATGAGCTTAGAATGTATAAATCAAACTTCAATTGCTCTTATTTTCGAAGTATACTTTTTTTTTGTTTTTTACATGGCTGTTCTTGAAAGAGACTAGTGTCCTAAACCCGAATCATGTGCTGGAAAATCTGATAATGGTATTAAGTTACTTAATGAAGTAACTGAAATAAAATAGTATTGTGAAATGAGGATCTATAATAATCTAATGGGCAATGCTACTATTTATTCTTTATTTTTTTATTCGATAGAAGTACCCTAGAGCGGAATATACGCGCAAAATTTTTTTAATTACGATGATTATTTATTTTTTTATGTAATTTCTAAGTTCGACTTTAAAAAAGAGCGTTAAATCGTCCAATTTCCCAATGTGACGTACTTTTACCCTATACATTGATTTAAAACAATGCTTTTATTATAAATTGATTGCAAAAAATGCTTTTATTGTTTTAACAAATCAAAGTCATTGTTGGGTTTCTCGTTGAAGTCTATAGTAGTCAGTTGTGACGTACTTTTACCCTAAGCAAAGACAACGGGCTTGGCAATTTTAATTTTAAATATTTAATTAGCTAAATTTTTTTTGAAACTTTTCATGTGGATTTTTGGATTTAGATATATTTCCTTTACTGTTAAAATGCATTTTTTTCTGTTTTAAAAAAATGATGGTATTGCCCATTGTTTATCTATTTTTTGTTCCCCTTTCTGTTTTATTAGTTTAGTTCCAATCAAAGCAAAAACTTTTCATTGCTGTACTTTTTCCTAGATCTTTTGCTTTTATCTTAATCGTTAGGTTGTCTTGGATTTTAAAATATTTTTTTCGTTAACTTATGAAACAATTTGAATGAATAGCATCTATCCTGTAGAGTAATTATCTAATACTAGGGGGCTATCTCCCCCTGCTCGCTATTGCTCGCCAACCCCCGGGAACTGCTTACGCAGTTCCCCTAGGATTGCTTCGCAATCCTGTGCTCGCTACGCTCGCTTGCCATACGCTGGTACAGCCTAGCTGAGTTTCATTACCAACTAAATTTATTCGTTAAAATAGAGTTTTGTTTGATAAATAGAGTTAAAATAGAGTTTGTTAGAGCGACCACGAAGAGTTTGTTAGAGCGAAGAGTTTGTAAAGTTTAACCCACAGTGTTTATCAAATTCATGGGTACTGTTGCATTAGCCAAGAAAAGCCGCCATATATCAGCCAAAAAAATATATCAGATGAGTACTATTAACATGTATATGTTATACTTAAAAGTTGATATAGGTGCTTTTACTTACCCCATTATTTAATCACTCCTCTAAAACTTCTTTGTAAACACAATTGTAAATACTCCTGCTTAGAGCTACAACCGTCACAGATTGGAATAATAATTTCTAGCTCTACTTAAATCCATCTTTAGATTACTTTTAAATTTACGAAACGTAAACAAAACAAACTAACCGTTGCCAACGGGAGAAAACAAATACCGCCAAATATGAGCGTCACGTAAGAGAAATATATAGATGGTTTTTCCTAGTTTCATGGTTGTGGAACTAGGCGTTGCATAAATATCTAATTCGTTCTCATTTTATAAATGTGTTTGATGGATCTGTGGGATTATGTAAAATGACTTATATCATGTGTTGGGGTATTATGTTTTTTACATAAATGGTGAAAATGCATTCTCATAGTAAATAAGCTGAGAATTTGAGCCATTTCAAAAATGCTCCAGAATAATTTATCTGTACCTATTGTAGCAATACTTGCATCCCTTCCATGGTACTTCAGTGAAGAAGCCTGGTGCCTTAATTGGTTTTGCTGGTGACAGCAGCACGTCACACTGTGTGCTTTGACTTGACTGTTCACTGGACATTTAAAAACCATCTGGTTTTCAAATGGTACTACCATTGGTACTAATGGTTTCAAATGGTACTAATGGTTTTCAATGGTACATAAGACCTTCCTAGTTTGCACCAAGTGCAATGTTGAAGAGACTATCACTTCCTGACATCTTAGTAAGGGTATTAATTTGGTGCGGAGCCGCTTTTGTCCTGGAGATATTTATGTTTAGGGTGAACAAACTAATGGATCATATCTGATTCAGATCAGAGAGAAATAAGATGATTTTATCCAAATTGCTTCAAAGCACATCCTTCATTGGTTTTCAAGTTGCAACGTGTGGAATAAAATCGATAAAACTGAAACTTTGTACAAACACTGTAAAAGACTCGGCACACTACAGACACATATATCTCGAGTGGCCCATGCATCACCTCTATTGAGGACGGACAGGATGTGTCGACACGTATCCCAGAAAGGTGACATTGCCCGCGACAAAAGACCCCCTACTAAATGCATTACTTAAAAAATTATCACATCACCAGCCCCTCGGGTGACACCGACATAGGCTTGGCCCTCCTTAATAAACCTTATATCAGCGTGTTTGCATAAAGACCTCACACTCTGGACTTTTGTGTGGCTAGGCGCGGCGTGTCGACGCGTGTCTTGAACACCGCCGCGCCCCTGCGTCTTGAGAAGGGCGCCCCGTAGATGCAGATGGACGGGAAGGAGTGGGGTTCATCTGCTTGGCAAACATTGGTGAGGGTTTTTTTAGTGTTGAGTAGAGTTGTTTATTGGGGTTGGTGCGGCTGTTACAATCATGACCTTCCTATAGATCTCCTCTTTGGTGAATCTTCCCAGTCTCTTTTGTTGAAAATGTTGTAAATTTCTATGTAAATTGAGGGGAATAATGCATTTTTAAACTCCAATCGTAGGAGAGATTTACCATCCAAGACCCATACCATCAAGGATAGTGCGGTAATAAATTTTATCTGTGGAGCCCAGCGGCATCGGTTTGGTAGAAAATCCATCCAAAATATCTACGGAATAACCTTCGGAGTTGGATTGCATTCAGCAGAAGGAATTGGGGAATATTTAATTAGTGAACGTGGTCACCGCTAATTCATTAGAATTAACAAGGAATAGGCAAAACGATATTTATACGTACTTGAGTACCTAATATTATGTATAAATGTTAAGGTATCAAGCTAACCAGTAAGAGCTAAGGTATCAAAGCAAGATATCCTCTAAAAGTAATTGTTTAGTTCCGATTTATTATGCTCCTCGATTCCTTATACTACTCGAATGTGTTGTTACCTAAAAGTAACACAGGTATCGATATCAGGGAAAGGTAGGTGAGTGTATGTGTAGGGTTTAGATTTTCCTCAGAATGCTAATATATTCAAAGTTTTTCGCGATAATTTCGAATGAAAAATCGGAACGTTATAAAAATTTGGAAGTTTCTGAAATAGAGTGGGTGGAGTAAAAAGGATATTAGATTTTTCATGAGGTTCATGAAAAATCAAAATGCTACAAACAAACTTCACACGTTTAAACAAACTGTTAAAACCCCTATAAAATTCTTTTTACCCCATCTGTAATATACAATAATATGAAGAAAGACTTTAAAGAAATATTTGACGGTGAGATTCTTTGTTCAGAGTTGCTATTAATTGGATTTTTAAAGCTAAAGAAACTGACGTATCTAATCAATTTGTTATTTTTTCTTTTTTTTTCTAAAAGCTCTTTCCTCTATATATTAGCTTTTTTGATAAAATTTTTTCCCTAGCTCAAAAACCGCGAGTGTAGGAATGTGTTTTGGAAAGGAAGGGTCAAAGATTAAAGTGAAACGTTTTATTAATGCTTAAATTTTCCATTCTTAACATATAAGAATTCTCTTTAACCAACAGGAGTTTAGCCTATTAAACACAATTAAGACATTTGCAAGAACAACGAGCTAACTCCAACAGCTTTACATTGTAGTTAGCTTGTTTCTGTAAGCGCATTAATCGTTAAGTTAATACATCAGTCTTAGATGGGATACTTTCCTGTTAAAAAAATGTTTTTCATTTTTAAAAACCGAATACCACAAGCCCCTCCACTCACAGCCACACTTTTCCCTCCTTCCACACTAAACTTAAAAGCAGGGTTCGAGCGTATGCCACCTAATTCCACCTCAGTGACGGATTTCCTAAAAATATAAAATTCCTTCCCACCTTGCCCCCCCAGATCTTTCGCACTAAATGCCTTCTTAATCGGGCCAAAAACTTGACTTTCCTCCCATTATGCCCCGCTCGTTTCCTGGAAAATTCCGATTCTTTGACAGCCCAAACGATAAACGAGCCCTCTTTCTAAAAAGCCGGGGAAGTAGTTGCTCATCGCATTGAAGGCGAAGGGGAGTGAGATGGATCCGGTCCCCGCACCCCCTAGAGGAGGATCCGGTACTAGGCTTGGTCCCCCGGCCGAACACTAAAAATCTCTCTCTTGTCGCCCTTTCCTGCTTCTTTCCATAAAAGATGCTCTCTACACCAGACTCACCTGAGCACGTTTTCGCACGGTGGGCCGGATTCGGCAGGGGCTTGGTGGTGCACGTGGGGGACCTGGGGGTCTACTATGCTTATTCTTCATGATAAGCACACTTAGGCTCCGGACATAGTTTGCTAAAATCAAACCCATTAAGATCCTTATCAAGCGGACCCAGGTTAAAATTCAAGCTAGTATTTGTTTGCTTGTCCAGCATGTACTGCTAGATACCAGCAAAAAAAACAGAAAAAACTAGCAAAACTTTTTGCTAGTACTATCAAAGCCACTAGCAACTCAAGGTGTGTATTTACCCACTTTTTTGGTTGGATAGCAAAAAAAACTAGCATTTGTTGCTAGATCATATTGGTAGCCTAGCAGAATGTCCACTTGTCCAGTCCACTTGGATGAAAGATGGTTAAATTATTAGGCTTAAAATTACAAATCTGTATGTCAAGATGTTGGGGTCCCCAAATGGGTTTTATGCACCCCTGGGCTTCGAACTGCCAAACTTTGAACCGACCCCCGCTAGCAAACAAATAGATTAAACTATCAAATCAAGGTACTTAACTTTCCATGCTATGAAAGTAGCTTGAATAGCTAAAAGCATAGAATGCTTGTACATAGCATGGTATGCTATTGGTTCGTAAGCTAGTATACTAGCATCTCATGCTAGCTAGCATAAAAAGCATACACTGGCATAAAAACTATAGCATACCTAGTAAGAACTAGCATATTTTCATTGCTTGTACCAGCATAAATTTTAGCCAGGGGAGGGGTAAAGAAGGGGAATTGGAGGCGATGTAGTAGACTATTTTTGGTGAGATGACAGCAACCGGCCACTGCCAGGTTTGTCAGTGAGGAGTACTTCAACCACACAAGAGTAGTCTACCACATGGAGTCCCCTTCTTTCTCCCCTCCTCTGGATAAGGATCCGCTCGATGTTTTTAGCCAACTGTGTGCGGAACCTTACTCAGTCATCAGCGTTGGTGTTAACCAACAGCGATAGCAAGAAAAATTAGATTTTCGCTGACTCTGATTGTTTGAACTCTTTTTGACCATGGATATAACACTAATCGTTCATGCTGTGATTGTGGCTATTATTAGGCTAGATGTAGTATTAGTTGCAATTTTCATCTGGGGCATAATACATCAACAGCATCTAATTATAGAGTTTAAATGAAAAAACCTAAAATATTTTTTGACGACATTCTTAGTTTTATTATGGTCTCGTCATTTTACGAGAAAAGTAATGACTTTACTTCAGGCACATTTTTTCATCCTTACAAACAATTTAAAGCAGGCTTCTTTAAGAGAAGTCTACGTAAGTCATGCATTTGTCTTATGGAGTGATGCATTATGCAATTGTCCCATTGACATTTGTGTACACCTCGAATTTTGGTGTGATATTTGTCCCATAAAAATAAATACTTGGTCTATTAGATCGGCTTTAAAAATGCATGAATTGAAGTATTACAGTTACAGAAAAAAGTAAGAACTCAAAACTCTGCTCGGGGGGTATCTCTTGCCATTCTGAGCATCTCATTTATTTGCCATCCATAATGATAAGTCATACATAAGTCCCATAAAGCAAACGAATGATTTTATTTTCTGTTCCCGTGTAGCTGAATTAAGTGAAGTCGTTAGTCACTCAAATAAAAAGTTGAATAATAAGTTTGTGTAAGAGTTCTCTTAAATTGTCTTTTATTGGGATAATACTGGTGGGTTGATGCAGAAAAAAATTTCTTAAAACTACGTTTAATGGACCTATACCTAAGATAAATGAACAACTTTATTTTCTGCTTTCTAGTATAGAAACTGAGCTATAGTTTAACATTTTTCGGAGGCTTTTGTAATCGCAAGTCAAAGAACCCATGGTCTTCGTTAGGGGAAACCCTACTACACGAACACCCCCTGCTTTCTCCCAGGTATCCCCACACGTGCACACGACACCATCCCATCCCGTAGAGACGATTTTCCGCCACCGGTCTCTTTTAGGAGAGACCCCCGTCATAAAGCTTCAAAACACCTCACCAAAAGCCATTCTTCTCTCCTTCCAAGGGTGGGTCTCCCGACGACGTCCTGTCCCTCCCTGGTCGGTCCACGCGACGGTCGCGTGTCCTGTTGGTTGCCATGGCGACCCGCACCTCTCGGTCCTGTCCCTCTTCCACTTCCTCCAAGACAATGTTCGAGAAAAAGGACTTGGTCCCGTCTTCTTCCCCCTGGGTAATGTGTCTTGGTGTGAATGGAGGCTTGGAGTAAATATCCGATCGGGAGGACGGTAAATATGATGCCCGTTTTTTTGTGGGGTTTTTTGCCCGTATTGTCGTTTGTGTAGGGAGAAGTAATCCCTCTTTGGGTGGAGTGGGGGTTATGAATATATATTTCGTGTTCAGGGCAAACAGTTTGTGGTGTTGATTCGTGGTGGGCATTTTCTTTGGTGAGATACAGGGATGTGGAGAGTGGGTGTTTTGTCTGTGAAATTATTCTTTCTTAAATTTTTATTTAGTAGATATTTTAAATATAAAAGTTACCGTTTCTGTGCGACAATTACTTCAAATGTAATGAATGGTAGTTTTCTCTTTGTGAGATGGATTTTCATGCTGTAATTTCTTCATTTCATTGTATCATTTTTCTGAGTAATGCTTCTGTTTTTACATACGAGTCGAGTATATCGTCAACTATGTACAGATGTTGTGATTTGGAAAGCTTTGTTTCTTCTCATTTTATACGTTTTCATAAATTCATAAATATTTTTACAGACAGTAATAAATATTCTTTACATAATGAGGTATTTGCATGAGTGAGGGATTTGCTCAATTTTATACTTTTTCGATACAAGATGGTCTAAAACTCCCAAATTTCTGATTTGTAAGTTCCAAAATGTGTTTTAAATAATTTAAAATTCAATTTTATTTTTGCCAAAACGTCAGAAAAGTCACGTTATCAGAAAACGGGCTTCTATTGGATGTGACGTCACAGCGCATGAAAACCATTGTGTTTTCTGTTTTCACGTGATCAGAAAACGGGCTTCCATTGGATGTGACCTCACAGTGCATGATTTGTGATTCGAAAGTGTTTTCGCGCCAAAACAAAAAACGAAATTTCAAAAATTTATATCTCAGAAACTAGGCTACGAAAATACTTGATGTAAACGCCATTCTTCATGGTTTTTTTATCTACTATTTTAATAAAGTTTAATCTCGAAACGTGAGAATACCTCATTAATTTATATTTTTGCTTAGGAGAGAGCTATATCAAGAGGAGCTATCAAATTTGTTGCAATTTTTTTATCTGTTACAAGGTTTATTCTACTAAAAGTATTTGTCGTTTTAAAGTTAAATAAGGTATTTTAAACGTTTAAATTTGTGACAGAAGCTATTATGTTGGGAATCATACAACAAGCTCAGAGGGAAATTATTTTATGATAAATTTCCTGGGCCAACTCTGGTAATTTAATCTGAATTTTCAATGCCATATCTATGCATTAGATATAGTAATGTGAATGTCGAATCATATTTTGTAAATATGAAGTTTTAAATTATTTTAGTCATTTCTATGAATTGTGATGCTATACTCCACGATTTTAAGACTTTGTTAGTTTTTACAAGAAAAATATCAAGATTTTAAAAGATAGAAGGATATTCATTCATTTGTCGGACAGTCTAACAGTTACTAATCATCTCAATAATTTTCATCGGTACGATTTGCATGAAGTTTTCATTATACACTTGATTACACAGGAGTGACTTAATTTGACTAATCCTTTTGACCTTGTTCGTTTTATTTTCTCGGGAATACCTGAATGCTTCTATTCTACTCTTGAATATAATTCTAAAACTGACATTGAACGTTTCTTAGCTACCAGGATCCTTTAGCATACGATTTGCAGACAATGGTTTCGTGCTGACTTTCTACAAGGATTGAAGGCAATCCATTCACTTTCGGCCTATCTCCCATCATACGCCTGACAATTAGTTCCTGAAAAGGCGGATCTTTTTTTGTGTTTCTCTGTGACAGTTCACCTGTAAGTTGAATTGAAGACGTGAAATTATTTAAATTTTATCCATTCACTCAACAAATCATTTATTTTGTTTTAATTTGAATTTTATAGTTTGTTTTTTACTGCATATGTATTTGAAACGTAATTCATTAGAAAAGAGAAGCAAGAGGAATCTGTGATTAGTTTTGCAGGAGAAGTTGGGATTGAAGACTAGATAAACCCTTAGATGAATCAAAAACTTGGTGTAAATTTTTAGATAAAAAACCTCACCTTCTCTGATTCTTTATGTTTTAAAAATCCTCTCTTGAAGTAGATGAAAAAGCTGTAAAACCTCCTATCATATATACCCGTTTAATAAATTAAATATTTGTATAGAACTTTAAGGGTTCATCGGAATTGGAATTTTTGTAGGGGATTAATGTGGGTTATTTTTTATAGTGAATCCTAATATCTGAGCACAGTTAAGTACAAAAATATTAGCTCGAAAAAATTTTTTAAACTTTTCTTCTAAAGGATGTTTTCTCATAAAAGTAAGTAATGATTTAGAAAGTTTCTAGAAATGTGTGTATTAAACGGTTGTCAAGCTTCCTAGGACCAGTGGTATTCATTTAGAATTCTGATTATTAGTTATTTTAAGTTATTTAAATCATTAGTCTTTTGAAATCCCCCCTTTAAACTTAACACCAACTTTAAATTGCAAAATATTTTTGCCCAGGGAGAACAATTTAAAAAGTTCAACAGATTCTTCCAGTCTTATATAGACTCTTCTAGACTTAAGACACTTTTTCAACTGACCTTGATCACATATCCCTAGTATCACTTTCAGCTGCACAATCAGTAATAAAATTTCGAATTCAAGCGGCATCAAAACTCTTTTGTCGCTGTCACAAAATAGTGCGTTTATGCCTCGGCAAATCGCTTCTCTCGGTGCGTTGGTTTTATAGGCCTTAGCCCCTCATTGAAGACGCGGGGTGTTCTCTTCTGGAGCAGCCCCGAGAGACATAGGTGCGCCCCCCCCCAGCTGCAGGATGTAGAGGAAGGGTCAGGAAGAAGGCAGATGGACGCTCAACCCTTTAGTTGCGGACCTGGTTTTGAGAAACGGTCTCTCTCAGACACTGTGCTGTTTATGCTTCAGTGATCGAAGCAAAGCTGAGGCTTTTTTTAGATCATGGGGGTTTATTGTTGCATTATGCAAACAGTACTGAAATATTTTAGCTTAAAATTACGTAGAAAAGAAGTTAATAAGTTCTTAAAAATAGTTTGAAATGTTTAGATTACTACCTGATTTAACTAACTTAAGCTATCGTGTTTTATTTAAACAAGGTTCACAGTTTTCCTAAATTTTTACATTTTTTACCAATGTTCTATATTTCCTTCATTTTCTACCTCTTATTTGCATTGTTAATTCGTCTATTTATAAAATAGAAAAATATAACCATTTGAAGTTTTTGACATGCCCTATATTTTTGGCGCAAAAATGTCCTATATTTTTGCTACGAACCCTGATTTTAAGCGTACGAAAGTGAAACTTGATTTAGTAAAGGTTTTTTCTGTTCATACTCTTATAAGCGTGCAGTGATTCTATAAATTATTATCCTCCTCCTTTCATGGTCTTTTGATGATGGTTTTCATTTTACTTGAAAACTTTAACCAATCAAGGGTACAGACAAGGGGCTACTCAACTTAGACTGCAGAAAGTTTTGATCTTACGCAAAACCATGCTTCATAATTTTTTAACAGTAAGCTAACCTTCGAAATCAGTCTCTAATACGCCGCTAACCGTGAGAACCTATTCACAAATAAAAAAAGCGAGAAGTGCTTTCTTTGTCATGAGAAAATACTCCCAAACTTTAATTGGCAAATGCCTACATAAACTGAACAACAACTTCTCTATTACCTCCAACCACACGCAAAGGAATGAATACCTCTCCTTTCGAACAATTACCAAAGACCACTTCACGCAAAATCTCGGAAAAGGCTCGTAACTCCCTCTTCTTTAACTCGCAGCATATCCTACCTAGTATTATATATCCGAGGTTCGGTGTTTCTTTGCCACAAGCCCTTGAGGGTTCCGGTGCCACTATATAAATGCCATTCGAACTCAAATCACTCTCTTCCACAGATACAAATGAACCTGACGCATAGTATTTTTTTTCATTTTCAAATTGGAAAGGGGGCCGAATTAGATTGAGTATTTGGTGGCACGAAACCCATTGTTGCCGTTGAGGATTCGTGAGCCGAATGACCAACTCCTGCGTGTCGGACTTGCAGAAGATTGGGCTGTTTATGGAGTTTTTTTCTGTTTGAGAGATAGCTGCGATTGGATTAAGTTTTATACGACGTTGTGTGAAGTTGGTGCTGCAATCTAGTACCGTTTGAGTAGTCTGAGGTAGCATTTTCACTTATTGCAGTACGACAATCAGGCGAAATAATCTGTAAAGGATTAATGTGTGTTTTTGTGGAAATATTTTTTTTTCATGCTTTAGACAATTTTTGAGACAATTTTAATTTTTTACCATACATTCAATTAAAAGCTGAATTTTCAAACCAGGATTAATGGGTTCATAACTTTTTAAAGAGACTCAGTACCATGTTTTGACAAAATTTCGAAATTTTTTTTTCTTTTAAACTAATGTAAATGCATTTGTTTATCCCCCTACGAATTTTCAAAAATTTTCATTGAAAATATCCAAATTATGGTTGATTTCATTTATGAAAGTATTAAGGTCTCTATGGCTAATGGAAACTTCGAAGTCCTTTTACTCAGAATCGCTGTTTCATTGTTTAAAATGCTAAGGCTTTTTTTATCTATAGGACCAAATCTCTTGAAATTTTTTCTGACTATTGTTGGATGTATGTATAACAAAAGTTGGCATTTGTTTTTTCAATGGGCATTGTAGATTATTTTATAAAAATTACTGAATTTAGAATTTGAGCATTTTATTGCTTTTTTAGCTAATGATTCAAGAAAAACAAATATTTTTAGAACTAGGGAGCTACCGCCCCCTGCTCGCTATCGCTCGCCAACCCCCGTTAACTGCTGACGCAGACACGTTTGAACCGCTTCGCAATTCCTCACAAAACCCTGCTCACTGCACTTACTCACTTTATAAAACATTCTTAAAACAGGGTTAGTACTTCTCCGGGGTATTCTTTCGAAAATGGTGGATATACATTCAGTAGCGGAAATTTAACAGTTCCTTTATGGTAACATTAATTGGCGGGTTGCCTTATAATTCCAAGAAAATTAACAACAGAGCAATGTAACATTCCTTTACCATTTCCCCAAGGTAATGTTTTCTTCACAGATCCATTAAGAAGCACTGAAACATCTCACGAATAAATTTAACGTTCTTAAAATTTGTAACTATTTTCATCGATTGGCTGTGAAAAATGTAGTAATTACCGTAAACATCACGAAAATTTAGAATTTTATCTTCATGAGAACAAACAAACGTCGAAGTTGTGTCAGTTTCATAGCAATGACACGAATGTTTAGACTTCAAACATATTCGATTTTTATCTTAATTTCTAAAACAGTCCCCCGTGTTATCTAGTTGTTTGCGTTTTGGCATTATGAAATAAGGTGTCACATTTTACTACCTTAAAAAACATACTTGCAAAAGGATACAAAAATAATAATAATTGTAAAAAATAAATGCAAAAGTTCAAAATTTCCGAAAGCGAGTTTATATTTTGTTGTAAGTATATGGTAATGATTAGGTTGCCACAACGACAAAGATAAATGTAAAAATATTAATTTGTCTCTCTATTCTAAAAAAAAGTTTTTGGTGAACGGTTTCCAGAGAAAGGCTTTTTAATTACTGAACCAAATGACACATATATGGTATCAAAATGTCCGAATTCTTTCCGGATTTCCGAGTAAGCCCTTCGATTTTTCAAAAAAATTCTTAATTTTAAAATATTTCCATTTTTTTAGATTTCGGATAAGGTCGCAGTTACAAAGCAAGAAACTATGAATTTTAAAACAATTGAAAATATATTTCACTGGTTTTTTAACATTCAAATACATTAAATAATCATCTTTCTATTTATCACACTAATTTAAAAAATATATATTGGATTCTTTTTAACAATATTTATATTTTTGCTGTTCAAACGATTTTAATTATATTTAAAACTAATGTATAATTAATTTATCTTTTATTTTTAAATAATTAATTCATATTTATTATTTATCTTTGTCGTTGTGGCAACCTAATCATTACTATATTTACAATAAATATAAACTCGCTTTCAGAAATTTTGAACTTTTGCATTTATTTATTACAATAATAATTATTTTTATATCCTTTTGCAAGTTATATTATTTAAGGTAGTAAAAGGTAACTTTTTTTATAATGCCAAAACGCAAAACTAGATATGGCGGGGGAATGTTTTAGAAATAAAGATAAAAATCGAAAGTCAGAACATTCGTGTCATTGCTATGAAACTGACACAATTTCGATGTTTATTTGTTCTCATGAAGCAAAATTCTAAATTTTCGTGATGTTTACGATAATTACTACATTTTTCACAGACAATCAATGAAAATCATTACAAATTTTAAGAAAGTAAAATTTATTCCGGAGATGTTTCAGTGCTTCTGAATGGATCTGTGTGAGAAAAACATTACCTTGGGGAAATGGTAAAAGAAAGTTTACACTGCTTTGTTACTAATTTTCTTGGAATTAAATGGCGATCCGCCAATTCATATTGCCATAAAGGAACTGTTAAAATTTCGCCGCTGAATGAATATTCCCCTTTTTTGAAAGAATACCCCAGAGAAGTAGTTCCCCTGTTTTAAGAATGTTTTATAAAATGAGTAAGTGCTGTGAGCTGTGTTTTGTAAGGATGGCAAAGAGATCCTTAAGTATCAGCGTCAGCAGTTAACGGGGGTTGGCGAGCGATAGCGAGCAGGGGGCGGTAGCTCCCTAGTTATTTAAAAAATAAAAGATAAATTATTTATACATAAGTTTTAAATATAATTAAAACCGTTTAAACAACAGAAATATAAATATTGTTAAAAATAACCCAAAATATATTTTTTAAATTCGTGTTATAAATAGAAAGATGATTATTTAATTTATTTGAATATTAAAAACCAGTGAAATATGTTTTCAATTTTTTTTTGAAATTCAGTTTCTTGCTTTATAACTGCAACCTTATCCGTAATCTAAAAAAATGGAAATATTTTAAAATTGAGATTTTTTTTAGAAATTCTAAAGGCACTTTGCACATCCTCAAAAGAATCCGGACAGTTTGATACCAAATATGTGTTATACGGATCAGTAATTAAAAAGCCTTTCCCTGGAAACCGTTCACCAAAAACTTTTTTTTAGAATAGAGAGATTCAGAGCACTATAAACCTTAAATCGATGCCAACTTTTGTTACACATAGTTTGATGTATTTTAAAACCAAATTTCAAGAATTTATGTCGATTATTGTAGGAGGAGTAGCATTTTAAAATCACCTCTAAAATTTTTGAATTTTTTTAAATAAACTCATAAAATTTGAATTTTAAGATACTTTGAGTTTGGAATCTGTTTTACATGAAGAAAATACATATAATAATAGAAAGAAGTATTAAATAACAATGATTTTAAAGATTTTGGTGAAAATGGGACTGCATCCTCTTAAGAACAGAAAAATCTAAAGAAAAGCGCGTATGTAACCTTTAAACTTGTCTATTTTGATGTAATTCCACGATTTCAGTTAGAGAAGTCGGAGTAAAAAATTGCTAAGTATTAAATTATAATGAAGGTTAAAAAACAAGGTTTTTTATTTTGCACATAAATAAAAGTTAAAAACGTTTTTTAACCATCATTTTACCTATTTGCACGTTAGTAACATAAAATTTTGATTCCTTCTATTTGGAGCAATGCTATTTTTATATGAAATTATGAAAAGTATTTTGTAAATGTAACTTCAGTAAGTAGCTCCAGTTTTCAATCAAAATATTCTTTCCTAAATTAATTTTAACTACAATTCTACTTAGCATATTTTTCTTAGTTTTAGTTTTCTTAGCAAGTTTTCGTTATAACTTACAAGCAACAACTTGAACAATAGACGAGGTATTTACCGCCGTTGAAGGAAAAAGAAAAATAACTTTCGTAATTCGTCTACATCAATCACCTGTACCCTCATCCTAATGAATATAATCACTAAACATCATCACGTTATGGATGAATGGTCACATTGTTCAAGGCGCGGTTTGTAAAACTTTTCGTGTAATTATCATCCTAACGGAATTGGGAGCTACATTTTTCAGGAGGGAATGATGGATTAATATTAATAAATTGGCTTCATATTTTTCTTTCGACTTCATTTTGTCAGCGTGTGGCACGCAATCTGTCCCACGTGTCGCATTTCGAGCGAAGAGGACAAGAATTTTTTGAATTTTTTTGTTGTTCTAACTAACAGAAAAATAATATAATAGATCGCTTATGGAAAGTTTTGGCAATTCTGTTCTGCATTGTTATTACTTCTATTTGTGATGGCTTTGGATTCGGGGTGTCTTCACTCACATATTGACATGATTTTTGATGATTATATCAAATTCATTATCTATCAATTCAAAAACTAATACAAAGACTTTGACAGCCGGAATTATTACGATAAAACATTTTTTTATTCGGGCTATAAAACCGTGATCGACTTTTAAAACCTTTCAAACCTCGACCACGGCCTTATAGTCCGAATTAAAAATGTTTTATAAAAACTAATATCTAGACCTAGAAGATAGATGATTCATCAGAGTACCAAATGACAAAATGTTAAACATATTTTCTGCATACGAAATATTTTCTAAGAGGGTATCCTAGAATAAAAGTTAAAGAACTTGTGTGGTATAAAATAAAAATTATATTTCTTTCCAACAGCGATTATTAATGATTTGAGTTTAACTCCATTTTACACAATAAGGAAGTTGCATGTGTCAGATTTTCAAAAACAAACAAGTGTTCCGTATGGTTTTTTGTATGGTAAAATGAAATATTTAGTCAGTTTTTCAAAAAATTGTATAGGTAATTAAATATTTTAATTTAAAAGTCGAGAAAAAAACACGTGACTGAAAACGTTTATTGTTTAAACTATAAGATGACGTCAACAGTAATACCATCAACTCCATTGCTTTACAACAATGTTTAGTATAAGATGACATCACATCCAAACTCTTGGCGTTTTCGCGCGCTTTTAAAAAGGGGATTTTTGTTAATTTTTTTGACAATCAAAAAATTTCTCGATCGACCTCAAATTTTGGGTAGTTTATAGCTTATTTTTGCAAGAGGAATCGATTAAAAAAATAAAAAAAAATCATGAAACTTCCTCATTTAAGTGATCGGAAATGGATGCATTGAATAATTTCTCATTCAAATAATTTAATCTGACCCTATCCTTATAATATGAAATAATAGAACCTCGAAGAATACATTGTACTTTCTTTTCCATTCCTGACATCCAACTGAAACGTGTTTTTGTGTGGTCCTTTTATTGTTTTTTTGTGCAGTATATGAAAATTTAAGGTATCCGCCTACCCCTAAAAAGACGAGTTTCGACTTTTTCGTCGAAAATTTGGTTCTTACATTTTCAAGTAGTTTTGACTTTTATCTTTCCAAAACTGTTTTCATTTTACTTGTAGTAGAATTAGAAAAGAAATTACATCATTATTAAAACAGATAGTCGTGTGCGATCGTATACAAATATAAACTTTAAAGCTGATTTTTCAGAACTAAGTTTTGCATAAAAACCCTCCACTATTTACATGATTACTCAAAAACTATCCAAGATATTCACTCCAAATTTTAACAGTATATTAATCATACTGTTATTAACCAGATGGACCACAGATTTTTTTGTAAGTTTATTATTTTTGTTTTTATTGATGTTTTTTTGTTAAAGGGTTGTAGAAATTTTGAAATTTTTCACTTACCTTTACATTTTATGCTGTAAAACAATTACTTTTCAAAATATGTCTTAGAAAATGGTCCAATCTGAATATAAGTGTTATACGATACTTGTGTCCAAAGGAAATTTATATAGGGGTAATAGTTTTTGGGAAAGAATGAGAGGGGTTTTGTAAAAATTCACTTAAATTTTACACTAATTACCCCATATTTTAGAAAATAATGTAATTAATTTTGTTTTTTTAGCATTGATCTCAATGTTTTGATGTACACTTAAACTAAAAATTAAAAAATAATTTTTGTAAATCAAGTATTTCAAAAAAATGGTCTCAATGGTAGGCGGATACCTTAAATCAAATTGGAACATAGAACAAAAATATATCTGGATACCGATACTTATACAAGGTTCTAATGAAACAACACAAACGGCTCCGCCGGTAAAGGGAACTGAAAAAAGTTCTGCGGTCCGAATATAAAGGGTTTTTCAATCCAGAAATTTTCAATTCAATTTCGGAGGGATTTTAGTTATGGTCTTACGTGAGTCTTTTTTTATGCGGTACTTATCCTTTGCATAAAAAGTTTACTTTTAATTGTGTAGCGAAAACTAATTTTTATAGCTACTTGCGAAGTTTTGTGCGATTTTTAATGTGTATTTTTTATTCGGTACTTATCCACCGCACAAAAACAGGTTTGAGTGTATGTGGTTAAATGAATGCTATATATAGAGCGCTTAGAAAACTTATTTTGCGAAAGTTATTTCTCCTCCATTCCTAGATGTAAACAACTTAGACCAGCTTGGATATATCAACGGGTGACCCATCAGTTGCACCCTATTCAAAACTTGCGGTCAACACTCACGTGAAATAACCCTTCCGACCCCCTGTGGTGACGGAAATGCAAGTGTCCAAAGGGGTATTATGGGAAGGGGTTGAAGCATTGATCATACATTCCTCATTCCGTGGGAAACGTTTTAAAACTGTTAGTCACACTTGCTGATGCGAGATTCCAAAGAAAATATCCTTGGTGGAGTGTTCAGTAGATTTATTGTACTTTTGGGGTTTTTATTTTTGTCAAGGTAAAAGCTGACTGATAAACTTATTTTCGGGTTTTAAGATATTTGTAGATTATACAACGTTTCTGAAAAATATTAAGCTCACAGACTGATTCTAACCCTATTTGATTATTACTTATGTACTTTCACTCATTATTAAAAAAGGAGTGATGTATTGGAGGCATAACGTCACAAGTAATAACTATTTTTTAACTTTCCTTACAAAATCCCTTTATGAATTTAATTTTCCCTTATATAGAATTAAGTTTGAAAATATATTACAAAAAAGCAATGAACTACTCATTTGTAAATACTAGAAAAGTTATCCTGTAAGTTTCGTTTACTTACAATGATACCTTATAGCTGAAAAAAGTACTAAACAATATCAATCACATTTAGGTCCCTGCATTTCCCCCATTCGTATAGACATCACTACATAAATGACATAACAATTGTTTATAAATGATAATTCACTGCAATATAAAATTTAGGGTTATAAATTGAATCGTCAGTTTGAAGAAGGGAATAAGTCCTAAAAATGACAAATTGACTTTTTGTGCTCAAAACAATCTCCAAGCTTTGCTCTACATATGGGTGAAAAGAGGGGGAAAATAACTAACCCCTATAGGGAGATATCGCCCCTTGAAGTTGTGAAATCGATGTCCATTCATTGTATTTTTCAAGTTAATTTGGAGTTAAAGTTAATTTGTCTTTCTTTTAATATTCTTTGAGCTGTAAACTAAGTTAAAATGAAATTTTCTTTTAATTTAAATTTTTTTTCAAACTTTTTTTATGCAGGGAATGTTTAACTCCATTCATATTCACTCACTCCATTGATACTGCTCTAATAACTCAGTTTCACTATAATTTTGAATTTTATTTGTCTTATTCCTTTTATTTCACCCTTTTGTGGTGTAAACTAAGGAGAAATATAATTTAAATGTGAATTTAAGGTTTTTTTTAAGATTTTTTCATCAGAAAAATTTCATAAGGTTGAAGAAGGGAATAAGTCCATCAACTTATTTTGACTGTAAAATATTTTTGAATATACTTATAATTGTTTTGATGGTTGCTCTGTTTTCTAAATAGAGTTGTGAACTTCCAGTAAAAATTTGGTGATTATACAATAAAAATTCTATTACTTATACAGTTTTTTTCGATTTTCTCAAAACTTGGTTTTTGGACTTATTCCCTTCTTCAAACTGACGATTCAATTATACAGTCGAGTTTCACACTTAACCATACTAGTTTTAATATTCGTACTCAAGCGAACTACATAACACAAGGAATTCACTACTATTTTAATGCTACACATTTTTGGTTTTAAAAATGTAATTTACACTCAATTAAAAGCATATAATTGTTTGAGCAAATATAAGAAGTATATAATACTGATGTAAATACTTGATAACAAATTATCTCCATTGTTTTGTAAAATATTTTTAAAATTATTATTTATCTTATGAGCGCATAAGTTATCATAGTCGCTGAAATTATTTCTAGCGTTAGGTAGAATGTGGTTCCTATATATACATTTAATATTTTCAAAGAGTAATCAAAGGAATAGAGGAGTAAATCATGGATTTAAAATCAATTATTTTTGGTAATTCATATTTTTCGTCATTACTGACATAATTCCGTATCACCGACTAGCCCGCTTAGTACACTTGGTTGGGAGTCGATGTTCCAGATCACATAATTATGAAGGTCAAGGGAAGTGCACTCAGTTCATTATGTTACGCATAAGCTACTTTTAAGAATCTGTAAACGAAGTGATAAAAAAGTCAGGGTAATTTTTGTTTTGTGTAATGCTATTTTTAAATAATGAGGTTAGTTAAAACTACTTCATAACTCGAAGCCCTCACAGTAAATGAATTTAAAGAGTTGAAAACTTCTTGTTTTTTTCTCAATAATGTAACGGTGTTATTCACCTCTTAACCTGGTCTAAGGTTAACCTGGAAGCAAGCCTTTTCTGATAGCTTAAAACTTGCTTTCCTTTTTCAATAGATGGTTTGATTCCAGGTTAACCTTAGGTTGGTTAGAGTATACGGAAGTTATACCACATTCACACATAAAAAGTTAATCTAGTTGAAGTGCTAATCTAGCTTAAATACAGGGTGATTCAGAAATAATCATCAATAATTGGGGGGTAGGTAGAGGGGCCCTAGACAAGCATATTTCGAATAGGGATGGTGGGGCGCAGCCATACCGTTAAAGAGCTAGGACCTAATGTAGTGCGAGCGCGTTTCAAAAGGCCGTTTTTAGAAGTCCCGAGTGACGAAACAAAACATGATAAAATGAAAAACATTATTGCATGAGGTACAGGAGTATTCGTACTACTTAAATCCTCAATGTCATAGAAATTGGACTACTTGCTAAACCATGGGGTGAGTTTTAAAACGTGCAATATTAATCTCTTAGTTAAACAATGGAGTTCCATTAATGGTATTTAGAAAAATTATGATCGGGGAAGGAATTTTCAATGATCAAACAGTTTCAATGATCAATGTTACGATCATTGAAAATTCCTTCCCCGATCATCATTTTTCTAAATACCATTAATGGAACTCCATTCTTTGACTAAAATATTAATATTGCACTTTTGAAACTCACTCCACGGTTTAGAAAGTGGTTCAAATTCTATCGAATTCATGATGTAAGTAGTACGGATACTTCCTTACTTCATGCAATAGATTTTTTCCTTTTTTATGTTTTGTTTCGTCACACGGTCCTTCTAAAATCGGCCTTTTGAAACGAGCTCGCACTACATTAGGTCCCAGCTCTTTAACGGTAAGGCTGCGCCCCACCATCCCTATTAGAAATATGCTTGTCTAGGGCCCCTCTACCTCCCCCCAAAATATTGATGATTATTTCTGAATCACCCTGTATATCATTGTCACAATGCTATATTTAAGCTAGAATAGCACCTAAACTAGATTAACTTATCATGTGTGAATGTAGTATTAGTGTTATTTTAACTATTCAAACGGAATTGACCTTTACTTTTTTATATTATTACATTTATTAACCCTTTCACTCCTAGACCACTCGAGATTACCATTGAATCCTTTGGAAAGTTTGGGGTTCGCTGTTTTACCCATGCAGCCTTTGCATTCGTCAAGCAATTAACAGACATCAGATGTTAGGAGTGGTCAGAACTGATAGCGTTAAGAGTCATAAGTTCAGGATACTTTTTCTAGACATTCCCCATCCCCATGTTGTAAAATTCTTCTTTGTCATTTTAACCCATTAAAACTTGACTGAAAACCCACAAAATCGTCAGATTCTGGCAGAAATAACCATAAAACCAAATCGTGTTTTTGTTGGTTTACTAGAGACATTTGCTAACTTTAATGGAGCTGCTTGATACTTTTTCTAGACATTCCCCATCCCCATGTTGTAAAATTCTTCTTTGTCATTTTAACCCTTTAAAACTTGACTGAAAACCCACAAAATCGTCAGATTCTGGCAGAAATAACCATAAAACCAAATCGTGTTCTTGTTGGTTTACTAGAGACATTTGCTAACTTTAATGGAGCTGCTTGGTCTTCTTCTTCCAGTGGTCTTCTTCTTTATTGTCAGTGGTTGTTAATGAACGATTTGTAATTATGAAATTTCTTTAAGGAATGAGAGTATGGCTATAAAACGAAATGAAAAAGGTATAAAACTAAAGTAATTCTGCCTGTCCGGCGTACCTCTACGGTCTTAACATTTAAAAACTGAAACATTGTCTAACGATGTGATAAAATTAAAAGTAAAGAATATTAAAATAGGATTCAATTGTTACGCCGAATAGAATTGGAAGCTTTCTTGCAGTCATGATAGATCTTTTTTTAAACCCACTCCATTGAAATTCAGAGTCATTTTGTACGAAGCCCCAGCGCAAGTGTTTCTCGAAATCTTAATGGCCTGAGTAGAGGAGATGAATGGCATTGCCAGTGGATGACAAAAGCAACCGAAATGGAAGTACCTTTTTTCGGGGTCAGGGTCGGAGTATACAAGGAGAGAGACTCTGGAGATTCGAACGCAGCAACTTAAAAATAACCTCTTTCGAGAGTGAAAGGTGTGTAAAAAGAGAGCCCAGCAGAGGAAAAAAAAATTTGTCAGTGAGATTTCTTCGAAGGTTGCTCACTCGGTTTGGCGTTTTCACGGAATTTTGTTTTGGAACAAAGGCGGTGGCTTTTCTGGATGACAGCTGTTTGTGGGGTGTCTTCTCTTGTTGAATTTTCTGAGAGGGTGAGACGGATTTAGCAGACAGTTTATGCGAGTTAGATGGATCTGTGTCTCTTCTTTTGAGGGTTTCTTTTGGTTTTGTGTTTTCTGTTGGGGGAAGTGGTTTGATCTCTATTTGATGATTCGTAGCGTTTGGTTGTTTCCTTTCTCTGGTACTTGGTGAACTCACTGAAGTTTAACTTTTGTAAAAAAGAATGTTAAGTATCTCACTGATGCACTTGCCAGAAGGGGTGAATCCCTTTTTACTTCAGTCTACTTTTGACTCAAGTTAAGACTATTCAAGTGACTATTTCAACTAAAGATTCAATTAGAATAACAATTTTTAAGGGATTTATAATTGATGTTAACTTACGCCTTTTGGTCATACTTTCATATACTTATAGGTAAAAAATCCTTTTTGGTATCATATAATTATAGTAAACAAACATTCATTTATATATATATAGATGAACTTAGACGGTTGTATTAGATATTTTAAGTATCTGATACCTAAAAGTAGTTGTTGACTATAAATGAATAAAAACTGAGAGTATAATCATCATTTCCAAAAAAAGCAAAAAGTTGTACAACAATGAAATTACTGTTCTTTAAAAGACTGACAATTTTCAAATTTTTCTGTTGCCACACAAGGGTACGGTATACCCTTATATTGGTTTCAAACACAGTAAAACCCTAAATTTTTCTGGGGATAGGGTTGTAAAATTTTATACTATCTCCTTTCGGACCCTAAACAGATTGAATCCCTCTACACCTTTTCTTTGATGTTAACAACGGTGTTCTTAAACCTCATTAAAAAATCTTTAGAAACTGCTTCGCAAACGTTCACCTTTACCTCTATACCAACCCGGAAACCAAAGCCACCCTCGCAACTCGATATTCCTAATAACTCCTCTCCACGTAACATCTCTAATAACTCCCCCAGCTGGGACCTGTCAAGGGGCCATCGCAATAATAATTACGACCCTGCTAATTTCGCCACCGTCTCCCGTTTCCTTCTATAAGGCCCAAGTCAGACCTAGCGATCATAAGACGCTACTGCAATTAATCAAAGAGGGGAAAAGCATGGAGTTCAGCCTGAGACTCCCCCTAGAAAGGGAACTAGGCTTTCTCCATGCTTTTTTTTATGGAGATTGATTTCAGTAGCGTCTATAAGACGCGCAGTGTGTTTTGCATTTAAGGAAAAGGGCCCGAGAGCGTGAAAAATGCCCCATCTTTTCTACCCTTCGCTCCCTTTGGCATTGATAAATCCGAAAGTGGAAAGCGAGGATGATAAAAAGAGAGTGGATAGGATGGCGTGGGAACCCCCAGCGGCTGCGGTGAGAGAAGTCGCAGCTTTTAATGATAATGGGGGAGGGAGATTAGAGATGGAGTCTATTTTTGGAGGGATGACCAGGTTGGGTTGCAATCTTTCTCTGAATTCTGCTCTTTTCTTGAAGTTTGAGTGGTTGTTTTATCGATTTAGCATTTGAAAAAGTTCGTTGTGTTGGCAGTATTTATACAGTTGTTTGTTCCGTTCAAGAATCGAGATATACTTGCCGGAAAACCCGGCAACCAACTTAAAACAGATTAAAATATGCAGTTTTAATGGCGAAAGACATAAATAGTTATTTAATTATATCTTATTTTCCATATAATGGAATGTATTAGTAATTTTTATAGCGATTCATTTGTTTATTTCGGGGACCAAGTTTTCATATTGCCGAATAATTGTAATAATTAGATCACACAATTCTGATGGTTCTTATCCATTTAAGTTACATATTAGTTTAAAAATCAATTAGGTTAAGGTAGCTTCTCCTAGTAATTCTAAAGGGAAATAAAGCTTTCTTTTTGGAAAATAAACAGATTATGCTACAGTTGTTAGGGGCTTAATTCTGCCGATTTCCTGATTTTTAGGATGTTTTTTATAGATTTTTGTTGAAATTTGTTGCATTGATAATTCTTTTCATATATATTATTTAAAAGGTAGCAGCTTTCATTAAATATGAGTTATGTTGAATTTTTAAATGAATAAGTTGGGTTTGTCTTTTTTGCGTTCAATTTTGCGTGAGAAAATATTATTCTCATTATTTCCTCAGTTCATTCCAATCTTCCAATTAAATATTTGCAACATTAAATGTTTTTCCTTTATAACTTAAAGCATACCTATATAGTAAAAAAATAACAATTTATTAAAACCTATTTCATAAGTTAAAAAGCATGCGGAAAATATCAGCCCATTTCGTTATTTTCCCTACCTTGTCTGAATTCCCTCACATCACAACGAAACCTGTGTTCATGAATACTGTCGCAATTTACATCATACCGGATGAATACAAGCATACGTTAACGGATCTATTTCAAAGCCTCGTAACAAAAATTTTATGATTATTGCAAACATTTCTCCTATTCAATATATGTACTTAAATTCTTAACCAAAAATCCTCCCTAGCTCAAAAGGCGAAATCCTGTCTTCCCGTAGCATCCCTTTGGCTGGCATCCAAGCCGCCTGACCTCCCTGGAGCGTTTAATACGGCCCGCTTTTATCAGATCAATTATTCCTCTGCCGCCTTTGTTAACATGGAGATTTCTCTCTCCTCAATCGGTCCGCTTTACCTGTTTCGTCCCGCTCCTCGCAGTTTGGCGAAGGAAGTTTTTGGCTTTTGTAACGTCTGATGTGAGATGGTAAGTTTCGATTGATGTAAAGGAGATGGGGAGTTTTTGCCAAAGTGTGGATTTGTTTTGACCGGTTTTACGTTTTTTTCGTGAGTGAAAAACGTACGATTGAGAAAATTTTTTAAGGGGGTTCAGTGCCAAAATTTTTTTTTCTCTAATAACAGGATTTTGTTATCTTTAAGGTGTTAAATTATGTGTATACTTCATACTAAATCATATTTAGCCCAAAAATCGAGTTCAAAAATTTATTTTTAAAAAAAATTACAAAACACTTCTAAACAATGCCCAAAATTACCCTAAATTTAAATTAACACTCCTCCCTTAATATATGTTCTTTTGATTTGATTTTTTGTCTTAACATAAATGAAACATACATAATAGTCATTTGTAGGCATGGAAATTTGGATTCTCTATAAAAGAGTCTGAAAAATAAAAAACCTCTGAAATTCTGCATTTTTTTTCGAAAAATATCCTAAGTTTCCACTTTACTGCTCCGTAAAAAAATTTAATAAACATATTTTAAAATCCATGCCTGAATATGTTAAAAAAGTGTTATTAATAATGACTACTAAGTTTGAAGTGGTTTGGATGATCAGAAAAAAAGCCTTGAGATTTTAAACATTAAACACATTGTTTTGAGAAAAAGCCGTTTAAATATAGAAAACTAGGCTTCTTAAGCCTATCTAGGCTTCAGAAATCTCAAAATTTTCACACTTAGAATCCACGTATCATTATGAAACTTGGTAGGAATAATTCTAAGGGTATTATCTTTATTTTTATTGCAAAATCTCAAATTCGAAGTTTTGACCAAATTTTGGTACTAAACCCCCATAAGTGTGAAAAATGTCTTGGAAATGGGCAATTTTACCTAAATTTGAATGAATTGTAATATTTCTTATAAATATCACAAAGCTTTTTTTATTTGAGCAAAACAGATAAATAAAGTAATAGGGATAAAGATGTACCAAAAAGAAACATAAATATCCTCAAATCTTTCCAATAATGGTTGTTCCTACCACCCAATAGATATTAGGATTTAAACCGTTCAATAAATACAGTGATTTTATTTTGAAGGGAAAAATAATTTCAACTGTAATACTTTAATACCCTCGAACACAAATAGATAAAATCGTAATAAACGACACTGATGCAAAAAAATAATAAAATTAATACCAAAAAAATTACATTGAGACTCAAATGCCTCAAAATCCTAATTCGTTGCAAGTAAATTAATGTGACAAAATGTTCATCTGTTTATTGAAAGCATTTACCACCTTACTTCATTAACTTCCTTTAATCCCTACACATTTGAATGAGAATTTATTTGATCATGATGAAAGTTTTTTTAATAACATTTTGTGTAAAATATATGAATATTGTTCTTATTCAAATATTTTTTAAACTACCGAATATTGAGGTCATTGCAGCAACAATGAGCTAACTCCAATGGAGAGCTGATGGAGTTAGCTAATTGTTGCTACAAACACTTTAATTATATCCTTCGGTTTCAAAAAATTCAATTAACTTTATAGTTTTTGTATGAGAAAATATTTTTCGATCGGACGCTATTTAAATGCTTATTTTTACCCATAACAATCATGCATATTGCGATGCAATTCCAAAATTAGAAATTTCAAAAAGAACCTTTCCCGCTCGATCCGGTGCAGAGAGCTCCCTCCTCCCCCGATCCTTCGCCAAGCGTCGCCATCCCCCCTCGCCAAGCCGCCGCCGCATTCGATCCGGCCGCTCTCTCGCATCCCCAGAGCGTTCCCTTCGGCCGAGCGAAGCGGACGCCCCTCCTCGTCGTCATGGCAACGGCGGTGCACGGGAGACGCGCTCTCTGCAGCGGATTACTACAATCGCCCGTCGTGCGGTGACTACTGATGGATTACCTGCTACTACTATGCGAAATGCCCCCCGCTACAGGGATTGCTTACTATTCCTACAGGTGAACCGTGGGCAACGCCGGTGATACTCGCGTCTGGCCTGCACAGGACATGGGAAGGAATTGCTGGCCGTGCTACTATTATATCACTGCAACAGCTCTGGTCTTAAGTTTTAGCGCTCTAGTACCGCAGAGGGTGAGTACCTCTCTCTTTCTCTCTGTTTTGCATGTATCGACCGGCCTCCTGGTGCAGTGAAACATCTAGAACGGAATTTGCAAGGGTCCGAGGATTATTTCTACTGTGATTTTTTTGCAAGGACCGTTCCGTATTGTGCATGTTCCGGTTTGGAAAAATTCCGTCCCTTGTAAGTGCAAGGCACGGAAAAATTCGTGCATGCCCTGCAAAGTCTCATTCTCTTGGATTTCCCCCTAATGGATCTGTTATCGTGTAATGCATGTTCCTTGTCGTACACGTTTCACTGTACCTTGATGCCTATCCACTCAAATTGACCCTTCTCCTTGTGCAGTAAATTGTGTAAAATGGAACTATATCAAAGGTTCTTTTAAGAAGTGTCTGCTTTACAGAAATTAAAATTGAAAAACTACCCAAAGTGAAAGACCGGCGTTTGGAGTTCCATTTTGCACATGCTTTATTGCACTTTGATGTCAAACTGTTCCAATGTTATAGATGTGTTATCAGTTTGGTCGGTGCCTTAGTTAAAAAAGTATTGCACAGATACAAAGTCATTTCCCCCCTTTCCCTTAAACTGTATTCTTTTGGGATACACCTAAACTTTCAATCACGTAACTGTTCCACTCTTTTTTGAGCGCGACTATTTGATTATATGTTAAAAATATATAAATAGACAAATTTACTAGATTCTTTAGTCGCTTTTGTGTAAGAAAAAAATGAATATTTATTTGGATAGTTTTTTCCTACAATCGGATTTTTTACCGATTCCTACAAACGAGCAAGTCGAACTAAATCACATTTCCTTTAATTCATGAAAAATACTAAACTCTTTTTACAATTTAGCATGGTCTTGGTCACTCAAAATAACAATAGTAATCGGTGCATGTTTTTTTCCCAACAAGCATCCAACCCCAATGCACTGGGCCGATGCAATGTAAGAAAAGCAAACACAGATTCTTGGCGTTGCAGGAGCGAGCGTAGGTTGAAAAGGTAGATGTTCCTTGCTCCTTTTCGTAGATAAAATGCAACGTATCTTTAAAAGAAAACATAGTACGAGCTAACGTCCCGGGTTTATTATTATTTGTTTTCCTTTTGTTTTGTATAAAATATTTCATGTGAATAAAAATTTATAAATATTTTTCATTAAAATCATGTCGTAATGTTTCTTTTCAATATAAATCAGGATTTTTTTTGTTTTGGGACAGCTTGTACAAAAAATTAGATACAAGTATTAGATAACTAACGCCCTTTTAATATATTTCATTAATATCTTATACTAATGTTTCCTTTAAATATAGTCCTTTGAGTTATATAACTAAACCCTAAAAAACTTTATTTTTACAATGGTAGTAGAAAAAAATTGTTTTTGAAGTTTTAATATATGATTGTGTTTCCTGGGCAGATCGCACTCTAATTATGAGAAAAATGTATTAAAAATCTTTCCTTTTTTTCAAATGTTAGAAATGATAATTCAAATCTTAAATTGATAAAAAAACATCTAATGATGAAATATCTTCGTCCTTAATGAATTACTATAGTATTTTTCATTTGAATAACTTATTTACCATAAAATGGCTTAGCTCTCTTTTCCTTATCTTTCTAATAAAATCCTTAAAATTAATTTATTCACTAACAAAAAAAGAGTGCATTTATTATTTCCTTTAAAAAATATAAAAATTGAATATCAGTGTATTTCAGTGTAATATCAGTGTGTTACTTTGTTATTAAAATATATCCTAGAATTTTGAAGTTAAAGAATAAATAAGTTCTTTTTAGTGGATAAAATAATTTTATTACTGTAAATTCAATACCTTGTGTATCGACATTATCCTAGTTACATAAATTATTTCAATCTCATTAGATAATTAATTTCAGATCTCGCTTACCAAAACCAACAAACTTTCAATTACACAAAAACTCGATAGATTTGAGTTATTCTCAACCAACATCCAGAACATTTGAATGTTACGCTGATTTGCTACCTGATCCCCCGCGAACGTTGTTTGGCAGGCGCTCAACATCAACGACTTTTTGCATGAAGCGTGGCGTGACTTTCGCACGCTTTAATACGCGGGGGAGCTACGACAGTTCCTGCTGCACACATTCTCCTCCGCTTCCTGGTGTCGACGCCGGATATATCAGCTGCCGCCGCCGGTCAGCACCTTTTCCTATACTCCGACCCTTCTCTATGGCTTACTTTATGTGATTACAGCTTTCTACTCTACCTAGATACTCTATTACTTTACCTAGATACTTTCTATTCCACCTGGAATCATCCTAACGTGGATATATTGCTTCATAAGATGCGATTATTTTCAACCTCCTGAGATTAAGAGTATCCCTTTTCGTAATAAAAAATTGATTATTTTTTTTACTTTAAATATTGGAAACGGAATTATAGAGTTACCTTCAACATCACAGCAACTCCTCCCCTATTCAACGTTTTGTGGACTGGATGCTTTTAATGTTAATATCATGCTTAACTAAATAAAATTCGAAATTAGAAGAATAACCAATAGCCTTTTAAAAAATTCAAAAGTCCGTTTCAGTGCAAATTGTAAAAACAAATTCAATGCTAGAGGGACTACTAAAAAGGAGGCAGTTTTTAAAAACCTCGGATTTAAAAATAACATCGGTTTAATGGGAAATCTTCGGATAATTTGCGTTCGAGTTGTGTTGTAATTTGAATTTTTATTTATAAAAAGAGAAATCTGTTTTTGATTTCATCTAAGATAATTTTTAGTTTTCTTTATACTTATACATTAATCTTTCTTGATATTTTTTTACAGTTTAAAAAAATCTTGTAGGTTGTAAAGATCTGTATTCCTTTAAAGATAATTGTGGCTCTTTCAACATATCATTTTACGTAGGAAACAAAATTTCAAAACGATACTCCACGAATTTCATTATAGACGGTCCCCTTCAACTTTCCTCATTTTTCCCCCGTCCCCCAATCCACCACGCTCCACTCTCCTACTCCTTTTCCTCTCGGCGCTATATGTACCGTAACACAATATTTTACAAGAGCGCCGTCAATGTTTTCCTCCAGATAGTTTTCCATGCAGAGAGAGACAGTTTCACAGCAGATATATTGGCCGCCTTCTTTATCCAAGACGAACGGATGTCTTTAAACATGCATGGCTGGGATCGATTTTCTTTATGGATTTCCTCCGTTTCTTCTCCGGGGAATATAAAGTATTGATCTGTATCGGAATTTACCTGGCGCTTTCTCCTTTGTTCTTTCCGCTTATTTTGTAGGAGGGATTTCTTTCTTTTTACCTTAACTATTTCTTTGATTTGGTGTAGTTAGGGTTTTTTTTGTTTCTGAGCGATTGTTATGATGTGTTTTGTGTTATTTTTTTTCTACCGTTAGGATTTGGGAAGAGAATATCTGGTTGGGATATTTTTATCTTAAGTATAGATTTGGGATATTGAGGTTGTAGTTTGGGTTTTGGAATTACATTTAGTCTGGATTTTATAAGCTTCGTAGCATTTTATGGTATTGGTTATTTTAGAAGGAATGGGGGAGGCGTGTTTTTATGATCCATGGAATTATGTTTATGTAGCTTCTATTAGTAATTCCAATAATCTTCACAACAATATTATATGTCTGTAACGTTAAACTCTTATCTCAAACTAATATAAAATTTTTTATCAACCCATTTAATTTTCGTTATAACAAATAAATGCCATAAAACCTTTTAAATGTGTTCAGGTACCCGAATACATCAAGTACAAGAGGCGAACACTTATACAAGAACTGCTCTAGGGTAAAAAGTTTTTTTTCAAATACAAATACAAATTAAGTCGACCAATTACAGGCGTAAGCCCAGCAAGGTTGGTCCAGTCTTTTTAACACAAACTACTGGAATCCCAGTAACTGTCAATTTTACTCTTGAACTCGTTTACCCCACTTGAATTTGCAATTGTTTCAGGCAACGTATTCCATCTATCCACCACCCTATTAAAAATAATGCCTTCTACAATCCGTCTTAAATTTGACTTTATTCAATTTGAAATTGTGACCCCTTGTTCTATCACACGTATTGAAATCTAGTCCCTCTGTGTCCCTTGCTTTACCATTTTAAAAAGTTGAATAAAATCCCCTCTAACCCTTGTCTTTTCTCTAGAGTGAACATATTTAGCTTCTTTAATCTTTCCTCATAACTTAAACTGGATATACCCTTGACCATTTTAGTAGTCCTATGCTGAACCCTTTCAATTGAATCAATATCTTTTTTTTAAGTATGGAGACCAAAACTGAACAGCATACTCTAGAGGAGGTCTCACCAAGCCTCTGTATAGTGGCAAAATAATATCCTCGGACCTTGAAGAAACAGTTTTTTAATGTATCCCAATATCCTATTAGCCTTTTAAGTAGCAGATGAACACTGATGAACCCATTTAAAATCCTCATTTACTATCACCCCTAAATCTTTGATCATATTTTTTCCCTAGCTTTTAGGTTATATCCTACCCCCTAGTTTTGTGTTTTGGCTAGAGATCTTAAACGATTTTTTTTCTTTACCAAATAATTATAAGTTTTGATGATTGTTAATATTATGTTGCTTTAAAAGTCACTTTATAAAAGACATTGTTATAAAAAAGTTGTCTGTTGAGAAGCGCGGAAGGATTAAATATTAATTCAAAAACAATTATTATTCACATTATCCCAAGAATCTGCATTGAAATTTTTTTTACTTCAGTCTCAAGCATAAATATCCCCCTCCACAGTTTCATTAATTCTTCCTCCCATGTGTACCATATTCGGAAATAGTTTTTTTAAGAGGTTTGTCGCGCTTAGCAGTCCTGTTTTCGTTGCACGGTAACTAATGTCAAAGAACGGCTGAAGAGGGAAAGGAACTTTCATCAATCTAGTCTCTCCGTGGTTCTGAACGAAAGGGCGTTGAAACAAACGTGTAGGAAGAGGATCACAGATGGGGACGACGACGTCACTCTTGTACTAACTTTCCCTGAGGAATATTATGATAGTGAGGGCTCACTCAGAAGGATAAATGGAAAGAGTTCATCCACTTAAAACCTTATTTCAGATTTAGAAGAATAATCCATTTACTGATAGAAGAAAAACCTTATTAATACATTAGTTACGTATTTGTAATTAATTTTGCTCGATTTTTTAATTGTTAATCAAGAACTCCTTATCCTTATTATATATATAAATTCCAATAATTATTTTATATTTCTATTTATTTATGAAACTTTTACGATTATTTTTAGCAAAACGTGATTATTAAGGAAGCGGGATTTATTTATTAAAATATTTATGACATAGATATATTCATAAATATACCTTCTAATTTTTTAAGGTTATGGAAATGTGTGTCTTGCTTTGAATGAAATATCAAAAATTTGAAAACAACAATATATCGGTGATATATTTATATACCTTTAATTTAATTCCCATAATTGTTGTCCAAAATGCAGTTTATTTTTATGTACAGGTTCTTTTGAATGGAGTTTATATATTTAAATAACGATATTTGTTGGATATTTAAATAACGATAATTTCATTATGATACTACTTTCATACACGTTTCCTATTTGTTTGAGATAAGGAAATATATCCCTATAAATCTTGCGATCGTTTTTTAACGAAAGCTAGCCGAGCAGAATAATAATAATCATCAGCATGACCTCTGAATTTTTACTTGTCTTGACAGTACAAAAATAAGAAAAATCTTTTGAACGATATGCTGGTTTTTAAATAAATTTACCACGTCACAACACTTAAATTAACATGTACTTGATCTCCTAACCCTAGTTGCACATTCGATACCAAATGTATCAGGCCTCCACTAGAAGTACACAAGATGCGGCCTAACATGACAAAAATTGGACTACTGTCTGTCCACAAGAAGAGCTCTGGCTGTGGCTAGTTCACATGAGCGGTGGTATGATGCCGAATGATAAATCGTAAATTTCGAGATCACGATCAGGAAAAATCATAAATTTGTATTTTTATGACTTAGGTAAATGACTAAAAATGTTCTTAGATCATAAAAACAATAATTAAAAAAAGTCTTATTACCGCCTATGTGAACTAGCGACTGCCTGAGCTCTTCTTGTGATATACAGTATCGTGAACGTTTGTGCTGCTTGGGGGAATCATGTCTCAATTTCTAACCTTACGACACTACTATACGATCTCCACAGCATTGTTACTGGAAGGCGAAAGTGGAGTCGAAGGAAAGGCATTGTTACAAGGTAGAGAAGAGCTGCTCCGAGAGTAAGAAAAAAGTCTCCATCCTCCTCCCCCTGCTGTTTATTCAGGAAATGTCACGGCACCGGAAGCCGCGCGTGGATGAAGGGGGAGGATAAACATTTCTTTGAGTTGATTAGATTCGCATGTCGCCTCCTCCTCCTCCCGAAGGATACTGCGACGTAAATATTGAGGCTCCTCCCTCGCATCTTCTTCTTAAGCATTTCTGGTATAGGAAGAGATGTTTCGTTTTATTATTATTATTACAATGAGTCGTCCCATGCAAATTTTTTTTAAATATCCGATTGTTTTGAATGTATTGGTTTGACTTGTATCCCACAAACTGCCAAGATTCGTCCAATAATGTTGTCGTGAATGCCCCAAATTTAGATTACATCTATACTCTATTCATGTTGAATTGGCGCCTGAGTACATTTCCTTCCCCCACCACTGACTTGGTAACCAAGGCAACTATCAATGTAAGTGGCAAAGAAGGCGTACTATTGGCTGCGCAAAGAGCGTAACCATGGTTTCGCTTTTACAGAGGGGGAAAGCACTATTTCTCAGGCGCCTGTTCAAAATGATCAGAGTATAGTTGCAGTTCTTAATACTAGAAAGACCCATCCGTCCCTATACTCTATTCATTTAGAATTGGCGCTTATTGAGAAATAGTACTTTCCCCCATGCTAGTACTTTTTCAACCATAGTTACGCTCTTCGAGCAGCCAATAGTAAGCCTTCTTCGTCATTTTGACGAGGATAGTTGCTATGGTTACCGATCGGTGGTGGGGGAAGGAAATATTTTTCAAGCGCCAGTTCAAAATGAACAGAACTAGTTAATATTTCACGGTGAACATGTTCCAATTCCAATATTTGCTAAAAGCCAATGCTTAATATGTGCTTTCCTCATTCAAAAAGTAAAAACCAAAATAATCAGCTCGTCAGTTTTTAAGGTCAATCGAAAGTTGTACAAAATACGGTTGAATCCAAATAGTCCATGCGTAACACCATCCGTGTCCGTGACTCCCAAATCTCCTCCCCACAAAAGGGGCGCTTCTTCCATTCCCAATCCTTCACCCCCAAACAAGGTGCCGTTACCTACCTCAGCGCCGCATCCGCCCCCCACCCGGGTAGGCAATCGGCAGGAATTCGCTCGGAATGCGGCCGCAAAAGGGCCGACGGTCCGAGATGCTGCTCCGGATGAGGCATCTCTCAATGGAAGCTCTCTTCTCCTCTCCTCTCTCTTTCACATCTGTGGGGAGGTGAATCAAGATGGATGGGGATTGGAGGGATTTGTTTTGGACTTTCTCGGGTGACTCTATTATGGTGTTTGCGTATTGTGGATGGACGGAGGAGTTAGTGGCAAGTCAGACCTAGCGACCATAAGGGTCATGACAGACCGGACTTCTTATAGCAGTCGCTCCAATAACTCAAACTGTCAAAGGGAGGAGCGATAAGGGGAGGAGAGGAGGGGACTCGAGGGACGATGTAGTAGATTATTCCTGCAGCGGAGGAAAACAGGTGTCATCTTTTATCATCAGGAGTTATCTACTATATCGCCCCCTCGAGTCCACTCCGATCGCCCCTCCTCCTGGTACTATCTTAATCGTTTTTTAATGGTGATGGATCGATGTCACGTCTTAAGAACGCCACGTATGACATGACCCTAAGCCCTGACAGCAATTAATCAAAGAGGGGGAAAAGCATGGAGTTCAGCCTTAGGCTTGTGTCATACCTGGCGTTCATAAGACGTGACATCGATCCATCACCATTAAAAAACGATTAAGATAGTACCAGGAGGAGGGGCGATCGGAGTGGACTCGAGGGGGCGATATAGTAGATAACTCCTGATGATAAAAGATGACACCCGTTTTCCTCCACTGCAGGAATAATCTACTACATCGTCCCTCGAGTCCCCTCCTCTCCTCCCCTTATCGCTCCTCCCATTGACAGTGAGTTATTGGAGCGACTGCTATAAGAAGTCCGGTCTGTCATGACCCTTAGACTCCCCCTATCTTGACATGAATCTTCATTCCTGCTCCTAGGCTTTCTCCACGCTTTTTTTATGGAGATTGATTGCAGTAGCGACTATAAGACGCGCAGTGTGTTTTGAGCCTTAGGGTGCAACGAGAGATTTTCCCCCGACGATTGTCAACAGCGAAATATTTATGAGGAGGGGAACATATTTTGTTCGCTAATTGACCTCAGCTAACCACAAAAAACGACGAGGCTCCTTCGGGCGAACAAAAGATGTTCCCCTCCTCATAAATTTTTCGCTGTTGACAATCGTCGGGGTAAAAATCTCTAGATGCACCCTTAATGTTGGAATTTTGAGCTGCTGGACCCCTTATCATCCTTTTTATTGTTTTTGGAGTGTCGTTGTTTTTTTTCTCTGTATATTCGAGGACAAGTTGGAGATTTGAAAGAAGCGATGGAAGAAATGTCATGTTTTTTCAGGCATTATATTCTTCCGATTTTTGTCGGACTTTTTCTGATTTTTCTGTGAATTTTCAGATTTTTTCCTCAAACCTCTCACTGCATAATATTCGGACAAGGTGTTAAAAATAATAAGCTAAAACCTTGAATTTTAGGGTCAAATTTCCAAAATTTTTCTGAGGGAGTACCCGCAAACCCCCTTTTTTTGTACCTGGAACTCTATTTTTCAAATCTTTTTTATATTAAGTTGATTAACATGCAAATTCTACCTTAAAATACATTGGAAAACAATATTGAAATCGTCGTTCACGCAGTTTTTCAGACTTTTTGCTTTTTTGTCAATCTCATCCCTGTGTTTTTGTTTGAGGGATGTACACAAGACTCGCAAATTGCTTTGTAAGGGAATGATGTCGAACATGGAATAGAGTATATCGTTATTTTCGTCAGCTTCTGAATGACGTTAAAAATATAGTTTTAGACAATATGTAAAGAATGGATTTAATTTCTAGCATACTTCTATCTTAAAAATAGATCCTTAACTTGTAAACGTTAAGGGAATATAAAACAGATAGAATGATGGGTAGAATTCTGCAACTTAGATAACTCTGAACTTTAGAAATAAGAAATAAGATTCATAATAAAGTTGCAATACTCTGGTAAGAGTGCCAATCGAAAGATTAATCGAGAACTTTAGTATTTAATTAAATTTAAATTGTTTAAATTGTAAAAATTTGGAGAAGACCTTATGTCAAATACAAAAGAGCACATTCTCAGGACTTGGATGGCAGGAGAAAAAGGGATAAAGCAAATGAGATGTAAATATAGGAGGAAAATTGATGACAAACGAAATTGGAAAGGAGAAAACAGTCTCACACACACGTAGAACAAAACGCGGCGTGTAGATACCCAACACACATCTTTAAAAAAATTTCCCTGATTTTATACCAATTTAAAAGCCCTTTTATAGAGCGAACAAAACCTTCAGAGGAAACCACCAAGGCTCTTCACCAAACGGCAAACGGCCCCGATGACAAAACCTCTTTACAAACACCGTCCATCCTGACAAAATCAATCACCATCCTCAAGAGAAGAAAAAAAATCTTACTCTCCAACCCTTTCGACCCCAGCATCCGGGTCCGGCCCGAGATTACCCAGAAGCGGTCCGGCCTTCGGTTCCGCGGAACGTCGGGCGATCGGCGCGGGCATTGTTGACAAAAATCACTTCCAGCGCGGAAGTGGATAGCAGGATATGGAACCGCTCGAGATAGTCTTTCTCCCTACTATACGCAACAAATAGTGGTCGAGGACGGTTTTTTTTCTGCAGAGGAAATTTTTCTGGTGGTGGCTGTTGTATTATTATCATTATTGCTGTGTTTGGCTTGCTTCCGGGGTGGGCATTGTTGGTTGGATGGATTGGCCGGTAGACGCGATCGATCGGTGGAGTGGTTTTTTGGGGGTGTTGGTTTGTAGAGTGTTTTTTTTGGTGTGTGTGATTTCCTTTGGGAGAGATAAAGAAATTCCCTTTTATTTTTGTTCCGGAGTAATTGCTGGAAGGGATTCTGATTCTTCCGTTTCTGGAATTCATTCATAGCAGACGTGTACAACCTTATTTGGAATGCAATGATGATCAAGAATGGTCAAAGGGTTATCACTTTATTCTTTAGCTGAATTTGAAATAACCGTAGAAAACGACAAAATAGCTTTTCTCCCAAAATATTCGTGTCACTTAATATCATGTGCCTTCTATAACTTTAAGTATCATTTTAAATATGTGTTCTATTATTCTACGCATAATTTTATTTTTTATGTAATTCTACCCACCTTTCTCTTTATTTTCTATAATTATATTTATAATTCAATTCATGCTATATGAATATATCTATCATTCTCTTTCTTTTTGCTCTATGATTCTATTTATCATTCCCTATGTTCTGTGAATCTTATTTATCATACTCTCTGTTCTATAACTTTACCTACCTTTTTACTTATATTCTTTAATTCCATTCATGTTCTATGAATATATTTATCCTTCCCTCAATGTTCTATGAGTCTCTCTCTATCACTCTATTTTTCTGTCGACTATCATTCTATCAGACTTTCGTCTATCTCCTCATCCCACAATACTCATTATAAGCTGAACTGCAATCCAACAATTAGAGCATTCCGATATCCCTCACCTCACCACCCCTCCGAATCTCCTCTCACGCTCCATCCACCACCAACCACCCCTTGATGATCATTCGAACACACGATGATAAATCACCATCATCCCCCCCTCAAGAAATCTCGCACCTCCCGATGCCCATCTCCGCAACAACGAGAACAGGTTCGTCGTCTCTTCCCTCCAGGGCGATACAAATACCTGCAATTACGAGCGATCTCCTCTTATCGATGCCTGACCCTATCAATTGTTAATTACTGACCCCTGGGAACGACCGCTACTTTAATTGATGATTAATTGGTGGGAGATCGCCCGGGGAGTCTTGGCCCATTTGAATTGCAGAAAGGGTGGGTTCGGTTTGTTTTATTGATTGGATCGTTTTGTCGTCTGGATGGGTTGTCTCGGTTTCAGCGCGCTTTTGATGAGTGGGGATTTGTGTCTGCTCTTTTGTTATACAGTGTTTTTGATGTGTGTTGTCAACTGCTGTTTTGCCTATTGGCTGTGTTGTCTTGCGTTTTGATGTGGAATTAATCCTGTGTGTTATCTAAAGGTTGTTTTCCGTACAAGAGAGAAGGGTTTTTTTTCAAAATGTGTAGGGACAAGTTGGCTATCAACTTAGAATTGAACGGAGTTTTTGAAAATGGTTCCTGTGTTATTTTCTCTACGCTTTCTTTATTCTGTATATCATCTCTTATATTTTCTCCATCATTCAATATCTCATTTTCTTTATTCCAAGTTAGATGCAAAAATGTAAGGAAACAAACCATGAAGTTGTTTTATTAATACAAGTAACACAATCAACAACAGATTAGTAACTTATTTTACTTAGGCTAAGCGCGCACTAGAGACTTTTGTCACGGTGACAGAGACAAAATTATCACCCTGGCTATTGCAAGAAGTTAGAGCGCGCGCATTAGGCGACGAGACTCTTGGCCGTTTGCCAAAAATCTACCATAGAAATGCATTGCTCTCAAGTGACCTAGTGTTTATAGTCGCCGCGACAAAAGTCTCTATTGCGCGCTTAGCCTTAAGGTGAACTCAGATACCCGATTTAAATAGTTGTACTCTGGGAGTTTTTTATTACTAAATCATTCAATGAGAAGCAGCACCTTAACTTTGGTGTATTTATTTTACTTTTTTCCTTCTGTTGGATATGCCCTTCTTTTTCTTGTAAAGAATGTAAAACTAAAATGGGTTTTTATTTTGTTTTTAAATACAGGGTGTTCGGAACCACCGTGGACAAACTTTGAGGGGTGGTAGAGGGGACCTAGACAAGCATATTTCAAATAGGAATGGAGGGTCGCAGATGCACCGCGTGTTAAAGAGCTAGAGCCTCTAATGTGTGCGAGGGCGTTACAAAAGGCAGTTTTCCTAAGGCCCGTTTTACGAAAAGAAAACATAATAGAATGAAAAAGAATATTGCATGAGGTACAGCAGTATCCATAACTACTTCCACCATAAATTTGAACATAATTGGACCATTTGTTAACCCGTGGGGTGAGTTATAAAGCGTGCAATATTTGTTCCCTTTGTGTAATGATATTTTTTATGAAAGTTGGTTCAAAAAATTACCATTACACTAAGACAACAAATGTTGCACATTTTATAACTCATCCCACGGGTTAACAAATGGTCCAATTTTGTTCAAATTTATGGTGGAAGTAGTATGAATACTGCTGTACATCATGCAATATTCTTTTTCATGCTATTATGTTTTCTTTTCGTAAAACGGGCCTTAGAGAAAACTGCCTTTTGTAACACCCTCGCACTACATTAGGAATTCTAGCTCTTTAACGATGCATCTCCGACCCCGACCCCCCATTCCTATTCGAAATATTCTTGTCTAGGTCCCCTCTACCACCCTCAAAGTTTGTCCACGGTGTTTCCGAACACCCTGTATTCACACATTGTTCCATAAAATTAAAAATAATGACTCGGTATCATTATAACAAAGGTCTAGTGCAAAATATTAATTTTAAATTAAAATTTTTAAAGAGAAAATGTGCGCTCAGGTAACAATTTTTTCTTATTATAACTTGCATTTTTCCTTCAATTACATTTTTCTACCGAAAGTTTCAATTAGTTCGTTTTAATGTTAAGTCTAAATTAGACGACTTTCACTTTTCAATTGATATTATTCAGTGCATGAAAAAGTTTCTTAGGGGTCATCCATAAATTACGTGAGGTCAAAAAGGGGGGGGAGGGGTTTGGAAAAATCTCACCAAATCTCACCAAGGGGGGAGGGGGGGTCGATTAAAATCTCATGTCAACTTTTTAAGTTGGAAATTATACGATTTTCTTTTTTTTAAGTATGAAAAAGGAATACATACAGATAAGATACTGCAAATTATTTTTAAAAATTTGTAGGTAAATCTCACTTGGGTTGGAGGGGGGGTCCAGCAAAATCTCACTAAATCTCACCAAGGGGGGAGGGGGGTTCCAGATTTTGGAAAAAACGCCTCACGTAATTTATGGATGACCCCTTACCTAATGAGTCTAGATTTTTTTTTGAATTTTAAATTCATTAAGGGACATTAAGATAATCGTAAACACAGTTTTAGATTACTGTGGTATTTTGTTTTAGGTAGTAAAGAGCATTTTCCCTTTTCCAATTTTACGAAATAAATTAAAGTAGAAGGTAATACTATTTCAATAATCATTATGGAAATAATATTTTAATATTTATTTATTTTATGCTGGATACACCGAAAGCTTAAATTTTCTGAGGGTAACTAAGGTTTTAAAGAAATATTTTCAATTGAACCTTAAAAGTAAACAGTCCAATAAAACTGTTTAAAATTAAAACCTAATCAAATTATATCCTCATTAATTATGAATATAAATTTAATGTAAGATACTTTTTACCATTTCCTAGTTCTATATAGTCAACACAAATAGAAGAGCTCAATCTTTACCAGAGGCTTCTATTAATAGCATATAATATTATGCCAATCACCTCTTCAGCCCATACTAATAGCACATTTTCCTTAAGTACTCATTAACCCCTCATCCTATTAGTTCTCCTCTGAATAGATTAATGATCCCTAATGTTTTACGCACGGACAGCAGGACAACTCATTCATACTAGTTGTCAGGAACGGTGAGAAAAAGTCTAGTAGTTGTATCGTATCCACTCCATCATGTGTGAGTCTGTGCAATTGAAGGCGTCAGGAAATACCAGTCGGGCACTTACGTAGATTGTTTATTGGCCATTGTCCTGTTGGCCATTTAATTCGCCCTGTGTCATTTTTAGCGGAATTCTGGGGTTCTCGCAGCCGCGTTTATGATTTTTCCCATCGGACTGAGAGAATTGAAACTAACTTACTGGGCTGTTATAATTGAAATATACAATTCATTGAAGACATTCTTCTTAAGAAACTACGAACTAGTGAAATTGAAACTAAAATTTAATTCTCTTGTTCAAAACATACAGTTGTATAAGTATCAATGGATTCTAAAACGCAGGCAATTTAAAAATAAATAAATATTTCATAAATTAATATTTTTAACATTTATTTAGGGGTAGCGTTTTGTAAACAAGGAATATATTTGGAATATATTTTATCATTTTTTTGGTACAAATAATACTTGAAACCAAATTACAATTTTATCTGCATCAAATGTGTTTTTTTAAATATAGATATAACTCTAAAAAATGCTATTGGTTCAAATCATTACTTCATCACTGTTATTACGTATCAGAAACGTTTATGCTTCGAATTTAAATTTTTTCAAATAACTGTTAGATACCCTAAAAGTTTTAAAATACCTTTAGAGGGATAAAAATATTAAAAAACCCCTTCTATCACCGTTTTTTAAATTGAGGCGTTAGATATTTTTGTTGTGCTTTTTATCCTCTTACAATTTGCAAAATAAGTGGCAAAAATTCTTTCAGGATATCAGTTTTCGGGATTTTTTTTCGAGTTGGTATAATTTATGTACATTTTAATATTTTACCCTAAAATTTATTCTGTAGTTTCATTGTTTTAAAGTTAAACTATTGAAACTCAACTTCCCCGAAGCTCTTCGAAATATTTTTATTCGTGAAATTATTTTTAAATTGCAAACAAACCAAATATGCATTTTTAAATTCAATGGTGATTACAATTCAACAAAATGTCTGATATTGCTTTGGTTTTTTGTCTGGGCCATTTGATTCGATTTAAAAAATACGATACCCATTTAGCGTCCTAAAAATAGATACTTTCGCCTCCGACAAATCTGACGAACTTTATTTTATATAAGGAGACCGGAGACCCAACACAAGCAAACGGTCCCCTAACTCAACACTGACAACCAACTGTCCAGAACAAGATCGATCAGAACCATCTAAGAAATTACTAAGGGGGTGTTCCCCCTTTAAGTGGACATCTATTGTTGATCCTATATTAGGTTTTCTCCCCTCAGCACCGCGGTGTTTGCGAACTGTCAGATCTCCCTGGAAATTGGCTTTCCCTCCTTGCCCGCTTCTTGCTTGATGAAGTGTGACCGCTCTCAGGTGATCCCTCTTCCCTTTTGTTGATGGGATGTTTACCGTCAGGTTTCTTTGCTTTTTTTTGAGGGAGTGGCGAGTTGTTTAGATGTTTGGTGAAATAACTTACCGGCAATTTGGGGGTGAATCGAATAATGAAGTTGAATAGGGGGTTCTCTTTGGAATTAGCTTTTCATGGGGAGTTCAAGGATGATTTGGGAGTTGTTGGGCTAAGTCATTAAAGTGGAAAGAAGTGAAGGTTGAAGAGTTTGAATTGAGTCGAAATAACTACAGTGTGGAGAAAGTGATTTTTTGGGAGGAAGGTAAATCGAATCCTGCTCGATGCTTTTGAAAGGAGCAAATGAAATTTACATGGTTCTATGGCTTTGGTCCATTGCTGCTCTCTGGGTAATGTAAATTAGGTACTATAACTATTCTTGGCTTGACAATACAAAGGAAGATGTATAATAAAATATCCGCCCCTGCCAAAATAAATTGTTAACACCTTTCGGATTTTATTTAGTTATTTTATAAAATTAAAGTAAAAAAATTACATTTTATGTATCGCAAAATGAATGAACAGCTTTTAGTGTGTTTTACAGAGTTTTAGCGAGTCTTTTTACTCATTTCTTAAGTAATTAGTAAATGGTGGCTTAATGCTGAGTTAAACGGAGCGATGCATGTTAATTCTCTATTTTCCTTATCTCCCCTTTTTGGCATGTTTTTCAGCACGATATTTTTCTTTTTTTTCTCTGTCGACGTTATTTTTATGCCAAGTTTTTTCACCTCAACTTTCTACTTTTCAAATATCTTCTCAAACAGAAGGAAAAATACCTCAATACCATATTCTTGCTCCGCCTTTTTTCTTCCTCTGCTTTTCTCACACTCTTTCTGTCTTTTTTAAAGGTATTGCCATTTTTCTCTTCTCTCTTTTTTGTCTCTTACTTTTTTTTGTTCTGTTGCTCAGCTTGCTTCGCTCACATGTTCTTTTCCTTTTTCTGTCTTTCTCTTCCAGCCCAAGCACCGTGTTCTTCCGCTCGCAATAATAAATTCTAAAGATGTGTCACTTGAGTAGGACGGTTAGAGGAAAAATCATATATAATTCTATAACATTTTCATCAACATTTTTTGTTCTTCAAGCGAATAGGACTCTAGTCGGCTCTTACTCAGCCCCTTTATGCACAAACCCACTTTAAATTATACTTTACTTCTATAATTTTCTCCCAAACATGTCATTAGCACAATGCCAAAACCTCTGAAATATTTCTTTTGGCTAATAGCGTTTTTGTCACCTGACTTTCAACACGATTGAATGATACCCATCCCTCTACAAAAAGGTTAGTTATAAATTAACAATCCTAAATGTTCATTTCCTATATATTATTATAGAATACACTCTTAAAATGACAGTCTCAAACCTGATTTAAAAGTATTCAAACTGGCTCCGATCTAATTGTACTCAAATTTGAAAACATGGATATACTCGGTGTAAACTCACAACTCTCAAGCGTCACCTCCAACCGTGGACCGGTTTCGTCCTTGTTAGTTTCTCTTGAGTCTTGTTAGTTGATTGTTTCTCCTTTCATTTACCTTGCCTTTCTGGAATTGAATCTGTCCTGGGAATGCCATTGTCATTCCAGCAGATGAGTGGAGGACTAATCAATGGTCACCACTTTTTCAGTTATAGTCGGCTAGACTAGTACTTGCCCTCCTCTCTCTTGCGTTACCATCCTATACCATGCTGATGAGTCGTAAGAAGGTCGAAACCGGTCCACGGTTGGAGGCGACGCTTGAGAGTTGTGATTTTACACCTATTATCTGCTTAACCAGCAATAAATGGTGAAATTCTCCTTTCATTTATGGATATACTCATTTCTAAAAATGTGCATACTTAAAAAGGAAACATCATGAGCTCATTTTTGAGTATGCACATTTGCAGAAATGAGTGTATCCATGTTTTCAAATTTGACTACATTTGGATCGGAGCTAGTTTGAGTACTTTTACTCAGTTTTGACTTTGAGACTGTCGTTTTAAGAGTGTATACTTAAAACTGAATTTTTTCTCTAATCTAGGTTATAAATCAAGCTAGGCGGCTTGCTTTGTAGTAAAAACACTTCCTTCCCAACACTCTCACATACATTTTCCACTCTTCAAACACCCAGATAACACACTACACACACCACCCATCCTACTCAGAAACAATCTCAAACAAACCCATAAAAAACCTCCATCACTTCATTACCCAAATCCGCCTCTCCTTGTAAACAACATCCACTCCATATAACGGAACAAGATATTCAACCATCAAAGCTACTGAACAACCAAAAGACTCATATTATCATCATCAGCTCACCCTCGCTCACGATTCTGACCCCTCCTGCTGAGTAGAGAGAGAAGGAAAAAAAAATCAGCCACAGTCCAGTAACCTGCTCTGTGCAACAAGCAACAAAGCCTTGCTGCTCGAGCATCGCACAGTAGCCGATCAGCGAAAAGAAAGTTGTGAATGGCTGGGAGTGGAGGCGGGGCAGACGGTGTGGAGTAATAATGACAATCGAATTACGGCTTTGGAGGAGAGGACGGATGGATCCGTTATGGGATGAGGGAGAGTGAGTGGGGGGTTGTCTATGACGATGATGCGCTTATTTTGGACGGATGGTTAGTTGGGTTTTAGTATTTGACTTATTTGGGTTAAGTTGACCCTGACGTCATGGCCACGCGGAAGAAAATCTGAGTAAACAGAAAGCCTGCTGGGTTGCTAGAAGCTCTTATTTTGGCTGGCGAGTTTGAGTGTTTGAGAGCGAGTTGTACTACTACGCGTTAAGCCACTTTAAAAAATAACAATACTGAACATTTTATGCATATCGGGATGAAAAGATGCTTAATATACGTGGATTTAAAAAAACTAATCATTATTCAAATTATTGCCTTTGGATGGTCTAGCTGGGGCTTGGCTAGGGAGGCTGCTTTGGACCGCAGGCGATGGAGATCTAGACTTAAGGCCTTATACGCCAGCTTGGCGTGAGAGAATTGTGATGATGATGAATCATTATTCAAAATTGAAGCTCTAAAATTCAGACACCTCGTGGGGAACTACTTTCTTTGGTTGCTCTCAGCATATTTCTACAGGCTCAAGTTAAGTTGCAACTGAGTATAGTAGAGAATACAACATAAGAGAAGGTTCAATTCTGTTAACGTTCCCGCGAAATATCGCCATGCTCTTTTGAACGCCATATGTTCGAATATCAACAAGTTTTTCTGATTTTCATTGATAAAATGAACAGTTATTAAATCTAACTAAACATTTTAATCTAAGAGTTTGAAATTATTTAGCAATATTTCTACCTAACCTCTCTTCTGAACGGATTTTTTGAAGAAAAATTTTTTTCTTCAGATTAATCAATTCTCAAAATGATACAATTTATAATGCTTTTTTCCTCTGTTGTAATTAGGCCAATTTGAAAAAACACGACTCAATTGTTTGCCGTAGCAATTACCATTCTAGATAATTTCAGAATTATTGTTTCTCGTTTTAAAGTAGTATTAGTCAAAAAATTGATGCATGACTTCATTTAAGTAATAATTTTTTAAAAATTTGGTTCTTTCTATTAATCAGTTTATCAAAATGATCATTCCGATTTAATTTGATTATCATAGAGTATTTCTACTATTTCCGCTCTGTTTCATTAAACTAGAAAAATGTTTAAGGCAAGAGATATTTTTAAAGGCGTGCAATGAATTGTTTTCCATATTTTCTTTAATTGTCTAAAAAAAATGATTTCTTAAACATCAATATAAACACCACACATGTAAAGGAGAGAGTAGTTTTTCCAATAAACAAAGAACAATGGTCAATAACGTTTATGTCTGGAGGACAGATGATTCATTTTATGTCTTTGTCCTTCAAACCATCGAACACGTTTTCATCAATAAACCGTTCGATAAACTCTTCCACACAATGAAATGTTTCTACTTGGCAAATTTTTACTTTGTATTGCAATCAATGTGTGGAAGTATAGACAAAATCAGGTCGTTTTTAAGTGTACTTAAAGTTAAAAAAACTAATACTGATTTGTTTCTTACACTTTTATTTTAAAATTCATTTACTACTGGTCTATTTTCATTCAAAATTAAGGGGATTTAATTCTTGAAGCAATTTAAGTAATTGATTTGATTTGAAATAACATAAATTGATTTGTTTCGTACGCATTTAATTTAAAATTCATTTATTTAACTGGTCTATTTTCATTAAATAAATGACGATTTAATTCGTTAAGCAATTCAGCCCATTTTAAGTTAAAAGCCAAATATAAATAGCACTTATCGAAAGATAAAAATTTAAAAATGGCGTTACTTCTAATCACAGAAAAAAATTAAATTTCTTTAAATGTTAGTAAACTATAGTATATATTAGTAAATATGAAAAATAATTTCAGGAGGAAAGTGAATTTTTCATAGTCAAGTCAAGTAGATAACGAAATATACTTCAATCCAAACATTCTTTAAACAACAAAAAATATATCTGAATCAGGGGCTTCCCTCCAGCACTTTTCCAATAGTGCAATCAATTAAAACACCTCAGACATTAATTCTGAATAGTAGGGATGAAACAGTGTATAATATTAAATTTTTTTGGATAACCCGCAAATTTTCTTTTGGTTTTCACTTGTTCATAACTTTCAATTCAAGTTATACCAGATGAAAAAAAACACGAACATAATTAAAAATAAAGTTAAAGGTGGATTTAACTAAAGCCCCTCTTCACTCACTTCTTCAAGCATTACTATACCGGGCTTTAGATTTAACTTATATCCTTCAATTACAGGATCTAGTTATTTTGCAAATTATTTCCCAAAGAGGTTTTGCGGGTCTTGCAATAATACATTATTTCATATCATTTTAAGCAACGCAACAAACGTTTCTTCTCCATTTAAAAGACACGGATAAAAATAGTTTACACCTATCATTTGGTCATATTAATGTTTCTCAAACAAAAACGCACAAAAAAGGAGCAAAAAAAAAACAGGCGACATCACTCCATGAGAAAGGCAAACCTCCTCACCTTCCCCCCTGCTCCTCGTTGTTGAACCCAAAGTACCTCCTCGGCACGTGATTCCTACTCCGTTGACGACGTTATTGAAAATTGTCAAACGCGGCGTGGGAACCGAAACCAGTCCGGCCGAGAATAGAAGGGTTCGCTCTAAATTACAGGCTGTCACTCGTTTACCAGTCGTCATTAGTTATCTGCGAGAGCATAATTTCCCAATCACTTTTCCCTCTCAGAAAGAGGCATCGATCGTCGTAACCCGTTAAACGCCGTCGATCCTAATGGGCCGATTAGGACAAGTAGTGGACTTTCTCACAAGGCGCGGTCAAATTGAATCACGGATTATTTTGATGGTTGGTTGATATACCACGTGGGATTATTTGTGTTTGGGATGATGATGATGTAGGTATTAATGGGATTTTAGGGTTTTGGGGAATGCTTGAGCTTGATGTGTGTGGTTGAGGTTGGTTTGTGTTTTGATGAGCGGAGGAAGTTGTGTTCTGGAGAAAATTAGTATGCAATTACGTTATCTTAGAAGCGCATGTACTACCTTGGGATAAACGTGTAGTGTGTTTACTCACGTGTATATAGTATCACGTGTAATCTGCATTATTGTCAGAGTATTTCTTCATTAGATTACAAATATTTTTTAATTTTTTTTCTTCACCATCTCTTCCTTAAACCCTTTTCTTGAATTTTTCTTTTGTCTCTTAGATTTTAGAATAATTTTCTTTTTGTTTTCAAATGCTTATTTTCTTTCAGTCTTCTTTCCAATCACCCTAAAATTCATTTTATTTCATCACTTATAATCGTCTCCACTCAGTCTCATAATCTTCTCTCATTTTCTTCTATCACCTTTAACCACCTCTCTTAACCCCATCTCTTCTACGATCTTAATCCTCACCTCTCTTTATTCCATCCTCATCTACATACTCTTCTGACATTCTCGTACTTTCATCTTTTCCTCTTTTCTCATCTTCTTTATCCTCTTCTCTTCTCTCTATTCCATCCTCAATTTCTCTCATTCTCGTCATCTCTCATCATTATCCGTCATTTTCAAACCCTCATTTTAATAATCAATCCCTCTACTTATCTCCTTGATCCTCTTCTTTTCCTTTATCCCATCCCCATTTAGTCTTTTTCTCATTCTTTTCATCCCCCTCATCCCCATCCTCTTCCTTCATTCTCATAACTTCTTTCCAACTTTTTCTCCCCTTCTCTCATCCTCTTCTCCTCCACACTCACTTCTCTCTATCCCCTAATGTCCTCTCCATCCTCTTCTCTATATTCTCTTTTTCACCCCTTTCATCTCCTTTGTTCATCCTCCTTTAACTTGATTGTCCTCTTTCTCTATTCTTTCTCATTTACTTTCTCTCTATGTGTGTATAAAGAGTAAAACTTCTAAGTTAAATTAGTTGTCATAAAAGACCTCTTAGATTGAGGTCTAAGAACTTTTTCTCCCCTCCTCTCATCCTCTTCTCCTCCACATTCACTTCTCTCTATCTCCTTCTGTCCTCTCTATCCTCTTCTCTACATTCTCTTCTTCACCATCGTTCGTGTTCATCTCTTTTGTTAATCCTCCTTTAACTTGATTCACCTCTTTCTCTATCTTTCTCATTTACTTTCTCTTAATGCATATGAGTAAAGAGCATAAAGAGTAAAACTTCTAAGTTAAATAAGTTGTCATAAAAGACCTCATAGATTGAGGTATTTTAACTCATTCCGAGTCATAATAAGCTCATCGTGATCACTTTACGATGAGCAGAAAATAATTAATCCCAACGACTTTAATGGACTTCTATTATTAAAGGACCTCGTAGTGAGCTATAATGAAGTCCACGAATCTTTAAAAGTTGGAACGTCTAAAAATATGATAAATGATGAGTTTAATGAGGTTCTTTCACTTTATTTGTTGCTAGATAGTCTACTAATGGCATTTAAACTGTCTTTCCCTTGCCGCAGGTGAGAAGTGCAGGCATCTTCGAGCTGGACCTGGTGTCGCTGGCGAACTCAGACGGCCGCGAAGTCTCTGGTGGCTGTTGCAGTGGTCGGCGGCCGGACGGGGCCTGTCCGCTCAACTGCTCTGTCTACCTACACGTGTGCGTCACGCACTACATGCGCGAGGTGGAAGTGAAGGGTGGCTGCACCTTCTTCGAGTCCCAGACGCAGCTCTTACAGGCCGACCCCCTCACCGGGGAGTACGATTTGCGAGCCCAGGAGAGGGTATCCTTCCTCCTGCAGATTCGCTGGCCGGTCAGTATATTGATTTTCTTTGCTTATTGGACCTTTGGGTCGTGCCACACTTAGCTGCTTGAAGACGCCAAAGTCGTAAAAACTCGTTAAGATTCTTGTCAAGATTGGGGAGACTGAGGCTGAACTCCATGCTATCTCCCCTACCTTGACGACTTTTTTATGACTTTGGCGTCTTCAAGCCGCTAATCTGGCACCACCCTTAGGTGGTTTGACCCACTGAGTGCTAGGACAGAGATCCCATGGCCATAGGCGATAATAGAAATCGAAAAAGCATGGTGTATGAAAATGGGAGCATTTCACCACTACCTCTGGTTAGAGGAGATACTCTTTTCATACCTTGCCTTTCGGGAATTATATATGTTCTAGGGAATGTGCAGTTCATTCCGGCAGATAGTGGAGGACTAATCAATGGTCACCAGTTTTTTCGTTATAGTCGGCTAGACTGAAAAACCTTCCCTCCAATCTCTTGTGTTGCCTTCCTATGGCTTGTTGACGAGTCCTAACAAGGACGAAACCGGTCCATGGCTGATGGAGGCGACGCTTGAGAGTTGGAGTTAACAGCATGATGGTGTATGTATGCTTTGTGATGGGGGCCCTTTTGGCACTGGGATCGCATCAAACTCATGCTTTCCTTGCTACGTCACGAGAGGCGAGGAAATGGAATGCCAATCGTCGAATCATCTAATACCCTTTCGAGAGTAACAGATTGAATGAACACGTCACAGCCAATCACAGCTAGCTGTGTTCTCCAAAGTGTCTGCCTATACGCTTCTATCAATCATTGATATTTGCATTGCTGCCCTCCATCATATCATGGCATTTGAAAATATCGTTTTGACCCTCTGTTAGGCTTTTTCTCGACCATGGCCAGCTAGCCTAGGAAGATCAGAGAAAAGCTCGAAATTTTACGTGACATGGACCACATAGAAAAATCCTAACAGATGGTCCAAAACGATATTTTCAAATTTTGGACGGATGTGAGGACGCCAACGAAGACCTAAAGGATTGACAGAGAGAAAGGCAGTACATTTTGGTGACCAAACCTGTGATTGGCTGTCACGTGTTCATTTAACCCGTCATTCAATCCGCTATTTTCGAAGGAGAATTAAAGTTTTTCTCGACCAATCAGGCTTTTTCCTCGCCTCTCTTGACGTAGGTGCTATCCCAGATCCAAAAGATCTCCACATCCATCCAACTTTTCAATTTCCATTGGTACCTATGGCCACGGACTCTGTTTTAGTTCGCATTGTGACACATACGTCCGGCTGTCAGAAATGATAACTCTTTGCCAAAAACTCGACTTTAATATCTTCTGATGGCGAGGGGTCTGATTGATACTTTAGGCAAACCAACGATCGTTTCGTAGGGACATCTAGTTGGCCATAGTATATTTTGTCTTTCTTCTGAAGGCTGTTTAGAACTGCGGAATCTTCCGCCTTCAGAAGAAAGACAAGCTAACGCCCTCACTGATTACTTCTATCCTCAACACAATAAAAAAACCCTGAAACGTTCCATGGAAAAACTGGATAGTCCTGGAAAACTGGAAACTCCTTATATTCCTTCGTGTATGTTTTTTTAATCAATGTGCCCAATCTTAGGACTTTAAAAAACGTTATTTTTCAATTATGTGTTTTTTTACAGGGTCAGTTTTCTATTATTGTTGACGCTTGGCACCCCGCAGAAACAGAAGGTAAGTTGTTTGAACTACTTGATATTTGTACAAAGTTGAAGAATTAAATCGGTGCATTTTAGTTCAGATTTATTAATAAATTAAAAGTGAAATTGAGTGCTTGATTTTTATAAAAATCTTGAAATGTCTTGTTTGCTAAAAGTGGGGAGGAAAGTTCAAAGTTTTCTAGGTCTGGTTTTGCAACTGATAATAGTAACAATTTTAAATAGAATTTTAATTAAGATGTGATAGGGTTTTGAAGTTAATGTGAACCCGCATAAATGCAATAAAATTATATACCTATCATTGTCATCAAATATTTTAGTCCCTTTTCTATCAAACTGATCCTGGACTCTCTATTGTAATTGTAGACTTAATATTTAATTTGAATTAAATAATAAGTCGACGTAATGGCCTAGTGGATAGAGCATCTGACTGAAAAGCCGTACGTCTGGGGTTCGAATCCCCGTTTGGCATGGATGTTAGTGTTACTGTCCTTGTGTGTTGAATTTACCTATACGGGTCCATACCTTCAGGTGAATTTGTACAAATTTTAACAATAATTAAATAATTAAATTAATTTCCGGATATATCTGGCTTGTGTATTTTATTTGCCAACAAAAGGGTATATGTGTGGTAGAAAAAAAATCAATCTCAGACTAAAATTCTATATTTGTAGCAGAATCTAGATCATGTGTTATTAGCGCATCGTTTCTAGAGGTTTATCCTGCTTTCCTTTTTGTTAGACCGATATTTCAAGTCTTTGCGGATCGTCTTCAGAAGTTTTCTTTTTCAAACAGAAAATATAAATATTCATTTCATTGCATTTCGAACATGGGTTACGTTGCATTCATTTAAATAACTATTGCAATATAACCAATCATTTTTTTTTAAATTACTTTTTTTATACGAAGAACATAGACCATAAGGGCCCCTTCCTGCATTATAAAAACCCTGGTTTTAAATAAAGATACTCTCTCCCAAACACCAGAGCGAAGACGGTCCCTATTCGCAGGAAGGGCCGTGCCCGACTTTCTCTCTTCTATACTCCTCAAAAAACTTCCCCCTCGGAAAGGAGGAGGAAGCGAACGAGCGAGAAGGAGATGAAAAAAAGCTCGTCTTTGGGTGACGCGAGCGTGGGAACTCTCGGTGACTTTGACCACCTGGTACATCAAGGCCGGGGCCCGCCCCTTTCGGCGGACCGTGGGAACGAGCCCCCTCGGCGCGGCGTCTTCTTCGCTACCGGTTGTTTACACTCACCTCCTTGGGCCCTCCAGGCCGTTAACCTGCCGCTGCGCTCCTTGCGGCCTACCTTTTGTTTTGGGGGACGATGTTGTAGGAATTAAGGGGTTTTTGTGGGCGTGGTGGGGGGAATTAGTGTGTGTTTGGGTGCTGTCTTGTAGTGTGAATCTCTTGGAAGAAATGGTATTACGTGCAGCCATTGTGACTAGTTATAAATTTAGGTCAGTTCCGTTTGTGACATTAGGCAGCTCTTTCTGCTTCATAAAAGCACCTTAATATTATTTTATCTTTTATTTTTTTTCGTGTGTGCTGCTTATACATTCATGCTATGCTCTTAAGTAACTGAATAAATTAATTCTAATAATAAAAGCTTTATTAACGTAATTAAGTATGCAAGCAAATTAGGAAAACATGTCCATCTCCATAGGGCCCTTTCAGGTTACGAATAAGTTGCAATTTATTATTAAAACAATTAATACAATTATTTTTTGGAAATGTCTTGTTAACCTGTTATTTGAAAATGTACCTGATTTTAACTGAATTAGACACGGAAGTAACTTTTATACCATAACTTTTCTTACTTTAAATCATGCAGATACAGAAATATAAGTTAATGAATAAATTTCAATAACTGAATTCGAAATATATTAGTATTAAACAATTTAATTTCAGAACAGATGGATTTTAGGAAATTGAATTTATTGTCAAACAAGCCATATAAAGGCGTAACATGCAACCCAAGCTCAAATAGCATCCCATCAAACATCAGACATTCATTCCATGCAAAAAAAGTATTAAAAAGTCGCATCTTCTCCCGGAATGGTGATGAGTGTCGTAGGTCGATGTGTCGCCTTGGACCAGTATGGTAGGCGTACGCCCGGAGCATGTGACCTTTCTGTTCGGAATGGAGGTTTTGAAACGGTCGTTAGTGCGACTGGAACTGTTTAATGAAGCCATAAACGGTTTATGTCCAGCTAAAGCCGATTTCAATCTATTATTCCTCGTTAAGTTAGCGGGACTAGTATTCGGAGTCATCTCTATAATCCTGGTTTTCGAACTGGCTTTAGTTTTTTGGACGTTTGATTTTATGTCTTTTTTATCCACATATGTAATGCTTGTAGGATTTTTTCACATATTGGGGAATTTAAGAAGTCTAATTCTTGAGAGGTAAGCTATCGTTTCTGTTCCCAACAAAAATCTTAATCTTAGGTTCGGATGTTTAAGGAAAAGGATCCGCCACCAAAGGATCTAATTTAATGCCTTAGGTTTAAAAAGAATTTGAGTAGATGTTTGCCTTCAGCAACAAAATAATTTAAATTGAAATTTAATGATTGTTTGACGCTACCTCTTAAAGGGGCTGTTGGCTTTCTTTGATAATTTTTGATTCCGTTAGAAAAAATAAGAAAAGGGTTAAACTGTTAATCAAAATTGCCTAAAATACCCCAGCGACTCTGGTCCAAAACTTTTAAAAGTAATTGTTTAGTTTATGAATTCAGAGCACATTTTTATTTATAATTATCACTGCTTGAAACAAAAGAATACACGTAAAATTTATGAATTACTATTAATTAAATAATTTTTAATTGAAACCTTAAAGTTTAAACATTTTTATAAAATTACAAAGGGTCACCGAAATTTCAGTGTTTTTAATGAGCTACGTAAGCATTAAAGCATTATTACTACATCCCCTTAGGATTAGTGCTCACGTAATACAGGGTGTCCCATAAATGTTGGGTCACACTTCAAGGGCGGATAGTAGACACCTAGACGAGTCAGAATCACATAGGATTTGGGGGTCCCAGACCAAATCCCAGGGAGTTAAAAATGGAGCGACACCCCAAAAAAAATTGTTGAAAAATTCAATTTGTAGAAGAACTACTATTGATAAAAATTTAATTATGGTCCCAAAAATTGTGATTCAGTATGATCTTTAAAATTATCTTAAAAGTTTTCAGTTAAAACAATTTTTTATTACAAAAAGAGATTAAAAACCACAAAAAAATGTGAAAACTCTGCCAAAACTTTATTTTGTATTTCGAAATCCTTCCTTTTGATTTAATAATCTGAAAGATCATAGTTGAAAATCCTGAAGTCCCAAGTGTCAAGTAAAAACCATCAATATAAAATGCTTGAGATCCTGTTAAAGCATGGTTTAAGTCCGTTTTTTGCGTCAGCAAACTGCCGTTTTGGAAACGGCTATATGAAACCAGTTTGCGCACGCAAAAAACGAACTTTAACAGGATCTCAAGCGTTTAATATTGTTGGTTTTTACATGAAACTTTGGATTTAAGGTTTTACAACTATGATATTTCAAATTATATAATCAAAAGAAAGGATTTCGAAATACAAAATGATATTTTGATGATTAATGATTTTTTGTGGTTTTTTAAACTTTTTTCATAATACTAAAACAAATTTTAAAGTGAAGACTTTTTAAATAATTTTAAAGATCATATTAAACCACAATCTTTGAGACCATAATTGTATTTTTACCAATAGTAGCTCTTCTACAAATTGAATATGTCAATAATTTTTTTGGAGTGTCGCTCCATTTTTAACTCCCTGGGATTTGGTCTGGGACCCCCACATCCTATGTGATTCTGACTCGTCAAGGTGTCTACTATCCCCCCTAGAAGTGTTACCCATTATTTATGGGACACCCTGTATATGTTTGGAGTTATGTTAAATTAATAGAAATTGAATTTTCAGCCGCTACTTAAATTTTCGCATTATTTGAGGCTTTCTCTACTTTTTTTTCGTGGCGTTAGAAAAAAATTTGAATTCTTAAAAAAAATCCGTATTTCATTAGCCTTACGCATTTTGCATAACTTAGTCTTTTCGAGATTATTTATAAAAAAGGATCTTCAATAAAGTCGGAAAAAAATCAAAAGATTATATCCCTCGGTAATTTTTGTTTTACTAAAAAATCCAAGCAAAGGAGAAATATGCCCCATAATAATGCTTGAGATTGATCATCTCTACATAAAAACTAAATTGAATAAAGTCTATGAAAAAATTATGTAATCATTAGTTCAATTTATTAGCAAGGTAATTAAGAGTAAGTGACGGGATTTTCATTAACTAAAAGGCAATGAATCGCTAATTGCATTAATAAACTGTTATGGAAAAATTCATTAATAATTAAAAGGACAGTTATTCGCAAAGATAGTGCACTCACTACTAAACGCAAACCGGTGTGAAGATGAGCAGATAATTAGTTGAGTCGTTGTCCTTGTTTAAAAATATTTCTAAAAGCTGATAAAAAATATAAAAGCAGTATTACTAATAAGAATATCAATTACCAATTTTTCTTAATTTGTCTCTTGTTCGGAGACGTGAAACATGAATTTTAACGCTAGCATGTAATGGATAACCATAACCCTGATCAGAATAAAGATACTTGAGCCTCAGGCCGGATTTACATGCAGCGATTTAAGAGACGCGACTGGTTGAAACTTCCCTATATATTTTCCCTACAAATGATGACGTAACTACTAAGTCATAGTACTAAAAACCAATGTAAGGATCAGATTCTAAAGCGATAGGAAATTTTCTACAGTTTTCTCCAGTTTTTTTCCATGACGTCGCGATGGAATCGCTGCATGTAAATCCGGCTTCAAGGTGTTTAATATTCCTCCTTTAGACGTTAGAAATTCATCAAGGCTGTTATTAATCTAGCTGAAGAGCTGCATCGATTTCGTTCCATAATCGAATCGAAATCAAATGCACCGGTGATTGGAAATGATATTGGAATTATTACATTTTTGTAATTAGACGAACTCGCGTATTATTTTCCTGTCTTATTTATTTTGTTTGAAATCGAATTTAAATTATCTGTTAAAAACTAGTTTTGCGTTCAATCCCCATTAAAACATTCAATTTATTAGGAATTATTAGGAATTATTATTTATTATGAAGAGTTATAGAGCGCAGTTGTGTGTATATTTTACAGTAGGCTGAAATTGTATTGAAAACATTTTAATGAAAAAGTTTATACTATCTCAATAATTATAAAGCCTAAAAATATAAATTCAATTGGTTATAGTCATTATTTTTGAAAAAAAAATTTCAAGGTTTATTTTTAATTGCAGAAAACTTTTTTCCTATGACGTTATATTTCCATAAATTCCTCAGGATCTTAGGAAGATATTGGAGTGCACTCCAAACAGTTAAAATACCTTCTCATAGTACTTTAACCAATTTATCAGATCTACTGTACGTATTGCCAGATCTTATTAAAAGGAGAACGCTTGTTGAAATTTAATTCCTAATTCATTTCACGCAAATAATAAGGCATCACTTCGGGACATACGCGAAAAACAAGAAAACAAAAAGCTATAAAAACTTAAAGAAAAAAGGAAGTAATCTCATCATCATTTCATAAGTATATTTTGGCGCTTCTATCTGCAAAACAGTTTTACATTTCAAATACCTGAAATCATTAAAAAAAACATAAATCTTAGCATTTCACCATGCAGAAGAATCAACCTGCAAGGTTTCCCATACCTTGTATTCTGTAACATACCTAAACCTTAACTTCTCTTTTGCCATAAGAACAAGAAACGCTGCCCTAGTAACAACTACTACTATTGAAGTGTCTTTCCATATATTTCCGTTTTAATCATATTCCCAAATTACACCCACTCATTGTGTTTCGGGAGGCAAATTTTATTGTCAAAGGAGGGTTACGAACTCATTACAATCAAGACCGTCCATTGTCCCGAACAAGTCCTCTTTTAATCTAGATGGGACCCAAGAATAATCGAAAATCACCCCTACAGGTCCCACAGTGCAGGCCATGATAACTACATCCTGTGGTATTCTTCTGTACACGGAAAACTCCTGTCCACTACGGGTTCAAAAAACACTGCGATTCACCCCAATGGTCATTACTGTTTTCCAGAAATTCGGACCATTGTCTTTCGGGGTGGACCCATTGTTCTCGGCTCGTGCTCGACCCCAGGTGACGTGTCAAAGGTGCCGAACCAGGGTTCGATCATTGTTTGGAGAGAGAACTACTGCTTTTGTTTGTTGTCGCGGAAAGCTGATAATGACGTTAACAAAGGGGGTATGGGGACTCTGAATCACCGATCTTGGGAGAGATAGATATCTGTAGGCGTTGTCGGTGTTTTTTCTTATAAAACAATCTGATTTTTTTTCGGAGGGAAGTTCGTGGTTTTGTATTGTGGAGCACGACTGTCTGGTATTGTTATGAGAGGCTGTGATTAGAGATGAGACATTTTGGGGCTAGTTCCGATTGTTTTGGGAAATTTTCCTGGTCCTATCTCTCTCTCTTGGCGTGACAAGTTTTAATGAGTGGATTTTTTTATAGAAACTGGTCGGTTATTGTTTCGATATTTTTGGTGAGAGAATAAGACGAACTAATTTCGATTGGTTGTATTTGGGTCTGTCTTTTAGTATAGTTTGGTTCATATCAAGTCCTAAAATTGTTCAGGGAAGTACAATTCTGGTTTAGAACAGTTTGAGGTCCCTTGGAGCATCCCCCTGTTTTGGAGAACCCATACAGCTACAAAATGTGTACTTCGCTACAGACACTCCAAATTAGGTGGGACAATGCTTGGGAAAGCTAACTTTGCTTTGGAGAAACGAACATTTTGCTTTTGGAGAAACGAACATTTGAAAACTAACATTCGAAAACAAACATTTTCACTTGGAGTAACTTCGACTCAATTATTTTTAAGCCTGTCTAGTCGAGGTTTTGGGTAGGAAATGCATAAATTGTTATTTATGAAGAAAATAGGAGTTAAGTAGCCTATAAAACTCAGATGTGAGAAACAAAGGGGTCCTCGATATGATTATCCATTTCAAATTGCAAACACTAAACACTGCTTGGCTTTTCCCTATAAGGTAACGAGGATATGATCTCGATGGGATCTTGACTATCGTTTGGTGGTAAAATTAATGGAACTTGTATCAGAAAATTTTAAAATATGTGTTTAGTATTTCCTTAGAATGATTCATGGTATTGCTTCCTGGTGCAATAGTGCTCCTAAAGTTAGTTCGACGCATCTTAACACCATGAGTGGGTTTAGGTGGGGGACCCTGGGGAAACACTAGAAACCTTATGGATCAATAAGCTGTCCCTAATGGCTTTGGAAACTTGATATTCCCTTACAAATATTAATTTTCTCTAAAAGTTGAGGGAACCTCATAAATCTTCCTACCACATGACCCCCCATAGACCCATCCATCATAAAAACTAGTGTCTCGATCCAAATATCACGGTCACCAGCAACACATCCTATATCGTTTTTTTAGCCGTCCACCTGAGTCCATTATCGCTTATTCCAATCAGGCATGTGAGAATGAGCCTTGGCTTTCGCTCTCATTGATGGAAACAGATACTGCTTACAAATGAATCGTGATTATCGTTTGCCCGCGGTCAAGGAACCTCCGGAGGGAACGACCGCTCCCTCCTCCTCAGAGACAATCGGGAGGACCTTCCCAGAAATGATCGAACGTCCAGAAAGACAATCGGATGCCGTTCCCTTTTGATGGTGGCTGGATCTTCTTTCTCGCGCATCACATGAAGAAAGAAAATGGATGTGTCTTTTAGTTAGAGGGTTTCTATTGATTTGGTTGAGCCGGAAGGCTGTACCGGAATATATCCGTCTCCCCTTATCAACCTGTTTCACACACTTTAATTTAATCTATCACCTTTACCCCTTTTAATTTACCTTTTTCCCTGTAAATCTGTCCTCTTTTCTCTCTCGTGAATATAATGTACCTAAAGTCCCTTACTAGTATGGCTAATGGATATAAGGTACTTGATGAAAATTTGCTGGTGATTTCTTGTAGCATGGGTGGATTTACGAGGGATCATGCAGGTGCAAAAACATTTTTTGTTTTAATGTTTAATTACGGTTCCAGATCGGTCAAGGATAACATTTACACGGTGTTTCTCCATAATCCACAAGTGACGGATGGGCAGAATGGTCCTTGTGCCATAAAAAATCTAACCAATCAACCCTAACCATGCACCCATGAAGAAGACCCTTACGGCTGTATTCACCTCTAGCTTGACTTAAGGTTAACCTGTAATCATGCTTTTTCGACAATTACGCGTCTGTATTTACCACTAATTTGACCTAAGGTTAACCTCCTAGAATTAAGCCTTTTCAACAGCTCTGATTGGCTTAAAACTTGCTTCTCTTCTTCAACTACCAATTAGAAGTTTTTATTCCAGGTGAACCCTAGATTAGGTTAGTGGTGAACACGGCTGTTATTGATTAAAAACTAGATTATCTTCAACTACCAATTAGAAGTTTTGATTTCAGGTTAACCTTAGGTAAGGTTAGTGGTAAACACGGCTGTTAGTATTGAGGGATAGTTTGATTTGTTCCAATGTGATACGAACACTGATGGTTCACCTACTTAACAAATAAATATTTATGGACTTCTAGCTATCTGAATAATTCAGTCTATTGCGTACTAAGGATGCAGTTAGATTACTTTACTTTAATCACGAAGTTAAAAAAAGCTTAAGTTCGTTGATCAGGTAATTCATGTAGGTGACTTTAAACAACTACTACTCAAGTATCATTAATCACAGCATAACCAAACGCAACTTCAAGGAAATAATATCGAAAAACACAATGATAAGAAATCGATACTTCACCGATCCTAATAGCTGGCCATCAACCCGTATCAAATTGAAGCGTACGCTAATTTCACCCCATTCACTACGAACGAAAAGGAAAGTTTCATCTCCGAGCTCAGCATGGTCAAGGTTGGCTGATGCTCTCTGTCGCGACATCTGAACTCTATGGTCAATGAAGGAAGGTGGGATGACCACCTTGACGAAATCACCCTTTCTTCCCAAGACTCTCGGACCGGAACCCATTGTTGGGGTGACGAAATTTCGATGGAATCTAACCGACCCCCGGTCAGTGTTCCTCTGTCACGTCCATAACCTCTCTCCTGATGGCTTTTCAATGGATCCATTTACTTTCTCTGGCGGTCGTGTGACGGGTTTCTCGTATGTGGTGTGTGGGGGGATTGACAACTAATCTTGGGCCAATTCTTTTATGTGGAGAAGGTTTCAAGTTCAAGGGTTGAGGTGTTTTCCTCCTTCCGACGGAAGTGGAGAATGAGACGGAGCTTGTTTTCTCAGTGCTGCGATTGGGAGATTGTGTGGTGTTATTGGAAAATGTTGTTTTGAAACATGATATTACTTGTAGAGGTTGGGAAGTTCTTTGTAATCGAATTCTCAGATTCCAGACTGGAAGTATCAACATCTTAGAGAACAAGATTTTGGGGCTTTTTTGGCTTTATTTATTTAAAAAACTTACTCTTCTTTTATTGAAAACTTTTGAATAGTTTTAAAATTTTGTACAATAGGAATAGATTCACAGATAGATTGTAATCTCTAGTCCTATGGCAAATAAGATGACATTTGTCTTCTACAAACATAGTTTCAACTCATTTGAAATAATGTGCTGCTTGGTGTGGTGGTTACTTTTCTTATATGTTTATCAAGAGGGTGAATACCGGGATGGACCTCCCTTGCTGACACACCACCCTTGCTACGTCCTGCTATAAAAAATACTCTGCTCTCCTACATCTCAGTTGGACATCAGCAGACTTAATTAACATGGTTTTTTACTACTTACATTGACTGTTTTGTGTGTTTCTTTGACCTTATTTCTCTTGTACATTCGTATTAATTAAAAGAGAATAAAATTGACAAAGAGCTAATAGTGAACACTTGGTTAGATAAATGTAAAAAGTAAGACTTGACAGGTAATGACCTTGAGATTCATAGATCTTTCGCCTATAAAATTCTGATTTCATGATATACTGGTACCGCGCCGGAACGCTAGTTTCCAGTTGGATAAAAGTGGCGATTCCTAAAGCAGGATATTTCTAGGAAGTACTCATATCCCTAAAAGGGGGGGGGGTACCAGACCGACGTTCGGAACATATTTCACCTCAAATCAAGCTCTAATTATAATTCACATTTTTTCAACTAACGGCCGTATTCACCGGTAACCTGACCTGCGGTCTGGTCAGGAAACCATGGTTACAGCCTCTGATTGGTGGAAAAATAATTCAATATTTTCCTTCCACCAATCAGAGGCTGTAACCATGGTTTCCTGACCAGACCGTCGGTCAGGTTACCGGTGAATACGGCCGTAGTGTAAACTCCTGTCCACTTTATCTTATACTAGCAAATATCAGTTCTCTAACTGGAGTGGTGACTGAAGGTGTCGCACTGCATTCAAATGGTACTCTATTCCCCATCCCCTTATAGTCCCTATTATTCTCTTGCAGGCTCAGGCAAGACGCTGGTGACGCGCTTCGTCTCGCAGAAGACGCTGGACGTGGGGCCCGAGTGGACGCTCGCGGCGATGCGAGCCCCGCGCAGCGCCGAACTCTCGCTCAAGTTCCGCGTAGTATGCGCTGAGAACTACTTTGGCGCAGACTGTGCCACCTTCTGCCGGCCACGCGACGACCTCAACGGCCACTACACGTGCAACGGCCTGGGCCAGAAGGTGTGCCTCGACGGCTGGACCAACTTCTCGGAGGAGCCACGTATAGTGCTCAACCAGACCTACACCCTGCCGGACGTGCTGGCCCTGCCGCTGACCAACAAGACGGACGACTATTGCCGCATAGGTATACTACTTAGAATGAATGCGTATATTTGAGAGGGTGAGGCGGAGTTATCATTGGCCACTCAGGACGCCAACGAATGAGAGTGGAGATCGAGAATGATTGGTAGTCGTTATTGACGCCAATCACATCTTGTCACTAACCTGATTCGTCGAAGTCCTTGCTACGTTAGCCTCGCCTCGACTTGCTAGTGGAAATGAAGCAATTGGGCGTACTTCTATCGATTGCTCGACGTCAGCGTCTCCCCTCCCGCTTTCGTCGCGTTGCAATTAGAAATGTACCCTTAAGGCTGGTTTACATACAGCGATGTGACTGGGACTTCATCAAGGGAAAAAAGCTAAGGAAAACTGTCAAAAATTTCCTTATCGATTTAAAATCTTGTCCTGATATTGGATCTTAACGCTATGACGTTGTTGTTACGTCATGATTTATAGGAAAGTTTCTCCCGGTCGCGTCACTCAAATCTAACCAGCCCTTACTCGTCCCCCTCACAGATTGCCTAAATCGAGTAAATTGAACTAAAGCTTGACCAGATGGGTCTGTACTGAGGATGGTCTTAAGAAATAGCTGGCATGATTTGGACGTTTGTGCTGTCTGTGTCAGCAAAAGACACTTTAGGTTCGTAATCTTGCATTACAGAAAAGATCCCAGGAATCCCCGGGTAGGTGTGACCTCTAAGGAAGTCTCTAGTCTTGATTCCATTTTTATAATTCCTTGGTCTGGTTCTGGATCTCAATCAATCTCTTGTTTCCGTAAAATTCCATTGAAAATAATTTTGAATTTGGGGCTTATGGAGAGAATAAATTGTTATAAATATAGAATCAAATGAACCTAGAAGAAAGGGTTGAGGGAGGAAATAATCTAAATACGGCACCTTGAGACCTTGATAGTAATAATCTACTTAAAAATGGAGGATCAAAAAGAGAACATCTTCATTAGTAGAACCCAAAACCTTCTAGGACCCCTCTGAAGCTTAAATGGAAGTTACCGCAGATTCGAATCGAACACCCTGATTGCGAAAGAGGAATGTTCCGAGAAACTAATTATTCGCGTGCCGGCCACGACATCCGGCGAAAGTGTTGCGTGAGCCCAAGAAGTAGATAGTTATCGCGGGGTCTCTCGAGTTTTTTCACGGTCTCGACTTGAAAAGGAACCAAGCTCCGATGCGAAGAAGGGTGGGTGGGGCAGCCCCCCTTTGTGCGGCAGGCAATGGTCTCGTGCTGTCACGGTGAGTGGGCTAGCGGTCGTCGAGACAGCGGGGTAACAGGTGTATGGTATGGAGTGTTTGTAACATTTATATTTAGGGTAGAGGAGTGTTGGACTCTTATATGGGGTTATGTGGTTAGAATAATGGATAAATTATTTTATGTTTATTTAGTCCACAAGGCACAAACGTTCGAAGTTGGTTCATTTATGTCTGATTTATCCAAAAATGTGTACAATTTTGATCCTTACTGCCTAAATTTTAATTAATTCAAAAAAGTAACATCTTTAATTTTCTATGTTTGGTATAATTACACCGTTTCAGACGGATATGCTTATGCATCCTTATTTATACTCTATTCATTTAGAATTGGCGCTTGAGAATTGGCATTAAGAATAGTGCTTTCCCCCACGCTAGAATATTTTCAAGCGCCACGCCAGTTCAAAATGAACAGAGTATAAACGTGGCTGGATTTACAAAAGGACGTGATAAGGAGCTTGCCCAGTCAAGAAAACCATTTCAGAATATAGCGGATAAATACTGTTTTGGCTGCTCGACCTTAAGCTGTAAAGGAATTTTAATAATACTCAGCAGTTCTTGATTCTTGTCCAAGTTTCTGTAGTCCTCTTTAAGCCAATCCTCATCTGTACTGTGATTGGATGTACGAGTAGTTAAGCATGTCATCATGTAAAGTAGTAAGGCATGTCATCAAATAAATTCATTTTGACCAATGAGAAGAGAAATGAGGATTGACATGACAAGGAAGACCGATGAAGGGAAATAATAGATTTAAAAAATTATGTCGTGTGAAAGGCTTTGGGGCTGCAACTCAACTCTTTAGAAAGTTAAACAAGTTGAGGGAGCACATTGCTGCTTCCTTTGTAAACAAACAAATGCTTGTAAAATGTAAACAATAAAAACAATATTGACCGCTTGCTGTCAAGATAAATCGAAACATTTTCAAACGAATTTTTTGCGTAACTTAAGCTTTGTTTGTGTAATTTGATTACTTTTTTTGCTTTGGATTTAAAATAAGTTGTTTCCCTTGCTAATTTTTTCCCTCTCTTTCAGCGGTTTGTGAACCAAAGTGTCTTATGGGTCAGTGTGACAGCCCAGGAGTTTGCAGGTGAAATTCTATGCTCTTCTTTTCATGTTTTGTACAAAAGTTTCTTACAAACATAGTTATTTAGTGTTTTTAAGTTTTGTTAACTTAATAACAAACTGCTACATTTTAATGTTCTAAAAATCTATTAAAAATTTCTGTTGCAATAAAATTTTAAGTAACAAGTTGATTATATTGAATTTATTTTAATTTTACACGTAAAATTTTTCTTGATTTATGATTTTTAAACTTGTATTTTATTCACCTCATATACAATACATTTGTGTTTAATGAATCAATAAATAATTGTATAAGTACTGGAAATCTCCAAACAATTTTCTCAGGTTAGTTCTTCCAAATTAAATTTTAATTTCCAAAACTATAGGTGTTCAAGTATAGAAATTCTATAATTTTGATTCAGCAGAAAAAAAAATTATTTCTTAAATCAAATACAATTTTGTACTTCTTAATAGAATATTTATATGCATGTGAAAATATAACTTATTTCTCAACTTTGATTGCAGGTGCTGGCAAGGCTGGAAAGGACCAACATGCTCACAATGTGAAGCTCATCCAGGGTGTAAGCATGGCTACTGCGAGAATAAGCCCTACACATGCTTCTGCAATGAAGGCTGGGGAGGCATGACCTGTGACAGAGGTGACACATTCTACTTTACAGTGCCCTTTTGTTATTATTATTGAACAGTTCATGCAAATTGTTTTCTAAGTGACTAGAAAAGTTAATTTTTCTTTATTTACTTTCTCATTAAAAAATTTACTCAGCTGTGTGCATTAAACTAAGGTTATATATCAATTATTTAACCATAATTTATCAAAAATTAAGCACACATTTGGAATTTGTAGGTTATTATGCTGCAATATCTAAATTGATAGATACCCTAAAGATATCTTTCTAACATTCCAAGTCTCACCCCCAAATTATATGGTTGTAAACTTTTTGAAAATCTGAGCTTTTGTAAAAAATGTAATTTACTTCATATTTCAATTAAAATTTGTAGTTTATTAGGAATTCAAAGTTATAGTTGTGTTACCCTTCCAACTATAGCTATCCTACTCTGAGTTGAAGGAGGATTTAAAACAACAGTAATATATCAAGTTGTTATAGTTTTAAATATCTGTTTTATCAATCTAGATAAGAGTGCAAGATATTGTGGTTGTTCGTTAGACTAAAAGAATTATGGAAAAGTCAAATAAAATATCATAATGCATGCATTTCTAACATGATATTCAAAAATTAGTTTTACCCTCTGAAAACTGTTGCCATCTTGTCATTCACTTTTCTTCAAATGTATTATAAATTTTAATACAAATTCTTTAGTAAATTCTATTTTAAAATACACTAATTAAACACAGTGCTACCATCTCATAGTATGTTTGTTCTTAATGTTTCTGATGTCTTAATGAGAATTTTTACAATCTTTCAGATCTCAACATTTGTACGACTAAGAAACCATGTGAGCATGGTGCTACTTGTACAAACAATGCTCATGGGGATGATTTATACAACTGCACATGCACTGAAGACTTTATGGGGAAGAGGTGCGAAATCCATAAAAATCCATGTCAAACAAACCCTTGTGAAAATGGTGGCACTTGTAAGGTATAGTATGACAAGAGTCCCTTTGAAATATAGTTTTACTCTTATAAATTTATTGTGTGTTTTACATGCAGTAAATTAAAAGACATAATGATGGAAAAATGGTAGTCAATTTCCTATAGTTTTCCTTCGATGTAGAATCTGGTCTTCCCATTGGTTTTCGTTAGGACATTATCAATAGGAAAGTTTCAACTAGTTTTGACAATCTCGTCTTTTAAGTTCGCTGCTTGTAGACTCACCCTGAGAGATCTACTTTGCATTCATTCTTCACATATTGAAATTGAACCGACACTTATTATAAAGTTTTTTTACAAAATGTTCTTTTTAAAAATTGATCCTCAGAATTTGTATTTAAGTGTTATTTTGTTTTATAACTGTAATTTTCTAGATATCTTGACCATTTAACTAAATTTTAAAGTATTTTCTTGTACTATATAAACACTTTTTATGTATTATTCATTATGTCACAATTATTTTTAATTTTGAGTTATTAGTTAAGTTAAATTTTACAATTCTGTTGAAATATTTTATTAATTCATCTTTAAACCTCTATAGTATTTTAAGATGTGTATAAAGTTTTAGTTGTACTTTGTAAGTGCCTACTATTAATTTTCCTTTCATTTGAATAAACTAAGTGATATTATTATTGTTTTCATCTTATAAAATCAGCTATTCTAGACAGCAACATTAGTTGACCCTACGATGTCACTTACAAAGTAGTTCCCATCTCGGTGTCTGAATTTCGAGTAAAATGAAGATCGTCAATTTTAAAATACGATTATTTCTGTAAACCCATGTATATATAGTGTCATTATATCACAAATACCAAACTCCTAGCAACCCAACAGGCTTTGTGTTTACCCATTTTCTCCTTCCCTGTAGTGACATACTGGGTTCAGGAAACGTTGCTGTGAATTATAGGCTTTTATAGAAATGTTTTTTGTTATTTATTCTTTTTGGTTTTTCTGTGTACTTTCATCAAATTTTTCATATCTACTGATACACAATATAATAAGTCATATTTTATAATACTTAGGTGCTAGCAAAACCACTGAAAAAATGTTAGATTTTGTTTAAGACTTGAGGATGGAGAAAAAAATTAGTTAAAGAACTGAAATTTATAATTTGAAACTACAAAAGGTTTTATCTATACCTTTCAATTGTATTTTGAAAATTTTTACTTTCCCATTTAAAAAAAACACACTGTCCCATGAGAGTTGGTTCTAACATCCATTACAACCAAAGTGAAATGGTTCTGCATCTGCTCTGCAATAATTTAGTCTTATTTTACACCTTGTTAGTTTTCAAAAAGTCCTGCATTCCTTTGTTTAAGGACATAAGGATGCTACCCTTTGCTCATTTAGGATGGCATAGAACTACACATTATCTACAATTCCCAAATTTGCCACCTTTATTTAATCCTTTTAGTTTAAAATATATTTTCTTGTTATCTCAGAGGATAAAGTAGCATAATTTGAACCAGTGTGTATTTTAAGTTTTTCCAATTGATTAAATTTTAAGCAGTTTCTTTAAGAGTCGGGTATCATTAGTTCATTTAATTGGTGAGTAATCTTATATTTGTACCCTGGGGTCGTTGTTTGGAGACTCCTGCTTTAGAGGAAAGTTATGATAAGTGAGTGGTGAATATGGAATTTATATTCATTTTAACTTTCCTAATACAGATGACTCTGCTTAATGTGATCACAGTTAATGTTATCAAAATTGAATGGTCCATATTAATCCTATTTAAATTAATGCTAATTGTATCGTTTTATGTTATCAGAATATTTAATGTTATGTATAAAAATTTTGATAAGTCCCTTGAACTTTTTCCCCACAGAAGGAATACTTTAATATATAGACATACAAAATGAGTCATTAATGTAGTAGTTTTAATTAGTAGTAGTGTTATATGATCCACTCTTATTTTTCTTTAAGAATGTCGAACTTGAAAAATACACTCTAGAAAATCGTATCAAATACTTAAATTAAATATTATCTACACATTTGGGATTTCAATGCAAAGACACTCGTGTTTCAATGTTTGCCACTTTTTATTATAGAACTGCTTATTATCAATCGGATATTGTTATCATTCTGATATTGGACAAATGTGATCACATTAAGCAGAGGCGACTGTAACACCATTCACTTAAAAATATATGCACTCTCTCTTACCTCTTCAAAAGAATGAGGCCCAATTTATGCATGTTGTCATGTAAGGTCACTTTTTCCTGAACAAAATGTTAAGCATTTTGCCTTAATCCATCATAACTGAAAAAACATTAATACCACTATTAAACATTGCCTGCATTTTATTTGTACTGATTTGCACCTATTGAAATATCTGAAGTTAGCAGGGATTTCCTTTTCACCCAAAAACTGATCTCCTCAAATTCATCTGATAAAAATCCTCACAAGTCTTATGATTGTTATTCTTTATGAGTTATTCCATTGAATGTGTTATTCTGTAAGTAGATTGATACTATAGATTACTATTAATATTCTAATTTTTCTGGTTTTAGAATCCAAGTGTTGGACAGTACACTTGTGAATGTGTACCAGGTTACTTTGGACAACGGTGTGACACCTTTGCTGTTATTTGCAAAGATAACCAGTGTCTAAATGGTGGCACATGTATCCATGACCCTGAGGGTTTCAAATGTGCCTGTGCTCCTGGGTTCAAAGGCATTAATTGTGATGAAATTGACTCCATAAACTGCCTGGCCTATCCTTGTTTAAATGGTGAGATTTTTTAACTTGTAAAATCAAATGATGTGATATGTGTATGACTTATCAAACAGAACTAATATTTATTGATTTGAAAGATGAGTATGGATTTGTTGTTTAGTATGTTTTTATAATTCTAGATTTATAAAAATAACAAGTAGTATTAACTGTAAAAATCTACAAATGCAATTAAGATGTATACATTCATTCATTCAAATCATTGAATACATTTTCAACTTATCTACCAGGGTGGCCTATCTATCTGTTAGGTATTTTTGAAGTTTATGTAGAATAATAACAACTGAATACTTTCAATGGTAAAAATAAACCATTTGATACAAAAAAAATTCCATTTTCTACTAGAAATAATTCAAAACCTTTCATCTTACTCAAGTTAGAGGAGTGTCTGTGCCAGGGGCGTAACTAGGCCCTCGGGGGCCCCGGTGCAGGTCGTTGGAAGGGGCCCCCTATATAGTATACTATATATGTATATTACTCTTAAACTAGGGCTCGATTTCTAGAAAAAGGGGTACTGCTACTGCAACGGTAAATTTATTGGTCCCCTTTTTCATATTTTTTGGTAGGATTCTCACTTTTATGAACTTTATCTGAAAAGAAATTTTATTACTCTGAAGCTGGGGGCCCCGGGGCCTGGCACCGTTTGCCCACTCCTAGTTACGCCCCTGGTCTGTGCTATTATGTACAATAAATGTTGAATATTTTCTAGTCAATGTATTTTACAAAAATATTATTCTGTTTATCTGAAACCTAAAATTAGGTTGTTTATTGCTTTTTACCCCTTAGGTCTATAATTATTACTTTGAAAATATTTTTAAGCAACAAAAATAACAATTAACAAAGTATAATAACCCCCAAAATTATTCAAATATAATCCAACCATTAAAATGTGTCTTGGGTACTATTGCCTTAGTTTCTATTTGGTTGAAAAAGGTTCTTTTTTGTTATTTTTATAGTTGTAAATGAAATGAAGCATTATAAACTCAGACTACTTTAGTATGGAATGGTATAAATCAATTCAAATAAAAATCTAGATCAATAAAAAGTCAAGTCAATTAAAAACGTTTAATGGTATATAATACTCATGTTACGTTTAATATTTTTTGCTTGAACTTAAATCCTAAAATTCAGATAATTTAGTAATTGTATAAATTCATAAATAGGAAAAGCAAAGCATTATTGGATTGGCTTTAAGCTGGAAAAACATAATAAAAGTTTCATAAAAGTAACTTAAGTTAATTGAAGTTGTCAATGTCAATTTAAAAGTTAAACTTTAGTTTGAAAGAAGTCTAGCTAATTTTTTTTACACTTGGCAAACTTGAGTTTGTTACAATATAAATTCTTTACAATTTTATGTTTCACTAACTGAATTATTTAGCCCCTTAGAACATTGGTTAAAATTTGTTTTAAATATAACTATGTAGCTTTAAAAGTGTTGTGTAAATTTAATCAGAAATCAACGGAATTAAAGTTGAAAGGATTAAATACCATATAAAGATCAAGGGGAAAAATCAGAATCAACCTCAAAACCTTTAATTATCTACATTTTCTTTTCACCTTCATAAAATGTTAATTATTTTCTTACCCTTTATATTCACAACTTTTTGACCAACTTGATTATTATGTTTTTTGCATACAGTACAGTTAAAAGAATTTTCTTTTATCGTACTAATACTATTTTCAAAAATTTATTAGCTCTTTTAAATCACCTTTTGAGCAATGTTATGGAAAATTAGAGGCTAGTAGTTTAAAATTGAAAAAATAAAAGGCGTAACTGTATTGCGCATGATAAAATTATTTCTATGATCTTAAAAAGTAAAACTGTTTTCTATTTCATATGATGATAATTTCCAATTATTAAAATATATTCAATGACAATGTCAGTTATGATTAATAAATTTTTCTGCTTGATTGCGTAATTTAGTTTTTATTACCTCACTGTGGTTTATGTTGTATAGTTAAGTACAGAAAATATGGGAAAAACTACTTAATCATTATTAGAAATCACAATGTTGTGTAATAATGTCAATCTTAATTGTTTCAAGATCAATGTTGTACAATTATCTACTAATAAACTATTGTTTTCATTTATTTTCTACAGAGGTATTTGATTTAATTTCCATTTTTCCCATCATAGAATCTCTTTTAATTCCTAATATCTTATAATCTGTCTTGATGTCCAAACTGTTTCGAATTTGAACTCAAGTTACATTATATTTAATATTATCCTTGGTGCATTTCCAGGTGGGACATGCGTCAATTCCTCCAACAACCTTCAATGCCTTTGTCCTCCCGGAGTCACCGGAGCTCAGTGTGAGGTAGCCAAGCACTGCTCTCTCAACACATGCCAGAACGGCGGCACATGTGCCACGGACATCCACGGCAACCTGACGTGCCACTGCGCCACTGGCTACTCAGGAACTCACTGCCAAGTCAACAACAACCGCTGCTCCACCAACCCCTGTGCCAATCAGGCGACGTGCGTCAACCTCGCCGACGACTATCGCTGCGACTGCCCGCCGGGCTACAGCGGACGCTCGTGCGAGACCCCCTCACGGTGCGAGCCCAACCCCTGCGGGGAGGGTGGCGCGTGCCACCCCGCCCCTGGCATCGGGTACAAGTGCCACTGCCTCGTCGGCTACCACGGCGACCGGTGCCAGCTGAAGAACCTCGACTGGAGCCCGTCGGTGGCGTCGAACGTCTCGCACCGCATCTCGGAGGAGGAGGACCGACCCGAGGACAGGCTGGACGTTGTCCTGGTGGTCGGGCTGTCCGCCGTTTCCGTGGTGATAATCATCGTCGTGGTGTGTGCGGTGTGGTGCCTGCTGCACCGGCGGAGGAAGCGGCATCCGCCGAGTGCGAAGGGCAAGGACTTTGACTATGAGGAGAGACTGCAGAATGAGCGGAACACTCTGCACATGAACTATAAACAGTGTGATATGCCTCAGAAGATTGTGAATGACTTGGACAGAGTGCCGGTCAAGCAGATTAACGAGGCGCCCCCGAAAGTGCTTAATAAGGAAGTAGGCAACAAAAGGATTCCAGATAAGAGTTTGATATGCTCTTCTAGAACTTTGCAAAAGATGGACAACTCCTGTGGTGCATCAGTCCGGTAAGTTCTTGGCGGGATTGAGTTCAAGCTGATTTTAAGTTGGAGTATTGGAATGAATCCAATCCTTCAAACTGTTTATACAGTCGAGTCCGCTTAATGTGATCGCAATTGTCCGAGACTAAACTGATAACATTATCCGATCGATAACAATAAGCGATCTCGTATCAAAAGCAGCTAACAGTGTAACTAGATTGTTTGCTTTAAAATCAAAATCATGTAATTGTAATAAATGTATTCAAAACACTATTTTTAAGCTAGGTAAAATTTTAAGGGGGAAATATAAAAGTATTTCAATTAATGAAAGTAAAATAATCGCTTACTTTGTATTTTTATTTGTATAGAATGGTCTTTTTTCCAACTCCATTATATCCCCTTCCACTCCAATTCCAATAAACTACTTATTTAATACAGAATCTGAATTCCAGTAAAAAAGTGAAAATTCAAATATCTTAGACATCTGCAAAGTGTTGATCTTGGTGGTTTCTTTAACCAATCACAAGCATGGATTCGGACCCCCCATAACTGTTTTCTTTTTTAATATATGCGGAATGTTTTCTTTTTCTTACTGATACTGAGTTTCAGATGCTCTCATGAGGGAGATGTTTACTGGTGAAAATTGACCTTAAAAATGAAATTAGAACTCAAAAGCGGTCGTTTTAAAAGGGATATGGACAAATTTTGATAATATTAAGCGGAGTGATGATTCATAGTTGATCACATTAAACGATGTATTTTACATTAAATTAAATAGGAATGATCGGGACCTGTCGATTTCGATAACATTATCTGATTGATAACATTAACCGTGATCGCATTAAGCGGATTCGACTGTATTATAATACATTCTATCATGCATTGGAGTTGCTGAAAGTTGTGAATTTTCAGGCTGGTTAAGCTTTTAATTTACTTAACACATTAGTTTGAATAAGTGTATTGTCTAATTTTATCTGGTTTTAGAGCCAACAAATGTGAAGTGGGTTAATATTTTGAGCAGTGCGGGGAATACAGTTGGTCAATTGTTTAATATGGCATGTTAGGCTGAAATAGCTTAACTTGTGTAACACTATGTAGTTGTGGATTACTATACAGACATCCCAACTGTCCTGCTTTTGGCAGGAGTTTCCGGCTTTTATTTAAATCTCCAGGCTCTGGCTTTTTGGGTGTTAAGAAAAAGTCAAAGATTAAAATAAAGGCTGGGAACTTCAGCCATAAGCAGGAGAGTTAGCAGGTCTGACAATGCTAAAAAAACAAGAAAATTTTTTTCTTCCGAAAACCATTCCAACTACCCTCAATAATACTTCCCATAAAACTCTCAAATATTAACATTTATAAAAATGTTAAAAAGAATCCTTCAATACACATTTTTACTCATCTTCAATTTTTTTATTTATCAATTTTTCAATCTTTTTGGAAACTTAATTAGCATTAATTCATCCTGTAGTACCTAAAGATTTTCTTTGTTTGGAAAGATTTTTCTCTGTAAAATCATTGCATACTTTAGTATATCACTATTTATTTGAGACCCTCATTTTGTTGATAGTCCCTAAGTTATTTCAGTGTCCTGATTAAACAATTTGTTGCATTGTATTACAGTGCATCTTGAAATGCACTGTAGTACAATGAAATGCTTCTAATTCAAAATCCAAGAACAGTGGTTCCCAACCTGGGAGCGATTTGTGTTATCAAGGGGGCGATAAAAAAGTGGGGGGTGATTAGGGGCGATGAGTATTCAAACGTGGAAAATAAAATAGTACTTTACTGACAGACTGTAATCAGACTTAATGTACCAAAAAAAGTTAAAACCCTGTTTCTTAGGGTCGAATTTCCAAAAATTTTCTTGGGGAGGACCCCTAAACATTCCTTGCTGTATTCACACCATTAATAATCTCTTGAACTGTAAAAATCCTTATTTTAAAAGCATAATTAAGATACTTATTTTTACATCCTGATTATTAAATTTTATATTCACTATTTCCTGTTAAGCAACCCACAACTGGAATTAAAAGGGAATTTTAAAAGAAGTTTTTGTGGCCACACTAGTATTTTATTTGTACCTTTTGAAAGTTTTAGTAAACACACTGAACTCTTTAATCCTTAAAATAAGTGTATAGTGTTTTTGGACTATTAAAGTGAAATTTACCTTAATGTAGGGTATTTTTAGAAATTTATTTCTAAAAAGAATGCTTTTTTTTCAGGTGCCACTCTCCTAGGGACTACCCTCCTTGCAACAGTGGAGCCATTTATGTCATCGAGGACCACTTACGGTCCTGTCCTGACTCCCGCCTAAAGAAAGAAATCTTAGCCACTGAAGTGTGAGTGGGCGTCTTTATTTATATGTTGTATAGTTTGTCAAGTGCCTTTTGTAATATAGTTCTAAAGTATTTGTACAAAAGAGCTTTCTATAGAGAAGATCATAGATTTTTGTTTCTATTTATATTGTGTAGTTTAAGGAGACTCCTAGTTGTGTTTGGACATTTGTCATACATTCTTCATTCTGACCGAATGCTTTGTACATCATTTTCATTTGGAGGGGAGGGAGAGTGAGATTGCTTATATGTTTGAACTGTAAGCTATGAAAAACGAATCTTGATTTCTCGAGACTATTACGAAACCAACCTAACTTCTCGGTTTGGTGTGAAGTGTTTGAGGTAAATTTGGTTTTTAAATTTACCCGATAATTCCTTTACATGACACCGGGAAGTGGGAAGGACCTGTATGAGCAGAGTCCTGTTTTGGGTATTTAAAATGCAGTTGTGTTTAGCACTTCCAAAAAATGCAATTCCATTTTGACTCTGGCTGTTTTATTTTGAAATGTTTTATGTACTTCAACATAGGGCATGGGATGGTCTCTGTCCCATGCCGTGAATTGTACAAAGTTATATTTTCTGTTAAATTATGAACTGAAATATATATTAGATGCGTATTGCATAATTTCTTCTTATTATATTTTTTCAATGAAAGTAGCTTACAGCAAAGTATTGGCATTATATTTTAGGTTTTAAGTTAGACAAGAAGTGTACTCTTGCAATTTGAAGCAAAAAGAGTTTCATTGCTTTCAAGTTAAGAAATAAATGTTTAAATACTTCACCATAAAATTTAAAATAATAGCTAATAAGTCAATTGGTTAAAACTACTGATTGCATCAGTGAATTAGGTAGACATGTTCATGTAGATTGTATCTCTGTTTTGAAATATTCAAAGCTACTATTTGATTATTAGCAAGTCCACATTCTTTCAGTACTAGTGTGCAGAAAATGTCAACTTAATATATCACCAAGAATATAGTTTTAAGAGTAATAGTTTTCATAGTGTTCCTATTTTGCAGCATCTGAGTTATACATTGTAAATTTTGTCACTATTGTTTGTTGCATGATGTCGCAACATTCTGAAATTTCACTTATCATTTGTACGAGTAAGTTGCAAAAATGCATTGAGATTGTGATATTAACTAAAGAATAGTATCATTTTTAGGTACTGAAAAGCAACAAATATGCATTTATTTTAGAAGATTCAAAATGATGGTTACACAATTTTTTTAAAACTAAACTTTTCACGCTTTTTTAAACCTCAAATTTGGGTTTTACTTCCTTATAACTCTAATGAATTAATATAAAACTTTCAAATAGTCTCATTTAAATGTTTCAAGTTTCTAATGTCTGCCCATTACCTTTTATTATATTGAAGCAATTGCAATAAGTAATAAAAAGATATTGCAGAATATGAGTTTTAAATCCTAAAGCAAAATAAAATAAAATTGGTTGCTTTTCCACTTACCTATCCCGGATATGCCTGTGTACGATTATTGCAAATAACTTTTCACTAAACGCACTTTTCATATAACATTTTTAGAAGTTTTCCAACATCAAAACAACTTTTCACTGTTTTTAGTTCACAATGCTAATCTAAGCTTGTGTGTTTTGAAAAGTCTTTGTTTATCACCCTTCATTTCGAAGCTGCAAGTTATACGCGAAAAGTTATCCTAGCATTGGTACAAATCCTACTCGTTGCAAAGTTCTTAGTTTCCAAATAGCAAACAGATTGATCTAGTTATTATTGTAAATAGTCTGTGTACATTTTTAGTTGGATCTTATCTTGTATATAAATGGAGGCTCTCTCTCTGTTGTTTTTATGTCTGTTCCGCAGCACCATGTTCCAAATAAATTCATAATTGTCTATTTTTGTATCTTGTGTCAAGGTTTATTTCATGTGTTTTGATTTTTTACACACATATACAGGGTTGATAGCACCTTAAGTGCATTTTTAGCTGCTATTCAATTTTCCACTTACAAGTGCTAAGTATTTCAGTAAGTCACCAAGTGTTAATACCAGGTGCAAATGAAATTTTTCACACATAAATATAAAAATTATGGAACCTCTTCCCTTTATAATGTAAACATAATGTTGTAAGATTTATTTCACATAACAAGCTTAAGTCTTTACCACTAGTATATATTTGATCACAATAATATAAACCAATAATTCCATCTATGCCTCAGTTCATTGAGGGGGCTTTGGACATGGACACAGGGTGTGTGTTTCTGAATGTCTTCCACCAAATTACATCAAGCCTCAAGACCCATACTGCCTAATAGAAGCAAAACCATGCAAATTATGTTATTAGAAAGGTTGAAATTGCAGTTAAATTTGAAAAATAAACACCAGCCGGGGCTACTCTACTGAAATTAAAATATCGGTCGAAGTTGTGCCAGCAATCCAGTTAAAATAAAGAGATTGAGAATTGAAAAGTACAAGTGGGATTACGCAACTGCAGCTAATCACAAAAATGTAGTAACCTCAAAGCAAACAAATCAATAAATTTAAACTTTAGATTTTAATAGTGTATAGAATCATCATTCTTTATATTTATAAACCTGGATGTATGAACAGGGGCTGGAAATTTATCAGAGCCTGGTGTATGGGAAATAATTATTTTAAAAGATTATTTTTCTTTTAAATAACATACTCCAATGGAGATTAACTATTCTCCTTTAATATATTTATTTCACAGTAGACTGCTGAAATTTGTAATATTTGTGTTTCTTTGCTTAATAAGAAGGCATAACAATTCAATTTCATGGTTATGGTACTATAAAAGGAATATTTTCATTTATGCTTATTTAGATCTAAACTATAATTATTTTAAAAATCATCTAGCCAGTTTTTTTAAACTGAACAAGACCAATGGAAAATTTTACCAGAAAGTTAGTTTAAGAAAGTTTTTGAGACTTCAATCGCTCCCAAGTAAAATAATTAAATAACTTAGCTCTACACATCAATATATCTAGAATAATAAGTTTATTTTTGTAGACTGATTCACTTTATAAGAACAGCTGATGCTTTAATTTAACAAAAATTCTAAACTATCATTGAAACAAATTATACATACATTTACAGTTATGATTTATTTGATAAATCAAAAAATAGTTTTGTGATAAAAACATGATTATAGTTATAAGAAAACTTAAATTTTAACCCCTTTCCTCCCTTTTATGCTAAATTTTTATTCTGTTGAGCAAGCTTTTTTTTAAAAAAAAAAGAACCATAATCTGCAATGTCTCCAAATGGGATTAATAATATTTGATGCAGCCCTTTTCAGTAACTTAAAGAATTTGTACTCCCTCCCATTTGCATAACATAATGGGCAAGTCCAGTATTTTATTTAATTTTTTTTATTCCAAAGAGGTATCTTGTATAGGAATATCCGTGCAATTTATTTTAATTACGATGGTTATTTGTTTTTTAATTTAATTTCAAAGTTTGACTTAAAAAAGGGCCTGTAAACGTCAAATGTCAAAATGTGACGTCATTTAATTCGAAAAATTGGTTTTATACAATGGTTCAATTGTTTAAAAGTTCAAAGTGATTGTTGGTTTTCACTTTAAAATAAGGCTAAAACAGATCTGCCGTCATTCAATCCTAAACAAATGCAAATGGATTGCCGATTTTTATTTTAAAATATCTCGAATTGGCTAATTTTTTTTGAAACTTTTCATATCGATTTTTGAATTTAGATTTAGTTGAAGAAGTTTTGCCTTTCTGAGACTAAATAGAGTTTCGTAATTTCGTACGAGAAAGAGTAAACCTAAAAACTTATTTTTCTATGAAGATTGGAAATGTTTTTACAAAATACTTTTCTCAATAGAAAATAAAGTAAAGCGATACTGATATTTGAGATATTTTGATTGTTTTTTATTCTGTATTTGATTTATGTCTTCAAAAGAGTGTTTTATCCTATTTTGAGTCCCTCTGGATGGCCACTTTGCAGAACCACTTCTGGTAAGTCAGAATAATTCAAAGAAAAACAGTGTAATAAATGGATTTTGAAAATTCGAGGGGGTTGGGGGTCCTCCCCCAAAATAAGTGTAGGAAATTTTACTCTTAAAAAAAGTACTGTTTTGACTCATTTTTAGACCCTTTATGACTTACACCCAGGGAAAAAAATTAAAGGAAAAAATAGCATAAAAATGTTTACCAAATTTCAGAGGGGGTCAGCATAGTCTTCCACTATTCAATGTATGAATTACTTTTTTTTCTTAGGGTGCCCCTAGTGCAAAAACTCTACCCTGACTTACAACTCAAAGGTATTGCTTTTTTGCAAAAGGGCACCTTTTAGACAGTTATAATAGAAGCGCCCTGATAAAAACGCAAGTAATTCAATTACAAACCTACGATTTCAATGTGTTTAACTAAGGGCTTCGGTTCTTTTAAAATTAACCAATTTGTCTTGTTAACTCATTTTTAATCTTTAACTAAAGGTGCCTAAAAATTCATTAAAATTTCATATTGAGATAATATTGGGGAGGCCTGATGCTTCAGACTTGATGAACTAATACGGAATTGTAAAATCACTATTACTTAAAGTTTCGTGGAAAAAGAGCCCATAAAAACATTGAATTATTACGAACATGAATCTATTAACAATACAGAAATATGCCTCTTCAAAAGGGCGCCTGCTGAGCAAATAGCGCAGGGGGACACGTCCCCCCTGGCCAGCACGGGCCTGTAAGCATTAATTTTATGCGGACATATTAAGATAAGTCACTTATCACATTTCTTCTCACCAAATCACCAAATTTCTTCTAAACAGACCCCTGAAGTTATCTAAAACATTAAAAGTAAGATTGAAACAGTGGATTTCTTATTTTGGTAGGTAACATGGAGTTTTTGGTATAGAATAAGGGCATAGAAACATTTCTAGTACCCCAGAAATGTTTTAAAGTTTTGTCTATCTTTAACTCATTTTTTATGTCTGAACACTCTTGGTATCACCTGTGACCCACCATTTTTACTACGTCAAGGGTATTTTCAGGGTTCATCTCCCAAAATAATCATACATCGCCCGAATTTTCAAATCTTACAAAACTACTTCTTACAAATCCTGAGCCCTACAGACGGGGGTTTTCCCCCTGGAAAAATTTTGAATTTATCATCCAAAAAAGTGTTTTTAAGCTTAATTTGGGGGATTTTTGAGGGACTATAGCTCTTATTATGTTTGTCCAACGCTTGGCCTTGAACTTAATTAATTAGTAGTCAGAATAAATGCAATCTGACTTGCGATACTGAACATAATTATAATTAAAAGAGAAACTATATATAATATGGACGTGGAGAACCTTTTGCTTTTCTTTTTGCAGTTCATCGAAGGGATTTTCAACGACAGAAGGAATGGTAGGATTGTTGAGGAAGATGGGTCCTAGTAGTACAGCTATGTCAATGATAAGTTCACTTAACTGGTACTAGAAGTAAACGAAATTTGGCCCTACATGACAGAAGATGGACGAATCTTGAACGTTTGTGCTGGTTGGGTTGGAGAGGAGGGTGTGGTGGAAGAGAGACGAGCTGATGGGTAAGCTCGCGCAGGTAACACGCGCACCATGAACCACGGAGATGTCAAGATGGTCGAAAACCTCGCCAAGAGGTCCTAGCATAAAAAGTTAACGAGGATTTTGACTTTCCGGTGAGTCCCGTTTGATATTCGATATTTTACCAAGAACTATAGTAGAAAAATCAAGTTCTGTTTGCTTTTTTACCTGTCCAGTTATGTTTACAAGAAAGATGTAAATAATTCTCTTGTCTGTCGATGAATGATGAACGCATGAATGATGGAACTTTTCAAATCTAAAATCAATTGTGGTAACTTAGTAATAGAATAAATTCATTTTATTTATTGCTACAGTAATGAAATCGGAGAAAAGCTTCAGATATTTCTTACTTAAAATAAGAATCTTGCAATGATTGGTGAAATTTTCAAAACTTTATCAAACATAAGCTCAATTCATTAAGAATGCAGACACATTGACGGTGTATACTTTCCCGCATTTTAAAACCAATAAAAAGTATTTTGGCACAGTTTCGGTACAAAAATATGTATTTCATTAAATCTTCTTGAGACTGGTCAACTTTCATTCAGTGCAAAAAATTAATTAATAAACCAGGTTGTTGCTAATAAAACAGGTCAACAGTGGTGTATTGCATTCCTTAATCGTTTCCTCCATGGTGTCCATTTTTAGAGAAATGACCTGAGACAGTTCTTAATATTTATAAGTCTAATTTTCATATTCTAGATAATTATCAAGAATAAATAGCTTCAGATGGAGCTTTTGAAGACTACTCAAACGTAATTATGAAACATTCGTTTTATCAAATAATAAAATTCCAGATGCTTTTTTATTTAAAAGAAACTGCCTCTATTTTCTTTTTTCTTATTAAATTTTTTCTGATCAGATGCTTATTGAAGTTGGTCTCTAAAATTGGGGTTGCTTGGTCTCTTCTGTAGAAGATTTAAAGATGAAAATGGGTATTTGAAATACAGGGTGTCCCATAAATAATGGGTCACACTTTTAGGGGGATAGTAGAAACCTGGACAAGTCAGAATCACATAGGATTTGGGGTTCCAAGACCAAATCCCAGGGAGTTAAGAATGGAGCGACACCCCAAAAAATTATTGAAAAATTTAATTTGTAGATGAACTGCTATTGGTAAAAATTTAATTATGGTCTCAAAAATTGTGGTTTAATATGATCTTTAAATTTATCTGTATGAAAAATGTCAAAAAACCACAAAAAAATTTGAAAATTCTGCCGAAACCTCCTTTTGTATTTCGAAACCATTTCTTTCGATTTTATAATCTGAAAGATCATAGTTGAAAACCCTTAAGTCCAAAGTTTCACGTAAAAACCATCAATATTAAACCCTTGAGATCCCCTGTTAAAGTTTGCTTTTTGGTTGCGCTAACTGGTTTCCTATTGCCGTTTCCAAAACGGCAGTTTGCGGACGCAAAAAACGGACAGGATCTCAAAGCATTTAATATCGATGGTTTTTACGTGACACTTTGGACTTAAGGGTTTTGGCAAAGTTTTCACATTTGTTTGTTGTTTTTAAACTTCTTTGTAATAGAAAAACATTTAAACTGAAAACTTTTAAGATAGTTTTAAAGATCATATTAAACCACAATTTTTGAGACCATATTTAAATTTTTACCAATAGTATTTCATCTACAAATTGAATTTTTCAATAATTTTTTTGGGGTATCGCTCCATTTTTAACTTCCTGGGATTTGGTCTGGGACCCCCAAATCCTATGTGATTCTGACTCGTCTAGGTGTCTACTATCCCCCTAGAAGTGTGACCCATTATTTATTTGACACCCTGTATAGTTTATTAATAGTCTCTAAGTTTTGGTTGTATTAGAAAAATGAAAAAAATATTCATTTTGAGCGGTTGTGATTACATTTACACTTAAAATATTTTTCGTGTTTCTATCTTTATAGTTTTTTTAAAAATTATATTACCTACTATGGAGCTAAAAAACCTGCGTTTCTCACACGATAACACACGATAAACCCATTTAATTCAAACATATACAGGGTGTTTCAGATAACTGGTACAATATTTAAAGGGGAGATAAGGGACATCTGGACGAGTAAGAATCACATAGGATTTGGGGGTCCCAGACCAAATCCCAGGGAGTTAAAAATGGAGCGACACCAAAAAAAATTATTGAAAAATTCAATTTGCAGAACTACCATTGGTAAAAATTTAATTATGGTCTCAAAAATTGTGGTTTAATATGATCTTTAAAATTATCTTAAAAGTTTTCAGTTCAAAATTTTTTTATTACAAAAAAGTTTAAAAACCACAAAAAATGTGAAAACTCTGCCAAAACTTTATTTTGTATTTCGAAATCCTTTCCTTTGATTTACGCCGCAAAAAACGAACTTTAACAGGATCTCAAGCGCTTAATATTGATGGTTTTTACGTGGACTTAAGGGTTTAAGACTATGATCTTTCATATTATAAAATCAAAAGGAAGGATTTCGAAATACAAAATGAGGTTTTGGCAGAATTTTCATATTTTTTTGTGGTTTTTTAACTTTTTTCATAATAATACAAATTTTAAAGTGAAGACTTTTGAGATAATTTTAAAGATCACATTAAACCACAATTTTTCAGACCATAATTAAATTTTTACCAATAGTAGTTCTTCTACAAATTGAATTTTTCAATAATTTTTTTGGGTGTCGCTCCATTTTTAACTCCCTGGGATTTGCTCTGGGACCCCCAAATCCTATGTGATTCTGACTCGTCCAGATGTCCCCTATCTCCCCTTAAAATATTGTACCACTTATCTGAAACACCCTGTATATTCATTTCCAGATAATGTTTTTACTTTCCAATCCTTTTACTAAAATTGTTATCTTTTAAGCATCTTTATAAATTATATCTATCGCACTAAAATGCATGCACGGTCGAGAAACCAACTCACGGCTCGATTGAGATGTTGGAAAAACGATAAGAAATAATTGATTTTTATTCTGCAAGACCTGGATACCCAATTCTGCTTTTGTGGACTGTCGTTGGTGTTATCGTCTTAAGTTTTTCCAATACGATCAATATTTCAAAAAAGATAAATTATTTCTGTAATTAGAGCTATTCAGTTAAAAATAATTGAAGCAATTTTTGAGGATTCAAGCGTTCATTTTTATTGTAATTTAAACTGCTTTATAATTAATAGTGGAGGGAAATAAGGGGTAACCCTTATTTATGGATTTTAGCCGGTTTATCTTAACCCATTTTTTCATACTTTTTTCCTCAAGCAGTTTATAAAACATTGATATTTTCGTTCACGGGAATATTTACCGATATTCGGTATTGTGTATTTGCGGTGTTGGACTTCCACTAGTTTTCATAGTGGGTACCTACCTGGTTGTGAAGTCGCTTCTTTCGCTTTGATTATGCCAGTTTGCCTTTTCCTTTTTCCATTCTGAACCGAATGTATATAAATTGTAATATTTCAGTTTTTTCTGTTCGGGGTAGTTTTTCAAGTAGCTCCAATATTCGATGTGATCTCCTGGTCACAATATCCCCTTAAATAATTAATTAATACCATTTCGAATCCTTTTACAATCAACATATATTTTAAAGAAAAAGTCATTTTTAACCAAAAAATAAGATGAATAGGTTGGAAAAAGAATATGCTTTCATCTATTGGAAAGAATCAACATTAAATTGTCAGTGTTATATAGAAATTCTGAAACACACTCATACTAATCAAATGTCAAAATGATAAACTATTTTCAACCAATCAACGTTCTTGCATTATATTGGTCAATTTTTCAATCAATTCCGCATTTTTTGCGTTATAATAGAGATGGTTTCTTTCAAAAAATATTATCTTTGTATTCCAGGGTTTTTCATTTTTTAAACGATCATAAGATCATAGAAATTTATTTTCCTTTAGTTTGGGAGAAGATGAGAGCTTATTGTAACAATCTATTCTTTTTTTAGTCAACTTAAAGCGTAAATAATTGTTGAATTGTAAAACTAAACAAACAATTTAGCGGAAATTTATATTTTATGTCCTATACACAGGCATTTTTAAAAGTATCCCCTTAGGGTTTAATTATACTTCAACTGAGAATAAAAATTTTAATCTCCAAAAATTTCCAAATGGATTCTGAGGATGGTTCAAATGTAAGTATACCATTCATTTTCACAATCTACACAACCGCGGTACACTGCAAATAAATTTATTGATCAACACAACAGGTCTCTTAGCAGCACATGACACAGAGTAAATGATCACAAATGCTCCAAGACGTTCTATAAATAATGAATGACTCCCCCCAAACAGTACAGGTGCACAGTATCTACAAACAATCGTGTTAAAAATCTGAATGGAATGTCAACACACATTTACACATCGTATCAAAGTGTGAATAGAAATTCAAAAAGAGAAAGAAAAGACACATTCACCCGCTCAACCTAAATGCATGTCTGTATGTTCATTATTGTTGTAAAAGTATTTTATCATCGAAAATGTATTATTGGGTTATTATCATTATTATGGACCTAGAGGTAGGTTATATGCAATAAGATGCATTAGTTGGAAATTTCAATAGCATTACCCTATGATGTGTCAATAAATAGGTTTTACAGAGGTGTATTATAAAAGTTACGTGTTGGGGTATTATAATTCTACCTCAAGTCTTTGACACGCATTTTGTGTTATCATTCGTTGCTCCTTAGACACGACGGTCTTAACTTACAATAACTTATAATTAATATCTAATATTGGTTAATAAGAGTTTTCAATAAAGGTTCATTAAAGTTATAATAAACTAGATTTGTCAAACAATTACTAAGAACTATATTAATTATGCCATTTGCTTGATCTCACATAAGTTTTGATTTCAGTCAGTATAATCTATTTTAAATAAATATTTGCAATCTGTTCAACAGTCGAATAAACTCAACATTAGTATTTATTATAACTTAAGGCATGTAAATATAGTACATTCAAGGCCTTCGTTTTTTTTCAATGATTCATTTCTCATTTGTGTATATTGCGTTCTCCAAAGACAACAAGGGTTTGTATTATTATTATATCAGAGGCAAAAATATTTCTTATTGCTCTTGAAAAAACATTTTAATCGTAAAGCAAAACTATGACCACTACATCTAGTTTGAATAAAAGTGAAAACTTTTGAACTACTTCAACATTAAGGAAAGAAACTCACTTTACATGTAGTTCACGAATATAAATGATATGGTGTCGCTAAAATAAGATGGTACAATGCAAAGAGAATAACACAATGATAAACTTCAAAATGTATCAGCAAGACTTGCTACTATAAAAACATGATATGAATATTTTAATTAATTTCTACAGAATATTTTTAACATAAATATCATTTATTTCTACACACATATGTACACAGTTTGTCTTGAGCTAAACGCTGTCAGTCAATATGTAGCTATAGCAACGAGGTGCATTTATATTTCCCCCCATTCTACATACACATTCAATCAACTGGCAGTTAGGTGTTCCTTTTCTCCCACTATGGAAAATTATTAAGTTTATGTGAATTCTGATTTCAATGATAATTTAGTTAAATGAAAACTTTTATGATAATGGTTACCGTTAAAGGCTTCCTTACAGCATATTTCGATGTTTTGTTAAGGTAAAAAGGATCTTTATTATTTTTCGGGACATTTTAAAAGTATGCATGTGTAAGCACTGTTTATATCTTATAAATAAAACTGTTGCATAACCATACCGTAAGGTATTCTTATTTAGTGCGTAACTTTCTTCTTAAAATTGGCAACTGTGTTTGAAACGCCTCCATTCGTTATCTAATGCAGTACAATGACTGGCTGAGAGTTTATCTCAGAGATGGGGACTCCAATCCCACCATTAAGCTGACATTCATGAGGAGTCCCACGTAATAAGACACCGATGCAGAAAAGAGTGACTGAGAAAAACCCAAATCGACGCTATGGCACCACACTATAACCAAATGGGTGTTTAGTTCTACTACAGAAAAGCCCTCTTTACCCAGAGTTGTCTTTTATCGATAATATTAACTATGAAGTTTAAGGTAAAAATCGATTTAGTCTATGAAGTTGGATCCAGTTAAATTAAGTCTATCATAAGAGTCACCACAAAAATAAATCGATTTTTGAAGATTTCAGTTGGTTGAATTGCTTAACGTCATCCAGCTGTACAAACATCGGTTAGATGTAATAGGACAGTGAACAAGACAAAGTAATAAACTGAATTGACGATACTATAGGGGAACATATGAAAGAGTTGTATTGATCTAACGGTGCAGCTCGAACGCTAAAGAAACTAGAGCTGTTGGAGTTAAAATAAATACAACTCGTAAAGACGTCAAATAAATTATTGAGAATCAAAAACTGGCAAAGAGTTGCGGGGGACAGAGTGAGTTGGAAGAGGCGTGCTGTTGAGGCAGCTAAGACCTGCAACAGGTTGTTAAGCTGCTGAAGAAGAAGAAAGACGTCAAATAAGTTAGAGAATAAGCCTAACCTCTTTAGGTTAACAAAGATTTAACAGCCGTTGCTAATATCTTTTAATCCTAAAGTACTCCAGAGTAAGCAAAGTCTTTTATGGTGACCCTGTTGTTATTTGTGATGCTATCCCCGGGAATTACATCCGTGCTGCTTGGTAAGCAACTTCTGATTGCTTTTCTTAATCGCGGTGGTTTTTTACCACTTAATATATCCCACTTAGAAAACTTCAGAATTAGGTTTTACTTAGGAACTTTTTATTGGTTGGTAGTCGCCCTAAAAAAGCTTAAAGCGATATATTCTTATAACTATTTAGTGGTGAGTGTTGGTTTTGAACAATTTATTAGTGACTGTTAGAACTCTGGGGGGCGCTAAAGAGGAGAGCCTGCAGCAGAGGAAACACCCAGCGCGTGCTACCGAAATGACTGACAGGCGCGTCCGGAGACAGCGATGAAAACACCGAAGAGTCGGGAACGGAAAGGAACAGAGAAGAAGAAGAGACTACTGTGATGCTGCTCTATTTGCCCCACTGTTGGAAGAGTCCGGCTCTCTCGCATCTGCAGTTGGTGCCCCACAGGTTGCACCTGCATGTGGAGTTGTCGCAGCAGTCGTTGGGTTTGCTGTCGCAGCCACCGCCGCGTCGGATGCAGGCCCGTCTGCGAAGAGAGTCAAAACCATAGTCAACTACGGCTGTATTCACCATTAAATTGACCTAAGGTCAACCTGGAATCAAGCTTTTTCGCCCACTCCTGGTTAGCTTAAAACTTCTTTCCTTCTTCAACTAACAATTTATTAGGGCAGTATTCACCACTAACCTAACCTTAAGTTAACCTGGAATCAAATCTTCTAACGGCTGTATTCACCACTAACTTAACCTAAGGTTACCCTGTAATCAAGCTTCTACGACAACTCTGATTGGTAGCTGAAAAAGGCTAACACTTTTTAAGCCAATCAGGTTTGTCGAAGAAGCTTGATTCCAGGTTAACCTTAGGTTAAGTTAGTGGTGAATGCAGCCGTAATTATTAGCTGAAAAAGGGAAGTTTTAAGCCAATCAGAGTTGTCTATAAGGCTTGATTCCAGGTTAACTCTAGGTTAGGTTATCGTTGAGTATGGTCGTAATAGACGCTATCTCGAAATCGTGTTGTATGAGTAATGACCTGGTAGTCACGATTTATAGATCTTTTCCAACAATTCAAACTCACATTTAAATCTTTCTAACTCCAGGCATATTTACAGATCCTACTCCGTGGGATTTTTTTATTTGAATTGTAAAGATAATGCTTTATTTTGCGTCTAAAAGAATCATTGAAATTGTGAACTACTCCCTACTTAAATGCCGGCATTTGCTAGATTTTACGTGAAACGCGCATCTATTCTGAGTATGCACAGAAAAGTATTCGAAAGATAAGTTCGTGAAAGCTATCCTATCTGGTATCCTTTACACAGCCACACAATAGATTTGTCTTGTAAACCCATAAATATGCTTCTCAAGCTTTTAGAAACTAAGTTACCAGCGGTCGGAACAAAGAATTGCATTGACGGAACTCTAGTCGAATAACAAATGCTGGATAGTTTGTAAAAGTCTTTTTGAATACTAAAGACGTACAGATCGTTTCTCTCGCTCAGAAACATACCAAATGCCTTACAGAGTATCCTTTAAAATGGGTAAAAGTAATAGCACTTTAAACTTTTAGACTTAAATTTTAGATTTCCAAACAATTTTTTTTTCAAAATGTGCTTTTAATTTTATGGAGGATTATTTGGTGATACTTAGTTCTATTATTTGTAATTATTTTCTCAAATTTCTAAGTTTGGCCTTTACACAGAATTTTTTTTGGCATTGTTAACCTGTGAGAAAAATAAAATTGAGACCAATACTGAAATCTTTGTCTAAGTATTTCGTATATACTTAGTGTAAGATAGTGCTAAATCTGAATAAAAACCCAATAACCTGGCTTCATTTTTAAGAACATGTATTTTTAAAACTTATTTAGGGATATTTAATTAGGCATTTAGAGTTAATAAATAATCATTAAATGTATTTAAAGTATTACTTACTTGTCGGCTCTTCCAAGGAAGTTCTCCAGATTGTTGTTATTGTAATCTTCTGAGAGATCTCGTTCTATAAAACACATAAACAATGGACAAAACGGGTCAGAAATAAATAGTAATCATTATAAATAAATGCAAGGAGTGGAGTTGTTAAAATTAATATACACAAGAGTTTCAGAAATATCTTTTCAAGTAAATAAATCCTTTTATTCAAACTGAAATCAGAAATACAATTTAAATTTGAATATGTGATAAGATATATTGAAATAACGCAATTATTTGCTTCTCTTAAGCTAAATGTCTTTTCAATACCTTTTCTCTAAAATTCTTAATTTATTTTAAACTATACTAGCATCACCTTTGTTGTTTTAAACTTTTTTCTGCAGTTTATTGCACTTATTACTAAATTGGTTTCGTTCTTTCTGATTTAAATGTGTCTCGAATAAATCCCACGTTGTAAATTATAATTTTTGATTCGTTTATTAAACTAACATTGAATGAATGAACTTTTCAAAGAAGTGTATGAAATGCGTTACCTAAAAAGTGAAGCCTATTAGGGAACGTACCCATACTACGTGACCCATTTTTTACCATTTTTGACCCCCTCCCCCCTTGGGGGCCATCCGTAGTATATGCCAAGACCCCCTCCCCCTCTAGTTTTCACGTAGTAATTCATAAATACGGTTTGCCATCATTTTTTTGCAAACAGAAAGTTTAAAAAATTAATTTTGCTTAAATTGTCTAATTTTAATAATTAATTTGGCTTAATTAGTCTTAATTTGGCAAATTTCAATAATTAATTTGGCTTAATTTTGTCGTATTGACTAGAAGAAATTGACTACGTGACGAAACCCTAAGCCCCCTCTCCCCCCTGTGACTGACCGTGGTTATTTGAAGACCCCCTTCCTCCCCTGAATGGGTCACGTAGTATGGGTACGTTCTCTTATATGAATGAGAAAAAATAAAGAAAAACTTCGCGCGTTGTTTAAGAAATTCGTCCCATTAAAAATTTTCAGATGCTTAGACAGACAGATTTTGTACACTTTACAAATAGTTTCAAATTGCTTAAAGCAGCGTAATTTGATAATGTAAGTTCCTAGACTACGAAGAGCAATTTAAAATTGAATCGAATAGATAGCTTCAAAACGGCATTCTTGAAAAAATGCTTAGGGTTCCATTTCATAAATACATTCTTTCTTAGGGAAAGATATAAGCTATGGAAAATGGTCTTATCTTGAAAGAAAAACAGAAAACCTGGAAATACATTGGATTTCGTGATCAGCCCGTTATACCTTTTGACTTTGTGTATGTGTTTTTCCAACAATTTTATATTTATTTTTCCCCATTCTCAATTTTGGCTAATACCAATTTCGGCTGGTTAAGAGAAAATATTGTAGCAGATGGGAACAACTATTCTTTTCCTCTTCTAAAAACATCCGTTCGTGTCCATACTCCTTCTTATTTTTTCCCATTTACTCCCATCATTTTTTGATAGTGCGATAAAAGGTAGGTAGGGAATGCGAGACACTCTTTACATCATTACTACTAGATGGCGTTATATGCGTTTTTACACGAATTTCTTTTCAGCGCTAGAGAAAACCATTCAGTCTTTTGAGGTTCAGTTGAGATCCTATTGAAAGAAACAATAAATGGATTTCTTCTGAACTAATCAAGAAAAGAGGAACTAATCATTCTAAAACCTAAATAGGAGCTAGTATAAGTCGGTTCAAAGCGAAGTTTCGGTTAAACCGAAAGGGGGAAAATATTCAACTGTTGAAAACGCAATAATTTTTAAAATGAATTAACTGACTTATAAAATCTATCGAATTACTTTACTAGATAAAGAAGGAAATGTTAAAAAAATACTAATTTACATTTCACTTCTAAAGAATCAACGTGTATAGACGTTTAGCGAATTTCTGCAAATTTTTTCATATTCTTATTTAAATGAATCATACCAGTTTAAAACTTTCACTCCTGACTACAAAAATTTTTCTATAGGAATGAACGATAACATCTAGCGGCCGATTAACAGTTTAAAAGGATAATACGTAGATCCATAGATAGAGCAGTATAGGGTTTAATACAGACATTCAGTGAAAATGATATTCTTAAGGACGGTTCCACTTACCGAGGGGTGGAGGGTAAGGTACTGCAGCCATGGCCTGGACGACCAGGAGCACGACGACGGTGATCAGCAGAATGTATTTCATCATTTTGGTGGGATTTACTGGAACGAAAAAGAGAAATAAGAGGTTATTTTCTACATTTGTAAAAATGCTACAACATAATCAATACATTTATTAGAGAATCATTTTTGACCCGACTCTTATTATAGGATCTGACTTGTTTCGTGCGCTTTAAAACCAAACGAAACCAAACAGACACTTACTAGCTTAAATTAAACGAGGATGATTTTCATACAGTAATGTTGACTTTTAAATGAAAACCACCTCTTTTTATTCGTCTGAACAAATTTTGAAAGTTAATAAGTGAGAACTGGAGGCAATTGAGTTAATGTAACCCCACCCAAAAAGTATCATGTCTTAAACTTGGTTAAAAGGTGCTGTTAGTTCTGTAATATAGTAAAAAAATATATTGTATCTCTTTTTCCTCTTTTGGATAATGGTTGCGTTTCCTTTGGGAGGCTTGAAAGTCAATCAATTAAGAAAGAGAAAGAGAATTGATTAGAAGCGATTAGAGTAATACAGTGAATGGTATATTAGAGTGATTAAGAGTGAAAGAGAATAGACATTGAAAGAAATTAGAGAGTAGGAGAGAGTGTTATGTATTTGAAAAATAGAAGTTGAAAAGTAATTTACGTGCCAAGGTAACAGAAAGCTTACGAAAGTAATAAGAATTGTTTTAGTGAGAAGGAGATAGAGGGTAAGAATCCCTGATAGAGAGGATAATGTAGAGAAGGGGAGTAGAACTAGAGAGTGGAAGAATGCGCAATATAAAATAATGATAATAATACTACTAATAATAATAATATCAGCCTGAATAATTATCGTAATTCCGTTTCAACCAAACTAATAACCCCCTAAAAACCTTTAACGAGAACATCCGAAAAGTGATTTCACTAATCTTGAGGTTATAATCCTGCTGTAAAGCCCTTTACACAATCCAGCATTCCCTACACAATGTAACCCATTATCTTTACACCCAAAGACACCAGAAACGCCCCGCTCTCCCATTTACAATGCAGTTATTAAAGCCAAGCTTCGGAATTCCAGTCACCAGGGTGCTTCTCCTCGCCTGTTGCATTTTCAATTACTCCGATGCGCAGAGTAATCACGTGGATTAGTAATAGTTACCTTCTGGAGTAATTGTTGAGGGAGATATTACTATCCGAGGGATGCTCAGTTCGGGAGCTACTATTCGTCAGTGTGAAGAACTGGGAGTTATCAATCATTCTGGGATTATGGGGAGTTTCGATGTGAATGAATGTCGTCATTTTCAAGTGATGAATGGGATCTACTAATGTATGTAGTCATGAATGAATCGATGGCTGGGAGTTAATGAGTTGTTTGTGGGGATTTCGTATCGTATATGATAGCACTGTTCACTATGATGAGGAGGTATTGATGTAGGAGGCTTCAGATGATGTGAAGTTTTCCCCGTTATGTCCGATAGTTCATTTGGAGGTAATGATTTAGGAGTGTAGTTCTCCTGTATGAGAACATACCATTCGTTCCATCTAGAATTTATTCTAAGTTGTATTTAGTTAGGCGAGTACGTTTTGCGATATACGGTGTAGACTTAGAATATCAGATTGATTTCATGGGAACGAGGGATGAAATGCTACAAATCCATTAAATCTATAATTGTGGAACCGTGGTGTGTTCGACTCGTAACTTTTGATTCGTCAAAGGAATTTTGGGTTAAACGGTGTATATGGTGTGTTTATGGGAGGGGGTTGTTGGGTCTGAATCAACCTTGCACTTAAACCTACAAAACAAGTTAAACACACTGACTTGTAAAACAGGAAATTTATTAATTTTTACGTCTGAAAAGCAAGTTAAAAAAAGAACCCTAGGTTTTGAAGTACCCTGACAATGAAATCCATTTGGAGGTTTTACACTTCTAAGAAATTCATGCAATAAGGAAGTTGCATGTGTCAGATTTTCAAAAACAAACAAGTGTTCCGTATGGTTTTTTGTATGGTAAAATGAAATATCTAGTCAGTTTTTCAAAAAAATGTACAGGTAATTAAATATTTTAATTTAAAAGTCGAGAAAAAAACACGTGACTGAAAACGTTTATTGTTTAAACTATAAGATGACGTAAACAATCATACCATCAACTCCATTGCTTTACAACAATGTTTAGTATAAGATGACGTCACATCCAAACTCTTGGCGTTTTCGCGCGCTTTTAAAAAGGGGATTTTTGTTAATTTTTTTGACAATCAAAGAATTTCTCGATCGGCCTCAAATTTTGGGTAGTTGCTTATTTTTGCAAGAGGAATCGATTAATAAAATAAAATAATATCATGCAACTTCCTCATTGAGTTAATGTATTTCGTCTCGTAAATACGGCAACACTATTTTTTTTAAAAGTCCATCAACATGATGAAAAATACCAAGTTTGATCATAGCACTCGAAAAACCTAATATTTGCCAATCTACTAGCACTGGAACTGAAAGACTTACAGCAACAGACGAGTCAACTTCAATGATGTAAAACTATTTGAGCTATCTCATAGTTGCTGCAAGCGACTAAATTGCCTTTTCAAATATCTCCCTGAAGTTAGAAAGGCTTAAGATACATCTCAAGAAACACTACGATTGCCGTACACTCTAACAATAAAAAAACCTTTCAACGGACACCAAATGTTCGCAGGCCAACCCAAATGACTCCTTTCCTGCCACGACTCTTGTCGAAAGGTCTCATTCACACCACTGTCACGTCCGTGGACAGATCGAGCTTCGGGCTTTTTTTGTGGAACTCTTCCACCTCATTCTCTATCCTCTGACAGACCGAGCGACTTTCGATTTGTGTCTTCATTCTGTGGTCCTCTCTTTCTGCTCTCTTATGTGTCACTTGTAAAGTAACAACCTGTCTGCTATTTTCTGATATTGCCTCTTGTTGGAAGGTGGTTCCCGGAGTTGAAAGTGCCACTTGAAGATTGGAAAGAATTGGTTTTGCGAGAATCGATTTATTTTTCACTTGGGAGTGCTTTTTGAAACTGTTGGAATTTGATTTTTGTTGGGAGTTTATTTATTGGGAAAACCGTTTTATTGCACCGGGTTTTGATCGGATTGTATTTGAAGATAAATCACACTGGCTGATGATGTTTCTATGACTTACTACAGTAATATTGAAACTAGAATCTTCCATAGTGTCACACGTTATAAACCGATAGTGCTCTCATATGAAACGTTATTTCATTGAATTATTTACCAATATTTCTAGACTTTATGACGATCATATCTTGGGGTATTATAAGATTGAGGATTTGTTTCATAAAGATGAGGGGGTTATATTCTATTATATTGATTTTTTGAATCATGCATAGGGGAGACTGTTGTACTGTTTTAATTTTCTAAGGCAGATAAAATCCCATTCCAACTGTTTAAAGTGCCCAACCTGTAGTCCAAACTTTTGTAAGTAGGGTTATATTTTTTATTAGATTAAATCTTAAAAATCGGATTTTTAATAACTTGATTAAATTCGTATCCAAAGGTACAGAAACCTGTTTTCCTTATGGAGAGACCCAGTTGTGCCTGTAGACACCCTTAAAAAAGAAAGTTAAAAAAAAGCTGAAAATTGACATTTAGTTAATTGATTGACATAACTTTTATTGAACAATTTAAAGTATGTTAGAAATAGAGAGAGGAAATCGATTTTTGAAGTAAAGTAGTTTTTGTGCATAAATGATCATTTCAAGGAAGTTAATTGATACAATTTTCACAATAAATTTTCTTTTTTTTTGGAAATTTTTATATACTAGTATAAGTGGACAAGCGTGAGTATGAAACATGAATTAAGGTGCGCTAAAAAACACGATAATACTTTTGATTACTTCCTGGAAACTGAAAAGAAAAAAATTAAAGCACAGAAATCATCTAAAAATATGGGTGGAATTGTATTTTATAAACAAATAACCTAATAACTGAAGCCCCATCTGGCTTTATCACAAACTACATAAGCTACGGTTCCATGGACAATTCGTATTCAACCCTTTACCTTTTTTTAAACAGGCAATCGGTTAAAGAATTAATTTTTCAGAAATTATGTTTGTAGAATTCTTTTAAGTGAAGGAAACATGATTAAATTTTATATAAATGCGCTAGAAAATTGATTAATCACATTATTTTATCGGTTTCATGGTGAAATGTATTAGTTTTCGTATGCTCATGAAAGTTAATATTTTTGAAGTTCGCTTGTAAGCCGACGATGTGCAGAAAAATATTTCTTAGAAAAATGACCATCCTACATTCAAATCTGCAAAAAGAAATACTTTACATTACAAGTGTTAAATTTGTAGCTAATATGCATCTCATTTAAAGTTAAAAAACGTTAAAATACGAAAACAAATTTGAACGCACGGCTTTTCTCTGCCTTTCGAATATAAAACAAAAAAGTTACATTAGTCCAAAAACTATTTTTACTAATTTGTGTTTACGAGCTTAATATCTCCGAAATAAAAATGACTGCATTCATATATTTCCAAAGCAAAAGTGTTAAACAGCTAAATTCCCATCATCACTGCAAAACACCTCCGTTTCTAAATTCCCACAGTGAGACATTTTTATCGTGGTTATCGCTTCTAAGGGACCAATCACAAAATACACAGATTTTAGAATAAGTAAACTTTTTCTCTGTTTAATAAAAAATAGTTCCGAGAGAAATTTCTCTTTCAACATTGCAATATACTTTAAAAGGATGTCAGAGTATTTAAAGTCACCCTTATCATAGTGTCACACAAAGGGAAACATTCTCCTCCCCCTAAAAAATGACGTAATTTGTATATGATCCCTAAGCCCTCCTCCTTTAGAGCAATTTTTATCGCGTTAACGACTCTCCAGGCAATCATTAACAGAATAAACTTATCGTAACATAGAGCTCTGTTTCAACACAAGGAACTAGTTAGAGAGCAATAATGAAAGAAGATCCTTAATTTACAGAACTCGTCTTTAACAGAAACGAAAGATTCCAGAACAACGCATTGTTGCTCCCCGCTTTTGTTTCGCCCAACGAAATAGCAGAAGTAGAATAAGTTGTGCTTTTTTACCGTTTTGTAAAGCGAGGAACGCTTTGAAAATATTAATTGGTATTTTCGAAAGGATTTATGTTCTGTTAACGAGGATTGTAAGACGAGTAGTTGCTGCATTTGCTTTATGCGCGTTTCTGACGGTTAACTAATATTTTATTTATCTTCTAAACGTGCGTAATGTGTGATAATTAATGCCGTCCCTAGGGGGATGGGTTTAGGAGGGAGCGAATTAAAGTGGTTTGTTGCATTTGTTAACGTTAAAGAGGAAATGGGAGGTTTGTTTTTAAGATTTAGAGCGTAATGAAAGAGGAAGAATTGTATGAAATTTTAAAATAATGGATTAAATATGTTTCTATGTATTAAGAGAGATAAAGCTCTATATAAAAGCAATTGAATGGATTTGTTTTAAATACAAATAATTTTTGACCACTCATTTTTGCATTCTATAATTGATTAGTAAAAATATATGCTGAAGTTGTTTATACCATTTCACTATAGAATAGCTTTATTTTGTCATAAAAATATATTATCTTTACATTTAATCACTTATAATGTAAAAGAAGATGATTATAATTAGTAACGAGTAAAATAATTCCCTTTAGGTATGAAATACTAATTTTATTTTTCAAGCTATTTATGCATTTAATGAGTATCAAATAATATTTGAAACTTGATTTCACAATTTGTGTTTGTTAGATATTAATTTGTTCCTTGCAGTGCTTGGCATTTAAGTCTCGGCTTTTTTGTGTATAACTTATACTTTAAAGATTTATGGTCCCGTAGCCAATTATTTAGACAAAAATACACTTATTAAGATCTTATTTATCCCATAAACGAATTTTAAAATTGATGTTTCTAATGGGTGTCTTCCTGTTTTATTTGTTTAATGAAAACAAAACCGATTTAAGTGATGTAGAAATGGATCCCAGAAGAAAAATGCGTAAGACACTAAAAGAAATAGATACGTGAGGCTATTTCTATAAATTAAATACGTGGAAACATTTTAATAAAAAGAAGAGTAAAATAATATTAAGTTGTTAGGGGTCATCCATAAATTACGTGAGGTGTTTTTTCCAAAATCTGGACCCCCCCTCCCCCCTTGGTGAGATTTAGTGAGATTTTGCTGGACCCCCCCTCCCCCCCAAGTGAGATTTACCTGCAACCTTTAAAAATAATTTTCTATCCAATTCGTTTGCATTTTGAGGAAAAGAACATTATTCCACCTAAAAATCACCACAGTATCTTTCCTGTGGGTATTATTCCTTTCTCAAACTTAAAAAAAATCGTTTAATTTCGAACTTAAAAAGTTGCGGTGAGTTTTTCACCGACCCCCCCTCCCCCCTTGGTGAGATTTGGTGAGATTTTTCCAAACCCCTCCCCCCCTTTTTGACCTCACGTAATTTATGGATGCCCCCTTACAGGCTATAAATATGAATGGTTCAATTTATGCAACTTAAAAATAAAAAGCAATAATGGTAGCACGTGCTGTTCATAAAGAGTAGAAAGTTTAATAACTGTGAGCCAAGAGAATTGAACTCATTAATTCATTGAAAGATACGTAATAATGAATCAAAAATGTAAATTAGTGACTGCAACTTCCTTGACTTTGGTTTAATAAAGTAATCACTGTCAATAAGACGTGTGAACACTGTAAGATATATACGTGAAAATATATAATTAAGATGATAAAACCAACTAACCCTAAATAGTTATTAAAAAAGACGGCAGTGAAAAATAATTTATCACTAGCAATCAATAAAAAAATTTAAAGAATGAATAACAACTCGGTTTTATTTTAGAAGGATTGAAATAGATTAGTTAGGGTAATAAATAAGTATTAAATGTACATTTTAATTACGATATTTTTTTATAAATTTGATACAATGATTAAAGCATTTAAACCATAACTCTCGAAAGATCCAATATTTCACAGCAAAGGTGAACGATCAGTCCAATTACTTTGAACGATAATAAACGCGTCAAATAACCGGCAATTTTACCTCTCGAACAAGATAAACATTCTAACCCTAAATCATCTTTACCCATTTATAAAGAGAGCGAAAAGAATAATACAAGGTCGAAGAGCGTGTTACAAAGAATGTAATTGGAGTATGACCTGACATATAATGACAAGTATCGTCCGAAGAGGTAACGACTAAAATGCGTTGTTCCGGCAAGTGAGGCAATTAGGAAAAGATGGCGGCGATCATAAATTTAATACGTAGAGAAAAAAATAGCTAATGGAGATAGAGAGGTTCTTTTTAATTAGAAGAGAAAGAAAGAATGGTGGATCCACTTATGGAAGATGTCTTCTTTTAGGGGAAAGTGCTGTGGGCAAATAGAGGTGATTTACTGTAATTTGTTTGGTTTTTTGAATGGAATAAAATAATTTGTGGCTTGCTTTTTTGTTATTTGGAGGTATCTGTTTTGATGTTGAGAAGGGTTGTAAGGGGAATGGTCCTCTTCATGAAAAAGGTTATCTTAATTTTTTGTGTTCTAGATGGAAGTATTTTTTTTGCGTAGTGGAGTTATTAAAGTTAATTCTAAGTGTATTTTTTACGTGATTTAAATTTTTTCTTATGTTGTGAAAAATTATTAATGTTGATGATTCCGGTTTTTTAGTTCTTTAAGGGAACGGTTTATCTTGATATAAAATACCCTCATTTGGATCTTTTTATGTAAAAAATGTGTGCTTCATAAAAAGCAGATAAAAAGCTGTTTTTTAGTTTTCTAAAAAGCAATTATATACTAAAATACTGAACCCTTTTTTATGTGTAGTTTTTCTGCACATATAATTGTATAAATTCTAAAAATAAGTAGAATGATACATTTTTATTAGTGTTATTTGTGTAGAGTTTTTGTACTTATAGCTTGGGCAGATTTGTTCAATACTGATTTAAAAAATATTATTTATATCTGACTTCTCTGATTCATTTAATCTTACAAAAGCTTTTTAGCTATTTACATTTCCTTTCTACTTAAGGAAAATTACACGATTAATACTTTCCTTTTAGTTTTTTTTTCAGTTTCAATTGTACCCATAGATAATTTAATAAGAATATTCAGTAGCTCTTCAAACACTTGCCAAATTGAACTTGTAATTTTTACCTTAATGGGGAGTTTTCCTTTAAATTACTTTTTTCAAAATTCGAAATATTTTTTAATTCTTGACCAAATATTGTTACAGACATTTAAAAATGATTGGTAAGTATACTCCGAAGTAAACTGGGTAAGTGAACATCTATACAAAAAAATGCAGTTGGTAAACTTTCGAGTGGTATATGAATTATTTTGTTTGTATATTAAAGTACATAATTAATATTTGTTAAAATACGAGAAAACCAGTATAATGCATAACCTTTTTTTATCCTGACGATACTTGTAAGTACCGCTTTGTTCAAACACCTATAGATTCGTAATCTGACCGCTTTTCCTGACTGCACTCAAAATTACTCGAAGAGTGTAGTTCTGAGAACTAGTTGGAGATGACAGAACCAATCAGATATCTTTCTTCTTTGCACTGTAGCGATTTTTTGTTTATCTAATGATGCCAAAATTCAATTAAAAAGTTGATGGTAAGTTAATTCAGGATATAAAGGGTTACAAAATATAATTTTCATGTCTTCTCTAGAAGAATTTCTAAAAATGATGGATTTAATTATTTTTTCGGAGTGTGTTTATTTCTTTAAATAATACGGAAAATAAAAAAAATAAGTGAGTTTTTCCAGATCAAAATAATAATTAGCATGAATATAAATTATATTAAAATATGGAATTTATTTATAAAGTAGGGAAGTTGATAGGTACGCTTTTCTCTACCACTAACAATAGTAGTTCAAATTGGTGGCAGGAGACAATTAATTCAGTTTTCTAAATATTTTTAAACTGATGCATTCGTAGTTGTCTACAGGGATTCAATTTTTAAAGACCAAATCAAAATGGGGTTATTCTTTTTCAGGCTTGGTTATCTCGAAAGTAACTTCTTGAAACATGTATTAAAGAAAAATGAAACAAATAATGTTATAGTGAAAAAAAGAGAAATATGCTCTAATATATATTTTCTCTCTCTTTACATTTTAATATGATTAATAGCTTATTTTTAAACCCTTCTCCTTATTTACCATGTTCATCAATTTCCAAAACTTCCTCATCTTAACCCTGTCCCTTTCAAAAACTCAATAAATCAATTCATATTCTCGATCCAATACTCCCAGCAACTCCGTACATGTAACAATCAGTGTCTGATAATCTTCGCACACACGAGATGAAAAGGATACAAAGAAAGATAAAACTCTCTCTAATGGATTATCGGGTAGAAGAGTGATTGTCTTCGGATTTCTCTGAGAACATAATCCTCCGGAAGTCTGTCGCTAATCTCGTTTCGTTCCCATGAGGGTTCTTGGAAATATCCATCACTTACTTCCGAAGGCAAACAATCGTGGCAGTGAGACCCTTAATCAAAGTTATCCGTGGAATATTCATGGATAGTTTGCTGGTGATTGGCTGGATGAGTTTTCTTTATGGTTAGTTGGTTCGTATGCAATATATCGCAGGGAAGGATGGGGGATCTAAGTCTGATTAAAATCGCAGTTACATTTTTAGTTGCTTGAGAAATTACAGAAATGTAAGTATCCCTATCTGAAAAATTTTTCTGGTGTTTCATAAACCAGTATCAAATTATACTGGATCTAGTATAAATGATACTGGAACCAGTATATATGATACTGGATCCAGTATAAATGATACTGGAACCAGTATATATGATACTGAATCCAGTATAAATATACTGGAACCAGTATAAATGATACTGGATCCAGTATAAATATACTGGAACCAGTATAAATGATACTGGATCCAGTATAAATATACTGGAACCAGTATAAATGATACTGGATCCAGTATAATTTGATACTGGTTTATGAAACACCAGAAAATTTTTTCCAATAAGTGTGTCAAAACCTGTTGCTACTGATCTCACAACTTTTTGTACTCTTTAACTATTTTCTATGGGTGTTGAAAGGCTTTATTATGAGAAGTTACGAGGTTTACATAGATTCGTAATTTTTTTTGACGAATATTGCACTTTACTGCCTTTGGAAGTTATGATGATCCTAACTATGAAAACTTTGTTTTGAAGATAGCAGAAAAAACTGATTGAAAATTGGAAAACATATGCAAAAACATTTGGCAAAATGTCTCATGATTAAAAAATTTATGCTCTTCGAAAATGCCTGAACTGATCTAGAATGAGAGTGATACTAATAACTTTTAAAATTCGTGCAAGTTTCAACGTACAATAATTTGGATATTTAAAGAACCTTATCAAGAAAACTAGTAAATCTCTCTATTCTAAAAAAAAGTTTTTGTGAATGGTTTCCAGAGAAAGGCTTTTTAATTACTGATCCATATCACATGCTTTTTTTATCAAACTGTTCGGATTATTTTGAGGATGTGCAATAAGCTTTTAGAATTTCTAAGAAAAATCTAAATTCTAAAATATTTCCATTTTTCTGGATTACGGATAAAGTTGCAGTTAACAGTAAGAAACAGTCGTACAATTTTTATATCTCCACAATGACCAATTGACACCATACATTTAATGATGAAAATAATTCCTTTCACGCTTTAAAAATGCGCTTCAAAATACTTTCTAAATAAAATATCTTTAAAAAACTGATAAGAGTTTTCCAGAAACTCACAGATATACTATTTAAATATAGAATTTCACACACCAAAATCAATTGTTTGTAAACATTGAGAGTAATGTAGGTTTCGTCTCTTATTATTTTCAATAGCTTAAATTGTATTGTTTAAAAAGTCTGTTTTTAAACAAATTACTTGAATGATAAAACACCAGACGTTTTGACGAGTACTATATATTAAACTTAACTGATAGAGCGTTTTCAGGTGACCAGCGTTTTCAGGTCACGACCATTTATTTTCTTCCTTGCTGTAGCTAAAACAGTCTGTTGCTAAGGCCGTTGCTAGGTGCGGAGATATCTGTTGTTGTCATGTGATTGCAAATGCTCCAATAGAAGCATTCCATGACCAGTTATTTTCTTTTAACTGTTAACTGCTGTAGGTAAAAAATCAGTTGCTAAGGCCGCTGTTAGGTCCGAGTCATGTGATTGAGATGCTCTATTCATTGTTGAACTTTTTTGTAAATATTTAATAACAATATTACGAGCAGACTTGATGACTATTTTCTAGGAAAACATGTTGATTAAATTATTGATAATTTAGAACCAATAAATATTCTAACTTTTAAGGGAGTGTGCTTTTGGAAAGTTGGTTGACGTTTCTTATACTAATTGTTTTGACGAATGTTTTAGAAAATAAATAATTTTAGTGAGCAGGGTTGCGAAGCGATCCAAAAGGCCCTGCGTCAGCAGTTAACGGAGGTTGGTGAGGCGAGCAGAGGGCGGTAGCTCCCTAGTGTTAAAAAAAGTTCAAGTTAAAGGTTAATATTTTTCAGATTGATTATATTCTTGAGGAAACATATACTTCCAAGTTCTTTCATTTTTTTAACTATTTTATATATTTAATTTTTGAGTCATAGATATGTTGAAAATGGGAAAAACCTCTCATATTCCTTTAAAGATAATGTGACTTCATCTTACGATTTAAAAAAAAATTGTAAAAACCCTAGCAAAACCAAACAAAAAAATCGTAAAATACTTTCCATCGTATGATACGGGTATATTTCAATTAGAAGTGTCTATTTTAAAACATACATGAAGATATTTAATAATCCAAGTTGCTTACTAGATAAAAATATATATATAAACTACATAAATTAAGTGAATCTTTAATTGGGTGTACTTAGTATAAATCCTTTTCATCAGTTCAGTAGATTCATAAACATTTTAAATGACATTTGCTTTGAGAATTAAATTTAATTCAATGAGTACATTGATTTGTACTGTTTCTAAAGGTTAAGATTCGAAAGATATTTGATAGAATCCAATTGGGGGTTAATTACTAAACACAAACCTTAAGGATGAGAAATTACGGTTTGTAATTATGAAAAGGAAACTATGTAGGCATGTAATCTTGATTTCAGAACAAGATGATGTCAGGATGTAATTTCAATATTCAAGTTTGAGATAAATTATGATGCAAGATGAATATCTTGCTGCGAGCAATTTAGATTAATTCGATTACAATTTAGATTTTAAACTAAAAATATTTGCAGATTTCAATAGCACACAATGTTTGTGTAGGTTAAATTGATTATGATGAAGGAAGGTTAAAAATGTGAAGAAAAACATAAGAGGAAACGTGAAGGAAGAACTTAATTTATTTACAAATATTGGGTTGTCCCATAAGTTCTGTTACTTTTTACGAAGTTTTGTCTTTGAAAATTTTTTATGACAAACTGGTAATAGGTTAAGATTTCAAACAAAAGGGATTTTGATATATGTATATTTATGAACATAATGTGTGATTTTGGTAGTTCTTGTGATATTATTTCTTTTCAAAATGGCGGTTTGAAAAAAAGACCAAAAACGACGATTTTCGCGTAATTTTTTTCTTTTGTTAAAAAAACTAGGAAGAACGCATAATTCATGGCTAAAAAAAGTTTTACTGCATATTTGAAATGTTAAGATTAAGATGTCTTAGTTTCAAGATGATTCGATAAGTTTAAGGTAGGAAATTTCGACTTTAAAACTTCATATATTGGTAATTTCACGTGTTTTTTAAAGCACACCTATTGTTTTTCTAAGCAGCTGGTATAAAGCAAGTTAAAGGCAGATGTTTTTTGAACCATATTTAAACATTGAAAGCCTCTTTTCATAATGTCGTTGAATTGATTTATTTCTAAATTCGAACGAGTTGTTTTTATTGTAGTGTTTTCGTATGAAGCAAATAATTGCTCTGTTCGCTTAGCATTAAGTTCAGTGAGTGTAATTCTGATAAGCAAAAACGTTGCGCGCTTGAATATTGCGCACTACTTTCTGAACTTAATTTCAGATATAATTTAATATATATTGCATATTTTGAATACTTGGGTATTTCGTAAGCTTTTTCATTGATTTTGATGCTTTTTTTCGTGAAAATTTCTTCGAAATGACTAACATTACTGAGGTAAGTTTCTTGCAAAGATGTGAAGATGTTATGTTTGAGACCGAAATTTCCTAAGTTAAACTTATCGAATTATCTTGAAACTATGACATCTTAAACTAAACATTTCAAATATACAGTACAACTTTTTTTAGCCATGAATTATGCGTTTTTCCTAGTTTTTTAAACAAAAGAAAAAAATTACGCGAAAATCGTCGTTTGCGGTCTTTTTTTCAAATCACCATTTTGAAAAGAAATAATATCACGAGAACTACCAAAATCACACATTATGTTCATAAATATACATATATAAAAATCCCCTTGGTTTGAAATCTCCACCTATTGCCAGTTTTTCATAAAAAATTTTCAAACACGAAACTTTGTAAAAAGTAACAGAACTTATGGGACAACCCAATACTTTGTAGAATAATATCTTCATACCATATTGGTACAATGCATCAGATTTTTAATACATTCATTACGATGAAATAAAAAAAATAATCTTATATTTATTCCATTTCAATAAAAATAAAATTACTACTTTTGAAATTAAAAATTTAATAGATGTTTTAAATTTAGCTGGTGCATACCTGTGTAAAAAATACTTGTTCAAAGGACCTTTACCAAGGTTATATTTCTAATATTATCATAAAAGTTTTAGGAATAAACAATATAACTTAATTAAGTGTTATTGTTCTTTTTTGCATTGGTAATAATTAAAAGAGTAAGAGTACAAAATCGATTTTAAGAAGTCTATACACACTACACTTATTATTATTTTTTTTACAAAATCATGAAATATGTAATGTGCCCTAGGTTTTCAAGCGAATGATAGCAAAATAAAACTATTTACTTAACATATATTTTGTATGAAAGAACGCATTGGATTACACTTGAAAGGTTCAACGAACAGTACTTGAGGAAACGAAAAATTGATACTCAAATAAATGAATTACTAGTTCCTCTCTGATTAAAGTTCATTACTTTGGAAGTAAGTGTATCTTGACTTTTAATTACACAGAAAATATTTAGTATCTATCATTTGTTTTGATGTGGTGGTATTAGAAAGAATACCTATATATAATTACGGAAATAGAAATGTATAATTTTACCACAGGTTAATTTACTTGCAAACCTAATCAACTCTCCATAAAATGGACTGAAAAACTAATGAGAATCGTACATCGTACTAATTGCAATTTTCAAAGTTTCATTAGGATTAAAAAATTATTTTGTGTAGTTTCTTCATTTCAGAAATAATCATCAATGTTTATTTAGTTTTTAATTGAAATGTATTTACTTTCCCTGCCTTGAGGGTCTCCTTAATGTTAAATGGCGTATCAGGGGTGTATTTACTCAGCCAAAAAATATAATCTTTTGTACTTGAGTTGTATTTTACAACAAAGTATCCATGTTTTTTTAATATGTTGATAATTGCATTAACTAATTAACCAATACGAGTTAAGTAGTATATTGGTTAATCTAAAACCTTTCTACATCAAAATGCTGCCGTATAATTTAATTTGAAAGAAAATGGAATTACTGTTAGAGCATAACTTTTCACTAGGTAAAACGTGAAATTCTGATTCGGTATTTCTGTATACATTTTCTCAGGTAAAGGTCGTTCTCCAGAGTTTGTGAAAAACTCCAGAAATCATTTAGGGAAACAAAATTCACTTAGCTAGCTTCCCCTACGCATTTGGCAATTAATAAAGAAACCTAAGAATATTAAGCTTTGGGAGAAGGCCTACATTATTAATTTCCCTCCCAACAACCTCTAATAGGTAGTTTAGTTAACCCAATATTAAAATCTTAATCTTTTCACCTATATTAAACTTCCCTGCTCAGTTAATTTCGCTTTTGCCAGATTGATTCCCTCTATGTATTTTCAGACACGGTTAGCAGTTAAAGACTATTCACCTATGTATTTTCAGACGCGGTTAGCAGTTAGAGGCTTGCATTACCCTAATGAACTCTCCCTCCACTTGAGTAGACGCATTATTTCCTGGGGGCCGCAGTTTCCTTCTTTTATTTAACTCCTTACAAGTGGCAACACTTCACGAAACGAGGCTTGATGGGAGAACACGTCCGCCCCTTCCCTGCAAATCGTTTGGCAGCGTTTCATTGGTGCAACGCGATCTGGTCACGGCTCTAATGAAAAGAGTGTTCCAGATCTTTTGATTGGACGACGGTTCTTTTAATGGAACTTTTTTTCTTCTTTTATTTATCTTTATCGGAAATACTGATTGAGAGGGGGGGCTGTGGAATATTAGAATTCCTGATTAGAACGAGGCAAAACGGAAGCGGTTAAGTGGTTGGGGCGAATGTAGAAAAAAATGGAGATGCTGAATAGGTGGAAAAAGTGCCGTTGGCGGATTTGTGCTTTTTCGCTCTCAATACTTTTGAGATGATTAAAAACTTTTTTATGTTGCATTGCACACATTAGCGTTGCTTTAAGTTTCAGAATGGATTGCTGGTTTTTATGCGGTTCTTGAAGGAATTAAGTGTCGTTCTAAGTGGTCCATGATGAATATTTCTCGAGGCTTTGGTAAATTTAATTTGAGGACGAGAAACTTTGAAGCAATCTGAGTTAGTACATTTTTTTGCCTTAGCTTAACAATTTGGATTTTTTTATATAACGATTTAATTAACTTTGCGATGGTAATTGACACTGTGATTACAATGAAGTTGAAAAACTAATGGTTAATGAGTATTTGTAATTAGCTTTTGATAAACTAGATGAATCGGCAAAGAAAGCAGTCTACATAAATTATTCTTAATGCTCATTGGAATTTGTTTGTGATAGTAACAGTTTTGCTAATACCTTTTGATCAAATTTTAAATGCGAAATCGTTCTTTTGCTACATAAAAGGATGAAAAATTCTGTGTCTTATTAAAAAAACACATGTTCTCTCATTACTTAACTGAAAGAGTAGGTCTTAAAAAATTTAAAAATCAAACTGTTACAACATTTTACTATTTTTTTCCCTCATAAGAACTACATTCTAAGATCAAGCTATGGTCAAGAATATTTCATAAAGTTTTTTATAGAACAAATGTGCAAAATAATAAGGTTGTCGTTGTTATAAATCATCTGATATTACCTACCTGGTCACATTGGAATAACAATTTACGAAACATGTTATTTCCTGCACAGTTAAAAATGATTCCAATTGTTTAGAGAATGAAACGTCAAAACTGACTGAATTAAGGCAAAAAAAAATGGAAAACCTTTATAGAGAAAACTAGCTATGCAATTGCATGCTTTACTTTCCCAGCAAAAGCACTTCCCACCTGTAACTCACATATTCAGCATATGAAATCCTCCATCACAGCAGAGAAATTCAAGCGAACGCCCTTAACAGAAACATTCAAATGCGAGAAAATCTCCCTCCACTCAGCAGTTGAGAGCCAATGGGGTGTAAGTCCTCTTACGTTGTTTCGATACATACAGGGTATGAGATGTTCACCAGACAGGAAATTTCCTACCTCACATCTTCGTCTGTACTGTATTTATGAGATTCACGGGTAGGACCACCATTCTCGAAAGCGGTGAAACATAAAAATTTCAGAATCATCTATATTTGCGTTTTATAACATTTCCAAAAAAGACCCGACTTACACCACTTTGTTTTTAAAAGAGCTCGCATAGTGAAAACATAACTCAAAAAACACGCAATCCCGCAATACGAATATGGCAATTTCGAACGTCGAAACCCCCAACAACCGGAATATAGAAACGCCCGGCTTTCAAACCGGGAAACGAGTTCGGTAGGCATGAATATTAGAACTCCTTTGCCCTCTTTATTACCTGTAGGATTTTCGATTTGCCCTCCATAATAACTTCACGTGTGGGGTACCATTTCCAGGCACTTGTTCGCGTGATTGATGAGGGAAAATTTCTCCCGAATTCCCAATTTTCGGGAGATGGAAAGGTTCGTTCGGGCGAATCCGGGAAAAGAAGCTCCGGTTCTGGATTATTGCTATTATCCGGAGAGCCATTGGGCAGATTGCACGTTTGACCCATCAATTTGGAAGCCGGAGAACGAGTAATTACCCTAATAACGGTTGGGGGAAGTCAGTTGGTATATCTCGGTTCAATTGATTTCGCGATCAAACTGGTTGAAGATTATGGGGTGAAGTTTATTCGCCGTTGGTGATCGAATCTGTGAAAGTTTGCGGTTAAATCCGTGGGAATGGCAAGTTTAGCTTTTAAGCAATTCAAGCAATTTTCATCAGGAAGTTCAATTATGGAAATTTCGATGTTCCAAATGTTTGGTAACTTCTGTTGCAATTGCGTTACGATTGTGTTATTATTTGAAAATTTCCGAACTTTCAACAAGAAATGTAGTGTTTATTAGTAGAAACTGCTGTCGTTATATTTCTATCCCTTAAAGTGTAGTGAGTTCCAAATTGTTTTGCTAATTTTACAGTTTAATTAAGTAGTTTGATTCACGGATTCCAATGTAGGTTTTTTGTTTTATTCAGAAAGGAATACAAAAACAAATTCAAGGCGAAAAATTTAATTTACGGGTTGCCTTGGAGATTGTTGGGTGGTTAAAATAGTTTCACTAGGTTTAAAAATATAAATAGATTCAAACATTGGAAGTTGTAATTTATTAGAGTTGGGTGCTTTTAGGACTAAGGTATAGCATTTTTTTTAAATATGCGAATGAAGTATTATTTTATTGGAGAGATATGAACTTATTTTTCTCATAATAAATTTCCGAATGTCGAAAATATATTTACAGTTATAGAAATGAAGTAACTATAAGTGGGAGGGGACAAAATTGAAGATAATGTAGCTGTGGTTCATCTACCAAAATTACCCTAAATTAAAGACTTTATCAAGTACTGCCTGTGTTGTTTCTAATGAATAGACGCTTTTAGACCTGATTTTACTAGCCGTTATTATTGTTAATAACTTAGGAAAATATATATACCACTTAGAACAGAAATACAAAAAAAACCTTACTTAACATGACATTTTCATATTTTGCCTTACTCCGTTTATACCCTAATCCTGAAGATTATTATGCAAATCAAAAATTAAGATTGTTCTTTTTCACTTCAAACAGTGTAATTAAAACGAGCTAAATTAAACACAAATGTATTTAGAAAAAGCTAACAATAACTCATTCAACTCTAACTATTCACACTTCTCTGAGCTACAAAGTTTAACCCTATAAGCATAAGCCTCAATGAATAACCATAAGCAGGAGCTATAATAATCCCAAAAGTGAGGCCAAAAGGGAATGATTTCTTGCCAAACACTTTCAGACGGAGCATGCGGCTTATATATATATAAGCAAGGATTTTCGGGAATTAGCAGAGGCAATAAATCAATGAGACCTGTCTGAGAAGCCCCAGATATTCCATTAGGTTATCATCCTCCATTTCTTATGGGAGTTCGTGCAGAGATCTGGGTGTGTGTGCCTCAGGTGGGCTGGGGAGCAAAATAGCGTAACCTTCTGGCGGAAGAGATTACTATTAACCATGGTTCGTTGATTCGTGGTATGAGAAATAGTTGGCTTCGCAAGCAAACTTGGGATGTTTGGTTTGAGGCTGATTAGTTTCTGGTTTATGTCGTTTGGTGTTGGATTTAGGTTGTTATGTGAGGTATGAATACTGGATGATGCGTTCCGTTTTAGAACAGGGGTGTATTTGGTTTTGGTGTAATTGTGATGAGTTGTTTGTGGAATGACATAAGTTGTTTTATGATGATATAGAGGGGTAATTCCACGGGTAACTGACTGACATTTTTTAAGAAAAACACTTAATATTTTGTAATTTTCTTCTCAAAAATAAATTATAAAAACGCATTTTCCACCCAGTTTATTGCTTTCTTGTTAGCTAAATATAAGGGCACAATTAAATTTTCAAAATATGTCTTTTTTTGAAAATTTTTAAACAACATGGTAACTGATTGATATTTATGAAGCATTTCTGTCAGTTAGTTATCATATATGCTATATAATATTCATAACACCATATGAAAGCATCCCCAAAATAGATTTCGTTAAAAAGGATCTAAAAAGTTTGAGTAAAGATTATGAACTAGGGTAAATCCCTTCTGGTTTCCCCTCCAAATGGATATTCGTATATTGCCTTTATTCAAAATTAGATGAACATTTAAAAAAGTTTTTAGACAGGATGTTTATTTGTAATGCATCAGTTTAAAAAAATTCCAAAGAAATTTACTGATATGCTTTTCAAATAGATCCTTAGAAAGTTTTTAAAGAAGAAAACTAAAGCAGTTTATTGAACATTTATCTCTAAAATGAAGGAAAATTGAATAAATATTTATTATAAGAAATAAAACTTTAATACCTGTATAGGACATTTTTTATATTGGTGTTTACGATTATTGTTCTAATTCGTTACATTCAGACTAACCATACAAAAATATATGCTTATATTTTTTTATCAAGTTTTATCAAACATAAACAGTTCTCAAAAGGGCAATGTATTACCAAAGAAAATACCCCTTAGAGCCCCTTTAATAATGGAAATATAATAATGCCCTTTTTTTATAATGGACCCTTTTAGAGCTTAATTCTTTTTAGTATCTGAATTTGGCGCTAAAGCACTTTTTTACTACTTAATGAATAAAGTTTATATAAGAAATTCTAGTAACAAAAAAAATAGTTATATCCGAAGTAAAGAGGAGATTTATTCTTCAAGGCAATTTATTATTTTCCATTCCTATCGGAGTAGTTTTTCTCCTTGAATAGTTCAGGACGATAAAAAACAATTTATAAATATTTTTCCAATTTCCTGTTTTGTTGTTGGCAGTAAAGGCTTCAACACGTTGATATAAGAGGCTTTCTGGAGAAATTCATTGGAAGAATAAGTTTGATTTATACGAGCTTTAAAGATGAGTTGTGTGTAAATCAGGAGTTCTTAGCAAGATATATTTCTATACCCTTAAATAAGAATTCAATATAAAATTCTCAAAAGTTCTCTATTGTCACGACTATACTTTCTCTGAGATAATTTCGAACTTTATAATAACTGATTTTGAGTAATTGCTTACTTAAATTGACTCCTTTGTATGGAGAGTAATTTATAGAAAATAATTTAAAAATTATCTTTTACAAGAAATGTGTATTTTAATTGCTTTTATTAGTACTTTTATGCCGTCTGGATTCCTTTACCTTTATTAGTAAAATTTAAATATTAGCCGTCTGAAAATCAATATATTGGATGATACATATGTTTCTACTTAGAGATATATAAAAATACCCAGAATAACATTTTTTTGTGATCTCAATCGGAACAAGAACCAGGAATATTTTGAATATGTATTAGTGATAATTAATATTAAATCTGCCTACATTTAAGACGTAGCTGAATTTACATTACCGAGAAAATATACTGTATGTTAAAAATTGTCTTTTTTTATTTAGCTTCCTGGAATAAGAATTAACTTACATAAACTCAGTCCATTTATAAAATTGTGAAGTTTAAATAATTATTGAAATTTTCAAATTTTAAGCTGAATATTTACGATTTTTCTAGATATTTAAATTTACTATGCCTTACTATTGGAATAATTTAGTACAGCACTATCCTAATGAAATTAAATTTTAGATTTTGTGATAAAATTAATAATAATAAAATTTTTTCTATAACATGAGCAGAAAGAATTCTATCTAATTCATACTTGACTAGTAGTAGTACTTTTCTAAACCTCCGTACCTCACACTGGATATAAACCAGTTTCTCATTACTAACAATACCGACTTTAAAGGCTTTCCAGGTTTATCATCACATTATGACAGATCCCATCACAATATCACCACCAAAATCGTAGACCTTAACAATTTTACGACGAGCAGCTTCAAAACCATATAAATGCTAACGAAATCGCCCGTACGAACTAACCAGTTTTATTTGTCGAACCGATGAAAACCCTTCCTTTCGGATCAAGATTCGCCTTTGGACCATAAAGATAATATGGTCTTTTATGGCCGGGACAAGAATGAATAGAGATCTCGTATTGAATGCTATCGGCATCACTTTACTGTCCCTCCTGTGGTCCTTCTGTCAATCAGATCTAGTAGAAGGGGGTCATAAATATACCAAAGGATCTATTATTGAATAGGGGATACTGGCTGTAAAAATCTCCCGTATGATGTATTCCGAGGAAATTTATTATCTTGCTTTTTTAGTTAGAGAGAAAGTAATTTTTGAGAGTGGGGGATAGCTTTGAAGGCTTTTGATAAGTCATGGTGTAAATTTCCTGGTTCAAATATGATTTTTGTAAAGATATTGTATGGAAGTTACTATAAGGTTGTCGTATAAGTATTGTGTGATATTTGGGGAAATACTTTATCTACTAAAAGGTGTGTAGGTACTACCTGATTCTTTAACCATTAAATGCATTTAATTAGGAAGGAAAATGTTGTTAGCTTTAAAGCATGTTTATATAAAAATATATAAAGTTGAATAAACTTTAATCAGTCTCTAAAATTATTTTAAACTGTAGGTGATATTATTTACAATTAATAAAATACATTCTAAGTAGGCATTGATGTGGACTTTTTAGAGTTATTTGACGTTTCAGGCAGAATAACCTTTTAACTTTTAAGTGTTTATCTACAAAACTTTTGGATTAAATAAAATATACAGTACTGATTTTTTAAAAATGAAGTAGGGTTAATATTTTTGAAAATTTGTTTTGAATAGACTATTATTAAAAATAATTTACTATTTTAAAATGAAGTAGACGTTTGGATCTGAATTACTTCATCTTTTACATATTATTTCATAGTTTTGATATTATCTTTTATAATTAATTTCAACTATATAAGTCACTTTCTTTTCTTGCTTAACTTCGAAATACGAAAACCGGATTAAATGACGATAAAAGAGTAAAGAAAGATAAGTTTGTAGTTTTCATCAAATTATCTAGCACGATAATAAAGTTGACAGAAATAAATTTAGACCTAACTAATTCGAATTAAAATAGTTAACTTTTATACAAATTATATACTGATAACAAAAAGGTATTTGAGCTCTTGAATTGTAGAAATTTTGATTTTAAATAAATTAGCATGCTTATTTAATTAGATATTTTAACGGAAAGCGTTATCACATAATGTCAAAAACTCACTGAACTTAATTTCATTGAAGTTTATATAGTATTATATAAAATAAATGTCAAAGAATTTGTATTGAAAATATTTTCAATATACAAAGATACAACATGAACCTGAATACATAAATACAAAATAAGATATAAACAAATCTAACTAATCTCTGATTTATTTAAGTAAATAATTGCATTAAAGATATAGCAAAAAACAAAAGCAGCGTAGGCGTATTTAACATCCACCTCAATGAATACATCGGAGAACGCTTTATTAATACATCTATTCATGAAAATTAAATTGAATAGTTTTTCAAACTACGATCGTAATAAAATGCGTATCATAGCTTATTAATGACGCTTGAATTTGAAAATAATTCCAAACTTTTTTAAAATCCGAAAAGCAGTTTACATTAAACATCTCAAAGTTAATTAAATTATCTGTTGACATTAAAATCCCTCTAATATTCCGTAAGACGCGTTTTACGGCTTTTTACTTGAACCTCGACACATCTTGTATTACTTTTCCTTATTTTTGAAAATGAGTAATAGAACTATCAGCGTTTTGAACCAACGTTAAGAAATATGAATAATATTTTCATTGAGTAGCTGATTACTAAAAGGAATATGAGAGGTGGTAACTTGAGACCATACTTATTAAACGTCTTGAGATGGTGTAATTATGGAAAACACTCATCTTCAAAATCCTCTGACGTATTCTTTTAGAAATGGCAGCTATGAAGATAATTTATTAACTTTGGAAAGCTTGGGAGGCTATTTTAGTTTGTGTAAGATTTTTATTTTCGTGGAAGTGTTAATTTCCAATATGTTTAGCTATTTAAGTATTTTTTTAATATTGATTTATTGAAGTTATTTTAAGATTATTACTGTTTAAAGCAGGGGTTCCCAAACTTTTTCGGCCTGTAGACCCCTAACGACATTTTTCGTACCCCATGGACCCCCTGTCTTAGGGACCGTTCAAAAAGTAGCTAAAAAACTTATGTTTTTGATATTAACTTCTAAACCACGCATAAATTTTGTAATTTTTTTTGCATCGATAAGCATTTGATTTCACACTTTTAAAAATTTAAAAATTTTTTGTGTCATGGTTATACAAGATTTTTAAAGGAAATTAAAACAAACATTTAAAAAGTTTGAACTAAAAACAAATCTAAATTTATAATATCTCTACATTTCAAGACATAAAAACTTTAAATTTTAATAAGTTTTGGTCGCGCAAGCTTGTCAAAGTTAATGGCTTATGAGTGAGTTATTCATTCACCAAATCATAAAATTTCCGAAATAATTACAATTAACGTATGGCATGTTAACAAATAATATTTAATTAAGTTCATCTATGAAAAGAAAGCAAAATTATACATTACTGAAATTTAGTTTTAATTTATGAAATTGAATTATGCTAGGCTGGTCGGGGGATCTCCACCGTGATAAGAGAAATGATTCCATCGCCCCTGCTCGCGTTGCAAAAATACAGTGATAACCAACTTTTCATATTACTAAAATTTGATTATTAAAAAGACAAAATTTTTTAAACTTATCAAAGTTTTCCATTTTAATGAAATTTTTCCCTTGTACCTCTGAGAGTCAATGTGGACCCCCTAGAAGTTGCTGTGGACCCCCAATTTTCATTTTCATGCTAGTGGACCCCCTGGAAGTCGCTGTGGACCACTGGGGGTCCATATGGACCACTTTGGGAACCGCTGGTTTAAGGCTTAAGAAAGAACTTAAACTCAGTCTTATAATAGGTATAACGCTACTCAATGCTGCTAATTTTATTTTTGGTTGGTTTCAATCTTATAGTACATATTGTAAAACACTATTTCATTCTAAATCTATTAAGTAGTTTCCTTTTTAAATCGATTTTACTTCATTTAAGTTTGGATTGATAAAAATACGTATAGAATTTAAAAAATTAAATTACGTCAAAAATAACATTTAATCCTATAATAACTAAAAACATGAAATACTTGTTAAGGGGAATTAGGACTGCATTAAACAATTATAGCTCAATGCACTTAAAATATGAACATTATACTTGAGTGCTTAAAATAATGAGATATTTTGGAAAGCATGTTAGAAATGGAAAGCAGCTTATAATTTCACTCAAAACTCATTTAGATTATTATAGACGAAAGCTTTTCAAATATCCAAATATGAGAGAAAATGAGTCTGAGCTTAAGTGCATGTGAAACAAGGAATTCCTACCATGGAAAATAGGATCTAACAACTCATTCCAAATTCCCTACAATTTGGAAACTATGGCATTTCTGAAATTAAGAGGGAGGATCCATCTTCATTATTCATACGGAAATTAAATTCCACCTATCCACTAGAAACTCTTATTTCAGGGTACTGACAGGTATTATACGTCATTTGTGTGTAGATGAGATAGCGTATAATTTATATCAAATCACCTGAATATGTCATAAATCATATTCTATAAAGTATAATCTTGTAATATGTCACATCCTATATGCAAAAGAAAATATGTATTGAGAGTTTCAATAAACTACACTTGAAATATTCCATCTGTTCTATTTCTTATGTTTTGAAGGTAGAGAGAATTCGGGTTTATTAAAAATTAAATTAAATAATGATTAATACATTATTTTCCAATATTTTACTATGGGAACCCTTCATGGTATCAATTTATTTAAAGGAAAACCTAGACGTTTTAAAGTAAAAGTACGACTATTCTTTAAATTGCGTAAGATTTATCAGATGTTTAAGAGATCAAATTTAAAGAAAAATTCGCAATGAGTTGAATTAAAATAAAGTTGTGAACATGCTGATAAATTTATTAAAGTACCAATTTTTTATTTGTAATGAGTGAGTAAGAAGTACGGTTCATAAATTTGATAATAAATCCTTATGTAATTTAAATTCCTATTTTTTATAGTTGTTCACTCTTAAATTCAGCAAGACAATTGTTTTGACGTTTCCGACTGAACTATATAAGTCTAAAGGGAATTCAGCTATCTAATGGAAGGTAAGAATTTCAACTTTCCTTTAAAAAATCGTTAATAAAAATATTTCTTGTTAATTAAAGGCAAAAATAACAAATCAACTTTATTTACATGCAATGCCGTAAAAACGAAAGATTTTCTTTTAAAAAGTAACCGGTTTTAAGGCATTATGGCTGGTCCCTTATAAAAACCTTATATTATTTATTAGTTTTTACACGAAGGATGAGAATCCAATCTTTAGCTGCATTATGGGTTATTTGTATACAGAAAAAAATAGTTGCCTTTCTTATCGTTTTCCTTTTTTAGGAGAAAGGTGAATACGTATCATTTTTTAAAAGATCAGAAAATTGTAATTTCTTTAAAAAAAACACTCAATTAAATAGGATGTTCTAGTATATCACAGTTCCGTACTGTTATATAAATCTTAAAAAAAGCCAGAAATAATTATAATGCAAAATTTTTTTATTGGAATATTTAGGTACGAGATATTATTTGCTTGTGCTGATAAAAAATCGTTCTAGTAGATTTTGCACAAAACCTTTTCCCTCGATACAACTTCTTTCAGACGAACATTTCGATTTCACTAAATGACAACACCCTGAACTACATATGGAAATTGAACCACCCTTTTTATTACGAACGTTATGAAACGTGAAAGTGAACAAAACATTCTAAAAACGCAATTTACTTGAAGCTGTTTGAATGAGCTTTAATGTTGAGTTTCCGTAACTGTCAATACCCGTCAAGCTGTTTGTTTGGGTTTCCTGTTGGCAAAGAGACCGAGCAGGCAAAAATAACTGAGCTGTAAACCAAAAAGAAACTGAATTAAATTTGCATGGATAGTTTTTATGATGCTGTTTTGTTTTCTCCATCATTTAGTTTGTATAGGGTCATTTTCTGATTTGTTTGAAGGCAACTTAAGATGGATAGATAGATTTTTTTGCGATTGTAATCCCTAAACAAAGGATTGGATTTTTATCTGTATTTTGGGAGGGAAATTGTTTTAGAAATTTTCTGCGAAAGTCCCGAATTATGTATACATAACTTTGGTAGAGGTCTAAGTATACAGGGTGTTTCAGATAAGTGTTTTATAACTTCTAGAAGGGGTAGGGGACACCAAGACGACTCGGAATAATCTAGGAATGGGGTTGGAAATGCACCCCTAACGAACAAATGTTTTTATAAGTGGACATGGGAAGTTGAATAATTCACAGTGGAAATTGACTTGTAACCTTTTAAGATCGAGATGAAACCACCGTTTCAGGTATTTATTCCATAAAACCAATAAAAGAGCTGAAATTATAGCTCCTAATTGGTTTTTATGTAAAAAAATACAGGAATCGAATGTTTTTGCTCGTTTAGTAAAATTTTAAAAGATTAGGTGTCAGTTTCAACTGGGGATTTTACAACTTTCCATACCCGCTTATGAACATCTCTAGTTCATTCGGTCTACTACTATTCGGCGCGGCCGTTTCGGTGCCAGAAATAAAGTTATAGTAAATAGAACTCTTTCATAATCCTTCTAAAAATTAGAAGAAAAAAATTTGTTTCACACCGAAACGGGCCGGTGTCGAAACGGCCAGCGCCGAATCATCCCATTCCGTAGTTCATGAGGGGGCATTTCCGATCCCCCTTCCAAGGTGATTTTGAGTCGTCTAGGTGTGTCCTACCTACCTCTCCTAGAAGTTATGAAAATCTGATGTTCAAGTAGTGGGTAGGTATAATGTAGGAGTAGGAGCTATTTATACTATAAGCCTGATTTCAAAGTCGCAAAGCATCCAAGTTAAAAATTAATTAAAATGCCGGTTGCACATATAGTATGAGAGACACCACACACAATTTACAGCATAATTTTGTTCAAAATGATCACGGTCAATGTTATCGAAATCAATAGGCCCCGATCACTAATATTTAACTAACGCAAAATGTATCGTTTTATGTGAACAACACATCGTTTAATATTTTCAAATCTAATCCATATTCATGAAAAAACTTCCCCTTTTTATGTTTTAATGTCATTTTTAACAAACAGTCCGTCGCTTTTTTTTCAAAATCTGTAATTCGTAAAATTAATATTTTTAATTACACAATTATTTTACGTTAATTAAATGCATAAAATGGTTCGATTCCGTCAATGTTCCTGCTAAAAACCGCCATGCTCTTTTGGACACCAAAAAGAAGAAATATTGCTAAATAATTTCAAATACATTAGATCAAAATGTTTGCTTGTGGTAGTACTTCAATCCGGATAAACCAAATAACGAATCTGAGGCAGACAAAAAATACGTCATTTCATTTGGTCAGAAACTAAAACCAATTGTAAAAGTGGACGAACAAGTATAACGCTGCCTTAAGTATTTTTGGGTAGTACTTGGGTACTTTTAGACATTCTATTTAATCTTTTTTTGTCGATCAATATAAAATGAGGTCCCTTCGATAAGGGAAATACATAAATTTTAATATGAAACGTATCGCCTATTGTTTATGCTTATCTTACGTACTATTACTGTATGAGATATTACTTAAACAGGAACAGTGAAATTTCAGTAGTTTAGAAAAAAAAGGCTATCATGTTATATTAACTTCAGCCAAGATTCTTCTTGTGACGTATTAATATTTTATTTTCCCATTTCGCATGCGGCTATCAAATATGGATAAGCGGATTTCAAATTCAAAATATCTCGTAAGATATCTAGCTTGGGTATGCTCTCATTTTTTCTATGTTATAAAATCTACGAATAGGGAAGGGGTGTTTGAATAAGGATACCCCAAAAAATTTTCGCAGACGCAGCTTCTTAGGATTTCAAATAAGTTTTGAGTTTGAATGAAATTTTCCTTTTGGTTTAAAAATATTGAACAACTGCATTAGATATATCATACCACAGTATATGAACAAAAATGTATCCGAGTCTTTTTGATTAACTTTCTAAGTATTATATTATAAATAAATTTATATCATGCTTACGTATTATAAATACGCAATACGCAAGGCAAATACGTATTATAAATTACATAGTAAAGATTTCCATTTCCTATACATTTGTATACATTTTTGTATATATCTTGTTTTACATTCCAGATAATTTGTGTTTGTCTCTTTTCCAAAAAATTTTTTGGTCGATAGTTTCCAGAGAAAAAAACGTTTTAGTACTATACTGATCACTGCAACGCATGTTAGGATTCTTTTAGGGATTCTGAGTAAGGTTTTAGAGAATTTTTAAAATTATTCCATACTTATTATTTTTGATAAGGTTGCAGTAGCATAGCCCAAACAAGTTATAATACAAAAAATCAATACTAACACAAACTAACAAAACTAAAAATTGAAGCCATATTTTACTATGAAAAAATTAATTTTATATTTAAAAAATTTACTTAAAATAATTTTCTAATTAAATATATTTCCAGGAAAATTGGTTTAGAAACTTACAAAAGATTATTTAATGCCAAAATTTTACACATTTTGTATAAAATTCATAACTTTTAGCCTGATAACAGAATAATAACAGTTTCTAAATATTATTGATGGTATGTTTGGTCTTATTAATGCCCAGAGGCTGGAAGAAGGCAAGGCGATAAATTTCATTCATAAATTTCATTGAATTTATCACATTGCCCGGGCATTATTAATAATGCCCAATTAATCGCTTTGCCCGTAACATATAATAAAACAAAATATACCAGCTTCATAAAAAATAGTTAAATTACTACCTCAATGCAACTTAACCTAAAAAATAAAACAAATTTTAAAAAGAAAATGTCAAAACTGTGTAAAACTGTTAGACATAGGTAAAGGATATTTGCTTAGGCATTTTTAACTTCATGGGAATAAAATACTTTTTTTGCCCGGAGATACAATCTCAGAAAAAAATTGGGGATTTAAATTAAGAAATAGTTTTTCAATTCTATCCCCCTGATTTCAGAAAATTCCTTTCACACCTTTAAAAAGACAATTTTTAACTACGCTACCTCATAAACCTTTAGTAAATAGGGGGACGAGGGTATTCCCCCAGAAAAACTTAGAATTATAGCATGCCAAAAAGTATTATGGAACTTTTTGTGGAGGCATCCCCGTATCTGGAATCATCGAGCGTTTATATTGCTTGCAGAACCCTTGAGTATGCTTTACGGAACCCCAGGGTTCCACGGAGCCCTGGTTGGGAAACTCTGCTTAGACTATAAGGATTTAGTAATTTAGTCTATGTTTTTTTACTTACAATTATGCTATCTATTGCATCAGTTAGATTAGACAATTATGCTATCTATTATTAATTTATTGCACTTAAAAATCAAGTTTTAAACTTGTATGTTCAAAAATGTTTTTTTGCCTCCTCTGTGTTCAACTAAGGTGCTCATAAAGCTCATTTCAGTTCATAAATGGGGTACAAACAATTATAAGTACACTGTAAAAAAAGAACGACTTTTGACGTATTATTTTCCGTGAATTTTTCATGGATTAATTCCGTAAACTACAAAACGGAATTTTCATCGTGAAGTTTAAGTTTTTTTATTTTCCTCTCCTCACGCATGCGTATTGTACGATTTCTCCACTAGTTCTGGTGAGACTCAAATATAGTTGTAAATAAGTAATGGAAGTTTGTGCAAGCGTCTTCAGGCGAAACGAACCTTCAGCAAATTTATTATGGGTAAGTAAGTTAAATATATTGTTTTTATTTTTTGTATTATTGGCCGTAATCGGGAATGACTAGGCTGCCGACGGGTAACCGTTGTGCGCATGATCGGGTTAAAGGCGTGGCTTTAAAGTATTTAGGATGGAACCTAGCGGAGCTCGAATGGGGTTGTGGTAGCGCGTTAGTCTAAAGTGCACATGGTCGTAGGTTCGAACCCCAGTAATTATTTTTCAGTAAATTTAATTTTAAATTTTTATTATTCCATTAAAAATTGCAAGAATTAATTTCTCTTGTTTAACAGTCATTCCTTATTTAATTAAATTCATTGTGTTTTTTTAAATGTTTTACTTTATCTAATGTTTTTTTTTAATTTTTTAATTATTAATTAATTGAAAATAAAATTATTTCGCTAAAATATTTTATAGAAACATCAAGAATCAAGTCCACAAGGATGCGCATTGCTAATAAAGTATAAAAATCTTGCAGGGATTGTGAAATACAGTACGAAACAGTACGTCGGCAGCCTAGCAACGGCCGTAGTAAACGTTACCATGCTTTAAAATAGAAATACTCTGATATACTATTTTTAAACAGATATTTAAACATCGTACGATCGCTTTCTTCACCACGTAGCTGAAGTCTTAAAATATTGCATACCTAACTAGTCTTATTAGATCGCAAAAATGTGATCTAAATAGTTGTGATAACTTGTAACTTTTGATTAGACTTGTATTACTGTGATCGGTAGTGTAAATTATTTAAAAGAATCGTCTATTTGGATTTTACGGATTGCTTGTCATTTTTTTTTTCAAAATTATAATCAGGAATATACTGAATCACAATAATATTAGTAATAATACGAACAATCCCTAAAATAACGGAAAGTTCCACTCCAATGACGAAAAGATATTAAACGAACGTTCTCTAAAATAACGGAAGGTTTCCCTCCTTTCACAGAAAAATACAAAACGGACATTCCCTCAAATGACGGAAAAAGAAAATACGGATACCTTCTCAAATGATGAAAATAATCCGGCAGCTGTGCTGCCGGGAAATTTACGTTTATTGAAGAAAGATTTTTTACAGTGTATATGAAAAAAATTTGAAGTCTTCTCAAGGAACAAGGACAAAATTTGAAGGTTAGTTAGTTAGGTTGGTTAGATTGATTTTTATGGCGCTTTGCACAAAGTAGAGCAGACAAGAGATAAACTAACATTGTGTTAATATTACTTAATTGGTACTGTTCCAATTTTTTCTGGATGTATGGTCATCGTAATACCCTTATCACCTCCTTTCTCTCATTAACTTATAACTTTTTTAACCTCAAAGAAAGAATAACTAAAAAAACTGCCAGTTGTAATAAATTATGATTATGTTAATTAACATTAGGTTTTCCAGGCTTGTTGTCCGTAATCTTGTAGATTGATAAACACTAAGCATTTCAACTCCTACGGGAGTCATCTTCAGTAGGATCCTACTGAAGATTACGCCCAACAAGCCCGGAAAACCTAAGTGTTAATTACAACTCCATCCGTAGACGCCTTCACAGTTTTATTATGTTTACGTTAGTCTAGAAATCGCATTTTTTACTCGGGACCCCAAGGGGTAAAATTTATTAAATAGAAACTGCTCCAAATATATTTCCCCCACGAATGATCACCTTAAACCTCCTATGAAAGTACTTTCTAACAAAAAAAATTACCTCCTAAGTTCAATTAAAAACTGGTCCTATAATTTTAAATTATATAAATTGTTTTAAATGTTGGCCGGTCACATTTAGTACACTAGGAATTATGATTCCTAATTATAAATACACCAAAACTAAAACCACAATTTTACCGAAGCGCGTATGGGGTCCCAAAATATAACTAAAAATTTTTTTACCTCATAAGTTCTTCTAACTGGTCCTTCTGTTTTAAATAAAATAGCTGCATTAAACGATGGCCTTATTTTAATTTATGAATTATGGATCCTACTCATACAGACACTATAAATAAAAATGCGATTTTTCCAAACATATGGTTTCAATACATAAGTAAAAAATTTTTTTAGGCTTCAAAGTTTTTCAAACTGGTCCTTCATTTTCAATGAAAAAAAAACTGTACTAAACGGTGGTCATTTATTTAACCAGGAACTATGGTTCCTAGGGACACCCTAACTAAAACAGCGATTTTCCGAATTTTTCCCCCAACATATGGGAAAAATCTATTTTTTATCGATAAGTTCTTCTCCAAACTGGCCCTATAATAAAAAAAGTAAAGAGTAACAATCGTTGGCCAAACATTAAAGTAGGATTTATGGTTCCAACTTATTAGACACTATAACTAAAACCGAGATTTTTCCAAATTTTCCCCCTAAAATGCTTGGGAAAAACAATTTTTTACCTCTTAAGTTTTTCTCCAAACTGATCGGATAATTCTAAATGAAATAAATACTAGTAATAAACGTTGGTCGTTCATTAAACTAGGAATATAGTTCCTTTGGTTCCTAGTCAAGACACTATAGTTAAAAACACTATTTTTCCAATTTTTTCGTGAGACGTATGGTCCCAATATAAATAAACTAAAATAACTTTTTTTAGTCTCCTATGTTCTCCAAACTGGTCCTCCAACTTTAAATAAAATAAACTAAAATAAACGGCGATAATATATTTATTTAACTAGGACATGACTTTCTATAGACACCTTAACTACAACCGCGATTCCTCTAAATTTTTCCCCACATATGGTTCCCGATACATAACTAAAAAAATATTTTTTCAGTCTCCAAAGAGGAACTCACCAAGTGTCGCTGGGAACGGAAGAGACGGTCGCGGCTGTCGACGGGAAACGGAGGGGCTTTCCTCGCTTGCGCCCGCTTTAAATGCAGGGCTGCGTGGTCGCGCATGCGCCCCGGCCGGTCGATACGCCCACATGAGGACGGCCCCTCGGCCGCCCCGTGCTCCGGACGGGACAAGTGCAGTATGGAGAGTCCATATGGGGGATTTTATTAAAGAAAATGAAATCTTACTTAGTTCTTCATAAAAATTAGAAGAAAAAACAGCGAAAGGGCGAATTTAGGATTAACTAAAGAATAATTGGATCTTAAAACTCATTCAGGCTTAGGGGCCATTCATTATTACATAAGGGTCCCGAAGGGGAGGAGGGATTGGAAAAATATCTACATACCCTTACTTGGGGGTGGGGGGTGGTCAAACCAATTCTTAAGTAAAATTTTCCAAGTTAATGTAAACAAATTCTAATCATTCTAATCAAATTACTATCAGATGTATCCTTTTTATTGGAGTAGCATTAAGTTAAGATAAAAAATAAAACTGTTGAATCCATGTTCCTATAGTCAAAAGCCAAAACAAAACCAAAAAGAGAGAGAAATCTTTATTAGTTTTGGTTTCAACTTTTTTGGTTAATCATTTCGTGCGCCGATGGAGGAATCTTACTTAAGAATAGGGAGGGAGGGGTTTGAAAAATCTTACGTACCCTTACGTAAGGGTGGGGGTCAAAAATTGCCAAAATAATCCAAACGAAATTAATGAATGGCCCCATATCAGCTTTTGTGTTCATGGTTCGATTCCGGTAAAGCTCCCTCTAAATATCGCCAAACTGCTTTTAGAACAAACACCATATCTTCAAGTATCAAATGAATTTTTCTGATTTTTATTGAAACAGTTATTGTGATCTACTGAACATTTTAATCTATGAGTTTATGAAATTGTTTAGCAATATTTCTTCTTTTGGGTGTTGAAAAGAGCCAGAGGGTATTTAGCGGGAAGGTTAACGGAATTGAACCGTGTTCATTTTGGAGGAATCATCCAAAGTGAAAAGTGTGAATTGTCATTTCACTCTTTACTCATTCACTTTTCTATAGACTCCAGCTATTCACTAGAGTGAATCACTCAGGATGAACAATGAAAGTTAAAAAGTGTGAATGAGTTTTTACTAAGCCTTCTTTTATGGTGGGACAAAAATAGAGAAAGAACGAATTTTGGATAGCAACAAAAAGGTGTCTGCTGGTATAAAACTCGTACACTCTTAAAACGGCCGTCTCAAAAACGAGTAAAAATTACTCAAATCTGAGTATGTCACGCACTCAAACAGGCTCCGATCCCAATTTAGTCAAATTTGAAAACATGCATGTACTCATTTTTGAAAATGTGCAGATACTCAAAAATAAAGCATCATGTACTCATTTTTTGAATCGTTCATGCCATTCGTATAAAGAGAGTGCAATGTGTTACAGTTATGATAACCATATAGCCATGTTCCTATGATGTGGCAAGTAGACCAGTATGTCGAGTGCAACTCCATAACTTAGTTAATGTTACTTTCGGTATGTTGAAAATATTTCAATTTTCAAATATAAACTTAAAATAAGCGTAATTTGATTGGTGACTATTAAATTCTTTAAAACTGAGTATGTCTGATTAGGGTGTCCTATTACACTAGCGGAAATAAAAATCCCAACACCAAGAAGGAAAGGAGATATCAAAGTCAAATTTATTTCTATGATTGCACATAGTATCAATGTGAATTACTTTAAAAATCAGCCTTCCTGGATGTTAGGGGGCTCAGAAAATCGGTGAGGAGTGTTGTCTCCATAGGTGTCCATCATTACCGCCGTCACACGACATGGTATTGAGTGACAGGGGCTCTAAATGACTTTTAAGGGATTGGAGGACCATGTAGCCTCCTCAGGTAGTCCAAATTCATATGGTGCTCTAGCGGACGTAGCATATCGGGCTAGGGGATTTCTCCTCTTTCTCCGGACATGTTTTGTGCGCGTTGGTTCTTACGAACGGATAGGCCAGGGTAAAAATGCAACCTAGGGGGTTAAGAAGAAAACTTGGACATTGCATACAACATGTGGTTGTGCATGTTTCTCTTGAAATTTGTCCCCAGGACTGGTCTGAAGGTAAGAACGGACAACCGGCTAAAAAACCTCAATGAAGCAGCTCCGGTTGGCCAAAATACCGGTAGATCATACTGAGAACAAGCGGCAGTGGGATGGATGTCGTTTGCAGTACTGCGGATTGTCCGTTCGGTCCGCATAGCTTCTTACATCTTTGTCAGTAAACAAGGGGCTGAAAATGGGCATTTCTGTTTCCAATAGTGCACGGAATAAGGAAATGAAAATCCCAATTTCATGACATTGTGTTTATGAGAGAATCCTGATTCGGTTTGGAGCACCATGACGGTTGGGTATGAGTTTGAAGACACAATGGAGAGAGCGCACTCAGCTGATGATTTTCTAATCATTTCACAGAGTGGTGAGGCAGGGTAACGGAGTGGGGATGCATTGGATTCCATTTCTGCTACTCCTGAGTATGATTCACCAGTGCTTTTTCCAACCAGAGCTGCGTCATTGAGATTTTGCAGCCGGTAGACCGTCCTTACCTTCAGACCTGTCCTGGGGACAAATTTCAAGAGAAACATGCACAACCACATGTTGTATGCAATGTCCAAGCTTTCTTCTTAACCTCCTAGGTTGCATTTTTACCCCGTCTTTCCTGTTCTCTAGAACCAACACCCACAAAACAGGTCCGGTCAATGAGGAGAAATCACCTATCCCGGTACGCAACGTCCGCTGGTGCACCATATGAATTTGGACTACCTGAGGAGGCAACATGGTCCTCCAATCCCTCAAAAGTCATTTATAGCCCCTGTCACTCAATACCATGACGTGTGACGGCGGTAATGGACACCTATGGAGACAATACTCCTCACCGATTTTCTCGGCCCCCTAACATCCAGGAAGGCTCATATTTTAATCAATTCACATTAATACTATGTGCAATCATAGAAACAAATTTGACTTTGATATCTCCTTTCCTTCTTGGTGTTGGGATTTTTATTTCAGCTAGTGTATATGACAGAAAAAAATTTTCTTGCGAATTTGAAAACGGTTACCTTCTACTTTTTTATAAATGCCTTGGCCTATTCAGATATAAAATTTTATCCCTCTACAATGTTATTAACCTGTGCAAAATCTTAATTAAAGATGGTCATTGTGTCTCTTTTTGTCTCTTTTACGATAGAATTTTTGTCTCTTTTACGATAGAATTTTTTTCTCTTTGCGAATTTGAAAAGAGATACCCTCTGCTTTTTTTATAAATGCCTTGACCTATTCAGATATAAAATATCATCCCTCTACGATAATATTAACCCGTACCGAATCTCAATTAAAGATGGTCAAAGAAGCTAAATTATATTATTGGCACGCACGCCCGCTAATACTCACCACTTTTGTTCTTTTTTCCTACTTTTTTCCGGCTTTTTTATATATATTTATATTTTTGGCCATTGAAATGTAATAATCTCATCGGTCTTAATTGTCTTCTACCGCTAAAGTTTAATTTCACGAATGTTAAAAAACAGCAACGCAAAATTTTTTCCATTACTTGGTATCTTAGATCCAGTAATCTGGTGACTAGAATCTCCAACTAAGTAAATTGGTTTACCTTCACTTTGCTAACTTCTTTTAAAAGCGGTAGACGACATTTTAGACCGATTATATTACATTTCTATGGCCAAACTTATCATAAAATATAAAAAAGTCTGAAAAAGGTAGGAAAAAAGAAAAAAAAGCGGTGAGTATTAGCGGGCGCGAGCCGGTAATTTAGCTTGTTTCACCATCTTCGATTGAGATTCGGCACGGGTTAATATTATCGTCGAGGGATGAAATTTTATATCTGAATAGGTCAAGGCATTTATGAAAAAAGTAGAGGGCAACTATTTTCAAATTCACAAGAAAAGTTTTTTCAGTCATATAAGGGACACCCTAATGTCTGGTGTTTCAAAATTGAAAGCATTGGGTCGTCATATTTGAACCAAAAAGTTTCATACCAAAATGAGAACATCGATTTACTCAAATTTGAAACTGACATTTCTCTCAATGTAGTTGTAAAAAATTTGGAATGTTGTAGCACATACACTTTCAGTATGTTTTGAACTTATATTTACCTTCCCCGCAAAATCACCTACTTCCTTTTTTTCTTGTTTTAACGCATTCAAAGTTTTTCGAAAATGGAAGTTCATACAGGTTACAAAACTGATTGCTAGGTTTTTATCAGCTCTATCTCTACTTTTTTAATTATTAATTTAAAGAAAGAACGATATAAAAGCGTTCCAAAAAAGAGCGAAAGAGCATTCGTCTAATATTAATATTAGACGAACATTTTGGCTTAGAGATAGGATCAGATAAATTTATTTTACCCGAGGAAAGCTTAATTATGATTTGGTCCGCTTTTAATTTAAGCAGTAAAGTACTAACTGCAACTTGAGCGAAATTAATGTTTTGCGTGCGTACGGATAGACTAACTAAACTAATGGATTTTCTCTAGTTTAATTCTGCATCTTTCGGTTTCAGAACTGAACTAGAGAATAACCACTTTTCCTTTGAATAAAAACAACCCCTGTGGAACCCCAAAAATAATCAAGCTCAAAATGGGAAAACTTTGGGTTAGATACATCGGGCTAGAAGGGTAATATTTGTGATTTGGTGGGTATCATTTTTTGTTGTTATCTTTCAAGAACCGTTTGTGTGATTGTAAAATGATTGCCCTATTTTTTAAGTTTTTAAATGCTGATAATTAAATAATGTAATAAATCCTTAAATTGTAAAAAATTGTACAAAAAGAAACTTAAAAAATTAAAAATATATTTTGTAATTAATTCCCATATCATTAAGTGCACTCTTAATTATCTGTATTACTTTAGTCGTTTGAATGATTCAACTCGTTGCACAGATGAATCAGTTGAAAATATTTAAAAATTAATTTAACACAGAATTAAAAAAATAACAGTATTATGGAAACCAGCTTTTGAGATCGACTTGAGTTTTTTAGTATATTCAAACATAGAGAAATCATAAAAACATTCAGATAAAACTCTTAAAAGGAAATTGAACTCAAAAAATTTTTCATCCTTATTTTAATATTTGTATTTAAATGTTCGAAAACCAAACATTGGCTATTTATTTAGGTTTATATTTTTATGAAAATAATCTATATGAAAAATAATTTTGTTCATGTTTTATTAACATTAGTAATTACCTAGGATCAGAAGAAGATAGTTTTAAATAAATATTTATGATAAACTAGATAAAAAAATAACTATTTTTTCACTTTTATACTGAAAACTTTTAGTAAAACTTATGAAGAGTTACATAAAAAACTAAAACTATTCTTTCAAATCACAATAAGCCTAACAATATATCGTATATTGATTTATTGTAAATTTCGTTTTGTTATTCAAATTTATAGCCTAAACTTAAAAGTTCAAATAGGCATGGAAAGTTATGTGAATATTCGAAAAAATACGAGACACTTTCAGTAATGACTGGCAATTTTTAAAAATTATTCGTTCAAACTTCCAACTACTCCAGAAAAATCGATACAAAAGATGCCCGTCATGCGAAACATCGATTACACACAAACAAACAAAAATAAGCATTCGCAGTACCATGCTGCGAAAAGGTTACGTGAGATTCTAAGCATTGAATCGCATGGGAAACACCGCCTCAATGAATCGATTAATCGCAGCGAATGGAGCGGAATTCGAATGATTAATCGAGGTGTGAGAAGCAACAGAAAAGATCAATCTCCAAGGAACTCTTGTGGATCAAAGGATTGACGCATTCCCTTGCGAGTTCTTGTTGGTATGAGTATTCTTCTATAGGCTTTGGTGGAAAATTTCTCGTATTAAATTACTCGTGAATTCCAATATTTACTCACGTACTGTTTGATTATTTGGAAGCTGTGATAGCAAAATGAAAATCATTACTTAGGGGGATTAGAATATATTTGAGTATGGTACTTGATGGGAATTCAAATGCTTGGTTTATGGGGTTAATTTTGAATAATAAGTGTTTGTTTGAAAACACATGTTTAGGAAACGGACGCTTAAATGCGGGACTAAAAGTTGATGTCAAGTAGTTTTAAATATTCAAGATTTTAATTAATTTAATTATAATTCCATTAACTGTTGTTGTTTAAATAGATAATATTGGATATTGGATTTTAAGTATATTCAGTTTATATTTTGAAAATGCAAAAATTGCCGCAGTTAATAATACAGATATTTTGTATTTTTAGATATTTAGATATTTTATAAGCTCAAGCTAAAAGAAAGGTATGTTTTGGTTTGTGTATTTTAATTATGAAATTTTTTTTCAGCAATGGGAAAACAAATAATTGTTTCATATTCTGGAAAAAAACACTCTATTTACAAATATGCGATGTTTATAATTTTACCATTGTTTATCAAAACACTCAAATTGATTGAAATATTTGGGAGAGATACCATTCAATGAGTACAGCTCTAAAGTTTATAAATACAGAAACATATTGTTAGGGTTAATTCAAATTGAAACCATCTTTTGTTTTAAAAGCTTCAATTGCTTCAAAATATTTATTCAGTAGAAACTAAATTGTAGTTCTGAATAGCTTTATGGAGCTATGACAGAAGATAGCAATTTAAATTAACCCTCGTCAACATTAAATTATTTCTGAACTTGTTATGGTACTTCTCAAGTTTCTTTAATTTTGAAATAGTTCTTCAATGAATTATGGTCTGACATTTCTATTTAATTGAAATATTACTGAAGGTAAATATAAGGTTTCAGAATTTGAAAATATTATAATTTTGTTTTTTATGTAATTTTTAAAATTTAAGATATTTAAAGATATCTTTCTGATGGTGGTTGGTTGGGGTCGTGTCCATACATCTTTCTGATGGTTTTATAACTACTTGTTTATTGATTTTTATTTAATTCAATTACCAATGTTTCAAAAAAGCTTGAGAAGTTAAAAATGTAACAGATACATTTTCTTATATCTTTTCTAATCAGTAACCTTCTTGCAAACCTACCTTTAATAGTGTAGATGATTTTTTCCTAAAAGTGCTGAGAATACTTACACAGATATAAGCACTGAAAAAAATTGCATAGATTACATTGCAAAAAGGTATGTGGATGTATCAGCAACCCTCCCACCCGAATTTATTAAAACTAGCGAAACGGTCTGGAAATGAATTTAAAATTATTTTATTCAGCCAGTAAATAAAATTACGAAGACAAACCATATGTTACTTCAAAGACTTATACAAATACTTGTCAACATTTGAATATATATGAAGTTTGCATTATGTATAAAGAATATATAGAATTTTGGTCTGTATGATGAGGGTGGTAGGTTTAAATGTTTTTCATGTCGATTTCGTGCATTTTTGGGGAAAAGTGTTACGATCACATTTGTCCAAGATAAACACGATAACAATATCCGGTTGATAATGATGATAAGCGATTCTATACTAAAAAGTTGCCAGCACTGTAACACGAGTGTTTGCATGGAGTATATCAAGCTATACTCTATTAATTTTTAATTCGCGCCTGAAGAATAGTGCTTTCCCCCTCGCTAGAAGCGTAACCATGGCTACGCTTTCGCACGGCCAATAGTAAGTCTTCTTCGTCGCTGTGAAGTTGATAGTTACCATGGTTACTGATACGGTGGTGGAGAAGGAAATATTTTCGGGCGCCAGTTCAAATTAAACAGAGTATAGTGTAGTCCATGTTAAAGTATTTAAAACAATTTTTAAGTACATGTATTTTGAAACTTAATACATTTAAAAAGCGGAGAAACTTCATACACTTAAAGCGGATTATTTTTTATGCTTATGTATTGAAATTGGACTTTAAAAGAGAAAAATGAGATTTTTAAGGTATTTCCACCAAATTTTGATAACGTTATAATATCTCTATATTAAGAAAAAGGTAAATAAAATAATATCTCTATATTAAATTGAAAAAGAAAATCGCACTTTAGTGGATCACCCTCGTTAATATGCAAATTACCTAGATAACCTGTAAAGTAACTGATTTCGTCACTTAAACTGTAACAGCCGCAACTCTTCGAGTTAGGGCGAGACTCCTTACATCTGGATTAACCACCACTCTTTTCTCTCTCTTCTTCCTTGAGCATATTCAGTTGAGTCCGTCCTCCCAAGTGGCCCAATCCCAGTCCACCAACAACAAAAAATGGCTCGAAAAGTGATGGAAAACTCTCTCCCATGCTAATTCTATTTCCGGAAAGAATGTAACGGCGGATCTTTAAACTTTTCGAAAGAATGACGAAAACCAGGAGGCCTAGCGGAACATAATGCGCCTCTGAGAGAGGAAGGGAAAAACAAAACTGTGAAAAAATGATAATGCATTTTGGATCCCAAATGAATTCTTCCCCTTTTCTTACTAACGTAATTTTCTCTCCAGGAGACATAATTGGGAAACTTCCGGACGGAAAGTTTTTGAATAAAGAATAAATAAGCAAATATTCGGCGGCTATTGTACGTCAATTTATCCTGAATTTCGTTCGTAAATCGGAAGGAGTGTTGTCTTTTATGCACGACTAATTGGTTTTGTGTAGTTCTTGGGTGGCAACGATTATTTCCCTCAAAGCGTGAGTTTATTTTCCAAATTTGAGATTCAAATACCGTTTGGAGATGTTGCTGAACGTATGTTTCAAGTTATCGTGATCATTAGTACGCATGAATACGGTTTCTTCTTTATATCGGCAGCTTGGATTCTATCGAAATGTGCCACTTTTTGGCCGAAGGCTTTTTAACGAAGTAACAATTTTAGCATCATTGTTGCATACCTAATATTATTAAAATTTATGCACATATTTAAATTTTTTACTTTGTTTTAAATTATTCTCTATTAAAGTATTACTTTCTTTGTTGGGTTTGAATAATTTTCAAAAAATGATTCAACTTATTTATTACCATGCAAACTAAGAAGAAAAGAAATTGAAAGTAAATTTTAAAAAATAAATATAAATATGACTAGGTGGTTAGCAAGTTGCTGTTGAAAATGCATTAAGCATGCTACATAAATGGATATAGAATATGATGGATTTAGAGATAAAATCCCAAAAAGAGCAAGGATACATTACTTTTAGTTTATTTCTGTTTAGTTTATTTATTTTTATTTAATCTAAATATCTATGCTAAGTTTATAGAATATTCTATGTTCCTTTAAAAATCGTTTTACTTTACTAATTTTAATAATTTTCCAAAAAGGAAACTTCTATTTCTACTTAATTTTGTAATACTTTGCTTTATAGACGTTTAATAGAGTAAGTATTCAACTTCAAAACATTAAATAGAACGCTTAATATTAAATAATTATTTAAATAATATTTTTTATGTAATTTAATTTTGTCTTTAACAATATTTACTTGATGAATCAAGTTTAGTTTACTTTCATATCGTCATAATTGGCAGTTAGATTGTCACATTGAATGTTGAGTTTATTGACTGTTATGAAACATTTGTGATTAGAGATTCTTCAAAGGATTTACATACACACCTCAGAATTCATACCATTATATTTAAAAGTTTTCTTGAAATCAACGTAAGTTTCCTTAACCCTAATACACTTGAGTTATTGTGAAAGGACTTTATCTTTCCTCTAATTTATAGCCCATTATACGCTAACCGAATTTTATGGGGAAACTTGGAAGAAGCTTAAACGGGGTTATTTGAAAACGAATATAAAATTTTCGATGTGGTTTTAAAAAGGGAAACAGTTTTAAAAGTTCAGAATGTTTTAAACAGCTCAGAATGTTCAACTTGGTTATGAGGTTTACCTTGAGGAAATCCCTCTTTTAAAATTGTATTCCTGGCATTGTAGTGAAGCTTTGGCTTCACTGCATATCTCTCCCAACTGCTCCCTAGATTTCATCATCTTTTCCTTAATGTTAACTTTCCCGCCTCACTTCTAAACGTGTTTGCACTAGGGATGTTACGGTTCCACTGGAACAGTTCCATGGAACCTAATCCCAGCATGGAACCGTCAGAACCGGTTCCACGAAGAACCGCTTAACGGTTCCACCCTGGAACCGATAAAAATCAATAACAAATCCAAATTTCTCTGCAATCCTATCCAACATTGAACGAGAACGCCTCAAATAAAGAGGCGATTTCCAAACGAAAAGATAAGCAATGCCCGCAAACCGCTACCGCAGATATATTCTATAGCAAAAAAACGCAGCGAGGCAAAAACGCAACAATCTATTCGCACCATAGAGCACATCTGCCCAAAACTGAATCTATAATTAATCAATCCCTTTTCAAAACAAATATGCTCTTATCTCACTGAAAAAACGCAACGAGGGAAAGTAAATAAAAAAGAAAGACATCTGCCTCCTTCGGCCTTCGGCGAGAATATGGGCGAGAAGCAGCTGAAGAAAAAACGAATGACTGACAGCCGCCTGGACCAACCAGAAAGCTCCAAAGCAGTTGATAGCTTTTATCCCTGCCGCCCGAAATTGTTATGGATTTTCCGTTGGAACGGGGCCGGCTTCGTGAACACCCTGAGTTCCACGGATTATGAGCTTTCATTACTGCCGCCCGAAATTCCTATGGATTTGCTGTCGGAATGGGCCGGGTCGGCCTGGAACTGTTAGCGATCGCTAACGGTTCTGAGAGAAATAAGTTCCAGTGACAGAACTCTTTACGGAAACTAATACGTTCTCGTGGAACTTGTTTCGAGTGGATTAGTTATGCTGGGAGGAATTCGCGTAACTGGAATGGAACCGGAACTTGATTAGAACTTCTTTTGGAACTTATAACTGGTAAGAACTTTGGAGCTATTTTGGAACTTATAACTAGGTTTAGAACTTGGGAACTCTTTGGAACTGGTAAGATAATAATACTAATAAACCTTGAACTGGAACGTATAAGCGTTTGTTTCTGTTTGGGCTTCGTTGGGAAGGGTATAACTGTCTGTCTGTGAGATTGAGAATTAAATCTGGAAATTCATTTTAAGTTTCCTGTAGCTTGACCACTGGTCAAGATGACTAAAATTCACTTTAAACTAAATGTTGGAGTTGCCAATTTATCTTTTGTAATCCTTATTGATATAACGTGTGTCTTTGGTTCCGACTGACCATTGGTCAGTCCGATCCTCATTTTGCAACTTCTGTGCTTTGGCACTGAAGTAGGTCATATGGGGGCTCAAACCAAACGCCTTGAGGCGGGTAACATTTTGGTGTTGACCACTGGTCAATATCTCTTGACCAGTGGTCATTCCACTTTTTCTCACTATATGTAACTTTTCTGACTTTTTCTTTTTGTCTCTTGATTGTTTTGGGGGTCCTGGCCTTTGGTCAACCTCATTTGACCACTGTCCAAGATGACTAAAATTCATTATAAAATAAATTTAGGAGTTGCTAATTGATATTTTGTAATCCCTATCGTTATAACATGTGTCTTTGGTTATGGTTGACCATTGGTCAGTCCGGTCAACTTTTTGTAACTTCTTTACTTTGGCACTGAAGTAGGTCATGTGGGGTATCAAACCAAACGCCTTGAGACGGGTAACATATTGGTGTTGACCACTGGTCAAGATCTCTTGACCAGTGGTCAATCCATTTTTTCTCGCTATATGTAACGTTTCTGACCTTTTCTTTTTGTCTCGTGGTTGTTTTAGGCGTCCCTGACCTTTCCTCAACCCCATTTGACCACTGGTCAATTTTTGAATTTTTTGACTTTATTGCTCCTTTTTGTCTTTGGGACCCTTGCGTTTTTTATATGAACGGTTTTAAAGTTGGAACCGTTTGGAACTGGAACTGTTAAGGGAACCTAATCCCACCTTGGAACTGGAACTGTGGAACCGGTTCCACACTTTAACTAATACGTAACATCCCTAGTTTGCACAAAACCTATGTGTCATTCTCTCTTGTTCGGTACTGTTTGGGGTTGCTTTTTGCGCTCTCTTTTCTCGCCAAGCGTTGGCTTCAGCCTTGGCGCTTGTCTTTCTCGCGCTCGGTATATGCTCCATGCTAAACCGGTTTTTGTTCATTCGCGCGCGTTCGGGCGATACTTCGCCATTTGTTCCCACTTGCGTTTGCTGATTTAAGTTTTGGCGCTCGCTTCAGATTTCACTTCGCACTTCGCCCCACTTTTACAGTTGCAGGGTCTGTTTCAGATCCCAGGTCGGACGTGTCTCCGTGCGGAGTCCGTCCGATCCTGTCGCCGTTTTATTTTACCAATCGTAATTTTTAAAAGGCCCCTGACTAGTATGTGCTTTGGATGTAACCGCTGAGAAACCATTGAAGTAGAATAAACCAATTGCCTTAATATACTCGGTATGGTTCCCGTTTTTTTTTTACACTTCTTGACAGCAGCTTTTGGACTATTGAATTATCATCGCATCGAATTCCTGATATGCCCTACATTGATTTTCACCTTTACCGAACCAATGGAGATATTCTAAGTGATGTGCCGGAGGACTAATGTCGCTGATCCTGATGTTGGAGCGAGCCCGCTCCATGGACCCATTGGCCGATTGCTCTTCCCTTGGCCGCCGGATGCCGGACGGAGATTTGCTGGGGGACGCAATCCGCTCCCATCCGAGCCAGCGAGGAGTCTACGTGCGTGAGGATTGTCTCAATAGACATTTAGGTGAATCTTCCATAAGTGAGTACATTAATTTTCAAGAACTATAGCGGACGTGACTTCTTATGGACTCGGCAAGTCAAATAGAAGCGGTCGGTAGAGTCCCATGTGCCAACGTTAAGCCTGAGCAGGCTTAAGTCGCTCCTGCAGTCCAAGCGTCAGAACCAGCCAATACAAGGTAAACTGCAGCCTATTTATAAGTATTTCCTTCTTCTTGAAATATTGCGTGTCTTAAGATATTAACAATTAAGATATTTTCTTTTTAACTTTTGGTATCATGTCACATCCCCTCTGAAGGTAAATGAACCTGGGGTCGTTTTAACTATGCAATGCAATGTACTCATATTTTGGCCAACTGTGTTTGATATATCCCTAGTTTTTAAAAATCCAATCCCCCCTTTTTTTTGGCCACTTAAAGCTTCCTTCTTTTTCTTTTTCTCCTTAATTTTCACGACATTTATGGTGCCTTTGACCTTCTTCTTAGTGGGATAGACATGATACATTTTTATGCATAACATGATATAAATTTGCTCTACGCTGCTGCTTTGTAAACGATGTGTCTGTGAATTTTTGTTTGTGGGATATGTCTTTTGTAACACCTTAATTTTCCTGCGAAGTCCATAAGTCATGTCTCATTATCAGGATGCACAGACATATTCGTGGATTTTTTTGTCCTATAGACACGTACAATTTTTTGAATTTTGAAGGATATTTTTTTACTGTGTATATATGTGTTTCCACTCATTTTTTTAAAATTTTGAACCACGGTTTAGTGTTTTGCCACACTGCTTAATTTTAGTGTATTATGATATAATTTTTGTTGAGGAAAACCTAAAATTTATTCCCCCTGAAACTAAGTACATTGAGTTTGCTTTCTTTCTGTGTGTGATAATGCAAAATTTTTTTCCCAAAATTGAATTGAGTGGTTGATCTTGTTAATGGGTCTAAGTAAAAGCTTGCCCCTTCCTACAAAAGAAGGATGTAGAATCCCATTAATTTTAATGACTGATTGGTTATACACAGGTTATGCCTACCTGGCACAAAAAAAACTTTTTGCCCCAAAATCCCCACTTGCCATTAGATTTGGTTACACCTTCCAAAAAAAAAAGGATTTTTGCCCGCTAATTTTTGCCTTTTGAACTAAGTAACTAAGATATGTTGAGAGGGACAACGTTATCTAATGTTAGTTTTAAATACATCGTTAAGATGAGTTGAGAGGGACAACTTTATCTAATGTATGTTAAGTTCAAATTCATAGTTAAGATGAGTTGAGAGGGACAACTTTATCTAAACTAGGGCTTATGACTTCTCGATTTTGACTTTTTTACTATTATTTGGGTATACTGGCAAGGCCCATTTAATTATTTCTCGAATAAATTCTAAAATGGCGTGTAAATTCTTCAACTAAAATGTTGAAAGCAATTTTTTTGTGGGTTTTCATTTCTATACAAGAATGTTGTAATCACATTCCTATTGGGCACTATAATAACACTGTAATCATCAGTATGGGTGTTGTTAACAAACAAACAAAAGTAAAACCTTGAGTTAGGTACAAAGTATGCTTATTGATTTGTTTGATTGATTTTGTCGAAGTTTGATCAACTTAATACCTTGGTATAGGTAAACTCTCCAAGTAGAGTATCTTGTCAAAATTTTTGGGCTTAAATTTACACACTGGGAGTGAAAGTTTAATTTGTGGCATCTGATTTATCATAATTTTTTTTCGTGGTTAATTTTGTGTTTTTTGCAACAAAATGAGTGATTTTTTTGTTTCTTTGATACACTACACTTAACGTAGATATCAATGGATATTTTGGCTTTTAATGTTTTCTCATGCAATTTATTTTTGAGTGATGTATTTTTTTGGATTACTTAATGGGTTGATAATTTTAATCTAAACCTTCCAAAGGTTACCAATTTGATTTGCTGTTCATGCCCTACAACCCTTATTATCATGGTTTTCATAACTTTTTTGTTCCAACTTATATTTTCTATTGAGTGTTCCCAATCCCAAACATTTAACTTTCTTAATGGTGATTTTATATTTGGAAAACTTAATTCATAATTTTGTCCACGTTTGAGTGACTTGAAGTTTTTTTTGACCAAATTTTATTTTTATCGGTGATTTTTGTGAGTAATTGATTTTTTGAGAATGGATAGTGAGTTAGATTGATGGAATGATTTTCTAGTTTTGGCTGTGCGCACTAAAAATAAAAAAAAACCTCTTTGGTTAGGACTTTCATATATTCGCGATGGTGCAATGAATTTGAAAACACGCCCATATTTCTGGGAGGTCTAGGTTAAATTCCTAGTCACGAATGACTGTTCCCCCAGGGAGACCCAAAAAAAAAAATTATACTGCAATCAGTTAGCAAAACTAAGTTTTATGTGGATGGAGATTACCCACTGTTTTTGTTTGAGAGTGCACTCATTTTTATTTGGCGGAAGGATCTTGCCCGCAATAATTCAAAGTGGAAGGAGATTTCCCACAGTGTTAGTATAAATTGAATTTATTTTTGCTCACTGAAATTTTTTGGTCAATCACTGATGTTTGTTTCTGTCACTCACTTTAAAGAAAAAGGTCTGTTGAGTAAATTAGTAGAATTCTTGGAACACTCCCTTTTGTTTGTCTAATGTCCTTAACTGGTCAAAATTGAATTTTTCCCATAATGGTGTTTTGTTGTTGGAACATGTTATTTTTTTATATCTTGAATGGGCTATAATTTTAAGATTGCACTCGAATAATTTTTCACATTCTGTCAATACTTTTAATTTTGATTTTTACTGTGCACATACATCAGCATTGATGGTTTACCGACAATGTTTATTTTTGAATTCCTATTGCAAAACTTTTTTGTTTTGAATTTAACTTCTGACACTTGTTCTGAGATATTCATATGGTTGATAGTGTGATCTAGATACTTGGATTCTTTCTAGAGGAATTTGAGTCTTGACATTTTTAAAGCTGGTCTTAGTGTCGACTCCCTTGTGTCTGATCATCTATTGTTAGCTTGAGTACTGGATAATGTTAGTTTGTCAGAGCATGAATATTAATGTTAATTTATTTCAGAATTTAATACTATGGTTACCTTCTTACCTTAAAAATAGATTTAACTTTGATCTTAATTTCTAATTCACCTTGGAGTAGTTATGTTGAAGGAATATTCTAGCAATGAATTTTTGATACCATCTATGTAATAATTCTGGACTATAGGTATAATGCTGAGTGTCACAGTGATTCTTACAACTTTTGAAGGATGTTTTTTGTATGTATTGATATGAATTGTATTTTACACTAGTCACTGGGCCTTACTCTAATTGTAACTTAATAGCTTGCTTGATAATGTGTAATTTAGACATAGTTTTTGGTAATTGTATGTAATTTCTGTGTTTAGCGAAGTGAACTCCGAATTTTTTTTCTTCTTTCGGATTTGGCAAAAGTTTTTTTTTCAAAAACCCTGTTTTTCGGGAGAATATGTAGTGAAGCTTTGGCTTCACTGCATATCTCTCCCAACTGCTCCCTAGATTTCATCATCTTTTCCTTAATGTTAACTTTCCCGCCTCACTTCTAAACGTGTTTGCACAAAACCTATGTGTCATTCTCTCTTGTTCGGTACTGTTTGGGGTTGCTTTTTGCGCTCTCTTTTCTCGCCAAGCGTTGGCTTCAGCCTTGGCGCTTGTCTTTCTCGCGCTCGGTATATGCTCCATGCTAAACCGGTTTTTGTTCATTCGCGCGCGTTTGGGCGATACTTCGCCATTTGTTCCCACTTGCGTTTGCTGATTTAAGTTTTGGCGCTCGCTTCAGATTTCACTTCGCACTTCGCCCCACTTTTACAGTTGCAGGGTCTGTTTCAGATCCCAGGTCGGACGTGTCTCCGTGCGGAGTCCGTCCGATCCTGTCGCCGTTTTATTTTACCAATCGTAATTTTTAAAAGGCCCCTGACTAGTATGTGCTTTGGATGTAACCGCTGAGAAACCATTGAAGTAGAATAAACCAATTGCCTTAATATACTCGGTATGGTTCCCGTTTTTTTTTTACACTTCTTGACAGCAGCTTTTGGACTATTGAATTATCATCGCATCGAATTCCTGATATGCCCTACATTGATTTTCACCTTTACCGAACCAATGGAGATATTCTAAGTGATGTGCCGGAGGACTAATGTCGCTGATCCTGATGTTGGAGCGAGCCCGCTCCATGGACCCATTGGCCGATTGCTCTTCCCTTGGCCGCCGGATGCCGGACGGAGATTTGCTGGGGGACGCAATCCGCTCCCATCCGAGCCAGCGAGGAGTCTACGTGCGTGAGGATTGTCTCAATAGACATTTAGGTGAATCTTCCATAAGTGAGTACATTAATTTTCAAGAACTATAGCGGACGTGACTTCTTATGGACTCGGCAAGTCAAATAGAAGCGGTCGGTAGAGTCCCATGTGCCAACGTTAAGCCTGAGCAGGCTTAAGTCGCTCCTGCAGTCCAAGCGTCAGAACCAGCCAATACAAGGTAAACTGCAGCCTATTTATAAGTATTTCCTTCTTCTTGAAATATTGCGTGTCTTAAGATATTAACAATTAAGATATTTTCTTTTTAACTTTTGGTATCATGTCACATCCCCTCTGAAGGTAAATGAACCTGGGGTCGTTTTAACTATGCAATGCAATGTACTCATATTTTGGCCAACTGTGTTTGATATATCCCTAGTTTTTAAAAATCCAATCCCCCCTTTTTTTTGGCCACTTAAAGCTTCCTTCTTTTTCTTTTTCTCCTTAATTTTCACGACAGGCATTGTAATTTTTGACTTTTTAAATGCTATTTTTCTGCTTCAATTTCCAATAAAAGCTGAGATACGAGCGCCATTATTTGAATTGTTTATTCCAATCTATTACCCATAGTTGAATTTAAGACTGAAACAGCTTTCCAAAACTAAAATTCACAAGTCACATTCGTAGTACAGTCGAATCCGCTTAATGTGATCACGGTTAATGTTATCAATCGGATAATGTTATCGAAATCGACAGGTCCCGATCATTCCTATTCAATTTAATGTAAAATATATCGTTTAATGTTATCAACTATTGATTAACACGCCGCTTAATGTTATCAAAATTTGTCCATATCCCCTAAAAAAGTCCGCTGAAAAAGAAAAGCATCTGGCGTTTCTTTTTCTCAAACTCATTAGTAAGAATAAGAAAAGATTCCACAAATATTGAAGAAAACGGTTTAACCCGTTGGGACTCGCGGGGTCATTTTATAACCCCAAGCTCACACAAACATTCCATTTAACGGAAAACTAAACACCTGGGGATTCTTTACTTCTCAGTAGCTGGGTTTCTGACCCTTATCTACATGCCTGAGAAGTTTCGTGGAATTCGGATTATTTTTCCACCCCCCAGACGCATTTTGTTAGCTTTTGGGGTAATGGAATGACCCCCGCGAGTATCTTCGTTAGTGCTGCACAAGCACATCCGTTTTTTCGTACTCCGCCTTCTATACAACCCACTGATAAGGGCCCAAAACATGTGTAAACAAATTTAAAGAAATTCTCAGGGGGTTCTATTTAATTTTAGTACAAAGAAAAGGAAGACACAGGTGTGGGTACTTTCAATACTGGTCCCCGTGACAGTTTTATGACTTGTAATTCACCAGACCACTGTATCCCGGCCCTTACATTCTTTGCTTTTGTATTGAATGGGAAAGGAGCTAGGAAAGTGTATTGAGGTAACAAGTTTTAGAAAAAAAAATACCCTAGTTTGAGTGTTAGGAAAAAATGTTGGAAGTAGGATAGAAAAACTACTTGTGTCTGTAATTTGTGTTTAATTTTTTTTTAGAAAAGCCCACGTTAATACCATTTGTGATAATTGTCTTTACCAAAAGAAAGCTTTAAGAAATTCATTATATAGTATTTTGAAGTAATTAAATTAATTTTTACGTTGAAATGATTTGTGTTAGTTTGTTACATATGTGTGTATTGTGTAATATGAAAAATTAATATCAAACTCAAAAAATTATTTCTCAGCGTAGAAAATATTGCAGATTATAAGTTTTCTTAATCAGTTATGTTTTAAAGTATAAAAATTTAATGGTTTCGACTAAAAAAATATTTTTAACGATGTAGAAAAGAGCGAAAAGGTAAACAGAAAAAAATCACAAAAAAAAATAAAACCTAAATATAACCTAGCCTTTTTTTTTAAACCATTATAAACCATTATTAATACAAGCAAGATATCGTTTTTCCGGCTCTCGGTTTAACCGGATCATGCGGATCAGATTTTTAGACACGTTTGATTGATTATTGACATTTGTTGGTGCTAAAGTTTTGAAACGAAAAACAGCGGACCAATATATTTGTGCAACTACCTAATGCGAAAAATGCAAGAAAAAGATTTAAACAAATGCACATTTAAGGTTAGATATTCAAAATCTGTTATCAACAATCAAACACAAGAAAAGAGTGATTCCTTAGTCTTAAAAATAATTTTAAGTAACAAACATTTTTTCTCGAAATGTTTATTTTGTAGGCTTATTTACCCAAATTTTTTTCGGCATAGACGGTAAAAAGCTTTTTTGCACAAAGCGTCTTGGGTTATGTTTCTGACATCTGACAGCTCTGTTTGAAAAATGTTGAGCACACGCAAGATAAAAGTGGAATTTACGTGGGCCTGATAGTGAAAAGTGTTGTTTTGTTTTAAATTTACTCCGGCTGGAGTGAGAAATGGAACAATGATTGTGATCTGTATTTTTAGCGACTTGTAAGCACATAATGTGAATAAAAAATGTGAAGATTTTATTTACATTTGGCTGGTCATGCACAGCTTAGTAATTGTCACGGGCGTCGCCGCCGGGGGGACGGGGGGACACGTCCCCCCTCAATAATTAGGAATATTGTTTAGAAAAACTTTATTTTTAACTTTTGAAGAAAGACCGAAAATTTTCTGAATGTGTTTTTACAACCTTTTATCATAAAGGATGGGCCCAATTTACCAAATTCTCTTAACATATAAGAGGCGCATATAAGAGGGGGACGGACTCCCCATGATTTAGAACACTTTCATTTAGAATCGGTTGAAGCCGCCAGTGCTGAGTTTGGGGTTGATTATTTGAACAAAAAAATTTTGTTTCGAGCAAAATAAAGTAATAATAAGGCGAGCCCTTCCCCCAGAAAAAAAATCCAGTTACAGCACTGATTGAAGCATAGAAATTTGATTTTGAAATTGTCTAATCATATGACAATAAAAATGAGTTAGACCCTGTTTTAAAAGGACAAATTACAAAAAAATTTCTGGGGGAGGACCCCCAGACCTCCCTTCTTAGTTGAAAGTTACAAAAATTTACAAACAAATTGAATAAAAGTTTATTCATTGATTCACAAAGCCACCATAAAATCGTTGGGCGGGGCGTAAGAGAAATAAAAGATTTATTTTAAGGGTGGATAATCATGGTTTTGTAAAATCCCGGGGGAATCCCAAATCCTTGGGTCGTCCCCCCCAATTTTCAGGGGTCGCCGACGCCAATGGTAATTGTCAAACAGTCATCCTATGGATTTAGCATGCGTCATAAGTCCTTATTGTTTATCCTAAAGGAAAAATTATAACGTTAATTTGATTTATTTTAGCAAAATATTCGGTTTATAACTTTTATTAAAAACAAGTAATGAATGTTAGTTTTAAAAGATTAATCAAACGTACTTTATTTAAAGAATTATATCTAATGAATGGTTGTTATATGATTTATCTGTTTTATTTTTTAAGGAAAAATATGAGTTATATTATTTTTCTCTTCAGTCTTAAAAGCTGATAAGCTTAACTATACAGGGTGTTTCAAAATTGCGTTGCACGGCTTTTATTTGGAACCAACGCCTCCTAGGGTCACGGAAGTAAGGTCTACTCCTAGGTAAGTGAGCCTGGAGAATCCATTGAGAGGACTTACAGTGCCCCTAGCGGCGAAATTAAAAAGTTAAAAAAATTAATTTAAAAACTAAAGGAAATAGAGCAAAAACCTCAGTAAGAGTATTGTTGCCAACGTCATGAAGAACTCACTGAAAATTTTTTTTTCAAAATATCTTGAATATTCGCGGAGATATTAGCATGTGAAAATAGCACTTTTTCAGGGGTCAAAAAAGAAAAAGTTCGCATATTTGCAAATTTTTCAGTGTTATTTTGTAGTTTTGTGTTTTTTAGTTTAAAGAACACAAAATTTAATAAAAAAAAACAAAAAATTTGCAAATATGCTAACTTTTTCTTTTTTGACCCCTGAAAAAGTGCAATTTTCACATGCTGATATCTCGGCGAATATTCAAGATATTTTCATGAATTTTTTTCAGCGAGTTCTTCATGACGTTGGCAACAATACTCTCACTTAGGTTTTTGCTCTATCTCTTTTAGTTTTTAAATTAATTTTTTAACTTTTTAATTTCGCCACTAGGGGCGCTGTAAGTCATTTCAGTGCATTCTCCAGAATCACTTACCTAGGGATAGACCTTACTTCCATGACCCTAGGAGGAGTTGGTTCCGAATAAAAGCCGTGCAACGCAATTTTGAAACACCCTGTATAGAGCTAACCTTAACTTCAGGTTTAATATGCTTAAGATAAAGTTGTTTTAAACATATTTTCAAACATAAAAAAAAATTCTAAACTTAGTGTTTGGGTACCCAAATTATACCACACTAAAATTTTTTGAATAAATTTAGGTGCTTGCAACCACAATGTGAGCTAATTTTAAAAGCTTTACATTGGAGTTAGCTAGTTTTTGCTGCAAATGCATTAGTTGGTGATAACTTTACAAACTGCTACTGTTATTAATTTTTTTCTGTTAAGTGATACGCTTCTGCATCCAGAAGTGTTACTACAACAGTTTAGTTTAAGATTACAAGAAATTAATGTTTAAATTCCCAGTTAACTTCACAAAAACAGAAATTTATATTTTTTCTCAATTTTGGTAATGAGTGTGAGGTATTTAATTTATGCAAAATTCTAAAGACTGTAAAGACAAGTATTCTTAAATATAATTAGTATTTTAAAGATCTCTACTAATAATTAACAGAAGAAAACAATTTTTATTTTTTCAAGAATTGATATATTTCTAAAGGTAAAGTTATGCAAGATTTATAAAATAAAAATACATTACAAAATCAATATTAATATTTATAGTTTTATAATTAAAAAAAGGAAATACATTTATATCGTTAAATAAATGTTCATTGAAAAATAATTTCAACATTGAACCAATTATGAAAACCAACTTTAGAAAAATCTAGAGACATTTTATAATTTTTTCTGATACTATTCTTAGAAAATTTTCAACCAGTTAGTAAAGACCACCAAAACTGTTGGGAGAAAAGAACTCTTAAAAGTATATAAATATATTTTACGAAACATTATTCTGGCCCCATCCTAACCAGCTTAGAACTATTAAATTAAAATAAACGTTAGAAACTATACAGAGAGACCCCACATTTCCCTCCTCACGTGACTGCTATACCCTCGAACACCCGCTGCACATGAAATCGTTTGCTGCTCTCTTCAAAAATCGTTTGCGTGATGCAGGGTCCAAAAACAAGTGGTTGAGATAGGGAGCATAATCGAAAAATATGGAAATAGCGTTTTTAGTTTTCTTTTTCCAAGTACTGTTGGTTGTTAAGGCGGACTCTGTTCTTCATCAGTTTTTTTTCTTCTTAGGATTAGGGTACTGCTGAAAAGTGTTCTTGTTTCGTATTTTGTTTCATCGGAGGGATGATCACTCCCACTCGATGAAATTTAATAAGGTTCTTTCGAAAAAAAGAACGTTTTTGAGAAGAAAAGGTTTTTTCATACATCTTTTTCAGACGGTTTTATAGGTCGTTCACAAGGATGTGTAGAAATTTAATGGTTGTAGAAAAATTGAATCTCTCTTTGACGTCAATGGCTGGAGATTTAGTTTCATATTTTTATACACAGTAACTATATATTGCAATATTATACGGGTGGTATTCCTAAGCATATACCTTTAAAAAGTTGAATTTAATACGGAATGACACGTTTGAAATTCTATGATAGCATCAAAACTCAAAAACATCGTTTACTTGCAGTATTATGTTTCAAAGATATAATGAATTGGCAAAAATGGCCGAAATATCAGTTACTCAAGGAAGAAGGAAGCAGAGAGTCTAAATACCAAGGTTTAGCTTGATATAAATTTTGAATAGGTTAAAGTATTAAGGATTTTTTAAAATTACTAAGTGGGGGTACTCTCAAATATTCCTTAATGATATGCGTGATAATTTCTAAACCGTTGACTAAAGGGAGTACATGCAATAAAAATACGTTTTAAATAAAGTTATAAATTTTTATATATTTTAAATAATACGTTATTAATTTTTTATGATGATCCCTTCTCCTATCAGTCGTATTTATATAAAAAATAAAATAATGAGTAAAAAAATGAAACTTGTATTAGACGAATGGCCGAACACAATTACTCTTTAGAGACTGTTCCCCAAACTAAAATATTGATCCCAAGCATATTCTGTTATTCATTTCAAACCTTTTTGTAATTGTAAGTAGTATAAAAAAACGGTTTAGAAATAAGCTATTAAGCCATTTTAAGAATGTGTTGGGGAAGGTTGGACAAAATTGGGACCCAAACTGTATTTTTTGAATATTCACTTAATGTTTGATCACAACAGTCAAAATTGGTGCTAAAATGATAAACTGGTTCCTTATAGAGAAAAAAAATCATAAATAAAATCAATATAGGTAATAAAAAGTACATTTTTAAGATGAGTAAAATATCTCGGTTATCCAACCAGGTCGGAGTAAACTGTGGGAACTAGATATAATAATCAAAATAACATAGTAACTTCGAAAAAACATTGTTTATTATAAGAAATGGATGAGGTATTAATTTCATTGCAATTCTGTTGTTAATTTTCATTGTACCAAATAAATTATATTTTAAAGGTAATATCTGGTAAGTTTTATAAAAACGGTTATTGGAAAGAAAAAAGCCTTTAATCCACATCATATCATTTTATAAAAAAGTTTTGTGAATAACATAAAAATAGGTAAAGAGCACCAAGAAAAATATGAATAAATCTGTTCATGAGTTTTCATAAAAACTAACTGATAACGCTTCTATTCTACTTTTGAATTAGTTGAGGATTTGCATAATGTAATTCAAATTCAGGACATGTACGAATAAACGAGATATGTTTTAAAATAACTGACATGGAGTCTGGTATTATTACTTTGGATGATTAGAATTCAGACGTCGAGACACCTGAGATATCCTTGTGTTATATCCAATTCTCCAAAACTTTCTTGAAGGCATAAATCGTGAATTTAGATCCATATGATCGGGATATATATAACTATCGGGATATTGTTTCCACTTTATTCCAAAACAGATGAATCAAGTTTTGAAATTGATCTCTTCGTAGGTTATAAAAGGGTATATATTCAAAGTGATTCGTATGGAGTGATTACATGAAAGGAAATTCGAGGAACGCTTGTAGAGTCCTTCAGTTTTAAGTTAATAATGGTTGATTATGTCATGTCCAAGAGCTGTCACAAATAATAGCAATTGTCCAAATACACTTTAAGTATGCAATTTAAGTATACACTTTAAGCAAGCAATTCAGGTTTCTTATATTTAGAAGGAGAAATCTCAAGGAATTTCCATATAATTTCATTTAGTTTATATAAACTCATTTATTATTCATTTTAATTAAACGAAATATGGTTTTCATTGATATTTTGTTTCTTGCAGTAAGTTTGGAATTAATGTTATATTGAATATCAATAATAATATTAAGTTTATTTACAAATGTTAGAGGGCTATACCACTTTATTTAAATAATATTTAATTTTAAGTATTCTTTCTCAGATGGGTAAATTGGAACTCCAATTGTCATGCTATGAGCTATTTTTAAATATTTCAGGAGAATTCTGTGGCTAGTTTTTGGTAAAAATAGTTTTTTATATGTGTAGAGTTGCTTTTTGAAGCTTAGCTCTCATAATATTTTTTCCAAGTGTGTCAAAAAAATGTCTTCTTGTTTTGGACATAATTCCGTTTCTCAAGTTAGAAACAAGATGATGTATTGAAGAAGTTCCTACCCCACGTGTTTTTTCCTTCAAAATAAGCGATTTTGTACAAAACTACATACATTGTACCTAGGGCCGGCTCTAAGTACAAGCATAATCATATTAAGTGTGATTAAATGACACAAATGAATCATCTGTATATTTTATTTTCATGTTTTAATTCTTTTAAAATATCGTTTGATAGGAAAGATAGATCAGAGTGCACAGATTTTGGAATAAGAGTTTCAGAGAAGAATCTAAAAAAGTATATTCTAAAGAGTTCTTTAAAAAGGTTAAATTACACTTTATTTCTCTTTATATCATAAGATTTCAAATTAGATGTAACTTAAAAATTAAGGATAGAGTTGATGTCTGCTTTAGGAAGTGCACATTAGTGCAGATTGTTAGCATTTCACTCGGTTTTGGGTAATAAATTGCTTATATATGCAACTTGTATTTGATATCAATTTTTCACACTATAAAACTGTAAAATTGAATAAGTTTTTAAATCTTGTAATTTTTGCATAAAAAAGTACGGTAAATGAATAATTTCATTTCAAAATTTAAATGTTTATCTTCCTTTAGTACTAATATTTTTAGTGTGATGTTACACTTTTTAAAGTGGTTCTAGGTACAGTAAAAATATACCTAAGGCCATTTTTGAATAAAAAACTTTCTGTTTCTCAATAAATTTATTATATAATGGTTATATAAATTAAAAATGATAAGTAAAAGATGTTAGGATGTGCGCATATCACAAAACTTAAGAATGGTCTTTTTTTTGAAATATCCTAAAATACCTAAGAACCCCCTAGAGACATAGTTTTTTAACTACACCAAAGGAAAATAAAGGAACCTTAAAAACAAACGTAATAAAATATTTTTACATGAATTAAATTAATTAAGGTTGCACTTCAAAACTTAAAATCCAATTCTACATAACATAAAAGATGAGTTCAGAGTCAAACTCAGACAAAAGAATATCAAATGCTTAGACATGTCTCACTCTGAGCTACTATAAAAGACATTTACTTTACATAACTGATTGAAACATACCCTGAAACCCTCTCTCAAAAAGTTTTATGAATTAAGTTTACTCAAGAGTGACCTACAAAGTAATTGAATATATTCTGGGCTTCCAGCATTATTTATGTAGAAGAATTAAGTCAATAGAATGAAAATTAAATTTACTTTATTTGAAATCAAGTTATAGGGATTTCCTTTTCTTAGAGAACTTAAATATTCATTAAATGTTTTTTAAAAATAAGCTGCGCTTCGTTTATATGCAAGGAGCAAAATTTAATCTTGTTAAAGAATCAAATAACTTTTGGCAGAAAAAACTTTTAGGATTTTACATGTTTGTTGGAAACAATCATGAACAACTACATGGGTTTAGAAGGATTACCAATGTAAAATTTACAGATAAAAAAAGTTGTTCGCAAAAATATTCGAAAAAGAGTTTAAGGAATGTTGTGAAAATAAATTCAAAATAAAACATATTCTTTTCACAATTTATTATTTTTCCTGTTTTTTTCTTGCAATGGTAGAGGAAGTAGAAGACAACTTTATAATATTTTAATCCAATACCAGTTAGAGTTAGTGATAGATAGTTTGGGAATCTAAACTCATTAGTAATAACATCTTTAAGCCTATTTTTATGAAAGCTGAATTGCAGTTTACAACACATGGACAAATTTCAGGGATAACGTTTTGATTGCCATAGAAACCATTTGAAGTACCCACAGAAATATATTAAAATTATTGTTTTTAGTTTTTGAATAACAGTAACCTGATTTAACCTTTTAAACGCCGCAATTCAAATTTCGAAATAAAGGTTCTGATTTTTGGCTTAAATGGCTTGTTTCATCATTACTAAAACCATTCTAGTCATTTTTTGGTGGAAAAAAAAATCCTAAGTATGATTTTGAGGATGTTCCCAAATGGGAACATCGGCGTTTGGGGTGAAGTTTTTAGGGGGATTTCCAAAAGGCACATATTTTACAATTATTTCAAATAAAATGATTGAAATCGGTTTCTACTCAATAATTATGATCATTTTTATGATCGTGGACGGTTTTTTAATTTTTATTATCCATACTTGGACGATTGAGCAACATTTTATAGATTTTCATAAGAAAAAATTGACATGTTTATTACGTACGCGAAGCTTTTCCGTAAAGTTTTCTTGCACTATGAGTAATATTTTGGTGTAAAAATACATAAGAGTGTTTCCATGCTCTTTAATGCTAAAAAGTTACGGTTCTGTGAGAAAAATTAGTTTTAATTACGGTTCTATACGGATATCTAGTATAATTGCATTCAAATCTAATTAGCTTTCAAAATTGATAATCATAATTATCTCCATTGATTTATTAAAGCTGTGTTTCTCATGGAAGATTCCAAACCGAACCACATATATCTTACATCCATCTTACTTTAGAAGAGTGTTTTTAGATGTACGCACTTTTCCTTATTTTCAAAATTCTTCATTTTTATTCCTAAAATTTTGATGTAAAAAAGTACTTGAACAAAAATATATACGCAAATCCTCAGAATCACCCCAAATATGCTCTTTGCATAACCCCTATTGATAATTACTGAAAATAAATCGATCGGGGAGTTAGAAATATATACAAGTGTAAAAATCTGCTATAAAGATTTGGAATTTATTTCTCCATAAATCAGGTGAAAAAATAAAAATTACATATTTTTGAATTTAAAACATCATTGTTAACCTGTTTAGATCCTTTGAGACATAAAAGGTTCAAAAAATTAAAGGAAATAGGAAATAACTTGAAATTTTGCATGTTATAAAAATCCCCTAAAATACTATACCTCAAACGCCGATGTTCCCATTTGGGAACATATACGTTGTATAGGTAATTACTCTCCAAAATTAGAATATGAAGCTATTCCGTCCAGCCAAATCGGAAGATGTGTACTTAAGCTACCTAAACATAGAAAAATTATTTAAAAATAAATTTATTTAAAATTTTTACAAGTTGAAACTTGTGGAACTTTTGGAAGAGCCAAAAATCTCTAATTTTGATGTAAATTCTACAAAAAGGATTAAATTGCACATGAAAAACTTTTGCATGTAAAATAACTTCATATATTTGAGTTGCTTTCTACCAAGTATCAAATTCCTGCATGAAAAATTAAGTGGTGAAAAAATTCCTTAAAATGATGTTCCCATTTTTGAACATCGGCAGGTAAAAGGTTAAACTATATTTACATGATGACAGTGTTTATTTAACTTTGTGATATAACCTATTTTTAAACTGAATATCTCAATATACCAACCACTCTAGTTGTGAATATCGCAATACTCCAATAAAAATAAGAGAGAGAGAGTATGACAAAGCAATTAAAAGTGTATGTTAATTATTCTTACAGATAATAAGCATTCAACAATATTTTGTGTCACTTTTATGAGATAGTAGATAGAGATAGTGCAATCATCTTTTATCTTCAATGTATGATATTTCAATTATGTTTCCAATTATCCTCCAGAATTAAAGCACCGGGTAACATGATTTCCAACTCGAGAATTACAGTTTGTAATTACGTAGTATTTAACCTTATCAGAGGCTTTATCATTTGGTTCTGAAAATTGAATTATTATATTTTATTTGTGTCATATATTATAATGACATAGATATTAGAGGAGAGGAGGGTATTATGGAACACCTTTGATATATTTAAGAATAACTCTATTGGTTTTTAATAAAAATCCGCCGAATCCTTTTAAGTACATACTATAACTAATGACAATGAAGTGCTAATGGTCAAATAAATCAGCATTTATTTGTTTTTAATCAAAAAATGTACTTCAAGAAGAAGTTACAAATGGAGGGTAATATGGAACAGTCGGGTAATATGGAACAGTTGGATTTACAGCTATTGAAAACTTATTAGACCTTAGAGAACAAAGTTAATCTTAACTATAAAAATATATTTAACAATTTACGTTCAAATAGTTTTGTTTATGAGTCTATTTATAATATTCACAAACATGATCGTCTTTTTCTGACCCTTTGCTTATGGAGTATTCCATATTACCCGACAGGCCATCTTGTACTATGAACCCTTTTACTGACCGATAAAATATGGATAGCTAAAAAACGACTGAAGTATAAGAAACTACTGATCTTTTAGTGTACATTATGCTTAACACAATCAAAGTCTCATAGTTTCTGATAGGTTAAAAGGTTTGAACATTTACCGTCAAAAACTTTCCAAAATCCTAATACACATTTTGCTTTGCTGCGACTGATCAGACAAGAAGCTAAACTCTTTGCGCACTGCATCATGGGGTATTTCTTAAGACTTTCGTAGCATTGCCACGTGATAGCAGCACGAGGGGGAGCAGAAACTCAGGTTTCCATATTACCTGACTATTCCTTAATACCCTCCTCTCCTCTAATTATTAGTTAATTACAGTATCCTTAGTTAAATGTTAACCTTATTTTTATACTTTCTCAAAATAGTAGGAATTGAAAAAGATTGTTATGCATACTATATTATAATATCACTATATTTAAATTTTGAGATATTTTTGGTGATAATTTTGATTTTGGAAATTTTCAAGTGAAGAAACTGTAAAATGAGCCCGTCTCAACAACTTTGATATATAAGGAAGTTGCATGTGTCAGATTTTCAAAAACAAACAAGTGTTCCGTATGTTTTTTGTATGGTAAAATGAAATATCTAGTCAGTTTTTCAAAAAAATGTACAGGTAATTAACTATTTTAATTTAAAAGTCGAGAAAAAACACGTGACTGAAAACGTTTATTGTTTAAACTATAAGATGACGTCAACAATAATACCATCAACTCCATTGCTTTTCAACAATGCCTAGTATAAGATGACGTCACATCCAAACTCTTGGCGTTTTCGCGCGCTTTTAAAAAGGGATTTTTGTTAATTTTTTTTGCTATCAAAAAATTTCTCGATCGGCCTCAAATTTTGGGTAGTTGCTTATTTTTGCAAGAAGAATCGATTAAAAAAAATAAAAAAAAATCATGAAACTTTCTCATTGACTTTAGCGTAGTTTTCCCGTCAAATTTAAAATAGTTATATAAAGACTATAGGAAACTATATTTCATTGTTAATTCGCAAAATTAAATATTGAATTTATCTAATATTTTATAACTTCAAATTAATTTATGGTTCAGTTCAGTTATCTTAATAATCTTGTCATCAACACCACGGTTAGACCACCTGAAAACAAGAGATCTTTATAGACCCAGATCACAGTCAAACCTCCAGAACAGATAAAGATAGCCTCAACTGTCAGACGTAAATAAAAGACCCAAACAAAAAAAAATTCAGAACTGTTTACGCACGTCAAACTAAAAGACTAACATTTGTTTTACATAATGAAATACGAGACTCTCACCACGTGACATTTCCAAATTAAATTCTGCTGTCGGCTTCAAATCCAATCGTGAAAACCCAAACTTCGCCATTTCACTTCTATTTTTATGAGCAAAGTCAACAAGCTGAAAATTAAGTCTCAGAACCCATGAGAATATCATACACCACTCTGACTGAGAAGTTTTTCTTTTTTTTCTCCCTCTCTTTCCAGAATCTGGCCCCTTCTCCTGAGTACTTTAGAAGTGAGACCAGGGAACGAAATAGCCTTCCCGGTTTTTTTTCTCCTTACCCGGTTTAGAAAGGCAAATGGAAATCCTAGAAACGTATTCCGGATCCCTTGGATCAGGTTTCGCATTTTTAAGGAGTTTCGGACTGAGAGGTGTCAAGAAGGCAGTGAAGGTTTCTAAATGAGAGCTGGTATTAGTTTTAAAACTAAAATTTTTTATCTGGTTGTTTATTTAGGTGAGTAGGAAACCCCTGTGTTTTAGTTAATACTACGAAGGATGAAGGAAAACATCTTGTTTAGAATATTTAAAATTGGTTTCCTTTCTTTGTTTGAATTATAAAATTTTTAATATGAATTTTAATACAAGCCTCTACATCAAATTCAGATATGATCTGCTTTAGGGAAAGGTTTGGAATTATAAATAAAATCATATTTATCACGTAAAAATTTATAGACAGACACTTAGAAAAAGGTTTTATTTTTGTGTAATGATCTTCATTTATTTTGTAATTTGAAAGCAATGGGCAATTCCCGCATTTATTTTTTACTTCTAGAGTGGAATATACGCGCAAAATTTTTTAACTACGATTATTATTTATTTTTTAATTTAATTTCAAAGTTTGACTTTTAAAAAGGGCACGAAAACATCAAATTTCAAAATAAAATGTGACGTACTTAAATCCTATACATTGATTTTAAACAATGCTTGTTTAAACAATCCAAAGTAATTGTCGGGTTTGACGTACTTCCAGCCTAAAGAAAGACAAAGGGCTTGTCAATTTAATTTTAAATATTTTACTAAAAAAATTTTTTTGATACTTTTCATGTTGATTTTTGGATTTAGATCAATTTCCTTTACTGGAAAAATGCATTTTTTCTGGTTTCAAAAAATACTGGCATTGCCCATGATGTAGCTTGACATATTTAAAGGTACTAAGAACTTAAATTTTAATTTTGTCGTCATTTTTTAAAATTTTAATTCCATAAAAATGTAAGCTTTACAATAAAGAAAAGACCACAAAAACTGTAAAAATTTATTCGACACGGTAACTTTAATTTTAAAAAAGTATAAAGAAGTTAAAACTGGTATGTGTGTAGATTCATTTTTTATTTCATCTTTAATTAGATACCAGGTTAAGGTGAAAAATGCATTAATACATGGCCACATGAAAATTTATTTTACGAATACGTTTTTAAATATTTGGTGTTTTAGGAAATGTAAAGGAAAGTATGGTTTCATAAGTACAGCAAAAGTCAGTATATTAAGTTATCAAAAAATACTCAGTATTAGGCTAAAATTAATTAAATATTTCACCTTGAAATACTTATACTGAACAATTGTACACTGTGAAACACTCCTATACTATTTTACTGCCTGGTAACATTAATGCACTAGCAATGCATTTAATTCAAAGAGACTTGTAATCTAGATTACTCTATCAGTTAAGGTATTATAGTGCTAAGGGCAATCTATATAAATTACATCACTATCAGAGTTTGCGATTGCTCAAACGTGGAGTGAATTTGCATTACATTTGATATCAATGAGCTCCTTGAGTACAGACTTGTCAACAGAATATTGGATTTACAATCAGTTTACAATGGACGTTTAGAGCAGTTATTAAAATTCAACCGTTTAACTATTACTTAGTTATCAGATTATATTCGATGATTTGTGAATTTCGTAAATATATCAGCTTTTGATAGTTATTTTCTTAGCTGAAGGAGTAAGTTAGTTATAGAGTATACTAGATATACTTAAAACGTACACTACATATGTCCTGAGTTGTCCTACATATACATTTTTACAATTAGACTAACTTGATGCAATTTGAATAAAATATATTAAGAAGGAACATTATTAGTTGTGTTCATGATACAGTATTACATAATATTTTATTATACATAGTTTAGCAAAAATAGCATAGTTACAAAATTCTGGAGGTGGCGATAGATAGTGGCAGCATCTATCATGAGGCAGAAGTCGGACTCCTGCCATTTATGGGCCTCACTTTCTCAGGAGCCACACCCCCTTTGCCTTGAATCCTTATGGAGCTTGGGTATTCCAAGCACTGAGCTATAAAACAAACTGGAGTAACGAGTGAGCGTGCCGAAACCGCATCACACCTTATCGAAGTTGGTGTCTGCGCGGAGAACTTTGTGTCTGTTCCCCACTCTTTAACTTGTGGACCCCTACAGATATAGTCATGAAAGTTGGGTCTAGGTATAGTAAAGTGACTATGCCCTATCCGATGCAACATTTTTCAACGCTCTTTAGCGGAAATTTTAGGAGTTATAAATTTTATTTTAAAAACTATTAGAGATTTACTAAAATAGTCAATTACAAAGTTGTCGAAAAACATCAATTTAGTAGGAAAAGACACCTTAAGTAAAAAAATATCTTGAATAAAACCCCTTAAACAAGCAAAAGTCCAACTCTCACAATGCTAGTCTATGGAGAAATTGGTTTGTTTTGCCTCTTTTTGCTGAGCAAAAGAGGCATCTAGTAACCTTCCGCTCCGGCACGTTCCGTCGCTTGTTATGGTATAGGAGGTTGTCACTCCAGTTTGTTTTATAGCTCAGTGATTCCAAATGGCACACGACGACAACAACAACATAGTTTAGCAGTTTACTTTTGTTGTTGTAATCCAAAGATAGATTTAAAGAAAGGCAAAATGTCGCATGGACACAATGAAATAAAACTGGGTTTTACATGTAAACTTATCACTAAACTGAAAGACTTGTGTGAGTAAGAATGTTTAAACTGATTGTGTAAGTGATTAAGTTTTGAATTTAGTTTTGTAATTTTTAAACAAGATGTTATTCTAATAACATATCCGTATATGTTGAATGAGTTTCCTTTTCAGATAAGTATTACGAAAAAAATCAGCTTTTTTACCGCATCACTTTGCAAAGCAAAATTTTCTTTTTCTTATTCCTGTAGAAGTTACTCACCTTTTTCAAGTAAGCTGTGTGCTGGAAAATCACATTTACAGAACTACACCTGTAGAACTTGTTTTTCCTTCATAGCAGATACTATGCAGTAAAAAAACCTTCCTTCTCGTTTTTCTAACACTAAGGTCAATTCAAAAGGAAAAGAAATTCATAATAATTCGTATAAAGGTTTATAACTTAACAGTACCCCCAAAATTATAACGTTTTCCCCTAAATTTATTTATTCAGAAAGACAGTGGGCTAAGCCCATGGATGTATATTTCGAGTAATTGAATAATTTATTTAGCAGCACCTGCATTGCTCCTGTGAAAAATTGCTCCTGCGACTACTCTTACATGCTGATTATTCTTCTTTCAACTTTGAAAATTACCTTGCTATACAAGTTGTCCGCTTTCAAAGTGAACAAATTACTAACTTCAAAACCTATCGTTAGAGATGCATAATTCTGCGAACCACTTTTATGATTTTTTGCTCAAAAAATATTTTAGCATAAGAAATGCAAAATTTTAAATGTTTACATGCTTTTCTGGTTCTATTAATCCTTTTTAACAAAAATATGCATTCCTTATTTTATAAAAATAGAAAAAAGTTTCTTCATCTAGTTAGAACCAACTGAGATGTAAAGGTTTAAAGTTTCCTTTAACAAGAGGGGTCATATATAGGGTGGGTTGGGGTAAAATGGGTCACTTTTAAGGTACTATCACATTCTAAGTTTTATTTCATCAAAACATTACAATTTTACAATTCAATTAATTACAATTCAAAACATTACATTACAATTTTGACATTACAATCCTTAAGAACATTTTCATCTAATTTTATCAAATATTTTTTAGTTATAAGTTGGTTAAACTTAGCCTCAAAAGTAATGACCTATTTTACCCCAACGTGGGGTAAAATGGGTCTCATTGCAAAAAGATGTCAAAATTTATTTATTACTAAATATACATGAAAATAAGAAAAAAGGCAATCGGCTAAGCCGTTTTTATCTGAAAAAATTTGTTTAGAGTTGTCTTTTAATGAAATTGTAAAACTCCGAAGTTAATGAACATTGTTCAAATGTTGCAATTAAAATACTTCATTTGGTGAAAAAATAAACTTGTTTGACAGTTCAATGTATATTTGAAGGAAATAAGTTAAAAACATTGTTTTTACTTAATACAGAAGGCCTCCTAACTATGACCCATTTTACCCCAAGTATAAAATATTGTTATAAAAGATCAAATATTTTATATTTTGCTAAGCTGATTGGCTTGAAATGTCTCTCAGACTTTCTTTTATGGAAAAATATTACAAAAGTCTGCTGTAATTTTTTACAATATATAGATTATTTGGAAGTTGGTAAACCCTGTTTTTTCGTCAACACCATTTACCGTTCAAATATATTTTTTCAGTTCTTAAATTCATTAATCTAAATTTTTGACAGTCGGAAAATGTTGCCAACAGATAAAAGATTATAATACAAAAAAATGAGCGAAAATAATTCAATTTAAATTTGATTTATAACGAGTTAATTAAAACTGACCCATTTTACCCCAAGACCCATTTTACCCCAACCCACCCTACTCATATTTATGAAAGATTTAAGTTATCCTAACATCTACAACGGTATAAAGATTTAAAAAGTAGATCCTTGTTTTATTGTTGAAATTTCAATTAAGAGAAGATCCTCTAAACTCTGAGATCAAGATTGCCAAATTGAAAGTTGTATTTTTCGGTATATTTATTTCTAGGAGTGAGGAACCTTTTTTATTCGTCATAAAAAATAATGAAAATGTTTTATTAAATGTTATTGAAAGGACCAGAAGATCATGTAGAAACTTTAATTTCGTATTTTTATGCAAAAATTTTGTTTGATCAAAAGATCCATCATGAACACAATTCTGCACTTCATTTTTGAGACTGTGGGATTTGAAGTAAGCGACAATAAGAGTAATTTCAAAGTTATTGGTTCACTTCAAGAGTGGACACCCACATAAGGGACCTTAAAAAATACCCAAGTCTGTGCTTACTTCAAATTCCACAGAAACACTGAGCATCTCAACTAATAAACATTCCCTACTTTTCAATCAATAGGAAACCCCATAGTTAGAGCTTTGCAACGACGCGACGTCACCGAAATTAAATGTATTCCAAAAGCAAACCCTTCTAAACTCCAATAACCCGACCACGACATAAAGACCACCCTCGCTCCCACAACCACCCTTTATTTTAGAACGCAACATCCACCCCCTTTCGACGGTCCATCGAGCAAAACGAGACAATTCTATAGCGCAATTCCAAACGATGTACAGAGAGCCATTTGGGGCTCCAATTCTCCCTGAAATGTTCCATCGGGGGCGTTCGGCAGAATCTTTCTTACGCCTCTTTAATGGAGTGACTTGGGGTTGAGAGTCGCTTCCGAATCGGGGTCGTTATTACCTTTCGGTTGCAAACGATATGGGGCTTGGAAGGAGTCCTAATTGGGGTGGAATGTTCTGGAATTTCGTTTCGTTCTCGTGTAGAAAGAGGGAGGGGAGATCGCTAGGGATCGGTTATGTTGGAGTGTAGTTTCATCTGAGTTTCATGAACATTGTAACCATATATCCTTTTAGTATTATTGAATTGTAGTATCGCTGTTAGTGAGAGTGATGAGGAATTTTTTTTAAGGGAGATGCAAGTCGATTTTTGGGGAGGATTGATTTATATGGGGTACACGGTTGAGCCTCGAATGCTCTCGTGTTTTTATTTTATTGACTTTATAGTCGAGTATATTCTCGTTATTCCGAAATTTGATGACACAAAAATTTTTATTGCTAGAAAAAATATTTCCCTCGTAAAATTAGTTATTTCTCTTAATTTCCTAAGTAAAACTCGCTATCTCCAACTATTTCCGTGTCCCATCGATTTCGAAATACTGACGTTATATTGTTATTACAAATAAGTTTTTCAATTCAAAAATGAAGAGTACCGGCATTCATTCTTACAATTCGCAGGGCCCGATTTAGAAAATTTGCTAACACTATAGGCCCAACATTCAGGAAGATGCCCCCACATTACGCCCCCACATTACAGGGTTGTTTTATCACAACCCTGTGCAGGAGTTGGGTAATTTGGATTGTATTAATACAATCCAAATTACCTAAGATAACACATAGGTACTGCGTACGTGCATTAAATTTTACGTGCATTAAATGAATGTAGTAAGGGGACATCCATAAATTACGTGAGGTCAAAAAGAGGGGAGGGGTTTGGAAAAATATCACCAAATCTCCTTAAGGGGGAGGGGGGATCGATTAAAATCTCACGTCAACTTTTGAAGTTAGAAATTTTATGTATTATGAAGCACAAAATGTGAACGAATAGGATACAAAATTATTTTTAAAGGTTCTAGGTAAATCTCACGTAGGGGGGAGGGGGGTCCAGCAAAATCTCACTAAATCTCACCAAGGGGGAGGGGGTTCAGATTTAGGAAAAAACACCTCACGTAATTTATGGATGTCCCCTAATATAATTACATGTTTGCATTACATTAGGCTTTATTTGGTCAACAAGTAATGAAAAAAACATCTAGGAAGTATAAAAAGTTATTTCTACTATACATTTTAATTTAATTTTCAAAATTAGGGGGCCCCCAAATTGTGGGGCCCCTAGGCCCGGGCCTAGTAAGCCTAATGGTAAATCAGGCCCTGATAATTCCAGTGAAGGATAATTCAAGTTTTGTATTGTGTGTGCTGAAAAAACAAAAATAGATAATTACCTGTAGAACTTGTTTTGCCTTCATGGTACGCACAGAAAACAACAACAACAATATTTTCTATTAGTGCTTAAGCTTAATCTATAAAAAACGGCTAAGTTTAAAAAATTTGTAAATTTTTCTAAACACACTTACTTTTTTATGAAGGTTATATAAAATAAAAATATTTATGATAATATGTAGAATCAAAGTTCTGAAAAAAAACTCAAGATTTATAAAAAAAACTCTTTATTTCTTCTGTCTATAGTCTATATAGAATTATCTTGATTCTTAACTATTGCTGAGCTTGTCTAGAGTAATGCTAATGTTGAGAACGCCGGAAGATTGGAAAGTTTTGGTCAAGATATCTCCAGCTAGTACAGTTCATTCAATTTTCTGTGCGCGGTCTGGTCATACTATGTAAAATTTATTTCTAAAATTTGGCGATCAAATTATTGTAATCCTAAGAATATATCAACAATGTACTTATTTTTTAATTACTTTCTTTAACTCCTCCATGTTAATGTTCAATACTAAAACATTTATACCGAATGATAATTTATTTTCACAACATAAATTTCTCTTTAAACTAAAATTAAATATTTCTATCACACGCAATGTTTACCCGAAAACTCATTACCTCCATATCAACCATCCAAAAATTTTATTATTTCCTCATTATCACACCAGCATAATCCCCAAACAGATCTCATAAAGCACAAACCGAATCCCTGTGAGAAAAAAAATCCCGGTGTATTAACACAGCGGCAGCAGCTAATAAACACCCCAACTCGCTCTAAAAGGGATTACTACCGCATCCAGAGCAAACGGAGCAGTCTGAATTAAGCCTCGGCAACGCATATGAGATCGGATATTTCCCCACATCTCTAAATCTCTCGCTCTCTGTATTGCGTGTGTCATCGCTAGTGAACACGGTCGTCCCATTTATGTCGCTTTTACGTCCAGGGAAAAAGGAAAGGGGTGTTTTCGGTTCCGATGAGTGCTCAATGAGGGTTGTTTGGGGCACTAGGGGTAATGGTGTCTCAAGAGTAGGTCCGTTGAATGGACATCGCCACAAATCTTGGGTTGGGGCTTCATTTGTGCCCCTGCTTTTAATAGGAACAAGAGCTGTGACTTTCGTCGTGTAAGTTGCTTTATTAGTTCCCCTTTCCCTAGTAGCATAGCTCATACCATATATGCCAAGTTTAAGTAACTGCAACTTGAAGTAAACGAAATTTCGTCCTTTATGACGAAAATTGGATGAAACTGGAAAGTTTGGAGTGATTGGGTCTCAATTGGTTCTTGAGGGATTTTCTTCTCCAGTTAAATTCTTATTTTGATAGATAGAATAGCCATGATCAGATCCTTATGCCATAAATATCAAACCAGCTAACTAATTCTGGTGCTTATTTTGCCTATGAGTTTTGAATACCCCTTTATAAGTCATGACTCATTCAAGCTTATAACTGAAGTATTGCGATTGGGCAGGTTAGATATAAACTGAAAATTCTGCTCTTCAATTGGTGTTGGTTGGTGGTTGTGGTTTATGCTTTTACCACAGAGTAAAGATACTTCAGAGAGTCCATTTCCATAGACGCTAATGGCAACTTTTTTAACATGGGTTTTCCCATAGACGGTGGCGTTTCTATGTGATAACGGTTGAACTAACCAGAGAATATGACGTAGCGTAGTTGACTCTCTACAATCGAGCTACAGCCGCATACACTCTCTCAATTAACCCCGCCCACTTTCAAATCAAATTTCAAAAAGAGGGTAAAAAATTTTATATATTTCCCCGGTTATTAAAACAGTTGCGTGTATCTTTCTTTCGAGCATGCGCTGGGGATAATTTCGTAGACATTACAAGTCTCTCTGATGTCACGCTCTCCAGGTACTCACCCAATGTTCTGGCCAGCGGAGATCTCTCGCTGGCTTATATATGCTTGATCTGCCCGTGACGTCACCATCTCTCATCTTCTTTAAAGTGGCGATGGATCGGGAGTTACTCTGGAATTGAACTCACAACTCCAAGTCCACATTTAATACAATTTAAACATATAACGTCACATTTAATGATCATTTTTGCGACCACAATCACTGATAAGAGATATTAAACGCCAGAACAAACTATATCAATGTTTATAATAGGGAAAGTTTAGTTACTGTCAGGGAAAGTTTGCAACCATAGGGGAAAAGTTTCATTGATCAGGGGAAAAATAGCAGAGATTAAGGAATTCAAATGCAGCCTCCATACAAAGTTTTAAGTCCAATGAGAATCACTCGTTTCCTTTAGTCCCCGCCCACACTAATGATTGACAGCTGGAGGGTCGAAATGCCACTATGCGATAACTGTAGAACTATTTTAGTAAAATCGCGTTTTGGACCCTCTGAATTATCTCTACTCTGTGGAATCAAAAAACTTATTTTTTTGTGATTGCTGCAAAAAGTTAGTGGCAATGAATTAGTCGATCTATGGATTGCTTTGAAGCAGGATGAACTATTCGTTATCGTATTGTAGATGGCCGATTTCAGGTAAATAGATTGAAGTTTTGGAGTTTTAAAAGCAAGGTGCATTGCTTATATCATGAAATATTAATTTATGTAGTAGGTCTAATTATCGTTGGGGGTGATATTTCAAGTGAAAATTTAATCAAACGAATGAATCTAAAAATATTATGTCTCAACCTAACTTGTTTCGTTGAGAGGAATTTGCATGTATAATACATGCCTACGTGCAAAGTTTAAGAATTGTAACTGTAAGACAGTAGTTTAGTTATATTTGAAACAAGTTCTCTTTATTAAGATTTTAAGATTTAAGGTATTCAAGTAGTTTATAAAATACTTTTATTTATTTTCAGAATCTTATGTAGTCTGTAATACTTAACACGATCTTTGCTATGAATAGACCAAAAGTGTCTCCATAACCCAGAATCTTCAGTCCTGCTTACCTCCTCTTAAAGTCGAGGAGAGAATCTTCAAACTCGTGTTGGACACCTAGAAGGGTTGTTTGTTCAAAGTGATCATAATGATTCCTGGTGTGATGCCTATCATTCAAGCTGAATCAAATGGGGAGTCTTTTAAAGATTAAGGTCAGTAAATGTTTGTGATTTCAGAAATGCTTTAGTTAGTTTTTAAGTAAAGTTAAAGCGTTTTGCAACGTGAAAATATGGCTAAATTGGATGTCTAAATTGTAAATATATCTATAAATACGTTTGGATTTTTCTAAGGCAGGTAAAATCACATTTTGACCATTTAAAGTGCACAACTTATAGTCTTAACCTTAGAAAATAGGTTAATATGTTTTATTAGCTCAAATATTCAAAATTGGATTTTTAATTAATTTTAATAACTAGAAATTTGTGTCCATAGGTAAAAAAAACCTGCTCTCCTTACGGACAGACCCAGTTGTACCTGTGGATACCCATAAAAAGGGAAGTTTTTGTAGAAAAAACGCTAAAAATTAACATTTTTATTGATGCATTAACTTTTAATAACCTATTTCAAGCATGTATAAGATTTGAAAATCGATTTTTAAAGTAAAGTAGTTTTAGATCGTAAATGATCATTTAAACGAAATTGATTGATAAGTCTTGATTTCTTACCAAAAATACATAATTACATCACATGTGATTTTTGGATTGAAATTTGTGGTAATATTTTCATCAATCATACGAATTGATCTGATCACTTCACTGATAACAAAAATTCGATCGAAACTTTCGTCATTTGGTGGTAGTAACTTTTGCAAATCTTTGGTAGAAGTTTTAAGTTTTCGTTACCACCATACCTGAATGTAATAGTGGTGCTAAAGATTTTTTACACCATATTTTTCACTAAATTCAAAATAGAATCAAAAATTAAAAAGTAGTTCAGGTCACAAAATCTTTGATTTTCATCTAAAAATAACTTGAAAATAATCGCCGGAAAATATATAACCATTTAGAATTAATTTAACAAGCATTATAAAATGTATTCATTTAATGAAACCATGTTCAAAAATGATGATTAGCTACGGACACCAACAAGAACGAGTCCGTAGGTGTCCGAAGGTACCACATCTGGTGCTTTTGCATTCAAAATTCTATAAAAAAATAAAATAATTATGATCTGACGACTTCTAATATCAAAACTAAAAAGTCAAAATCTAGGGGATTCACCCCTTATATCCCATTTTATCATATCATAATTAAAGGGGAAGAAAAATATTAATGTAGGGAGGCACTAAAAAAACTTTGAGCATCTAACAACAGTAAATTATATTTACTTTAAATTTCAATTCAAAGAGCTGCTTTCACGTTATTTCCCACCTACATTAACTATTAAACTTTAACACGTTGATCTACTCACTCCCGGGAAGGTTTCTGAATAAAAATGATTTAAAATCGATGCATCCTAACAACTTTTTTGGTCGATTTCATGCTTAAAAACCATTAGAAAATATGATTGTGTTGTTTAAGTGGACACCTCAATAAATCGCCCTCAAGTCAAAAATTTCAAATAAATTTTATTCACTAAGATTTTATACTCTTTTTTATCTTAATAAAAATTTAAAAGTAAATCAAACGGTAAAAAATGCAAAAAATCTGTTCCGACATACCCGTTTCCTTACACCAGTGGTTCCCAACAGGTGGTCCGCGGACCACTGGTGGTCCGTGAGGCCTTCAGAGGTGGTCCGTGAGAAGATTTTTAAACTTATTTAAAAAATTTCTGGAAATTTTAAAAATAATAGTTTTCCTGTCACACATTCCAGGAAATAGTAAAAACACCATAGATGTAAAAACATAAGTAAACAAATGATACGTCTCATTAATAAAAAATTTTAAGTTTTCTTTCTCTCCTATGAATCATTTGTTCATTTCTCTTATTTTCCACAGTTTTACACAACAGTAGTTTTTTACAGAGTTAGAAACGAAATGTGATGATGTGGGAAAAGTCATCAGATTAATTAAAACTGAGAGGTGTCGGGATGGGGCAAATAAAGAATCGAATGATCGGACTTGGTTTGATAGGAAGTGAAGCATGGGAGTGTTGAAGGATACTTCCAACTGGGATTTTATGGTCAGACAGAGGGTCTTCAAGAAATCGTAGTATGAAAAGAGGAAATTTATGAGATACAAGTGAAATAGGTTTGTTAGTAGATATGAGAAAAATTTTAGCCGAAAATTCGAAAAGTTTTGAACACATAAATTATATTCTATTTTAATCGCTCCTTTGAAATAATTATTGACTTTCGACGCGGTTTCTTTCGGGGAACTCATTTGTCCTGCAGTTTAATTTCAAGCTAAGTACTTTCTTTCAAATTTAAATCTACTAATAATATAATATTACCTTTTTTGTTGGTAATGAAAAAGAAAAAAAATAACTATATTTTACATTGTTGTTTTTAAACCTGTAACTTGTGTATAGGTGGAAACCCTTCCAGGGTTAATAGATCCATGAGAAGACACTGGGATTGATTATAACATACACAATTTCCACTCATCAGAACAATTATTGTTATTTGTAAAGTATTATTCTTTTCTAAGCATACATAAAAGATGAAGAAAGTTACATGGTTAAGCCTCTCCTATGAGATAAATTGAAGTTTTTATTTGTAAGGTATATTGCTGAAAAAAATTTCTTATTAAATTTTCTTATTTAGTTTTACGGAATTTAATAAACAATCGTAATTTATAATGGATTCTATTTTATTTGTTGAATTTCGTGAAAGCTTGATAAAAATGGTTAAATGCATTTTATAAAAGGGTATATTTTTAAATAATTAGATATAAAATTAATGTAAGGGTAATTTTTCTTTTAAGTTTAATAGATTATTTGATTTTCCAAGTTCCACTTAGAAACAGTGTAAGACTTGGTTTCTTTGCTTCAGAAAAAAGTCAAAATTTTAGACCATCTATGAGGAATGAATGCACTGAAAAAAGTTAAAATTCTGAAGTTACAGTTAGGGATAGCGATGGTCCGCAGAGGTTCAAATTTCAGTGAAGTGGTCCGCAGACATATTTGAGTTGGGAACCACTGCCTTACACGATTCAATAAGATAAATCAAATTTTAGTCATTCGGCCGATGTTGTTATTTTCAAATATTTAAATATCCTTATCATGCTGATTTGTGGTATCGGTGGTAATTTACCAGCTTTCCTGATTGCACAATCTACTATGCTTATGAATTTTGACCCTGTTTGATGCCTCCAACTCGTTCTATTTAAAGAAAATCAGCTAGTTGGCCACTATTGGTACAATGTCCACTATACCCACATTTACCTTATTTGATATAAAAGTTTTCTGGCAGGATCGCCCGGATTATTTTAAAATAAGCTATTTTAATGTTTTTTATGATTTAATTGAACTTGAGCATTTTTACTTTGCATTCTGAAATTTTTATTTTTTTGATAAACTTTTTTTAAAAAAACTTTTAGTTTATCAAAAAAAAGTTTTGATAAACTATTTTTAAAACTCTTAATAAAAATAACAAATTTTTCACGGTTTATTCTTTTCCGTTATGACTAGGAGTCCAGGCCATGGAAGTATCTTAGTTTCCAAACTTATAATTTTTCAATTACATTAAAAATGTATTCCCTCTTCTTTAAGTCCGACTTTCTCTATCATCATGTAATATAATCTTCACCGTTCATCAGAATTATCTGTGAATATCCTCGTTTTATTATCCATAGACAGAACGTTTTTAAACAAATTTTACCCTATCAGATATTTTAAGTAATCACTCGAATTTTAAACTAGCGCTCAAATTTATTAGTTACATTTATTTTATTCTCATGTGTAACTAATTTTACTTAAAACCTTATCCCTTTTAACAATCAATCTTAATTCATATTTTACCACTATTATACAGGGTGTCCCACGAGAAGTGGCCCAACCCCTTTAACTTTTGAACCCCTACAGATATAGTCATGAAAGTGGGGTCTAGGTATAGTAAAGTGACCATGCCCTATCCAATGAGGTAACTTCTAACGCCCTCTAGCGGAAACTTTAGGAGTTATAATTTTTATTTAAAAAACTATTTGAGGTATGTGAAAAAAGTCAATCACTAAGTTGTAGAGCAGCATCGATTCAGTAGGAAAAGACACCTTAATGAGAAAAATATCTTGAATAAAACCCCTAAAATGCACGCTCAATTAGGTTGAATTTACGTAGATTTTACGTCTTAAAACGCTCCTCACGAGGCGAAAATGAGAATTTTTCAATTTAATAAACTAAGAATACTTTTAGTCATTTACTTAAGTATAAAAATGAAAATTTCTCATTTTCGTCTTGTTAGGAGCGTTTTAAGAGGTAAAAACTACGTAAATTCTACCTAATTGAGCGTGCATTTTAGGGGTTTTATTCAAGATACTTTTCTCATTAAGGTGTCTTTTCCTACTGAATCGATGCTGCTCTACAACTTAGTGATTGACTTTTTTCACATACCTCAAATAGTTTTTAAAATAAAAATTATAACTCCTAAAGTTTCCACTAGAGGGCGTTAGAAGTAGCCTCATTGGATAGGGCATGGTCACTTTACTATACCTAGACCCCACTTTCATGACTATATCTGTAGGGGTTCAAAAGTTAAAGGGGTTGGGCCACTTCTCGTGGGACACCCTGTATGTACTACGCATAGACTGCGTTCAACAATGGCTTATTAGCCTGAAATTTTAATCTTATATTTTGCTTGAAGCTATATGTTTTTATGACGCTAGTGCCATCAAATCCTACAACCAACCTACCGAATACCTCTAATACTGATAAATATCAGAGAAGTTTTTTTTTTATCAATCCTTAACCCCTTCAATCCTAAGCCGCCCGAGATTACCATTGAATCCAATGGGAAATTTGGGGCGGTTAGGTCTGAAAGGGTTTTTTATTGGGTTAAAGACTTCAAATCCTTATTTTCTCAAATTATGTTCACTACAATATTATATTCACATACAGTACACGCCGTTAGGTTTAAACTATTAGAAAAAACTTCTGTTTGGCTTTATCAACGTTAAGTATGATATCTGATCGATGACGAATGTACTTTTAGCATGTTTGTTATTGCTCCTTCCTTTTAGATTATGAACTTTGATGGTTGCAGAAAGTATTGCTGATTTGCAAGTCTAAACCATTCATGTGTGCTCGAAGAGCTATACTGAAATATGATCGCCGACTGCTATTAGGCAAGTTGAAGTAACCTTTGTTCTGTTTGATACAATGGTCAACAAAAAATATTTCTGAGTGTCTGTTCTAATGCTTAAATTCTTGTTCCAAGCTTCGAAAATACTAAAGCATTCATTGTTAGCTTTAACATTAGCTTTATTACGTCGATAAGTAAGTTTTAAAGATTTTATGAAACAAATGGTAACCTTTGATCAATCTCTTCGAAAATTGAATATTACACGTTAAGGGCTCATTTTTAGTAGTAAGTGTTTACTTGTCTATCACGGCTGTAACAACCGTCCTTGTGTATTACCAAGAAGCAAAAAATTTGAAACTTATGAAACGTATTTTAACCTGCGTATCTAAATCAAAAATTTGTACCTTACTATGCCTGTTTCTCCAGCTCTTACTTAAATTGTTCAAAATTTTACAAAAGCAAACTTTGATTTAAAAATGAATTATATTTTTTCCCTTTATTAGTAACTTAGGCTAAACCACACACAAAGTTTCACAACAAAAAGCCAGAACGAAAAATCGTGTAGACCGATATTATTTATGATGTTCAAATGAAGAGTAGTTGTCTTCTGAACTTTAAACTAATCTTAATAATTTGCATCGAAGAAAACTTGTAGTTTCAAAGTGAACTTTCCTTGTGTTTTTCCGTGTCTTAAATGTCTTATTCTTAATAGTCCTTTCTTTGTACAGGAAAACAAAGACTAATGACCATTGGTGAATTTATTAGGCAACTGCTTTCTGCTGAAGTGTCTTAACTATGCCCAAGATATACGCTGTTGCTATTTTCTGAAGAAGCCTTGTGTAAGTGCTAATCAAGTTTCTGTAAAGCTAGATCTTTGTCAGAACCAAACTTGATGTAACATTTTATATGGTGTACTAATAAAGATACTTTGTCTTCAATTTGAGTATTTATTTGCGTACTAATGACAATGTTTAGATTGGAGCTACTTGGTCCACGCCACTCAGATTGAGCATGCGCGTGGACTTAGTATATACAGGGCGCGCAAGTATACTTAGAGCGCATGCGCTAGCCAGGGAAAGTTAAGAGCTGCAGCCAACAAGGTAGCCAAAATAAGTTCAAAAGCTAGTCAAGGAGTTAGGTGAAAGGTAGAAGTAGTAGAAAGCGACGTAGATAGTACAAAAGCCGACTTGGTTGGAAATATCTAGTTGGAAGTTGAGCTTGGTTGACAAGTCAAAGTTACCTTTGATATTTTCTAAGTCCAAGAATCGAATAAGAGCTTGAGATTTTATATTTTAACTTTCAATTTTTCGAGGACATGGAAAATTGAAAGTCAAAGAATATAAGAAATCAAGTTCTAATTTAATTCTTGGACTTAGAAAATATCAAAGGTAACTTTGACTTGTCAACCAAGCTAAACTTCCAACCAAGTCGGCTTTCGTACTATCTACGTCGCTTTCTACTACTTCTACCTTTCACCTAACTCCTTGACTAGCTTTTGAACTTATTTTGGCTACCTTGTTGGCTGCAGCTCTTAACTTTCCCTGGTTAGCGCATGCGCTCTAAGTATACTTGCGCGACCTGTATATACTAAGTCCACGCGCATTCTCAATCTGAGTGACGTGGACCAAGTAGCAACTGTGCAGCAAAGGGTAATAGAAACTAAATTTACAGAAAAATTGTTTATTGTAATAAAAAGGGGTTACACAGATTGGACAATAACTTAGCTACATAGTTTGCATATCGAAATTGCTAACTTGGACGAGTCCTTCATCTGCAGCGTACTTAAAGGGAGATTCTAAAGGAGTTGAGTTTCACCGACAAAATCTTGCCCAAGGTAGAACATTTGGATGAAACACTATTTGGGTCCAGATAGTGATAGTGTCCAGACCAGTTAAATCTACAATCTTAATAAAACCTAAAAATAGAAAATACAAACTAAGACATTATATATTTACTTTTTCAAAGAGAAAAACAAATATCAAGTTTTTTTATCATTTAACAATAATAGCAATTATTTTACATAAAAATGTGGTTTTAGACTCAAGTCATGTCAAGAATTTTATTCCTTGTGATCAGTTTTAGCAATACATTAAGGATTCGACTTATCCTGTGACAAAATATTGTGTGCATTTTCAAATTAAAAGTATTAAAGTTAATGAAAATTATTTAGGTTTTTATCATCTATTAACATTTCTATCATGTGGAGAAAAAGCCACTTATTTCAAAAATATGCCTTCCGGAGTAATTGGTCTAATATTTTTAGTTTGTCCTTTTTGACGTTGTTTTTTTGATACACACATCTCTTTATAACGCCTGAAACTTCTAACAATTGTTAAATGACATGAATGCACCATAAAAAATTAAGTTTCGTTAAAACTGATTTATATAATTACACTCACTGCTAAAAATACACTATCTGATATACCTGGCGTTGCACAAGTAGAATTTATTAGTTTATTTTTAAACATTTATGAAGTTGGCATATTTTTCCTTTCCTTAATTAGTAACTACCAATCGTCCTGGATTAATTTATTTAGTGTAGTAATGACACATGTGAAATATGATTTTTTTAAAATTAAAAGGATAAAACTCAAATTGATCGGTTCAAAAATGTTAGTATAGTAATTGTTTCGACTTTTATTTAAGCGTTCAATGCAATTTTTTTTCTTAATTCTAGGAAATTGCATACTGAATTCCCGCAAATACTCTTGAATCTTTGATACAACCATTCTCATGTTTCCAAGAAAATTAATAAAATATCTGTACAAAGCCATAAATTTATGTATTTTTTGTAACGGCCTATTATATCAGTTTAATTTTTTTGGTCGTCTTTAAATTGCAACAATAAAATCGTCAACAGTTATCGAAATTATTTCTGTCACATTTTTAAAACAACCCCTCAAGGAAAATATAAACTGTACTTTTATAAATAAGTTAAACACGACAATGTGCAATACCAGCATTTTTAAAAACAGAAAAAAATGCATTTTTCCAGTAAAGGTTTTAAATCGAAGTCGAAAATCGACATGAAAAATTTTCGAAAAAATTAAGTTAATTAAATATTTTTAACAAGCATAGACAATAACTTTGCCTTTATTTAGGATTAAATGATGTCAGATCTCTTTCGGCCTTACTTTAAAGTAAAAAAAACATCAATTTTTATCTCTATTCTATTCTAAAAAAATATTTTCGGTTTTCAAAGAGAAAAAAATTTTAATTACTGATCCGTATAACACATTTTTGGTATCAAACTGTTCGGATTCTTTTGAGGAAGTGCAAACTACCCTTACAATTTCTAAAAAAATTAACAATTTTAAAATATTACCATTTTTTTGGATTACGGATAAGGTCGCAATTATGAAGCAAGAACTGTCAAACAACTTATTATACATCCAATCACTACGACCAATAAGGAAGTTGTACGTGACAGATTTTCAAAAACAAACAAGTGTTCCGTACGGTTTTTTGTATGGTAAAATGAAATATCTAGTCAGTTTTTCAAAAAAATGTACATGGAATTAAATATTTTAATTTAAAAGTCGAGAAAAAAACACGTGACTGAAAACGTTTATTGTTTAAACTATAAGATGACGTCAACAATAATACCATCAACTACATTGCTTTAAAACAATGTTTAATATAAGATGACGTCACATCCAAACTCTTGGTGTTTTCAAAAAAGGGGATTTTTGTTAATTTTTTTGACAATCAAAAAATTTCTCCATCGGCCTCAAATTTTGGGTAGTTGCTTATTTTTGCAAGAGGAATCGATTAAAAAAATAAAAAAAATCATGCAACTTCCTCATTGACGCCATATATTATGAAGAAAAAAAATTTCTTCTCATTTTGAAAAGTAGTTTCTAAATTAAATATCATTCAAATGCTGATAAAAGTATTCTAAAAACTTACAGATGTGATATTTTATACTAAAATTTCACACATTTTGTCTGAAATTTATAATTTTTAGTCTTATAATAGAAACATAATTGTAAACATTAAGTGTCATGTAGGTTTTTATTCTATTATTTTCAATGGATGAAAAGGTATTGTGTAACAAGTCTGGGTATAAACAAAAACATGAATGATAAACACTAGGTCTACTAACGAGTTACTAGGCACAATTTTGAATTTTAAAGATCTATTGGTGTAATTTTTTCTAGAATGTTAATAATAGACTTGCTAGATATTTTGTAGGAAAACATTTTGGTTAAATTATTGATAAGTTAGAGTAAATAAAATATTTAAAATTTTAAGAGGGTTATTCATGGAGATGACTAGTGACGCATTTTTAGAAAGTTGGCTGTGATGTTTCTTCCGCTAATTGCTTTTACTAATGTTTTATAATGTTAGTTAAGTTCTGTGGGCTGGGTTTTGTGAGGATTGTGCGAAGTAATCCAAAAGGTCCTGCGTAAGTACTAGTTGATGGGGGTTGGTGAGCGATAGTAGTAGAGGGTGGTAGCTCCCTAGTTGCTGAACCATCGTTTAAAATAAATTTTTAGGATTAAGGGCCGTATTCAGAAACTTTAACACGAGATGGAAACGAGATGAGAACGAGATGGAAACGAGAACGTTATGGAAACGATGAATTTGAAACGATATTTTCCCGAAACACTAACGGGAGTTTCCGATCCTTTCCCTCATTGGATAAAATCTCCTACGTCACCAAGCAGACCAAGACGAGATTTTCTTTTCAGCCAATCAGAGTCAGCTAAATTTCTCGCTTTTGAAGAGACGGGTGCTCTTGAACGACCATTTCCAATTTATCATTTCGTGATCGTTACGTGAGATTTTACAACGTTTCCATCTCGTTTCCATCTCGTGTTAAAGTTTCTGAATACGGCACTAAAGTATGTCACATTTTGAAATTTGACGTTTTCGCGCCCCTTTTTTAAAGTCAAACTTTGAGATTAACTTAAAAAAATAAATATTCATCGTAGTTAAAAACTTTCTGCACATATATTCTTCTCTTGGTTATATAAAAAAAAGAAATTAAAATAATGGAATTGCCCATTGAATTGAAATTTTATTTTCAATCCTGACCGTTTGCCCGCAATAACCCTTTTTCATTGCTTTTGGCAACTGTTGTCCGCGCACTCTAACTCCTCAGGTTTGCCTCTCCCTCCTCCCGAAGCGGGGTGGTTCTGAGTTGTTTTAGAGTAGTCTGGACTAAAGCCCTAGATCCTCTACCTTAAGTAGCGACATCACGCTCAATCGGCCGCCATTGTAGGGAGAACTCACTACTAGTGACGATAAGCAAGACTATCCAGACTAGTAGTGAGTTCTCCCCACAATGGCGGCCGATTGAGCGTGATGTCGCTACTTAAGGTAGAGGATCCAGGGCTTTAGTCTGGACCTCTCATCAATTTTAACTAGTAGTTTTGAAGCAACTTGTATTATTAAGTTTGTAAAGCGACTAAACGTGTCGGTGAATAAAAGCCAATTACACTTCCCGAAATAGGAATTGAAAAGCAGTGAAAAGTTAGATTGCATTATATAGCATTTTCAGCGTTAATAGATCGTCACCTTAGAATCAAAAACTACTATCTCCGTTCGGCAAACTTAGGGGATCCCGATCCTTGGCGACTTAAAATCAGACGCCAATTCAAACCACTACCCATAAAAAATTCACTAATTGAATGCCACTAAATCAAAAAATAATAATTACTTCAGATCTTTGGAGGCGCTCATTTGATTGGTTTGACACTTTGCCAGCTCGATGATGTCACGCTTACGAACCAATGAAATCAGCTTTCTCGCTTGCAATTCCGAATATTTCCGAATAAACCAGAAGGCTGTGTTATTTGATTTTAAGATGATGAAAATATTGCGCCTGATATGGCAACCTGCTTGCGATATCAGACCGCCAAGATTGTCATTGAATCGAACTCGTTTCGCAGCAGCCAATGAAATAATCGGAACACTTTTTTCGTTATAAAAGAAAAACTAATCATGGTAGAAGTACACTATTTTAAACACATATACAACTATTTTTTACAAAAAGATTCTCATTTCGTTTTTTAAAAAATTCGAATTAGTTTTAGAATTATTAAAGTTCAAAGTTTTAATATTTTCCTTTTTTTGGTTTAACAATGAATATCAGCAACCCTTTACCAACGCCAAAACCGCCAACAACACGAGCAGAATGAACTACTAAGCTGCGTGAATTTTCAGAGATAGTAGTTTTTGATTCTAAGGTGACGAGGTTGGGCCCTGAAAAATAATTCACCCACTTACCAAGAAATCAGAATGTCCTAATCGTCAATCAATGAGCTCCTTAGGTTATACTACTCTAGAAAAAGGTCCTGGATAACTTTTCATTGAAGATAAACATGCTGGAACTCATTTTTCAATTTTAGTGAATTTTACTTCCCACTTTTCTTCATATTTCACAGGATCTCTGAAATAAAAATAAGGCTTCATAAAATTTATCTACTTTGCGAATTGCATTTACTCAACTGCAAACAGATGATAAAAGTTCTTTGAATCTGCCAGACCATTCATCACAGCAATAATGATTAATTTATCCGATTTTTTATATTTTAATCGATACTCCGTAAAAAAATGGGCCAATGTGTGAAATTCCAGCTCGATCGGACAAATTTTTGAATTAGAAAAAACTGATTAAAAATCGTACTTTTTAATGGCATGAAAACTAGTTGTGACGTCAGAGGTAATGATCTTCGGTTACTACATGAAAGTATGGTCTCAATAAAACTATTTTCATGAGGATTGATTAAATAAGGGGCTAAGATTAGAAACAATGAAAAAAGTAAAAGCTGTGACACGCACACGATGAAATCGGGAAAAGTGAAAACCAAAAGAAACTCAACTTTGACCTGTGACGTATATCGCGTTTTAAGTCACGCGCATTTCAATAAGTTTTTAATCAGAATGTTTAATTTTCTGTAAGCTATTAGAAAATTTTGACCAGATTTTTGAATTTACCGGCCGAAAATATATTAGAAAATTCACAATTTATATAAAAACACCTCGCACAGGCCAATTCCTTATTTCAAGCTTTTTATAAAAGCAGTCCTTTTGGATTTACACTATAAAAAGATCATTTTCATAATAGTTCAATATTGAAAATTTCTATGGAAAAAAGATATCCGAGCGTTACCTTTCACTTTTCTGATGCAGCTTTTTCTCAAACACCTCATAAATGGTTATCACCATCGTATCAAATCTCGTCACAAGTTTCTTCAAATGTTCAGACCATTAGCACCACAGTTTTCTCGTCGCTTAAGGAGCAATGACATGAAAATGAAAGGAAAAATATAAGTGCTATAAATACAGAGCAGTAACAACAACTGGCTAATAGGGTATCTAAAACCATTTTTTTCTTCGAAAAACCTCGCTCCCAAGGGCTTTTCCCATTCCTTTTGGTCCCAAAAGATGGTGGGTGAAGTTTCATCTCCCTCAAAGTTTGAAAAAAGTGGAAAAAATGACCAATTTTCAGAATTTTTAAAAATTATATTTTAATTGATATTGCAATAAAACTGGTTCAAATGTGTTATTTAGGACTTATTTAGATAATTATATTTATTTATGTGTATTGACTGTACCCTATAGCCTCTAAATTTAAGATTAAAACGTACTACTTAGTGACGATGCACTCGCCAAAGCTTATAATGCACTACCGGTAGACAAAATGAACTAAATCCGAATTTCTTCGAAGGAACTCCCTCAAATGATGCCATATATACTTGGTGGTTAATTTATATTATAAAAGCCAGTAAACTAACAATAATGAAGCCTTCCAAAGAACTTTTAACGTAAAAAGTGCTTTTCTTCAAAATTGATTGTTTCCAGTTTATCCAAACCCAAGATTTGTACTAAAAAAGAGGGTTGTCGTACTTTTTTAGGTACCAAACTTTGAAATCTTTATAGGGGTTTCATTTTTAATAAGTAGAATTAAATTTAAAAGTGCACAGATCGAAAATGACATGGATATTTCCTATACCCCAGACGTTAAAATCGATTTTCTTTTTTCAAAGTTTTTTCTTTTTTAGAACACACAAACCAAAGTGGGGGAAATACTGAATCTGCATATCACTATTTTGTAATGCTGAACTTTCATATTATGATTATGATGAGATAATATTTTTGTTTTTGTAAGATTTGATTAAAATTGAATTCGGCGTTTTTCTCGTTAATGTAGAAATGAGAAACCAAATTCGATATTCAAGGATCTAAAATCCGTCATCACACAATATCAATCAACCTAGAACACTGACTGATTAAAAGTAAAATTATTACCGCAAATAGACTTAACAATATTTAAAACTTGGATAAAAATTACCAAATCTTCAAAGGTAATTTATGAAAATTAAATTTCTATTGCGTTTAATCAGGAGTTTAATTTGTCGCCTTTTATTGCCGAGTAATCAGGTCAACTTCTCTAGAACTGGGTTACCAGAATTAACTTTTTATCTCCATTTTGGGCGCGAGGCCCAGTTTCTTTGCATTACCCAAATACTTTAAAAATCAAGATGCTTATATTTTTTAGGATTTAGCTAGAAATAAGATTTTTTAGGATCATATTTTGATTTTATTTTTATACGAGAATTTCCGATCAATTTATATAGGAATCTATGTCACAAAATGGATGCCTGGTTATACTTGTCTTAGGGTCTTTTTGACAATAATAAAGGACACTAAAATTTAACAATCATAAAAACAATTTTTAAAGTATAATTAAGATAAAACTAAAAAATAAGATTTTGGAAAATTAAGGTAGAAACCAAACTATTAAGAACTAGAAAGTGTCTGCATTATTACAAACCATTTCCTCCTTCCCCAAAATTGTTATTAAATTAAGAATAATAAAATTTTTAGGGTTCTTTCAAAAGTTATAAGGTTTAATTTTTTAATTAACTACTATTAGAATTTATTTTTAAGAGTTTGAAATTGAGAACTCACAAAAACTTAACACAGCTAATTGAAAACTCGTTTTTACCTAAGTTTTGAAATAAACAAGTACAAGTAAACAAGAAAACTATACATAACAAGTTCATATGCGACAGGGATCATAATTAGGAGCAAATTAAAAAATGCACATACATCTTACTTTTAAAGTTACTACAGTTCTAAGTATATATTTAAAAATACACCACACAAAAAATCTTACCTTAAAAGACAAAGTTTACTACGTAGCATCCCAATCAGTATCGGTGTTGGACTGGCGCATGGTTTAATGACATGTTGCCAAACACAAATAGTGCAATTATTTTCATGCCTGCTTGATGAAAAACGGTATGCGGGAGCAAATCAGATTTATAAAGCTTGCTAAAAAAAGAGGTACCGGAACGGTAAAATTTTAAAAGAATCAGGAAAAAGAAAAAATAACTGTAAGGAATGCAGTTCAGCGACCTTGGTTTTTTATATGTCTGAAATCAAATCCTTTCTTGGAAGGAATAAAAACATTTCATTGAAATTCTGTAGGGGAGACTGTTGTACCTACGGACAGTTGTACCTTCAGTCACCTCATTTTAAAATTTTGGAAAAAATGTTAATTTGAATTTGGAGTCAATTTTGAATTTAAACAGATGCTATCTAGTTGCTAACGTAAAATCAACTCTTTAAAATATTATTTAAATTTTATACAATAAATTTACTCTTTTTAGATGCTCAAATTTTTTTTAAGCAAAATTTAAATACAGAGCCGCATTTACGCTAGAAACTAGATTTGCTCATAAAGGTTAAAAATGCGTTCACTCAATAAATAAACACGATCAGATAAATTTTAGTCAAGACCTTTTTGATCTGTTTGAAACGTTAACACCTATTTATGCAAACAACTTCAATTATTTTTCAAAATAACTTTCATAAATTTTTAATTACGAATAAAAACACATTCTTCAAAAATTATTACAAAAATGTTTTCATAACCCAACACTAATTACGAAGTTATCGTAAAGTATCAATTAAACACCTACTCATCTCATTAACACCTAAAACAAACAGTATTTAAAATCTCATTCACCTTTAACCAATAAAAAATACACACAACCTTTCCACAAGTGTTTACATAACCCCTAGTAACTCTCTTCATGCTACACTAATCACACGGCTTCAATTATAAACTCCAAAAACAAAAGAACCAACTTCCACACAAACACCTTTATTCACCTCACATCAAACCCCCCCTCATTAATCCCCATAGAAACTGTCAATTAATTCCAGCGCTTAAACAACGTCCCGAATACGTCGAAAAAACGTTGATTTATCGTCTTTTATTACCCGGACGTCAAAAACACGTCCACTTAAAAGACGTGTTCGAGCCGTCGCCGAGTCTTAGGTAAATAAACCGCTTTCGCTGATCCCGTGACCTTCGAGGAACGACTCTCCTGGGATTCGGGAAAATCCTTTCTCCCGTTCCCTGGTAGCCATGGCAACGCAGCAGCAGCAACAACAAAACGGGGGGAGGGTAGCAGAAAAAAGCGGGCTTTATGAGATATTGTATAAAAGCTTATTTCTCTCGAAAAACACTCAGAGTGTGGAATTAATCAGGTTGGGGGGATTTGTTTGATTTTTCACTCCCCCCTCTTCTGTGAAGGGGGTGTCGCAACCTGCAGAGTGTCGCAATTGGTTTAACAATCGGAGAAGCGATTTTTGGGATTTGGATAGATCCTTGACAAATGAAACAATTTTAAAGTGTTTCATTTGTACCCTTCATTCATACCCTAGAGGTATTGGAGGATAGATGAATAATAATGTGAGGATAAAGTGATGAAAGTGTTTCAGAGTAAAGGGATTTTGTGGAGTGAGGGGTATTTTCAATTACATTGTTTGGTCATTATCTTGTAAAGCAGCTGTTTTTAACATGGATTAAAAATATTGGTTCAGCTTTCTCCGAGTTGAAAAGAAGGGAAGAAATTAATTTGTGTTGAGAGATATTAACTTGCTTTAAAATCTTTTCAGAACAAACATTAGGAAAACTATTTTTAGATTATTAACTTATAAACCAATTGTCACAATTATATTTTGAGTCTGAACACGATTCATTTAGAACGAAGGATTATGTGGTGAGAACTCTGAAGGACCAAAAGAGATATATTATTTTATTGTTTGATCATTATAAGTTAATTTTCCATTTTTTAAAAAGTGGTGTTTTTAGTTTAACTAGTAAAATATTTTTTAATGAACATCTTTAATAAACAAAGGACATATTTTTTTATAACCGAGATTTAGGAAATGTTGTCTCATATGCATCTTCAGATTCTTCTGTTTAGTAACACTGCCAACAAATAAAGAAAATTGTTTCTTATGATTATATAAAACTTTTCAACAGTGTAAAGTTATAATAAAAGTAGTGTGTATTCTTACTTCAGAATTTAATGTTATTGGAAAGAAAAGCGCAAAATACGTATCCCAAAAAGACTGACACATTTTAAAAATAAATGACTAATAACTCAAAAACTAAAAGAGATAAAAATACGAGGTTTGTTACATACTATTCCTGGGAGACCTAGGTGTTGGATGCAACAAACCATATATTTTTATCTTTTATAGTTTTCGAGTTATTAGTTAGTGATTTTAAAAAGGTGTCAGTCTATTTCGGGACACCCTGTACTTGCAGTCAAAGCACTAACATTCCATAATTCAGAAGCGTGGTCAAACATTTTCTCCTGGAACTCCCGTTACGAATCTAACTGTGATAAAAAAAGGAGGAAAACAACCTAAAATGCAGTCAAATCTTTCAATACTCATTCCAAACTAAAAACAACAAAAAACCCATTACCGCATTCAAAGGTTTCGATATAACACTTGATGTCCCTAACCCTTTCAGACCTAGACGCCTCAAATTCTCCATATGATCCAATGGTGATCTCGGGCGCCTTGGAACCAAAAGCTTTAAAGAACGACTCTAACGACGTTATTTTTCAAAAACGTAAGACTTCTTAACTTCCCTTTAACTGATTGTCTCGCAATTTAAGTCCGATCAATCAAGCACGACGTAATTCAAAAAGGAAAAAAAACGTCTGCGATCGCAAAACCATCAGAAAATCCCCCCACTAGAACTTCGCGAACTTCTTTCTCCTCCTAACATCCCCTGACACACAACCTAAATGGAAAATGGCTGTTCCTACAAAATGAATCAAAAGTCAACACATCAGCAGAGAACTAATAACCTCGAAAGTAAGAGGGAAAGAAATCAAGAGAAATACCCCCTTGGAATTAATAGAGGCCCGAAACGCCTCGGTGGCTCGTACATTAATTAAGTTTAGAGGAATTCAGATCAAGTTCTAGTTCATTAAAGGTGAAACACTTGCCAGGAAACTATTTTTCAACGAAAGGAGTTTATTGGAGAGTTGCTTAAAATTGAGCTCGGGAGTCTAGTAGGGAGACTGTGTTCCGTATAGATTCTTAATTTTGTTTGGGTTCTGTTATTCTTTTGTTTAATTGCAGGGTTGTTTTGTTTCTTTTTGTGTGTGGTTTATCCGTTTTCTTCTCTTAATTGATGATTCTGTGTTTCGAATCTTTCTTTTTATGAATGTTTTTTTGAGGAAAAGGAGGAAATATTTCTTTTATGTTTACATGTTTCAAAAGATTCTCGCTTGAAAATATTATTAAAAAACTTAAGATTATAATTTTTTCTTCCAGGTTTTCCCAAAACGTAAAAATTACCTTATAAGTTCCCTGACATTCCAATGCGAAAATTAATTTTTGTTACAAGTGCTTTACTTTTACATAAAGATAATAGAAAGTTACGCAACAAAAAAAGTAATTAAATCCTGATTTAAAAGTTGTGTTTCATTAAGGGATTATTGAAGACATTTTATTTTTTATACCTCATAATGTATGCAACGCATAGATTATAAAATATTTAACGTTCATTAAAATTTCAAAAGGAAAACTGCGTTATAAAGTGAGGGTGAACATTAGCAAACAGCCAGTCTTTCTTGGAATTTGTTAATTCAAATTTTTAAATTTTTCAGTACAAACTTTTTGTCTAAAACATTACTTATTTGATATATTTTAGTACATTATAATCAATAAAAAGGATCAAAGAAGTTTTATTTGACTTCATTCTTAGCTTAAATTTTCCTTCCAGTGCAGCGTATACTTTGCATTACCTATACTTACTTTTTGATGTAAAATACATTAATTAAATCAGTCTTTGACTCTTTAGGAGCCTAAAAGGCTTTGAAACGTAATTAAAACAAATCGGATTAAATCTGAATTTGGGAACCAAATTTTCTGAAGCAGTAAAATTTGCTGGGATATGTTGTTTGATTATATATGTATAATTAACGGAATGTCTTCCTAAGAGTCATTTATAACTCTCACATAATGTTATTTATTATTTTTCAAATCTCCAACAATTATTCATTTCAGAACCATTTAAACGCCAAAAAGAATTGGAAAAATTTTCTTTCTGAAGATATAAAAATTCCTCTACAATACAAAAACCACAAATGTGAGATCGACTGACTGAGTAAAAAAAAGAGATGTCAGATGAAACAGAGTATACCCCTAACCAAAATAAGCTTTTTGGATGTTTAAACCACCCTGGCATTGTTCAAGAATATTTTGATAAATTTAAAATTGATCTAAATAATTCCATAAAATCAATCATGCACCCCTCCATTCCATAACACCTTTCAACAGTTCATAAAAGCAAAGCAACGATGTTCGTTCGTATATCCCCATTCCCCTTTACATAAAAGAAACCTTCTTCCCTCACTGCCTCCCACAAGAAAAGAATGATGAACCATTTAATGAGATTAATTTAAACAAATGGCGAACAAGCTCCATCTTATCTCATTCGGAACTACGTAATAACCGCGGCACAAACAATTAATTTTTAAGCATTAAGTCACGCACAAAGCGGCCGCGACGCACAAACTACCGGTACAAAAGATAATTCCGCGGTCACAGTTAGAACCGTGTAGCTTTTTACGCCGAAATGTGTTATTCATGAAGGAATGGCGGATGTGGTTTGGAGATAGCGCCATCTGGTTGCGGTCGGAGGAACAGTAAAATGATGGGAGGCCGTGTAAAGCGATGGAGAGATAAAATATAATATTTATGGGGCGATGTTTATGAGAGGACCTAAAGGGACCGGACCGCAGAAAAGAATGGGAGCAGGGAAGCCGTATTGAGTGAAAGTTAATGAGGAGGAAACTTTTGTGAGCTCTTACTGCAACAGGGCTATTCTGCATCTTCGATCTCGGCCTGTATTATTGATAAATAAAAATATCCCGGTATTATGTATTTGTTGTTAAGGTTCAATGGTTTAGAAACGAGACTAGGTGAATAGCTGTAAAGGGGTGAATCTTTGAGTTATTATGAACAATAAAAGTAACATAAAGAAGTAGCGAACAGTAAAAATAAAGGTAAAGAGGAATCAGAGAAAAATTGGTAAATTCTAAAGGACACTGTGTAGTAGAAATTTAAATTAATCTTCAGCATTAAAAACTTTACATAAACAATGATAAATCCCTTTGCTATATTATTCTTGTTCATTTATTTGTTTGTTACATTGTAAAGAGAAGACAATTCTAGATTCCGAAGTTTAGGGGAGAGTGTTGTACCTACGGACGGTTGTACCTTCAGCCACCTCATTTTAAAATTCGGGAAAAAATGTAAATTTGAATTTGTGGTCAATTTTGAATGTAAACAGATGCTATCTAGTTGCTAACGTGAAATGTGCTGTTTAAAATATTATTTAAATTTTCTATAATAAAAATACTGTTTTTAGGTGCTCAAAGTTTTTTTTAGTGCATCACTATTGATTATTTTCTTCCTCTATGATTATGATATGATCAAATGGGATATATGGGGGAATCCCCGAGATTTTGACTTTTTAGTTTTGATATTAGAAATCGTCAGATCTCAATTATTTTATCTTTTATAGAACTTTGAATGCAAAAACACCTGATGCTGTACCTTCGGACACCATAAGTGTTGTACCTACGGACACGTTCTTGTGGGTGTCTGTAGCTAATCAGCGTTTTAGAATCAGGTTTCATTTAACGGAATATATTTTAATAAATGTTAAATTAATTCTAAATTGTAATCTATTTGTCAGCGATTATTTTCAAGCGAATTTTAGATGAAAAATAAAATATTTTGTGATCTAAACTACTTTTTTAAATTTATGATTCTTCTTGGAATTTAATGTAAAATATGGTATAAAACCCTAAGCACCCTATCACATTTAAGTATGATGATTAAAAAAACTTAAACATTTCACTGAAGAAGATTTACCACCAAATTATTACTGTTATTACCACCAAATGCTTGCACAACTAAGTGTCGATCGAATTGTTTTTTTTTGGATCAGTGAAGTTGTCAGATCAATCAGCATGATTGATGAAACTATTACCTTAAATTCTGATCTGAAAATACCATGTGATTTTTGTGTTTTTGGTAAAAAATCAAGACTTTTAACATTCAACTTCGTTATAATGATCATTTACGATCTAAAACTACATTACTTTAAAATATCTATTTTCAATTTTAAAAAGGCTTGAAATAGGTTATTAAAAGGTAATTCATAAATAAAAATGTTCATTCTTAGCTTTTTTCAACTAAAACTTCCCTTTTTAAGGGTGTCCACAGGTACAACTGGGTCTGTCCATAGGTACAACAGGTTGTTGTACCTTTGGACACAAATTTTTCCAAGTTATTATAAATGATTAAAAATCCAATTTTCAAGATTTTTGCTAATAAAAAATATCTCTCTACTCCCAAAGGTTAGAACTATAGGTTGGGCACTTTAAATGGTCCAAATGTGATTTTACCTGTCTTAGAAAAATCCAAACGTGATTTTTGTCCATAGGTACAACACTCTCCCCTATTGATAATGGAGAAAATTAGAAAGGAAGCAGTTCCTATTTCTGAATACCGAGTGAAATTAGACACTTTTCTTCATTAATATGATTAGTTTGTTGAATCCATGCATGTATTGCGTTTTTTAGTCATAATTTAAGTAAAATGTTAAGTAAATTTGATTCTGCCTCTTAGTACATTCATTTAGAATTGAACCCGTCAGTCAGTGAGAGCTTAAAGATATTTGATCTTTCTTTTGATCGTTGCAGAAAAAAGAGGTTGTAATTAGTATAAAGATATATTGTTTCATGCTGATGAGAAAATTTGAATTTAGTCAGGTGTTATACGATGTTAAAGTTAAATGTCATTATTATGTAAACTGAATTCTATTTTTTTTCGTAATTGTTATCCCATCTACTGGGTAATTTTTAAACTTAATTTGAAGGTATATTCTAAAATCTACATGAAAGAATAATTTAAGAACTTCAAAGAAAGGATGAACTAGAGCAGTGGTTCCCAACCTTTTATGGCCCATCGCCCCCTTTCTAGAGGTTCACTAAAACCTATCACCCCCTTTTCATTCTCATTGTATGTCTAATTTTAATTTGAAGTAAAGTGTAAATAATAAAGCAATTTTTTGTCCGGGGGTCCTCCCCCAGAAAATTTTTGGAAATAAGACTAAAAAATAGGTTTTTAACTAGTTATGGTACACCTCTTTCAAATTTCGGACATAAATTTTTAGGTGGGATTTTGATGAACTAATCTTAAAAATTGTTTTGAAAAATTAAGTTCCAAGTACAAAAGGGGGGTTTGGGGGTCCTCCCCCAGAACATTTTTGGAAATTTGGCCCTAAGAAAACAGGGTTTTAACTTGTTTTGGTACATTAAATCTGAATACAGTCTGTCAGTACAGTACTCTTTTATTTCCCCCCTTTGAATACTCATCGCCCCCCAATCGCCCCCTTGATAACAAAAATCGCCCACCTGGGGGCGATCACCCCCAGGTTGGGAACCACTGAACTAGAGGGATCATGATGTTGAAGGAGCATAGTTCCTGCTTTACATGTTTATAGAATATAAAGCTAATTAGAAAATAATTTCAATAATAATCGAAAAAAGCAGAAACATCGAGATCACAAATTACAATTAGCTATAATCAAATTGAGATTTATTACCATAGCAACATAACAGATTAAAAGATCTAACTTGCAATTACTTTTGAATTTTAAGAATTACTCTCGGATTTATTTTATTCTTATACTCATACCCTATGATTAAACACCAGAACATTGAAAATATAAAAAACTACAGGTTTTAAACAAAGAAATGTTTGTTTCGAATATTTAATAGAAAAACCAATGCTCTTTGCATAATTCATGATATAAATTTATTTTTCGTGATTAAAGACTTATTCCGTACACGCTCAACATTTAATTTGATAAAAGCATAAATTTGATTTTACGCAGGGAGTAGAAATTAAGACTATCAAGTACACTGACTTTAATTAATTACACCAATACTAATATACACATAAATTGCTTACGAATATGAGAGAAAAGTTAAAACCTTAGATTTTTCTTTACATTTTGTATTTATAGTTTATTTTATTTTGATTTTTCCAGATGTGTAGATTAAATAAAGGTAAATCCTCTTTAATAATGTAAAATTTTAAAAAGAAAGCATTGTAAATTGAATATTTAGAAAAGTATTCGTAAGAAATTTTAAATCATATCCAGAAAGATGTTCCAGGACATATTTGATACACATCCAATAATATTAAATTTTTAATGCTACAAATAAGTTGTATAAACACGTAATTTTTTGAAAAGTTTGCTTTGAGTTGATATTGCTTTAATTAACCTCACCCTTATGAACTTGCAATCGCAGCTCTTAAACGTGGCGCCTTTTATTCTTTCTGCTTAGTTATTGGGCAGACTAAAAACAATATATACATTTATTTTAAACTTTTGGTCTTGTGTCTATACATAAGGACAGAGAAAAGAAGATAGGCAAAAATAACACAGTAAATATATTTTTATATATCTAATGTATTTATCTGTTTGTTTTTTAAAAATAAACCCTCATTAAAATGTTGAAAGATTTTGTTTAATGTAAAAATGCAAAAAATGCATTTCATGGCTTAGAAATTATGAACGTAACTATGACTGAGAGAAAGATAAAAATAAATACAAGGCACAGACAAAGAAAATTAGAAAAGTGAGAAAGGAAGAGGTTCTTCTAATGCAATAAAATAGAAGAGAAAAGGGTATGGAGAGATACAAACAAATAATAATAAGATAGAAAGACAAAATAAAAAGGAAAGAGAAATTGTCTCTGTGGGTGTGATTACAAACAGTGAATGAGCAATAAGTGTAAACTCACAAATATCAAGCGTAGCCTCCAGCCGTGGACCGGTTTCGTCCTCGTTAGGACTCATCAGCACGGCATAGGAAGGCAACGCAAGAGTAGGGCAATCAATGGTCACCACTTTTTCAGTTATAGTCGGCTAGACTAGTACTTGCCCTCCGCTCTCTTGTGTTGCCTTCCTATACCGTGCTGATGAGTCCTAACAAGGACGAAACCGGTCCACGGCTGGAGGCGACGCTTGAGAGTTGTGAGTTTATACTTATTGTACACTAACCAGCGATAATGGTGAAATACCCTTTAATTTAGTGAATGAGCAGTTGAGAAAGAGAAAAATGTGTGTAATATAGAAAGAAAGTGTGAGAAAAAGGCATGGAGCGATAAAATAAAATAGTATTAGATAGAAAGACATTTCGATCACGAAATTCACATCATTTCAAGCTTAATCTCATCAACATTTACGAAAAACGAGCACTAGCCTCATCGATACAAGCCAGAACATCAAACCATAACCAAAATCCACAGGTTCACGATCCTTCCCACAACCCCCTTCAACTTCCTCCCCCACCATCATCTACGTCACAGCATCCCAAAGCATCCTATTTATTCCAATATTCCCTGATGGTCCCGCCTCCCCTCAAAAATTGAATTACTTGGGACACCTCGAAAAGAGAAGGTTATTGGAAGAGACACTTGAGCCACGGACCGACTTTTCAGAAAGGTTATGGTTATAAATACGAGGGGACTGCTCGAGAAGAGGCAGTCGTAAAATTCTGAGGATTTGGTGGGTTGTCGAGAGTGCGAGTTCGGGGGAAAGTCGTGATTCATGGCGTTTTTACGAGAAAAAGGAAGCCGTCGGTCGTAAGGAATGATTGCAGGTGGCTGTTGGAGATGAATATGGAAGTGATTTATTTAGGGGAAGGAGTTAGTGGTTATAGTTTAAAGTGGTGGAGAATTTCATTTCATATATTCTTAGAGCGTGTTTGTGTAGTCGTGTAATGAGTGCTGTTTGTTTGATGAATTTGAGTAGGTGGATGGGAAAGATTGAAAAGAGTTATATTCAAACTTTGTATGGTAGTCGGTATAGTACAGGGTGGTTAAAAATAACGTACCTACTTCAAAATTCTCTACAGACGAAACTACTGGTAAAAAATATGCAATTTTAAAGGGGACATTATGTATGGTTGATAATTTTTAAACAAAAAATTATAAATAAATTAATTTAACTAAATTTTTGCCTTGGATTTAGGACCATCACCAGAAGTCAAGAAAGTAAAACAGAAAACCATCTATGAGAAATACTACCTCCCTCCTTGTATCACTGTAAGTTAAAGGTTCGAAGTTTTGTTGATTGTTGATAGATTCTGTTCATATTGCTGAGTTTACTCTTAACAATCCAATAGCAAACAATCTTACCTTTCTACCATGAATGGATAAATTAATACAAATTTACACACTTTAACTCACTTATAACTATTTTTTAGGAAGTTTATATTGATTTCATATTTACAAAACATTTTAATCATCATTTTGAAATGTCAAATTGATACAGGTATTTCTGAGATTACCAAAGAGAGGTTTTCTAGAGAACTGTGTGAAAATGTATAAAATATTATTAGTATTAATTTTTAAGTAATTTTTTTCTGTTATGAAATTTGCTTTTGTTCAGCATTCTAAATAGGGAATAGGAAAATGTAAATTTGAGGAAAAGTTATAGGAACACCAGGATCAAATTTTACTTTCAATTTTTCAAAGATTGAATATAAATATCGAAATTTATAGCAGTGCACATTGTATTTTTATTCTGATAGACATTAAATGACCATAAGTATTTTTATTTATGTACAGAATTTTAAAAACTTTTACAACTATATTTTTTAACAGTTAAACAATCAATACGGCTTAATATTTTTAACATATACCGATAAAAAACATACCTCAACAACGAATATTTTAAACTTATTTATATTTTATTCCTACAAATATATATGAGTTTTAAAGTTTTATCTCTACAAAATAGAGGCCGGAGGGCCTCATGTGGTTCAAATTTGTCTAGACAAAATAATCAAAACTTTCTAAATCTCACTTCAGTTGTTTTGACACCAGTCAAAATAACTTAACTTTGGTTTTCCCATTACTATAAGTACCCGAAATACAGAGAGCAAAAATATTTTAAGTTTAGGATTTCTAGTCGCTGTCCCTAGCTTCAATTTTGACTCCCAACTCACCCGTAAACTTTACATTACCTGCTTCTTTTCAACGTTGAAATCTTCATTAATTAAATCTGAGTCTTTGACTCTTCCAGATCCCAAGGCTTCGAAGCATAATTAAAACTAACTAGATAAACTTAACATCAAATCTCAGTTTGGGATCCAAATTGGCTAAGACAATTAAAAGTTGATACGATACTTTTACTTGAACAAAGATAATAGTTCCTGCTTGTCAGCATGACATACCTTTAATTAATTTATTTTGACATTATAAAGCTTTTGTTATTAAAAGACTTAGCATTGAAGTTCCATTATAAATTATTATAAGGTATCCGATGAAAAAGTTTTCTAAATATTTCAATGAATAAAACATTTTTACTGGAACAAAGTAAGTTATAAAACTTTTTAATATCTTGTTTGGGGAAAAGAATTTTGAAATTCATTACACATATATATTTACGAGAAAAATATGCATTAACTGCAGTGTTATTCTTAGGACTTTTTGGGAGGAGTAAAAATACTCCTTGACATTATTAGGAGGCTTGAAATTCATTTATGAGGAGTGAAATACGAAAATTTTTTCACATCTTTTAATGGACAAAATGAAATTAAAAAATGAGGATGCTATTTTTGTTTTTAAAATAAAGCATTTATTAAACATCAGTAGAAAATATTAAACATTATAAATAAAACAATTTATTTTTTATTAAACATTCTAACTAAAACATTTATTTAACATAAAAAATTTCAGTTAAAAAATTATTATAATTCGATTTCAGTGGGGCGATATGCATTTCTTTAAGGTAAGCCTTTGTTAAAAATACAAAGCGTGAAAATACGCCTAGCTAGTTTTTAAAAGCGTATTTCCGATTTTCAATATGTTAAATACGCTCTCAGAGGCGTTAAAATTATCTCTGATTGACTGATATGAAGTTTTAAAGTAACAAACCACATTTGTAGTTAATACATTTATTAACTTCAAATTTGACATGTTAAGTAAAATCCTTTGATTTTAAACGAAAAATAAAATAAAATCATGTTTCTCTTGAGTTTAATTTCAAAATTTCAAATTAAATTTCTTTTATTCAGAGTTCAGTTCAAATTGTTTCATTTACTTATTTTTCTCTCCTACAGAGAGTTTTCAAAGGAATAAATATTTAAGAGACAGGAGATCAGCAAGAGTAGATACTAAAAGGAAAACGCTTGTTCAGAAAAGACAATCTGTTTAAGTGCTCTTTTATTTACTTCTCTTATTTACACTAACAAAAAAAAGGCTTTATTTGAGGTGTTTTAGAAGATATTGTCAAACGAAGCTTCTTGAACAAGTTAACGCTTTTAGTTGCTTAAATATTCTTTTTGACGTATTCATAAACAGTTATTATTTTTTTAAAGGCATGATTTCGTGTTGTGAAGCAAATTTCAAAGACTGCTATTTTTTTAATCCTATCCGATTTTCTTAATCTTGTGAAAAGTTTGTTTGACATTATTTTATAGAACATTATTATTTATGATTAAAAGACAAATGTGAATTTAAATTATATCAAAGCAGACAAAAATGGTAGTATTAAGTATTTTAAAAGTAAATAGTAAGAGTTATCGATGCTTTTTAAAAATGCGAACGGTTTCATAAGCCTTGTGAAGTACCATACCATATTTAACACTTACAACACAATTTGAAAACAAGTTAGTAACTAACTGCTTTTGCTTATCATTTTAATGTTTTAGATGATATTACTTAGCTATTATTATAACATGTACTGCGTAAACAGCAAGTATGGATGCAATCTTTTCATACTTACTATTTGCCCAGTAGAACATTCTGTTTTACTTATATCTAATAGAAAAGTACATGCACATATGATTCTGAATCCTTAGTTGACATATATTTTGTTAGTTACCGTATCTCTCTTTCATCACTATATAGCAATAAAAAATCTTCAGATTGAGAACTCTCCCGGGGTTCAATAATAAAACACGCCCATCTTTATGACAAAATCCCCTAATTAATACCCAAGCAATAAGAAAACCCTTAATATAATAACTAGCCTTTCCCAGAGAGAGCTATAAAATCACCTCACAAATTTTATTGCTTTAAAACAACATTTTCCAAAAAATTAGTTGAATCAGGTCAGAAATGAATTTAATGGAAATAGGAGATGGTTGATTTGGGGGATTTTTGCCATATTCTTTTGAAACAAAGAATTTATCTTATAAGAAAAAACATAACTTATAAAACTTTAAAGTTTTTTAACTGTATAAAAAATAGCTTTAACTAACGACAGTTAAAATAATGGGAAAAATTAAGGAAATGCGTCGATAACTGTAGTGGTAGAAATTTAAATTGTTTGAAATCGCTAAAAAATCCCAACAATAATTTTTTTTGCATTCTTAAGATTTTCAAATTAGGGACACTAGATTATGCTGCATATTTTTTTCTTGTTTGTAGGATCAAACAGTAAATTCTAAGAGATTTTAAGCCCATGAATTAAATTAGGCAAATTTACCGCGACAACGCTTTTTCTGTTCTCGCTTAAAAAAAGAACCAAGACAATATTCAAAGAAAAGCTTCTTAAAAAAGAAATTTTCAACATAGAGGAGAAAATTCTCAATGACTTTGTTTGAACATTCCTCAAAAAAATCCCCTACTATCATTTACGTAATCATGGTTTCAAACAATGGGTGTTATTCAACTTTGATGTATCACTCTGCCAACATGCTTGATAACTTGTCATTCCAAATTGTTTTGAAAATCTGCGTCTACACACACAAAGCACTTTTATAACCACATACAAAAAAAGTATTACCCTTTGCAAGTTGCATACCATAACTATAACAGCACAATCTGTGACAAAGTTTCGAAATAGTTTAAGAGCAGGCATCGCTTCTTTTTCTGTGCAGCAGTTATTTTTTTAAGAATGCCCCCATTAGTCACATATGATGAAGTATCTTTCAAGAAAAAGGACAAAAAAACTCACTAGCCTTCCTGAATTTTTCTCAGCATAGGGATGGCTGCTTTTATTCAAGATTTTGAGAGGAAGAAGAAACAATTTCGTGGCAAGCACTGGTGTGTAGGTCATCTGGCCAACCACTTCACGCGGAGAGTTGGCTGGGTTCCAGTTGTTCACAAGTGGTTCGGATTTATATGTTGGCCTTTTTCTCGTCTAAAAGCTTATTCGCAGCCTTTTCACACCAAATGAGCTTTTTGGTCTTAAATTATCGATTCTGGTTGGTTTTTGTCCGAAATTTAAGAGGTTGTTAGGAAAATATACTTCGTCAACCATGAGTTAGGTTTTTTTAGCGCTTATTCTTGAAGGTTTAAGATTTATTATTAGTGGTAGCTAGTAAAAGCGAGCTATGGATTTAAAAATACCATATTTTGACATGCATATTAATGGATAGGGCTCGACCGATGCATCGGTTTGGCCGATGCATCGGCGCCGATTGTTTGAAAAAATAGCCATCGGCCTAGACATCGGCGGCCGATGTTGACTTGCGAAAAAATCGGCCCATCGGCCCAAAATAACATCTAAAAGCCGATGTTTAGCCGATGTTTTCCCAGAAAACAGAATAACATCAATCAATTGGCGAAAAGACGAAAACAAGCGTGATTCCGCTCCATCTTACTCCTAATTTATTTCTTAGTTGAACATCCGCCCACATTGGCGTCATTTAGGGGGAACAGGGGGGGGGGTGATTGCCCCCATCAAGGCTACTATTTTTATGTGAAAAATAGTTACAAGACCCAATTTTTTAAAATCGAGAAAGAGCATTGGGTATAACCCAAAAAAGTCTCAAAATGAGTTAAAACACTACGTTTTAGGGTTAAACAAAAAAATTTCGGGAGGTGAACCCCCAAACTACCCCTTCTGAAGCTTTTAACGCCTGTTTCACAGTGTTTTCTCCTTGATAATTCTGCCACTCACCAGAAGCGGTTCCATTTGGGTGTTCCCGAAGTGTTTTAAACGGAGATGAAACACTAGTTTTGAGGGAAATTTTCAATAAATTTTCTGGAGGATAAACCCCTCTGTAAAAATTTCGTCGGAATACAGTGTTTTCTTTTGAAAATTCTGTCGCTTTAAAGAAGCTTTTCCCTTTGGGTGTCCCCTAAAGAGTTTTAAAAGGAAAAAACACTAAGAAATAAAACACTTCTTCAAAATCTTCAAAATTGTTTTTTGGGAAGAATCTCCACCCCCTTGAAACTATGACGGGTTACCTTATGAAATTTTGTGGTTTACAGGGAACTTCTTTCAATTTTAAGTTGCAACCAAGGGACTCAAAATAAGCTTCAGAAGGCAAATTTTAAAAAACTTTAAGGGGGTACAATCCAGACGCCCCTATTTTACCTGGAGCTCACGTTCTAAAATATTAACAATATAATTTAATATTATTCAAATACTAAGTGATGTAAAATTTAACCTATAATTATACTCGTTAGGGGGTATCTTAAAATTGACGTTTAGTCAACATCCCCCCATAAAAAATGGTGACGGCGTGCCCTATTTTCACTTAAAAAATCTTACCCCTCAGAACCCAAAACTGAAATGACGCCCCTGCACGGCTGTCTGTGGAAAAGTGGACATTTTCCAGGTAGACATGCCTTTTAGGCCAGAAGCAATCCTATTGATTTCCACAATTTTAGTCCTAATAATGAATGAACCGGGCATTTTTTATCAAGCTTATTAAATAATGCCAGCTCTTCAGGGGCGTAGCCAGAGATGCGGATTTGGGGATATGCCCCCCTCGAAATCCAGAAAATTCCCTTTTTTGTCTGTAAAAATGAACTAAATTTATCCCATACCCCACAAAATTCCAATCTCCCTAGGCACCAAAACAGTATCCAAAATAAGGTTGTGGTTTTACCTTCCCTCGAAGTTTTGACAACAATTTTATAATATTTTTTCCCTTTAAAATTCTGCTAATTTTTTCTGAGAGCGCATTTCCCGTCCCTTAATTTAATTTTGGGGAAGTATTGTATTGTAATTATAATCTTATCTCTTTAGAGGGTAATTTATTTATGTTTTTTTAATATTCTAACATCCAAGGAGAACAGCTCCTTGTAAACCCAGAAATATTCTAGGTTAACAAATAATAAATAAACGTCATAATTTTGAAGGGAGCTAGATGTTTTGAACTAAAATTGTTTTTAAATTTTCTTGTTTTAAGCTAGGGTTTTATCTCATTTTGAAACATTTTTGGGGATCCCCCAAAGCAAATCTTTATAATTAACAGAATTTTCAAGAAAAGAAAAATGTGAAACAGACGTCAAAATTTTGTAGGGGGTTTATCCCTCAAAAGTAGTGTTTAACTTAATGAAGGCCCTTTGATCCCCCTATCCGAAGAGGATTGCTCCTTGTGAGTAAAAAAAATTTTCAAGGGAAAAAAATTGTACACAAATTAATGCAAAAAATTTTTTTTGGGGGGTGGGGGGTTTTGAACTTCCATCTCCCCCCTCTTAGATACGGCAATGTCAGTAGCAAACATCTATTTTCATTTCTGGCTCAAAGATAGATTTTAATGCTTTTCTATAAAAATAATTCCGAATGGTTTGCATTTTTTACCATCGGCCTTAAGCATCGGCCATCGGCATCGGCAATCGGCCAAAAAATTACCATCGGCCATCGGCCTGCCGATGGAAATTTTCAAACAATCGGCATCGGCCCATCGGCCAAAAAAATGCCATCGGTCGAGCCCTATTAATGGATGTTGCCCAAAGTCAATGAGCATTATTTTTTAAAATGAATTTTATTTTGTTCAAAAATGTTTTAATTGTCAAGATAATTGAATAAATTTGGGGGATTTTTGTCTGAGAAAAAGGTAAGTTTTGTAGGTAGGTTTTAAGGAAGAGTATATTATCAGTATCATTGCATTAATCCAAGAAGTATGCTTATTTTTGAAAATAATTAAATCTATCACATTAAGCAATGGTATATACAGAGAAAAAAACATGAAACTTCAAACTTGGGAATATGAAAATACACATTAAGTGTTTAAAAACTTTTTAAATGTATGCAGCCCTCTTAAGAAATTTTCACAGCTTTCAAACATAAACTAACTGTATGCAAGGTTAGACACATTAAGACTCTTAATAATTTACCAAGTAGAGATCCATATCTGATAGGAACCTTAAACGAAAGGTTTCTAGTTTCTACAGGTTTGATTTTCGGATATTCATTTTCGATAGTATCCCAAAAAAGTATAAAGCAAAACTGAAACGTAAGTATTTAATAGGTGCTTAACTGGACTCAAAGAAGAGTTGTATTTCCTTACATTTGTAGACACAGTAAAGAAAAAATATATTGACAACCTATTAAGGTGAACAAGTTTCCTGTGTTGGTGACTCTTGCGCCCATTTGGTCTATAGGCATAAAACCTGTAAAATGGTTGAACTACAATACATTCGCTTTTAAGTAATTTCGTTCTGAACGAAACAATAATCTCTCCAAAAGAGGAAAAAAGATAAAGATAATTCTTATTCAACTCAAATTCTATCACTTAACATAAAATGAAAACGCATTTCTATAATTTATAGTTTTAAGGATACTTTAATCTCAAACTTTTACACACAGTGTAGTATCTACAACTCTCTCCACCGTATATAAGCTACTACTCTTTCTTGGACCTCGGCCAAAAAAGAATGTTTTTATCGAATAGCCGCAGGTGTTGTAAGGAGAAGCTTTCTTCATTGTTTCTAAAAGCGTTATAACCGAAATGTTTAATGGAATTGTTAACACGTTATGTACAAGCGTAGGCGTCAGAGTTGTATGCATAAAAGGGATTATTTTATTCTCTGTTATTGCTTGTTTTTATGTGTGCGTGCAAAATTTTACACATTAATGTCAGGGGTGAATCTACTTTCTAAAACTTTACGATTCAATGCACGATCTTACGATTCTCTCAACTCTTTAAAATAAAAGCTTTGTTTACATGAGTTGCAGGGACATTTTAATTAAATATAGAGGAAAAATACAGTCAGACGTAAAAGAAAACTAAAGTTGATTCTTTGAATATTAAAAAAGTCAGTACGAAAGTAAGAAATGATAAAAGAAGCCAAACTATTTTATTTGTTTAAAGTATTGTAAATAAGCATCGATAAAATGTGTAAAAAGAAAAACGATTGAAGTGTTTTAATTTCACCGAAAATTTTTCTTAGAGAAGTAAAAATATTTTTTGGTACGTTTTATACTAATTTCCTTTGTTTTTATTATTTCTCAAGTAATAAATATATTTAAAAAATCATTTTAAAAGGTATCCCAAGCGCTATAAGAAAATATCAGACCATTATGTGATAGAATGTACGAAAGGTGATACTCAGTGAGTAGCACTCACTATTTTGTTTTTATTTATTTCTAATAAGAAACTTAACATTAATAAATTAGATAATTAATATAGATTTTCCTTATTTTTAAAACTGATCCATTTTAGAAAAAGTTATTTCAACTGTCGCACAATTTTTTTATTCTTCATGTCCCAAATTATGTTTTTCAGAAAAATTGTGCTGTATATTTTTTATACGTTATCCCTATAAGTATATTAAGTATATAAGCTTCATATGAACCCTAGTAGCACATCTCGTCCCAAATATATTACAAAGTTTACGTAACTGTAACTAGAAGTAAACGAAATTTGGCCCTACATGACGAAAATTGAATCTTGAACATTTATACTGCTTGGGAAATGGGTTTTACAAGTGCCGTCGATATATAAAGGTTTAAACTAAAAAGGTAAAAATATACATATATTTCAAGCATTTACATTCATTTCATCACTGAAACTTTACCAATGAAAAATACGGTTCTTTATTTCTTAAGGTACCAAAAATACCACATTTGGGCGGATGTAATGGAATTTAGACGTTAACATTTCTTCAGGAAGGAAATACTTTATAACTGATTGAAATCATGAATAGATAAAAAAATATCCTTAACACAGTTAAGTTCAATCTTTGAGCACCAACCCAACCATTTAACGCCGACGGAACCAGTACCCAATCACCTCCAAAATGCGAATCACGAACGCCTCAAAAGTAGGCCATCAAAAGCCACTTCGCCATCGCAAAAATTGAATTCCTTTCTCTCTTGAGCAAACTTCTTTTAAACGAAAAATACGACCGTTACTTTTAAAAGCCAGTGTCTCTGGCTGTATTAATGATCCAAAGAGAAGAAAACTCCATACAGCCTTCGTCCATGGTTGGTTGGCAATGGCCGCATGTGTTGCTCCTGATAAGGACAGGAGGTGGTCGGCCATTTGCAGATAAAGGAAGGAGATCTCCTGGGCATTTCCTTCGTCAAGGTGTAGGGAAAGATATTTGCATAGGTCTCAGTGACGTCATAAACAAGAGATGATAAGGGAATGGAAAAATTTAGTTGTTTGTTCTGGAGGTGGGGGTGAATTGTTTTTGGTGGAAGTCCAGGAATTCTTGTTTGAGGTAAGATGGGAAGTTTATGGGTTCTTGGAGGGATAGGGAAGATTTATTAGTTTTGGGGATCGATTTATTATTCTTGGTGACGTGAAAAATGGTAGGGATGGATTATATTTTGTTTAACTAGGCCTAATCAATGGAGTTTAATATGTTTACACACGTCTATCTGATGTTCAAATATTGTGCGAAACCTGTTTATGGGTAATGGAGTTTGTTATTTGGGTGTTAAAGATGTCCGTGATTATGAAGTGTAAATCGTTAGTGTTTTATTACTGGTGATTCTAATGAAATATTTTTTGTATCTGACTTAATGTGATTATAATATTATGCTGACTTAAAATACCGTTTTTATAAGCAGATAGTTCATGGATTTAACCTTTTTTTCCTAAAAATTTTTATTCGTCAAATAGAAAATTCTACAATGATAAATTTATTGCTGTAAAGTAAAATAAAATTTAAAATTAACCACATACCGATATAACTTATTCTTAGTTAAGCTGTGTAAAGATTAGAAATTTTTTTTAAAAATACTGCCCCTAGCAGTAAAGAAAAGAAAAGTTTTAAGAAAAGAAAAGTTTTAAAGTGTATAAAATGTTTCGTGTTTCGATGATGTGTTAACAATATCGTTTAAAGTTAAATCAAAATGTGAATTGTAAAGTAATTAAAAACTATATCTTTGTTCAAATTTGGTAAAAGTTGTGATCTTCAAAATTTTAGATGATTTAAATTTGAAAGAATGTTAGATGTTTGAATGAAACGGTGTTTTTCTCTATTCGAAATTTTATTGAGGTAGGTAAGGGGTCATAAAGTCTGTTAACTTATATATTACACAGAGAAAACATTAAAATAATAATATTTGGGATCAATGAGGAGTAAACTTAATAAATTTTTATCTGAAGTCATGTAAAAACGCATGTTAACAAATTTAACCTATACCATATAGAACCCCATATACAGAGTGTTTCAAAATTGCGTTGCACGGCTTTTATTTGGAACTAACGCCTCCTAGGGTCACGAAAGTAAGGTCTACCCCTAGGTAAGTGAGCCTGGAGAATCCATTGAGAGGACTTACAGCGCCCCTAGCGGCGAAATTAGAAAGTTAAAAAAATAATTTAAAAACTAAAGGAGATGGAGCAAAAACCTCCAAACGAGTATTGTTGCCAACGTCATGCAGAACTCACTGAAAAAATTTGATCAAAATATCTTGAATATTCGGGGAGATATTAGCATGTGATAATAGCACTTTTTCATGTGTCAAAAAAGAAAAAGTTCGCTTATTTGCAAATTTTTCAGTGTTATTTTGTAGTTTTGTGTTTTTTAGTTGAAAGAACACAAAATTTAATCAAAAAATCAAAAAGAGTTGCAGATATGCGAATTTTTTCTTTTGTGACCCCTGAAAAAGTGCTATTTTCACATGCTAATATCTCGGCGAATATTTGAGATATTTTCATGAATTTTTTTTCAGAGAGTTCTTTATGACGTTGGCAACAATACTCTCCCTGAGGTTTTTGCTCTATCTCTTTTAGTTTTTAAATTAATTTTTTTAACTTTTTAAGTTCGCCGCAAGGAGCGCTGTAAGTCATTTCAGTGCATTCTCCAGGCTCACTTACCTAGGAGTAGACCTTACTTCCAGAAGGCGTTTGTTCCTAATAAAAGCCGTGCAACGCAATTTTGAAACACCGTGTATAGTCCCGCCCATATATTAGTTCAATGAAAAATAATCATCTTTTAAATTGTGAAAAAGTTCGTTAAGTTTTTTAGGGTTTTTTAGCCTTGTAAACTGCAGAGGTTGTTATGGAACTGCAGTTAGTTCCTAGAAAAAGAAGTAGGGGGAATTTAACAAAAATTTTCTTCTGGAAGTAACACGCCTCCCAAAAACTACCATTCAGCGTCCCACACTGTGAGAATTAATGCATTTCTCTAGTGTTTTTTTGGTTGCCTATTAGTTTTCTTTTTTAACCCTATAACTATGAGTTGAAAAGGAAGATAAAGCTTTCTAGATTCGATGTGGGTTTTCATCAGATTTGGTTCAAAAATTGAAAAGTCTACCCATTATCGTTACAAAATTTAAAAAAATCTTCATTAATTGAAATAGCATTAACTAAAACATTGTAATAAAAAAATAAATGGAAAAATTTTGAATTTTTTCATAAGTCAATGAATATTTTTTATACCTGGATGGAGCTTCGATCCCCATTAGGTATCAAATGAAAGAAAAGTTATTACAATTATATTTAATTCAAGTGCTGCTGACATTATTGTTTGAAACACGAGATTTAAAAAATAATGTAGAGGAGAGGAGGGTATTATGGAATAGTCAGGTAATATGGAACAACTGAGTTTCTGCTCCCCCTCGTTCTGTTATCACGTGGCAATGCCACGAAAGTCTTAAGAAATCCCCCATGATGCAGTGCGCAAAGAGTTTAGAAAGCTTCTTGTTGTTGTCTGATCAGTCGCAGCAAAGCAAAGTGTGTTTTAGGATTTTCGAAAGTTTTTGACGGTAAATGTTCAAACCTTTTAACCTACCAGTAACTATGAGATTTTGTTGTTAAGCATAATGTACATTAAAAGATCAGTAGTTTCTTATACTGCAGTCGTTTTTTAGCTATCCATGTTTTATCGGTCAGTAAAAGGGTTCATAGTGCAAGATGGTGTGTCGGGTATTATGGAACACTAGGTCCATTCTGATGTGTCATATGAAATTTACTTCCTGCCATCAACTAAAGGATAGGGAAACAAAGATGCTGAAGCATCTTAAACTAAGACCTTTTGTGATGAAACATTTTCCAAAGATCAACGAGGAGAAATTTGGATCCAATGTATTAGCTGTTTTCTATGGGCTCATCTTGACTGTACTGGAGCAGAAAAAGACGATTATGTTTGTGACTATTGCAAATAGACTCATGAACAAAACTATTTGATCGTAAATTGTTAAATATATATTTATACTTAAGATTAACTATGTTCTCGAAGGTTTAATTAGTTTTCAATATCTGTAAATCCAACTGTTCCATATTACCCGACTGTTCCATATTACCCGACTGTTCCATATTACCCTCCATTTGTAACTTTTTCTTAAAGATTATTTTTTGACTAAAAAAATAAATTCTGATTTATTTGACCATTGGCCCTTCATTGTCATTAGTTATAGTATGTACTTAAAATGATTCGGCGGATTTTTATTAAAAACCAATAGAGTTATTCTTAAATATATAAAGGGTGTTCCATAATACGCTCCTCTCCTCTATGTTTTAATAACCTTAAAACGTAATACTTTCAAGCGTTAAAATACCTTTAAATATTTTTAGAGAAAATACTTAAAATTTAGAAGCTTTCGTTTTTTAATAACAGCGTCAAGATAAAATTAGGTTTCACTTACCTTTCTCCCCCTGGGCGTACACATAATCCAACTTTCTCGAAAACTTCATAAATTGTTTTTCTCCCCAAACACACCGAAAACAGCGTAATCAGCTTATCCAATGCTCTAAACCTGAACTCTCTTCAGAGGAAGGCAGAATGAATATTGAAATTTACACTGACTGCTCCCAAGAAATAGAAAAGCAGATAACATTTTTATATTATCCTTATTCGTTTACGTTTCACGTGAGGAACCCCTTTCTCAAACAGTGAAAATACAAAATAAACTTCCCTTTTTGTCCGTCCGGTTTTGGCAACAGGAAAAAAAGTTTCGTTTCGTGTGTGCGTGCAAGTGTGCAAACAGTGTTGGATCATCGGGGTGTTTTAAAAGCCCCCGACGAAATGGTTAAAAAAAGAATTCGAATTTGGTTTTTCCGTCCCGTGGAATGTTTATTTTTCCGGTTTTCCTTTTCTGGGAGTGCGTTTTTCCGGGAATAAATTCTGAGGGCAGGGCTAGTGTTTTGGATGGGGACGAGGTTGCGGTTGCAGGAAAACTCCGAAGCGGGATTATGAAAGAAACTCAGGGATTTTTACAAAACAGTCGGACTTCAGAAAATTGATCTAAAATGAATGCGGAAGAATAATATTCGTATGAGTAGGTATGAGTGTAAAAATATTCGAAAGAAACTGAAACGAACGTAGAGTAAGGTGAGGGAAAACGTTAAAAGGATGAATGTGGAATCAATAAAATGAACTCAAAGAACCTTATTTATCTATTGCTTTTTTAATACAAATTAAATAAGTGAAAATTGGCTAGTAAACACTTTTTAAAATTTAATTTTTCCAAACAAATTTTCATAAAAGGAGATCATTGGTAAAGAAATTTTCAAATCCAATCATTAGTTAATTTTTTAAAATAAATAAAAACTACATTGCAGTAGCCAAACACATTACGTCACAACACGTTATCGTTTCGAAGCAGAAGGGGGAAATTTGAGCAGTCAATTGGTTAAAACAGTTTGAGAGATCGGCGGCTCTCTCCGGTTTTTCAACAACCGGTTTTTCTCCTTTGGAACTTTTAAATGAGGATTGCAAATTAATATGTGCTTTAAAAAATCTGAAAAAAAAATTAAAAGCTGGTTATTTAGAGCCTTTGTGAATAGTCAAATACAATAGTCAAAATCATTAATATCAATAGGTGTTTACTTCCCAATTGAGAAAGTATATGGCTAAATATCTATAACATCAATTGTAATAGCAGTTTTGTAATATAGTAGAAGCTCAAACAGCTGCCTCACCTATTTTGAAAGAGTTTACTTTTGCGAAAGTCCTGTTTTAGAGCCGATCAAACAGACATTTGTTCAAAAAACAAATATCAAATACTCATTGGTTATAAAATAAAGGCGACCAATAGTGACATTCGCCAAAGAGAACTCTTTCAAATGAAAGGTGAGACATCTGGATTTTTATATTGGTAATCAAATATGTAAGAGTGTAATTCAATAAATGAGTTTTTGTTTCATGAAAAGTAAAGTATTATCTTTTTCTAATGAAATATTTCCAATGAGTTACATTAGAAAATACCATTTCAATTAAATCTTTGTAATGAAAGTCATTTAAGAACAAATTTTACATTATTGTGTAAATTCCTATTGCCAACCCCACATTTGTTTAAATAGATATTAACCTGCACCAAAACTTCGACCATTAGCTGGTGTATTTTATATTTAATACGTTAGATTAATAAATAACTCAATAGTAGTTGAACATTCCACCACATAATTCTTTCACATAATAATTCCACTTTCGCTCTGCTTACTACTACATTAATGTAGTAGTTAGCAGAGCAAAAGTGGTGCTTTTTGAAGAGAAAAAAACGATGGAAAAACACCAGAAAGTGAGATGCATCAAAAAGTAAAAACTCTTATCGCGAAGTACTTGTAAGCTTTATATTTAATGCAAGCTGTTTTCGTGAATTGAATTCTTGAACAGTGTGGAAATCAAAACGATGAGAATGTTATCCCGTTGTAGTGTGCATTAAAAGAGCTGAGTGTGGTTCTACTTTTATATTATCTTTTTAAACATCAAACCCGGAAACATATAGGTAATCGAAGAAAATGTTTTCGATTCTTAAAACAATAATTGCTTGTTTTAAACTTCTTTGTGGATTGAAGCACTCAATGAATAAATGTTTATAGCCAGTTTCAGTTTAATCAATTAACGTTACTATAAAGCGGTAGGACAAATAATTTTCAAAACTGAAAATGTTAAATTAAAAAGGATTTTCCTGATAGTTTTAAATAAAAACATATCTGCAATTAGAAAATATAAAAAACTAAATCAAGATCATTTTCCCAATAGTCTTTCAATATTTTTAACTACCTCTCAATTAAAGAATAACAATAACATTTTGCTGAGGTAACCTCTTTTATTTTTTCAGTTTTACTGAAACTATTTTCAATTATTTGAATTAGAAGTGTGTTAAAAGATGTGGTAACCATAGAAAATAAATTTCAAAAACTTCTATTGATTTTAATAATTTGACAATATTACATTAGATGTGAAGACTCTATGGGGCCAGTTTTGTATACGAAGTAAGTTTGACTATTCACTTACGGCCGTATTCTGTTATTTCTAACCAGCGAGCGGTTAAACAGCAATCAAAGAAGGATTCCACCAATAAGATGTGGTGATTTCTACTTTGATTGGTGGTTAACCGTTGACCAAAGTAGCACAGAATACGTTTGTTTACACATGTTTTCTTGAATTTTAACCGAATCATGGCCCAGTTAACAGATAATTCCAATTTCTCAATTTTTCTATTAAGGACTTAATTCAAAATTACTTTGATTTCAGATATATTTATTGCTTGAATTTTTAAAGAATGAATGCAAAATAGTGTAACAATTCCAAATATCATTGTACTGAAACTTAATTTCAGATTAAAATAAGTTTAGAATTTTTAAGTTACAATTGTTTCACGGAGCTATACAATATGTGTGGTAGACTGTAGCTATAAAGAGTATATTTAATCAATTAATCAATAACAATATTTTTTAACTTTCTGTGTAAAAATTATATTCAAGCAGACAACATCCTAAACCCACAAATCGAATCATTCATGTTATCTTTAAGGAATCCAAAACATATCTGTCAGATAATTTACAAAAAGGTGAGTGCCTAAGTGTTTATATGAACTCTACTACTTGTCACAACCACTTACAAAGTCGACTCCTTTAACATATTCTTCACTCAAGATCATATAGGTTGTTACTTTTCTTACAACCGAACGGTACGAGCAAGTCTCACTTTTTCATCGTTACTATGTCCAAAAGAAACACTTTACGAAATGAACCCTCTTCAAAAAAGTAGACGACAATTCTTTTAAATGTACTTTGCCTCTAGGCCAGCCCTCCCAATATAGCAATGGAGCGAAAAGAAGACTTCACAAGCTCTTCACTCAATAATTCAAGATGGCACAATCTTCTTTATTACTAATTCATTCCTTTTCGGCCTAGCCCTGAGATGTTACAAGTGTCGGGTTACTTGCAGACGATTTTTATGCCTCCCAACTCTTTTCGAACGACGCAAGAAAAGTTCGAGAATGAAGAAACGTTCTTGAGAAGTGCCTGATGTTCGGACGTTATTATAAAAATATTTTTAAAAGTTGAGGATTGAAAACATTTGGATTCAATTGAAAAGTTTTTGTTTTAAACGATTTTTAACTGAAGTCTTTAGATTATCATTGAAGTGTTTGCAAATTTAAAATTTTTAATTTAAAATTTTACATTAAATTTATTCAACTATTCATAGCTGTGGGTCAGTAAATAAATTATAAATTAGTATTAATATTTCATTCCTATTCTTATTTTTTCAGCATGGTATTTGATGCTTCCATGATCTGATAATTAACATGAACAAACATGTTTAAAAAAAACACTTTTCACAATAAACTTTTAGATATTATCCTTTTAAATTCTTCCAAGCCATAAATTCACACATCAAAATAAGATAGGGGAATCGATTTTCAAAACAGAATAGCGCTCTATTCATAAAAACTAATTTAACATAATGATTCAAGTTTATTCACAAAAACTATAATTGTATTAGCTGAATATTTAATAGTTTAGTCTCATGTAAGGCGATAAATAAAATCAATCGAAGCATGAATTCTAAAAAAAATATATGTTTCTTACAACCTAGTCGATAAAAATATCAGCTCTTTTGTTCATGAGGAAAACTTATTGAATAAAACTTAAGCTCTAAAGAAAGCTTAACACATTATGCTATTATTCTTTTAAGCATAATAGAAACTCAAAGCAAAGCTCTAGAAATGCTTAAAAGGTAAACGAACTAACTTAATAATCAGTGTCCAAGTTAATCTTTGATGGTAAATTTTACGACAAAAGAAAATTATATTTTTCTAAGCAATTCAATTAGGTATTGTCCAAGAAAGAAAAGCTTTAAGCTGTTAATGTTCTCCTTAGTTTTATATAATTGTAAGAAGGGAATTTTTTTGAAGTAGCACATTATTTTTTTGCATCTATTTTTAAGCAATAATGTTTTTGCTTAAAAACTAGTTTGACAAAACCGTTTTCTACGTGATCTGCAATTCATTTAAGCTGTTTGTCCTAAATTCATAATTCCCTTTACGAAAATAATTTATTATAAAGGAAAGATTGTTCAGTAAAAATATGTTATGATAAGAATGATAAAAATTAAAAAAAAATTATATTCTGCTCCTGCGAATCCTGTTCAGTAAAAAACAAAAATTCAATACATGTGCTTAGGATTAAAAAGTTTTACACTCCTTTGAATGAAAAAACATATACGGTTCAGAATTTGAAGATTTATTACCTTTTGTTACTAATAACCAAACTTAAAAACGCAGAAAAACTTTACAAAACTTTAGGATGTTGCAGGTTGTAAAACATGAATATTTGTTATAAGTTCGATTTCAATTTTGGAGAGGAGATATATACAATGTATTCTCATTGAAATAATTTAATTTAATCCAAGAAAGTCAATACTTTTAAATATTAGACAGGGTGTTTCAAAAAACCTGTAACGATAGGCTATTTCCTAAAATATTTCCCCTAGACCCATACTTCCAATGGCAAATTTTCTTTAAATGAGGTGAAGAATTATATGATACCAGTTTCAACTCCATGGGGGGGTCTATTTTAGAAGATGCAGAAAATAACTTTTGATACGGCCCCCGTAGACTAAAACTTCCAGTAAAAAATTTTCTCCAATCACTTCTCAATAAGATAGAAAAAATTCTGTCTCAGTATCTTCAAAATTCACTGAGATATGCGGGTTTATATTTTTAAGGGACCGTCCGCAAGTTAAAAAGCGCGTCATTCTAATAAACAATAGAGCAGTGTTTGGCTAAATCGGAACTTATAGGTATTGATTCCTGAGTATCAAGTGTTTCTGGGAGTCACACACTCGTGCTACAATTATTTTTTACGTAGCTAATTGGTATGAAGGAGTACCTGATTTCGGGGCTCCAAGAAATATTTTTTATCTTTTCGATAACTCAAGGTAATTTATTAATAAGTATTGATTTAGGTATAAGTATTGATTGATAGGAGGGTTACTTTCAAACCAATGACGTCACAAATCTGAACGCAAAATGAGAGCTGATGGGCCCCCTCTGGGCATCGCTGATATGAGTAGCAATGACAGGTATCTGGATTAGCGTAGTTGAACGAGCTCAACACCATGGCTGATTGGAGGAGTTTTTCATGTAGTCCTTGTCACCTCAAATAAAAAAATCAAAGTTTTACGGTAGTTTGGTTTCTAAAATGTTCAACCGTAGTTTGTGGATGGCCCCTATTTTGCAGTAAAAGTATGTCACTCATAGGTATGAGTAAGTGGTGTAAGTCACGAATTTTAGCTTTTAATATCTTGGTGAATTTTGAAGATATCAAGATGAAATTTTTTGTATCTGATTAAGAAATGAATGGAGAAAATTTTTCTCAATGGGGGTTTCAATCTAGGGGGGCCGTAAAAAATTTATTTTCTGCATCTTCTAAAATAGACCCCCCATGGAGTTGAAACTGGTGTCATATAATTGTTCACTTCATTTGAAGAAAATCTTCCATTGGAAGTATGGGTCTAGGGGAAATACTTTAGGAAATAGCCTATCGTTACAGGTTTTTTGAAACACCCTGTATTATTTTGTGTATTGAAAGCAAAATTTGGACATGAAAATGGATTAGATGTTTAAACAATAAGAAGGCAAAATTGGTACAAGTTAAAAAAAGTTTTCAACTATTTTTGAATTGACTACCCCTTGCAGCCTTTGAGCATCAGGATGAGGATTCTGACTATCAAAATCCTATGATTGATTGATGATTTTGGAAAAATCTTATATTTGAATTTGATAGTTGTTTATATTTGTTATTTCAGGGAATACTACTATAACTACTTAAACTTTACTTATAGAATACAGCTTCATCAAATTTTAATAAAAATTTTTCCTACCGCAAACAGTGACATCAATTAAGTTCAGCGATGGTGTAGATATTTTTGAACGATAAATTTCCCCCAAGGGCTCCAATTTTCATATCAACTTCCGAAGAAAAATACGCATTTCTAAAATAAACTTTTCAATTTCCTAAAATAAGGACTCGAGAAGTTTGTCGGGAGACTATTTGAGATGTTCTGCTGTGAATTCTCAACTGTCAAAGAAGTCTTTTCTCTGGGAAACGGAATTGACGCCAATGTCGTGTTCTAAAGTCATTCTTCGTTCCAAGCTAATGGAACCGTCGTTTTAGGAGATGAGTCGGACGGCTTGTCTGTCCCCTCAAGACTTTTGAAGTCGTCACTTTGGATTTTTTAAAAATAGGGACACAAGACAATCTAAAGTGATATTTACAAGACCAAATAGTCCCAATATGCTTCTACTTTTTACGCTGAAGGGATAATTTTCAAAAGAGTTTCAAAGAGACATGCCTAACTGAAACCACGTAATTAATTAATTTATTGATTATACCTTTCTCTATCAGTTCTCCCTTTTCAATCGTATTCTAAAATTCATAAGTGCATAGTGTTTCTAAAGCCCGTTTCATTACTTTAATTAAGAACCTACGACTCTCATGGTGAGGGAATTAAGGTTTACCCCTAGGTAACCCATGCTGAATATATTGAAAATACTCACAGCGCCCCTAGCAGCGAAATAAGAAAGTTAAAAGTATTAATTAAAAATCTAAAGGAGATAAAACGAAAACTGTAATCCAAAAAATTTTTCGGTATACCCATGACAAATCCGACAGAAAAAATTTGATTAAAATATTCATTCTAGGACAAGGAGATATAAGCTTGTGAAACAAGGATTTTTTAGAAATCAAAAAGAAAAGTTTGCAAGTTTTTCAGTGTTATCACGTAGTTTTGTGTATTTTTATTCAAACAAAGACAAATAATATTAATTAAAAAATAAAAAAAATTCAATTTTTTAAAATTTTTTGAGGCCTGAAAACGTACTATGTCCACATGCTTATATCTTCTGGAATATTTAATATTATTTTCAAGAAGCTTTCAAATGTGGGGTTTTCAGGACACATTGCAACCAATATTCTATTTAAAGTTGTTTCATCATCTTAAGATTTTTGATTATTTTTTAACTTATTGTTTTGACACTAGGGTCGTTGTTCCTAGCCTTGAAGAAGTTCTGAAACAGTTAAATATTTAAGAACTTCTAGGAAGAGGTTTTCAGTTATTTCTTTTTAAACACTTTACTACATAAAAGAATTAACTGAAATTAAGAGTTTAGAGATACAATTTACCTTCTTAGAGAAACTATATTAGTTCTAAAAAATAACAAAAACCCCCATCTTCATAAAACTGTTTACTTGAGTTATTCAATTTATTCAATTTACTATTTTATTAATATTCAAGGGATAACCAAATTAAGGCAGAAAAATCCAAAATTCATGAAACTATGGTTATGAAATTAGTATAAATGTTTAAAATTCTTAGTGTTTTGACTCTTTCCAAACATTTTTCAGAATTTCAGAAGCCAGTAAACTATAGTTTGCATAGAATTTTGGAAATTTTTGTAGATTTATTGCGTTCATAAGCAAATATTTTGTTTCATCTTGTCCTCAACTTTTAATATATGATTTCTAGAACAGAGCCAGCGAATGTCATTTAACACTACTTTCTCCCAAAAGTTTAAAGAACTTAATAACGAAACTTCGGAAGTCATGTGAACACATAATTTATAAACTCTTCCATCAAATAACTTCAAGCGCCTTTAGCGGCAGTTCAAACTCAACAACTCTTGACACATCCTCCCAGGACTAAATTTGCTTCCAAGCCAGACAGTTTACGCTTCAATAGTTCTCAAATTCGCAATCGAATTGATTCCGAACTTTCCATCATCACGGACTCTACCCCTCGATGCACGGAAACAAATATCGCGAGAAACATTCCATTTTACGATACTTCAAACACGGAAACTTCCGAAAGTTGCGGAAGTTTTTCTCAAAATTTATATCGGCCCTGAGCCAATAAAAAAGCGGTAGGAACTTCCCTTTGTCGAAAAAAGCTCGGTAAAAAATGTTAAAGTTAAAAAAGTAGTCGGAAACACAAATAAGAGGATCCAGGGCTTCCGGAGGGGGTGCTAGATATCCTACTGAATATTTTCCGAACTTCGGAAAACGGGGTTTATTTTTTTTCGCTATCTGTCTTGCTCGGAAGTGTCGAATGGACGAACGAAAATGGTGACACTCTGATGGTCGAGATAAATCCGAGACAAAAGGAGTAGGGTTGGAGCTGATTCCGGGTCCCATGCCACTTGGATAGAGAAGGATTTGTGCTCCACTGGAGAGACACGGTTTTTTTCAGTTTTGCTCTATCGATATGCGGAAATTGTCGAGTTTGTATAGAAAAGCAAAACCCTCTGGAAAAGTTTCTGATATCTCGTTTGAAACAGGGTTGAGAATGAATGTTTATGCAAGTATGCTTGGTTGGTAAACCGAATCTTGTCTTTTTTTTGCTTCAAAATATTTTTATTTGGAATTTTTTTAATTCTTTAAGATATTTTAGTTACCCTCCTTTCTTACGTTTATATCCTTTGAGCAGGACGTATGAATTAGCAGCCATAAGTGATTTTAAAAATAGTTATTACTGTGGAAGTTACTTTTGAAACTTAAATACCATCTTATAAAAATTTGAAAAACAAAATTTTAATGAAGTCAACTTCTATGTAACTATTATAATATATTTATTATTTTTTAATGCACATAATTTTTCAATAAAGCTCAAAATAAAACTACCTTTTTAAAAAGATAGTGCTACAGATAGTATAGATTCCATGCTGAATTATCCATACATGTGATCTATCTTACAATAAATTGGCGGAAAATGTTAATAAAAATTCGATGACACCTAAATTTTCCTTCATTCTAAGAGGGGGTCAATTGGATTCTACTTCCCGAGATCTATGATTCGATATGCTAGTCATATTTTTTAGCTTAAATCAACTAGTTTTCATATCATTTTGATTTTACTTCAAACTTATTACTGTACAACACTCGCGGCTAGAGTTTTCAGTAAAAACACGATTGGAAAAAAAGAAAGGGGAACTTCAATTTTGCAAATCGTATTGTTGAATTTTAAATTTGCTAAGCAAATTGGCGGATTTCCGCCAATTGGCGGAAGAATCACATGTATGATTATCTTTTCAAAACAGATAACGAAAGGATCATAGTAAAGCTTTTCATTTTAGTCAAATGGACATTCCAAATGAGTTCATTCTAATGAATCGACATTGTTTGAGCAAAAGTAAGTTATTTAATTTTAAAATTTCTTTTATACGTATCTGGTTTCTAACATAATTTACAATGTCCTTCTATTGTAATAAGCCATAGTTCAAAAATGATTGTTTTCTAACTTCATAGAATATTAAATCATCGGTTGAACAGAGTGCTTTCTTTTAATAATTCTACTTCTGGTAATTAAAATGTCATAAATATTACATTTCAAAATTATTAAATATTAAGCTCATAGCAAAATTAAAATAAATGTGAAGTGCAAATAAATAAATGAGATAGAAATAGTTTAAAAAGGAAAAACATTAACAAATCTCATTGCTCTTCCTATTCCCCAACAAATTTGAAGCCAGAATAATCCTTTGTTAATGGGTTCATAGTAAATTGCTACACAAGCTTATCTCCTAAGTACCCAAAACTTGCGTTAAAAGTTCATGAGTAAATGCACAAGGCGTTTTTTTCCCTTAAATCTTGGCATGTTATCGTTCCGTAAGTCTTGTTTTTCTTGATGGTTTTCTTGGGACATGAAAGAGTGGGGAGGTAAATATCATTAAAATCTCATCAGACGAGTATATTAGCCTGGAAAATTGTCACAGATGCTAGGATTATGAGGCATTAGCATATTCGGCTTTATGTGTTCGGATACTTGATTAAAAGTTTAAGAGGGCGCTTTTTCTAAGGACGTTGATGCTTAATGGGGGAGAACTTAATCAAAGTTAAGGTGGTTATTTTGTTTGAAGGTAGGGTGATAACAGGGATGTATCTTGTCTTAGAAAAGAATTTGGTGCCATTGCTTTTTTCTGTGGTGTTGTTTCTTTTGTAAATTACTAGGGCTCGACCGATGCATCGGTTTGGCCGATGCATCGGCGCCGATTGTTTGAAAAAATAGCCATCGGCCTAGACATCGGCGGCCGATGTTGACTTGCGAAAAAATCGGCCCATCGGCCCAAAATAACATCTAAAAGCCGATGTTTAGCCGATGTTTTCCCAGAAAACAGAATAACATCAATCAATTGGCGAAAAGACGAAAACAAGCGTGATTCCGCTCCATCTTACTCCTAATTTATTTCTTAGTTGAACATCCGCCCACATTGGCGTCATTTAGGGGGAACAGGGGGGGGGGGTGATTGCCCCCATCAAGGCTACTATTTTTATGTGAAAAATAGTTACAAGACCCAATTTTTTAAAATCGAGAAAGAGCATTGGGTATAACCCAAAAAAGTCTCAAAATGAGTTAAAACACTACGTTTTAGGGTTAAACAAAAAAATTTCGGGAGGTGAACCCCCAAACTACCCCTTCTGAAGCTTTTAACGCCTGTTTCACAGTGTTTTCTCCTTGATAATTCTGCCACTCACCAGAAGCGGTTCCATTTGGGTGTTCCCGAAGTGTTTTAAACGGAGATGAAACACTAGTTTTGAGGGAAATTTTCAATAAATTTTCTGGAGGATAAACCCCTCTGTAAAAATTTCGTCGGAATACAGTGTTTTCTTTTGAAAATTCTGTCGCTTTAAAGAAGCTTTTCCCTTTGGGTGTCCCCTAAAGAGTTTTAAAAGGAAAAAACACTAAGAAATAAAACACTTCTTCAAAATCTTCAAAATTGTTTTTTGGGAAGAATCTCCACCCCCTTGAAACTATGACGGGTTACCTTATGAAATTTTGTGGTTTACAGGGAACTTCTTTCAATTTTAAGTTGCAACCAAGGGACTCAAAATAAGCTTCAGAAGGCAAATTTTAAAAAACTTTAAGGGGGTACAATCCAGACGCCCCTATTTTACCTGGAGCTCACGTTCTAAAATATTAACAATATAATTTAATATTATTCAAATACTAAGTGATGTAAAATTTAACCTATAATTATACTCGTTAGGGGGTATCTTAAAATTGACGTTTAGTCAACATCCCCCCATAAAAAATGGTGACGGCGTGCCCTATTTTCACTTAAAAAATCTTACCCCTCAGAACCCAAAACTGAAATGACGCCCCTGCACGGCTGTCTGTGGAAAAGTGGACATTTTCCAGGTAGACATGCCTTTTAGGCCAGAAGCAATCCTATTGATTTCCACAATTTTAGTCCTAATAATGAATGAACCGGGCATTTTTTATCAAGCTTATTAAATAATGCCAGCTCTTCAGGGGCGTAGCCAGAGATGCGGATTTGGGGATATGCCCCCCTCGAAATCCAGAAAATTCCCTTTTTTGTCTGTAAAAATGAACTAAATTTATCCCATACCCCACAAAATTCCAATCTCCCTAGGCACCAAAACAGTATCCAAAATAAGGTTGTGGTTTTACCTTCCCTCGAAGTTTTGACAACAATTTTATAATATTTTTTCCCTTTAAAATTCTGCTAATTTTTTCTGAGAGCGCATTTCCCGTCCCTTAATTTAATTTTGGGGAAGTATTGTATTGTAATTATAATCTTATCTCTTTAGAGGGTAATTTATTTATGTTTTTTTAATATTCTAACATCCAAGGAGAACAGCTCCTTGTAAACCCAGAAATATTCTAGGTTAACAAATAATAAATAAACGTCATAATTTTGAAGGGAGCTAGATGTTTTGAACTAAAATTGTTTTTAAATTTTCTTGTTTTAAGCTAGGGTTTTATCTCATTTTGAAACATTTTTGGGGATCCCCCAAAGCAAATCTTTATAATTAACAGAATTTTCAAGAAAAGAAAAATGTGAAACAGACGTCAAAATTTTGTAGGGGGTTTATCCCTCAAAAGTAGTGTTTAACTTAATGAAGGCCCTTTGATCCCCCTATCCGAAGAGGATTGCTCCTTGTGAGTAAAAAAAATTTTCAAGGGAAAAAAATTGTACACAAATTAATGCAAAAAATTTTTTTTGGGGGGTGGGGGGTTTTGAACTTCCATCTCCCCCCTCTTAGATACGGCAATGTCAGTAGCAAACATCTATTTTCATTTCTGGCTCAAAGATAGATTTTAATGCTTTTCTATAAAAATAATTCCGAATGGTTTGCATTTTTTACCATCGGCCTTAAGCATCGGCCATCGGCATCGGCAATCGGCCAAAAAATTACCATCGGCCATCGGCCTGCCGATGGAAATTTTCAAACAATCGGCATCGGCCCATCGGCCAAAAAAATGCCATCGGTCGAGCCCTATAAATTACTAACTACAAGTCGTCAATAAAAAATAAAAGGTACTTGTAGCTTAGAAAGAGTTGTTGATTTTTAGCTTTATGAACTAGGTATGTTTTAGGAACTTCAATGGTAATTAACTATCTATCGTGTTTAATCTGCTATTGTTATTTCGGAGTATACATTTTTTATGTTTTGAAAATGAGTATTTTTTTGCACCCATTATAAAAATAATGATATCTGAAAGGTTTAATAAAAGTACAAAATTTTTACAAAATGTAAAGTGAAAGTGTGATTTAATCGAAAACTACTTTTTTTCAATCAAACTATAACATTTTAGATAGGTACTAAATAAAATTTTAAAAATGCTTTTAATTTCTAAATTGTCGTGGAGCTAAATAGATAATTTGAGGTTCCACTATATCTAAGAATGAATATTGGGGAGGGATATAATTATTTCTTGTTTTTATTAATTCACCAGAAGTTTGCAAAAAAAGTCTTCGGAGATGTAGCGGATAGGTAAAATTTTTACATGCAAATTGTTGGTATTTATAACCAGGGGTGCAGAATATGTCCGAACGTCCGAACAATGTTCAGGGGAAATTATTGTAGTTGTTGGAAATTTTTTTCCTAAGTTTATAAAGAAAAAATTCCTTCCAAAAACAAATCCAAGTTGTTATTAGTAACAAGTATTTTATCTGCTAACAATATCATGTCCTGCAAATTCTACAGAAATTTGGTTAACATTTCGGAATTACGCAAGAAAACTACCTATCTACACGCCGAAAAAAAACACGAGTTTCCTATTCCTAATTTTGGACTTGGTATATAGGAAAAACAACATATCTATGATAGGAGTGATGATTTTCATTAAAATATCATCGCGTTCTTGTTTAACTCTTTCAAACCCAGCCACCCAAAATTTCGTATTGTGTTCAATGCTATACTCAGGCGTCTTAGGATTGAAAGGGTTAATCACAAGGATGGTTTTGTCTTTACGGGAACACATTTTGTAGGAAATTTTGATAAAAATATAATGACATTTTTTGGGGAAATTTTGGACAAAGTTAATTGTGTTCTGGGGAAATATTGGGATATGGAACATTTTCTATACACAAAAACACATTTCTTCTACACAAAAGCACAGTAGAACAGTTATAATCAACTCCAACTAAATATTTTAAATAAGTATTCTGTAATTGGAAAGACAATTTAATGTTTAGTGTAATACAAGGTAAATTATCGTGAAATTAAATGAAGTACAGACATTAAAGAATTATCTAAAGTAGGGGAAATTCGGACAAAACCGGGACCCAAACTTTATTTATTTAATATTCACTTAACGTGTGATAAAAACAGACAAAATTGGTGCTGAAACTATAAACTGGTACTTAAGAAGGAAAGAAAATAATAAATTAATACTAATTAATAGCAATATAGGTAATAAAAGTACATAATTTAGAAGAGTAAAAAATAGGGAACTAGATAGAATAATCAAAATAACTTAGAAACGTTGAAAAACATTATTTATTAAAAGAAAACATGCATGGTGTGACATAATAAACTTCCAGAATTTCATTTTATATAATTTTCATCCTATAACAATTTAATTTATGCTCATAGGTAAAACGTTTTAGGAAAAAAATTTAATTGAACGTTTTGTCTTGTTTATCATTTGAATAATAAATCTGTAGCTGTTTTTTGGAAATATCAAAATCCTTTGATTGTGTCAATCATAGTATTTTACTTGACAAGTTATCTTCAATTGGGGTTCGAGGAGTAGGACTTAAAGGGTTTACATCCTATCTAAACAACCGGAAACAGTTTGTAAAAGTAAATGATTTTAGAAGTAATATAAAGTCTGGTGTACCACAAGGCTCAATTCTTGGTCCTTTACTATTCATAATATACATCAATAATTTCTGTAAACTAAAATTAAATGGCAAAATCATAACCTACGCAAACTATACAGTGATCCTGTACTCACATTCAAACTATGACATATTACAAAATATTATAAATAAAGATATTCTGACCATCAAACACTGGTTCTATGCTAATAAATTATCTATTAATATAAATAAATCTAAATTTATTAACTTCAGCATCTACGGGCCGTCTGAACCTTTATTACCATTTAATAGATTGTAATAATACTAATAAGGAAGTTGCATGTGTCAGATTTTCAAAAACAAACAAGTGTTCCGTATAGTTTTTTGTATGGTAAAATGAAATATCTAGTCAGTTTTTCAAAAAAATGTACAGGTAATTAAATATTTTAATTTAAAAGTCGAGAAAAAAACACGTGACTGAAAACGTTTATTGTTTAAACTATAAGATGACGTCAACAATAATACCATCAACTCCATTGCTTTACAACAATGTTTAGTATAAGATGACGTCACATCCAAACTCTTGGCGTTTTCGCGCGCTTTTAAAAAGGGGATTTTTGTTAATTTTTTTGGCAATCAAAAAATTTCTCGATCGGCCTCAAATTTTGGGTAATTGCTTATTTTTGCAAGAGGAATCGATTAAAAAAATAAAAAAAAATCATGCAACTTCCTCATTGTAATTGCCCACCCCTTCAACAAGTATCTTCAATAAAATACCTCGGATTACATGAAGATTTTAATTAAAAATGGAAATCCCATGCAAAATACTTAACCAACAAACTACGCTTTATTCTCCACAAGTTTTATTTTATTAAAAAGATAATTAATAAGAGCTTTTTGCTTCAATTATATCATTCCTGGGTCAACTCAAAAATGAGTTACGGAATTGTTGTTTGGGAAGGAGATTACCTAGAAAATATTAATCCAATATTTAAAATTCAGAATAGGATCATTAAATTTTTAATTTCTACAAAAAACTAAATATATTACCACTTCGGCACCTTTTTTCTTCAAAGCAGTTATTTATTTTTTAAACAAAATAATAGCTCTGATTTACGTAATTTAAATTATAATTTAAGTTCAAAACATTTATAACTAGTACCTAAAGCAAAAAAAGAATCACCTAAATTCTTTAACACTTTACCCAAAAATCTAAAATCCGAGAAGCCCCCTTCTAAGTTTAGAAAATTATTAAAGATCTACATTTTCACAATGGAAAATATCGAAGACTTTTAAAAAAAATGTAATTAAACGCTCATTCGGATCTTTATTTTATGGAAGTAAATTTGAAGCTTGGCCTGCGATATCACTTTCAATTCTTTATTTTAATTTTAATTTATCTGTATTTTTTTGTTTTTTATTTTTTTTATTTTATTTGTAATCACATTATAATTTTCTATAGGCTGCCCATATGGGTCTTTGACTCCTGGGCATATATCAAAATTTTTTGTATTTATTGTCGTTAATCTCTTGTTTTTTATGCGTCTAATTTTGTATTAACTGGTTTTTTTCAAAATAAAAAATTTTCTTCTTCTTCTATGTTCCAGCCCTTTGTTGTGAAAGCACTGTATCCAAATCTCCCCAAATATAGAATGTTCATATAAGCAAAGGATGCAAGCTTCATCCGACTACCCACATCACGGTTTTGTCCGACTTTGACTTTGATGAAGAAATTTTAATCTAGCGTTAATAAATCAACTCTTAGGCACCAATATAATTTTTTAAAATAACAAATGAATAATTATGTATCATGCGCTGTATTTACCGAGAGTAAATCCTTAGGTATTTATGATTGGTGGTGTAATACTGCAGACGCTAAAATGGTGTATAAGCTTTCAGCAGGTGTTTAGCATTCAGTTAACTGGATATTGATAGGGTTCAAGCCTGGAAATAGTTCTAACAGTGTTCACTAGATATCACTCCAAATCAATGAATAAAGCCCAAATCCCTGTTTTGTCCACCTACACGGTTTTGTCCGACTATCCCCTATATCTATACTTAGATACATACAAATACTAATGATGAAATCATTTTCTTTCAAGCAATCTTTTAATCCCATTTTAGATCACCATAACTATTAGAATTAAGATGCAACATCACAAATCAAGAGTGCCAGTTTGCTTCCTTAAATATCAACAAAAATAACTCACTCATCAATATTCCAATATCCTAGTGCATTCAAATGCTTTATTTTTCAATACATTTTCTTACTCTGATCCCTATTTAATTTCCAACGATCGCACTCACATAGCGCTGTATATTTACAACTAGTTTTTTCATATCTCAAGCACTTTCGGATATTCTAACAGCACTTACAATTCCACCTTCAGAAGAATATCGATCTTCAACAAACTCCTTAAATTATTCAGAAGCATGTCTGCTCAACATTCAAAATCGATTCATGAGATATTCATTTTATTTATGCATAAGGAAAGGAAAACAAAAATGGCTCCTTGCAATTTCGGGACATCCAAAGAAGTGAAATCGATTCATTTGACTCTATATTCGAATACATTCTCTCCGTTTTCTTTCAATTACGCCAAGCCTCATCTCAAAGATTTATTCTTTCTCCACTTTTACCTTTACAGCCCAGACGTTCTTTACATATACGTAATTGCGAGGTTTTTCGTGTTACGGGTAACCTTAATGTCATCATTATAGAGAATAAGTAGCGTTGCTTGTTTCCTTTGCGATGGCCCCTCATTATTTAAAAGTCGGGTTCAGATTACCTGAAATTTTAAATATCCTCGAGGCACTAAGTCATTTTTTGTTTTTTGCTAGTCTGGGAGAGTTTAAAGTCGTTTGCTGTACATTATGGGACATTTATTTCCTCCATTCAATTAAATTCTTGACTCGGGGCGATCATGATTCTTTATAATGGAGATAATGTTGATCTTTGGTGATTTTTTAGAGGAGATGTAAGCAATAATAAGCTGAATAAGCCATTTTGATGTAAATGGGATGTGGATTGAAGTAGTTCTCACAGAACCCAAAAATTTGGAGATCGTTTTATTAAAACGAATTTTATGCTTTATCGAATTTTGAGTGAATGTTTCAATAAAACATGGGAGGTGAAGCGTATGATGAAAAGTTATCATATTTTATTAACTTTTTTTTATCGTTTTTAATTGCAAGATTTTTAGTAATTAGATGGTTGAAAGCATGTAAAATGTTAATTTTTATTCGTAAAATGTTTCAAATCACCTCAAATTTACATATGAATTTTAATTTTTCCTTAGGCTAAGCGCGCACTAGAGACTTTTGTCACGGTGACAGAGACAAAATTATCACCCTGGCTATTGCAAGAAGCTAGAGCGCGCGCATAGGCGACGAGGCTCTTGGCCGTTTGCCAAGAATCTCTCCATAGAAATGCCTTATTCTCGAGTGACTGGTGTTATAAGTCGCCGCGACAGATGTCTCTAGTGCGCGCTTAGCCTTAGTAAAAGAAACTATTTCTCAGGTATTAAAATAATTGTAGAAGTTAATTTAAATTTAATAAAATAATTTGAGTGTATGAGGACTTCTTTATCGCAGTTCTTGCCCCCTGTTCTCGCTGAACGACTGACTACTTGTCGCCTTGAAAGCAGCCCTTTCGGTAACCATTAGACAAGTGCACTATGGTTTTTAATTCGTTCTTTGCTGTATTGGGCTGCTCGTCGACTAATGACCGAAAGGTCGGAGACGGGCATAGGTTAAAAAAAAGAACTTTTCGTAAGCTTGTGTTTGAAATAATAAAATATTTTTGATTCTTTTCTTTTTAAGTGATAAGTTATTTTTAAAAACTACTAAAACTACACATTTTTCATATATTGGTTTGAAAAAAAAATCCTAAACTACATTATTTGAATCAAACACATCAAATGAATCATAATGAGGAAAACCCAAATAAAATATTTCAAATAATCATTGAATCAATTTAAATCCGTTTATACCAATAACCCTAGAGTATTTAAATCTTAAGATTTTTATTAAATAAATAGAACAATAAACACCAACAATATCCTACTCTAAGAAGACATGAACCAGCTGTTAATTTATCAGAATGAGTTTCTGGTAACTAAGGTAGAGAAAAGGTACATTCTTGTACATAATTAATTTGTCAAAGTTTAAAGGATACTAAGCCAATAGGGTTGCAACACTAGGATTTCACATAAAAGAAAGTTACACCACGTAATGAAATGTTAGTGATTTCATGTCAACATTATTAGGAACACTTACAAGGAACATAATTCAAGCAACTTTCACTCTAATGAAAAGCTGTGTTACTTGTCAGGATCTTTATTGGGGAGAATGTGAAACAACTAAGCATAGTTAATTCATTACACTATATTATTCATCATGGAAGAAATAAATGAAACAATGTACACCTTGTATAGAGGATCTGTGTTTGAGTTTTCAATATGGAATTGATTTGGACATACTATTTGTGAATAAAGGAATATTGATGCTGGCAAACATATTTTTGAAATTTAAAATGAATGGAAATGTTCATAAAGGAATTTATTGTTTTTGAAAAGGTGTGTAAGGTAAAAAACAAATTTTTTGACAAGAGAGAGATGAAGCTAATTATTAGTGAATTTGGATTTATTAAAGGTAAGTTTTGGTTCTAAAGTTAACTTTTCTTTTAAAACGACAAACTTAATGCGTTCTATAACCGCAATGTTTTAAAAAATTAAACTGATCTAAAAGGGAGTCCAAAAAAGAGAAAATTAGAAAATACTGCCGTAAGTAAGTATTCTTCAAGAAGAAAGGAGGAACCCAAAAGTGTCAATCCAACGAAAGAAGAAAAAATACAAAAAATTCTTGAAAGAAAACAATCAAAGAAAAAGTGGTAGAGACAAAATTGGGATCAAAGGTTAAGAGAAAAGAAAAGAAACAAGAAACGCGAAGATAAAACTTGATAATAAAGCATTGTTTTGAAAAGAACTCTGAAACTCGTTAATAGTTTTTAAAACTAATGATCAAAACAAAGAACTCTCAATTAAATCCAAAAATACCCCAAAATCATCCTTCCTCAGCTCGTAACTACCAGTCAAAAATAATTGACACTTTCACCCAAAACCCAGAATTTAATTTCTCGCCTTTCCTCATAAATGATGTATACCACGTCAGCTCTTGACGTCATTCCTTGTTAAGTGACGTCATTATTAGTTGCAGCCAGGGCTACCGGACATCACGAATATGGAATGCCCCTCCCCCACACCATTCCTCGCGCCCTCTAATTACACCGTTGCCAGATTAATTATTCAATGTCTTTGGCTTCATTAGTGGCCGCAGTGTGGCGTAATTTCGTCTCTTCTTTTCGCAACGCTGCTGTGGCAACGATCAGAGGCCAAGAATTCGAAGCAATCAGCACCTGATGGATGGTGTTAGTTTAGATCAAATTTATCAACGGATGGACATCTAGAAGGCACGTTAATTTTCAGAGATAATTATTTTCAAAAGCACATTGGAATTATTTTTTTTCTGTACGTAGGAGAATAAAAAATAAAATTACGTTTTTCTTGTGATTATCTTTCTTTGACTAGTGAACTTCCTACTCCCAATATTACAAACATCAGAATACTGTGCAACTGAACTTTAATTTTTCATTGTTAATGTTTTTCAATACTTCAAATAAAATTATTACGTTTATTTTACCTAAACTGGTGTATAAAATGTTTAGGTGAAAAGAAATATTGTTTTTATCTTCTAACTTAAAAGGATACGTCTACAAAAATTATGTCACTTAAACATAATTACATGATATACAGGGTGTTTCAAAAGTTCGTTTTGCGGCTTTTATTTGGAACCGACGTGTCCTAGGGTCACGGAAGTAAGGTCTACCCCTAGGTTAGTGATACTGGAGAAATTATTGAGATGACTTACAGCGCCCCTAGAGGTGAAATAAAAAAGTTAAAAAATTAATTTAAAAACTATAGGAGCAAAAACCTCAGTGAGATTATTGTTGCCAACATTAAGAACTCACAGAAAAAAATTTCATGGAAATAGCTTGAATATTCGAGGAGATATTAACATGTGAAAATAGCACTTTTTCAGACCTCATGAATTAAAAAGTTCTCAAATTTGAAAGTTTTTTTTAACTTTTTGATTAAATTTTGCCTTTATTCAACTAAAAAAAACACAAAACTACACTATAACACAGAAAAATATGCAAATTTACGAACTTTTTCTTTTTCGATGCCTGAAAAAGTGCTAATTTCTCATACTAATATCTCTGCAAATATTCAAGATATTTTCATGAAACTTTTTTCTGTGGGTTTTTCATAACGTTGGCAACAATACTCTCCGTGAGATTTTTGCTCCATCTCCTATAGGTTTTAAATTAATTTTTTTAACTTTCTTATTTCACCGCTAGGAGCGCTGTAACTCATCTCAATGAATTTTCCAGGGTCACTTACCTAGGGGTAGACATTACTTCCGTGACCCTAGGACACGTTGACTCCAAATAAAAGCCGCGAAACGGAATTTTGCAACACCCTGTATGATAGCTCATAATGATTTTCAATGTTACTGCCAAATAACAACACTATGGAATTGATAAATAACTTTTGACCATGTCATATATCAAAGGATAAAAATGTTGTACAAAAGTTTTAAACAACTTTATTTTTAGTTCTTTAGTGAATTATTTCAAAACCATCTCTTACAAAAAATTTTTTCAAACAAATATTACACCTGATCGTTTCCTCAGAAAATAACTTTTAATAGTTTTTTCTCCTGCATCATTTGAGAACAAAGTATAAAAATTTTAAACATCTTTCAATTAGAGAATTGATAAACCAAACCCTTCTTGAAAAGAGCCAGATTATAAAATTACAACGGTACTTTTACAGCTTTTACCTAACACAACTTCACAATAGAGTCAAACTTAAAGATATTCCAAGACAACTTAACCTAATTCAGAACAGTAACAAATTTATTTTCTCTTTTTACTTAAATATTTCAATACCGAAAATCTTACAAGCATATTAAAACCAACCTAGTTCCTATAAGTAACCTAAATGTATTCCCAATAAAGGAAACCTAAAACTATTGACTATGCTTAAATGCCTCAAGCATTAGTATGTCTGGATACTTTCCAAATTCCTCCCAGATAGTTCATTGAACAGACATGTCTGTTCTTCCCCTTTTGTGCCTTCGTTAAAATCCCCAAATTCAAAATGGCCTGTTTTATGTTGGGTCCTCTCTCCAGTCTTGCTCGATTGTCTTTTAAGAAGGAGCAATGGAATTAGGTAAATTTAATTCCAGGCTTTGATGTAAGGCATTGGAGAAAGAGATTAAACTGGAGAAAGTTGAGTAATCATATTGATTATGAGGTAATAATTTAACGGGAGTTTGAAGTAAGTTTTAATTTAATAAACTATTTTAACTTATTAGGCAGTATGTCCAGTTTATGTTCAATGATATTTTGTAATTTCAATGAAACTTCCTTAGAATAGTTTTTAGAGGAGTTATGTTTCTAAAATTTAAATGAAAGACGCTTCTACCCTTTTTGGGTACAGATAAAGTATAAAAATAAATAGCTTTTAATAATATTTTTAAGAAGCTACAATTTTTATTGACAAAAATAACATTTTTGAAGAAAAATATTATACTAATATAAATTAGTTTGATGTTTAAAGTAATAAAATGCTTTTACCAAGCATTATTTTTTGAAAAAGTTCTCTTATAGTTGATGTTAACTTTTCTAGCCTTTATTCCTACTTCTTCTTGATGAAAGTTCTGAGCTACTTATTAAAGTTATTAAGTTTTTTTCCAAATTGTTTTTACTTAGATTCCCTAGAGTAAACGATGGAAAATAAGAACCTATAAAAGGGGATCTTAAACCTCTAAAAATATAGTTTATGGGGTAGGAACTTATGGGGTAGGTAAGTTAAACTAGGAATTATTGAGTTCTAAGTATACATAAAAAATTTTGTATCGTATAATTATATAAAAAAACGCGACGAAAGTTTGGCTGAAAAGTAAAACTATAGCGGAAACAAAACTTTGGATCAAAAAATTAAACTAAACATTAACTATTGCTATTTTCTCAAAAGGAAGATAGTACTAATAATATTCTCCCACTTATACATTAACTTTCAAATATGTTTCTATGTATTTATAAATATTTACTTGAGATATGTTATTACCGAGTTAAAATAAGATCTATCATTTTAAAGATTACCATTATTTTTATCTATCATTTTTATACCTATCATTATGAAAGAATGTTATGTGAAAATTTTCAATTTTGAATAATTTTTTGCACACAAATAATTTTATATTTTAGATAGCTAAATAAAACTTTTTAAAAGATAAACGCGTTACAGTTATTACAACAAAAATTTGCTTGCTTGGTATGTAACATGTTTCATAACATTTTCGTACTAAATAACATGTATGTAAAAGTTTTAATGCAACAGAAGAATTGTTTTAAGTATAAAACAATATTAAAAAAATGTTTATTTTAAAAAGTCTAAAAGACATTTACCAAACTACTGCAAACAATTTTTCGCATCATCGCATCTTAAAAGCAATATTACCATATCTTCAAGAAGGTTGTTGACCAACTCACAAAATTATTATGTTTATCTTTAAAAGTTATGCATGTTTTGTGTTATTTGGTAATTAAGGAACATATTTGTGAATTATTAAATACGATAATTTTAAAACAGATTTTTTCATTGTGGATTATTAAAGTAGTATCCTAAAGTCATTTGCACATGCTCAAAATCCAAAATTAAAATTATTTCTATTACATGACCCCCTTTTTTTCAAAACATCTCATTCACACGAAATTTTCGATTTAACGACAAAAGCCCCATCCAGACTACCTAAGGTTCTACTCTCTATTCACAGCTCAAATTCAAATTTTAATGAGAAAAGTTTCCAAACTTCCCCACACATCAACGTAAAAAGGGAAAAACATCATTTTCTTCAAACAAACTAAATATCATACCTCAAAAGTATCATCTCCCACAGAAAGATACACATCTCTCAGCTCTTACCGCCATCATTTTCAGCTCCGTTCGCGATTCAATTTCAGGTGAAGAAAAAGGGGACGTGGGGAAATGCCCGACACTTTCTTTCCCTCACCCCATCTTAAAAAAACTCCCCGAGGTCCCCATGATATCTGAGGAAAAAGGAGGATATCTTAGAAGGTCTTGGAGAAATGTAAGGTCGTTAAATTCGAAATGTCGGCAGTTCTTTTGCTGTAACCAGGGGTTGAGGTGTTGCTGTGAATGAGGGTTTGGGTATGCCCATTATGAGGAGGATATTATTTATGCTTGGTGAAAGGAGGGCTATGGAAAGAGTGAATAAAACTTCGCGTTTTGTGGGGTTTGGTAGGAGGTGGGGTATTTTCGATGTGGGAGGTAAAGTGGTTCAACGGTTTTCAAATGTTTTTAAAATGTTTGGATAGGGTTTAAAATTCTATTAAAGTTTATAGCTGTCGAATGAGTAGGTGATGGGAAATGTAGGGAAAAAAGAGAGCTAAATGTTTCGAAGATATAAATCAATAGGTACATTAAAAATAATTTAATAAAACTATTTAGAATGCATAAAATCACAACAACTATATTGTTAATTAAAAAATTAACATTATTCAGAGGGGAAAAATATATATCCGCAAAAAAAATATATATAAGAAGGGGTTGCGGTGTTTAACCCTCCATCGGTCGCAATATTAAACTGACGCGTTCGGTCGCACTGTGCCAAAACGCAAAATCGAAAGAATCGCGATTTTCTACCCTTTAATTTCAATAACGGAGTCTTAAAAACGATAAGAGATATTCATAGAATTATTCAGACATAAATTAGTCTGATATTTTTTTAAATAATCAAGAAATAAATTTAAAATAGCATAAAATTAAATTTAAATCATCAGGATAGATAATTCAAAATTTTACTCAAAAAGTATACTTAATGATGTGAAACCTGAGGGATAATGATTCTAAATTATGGTTTTTGAACTCATATCCAGATAATAACCATTTACAAACACAAATATCGCAGGTAATACTTGCAGGTCCTAGGCTAGGCATATTGACCGTTGATAGTCCTTGTAGCTATGGGTAAAATAACTCCAAATTATATTATTTTAGCTATAAACCGTATATCTACAGGTATTAGCCGTAGAATTGCATATTGTACAAATTTGTATTTTACTAGGTAAATGTATAAGGTACGATTTTGTAGGTGTATGGTCAACCGCAATAAACTAAAGATTTAAAAAAAATTACATACTTAATAAGGAAAATTTAATAATATTGACGTGTAAACATTCATAAAATAAATTAAGAAGCATCATTAAATCCAAAAAATAACATTACGAACCTTAAGGAACTGAAACACGATCGGGCGCAGTGTGTCAAATAGTGAAATTATGGTGAAAACCAAACTAAACAAAGCGCGCGAATTTAATGAATTCGTTGGTAAAGATAGGAGACTACCAGGAATTTCAGACTTTTAACTCAAAAAATGACGGAAAGGCGAACGAAAATGTATGCGATGTGCGAAAACAGTTGCGACCAACGGAGGGTTAAATAGCAAGAACTTGAGAGCTAATACATTAGTATAAGTGTGAGACCAGTTAAGCCTGAGAAAAGAAAAATTCCTTATTGAAGTAGTAGCGCGAATTACACTGTTCAACAAATTGGACTTTAAAAATTTTTTTCTTGATGAAAATAGTCATTTCTTATGGATTTCGGGTCGCTGAATACGAAAATCACCATTAAAATTCTCAATTGACTCAGGATTTTCGGGGAACAGCCCCTCCCTCTTTTTACGTTTTCGACGACTTTTTAACTTTAAACTCGATTTTCAGGGTCAAAAAGCAATGTTTTAGTCTTCAAATTTCCCCCCAGGGGACAAGAAAGGTTCAAATTAAAAAAAAATATGATAAATTTATAACAAATGGGTATGTTTCAGGGGCAATTACCCCCCTAAAAATACAAAGAAATAACTATAAATTATAGAGGTTTCTATACGCTATTTTTTTCCTCTTATTTTTTACGCAATTCCCGTTTGAAGGGTCCTAACCCTTCCCCAAGGACTCAAATTTGATGAAAATATGCAGCAATAATTTTTACTAAAAGCGGCTGAGGTGTTAGCCTCCCAGAAGCCCCCGCGGAAGAGATCGGAAGACTTCCAGAATCGCGAAGGCGCTCGCGAGCCCAGTAATTACTATTGATGATTTTGAAAAGTTTAAAAATGACGTTTTTATTATATTTTGGGTCTATCCTAAGTAGAAACTTTTCAGTTCTTTAAAAAACTGACTGGTTTTATGGAGTGAGGATTCCATGTTTCAAGATGTTAATAGATGCACGGCTGTGGATAACAATTAGGGGGCATCCATATAAAAACTGAGGGTGATGGAGGAAAATGGGTGTCATATTTGAATTCAGCAGATCATTTTACACTAGAATCAGCTAAAATTCAGTTAGTGGCTTCAAATTTTTTTGTACAGCACACTTAAACTCTAAGTGCGGCATTGATTGCTTTGGGGGCGCTCTCACCTCAAATACTTTTAGTAAAAATCATTGCTGCATATTGCCATCAAATTTGGGTCCTTGGGGAAGAGTTAGGTCCCTTCAAACATGAATTGCGTAAAAAATAACATTTTTCAATAGCGTATAAAAAACTCTATATTTTTAGCTGTTTTTTTTGCATTTTAAGGAGGTAATTACCCCTTAAACCTATTCATTTGTTATAAATTTATCTTATTTTATTAATTTGAACCTTTTTTGTCACCTGGGGGGCAATTTGAAGACTAAAGCAATGCTTTTTGACCCTGAAAATCGAGTTTAAAGTTATGAAGTCGTCAAAAACGTAAAAAGGGGGAGGGGCTGTTCCCCGAAATTCCTGAGTCAATTGGGAATTTAAATGGGGATTTTCGTATTCAGGGACCCAAAATCTATAAGAAATGACTATTTTCATCAAGAAAATTTTTTCATTGTTGAACAGTGTTATCTAATACTAAGTCGAATAAAAAATTAAGTATAGAATTGTACTGAAATGCTCTTATGTGATTTTGAAAAATCAAGAATAAAACCTGTTTGACGAATTTTTAAACAAACCAAACATACCCCCTTTGAAAAGTTATAACCATTCATGCTAACTTTTAGAAGCTTTAAAAATTAACACTTAAATTCAAGTTCCCTTGAAGCGCAAAATTGCACTTGCGAAACATTTCTAAGTGGCTTACCTGAAGACCTTTCCCTCTATCACCTCAAAATCCTCGTTTCCTGTGAACACCACACCACTGTCGTGTCAAGACCTCCCTCTGTGTCATCCAGGGGTGGTGAGACGACACTTAAAATCGTTTGCTTCATGAATCAGAAATGCTTTCTCCTTCCCTCTTTAGCGTCGTCGGCAAAAGCAAACGAGGCGTGATGAAGTCCCTTTAGAAAAGGAGTTCGAGTTTACTTTTCTGGTACTTCAATATGCAAAGTGCGTTCTCAACAGAAGCTTCTCAAATATAATTCAGTTTACGTGAAACTTTTAAATAGTGCGGTTGTGCATAATGATGTACGGGATAGTGTTGTTTTCCTCAAGATAACTTTGGTATTAAAATCCAACGCATATTTTAACATAATAATTTAATGGTTTACTCTGGAAATGAAATGTAGTTTTAGATAATTTATTCTCATATCCCATGTGGAGTTTTGAATTTATAGCTGTCAGAACACAAGTAAATTGAATCTTTTAATCACAGTTACGAACAATCGATTTTAAAGTGAAGTATATGAATAGCTATGATTATTACTCATAGATGGCGGCAGGATGCACTTGGTTTTCAAACTAGTTATAACCAAGTTTACTTTTTTGCTACTAATATAAAATAACAGAACTTGAGATTAAGGGAACTGGTATTTTCTCAACAACCTAATATGGGATAATTTTTGTGCACCTATAAGGAAAAAAATCAAATTTCTGTAACAACCTTTTTCTTAATTTATGCATTTTTGTTTATTTCAAAGTAATAAAAATTATATAAACTCCAGTAAAAATAGGAATTTGAAAAGGAGGACAATCATAAGGATAAATAACTTTTGGTTACATTGTTGTTCTGAGCTGGAACAACAATTTGGAATAATTTTTTTTGAAAATAATACTTAAGTATTTTAAATTTCACTTACTTAAATTATTCTATAAATATTTTTGAATAATAAATATCCTCTCGAAAAAGTAGAGTTTCCTGTTATACACATTTCCAATTTATTTATCTCTTCTATTAACTACTAAATATTTTTGAAACTCCATTACTGTATGTGCATAGTGTGGAAGATTGCATGTACAGTTATTTAAAACAATTGTAAATTTTGCCTAGTAGTAGTAGACTAGTAGATTTGTAGATATAATTACTATAGTAGATTTGCCGTGTGGCAACAGTCTGTTAATTCTTTAAAAAATGTTTAGAAAATAATGTTTGTAATTTGCTTTCGGACTTGGAAACTTAAATTGATAATTAAATATCATCATTCATCTGTTGAAGTTGTATTCATTTGAGTGATTGGATTTAAGGTCGTCCGTTAAGTAATTTTAACCAGCTATTTGACATCATTCATCTGTTGAATTAGTATTCATTTGAGTGATTTAAAGTTAGCAGTTATTTGACATCATTCATCTGTTGAATTAGTATTTATTTGAGTGATTTAAAGTTAGCAGTTATTTGACATCATTCATCTGTTGAATTAGTATTCATTTGAGTGATTTAAAGTTGGCAGTTATTTGACATCATTCATCTGTTGAATTAGTATTCATTTGAGTGATTTGAGTTAAAGTAGTCAGTTATTTGACATTTTGTATTCCCCCCTTGCAAAGTGATCCCTACAAATGGAACTTTGCAACATAAATTTAGCATTACAATATTTTCCAAAATCTAGAGTCACACTAATATAAAGTTTATAAGTCCAAACGCACATTGAAATTTTCTTGGTTCTTCCAGATCTACTTTTGATAAGCGAGCCATCTTCAGAAGTATCAGGGAATTGTACAGAATCGGGACTATTATTAACAGTTAGGTCTTTTTTCCTTGAGGTCACTTTCAGAATATCAATTTCGCATTTTGCTGACACTTCTAAAGGATAAAGGTTTTGGGGTGGGCAGATTCTTTCACTTTGGGAAATTCTTAATCGTGCAAACTTAGGAATATTGTCCTTTCTAGGATAGAGTTCCACCTCCTTTAAAACACCAGTTCATCACTTGACAGTCCAACGTGGGTTTCTCTTTGGGGTTAGTCTTAATTTCAGGCCCGTAGTCTTCTTTCTCATTGTGCTGGTTATCTTCAACTTTGAAACCATCGTCTTTAATGTACTTGGTTGGTTTCGTCTGACGACCACTACGTTTCTCAGCTTTTTGACCTTCCTTTTTAGAAGCATCACCTTCAGAACAAGAACCAATATCAATCTTTTCTTCAGAGCTAGAATTCTTGGCATATTTGAATAAAGCAGCTTTGCCTCGTCGTTTGTCAGGGGTAGCTTTAGCTTTTGGCTTCGCAGGTCTCCTTCCACGTTTCATAGCTTTTACTTTCGGAGCAGCCTTCCTTTCATTCTTCTTAGGGACATCTTCCGTAGCTTTTGACTTCGCAGGTCTCCTTCCACGTTTCATAGCTTTAACTTTCGGAGCAGCCTTCCTTTCATTCTTCTTAGGGACATCTTCCTCTTCAGTGGAAGATTCATCATTTTTAGCTTTTGTTTCTTTTTCAGCCTCTTTCTCTTCAGAAACTGCATTATCAGATGATTTAGATTCTTCCTCCTCCTCTTTCTTTTCGGGAGTTTCTTTCTTCAAAAAAACCATTAGATTCATTAATCGCTCTTTGGCATCAGTTGAGGCTATAGATGAAGCACTTCTGTTCCATGCTTTCAGGAACTCTTCTTCAAAACTTGACTCAACCATGGGAAATAATGTCGACACACATTTGTCTGTCGTAACTCCTAAAGTCTCTAAAGATCTCAGTAATGGTTCGACTTTATCATAGAGAGACGTCAATGTAATATTTTCATGCTTTTGAACCGACAGTATTAGCTTTAGCAGTTCTCGCACATATACTTCGACCAAAAGGTCCTCTCTGCCAAATCTAGATTTTAGGCTATCAACTGCTTTGGCATAGTTTGCACCAGTTGGTGGAAAACTTTCTACTACTTCTCGAGCACGAGATCCAGCAGTAGTCGCTTGAATGAGGTACTGAAATTTGTTTTCCGGTGCAATGTCTTCATCCTTATGAATTTCTTCGAATTGACCCCAAAAGGGCAACCAATCTTTTATTTCTCCACTAAATTGTCTTAATTCTAATTTTGGTAGATTAAATTGCTTCTTAGCACTAGCAATAACAAGGTTGTGAGACTCACCTGTTATTGGTGACCTAGCTTGAAGCCTCGCCAACTCCAGTTCATGTTGTCTTATTCTTTCTCTTTCTTCATATTCTAACAGTTTTTGTTTTTCTTCATATTCTAACAATTTTTGGTTTTCTTCTTCTCTTTGTTTTCGATTGTTTACAGTCGTTACCAAAATATCTTCAACAAAATCTGGATCATTCAAATATTCTTTGCTTTTTAAAATAAGATCCTTCAGAGCTGATATTGTAACCTTTGGTGGCAGTACTTCGCCAATTTCTTCAACAACGATAAGAAGGTCTTCTTTTTGGAATCCTTTTGCCGCTTGAAACATGTTTCTAATCAGATGCAATGTCCTGTCGCGGACGCCATAAAAATGTCAAATAACTGACTACTTTAACTCAAATCACTCAAATGAATACTAATTCAACAGATGAATGATGTCAAATACCTGCTAACCTTAAATCACTCAAATGAATACAAATTCAACAGATGAATGATGTCAAATAGCTGGTTGTAATTTACTTTCGGACTTGAAACTTAAATTGATAATTAAATATCATCATTCATCTGTTGAAGTTGTATTCATTTGAGTGACTGGATTTAAGGTCGTCCGTTAAGTAATTTTAACCAGCTATTTGACATCATTCATCTGTTGAATTTGTATTCATTTGAGTGATTTAAGGTTAGCAGGTATTTGACATCATTCATCTGTTGAATTAGTATTCATTTGAGTGATTTGAGTTAAAGTAGTCAGTTATTTGACACATAGTATTTGTGTGGCAGCCTGATTAAGTCGTAAGTATATTAAGTCAGGAAAAAATCTTTTATTCGAATTTTATCGTGATTTTATACCTTAATAAAATGGCTTTACTTTACCATAAAGTGGCCCTAAAAATATAGGGTAACATTAAATTATGATCAATTTAGTTTGTATTTTTTTCATCTTTTTACCACAACCTTACACTCTTTTTTTTCATGACTGCAGCTCCAAAGAAAAATCATGTCATAAAAGTCACTATAAACCCCTTTCACGATTTATGATCCTTTAAGTACCATGTTTGAGGCCCTCCAAGTTGAAGCAGAACCTCATTCACTCACTTTCAGATGTGCTCTCAGAACACAAGTTGTCATAGAGCACTCTTCTGCCCTGTCATGAAAAGCTGAGGCTTGTTTATCTTGAATGTTGAAGTTTGGTTCCTGAATAAACGTTTTGGATGCAGAACTAAACTGCAATCAAGGGGGAAATTTTTCGGTCTCGGTTATTAAACTAGTCAGGTCATGAGAATAATTTAAGTTTCAACAAGAGTAGTGCGCATGGGTTGCATATGCTGTTTTAAATATACTATAGGTGCTAACAAACATTTTTTAGTTTGTGTCATTCATAAAATTAAACCAAAGTAGTAAATTCATATTTTATGAAAATATTTTATTGTGTCGTGTAACAAGTGATTTTTTTTAATCTCAGTGGAAAAATTGATTAAAAATAAATAGGATGTTTTTAAAAGTGTCATTATTTTGATTATAGAAATGTAATGGGTATTAAGAATAATTTCACCGACAGCCTTAGAATCATTAGCTTTCTCAAACAGTGTTTAACAGATAAAATCCCTTATCCAAACATATTTACATAAAAAACACTTTTTTGGTAGCTGAATCAAAGGAATAGATTAAATTAAAGAAAAATATCATTAGGAAATAAATCCGCAGAAACAAGACCCCTTTCAACTGATAAAAACTAGACTGATCATTCCAATTTTTAAAGAAGAATTATAAACAGAAAAAGATCTAGATACAAATTGTGGTTGATTAAAAAATTGATTTATCATTCCATGTTTTTATATCAAGTAATTAAAGGAAAATATTATTTTTAAGTATTTATTCCAATACGCCTGTTTTGGATTTTTTAATGAGAAACTGCATTTTCATTAAGTTTATTCCCTTTTAATTAAGAATTTCTTATACCTAATTGAGAAGTCAATTCCAACGAGATAAGATTTCCCATTTCTCCTGGATTAAATCAACCTAAAAGTTATATTTTGAATAATGACTAGGTAGTGCATTATTTTTAAATTATCTTAATTGATTTAACCATACTTGCAAACGTCTAACGGCCATATTCACCATAAAAACAAACTTGAGTTAATAACTTAGGTTATGTAACTGGAACTTGAGTTATATGACTTGAGTTAGTAACTACAGTTCAATTTCCTATTCACCAACATTTTTTCATCTCCGGTTACTTAACATAACTTCTAACTTAAGTTTCTTGACCACAGATTGCTGATCGATCCTGATTGGTCGAAACTAACACCTTGTGACCTCAATGCTTTCGTCACACAGGCGGGAAAGGCGAAATTCCCGCAAAAAAACTTCTTACTTGCATAAAAATTTATAAATAACAAAAGATAATTATCTGAAATAGTACAAATATTTAATAAATCAATATTTTTAATGTATAATAAGGTGTGTATAGGTTGTAATTACATCCAGGATTGGAGTTTATAAGAAAAAGCTAAATTAAAAATATTTTATTAACTTGAAATTTATTTTTAAATAGACATCACAATTGTCCTTGTCTTAAGGGAAAACTAATTTATAGTGTAGCAGAAGTGTAAGCTCCACTACACTCTCTTGAGTTAGTCGAAATCTTTTCAGGAATTCTAGGTCAGAATATTCAATAAAACAGTCTTTTCTCTCTTTAATTTTTTTTATTTTCTTTTATTCAATATATCAATGAGTTCAAGACGCCCAACACATGAAATTTTGCGGAGTTTTTCCATCGTTGATTACAAACGGAATGATTTGCTATGTTTGCAAAGCTATCAACACTTAAATAAAGATATTCAGGAGAAAGGAAGTAAATTTTCAATTACCTAATTACTACTAATAAAATAGCTGGTGTAAGTATTTCTGTAAGAAAAAACACGTGGTTGGATATGAAAAAATTTTTTATTTACGTTTTACCATATGTAGAGAGCAAATTGGAAACAAGAAAATCAAATTTAATCACATTCTAACTTCAATTTACAAACATTGCGCAGAAACATAATGTTTAAAATTTGTGGAAAACACATTTTCCAAAAACATTTCAATAAACAAAACAAAAATCTGGCTCTTAAAGATGATCCACAAAAATCATACCTTTTAAAATTGCACAAAAAAATTTTAACTCAACCAATAATTTTTTAAAAACAATTTGTAAATTTTTTATACTTTTCACAGGACACATAAAAAATTCTTGTATATTTTTATTTGACTATTTATATCAGTGTCCCTTATGAAACACTTGATTAATCTAGACAGTAAATTTATATTCTAAATTGACAATCTTTTTAAAGAAATTTATAAAAATTTCACTCAAAAGACAATTGATAATAACCAAAAATTACTACAACATTGAGTAGGACATATTTTACAAAGACATTACTTTTTATTTCACTAATTTAGACTTACCTGGAGTGTATTTGCCCTTGTAAGAATTCAAAAGTATATATTCAATAAATAGTTAAAGAATAAAAGAAAATATAAATTGAAATTTTAAATGAATCAACAAAATTCTTAACAATAAGTGTATTTTCATTGCAAAAGAGTAACTTCTTTTTCAAATAACTCTATAAAATATTACCACATCTGTTCAATATGTTAACATACAAAACCTTTTAACTTCTATACATTAATAGTTGTTAGTATATACATATACAATCACTATTAAGATTTTTTTCATTAAAACTAAGTACACAAATCAAGTTCAACTCAAAACATACAAATCATTCTTCATTTTTCCACCAGAATGGTTTTTTTCACTAATAGAAGAAAACAACTTGATAATTTTAGTGGAAGTAAAGTTAAAATGATGGACACACTGCAAAATATTATGCTTCAATTTTGTAAACATCATGTCAGCACTGAAGTTGCGTCTCCATAATTCAATTAATCAATTAATCTTCAAAATTTCTTTTATGTAATCACAAGGAACAGCATTCTATATAAAATAAAAAAATACATGCATTAGTAATCACAATGATTTATTTACAGAAATCACCGAGAGGAGAATAAGAATTTAAATATTTATTTTACCTAATAACATGAACAAGTAAAAACATATTTGTATCAGAACAAGTAAAAAAATACTAAAATCTTTGATCTCGTTAAAATTAAGAACTACCTATAACATAAAAAACCAAAATTAAACATCTGTGCAAAAATTAATATCCCTTATACTCAATAGAAATTAAGGCAATAGTACTTTAAAAACGAACAATTATTAAAGATTAATATAAAAGAAAACAAAACAATTCAAATAAATATTATTTCTGAAAGAAAGCTTTCATTGAATCCTTAAATTAATAATTAGTGTATTTACCTTTTCAATTCCGTAGTCCCAGGCAGAAAACCAGAATTCTTTCATACAATCGGAATCCTGTATCTTCTTTTTCAATCAAAAAATAATACCAATGATTCATTGGGAAATTAATTCTCTAAAATCCGTATTCTATTACTAGAGTAGAGATATAAAATCTTCCAACAGTATAGGCAATATGCAGGAAAAACATGGCGTCGAGAAATCATTGCTTGCAAACAAAAAACGCGTTCTGAGCATGCGCGATTAACTCTAACTGAAGATAACACAACTTTGGGCTCGGTTATTGAAATAAACTCTAACTTGAGTTAGTAAAATGAAATCTGTGGTTACTTTTCGCTGGTGAATAGGATTTTCAGAGTAAAACGACTTTTTCTTCGGTTATTAACTCAAGTTTTGGGTTGGAGTTTATGGTGAATACGGCTGTTAGACTTTCCAATTAGTTTGCGTGGGAGAAATAAACGTGACATTAACGAACAAGGGATAGTTTAGCGGGAGTGGGATGTGATATTCCTTTTGGAAAAGCATTCTTCATAGCTTTATGTATCCATGTTTGTTCGTTAGAAGAGTACCAAAATATTTTATTTCTGGAATGTCAGATGGTGAATTGAATTTTGGTAAAATATCTCTTTAAAATTATGTCATTCTAGTTAGTTTTTTAAAGCAAATATTATGTTGTAAAGTAATAGTTGGAACGATCGTATAAAACAAGAATTCATTGTAAAAAAAAGGTTGTGTGAAAAGCATAACAAGAACTATTGTGGTTAAAAAAGGTATTTATAAATAATTAATTATTGAACGAACCTGCATTTTGGCTTAATTCATAGTTTATTCATAATTATAATCTGCTTTCTTTAAGTTGCACAAAAAAGTCGTTAAGATGTACACTGTAAAAAAAGAACGTCTTTTGACGTATTATTTTCCGTGAATTTTTCATGGATTAATTCCGTAAACTACAAAACGGAATTTTCATCGTGAAGTTTCCGTTTTTTAATTTTCCTCTCCTCACGCATGCGTATTGTAAGATTTCTCCACTAGTTCTGGTGAGACTCAAATATAGTTGTAAATAATTAATGGAAGTTTGTGCAAGCGTCTTCAGGCGAAACGAACCTTCAGCAAATTTATTATGGGTAAGTAAGTTAAATATATTGTTTTTATTTTTTGTATTATTGGCCGTAACCGGGAATGACTAGGCTGCCAACGGGTAACCGTTGTGGGCATGATCGGGTTAAAGGCGTGGCTTTAAAGTATTTAGGATGGAACCTAGCGGAGCTCGAATGGGGTTGTGGTAGCGCGTCAGTCTAGAGTGCACATGGTCGTAGGTTCGAACCCAAGTAATTATTTTTCAGTAAATTTAATTTTAAATTTTTATTATTCCATTAAAAATTGCAAGAATTAATTTCTCTTGTTTAACAGTCATTCCTTATTTAATTAAATTCATTGTGTTTTTTTAAATGTTTTACTTTATCTAATTTTTTTTTAATTTTAATTATTAATTAATTGAAAATAAAATTATTTCGCTAAAATATTTTATAGAAACATCAAGAATCAAGTCCACAAGGATGCGCATTGCTAATAAAGTATAAAAATCTTGCAGGGATTGTGAAATACAGTACAAAACAGTACGTCGGCAGCCTAGCAACGGCCGTAGTAAACGTTACCATGCTTTAAAATAGAAATACTCTGATATACTATTTTTAAACAGATATTTAAACATCGTACGATCGCTTTCTTCACCACGTAGCTGAAGTCTTAAAATATTGCATACCTAACTAGTCTTATTAGATCGCAAAAATGTGATCTAAATAGTTGTGATAACTTGTAACTTTTGATTAGACTTGTATTACTGTGATCGGTAGTGTAAATTATTTAAAAGAATCGTCTATTTGGATTTTACGGATTGTTTGTCATTTTTTTTTCAAAATTATAATCAGGAATATACTGAATCACAATAATATTAGTAATAATACGAACAATCCCTAAAATTACGGAAAGTTCCACTCCAATGACGAAAAGATATTAAACGAACGTTCCCTAAAATAACGGAAGGTTTCCCTCCTTTCACAGAAAAATACAAAACGGACATTCCCTCAAATGACGGAAAAAGAAAATACGGATACCTTCTCAAATGATGAAAATAATCCGGCAGCTGTGCTGCCGGGAAATTTACGTTTATTGAAGAAAGATTTTTTTACAGTGTACTCTATGACTAATTGCACGAAATGCAGCAACAAATGCAGCACGAATGTTAAATTTTTTATAACTGATTCATTGGAGTTTTTTAAGTTACCCGGCCTCAGAGGGTGAAAATGTTAAGTTAAAGCTGAGGTACATACACTTAGAATCTAATAAAAAAAGGTAAATAATTTCAAAGAGACCAGCCACATGATCTAATTAGCTCGAAACAAAATTTATAAGAATTTATTCAGCAAAACATCTTTAACTCCTTAACAACAAATTGTTTTTTTTCCTGTACATCATTTTATCCTGTAAAACTATTTCACCTTTATAATATGCTTTGCACAGTGAAGCAAATACTTAAAAACGCATTCTACCTGAATACAAATGAATGTATAACTAAAAACACCAATCCTGAAATTATTGTAATTTGTAAACTTCTAATTAAAGTTTTTTTTTTTTAAATATTTAATTTTGTTACGTGCTTTCTGTTCTAATAGCATACGCACAAGAACATGAATATAAAATATGTACAGAGATGAAAAGGAAATTTTCGCCTTTTAAACCATACAAAGTAAAAAAAAAGTTCGACGTAATTACTTAAGAACAAAATTATAATTATCAGATAATTAATTTCTTTTAAAATTTGAAATAATTTTATGAATTAATTTCAGAAAGTTACTCTACGAGTAAATATGGAATACAACACAACTATTACAAGTTTCAAGTGACAAATCATTATGAGACTTTTGCCGACTATATGTTAGTCGCTTCGTCTTCTTCCTGTTTGTGATATTTTCCTCTTTTACGGATTTGCTACAGAGAATTAACTACTGCTTTCAAGAAATTTGTTAAGGCATTAGTTTTTTCTTGGTATTTCCTCTGTTGACTTTCAAGATCTCTGTGAAATTTGTCAAAGATATGTTCAAAGTTTCCATGAATTTTTTCCTTTGAGTGATGAATTTTTTTGCATTGTATGAGCAGATGTTCATTAGAATCAATTTCTTTGCATTGGGAACAAAGTGGACTAGAAACCTTTCCTATCTTGAATAAATTATTGTTCGCTAATAAAGCCTTGGTTCTTAATCTGGCTAAAAGGATATCCATTTTTCGGTTAGGGGGAATTAATTTGTCCTTTATAGTTCATCCTTCCAACACACAACAATTAAATTGCTTTACTGTTTCAAAATTTAATACCAAATAAAATAACAGCCCCTTTGAAAATAAGTCTACTAATGTTTCAAAAAATTTCAATTTTCTAATCAATACTTTGGTTTGTGATAAAGAATGAGAAGACATGAATAGTTAATACACAAAAAGAAAACAGATTAAATAAAAATAAAATATCTCCAGTAAAATATTCCCCAGTTAAACTCAATACGAGATGGAATTTAATCTTATTTTCCCCTTAATCAAAGATTCCTGGAATTGCTAATCTCATTTTGTTTATAATAGTTGTTCAGTTTCTCTTCACAAATAGGTATTAGAGGTAAAGAGTTTCGATGGCGTTTAAATTGAAATCAACCTGTTGCTTAGAAACATGTTTATTTTACCCCACAGTAAGTAGCTTTAATTCCTATCTCCTTTTTAGTAGCTTTAATTTGAGTTCTTCTACCTTTTTTCGGAGCTTCCTTTTAATAAAAAAACACTAACAATGAACAATAATACACTATGATAAAAATACACTATCTATACATGGGTTTAACGAAATACTAAAATTTTAAAATTGACGTTCTAAGTTTCATTCGAAATTCAGACACCGCGTTGGGAACTACTTTGTTTGTTAGTGACATAATTGGTTCAACTTAAGTTGCTGTCTAGTATAATAGTTTTTTTTTCAATTAAATAACTTAACGAAATCCCAAACACATTGCATTTGAAAGGGGTTAAATTGAAATCTTTTATACTAATTTATCATATATAACTTATTAACTGTGATCCTATTTTGAAACATCTGAAAATAAAACATCATCTACAAAAATTCTAGCACGTATTAATCCTTAGGTTGAAAAATTGCTTGAATGCTTGATAAAAGTAGCTGTTCATTAATTCATGACAAGATCACTGATGTATTTTTCAAAATGAAATTATGTTTCGATAACCGGAACTAAGAAATATCTACGATAGTCATAATTCTTAGAATGAATAAGTAAAGAAATAAATAAACTGAAGTAAAGTGTCTGAATGAAAAAAGTTTGATCTAATTGTATGCGTCTCCCAGTGTAAAACTGATTTTATTATTCATAAAATGAATTTCAAACGCACATTACTTTGTAAAAAAAGGATGTTAATATTTTTTCAATTACCTTAATTTAACAATTGCATTATTTTATTTTGCAATTAATACCTTCGAATAAAATACCATGAACTGTAACTAACGATTTTAATTTGTTTGGATAGTGTTCCCAATTTCAAATTATGTAAACAATTCCTTCCAAATGTACTTTATTTTGAATTAAATGTAACTTCAGCTGATCGGTAATAAAGCTTTGAAATTGATATAAAACATTACTATGAACGTTAATAAGTTATTGAAAATTAAATATTTTTTCCTTCTATTTGAACACATTATTATGAAGAGTTAAAATAAAAAACTTATTTAATACCTTGATCTAATTTTAAAAATTCTTAAACTTAATATGGTAATAATTATTGAAAACATTAAAATAACGCTATATTTAAGTTTTTTCTAATTGTGGTTATATTTCAACTCGACTTTACATTAAAAAATAGTGGATAAATTAAAAATTTTCTACTTGTTCCCACCACAACCTATTGCAACCGGCTATCACCTAGGTTTTGATATGAGTTTTTTCATTTCTTTAAATCCTGAGTGACTTTCATCCACTTAGAAACAATTTATTATTGAAAACAAGTAACTGTTGTGTCGAACCTAGCCGCTAAAATGTAATTAAAATAAACCCAGATTCGGCACGCATTTCCTGACTGGTCTGTGAGGACTCGGAGCAATAAAACATGGCCTTAAAACCTTGAAACATCAATTTATTAAATATAAACATTAAAATGGTTAATCAATTTGAAAAAAAAACAAAAACTGAACTTTTCACATGCACATCTATTCCAAAACACTTAAATCTCTAAAAACTAAAGTTAAAAATAAAGAGTTCATTCTAAATATTTAAATTTCACAACTCAAAGTTCAAAAATAAAAAGTTCACCACTAAAACAACATTGGTCGCCTGCCTCCGCAATCGCTCCCATCACCCAGCCTCCTCAAAAGCTCGTTCCTCCAGCTATCGTCGTCGTGGCAGTGCTGTGGCCGTCGCTGTCCTTTCCAAGACCAGCAAATGCACTTATATAGAGCCGAAACCAAAGTTGCCAACACACAATGTAGAAGCTTCAAAAATTTGCCTAATTTATAACCTCAATTCAGCCCCGAATTCTTTTAGAATGTTGGGAATGCAACATAACTATAGTCCAAAACTTATAATATCTATAGTCCGACTGCCAAAAACTTTGATAAAAAACAAAACTTTGAAAAGAAGTTCAAATCTAAACGATAGTCATACAGAATTTGCAGTAAACTTTTTTTCAGCGTTTATAAATTACCACCATCCCCAAAATTGAGAGAAATAACCTACTATTCCCATACAATCGCCACAAAATTGTTCTCAAAAGTTTTTCTCGTGGAGGTTGGGCTATATTAAATACGTTTTAACGACAATAAACAAATCTACTGTCTCTTTTACTTTTAAGACGAAAAAATGTCCATGGATATTATTCAATGAAAACACACAACCAAATACGAAGAAAAATATCAAATTATCAAATGGAATGTAAAAAAAACGTTATAGGGTCACTTGGGGTAAGTGGGACCCCTTTTTGGCCTAGTACATTTTTGAAGCTTTATAGAAAAAATTTGAAATGGTTTATTTTGAACTTGTTGACTAATTTCGCTAAAGAGTCTATCGATAAACAAAAATTTATCAGTAGTTTCTAAAACAAAGCTTTACATTTTTCTTAACTGTTCTTTTTATCAAAAAGGAGATGGGTGACCCACTTACCCCAAATGATGGGGTAAGTGGGTCACCCCCTCTTTATTTTTATTTAAAGCACGCAAAACTTAAAAGGAAGTAAGTGGTTCTTACTTGATAAAGTACAGTAAATTTCAATATAAAATATTTTATTGTAACTGTATCCATGAGTGAGAAATATACTCACATCAAATTCAATATGACATCGTAAGAATGGAATGAAAAGCAATATCAGTATTTTAAAGAATGTTTTGAAAGGCCAAAGGGATATGTTTTACTTTAGCATATAAAATAGTGTTGAAAAAACATAATAAGGTTAAGATTTATTTTGTCACTTTAATACACATTGTGAGATAAAAAAGAAATCGGATACACTAATTGAGAATGAACACTATTGACGAGATATTTCACTTTACTCACCATAACTTAAATTAAAAAGCAAATTTGATATAAAATGTCGATCAAACTATTTATAAATTTTAATGAATTTTGAAGTGGTGAGTAAAAGGTCTACTATAAATCGAAATTTTCTGAAAATATTGGGGGAAATTGTCCCTATAACCCCCCTGAAATCCGCTCATATCTTCTGTAATATATCCTATATCATATGGGACCCTCTAGAACCAAGGGGTCTCACTTTCTAAATAAAGAGGGGTCCCACTTACCCCACACTGAATGGTCCCACGTACCCCAACCATGCTAAAACTGTGGGGTAAGTGGGACCCCCCTGTTACTCACTTCAAAATTAAAAATTTTGAAAAATTTCAAATTGCCTTATGTATTTTAGGTCAAACTCTGCAAAACAGTTCAATAAACATTAAAATGTATGAAAACTTACATGGAAATACTTCTTTGAAAAATACGTCTTTAACTCTCCAAAAAATCCATTCTGGGAATCTATTTTAAATTTGTTCTATAATCTTAAAAATAAATGAAACAAATCTCAAATAAATGCAAAACTCATCGGTGTGACATGCTGTAACATAATCAATGCGAGTAAGTGTGAAATTTCTTGTACATATTATAGTTTTAGGGGGGTGACCCACTTACCCCAGTGACCCACTTACTCCAAGTAACCCTACATTTTATTCGTTAACAATAAATGCGTATAAATTTTAAATTTTGCAAAACTAAAGCTTTCGTTTGTAGGCAAATCGACCAATTCCAAAAGAAAGAATAAAGGTATCCAAACATGAAATATAACCTTTAATAACTCCATTCCTTCACCCGCAATAGACATTCTAAATTGAGTTTTAAAATAAAAAAATGCATCTGTTCATAATATCTCACTAAGGAAATTTTCTCTTTCTAATTTTTCTAGATGTTTAGAAAATCAGTTTTTAATCAGACTAATAGTTTGGCAACCAACGCGACACACATAAACATTATAAACTAAATATGCATTCCATGTATGTCTACATAAATGTTTCTTATGTATTTTTATAGATAATAAACCAGTGTCATCGTAACACATGAGTTGGAAGTTGCAGTCATTGCCATACCTTGAATTATTAGCGTTTCTACTGTATATCAAGTTATGGGAATAGCCTAAACTATCAAATAGAGTTGTGGATAATTTGAGTCTTTCCTCTATCTTGCAATGATGGTTCATAAATCCATATTTAGTTCTAAGAATCTGGAGGTCATTCATTGTGAAGTACCTGGCATTATGCGAAGCCATCAGCATTGAATGGAATTCATTTGGGATTTCCAAATATCCATACATGAGTAATTCAGAACAAGCAGTTGGATGCTACTTATCCATACCTTTACTCTCGAAAGAAAAAGTTAGGCATAGGAATAAATCATCTAAATAGTAAAATGGATAATAAAAGATTTAAACATTTTAATTTAATTGATGATTTGTAATAAATATAGAATAGTATGAATAGCATAAAACCGGCATACTATCCAAAATTATACGATACAACATAACACGCCTTCAAAATAAAAATAAGAAGTAAAGTTTTGAGAAAAAAACATACAAAAAAGTATAATAAGCTCTGTCCCTGCCATAGAAAATAATACGCTCATATTTTTCTTGAGAAACAATAACAAAAACATTTCACGAAACAAAACCTTTGAAGATTTAAAATTTTCCCTTTATCAATTACCACTTTTCTAATTTTATTATTTCACTTAGAAAATTAAAAATGTTACTTATTCAGCTAAACTCCTTATTATTACTTTGAAACAATAATAAAACTTTTACCCCATATGAACACAAACAAAAAATATATATATATTAGTTAGAAAAAATCATTTTTAATGTTTAACCAAAACAAAGAAAATAATAGAAGCTTTTACTTACAAAAGTACCATTTTACGCCAAAACACCATAAATTTTTTATGAATTATAATAAAAAATAGATATTTTTCTAAACAAATTAAGAGTAAGTATTTAGTTACTTAGTTTATTTTTACTCAATGTTAAAAACTTTACAAATATAATTATAAGTAATGTGATCTTCATTAGTTATTTAATTTTAAAAATTAATATACGGTGTATGAGAAGAATTTAATATTAGAAAATACTTTCCTTTTGAGACACACAAATCAAAACTATGGCCAAGAAAACAGCGCCAGACAAGATAAGTACACCAATATGTTCGAAATTTTCTTTTGTATTACTCGCACAGAAAAAATGCACAACTCTTCAAAAAAAATCAAACTCTTCAAACCACGATCTAATTTTTCCTCGGCAAAATGACGTCCGAGTTTGGATAAATAGAATCCCGCCATTCAGAAAAACACTCAAATTTTCACAAAACCGCACCCGGAAAAACCCCTCATACCATTGTTTACGTGAGATATATTGGGGACAAGAGCGGCTTTGCGTCAACGGAAATTAGCTTCCCCTCAAATTACGGCTGCGATGCAGGCAAAACGCACTTACAGGAGCTGTAACCTCAACCAAGGCCAATAAAGGAAAATTGAGTTTCTTGTCAGAGCGCTGCTTGCTGTCTAATGAGTTTCAAATAAGAAATGTTCTTCGTTGTACAAGAGGAAGTGGAGGGCTTCAAACGGGTTTTGGGTTTTTGAAGATTAAATGTTTTTCCCGGGACTAACTCGTTTTGGTAGGACTTAAACGAGTTTTGCGATTCGGCTAGGGGAGATGTTTCACAAATTGCCGAGTTTTTCACAGAATGATGACAGCTTTTCTCGTTAGCTGGGAGTTATTTCGACGTTTTTATCTTGACTGTGCGTGTTATATGTCAAAGGTTCGGGGTACTAGGAATACGGAGAGTTGGAAAATATGTAAGGCGTTTCTGAAAATTCGGTCTTTTTTTAGGAGAGCCTATTTCTCATGAGGTCTTGAAATTAAAATCCAGACAAGCGTCATTTTTTAAGTCATGTAGAAGTATGAATTCGAGATATGTTATTTGAAATGAAAATATAGAACGACTTTAATATCTTTTCAAAAGGCATTAACCTGCTAAATGTTGTAGTTTATAACGTTATGAGTTATTAAACTCATATATAATATTATGTCCATTAACTATCCCACTTATTATGGCAAAGATGCTTTAGATACCAAAGATTCAAATACTGCCCATATATATTTACCTTGTATTTATACCCCTGTATTTTTATGAGTTTCAGTTTACAATTTACGGCAGTATTTCTTACTATTTTACGTACAAAACAGGATATATTGAACAGGTAATACATAGCGCTAAAGTTAATCGGATTGAACCTAATATAAAAAGCTGGCACAAGAGTATTTATAATTAATTAAAATTTAAAATTTTGTGCGCTGTACGTAAAAGTACTTAAAGTTCTACATATTTTACTATCCATGATTATAGTTCTATTTGAGTAAGTATATTATCAAATTTTATTCTTTATAAAATATATGAAATAACTAAAACAAGTTCCCATAGATGCGTTAAAAGCATTTGCACTAGGTAAAGCGACCCCAAATTCAACTAACGAGTCTATAAGAAGCTAAATCAAATGATCGATGACATCACCGTCCCCATACTTAACACGATCACTCATACAATTAATAGAAGTAACCGTCGCGTCAACGACCCATTTTCAATGGAAGTGAACTTTAATGCATCACAATAAATATGCACCAGTTCTTGTTTTCAAAGAGGAACTTCATCTTAACACACGGGAGAAAAATGTCATTGACTCTTGGCACAATCATCTCCAATAAATTTATTTACTCATTTGGACCCAGAATCAAAGGTTTCTATTTTTCTTTTACATCCTGTTTTTATGTTCGGAAGCACTTTCCTTTCCATTCCAATTTATTCCCCTTACTATCTCTGCTCTTTTGTCATGAGCTGGAATTGTAGTACCCTTTTATTTAAACTAATCTGAGAGTTCCAGTTATTTTAAGAGTCCAATATAATACCAGTTTTGTTTTTCAAAGACGTTCAAGTTTTTTTTAACTGACTTTCTTTCTAAACCTAAACATCAAGTTCCCTTTACGATTTTATATTCTGTTTCATATCCGTTTTCTAATTAAATTCTGCATCTGCATATTTCTTTATTCTTTTGTTTCCCTCTAACCTTGGTTATTTATTCAAATTTATTCTATTCACCATTCAGTTCATGGAATATCCTTTCATGCGTTCCATAAACTTTAAATATGTTGTCTCCTTTTAAACCCCTTTGGAGTGCACTTAAAATAATCATTTCAAATTCCTTTTTTGCTATTCTCACTTTTACTTAAAGTAAGTTGTGAGAAAGTGATAACTATTTATTTCAGTTGAACAAAAATGCACAGTTAGTTTAATAAAACACTTTAAACGGAATGTAAAGCTTTGTTGGTTTTAATTCACCCCTACTTTAATACCTACCATTCTAGTTTTTCCATAATAAAAACAATTGAAGTAAAGCTGCTATATTAAGAATATTATTAATATTTTATCACATTTCTGAACTTTTGCAAGAAGTCGAAAATATATTATACTTATTGATTACATGAGTTAAATAATAGAATACGCAGAACAAAATTGGAGAAGTTTCACTTTTAATAAAGTTGTTTCCTTTTTCAAATATTTATTACTGTTCAATCAACTAAAAATTCTCCTATCCTCAAGGTATTGTTAAAAATATCAGATTACTAATTTGCGTTGGCACAGTTCTTTAAATAACATAATTCGAGTGCAATAAACTTTAGCAATATAATGCATTTTCCTTCTCTGAAATTTAAATTTAGAATATTGCGTTTGTGCTAAAAACAGATGTATTAATATTTTTTAAAGAAAATATATTTAACAATTTGTGTGTTCTCTGTTCATTTAATGTTCTACACTTTATGAAACACTTGTTGTATGTAAGTGTGTTGCTTAAAGTTTACCTGTTAAAAACGTAATTTGATAAAGTTCAGATTAAAATAAACAAAAGTCTATAACTATCATAGAATAAGTGCAAATTACAAATAAAATTAAGTAATAAAATAATTGTTAAAACAAACATAAGAGCAACTATTCACAAAATTCTACTCTAAGTTTTATAGCATAATAAATTTCGTAGTTGTATTATAATGTATGATAAGTACCAAATTAATTTAAATGTGATTTGAAAATTGAATAATTGAATTGGAAATACAAATCCTGATATAACTCTTACTTTGTGTTCTTAACAGTCAACGTTGTGGAAAAGCTCAAACTCATAAAACGGTTAATATTCTAATAACATTAACTATTTATATTCTTTATTATGGAAGAAAATTTTACCTTCATTCTTTTTATTTAATTTTTAAAAACACGTCCTGAAATCAAAGAAATAAAAAACCCTTTTGACGTAAAAAAGTAGTTGAATCAACAGGTTTTTTCTGTTTTCCCACTCACAGGTGTTTTTGTCTCACAACCCTAAGTTAATTAAAAGGGGATAATTAGCAAATGTACTCTCATAGTGGTGATAATTATTTCCTCAAAAACAACACAGTGAACATAAAAACAGACATGAATGGTTAAGCAGCTTTAGAAATGAGAAAAGCTGGTTTAATTGGACAAAGGTTGTCTGAAAAAGGGGCTAAAATGTTTTTTCTTACCTTAGGAAGTTTGTTCAACTATAAAAGAGCTTACACAAGCTCAGAATTATAATAGCATGTAAAAGGAAATATTTTATTTATTTGTATTAATATTAAGTTTTGAGGATCCCGTATTTTTTATAGTTTTAAACAGTCAACATTTATAACGTATGGAAAAAAGATAAAAGAATGTTGAAAGAGTTCAAAATATTGGTTGTTGAACCCGCTATCCTATGTTATTTCTCAATTTTTTTGAAGATTGAAACAATGTGTGAAATAATATTTTGCTTGTATTATTATTTGTCAGTTCGCTCTCTGGGTTTTCACAGGCTTTTATTTACTATGAGAGGTATGCTAGTCTGTATAGTCATATCTTAGAAAAGGTTTTCCACACACTCTTTATAAGAGAGACCTCTGGAATTTTTGCATGATAGAGCTTTAATGACATAACAACTTATAAATAGAGTTTTTGAATACCCAAAAATATTTTTATATAGTTTATTATTATTTATTTATTTATTATTTTTTTAAACAAAGTAAATAAAGTATTACATCACCTGGGATCGTTGAACGATCCATGTAGGTGAACAATAAACAGTTGGTTACAATTAGTTGCACATGAAATTACAATAAAAAATTTAGACATGGTTGTAAATAAAAGTATACATTACATGCAAACAAGAAAAAAATATAAGTATAATATCTATCAGGAAATTAGTAGTGGCAAACAGGGTGTCGAAAATTTGGGTTTACTATCTGTCGTAAGGTAAGTAGTAGTGCAAAAAAAAAAAATAAGAATTGATTAAAATTACTCTAATAATGCAAGATCAAACAAAAAAGTTTTCAATGTCCCCAATAGAAAACAAAAAGTCTTTTAATTTCTTTTTAAATGCATGTTTGGTTTGACTATTTTGAATTTCCAAAGGTAATAAATTAAAGAACTTAGGGGCTAAATAAAAGAAATTTTTGCAAAAAATAGTTTTTTCAGGTTTAGGTACAGTATATAACACATTAGGTCTTCGGGGATTTATCATGTTTCGCTTTCTGCAGATATCGGAGTTTAAGTAGAGATAGAGACTTGTTTTAAAGTAGAAGAGGTAGCGAATAGGTAAAATATTCAATAGTTTAAAGTTATCAATATTAATGGAATGTGCTTGAGGTGATAACAATCTTATAAATCTTTCTTGGAGTTTACATATTCTTTTTAAATTTATCTGATAATCTCCACCCCATATTATTAAACCGTAGTTAATTCGAGATTGAACCCAAGAGTGATACAGAGTTAATAGGAATTTTCTGCTTACTTTTGGCCTTAGATGATAAAAATTTAGCATTATTAGTCTTAATTTATCAGCAATATACTTGGTATGGGACTTCCACTTTAAGTTGCAGTCAATATGAAGTCCAAGATATTTAATTGTAGACACTATATCAATTGATTTACAATTACAATCATTATAATTGTTACAGTGATAAACATGATATTTAATGGAAAGCTGAATTGGACTATTTTGTCTTAGGCTAAAGATCATGTATTTTGTTTTAACGACGTTTAATCTCAGACAGTTATCAAAAAACCATTTGCTAATTTTAACTAAATCCGAATTCATCTTTTGGTTCAAATCTTCAGCGGAATCGACTGAATATAAAAGAGCTGTATCATCGGCAAAACTTATGATTTTACCGTGTAAATTAAGGTTACATAAATCATTTATAAATATCAAAAATAGCAACGGACCTAAAGTTGAACCTTGGAAAACTCCATAATTAATTGGAAGGCATTTACTTAAGGTGTTCTTAACTTTAACAATTTGTATACGATTTGATAAATAGGATTTTAAAAAATTGTAGAAGTGCCCTCTGATCCCCGTTGATGATAGTTTATGTAATAAAATACCATGATTCACTGAGTCAAACGCCTTAGATATATCTAAATAAAGAGCAGCAGTTATTTTACTAGAATTTATACTACAATGAATAAAATCTGTAAACTCCAGTAGAGCTTTTTCAGTATTTGATTTAGGTAGAAAGCCGTATTGATTTTTTGAGAAAAAGTTTGAATTTTTCAAGAACGAAATTAATCTATCCTTAATTAATTGTTCAAATATTTTAGAAATAAGAGGCAGGACAGAGATAGGTCTATAATTTGAAAAATCATTTCTGTTTCCCTTTTTAAAAATGGGTGTTATTATTGAGGTCTTTAATGACTTTGGGAAAATACTTTCATTTACTAAACTATTAAATAAACTAGTGAGAATATTTATATGAGAAAATGACAGAGTTTTGAGAATTTTCGCATCTATTCCGTCTGATCCTGGGCTTTTCTTGGGATTTAGATTACGAATACAATTTAAAACTTCTGCATCATCTATCTCTAGCCACACAAATGAATTTAGATTTGTCTTTAAGTGTTCTTTAAAATTTTCATTGGAATTTGAGATATTGTTGATTGAGGAAAAGTATAAGTTCAAATCGTTTGCTAAATCAAGTTCATCTGTATGATCAGGCAGGGTTTGATTTTTAATGCTATTACCTAGAATGTTATTAATTAATTTCCATTGTTTACGGGTTGAGTTGCAATCATTAAATTTACTTTCGTAAAATAACTTTTTGGCAGATCTGATTTTTTGTTTTAATACTTTAACTGTTGTTTTATAGGCAATTTTGAAGAAATTATCACCTGGGTACCGTAAGGTTTTTTTGTATAGTGCTTGTTTGGATCTGATCATGCTATATATTTCTAAGTTAAACCATTTGTTTTTGTCGAATCTGGAATTACTTTTAGTTTTAGGAATAAAGCTGAAGCTATGCTTAATTGCACATAATTTGCTATGAAAATCTGAGAAAGATGATGCAGCATTAGATTCAGAAATTCTAAAATCATAGGTTTTTAAAAAGTCCTCCAACTTATTATAGTTTACTAATTTAGATCTTATATTATCATTCGTATCAAAGTTTGAGGTATTTCGCGGGGAACTCAAAACTAATCTACAAAGAATAGGGAAATGATCAGATAGACTATTGATTAGTCTTGCACAATGAATTTCGTTTATATTTGACAAGCTGTAACGTGATAGGAGGTGGTCTATACAGGTACCTGAAGAATTGCGAGTTATATCACTTATATGTGAAGAAAATCCATGAGCACTAATCAAATCCAAATATTTTGCACTATGATTATTTAAATTCAATAAGTCAATATTTATGTCTCCCACTATTATAATGTTTCTGTAAGAAATTTTTACTACAACACTACTTTAAACTTTGATTTCTTAAAATCTATGACCCCCAGATCTTTGCAAATGTGAAACATTACACATGATAATTGAATAAAATCTGAAATCCTTGAGGTGTAAATTTTTAAGAAATCAAACTTAAAGCTACCTTTCTACTCTATTATTCCCTGTAAACCATTTTACTAAATAAAACAAATTTCCCCTATATCTGCAGTAAAATTATAATTATAGGGAAGCCTGGTGTCAAAATTAACACGGGTCAATCGTAACATTCCTCGAAAAGTATAGATACAAAGCTGCTACAAAGATGACAGTATATGCCAATACTGTCAGTCGAGCAGTAGCAGTGTACTTGAGAAAAGAGTGTTTTTCGAGCTTCGTAGTAAAATTCTACTTTTAAGTAATATTTCCCTTGCACTACAAACAAAATGCAGCAATAAATAACTCTCTACAAATTGAATCTACATTTATCATAATTTTACTATGTTTATTTTAAAAATAATATTGATGTTAGTTTCTTAGATAACGAGGTCTGAATTAAAAATTGAGACGAATGGCAGATTGTAACATGTCAGCCGGAGACGATTGTAACATGTGACAACTGACCTCAATAGATAAAATAACAAGTTATAAAAATATTTTCGATACATTGATTTCCCATTATAGTTGCATATACCAATTATCAACTTTTTTCACGGTTTTAAGATGTCAAGAAACCGATGTCGATGCAACAAAAAAGGAAACTCTAAAAGAAACAGCCCCCTCTGTAACAAAAGAGAAGAACTCTCCACAACAAAAGAAATTTCAATACTTTGACTGTGAAGTCTAGTCAGACGATGACTATTTGTATTGTAAATGTTTTTATGTTGAAAAAGGAACAGATATTTAGAACGACATTCTTTATTCTTGTTTATAGAATTGAAATTAGAAAATTAATTAATTACGAGGTGAGTTGAGTAGTGGCTACTGGCTGATAACAAATTATTTACAATTATATACAGATTAATATTAATGAGTACTAGTGAATTATTTACAGATACATTCAGATGAGTAACAATGAGTACTAGTGAATTATTTAGATATAACAATTTGAGTGTTGTTTCCATGGAAAATTTCAAAGACAATCTCTTCAGTGAAAAACGGGTTCAGTATGTTTCGTTAAAAACATATCCTACTGCTATTATAATTGTGAATGTTTGTCTGTGTGTTTGTTACTCTTTCACGCATAAACTACTGAATGGATTTTAATGAAATTTTACAATAATGTAGCTTATACATCAGAATAACACATAGGCTATAATTTATATAAAGAAAATCAGTCCTTCATTCTTTTTTCCCATTTTCCTGCTTTTTTTCACTTATTTTTCCGTGTTTGAAAACCTGTTTTACCAGTCATGTAAGCCAATACTAGGACACTTTAGTACCAGTGTTGTAGTTACTAGGCAATTTTATTAATATCTTTATAAATAAAAACGTTTGTGGCTGTGTGTGTATGTATGTGTGTTCCTTTTAAACAGGTATGGGCAACCTTTTCGAGTCCGCGGGCCGGACTTCAAGATTATAATGACGTGGAGGGCCATAGAGTAGATAATAGGTAATATTTTTTAAGTAAAAAATGAGTCGTTTAGTTGTATATATATTTATGAAGTTTAGTACTAAAGTTAAAAAATAATCTGGACTAGAATAATATTATCTAGATTACATACAAAAATTTTATGTTTAAGTTACAAAAATCTGGACTGGAAAATCTAGAAAAATCTGGAGTACTTGAGTTTGAACCTGAGTTACAAGATTGTCAACATTGGGATCTCTATCTCTATACACAGGCGCAGAGTTTTGTCCAGATTTTCCTCCGTAAGCCTGGTTCGATACTTCGATTTATTAACTTTCATTATGGAAAAGAACTGTTCACATTTACATGTTTTTCCAAATGACCAGATAATTTTTCTTGCAAATGCTCTAAGGTGGGTGAATTTTTCTTCAGCTAGGTATATGCTGTTGAAAACATTGGGCTTTACGTCTTCAAATTTAGATTTTAAATGCCAGTATTCCTGAAGCTCGATCAACTCCATTTGCAGGTGTATCGGAGCTTCCTCGACATTACTTTCTAGGGAGATGGGAAAAGGTTGAACAAGCTATCCACGTTTTTAAAATCGGAAAATCAACCGTCGGCGATCGTCCGTCGTGAAGTAACAACTCTCCCACGCTAATAGACACCTCCCAAGAACAAAACATAGTTTTACAGCACGTTTTAACTGCTAAAATTAAGTTCTTTTTGGGAGAAACTTCTGTATCCCCCCTATTTCGCTCTTGTTAACGAAAACAGAGTGATTTTTTAGTACAATTTTTAAAATGTTCCGCGGGCCGGACCAAATGACGAGGCGGGCCGGATCCGGCCCGCGGGCCGTAGGTTGCCCATCGTTGCTTTTAAACCATGCCGAAGGCGTGGACATTTCCTCTATTTCAAGATTTTTTCCCTTTGAAATAAATATATTTACTGAAAATATAATTTTTTTTTCATGGAAAACGAGTTAAAAATAAAACATTGTTGCAAATGAGACAGATCACTAGACTTTTTTATTATAGTTTCAAATTTGTTATTTTATAAAGGCACCAAGATATTTAACATTATCAGGAACATCGGGATTGTAAAAAGTGACAAGAACACCGGGATTGGAAAATTAGTGTGAATATCGGGATAGAAAAAATTACCGGGTTATAAAAATTACCGAGAACACCTGGATAGGAAATTTACCATAAAGACACTGGGAATACAGGAATATAAAAATTACTGGAAACACCGAGATAGGAAAATTACCGGGAACGCCGGGATTAGGAAAATTACCGGTACCATCGGGATAGGAAAGATTACAAAGAACACCGGGATTAGAAAATTACCAGGAACACCGGGATAAGAAAGAGGCACCTGGGATACCGGGATGATTAGTAATATTGCTAATTTACAAAATTATAAATGTATTTAAAGAAAACTTTAAAAAATAAATTTATACACCCCACCCGTGCAAGGCCGGGTATAACAGCTAGTTGATAATAAATTTGTATAACTTCCTGTATGTTTTTATGATTATGTGTGTGCTATAATGAGGAAGTTGCATGATTTTTTTGATTTTTTTAATCGACTGTTCTTGCAAAAATAAGCAACTACCCAAAATTTGAGGCCGATCGAGAAATTTTTTGATTGCCAAAAAATTAACAAAAATTCCCTTTTTAAAAGAGCGCGAAAACGCCAAGAGTTTGGATGTGACGTCATCTTACAGTTTAACCTTTTAAACGCCGCAATTCAAATTTCAAATTAAAGGTTCTGATTTTTGGCTTAAATGGCTTGTTTCATCATTACTAAAACCATTTTGGTCATTTTTTGGCGGGAAAAAAATCCTAAGTACGATTTTTAGGATGTTCCCATTTGGGAACATCGGCGTTTGGGGTGAAGTTTTTATGGGGATTTCCAAAAGGCTCATATTTTACAATCAATTAAAATAAAATGATTGAAATAGGTTTCTACTCAATAATTATGAACATATTTATGATAGTGGACGGTTTTTTCATTTTATTACCCATACTTGGACAATTGGGTAACATTTTATAGATTTTTATAAGAAAAAATTTACATGTTTTTTACGTACGCAAAGCTTTTCCGTACATTTTTCTTGCACTATGGGTAATATTTTGGTATAAAAAATACATAAGAGTGTTCCGATGCGCTTCAAAGCTAAACAGTAACGTTTCTGCGTGAAAAAATAGTTTTAATTACGGTTCTATACGGTTATTTAGCACAATATCCACTAATTGCATTCAAATCTAATTAGCTTTTAAAAGTGATAATCATAATTATCTCCATTTATTCATTAAAACTGTGTTTCTCATGGAAGATTCCGAACCAAACCACATATCTCTTACATCAAACTTACGTTAAAAGAGGGTTTTAAGATGTACACACTTTTCCTTATTTTCAAAATTCTTCTATTTTATTCTTAAAATTTTGATGTAAAAAATGTACTTGAACAAAATATGTATTCAAGTCCTCAGAAACACTTCAAATATGCTCTTTGCATAACCCCTAATGATAATTACTGAAAATTAATCGATCGAGGAGTTAGAAAAATATGCAAGTGTGAGAATCTACTATAAAGATTTGGCATTTATTTATCCATAAATTAAGAGAAAAAATAAAAAATTCTTATTTTTAAATTTAAAACATCATTCTTAACCTGTTTAGATCCTTTGAGACAAAAAAGGTTCAAAAAATTAAAGAAAATAGGAAATAACTTGAATTTTTTTGTGTTATAAAAATCCCCTCAAATACTATACCCCAAACGCCGATGTTCCCATTTGGGAACATATACATAGAATTGGTTATTACTCTCCAAAATTGGAATATGAAGCTATTCTGTCAAGCCAAATGAGAAGATATGTACTTAAGCTATCTAAACACAGCAAAATTATTTGAAACTAAATTTATTTAAAATTTTCATAAATAAAAACTTGTGCAACTTTTTGAAGAGCGAAAAATCTGTAATTTTGATATAAATTCTACAAAAAGGATTAAATTGTACATGAAAAACTTTTGCATGTAAAATAACTTAATATCTTTGAGTTGCTTAATACCAAGTATCAAATTCCTGCATGAAAAATAGAGTGGTGAAAAAATTCCCAAAAGTGATGTTCCCATTTGGGAACATCGGCAGGTAATAAACATTTCAGTCACAACAATAAACATTTTCAGTCACGTGTTTTTTTCTCGACTTTTAAATTAAAATATTTAATTACCTGTACATTTTTTTGAAAAAGTGACTAGATATTTCATTTAACCATACAAATAACCATACGGAACACTTGTTTGTTTTTGAAAATCTGACACATGCAACTTCTTTATTGACCTTTATATGTGTTACAATTGACCCTTGAAGTGGGGACAATTTCAACGATTTTCGATTTTTTTTATTTGCTCTATTTTAATGTATCTCCATGGGACAGTTTTCAAGACAAAATTGTAATTCAGATATACAGGGTGTTTCAAATTGCGTTGCACGGCTCTTATTCGGAACGAACGCCGCCTAGGGTCATGGAAGTAAGGTCTACCCCTAGGTAAAGGAGTCTGGAGAATGCACTGAAATGACTTACAGCGCCCCTAGCGGTGAAATTCAAAAGTTAAAAAATTAATTTAAAAACTAAAAGAGATTGAGCAAAAACCTCAAAGAGAGTATTGTTGCCAACTTCATGAAGAACTCATATACACTACTGTACCTGAGGTTTTTGCTCTATCTCTTTTAGTTTTTAAATTAATTTTTTAACTGTTTAATTTCGCCGCTAGGGGCGCTGTAAGTCCTCTTAATGGATTTTCCAGACTCACTTACCTAGGGGTTGACCTTATTTCCGTGACCCTAGGAGGCGTTGGTTCCAAATAAAAGCCGTGCAACGCAATTTTGAAACACCCTAAATGTACCTATTTTCATAGCAAGTTTTATAACTCTAACACAAAAAAATGGCTTAGCTTGAGGTCTTCCTTTTTGCTTCAAAGTTTGACCCGTTAAATTTCTTGCACAAACTAATGTTTAATTCAAACAGAAAGCTTACTTCTTTATTAAGGCTTCTCTTAAATTAACACTTGATAAGAAACCTCATAAAATGGAGCACAAAAAAAACATGTTTCTATGTATAGAATTACCCAAAATATTCATCGTGAAGATGTTTACAACAGAAAGGTGATAAAAATATAATTTTGAAATTCTTAACATCAAGTATTCATAATATAAACTAAAGTTAACTTTAATAACTTTGAAAAGACTATACAAGTTCATTTATTATTTTATTATGTTTCGTAAACTTAGTGAAAATTGGTATAAACATTGTGCCTTGTAAAAATAATTTGGAGTATTTGTTTTTAATTAGAATAGTTAGTTCAATTAGTTTAGTAGTCCACTTAAAATAGGGTTGAATCTTAGACAAATTGCAATGAAAGGTTTCTCAACGTGTTTAACTTAGAAATGACCACAATATTAACATACACAAGAACGGACAAAATCAGTCCATGGAAAATTTAATTTTAAATTTTTCGTAAAAAATGGAAAATTTGATAAAATGAATTTTTTAAACTCCTAGCTCTTGAAAATGACCAATAAACATGTTTTCCATGCCTATATTATTGTTTTGATTTTTTTTTAAATTTCTGCTATTTTTTTAAATTAAATTTTCATTGTCAGATTTTGTCCTATTTTTGGTATGTTATTATTTGTGTCATTCCTAAATGAAAAAAATTGAGAAACCTTTTAAGGCCCAAGGTTCGGACCCTTTTTTTCAATGGACTTGATGAAGGAAGGAAAATTATTTCTTATCTGAAATGCTCACAATCCTGATAAATAAACTAAACTCAAACCAAGAGCTTGAGTTAATTGTTATTAATTTCATTAATTTTTAGCCATCAAAGATTAAATAAATGGACCTAAGCTATTATGAAATTGTATAAATAATAAAAGTTATGGTGAAATATTTGTAGAAAAAATTGTATTTTTAATATTATCTAAAATACAGAATAATTATTTCATTTTAACCTAGATATCAAAAGTGTAAAATGATGTGAATGGAAAGAAAGAAGAATATGTAAATAACTCTTTCAATGTTTCTTAAAGCCAAAAAATCTGAATTAATCTTGGAAATCCTCATATTTCTTACACATTTTTCCTTTATAAAGATTATAATTTCCAATAGGTTTCCCATATGGAACTTTCGCTCCAGGGAAACTAATTTTCTGTTATTTTTATATTTATATTTCCTAGTTTTTCAATGTGCGTTATTTGTATGTTTTTACAAAAGTTTTGATTCTTTTTAAAAATAATTTCAGTGGTATTGAAATAATACATAAATTCTCTTACTTAGTTACTTCTATTTCTTAAAAGGCGAGATGTTAAGTAAGGGGTATAGTGTATTCCCCATGAAGACATCTGGATTAACAACTCTCTTCTATGAGAGTTCACAAAATACACCTGCTTGAGCCTCAACTTTTCGAATCCTATATTTGATAGAGACTTTTCATTCAATAATAAATACTTTGAAGCAAAAAAATGCATTGGAAAATGCTTCTAAGAATGTTGCATTGTCCCCAACTTCAAATTTGGAATTTGAATAGACCAAGAGAAAATATAAAAACGTTAAAAAGTATCAGCACTAAATTTTTTTAACATTTCACCACGAAAATAAATAGAATAATGGTACTAAAAGTGATGCACAATGTTTCAGACGATTACCGGCTGGTACATAATGGGTGTTTCGGAGGTATTTCCATTACATTAACGTCTAATACAGAATTTAAACGATTTTATCAAATACTATTCGGTGAAATCGGTTTAAATTTTGGCTTTCTTCATAAAATTACTACCTGAATCGATTACCGTAAAATATTTCACGATTTTAAAAATTAATTATTTTTATTTTTTAAAAATTTTTTTAATTGTGAATCAATCTGGATGAAACTGGGTATTTAAGGGTTTTGAGGGATGGCCTTTCAGAAAATCTCATAATAATTGGGGGTCCCTATTGAAAAAAAAGTTAATGTTTCGTTTAATATGAAGACGACCCCCTAAGGACTCGAAATTTTTTTTTGGTTAAAGAATACTTTAAACAATGAAAAATGACACCTCATTGGTCTTCCTAACCCAAGTGGTTCGCCAGAAAAATCGCAACTGAGTCGTTTTTTATTTCCCCAACTGCACCTCTTGCCAGCACGCGTTTTGTAATTTTAAAATCAACCAAGTTTATTCTGCGCAGCCCAAATATACTGCCGTCCTAAGCAAAAGTGCACATAAAGGCAGTTTTAGACAAATTTACTTTGAGAAAAATCTCGCCAAAAAAGTATTTGGCGGATTTTCCATTTTGTGTGGTAGACCCTCCTTCTTAAATTAAATATAGGCTAAACCTGAAAAAAAAGTCTTTATTATCGGCTGAGGCGTTGAACTGCGTTAGAGTCCGAAACATACCTTTAAAGCAAACAGGGTATAATAACAAATTTATGGTAACAGTCACTCGGAATTTTTTAAAAATTGTACGTTGCCTTTGATGTTTAAATGAATATATTTTTGAAATAAAGCGATAATATGGCCTTCAAAACCAAGAAAAGAGAGCCGCGCTCCCTTTGCCTTGAATCCTCATGAAAAGCTTAGTATTTCAAGTGACACACGACAACAACTACAACAAAAAATAGACAAGGGAAATAAGATGCATCTTTCAGTAAAGAAAAATACACAGCATTTCAGCTGAAGTTGTAGTATCGCTTATTCATGTAATAGTACTCTAATATAAATAAAATTCTATTATATTCTTGTTTGAATAATATTTTCTATATAAATTGATAGGAATTTTAATTTTACAAAACAGCTTTAGTTTGCTTTCAGTTCTGATAGTTAAGGGCTTTGTTCATAATTTTGACAACCCTTCGAGACGCTGGGAAGAAGCGAGATGCATTCTCACAAATTAAAAAATGCGCCAAGGGGGAGATAGAGCTGAATTTATAAGGAAACTAGTTTAATGCATTTTCGCTTAGGATGGCAGTACAGGTAAACTATACGAAACTAAATTGTATTTCCTGAAAAATCTATTACTAAAAACGATAAGAGAGTAGATTAACTTTCTTCGCATCATAAGCAAACGAACCCCAATATAAGAAGATAAACGAACAAAACCCAAAAAATCCCTTTAAACCCCCATAAGAGAACGGATCACGCAACCTCCCTTCACATTCTAAAGGCCCTTTTCCATGACGCTTTTTTTCCGCGCTGAAAATCGGCACGCAGATGATGTTGGCGAGACTTTGGTTGCCAAAGTTATTCCCTTTGCCGATTTTCATGCTGCCATCTATCAAAAATGTCAGAAGTAATTATACACTGATAGTAAAAATTTTTACAGGCACTAGATGTCCATTACTTTCGTAATATATTAATGTCTGAGGACTTATTTTGTTAATAAATAGCTGTTTTAGAATTTTTGGAACTATTAAATGGGCCACAAAAAGTGTAATTGCAATCGGAACCTGGTGGAGTAGAAATATCTAGTTTAAAATATATTGGGTTCTCCTTTCCATCTCGTTCTCGTCTGGAAAGTTTGTTAAGTTTCGTGTTAAAGTTTCTGAATAAGGCCCTAAAACTATTTTAGTACAAAATCTTTAAAGTAATAAAAAACGCTTTTCAAGATCGTGCTGATCTGATCATGCTGCCATCTGTCAAAAGCGTCACAAGTAATTATACACTGATAGTAAAAATTTTACTGGCACTAGATGTCCATTACTTTCGTAATATATTAATGTCTGAGGACTCATGTTCGTGATAAATAGCTGTTTTAGATTTTTTGGAACTATTAAAAGTGTAATAGCAATCGGAATGCGCTTCAAAACTATCAGATCCAATATGGATGACGCTGAAAGTCTTTCAGCGCCGAGAAAAAGTCCATCCATGCCGGGCTGAAAACCGGCTTCGGCGCGCTGGTTGAATACGCCTAGCCATTGGTCCGTAGGACTCACGTGACCACTAAAAAGAGTCAACCAAATCCGCGCGTGTTCGGCGTTCGGTATGGCGATTTTTTCTCGCGCCAAGAGGTCGCCACGCCGAAAACACGCGTATTGGGCGCTGAAAATAAGTCGCATGGAAAAGCAGCTTAAGCATCGGAAAACCCGTCAAATCACACAGGTTGTTGACACTCCAGCTAAGAGGCAATCACAACACGTCAGAAAGGGTCCTCCGCATTCCCGGAAAAGACGATATCCCGAATGACAAACGATCCGGGATCACTCCAGCAGACGATGCGGGGACGGATACCCCCTTATCTACCTTCCAGAAGAAGGCGCTTATTTACCGAAAGCATTCTCCCGAAAAAATTCCGGGAACACTCTTCCTCGGGGATCAATAGGAAGCGGGGGCGGAGGGGTAATTTATCCGGAATTCTGGGAACGCAAGAAGTTTTGTTCCTGATTGGGAGGGTGAGGGTGGAAGAGGGTAATTATCGTTTGGCTTCGCACGCTCGGCAATAGCTTTGGATAAAGGAAGAAGACTGTTGCTTTCGTGGGGTGAGAAGGAATAGATGGAGCGATGGTGTGCTTCTTCTCATTGAAGAACGAGTCAATTTGATTTTCCAACAAAAAAGAACATGCAAATTTGCTTAAAAAAAGCTTCAAAAGTGCAGTTTTCACAAAGAAAACTGCAGTTATTTTGTAGCAACAGGTCTTTGAAGCCTTTCAGCGCCTAAGTATGCATTTTTGAATACGTTCCCAGCAAAAAAACATATCCAAAATTCCTTTAAAAAAGCGTCAAAAATGCAGTTTTCTCAAAGAAGTCTGTAGTTATATAGTAGTATTAGGACTTCAGCAAGTAAGTCTGCAGTCTTTTACATTAGTTTTGAATACATTCTAAAGGGATTTCATTCTAAAGGGATTTTTTTGTTTTAACTATGTTTTTTTATTTTGAAGTTGTATAAATGAGATGGTCGAGAATGTGACATATTTTTTTATTCCATATAAGTTTTCTTATTGTTTTTTATGTTCATTAAATTTATTTTATTTTTATATGTTCAATAACATTAGGAAATCTGTAACCCCATGGAAGAGCCTTTCTGGCTCCTTTGGGATATTAAACAAAAAATCTTTCAGTGTTTTTTTCATTATCATTTTCTCTCTTGTTCTGTACTGTCGTGTTGTGTGTTGTTGTTGTTGAATAATAAATTTGAATTTCAGCAGTCATAAAAAACTGCAGAGTTTCTAAAGAAAACTGGTGACAAAGTGTTATATAAATTCCTTTCACTTTTTTGTAGCAACATCGCAGAATTTTTTTAGCTGGGTTGATAAACAATGTATAATCACATTATCTGGGTAATTATTCCAGAATTTTGGACGAAAATACGTGTTCGGTGTTTATGATTACAGTAGATTCTTAATAATTCGAGAAGGCCGACATTTCTTCTAATACATTGGGTTGTTTGGTACTTACGTATTATCGGAAAGCCGGAAACTCCCATTATACCATGCCAGTGATTAATCTCCTAAGATGGTAACGGTTGTTTATACAGTTTTTTTTAAACTCCTATTAATTCCTTGATGTTGTTGTTGTCGTGTGCCACTTGGTGTACCCAATCTCCACAAGGAATTAAATCCTTGATTTCAATTAAATCCTTGATTTAGTGCCAATTAAACTCTTTTGTTCTTCCTATTTCTTTTTGAAAAAGTTGCTAAACATATCAATCGCATGCGGATAATAAATAAGTACCGTTCTTTTTTTTAAATTTGAAAATAAAAAAATTTTGAAGAAAAGTTTATATCATTATACAGTAGTCATGATATCATATGTTTAATACATTTCATTTAAAAAACAACCTTTGCCATACTTCGACTTTTTCTTAGAGAGATAAATGTTTTTCTTCCTCAAAATTTTTCATGCTCTGGGATTTTCCACGTTTTTTATTTTTTATGCCTCTAAATGTGTTTGACTACTCGTGGTTACGGCCGTTGTGCAATCTAGTTATTACACTCCTTATAATTGCATCAACAGTTACTTGCAGTGTTTCTCTATTGTAATTGAGTCTTGTGGTATTGTTATTTTGGGAGAAAGGTGAAGGACGGGGTAAGAGGACGGTGTTTAGGAAATTAAGGGTTTTTGAGTTAATGTTACTCGTTGAGGTCTCTGACCTTTTTGTAAGGAAACAGGTTGTTTTCTGTTTCGTCCTATTGTGGGTATTGGGGGAGCACGATTTTTAATAAAAGTTGATGGATGGGGATAGAGAACAGTGTACCTGTACATACACCGTTTTATGTAAACCGAGAATTAAAATGAAAGTAAATAGAAATCTTTCATAATCATTCTAAAAATTAGAAGCAAAAAATTTTTTTCTCGTCGAAAAGGGCCGGAGCCGAAGGTTCTCGTAGTTAAAATCAAACAGATAAATAATGACTGTACGAACAGAACCTACTGTTGTCCCGATAAAATCCCGATATTTTCCGGACATGAAACTAGGTAGGTGAATATTCTTTTATTAACTGGTAATACAATACAGAAATTTCAATACTGAAGAGCAAATAAATGTTAAAGAATAAAGAAATGTTTTAGAGTAGTAGATAGTGTTTAAGAGAAAGAAGAAGTTTGAGGAATGGGAGAAACTACTTTGTTTTCGGACTAATTTATTAAATCAATTTAAATTTTCGCAAACTATTTTGACGGCTAATAAATTAATATGTCTATTAATTTTGTCACAGGGGTCCGCTAATTTCTCCATCTTCGTTTAAAACCAGTCAAAAATATTTCTATAAAACAAGTTATTCGTATCAGTTAAAAGTAAAGTTAATATTCATCCGTATGGCTTAGCTTGCAATTTAAAATATCTTAGTTTATATTTTGATACAATTTGGCTAAATGCTAATTTTGAAAATAATTATCACTTTCCTAAGTCTGATATATTAACTATTAATACCAAAGTTCAAAAACTAACCCTGAATCAACTAATTCAGGAAGCTTGAATTTAATCCAGACCTCCCTCTGAATATTTTACCCAAATCCATATCCAAGCAAACAGATCAAACCAGTCCAGTCAACAAACATAACACCTGCCTGTTTGTCATTTCAGCATAACTCAAGGATTCGCATTGCAGTTGCCATAGAAAGCCTCTCAAATAACTCAAATCTTGTCAGATTTGTCAATAACAAAACAGCCACGTACAGGCAGCATTTGATAGCTTCTCTCTAGAGAGTTACTTAGGAGTATCAGAAACCAATTCACAGTGGTAGCCATCGGAATCCCAGATAAATCGTGTTTCATTTATTAGATTAATTAGTTCTCCGTAGCACGGTAATCAGGGAGATTGGGAGAAATAATTAGAACTTGGCGGTGTCTGTTGATCTCAGAAGGTATCTAACTCTGCTTGTGAGAAGCTTCTTTGAATTCGTTTCGTTTGGCATTTAGAAAGGATGTAATATTCGTGAAAGTTTTGTGCCTTAAGATGTTGTTATGTTAAAATCGAAGCTCAAATGGGTTGAGAATTCTTCTCGAGTTAAAGAGTTTGGTTAGTGTGTCTTGAAACTCGATTTCGTTAATTAGTGTCGGGTTAATGTGGAACGTGTTCAATGATTTATGTATTGGTTAGTTTATTTAGTGAAATCTTGATGCCTTCAGGTGGTGAATAAATGATAAAGTTCTCGTTTTAGTATGTTAAAGAAAAGGATATAAAGAGGTTGATTCACCTTTCAAAGATCAAACCATGAGATAATTTTAGAATTTTCATTATTAAACGTTTTTAGCAAACATGATAAGCGTATATTTAAAAGCACTCGCAAGATTAAGTATGTTTGGTTTAATACTCGATTGTTTGTTAATGTAATTTATGAAATTAATTCCTTTTTAATTAATGTAGGTATTTAATTGCATAAGTTAATACCAGTTCTTAATAATTTTTGAGAAAATGTTGAGTGTTTTCTGAGCAAACTACATTTTTCCGGGGTTTTCATTATACGAATAAGTGTACATAAATAGCAATTCAAAGCAAACGTTATTTCTTTGGTAGTTACTAAAGTAAACTTTCTTGTTATTAATCCACTTTTAATGTGTTTTCTCAAAACTTCTGTCTGTAGAATTCTGCGTTGAGCCAGTGAGATGAATTCTAATTTGTTAAAGGATTAAACTTATTGAAATGTAAAGCACATTTTTTTTAAAAATTTTTTAATTGATAGTTTTAAAATTGTAGAAATAATTCTCCATTCTATTTATATTCTTATCTTTGAACGAAATTTAAAAACAGCAATAGAAATTGATTTTAAAACTGAAGAATATTTGAGAAAGACTTCTACACAGAAGGTATTAAAAAGGTATGATACCCGAGAAAAGTAAAATAAGAGACAATTTCTTCTTGAATCGTATCAATCTACAACCATTTGCAAACCATGCAAATAGTATAGACTACAGTCAAACCTGTTTTTGTGCGAGGAATAGGGACCGCACAAAAAAAGTCGTATAAAAAAATTCGCACCAAACTTCGCGAGTAGCTATAAAAAATAGTTTTCGCAGCACATTTAAAAAATCCTTTTTTTATACGGTGAATAATTACATAGCAGCATAGCTGAATTGAAAAACTCTTAATGTTCGGACCGTAACGCAATCCCCATCCTACAGCTGAATTGAGAAACCGTTTCTATACCTACCGTAGACTTTTTTTTCAGTTATCATATACTTGGCGACGACTGTTGTTTCATAAGACCCATGTATGTCTCGGTAGCCAGATATACAACATTTTTTTTCTAATTTGAAATTTTCATACACCGCACAAAAAAAGTCGAAGGGAAAAATCGCACAAAAAAGGTCGCACAAACAAAAAATCTCACATAAAAGGTTCGCACAAAAACAGGTTTGAGTGTATTCCATTTTATTGCCTTCTTAACTCAAATGTGTGATAAGTAACTTATTTTGCTTACCTAACAAAGTTCAGCACAGCTTAACCATACCACTATTACCTCGTGTCTTATCATTGAACTAAGCATTATGATAAGTTATGCTTAGTTAAACTTTAATCTTCAAACGCCGTTGGCCTGTGTACATAGGAGGGACGAGTATGACGTGTCAGTCACGTCACAATGAGTAAATGGGGAAGATATAAATGGTTCACAGCCGAGAATAGGGTACTGCCTCGCCCCTATCTAAGTTGTGCGGGAAAGCTGTCATGCCAGTGACTAGATGTTCCTATACTGACTTAGATAACAGTTTCCTGGATTAAACTATGAGGGAAATAAAGTAGAGAACTAATTAGTGTTAAACTACAATTGTGCGTTGTCGTCTAAATGTACTGCTATACTGATTTTTAAACAAATTTGTGGTTTGTCGATAACTCCAAAATTGCTTGTTAGATTTTTATTGATATCTTAAACTAAAATTAATCATTTAACAGTGATATACACATGAACCATCATTTTTATAATACACTTACTCATATGTTGTGAATAACACTCGCCAGAGTTTGAGAGCTACCAAAAGAGTGATTCAAGTATAAAAGAAGGTGTTGCACCTTCCAACAAAATTAAGATTTTTAGAACTGAACTTCTGAAATTTTAAGAAAAGTTTAGACGCAAAAAGAAAAGGATTTAAAAAATACCATGGTGATTTGAATGGTGCCCTACTGTCCATACTCAAATGATAAGAAAAACTTTTTTTACTGTTTCTATTTTGAAAAGAAAGATACATGAATATGAAAGGTAAATACAGGGTTTTTCAACAGTCCGTTTCGCCGCTTTTATTTGGAACCAACGTGTCCTAGGTTCACGGAAGTAAGGTCTACCTCTAGGTAAGTGACCCTGGAGAATTCATTGAGGTGACTTACAGCGCCTCTAGCGGCGAAATAAAAAAGTTAAAAATTAACTTAAACATAAAGGAGGTAGAGCAAAAACCTCAGTAGAAGTATTGTTGCTAACATTATAAAGAAATAACAGAAAAAGTTTCATGAAAATATCTCGAATATTCGTGGAGATATTAGCAAGTGCTAAAATAGCCCTTTTTCAGGCCTCAAAAAATAAAAAGTTCGCAAATTTGCAGGTTTTATTGATTTTTTGATTAAATTTTGCCTTTATTTAACTAAAAACACAAAACTATACAATAACTCAGAAAAAATTGCAAATTTGCGAACTTTTTCCTTTTTGAGGTCTGAAAAGGGCTATTTTCACATGCTAATATCTCCGCGAATATTCACGATATTTTCATGAAATTTTCTTCAGTGAGTTCTTCAAAACTTTGACAACAATATTCTCCTGACGTTTTTGATCCATCTCCTTTAGTTTTAAAATTAGTCTTTTTAACTTTTTATTTCGCCGCTAGGAGCACTGTGAAGTCATCTCAATGGATTTTCTAGTGTCCCTTACATAGGGGTAGACCTTACATCCGTGACCCTAGGACACGTTGGTTCCAAATAAAAGCCGCGAAAAGGACTTTTGAAATACCCTGTATAAATATATAAAGAAAAACAAAATAAAAATAAAAATGTAGATTAAAATAAAATTATGCAATAAGAAGTGAAAAGAAATGGAAGGAAAGAAAAAGAGACGAATAATGATGACACATTTTTGTTTCAAAGATTTTCAAACAAAAACATCATTAAAGAAAATTATCTCGTTCACTCTTTCTTAAAAAATATTTACGTTATTTTTCAAAACATTTGAACGGTCAACGGTCATTACAGAACGACCATCTACTCTAAAATTAATTTTCATAGACTATATCAATCGAAAAGTTAGTATAATGAGTATAATAGCCAACTGCTCCTTTCCATCGTTTGTGTCTTTTACAAATATTGTACGCCACTGAACACAAACAATTAATCAACATCAGCGACGCTCTTTCAACTCCTCTAAAATTAACAGAAAAGCTAAAAAAAGAATTTCTCAAAGGATATACATCGCCTGAAAAATTAAAGCAACCACTAACACCTCCCCAAATTTCCTTATCAACATTTCACACCAGAATTAATGTACACAAAAATCACCGCTAGCGGGCCAACAACGCACAATTCAAAACCACCCACCCGAAAGGCGCATCCTCAGATATCCCGTTAACATAACGGCCCGCGAGGGTGCACGACCCCCGAATCTTTCTTTTTCCCCACCACATTAGGTCCGTTCAATGGCCCACAAACGATAACAAACATCAACAAGTGGAGCTAAGCCCCCCCAGAAAAAAAATGAACAAAAGAGGAGGGCGGCAACAAAAAGAGTGAAAGAGAGGAGCGGCCGTAAAAATACGGGACCAAATCGATCCCTCCCACGCCCCTTCTGCGCATGCGCAGCGCGCGCCACCCCACGTTCGAATGACACTTCTCCGTCGGCTTATAAGAAAGGGACAAACGATCCCTCTTAGGCTATTCGTTTGTTTGGGGCAATATTCGAGCGGCACCCCTGTCAACCTTCGTTTTTGTCCTGCTGCAGTGTCACCTGAGATTTCGAAGGGGCACATTCGAACACGCGGTGAGTGGGCTTTTCCATAACATTTTTTTTTCAATGGAGTGCTTTGTTTATGTTTTTTTTGTGGGGGTAGTGTTGTTTTTTTTTCAATGTCGGAAGGGTTTGTAAGTGGTTGGATGTGTGAAATAATTATGTTTCTAAAATAATTAGTTTTAGGTGAGAGAAAGGGAATTTTTGGAGGGGAAATGTTTTTAGAGAACCATGTGCCGCATGGAGCCGGCTTATGCTGATTGGTCTCATGAAGGGAATAAAGTTATGTAAAGCTGTGCTGAGGTAAAAATTAAATATTTCGAAGGTATGGCCCAATTATTCATAAACACTGTGGGGTAAAATGTGTTTTTATGATTATTCAGGAAACGGGTGTTTTGTGCCGGTGAGTTTATTAAAAAAATATATCAAAGTAAACATCCATTCGCAAAAATATTAAAAAAAAGAGGAAGACTTGACATTTTAAATATAAATAGGGTACCATACGTTTTTCTTTAAAACCTCGAAATTATGAGATTTAAATGCACTAAGAGAGGAAAAAAGCATCTCCATGTGATTAAAACCAACTAATCCCCAAACTCTTCACAAGCTTTTATTTTGTTACTTTCTAATACATTTTCTTAGAACTAAGAAAACTTGTTATCAGACGCATAGTAAATATGAAAAACATCAGCAGAATTGTGTGATTTATAGCTACACAAAGCTGTTTTAACAACATTTAAAAAACAATTCCTTGTGTAAAAACTGATTTAAAAATAGAACTGATAAAAACACATATACTGTTTAAATTCAATTTCGCGTGCGCGCGAAAGTTACAGAAACCCCTTGTAAAATACCAGGAAATAATATTTTTTCATATATTGTAGGGTCTATGTTATTTTAAAGATATTTTTTAACAATGGAAAAAAAACTAAAATAGATACTTACCTAGAAATTCCAAATTAAAAGAGTATTACATTTTTTTCAATAAATTACCCACGTATGAAGATAGCAATGTATATCCTAACATTTTTTATTTCTGTGGGGTATGTAAGTGTTTCATGTAAATAAATATCTGTAATTTTTTTTTCAAATTAAAAACTATTTTAAGTTTTGTTATTGTTTTCCAATGATGTTTGTGATAGCTTTCCTAATTCATTTGAGGAAATAAGATCTTTGATATGATGTGCAACATCAAAAAAAAGTTTTCAAAATTTAAAAAAATTGAAAACAAAAATTTTTATTAAGTAAATTTAAAGTTTTTAACTCCTAAAGTAAATATTTCTACCAAAATTCAAGTTGAAAATAAAATTTAAACCAAAAAAGCGATTCACTCAATGTGGAATTCAAAAATTCCCTTGATAGTGTTCATACAATTAGAACCATGCAAAAAAATCATTTAAATTTCAGAAAATAAAACTATTAGCTGATTCGGTACAAAATCTTACAGAGCTAGTTTCCAACTTAATTCAATGTACATATATTTCACCCGAATTTTCCTTAGAATTAAGTTTTTATGTTTTTTTACTTCCAACATGTCAAATCAAAGAAAATTAAATGTGTTTGAAGGTAAAAGAATAAAATAAAAATATTGTTCGAAATTAATTCAATATTCAAACTTATACTTAAATTACAAATAATTTCTCTGCAATGTTGTAATACATTTTATCCTAGGTTTAAAAAATATTCTTGCATGTTCACATTAAAATTAAACATATTAATTACTTATCAACTATCAGTTTAACATTGAACAATAATAACCTAGCTAACTAAAGAACTGACTCTGACTCCAGTACCAAAAAAAATGCTTACATTATTGTTCCTTACGGAAAGTAATCTTTACAAGTTTAATTTTGTATACAAACGCAAAAATATTCATTTTTAATCACTATAGGAGTAGATAAAATATTTTCTTCCGTTCTCCCTCCCCGGTGGCTACGCACAACCGGGTAGACTTACGCAGTTTCCCATTTGGCTCCCGACAGGGCTCTGTAAGATTTTGTACCGAATCGGCTAATAGTTGTATTTTCTGAAATTCAAGTTAAATTTTTTGCATGGTAAAAATAGTATGAACACCTTCAAGAGAGTTTTTGAATTCCCTATGAGTGAATTGCTTTTTTTGCTTAATTACATAGAATGTTTAGGGACAAAATTTCGAAGATTTTTATTTTTTCCAGATTAAATTCTATTTTCAACTTAAAATTTGGTAGAAATGCTTTGTTTAAGAGCTTAAAAACTTTAAATTAACTTAATGGAAATGTTTCAAAAACTTTTTCGTTAATTTGTTTCATTCTTTTTTTAATTTTTAATTTTTTTAAGAAAGGTTTTTTTATGTTGCACATCAAATCGCGAAGGTAATACAATTACTAAGAAAATAGAACTGATTTCAGGTTTTCAAGTTGTGTAATAGTTCTAGATAAAACTTCGGTTTTCCGGGCAAGTTGGCCGTATTCTAGAAGATGTAAATTTTCCAAACGTTTCGACCCCAGCTGCGGGGGTCATCTTCAGTGGAAAGTTAAACGATATACTGACTAAGATGTCGAAGTCAATACATAAAAGACACATATAAAGATGGTAAAAAATTGAAACGTTTTGAAACTTTATATCTTCTACCGAAAACCGAAGTTTTATTCACGATTCCGGCCGTATAAGCCTACGCAGTTTTATCAATAGTTCTAGAGTTATTAGATGTTTTAAAATGCAGGAAAAACAACTTTACAAGAATACTTTTACTTTAAACAATTGTTACTACCTAAAGAGGGGTGATAGAAGAATGGAACCTGGAACATTAATTATATCATAACAATATTAGCTTCTCATAAAATCATAAAGAAGATGGAAGGGTTTAATCTATGTTTTTTTATGTTTTGTAAAAACATCATTTTTTTAAAAAATGCTTTTGTGGCACATGTTATTATTATATGAATGAGCTTAAATTTTGCATACATTATTATTTTCTATAGCGACACGAAACTAGGGGGCGTCACCAACGGAATTATCAAAAAAACATAACATACAAATAAAGACCACGTGGCATTAAATTTTTTATGAATCAACAAATCTATAAACTCTACAAAAACATAAATACAACCTTAAATATTTTAATGGATAGGTAGCTATGTAAATTTAATTATTGAGGTGAAGAAAAATATAAAATTTTGGAGTGAGATATTCTTTAAATGAGTGAAATCCAGTCTTCTTTAAAAATAAATATAATCTAGTCTAAAGTAAAGAGGAACAACTCGCTTAAACCAAAATCCTAAGGGAAGAACATTTTTGGGGGTGTTTGACATATTTACCGATAATTTAAATTACGAAATTTTTCACCAAGGAACTATAAGTTTAAGTTTCACCAATTTCATTTTACTATTTTGAGGTTTTTTCCGCTTATATTATTGGTCTACCTTCAAGAAAAAAGTAAATGTTTTATACATACTTAGTTAATTAACAGTGTTTATCATTCAGTATTTTTGATTTCTGAGTGTTTCTCAAAACTTTTAAAAAGTTTTTTTATTTCCGTTTTATTCATAAGGTATACTTGTACCCAATATGGACACCTCTTTAAAAGTAAGAAACTTGATCGAGAGTTGGCGCTACAGGTCCGAAGATAATTTTAGCCTGGAAAGTGTAAAAAAGCGCACTGTTTTCCATTTTGAAGGAAACTTAATTTTTCATGGTGTGCTGATCGTAATTACAGGTTAAGTTTAAATGCTTACTAGATATGGTAAAATTACTTTAAATATTAAAAAGTTGAGTGTTTTAGAAAGCTGATAAAACATATTTTCGTTTGTTATTGCGCATATTGCTTAAAAATGTTTTTTTGTTTATTTATTACAAGATTTAGTGAAACTAAGCCCTATTCCCATTATGGACACCCTTAGTCCACATGGGAAGTACAGCAAGTGAATCTTCAGATTCAGAAATTTTTAAAATAATTATCTCCTTGATGTTATTTTATTTAGCTAATTTATAATAAATTAATGTTTGTATGTATTTTTACCTTACTAGTTAAAAAAATACCAAATTAAATTAGTTGTTATTTCTTACTCAATAGAACATGATTTTAATGTTTAACAAATCTTCTTAACAGCTCAATTACACAGTTATGAAACTTACTACAAGTTAAATTACGAAATATCCTAATAAAATAGCACAAGCAGCGGATTTCAAAATTTACACCTGTTTTCTCATTGTATAAAAAAAACGCGTATCATCTTAAAAATACGTTTATAGGTCACTTTTGTGGATATTTTATTATTCTGTTTCAGAAGTAGTACTACACTGTAAAAAAACTGTAGAAAAACAGAAATTTTCAATAACAAAGACTTTATGTTTACAGAGATATTCTGTCATGTAACATTCCCACCGCACTTCTATTTATTTTATGTAAAAAAACAGCTTTTTTTAGTTTTTTAGCTTATCTGTACTTAAACAGAAACTTACTGCATCGAAAACCAATACAGCTATTGGCAACATTATACTGAATCTTCTTTGGAGCAGTGGTAGCGTTCACGCTTAGCATGCGGTAGGTCCTGGGTTCTATCCCCGGATAATAATTGATTAAAATTTTTAAAAAACTCAACTAAAAGTCCACACGCATGCGCACAAGCAGAAAATTACTGAGAGGCAACAGAAAAATAAGTAGCTCACTTGACAGAAAGTTCCTTTTTACAGCTTTTTTCTGTTTACAGGATTTTTCGACTTATAAATTTTTTCTGGCAACTTTTGCTGCCAGAAATTTTCTGTTTTTTGCAGGATTATTTTTTACAGTGTAGGTTTAATTTATGAAGCTTATGCATATGGAAAATGTGCACTTATACTGGAAGTGACCCTCAACATTAAAAATGCGAAAATATCTCTAACAACGCTCAACGCAATAATGTACCTTTTCAATCAGAGGAGTTTTAATTAGGAAAAAATTGTTGCAAAAATGTTGATGAAAATTTCAGAGACAGAAAACGTGATCAAAATTTAAGAACACTTTTAGATTCTAAACATATTTTACAACATCCTTTTAAGAATACTTTTCTAAAGAGAACACATTTTATCACTTTTCAAGTATTCAGAGAACTATCACCCCACACGCAGTAAGGTGTTAAAACGTTGTTTCTAAGGACAAAAAAAGTGTTACAAAATTTTAGCGTGGAGCGATTTTGCAGTGAAATCTTAACGGTCCTTTTTAATTAACCTTTTTCCCGGGACCAAGAAGGACTTTATCCTCTCGCCCCTTTAACAGCTCTTCTTTTTGTTCTCTTATGTTGCGGAGGTGGTCATTATTTCAGAAAGGGTCTTCCTATCGAAGCTCGACAGCTTTACTAATGGCCTCTATGATGTAGGTTAGGTAGTGCATAGATAAGAAAGTCATTAAGTGCAATAAAACTGCATGAGTTCACTATAATCCACTTTCCGCAAAGGATGAGTACGCATTCTTGATACGGATATTGACTTTCCCACAGGGTAACCAAAAAATTGTTTTCTAAGACACAGAATATTAGAAGATTTGCTGTCTTTTTTTTGCTGTTTTTAATCAGTAAAATACAATTCTTTTAGCTAAGTATTTAGCTTCGTTAAATAATACTAATCGTTAGTTGCAAGAAAAAATTTCAAAATCAATACTTCAAACGAAACATGATATTATAGCCCTAAAAGGATCAGCTACGACGGAAGGGACTGAAGGAGTTGTTATAAAACGTTTTAGACTTCAGAAAATATCAGTGTCTTTATTTGATGAGCTTTACAAAGCCAGAAACTAAACTGCGACTAGAATAAAAAATGCATACTAAATGTTTTTAACTATCTTTTCTAAAGGAAAAAATGCTTTTGATAAGCATTTCATAACATAAACATTTTTTAAACAAAAATCGCATTTATCAAAGTCTAAGGTAAATCATTACTAAAATATTAACCTGTGTCTTAACTCAATAATCAATTTAATCTTGATTCTTCTCCATTAAAAGTTTATCTTTTCAACTGTTTCTAGTCCATTAAAAATGAAAAAAAAAGAATTGTGAGAGTTTAGTCCATTTCTACAGAAACTGCTTAAGGAATCTAACAAGGCATAGAGAAAAATCATTAATATAGGTATATCCTCTACGTTCTATAAAAGTGCATTGACTGGAACACAATCTCCTGTCGGATTTTGTCATCATGAATTCATCAAGCCTATTTTCCTTTCCAATTGAAGGCTATCAAAACAGGAAATAACGCGACGCGACGTAATAGGTGATGGGAGACAATTTATTCCGCTTTAGACGTTCTCTTTTATTGCCTAGTGTACCTATTTACATTTAGAATGGTATAGGGAGAATTTATAATAATATTTTGGTTACTTTTTGTGCTTCCTACGCTGAAAAATTTTCTGAAAATTAGTGTGAACATTCAAGATTTAAGTTTTTCGTAAGAATAGTTTCTAAAAATTTATCACCTAACTATACATAAATTTTTAATCGGTCAATTTAAATTTATCTGTGGATCATTCACTTTTTGCGTATTTATTGTCTATCACTATTATAAGTTTTTAACCAGACACTTAAAAATGGAATAATAACTCCAAAATTTTTACCCATTGTAAAACTTTGCGTAATTAAGGAATAGTAGCATCGGAAATTGTCAAAACAAAAATGCATGGGAGATATCAAGCGTCAAAGTGCGTCTGGGGTCGAAAAAGACCCCAAAGGGGTACGAAGGTTAAGTTCGGTCACTCCATAACATTTCCTTTGATGCTATCTAGAAAAAATATACCTTCTCCACGAAAAGGATAACAGCTGAAAGAAACGGAATCAGAGAAACTTTTGCAAATGTCTTCAAGTTTTGTCCGATCCTTAAGGTTATCTTACTTATACCTGTCGTGACAATTAACTTTAACAATAAATTGTGAAATGTAATAACATTTTTAAAAAATTTAAGAATCTGGCTAAGCAATTATTTTAGATGAGAAAAGGTTTGGAAAAGAAAATATCTCAGTGAAAGAAATTCTAGGCAACCTAGAATTTTTTTCAAAAGATTTCAAGCTGAGAAATCTATTAACACATTAAAAATTTTAACATTTCATTCTTATACATTTAACTTTATTTACAACAAAATAAGATAAATCAATGAATTAGTAAATCCTGTAATAATCAGCTTGTTTTTTTAGAATACTTAGAACTGTTATTTAAGAAATGGAATCGTAAGTTCAATTTAGTGTGAAAATATGACCTTTTGAGAATTATAGCAACTTTTTACTAAAAAGTAGAGGATGAACTCCTAAAAGACCTTGAGGTCAGGGTCACTAGGGTAAAGTGTGTAAAACAGCTTTAGTTTGTTTTTCACTAAAAAGGGCTTTTTCCTTTACAACTTCCTTCAATAAGTCTAATAATTTACTTTGAAAGAAAAGGTAAAGATAAAGTACTCAAATAACAAATTATCTTTGTGTTTTTTACTTAACCTGAACGTTGTCACCTGCTAAGAAAGTTTGAAAGATTTTATAGGAACTTTATTAAGCTGTAATCAGCGAATAACATAAATCATTACGTTATTATTCAATTATTTAATATTTTTTTAAAGAAAGTAAAGACAGAGTTAAGGACGGATATTTGAAACTTTTATAATCATAGATTCTACGAGAATTTTTAGTTTTTTATACGGGTCTCTATCTTAGAGTAAATAAAAACAACAATTTTGTATTTTTGAGAGGGGTTAAAAAATGAAACATTAGACCCAGTACATAGGTATTTGAGATAAATATGTTCTTAACAGTTACATTTCTTCTAAAATAAAGAAATTCTTCAATAGAGTTAGCTATTAAAGCTTTATTTTGAGCCTAATTATAAATATATTTCTCAAAATGTGCGTTTTTTCTTAAGACCAAGTAAGGAAAAGCTAATGATCCCCCTGAGCTAGGAGGTAAAAGCATTAAAAGTGTTTCACGGTAACATTCCACCTTCAGGGAGCAATTTGGAATCACCAGACTTCTTAACAAGACAACTAAGACCGTTTTACTGGAAAAATAAGACACGATTTCAAGACACTAATTAAAATTTTTGAGAATTTGTTCCCAAGTTGAAAAATTAAAACCAATAAATTTTTGTTGTTTATATTTATATAATACAACTACATAAACTAGGGGTTTGTATTTAGAATAAATGGCAATGTTATTATGTTTATTTAGGACGTTAAAAAAAAACTGGTTTTAAAGGAAATTATCAAAATCAACTGAAATATTTCACAATAAAACTTTCTATGGTTATTTTCTAAATTAAAAGAGATGTTACTTAGAAAATTTGAAACACTATAAGAATCTTATATCGCAATTTTTAGGGGATCCTTTTATTATTCCTACTTACTTACATAGAAATAGACATCATCACCTTACATCCTTTTTAAACCGAATCTCCGTGAAGACGTTTATTTAATTTTGCCTCCCACATGTTGATTATCACTAGTATTAGTTAAGAAAGTTTCAGTCTTTGATATTAACAAGTTCAACTTATTCAAAATAATTATGTTTCGTAAACTTAAGGTAAAATTTTCAACCCCGGATTTAAAGAGAAATTATTATTTATGAGAACCCTTGCGAGCATACTGAGGATATAAATTTTTGGGTCAGAAGGTTGAGAGAAATTTTGAATATTAAAACTTTACACTGTAAAAAATATTAGTAACGTTCCGCATAAATTCCCAAGGTTGGCTGGATTGGACCCAATGGGTATTTTAAAAAACCCATGTGAAAAAACCAACATTTTGGACCCATTTTTTGGGTTTTTTCAAGATAAATCAAGATTTTGGCAGTTTTAATATTAAAGAAAAACATTTAACGAAATAACATCATACCAAGAACTGCAGTTGAGTGGGTTTCTTAAAAAATTTTAACCAAGTTTCAATGAATTAAGGTTTCATTATTGAATGGGTTTTTTTTCAAAATTTAGGACGATCAAAGTTTAAACTTTATAAAAAAATTAAGGAAGATTTTTTTAGATTTCAGTATTTTTTTAAGTTAAATAGGTTCTTTCATTATTAAGTGGTTTTTTTCATTATTGTTAATGGGTTATCTCTCTATATTAAAAAAAAGTTACTGTCACCGCCGCCGCCGCCGCTGCCGCTGTTTCAGAAAATTTAATTTTTCAACTATTTGAACTCTCATATCGCAAAAACTAATTGATAGAAATTTATGAAATTTGAAATGTTTGTAGAGGAATATTTGGGGCACATTCTCGAACAAAAAACTAACTGATGTGATAATTATTACTGGGGTATTTTTAAGGTCAAAGTTGAAGTTTTTCTTTTTTAGCCGCGTAATCCAGTTCAGCGAAATCTATTAGTAGCAGAACTATGTTTTTTTGCAGCCTAATACTCTGAAGTATGAAGATGTGCACTACGTCGCCCTTTTTTCGAATTTCGAATTAGGTTTAGAGTAATTAATTTTTTAATTTTCGAAATTTTTGACACTTTTTTGTTTTTTTCTATCTAAAATGAAAACTAATCACGGTATCAATATGATTTTTTAAACACTTATATTCTTATTTTTTAGAAATAGATTGGCGTTTAATTCTTTAAAAAATTCTAATTAGTTTTGGAATTATTAAGCATCAAAGTTTCATTTTTTTCATAGTTTTAGTAGGTCTTTATCAGACGTGTTTAATGTTTTTAAATTTTATATTTGCCTGTTCACTAGATTGTCGCGAGCACGGATATTTAAATTTAAAAGTTTTGAGTTGCACATTTTTGCTCTAAGTTTGCTAGCGATATAGTATAGACTTGGTTAAAAATTATAATCTTTTAAAGATACTACGATATTTTTTGAACTACTAGAGAAATAAATAATTTAGCTTTTTTGAGTGTTATTTGTGCCGATGGAAGGAAAAGGATTTTCGGGGTTTGTTTTACTCTGCTAAAGATCGATTGCAGATATTACAGATCGCGAAGCGATCTGTAAAGAGCTGCATAGCAGTTACGGGGGTTGGTGAGCGTAAGCGAGCTGGGGGTGGTAGCCCCCTATCCATTAAATTATTGATAATTTAAAAAGGAATATTTCAGTAATAGTTTTATTTTGATATTTTCCAGGTAATGATCCGAATTAAATTATTGAAAAGTTAGAGAGATAAAAAGTTTCGATATTAAATGATCATTAACTATACTCTGTTCATTTAGAATTAGCACCTGAGACGTAATGTATTAGAAGAAATTATTCTAATTATCGTCGAAAAATTTTTCATCTGCAATGACAAGGCAGCCTAAGCAGAAGTAGTTAAAATACTGTAAAAAATCGATAACTGGAGTTGTCTGATGAGCGCCTATTCTAAATGAACGGACTATAAGCAGACAAGTTCCAGGTTGTACTGGATGGTTGAGATGAAACAAGCGAGCTCTGCTCGCTAAGATCGCGAAGCGATCTTCAAAGAACTGCGAAGCAGTTCCGGGGGTTGGTGAGCGATAGCGATCAGGGGGTAGAGCCCCCTAGTTTTTTAAAATTTAGGACGTTCAAAGTTAAAACTGGATGTAAAAAATTAAGGGGGATTTTTTAAATTTCAGTGGGTTTTTTCAAAGTGAAATGGATTTTTTTTTCAATATCGAATGGTTTTTTTTTTCAAAGTTTAGAATATGTTTTAAATTTTAGTGGTTTTTTTAATTCAAACTATGTTTCAATAAATAACGGATGTTTTTACAATTTGAGTGGGTTTTTTCAAAGTGCAAAAAGTTTCAACTTTGAAAAAACCCACTTAACTATGGAAAACCTGACATTATTTTAACAGAACACACTTAACATAGAAAGAACTCACTAAAATTTGAAAAAAAACCACCTACTATACAGGAGAAAACCACTTAATTTTGAAAAAACCCACATTTTTTCCGAAAAAACCCAGTTTTATATGGTTTTTTTTCAGGGTTTTATTGAAAAAACAGGAAAAAACCCAACCCACTTGGGTTTTATCAAAAAAACCCGGGTTTTTGCCAACCCTGTAAATTCCAGAAACGTTCCTGCTTTTTATGAGTTTTAACAGCAGCTTCGCACTTTCCTTGAAACTTCTGGTTTTCTTTCGGAAACGTTTCTGAATCCCACTGAATTCTACCGGAAGCGGATAGTTATGATGTATAGTTAGTGAGCAGGGTATAGTGATATGCACCTCTCATACCTACTTTCAAACCTTTTTAGAAATTTTTTTTGCTGCCTTAATTGAGCCTAAAAAGCCTTTTTGCATCTTCCAAAATTTTCCCAAAGATCAACCGATTGAAGTTTCCAGACTTGGATCTTAATTTTAAGTAATATTTTATGTGGAATGCATATCATTGAGTCGCGGCTGGCTCAGTGGTAAAGCGTTTGCTTGGCTCGATAGTTCCTCGGATGGAATCCCGGTCGTGATTATTTTATTTAATGCAGAATTTTATTTTCTGCTGAACATTTCAGTATTTTAGAGTAACGTTCCTGGTATATTCCAGGAACATTACTTAAAAAAATGGGCAACTCATCTGCCCAGTTTTTTAAGTAACGTTTCAGAATTTTTTTCAGTGTAATGTTATTACGAGAAAATTTAATTAGTCAGAACACTTGAGGCTTTGGTAATTGTGTTCGAATGATGTAACTGGCAAATTAAGCCCCCTGTTGAATAAACTTTATTTTGTATCGATTTATTAATTAATTAATACAAATTTAATATTTCTGGAAGTGTTAGATCTTTATAAAAAGTTTCATGTTTGCAAACAATAAGTATTAAATTTTGTGTTTTAATCTATGCCCCAAATCAGGGAATAATTAACAAAGATGCCATGAATTTTAACTTCTCTCCTTAAATTTGGAGAAAAATATCTAATAGATTAACTTAGTTCACTCTTCGAGAAAATACTATTTTGTAATTCACCACCTCGTAAAAAAGAATTGTCAGAAGTCCAACCCTTCGGGGCTCTGGCACCCCTTTTTCCTATGGAGGATAATGATATGATATCGTTTGTCAATCAAACATAACGACAAAGCTAATTGCTGGTTTTGCAAAAAGTCACAACCCGCAAATACGTTTTTAAGGCATCAATAGACTCCTCGAGTTATTTTAAACCTTTCTCTTTCATTCTTCGATCTTAATTTTTCATATTACTACTATTTCCTCTCGCATTATCTTCCCTTTATTTTTCCTATTCATATCCCCTTTTCTTTCTGTATTTCTCTTACTTCCCTCATTTAATTTTTCTTACCATCCTTTTCTTTTCCCCTTCCCTCCTATTACATAATCCCCCTTTTATTTTTGATTCGTTTATTCATATTTCTTTCAACCATCTCTTTCTTTTTATTTACCCAATAGGGTGGTTACAAAAACACCGACTTCCGAATTTCTTTGGGGGCACCCCCCTAAAATGTGACAATGGGCTAGAAAATAAGATTGGCAAAGTTTAAGCTCAATCGGATAATATTAAGACCCGCCTCATCGAGGTCAAAGTTCAGAAAAAAAGCGAAAAAACGTAGTTTTTTGCCCATAAAATCTGAACTATGCGTCTTAAAAATATCGTTCGCATCTCATTTCATAGTAAATTTTATTGGCTTGAAGATAGATCTCCTTAACTTTTTTAATTAAAATTTCTAGAGCGAAATATCAACATTTTTGTCATTTAAGGTTGAAGAACTCCCTGTAAAGTTCGCTTTCGAGCAAACTCGTAAAATCTTCTAATTATTCAATTAAAAAGGTTTTTTTGAACTTTTTTTGGTGTTTTTCACTTTGTGCATCAATAAGTGTTCTTCAGTTAGAAGTATGGATGGATTTAAGGGGGCTCATGGGGGGCAGTGCCCCCCCCCTCAATTTTTTCAGGAAATTCCGTTTTTATAATGGAATATCATGTTTCCAAAGCCATCGGGGACATATTGCCCCCCCTCAAGGTTTCCAGTGTGCCCCCCCCAGGGTCCACCACCTAAATCCGCCCATGGTTATAAGTATTTTCAAAAGAATATGCAACAAATAATTAATTCAAAGTAGTAAAATTAGCAGTAAAAAGGAGGAAACGTAAATGTGGGAAATAACTTCACGTAATCAAATATATTGAAGGAGATTAACATTTATTTAATTACAAAAACAATTTTATCAGTAGGATAAGTTGAAATAAATACAAACGAAATTTCAAACAAAAATAAAAGATAAGAAATAATATATTCAGTTTTTTAGATTTTTCTCTTGGTATTTTTCATTTTGTGCATTAAAAAGGCTTCACTTAGAGATATTTTCAAAATAATATGCTACAACATTTAAGTTTAAGTTTGTAAAATCAGGGGGGAAAGGCGAAGAGAAAGAGAAATTAGAAAATTTGTTTTGCTGAAGGCTTAACCCCATCACGGAGTATCATCGAGCCCCTAGAACTATTTTCTAAATATATTCGCCTTTACTAGCCCCCAGAACTATTTTCTCGTTGCTCTATCTCTCTGGGACCAATGGGTTCAGGTTTTCTGAGATTCTAGGAAGTAGACTGCAGGTTTCGATTTACCGTTATCCGTGGGACTGGAATTTCCGCGCCTGTTCTGCATCTAACTCTAGTGTGGAGTAGATTATCAATACCGGACCTACTTGACCAGGAGGAGTTCATATAAAAAAGCAAAACTCTCCCTTTCAAAAATAATTAAGTAAAAAGAGAGGAGAGGATCAAAAAACCTTTTACTGCTTTTCGCGTAGTGCGAGAGGAAAATAGCGACCTCGGCGAGGCGATTCGACCCCCTTGACCACCCACAGTCGGAAAAAACGGTGACTGTTTTACCCTTGGGGGGTCGGTTCAAGGACCGGTAGCTTAACTGTTCTTTGGGTGGTCGCTGGTCGAATGGAGGTTCAGGAGATGGAGTATGCGATATGACACCATTTTATGGGCAGTAATGGGTTTGTAGTTTTTGGTCTTCCCACCCCACTTCACACGTGACATATGCAGGGGACAATTTCACGGGGGTGATGAATGTTACCAGAAGATGTTCTTCAGTTGAATAGTTGTACTCTTGGAAAGACTGATGGTGATACTGCTGGATACTGTTTAGAACCGCCCCCAAAAAAGGTAAGGTTGTTTTTATATTTATTTTTTAAAAGTGGTGAGGGTATTATTGACTTATGTCATTTTAACTAGATAATTATATCTTTTATGTTTTGATATTTGTATGATATGTAACTTAAAAATCTCCCCTTTTTGCCCAAAAGGGTTAAAATCTGTTATTGGTAAATTTAGTTATTTTATAGGAGCATCTGTTTAACTTTTAGTTGGTTGCTTCCACCTTCTTTTAGTTGAGAAGTCATAATTTTTAATTAAGTTAATTTTAATTTTTTAAAATTAATTTTCAAATAAATCTTATTAGATTTAAATTTCTAATTGATGGATTAGATAAAGCAATTGATGATAGTCTGAAATACTTTTTATACTCTATTTAGTTTCATTTTTAGGGGTGTGTAGTTGCTTTCTCTGAAAAATTTGTATTTGTACTCAAATACTTTTTTAAAGTAACTTTAACAAATTTGATCATTTATAAGTTAGTTTTAATATTTTTTGGTATTTATGTTAATTATTTGGGTTACAGGTTTTCAAGCTGTGAAGTTCGTTAAGTAGATTCTCAGGATTTTTAAAATGTCCTTGCCTTCAACTTCCAAAACATCAACATCAGCTTCAGCACGGATGGTTTCAAGGCAGAATGACTACATTTTTTTAATTGGCTACCAATCTCATCAAATAACTGGAAGTAAGTTACCTTCTAATGGACAAGTCTTACGCAGTTTATTCTATAATAAGCGTCAAGTTAGATTAAATACCAGAGAAGCTGCAACGCTCACAGTAAAGGAAGTTCTCATTTTTTGGGAGAAAGCCAAGATACCTACTAGACATTTAAAAAATTGTATTATAAAGCTGGAAAAACTGTATGATGAGTGGCAAAAGCTGCAGAAAAACGCTATTCTCTGCAATATTCTGCAACTGCTATATTCTGCAAGCCCCTCTCAAAATAAAAAAGTAGACGATTTTAAGTCAACTTTAGACGACCTATTTGACATTGCTCATCAGGATGCACTTTTAAACACAACTGAAGAGGACAGGAAGTTTTTGCTACTCCAAAGAGAGAAAGGATGCCCAGGAACCATGGGAGGCGTTGACAGAAATAAGGCGAGCAGCTGAGATGTCCAGAGAGGAAAAATCGAAAAAAAATGTAGGTAAGTTTCCCCCCCCCATTTTCATTTAAATTTTATTAATGCAATGTACAGAGCATATCTCTGGACCACTCTCTACTTGAAGTGTCACATCCAGAAAGACAGGAGTAAAGGGACTACGAGTGGAAAAATAGGTTTTAGGGGATGTGAGGGACACGTTAGACGAAGGACCTACTAATAATGAGCCTAATTTCAATTCCATAGCACAAAGCTGCAAAGCGTTTTTTTTGTAAATAACTCCTAGATATCCTGATATCTTGACATTAAATCTTATATTTTATTTTTAGCAGAAGGGGAAGATGTAGAACTAGTATCTATACCAAGCTCAGGCAGCATATCAGAGGAGGAAGAGTCGATGCAAGAAGATGAAAAGTACTTCCATTACCTAGAGGAGGATGAGGAGGAGGAGGTACCAAAAATAAAGAAAAGAAGATTCTCTCGAGGAACTCAAGAGATCATAAGTGAAAAACTATCTTTATTGTTAGATATGTGCAATATTTCCGATAGAGATGCATTAAGAATTATTGCCGCTACAGTAGAAGCATTAGGTCTTGACCCGCAGGATTTTATTATAAGTAGAAGTGTAATACGAATCCGCAGGCAGCAGTTCCGAGAAAAAAGAACTGTTCTAATTAAACATAGGTTTAAAAATTCTAATTTAGAGGGAGCTGTTGTTCACTGGGATGGAAAGTTGCTTCCATATTTGTTAAGTAATGAAAAGGTAGAGAGGTTAGCGATTTTGATTAGTTGTGGCGATGAAGAGCAGTTGATAGGAGTTCCAATCCTTGAAAACAGTACGGGGGTAAGCCAGGCAAAAGCTGTATTTTCAGCCCTTGAAGAGTGGGGGGCAGTTGAGAAAATCCAAGCAATGTGTTTTGATACCACAGCAGTAAATACTGGTCGTCTTAGGGGTACCTGCATTTTGTTAGAGCAGTTTTTAGAAAAAAATCTTCTGTATTTAGCCTGTCGCCACCATATTTTAGAAATTGTTTTAAGAGCAGTTTTTAATTGCAAAATGGGTACATCCACTGGTCCTCAGACGGATATCTTTAGAAAATTCCAGACAGAATGGGCTTCTCTGGACAAAAACAGTTTTAAAACAATTATGGAAGGTGAAGAAACTTGTATCAAAATTGAAAATCAGGATAAAGTTACAAGTTTTCTACTAGAAGAACTAAAGAAACAGCATCCCAGAGATGACTATAAAGAGTTAATCCAACTTTGTCTAGTCCATTTAGGGTGTATTTCTCCCGAAGAGATTACTTTTAGAAAACCTGGCGCCATTCATCATGCCAGATGGATGGCAAAGGCTATTTATTCTCTAAAAGTATATCTCTTTAGAGAACAATTTCCTTTGACGAATTTGGAAAAGAAAGGTCTTAAAGATATCTGCTTATTTATCATTAATGTTTACATAATGCCATGGTGTAATGCCAACAAACCCACTTTGGCCCCCAACCAAGACCTTCAATTAATAAAATCTTTGGTTGAATACAAGAAAGTTGATAAAGAGGTAGCAAACGAGGCATTGTCGAAACTAATAAACCATCTATGGTACCTCAGCTCGGAGCAAGTTGCCTTTTCATTTTTTGATGATACTTTGGATAAAGAAGTAAAAGAAAGGATGGTAGTAAAATTAAGGTCCCAGGTAGAAAATGAAAAAGAGGAGCGTGATGAAAGAGACTCAACGAAAGTAAAACTCAACCTCCAAGAAGTTGAAGAATTAATGGGTAAAGATATCGATTATTTTGTTTCTTCTAGAACTCTAAATTTTTTTAAGCGGTTTAAAATTAATACTGATTTTTTAAAAACTGAACCTCATGTATGGTGTGAAAATGAAAACTATTTAAACGCTCAAAAAATAGTGAAAGGGTTAAGGATTGTTAATGACACTGCAGAGAGAGGTGTAAAACTTATCCAAGATTTCAACTCTTCTTTGACAAAAGACGAAGAACAGCGACAGTTTGTATTACAAGTTGTATCTGAATGCCGGCATATTTTTTCGGACTCATCAAAAGCTACCATATCTAAAGTATTAGCACCTTAATTTTTAGTTAAAAATAATACAGATTTAATTATATTTACTCAAAGTTTCATTTGCAGTTCAGCCATTTGTTGTAAATTGGTATTATTTATTCCAGATATTTTCATTTTTGAATTTGTTCGCGCTGGTCATTTTCCCTATTCTAGAAATAAATTACTATTCATGTTTATTTTAGTTTGTATTTATTTCCACGTATCCTACTGATCAAATTGATTTTCTAATTAAATAAATGTGAATCTCCTTCAATATATTTGATAACGTGAAGTTATTTCCCACATTTACGTTTCCTCCTTTTTATTGCTAATTTTACTACTTTGAATTAATTATTTGTTGCATATTCTTTTGAAAATACTTCTAATCATGGGCGGATTTAGGTGGTGGACCCTGGGGGGGCACACTGGAAACCTTGAGGGGGGGCAATATGTCCCCGATGGCTTTGGAAACATGATATTCCATTATAAAAACGGAATTTCCTGAAAAAATTGAGGGGGGGGCACTGCCCCCCATGAGCCCCCTTAAATCCGTCCATACTTCTAACTGAAGAACACTTATTGATGCACAAAGTGAAAAACACCAAAAAAAGTTCAAAAAAACCTTTTTAATTGAATAATTAGAAGATTTTACGAGTTTGCTGGAAAGCGAACTTTACAGGGAGTTCTTCAACCTTAAATGACAAAAATGTTGATATTTCGCTCTAGAAATTTTAATTAAAAAAGTTAAGGAGATCTATCTTCAAGCCAATAAAATTTACTATGAAATGAGATGCGAACGATATTTTTAGGACGCATAGTTCAGATTTTATGGGCAAAAAACTACGTTTTTTCGCTTTTTTTCTGAACTTTGACCTCGATGAGGCGGGTCTTAATATTATCCGATTGAGCTTAAACTTTGCCAATCTTATTTTCTAGCCCATTGTCACATTTTAGGGGGGTGCCTCCGAAGAAATTCGGAAGTCGGTGTTTTTGTAACCACCCTATTACCCAATCTTATTTTACCCTCCTTATCTCCCTTCTCCTTTTTTAAGAAATATTGAACAAATAATGATAATTTAATTTATTATTATCAGTTATTTAACAAGTAGTTGATAATAAGTAAAATTGGTCTGCTGGGATCTGAAATAAATGTATCCTAGATACATAAGATAGCACCGCTCTCCAAATTGCTTTATATCGTTATCTGGCCCCAAGTCCAAAGGAGCCATTCAGCAATCAACGATAGCATCTCGACAACAACCAGAACTCAGCTTCATCAATTCTCATCTATGACGCATGTTCCCGGAAAAGCATCCGGGAAAACAGGAAATGGGTTCCCGGACATTTTTTCGGCCCGACCCACGCCCAAATACTCATCGTAAGCGGGTATATGTAGAAATATAGATCAGTAAAAATGTCTTTAGTTTTTGTTCGGATAAATTGCTCAATTGTATGACTGATTTGTATTTAATTCATACGCTTTTAAACAAAATTAAGCAGTTTTGAAACGAATGTTGAACGAACTAAGTTTATTGAAATGTAATACCAATGAAATAATGGATTCTAAGATACGAAAACAATACACATGTGGCATTATTTAGATCTTTTTTTGTTACTTATACATCATTTTGTAGCACTGTATTCACAATTGAAAACATTGCATGAGCTTTCCATATTGCTGTGATTGTTTTATAATTTATTTTTTGTATGCCTTAACTTTTTTTCATTTAAAATATTAATGGCTGTAGTATAAAAATTGGTAAGAAAATGTAGAAAAAAATTTATTTTTATTTGGAAGATATTGTAATTGACATTGAACATAGTATGCATTCCGCATAACTTTTAACTTGAAAATAAAATGATGACACTGAGAAATCAGATACAGTTAGTGCTCGTTAATTTTAGATAATTGGTTACAATTTAGTTTTTAAAATTACTTAATTGATTCCAAACTATTATTTAAAAAAATAAATGCAATGATAGTATTGTCATGTTGTTTTCAATATTTTTGGTATTTTAAAACTAACATTTCCCTTAACACCCACTTAAGGTATTTTGTGAAAAGCTTTATTAAAGAGTAACTAAGAGTTAGGTTAATTTTAATTAACATAAATGCATTTTCTAACTTTGTCCAAACTCAATTTGTTTAAGTTACTTAAAGCATTCTCTTCACACAGATTTTAAATTCAACAGCTGCTTTAAATATAAATATAGCTTCTGGGGTATTTTCTACAGTTGTATGCGTTTGTAAATGAAGATAAAATGTAAGAAGTGATAGTTAAAAAATTCATAAAGCCTTAAATGAACTAATTCTTAGATCCCGATGCAATTTAAGTTACATATTTATACTCTACATTATCTGGAAGCGGCATTTTCGTGGGTGGTTAGAATGAATATTGTTCGCATGAATTAATTAAGAGGCATTAATTAACTTAAGCATTGAATTGGGTTCATGCATTTCTGCAAACACTAACCAGTAAACATGTTTTTTAAAATGAATGGAATTTTAAAAATATAAAAAGAGGAAATAAATAAAATTTTTAATTAATCTCGAGAGGATTCAAATATCATTCAGAAACTAATTTTACCGACTTTTCGAAAAGTTTCTGTCATGCATGTATGATGGAGTGTGTATAAATATTATGCATGATTGATTCCGTGTTTTATCTCATAAATAATCATGAAATTTATTCAAACTTATTATTGCTCGTATTTTGAATAGTTTTAAGAGTGAAATACAATTCAAAGATATTTGGATTCTAAAAAATATAGCAGTTAATTGAGTCAAAGTTTGCAAGTTTAGCTCTAAGTTAAACAGTTTCTATAAAACTTTAATAAAAGGGATTTTATTAGCAGTGTGTTAACCATTTAAATTACAATTTCAATTCAATTTTGTACAGTTATTCTAGAGAAACTTATTTTCTTGTAACTGTTTTAAGTAAAATTTAGTGGTGAGAATTTTTTTCGTACCTTTCATGTTCCTTATCTTTTAGTTAATTAATCTAAATAATAATAGAACTGAGCATTTACTATAAAAGAAAGAAACTGTAGATGTATCATAACTGAAATATTTATAAATATTTTTGATGTTTCTCAATTTAATCGATTTAAAACTTCACTATTGCAAAAAAATGAACCTGCTTCTGAAGAAGAAATTCATTATTCATACAATATGGAAAATGTAGTCAACATATAAATAAAAACCAACTTTTAAAAATTGTCCATAATATTAGGAAAGGCCAGTTATTGTAGTTTAAATCCTTAAAACTTGCATATGTAAGATACATCTGTTACCGTTAAAGAAGAATTAATATGAAAACGCATGTTATTTGCCCTCATGAACAAATTGAATGCGATATTTTACAAATTCATCAAATAAAATGCCTTTCTGCATTAAGTTCCCAAAAAGAGGTGTTAAGCCACAAAACCATGACTAAAAACGCCTTCATTCAAAAATATAGACGTTTTTAGGTTTTTGTTAATCTTACCTGCACCACACATAAAAGTATAACAATGAAAACCTTTTATAAAGTAAAGTCTAGCCAGCCTTAACATTTAGATCACACACCTAACCACAAACCCCGGTACCAACATTTCCAAATACAAGGTATACACGCAATGCCAACAAGAATCCTACAAGTGGGGAACACAACGCTGAGAGAAGAAAACGATATAAAAAACCTTCCTATACCCAAAGCCAGCCCATCTACTACAACAAATATTTGCTTACCTTTCCAATACAGCCAGCTCTCCCACTACCTTCATTCCTTTATGCATTATATGCAAATAAGTTACAAAGGAGGATGAATCTATTTAACTTTATTTTTTTTTCTGAAGGAAGCAGAATGATAATATATCGAGAGAGGGGAGAGGAAAAAAATATAAGCAGCCGATGTCGATTTTAAATTGAGTTTGTACCGCAAGACGCCGAACGGCTTCGACAATGTTCGTAACAACTTGTGCAAGCGCGCTTTCGATTACAAGGTACGAAGGGGAATTTATTGGGATTTGTAAACTGTTTACCTTGGGAGCTATTCATAGGGAAAAATTGAATCCGATTAGATGGCGATATCGATTGGGAATGTTCTGTTCGATTCTAGGGGGCGGATTACCTTTTAAATTGCTTCAAATTTACTTTAGATCCCATTGAAGGGATTACTTTGGAAGATATATTTGCAGTAATAAACTTTTGATTCTATGTACATTACTTTCGATTGGTTTTTCCCGCTAAGTTAAAAATCCTTAATGATTGCTTCGGATTTTTCTTACTTAACGGGATTTTATTTGATAGAAACAACGGATCTATTGTCGAAAAAAGGAACTAAAACATTGATACTTAAAAACACGTGAAATTTTCTACCTTACAGAGCAGACACTATTAATATTTATGAGCATTTCAATTCACAGGTCAGCAATGAAAAGTATGTTAAAATAATTTTAGTGATTTTCTATGTATTTTGATGTGCTGATAACGAAAAAAAAATATTGAAAAAATCCTATGCGTCAGGATTTTTCACAAATTGCAAAATTATGTTTGAATATGCCCATTTTTCATAGTTTTTGTACATTTCTAGCTCCTTTATTTTTAAAAACTAGGAGCTGTGAATGATGCACATAGTAAACTATCTTATCAGGACATTATAGAGATGGAAAGAAAATATTAGGGAAGATTTAATGAGGAATTTTTTTGTTGTATAGTTCAAAGAAACGTTCTTGTTGTTACTCACACGGGTAAATTTACCAAGGGGGGCTTCATAAGAAAGAAAAATTGGCTTTAGAGTGTGTAATTGATTTTATTTTAGTTATATAATGATTTTCATGAAGAATTTGTAATAAAAAATTTATTTTATGAACCAATTTTTAAAATTGAAATAATGACTTATTTTACAATTTTACCTAAATTATCAGGAAACATGACATTCTAGGGCAAAACAAAGACATTTTTTTGAACTCAGGGCTCCGAAAACATTAAAACTAATTACTTCAATAGTAAATTTGGATTAAAAAATCTACTTCTTAAGTGTACTTACATTTTTTGTAAATTGTTGCTATATTTTCTCAATTTGTTACAAAATGCGATGTCTTAAAAATCAAATGAGGTTTTGGATTCAGCACACCAAAAAAAATTTAAAAAATGATTTTCAGATTAAGTTTGAGTGAAAAAATAATTTTTTAAAATATTTACTGTTATTTTCTTAAAAAATTGGCATTTTACTTAAATTGTGAAGAAACGTGAAGTCTTATGATAAAACGCTGGTCAATTTTAGATTCAGCACATCAAATAACATAAAAAAGATTTTATGGAAATATTTGAATAAAAAAATTAGTAAAAAGAGTAAATTTTTCGAAATTTTATGGCATTTTCCAATAAAACCTAAAAACCTGAATTGTCAAAAAACGTGACGTACCAGGACAAAATGGATGTCATTTTTGGATTCAGCACACCAAAAATACTAAAGTTCAGGTAAAATAACCAAAACAGCTAGAAAAAAGTTTTTTTTGCAGACCTGTGTTATTCATCACTTTGGATTTGAAAATATTTTAATATGATAATTAATGTTTCCACTGAGGGCATTTACTATTTATTAATAGATTTTCATGGATAGTTGATCGTGGCTTTAAATCCACTGATGGATTTATTTTCCTAAAGATAGGGGGGCACTTATTTTTAGACATTTGGGAAGTTTTGGGAAAACCCGAGAGGATAGCTCTTTTTTACCCCACAAGAAATCACCTATCAATAAAAATAAATTTCTGGTTGGACACCAAAAGTTCAAGAAGAGAGTTTAAACCTTAACTCTTCTAAATGAAAGGAGAATTTCACCATTTATTGCTGGTTAAGCTGACAATAGGTGTAAACTCACAACTCTCAAGCGTTACCTCTTGTTGGATGTAACGCTTGAGAGTTGTGAGTTTACACTTAACTCTTCTCTTGGAGAGGGCCCTTCAATATTTGTGTGTCACTCATCATACTAGTGTCAAAAAGTTCCTGGAATTGGTCTATTACTAATTATTAAAAAGCAGAACAATAATTTTTCTTTTGTGGCCTTCAATGTACTTTCCTCCTGCATCCACACACTTCTTCCAGCTTTCATATAGCTGTTTTAAACACCCCTGAGATCCATTTTTTTAGACGACCTGCAGTTGCTATGTCGCATTTTCCATCACCAAGGCACCCAGTCATAGGAGGATCATGGGTTTTCGTGCGGTTTTTATGAAAACATTTTTACCGCTTATATCTGTCATCGTTTGCGTATACTTTCTTTTTTTCCAGCGTCTCAAGAATTGATTTATCAAAAAAAGCGCGGAATGTAATTTAACAAATTTTCAGATACATTTTTATTTACAATTTTAGCACATAAATAAGCATAAAGGTAGTAATTGCACGTAGTTTGCCTATTTTATCAAATGAATATTTGTTTAGTACCATTTTATTTAATCAGTACTTCGCGAGCTAATCGTACGTACACGGGTACTTGCGCTTGGCCTGCGAGGCCCATTAATAGATTGATTTATGTACTAACAACATAATTTATGAAGATGTTTAGAGTAGTTATTCACAGAATTATAAAAAAAGTTACAAATTTTGCGTACAATTGATAGAGGAGAGGAGGGTATTATGGAATAGTCGGGTAATATGGAACACCTTAGTTTCTGCTCCCCCTCGTGTTGCCATCACATGGCAATGCTTGTGGCAAAAGCCACAAACTTTAAGGAAGTACACTGAAGGCCTACAGCGACCTATTGCTTACCGCAGACTTCTCTGAGAAAACTGCATTTTTAACGCTTTTTTGGAAGCAATTTTGCATTTTTTTTGCTTCCACCTTTTAAATTTGTTTAACATTGTATGTACTTATTTCCACAGGACTTTCATCAAAATGCTGAAATTAGTTAGTGTTTTACGCTACAAATATAGGGATATAAAACTCGATAAAGACAATTATCTCGGTGAAAAACTATCACTCAGCATTATTGCTATTAATAAGCTCACATCTAATCAACTGATGTACCTCAGACTATCCCTAAGCAAGACAAGCAAAAACAAACATATCTTGTCATACTCATTCAGCACTGGCAAACAAACCATGAATCTATACAAAACAGATTTCGCTCTTCCGATCCTACATATTCTAATCCCCATCTGCAAGCTAACCACGTTACCCCCTTTTGTCAAACCGTGTCTCCCAGGGGGCAAATTAGGAGCGACATTTTCATTAGTCCCTAACTTTAACTCCTAATTGCTCCTTTCATAAAGGTTCACCCGAATACTAATTGAATTAGAGATCGAAAGAGGGTCTCTAACGACATTCGGGTGTTTTAGGCAAAATGTTGTGTGCACTGTCGGGTTTGGTTTAGGAAAGTGAGCAATTGGAGGCAGTTTTAGGTTTTAACTCCGGGATCAGTTGCTGCGTACTGCTCTTGAAAACCGGATGTAAAAGAGAACAATTGCACAGTTGATTAAATTTAGAGTGCTGTTTTGATTTTTTTTATCAATTAGTTAGTTATAATTAGAGAGCCTGTATGAGAGAGAGGAGAGAGAGAGAGAGAGAGAGAGAGAGAGAGAGAGAGAGAGAGAGAGAGAGAGAGAGAGAGAGAGAGAGAGGGAGAGGGAGAGGGAGAGAGAGAGAGAGAGAGAGAGAGAGAGAGAGAGAGAGAGAGAGAAAGAGAGAGAGACGGCAACTCGCTGAAAAGCGTCTCTGTGCATCCAGTTCTGTCCAAAATTCTGTCCAAACTTTATCTTGCCGCTTGTTTCGCGTCCCATGCTAATCCTATGGAAGGAACCGCCTGTGGCGAACAGAAAACCTGTTTACCAATCTGCGCGCGCCATACTGAGCTGTCGCCTCTCTCGTATACAGGCTCTCTAGTTAGAATTAGTGTTGAGCAAAATCTATACTTTTAATTAGGTATCGATACTTTAAGGTATCGAGTATTTTTGGTATCGAATACTTTTTAGCACTCCTTTGAAATTAAGTACAAATATGGTTTACATAATTCCGTAATTTTACATGTACTGGAAGTACAATTCAAAAAAGAATACACATGAACCACCCTTGTGCTAGGGGATATCTAAAAAAACCTAAAAATTAATGAAGAGGGGAATTAAAAAATAACAAAAAACTAAAGGCTAATAAAAGTGAAGTGGGACATACGTGACTCAATATGGAAAAAGAGTTTTTGATCTGCAAAAAGAGAACTAGCTTCATTAAATCAACGACAGATATAATTAAGATAATTTCATTGAAAAATTTTTTAAAGAATTTATCAGTAAAGTATCGATACTTTTAGGTATCGAATACTTAAGTTCTTGGTATCGATACTTGCCCATCACTAGTTAGAATTGTAGTATCTCTATAAAATTAAAAGGCAGATAATTATGAATCAAACTTATTTAACTTGTCTTTGAATTTTAATTTATTTGAAGAATAATTTCAGGTACATTTTGCTTAACATGTTCTAAATTTTAGCTCAATGATGTAAATTTATGATATTAATAGGCACTATTTGAAGCTAATTACTTACAAAGGTTATTGACTTTTTTCTTTTGCGTTTTGTTGATAGATAATTTTTAGTACATAATTTCCTACCTATTTTTTGTATTCACATGTATTGTACGTCAGATAAAAAGTTTGTATTTTTTAATGAATTTACCTAATAAAATATTTTTCAAAAACTTTAGAAATGCTAAATTTTACAAAAAAGGATTTAAATTTAAAACTTCAAATTAAACTTACTTTAGCATTACACTTTTCTAGTAAATGATACATTTTTTTTAAGAATTAAAAGTTATTTGAGGCATAAAAACGTGCTGCTTACTTAAATAAAAGTGCTATTTGATAAGTACGTAATATTCGATGCGTGAGTGGGTTTTATTAAAAAACTTTTAATAAAACGAAATAATTTCTAAAAATGTATTTTTCTTATAAGTCTCAACTTTGGTTTTGATAGAGAAAATCTATTAAATATAACTCTTCGGAAATATTTATCTATGTTTCCCCATAAAAGTTATTTATCTCTGTTGAAAACTTGAAGATATACCAAAAGTAACTCTCTCTCGGATTGCTTTTGTACAACAATAAATTGTTTTTGGTATTTTATTTACACACAAATGTCTTTGTAATGCGATATAATAAGGCAACTGTGGATTTATTTTGCAACTATCAAGTTGAAAAATTTTACACTGAACAAGCTAAAAGTACAAAAGGTAAAAGGAAACAGTCCATTTGTACTATCAAAACTTTCAATGTAATAGAAATGGTAAAAATATATCTAGAGAGTATCCAATTTGTGTGGTTCCTTTTTATAAAAAAACTGCACTTTTTGATGCTCTTCCCCTACTTGGGAAAAACTAATAAACTAATCTACTATAATTTATTTCTATTATAAGAGGAATTATTTTAAATGTGCAACTTTCCTTTAGAAAAAATGCAACTTTTCTTAATTTTAATGAAATATGGAGTTATTCATCTTAAAAATACTAGAAGTTTATGAATAAAATTATAAAAAGTAAGCATTTATAACAAGTTTAATTTCTCAGTGCATTTGAAAATATACTGTATGGAGTTAATACTCTTAACTGTGTCCTTCTACAGCAAAAATTCGTTATTGCAATTTTTCCACAAACTTTTGTAATCCAAGTGTTGTACTTTTTGTGGTGGACAAGAAGTTCTGGTTTGATTAAGAAAAGTATAGGTTATATAAGCTAATGTAAAATAGTCTTTAAAAAGTACTTACTCTGTTCACATCTTATTAGTAATAGTACTGGCAGAAAATCTCAATTTAAATCTAAATTACAAATTTTAAATAATCAAATAAGCCTTTATTAGTAATAGCTTATTTTCGTTAACTGTTTATTTCGCTAAAGTAGTTTCTGTTAGATATTTAACAAATAGTCAAACGTAAATAATATAATATGAAATTTTCAGTTAATTCTATAAAAGTAGGATCATGATCACAAAAATTATCAAGAGAAGGAAAAGGAACTGAATTCATCGCCTACTTGGAACAAAGCTAAATTTAATGAGATTCATTATGATCTTAAGGACGAATATTCATCAAATAAGGAACGGGCATAAATTTATCGCATAAATTAAGGAGATAATAATAATAATTGAATTCTAATGAATTGTGCATCTTCTTGTGTGAATATAATAATCCAGAACACTACATATTAGTCAAACTTGATGTCCCGCAAGCTAATTGTGATTTACGATGAAGTCATTTTCAACTATTTCCGAAGTTATACTGCTTTTCAAGACATTTATGAGTATTCAAAGGAACTGGATTTCATGAAATATAAGAGTGATTCTATGCATGGTTATTCCGTCTATATATATGGACTTACAACTCCTATCCTTGACGTCAACACTTATCCTGTATTTGACGTCACAAGCATCACAACAACCAAACCACGATTTTTACTTTTGCAATTATAACCTTAATATTAAAAGATTTTGAGTTTCCAGATCCTTTTTATCAGCCTTGAAGAAATATATAAAGTGAGGAGTTAAAAATTAAGATTTTGTACTCAAAGCCTTAAAATTACAAATTCATTGACTTTGACCCACGTTTGACGTCACATGTCCTAGTTTTAAGGCCATATATGTAGGGGTTGTCAAATTAAACTAAATGTACATATACTAATCGTGTCGGATGTTTTTTATTTTCCATTTACAATTAAAGTGATAATAGAAATTTTATAAAGAGTTAATAAATGAACGAAGGATTTCAAACACAAATAAAATTAAACAGGACTTCAAAATTAATATATTTTCTATTTTGAAGAACGATGAAAATATAGGAGTATTTCATTACTTATCAGTAATGAAATTTTACTATTGTATGATTTATGAATTAGAAGAAATTAAGAATTCTATAAATTGTTATAATTTTTAGAAATGAAAAGTGTATAAAACAAAAAATCACTCGTTGTAATGAGGGGAAAGGGAAAACATTTCCGGAAGGGTCATTCAGAGGCCATTTCCAAGTTCTACTCAAATTTAGAAATTCAAATGTATTGTTACCGTTAATGTGCATTATTCGGTAGTATGTGGACTAACTACACTATAAAAAATACGGCACGTTAAACAATAAAGTGGGGAAAATAAATTACCACCATATGATTGAGAGATGCTACACCACGACACGGAGGGACCTCTCCCGTAGACTTGGAGGGAGGTCCTACTGTGACTATGGTGGGAATTTCTTTCTACCACATGTGTAACGTGCCATATTTTTTACGGTTTAAGGTAAAATGCGAATTACATTAAGCCTAAGGTAGGAATTTGCAAATTACCAAATTATTTACATTGATGGTAACATTGTATATAGGAAGATGTATTGATGGTAACATATATACAGAAGGAAACATGCGTTTTCCTTTTAAATTAAACTTTAAACATGCTTTCGTTACATAAGAATTAACAAAATGCGTAAAACTATTTAAGAACAATATTTTACCCCCTTACCTCAGGTGTTGAGAAGTAAATCCCAACAAAACTTCCACGAATTCAAAGTACCCTGCCATTACGGTTCAAAATTCCGGAATGGTTAATTTAACCGCGATCTCACTTCAAACATTCCCGAATTTTAATCGAAACAGTTGCGGTCGGGACGAAAACTTCGGGTCGACCATTCCCATTGATTCAGTGTTCTGTCGGAATTCAAATTTCCAACCTCCTCTTCTATCTGACATTAGAACTTTCCACCTCCTTTGACGTAAAAACTCATTATTCACCATACGAACTAACGAAGAAGTAATTAGTTTTTAGCACACACTGAGAGAGGAATGTTAATATTAAAGACTTAAATCTAATTTTGCCCTCTTACCACCTCGATACTTGTTGGATCAGAAACTGACGTAAAAGAAGTTTTCTTAATTTGGCCCAGGCTGTGAACTTTAGTAAGGGGGGTTCTAATGAATTTTCTAAAAGATGACATTAGAACTCGTGTGAATAGGGTTTAAAATATGTTATAATCTTTAAGTATGAAGTGAAGAAGAATTTGTGGATGGATTTAAAATGTTTTCCTTCTATATAATTTATTAAAAATTCGTCGATTTGTTTTTAAAATGTTGATCTTGAGAAACTGATTAATAAATTGTAATATATAAAACTAATAAGATAAAGAATGATAGTTATCTATGTAACATGTTATTGATTTAATTATGTAAAGCATTTAACAATAAAAGTCAAACGATATGACTTTAAAGCTTACTAAATGCTGTTTATTTCTGGCAAAATTAAAATTTAATAGAAACTTCAAAGTGCAAATAAGCTTATTCCGAAGTTAGCTATTTTAAGTAAAGTAATTTAGTGTATTCAGCCATTATTTTATTGGGTATAATTTGAAGAAGAATATTTACATTGGGGATCATTAAAACCTTTGTAACCAAAGTTTTATAAACTACGTAACTAAGGCAAAACAGCAGATAATTAATAACAATCAAACCAATTAATTAGTTTCAAAGAAAATAGTATTTTTAAAGTTGCCAACTTCCGTGAAATCATATCAAATATTGTTTTGTTTACATTTCCTCTGACTTAATAATGACTTTTTGTGCTCAAAATTTCCATTCTTCTTAATTTTTCCTTATTTAATTAAAGTCGAATAGGTTTATTTATTTAATATTTAATTCAACAATGGTTAAGCTTTTTAATTTAACAAAAAAATGTGTCCTTGAAATTGTAATTTTTTATTTCTTAAAATTGTATTCTCTATGTTGTCATACACTACATAGTAAATTCATTTGTTAAAAATTAAAATTATTAAAATTATAACTTTTATCTTATAGAATGCTATAAAGATCTGTTTTTTAGTAAATTAATTTAGAAAATGTCGAATTTTCAAACGAGAATTGAAATTTACAATTGAATTTAAGCATAGAAAGCATTAAAGTTCATTACATTTGATACTAACAGTACACTACACATGTTAACTCTTTATATTTGTACTATTCATAAAAATAGTGGGTTCAATATAACACTAAGATTTGGTTAATGGTATGAAAGGGCAGTTGTCTTATCTGTATTGCCAAAATATACCCATTTTTAGACGTCTTCTTCTTTTGAGGAATGCAAAAATTGAACTTTTACGATAGTATTTTTGGAAGTGAATATCACATGCTTAAAAATAGAACTTTTTGAAAGACATGCGGTATTTTTGACACTCTAAACGACTACTTCAAGAGCTATTTCAACCTCTTTTAAAAAGCATTTCGTAGAAAATACGATGCGTATAACCAAATTATTTTCTGATAAAAATAAACGATTAACGATTTTAAAGATTGAGAAAGTTTTTAGATTCTTATGTGTATTTGCAGTAGAATCTTCTTTTTGGCATCATCTAAACTAAAATTCGGACACGTCATGAATTCAGGAGCTGAAACAGACAGCTGTATATGACATCCAAAGACAAATTCAATGCTTTCTGTTTTGTTTTCGTTCCTATACTATTGCTCAAAATAGGGGCTGTTGTTTAAAAACTTGGTGATGATTTGGTGATGAAAAATTTATGAAAGTTTTCGTCATTTTATTTTTACCAAAAGCATAACAGGTTCTATTAACTTTACATAAGCAAGCTTAACATAAACTAGAATTCCTTCAAACAACTTGTGATGTACAAACGAAAATATCGTGTTTAAGATTTACTCTTGTGATAAATAACTGAATATTTCAAAATAGATTATATGCTTTCAAACATTTTCCCGATTCACACAAGAAAGGAAATGTTGAAACCATTGTTTGATAAGCAGAACATTTTGACAAACTTAAAGTAAAGAAAGTTTGAAAAACCTGAATTTGTAAGGGTAATAATTATTAGTTTTGAGAATGAGCTGCACTTTTATTCTAGATCTTCAGTGTATTTATTTCATGCATGTAATCATACAACTATTTTACTTTAAATACTTTTGAATATTTGAAAATTGGGTAATACAGGAAACAAACCTTATTATTCATGATTTATGAATTTAATTTTTCACTTTTTAGAAAAAAAAACTCCTTCTGAAAACCAATAAATCTAAGTTAATGAAAATATAGACCAATGAAACACCTGATAATGATAAGCGGAACTAAATTTGAGAAACTTGATAAGCATAGAACCGTAAGTTCGAAATACGTGGGAGGCAGCTATAAGTTAGCAAAAAATTCAACATTTTCATTATTAAATACACTAGGGAGCTACCGCCCCCTGCTCGCTATCGCTTGCCAACCCCCGTCAACTGCTGACGCAGGGCTTTTCGGATCGCTTCGCAATCCCCACCAAACCCGGCTCACTAAAATTATTTATTTATAAAACATTCGTTATAACAATTAGTAGAAGAAACGTCAACCAACTTTCCAGAAGCATACTCTCTTAAAAGTTAGAATATTTATTGATTGTAAATTATCAATAATTTAATTAGCATGTTTTCCTTGAAAATAGCCATTAAGTCTGCTCGTAACTATTGTTATTCAATATTTACAAAAACGTTCAACAATGAATCTGTTAAATTTAATATAGTACCTAGTAACTCGTCAAAATGTCTAGTGTTTTATCTTTCAAGTTTTAGTTTTAAAACAGACTTTTTAAACAATACAATTAAAGCTATTGAAAATAATAAGAGACAAAACCTACACTGCACTCAATGTTTACAAACAATTGATTTTGGTGCGTGAAATTCTATACTTAAATATTAATCTGTGAGTTTCTGGACAACTCTTATCACTCTTTTAAAATTATTTTATTTAGAAAGTACATATTTTGAAGCGCATTTTTAAAGCATGAAAGGAATTATTTTTCTCATTAATGAATAGCGTCGATTGGTCATTGTGATTGGAGGTATAATAAATTGTATGAAAGTTTCTTGCTGTTAACTACAACCTTATCCGTAATCCAGAAAAATATTTTAGAATTGAGAATTTTTTTAGAAATTCTAAAGGCGTATTGCACATCCTCAAAAGAATCTGAACAGTTTGATACCAAAAACATGTTATACGGATCAGTAATTAAAAAGCCTTTCTCTGGAAACCACTTACAAAAACTTTTTTTTAGAATAGAGATATTTGTAAAAATGCAGCATCGTTTATTGAAAAATAAGTATCTGTAACTACTATTTACTAAAAATTACACTTTTTTTAAAAAGTAAAAAAAGTAAATCTTAAACACTAGTTCAGTCACACGCAACTCTAGTCACTGGCATTCGCAACAAATAACACAAACAGCCTCTACATTTTTTTCATTTCACTTATATCTTCTCCATACAATTTCCAACGAAAAAAAAACCACCCACAAAAACTATCGAAAAAAAAAGCAATCCCCATCCATCACCCAATTTCCCCACTTAACCCCCTGTCAAGAGCAACCTCCCCCCAGAAAAAACAAAAGGCAGTTTATGAAGAACCACACATCACGCGATAGCCTGACATGTCGCTATTACCCCCGAGCGACCGATAAACAGAGTAATTTTATTGAACCCTTCGAGAAATGATTGGTCAAGGATTACCCCGAAGCCTAAGGTATATGAGAAGTTACGAGGACTAACGGCCGGCGTTATTTTTTGCAGTGACTGGGGAAGTGGTAGGTGGTCGTATGGTGGATTATATGGAAAGAAGATTCTGGAGAGAAGTTTAGTTCGTGTGGAGAAGAAGGGGGTTTTACATGGTTGACTCTCTGATGACTACACTGATGTTGATTGAAAAGATTAATGAATTGTCAATTTACTAGTTTCTAATTTAGATTCTGTTTGTCGTAGTTAAGGTACCGATGATAAAAAAAGTCTATCTGGTAATGGTAAATTCTAAAATGTTAAATGTGATATGTTATGTGATTACAAGCATAATTGAAATAAATACTTTTCATAAGATCTCGGTCATTATTTCAGCATGGCAGTTAAGCTGAAATCTGAAATTTAAGCTGGGAATACCCTCATCCCGAATTCTTTTTTAAAAATGAAGAAACATATCAGTAGTTTTAAAATTTTAAGCGTAAAAAGATTAATAGGAATTTGAGATAAACTATATATTATAAGTGGTTTAATCCGTTATATAGAACTAAAAGGAAAGCACTGGTTTATAATACTAAATAGTTTGAATAGTTCCCTTTTCCCGTATTATAGGGGTTACCTTAGTTTTTTATTAACATTTTAAACTTCAGATTTATGAAATAAAAATGTTTTTTTTGTATATCTTTGCGTAAACAAAAATTTTCTGCCTCTGAAACTCACTTAACAAGTTACATGAAAAAACAATCTTGGAATTGATTTACTTTTAAGTTGAGAATATCAAAAAAGTTCTTATCACAAAAGACAGCTTACAAATCATAATAAAACTCCTTACGAAAGTAACGGTAAATCTCAGTGAAGAAATGCTACAGGCAGCATTGAATATTTTATCTAAAAAACAAACGGGGGGGAAACTTCAGAAACATACCATCAACCTCCAATCACGCTAAAGCCATTTTACTCTAATCAAGATTATCCATAGCAAAAGCACATTTTACTTCTCAGCAGCAATTTTGTTTTACTCGGACATGAATATTTAAAAAAAAACGAAAATTCCCATCCTTCTTATATATTTCCCTCTCTGTTCACATATTTATATCCGGCTGCAACGCGTAAAGTGCACATTGTCATTGTATATTCATCTGAGTGGTTCTGAGTGAAATACGTAGACCGGAAAAAACAATGTTTGTAGTGGAGTATCTCCGCAGAAAAAAAAACAGTTTTACCCTCTCCCACACGTTTTATACCAGGACACATCGCATTCCTTTTTTCTGCACTTTGGATGACATCTGATTACACTCGCATACATGCATAAGTAACGCTTGTTTATCCCGGAGTCTCAGGGTAACAGGTGTTTTAGGGGAGTGACAGACCTTTCTGTTGGCATTAAACCAGAGTAAGGCCTGAGTAAGTGAATATGTTTGCTTGTTGTATATAGGTGGCGTGGGATAAGTCAGAAGAAACTGTTAATCTGGTTTAGTTAGTAAGGACTGAGGAGAAAAGTGTGAACAGTTTTTTGAAGATTCTCGAGAAAGTTAACTGAAACTTAGGTTAAATCGAATTTTGATTAACATTTGATCCCCAAAAGATTGAATTAGTATAAATTTCTAACACATTTGGCGTTCTTCTTCTTTGGCACTACAGCCCTACAAAAAAAAAATAAAATGCTTAACAAATATGAATAAAATACCAGCTGCAGACTTCAGCGTTATAACATCCCCAATACCATTAACTCCCTTCATTACATTCCACCCTACAGCTCTTCTGCCTTTTCATATTCTCTCATCCTATCTCATATCGGCAGACCATGTTGCACTCCCACCTATTTATATTCGAGAACAGTATCTACACTTTCGAACTCACTTTCTTCCCATTCAACCACCCCGTTGGAATGGATGGAACAATTTCTTGTGTCGTGACAGACGATATTGCTATTTTGTCTCGGTCTGGGCTGTCCATTCGAAAGAACGACGGGAACACACTTTTTATTGTTTCGGTGGGGGTCGTTCGAATGATTAATTTTCTTTCCAGACGTTCTTTTCGTGTGTTCGAAGTCCTGAAAATCGCTTTGGGTTCTTCCTTGTAAGCAATGTTGAATGAAAGATACTTATTGCTTTCGGTGAAAACTGCGTTCGGATATGTGTCTGGGTCGGGTCTTTAACCCTTTCCGTCCTAGCCTCTCTAAAGTTTCCTTGGAATTCAAAAGTAACGTGTTGCAAAGCGAAAAAGATTAAGAATTTTTTTCGAGGTGAGTAAAGTACTTGAAACATCCATACTAGGAATTTTTTTAAGTTGAATTTGTTTTGTGTGGCACGCCATATTGTCAACTTAAAGCAGAAATGCATGAGATAAAGAAATTATTTACTGGACAATAATAATGGTTCTATTTAAGTAGTGGTTGATGAGGTTAAATTGGTTTTAGAGACTTTGGCATTTTTCGGGGAATTTCAACACGCATTTTGAAAAGTAAGATTTACAAAAGTATTATAGAAAAGTAGGGGAGTTATGTATTTCCCTTTCGTATAAAATTAGAAGACATTATACTAATATTATTAATATGAATTGAACATGGTTCAGAGGTCAACAAACCAATATAAAACATCCCTCTTTATTTTACTTTTTCTATATTTCTGGTTACATCACAGGAAAAAAGCTGTGGTTCAAAACAAATAAATAGGAGGAATAAAAGAGCAATACCATAAAACATGGGTATTGGGTCTGGTTAGATTTCCAAATCCTCTTTAGTGGCATCGAAAGCAAAATTTACCAGTATCCGAGTTTCAGGCGAATTTTATAGCAACCCGTGCCGTATGTTGACCTTTTCAGTTTATAGTCCTGACGTTGCTTCTTTTATGAAACACAAATGGTAGCCAGCCATCAAACCTTATCTACCATAATGCAAGTTTTATGGTTTGATATAATCTTCCACGTTTTCCAAAGGAAAGACTTTTATCATTCCACCTGGACTAGGTGGTTCATATTATATGGGTGGGATGAAATCATTATAAAAACTTAATACTTTATAGATATAACACCCAAATTGATATATAATTAGATATAACTGATTATACTTGCTTATCAGTTTTAGCTTCATTTTACTTACAAAACATATTTTATAAAGCTTTATATATATATTTCTGAGGAACACGTTTTATAGATATCCTTGAGTATTTTACAATTTTGACTTTAATGAGTATGACTTTTCTTTAAGTATTTCACAAAATTTTACATAGTAAATTATCTTAAAACTTACTATAACCTAAGTTATTTAAAAGGAATCAAAAATTGTCATTCTATTGTTTAAAGGGAGCTAATTAATCTCCAAAGGAAACAAAAGGGCAGGTAAAAATGGCTTAGAAGATAATATATACCATGCTTAAATATTTTTTTTAAAAAGTGTCATAATGCTTGAAAGTATGTCGAAATATTTTGTAAGGAGGAAATACTTACTTAGGATAAAAATTTCCGATTCAATTTTAAAAGGATTGTGTTTTTCTCTAACCAAAGCATACTTTAAGGTTATGACGAAACGCAGAACATCTTAGGAATGAAACGAGGTTTAGTTTTCTCTATTGTTGTGCTCATAGGACAATATAATATCGTCGTGGAAGATGCAATACAGCACATCTAACATTTGAAGCACCTTTAGTATTCCAATCCCCTTTCTCGCCAAACAGTTTTCGCAACTTCGTTTGGCGGTTTTAATATGGCTGTGCTTTTTTGTAAACCAAAATTTTTTCAAAAATTGATGCTTAGATATCTGATTACTTGATCAGGCTTCGCACCTAAAAGTATTAAAAGCATTTTTAAAACATCTTTATAGCTCTAGTAAGCCGTGATTATACTACACATTTTCACATTGGTCAGAAAAAAGTTGCCGATCTTTCTTGATCTGTCATAGTATTTATTAAGAGAATCAATCTCGATCAAACCGTTTGAGAACGTGAAAGATATTGGTTTATTTTGAGTGCGATTTTGTTTTGACTATTCCTCCGAATATTATTAATCTAATTTTAAAAAGATATTACTGGATCTTCGATTACGTGTTACTTTTTTATTACATGTATACCTATTTTTCCTTTAATTAGCTTTGTGAAGTTCCCGAATAATGCAAATAAAGCATGCTTTATTTTATGTCGTGGTACAGCTCCCGCAAAAAAAACGTTACAGTGGGGTTTGCGGGCGAACCACTTGGGTTAGGGAAACAAAAGAGTTGTCATTTTTCATTGTTTAAAGCATTCTTTAATTAATAAAATTTTCGAGTCCTTAGGGGGTCGTCTTCATATTAAACGAAACACTAACTTTTTTTTCAATGGGGACCCCCAATTATTATGAGATTTTCTGAAAGGGCATCCTTCAAAACCTTTAAATACCCAGTTTCATCCAGATTGATTCACAATTAAAAAATTTTTTAAAAAATAAAAAAAAATTAATTTTTAAAATCATGAAATATTTTTATGGTAATTGATTTAGGCAGTAATTTTATGAAGAAAACCAAAATTTCAATCGATTTCAATGAATAGTTTTTGATATAAACGAACGAGAAAGAACATTCGCGGTATGCATTCGGCAACGGTATACGGCCCCTTACGATTAAAGTTCATTTTTATCAAAAACTATTCGGTGAAATTGATTGAAATTTTGGCTTTCTTCATAAAATTACTACCAAAATCGATTACCATAAAAATATTTCATGATTTTAAAAATTAAATTTTTTTTTATTTTTTAAAAAAAATTTTAAATGTGAATCAATCTGGATGAAACTGGGTATTTAAGGGTTTTGAGGGATGGCCTTTCAGAAAATCTCATAATAATTGGGGGTCCCCATTGAAAAAAAAAGTTAGTGTTTCGTTTAGTATGAAGACGACCCCCTAAGGACTCAAAAATTTTTAGGTTAAAGAATACTCTAAACTAGAGATGGAAAATTTCCGGAAATTTTGGGAAGGCGGAAAAAAACCAGAAAAAAACCGGTTTTTTTCCGGAAAAATTGACCTATTTTGCATAGAAAAGAACAGTTTTTGTATACATATTTTTTTGGAAACTAAATAATCATTAGTAAAATAAAATATAATACTATAAATTCAAATATAAGTTAAACATTAAAAATTATACTTCCAAAATAAAATTTCATTTTTTCAAGTAAAAATAAACACATTTCATAAAAACGTGGGTTATATTATATGGTTCAAATTTTATTTTTAAAGTACTGGATTTAATAATTGTTTAAAAATTATCAAATTTATCATAATTGTGCATTGTGTAACTCTTCTAATTTTGAATGCACACTTTTGTTTATGTAGAAAAATAGCAAGTAATACTTAGATGTACATTAAAATTAGTTTATCACTTTCAGCTTACATTTTTTAAGTTAAATTTTTTCATGTGTGACATTAAATATCTAAAGAAAAAAGTATTGCAAAGTAACTGTAATATATTTCTGAAAAAATTTTTTATTACAAACTTTAAAATTTTCAGTTTTTCCCGAGTGGAATCCAACTTTTTGGGGGGAAATGCTTAATATATGGTTGAAACTTAATTTTTGAGTATTGTATAAAAATATCATCTCAAACATTTTTAATTCAATGGGTAAAATAATTCTGTAAAAAGTATATTTGAAATTAACATTTCAATTTTTCCGGAAAGAGATAAACCCTTCGGAAAAAAACAGAAAAAAACCGGTTTTTTTCCCAAAGTTTCCGGTTTTTTTCCGGCCATTCCCATCTCTACTCTAAACAATGAAAAATGACACCTCTTTTGCCTTCCTAACCCAAGTGGTTCGCCCGCAAACCCCACTGTAACGTTTTTTTTTGCGGGAGCTGTACCTTACCTGCTACAAACTTATTGTGATTAAAATCTAAGTAAAATGTGTACAGTTTTGTAATTTTTTTATATTCCTATGATTTGTTTTTGGTTTATATGTTACAGTTAAAGTCCGGAAATCAGTTAATTTACAGATAACCTAGGTAATTTGCAGATTAACGAGGGTGATCCGTTAAAGAGCGAATTTTTTTCAATTTCTAAGATTACCTAGGTAATCTTGAAATTACCTAGGTATTCTGCACCCTACCGACTAGACACTCGTTAATCTGCATACTACCTGTAATCAGTTATTTTACATATTAACGAGGGTGATCCGTTAAAGTACAAAATTTTATTTTATTTTATAAAAAGTTTAAGGAGGTTGGGGGGGCTGCCGCCCCCCCAACCCCCCCTGCCCTAACTATAACCAAACTCGTTTTGGGGGTAAACAGTAACACTGACGAATCAAAAAAGGGGGATCGGTACTTTTTTCATATTACACAAAACACGCAAATCCCACAAAAATATTAATGAAATAGCAATTTTAAAACTAGAATATAAAAACAATAATAATAGAATATTAAAGTACCAACTGAGATTTGTATCAATTGTGGTTTTCGATCTCGATTTGACAGCGTATTTCAATGAGCACTTAAACTAGCAAATCTTAATGAAAGCGCGGTGTAATCGGCTGGCAGCCTGCCCTGAACTATTGCTAGGATTCGCGATCGATTACATATGTTAAACCCTTGCCCAGGTTCCAGCGATTGTTGAATTAACGTTTGTTGAAAAGATATTTCAACAGCTGGGAAATTTGCTTTCGTTAAAAGAAATCTCTGCCACTCTGAAGTCGGAGCTTCAACACAATTGTTTCAAAATACCCGTTTTAGTAGTAATATACTGTACTTAATCATGTAAATTTACAGTACTTACTTGCTTGTATTATTTTGTTTTAACATTCAACATGACAACTACCAGTGCTACGCACTAAATTTGAAATCAAAACACCAAATATGACAACAAACTACGTATTGAAACCCAACTGCGCAGGGGTAAGCGCATGTCGCAGTGAGCACCTCAACATTTTAACAGAAAGTATTGAACGAAACAAACTATTTTGAACTTTAACTATCAAGAGGCCGTTATAGTGTAGATTCCCTAGGTAAAATGTGAAAAACTCAAAAATCCGCACATTAACGACAGAAATCAGTTAATCTTAAGTTTACCTAGGTATTCTTCAGAATAACTAATTATCAACTTTAGCGGTAACCGATAAGAGGCAAGAAAAATTTTCCCCATAAGAATTGCATTGAAAATAAAGCTATCAAACAATTAATTCTGATAATAACAGAAAAAGTGCCTATTTACAAAAAAATATTAATAATGTGTATTTTATATATCTATGATTTGAGACAAAATTAATAGAAATGATGAACATTCATTTCTGAAAAGCAGAAAAATGCTCGATATGGGCAAGAAACTCTATTAGCAAGCGATGTTCCGAAGTAGTCACCCTCCTGGAAGTGCTTAACTTCAGTGATGAAAAAACGTGATAGTATTGGTTTAGACTCGATTTAAGCAGCAACCATACGAAACCATATTTGGCTATTTATTTCACTGCCAATTGAAACAATCGACAACTACTTCAAACTGTGTCTTTTTCCGATGTTAGATGTGCTGTATTGCATCTTCCACGACGATATCATGATCCAGACGTTTCATGTTTCATATAATCTGAAAATAGACTCTTGTCTGTCAAACTAATGTGTCACTTAAGACAATGTGTCAACATTGGATAAGAGGGATATTGGAACTTTATGGAGTCTTTGAGATCTAAGGGTAAATATCTACAAAAGTAGCCTCACTCTTATTGTTGTTGAGAAACATAAAATGAACATATTGGTTGAAGAAAAATTGCTCCAAGGTTGTGTGGGATTTTGAAAGTAGGCACAAGGAAATAAAATAAATTGAATATAAAGAGGCATCCTAACCCCTTTTTTTATCAATATGACTCCAAAGAAGCGATTAACACGATTTTTAAAACATTGAGGTTAATTAGAATTATAAATCTTTTAATGTTTTCGTGCAGTATATATTTCCTTAAACTAATTTTGCTATAATTAATTTTTTAGATTATAAGAATTTAAGATGAAGTTTGTCTTTAATTTTATCCTCCTTAATACACTTTTTGACGGAATAATTTAGAATTAGAAATTACCACACGGTTTACTTCTAAAAAGTACATAAGTGAAAATCTTAATAAGTGAACGAACTCCTAAATCAAAGCTATTCGTAATATATGGTGATGGAGTGCTTATATTATTGCGTAATTATGAAGCCACAGCAGATAATTTTTAAGAACCTGCATCTTCAAAATACCCAGTACCTTTATCCGAATATATATTAATTTTTTCACTATAATGGAGGTATATTAGACTAAAATTGGTCCGAACCAGGACATTCAACGTATACCAATCTTATTGAATATTATGACACAACTTAAAGCTACACTTTAAAGCCTCCCTTGTAAATCAATTACCCTTTAATATCTTTTACTCTGAAAATATTTTAATTCATATCGGTGGTTGTTTTTATTACACAAATAAAAAAATCATTTTCAAAACTTGTTTCACTGCTTATCCAAATGAAAGTGTATATTCTTCATAGTATTCTTGAAATGGTATAGAAAATAGAAAAATTAAATCGGTTTGACACAGAAAAGGAAGAAGCTTTAATTAGAGCCAGTGTTATTCCTAGGATTTTTTGCATGAGTAAAAATACTCCTTGTCTTTTTTAGGAGGAGTGAAATACGGAAATAACATTAAATGCAAATACAGATACAAATTTTCTATGAAATACTTACTTTTTTAATGGACAGAAATGAAATAGAAAAAATGAGTATGCTATTCAGTTTTTAACAATTAAAGAATAGGTTAAGTATTTGTAGGAAATGTTAAACAAATAAAAAAATTAAAACAAATAAAAAACAATCCAAACAAACAATTAGTAGAAAATATAAAAGTTGGTGTTTTCAGTAGACAAAAAAAATAGTTGTGTTCGGCAGGTCCATGCATTTTTTAAGGTTAAAAATTCAAAGCGTGAAAATACTCCTGGGAAGTTTTTTAATGAGTGAAATACGCTCTTAAAGGCGTTAAAATTATCTCTGATTAGAGCTATTTTTTTAGCTTAATGAATTATCAACAAATCTAGAATTATATATTTTAAAAAATTGCTCAAAAGCCTACAATCTTCCTTTTGAACACTTTTCCATTGGAAATATATTTTTGATAACTTGTAAATAAAACTGAATTACTATGTGTAGAGTTATAGGGTTCCTTTTTAATGATAGTTTTAAAAAACATAACATAATTTTAGTTTTTTTAAATATTATGTTCGCATAATTGGAAATTCAAATTTATCAAATAATAACAAAATCAGCAAAAGGAAACATGGCTTCATCCTTCGCATCCTTATTTGTGCATAAAATGAAAATCCCGATTTAACATTTCCCCCGATTAACGTTATATTTCCTCGGTCCCAAATAATTTCCCACAGTCCTAAAAATTTTTTTAATGTGTTACTCCCATTTAACGTATTTTTGTCAACAAGTAGGGAATTATGAAAACTTCAACACGTGACAAGGAACTCTCTATCATAAAAAAACTAACCGCAATAAATTGTGTCTTAAACATCTAAAATTCATAGATTGACTTATTATGAAGACAAAATACCCTACCAGTATATCATAGCAATATACCGCAATTTGCTTAAAAATACACCATCACTCCACATTTCCTGCATGAAATATTTACGGGAGAAAACAAAATCTATCAATCCACTTTGAAGAGCTCACATTTCACCTTTTCCAAGTCTCTCAACACTTCTCGGGTTTCATCTTTTCCAGGGAGCAGAAAAGAAACATCTGAGAAGAATAATAAACCAGAGCTTTCAAGAAATGATTTCTTAAGTAATATCAATGCTTCCCAGGAGGCCTTATCCATCCTGAGCTTCGCAGAAAAGCTCAGGCTTTTTTAAATTGTCTTATACATATCCCTTTACCCTGTGCCTTATCATAGTCCACTTTATTTTCCCGAAAATGATTCGACTCCCACCCACTAAAACAAACGAAGCGATAATGAAAAAGAACGGAAATAATTTTGTTCCGAATTTAGAACAAACCGTACCCAGGATCTCATTTCAAAAGATTTCTTCCGATTTCACTCCGGGGGTAATCCGGCAATCCCAGGAGCAGAAGAAAAACAACTCCTCCCCCCGAAAAAAAAAAGAATCTCAAACTCAGATTATACTTCAACGTCCAATAGAAACGCTTCTAACGGATATGTTCCAATAAAACATCCCGGAAGGCCTTGGTGCTAAAAATAAGCGTTTTCTTTCAGCAAAGTATTCCAGTTCTCATTCCGTTGCTTCCCCGACTGGAAATGATCTAGTAAAATGGAGACCTAGTTTTAGAAATGTTTTTCGACTTTTTTTAGAACTTAAAGAATTAAAAACATCAAATTTCTGTCGATAAAGTTGTCCAAGAGTTTTGTATGATTGAACTTTACCCAAACTCCTTAAAAGTTTCACGAGTGTTCTCAATTGCTAATAAGAATGTTTTTGGAGCAGAAAACTTGTACAATTTAAATATCTCTCATGTTCGTGTGCTTTATAAAAAAAAAGTAAAAAAAAGATTTTTTTAAAAAACGCTTTTATTGAAGTGTTCTAAAAGGTCAAAAATAATTATTTCGGTTTGACAAATAATTTATTGGGAAGTAGAAAATACCTTTTTGGTAAGTAAATAATAACTGATTTTCTAATTACTAAAAATAAAAGCGTGGGCGCTATAGTAATTTATATATATTTTTTAATTTAAAATTGTGTTTATTTATTTTTTAAAGTTTGTACAAATTCACCTGAAGGTAAGGACCCGTATATGTAAATTCAAGTTCAGTAACACTAACATCTATGCCGAACGAGGGTTCGGACCCCAGACGTACTGCTTTGCAGTCAGATGCTCACCACTAGGCCAATACGTCGGCATTTACTATGTATAATTTTACATAGAACATAGAATAAACAAGTTAGAATAAATAGTGAATGTGAAGAATTACTACGCCCACGCTTTTATTTTTAGTAATTAGAAAATCAGTTATTATTTACTTACCAAAAAGGTATTTTCTACTTCCCAATAAATTATTTGTCAAACCGAAATAATTATTTTTGTCCTTTTAGAACACTTCAATAAAAGCGTTTTTTAAAAAAATCTTTTTTTTACTTTTTTATTTTCTACTTTTTAGTCATGGTATTTTTTTAACAAAAACTCACAAGAGAAAATGCATTTATTACAAACATATTTAATCTGATGTTAGAATGGAATTTTAGTTTTCTACAATATGATGGTGAAATATAACATCGGCTCACTCGCCGATAAAATCCGTCCATATCAAAAAGATTCACAATAAAAAGAAAAAAAAAAGCATCCCATTCAGACTTTTCAGCAGTAGTCCATAAATTATAAAAGTAGCGTATTTTTCTGCTCTCGCGATGGGCACCAATTTTCGGCGATTTCTCGCTCTTCTGGCGATTTCTTTCTCGCGGTTATTATCTTAAATCGCTAATTATCTTAATTGTTAATTGGAAGGTAAGAAATCACGTTTTGAAGATAAAATATTGCAGTGATATACCTAATATATTATCTGACTGGTTTTGGGAGCCATTGGCTTCACGGAAGTGTCTCAAATATGAATTAAAAGGATAACTAAAAACACTCGTTAATTACCTTAATTACGGAGGTTTTGACTAGTTGATTATTGAATATTGCATTGTCATCGAGTTTACACCATGGTGCAAAGTTTTAGAACTTTATATCGTTTGGAAGTGCCTGAAATTTTATGTACAAGATCTTGTAAAAAAAAAGTAATTAATCGTCCATAAATATTGTAATTACTGGGCAATTCTCGTTTTGACTTTTGAATATGATGAAGTTATGCCTTATACAACATTGTGCACGGTTTAGGGAGAATATCCCCTTGGGAAAGGTCTCAAAATCTGGTTTTTCTATTAATTAAAAATACTCGTTATTTAACTTAATCCTTTGGTTGTTTGACTAGAGAATGGTTGGATATTGGAGTGACATGAGGTTTACACCAATGTTCAAAGTTTCGGGGCCCTAACATATCGGGAAGTGCCCGAAAATCGAGTTTTAAAATTCCTCCCGTAAAACGCCGCCAAAAGCAAGTAGAATAAAAGCGTTTAAAAAGGAAAGTGTTTTCCAGGTACATTTTTTATGGATTTCCATGAGAACGTCACAGTTGGTTTATGATAAAGTCTAGGTTTAAGCTAATTCCTTTCAAAAGAGATATGTGTTTTACTGTCATATATACAATAAATCAAAAAAGGGAATTTCAACAAGCAGCATAGTTGGTGTATAAGGGGAAGGGAATCATTTTAAAAAATTGTTTATAGCTTTAAGACCTAACCTAGATAATCTTCAGTTGTACAATCGTCGTCTTCAATTTTTCAACACTATGTTTGGGCTTAAGTTTTCCTTTTACTCCCACGATATGTAAATGCATAAATATCCATTTCATAACATGGAGGGAAAACATTGCCCTTTCTACTAAGCTAATTTTGTTGAGCTTTTTAAGTTTGCAACTTTTTTTTAGAACTAATTATGCTAAATATGAAAAAAGTAAGTTTATTTTCCTTAGTTTATTTTGAATGTTTTTAAGGAACGCATTTTAAAAAACTTTATTTTTGAAACTTAATAAAACATCCGCATTCCTAGAAAAATTATTTTGGTAAAATACTCGATACATGAAGTAAGTTTGTTTAAAAATATACATATGTATGTATATCGCTCGTTTTCCTAATCAATCATATACAGCTTCAAATAGGTACTTCATACGATTAGAAACCCCTTTAAACATTTGTTTAGCCTAATTTATGGAGTCCGACAAAACATAAACTTATCAAATTATTTTCGGAACTTGGTTTATCTCTTTAAAACCCTACATAAATCCATTCTTTATATCCCCCAACGAGACAAAAGATCCCTCTCCAGAAAACAAACACCATCAATCCCAAAACTAAACCCACATCTTCATAGCCGCAACCGAAAACCGCCCTAAAACTCAATAAATAACTGGAAAACTTAAGACCTTCTGGAACAAATATTCCTTCAAAAAAGATTTATGAGCTCGCATATATTACATCAACTTTCCCCTCAATACCGGACAAACACGACCAGCTGTCACCCTGGTCCCCATCGCACTCCAAGACAATATAATCTGTTCCGAACCGAGTTTATTAGAGAACCTCGGATTGTGTAGTATCAGCACCCCTGTCAGAACTCGTAAAAGTCAAGACTCGGTCTTAGTTGTTTCGGCCGTTTCCCAATCTTAACCAAGGAGCAAACAGCCCAACGCAAAGCAATGAACCTTGAAACGCGGAAATGAGAATATTTGCGTTGGACACAGCCGGACTTGAGAGCCAGAACGGGCTAAGTCAGCTTCTCCAACTTCTCATGAAAGTAAAGAAACGAAACGTTATTGCGTGAATATATGAAACTAGAAAACATGCATCACAAATGTACCGTTCATACAAATGTTTTAGTAGCGTTATAATTTTTTTTCACCCTCAAGAAACGAAACCTGTAAAAGTGTTCAGTTTTCTATAACTTCATGACTTAGATCGTTCTTCTGGAAATTCGTTAATGCCTTGACCTTCGGAGGGGAGAATTTGTTTTTGGTTTGTGTTTAGGATTGGGAAGTGGCCTTCGGTTTTGTTTGGAGGGGAAGTTCTGGGGGCAGTGAAATGAAGTGCAGGGCAAATATTAGTCCTGAAGGAAAGTAATTGCTTGTTGGGTTTCAAATCAGAGTTGTAGAAATAGAACGACCCTTGAACTTGGGTTAGAACATCTTTAACCGTTGGTTTGACTTTAATGGACTTCTCATTTCAATAATTTTTGAATATATTTGGTCTTTGTGGCGGTTGTGGATGATACGGGGGATACGAGTGACTTATAATAACTATTCCACCAATAAAATATATCAAGGTATGATGTGATTAGGAAAATAAAAGTTTAATATGGTTGTTAAAAATTATGAAAAGAAAGTTAAAGAAAGAAGGAAAATAAAGTTATAAAAGAACATAATACTATGATTAGTTTTTACGTTTATATTTAGTGTTTGTAATTATGTGTTTTGAACCTCCCTTCCAGGTTCTTGAATTACTCATTCGACTGTGGAAAGAACAAGAGATTTTGAGCATGAAACACTACTTAAATCTTTTGGCGGTCACAGTGACTGTTCTTTTCCTCGTCGTAAACGCAGATGCTTATGCGATGCGTGGTAAGTAGTTGCCTGATGTAGCAGCCTGTGGTTAAATACGCAAAAGGGGTTATGTAAAGACATTGACTTATCATTTGGTCAATTGGCTATGTAGTAAATGACACGTAAAAGTTAATAGGGAAAGAATTATTGAGTATTTTTACAGTAAAAAGGGAGACGTAGATGTTCATACTCTTATTGCCATGTGCAAGTTCCTTACATATTTTTTTCCAGAAAAATCATCCACAGTAGGACTAAAAAAAAACGATTTACGGATTTTTTTAAATTCTTAAATATTTTAATATCAGTGATTCCTGACACTGTTACATAAATATAATTTCTATTAACAAAACTAAAAACTATAGAAGCCAAACCAAAACTATACTTTTCGAGTCATAGAAATATATTCATAAATTTTATTGTCATGTGTTATGTAACAAATTTGCTGTCTAAAAAATAGTTTCATGAATCATCAACACAACTTTTTTTACTATCTTTAATGTTCTACCCATAAATAGTTATTATCACAAAATATTCAGATCTTTTAAAATAATTTTTTACAGATTAAATTCTATCATTTAATAATTGAAAAATATAATTTTGTTTCACTTTTACATAAATTTTTAAAGGTGTAAATTAGGTAAACAAGATTAAATGAATTATAGTTGTTTATAGTTGCAATCTGTTTGAAGTGCTTTTTAAGAAACATCTAATTTTATTTCCTTTTTTATGTATGGGCTTTTCCCTAGCAGATAATTCCTTGGACAGCCGTCAGGAGCCTAACTATGACTACCTAGCCAGGTATATGATGTCGACCAAAAAGTGAGTAACAGTTTTATTCAAGAACTTCTCAAAAGTTATTGAATAAAAAGGTACATAATGTGAATGATTTATGAAGCCAATTTTCACAAGTGAGGTTTAAGAAATAACTGCAATCTAAGCATCAAAACTTGTTAGTTATATGTCTTTCAGCCGTATTCACTACTAACATGCCCAGTGGTTAACCCTTTTAATCTTAAGCTGCTCTAGATTACCATCAAATCCTATGGAAAATTTGAGGCAGCTAGGACTGAAAAGGTTAACCGGGAATAATCCTCTGATTGGGGGAAAACTAGTGTCCCTTCTCTAACTACCAATCAAAAGTTTGACTTCCGGCTAACCACCGCTCAGAGGTTTGAAGTGAATACGGCTGTTACAATGATACTAAAAAGGTGTCTTAATAGATTTTAAATGGGTTGATGAAATCAATGGCTATCCCGGATTTAGATTTTATTGAATGATAGAAACTGTATGGTCTGTTTAATGCCTGTGAAAGGCAAAATCAGTACTTTTAATAGGTATCTAAAACCATGAGTTACCTTTTTTTATACATTGTATTTGTATTTGATACATTGTGGTTACAAATCTCCTTTCCCCAGTGTATTGGTTTTGCCATTCTTTATAGATTATATTCGGCTTTTTCATGCTTTATCAATTAGCTTAGAATATTTTATTATGTAAGCTGAATGAAATATTAATTACTTACTCAAGCGAAATTGAATGCTTGAAATACATGTGGGATATATGAATAGGGAAGAGTGGGGCTATTTCGTACATGGGGCACATTCGGACAGACGGCATTCCCCCTAGTAATCATAAATTTAAAAATCTGAAAAAAATACCAGTAGATGGAAGCATGATAACCACCTCCTCCTGCATAAATTTTCAAAGCTCTGATCCATTTTGTTGTATACGTACTATAATTTTGCTAGCGTTAGAAGCAGCAAAGTAAATTTTCTTGTCATTTTGTTGGCGTAAAATATCAATCAAAAATAACTCTGAAGTGGACATTCAGCATTTTATTCAGTAGAGGCACTCCTAAAGTAAGTTTCTAGAAAGGTTTTATTTCCCTGCTTTAATTATAAATATCTTGTTGGGACGTGGTAAGCTTGAACTGATAGATGGGCAGATTCGGACAGTGCGAATGTGCCTCATCTTTCTCATTCCTGATTATGGAAGTGATTTTTATGTTTATAAGTAGAGTATATTTAATAACTTGAAGTTTAATTGTTTTTATTGTAATTGTTTCAAAATTTGGTGATAATATCTTAAAGAAAGCTTCAGTTTTAAGAAATTTTGACCCAGATTTTAACATTGAAAAAATAAACGTGGGAAAAGGAGAAACAGCACGGGTAAAAGTTAAAAGGTTTATTAGCAAAAACAGTAAAATATTAAAATTTCAAAACATTAGTTCAATTGTTCTAAACATCAAATTAGCTGGAACAATCTGACGAATCCCGCGGAGTCGCTCCCTTTCCAACCGTCGTTGCCACTCATAAGCTCTTTTATGGCTGGTAACTGGCTTTATAGTAACTGATTACCGGATCATCTCAAAAGGAGCATCGCTTGGAGGGTGATTGGCTCGACCATGAATAACCACATAAATATCTCTGATAATTGTTTAGTACCAATTGACTTGGACTTAAGTGATTTTATTCTAGTAGAATTTGCTACTAAAAAGAAAATTTTGTTATGTTGGTCAAATAGAAAATTTGGAATTGAATGGTGCTTATTTAAAATTAATGATGAAAAATTTTAAAAATAATCACGAAATTTATATTTTCCCTGTAAGTAATGATTCAACATTCATACAAAAAGATAATATCGTATTAAAAGTTCCTCAACCGTCAGTTTCAGGTGTTAATAAGCGAGCTGTTTGTTCACTTTTCTTTTCGAATAAAACCTGACAGTTAAAATATTGGTTGAACTTTTCTAACTAATTATATTATGTGAAGTATGTTAATGTGCAATATACTCTTCATTACTACAATTGTTTTCCTCATAAAAACTTGGATGTTCAATATTTTCTGAAGCTTTTTTCCTTTTGTAATAAAATCTTCAATTTAGAGGGGAAATAAGTAAAAGTGCCAAATATTTCGTTTAATTATCCTCACTTTAAAGTACAATAAACTTTTTAGTTTGTAAAAATAATTATTGTATAATTTTTTGCATGTATACGAATGTGCCTCACACGTGTGCGAAATTTCTCCACCCATGGGGCACATTCGCACGAAATTTCTCGTTTTTAGATTGATGATATAGGCTATAAATTCTAAAAGAATGCGACCAGTTATCGTTCTAAAATATCGGGAAAGGTCTTAACTTTCAATTGAATCCGAGTTTGTTTCAATATATCATCTAGATCCAGAGAAATATGCCGAAATGCTCTTTTTGTGTGCGAATGTGCCCCACTCTCCCCTATACCGTGTTTTTTATAAACCATAGAGAGATTTCAATAGTTTTACGAACGCATCTCACAATCTTTTTAGCATTTCAATTGAAACCCTCAATTGAGATAGTCTCAAAAAATACATTACACATATATAAAATGATTGATGTTAAAAACATTTTAACATTTCTTAAGTTTTTAAACTAAAAGTTTACTTACCCTATCTTAGTTTTCTTGTGTCCTCATCTTTTTCCTCCTATTCTTCTGACACGATTATTAATCCTTATCAGGGACAGGATTTCTTCCAGGAGCTAATAAAAATATTATTCGGCATGTTGAAACCTGAGAAATATAAACACAAGTGTAAATTAAACAGGTCAATTCGAATAATTTTTATATTAGAGCTTTAGTATACTTATAACGCCTAGAGATTTTAAATCATTTAGCAGTTACTTAAAAATTTTATGATGATTATTAAAAAATCATTTTGAAGCTATAAAATTGGGAATACATTGTTTTTCCACCCTTGTGTGCACAATTCATGAAATTTTCCTATTCATAAATCCAGAGCAACTTTTTTTTCGGTGTTGACAATAAGATTGAAGTTAATATCATTATAAATTCCTTGTTTTTAATTCTGCTCAGGAGAAGAGTTTTTAGTTGTATCATCTTAACCCATTAGCGACGATAGGTACGAAAATCTGCCAAGCGACATTTCATTTTTTACTGACCCCAATAGAAGACATTAAAAGTTTAAATGAATGATAACGTTTTCTAATTAATGTATTTGTTCAGACAAAAATACAATTTTATACCTTCCATTCCGTTTTCGGGTTGAAATAACTGTTCGAATGGGAGCTTTTCAACACATTTGGGAGATAACTAGGAGATCATTTGGAAAACGCTAAAATAATCCAATGTTTTGGTAACTTTTGTGACTTATTTCAATTGTAGCCTATTTATAAGATTTCATTCTAAACATTGATACCAAGTATAGTTGGAATGATTGTATTTAAATTTTCTAAATATTAACTTATTAAAATAGCAAAACTCTTTTAAAAGTTTTGTTCAATGACTTTCTTGTGAAATCTCTTCTCAAACTATTTCTCAATATTCTATCACGACAAATATATGCAGGAGCTAACCATCAACAAAATTTAGCTTAGAACTGCAAAAAAACCGGAATTATCAAAACCTATTCTTATTTGTAATTCATTTTAAAACACTTATTTGAAAAAAGTAGAGATGATGTAGAACCAATGAAAAAAAAAGATTTTATAACTAGATTTACTGCCTTATATTTTGTCAAATTCACTAAAAAACTCCAGCTCTCAAGCGTCGCCTCCAACCGTGGACCGGTTTCGCCCTTGTTAGGGCTCATCAGCCCTAACAAGGGCGAAACCGGTCCACGGTTGGAGGCGACGCTTGAGAGCTGGAGTTTTCTCACACATTCCTCTAACCAGAGGTTACTGGTGAAGAACTCTTCTTTTCTTTTCACTAAAAAACCCCTGCACCAATTTTTTACCTCGTATACCTGTTGAGTTTAACGATACTATGCTGAGAGAACACTTTCCAGTATCTTTAACACCAAGAAAAGCATTTTGCCATCGCGTTTATTTTAAACATACAACGCTCATACTTTCTCTCTGTCCAGGAGGAGCTGTATTCGCAGAAACGGCAGCTGTGACCACAGACCCAGCGACTGCTGCTACAACTCTTCTTGCCGCTGCAACCTGTGGGGCACAAACTGCAGGTGCCAGCGCATGGGACTCTTTCAGAAGTGGGGCAAGTGAGCCCCTTGACCCCCACCACCCCGCCGGACTGCCTCCACAAGCCCCTTACTCAGGGGCCGACTAGTCAACCACTCCTCCCGGTGTGTCGTTCCCAAACCCCCCTTGGACGTGTCTGTAGTGAGCTGTCAGTGAGACATGTGTCATGCAGGAAATGCGCATTTTGATAAGTTTTGTGGGTTTATGAGCATAGTTGTAAACGTGTGGTGTTTAATAGTGCATTGAGAATAGTTTTTACCAAAGTGACAGAACCCTTGAGTATCTCTGGTTTGTCTTAAAGATATTTTTTTGTTTTGGTAAAAGTATTTACAGTAGAACCTGACATTGAAGATTCATTTGAGAATTGTACGGTTGTATTCGCTATTAATCTGACTGGCGGTCAACCGACTTTCAAACTTTTGATTGGCAGTTCAAGAAGGAAAACGTTTTTTTTCGCCAATCAGAGGTGTGACTCTCGGTTAACCACCGGTCAGGTTAGCGGCGAATACGGCAGATAAGGAAGCAACTTGTACCATGGGCAATGTTGCATTCGCTATTTATTGCAATCAAAATATTTTATTTTTTAAACTTGTTGGATAAGCTCTAAAATTAATTGCTCTTTGGAGCTCAACGATTTCGGGTTTTTTCTCAGATTTTACATCTATTAAATTAAAACCAATCTTAAAAACTTTATATTTAACTTTTGAGGGACTGAACATTTATTACTGATTATAGAATTCAGATCTTCCAAGGTGCAGTAGATAATAAATATGCATACCCGTTTAGCATATTTATTATACTTATAAATACACGTATAGATTCTTTTGGGATAAAATAAAATATCTATTTTCTATAACAGCTAAAAATATGAGGAATTTAAATTACTGGAAATTATTTTTACGTTATTGTAAAATTTTCACAATTTTGGTCTTGTCAACTTTTGCAAAATTTGTAATTTTCAAATATTTTTAAAACGTACATCATATTTAAATTACTCTCTTTTGAATTTAATATTTATTAGAAGTCAGGGTCTGAGGGGCGTAACGGGTTTATTACATTACAAACTTTATAAGATATGACTAAGATTATAAGATGCCAAAATCTTTCCGCGCAAAAAGTTGGATAGGGTGGGTTGGTTTAAAAAGGGTCATGGGGTAAAATGGGTCAGTTTTAATTAACTCGATGTAAATCAAATTTAAATTGAATTATTTTCACCCATTTTTTGTTTTATAATCTTTTATCTGTTGGCAACATTTTCTGACTGTCAAAAATTTAGATTTATGAATTTGAGAACTAAAAAACTATTTAATTTGAACGGTAAATGGTGTTGTCGAAAAAACAGGGTTTACTAACTTCCAAATATCTATATATTGTAATAAATTACAGCATACTTTTGTAATATTTTTCCATAAAAGAAAGTCTGAGATACATTTCAAGCCAATCAGCTTAGAAAAATATAAAATATTTTATCTTTTATAACAGTATTTTGTACTTGGGGTAAAATTGGTCATAGTTAGGAGGCCTTCTGTAATAAGTAAAAACAATGTTTTTAACTTATTTCCATCAAATATACATTGAACTGTCAAAATTTTATTTTTTTCTCCAAATGAAGTATTTTAATTGCTACATTTGAACAATGTTCAATAACTTCAGACGTTTACAATTTCATTATAAAGTACAACTTAAAACAAATTTCTTCATATAAAAACGGCTTAGCCGATTGCCTTTTTTATGTATATTTAGTAATAAATATATTTTTGATATCTTTTTGCAATCAGACCCATTTTAACCCACGTTGGGGGAAAATAGGTCATTACTTATGATGCTAAGTTTAACCAACTTATAACTAAAAGATATCAGATAAAATTAGATGAAAATGTTCTGAAGGATTGTAATGTCAAGATCTAATTAAAAGAAATCATTAAAAAGTAATAGTTTTGATGAAATAAAACTTAGAATGTGAAAGTACCCAAAATTGACCTATTTTACCCCAACCCACCCTATCAAAGGAAAAACTTTTGCTTATTATATAATTACCGAATAAATTTCCAATTGAAATATTAATGATATGGATATTATTGTAAAAATTAACTAATTTTTGTGTCTCAAGATATGAAAGAATTTATGTCGGTGAAATCTTTTTACATCTTGGTTGGTCGGCAATAGAAACTTCCGATTCGGTATAGTTTCTCAGAAATTATAGAGATAGCTAGATCAAGTTTGTCGTAAAAAAACAGAATTATTCTTAAAGCCCCAAATTGAACACCGAATTTTCCTTTTAAACATTACTAAAATCCATGAAATACAATGACACTTCTTCCACCAAAAACTGCCACTCACCTCTAACAACGTTCAAACTCACTGAATCGATATCTTCCAAATTAAGATCGTGACGAACAAAGTAATCTATCCGACCCGAAACTCGATCATAAATTTCCGATCTACCACACACACATTACCCAGAATTCTCCAAATAAATCTTCTCGTCACGCATTTCCCAATTCCACGTGTCTCACGGCAGTCTCTTGCCGTCAAAGTCCATCAGCAATCATCAAGACCTATTTCTCCAGAGATGTTGTACCCCTCCTGGTGTGCTTTTTTCAGTCATTTTCTCCTTCCCCCACGTGTTTCTTGGGCCTGTTTCGTACCTGTAATATCGATCAGCTTCCATTAAACGATTATTCTGCATACTGTATGTTACTGATGACATTTTTATTCCCCGTTGATATTATTCCTGTATGATGAAACTTTTATTAAAGGTTTCGCCTTGCACTTTTACTTTGATGGGGAGTTTGATTTTTCTTTTGTTGCTGTAGTTTTCACACGAACATAGTCGAGGTGGGTAAAGCGGTGTGTGAGTTTCATGTCTGTGTTGAAGGTAAGAGAATATTGGAGGAATAAGCTTAAAATTTTTTATTTGAAATAAAAGTATAAAAAACTGACAAGTTCCAATGGGGAACTTTTGTTTTTTAACCTTTTACAGGCCGAATTCAGATCCAGGTATATTTTAATCAATTTTTTTTGCATAATTTACCTTCTAATGCTTCAATTTAGAGATTTTATTAATATGAAGGCGATAAAAAATTTTTACATGCGATTTTCACGATGTTCCCAATTGGGAACATTGGCCACTTCCGACTATGCTTCTCCCGGGGAAGAGTGAATAGGCTATAGTGATAAATCTATAGAACAATAACCCAAATTACATAGAATAACTTACAAATTTAACCTTAAATGTAATTTATGCTTCGGTGCAAGCAGTAATTTTGAATAAATTTCATAAACTTTAAAAATTTTAATGCCCATTTCACGTTACACATCAGAAAAAAACCCAAATTTTGTATCATTATGCTTCTAAATTTTATACACTAGCCTGAAAAATACAAATTAAGAATGGGGATATCAAAAAAAAAACTAAAATATGAGTGATTAATATAAATTTTAATTTTCTTAAAATAAAAAAATCAAGTTCGTTTATTACACACAGGCAAAATATTGAAGGTATGCATTTAAAAACAGGATTTAAAAATAGCTTATAATAATTAATACTAAAATAATGATTAAATGTTTGAGAAGAGGATGAAATAAAAGATTTTTGAGTGTAATATTTTTAAATTTTAGTGAAAATTTCACTCGCATTACTTTAAAAAAAATTTGAAATCTTTTACTTATACTTTTATTCCCCAGATACTAATCATTTCTGAAAAAATATTTTCTAATTTTTTTTCATATGTATAATAAATAATACTGAGCTTGTGAGATGCCTGAATCTACTATTAACTTTTTTATCCTACTACTATTATAATTGTGAATGTTTGTCCAGATGTTTGTTACTCTTTCACGCAAAAACTACTGAATGGATTTTAATGAAATTTTACTATAATGTAGCTTATACATCAGAATAACACATAGGCTATAATTTATAAAGAGAAAATCAGTCCTTCATTCTTTTTTTTCCGTTTTTCCTGCTTTTTTTCACTTATTTTTCCGTGTTTAAAAACCTGTTTTACCAGTCATACAACGAGTTAAAAATAAAACATTGTTTCAAATGAGACACAGATCACTAGACTTTTTCATTTACTAGATATTTTATTTTAGTTTTAAACACTGGTTTTAAATTTCTTCATTTGTTCACTAGACTTTTTACTACGGTTTCAAATTTGTTATTTTATAAAGGCACCAAGATATTATTAAACATTATAAGAAACATCGGAATTGTAAAAAGTGACAAGAACACCGGGATTGGAAAATTAGCGAGAACATCGGGAAGGAAAAATTACCGAGAACACTGGGATAGGAAATTTACCATAAAGACACCCAGAATACCGGAATATAAAAATTACCGTAAACACTGAGATAGGAAAATTACCGGGAACGCAGCCGGGATTAGAAAAATTACCATGATCACCGGGCAACGGGATAAGATTACCGGGAACACTGGGATAGGAAAGAGGCGCCTGGGATACCGGGATGATTTGTAATATTGCTAATTTACAAAATTATAAATGTATTTTAAGAAATATTTTAAAAAATAAATTTATACACCCCACCCGTGCAAGGCCGGGTATAACAGCTAGTTTGATCATGAATAAATCACTGGGAACTTTGGAGTGGTTTATTCACATCCATCATTTCTCAGAGCTTATATTCAAATAAAAAAAACAATTCCTTAATAAAAAAAACATTCAAACCAGCTACTTCCTCTTTAAAGGGGATTCCCCTTTAACAATTATGTATTCTTGTAATTCTTTCTGAAAAGAAATTCCCGAAATACACACCAGTTCTATCGTTTCAATGATATAACGCCGTACAAGAAACTCGGATTCCCACGTATAGCGGTGACAGGCCAATGTTCCCAATTGGGAACATGCATGTTTCGCAAGCTACTACAAGCGTGTATTTAATATTTATTATTAATACTGAGGATATCTTTTTAAGGTAAGTCTTTTTCAATATCCTCACCAAATTTTGGAAACTTGGGACAATATTTCGATTTTTAATGAATTATTTTGTGTGCCTCTATCAAAGAGCGTAAAAAAGGCCGATTTTGAGATTTTTGTAATTTTTTCCTTTAAAGATATCAACTTCGTTTGAACTGTAAAAAATCAAGTCATCTTTCAACTTTACATGGTAAATTTTTCAACAGTTTACTGATAGTAGTTAATTTTCTAGGATTTTTCAAACATGATGTTCCCAATTGGGAACATTGGCCTGTAAAAGGTTAATAAGCATTTTTATTTATAATTTTTAATGAAACCTAGGAACGACCATATGCTAAGCAAGCATCCTACCACTCTGCTCCAGTGGAGATTCAGTAATCTTAAAACTTATAACATCTCCCTTTTTGAAGCAGGCACATTGTTGCTGATTGAGAAAAGTTCCCCTTAGCACTAGCTTCCTGTCCGTAAAAACGTGATTTCCGTTTAGACCAGTGTTTCCCAACGTGGGGCGCACGCCCCACCGGGGGGCAATATCATTTTCTAGGGGGGCAATTTGAAAATTTTCAACCAAATTGCCCCCCAGGTAGGGCCAATCCTGGGGGGAAAATTTAAAAAAACTTTTTAAAAAGAAGTTAATCAAAATCTGATCCTAGAATTATCCTATCTGAGAATGTATGTCTGAAATCTGGACCAGTATCAGGGGTTCATCCAGGTTTTTCTGCCAGGGTCTTGTTTTAGGAATTTGTTAAAATTTATATGGAATTTTGTGAAAAATATAATGGAATTTTGTGAAAACAATGGGTTAGTAATGCAAAAACAGCATTCATAACTTTTAAAATGACCCCAAAACTGAAAAATTCCATTCTAACATGATCAAAACACAATCTGAAAACAATTTTCAAACCACTTTTGGTTTTTGGACTTTTGTGAAGAGCAGTGGCGGATCCAGGATTTGGTTTTGGGGGAGGCTAAGAATTTTCATAATCCAATTGAATTTTCTTGTTAATATATAGTATATATAGTATACGGAAAAGGTAGTGAATTATCCTACTCAAACTACTAAAAGGGGGGTCTGGGGATCCTCTCCCTGAAAATGTTTGGAAATTTATGTCAAAAACCCCACTTTTTGGGGGTGGGGAGCCTAGTGGTCAAGGCATCGGCTTCGGGATCGGAGGGTCTCGGGTTCGATTCCCGACACCGCTGAAGACCCACCGAGTATATGCGGAGTACGTGCTCGTTAAATCTGTGGGTCCGAAAGTCCTGTGGTCCGTCATGGCGCAGTTTACCACGGGTCCAGGTGTCTGGAGACCATTTCCCTCCCCTTCAGATACATGGCAAAATTGTGGAGGTGGCGATAGATAGTGGCAGAATCTATCATCTCATGAGGCAGAAGTCGGACTCCTGCCATTTATGGGCCTCACTTTCTCAGGAGCCGCACCCCCTTTGCCTTGAATCCTTGAGGAGCTTGGGTATTCCAAGTGGCACACGACAACAACAACAACAACAACCCCACTTTTTCAACTCGTTTTGGTACGCCTCATCCGAATTTCGGATATAGATTTTTTGGGTTTTGACAAACTTAGTAAAATATCAGACGTTTGGGGGGGGGCTTCAGCCCGAAAGCCTCCCCCCGTAGATCCGCCACTGGTGAAGAGTCCCTTTCTGGGAAGTGGAATTTTGTGAAGGGTCCTTTTTTGTTGATTAGAATTTTGTGAAGGTTCCCAAAACGGACCCAATTTCTTTTTAGATGAACCCCTGAGTATGTATCAAAACCAAGTTGAAACCCTGCTTTTTGAGTCTAATTTCCAAACCTTTTCTGGGGGATGACCCAAGATCTCTTTGCTTTTAGAACGCTATATTTGAAACTTTTTTTACATTAGGTTCATCAAAATGCAAATCTTACCTAAAAATTTATATCCAAAATTTCCCAACTAGGGGTACCAAACTAGTTAAAAACCTGCTTCCTAGAGTCAAATTTCCGAAAATTTGCTGGGGGAGGACCCCCAGACCCCCCTCGGTACTTAGAACTCAATAACTCATAACTTGATTTAGTTTAGCATACAAATTCTACCTAAAAATGTTCTGAAAAGCTTCAATAGACATTAAATATACATAGGATGGAGGGGCTAAGAAATAATTTTGGCTCCCTCTCAAAATATATTTCTATATATGCCACAGAGACCGGGGGGCATGGAAAATTTAGAAAGGCTTTAGTGGGGCATGGACCGAAAAAGGTTGGGAAACACTGGTTTAGACGATCTATTGCATTGCGTCAATCTGTTGAATGGAGAATTGTAGCATCTTTCAAAATTCTGATTATTTAATTTTAAGTTATTAAAAATTTTCTCCTGATTCCAAAAATATGCTTGTTTTTAATGCTTTCTAATGCTTGTCTAATATGCTTTTTTCAATTAATTATGAGATTATTTCAGAAAGCGCTTAACAGTGTGACGTCACGTGCGCCTCTTGGAAATGTGGGAAACACCGTTTTCATCGAAACACTTGGCAACTATGAAAAACTATACTCGAGTGCAACTTAAGTTAAGCCTGAAGTCATGGCCACACGGAAGAAAATCTGAGGAAACAGAAAGCTTGCTGGGCTTTGTGAGCTCTTATTGGCTGGCGAGTTTTATTCAAACAAATGTACTACTACGCGCTGCGCCATTTGAAAAAAAAATAATAATCAACATTTTGAAAATCGGGATGAAAATACGCTTAATATACGTGGATTTAAAGAACTTATCATATTTTAAAATTGAATCTCTTAATTTCATTCAAAATTCCTATATCGCACGGGGAACTACTTTCTTTGGTTGCTCTCAGCATATTTCTACAGGCTCAAGTTAAGTTGCAACCGAGTTTAGAGCTCAATATTTCAAAGCAGAATGATAGTAAACAAGGCACACTTGACGTCACTAGCTGTTTCAACTCAGACAGAAAAGAAGATATTTTTAATTGAAAATAACTTAAAATTTTGGGCTTTGAAAGGTAAATTAAAATGTTTTTTGGAGGTTTTAAGCAATTCTGAATACATTAATATTAAAAAAAATTTGACTGCAATTATCCATTGTAAGAGTTTAAAATTGTGTCACATTTTTCACCTCTGATTCGTTAATCGGTTTCACAGTATCTCAGCAACGAGTAAATGAAAACGATGCTTTACTAAGAGAATCAAACCAAAAATATCCGTTCCAAAGGCTCCAAAGGTTTTTGGTAACTTTTAACTTGCTCCTTCGTTTACATTTACTCTTATTAACACATGGCACTTCTTCTTCTTCTTCTTCTTCATTGGCTCCACAGCCCCTTGTGGGCCAAGGCCTTCTTAAGAATCCTCCTCCATTCTGTTCTCTTCTTGGATAGGGTTCTCCAATTGCTAATTCTTAACTTTTTAAAATCCTCATCAACACAGTCCACCCATCTAAGTTTGGGTCTGCCTCTTAAACGGGTCCCGATTGGTTTTTAAACTGAAAGATTCTTGCTGTTAAAGATTAAGGGCTCAACCTGCAGAGGTGTCCAGCAAGTTTCATACGGTTGACTTTGATAAAGTTGATGATGTTTGCCTCTCTATAAAGGCTATACAGCTCGTTATTGTATCGGTGCCTCCATATGCCATCGATGTTTACAGCACCCAAAATCTTTCTTAAAACCTTTCTTTCGAATATAGCCAGCCGATTTTCATGTGATCTTGTCATTGCCCAGGTTTCTGAGCCATATGTGAGTATTGACCTGATAATGGTTTTATACAATAAAATCTTAGTCTTCCTTTGTACTAACTTTGAGTGAAGAAAATTCCTCAATCCATTAAGACAGCGATTAGCAGCAACTGTACGCTGTTTTATTTCCGAATCTAGTTGGTTCTGGCAGTTTACGTTTGATCCAAGGTAATTAAAGCCATCAACACGTTCAAATTTATGATTTTCAATTTGCATGATGTCTGACCTCACTGCTGTCTTACACACAGGCATATATTTAGTTTTGCTTTCATTAATGCTCAAGTGTATTTTTGCTGCAGATCTTTCAATAGCAGTGAATGCCTCTGTTAAAGCTTTTTTAGTTCTGGCTATGATGACAATGTCATCAGCATACGCAAGGATTTGGACCGATTTAGTAAAGATGGTTCCTCTGGTATTAATACCAGAATCTCGAATTGACCACTCTAGAGCCAAATTAAAAAGAAGACAGGCTAGAGCATCGCCTTGTCGTACACCATTTTTAACTTCAAAGTATTCTGTTAGATTTCCCGGTAATTTAATACAAGAAGACGTTTGAGTTAGAGTTATTTTTATGAGCCTTACTAGTTTATCTGGAATTCCCAGATCACCCAAAGCATTTAGAAGCATTTTTCGATTGATATTATCATATGCAACTTTAAAGTCAATAAATAGGTAGTGCATGCCCATTCCAAACTCTCTTGACTTTTCAAGAATTTGGCGCAAATTAAAAATTTGCTCACAGGTGGATTTTCCCCTTCTGAATCCACATTGATATTCACCTACAATATCCTCAACCAGGGACGAAAGCTTACACATGGCACTACAGATGATAAAAAATAATTAAGTAAAAAAGAAAAAAATGTTTTTAAAAAACCGACCAACCTTAATTATCTAAAAAATTTTATTTTAATTAAATTAAAATTTATAATTTCTGAATTTTCTCAATTTTAGTAGTTATTTTGATTCAAAATCAATGTTAAACAAAAACATGCTTAAAAATACAGTTATCAAATACAACACAAATTTATTTTAAAGAATTAGAAGGATATCTAGATAATTATCAATATTTTGGGAATAATTGGGGCATTAGTTGCAAATAAAATTTAATGAATATTATAAAAACATCAATTTTAGATGAATGCCACACAAAAAATATAAAACACCTTCAAAAAAAGTCTTTTAGAGACATTACTGATGAAAATAAATATTTAACTAAAACCTAAGATGTTTACAAAGGAGACGTATGAACCAAGGCTAAACTTGATCGTAACCGTGAGGTATAACACAGTTAACGATCCAGTCTAGCCTTGTATGAACATAGAGATCAAATATACTATTTGATCTCTTTGCGTATGAACAATGATTGTTAAATTAAATGTTACTTTATTATTTAACTGTTCGAGTTTTAAAAAAATCTACTACAAAAAAGACAACCGAAAGAATGCGGTATAAAATAGGAATGGAATGATTATATTCGAATCTGTCTTTTTATGTACATTTATTTTTGATACCATTATTTAATTTTTATTTTTTAAAAACTAGGGAGCTACCGCCCCCTGCTCGCTATCACTTTCCAATCCCCGTTAACTGCTTACGCCGGACCTTTCGGATCGGTTGGCAATCCTCACAAAACTACTGCACTTAGTCACTTTATGAAACATTCGTAAAAACCATGTTCCTAATTTAAGAACTTTTTCCCCTAACCTTTGGCCTTGGTAATTTTGAATCAGACAAATCTTATGACATCTTATACCAAGGTGACTTACAGTTGAGCTGGTCAGGATGAAAGTGGTATAAGTCCAAAAATTACAAAAGTTGAGTTAAGAGTGGATTTGGGTAGAGTTTTAGGTCCTTTATTTAGTGCAGTGGTTGGTTAAGCAAAATGTTAAATTTTCGCTCCTACAGCGCGACTCAAAAAATCACTACTTATCGAAACTGCACTTTTGGCATAGAGTTAGGAAAGAAGAATAGAGGAGGAATCGGGTCCGATTTCAACGGAAGCGAGCGATCCCATGACTGCTTAGCATGTCAAAGCTATGATTTACGAGATTTCACGCTATTTGGCGAGGTTATCGCGCTGTTTGGCACGGCGCTCAGAATATATATATTTTTTGTTGCCTTATAAGTTTCGTATTTTTGTATCAATGCTATCGTATTTTTTACAGTTAAAATATAAATTAGTGATAGCTTCTGTTTTTAAAGGTTACATTTTATTTGAGTAATTTTAATTCCAGTATCTGTTATCTGAAACATAAATGAAATTAACACTACTCTATATCCTATTCTAATTCACAACGATAAAGCACACGCAATATTTTAAAGGAAAGCAATTTTAAATTGATGAATACAAAAATTAAAGTAAACTGTTACTTTAAATGGTTAGAAAGATTTAAAAAATAGTTAATTAATTTTGCTTTTATATAGAAGTGCATAAATTGTGTAATTTGAATAGCGAATTACATCCGAAAACATACAGGGAAGAAGTTTATGGATTTGTGAAGTGAATTATCACTTTAAAATTTGATGGTCTACTTTTTACCTTATTTAACTTGGAGACTCTTCCCCTTTCTCATTAAAGCTCGTTAACCCCCTCTACTTATCACTTCGCGATCTTAGCAAACAATGTTGCAAAAACCGAAAAGGCACCGAAAAACTTGAAACTTCAAAATATAAATACCCAAAAACTAATAGGAAAAAGAGTGACGGTAATCTTCATTCATAAGAGTATGTGGCTTCAAAATAATATTTTTCTGAAAATAGGGGGGGGGTCTTATGCCATAAAACCCCAACCAACCAATCTGCTGATTACAGTTTTTTTAATTGCAAACTCGCAACTGAAAAAATATTTTCGAATTAAACATTTGATGGCTTTTGAACTTGTAAATTAAATTAATAAGATTACATTCTACTGATTAGGTTTTGTGTTATGAAATTTCAAGGATATCAAAGCGAAAATTTTTTTAAACAGCCCCAGTGATGGAGACATTAATTATTATTACATTATTTTATTGAGGTATTACAATTCTAAAAGAAGTACCCAAATCTTGTACAAATATCCATAATAATATTATTAACAATATTGTTAAAAAAATTACATAAATGTAAATATTGGTAACTTATTTTGATACATTTAGCATTAATGTAGCAGCAATCTAAAAATAGTCTTTACAATATGGCAAAAAAATCCACAGAAACTTTAAAAAATCACAATTATTTAGAAACTGCATCTCATAATTGGAATATGCATTATTATATTATTCCTTAATAATTATTGGAAATTATCTTCTTGAATTCTTGAGAAAGAGGTAAAATAAAAAATAATAACGCGCTAAAATTAAACCCGCACCAACACAAAACAAGCGCCAAGCTCGAACGCCAACGGCCGCCAAAGCTCTTTTCATGACTTAACTTCGTAAAAAACAATTTTCAACCAGAAATATTGATTTGAATGACTCAAAAACACATCCAATCTAATCACAAATCTTCATTTTATAATACTAGAAGTAATTTAACTAAAATTCTGTCAAATTTAATCGAATATAGCTCGTGAAAGTCGAACGAACTTGGCGCGAAGTTTTTCAAAATCCCATTCATAAAAATGTTTTGGAGATATTATAAATTTTTAACCTCAGTATAATTAGTCTTTTCCTTCTACATCATCAACAGGTGTTTTTTTCTTTTTCCGATCATTTTTCTAAGAGTTATTACGATTTTTCACCTTCGAAATCGACGCGTCTATGGGAGCTCCAATGTTAAAGAATTCTTTTTGCCTAGCATTGATCTTTGGAACACAGGGTTGCCGTCCATGCCGTCTCTATTATTCTTATACCTCTATGACTTTTGGTCAGGATGAAAGTGGAATTAGTCCATCAGCCCGTTTTGCTCGGTGCGTGTTTTGATAAGAGAACTCAAGGTTATAAACACAGCTGCAAACTGTGTGAACGAGGGGGGATCCTTTTACTAATAATTGGCATATGTTCATTAGACAGACATGCTTTTTTCTAAACTTTAATTGCATATTTTTGTATGACCCCTTTTTGTAAGAATTTATCGAAAATAAATCCGCGCGTTATTAAATTAGGCGGGAAAGCTATTATCCCTTAATCGCCATGGCTAATACAGAGGATATAAACATCAAATCTCACCCATTACAGTCATTAACATGAAAATATTTTATTTTTAAATTTTAAAATTAAAAATTAATGGTTGAAAAATAATTTATAGTTGTAAAAAATAAATTTCATTTCATTTAAATTTCCTAACTCAAAATCAATCAATTTGTTACTATATTTGCTCCACCATCTGTCATAAAATCTGCAACAGTTTATAAACTGCGGCCATCTTGGACGCCATTTTGAAAGTTACCCTAACACCGAGTTATAATGAAATTGATAACGCCTAATAACTCAAACCGAAATGTTGTAATATTTATCAAATATCATAAATGAATATTGGTAAAATGTATTTTTATTTTGGTTTTATTTAAAATTTTTAAAATTAAAAATTAATGGTTGAAACAATTATTTATTTTCGTAAAAAATCAACTTAATTTAAATTAAATTTCCATTTCCTCACTCAAAATAAAAAAAGTTCATCTCTCCTAAAAACTACAACAGTTTATAAACGGAGGTCATCTTGGACGCCATCTTGAAAGTTACCCTATAAACAATGTATATTGAAATTGATAACCCATTAACAGTGCCGTAATTTATATAAAATGTTATATATAAAAAAAATTTTTAATTTTAAAATTAAAAAGTAACGGTTGAAAAAATTATTTATTGTTGTAAAAAATAAATTTAATTTTATTTAAATTTCTATTGCCTAACTCTAAATCAATCAATTTGATATATTGCTCCACCATATGTCATAAAATCTGTAACAGTTTATAAAAGGTGGCCATCTTGGACGCCATTTTGAAAGTTACCCTAATACCAAGTTATAATGAAATTGATAACGCCTAATACCTCAAACCGAAATATTGTAATATTTATCAAATGTCATAAATGAATATTGGTAAAATGTATTTTTATTTTGGTTTAATTTGAAATTATTAAAATTAAAAATAAATGGTTGAAACAATTATTTATTTTCGTAAAAAAATCAATTTAATTCAATTTGAATTTCCATTTCCTCACTCAAAATAAAAAAATTTGATATATTACTCAACCATCTGTCATAAAAATTGCAACAGTTTATAAACGGCGGCCATCTTGAAAACCCCATCAGTAACAAGTTTTAAAAAAATGAAAACCTATTTTAAATTAAACCCCTTATCTTTAGTTTAACCAATCCGAAAAAATTAAATAGAAAGACATATCGAGCGAAGAACCTTTCACGGTCGCCACTTTGAATATGACCCCCAAAATAGGCCATAAAAATTTTCCATTAAAGTATTCGTAATCTACGCATAAAAATCTATAGAAAGAAAAAATAACTTCAAACTTTGTGATTACCAGTCGCTCGCGAAGTCATATTTACTACATCTCTATAAGAATCTTCCTTTCCGAAACCCATCAAACTGTTGGGATGAAAGTGGAATAAGTCCATTAAAGTCAATTTAAAGCACTTTCAGTTGAAATTTGATAAAAGTTGATCCGCAGCAAAAATTGTGCCCATGACTTAAGACAAATCCACCCCAGAAAGTAAAAATGCAAGCAATCCTGATTTTTTTGGAGAAGTTTTTAGAAAACCTTCAATTACACAAAACAGAGTTCAGTGGACTTATACCACTTTCATCCTAACCAGCTCAGTTATAAATGAAGAAAACAGAAAAAACGACGAGAATCTCATTTATATCATTGACTTACAGTTAGTTATCAGTGTTCAAATATCAGATAGGGGAAATCAGGCAAATATTACATATAGTCCGGTCGCCAAATGAGAAAATAGGCTTGAACCTGGAAATGGAGTCCAACTAATATTTTATGATTGATTCTAGTACTTTTTGATGTACTGAAACATAATACGGCGGGTGCCAGAGTGGCACCTTTGAGCAATTCTAAATATCGAACGGCAAAGTTCTCAGGGTGAAAAAAGTAGAAATCGGGTGTTATTTTCAGGAAAAAAATGAAGTAGTGGTTTTTTCAACGGATTTTTATGTTTTTGAGAGTGCTTAATCCTAATTAGACTTTTTCAGCCAAATATTCGAACGGCTTCTCTGAGAATTTTCGAGATTTTGTCAAAATTTCAACCCTTTCTACGGTTTTATGCTTATAAAATAAAAGTTATGGGTTTTACAAAAAAAATTTTCAATTAACAAATTAAAGTTTAATAAACAAGCTACAAAAAAGTCAATTGAAACATTTTTGTCAGATAAATAGTTTTGCCGCTACAGCCCGCCAAAAGAAGATACAATTTTGGACGGATTGGGAAAAATTCAGGATGTAGTACCTGCATCTCGTGATTGAATGAAGTTTGGGAACCTACAAATGAGTGGTTTTTTAATTCGTATGATTGATACTAGTACAATTTTATATACTGAATCATAATATGAAGGGTGCCAGAGTGGCACCTTTTGTGAACTTTAAGTATCGAAGGTCAAAATTTACTGGATGATAAAAAAAAACACCTATTTTATTGCGAGTGAAAGGGCTGACCAAAATTAAAAATCTGTAATATCTGTAGTTTAAGGTGTCCTTGAAAAAGGAATTTCTGAAAGTTTAAAATCTAATTAATTTTGAACAATTTGAAGATTCCAATTTTTAAAGGGGGAGTTATGTAGATATTTGGGCTGGAATGCCTGTCACCTGACCCTAAGAACCCAAAACGATGGAACACTTTCAGAGAGTGCAGAACATTGGATAAAAAAAATGGTGACTTATTTAAAAAAATATTATTCAAGTTTGCCAAAATCGCGGTGATAAATGGGGAGATGAGGTTCGTGGACGTGTTTTGGGAGCAACGAGCGATCTACATACAGCAGCAGGACGGTACCATCTTTCTTGCTACGCAAAATTTATGGCCTCTCGAAGTGTAAAGATTGCTCAGAACAAACAGTCCGGTAGTGTTTCAAGTGAAGAGGATGAATCGTTTGCTGTCGTTATCTCCACTATGAAAAGTAATCGTAGTCGTATGTGGAATTCTGTTGAGCTGTATGCTACGTATATGAGCAATGGTGGTAAAAGAAGCCGTAAAACTTTAATTTCTGATCTTTTAGACTATTTTGGTAATGATCTTGTGGTTCTCAGTTCATCAGGAATAGCTAGTATCATTTGCTTCCGTAAAGAAGCAGCACACATTCTTAATTTCGAAAATTCTGAGGATGATGACTTCAACATGTTTAGAATGGCTTCTAAAATTAAGTCTGAAATTAAATCAGTTTCTGAAGAACAAACGCAGGATTACTCTACTCGCATTTGCACCTAGGATGCGATGAAAGCAACAAGTGAAACATTGATAAGCCTCCTGATGCTGCTGGCTTCATGTCTTATTAGAAATATCGTAACTGGAATTGTGTCAAAAATGAATACTCCTCTATAAGTGTCTCTTGGTGTAACACTTCATTACGCTTACTCATCACGGCAACTTATTGACTTGCTGTATAGCTTTGGAGTTTGTTGCAGCTATGATGAAGTAATGAGGTACAAATCATCAGTAGCAACTACAGTTTGTCGTAACATGCAATCAGGAAACTTCGAACTACATGGGGTAAATAAATTGAAATCAGACTGTCTAATTCAAACGGTAGTAGACAATTTTGATATACAGATCTCCTCATCAAATGGACTGAGATCAACACACTCCCTCGCTATGATAGTATCACAGCAGTCTGAGGATTGTGATAACAGAGAATCTCCTGTTACCATTAAACGGTTGAAAAAGGCCGAAACTATTGCTCTCAATCTACCTGACATGGAAATTCAGCATTACCATGGTACTAATAAACCACCCATGCCCGACGATGCAGCTAAAAGGTTTGTTCAATCGCTATCAGTTTTGGCACGAACAGTTATTAAACTTGAAACAGCTAGAGCCAGTGATTTCAAATTTTTTAAACAAATGTCAGAAGATCCTAGCAACACTCCAGAATATGGTGGCTTCATGACAAAGTGTGCCCGAGAATCACATATGGATATTTCTTCAGGAACCAACACAGTTTACTCGCCGCTCTTAGATATGAAGCCAGCAGATCATCAAACTGTAATCACCACTATGTATGAAGCTCAAAGGTTGTCACAATCTATGGGGCAGGCATTCACAGTGTTCTTCCAGATAACAAAGGGTTGGAACCACCAGAATTGCTGAAAAGTTTAAGGTGCAGCTGTTCAAGTGAGAAGCCATGTTCAACAGCAAGGTGCAGTTGTGCACAAGTAGGTCTGCCTTGTACATAATTTTGCTCGTGCGAAGGTGGCCAATTGTGTGGCAATTTGAAATCTAATGAAGCCCAATTTAAAAATAGTGACAGTGAAATGTCCACACTGTGTAAAATATTCTATAATTTTGAATTAAAGTTAAAGTAAACTACACTTCCTATTTACTACCTATTTCTAAACATATTTTATATTGAATTTCTTTTTAATCATGTTGAAAAAGTATAGTTTACCGTTATATCACAAAGTATCCCCATAATAAAAATTTACTGATATTTAATTTTGGTCAGCCGACTCCCTTTCACTAGCAATAAAATAGGTGTTTTTTTATCATCCCGTGAATTTTGACCTTCGATACTTAAAGTTCACAAAAGGTGCCACTCTGGCACCCTTCATATTATGATTCAGTATATAAAATTGTACTAGTATCAATCATACAAATTAAAAAAACACTCATTTGTAGGTTCCCAAACTTCATTCAATCACGAGATGCAGGTACTACATCCTGAATTTTTCCCAATCCGTCCAAAATTGATTCTTCTTTCGGCGGGCTGTAGCGGCGAAACTATTTGTCTGACAAAAATGTTTCAATTGACTTTTTTGTAGCTTGTTTATTAAACTTTAATTTGTTAATTGAAAATTTTTTTGTAAAATCCATAACTTTTGTTTTATATGCATAAAACCGTAAAAAGGGTTGAAATTTTGACAAAATCTCGAAAATTCTCAAAGAAGCCGTTTGAATATTTGGCTGAAAAAGTCTAATTCGGATTAAGCACCCTCAAAAACATAAAAATCCGTTGAAAAAACGACTACTTTATTTTTTTCCTGAAAATAACACCCGATTTCTACTTTTTTCACCCCGAGAACTTTGCCGTTCGATATTTGGAATTGCTCAAAGGTGCCACTCTGGCACCCGCCGTATTATGTTTCAGTACATCAAAAAGTACTAGAATCAATCATAAAATATTAGTTGGACTCTATTTCCAGGTCACATGGCATGGCGACTGGACTAATACCACTTTTTCAAAACAACCCTGAGAGACTATTTGATTAGATTTCCTGTAGTTTTCAAAAACAATGGAATGTTTATTTAATGCTAGTTAATATCTGTAATTTCCAAGTGGGATCAAGTGTGCATCACACATCAAAGGATGCATGATCCCGTTGCATGAAATAAAAAATCATTTGATTAATTTAAAATTATAAATTTTATTTGGTGAGAGGGATAGCATACCATTGATCATGTCAAAAATTTCAGAAATCTGACAATTTAAAGCAAAGAAAAAAATTTAAAAACTGAATTGCGGATCAAGTCTCCCCAGTCTCTCCTACTTTACTTATAAAATATCCCATTTTTAACGAATTCTGTCATTTAAAACTTTTATAACCTAAAAGTAATAATTAATATTTTTTAATTATTATTTTCATCAGCCCATATAACTATGTGATATAAACAATAATATTATTTGAAGATTTTTTTGGAATTTATTAGTATTAAGAAATTTTAAAGAACAAGTTGAAAACATTACTTTTAAGAGTTGAAACAAGCTCAAAGATTATCCCTTCTATACATGGAGGTAGGAGTAGAAGAAGGAGAGGAAGCGTCGTATCTCGCTCACGGGGAGAAATGAAGTAACTGAAAGCCAGCTGCCGCCATGCGTCTGCTACCAAAAGAGCGAGTTTTAACATTGAGGCTTACGGGGAGCATACAGATTTTTAATTTTTTTCGATTTAAGAAATAAAAATTTTGCTTCGGCTCTTTACAATTTTAAAAGCTCCATATATTGAGCGTGTTTCTAGTGATATAGTTATTTTTTTTCACCCAATAAATAGTATAAAAAGGTTTAAAATACAAGTCACAAAGCATTCCCATTGATATCTAACGCTTTTTTCGAAATCCTAGCTGTGCACATGCATTTTAAAGCCTAAAGTAATCGAAATTAATTTAAGTGCGTACCACATAGAATATAAAATCCTAATTTAAAAAAGGCATGAAATCGCGGAGGAGCGCGTAATGCACATAATAATAATGCATGAAAACGGATTATTAATGGATTTTAATTTTATATTTTTCAAATTTAGAACGCCAAAAAATTATGTTATTGTTAATTAAATGTAATGCTAGAAAAATTTTCAAACAAACCTACGTAAATAACTTCTTCCTGAAAAATTTTGAAATTTTATAAAGTGTCAAAAATTAAGCAATTCCCTTTTTTATCTTAATTGAAAATGATCATTTTATTTACGTTAAACATTAAATAAACTTGGAAATTAATTTAATGTTTTCCTTATTTTGAAGAATTTTTTTTCTTTATTTACTGGCATTACTTGTTTCTTTTGAAAAATTCTTTTATTTACTGACATCTTGAATCATATTTTGCCAATGCATAAAAACATGTATAATTATAGTAACGCATAAGCTATCAAATTTTATAGTTACATTTTTCCGTAAGCTACCAAGCTTCCATAATTCGAAATAAATTTGGGAATTAATAGTACAACATATCATTCAAATATGCTCTGCTTTGATTCTAAGAAAAAAACATTGGATTCTAAAAATTAAAAAAGAATGTAAAGGAGAGACCTAAATCGAATGTTTATAAGCGGTCACATGATGTCCAGGTCAGGTCCAATGCTTTTGCAGATGTCTTAGCCTTGAAATATCTATGCTTGAGATATTGATGTAGCAGTTTATCAAATTTAGGTATTTAAAGTTAGTTTTGTGACCTGCGTAATTAACCGAGCGTTCAATAAGTATGCGTTATAGATACAAGTTTATCCAAAATACTAAATGTTTTACCCCAACAAATATATTTTCCATCACTTATTTTAAACCTTTTTTTCTACAAAGAATGAACAAAGCAGATTTATTTTTCGCTAGGAGGAAAATATTTCACTATAAATATTTATTAATCATTGCATAAATACTTGGTTGTTTACTATAGTAAATATGTTTACGGGTAATTTTAAATTATTCGGTAACTATCGCAATTATTGTTCAATTAACTAATTGGATATTTCCATTTCCATGGAAATTTTACCACCCATGCTAAGTTTTATAGTTCTATCTCATTTGGAAGTTTCTAAAATGTTACGTTCTGAAATACAAAATAGGTGTTAAAAATTGGCAAAAAATTTCATTTATTATCATAATTTCTTTATAACTGATGGATTTCCTTTAAGAATTAAGCATTGATAGGTCTAGTACACTCTCTTATGAGTTTTTGCGACCTTAGATCGTTTAAAAGTGCCCGAAAATTTAATTAAAGGGATATTTAAAAATATTCGCGCAAAATGCTTTAAAATGTTCGGAAGCTTAATTAATAGCTTGATCTATGATCGTTAAACACATCTGAACACAACTCAAAAGTGAAAATTCGTTTAAAATATCATGCGGCGTAAAGATTTAATGAAGAATTTACATAGGAATCTACGGGCGACGAGCGCTTTTGGTAGCACCAATGTGGCCGACCGGTTACAGTGAAAGCTTCACTCAGACTTCGACGTTTCCCCTCCTTCTCTCACTCGTACCTCCATGCTTCTATATGATGTCATGGCGCCATCTCAACAAAAATGTGAAAAGTGTTTGGTGAAGGGAGATATTTTTTGATCATAATTTTGTAATGTTTATAGCTTTAGATAGACAATTTATAGGTCTATAAAATTACCAAAACTTTAAATTTTAGTGCAATTATTTAACTTTAATAGCTTCTTCATTAAATAATTGAAAAAAAACTTTTATCTTCCAATTTTTTCTAAAAAAGGGACCATTCCTTTTGAAAAACATAGGATAGGATATTAGGGAAAAAACAATGAATGTAGGATCTGATCTTTGAAATTATATCTCTATTTTTATTTAACCTAAATAAGTGTAGGCGTTAATTTGAGCTTAAAATGTAGGTTTTCTATTTCTTCAGAAGTTATTTTTTGTTAGTAAACATATTTCTGGGGATTATTCAGGTGAAATTCGTGCACATTGAATTAACATAAAGTTGAAAATTAGCTCAAGCTTTTTTATGAATTCTCCATTGTTGAATCGCTCTTGGTGTATAATTTTAGGGAATATTTAGGAACTTGCTTAAACTTCAAAGACTTTAATTTTTTACGTGATTAAATTTTATTTTCAACTTGAAATTTGGTAGAAATGTTCATTTTAAAAGTAAGAAATCTTCAAATTTTCTTTACATTAAAAAAAAATTTTTAATTTTTTTTTTTAAATTTTTTAAAATTTTTTTGATGTTCAGAAAAAGTTTTTTTGAAAATGGTGGTTATGGTTATGGTTGATCCAAGATAATAAAATCACGAACAAAATGGGATTAATTTCAGGTTTTTAATTGTTATTGTTCTAGATGAGTTATTAGCTATTTTAAAATGAGGAAAACAACTTTACAGGAGTTCTTTTGACAATAAATAATTATTTCTATCGAAAGAGGGGTGATAGAAGAACGAAACCTGGATTTTTTTTTATCTATGAACGATATGTGAGGGTTTAATCTTTGTTTTTTAATTGTTTTGTAAACAAGTCAGCCAATTTTTCTAAGTTTAAGTGCGATGCGAGGGTACAAGATATTATCCTATCGAAAAAATATTTTAAACCGTTCTTATTAGACCAAGGTGGCACCTTTTCCGCACTATTAGAACATAAATAAAAATAAAAGTTTTTTTTCGACCCACCCTAATGTATAACCAAAAATTTTCTGCTTTCATTATCATATATTTGGGGAGAAATAAACCATTATTATTTTTCAAGAAAAATATATTTGACATTTTAATTGAGTTAATTTATTCAGCTCTGCATTTTAAAACAAGTTGAATTTCAGTTCCAAATAAAGGAACGTAGAAGAAAATGTTTTCAGAGCTGCGTCTTTTTCAACTGAATTTGCTTGTAAATATTATCTCTGACTATTAGTACAATTTATAATTAATTACAATGTCGTGTATGATAAAAACTCGACAGATAACATGCTTCAATAGGAGCTTAGTATGTTTCTTAAAACTTTTTACCGTTAACATAAGTGCTTAGTGAATTAAAGATATATATATATATATATATATATATATATATATATATATATATATATATATATATATATATATATATATATATATATATATATATATATATATATATATATATATATATATATATATATATATATATATATATATATATATATATATATATATATATATATATATATATATATATATATATATATATATATATATATATATATATATATATATATATATATATATATATATATATATATATATATATATATATATATATATCTTTGCTCGAATGTTATGAAAATGAGTTAAGGGCAGGAAAGCCTAGAATAAATGGCAGATTAAAATATAGATGCTCACAAATTATATTAGTTGCAATTCCCAATTAAGTAGAAAAACATATCTATTAACCCATTGAGCATGGCCTAGGATTAGTAAAAAGGATTTCCAATAAGAAAACAATTGCTTGGATAAGGGATGTTTTGTACCTCTTTCCAAATTTATATCGTAAGCTTAAAGATGATTACGGAGTAAATGTTCAAATATAACGTTTAAAAGTAAAATCCGATTTGGTAAAAGGTTATTCTCAAAGCCTTGCAAGTTGTGAACAGTTAATGTAAATTTTTTAATTGAGGATGTGTTTACGGATAAAAAGAATACTCACGTAATGTTTTTAGATAATTTATTACTTTAGATAATTGGTTTTTCTTAAAGCTTTGAGAGGGAGATATGAACATAAGTTTTTTTCAATGAAAGACTACTTACATCGTGAAACCACTTTATTAAAGACCCATAGTTTTTATCGATATTTAAGAAAGGTTAAGTTAAAATATATCAGGTGAGAGGCAAGTATACGTAAAAATCATGGAAAATTTCATCCACTATGCGAGTTGTATAAAAGAAGTTGAAAACAGTGGATTAAGTATTTTACTTGAAAGTTTTGCTCTGCCTGGAGCAGATGTGCAAAAAAACCCCGAAACAAACTTCTAAAGAGTGATAAAAAAGGAAAGACATGTTTCATGATAATACTTATTTTGGTGTCGTTCATTTACATGCATTTACGGCCGCATTCTGGGCTACTTGATCCACCAATCAAAGAAGGAATCGCCGACTCTGATTGGTGGAATCCTACTTTGATTGCTGTTTAACCGCTGGTCAGAAAAGCACAGAATACGGCCGTCAGTCCATACTAACGGAATTCGTATTTAATCGTACTATTTTACAATTCTGCTTTGTTAACTGTTTTTTATCACTTTCGCTGTGGATTGCTATGTATAAAAGGCGATCCAGGATAAATGTTATATAGAAGAAGGCTTACTTCCCACCATTCAGACTGAGCATCAAAACATACAAGTCGAATTTCATCAATGCATATGTTGAAGTCTAGTGTCAAAACTGCCATATTTACACTGGGCATGGGCAATACCCCTGAAATCGACACAATAACCCACGTCATTTGTTACATAGCCCACGTTGGCCTTACCAGAATTCATTTACATATTTCTTTGCGTCATGTACGATCTGTGCTTCCATCTACTATATGGCAATACCCACACAGCACTGGAAGAGTGTATGAGATTTAATCGTCGCCAACGTCCATCAGAACTGGTTCACTCCTACACCAACATCGTCAGGGTGATGGTGGAAGGGATCGAAAAGGGACTGTCCACTAGGATGGGTCAAAAATATTTTTTTTACATTTTCCCTGGGACATGACAAAAAGATGCCAAATGGTCTCAAACTAACATGTGTGAAATATTATTCCATTACAATAACTCTTTTTGCCTCCGGATTGAAGTCAAAGTTTCGATTAATACAGTAATTTCATGTAAAAATGAACGAACGAAAATCAGGCTTTTACCTCGATTGCACGAATCTGTCATGAATGTAAATGTGCACAATGGTATAAAAATCATCATTTATGAAATTATTAAAAATGAAATCAGAGTTGAAATACTTCAGTTGTATTACTACTTATTTTGAAATATCTCAATGGTTAGAACTGGCAATCAAAGATTTCTTGCTGGAATCATAAAAAAGTACGAAACCTTTATTCCCGGTTGAGTAGGATGGTAAAAACATTAAATTTGATAAAAATGGATATGTGTCAGAAGATGGGCACCTTTTATGGGATATAAGGTTTCAACCCCCGTAGGACATTTGGATAATATTTAAAGGATGTGGTTTTCTTTGAAATTCCAGTCGCATATTAGGGATAGTCCATCCAAAGTATCCCAATACGGGTCCCTAATGTCCAAAAATAAATTAAAAACATTTTAAGAATCAAATTTTGAAATATTTCTTAAGAAGAGCGGTAGATCAGCGTTTTCAGCTCAAAGCTCAGTATTGTTCTCAAATTTTTTTTAATTAGCTACATTTATTTTTAAAACTTACTTGTGTTTATTTTAAACAGTTAAATTTGCTATATTCAAACTTTTATGAACTCATAAGTGAATGATAAGAAGCTATTTTGAGTCAATCCTCCCTCTAAAGAAGTCAATCCTTCCTGAGTCAATCCTCCCTCGGCACTAGTTAACTAAAAGTAGTTGAAAAGTAGTTAACTACTAGTTAACTAGTTAACTTCAACTACTTTTGGTTTAGAGTAGTTGAACTAGTAGTTTGACTACTTTTTTCACCAACTACTAGTTCCAACTACTTTCAAAAAGTTCAATTACTTAAAAAATATTGAAAGATCAAAATTTTAAAAAATATGTTTCATCTGCTAATAATGCCATTTTTCGTGATACATTTTCATATTTAGCAACCTTGAAATATATTTCATCCCAGCAATCGACATATAAATTCAACCTTTTTTGAAATCCTCTCTAGAAATTAGGGAGTTCAGTGTTTTCTCTCCTGGAAATTCCAGCACTTTAAAAAGTGATTTTAGGCTAGGTTTACGAGGATTCTAGATATTTTTCTTGCATTAGAAATTACTAAGGCAATACTTAAAGTCAACATCCCAATTTTGTGCTTAAAATATTGTTGTTCAGACTAAGGGGGTTTAGAACCCACACCCCCCTTATATTCGACACTGTACTGACTAATATAAATACAACTTAGAAAACTTTGACACCAAAAACCTGTATACCTATCAAAAATGGGCGAATCTTTAGCCATGATATTTTTGTTATAGGTAAGCAAAAGTAATCGAAAATTTTGGGGAAAAATATCTTATGAAATTATATAGACTAATTAACTAGTAGTTAACTACTTTGGGAAATAATCAACTACTAGTTACAACTACTTCCAAGAAAAAGTAGTTAACTAGTAGTTACAACTACTTTTGCCTAGACTAGTTGGTAGTTAACTAATGTTTGACCAGTAGTTGCCAAACACTATAAAGAAGTATAATTTATGGGCCTGGGTTTCAGTCTAATGCTGTATAAAAAAATTAGGTAAATCATTTCTGAGGTGAAACTCATCATGATATTGCTATTGCTTATGAATAAATTTCCTATTTGATACTTGTTTCAAAATATTTTGTCATCACATTTGGCTCCGAGACCACCAAATGAAGTTACTGTCCGCTGAATTTTGAAATGTAGCATTAATTAAAAATACAGCTATTTCTATTAATAAAATTTAAAAATATCGATTTTTACTGACCAGAATTGATGGAGAATGTTTCTGATCTACCAATATTTAAAATCTACCACTGACAATCCACTGTTTGTTTGCTAAAAGTAGCCACCTATTCTACGCATGTTTTGTTATTTGATAATGTATTATATTGCCACTTTGAAAGTTGTGTTTTTGTATTAATAATGCATAAATGCGACTAATATGATTAAAATTGCTTTCAAAGACCCTTATTTGTGCAAACTTTAAAAAATTACCGACAAAAAATTTTATTTATAAATTTTTTTAAAAATATGAAAAATTACATATTTTTGTTCCATTTGAAGCCAATCCGGAGGCAAAAAGAGTTATTATGATGGAATAATATTTCACACATGTTAGATCGAGACCATTTGGCACCTTTTTCTTGCTGTGCCCGATAGAATTTGTAAATTTTTTTTTCGCCATTGGAAAATGACCCACCCTACTGTCCTACTATTTCTTTGATCACTTCGATCATTTTCTTCTTGAAGATGGCCGGAGGGTGGCTTGGATGACGTCTTACAAGGGGCAGTGGAGACCCCACACCATCAATGCCCTTTACAGTTTTGCAAAATCGGATGCACAGTGACATTGTATCTGTTCGCTGGGACGTTCCGGGTGACCGAGAGACGTAAGGTCGTTCGTTCAGAGGGTGCAGGAAGATGAGTTGAGGTGTAACGATGCTGACGACCGTTTACTGGAGGTGAGGATGAGTGTTGCTAAGAAGGAGAACATCGGGATGTTGGCAGGTCACGAGATACAGTTGTCCAAGTCCGTCATGGTGTCGATGTTTGGTTAGGGTGTCTCAAAAAAAGTTTTTTTCAAAAAACCTCGCTCCCCAGGGCTTTTCCCATTCCTTTTGGTCCCAAAAGATAGTGTGTAAAGTTTCAGCCCTCTAAGTTAACTCTAGGGTTTGCCTGTAGAGCCCCAAAGTTTGAAAAAAGTGGAAAAAATGACCAATTTTCAGAATTTTTTAAAATTATATTTTAAGATTGATACTGTGATAAAACTGGTTCAGATGTGTCATTTAGGACTTATTTGGATGGAATATATTTATTTATGTGTATTAACTGTACCCTATAGCCCCTATAATTAATGATTAAAACGTACTACCTACTTAGGGACGTTGCACTCGCCAAAGCTTATAATGCACCACCGGTGGACGAAATGAATTAAATTTGAATTTCTTCGAAGGAACTCCATCAAATTATGCCATTTGGTGCTAAATTGGTATTATAAATTATAAAAACCATTGAAATAACAATAATGATGTCTTCCACTGAGCTTTTGACGTAAAAAGTGATTTTCTTCAAAATTTCTCTTTTCTAGCTGATCAAACCCAAAATTTATATTAAAAAAGAAGGTTGTTGTACTTTTTTAGACACCAAACATTGAAACCTTTATAGGGGTTTCATTTTTAATAAGTAGAATTAAATTTTAAACCGCACAGATCAGAAATGACAAGGATATTTCCTATACCAGACGTTAAAATCGATTTTATTTTTTTAAGTTTGGAAAATTACTTCCTTTTCACGTATTAAGGGAAAATTTTAATTAAAAACGTCTTTCTTTAACATTTCAACCAAGATTCACAATCATTAAACTATTTTCCTAACTTTGAAAAAAGAAAATCAATTTTCACATCTGGTATATCCATGACATTTCCGATCTGTGCGGTTTAAAATTTAATTCTACTTATTAAAAATGAAACCCCTATAAAGGTTTCAATGTTTGGTATCTAAAAAAGTACAACAACCTTCTTTTTTAATATAAATTTTGGGTTTGATCAGCTAGAAAAGAGAAATTTTGAAGAAAATCACTTTTTACGTCAAAAGCTCAGTGGAAGACATCATTATTGTTATTTCAATGGTTTTTATAATTTATAATATCAATTTAGCACCAAATGGCATAATTTGATGGAGTTCCTTCGAAGAAATTCAAATTTAATTCATTTCGTCCACCGGTGGTGCATTATAAGCTTTGGCGAGTGCAACGTCCCTAAGTAGGTAGTACGTTTTAATCATTAATTATAGGGGCTATAGGGTACAGTTAATACAAATAAATAAATATATTCCATCCAAATAAGTCCTAAATGACACATCTGAACCAGTTTTATCGCTGTATCAATCTTACAATATAATTTTAAAAAATTCTGAAAATTGGTCATTTTTTCCACTTTTTTCAAACTTCGGGGCTCTACAGGCAAACCCTAGAGTTAACTTATGGGGCTGAAACTTTACACACTATCTTTTGGGACCAAAAGGCATGGGAAAATCCCTGGGGAGCAGGGTTTTTCGAAAAAAGGTTTTTTTTGAGACACCCTAATGTTTGGTATGCTTTTCACTTATGAGCTGTTGTTTGTAAATGTTAAGCAGATCAGTCAAATCAAATTTAGTTGTTGATAATGATATGATGTTACTTAATGATTTTAAAATCAAACTTTTCTGTACGTTGAAAAAACTTAAATAAATGAGTGTCATGTTTAATTTGTCTTACAATGATTGGTAGAAAAACAGGATTTGCCATTTTGGTAGAGTTTAATCTTACACAAATTTGAAATTTTCGCAGTTTTACATTCAAATGACTTGCTTGGGGACTCAGTACCTCCAAATCAGTAAAAGTATCAAGTTAAGGATTTCGCTCTCAAATCGATGTTTATACTCATAAATAGATTCTGTAAATTTCATAGTGATGAGCGAATTCTCAGGATAGCAAATTTCCAATGTTTATTTAGTATAGTTACCAAATATTTTTTTAAATAAATATTTCTCAAAACTACTTTTTTAGCATTTAAATCCCTAAGGCTTTTTTTCTACTGAACCAAATGTTATGAAACTTGGTATTTATATTCAATAGGGTAATATTATCAAATGTATGTTCCAAAATTTAATGATTTTGGCCCAGAATTTTTTTTATCATGAAAAATACGGAAAAAATCATAGAATTTTCACGTTTTTTAAATGGGAATCACCGAAAAGTTTTTTTTCTCAAAAACTATTATGATTATCCAAAGTCCCCCACATAGAATTATACTACAGAACATATTTAACATAAAAATGAAAAAAGCTAGTAAAAAGAAGGAAAAATGAAGGAGGAGTAGCGTTTTGAAATATAGTGACATTTTTGAAATTTTTGTTGTTTTTTTTAAATATTAAAAATACTAAAAAAATTTTTAAACATTTTGAGTTTAATATTCCATAACATGATGGTAACAGATAATTTGGCACCAAAAACTAATAAAAAAATTCAAAAATAAAAAATTAACTTTTTTTGGTACCGAGTCCCCTTAAAGGTGATTTTAATATCAGCATAATTTTTCAATAAATTGAATTTATGTAACGTTAAATGAATAAAATTACTTGTTTCGCCACAAAAACCGTGAAAAGCCTCTATATCTGTTTGGAGGAATTGCATTTTTTATATTGTCCGTAATTGAATAATCAATTATAACTATTTTCTTTATTTCGTTTTGAGACTGAAATTGAAAATATTTAAATTATATCATCATATAAATATTTTAATACATTTATAGTAGAAATTCAGCATTTATTTCAGTGCATAACGAGATTTTGGTAACTACAATGAAACCTATAATTTGTTTCCATATAAATTGGACATTTTAGCTCTTAACTCACAAGCATTAATATAAACGATTTCATATTTATTTTTTACTGCCTAACTCATACATTATATTAAAAGGAATATCTTCTACTATACGATAGTATATGAACTTCATTTATTTTAAATTATGATGATTTGACAAGAAATATTTTTCCAAATTGTAGAAAATATTAATGCATTTAAGTTTTACTTAAAAACATTTATGATAGTTTTCAGATTGGTTAGAATAAACATATGTATTCAGATTTCAGTTCCCAGTACTACTCGAATTGTTTCTATGTCATCCGTCTAACAATCTTTCAATCTCAGCTGCTAGAGAAGTGCAAAAATCCAAGGAACTACTCAAGTACATGTATGTGCGCTAGTTTAAATGGCATTATCATTGATTATTGGATAATGTGTAAGTGAAATATATTATAAATACTTAAAATAATCGAAGTTAACATTTAAAAAGAAAGAAAAACTGTTTATCTATTTCGAATGGAGGCTCTACGGTGTGGTACATTAATTTGTTAATAAACTTCGAAAGAATGAAGTGCAACTTAAAAACAAACATTAAAAACCTAAATATGTATGATGGTTTGGAGTTTTCAAGCTATGGATATTTGTTGAGCACCTTTTCTTACCTTGGAATTCCAGTTATAACTAATTCGAAGTACCTAAAACGGGTTGGGTATTTTTCAGCAACAGTGATAGCATCGTCTATTATATTCCATATCTATGCATTAATAAAAACATTTAGTAAAACAGATTTTCTCTTCGAATTATCCAATATTACTGGTGGCATTATCAGCACTCTGCTATGGATTTCAATACTCAATAGGCGAAAAATGCTACAAAATATGATTCAAAAAGTTGGTCGCACTTCTTCAGAATTGCATTTTAACACTTACAACATGAAAACAAAATTAAACACAGTACTTGCAATCGTTGGTATATCTCTACCATTTGTTGGTCTCATCTTTTTGATTACTCGGCTATACATGAAAAAATACGGTGGTCTGTTCTGTTTATTGTGGTTTAAAACTGAAAATATCTATTTAATTTCTTTACTTATTTTTCTGGGTTATGCGATATATTTCTTTCCAGTCATCACTCTTCCCTGCTTTTACACTGTATTGATATCCTTCTTTTACAAACTCTGCTTATTCCTTCTCACCCAGTACCTAAAGCAATTGAAAAAAGTTCAACACGGCAACCACGAAATACTTATGAACTTGGCGACATCATACTCCTGCATCGTGTCGATCATCGAAGACTTTAATCGAATCTTATCTGTTCCGGCTTTCTTGTGCTCTGTCATATTCCTATTGACGTTATTCAGCGGTATGGCTTGGATATCTTATGTGGTCGTACCAGACCCAGCGTCATACATTACATCTACTTACGTTTTGGGCATTTCGGTGCTGATGACCATTTCCATCCACCTGTCTGCGTCTGATATTCCTTTGAGAATGAAAGATATTCAATCTGGTTTTCGTGACATAGAAGAGAACTTGTTGAAAAAATCTTTTGGTGATTCAAATCTGTTGAAGATTTTAAGAAGCGTCATGAGAAAAGAGCCCGTTCATATGTCTGCTTGCAATGTGATATGGTTCAGCCGTTCAAGTGTGCTATCCCTGTTTTGTGCGCTAGTTACTTATGGCCTGTTATTTATCAACATTACCAAAAGATAAGTGATAGTGATATGCGCAGATATTGCACAAGGTGAGCTTTTTGTCCCACTTGAATGTCCAGTTTGTCCTGCAGAAGTCCAGCTTTTCTGATTAATTGAAGTAAAACGAGAAAAAAATGTGTTTCTTTAAATTATTTCTAACAATTTTGTGGGCCAAGAGTTATTTTTCTACCTAAGTTCTTTGTGCATCTGAACTATTACTGACACACTAAGCTATCGAACCGAAAACGAGCTCATACTTGGAGTAGGGGAGGGTGAGGACGATAGTAACACGGTGCAATTGTAACACTTTGATTTCCTCAAAATGAGAGGCTTCCTGGGCGAAAAAGAGAGGACAGTACGTACAAGGCAGGTGAATGAAAGAATATCAGAGATTTTCAAGTCTGACGTTTGAGTTGTAGCTGTGTAATTGAGAAAAGAGTGTTTTTCGAGCATCGAAGTAAATTTTACTCTTGGATAACTTTCCATCTCCTGCATTGCAGGTATAAAGCACAACAACACTGATTTTATGTATTGTATTTACATGTATCCTAGTTTTATTCTGCTTAGTTTCAAGATGATAGTGTTGTTAGTTTCGTGGAAAACGAGGGTTGAATTAAAAATGGCGACGTTGGGTCGATTGTAACACTTCATCTAGGGACGATTGTAACATGCCACAGGACCATTTTTAGTGCAAAAAATGCGTTCATTGTACTATAGAGGAATTCATATCTAAATACCCTAATTGCCTTTCTAAATAATTTTTCACTATTATTTACTCATATTCATTTATTATAGTTTATAACTCATTATTTGAATGGAATGTTTATTATTGCCATTCTAGTCTATGTATTTAATTATTATTTAGAAAGAAGAGATATATTGTTAATAAATCTGTATGATCTTCTATCGATTTTTACGAATTTGTGTTAAATTTGTAGTGTGTTACAATTGACCCTTGAGGCGGGGTCGATTGTAACGATTTTCGATGTTTTATTTACTGTATTGTAATGCATGTCCACCGGACAGCTTTCATTACAAAATTGTAATTGGGATACATCAACCTATTTTTATACCAATTTTCATAATTCTAACATAAAAAATGGCTTAGTTTGAGATCAAATAAAAAGTTTTGTTTCAATCGTCCCCACCCTCCCCTACACTCGAACCTGTTTTTGTGCGGACCTTTTTTGTATGATTTTTCCCATTTGTGCGGTCTATTTTACTGCTATTTTTATACACACCCCAAAAAATCGCAGAAAAAAAGACCGCACAAATAAAAAAATCGCTCAAAAAAAGGACCGCAAAACAGGTTCGAGTGTATCAGTATTTTTCGGATTTGTGAGTTATTTTTCATTCAGATATCACATGCTACCTTGTTTATATACGCTGTTCATTCGCTTGTAATACAAGACGGGCGTTTTTATTCTTTCCTAATATTTGAAGAAACTTGAAAGAGTAACGAATGACCCTTATGATGATCTCGTGACCGTAGTGACTTAGAAACAGTCACCTTCTCAAACACAGTCAAAATAGTCAACCGAAAGTTGTCCGTGCCTGCTTTTTTTTTTGCTCTGTCATCTTCTGACTTAAAATGTTCTGTTGTATGGCTTGGGTAGCCGTCGCGAAGAAAATTGTTCCCGAAGCCAAGTTAACTGTTTTTTTTCGTCGGAGAATCGGCTGTTTCCTTGACGGTCACTCTCCACTTCTCTGTGTCCAGTTTTCAAGTGAGGATAAACGAAGTGCTTTTGTAGCACGGAAGAGAAATTGTTGAACAACTCCCACGATGATAAAAAGGTGTTAAATTTTTTAAGAGGCGTTATGAGAATGGATCCTTTTCAAATATCCGAGTGCAATGTAAGAGGAAAAGATAAAAGTAACTAAAAGAAAAATAGAGGAAAAATAAGGTCAGGAAAGGAATTTTCATTTATTTCTCATACTGTTTCTCTCATTTGTTTTCCATTTTATTTCTTTCACATTTTTACGAGGGTTGTTTTTTAATTAACTTCCGTTTTGCTCCTGAAAAAAAAGTAGTAAGAATTTCGAAATAATTTTGCTACTGGTAGATAGGTACATCCTTGAGGATCAATTTTCCTCTTTACTGGAAAAAATCGGTCATTTTTTTTATTATTTATCGCATTTACAAGCGCGCTCCTCGAACCTATTTCCCTCCAACCCATAGAGAATTCCTCTTTTTTAAAATTTTCTCCATTTTGATAGTTTAAAAATAAAAAAAACAAATGAATATTTAAAAATAAGGTTATTACGGAAGGTTATAAACATCTTTAATTACTTTTCAACGTAATCACCTTTAAATAGACCATTTACCGCACCTTTTCACTAGTTTTTAGATCTTGCTTCTTGAAAAGTTTGATTTTTCGTTGAGGTTCGCATCGGTCCGGACAGCCGTTTTCCCCCTTAGCGCACACTTTGCCTGCGAATCTATCGATATTGCCTTGTTTATCATGGCTGTAACTCCAGAATCCCCAATGCCTGGACTAGGCAGATGGAAATCATATGGCTTTAAACATGCACAATAGCATGCTGCAAAAATCACCTGCCTGCCGATTGTCTATTGTTAATGCGAACAGAGTTTAAAGGAAGAGAAATTCTCTATGGGCCGGCGGGAAATACGTTCGAGGAGCGCGCTTGTAAATTCGATAAATAATAGAAAAAATGTCCGATTTTTTCCAGTAAAGAGGGAAATTGATCCTCAAAGATGTACCTATCTACCAGTAGCAAAATTATTTCGAAATTATCACTACTTTTTTTACAGGAGCAAAACGGAAGTTAATTAAAAAACAACCCTCGTATTTCGTCTCCCATTCTTTCCCTTTTTCTCAATTTCATTTTTCTGTTCATTCGCATTCTCGCTTTATGTTTCACTTTTGTTCACACCTTTGTTTATATCCTCATTGGCTTTCTCTTCCTTCCTTTTCTATATACTCTTTCTCTCCTTTTTTACCCTTTTTCTTGTATTTTCCCTTTTCCCTATCTCTTCCTAGAAAAATCTAAATTGAAGAGGTTTTCTCTGTACAGCAATTGAATCCCTAATTCCATATTCCTCAAAGTACTACAATTGCACGAAAACAGATTTTTCATGACAACACGCTACAATACATCAAAACAACTCAATACGATAACATAAATATCTTCCCAGAAAAATTCAAAGCTTATATTATAATATATCCAAGTTGAATGAAGGAAACTAATATATTGTGAAGAAAAGCAAAAATTACGAAATTAAGATTCATTCTTTGAACACTAAGTTAAAGGGATCAATTGCAATTCAAGTGATTTAATAGATAACGATAAGGTTTTGTGAATTAAATGCAGAAATATAATGCAAATCATATCGAAATTTGAGTTGATTTACTAATTGATATCTTCAAATGTACGATTCATATGAAAATATCACGATTGATATTGAGTGGTTGTATAAAGGATTAACTCATGAGTTTCGCAACAGGTTCAAAAGGGTGGTTGTATCACTCTTGCATTTAGATTATTAAAATATTATCATTATCAATCTAACAGATGTTGTTACAGTGGAATAAGTTTGATATTTTCAAATGATAACATTTGTTTTGTTTCCTCGACATGAAATCTCTGAACAACATAATGGAACGTATATCTGTACCTTGACAAAGAAATGAAAACACCCAGAAATTCATTGGGCTGTGTGGTTTTTGATCAAAGTGGTTTCCATGCTACCATTAACATTAACTATCTCAAATGATTTCAAATAGTATTACACATTTGATGTTATAAGAATAAACATCTAACTTCTTAAAGCAAATCTGACGTTTTTCACTATCAATGATATGTTCCAAGAACTATTTTCCAAACGAAAAATGAACATCAAAGATGAGAATGCATGTTACTCAACAAAAAACGAAAGATCCAACTATATGAGACTGTTGAATATTCTCACGTTCGTTGGATTTTCGTGTATAAGAAGAAGATATAAATACTGGTCAGCCGTTAAATACATCTCAACTGCATTTCTTTTGCTTTCATACATTTTTAATTTCACATTAGTCATTTACCGATATTCAATAGGTACGACTTTAGAGTTTGGCTTGTCTAACAGTGTTGCTACCATTCTGAGCATACTATTGTGGATCGTAGTGTTGAAGAGAAAGACAAAATTTGTGAGAATTATGAACAATACGAGCGACATAGCTCACAAATTACAGTTTGATCGTTACAGAAATCATTCAAGGATAAATGTGGCGTATATAACTATCGGCGCATCGCTACTGGTGCACAGTGTCTCCCAAGTAATTTTGGAATTGTATTTCATTGAACAAAAGAAATCTTTACAAATATTAGGATATTCTACAGAAACTCCAATTTCGTATTACTTGACCGTATTCTTCAGCTTTATTTTGTTTTACTATCCAGTATTGATAATTCCTGGCCTTTTCACTATTTTCTTAGCTGCTTTATACAACGTATGTGACTTTATTCTTGCCCAGTACATAATCAAGTTAAAGAACGTTCGCAGAGGAGAAGACGGGCCAGCAGCAGTATTATTGGTGAACTACTACACGGAGATCGTGTCTCTGATAGAGAACTACAACGAAATCCTGTCCGTTCCAGCGTTTCTGAGCTGTATGATTTCTCTGTTCAGGATGTTCAGTGGTATGGCTTTTTTGGCACTCCAAGGAACCTGGAGCGAAGCAGAGATGTTACTTGTTACTTATATTCAGTTAGCTACTATTTACCCTACTATAGCATTGCACTTGTCAGCCGCAGACTTCCCGTTGAAAATGAGCCGTATTAAGTCCTGTTTTCAAAGCCTGGAAGAAGATTTGCTGAAAGCGCCATCTGGAAATAAACGTTTTCTGTTGATTCTGGGAAGTGTGATGAAGAAAGAACACATTCAAATGTCCGCTTGTAAAATTATATGGTTCAGTCGTTCTAGTGTGCTTGTGCTATTTAGTCACTTGTTAACTTACGGGCTGTTATTCATTAATGTTAAGCCCGTTAAAAAAGAATAAATTTCTTAATTGCTAACTCTAGTTTGCTGTTCTGAACACAAAAAAATAAAGAATTAGTTGTCGTGCTTAAATCTTGATAACAGAAAATCAAGCAATTTTGAAGAGATTACATAGCAGTTCTAATCATGCTTGTTCAAGCACACAAGATAAAATATTCCATAAATTGTTGAAAAATTGGAAAAATGGAAAAAATCACACATGCAGAATGTACGCCAAGCAGCAGATATACATACAGGGTGTCCCACGAGAAGTGGCCCAACCCCTTTAACTTTTGAACTCCTACAGATATAGTCATGAAAGTGGGGTCTAGGTATAGTAAAGTGACCATGCTCTATCCGATGAGATTACTTTCAACGCCCTCTAGCGGAGAATTTAGGAGTTAAATTTTTTATTTTAAAAACTATGTGAGGTATGTGAAAAAAGTCAATGACTAACGGCCGTATTTACCGGTAACCTGACCGGCGGTCAGGTCAGGAAACCATGGTTACAGCCTCTGATTGGTGGACAAATAATTCAATATTTTCCTTCCACCAATCAGATTACCGGTCAGATTACCGGTGAATACGGTCGTAAGTTGTAGAGCAGCATCGATTCAGTAGGAAAAGACACCTTAAGCAGAAAAATATCTTGAATAAAACCCCTTAAACACACGCTCAATTAGGTTGAAATTACGTAGATTTTACTTCTTAAAACGCTCCTCATAAGGCGAAAATGAGAAATTTTTATTTTTATGACTTAAGTAAATGACTAAAAGTATTATTAATTCATTAAATTGAAAATTTCTCATTTTGGCCTCGTGATGAGCGTTTTAAAACGTAAAATCTACGTAAATTCAAGCTAATTGAGCGTGCGTTTTAGGGGTTTTATTCAAGATATTTTTCTGCTTAAGGTGTCTTTTCCTACTGAATCGATGCAGCTCTACAACTTTTTTTTTTTTTTTAAATAAAATTATTTATTAATTTATTGAACTAGAAATAAAAAAAAGAAGAAAATCCACAATTTCACATAGTCACCTGGGATCTCATGGTCCATGTAGGTGACTGTAATTATGAATAACAAAAATTTAAAATACAAACTAGGAGAAAAAAAACACAGGAAACACATACATGAGATGGATATGGTGGCAAACAGGGCGCCAATAAATTATATTTATGCCATAATGATGAGTTATAGTGCTTAAAATAATTATAAATCATACATTAAACAGAACAAAAGAAATCATCAATATCCTCAATAGTAAACAGATATTCCTTTAATTGCTTTTTGAATAAATGTTTTGAAGGGCTATTTTGAATATGTATAGGTAACTTATTAAAACACTTAGGGGCTATGTAACAAAAATTTTTACAGAATATGGATTTATTAGGTTTAGGAATAAAGTATAATATGTTTGGTCTTCGTAGGTTTACGACATTGCGTTTTTGACAAATGTTGGGGTTTAGATAGAGATGGAGGCAAATTTTAAAATAAAAAAGATGGCGAATTGGAAGTATATTTAAGGAATTGAAGTAGTTTATATTATTTGTGTGTAAGTGCGCTTCATTATTTAAAAACCTCAGGAATCTCTTTTGCAGCCTCTCAATTCTTTTTAAGTTGATCATGTAATCTCCTCCCCACACAACTAAACCGTAATTAAGTTGTGAATGAACCCAAGAATAATATAAATTGATTAGTAATTTATTATTTAACTTTTGTTTTAGGTAATAAAAGTTACACAGTACATACCTTAGTTTGTCTGATATATATTTTGTATGGGATTTCCATTTCAAATTTGAGTCTATGTGCAGTCCGAGGTATTTTATTGAGGATACGTTATCTAAGGGTTTACAGGCGCAATTGCTATGAGTATTGCAGTATTTTTCATGATATTTTATAGAGAGATAATTTGCTTGGTTTTGCGTAAGGGAAAATACCATATACTTAGTTTTATCAACATTTAAATTTAAATCATTATGAAGAAACCAGTCACGAATTTTCACAAGGTCATCATTTATCACAAAATTAAGGTCTTCCACTGAATTTTCTGAGTAAAGTAAAACTGTGTCGTCGGCGAAACTTATCAATTTACCATATAGTTTAAGGTTGCACAGATCGTTAATGAAGATTAAAAACAAAAGGGGACCTAAAGTAGATCCCTGGAAGACACCACATTTTATTGGGAGACATCCGCTAAGGGTATTATGTACTTTAACAATCTGAAAGCGGTTTGATAAATATGACTTTATAAAATTGTGAAAAGGACCTCTAATGCCAATCAAAAATAATTTTTCTAGTAAAATATTATGTTGTACTGAATCGAAAGCCTTGGAGATGTCTAAATAAAGACCAACAGTTTTTTTATCATTGTTAACACTATTATAGATAAATTTGGTAAACTCTAGCAAAGCTTTTTCAGTGTTTGAGTTGGGCAGAAATCCATACTGATTATTTGAAAAAAAATGTATATGATTCAAGTACGAAAGCAATCGATCCTTGATAATTTGTTCAAATACCTTTGAAAGCAATGGTAAGACGGAGATTGGTCTGTAATTAGAATAGTCATTTTTATTTCCTTTTTTATAAATGGGAGTTATGATAGAAATTTTTAATGATTTTGGGAAAGTGCTTTCATTTACAAGATCATTAAATAGTTTGTTCAAAATACTTAGATTTGTGCATGATAGAATTTTTAAATATTTCGCGTCAATTTCATCAGAGCCAGGACTTTTTTTAGAGTTTAGGTTGCGTATGCATCTTTTGATGTCTACCTCTTCTATAGAAAACCATTGAAAGGAATTAACGGAGGGAACTATGTAATTCTTGAATTCGTTATTATGATGAAATATATGATCGTTGATGGATGAGAAAAATTTATTTAAATCATTAGCTAATAGGCCGCAATCTTTATGTTCTGGTAAGGTAGGATTTCTTTCTTTTCCTAAGATTTTATTTACTAGTTTCCATTGCTTTCGACTCGAATCGCATTCACTCAGTTTAGTTTCATAGTAGTTATTTTTTGCTACTCTAATTTTATTTCTTAATAATTTAACTGTAGTTTTGTAAGCAGTTTTGTAAAAAATATCTCCCGGGTAACGTAAAGTTTTCTTATAAAGGGTTTGTTTAGATTTTATATTATAAATTTCTAGATTAAACCATTCATTCCTGTTAAATCTGGATTTGTTTGAAGGGGTAAAACTGAAGTTATGTTTTATTGCAGTTAGTTTACCGTGGAAATCGGAGAAGCACGACAAAGCATCATGCCCAGAAACCTTAAAATCGTAGTTCTGAAGAAATTCCTCGATCTTTTTATAATTAATAGCTTTTAATTTAATTTTATCAAAGTTTTTGGTATCAGTAAAGTTATCAGATCTATTGAGTATTAGTTTGCAAACAATAGGAAAATGGTCAGATATACTATTGATTAGACGTGCAGAATATATTTTTGATATGCTTAGAGAGGTATATCGAGTAAAAACATGGTCGACACAGGTGCCAGATGATGGACGCGTTATATCAGTTATATGTGATGTGAATCCAAAAGCACTTAAAAGATCAAGGTAATAGGTGGAATATCTATTTAAATTTAAAATATCTATATTTATATCACCTATTAATATGACGTTTTTGCAGGATATTTCAGATAATATAGTTTCGAATTCAGAAATAAATGAACTAATAGTAAATGAGTGTGACCGGTATATTGAGATTATGCATAGATTAAAAGAATTACTTATTATGACAACTATTTCTGCAGTTTCCATCACAAAACTCAATTTTTTGAAATCATATTTACTTTTACAATACACCAAAATACCTCCGGATCTATTATACTCTCTGCAGCAATAAAAGGATTTAAATTCATCGATTTTGTAAAAATCTATTTCATTATCGGATAACCAAGTTTCTGATAGAACAATAACATCAATTAATTCCAATTTATTTGTCAACAAACCCATTAGCTCGTCATACTTGGATCGAACACTTTGTATGTTAAAGTGAATAACATTTAAGCAAACACTTGGAAAAAGGAGGAATTCATTTAATTTCTCAAGAGTGTCTATTGAGGTGTAATCAGATCCGGAACTAATTTGAGTTTTGTTGTTGGTTGGATAAATTAAATAGATCAGATTCTTTTTTAACTCTAATCACTCTTGAGTTATCTTCTTTCCGCAAAAATATTTTCCCGTCCTTTACCCAACAGTACTTAAAATTCTGTTCAAGTTTATACTGTTTGCTTAAGTACAACAGTCTTTTAATACCTGGAGCTAGATGTTCATTCACAAACACTGGGACAGAATCAAAGCGATCGCTTACATCTGAAGCAAGAAGCCTTTTAGGTTTTGCCGCTACAATGCACTTATCTCGCTCAAACTTAGATGTAAATTGGACAATTATGGGTTTGACGTTTTCTTTTTTAGCTGTTGGTACCCGATGGGCAACCACTATATTTTCTTGGTTATGGATATTCAGCACATTCAAAACCGATGTCACCAATTGTTTCGTATCCTCACCCTGAGTTTCGGGCAAACCTGAAATTTCAAGGTTCGAACGTCTAGAATACTGTTGTAGTTCCAGAGTTTCAGATTTCAAGGACTCTATCTCCACTTTAATAAGATTGTTGTCAGATTTTAGAGATGCATTCTCTTTCTTCAGCTCACTGATTTCATTTTTCAGACTCTGTATAGTAGTTGTGAGTTCTTTAACAATACCCTCGTGGTAATTCAAGCTATCTGAATACTCGGTGAACTGGTTTTGAATAAAGATTTTCAAATTTCTTATTTCTTCCATAAAAACACCCATGTAGCTTGGATCTTGGTCCGACTGCTTCTCCGGAATTAGGATTTCAGATGAATCCACTGGTTTCTGGGAACTAGTAGGCTGGGGATTATTAACGTCAAGCACCTGGGTCGTTCCCCGTCTGGTTTTACAACCAATACATTTCCAGCGTGATCGGGTATCCTTTGCAAGCTTTCGAAAGCTTTTCTCGGGGAATCCTCCGCAGTAAAAATGATAGTAACTCTCACAACCACCGGTACACAGGATCGAATCTTCAACTACTGTAATCCGTTCAGCACACGCAGCACAATCAATATCTACGGCCATTTTATATTCCAATAATATCCGTTGGCGCTCTGCTTAGTAATTTATATATAAATTTAGTAAAAAATATACTATTTAGATGAACTTATAAACAAAAAATCAGTATTTATTACGCAGCAGCTGAAAAAGCGTCAACACATAGTCACAACTTAGTCATTGACTTTTTTCACATACCTCACACAGTTTTCAACATAAAAATTATAATTCCTAAAGTTTCCGCTAGAGGGCGTTGAAACTTATCGCATCGGATGGAGCATGGTCACTTTACTATACCTAGACCCCACTTTCATGACTATATCTTTAGGGGTTCAAAAGTTAAAGGGGTTGGGCCACTTCTCGTGGGACACCCTGTATATAGTTCTATTCTAAATTCGTTCTTACTTCACATAGCAGTTATAATATTGTTCTCAACCTGTTATGGAACGTCCATAAATTACATGATTTTTTTTTAAATTTTGGACCCCTTAGATGAGATTTTCCTGGACCTTTCTCCCTAATAAAATTCTTACGTCCGATTTTCTTTATTATTTTTAATAAATAAATTTCTTTAATATATTCTACCTACATTTGTTTTGTCTTGTTAACATAAAATTTAACGTACACATTGCGAAGGCTTTGATACAAATCAATTTTGAAATCCAGAACAAGGTCTCAACTGGTAATTATCATCAAAAACTGACTTATGATTCGCTTTTTTGAATAATCTGCGCATATTTCCAAATCTTGTGCTAAAAAAGTAACAATAACTGATATTTTTATTGCATCTGTGAACTTTTTTCTATCGTCCAGCGTCTCAGAAGTATGTTTGTTAACCCTATTTCCTATATTAATTAGATTAGATAATGTTTTTGGATCTTTCCCTGTGAAATCAACACGGCACTCAACGTGACACTCTCAGATTTTAATGAAACTTTCAGGAACTGTTCCCTTCTATGATATAAATGAGAAAATGGTTTCATTTTTCGACTTTGTCAGTAATTTTTTTTTGTTAAAAATTTTTGAAAAAAGGGATAAAATGTAATCTTTCGCAATTTAATGTATTATAACTCCAGTTATATAAGTCCGAGAAAAATCTACCACCCCTCGTTTTAAAGTTAATTTGGCAAGCTTTAACTTGATATTAAGTTTTACTATGTCCATGAAAAAAATTTACTTTCACGATTTTTTAAATAAATAAGCTTTTAAAAAACAATGTTGGAATCCTTCAATATCTTTGAAAGTTATACATACAGGGTGTATCTGAAATGGTGCAACAAACATTCAGGGATAATAGTAGACACCTAGAAGAGTCAGAATCACATAGGGTTTGGGGATCCCAGACAAATCCCAGGGGTTAAAAATGGAGCGGCACCCCAAAAAATTATTGAAAAATTCAATTGGTAGAAGAAGTACTATTAATAAAAACTTATTTATGGTCTCAAAAATTGTGGTTTAATATGATCTTTAAAATTATCCCAAAAGTCTTCGCCTTTAAATACTTTATATTATGAAAAAAGTTAAAAAACCACAAAAAAATTTTAAAATTCTGCCAAAACCTCATTTTGTATTTCGAAATCCTTTCTTTTGATTTTATAATCTGAAAGATCATAGTTGTAAACCCTTAGGTCCAAAGTTTCACGTAAATACAATCAATATTAAACGCTTGAGATCCTGTTAAAGTTTGTCTTTTGCGTGCGTAAACAGCTGTTCCAGAAACAGCTCTAGAAAACGGTTTGCGCACGCAAAAAACAAACTTTAACAGGATCTCAAGCGTTTAATATTGATTGTATTTACGTGAAACTTTGGACTTAAGGGTTTTAACTATGATCTTTCAGATTATCAAATCAAAAGAAAGGATTTCGAAATACAAAATAAGGTTTTGGCAGAGTTTTCACATTTTTTGTGGTTTTTTAACTTTTCATAATAAAACAAATTTTAAAGTGAAGACTTTTGAGATAATTTTAAAGATCACATTAAACCACAATTTTTTGAGACCATAATTAAATTTTTACCAATAGGAGTTTTTATACAAATTGAATTTTTCAATGATTTTTGGGGTGTAGCTCCATTTTTAACTCCCTGGGATTTGGTCTGGGACCCTCCCAAATTCTTTGGGATTCTGACTCGTCTAGATGTATCAACCCTGAAAGTTTGTTGCACCATTTCAGATACACCCTGTATATTTAACAACGTTATAAATTATGATATCTGAAATTTACAGAGTGGGACCGCCTCGGGATCAGGAGTAATAGCAAAAAGACTTGTTTTGCAGTACTATTTTGGAGGTTAGAGTGACTTAACATATGCAGAACCCAGTATTTGGCCACTTAAACTTAAAAAGTGGTGAGCAAAAGCGATTAAAAAAATTATTTTTGCTATAACTCCTGATCCCGTGGCGGTCCCATTCTGAAAATTTTAGATATCATAATTTATAGCATTGCTAAAAATATGTATAATTTTCAAAGAAATTGAAGTATACAAACATCGTTTTTTAAAAGCTTTTTTATTTAAAAAACCATGAAAGTAAATGTATTTCGTGGACATAGTCAAACTTAATATGAAATTAAAGCTTGCAAAATTATCTTTAAAACGAAAGGTAATAGATTTTTCTCGGATAAATATAACTGGAGTTATAATACATTAAAGAGCAAAAATTGCAATTTATTCCTTTTTTCAAAAATTTTTAATAAAACAAATTACTGATAAAATTGAATAATAAAAACATTTTCTCATTTATATCATAGAAGAGAACAATTCCTAAAATTTTTGTTAAAATCGGAGAGCGTCAGGTTGAGAATTGAGAATTTATGGTTGATTTCACATGGAATTACCCATTTGTTTAGTTTAGACCCCATAAAAGTTTGTGCAAACTTTCAGATACAGCCTGTATAATAAAGATTGTTTTCGAAAAAAAACATTCGTGATTTTTGTTACAAGAAAAAATACATTAACATAGTATACACAGACCTAAAATTATGAATGAAAAGCAGAAAGGACATTATATAACAATTTAGGTTAATAGGGAAATAAGATTAATTTCATAAATTATATTAATGGAAGTCAATAAACATATAAAAGTATATTGGAATATCGATTATTTTACTATTAACTTCCAACTTTCATTTTTTAAAGGTAATAAATAGTGAGAGTAAAGATATTTATAATATTTAACCCCCTTTTAAATTACCAAGGATTTCTCAAATACATGCACCTAGTATTACTAACAGCTTTAGAGATATCATTAATGATAAATGGCTGTGCAAAAATTATGGATGGAACTGGGTTTTTTTTCAATTCAACAATTGCCAAAATTATTTTTCCTTCATGAATATCCTAACTTCATATAGGACTAAATATCAAATTATCCAACATGTTTAGGGCAAATTTGATTCTCTCTCTATTCACACTAATTGGAGAACTTATGGTATGATTTATGGATGAAAAATATAATTATATAAGATGTCAGATTAAAAAATTAGCTTCGTCCATATTTTTAAATTTTTTAGTCACTTTTAAAAACGTTTTTTTAAGAATAGGGATATATGATATTCATGCATGGTTTTATAAAAGGATGTTTAAAAAAGTCCGTTTTACGTCTTTTTTCTTGGAACTAAAGGTCTCCGAAAGTTCAAGTAAACAATGATTGCAAATTTACAAGATTTTCATTTTTATCATGTATTTTTTGTGTTAGTTAGCTTATGGGAAATTTTAACTTAAAAATCTAAGAAACTTACGAACTTGTGGACTTTTTTTTGAGGCAAAAAAAAGTGATATTTTCAGTAGCTTGTTACTCCTCAAATATTAAATGTATTTTTATGAATTTTTTCTTCATGTTTTTTTATATCCTGATTGAAATTTGAGTTCTCTCTTTGTTTTGAATTAGTTTTAACATAAATATTTCTCCGCTAGGGGCGCTCTAAGTCATCTTAATGGATTCTCCATGGTTTTTTTCCAAATGGAACACATTACTTCCATAGACTTAGGAGACGTTGGTTCCAAGTAAAATCCGCGAAACGGTCTTTTAAACACCCTTCCTCTTGTTGGCACTTAGAGTTTTGAGATAAATTATTTTTCGTTTGCATTATTGATGTCAGCACAATGCCGTCCTAAGCTAAAACGTCCTAAGTCCATTTTTTCACTTTTTTAGATAAGGACGTGGTCTTGTAGATCTCAGTCACGCGCATCTTTTGAGCTAGTCTAGAAACTCCCATGTCCATGAGGAAGCCATAAAAATTTACTTTGTCCTATGTCCATTTCACAAAATTTGCTGGTCATCCTAAGCTAGAACGTCCTAAGTGAGGTGTACCAGGCTTGAATGTCCTATGTCTACGAAATTCAGGGACATAGGACTTTCTAGCTTAGTAGAAGTGACAAGAGTTTCATGGGTAGCACTAGGATATTCATATGATATTCACTCAATGACGTAACGTAACAGTGTAACGCAAGGCTAATAGAATAGATAAGGTTAAAAAAGTGACATCACTTCTACGTTTTAAGCGTTTTTTTCGAAAAAACAGAGACTGTAAGTATATAACAATTTGGCTAGACAATTGCGGCGGTCAAAACAAGAATTGGGCCCTATTCTCTTTCTTCGTGTACATCATGAAGTCGTCTGAAGTTAACGCTGAGAGAGTAGAAGTGAAGTATACTTGGAGACAGGGTATACATTCATGTCTGCGGATTTTTTCCACCACCAAGTAAAGATTTCAATGACAAGAAAGCAAAAAATCTATGATTTTCATGATTTCTCCTGCGCCGTCCAAGCGGCAAATTCATCCAAAACTAATGTCTATGAAATGAGTGGAATGGATTTCCTTGAACTAAAGGATAAAAAATCCGAAACTAAACTGAAATAACTCAGGCCGAGACCTCTGATTCCTTACTTTGTTAGTGTTCTCTATGAGAGGGGTAAAAACATTTTACAGTTCAAAACAAACTACCGTGAGGAATACCTGGAGCTCAACTATCTGACCGCTAATGCGTACAAAAAAGGGGTGCCTAAACCTCAAAACAGAGTTGGGCTCATAGGCGTTGCGGCGCAAAGAAAAGAAAATTTAATCACCCGAATTGAGACCGATAATCCCCCAAAACCGCCTGAAGTTCTACGAAGAACTGCCAGTAAACACTGAAGACGTTTCATAGGACGACGATTGAGTGTACCTGAGTGTGTGTTTCCTATATTTATATAATTCGTTCTCAACCTTAGGCCGTGAAAATTCGGGTTACCAGTCGTTTAGTTATATTACCTTATAGACTTAGTAACTGGGAAGATACCTACCTACCTACCTCCAAATTTAATTAGCTACAAATCGCTAACCTTTTGGCTACTTAGACCACAAATAAATCAGCCAAGTCTAAATTTAAATTATGTTATAGTAACTTAAATTACATAAATAACTTATTCGTTCATTGTTATATTTTTTCATGTTGATAAAGTTGTGAATTTAAAAAATTCGAAAACACCCCTCAGGCTAACTAAGGATCTCAAGTGACCTATTTGCTAATTTACTTGTTTGTGATACCTACAATTTGTAGCGACTGAATTGCTGCTGTAAGGCTTGAAGGAAGAAATATTACAATTACAAAGAATATTTAGCGTTAATCTAACAATCATGCAATCCTAATGTTTGATAACACTTTTTTTCCTAAACTTGTGATATTTCATTGTATTAGGAGTAACAAAAAGATTCAAAATGACTGGAATTATTTTATTCTAAACAATGCTATATTCATGTTTAATAAAGAATATTGTTACTAAATTTGTGACATTTCATTGTATTCACAGCGAACCCCCTGAAGCTGACTCACTGAGAAGTGCTATATGGACATAGGACATTTTAGCCTATAGCTTCAAATATAATCACGCTGTCTTATCTGCATGTTACTAAGCTAGAACGTCATATGTCCATCCATTAGGCAATAACAACTAAGTATCACCAACACATGAGGTTTTAAACTATTGATGACGCAATGGCAAGGTATGGTGATAGATTCGGAAGAAGATGGTGAAAGAAGCATTCCGCTACCTTCAGTGAGATGGACGGCAGAGTACTTGGTGTAAAAACTTGATTATCTCAAAACTTGAAAAATGGACTTAGGACGTTCTATCTTAGGACGGCAGATATAGACCTCCTATAAAATATTTGTTTTCACTCTTAAAACGAGTTTCAAAAATGAGTAAAAATTACTCAAATCTGAGTATGTCACGCACTCAAACAGGCTCCGATCAAAATTTACTCAAATTTGAATACATGCATGTACTCATTTTTGAAAATGTGCAGATACTCAAAAATAACACATAATGTACTCATTTCTAATTCGTCCATGACATTTTTATGAAGAGGGTGCAATGTGTTACAGTTATGTTGTCCATATAGCTACGTTACTATGACGTGAGAAGTAGACCACTATATGAGTTGTGTTAAACTTTATCACACCAACTTATTGTTACTTTCAATGTATACCAATTTTTCTAATTTTCAAATATAAACTAGAAATACGCATAATTTGAGTGACTTATTTGACTTATCTCTCTACCACTCCATTACTGGAGCATAGGGCCTCCGTCATGAGTCTCCACCTGACTTTATTGGTGGCAAGATGTTTTGCCTCAATCCATGGCACTCCGATATAGTGAGAATAGTCTTTATCTCCGATATAGAATTTGAGTGGTGAATATTAAATTTTTTGAAACTGAGTATGCCTGGTGTTTCAAAATTGAAAGCATTGGGTCGTTATAAGAATAAAATTGAAAGCATTCGGTCAAAAAGTTTCATACCAAAATGAGAATATCGATTTACTCAAATTTGAAACTGTCATTTCTCTCAGTGTTCCAAAACTCATTTGAGAAAAATTTTCTTGTACGCCAACGATCTATTAAAATAAAGATACTTGTTTTACTATTGTACTTGTTTTGTTATTGTACTTACTCCCATTGCATTGTTAAGTTTAGTTAGTATTTAGTATTGTTATTTACCGTTCGATTCCCGACACCGCTGAAGACCCATCGAGTACGTGCTCGTTAAATATGTGGGTCCGAAAGTCCCGTGGTCGGTCGCAACAGTTTACCATGGGTCCAGGTCTTCTGGAGACTATTTATCCCTCCCCTTCAGAGGTATGGCAAAATTGTGGTGGTGGCGATAGATGGTGGCAGCATCTATCATCCATATAAAAAATAAAGAGAAACGAAGCGGCTCATCTTAGAGTAAGCAAATGTCTCCTAAACTTTCCAACTAAGAACTAAGTTATTTACCTAAACCAATTGAAAAAAGTTCAAAACAGCCACCACGAAATTCTTAAAAACTTGGTGACATCATACTCTTGCATCGTGACGTTCATCGAAGACTTTAATCGAATCTTATCTGTTCCAGCCTTCCGGTGTTCTTTCATATTCTTATTGAAGTAATAAAGCGGTATGGCTTGGATATATGTTGAAACATTAGATCCAGCGGCATGCATTACATCCGTTTACGTCTTGAGCATTTCGGTGCTGATGACCATTTCCATCCACCTGTCTGCGTCAGAAAATCCTTTAAGAAAGAAATATATTCAATCTTGTTTTCGTGACGTAGAATAGAACTTGTTGAAAAAAATCTTCTGGGGATTCAAAACTGCTGAAGATTTTAAGGAGCGTCATGAGAAAAGAGCCCGTTCATATGTCTGCTTGCAATGTGATATGGTTCAGCCGTTCAAGTGAGCTTTCCATCTTTAGTGTGTTATTTATACTTATGGGTTGTTATTTATCAACAGATAGGTAAAATCCTAGGAGAGCCCACACCCTTGGCGACAAACCGAAATAAAGCGCTAAACCAGAACAAGATGGCGCCAAGCGTAGTCTATAGTGTATTAAAGTAGGGTTACCAAGATGGCGGAATGATCGCCAACTTTGGCAAGGGTGTGGGCTCTGTTAGGATCGAACCGAAGCAAAAAATGAGTGAGAGTGATTTGCGGAGTTATTCCTAAATGACCATACATCCCTCTTTTTATCGTACCCAAACGTTTGCATTCTCCGTTGAAATTCTTCAGAAATCCAGCTTTTCTGATAAATTTAAGCAAAAGAGAAAAAATGTGTTTAGCTAGATTCTTTTAAGAACTTTTGTGGGTCAGTAACCTGTTCTTTATTGGTGAAATAGACGGCATTAGTGTGACGTCACTTGCTTGTTTGGATACGTTGAATCTATCTGTGATTGGTTCCATGATGGGAAGTAATTCCATGCGGAACCAATCACGGATGGAATCAACGTATCCAAACAAGCAAGCGACGTCATGACTAATGTCGTCTATTAATATATATGTATGCATTATCTATCACAGTGGGAAGGTGCTTTAGGTGCAAAAAATCTAGTTTATTCAAAAAGGAGATTAAGCAATATTTTTAGGACTAAAATTTATTGTGAAGCACCCCTATAGGTCCTTTCCAAATTTTGGAAGATAGTTTCGATTTCCCCCCAAAATTAATGTCTAAATATAATAACAGAGGTCTGCAACGAAAAAGCTGTTTGAATAATTTTAGCGATTTTCTATGTATTTTGTTGTGCTAATAACTAAAAAATATTTAAAAAAATCATATTGTTCACAGTTGTTAACTTTATGCCCAATTATTTTTTCCCTCCCATTCTCTCTTTTTTTTTCCAAAACAAATTTATTCGTCAATTATCATTCTCTTATGTTTTACTATTGTTCATACATTTATCTTAGCCTCTTTGTCTTAAATTTCGCTTTTTCTTTCTTTTTTTCTTTCTTTTCTATTTACTCTTTCTTCCCTTTTTATCCTTCTACTTGCATTTTCTCTTTCCCTGCTCTATTTCTTGGAAAACATGAATTTTATAAGTTTTTCTCAAAACATGAATTTTATAAGTTTTTCTCAATACCTAAATTGAAAACGTAATTCTAAAATAATCAAAGTACTACAATTGCACGAAAACATATTTTTCATGACAATATGCAACAATACATCAAAATAACCGGAATACATAATATACGATAATAATATCTTCCACCATTTTGTTGAAAGAAAATTTCAAACCTTGTTATCCACGTTGAGTTAATGAATCTAATTCAATTTAAAGAAAAGTAACAATTACGACATTTATAAAGGGTAATAAGACTCATTCTTTGAACTAAAATGAGAGGGATCAATTATAATTCAAATGATGTAATAGAGTATTAAAAGGTTTTGTAAATTAAATGCAGAAGTATAAAGCAAATGGTATGAAATTTTGAGTTGAATTACTAATCAATATCTTCAAATGTACTATTCATATGAAAATAAAATGATTGATGTTTAGTGGTTGTAGAAAGGATTAAGCAACTCGTTAGTTTTGCAATAGTTTCAGTGTTCGGATTACTACTGTATTTGGATCTCTCTAACACATCGATGTTATAAGAAGAAACTTCAAGCTATAAGGATATGTTTCAAGAACTATTTTCCAAGCGAAAAATGAACATCAAAAATGAGAATGCATACTACCCAACAAAAAACAAAAGATCCAACTATATGAGACAGTTAAACATTCTCACGTTCGCTGGATTTCCATGTTTAATAAGACGATATAAATACTGGTCAGCTGTTAAATACATCTCAACTGCATTTCTTTTGCTTTCACACATTTTTAATTTCACTGTATTCATTTATAGATACTCAAGTTATACTTTAGAGTTAGCCTTGTCTAACAGCGTTGCTATCATCCTGAGCATACTATTGTGGATCGTAGTGTTCAAGAGAAAGACAGCATTTGTAAGACTTATGAACAATACAAGCGACATAGCTTACAAATTACAGTTTGATCGTTACAGAAATTATTCCAGGATAAATATGGCTTACATAGCAATCGGCGCTTCGCTACTGGTGCACAGTGTCTCCCAAGTAATTGTGGAATTGTATTTCATTGAACGAAAGAGAACTTTACTAACATTAGGATATTCTCTAGAAACTCCAATTTTGCATTACTTGATCATGTTAGTCGGCTATATTTTGTTTTACTATCCGGTATTGATAATTCCTGGCATTTTCACTATTTTCTTAGCTGCTTTATACAACGTATGTGACTTTATTCTTGCCCAGTACATAATCAAGTTAAAGAACGTTCGCAGAGGAGAAGATGGGCCAGCAGCAGTATTATTGGTAAATTCCTACTCCGAGATCGTGTCTCTGATAGAGAACTACAACGAAATCCTGTCCGTTCCAGCATTTATGAGCTGTATGATTTCTCTGTTCAGGATGTTCAGTGGTATGGCTTTTTTGGCATTTAAAGGAACCTGGGGCGTAGATGTGATGTTAGCTTTTACTTTTATTCAGTTAGCTACTATTTTCCCTACTATAGCATTGCACTTGTCGGCCGCAGACTTCCCGTTGAAAATGAGCCGTATTAAGACCTGTTTTCAAAGCTTGGAAGACGATTTGCTGAGAGCGACACCCAGAAATAAAAATTTTCTGTTGATTCTGGGAAGTGTGATGAAGAAAGAACACATTCAAATGTCCGCTTGTAAAATTATATGGTTCACTCGTTCTAGTGTGCTTGTGCTATTCAGTCACTTGTTTACTTACGGACTGTTGTTCATTAATGTTCAGCAAGTAAAAAAAGAATGAATTTTTAATTTTTGACTAGTTTGATGTTCTGAACAGAAATAAATAACACAGGTCTGCAAAAAAAAAACTTTTTTCGAGCTGTTTTGGATATTTCACCTGAACTTTGTTATTTTTGGTGCGCTGAATCCAAAAATGACCTCCATTTTGTCCTAGGACGTCACGTTTTTTGACAATTCAGATTTTTAGGTTTTATTGGAAAATGCCTTAAAATTTTGTTAAATTAACTTTTTATACTTAATTTTTTATTCAAATTTTTTCAACCAAATCTTTTTTTATGTTTTTTGATGTGCTGAATCTAAAACTGACCTCTGTTTTGTCATAAGACTTCACCTTTTTTCACAATTTGAGTGAATATGTCAATTTTTTAAGAAAATAAAAGTAAATATTTAAAAAAATTATTTTTCGACTCAAACTTTATTTGAAAACAATTTTTTATAATTTTTGGTGAGCTGAATCCAAAAAATACCTCTTTTGATTTTTAAGACACCACATTTTGTATCAAATTGAGCAAATATAGCAACATTTCACATAAAATGTAAGTATACTTAAGAAGTAGATTTTTTAATCCAAATTTATTTTTAAGGTTGTTAGTTTTACGGTTTTATTGTGCCCTGAGTTCAAAAATGGTCTCTGTTTTGCCATAGAATGTCATGTTTCCTGACAATTTAGGTAAATTTGTAAAATAAGTCATTATTTCAATTTTCGTGAAAATAGGTTCATAAAATAAAATTGTTGTTACTTATTCTTCATGAAAATCATTATATAACTAAAATAAACTTATTTACACAATCTAAAGCCAATTTTTCTTCCTCATGAAACTCCCCTTGGTACCTTTACCCTTGTGAGCAGCAAAAAGAAATTTTCTTTGAACTATACAACAAAAATCCTTCATTATTCCCCGATTAAATCTTCCCTAATATTTTCTTTCCATCTCTATAATGTCCTGAGGAGATAGTTTACTATGTGCACCATTCACAGCTCCTAATTTTTAAAACTAAAGGAGCTAGAAATGCACAAAAACTACGAAAAATGGGCAAATTCGAATATAATTTTGCAATTTGTGAAAAGCCTGACGTATAGGATTTTTTTCAATATTTTTTTCGTTATCAGCACACCAAAATACATAGGAAATCGCTAAAATTATTCAAACAGCTTTTTCATTGCAGACCTGTGTAATGAATTAATTGTAATGCTTAAATCTTGATAACAGAAAAACAAGCAGAGTTAAATTACATAGCAGTACTAATCATGCTTGTTTAAGTACACAAGAAAAAAATATTCCATAAATTGTTGAAACATTGGAAAAATGGAAAAGAATCACATATGCTGAATGTGCAAGCAGCAGATATTATACAGGGTGTCCCATAAATAATGGGTCACACTTCTAGGGGGTATAGCAGACACCTAGACGAGTCAGAATCACATAGGATTTGCGGGTCCCTGACCAAATCCCTGGGAGTTAAAAATGGAGCGACACCCCAAAAAATTATTGAAAAATTCAATTTGTAGAAGAACTACTATTGGTAAAAATTTAATTATGGTCTCAAAAATTGTGGTTTCATATTATCTTTAAAATTATCTCAAAAGTCTTCCCTTTAAAATTTGTTTTATTATGAAAAATATTTAAAAAACACAAAAAAATTTGAAAATTCTGCCAAAACCTTATTTTGTACTTCGAAATCCTTTCTTTTGATTTTAATGAAAGATCATAGTTGTAAACCCTTAAGTCCAAAATTTAACGTAAAAACCATCTATATTAAACGCTTGAGATCCTGTTAAAGTTCGTTTTTTGAGGGCGCAAACTGGTTTCCTATAGCCGTTTCCAAAACGGCAGTTTGCGTAAGCAAAAAACGGTCTTAAACCATGCTTTAACAGGATCTTAAGCATTTAATATTGATGGTTTTTACGTGACACTTTGGACTTAAGGGTTTTCAACTATCATCTTTCAGATTATTAAATCAAAAGAAATGATTTAGAAAAACAAAATAAAGTTTTGGCAGAGTTTTCACATTTTTTTGTGGCTTTTAAACTTTTTTTGTAATAAAAAAATTTTAAACTGAAAACTTTTAAGATAGTTTTAAAGATCATATTAAACCACAATTTTTGAGACCATAATTAAATTTCTACCAATAGTAGTTCTTCTACAAATTGAATTTTTCAATAATTTTTTGGGGTGTCGGTCCATTTTTAACTCCCTGGGATTTGATCTGGGACCCCCAAATCCTATGTGATTCTGACTCGTCTAGGTGTCTACTATCCCCCCTAGTGTGACCCAACATTTATGGGACACCCTGTATAATTATATTCTAAATTCGTTCTTACTTCACATAGCAGTTCTAATATTGTTTTAAACCCGTTAGGGAATGTCCATAAATTACGTGAGATTTTTTTTAATTTTGAACCCCTTCCTCCCCTTAGGTGAGATTTTGCTAGACCCTTCTCATCCTCATATTCTCACGTGAGATTTTCTCTATTATTTTTAGTAAATGAATTTCTTTAACCTTTTACAGGCCAATGTTCCCAATTGGGAACATCGTGTTTGAAAATTCATAAAAAAATAACTACTATCTGTATACAGTTGAAAATTTTACCATGTAAAGTTGAAAGATGACTTGATTTTTTAAAGTTCAAACAAAGTTGCTATCCTTATGAGAAAAAAAGACAAAAAATCTTAAAATAGGCCATTTTTACGCTTTTTGATAGAGGTACACAAAATAATTCAAGAAAAATCGAAATATTGTCCTAAGTTTCCAAAATTAGGTAAGGATATTGGAAAAGACTTACCTTAAATAGATATCCTCAGTATAGTTAATAACTATTAAAAACACGCTTGTAGTAGCTTGCGAAACATGCATGTTCCCAATTGGGAACATTGGCCTGTCGCCGCTATACACGGGAAACCCGAGTTTGTAGTATGGCGTAGTATTATAGAACTCAGTAAAACGGGAGTATTTATTTTTCGTAAATAATAAAAAGGTTATATAATTGCTTAAAGGGAAATCCCCTTTCAGAAAAGAAATAGCTGGGTTTTTTTGTTTTGATTGTATATTTTTTTCCGTTTGAATCTACGATTTTGTTCAGAGAAATGATGAATGTGTACAAACATTGAATAAGTCAGGCTTCCAAAGTTAATAACTTATCGCAGAGAATTTATGCTAGTAAAAAAGAAAGGTTAGAAGCTTCACATGTCTGGTATTGCTATTTTTTATCCGTAAGAAATAAATTTTGAAAATATTTGATCCAAAATGCGTTTTGTATTAGATAATAAGGATACAATGCTTCAGACTTTATTTAGTAATGACGGTGAAACTTTCTTATAAATGTATTAATGTTACATTTAAAAACCAAATATTTCATTCATTACTCAAATGTTTGATCATTATTTTTGTACAAATTGTTATAATCCATTTTAAATCCTATTTATAAATGTACAATAATTTCAATTTTTTTCTTGTGTGATAAAATAAAAACTTGGCTTTCGATGATAGGAAAATTAAAATTAATTCATCCCTCATATATATTTTAGTTGTTTTAGGTATCCGAAATTTAGCATTGTATTTTTAAGGCTAGTGTGTAAAATTTAATTGCGTAAGACATAAAATTTTGGTATTTTGCTTATGTGTCACATGAAATTGCCATTAAATTGTTTTCAAATTTCTGAAATTTCTATAAAATTACAGCTTAAACACAAAGATAAACAATAATTAAGGTTGATTTTGTTAGTTATTCCCCCAAATTGGGGTTTTATTTGATATGTTTATCATTTGAGTCTACGCTTGTTTCCCCGGTAGAAGTATAGTCGGAAGTGGCCAATGTTCCCAATTGGGAACATGGTGAAAATCACACTTAAAAATTTTTTACCGCCTTCATATTAATAATTTCTCTTAATTGAACCATTAGAAGGTATTTTATGTAAAAAAATTAATTAAAATATACCTGGATCTTAATTCGGCCTGTAAAAGGTTAATATACTCGTAATACTTTAATATATTCTACCTACATTTGTTTCGTGTCTTGTTAACATAAAACTTAACGTACACATGCGAAGGCTTTGATACACATCCATTTTGAATTCCAAAACTTGGTCTCAACTTGCAATTATTATGACAAACTGGCTTATAATTCGCTAAAAAAAAGAAAAAAACAGTATATTTTTAAAATTAAAAGCTGACGTGAAATTTTAACTAACTTCCCTCTACCCTCTGATGATGTTTTGATGGATTTTCCTGTTGTTATTTGTATCGCTTATTTCTGAAACATGTCAAACGCCACTATTTTTGTTTGAGATTTTTTTTCCTAAAGTAGACTTTACTTGAATATTCTACTGGCAAAAAGAATTTTTTCATGTTTTTATTCTTTTCATAAAAATTATTGAATCCTTAAACCCATAAAATTATTATAGAATTCTTTTTTCTCTTTTGGTTAGTAGATGTATAAATACATTTTTTATTAGATAGTTGTTTAGATGTAACTTTGTGGACAGTAAAACGATTTATCTTTAAAAGCCTTCAAAATCATTTAATTAGTTCAATATTACGATCTAGGGTATAGATTTAATGAATGAAGTGATTCATAGATCCAAAATCTCATACACACATGGATGTAATAAAGGGCCGTAAGCATGGAAATTTTAAATATATATAGCTACCAAAACGTCCTTATTCTTGAGATTCGAACAAAAACTTTAAAAATATGTTTAAAATATTTTGCAACAAAAATTTAAAATATTAATTTTTACTATGACTTGATGGACCTAACCTCTAAAGAATTACTTTTCCAATCGTATATAGTATTTGTATGCGATTAAATAAAAAAACAGAAGTCCCAAAACCAGCTGCAGATGAGACGGCATGAACAAAATCCCCCGCAGAGTTTAAGTGCAAAAACCAGAAGCTGAAATTTAACATGCTGGAACACTTTTTTATAATCACGTTATTTTTATAATTCTTTTCTTAAAATGTGCGTTTACCCCTACAGAATCCCCCGACACCAATAATTTATTTTTGAAAAAAAAATGGAGGTTGACACGTTTCAGAATTAAGCGATTCATTTATGGAGGTTCCCTAACATACAGGGTGTTTCAAAATTACGTTTCACAGCTTTTATTTGGAACCAACGTGCCCTAGGGTCACGGAAGTAAGGTCTACCCCTAGGTAAGTGACCCTGGAGATGACTTACATTGCCTCTAGTTGCGAAATAAAAAAGTTAAAAAATTTATTTAAGAACTATAGGAGATAGAGCAAAAACCTCAATAAGAGTTTTGTTGCCAACGTTAAGAAGAACTCACTGAAAAAAGTTTCATGAAAATAACTTGAATATTCGCGAAGATATTAGCATGTGAAAATAGCACTTTTTCAGACCTCATAAGAGAAAAAGTTCGCAAATTTGCAATTTTTTCAGTTATATTGTGTAGTTTTGAGTTTTTTAGTTAAATAAAGACAAAATTTAATCACCTCGGCGTCTCAGAAGTAAGCTTATTAGTCCTATTTCCTATTAAATTAGATTAGATAATGTCTTTGGTTAGTTTAGAACCCATAAAAGTTTGTGGCACCATTTCAGATAGTGTATAATAAAGATTGTTTTTTTTAATTCATATTTCTTATTAAAAGAAGAAATGCATTACTTAAAATAGTATCCACTATACTCTACCTAAATTTATGAAAGAGCATTTTAGAAAGGGCATTTTAACAATTTAGGTTACTAGGGGGAAATAAGACTCATTTTATAAATTATATTAATATAAGTCAATAAATATGCAAAAGTATATTGGAATTTCGATTATTTTACTTTTAACTTCCAACTTTCGTTTTGTATAGGTAATTGTGAGAGTAAATATATAATATTTAACCCTCCTTTTAACCTATCAAGGATGCATCCAATATTATCAATAGCTTAAAAGATATTATTGAAATATAGATTCTTTGCGAAAATTATGGATGCAATTTTCCAATGCAACACACTTAGCAAAATTATTTTTAATCCATGAAAATCATAACTTAAGATATTCAATGAGTTGCAATATAAGGATTAAAGATCAAATTATCCAATACTTTAAGGACAAATTTGATTTTCTCTACAGGGTGATTCTGAATTCTTCATCAATATTTTGGGGGGAGGTAGAGAGGACCTAGACCAAATTAAATATCTCCATTGCATATTCGAATAGGAATGGGGGCGCAGCCGCACCGTTAAAGAGCTAGGACCTAATGTAGTGCGAGAGGGTTACAAAAGGACGTTTTGCCAAGGTTCGTTTAACGAAACAAAAGATAATAAAATGAAAAATTTTATTGCATTAGGTACAGAAATATCCGTACTATTTGCACTATAAATTTGATTGAAATTGGACCACTTGCTAAACCGTGGGGTGAGTTTTAAAACGCGCAGTATTGCTAAAGAATGGAGTTCCCTCTTAGTGTAATGGTATTTCAAATTCAAATTCAAAGTCATTCAACAACATCACACAGCACGACAGTACACAACAGGAAGAAAATGATAATGAAAAAAAAACACTGAAATATTTTTTAATGTCCCAAAGGAGCCAGAAATGCTCTTCCATGGGGTTACAGATTTCCTAATGTTATTGAACATAGAAAAATAAAATTAATTTAATTAAAATATAAAATACAATAAGAAAACTTATATGGAATAAAAAAATCCAATCTATTTAGAAAAGTGATGATCGGGGAAGGAATTTTCAATGATCATACAGTTTTTAAACAAATGAGGGATCTTGCATGATCATTGAAAATTCCTTCCCCGATCATCATTTTTCTAAATACCATTACACTACAAGAACTGCGTTCTTTGGCTAAAAGACCCTTTAGTGCGCACATTTTCCAATTGATGTCAATATTTTTTTATTGATTACTTATGAGCCCCAAACACTTGGAAAAATACTAAAAAAAATTCCTTCTTAATTATTTTTTTGATTATCGGGAATTATTTAGTCTTTGCATATATGCAAAGATGCGCATTTAGGTCTATTTTGAACACACTATTAAAAACAATGGAGTTAGAATGATTGTTTAAAGCTTTTAATCACTTATTATCTTTATTTATACTTAATTTTAGACTTAAGACCTGTCTGTACATCAGAGTCTAGCTTTTTTCGGCTATCAGGGTCAATTTTTCAGGGATTTTGAAACAAGTCTATATGATTTTTTTTGAGAAAACTAAACTGTTATGTGTTTTAATGCGAACTTAGGGATATTAAATCCTGTATTTTTCCTAATATTCTGTTCACAAACAGTTAGCAGTACAGAAAAGAGGTGGATCCAACGCCCAGCTATTTATCTACATTTCAACCTGTAATTTTACTAAAAATATTAATTTTTTTCAGAATAACCACGTTATAACACAGTATTATAGCTACATTGATTAAAAATAAAACCCAATAAACCACCCAGAGTCAATTTGCTCTTTTTTACGCACAAAAAACATCAAAACGAAACCACCAGACTCAGACAAACGCTCCCCTATCATCACTATAGAACAGGGGTCGGCAACCTGCGGCTCGCGAGCCGCATGCGGCTCTTTCGATGTAAAGTTGCGGCTCTCCAGTTCCATACGAAAAAATTAATAATTTACTAATCAAAACTTTTAAAAAATCAGAAAATATATTTTTAAGTTCTCAAGATGAGTCAAAATCACAACTCTACTTTTAAGGATAAGAATTCCATACAATTTCTGGGGAAGAACTCCTTAACACTCCTAAACACTTTGGAATATGTGCTGATTTTCCTTAAAAATTCTGTGACTAATAAGGTGTAATCCTTATTTGGTCGTTATAGAAGTTCTAAAAACTAATTAAAACACTATTTTTAGGGGCAAATTTTCAAAATTTTTCTGAAGTGGGATTCACACCTCCCTCGAAAGTTTGCTGTTTATTACAACTATACTATTTTTCCTTGAAAATTCTGCCAGTTAAATAATGAGAGGTGCTCTTAGGGTGCAATCGAAAAAGGCAAAAATGAGCTAAAACGCAATTTTGAAGGGACAATTTCAAAAAATTTTTCTGAGAAAGGATCCCCAGACTTTCTTTTTCCAGGAATCCACATCGTTTATTCAAAATTTTGAAATTAAGTTCACTAAAATTAATTTACAATGTGTACGTAAGGCATCTAAAACTTCATGTAAAAAAGTACCCTACCCGAAAGGAGGAAATAGTGATTTTAGTTCAGGAGCGTTTTTACCCAACAGAAAAAAGTTGGGTTAAAATGCTCCCCAACTAAAATCACCCTCCCAATCTAAAATGAAATATACAGTAAGCATATACTATTACATTGAAGCAAAAAAAAATTAGTGGCTCTTTAAAAACTGGGAAATTTCGTAAACTGTTACCAATCTATATCATCTGGCTTGCTAATGCACATCCCACTAATGCTTGATTTTTGGGGAGAAATTTGTGTTCCGAACAATAAAATTAAATAAAATGAAAAAAGTATGGGCATTTGAAAGACTTAAACTTCACAAATTGAGATATTCTGATGGATTTGAGGTGTGTAAAAGTAATTAATACTTAATATTAGGTAGCATATAAACAAAGAATGCCTTTTTCAATTAAAAATCTTAATTAATTTGAAATTAACCTAGATTTGGGAGGAAAAAACCTGTTTTAGAGCATAAAAATGCTCAAATTAAGTTAATTAAGGTTAATTTTACAGTTAATTGGATAAATAATTAATATTTTTTGTTCATATTCATGTTACAGTATGGTTCCGATTACTTTTGCTGCACTTAAAAAGGTAGAAGATGTTTTTGAGGCTTTAAAACAGTTTTCTACCATGCGTTTAGGGAAAAAACACGGGGGCATTTGTGCCTGACGTCCCTTTTTAGGGACGTTTTTTAATTTTGGTGTAAAAACTAAAATTTTAACTTTAAATTTTTTTCACTATTTTTCCAGTTGTTGTGGGGCTATTTACTATATTTTTACCAAATATTTAAGAAAAATAAAAAGTTGGGCATTAATGGGGAACAAATCAATGTATTATAATAACCCTTATTCGTATAACTACCAAGATGGCTTTTGTTTAACTTCTACTACCTATCGTCTCATTGTACCCCATATATAGGGTACAATGAGACAAACTTAATGTATGTGGAAATAAATTTTTATAGATAAAAATATAAGTAGTATTTTTATAAACTGTACATTAGGGTGTATCGAAAAAAACTTTTTTTCGATTTTGATGACGTAATAGTGCGGAAAAGTTGTCTAAGGTGCCAGAGAGTACCTGTGAATTTTTTCAGAATTTTTGGATAATTTCTTAAGGTGCCACATTGGCCCTGAAGTTCCCCATGTTAATCCAATGGGGCGCGCCGCCAAAAAGGCCGAAAATCGGTTTTTCGCCCCTCATTTCTACCCTAATCACACGACGAATGTCTCGTCTCGAGTTATGGACTCTATATGATGTATGCTATCCGTCAAAACTTGAATAATAGCCTAAATATCTATATTACGTTTTTTTGTATGCTCAAATTTCGTCGAAAATTGCGTATTTCCTCGTTCAAATCAGAGCCCACAATCAACATAATATAGAGATTTAAGTTATTATTCAAGTTTTTTCGGGTAGCATACATCATATAGAGTCCATAACTCGAGACGAGACATTCGTCGTGTGATTAGGGTAGAAATGAGGGGCGAAAAACCGATTTTCGGCCTTTTTGGCGGCGCGCCCCATTGGATTAACATGGGGAACTTCAGGGCCAATGTGGCACCTTAAGAAATTATCCAAAAATTCTGAAAAAATTCACAGGTACTAAATGGCACCTTAGACAACTTTTCCGCACTATTACGTCATAAAAATCGAAAAAAAGTTTTTTCGATACACCCTACTGTACATCCTTAAATAGTATTATAACGCGTTTATCTAAAAATATTTTAGAAAAATTTTAGCTATTATAGTGTTGAAGCTAAAAAATAAAATAAAATTTTTGTCTCATTTTTGACCATTCTCCCCTACAATAAAGTATATTTGTTGGCATTTAGAGTTTTGAGAGAAATTATTTTTCGACTGCATTATTGATGTTTGCCTAACAAATGGACCTCCTAAAAAATACTTGTTTTCCAAAACTCATTTTGAAAAAAAATTTCTTGTACTCCAACGATCTTTTAAAATAATGAGACTTGTTTTATTGAGCTTCACTTACTCCCATTGCTTAGTTTTGTCATCTACCGAGTTTTCGTAAGTTTTATACCCTAAATTTTACCATTGATTCTTTCAAAGTTTCCAATCTGTCTGAAGCAACACATTATTACTTATGACATGACGAGATATGATAAAAACCAATATAAAATAATTCGTTTATTTCGACAAAATATTATGAATTTCTTACTCCTTCCTTATTCCAAACTATTAATTTAATATTCTTGAGAGTCCTCTTTCCATTATGAAAACAGTACCATAAATTTCTATTCTGAAAACATTTCTCTTATTCGTGGCATGTTAACAAACACAAAAAAAATTTTGTTGATCAATACTTTATCAACTTTCAATTTATGGAACTTACTGCAATATATTTTCCAATACACAGAAAATCCACATAGTAAAAATTTGATGGCGTACTTCGCTAATTTGTTGTGAATTTTATGTGGTTATCCCTAAAAGGAATTATGAAATTCTGGAAAATCTTTATTCCTGAAAATTATCATTTATTATTTCATGCATAGTAACTGATAGTTAATACGACCAAAATGACTAGCATTTTTTTCTTGAACGATTGTATATAAAGGAAGCTAATACTTTTTGAAAACACATACGCTCGATGCACTTATGGTAGCTAGCTGAACAAACAAAATAGGACATATCTTGTGCGGGTATTTAAATGAATCAATGTAAAATTTGGGAATTTGTTTAGAAATATGAATAATATTAATTAAAATTTATTCCCTGGATTTTTAAAAACAAAGCTGCTCAAGATAACTCTTCATGATTATCTGAATTTTGTGACCCTTGGATTAAATATGGTATTAAAAAACTCCCACATGTCTGGTGTTAAGAATATTAGATCGCATTACGTGAATCTACTAAAAATACTTTTCCTTATGGGCATTCCAACGAAGACTATACGTAAGTATAAACAGCATACAGCTACATGGTACTTGATAATGGTAATACTGGTAACTTCATTCATATTTCACATCGCTGTAATCGCTAACAACATTATATCAAAAAGCATATCTACCCAGTTCGGCATATCTAACTCTCTCAGCGTATTTTTATGCACCGATTTATGGATAACCATGTACAAGAGAAGAAATACTTTCAGAAAAATCCTGAATACAGTTAGCAATTTCTGTCAAAGTTTACAGTTTGATCACTACAACAAACATTTCAGAATCAATGCCTTTTATGCAGCAGTTGGAATATCTCTACCAGTTTTTAGTTGCGCTTCTCTTTCAACGCATTTGTGCTCAAAAACACAATGCCCCAAGTCATTCTTTAGCGTGGGGTACTCTCCAAATAACCCAACGCAGTACTACATATCAATATTATCTGGATTCGTACTGTATTTCCTTCCCTGTTTGGTAATTCCTTGTCTTTTCACTTTGTTCTTAAGTGTGATATACGACTTGTGCGTGTTTCTCCTATCCCAGTACATCGCCAAGCTGAAAATCCGACACGAAACTCACGATTCCGTCTTAGAATTGATGACGGCATATCCCGACATCGTTGCATTCGTAGAGTACGTCGACGACATGCTGTCCATTCCGGCTTTCCTATGTTCCTCGATCACATTACTGAGGATGTTCGGCGGTTTGGCTTGGCTCGCCCTGAAAGCGACCCTGCTGAGTGAAACCGATTTGCTGGAGTTCGGCTATATCCAGGCACTAGCATTGCTATCGACGGTGGCATTGCACTTGGCTGCCGCGGATGTTCCGTTGAAGATGAGTGAGATAAAATCATGCTTTCAAAGTCTGGAAGAAGACTTGTTGAAATCACCGACCGGGAACCGACATTTGCAAAAGATTTTGTCACGCTTGATAAAAAGAAAAGAAATACAAATATCCGCTTGTAAGATAATTTGGTTCAGTCGCTCAAGTGTGCTTTTACTTTTCAGTCATTTATTTACTTATGGATTGCTGTTCATCAATATCAAAAGTAGCATAGTTTCTGATAAGTAACAGTGACACATTTATTGCATGTTACCAAATTATCAGAAACTATAGTTTCTAGTAAGTCATGCATTTGAAAACTGAAACTTTGGTAGGGTCATATCTGTCAAAAAGAAATATCTAAAGGAATTAAGATGTATGTGTCGCAACAAGGAGCTAACTCCAATGAAAATCCATTGGAATTTTTAAGGATCATTCACAATTGTTCCATTTTTATCCTCATTTTGGAGGAATCAACGTGAAAAGTGTGAATTGGTGTTTCACTCTTTGGGGCCATTCATTAAATACGTAAGGGTCCCGAGGGGGAGGGGGGTAGGAAAAACCTCTATATACCCTTACTTGGGGGGTGGGGGGGTCAAACCCATTCTTACGTAAGATTTTCCAAGTTAACCCGTTAACGCCCGAATTAATTCTACCGAAAATATTTGTATGATTATTTCAAATTGGTGTAATTATGACCCAATTAAGACAAAAAATCCAAAATTTAAACATTTTGTTAATTATTGTGGAAGTTACAGCCCATCCTCGTTTGAGGACGCTGGGCGTTCCGGCGTAAAAAAATCAAGAGATCAGAAAAGTGAGCAAATAGGAAAATAACGTATATAGGTATGCAAAACAACTTAAAATGGACTAGTTACAGTATTTTATAAGACTTTATGATGAAATTAATTATAAATCACACTTTTTAGCATTATTTTTATCAATTTTAAGAATTTATCTCCTTTTGAGTAAATCAAATGGTACAGATTTTTATGTTGTACGAAGTGTGATAGTTGATAGTGAGGGAAAACTTTTATTAGGAGATCATGAGGAACATGTTAAATACATGAAAATTCAATACATATATGATACATGAACAAAATGCGCGTTAATTTTGAATAAATTCTAGCACTTGGTATGATATTTGGGAAAACAAGGTGCTCAAAATATGATTTACAAAATATGTCACATCAACATTTTATTTCCCTTATTAAATTTATGTTCACAAATCCCCTTTAGGTTCTTTTTCTATTTTTTCCGAGATTTCAGAAGACATCGAGCCATTTTATTGCCTTTAATGGTCTCACAATTCATTGGGAAAACAAATAATCATGAGATTTTGCAATCGGTAAGAACCTATGAGCCATTGTAACTACTAAAAACCCTTCTAAAACAAAAATAAATATTATTAACTACCTTATAATAGTTGAAGAACAGCTTTAACACGATAGTAGGTCGAAAAAATTCAAAAACTGTAATGAGTAGAAATCTGAAAAAAGTTGCCTGGAACGCCCAGCGTCCTCAAACGAGGACAGTAAAATTGGACGTCATTTTTGAAAACAAATTTTTTTTAAAAGTTTCTAATTTTCTTTTATATGTATACATATGGCCTTAATTTGAAATACTACAGAAAATAAAATTATCACCTTGACTTCAGCCGATGTAGCTAGACAGAAAGGCAACGCAAGTGTAATACATGAAAAAAGCGCGAAATTGCGAGCCGAATCAAGGACCTTAAAACAAACCCAGACACTTGATAATTTGTGGCATGTTTTGTAGTATTGCCATCTATCGTCATGCAAAATAAACAATCGTTTCCGAAAAATGGAAAGATTTTACACACCCTTTTATGCACTGTCCTCAAACGAGGACGCTGGGCGTTAACGGGTTAATGGAAACAAATTCCAGTTATTCTAATCAAATTACTATTGAATAACCCCAGGAAAACTTAAAAATGCTGACGATCTCGGTATATTATCGAAGCTTTAATTTAAAATAAAAATGAAGGTATATCAGAATTATCTTTTTTATTGGAATTTAAACGGATTAAACTAAATGGAATCTTACGTAAGAATATAGGGGGGAGGGGTTTGAAAAATCTTACGTACCCTTACATGGGGGTAGGGGGGGGTCAAAAATTGCCAAAATCATCCTTACGTAATTAACCCATTAATGCCCAACTTTTTATTTTTCTTAAATATTTGGTAAAAACATAGTAAATAGCCCCAAAACAACTGGAAAAATAGTGAAAAAAATTCCATGTTAAAATTTTAATTTCTACACCAAAATTAAAAAACGTCCCTAAAAAGGGACGTCAGGCACGAATGCCCCCGTTGTTTTTCCCTATAGTAAACGCATGGTAGAAAACTTTTTAAAGCCTCAAAAACATCTTCTACCTTTTTAAGTGCAGCAAAAGTGATCGGAACCATACTGTAACATGAATATGAACAAAATAGATTAATTATTTATCCAATTAACTGTAAAATTAAACCTAATTAACGTAATTTGAGCATTTTTTATGCTCTAAAACACGTTTTATCTTCCCAAATCTATGTTAATTGCAAATTAATTAAGGTTTTTAATTGAAAAAGGCATTCTTTGTGTATATGTTACCTAATATTAGGTATTAATTACTTTTACACACCTCAAATCCATCAGAATATCTCAATTTTTGAAGTTTAAGTCTTTCATATACCCATACTTTTTCATTTTATTTAATTTAATTGAGCGGAACACAAATTTCTCCCCAAAAATCAAGCATTAGTGGGATGTGCATTAGCAAGCCAGAGGATATAGATTGATCTTCAGTATAGAACACAATGATTAGAGACACCTAATTAGAAAAAAGCCGAAAATTTATCACAAAAGTGACTTTTTTGGCAATTTTAATGACAAAAAGTCATTATAACTAATAATTATTAAACTTTTAATTAAAATATAACAGGAATATATTTGCATAAGTAATAAATATAGTAAAATAATTAATTTATTCCTTTTAATTAATACAAATTAATTAATTCCTTATAATTTAAGACTTTTTATTCAATTAATTTAGCAGAAATAACAGTATTTTCCAAAAAAAATAAACAAAAATAATAAATTTATGAGCTAAAATTAAAGTAATTTTATAAATATCAGTTATTTAATTCGTTTCATAAGAATCGAACGCGTTTTTATGAAAAAATAAAGGAAACACTAGCATTTCACTATGGGGAAAACCACGGGGGCATTCGTGCCTGACGTCCCTTTTTAGGGACGCTTTTCGAGGGTCCAAAATAAGGTCAAGATAAAATATTTTGGAGAAATAAAAAAACACCCCAACTGATTTAATGTATAAACAGTAATATATATCGGCAATGGCATTTTTTAAAAATAACAACTAGGATTTTTAAGCTTTTTCTTTTAAAATTTTTAAAAAAGCACTTTTCTGAAAAATTCTATCTTCCAACTTTAAAAAAAGTGAAAAAATTTTAAAATTCTGCTTTCTTCTTGTGTTCTTTATGTTCTATGATGATCAGAGATACATCATTGCAAAATTTGATTCAAAGAAACAATTTTTGTAGAAATAGGAGGATTTTTAAAAAACGTCCCTAAAAAGGGACGTCAGGCAGTAATGGGTTAATGAATGGCCCCTTTACTTCTTCACTTTTCTAAGCAAACTAGGACCTACTGGAGTGATTTATACAGGATGAACAGTGGAAATAAAACAGTGTGAATGAGCTTTTAGCTTATTGATTGCTGTTGCGTCAATTTTAGTTTTCCCATTCCTTTAGTAGGTTTCTTTTTAAGCGAAATTTACTTGGTAATTCTTCGGTTCAACGACTGATAGCCACTGGACAACCGCCCTACTAGCACAGCTCCTACCAAATATGTCAAATTTACGAAATTACGAATTATTATTAGTAAACGAAATTTGGGTCATACATAGACAAATTGGACGCAGTTTGAACATTAGTTTTGCTTGGAAAGTATGACAATCGGTTATGACTCAAATCAGAATGATTGTGCAAAATTTAACGTATATTTTCCTACAGTTATTTGCAAAGATCGCTTCAGATGTACCCCACCATTAAAACTTTGCTACGAATATTCCCGAGTAAAACCATAACTGTGAAATAATGACTGTATGTATTACATTGAAATGTGAACATGGAAAAAGCTTTCAATTTAATAAAAGAAACATGTAGAAAACCTAAAATGTGCATTTTCTAAATACCCCAAACTAAATTTTTATTTACACTTGATTATGTACAAATGGCAATATAAACCCTGTACAAATATTCGAAATACAGCAGTTATCATAGGTTTTCTTCAGTCATTGAGATTTCAAATGATTAAAATATTATCATCCTTTTCGAAATAAGTGCATTGCGCCAAACATAGTAAAAAACTGAATTTTGAATTTAAATCAATGAAAGTAATGTTTCCATACCTCGTTTTCTTATTCAGATATGATTACGTAATCTTCATTGATCATTAAACTAATTTGTTATCTAACAATGCGGCATGTTTACACAGTGGCGTCACGTCGTCGGTGCCAACACTTTGTAAAATCGACAACTTAAGATCCGTAAAGAACGATTAAAGTAAATATCCTTTACGCATATATTACTAAAACTGTGTGTTGCCATTCTTATAAAGTAACTGCACTTAATAAAAAAAATCTTCTTTACAAATCAATGGAATCGTTCCATATTTCATTGTTTTTGATACCGATGTCCTTTTATAAGTGAAGTATTAGTATAGTTTTTATGGCTTTATCTGCATAGTTCACCAAGTAATTTTGTAGAATTAATGATAATGAAATAACTATCACAATGTTTTATATTTACAGTAAAAGTTCGTATAAAAATCGTCTCTCTCAGCTTTTTAAATAGGTGAAAGTCCTTTGCGGTAGCCAATATGACCCTATCTTAAACACTGTTTAAAAACTATTCTAAAATGTTAATAAAACAGTGCTACTTTGGCAAACTTCGCCAAAGCGAAATCTTTCAAAAGGTAAGACAGCTGATTTTTATAAGAGCTAATGTATGTATTTTTTAATTTGATTATTAAGTAAAAATCGAAGAGTAAAAATTCTAGTTTTTCCTCCGAAAGCTTCTAAAATTATAAACTTTCTTTAAGTTATAAAAATAAAGATAGTGCGGCTATTCCTAAAGTTTCTGTAAAAAGTGAGAAACTTTATTTAACTAAATGTTACTGTTCTGTTAGCAATACACGATAGTTAAGAATTTTCCTCTCCGGAAGTTGTTAATAACTAATACCAGCCTAATATAGTTATTTGTTCCGTATAAACCGAAAAGTAGAGTTCTCTCTAAGCACTTTTCTTTTTTAATGACAAATTTTGTTGTAGGTATCATTTTGAAAATAATGTTAATTAAATTTGTAAGGTACTCATGAGGGTCCAAGTGTAACAAAAAATCCCAATTGAAAAAATAGCTTTATCATAATTAAATCGAGACTGATTTTTTTGTGACTGTCCTATGGTTTTTATACAAATGCTTCTTTGTTTTGAGATTAAGGTCTTTTCTCACTGCATTTAACATGCTTAATTTAACGCGTCTACCTCATGTGTATATCCTAGCATCAAAACCAGGGCTGGCAAAAGGAGCAAAATGATTTTTTTGTACCTGTTCCTGTTCTCATACTCAGTACTAAGCAACAAGCACAAAAGTTCCTGAACAAAATCATTCGCCAAATCAACATTTACTTACCCTCCAGGATCTAAAGTCAACGCTTTAGTTGTTGGTACTTCACTCCGAGGCTAAACTCAGAGTGGAAGATCGACTCAACGTTCCTTCTGGAGTTTTATTCAACGCTGCTGGTCCAGCTCACTCCGGTTCCGAAGTTTTATTCAACGCTGCTGGTCGAGCTCACTCCGGTTCCGAAGTTTTATTCAACGCTGCTGGTCGAGCTCACTGTACTGTTCGTAGCTGTTCGTAGAGTGGAATAAAGTTCCCGAGTAGAACTAATGGATAAGAAACTAGTTTATATTGTTCCGGCGTAGAGTTCGACGACTTCAATGAGTTTGATTTCACTCTTTCACAATATTCTAAGGTTGGGATAGATTGTAATATAACTCCGAGATAAAAAATCAACAGTCGAGATGAAAAACTTTATTTAGGAATGAAATTAAAAGTGATAGTTCAATTTAGTTTTGTTCATGAGTGAAATCTAACTCTGACTTTGAGTAATATTTCGATCCACAATATAATTCAACCCTGTCACTCTGTCACTATAATGTTCTGTAATAAAATTTAATACTTCCGATCTTATTAGTTTTATTAACGAACAAATTATACATCTGGCGCTAAAGATATATTTTGTTTCAGAACGTAATTAAATTCAGCTAAACTGATTAATTTAGTTTAGTTTTGGAAAGAGATTCAACACTGTCGCGTAAGTGGTCAATTGCAAAATTAAATTTAATCACCATTGAATCAATTGTGGCTGAAAAGTAATCATGATTGTTTTAATTCCAACTAAAGTTAATTGTCCCCGATGATTGAATTTTCAATCGCAATTAAAAATTCAACTCAAGTTAATAGAGATTAAATTTTCAATTGCGATTGAAAATCGTGTGAATGCCCAACTCTGAAGAGAAATGACATTTTTTCTCTACGAACAGCATCAGCCTTCACACTGGAGCATAATTACACTCTGACTCAGCTAGCAGCTTTGAATAAAACTCCGACCGGATCAAAAGTGTACTCGACCAGATACGTTGAATAAAACTCCGGATCCGAAGGAAGCTCGACCAGAAGCGTTGAAAGAAACTCCAGATCCGAAGTGAGATTGACCAGATGCGTTGAATAAAACTACTGTAGGAAACGATACAGTTGAAGAGCAGCCGAGTTTAATTCAGGAGAAAAGTAAATTCATTCATGAGCCTCTAGTTTCGCGTTGAGAGGTAATTAAACGTTGATTTCAGATTTGGGTTTTATCCTGGAGTGAAACTAAATCGTTGAAAGGGTATTGTGTTTTATCACGGATTTAAATTAGTGGTTTATCTGAAGTTAAGTTTCGTTCCAAAAACAAAATTAAACTGTTAAATATCTTTGACTTTCATCCGGGAACAGAATTTATGTAGAAGTGAAAGGGGTTTTAGTTCTGGAATTAAATTAAAAGCTTTGAGTGGAGTTAAATTCGGTTCGGGAATAAAACTTAATGTCAAAATTTAATTTAGCTCTGGTTAGTCAGGTTAATTTAGCTCTGAAACAAAATTACAATGCCGAGGAGCACCGAGTTTAGTTCAGGATTGAACAAAATGGATAAAACACACAAATTCTGGATCCAATTTAGTTCCTTTTGCCAGCCCTGATCAAAACCCATACCAAATAAGTTAAGATTAAATTTACAATGAAATAATAAACTAACTTAAGGAACTTGAAAAGGAAACTAATGAATTCGGTACAAACCCAAATGAGAAAAATCACATATATAAAAATAGACTCGACAACTCGATTTTAATGTTTTCAAATAAAGACGAAAGAGAGCAAAACCACATCACAAAATATACATATTAATTTATTATAAAACTCACTAAAACGTAAAACATTAAATATGGCACACTAAAATTTCTATGCTCAGGAATCGGGTAAACCAGGTCCTCCTATTTTCCAAGAATAGAATAAATAAGCAGGTCCATGAAGGATTAGGGATAGAAAAACAATAATGAACGCAGTGCAGTTGTATCCCTTGATGTACGATAGGAAAAACGGGTGACAGTAGTTGGAATCATTCTCATCTGTTGAAGGGGAGTCACTCAGCATGTAGTCCGTAAACTCTGAAAATGGAATTTTACATTATAGACATTTATTTTTTTTACAAATCGTCTCTTTAACGGCCGTATTCACCGGTAACTTGACCGGAGGTTAAACGACAGTCAAGCTTCTTATTGGCCGTTGAAGGAAACCTAATTTTCACCAATCAGATGTTTGATTCCTGGTTAACCGCCGGTCAAGTTACCGGTGAATACGGCCGTTACACTCTAGAACCTATTATTAATTAACCAATAATTTTTTGGGTGATAAGAGCCATGTTAGCTTCCACAACCAGCGACCGATTTCCACAACCAGCAACTACAACCAATTTAATGACCCAAAAGGCGACCGAGGCCGTCATGCGACTTTCCGTTAAAAAGCTCATCTAGCTATTTTTAAGGGTTTAAAACTAGAAAAATATTTTCAGATGACTTGAAATTTTTGTCTGGATCTCCAACAGTTGTTAAAATAGTAAGTTACCTTTCTGTAATAAATGGGGCTGCAGAATGAAGAGTCAGGTATTACCGATATCTCAACTCATTAAAACGAGCCAAAACCACACTTTCTTCAAGATGTTAAAAGTTCCAAAAGTAAATTTTTTATGAATAAGGTGCGTTTATAACAAAAAAATATGATTTATTAAGTAATATTTCATTAAAAATTGTATAATTTTTCAATTTTTTTAAAAGTTTCTGTCCTTGCAGGGCGTGTCAATGTTTTCAGATTCAAATTAAATGTTTACCAGTTAACCACCTCATGGGTTAATTCTATCGGGGTTAGACACTTAAGAAATTAAAAAAAAACTATTACACTTAGAATCACCCTAATATATCATTGCTAATTGACGCCAAAAACTACAAACGAGAATGTTTAGCTTGGAGGTGTGATGTAGTAAAAAAAGGCACATATGGTTAAAAGCAATTTTTGTAAAAATGTAAATTTTGCAGTCTTTAAAAAATTACAATATAATGTTAATTTTGCCACGACATCACTAGCCTAAAAGACTGCTCATCTCCATTATAGTAGACTTCGTGCCTGAAATATTTTCTATCAAAGCCGAGTTGCAACCCGACACCGGTTCCCCAGTTGATATCTTCAAACTCTGCTCGTTTATGGAACTCGGAAAGGAACCAGGAATAAACTGACCATAATTAACTGCAAGCAAAAGCCGTAAACAATCTGGTAACTGAAAGAAATCAGACACGCTGACCACTGAGGTCTCGTCAAAAAATTATATCATTGAGTTTAAAGCTGTGGACTTACCCCAAGTCAGCGTTATAAGGTAAATACAGTTCATCGCAAAAACCACTTTTCTGAGCAATTTAGAGTAGGTTTCATTAGTAGTATAAAACTTGTATAAGACTAAGGCCATGCGGGCTGTCATGGCCATTATTCCAGATAGTCCCACAACAATAAGTAGTATTGGAAGCCAATAAGATAGGGGGCAGTTATGGAAGTGTACCGTACCTGTAAAAGAAAATTGGTTAAAAAAGACCTATTTTTATAATAAACACTTTAAAATAAAATGTTTCATGGCTTATTTTACACTCCAAGTTTTGCGTCAATTCTTCGTTACAACTCTCTCGCTTGCTGTATAGAGTTGTTTGTAGAAAGTAAAATCCTATTTATTAATAATGGTTTATCACATTTGAATTAAATTCAATTGAATAGTCTCAAAGTAGGATAATATAAATTATATGGGTTCATTCCTTATGGGTAAGCAGTTAAGATGGTTTGGTTATTGTTTTATGACTCATGCATCAATTTTGATCATATTGCGCCATAAAGAATTTTTATTAACAAGAAGCAATAAAGAGGAGTTAGCGTGAAAACTAAGCAAATTTACATCAATATAAAAGTTAAATTTTTTCCAGAAAAATATCGCATGATGAAAAATGTACGATTAATTCACGTAGCTATACTATGTTCATTTTGAACTGGCGCTTGAAAATATTTCCTTCCCCCACCACCGATCGGTAACCATAGCAACTACCCACGTCAAAGTGACGAAGAAGGCTTACTATTGGCTGCTCGAAGAGCGTAATTATGGTTACGCTTCTAGATTGGGGGAAAGCCCTATTTCTCAAGCGCCAATTATAAATGAATAGAGTATAGCTACGTTTATCAATGAATTTCTCAATAAAAAAGCCTTTGTATGACTAAATTAAATTCCAACTTACAAGTGATATGAAAGAAAACAGAATAGCAACGTACCTATACACACATTTGCGATCGACACAGCAATCAAACCAAGTTGAAAGTACACAAGATATCCTAAAATTCAATGAAACTGATTTCTCAAAAGTATTACGAAATATTATACAATATATCCAAAATTATAAATTTAGCATTCCCTCCCCATAGAATACTCAGAATTACCCAAGAATGTGGGGGTAGGAAATGCTCCCCTAAAGAGCTGGTTTTTATAACCTCCCCCAAGGGAAGTTCTAAAATCGAATTAAAACCTTACATTCAGGTATTTATTAGATAAATCCAATTAAATAGAGCTAAAATTTCAGCTCCTAAATTGGTTTATATGTAGCTAATGCCGGAATCTAACGATTTTGCCGGTTTTAATCCAATCATAAAAGCTTACGTGTCAATGGAAGCCGGCATGGGAATTTTACAACTTCCCATGCCGGCTTATGTATACCCCTACTCGTTAGGGGTACATTTCCGACCCTGAAACACCCTGACATTTCTAAAACACCCTGTATACTCTTACAGGTACAATACATTTTTAGAATATATAAACATACGAAACATGGAAATATTTACATTTCAACACTGATTAATTTATGAAAATTAGTTATTTTAGCCCATGAGATCGGTTCAACCAGATTTTTTGGCCTACAGGAAATTTAATCAGCACAACTTCCCCCGGATTAATCCGTTCTGCACGTGCGAGCCTGGAAGAGTGGATTCTGGCATCCGGATTGTGAGTTTAACTGTTTTTATGCCAATTAACAGCATTCGCAAAACAAAACTTGCACAAACGTCACCAGGACCGTGAACCTGAATTGTTTGGGATCACATATACTGCTTAAAGATTGAAATAGAAATACAACTATAAACACATAAAATTCCCTAAATTTTAAAACGCATATTTTAAAACTTTTAAGTACTTACTAGAATCCGAGGCAAATAAAGAAAATGCCTGCCATTTACTCAACAAAAAGACTATGTACTCGTTTGAGAATTCAAACCGTTCAGATAAGCTCGACAGAAAACGACGACCATTAGGTGACCTTCGTGTAGGGTCTACAGCGATTACTTGACCAGGAACCGGCGCGATCGCTTCAATCTCCTCTTCGTCTCCCTGCACCTGTTCCCCGGCACTCCTATAAAGAAAAATACAAGATATGCTAGATTCCTTTTACATAAATCCATTCTCCTTACAAAATTAGCTTTCAATTAATTCAATTAGCCCAAAAACACTTTACAACATTCGTAGTATTAAGTATACATTCATTGGGTTCTTCACTATATTCACACATCAGAAATTTTTCTTACCTTCGTTTGATCAGAGGATCTGTTTCCTTAGGATCTGGTGCCACATCGGGACTAACGACTTTAGAACCGAGATCACCGGCACCCGCCTGTGGTTTACCACCTACAGCACCGGGGGGCAAACCACTACCACCGGCCCGAGGAGACTGTTTTCGACTGGGGTCCTCTTTGTTACTACTGCTCTCGGAGCTCTCCTTTGCCGGGGTGGATAGCTCCGAGTCCGGAGTGGCTGCATCATCTGTCGTAGTTTTCACATCAGTGGATTTAGTCGATGTTCCATCATCTGAATGAAAGTCTTCAGTTAATGAACCGTGACACTTAACCCTTTATTTACCGCATTATGATTCGCTGCAACTTTTTTCATGCAAATACTTTTTTTGAGTCACTAAATTGAAAATTAAGGGATATACATAAATAAAATAATCATCTTTGGAAAATTGAATCCGATAGAGCCAATTACTTAAATTGATACTTTTGGGTACTGTCAGTACACGGAGTGCTAAAATATTCTCACAATACAAGAAAAACATAGCTTTTTTATCGCAGTAATAAGTCTTAAAAAATAATACACTTATACTTTTGACTTTAACTACTTTTTTGCGGGAACAAAAATGACAATCACGTGAATCCGATCGAAATGGCAGCTAAACTTACAACTTCAGTTAAATCTATTCGCATTTCCCGCTAAAATACTCATCATAGAACCTTCGCTGCTTTTTATCCTGGAAGAGGATAACTGAAAGAGTGTTCCTGCAAATTATCGTCAATATATTCCCAAGGATGGTTATTCTATGTGATTTTAAAGTTGGCGTTACTTGTAAGTACCATCGGTAAATAAAGGGTTAAATTAGTTCAGGTTAGAGGTGAATATACGGCCTAAAGTTGACCTGGAATCAATTTTTTTTCGACAACTCCAATTGGCGTAAATCTTGTTTCCCATTTTCAAATACTAATCCGATGTTTGGGTTCCAGGTTATCTTTAGGTTGGGTTAGTGGTGAATTTGGCCGTAAGACTCTATCTTAAAATATTACATTGAAATTACAGCTTCAAGACCTAGCGTTCTTCATCTATAACTACGCATGGGAACCAACCAGTTAGTTCCTATTTGAATTTTTTTCTTCGATTTTTATAGTCATTTCCCCCTTTAACATTATACTTTAAATATGGAATTATTTCAAATCCTTACTCAATTTTAAGAATAAGCTGAACTGTTAATATGAATTTCACACCCCTTATGCAAGGGAATTGAGAAGGAACAGATTTGATGTGGGTCCTGCCACGGAGGCTGCCTTATAGCAGAAGCCATTCAACGCATCTCCAGTTCAGGAAGACTATTGTCCCTTTTTGCAACAGATGACCTAAATCAAATCAGTTGCCATAAAAATCATTACGAAATACCCTGCTGAATAAAGAAAACCAAAACTCCCCATTCAAGAAAGCGCAAACGCACTCGTTTTCAGCATCCAAGTTTACATTCGTTTACAAATATATATTTGATCTATCAGTTTTATCTACACCGAAACCACATCATGTCCCGCTCTGTCAGCAACAAGTAAAACAATCTTGCATAAGCACTTAATTTGGTTATATCAATTAATAAACTAAAATAATGTCCCAATAGAGTTTATTGTAGTCTCATTTGTAGGTTATGCATTTAGAATTCATACCTGAAGAACTTGAATCCGATGCTATGTCAGGAATATTTGGGTTGGGTTCAAGAGCCTTAAGAAAAAATTAAAAAATTGCTACAATACACTGTGGAATATTCAAATAAATAGTTAAAACACTATTGCAAATAAAGGGTATAAGCACAAACTCTCAAACATCAACTTAGTAATTATACAGTAGAAAAGACTGCAAAACTATACGTTCTTATGGGAAATCTTTTAACAACCCAACCGATCCAAATGTAATGAAAATATTGGAATGTTAAGTTTTTTTCCAAAATTTATTAAGCTAAAAAATCTTGAGTGAATTTACCTCTTCGGGATTAACGTTATCTGCCATCGATATCCTTTTGAGTGGTGAAAATTCCAAATATCTAAACGCACCCTTAAGTTGTGCAGTGTGCACGTATTAATAGATATTTATACTGTAAGCAACCAGCTTATGGTCACAGTTACAAGTTTTACTATGCAGATGCCATGGCGATGTTTGATTATTTATTATTTTTAAAAATTTGGGTAATGAATTGAGGCTGATTAGAGAACCCCATGATTATTTCTTTGATTTCAATGTATTAACTTTAATATCAAGGGAAATAAACCTAATTTCCAAAAACAATTTGGATACACCTTCAATCCCTTATGCACATTTTCCAAACATGGGGTGAGCGAAAGCGATGCTTGGTTTTTCAGATGGGTTTGTTTCACAAACCCAATTGCTCGGTTCCCAAGCAGCACAAACGTTCAGAATTGTCCTGTACGGCAAAATATCGTTTACTTCTAGTTTCAGCTACGTGAACTTGATATATTTTAGATGAGCTGAGCTACTAGGGTTGTCAGTCACTCCGAAAACTCTCTGATTGGTTCTTAAGGGATTATGTAAATTAGTGGGATTAGAATTTATACATCTCTCTGAATGAGAGTAAAAATTGGGATTCTATATCACCCCAGTGGGGGCCCATTAGACACTGCTACCGGTGACGTCACAGGTAGCGGAAGAGGTTGTCTCGATGACGTGCCTAGAGATTAAAATAATAGAAGTAAGCATTTTGTCGAAACAATCATCACTTTGAAAATTTGTTTTTATTTCCGACGATCTAATATTGAGAATCACGGTTTGAAATCGTTTGAAATTAGTATTCGAATCCCGCGTCTTGCAATAATCCAATGCTTACTAAGCGAGCTTTAAAGAATTCCTGGAATTTTTTAAAATTGAGCTCTCAATTAAGCTCTCAAACATAGCAGCCACAAAAGCAATTGAAACAAATAATAATAATAATAATAATAATAATAATAATAATAATAATAATAATAATAATAATAATAATAATAATAATAATAATAATAATAATAATAATAATAATAATAATAATAATAATAATAATAATAATAATAATAATAATAATAATAATAATAATAATAATAATAATAATAATAATAATAATAATAATAATAATAATAATAATAATAATAATAATAATAATAATAATAATAATAATAATAATAATAATAATAATAATAATAATAATAATAATAATTATTATTATTATTATTATTATTATTATAATTAGTTTAGTTAATTAGTTAATTATTATAATTAGTTTAGAAAATTAGTTTAATTAAAGCTTAGTTCGATTACCACAAAAAAACCTCTGATAATGGCCGAAGAGAAGGATATCCTGTTTTCATAGGAGAACTTTACAAGCTATCAGAGATTGTTACAATAACATGAATGAATTATAGTTCCATTACAAGAATTATTAAGGTTAAGAGTACCCTAATTTTTTTTCATTCTAAATTACCACTTTTGATGGATCTAGGTTACTTTATAGAGCTCTTTCAATCACGTGACCCCTATGACGTTTTATAGCTATTGTTTACTAACACCGTACCTCCAGCAGTTAACAGTTAAAGGAAAATAACTGGTTGTGACGTCATGTGCGAATGCTCTATAGCCTTTTACTGCGATGGATCTGAATAATTTCTTAGACGATTCTTATTTTTTTTCTTAAACTAAAACAATGAGGTGATTAATTGAGTGATTATTGAATTGGAGGATTGAATTGGAAATAGAGCTCTTTCAATCACGTGACCCCTATGACATTTTATAGCTATTGTTTACTAACACCGTACCTCCAGCAGTTAACAGTTAAAGGAAAATAACTGGTCGTGACGTCATGTGCGAATGCTCTATACTTTATAGTGTAAGAATAGTGGTTCAAATAGCGTAATATTTTCATATAGCATAGAGAAGTCGGTTTGAAGAAGAAGAAGAACATTTATTTGAAAAAAACCAACAATTCATATAAAATTAGACACGTAAAAAACAAGAATTTAAAAATGCTGTGTTAGCACCAAACTTAATAAAGGATTAATTTCGTAACCTCAAATGGCTAACAAAACCGCTTTTTTAATGCAATATAAAAAACTTCATCATGCCAAAATCGAAGTGTCTATATCCACGAAAGTTGACCCATGCTAAATAAAGTATTAGTGAAATTCGTTAGAGTTGAGTTGTTACTTTCGTGGAGCTAGACAGTGCCTTCTAAAATTGCATATTAGGTCATCCCGAAAGTTTTGTCGCTCTTGGGAGCATCTGTATATAAGATATTTTTGACACTTTTCCATTATGTGATACCAATATAAACTGTAACTTTATCTACCGTCAACTTGGCATCTTGGATTGATTTTGGGGACTGATTGACAACTGGGCTTTCCTTAAATCTATGATAACATGTTATTTCATTTCTTTTCTGCTCAAAATTTTGCTTATTTCTTAAAGTTAATATTTTAAAATTAAAATTAACTGGCTACTTCCCTAAAACAATTAAAGTTTTCAGTATTTCTAACAAGTGTAGAAAGTTTAACTTAGATTTAAATATTTTCTGAGGCATCCGGAGAGTTTGATCACAATCATCCATATTAAATTGCTGGATTACTACTCCTAACCATCTATTAGGAAAGATCCGAATGATCATTTACAGGAATCTAGATCGCTGGAAATTCTACCGCCGCTCTACAAAAGTAGTATGAAATGAGTTTCAATTTATTACAATCTAAATATGACTTAAAATTAAAATTAAATTACTTTGAATTCAATTTTGAAAGTTATCAATTAATGGCAACTTGAAGTAAACAAAATCTTTTTAATCGTAGAAACTAGGAAAGCTGGAAAAGTGAGCACACAAAAAAGAGCAAAAATTCGCCAAATTGGCTTTAGATAGAAGTAGAAGTACTTTACTGGTTTACCTTAATGGAAAAGTACCAAAAAATACATTGCATACAGATGCTCCCAAGAGCGACAAAACTTTCGGGATGACCTAATACTTCTCAATTCTACAGAAAAATGTTATTTCATATAGGAATGCCAGTTGTTCTGAAAACGCTTTGGTTGACCTTTAAGAGGTAGTTGAAAACCTTCAAACAGGCGGATAAGGAAGATATGTCAGTAAAATGCTCATAGTTCTTTCTAATCGGAGGTGTAAACGTTAATTCAATTTTGTTCTCTAAAGTATGGGGTGTAACTAGAGCTGATCTCCAATCATAATCACAGATCTAAAACTCATTAAGGGATATTTAACAATACTTTCAATGAAATTGACTAGAGTTTAAAGTTCGTTTTTGTGATTATCGTTCCTAAACAATACTAAAGGGTTTTTTTTATAAATTCATAGTAATAATTTAGATGCCAGTAAAATAACAAGAAATAGGTAAAATTTAAATTATTCGATTTCTTACAGCATTCTTTGGTTGCAAACAAAAATTTCCAAAACTGTCCGTACCGATAGTTAATTTTTCATCCAAATAGCCCAACACAATAGATGAAAAACATTGTAAATAAAAAATTTAAGTTTTATTCATAACTAATTTTCCCAGTAAAATTCCGATAATTTTATCGTATGTAAATTCAAAAAGCATTTGCACTTGCTTTTTCATATCAGAGCTAAGTTTGCTAAATATTATTTAACTGTAATGAAATATTGAGAGGTTATATTGAAACATTCCTTTATCTCATTTAAGTTATTAATATTACATGAAATTTTTATGAAAATATACATTGTAATTGTATAAATAATTAATGAAAATTCCCTTGTAGGGATAAGAAAACAACCTAACACAAAAATAAACAGGAATATTTATTTAATAAAAAACAAATTTCGGTGTACCTTCCAAAACACCACGTTACACAGATAAAACTGTTAATACACTAGGGTCATAGTACATAATAATTTGCTCGAATTTTCATCAACTTCATTCAGATGGTTGCCTCATTCCTCTCTGCAATTAGACTATCGGTGGACCAGATACACGAACTGTGCAATAGATGCTCATTAGAACAATCGCAACCAATGGGGTTATCCACAAGCTGTACCAAGCAATGATTAAGAAGAGGTTACATTCTTCATGCTTGGTATCTTCTACTGTGAAATAGAAACCTAGTTCTAAAAAGAAATGTAAATATATAATACAGGTGTCTTCATCTCGGATACAATGTCATCAACATACAAACACTATTCTCAACAGCTTCAACTTCAGTCAGTTATCAAAGTTATTATTCAATTTCAATAGTAATTCTTTGAATTCTTTTGTGTGATAATAAAGCTTATGTTATTATTATCATAGTACACCTTAAAGAATCAGCAAAATAAGTTTTTGAAAACTTTAGAAATTTAAACCGATTGTGCAAAAAAAACATTGGGTTTCAGATCGATTTTATTGATTGTTGACAGAGCATAAATTTAAGACGACTTTAAAGATAAATATTATTTAAATATGCATTGCATAGGTGGCAATCATGACCCACAGATGTGCACCCAATTGAGTCAAGAGAAAAATTATCAAAATATTTTCTGGGCGAGCCCCCTACCCCCTTCATTTTAATTAGCAGCCAAGACTCCATAGCAAAATTTTAAGAATTTTATGTTGAAGATAGCTTTATTGAACTTATTCTGTGTGCGTAAAATTATTTTCTCAACACAGGATATTTTGAACAAACCCCCCTCTTTAAGTAATGTTTAAATTTTAATATAAAAATTTCCTTTTTCTTCTTTTGGTCAGGGATGTATAATTGAAGTCCATTTAAATTAAAAATTTACTTCATACTTACCAACAAAATAAACTATTACGAAAAGAAAGATTGCAAATAAACCGACATAAGTACACCACGATCTACTTCCTTCTAGCTTTTGTAACTTCGCAGCTATGCGTCGAAAAATTCTTGTAAGAACTGCTACAGAACTGGTGACACCCATCAACAAGAATAAAACTGGGAAGTACTTCAAAATTTTACACTGTTCAAAGAAAACTCCACCTAAAGCACCAAATAAACATAATTATAGACGAGAAAAATTAATTAGTATCCTTTATAGTGTCTGGCGGACGAATAAATTTTATATCTTTAAACTGAATATTAATGCATATCTATCTAGTAAAAATTGAATGTAGGTACCACTTTTCAGTTCATACTTTTTCTTTTGAATGCTTATGTTTTCATAAAATTATATTGGTATAATTTAAAACTTAAACAAAAATTAAAAAATTCTTGACCATAAATTATTTTTTTAATCACTATAAAAAGGTACTAAATTTGTCAAATACTAGGAGACCATAAACCTCCTTTGTGTAATATGATTGTTTGGAGCTTCATGGATTCCACTCGCACACAAATAGGACATTATACTCCAAAAAAAGACATTAATTTGTATAATATGACAAATTTCTTTATGAAAGCAACATTTAAATTAGTCCTTCAAATTTAAAATAACGATGAAACAAGAACTTAAACGGCCGTATTCTGTGCTTTCGAACCAGCAGCGGTTAAACAGCAATCCAAAGAAGGATCCCATAAGTCTGCGATTCCTTCTATAATTGGTGATTAATCGCTGATCAAGTATCACAGAATACGGCCGTAATTGAGTTAACCAACACATTCAATAGTTTGCGTTTAACAAGAGAGTTACACGTAATTAAAAAATTAGATTGTTTTTCTAAAATGCTGCAGATTAAGGAATGATTCAGTTTCCTTCACGATAGGAAAAAAAGGTTTTCGGATAAAAATATTGAAGTCCCATGGTTTCTTTAAAGATTATTACTAATAAAAACGGCGCAAGTTTAGAACTGCTGATGCGTTAAGTTTTAGCGATAGAAATCAATATATAGCAACCCCAACTAATGTTAAATGAAATATGTGGCTTCTAAATATGGCGCCAAATAGCCAAAACTCGCCAACCATCAGCAGTTCTAAACTTGCGCCATAAAAACTGCTTCTTACCTATGTACAGGTATGCACCCGGGCAAACTAGAAGTAGCAGCAAAACAGCAATATAGAACCCTGAAAATGACACAAAATTAAAAAAACTGGAAACAGTTCTGGCTTGAAGGCATTTTAAAAGCTAAATGAAATGAGACAAATACTATATCATGCATATTGGGAATAGTTTTTATTTTAATTTGATAACTCATTAGGGCTGATCAAATATTGCATATAGCCATGTTTTTTCTAAACTCTTGGTCCTCTTAAAATCACTCCTTAAGCCATAAGGCAACTCTTCCTTGGAAACGACTAAACACAATTTGATAATTTTAAAATTTAGAATATTATTTAAATATAAAAAAAGCTATTTCAAACTAAAGAAACTATTGTCTATTACATAAAGTATTCAAAACTGGATGAGAAAGTGTTGGGGTGGGGTACACCAGGAATACTCCGACTTTCATATCAAATAGGGACTGAAAATTCCATCTTATGATTGCTTCTCCAAGCTAAATCATTCCAGTATAGATTATTTATTTGATTTGAGTTTAATAGCACAAAACCTATTGATTATATAAATTTTCCCTGTTACTCAACACCACGTCGTGTTCACCATTTTCTAACTATTTTTCCCTTTCAAAAAAACTTTCCCGAGATTCAGGGAGGATGAATCATCAGGTCATTCTTTGAACAGTAATTTTTTTTACACAGTTTCACTTTAATGTACTAAATTTTCACCCAATATTAATGGGGTTTCAATAACATTGGCACCAACTTCTATGAGGGGTAGGACTCTCCCTCACTAAGCTATATAATAACTTTGAGTGTAAACTAAGGGTTCCAAAATTAACAGTTATTACACCTAAGGGGTAAGTAACAAGTTCCCCTATTTCTAAGCAACAGTTAAATAAATGTTAGAGTTTTTTTAGGGAACGCTTGCCTCGTTTTATCATTAATGTTTGCCCCTTTAAGCAGATTTGTATTCTTATGCAGCGGCAAATCACGCATAAAAAAGGCACGATTTCCGTGACGTCAAAGTACAGGAGGTTTGCACTCCAGGTTTATATCGTCGCCTTAGAATCAAAAACTACTATCTCAGTTCGGCAAACTTCGGGGACCCCGATCCTTGGCGACTTATAATCAGACGCCAATTCAAACCACTCCCCATAAAAAATCCACCAATACCACTAAATCAATAAATTATAATAATTACTTCAGATCGTTGCAGGCGCTCATTTGATTGGTTTGGCACTTTGCCAGCTCGATGATGTCACGCTTACGAACCAATGAAATGAGCTTTCTCGCTTGCAATTCCGAATATTTCCGAATCAGACCAGAAGGCAGTATTATTTTGATTTTAAGATGAAGAAAATATTGCCCCTGATATGGCAACCTGCTTACGATATCAGACCGCCAAGATTAACATTGAATCTAGCTCGTTTTGCAGCAGCCAATGAAATAATTGGAACTCTTTTTTCGTTATAAAAGAAAAACTAATCATGGTAGAAGTACAATATATTAAACACATATACAATTATTTTTTACAAAAATATTGTCATTTCGTTTTTTAAAAAATTCGAATTAATTTTAGAATTATTAAGATTCAAAGTTTCAATATTTTCCCTTTCTAGGACTGAAGTGAATTAACAATGGATAGCAGCAACCCTTTAACACCACCATAACCAAGACCCTCTATATACATGGCCACCCAACTCCAGACGATGACGTCAAACGTGAGTGAAAATTGCCATGTTAAGTCTATGGAGTGACGTCAAAGATGAGTGAAAGTTATGACGTTGCACGGCCGAGTTGGGAGGCCTTTATATAGAGGGTCTTGCCATAACCGCCAACAAAACGAGTGGAATGAACAACTACTGTGAATGAAGCTGCGTGAATTTTCAGAGATAGTAGTTTTTGATTCTAAGGCGACGATATAAAGGCCCTCCTGTACAGACACACCAACACTATTCTGAATAAAATAGGAATTGGCCTTAGCTGATTGTGACTTTCAGTCACTTCTTTACAGCTCTGCTCATGACCTCACTCATGGCATTATTCACAGTCACTTAACGGCCACTTAAACAGGGGTTAACGAGCAGCTAAAGAGAGAACAGGTGCTTTTTGCTGACTCTGATTGGTAGAATCCTTCTTTAACCGATGGTTAACCACTTTGTTAACCATCGGTTAAAGAAGGATTCTACCAATCAGAGTCAGCAAAAAGCACCTGTTCTCTCTTTAGCTGCTCGTTAACCCCTGTTTAAGTGGCCGTGAATAATAACATCAGTGAGGCCGGTTAATGATTATACTGAGGCAGAAGGGCTAACCGATCTAGGTACTCCCTCAAGTACCCCTTGTTTTTTAGGGAGTCTGAAATGCACCCCTAAATGACATAGGCGTTTCCATAAACGGATAATGAAGGTTGTACAACTTGGCGGAAAAACCCCGATTTCAAAAATAACCTTACACGATTGAGTGAATCGTCGTACTGTATGTCGCATCCGTCCCATCCTGGTCAACGAAGAGGTTAGGTCGTGGCTTGGAAGCAAGGGTTGACTCTCGTCATCGTTTTGAACAGCTACGTTTTGAGGTCGACGGGAATCCGAAGACGAGCTCAATGCCAGTTGCAGTTCTGCTGAAGATTCTATTTCGGAATCAAAATCACGGGGTCTCGGGAACTGGAGATCCCTGTTCCTAGCTGCTACGGCCAACATGCGGAAACGTCTTTTAGCTTCTTCCATAGTAACTAAAAGAATCGGCGTATGTTGGGTAAAAAAATCGAGGGTTTGAATGCCCTCGCTTTATAGAAACATCTTCATTAAACTTCGTCCATTAAAACTAAAAAATCTATATGTTGAGTATTTGCATTGAAACCCTCGATTCTATCACCAAATGAAAAGTCTTCCACAGTAAGTAAAAAATATCAGCAGTAAAAGAATCGAGGGTTCCAATGCTATCACCAAATCTGAAACCTTTGATGGCTGAAATAACTTAATTTTGTGTTAACAAAATCGTTTGCTATTAAACAATTAGCAGTGGTGAGAGTTGCTGCCATATATTATTTGGATATTAAGAACAAGATCAGGGGTCATTAAACTAGCAGTAATATTTGGGCTTCTAAAGGAAATAGCCGTGGTCAGAATTGTTTCATTCGGAAAAATAGTTCCTTTTCACGATTAAATTAAAAATGGAATATTAATACTTCTGAATTAGGAGTTCCCAAAGATAATATTCTGTATATAATCTATTCTATCTCACATAAAAAATGCAAAGCTGATTTAGAAATAAATAACTTCAGCAAAATTTTTTCTTGTAAGCAAATGTTGGAATATTTTAATTAGTTAGCTTATTTGTATTAATACTTTTATTACTTTGTGTCCAAAATAGTTAGGTGATTTTTAACGGAATATAAAACTGAAAAATATTTTCAAGGGGGATGTTTATATTTAATTTCACAAATTCATAAAATACATTTTTGTTTATACTGGTTTAAAAAGTTGAAGCTTTATATTCATATCAGATCTTCATGTAGTACCTGCATAATGCATTAATTTAGAGAGAAAAATACGAGAAATTTACTTTCTTCGCCTTCTCCAGGTGGAATTCTGAACGGATCAGGAGGAAGGATAACATGAGGGATGGGCTGTACAGGTTCCTGAAAATTAAAACAATAAGTTCATTACATGATACGTAAACTATTACGAATTTATTGGGGTCATCTATAAATTATGTTAATTTCCATTTCATCTTATGTCTCAAAAAATACATTAAGTAAAGATTGACACCTAGGACCTCATATTTATATTCAAACTAAAGTATAATTTCAACGTATTAAGCCCCAACGTATAAATTCAAAATCAACTCTTATTTGGATAGTGCGTTTTGATAACAACGTTGCACTGCAAAAACACTACACACAAAAATAAACCCATTTTAAGAACCCATTTGGCACAGCTTCGATAAGAGTCTACCAGCCGCCATGTTTACCCGCAGCTCAAATGATGAATGACAACCGTAAAGATTTAACTATTAATATTGTTATTAGATCCTAAAATAATAATCTACTAAATATTATCTTGGGATAAAATAATAATCAATGAATAATGATAATAATCAGATCGATATGGGTGTGTCATTTGAAAAGTGGGTGAATGGCGGCCCCGTAGACCCTTATCGAAGCTGTGCCGCATTTCACCTCATGACATAAAAAAGCGATTGGGTTTTTTCGAATGCTCTTTTAAGGTACCGTCTTCAACAACCAATGTAAATAATGTTATGTTGCATTTTAGAGACGACCTCTAAAGGATAAATGGTTATACAATTTTTATAAACTTACTAGCAAAAGTACGATTAAGCACCACGATTCAGTCAGTAAAACGTATTAATATTTTTATTTAAAATTTACAAATATTTCGCAACTAACCTCTACTTCCTCAGAATCTGAAAATTCATAAGTTATTACTATCGGATTTTCAGGGAACTTGAGGTATCCGTTATCAGATAGTTTTTTCTCCATTGTAGATTGCCTTCAAAACGTTAAAACACACTATCTCATGATAAAAATAATGGCAACCAAAAGTATAATTGCCGCATTAGCTTTTATAAGCTTCAAAACAACTTCTTTCATGCTATATGGTTGCCAATTTGTTATTTTGAAATTTAAAATTTAAGCAATGAAGTTAAGGAAAGTCCTTTGGTATTCTGGATTAGCAGTTCAACCACACAAGCTGGAACATGTAACCAATTCCAATCTGCTGCATGCTAAGCAAGCATCCTACCCCTGCTCCAGGGTAGATTCAGTAGCCTTTAACCCTTTATGTCCCGACGGGACTTGTAAGTTCCACTTCCCAATGTTCCACATTCATCAATTTTCGTCATATAAGGCCAAATTTAGTTTACTTATAGTTGCAGTTACGTAAACTTAACATATTTTGGATGAGAATGGGGCAAATAATTTGGGGCATAAAGGGTTAGGGGAGGTGGAACATCATAACATCCCTTTACGAGATAAGCTTGGATAATAGGGGAGATAGGGGCTATTTTGGGCAGGGCCCACCTTGGGACATTCCACTTTTCAGACGCAATTTTATAGTTATGGACTTGTGCTTGTAAGTACTATGAATAACCATAAAATCTGTTACAATCTCTTGTAGTTTCAAAAGAATTACACTGTTCAACAAATTTGACCTTCAAAATTTTTTCCTTGATGAAAATAGTCATTCCTTATAGATTTTGGGTCGCTGAATACGAAAATCACCATTAAAATTTTCAATTGACTCAAGATTTTCGGGGAACAGCCTCTCCCCCTTTTTACGTTTTTCGACGACTTTATAATTTTAAACTCAATTTTCAGGGTCAAAAAGCATTGTTTTAGTCTTCAAATTGCTCAAAGGTAACAAAAAATGTTCAAATTAATAAAATATGATAAATTTATAACAAATGGATAGGTTTACCCCCTAAAAATACAAATAAATAGCTAAAAATTATAGAGGCTTCTATACGCTATTTTTTCCTCTTCTTTTTTACTCAATTCTTGTTTAAAGGGTCCTAACTCTTCCCCAAGGACCCAAATGTGATGACAATATCCAGCAATAATTTTTACTAAAAGCGGCTGAGGTTTTAGCCTCCCAGAAGCCCTTACGGAAGAGTTCATAAGACTTCCAGAATCGCGAAGGTGCTCGCGAGCTCAGGAATTAATATTGATGATTTTGAAAAGATTACAAATGACGTTTTTCTTATATTTTGGGTGTATCCTAAGCAGAAACTCTTCAGTTCTTTAAAAACTGACAGGTTTTAGGGAGTGAGGATTCCATGTTTCAAGATGTTAATAGGTACACGGCTGTGGATAACAATTAGGGGCATCCCCTTAAAAACTGAGGGTGGTGGAGGAAAATGGGTGTCATATTTGAATTCAGCAGATCATTTTACACAAGAATCAGCTGAAATTCAGTTAGTGGCTTCAAATTTTTTTTGTGTACAGCACAGTTTAACTCTAAGTGCGGCATTGAAAACTTCCGTGGGTGCTTTGGGGGCGCTCTCACCTCAACACCTATTAGTAAAAATCATTACTGCATATTGCCATCAAATTTGGGTCCTTGGGGAAAGGTTAGGACCCTTCAAACGTGAATTGCGTATAAAAGAAGAGGAAAAATAGCGTATAAAAACCACTATAATTTTTAGCTAATTTTTTGCATTTTTAGGGGGGTAACTACCCTTTAAACCTATCCATTCGTTATAAATTTATCATAATTTATTAATTTGAACCTTTCTTGTCTCTTGGGGGTCAATTTGAAGATTAAAGCAATGTTTTTTGACCCTGAAAATCGAGTTTAAAGTTATAAAGTCGTTAAAAACGTAAAAAGGGGGAGGGGCTGTTCCCCAAAAATCCTGAGTCAATTGAGAATTCTAATGGTGATTTTCGTATTCAGCGACCCAAAATCAATAAGAAATGACTATTTTCATCAAGGAAATTTTTTCAGTGTTGAACAGTGTTATTTAATAAAATATATGGATAAGGTAAATGTGGGTATAGTGGACACTTTAAAGAAAATTTTTGCTTAAATTCTCAATAAATACCAACCTATTTGCTTGGAAACCGTTATCATCATATTTTTAGATTAATTGGATCTTCTGCTTTCGACTTTACCATTAAAAATTTTAATTAAATTGGGTAAAGTATTTTTAATAACTTTTTAAAAAGTACTCCAAATTGCATCTATAGTGGCCACATAGATGTAGCTGTTGTATCTATGGTGGACACCTCTTGCATCTATAGTGGACACCTCTCTTTTTCTGCATATATGAGGGGTTTACGCATGAAATTGATGGTTTTTTTGGTATAGTCGTTTATTTCTAATTAAATCTTCCTTCCCAACGAAATGTATTTTTTATCAAATCAAATTAGCTTCATTTAAAAAAATACTTGATAGTTTCCGGCCCAAAGCCTACGCTGTAGCTGATTTGAGAGGAGTTAAGCATGTAATTCAATGTTTTGAAAAGCTTGGTTCCCGAAGCCAGAATGAAACCAAATTCATACAACACTCATTTTAAAGCACAATCAACAGTTTATGAAGAAAAGCTGATCCAAATTCAATGTTATTTAAGTTTCTATTAGAAGCCATTGCAGTGGCCACTATTGGAAAATCTAAGATTTTGTGTTGGTATAGTGGCCACCCCCATAAATCCTTGTAAAGTCAAAATTTTCAAATAAATTTTATTTATAATATTTTATACACTCTTCTTTATCTTATTATAAATTTAAAAGTCAATCAAATGGTAATAAATAAATAAATACAAAAAAATCAGTTCCGATATACCCGTTTCCTTACGCGATTCAATAAGCAAAATCAAATTTCAGTCACTCGGCCGATGTTGTTATTTTCAAATATTTAAATATCCTTCCCATGCTGATCTGTGGTATCGGTGATAATTTACCAGCTTACCTTATTGTACAATCTACTATGCCTATGAATTTTGACGCTGTGTGATGCCTCTAACTCGTTTTATTTAAAATTAATCAGCTATGTGGCCACTATTGGTACAGTGTCCACTATACCCACATTTACCTTACATTTTATTATAATGAGACTAAAATACGAGTATCCACTAGTATTTTAGAAAAGAAAGAAAACATATTTTGCAAACCCAAGAGAGAAACCCAAAGTAGTTTGCAAACCCAAGTAGATTTTCCCATGATACATTACATGAAAAATTTAATGGATTAATGCCTAAAAACCATATTTTCAACGTATTAAGAGCATGTATTCAACAGGATGGATGGATCAACATGATTTGTATACAAAAGTGAGCTGGAGAAATGGTCCACTTTTCAAATTTTTTACTTACTCGTATGTCGAATGCAATTTTTTACTTACAACTATGATACTAATTTATGAGGTTAGGAGCAATAGTTCGGTTTTAGGCATTGATGGTCCACCAAGACTCAAACTGGACAGGAACATTGGAAGTTTAACTTATTCACTAACTTCTGAAAAAAAAGATGCTTAAAATTTAATTTCCAATACGTTTGGCATTAGTGTCGCTTTTAATACACTAGCGGAAATAAAAATCCCATCACCAAGAAAGAAAAGAGATATAAAAGTCAAATTTATTTCTATGATTGCACATAGTATCAATGTGAATTGATTAAAAAATCGGCCTTCCTGGATGTTAGGGGCCGAGAAAACAAGGGAGGAGTGTTGTCTCCATAGGTGTCCATTACCACCGTCACACGTCATGATATTGAGTGACAGGGGCTCTAAATAACTTTTGAGGGATTGGAGGACCATGTTGCCTCCTCAGGTAGTCCAAATTCATATGGTGCACCAGCGGACGTTGCATACCGTACTGGGTGATTTCTCATCATTGACCGGACTTGGTTTGTGGGTGTTGGTTCTAGAGAACGGGAAAGACAGGGTAAAAATGCAACCTAGGGGGTTAAGAAGAAAGCTTTGACATTGCAGACAACATGTGTTTGTGCATGTTTTTCTTGAAATTTGTCCCCAGGACAGGTCAGAAGTTAAGTACGGTCTACCGGCTGCAAAACCTTAATGACGCAGCTCTTGTTGGAAAAAGTACTGGAGAATCATACTCAGGAGTCGCAGAAATGGAATCCAATGCATCCCCACTCCGTTACCTTGCATCACCACTACGTAGAACGATTAGAAAATCATCAACTGAGTGTGCTCTCTCCATTGTGTCTTCAAGCTCATACCCAACCGTCGTGGTGCTCCAAACCGAAGCAGGATTCTCTCATCAACACAATGTCATGAAATTGGGATTTTCATTTCCTTATTTCGTGCACTATTGGAAACAGAAAAGCCCATTTTCAGCCCGACATCCATCCCACTGCCGCTTGTCCACAGTAAGATCTACCGGTACTTTGGTCAACCAGAGCTGCTTCATTGAAGTTTTTTAGTCGGTTGTCCGTCCTTACCTTCAGACCTGTCCTTAGGGGACAAATTTCAAGAGAAAATTGCACAAACACATGTTTTATGCAATGTCCAAGCTTTCTTCTTAACCCCCTATGTTGCATTTTTACCCTGGATATCCTTTCCTAAGAACCAAAGCTCACAAAACATGTCCGGAGAAAGTCCTCAAAAGTCATTTAGAGCCCCTGTCACTCAATACCATGGTGTGTGACGGCGGTAATGGACACCTATGGAGACAACACTCCTCCCTGTTTTTCTCGGTCCCCTAATATCCAGGAAGGCTGATTTTTTAAGCAATTCACATTGATACTATGTGCAATCATAGAAATAAATTTGACTTTGATATCTTCTTTCTTTCTTGGTGTTGGGATTTTTATTTCCGCTAGTGTAGTTTAGTTATCTTGAAGAGACTTGAAAAGACAAGCGGGAAAAAAACCCTTGTTTCAGCGTTTAATATTTTATTAGTAAATTTTTTTTTACAAAATCCTTTTTAAGATATTTTTAATCTTTTATAGTGGCCTAATTTTGTGTGTAAAATACAAATTTTGATGCCCTATCAAACAGGTAGCTTTACAATTTTTTAAGCTTTTGAATTGAAAAGTAGAGAGAGATATATTTTAACCATTGTGTATCTGCAATAAATAATCAAGTCACATATCAGAATTCAATCAAATTTTGTGAAATTTACTTAATTGTGACAAGAAATAAACGTACTTTGAAATAGGATGGCTTTATGAGAACAAATTTTCGACGTTTGTAGTGTCTGGGATATACCAAAAATTCTGGATTTTCGAATTTTATTGGTGAAAGGTATTCGTAACTTATAAGCTATAAAGAACTTCTTAGCACTTTTATTTACATAAATTAATTTATGAAACTATCATCTTTCTTTTTTTTCAAACATATTGTGTCTTTGTTCAATACTTAGTCTTAAAAAAATACATTGTGGTAGTGAGTTTCCTCATTTTTTTTACTTCTTATACATCGCATTTCCCAACAGCATATAGTCCTATATTACGTAAATTCAACTTCACACCATGACAAAATTTTGGAGAATCTTGAACGTTTGTGCCGCCTGTGTTTAACTAAAAAAGCATACAGAGAAGCAAAAACAAAAAAATTAAACATAATTTATTTAAAATATCCTTTCAGCATAGTCGTTCAGTAGTTAACATTAAAAAAAATCATGAAAATTTCTCTCATTCCTGTGTTGTGTGTTCCACAGCTCCGTAGCGAGAAGACGACACCACGTTGACTTCGGACGAAGTCTTGAACAAGCTGCTGCTGTATGCGGAAACGTAAATGACTGCCAGCAATATCAGCACTCCCAGCATCACCCAAGTGCTGGTGACCATGAAGTTGTAGAAGGTGAGGTCACAGTACGCAGGCCCAGGCTCAACGGTTGGAGTATCTCCGTGCAAAATGAAAAATACCAGGACTGAAAGAGATACTATCGCATTTAACTTAATCTATTATTTCAAAAAAGTATCTATAATTTTGTTTGTGGGGTTTGTGTATGATAAACGCTACAATTTAAGTTTAAAAGATAGTGTCATTGTTTAAACTTGACTAATGCCATACGTGGGCCCCACTACAAAATGAACTAAATTTGAATTCTTAAATTCAACACAATATTGGTTTTCCTATTTGGTCATGTTTGGTTTATATATACTACTATACTCTATTCATTTAGAATTGGCTCTTGAGAAATAGTGCTTTCCCCCACGCTAGAAGCGTAACCATAGTTACTATCTTCAAGCAGCCAATAGTAAGCCTTCTTCGTCATAGAATTTTGAATAGAATTTCCACATTTACAACATGGAAAAAATATTCTAAAAATTATTTAAAGTTGCTTAGATCCCTTGATTAATCATATCTTCAGGAATTAACGTTTTCGGTGAAATTATTCAATAATTAAAGCTTTGAATTTAATTGAAATTTAAGAAAAAAAATCAATATTTTCTAGTTGAAGGGGAGTTTTAAAAGTTTTTTGTTTGTTAAAACCAACTATCATAAAAGCTAAAATATTATCACCTTTTGATTTTACATTCTCGTTTCCATGGAGACTATTTCAACAACAATGGTATTCCATAAAGCTTTTAAAACATAAAAATTAGATAAACTCTCAAATAAAAATATGTTAAACTATACTTAAAACTTTTAAATTTCATTAAAATACATTTTTAAATTATTATAATTTTTAAATAGACTTGTACCTAGTGTTTTGTTGTTTAGCATTAAATTTTCTTTGTAACAATGGAGTAAGCAGATATCATCTTGAGGAGAAATAAAGCTATTTCAGCAAAATGACCATAAAAAGGATCAAAAGAGGGTCAAGGGGTCAATTAAAGTTTTCGAAACATAGCTTATGTTTTTTCTGGAGTTTTTTACGTAGGTATACCAAGTTTGGTGCAGATCGGAAGTAAACTGTGGATTTGTATAAAAGACAAACCCACATATATACACACATTGACTTTTATTATATTAGATACACAGTTGCAACTTAACTTGAGCCTGTAGAAATAATTATGCTGAGAGAATTTTAATTAACAAAATGAAAAATACCAACAGGAAAATCTAAAAAATAGATTTGGTAGAATAATATAACGTTTTTTGATTTTTGCAGAAAAGCTAACTAGTTGTTCTCACCTGAAAAAATGCTAATCATACCCTAGCCTGAAAAATGCCCTATCACTTTAAGTAAAAAAAGTGGATGGGCTCTAACTTCAAGCCAATAAAATTTACTATCAAATGAGATAAGAATAATGCTTTTGAGGCGAATAGTTTCAGTTTTATAGCCGAAAAACTACGATTTTTTTGCCAAAAATAGCTGTTTTTTTTTCAAATTTGACTTAAATGAGGCGGGTCTTAATATTATCAGATTGAGCTGAATCTTTGTCAACCTTATTTTATAGCCTATTGTCACATTTTAGGGGGTTGCCCACAAAGAAATTCGGAAGTTGATGTTTTTGCAACCACCCTATAGTTAAGGTCCACTACCAATAAAAATGTTTCCTATAAATATTTAAAATAAAAATTTATGGTTAAAGGAAACTAACTCGTTCAAAAATACTATAAGATCTCTATATTATTTTGCTACAATATTTCACTCTTCACAATTTTAATCATTTTAATTAGTAGAAACCGACTTCACTTACGAACAAAATAAGCCCAGACAAAACAGAAAGTTTCGGCCGCAACCAGAAGAAAAACACAAAAGTGGTTCTTTTTCAAACATTTTTGCACCACCATTACTAGTAGCCTCGTCCCAGATGCCGCAAATCCAGTTGCACCGACGAAAGTAAATAAATCGATTATGTTCCCCATAAAAATGCATTGGCCCTTGCACGCATTACCTGAAAATAAGAAATTCGATTCAATACAAGGCACACTATATTTCTAGTTAAGTAGCCTAAAATTTTATTTTAAAACTAAACCAAGTTCAACTATCATGTTTGTGAACTGAGTTAAATTTTGAATCGCACCAATTCTTACCTGCATAAACAACCGAATAAGCCCAAAGCATTAGCGCAGCAAGTATTCCGACCATATACCCTGAAATACAAAGAGGCAATAAAGTGGGCCCTCGCATATTCACAGTTCAGTATTCGCGGTTGAGCAATGTTACCCCCGCATATTCGCGGATTTCGATCTATACAATTGTTCGATTCCGGTATTTATTATGTAAACCATTTTGAAAATGTAACTTCTTTTACTATGCAAGTTCTCTAACTAGTAACACTTTGGGTATTTACTTCAAATTATTTACAGTTATTACTATTATTTACAGTAATTTACAGTTATTACTACTATTTACAGTAATTTACAGTTAAAACTACTTGTTGCATGAACCAGTTATATTAGTTTTATGTAATAAATGACGGAATCGAACCATTATATATCTGTTATATTATCATATATGCGCGTGTTAAAACTGGGTTTGTTATTCGCGTATTCGCGGTATATTTTGGAACTTAATTACCTCGAATAGCGAGGCAACACTGTATTTATAGAAAAAGAGTTCTTAAAGATTAACTAGTTCAAATTTTATGCAATCAGTATTGTAATCAGGGCAGTTTAAAATGATATTGTATATTCTATATTAACAGAATTTATTTTTGAGGAGAAGAACGACACTATTAGGAAATTCGAATCTGAGGATGAAACAAATTTGCTTTTATTTAAAACTTTTATAGATCAGTGTGCTTTTGAGCACATATTATAAGGAAATAGAGCATTTATAACTCCGTTTTTAATCAGTTCACAAAAGACAGTTTATTATTTGTTAATAAAGTAGGGTAATGATACAGAAAGTTTCTTTCCCTAATCTCGCGGGAATCTATTTGTTTGATTAATGCGATTTTTTAAATTTCTAAAATAAGTTCTTTACTAAGTTTAAACTCACAACTCTCAAGCGTCGCCACCAACCGTGGACCGGTAGGACTCATCAGCATGGTATAGGAAGGCTACGCAAGAGAGCGGAGGGCACGTATTAGTCTAGCCAACTATAACTGAACAAGTGGTGACCATTGATTCAGTTATAGTCGACTAGACTATACTCTATTCATTTAGAATTGGCGCTTCATGAGAAATAGTGCTTTCCCCCACGCTAGAAGCGTAACCATAGTTACTATCTTCGAGCAGCCAATAGTAAGCCTTCTTCGTCCTTTTGACGAAGATAGTTGCTATGGTTACCGATCGGTGGTGGGGGAAGGAAATATTTTCAAGCGCCAGTTCAAAATGAACAGACTATAGTACTGGCCCTCCGCTGTCTTGCGTTGCCTTCCTGTACCGTGATGATGAGTCCTAACAAGGACGAAACCGGTTCACGGTTGAAGGCGCCGCTTGAGAAATGTGAGCTTACTCTTATTGTCCGCTAAACCAGCGATATTGGTGAAATGCTCCTTTCAAGTTCTTTACTAGTTAACTTCGGGAAATCTGATAAATGATTTATCTTATAAAGACTACAAGCGATCTTTGTCGTGTTTCCAATGGAAACGATCCTTACGGAAATTTTCAAAGGAGTTGACTTACAAGAGTCTACGAATTCTTTCATGTATTCACAAAACCTCTCGCAATAACCGATGCGATCGTCATCATCAGGTTCCTCCTCATCTTCCAAACTTTCCAACCGCTGCATTCGTTCCCTTTCGCAATAGACGCAGCCAGGAACCCCGTGGTCCGAGTCTGGACCCCCTGCTGCCTCATCCTCCAAAATCTCCTCGATCTTGTCTACATCCTCTTGGTGATGACAGTTGACGGAACATCCAGGATTTGAGGGATTAGTTATTTCACTCGTTAGGTTTGATTCAGCATATGCTGGGTGAATCGGAACATCATTAAAATTAATCAATAAGGGGTAAAATTTAACAGAACAAGACCAAATAAAAAAACAGTTCTTGCATATTATCCCGTCGACCGTACCGCTGAATCTGAAAACTGTAAACAACCCATTGACTTTTCTATGGTTGTGCTGCTGAATTTGACAGTCATGGAACGGTCGACGGAATAATACGTAAATACCCAAAAAACTTAAAAGAAGATTCTTTATTTCATTTCTTATTTTTACAGTTTAAGTGCCAAGATTCACCCCGTTTTACGGTACGATTTGACAGAAAACATTGGATTCTTACGTATTATCCCGCCTACGGTACCGCTTAATCAAAAACGTTATCAAAACCCATTGACTTTTCTATTGATGTGCCGCTGAATTAGACGGCCTTTGAGCGGTCGACGGTATAATACGTAAGTACGAAACATTGTTTAATCAGTTTCAAGGGGTGAATTTAAGCAAAATTTACTTTTTATAGAATATTTAGGAAGAATATTTACTTACTTTTTTGGGGGACTTCTTTAATATGTTCGTCCTGTAAAAAAAATTACTTATATAAAATTGATAAGTGATATAAACTCTTAATCGCATTTAAACGTTTGATTTATATGTAAATATTGCGAGACGCTTCATTCTATTTTTAAGTTATTGATTCTATTATTAAGTTATTAAACATTTAAAAACTGATATCATAATTAATGACTAAAATATGTTCATTAAGCATATTTTTATCATGTATAGATTTATGGGCAGAGCTATAGTACGATCCATCCATAGCTGTAAGCTAGAACAGCAACTGGTTGTGAAATAACGTCTTTTTGGTAACCGTTTGTCAACTCTTACCCAAGTTATGTCGATTAAATTAATACCTATAAAATTCTAGATCCATTATACCTTAAACCAGATTCCTCCTTAATTCAAATACATGATAATTAAAATCCAGAGGCGAGTGTCTTGCAGAAGGTTAATGTATTTAAAAGATTTAATTGTGCCATCAATTAGTACGCATAGTGTTAATAAAGAAAGTTCGGATGATAATGGTCAATGTAAACAAATTCTATAAAATTAGTCTTTTTCTAGTATTTACTTAGGGGGTATAATACGACTACATGATTGTTTCAATAAAGTCACATATTACATTCGAGAATTTCTGTAATACTAGCAATATTTCAGTCATATTCAGCGAAAGGTACTAAGCCTGCAAAGGCCTAGTGTAAAATATATATTTGGAACAGCTTCAGAAAGCTACAGATTTAGACATGGTTAAGTGTTGTCAGCATAGAGATCTAATAGTATTATTCTATCTCAAATAATAATCTACTCATTACTATTTTAGAATATTATAATATCAATAATCTGCTAATGATTGTCAGTCATCTTTTGAGATGTGGGCAAACATCGGCTGGAGGAGACAAAAACCTTTCTAAAGCTGTTAGGGTGGGTTGGGGTAAAATGGGTCAATTTTAAGGTACCTTCACATTCTAAGTTTTATTTCATCAAAACTATTACTTTTTAATGATTTCACTACAATCCTTGAGAACATTTTCATCTAATTTTATCAAATATTTTTTAGTTATAAGTTGGTTAAACTTAGCATCAAAAGTAATGACCTATTTTACCCCAATGTGGGGTAAAATGGGTCTCATTGCAAAAAGATGTCAAAAATATATTTATTACTAAATATACATGAAAGTAAGAAAAAAGGCAATCGGCTAAACCGTTTTCATCTGAAAAAATTTGTTTTAAGTTGCACTTTAATGAAATTGTAAAAGTCCGAAGTTAATGAACATTGTTCAAATTTAGCAATTAAAATACTTCGTTTGGATAAAAAAATAAACTTGTATGACAGTTCAATGTACATTTGAAGGAAATAAGTTAAAAACATTGTTTTACTTAATACAGAAGGCCTCCTAACTATGACCCATTTTACCCCAAGTACAAAATATTGTTATAAAAGATAAAATATTTTATATTTTTCTAAGCTGATTGGCTTGAAATGTCTCTCAGACTTTCTTTTATGGAAAAATATTACAAAAGTCTGCTGTAATTTATTACAATATATAGATATTTTGGAAGTTAGTAAACCCTGGTTTTTCGATGACATCATTTACGTTCAAATTAAATATTTTTTCAGTCCTCAAAATCATAAATATTAATTTTTGACAGTCGAAAAATATTGCCAACAGATAAAAGATTATAATACAAAAAAATGAGCGAAAATTATTCAATTTAAATTTGATTTATATCGAGTTAATTAAAACTGACCCATTTTACCCCAAGACCCACTTTACCCACCCTACCCTATATTTAATATGTTGTCAAGAACTAAGTTGCTAAGAATAAAAGTCGTTATAAGTAAACGTACCTCCGCCGATTGGCAAGATTTTGTGGTATTAGCTTGAACATTTTTCATTTCCAATTCGACTGAAGCACTGTTTTTGGAATCCTCAGAAGAAGCCAATGTTTTTCGGCCATTTTCAGAATATCTTTCATCTATTACAATTGAAGTGGGTATTGTTTCGTTTACTTCACAATTTTCTTCATTTGATTCATCTGTAACAACGTTTTTTGAATCGTCACTAGAGGCCATCTAAAAACGCTAGAGAATGGTCTGAAATTCTTATATAAATATTTAATAAAATGTAATAAGAAAAGGTATGTATTAAAATTACACGATTTAAGCAATTTGAGTTGTAGCAGAAGTAAAAATTTTAAAGTTTTCACTTCATTTTATTTCACCGTTAGGAATAAAATAAAATATTTTTACCGAATGGTCTTGAGATAAAGACAGGAGAGAGAGGTAATTTTTTTTATTATTTAACACTGATGGAAGTAGAAATCTCCACTTTATTATGAATTCATGAATTGAAATTACCGTTATCGTTTTTAGTACACAGAAAAAAGTCGAACTGAGGGTCAACGAAACGCTATTTTCAAATGCTCTTATATAATAGAAGGCAGTTCTGCAAATTTCTGTGATTGACAGAGGTCTAGATAGTGAATCGGGAAATTAGGGAGTGAATCGTTTGATTTTCATGAGATCCCCAGCACCACAAATCATGCCAAACATGTCAAGTTAACGTAACTGCAACCAGAAGTAAATGGAATTTGGTCATACATGACAAACTCAAGCTCGTCTGAGAACTAGAAAGATTCTCTGTCGTATTTTCGCAAGTTTTCTATTCTGAAAATAATTTTATTTTCAAATTTTATTTTAGTAGAAATAAGTTCTTGTAACCTGCTACCACAGACAATTAAAACTATAATTGTTCTATATCTTTAGAAATGTGAACATAATAGTTTTGTTCTAATTAAGTTATGTGAAAATACTGTTATTTTTGCTTAATTAATGGAATAAAAAAGTCTTAAGTTATAAGGAACTAATTAATTTGTATTTATTAAAAGGAACAAGTTAATTATTTAACTAAATTTATGTTTATGTAAATATATTTAAGTTATATTTTAGTTAAAAGTTTAATAATTAGTAATTAGAATGACTTCTTGTAATTAAAATTGCCAAAAAAGTAGCTTTTGTGATGAATTTTCGGCTTTTTTACTTAGGTGTCGCTAATCATTGTGTTCTATACTGCAAATCAATCTTTATCATCTTGGATTGCAAATGCACATCCTACTAGGAGGGTTTACTACTTTTACTAGGAGGGGCTACTACTTTTTGAGGAGAAATTTGTGTTCCACACCATACAATTAAATAAAATGAAAAAAAAAGTATGGATATTTGACAAACTTTAAAAAATTAAGACATTCTGATGGATTTGAGGTGTGTAAAAGTAACCACTACTTAATATTTGGTACGAAGTGTCTAAATCCACGACCCATGCTAAAGTAGTAGCGAAATTCATTAGAGTTGAGTTGTTACTTTAGTGGATTTAGACAGTCCCTATTAGGTAACATAAGCAAAGAATGCTTTTTTCAAGGAATTCTTAATTAATTTGCAATTAACGTATGTTTGGGAAGCAAACACATGTTTTAGAGCATATAAATGCTCAAATTACGTTAATTAAGGCTAATTTCACAGTTAATTGGTTAAATTAATAGTTTCAGTTAATTTTCATGTTACAATACCATTACGATCCCTTGTGCTATACTTAAGGTAGAAAATGTGTTTGAGGCATTTAAACCGTTTTCTACCATGTGTTTACTATAGAGAAAAAACACAGGGGCATTACTGCATAGCTTCCCTTTTTAGGGATGTTTATTAATTTTGGTTTAAAAATTAAAATTTGAAGCTTGAATTTTTTTCCCATTTTTTTCAGCTGTTTTGGGGCTATTTACTATGTCTGTACCAAAAATTTAAGAAAAATAAAAAGTTGGGCATTAATGGGTTAACGATACATAAATACTGTAAAATCTCCTTTTCTTTCATTTTAAAAATTATTCAAATAATAAAATAATATGGCTTAATTTTCTTTATATCCTATGGTTTTATGCAATAAAGTACACATCACTTGCGTTTACTTGTTCCCGTTACTGAATCTGATTTCATAGAACACCGATAGAAAGCATCTTTTCAATTTAAAAAAAATCCAGAAATGGTTTAGTAACACGAGTCATTTATTTAAAAAACATGTTTACAGATAGTGTATATAAATAAAATAATAAAAACAGCACTGTGTGTAATCACACTCATCGAAAAACTGTATATCGTCTCTACAGTCATCCATCTCGATCTAGTGTCCTTAGACATGAAAGACACGAAGAATTCTTCCAATAAATTGGCACATATATTATGCCGAAAACCAAAACCACCCCGTTCATAAACAATATGTTTGGTTCTACAAATTTGCCGTAAAGATTTTGGCACCATTTCGATTCATATAAATAAATATCAAAATTGTCCGTATACAAGTAGAAAACCTCCTCTGGAAGATAAAATAAATAGTTATCAATAATGTAATCATATTATACAAATTTATTTACAATATAGTTAAGAGCTACAGTATAAGATATATTATCGTCCACCTTTGGATCATTCGGAAGATAATTCTGGATCGTGTAACTGGTGGATAATAAAGTATTCATTTACAGATTTTAAAGCGAAGTCAAAAACTTAAAATTAAGATTAAAAGTGCATTAATTAGAGAGGAAGGTAATCAAATTTAGACTTTGAAAATTCATTTAAATGAATAACATTTTCCTGACTTCCCTTTGCTAAACGACACAGACTAAAAATAACTTTTAGTGTAAAAACAATAATAGGTAAATTGTCTTTTATTCGTATGTTTGAAAAAAACCTTTAACTAGGAAAATAGAGAAGAGTTCAATTGTTTTATCTTTAAAAATAGTGTAATTTACTTTTGAATTTTAAACAATTTCTTCTTATAGTCTAAATTTCTGGTTATGAATAAATTAGGATACCTTATCGATTTCAAATTTAAAACCTAAATCAATTATTTCTTAAACCAGTCATGAAAGAAAACCAACTATTTAAAATTAAACACATTGAGCAAGTTGAAAAAATCGGAAATTCGACAATCATTTTAACCCGTAGCAGGGGACGTGGGGTCTCCCAGACTCCGCAACGATAGTATCGATAATTTTTTTGTCTATTGGATAATTGTCTGGAAAAAATGTTTATTTTATCATAAAGTTAAAGAAATTTTTCTATCAAGAGATAAATGTTCAAATAACAATGTACTGAAATATCAGAATCGTATCTTAATTAGACGATTTTTAAAAACATTGAAAGTTTCGGAGTCTGAGACCCCACGTCCCCTTGTATGTTCCAATTTTTCACCTCCCCTGTTACTGGTTATAATGTTTTCTTTCTCGTTTTTTTGTCGCAAGTTTTATGTAGAACAACAGTTTTATACGTACCAACAAGAAAACCACAAAAAAATATCGTTGTGGATATAAGGTTAAGTATGGTGCAGCATGAACTTATTTTCAAGTTGAATGCCTCCGCAATGAGAGTTATGAATCTAGATATAAATGCACAAAAGCCTGCTAATCCTGTGAAAGCTAAAACGCTCATGAAATCAATCACAAAATTGCAATTTGACTGCGAGGAATATTCCAAACCTGCAAATTTAATTTGAGTAAAGACATAGTTTAGGAATAACATTACATTTAATAAATATTTCTTCAAGAAGATGTTTAAACACATTGTCCTTAAAAATATGTCTTCAGCTTACAGGATAATGGCACTAAGTCACTTTTGGAATAATTTCCAAAAGTGACCATTTTACATCTTCCATCTAAAAAAGAAAATTAAATTATTAGTGGTCATCTCTCTTACCAAATAAAAACGCAGTACTTGACCAAAACGCCAGAACAAGCCATACAGGTGCAAACATCCCTAAAAATAAAGCAATTAATAGAGAGAAAATATCTTTAGAATCTTCCATCTACAAAAGACACTCAAAAATGGTCAGCATTTATTTTATTAGGAGTTTTAATTCACTAAGGACGACTTTAAAATAATGTAAATAAATATTTTTTTCTTTCATATTTTCTTCATTTGGACCGGAGTAATATATCATTTTCAGATTTTTCAAAAAATAAATTTTCAGATTTTTTAACTGACAGCTTTCCCTGCCAACGATCCTTAGTGGGGTCCGAACTCTGACAAATGAAAAGTCGTAGAAACTAATTAGATGGTTTTAGAATTTTGATAAAAAAATTATCATACATAATTTAAAGAAATAATACATAAATATAAGATACTCTGTTCATTTAGAATTGGCGCTGGGACGTAATGTATTGGAAGCAGTTATTATTGAAATTATCGTCAAAAAAATTTTCTTCTGCAATGACAAGGCAGCCTAAAAAGAATTAGTTAAAATACTGTAAAAAAAATCGGTCACTGAAGTTGTGTGATGAGCGTTATTAAGAATTATTGAGCGTTTTTGATCCTTTTTCAGGCGCTTATTCCAGTGGCGTATATAAGGGGGGGGCCGAGGGGGCCCTGGCCCCCCCTGAAATCCGGACCTGGTGTACCAAAATAAGCTAAAACCCTGTTTTTTAGGGACAAATTTCCAAAAATTTTCTGGGGGAGGACCCCCAAACCCCACTTTCTGATTGGAATTTTATTATTGCAATTATTTTTATAATAAGTTCATCGAAATCCTAATCCTACTAATAAATATATGTCCAAAATTAGGACTAGGTGTACCAAAACCAAGTAGAAATCCTGTTTTTAGGGTCAAATTTCCAAAATTTTCTGAGGGAGTACCCCCAGATCCCCTTTTCTACTTGGAACTCTATTATTTACAACTATTTTTTATATTAAGTTTACCCAAATGCAAATCCTATCTAAAAATATAAATCAAAAATTCTGACTAGGTGTACCAAAACAAGTTAAAAACCAATTTTTAAGAGTCAAATTTTCAAAAATTTTCTGGGGGAGGACCCCCAGACCCCCCTTTGGTACTTTGAACAAAATAACTCAACATTTTTTACATAATAAGTTCTTTTAGATGTAAATTTTCACAAAAAAATTTAAAAAGTTACATTGGACGTAATAAATTTGTTTGGGTGGGGGTGAAAAATATTTTGGGCCCCTCCCGAAATAAATTTCTATATACGCCACTGGCTTATTCTAAATAGAACAGACTATATACTGCTGATAGGGGGTCCATGAAAGGGCATTTCCTCCCTCCTGAATAGGGCATGTTCAGTCCGAAATATTGATATTCACCTAATTTTATGCTTTAACTCTTTCACACCGGCTGGGACATATGCTGTCACACGGTGGAAAAATTTTGAAATTACGACTGAGGCAACATTATGTCCCAGTTGCTGAAAAACTTCAAGGAACAGAATAAAATGCTCCTTTGTGCCTCCAAATACACCATGATTTAATGGATATCTCATCGCAGTTGCCCCCCAGGAGCTCAAACAAGTGCAAAAATTGCACTTTTCTGATTCCCTTGCCGCATTGAAAGGTTATTATTGTATGTTAAACTTATCTATCTTTACTAATTTATCCTTTTAAGCTTTTTAACTGTTTTAAGGTTATAATAAAACGATTAATATAAATTTGGTCTTCATCTCTTTTCACCGTCACAATATTAATTTATTTTTTGACAACTGTAGGTATCCAGAAAAACCTTACATACACTGTAAAAAAAACTGTAGAAAAACAGAAATTTCAATAACAGTGACTTTATGTTTACAGAGATATTCTGTCATGTAACATTCCCACCGCACTTCTATTTATTTTATGTAAAATAACAGCTTTTACCTAGTTTTTTTAGCTTATCTGTTCTTAAACAGAAACTTACTGCATTGAAAACCAATACAGCTATTGGCAACGTTATACTGAATCTTCTTTGGTTCAGTGGTAGCGTGCGTGCTTAGCATGCGGTAGGTCGCGGGTTCTATCCCCGGATATCAATTAATTAAAATTTAAAAAACTACTAAAATAAGTGCATGCGCACAAGCAGAAAATTACTGAGAGGCAACAGAAAAATATGTAGCCCACTTGACAGAAAGTTCCTTTTTACAGCATTTACCTGTAGGTTACAGCTTTTTTCTGTTTACAGGATTTTTCAACCTACAGATTTTTTCTGGCAACTTTTGCTGCCAGAAATTTTCTGTTTTTTTGCAGGATTATTTTTTACAGTGTACAGGGTGTATCTGAAATATGGTGCAACAAACTTTCAGGGATGATAGTACTTATCAAGACGAACAAGAATCGGTATAGAAAGGGGGGTCCCAGACCAAATCCCAGGGAATTAAAAATGGAGCGACACCCCAAAAAAATCATTGAAAAATTCAATTTGTAGAAGAACTACTAATGGTAAAAACTTAAATATGGTCTCAAAAATAGTGGTTTAATATGATCTTTAAAATTACCTCAAAAGTCTTCACTTTAAAAATTTGTTTTATTATGAAAAAGTTAAAAAACACAAAAAAATTTGAAAACTCTGACAAAACCTTATTTTGTATTTCGAAATCCTTTCTTTTGATTTGATAATCTGAAAGATCATAGTTAAAAACCCTGAAGTCCAAAGTTTCACGTAAATACATTCAATATTAAATGCTTGAGATCCTGTTAAAGTTTGTTTTTTGGGTGCGCGAGCAGTTTTTTAGAGCTGTTTCCAGAACAGCTGTTTGCGCACGCAAAAAACAAACTTTAACAGGATCTCAAGCGTTTAATATTGACTGTATTTACGTGAAACTTTGGACTTGAGGGTTTTCAACTAGGATCTTTCAGATTATCAAATCAAAAGAAAGGATTTCGAAATACAAAATAAGGTTTTGGCAGAGTTTTCACATTTTTTTGTGTTTTTTAACTTTTTTCATAATAAAACAAATTTTAAAGTGAAGACTTTTGAGGTAATATTAAATATCATATTAAACCACAATTTTTGAGACCATAATTGAGTTTTTACCAATAGTAGTTCTTCTACAAATTGAATTTTTCAACGATTTTTTTGGGGTGTTGCTCCATTTTTAACTCCCTGGGATTTGGTCTGGGACCCCCCTTTCCATCCAATTCTTGTTCGTCTTTATGAGTACTATCATCCCTGAAAGTTTGTTGCACCATTTCAGATACACCCTGTATAAAAGAAATGTATCCAATAATGATTTAGCATGAGATTGAACCGAAAAATTTGTTATAAATCTGTAAAAATCTAGAATCTATACAATACAAACTTAAAATTATGACCCAAGGGAAACATTTTAGCATGATAAAGTATCAAAGATCTTCATATATGATAATACAAAAAAGCTTAAAAATAATTAATCTGAAAAGCTATTGGAGCTACAATTCAGAAAACTTAACATATGCATTTCCTAAAATGTTCAATTATATTTTTTATTGGTCTACCTGTCTTGAACTAGAAATAGGGTATTGAGATTGATCTTTTGATCCGTGAGTTCATCATTCAGATTCATTTTTCGGTTCGCAATATGATTTAACTTCCATCACAGATAAAGTTGTACAGGCCTTTTGTAAAAAGAAGTCTGAATACTTTATAGCTTCCCTATAGATTTTTATGACTATTAATATCTTAACAATAAATGAGGAAAAATACCTTCGGTGATATTCATAATATGTATCTTTTACTTACAAGAGGAGATAATTAATTCCATTAATTCTCCACAACTCAAATTTTTCCTCATGGTCTTTGTATATCGCGGGCAGCTTTTACACTTTCTGAGGACAGCCGGAGGAAAGAGTTACTAGTCTCCCACAAACAAACCTACTGTTCTGTTAAATGGTATTTACAGTTGAAGGGATTTTTCAGAACATTGAGGATTCTTCTCCAAGGGTCCTATAACAAAAAAGGATAAATTATGTTTTCGTAGTTTACAGAGACGTTTTGGGCACTTTGGGATTAGCCGTGTGTAAGTTCCAAGTTTTTTACCAAATGGCAAGAAAATACTAAAATATCGAAATCAAAAACATATCATAACAACATCAAAAACATTCTACACATAAATGCTTCAAACCTCTGAATCACCAATCTAGTCCCCATAATTTTAGGTCTCTTAAGTTATTACCATTACGGCATAATGCTTTTTATCGCATTCTACTTTATATTTTTCGTAATAAATCTCTTTGTAAATTTAGAACCAGGCAATATAATACTATATAGATCATCTGAAATTTTTGAAATTCCAACATTTTCAAAGGACATATTTCGTAAACACTTCTTTTATCTTGCACCTAAACTGTAAAATAATTTACCTACAAATTTAATTCAAACAAATAGTTATTCTGTTTTCAAAAGAAATCTTTTTGAATTTATAATTAACATCGACGACCTGGATCTGTATTTCTCACTTAGACGCAAATTTTTCATTTTAAATATTATTTAGCCTTTTTCCAATTATATTGTGTGTGATTTTGTCGTGGTTTTCTTGTGTTTATTTTATAGATTTAATGTATTTTTCCTTTTTTTCTTTTTTTTCGTTACTCAGTTATGTATTTAATTTCTTTTACGCCTGGACGGGATTTTTGTATTTCCCCTTGGCGTATAACATTGTTTTTCTGTAATTGTTTATTTTTTCTTTAATTGTTAATAAAAATTATTATTATTATTATTATTATTATTATTATTATTATTATAAAAACCTTAAATTATCTCAACTAGCAGTGTTATTTTTAGTTTGTGTTAAGTGTAAGTATTTTCAAGTGTAATTCGTATAACGTCACTCAATAAAGTCCGATTAGTAAAATTTGTGCCCAGCTAATCATAAAGTACTATGGAACAGCTTTAGAAAGAATCCTCCAGCCGCCATGTTTACCAACAGCTCAAATTATGACCCACAACTATAGATATCCAATTATTAATATTATTAGGGATAATGGTTGTTTGTCATCATTTGAGATGTGGGTAAATATGGCGGCTTGAGAACACTTTCTAAAGCTGTACCTGAAAGGCATGAAGAAAATATATCGATCCACTTTTAAGTAATTGGAAAATAAGAGGATTTTGCATTCACTGTAAATTCATGACTGTTTTTGTACAGTTCCATAAATTTTATTTTCTCAAACAATTGTTAAAAATAACTTTCATTTCTCTCTATATTAAAAAAAGTTACTGTCACCGCCGCCGCTGCCGCCGCTGTTTCAGAAAATTTAATTTTTCAACTCTTTGAACTCTCATATCGCAAAACCTACTTTATAGAAATTTATGAAATTTGAAATGTTTGTAGAGGAATATTTGGGGTACATTCTCGAACAAAAAGCTAACTTCTGTGATAATTAGTTCTGGGGTATTTTTAAGGTCAAAGTTGAAGTTTTTCTTTTTTCGTCGCGTAATCCAGTTCAGCGAAATCTATTAGCAGCAAAACTATGATTTTTTGCAGCCTAATACTCTGAAGTATGAAGATGTGCACTACGTCGCCCTTTTTTCGAATTTCGAATTTGGTTTAAAGTAATTAATTTTTTAATTTTCGAAATTTTTGACTCTTTTTCGTTTTTTTCTATCTTAAATGAAAACTAATCACGGTATCAATATGATTTTTTAAACACTTATATTCTTATTTTTTAGAAAGAGATTGGCGTTTAATTCTTTAAAAAATTCTAATTAGTTTTGGAATTATTAAGCATCAAAGTTTCATTTTTTTCATAGTTTTAGTAGGTCTTTATCAGACGTGTTTTATGTTTTTAAATTTTATATTTGCCTGTCCACTAGATTGTCGCGAGCACGGATATTTAAATTTAAAAGTTTTGAGGTGCACATTTTTGCTCTAAATTTTCTAGCGATATAGTATAGACTTGGTTAAAAATCTTTTAAATATACTTCGATATTTTTTGAACTAATAATAATAAAATAAATAATTTAGCTTTTTTTTAGTGTTATTTGTGCCGATGAAAGGTAGAGGATTTTTGGGAAGTTTGTTTTACTCTGCTAAAGATCTATTGCAGATATTACAGATCGCGAAGCGATCTCTAAAGAGCTGCATAGCAGTTATGGGGGTTGGTATCCATTAAATTATTGATAATTTTAAAAGGAATATTTTAGTAAGACTTTTATTTTGATATTTTCGAGGTAATGATCCGAATTAAATTATTGAAAAGTTTGAGATACAAAAAGTTTCGATATTAAATGATCATTAACTATACTCTGTTCATTTAGAATTAGCGCCTGAGACGTATTGTATTAAAAGCAGTTATTCTAATTATCGTCGAAAAAATTTCTTCTGCAATGACAAGGCAGCCTAAGCAGAAGTTGTTAAAATACTGTAAAAACAATCGGTCATTGAAGTTGTCTGATGAGCGTTATTAAGCCTTATTGAGTGTTTTTGATCCTGTTTCAGGCGCCTATTCTAAATGAACTGACTATAAGCAGACAAGTTCCAGGTTGTACTGGATAGTTGAGATGAAACAAGCAAACTCTGCTCGCTAAGATCGCGAAGCGATCTTTATGAACTGCGAAGCAGTTCCGGGGGTTGGTGAGCGATAGCGAGCAGGGGGCAGAGCCCCCTAGTACTTTAAAAAAAAGATTGACGACACTGACATTTATTCAGTTCATTGGCTCAAAACTGAGAAAACATTTAACACTTTTATTCCAAAACAGCTCTAAATTTTCCATACGACTGACGGCCTTATTCACTGTCACTTAACCGGTGGTTAACTAGGAGCTAAATAGAGAAAAAGAACTTCTCCCTGACCCTGATTGGTGGAATTCTTTAACCTATGGTTGACCGCTGGTCAGAAGGCAGTGAATAAGGCCATCAATAATCTCGGCCAGTCTAGGACTGAAAGAGTTTAAAATTGTGAATCAAGACACTATATTTAAATAACACAAGCAAGTAAATAGTTTACAGACTTAAGAAACTGACATCCCTTAGAATGGAAACTTGTTAATGTATACCTAATCTAAAAACATTAAATCCACTTGAGCACTGAATTCAGCAATTCATTTGAATACAACATTTTTTTAAACATTATTAAATTATTTATGAATGCGATGAATTAGTTGATTATCACAATTCAGAAGTTTTAATCAAACTAAACTTTTCATTTCAAAGATAATTTTTTTTTAAGATTTTCAAACAGCTAGTTTATCTTGTTGACTGAATACGAGTAAAGTTCTTAACCCTAACAACACTTCAGAACGCTAAAACAAATTATTGAAATATATAATGGTAAGTGAAATACATTTTAAAATTTGCTACTCAAAAGATTAAGCTTTTGGAAGCTTGTCAAGACCTAAATAAAATTACTAATATTCAAGCCAAGATATTATCCTTGTAGTAAAAAATTAAATAAATTGGATTTACAAACCTCATAATCTGAACTGTCAATCAAAGCTTCATTCGTTTTGCCATAAATTATGTAAGAAGTCTCTGAAATACAATCACTGTTTGATGCCATCACGGAGAACTTACTTCGTTTTAGTTTTGTTAAAAGTATTCACTTGGTTGGTTGATTGGTTGGTTATTTTTAAGCGTTTCTGCAAGGGCTATCCTCTTGCTTTACCCGTTTTACCATTCTGTTTCGGTTTTGGCACTGTATATTTGCACGGCCATTTTTCAACTAAACTCTACTCTAACTTCCACGGCTAGGGGTACCATTGGTTCCATTACTAAGCGCCGAGACTGCTACGTCATCACGAGACCTACAGCGCATGCGCCACTGGCCGTTTTGGCCGTCCAAATATACACTTCGTTCGGTTTTTCGCTTTATAATTCTTTTATCTCATGTAGTAATAATGCCTTTTTTTTCTTTCCTCTTCTCCTAAACTTTCATTCATATCAAGAGAGAGGGCCTAAATATTTCTCGGTTGGTTAGTTGAATTTTTCGGATCATAAAATTGTCTTACTATCTTGGGTTGTGTTGCATTTTCACAAACTTTAAAGGTTCGATTCCGGCCTCGCCCTGGGTGTACTTTCTCCTTCTGTGTCAGTAAAATTTCTGTTTGTGTCTGTCTTACTTGACGAAGTTTTATAAGTGGATCCTTGAGATCAAGCACACAAACCGGAAAATTTATGTACCCACAATATACAATCTAAAAACTCTGAAGGTGGAAGCTGCTTGGATATTGTAATCGTATAATAGGTTCGGTTATACTCCCTACTAACCTAGTAATTTTTAATTTTTCAAATATATTTTTGTTCATATTTAAGGCATTAATAATTAAGAACATTGGCAAATATCTTGGATTGGCAAACATCTCTTAAATAAATTTGCTTAAAATGTGGAGATACTTGGTGCTTGTACCCCAGAAATTTTTTTCCGTTGTACTCTTCAAGCCAATCCTCATCTGTACGGTATTTGGTTGAAGTTGTGGAGATTGCCTGAATGTAATATACATCTCCACGAAAAAAGACTAAGCCTTCGTAAAACGTAACAGATTTTATTTAGAACATAAAATATCAGAAGGTAAAAGAAGAGAGAGGTGTACATGGTAAAAGTAAACAATATATAGTAATGCTTTAACAGTTGAAATTACCGTTGAAGTTGAAAGTTGAAGTTATTTGAGTTTAAACCAGGTGTTCGATTACTATTATAAATCATAAAGAGTTTAAAATATTTTCGATTACAGTTCGGCACGCCACAAAGTTCTCAACCTAAAGAAAGCGTGTCATTAAATTAATTCGTTTTCCCAATGATAAGAGAGATGAGGATTGGCTTGAGAAGGACTACAGATTCTTGTCAAAGTACTCTTTTACGTTTTTGGTTATAAGATCACATATTTTAATTTCTAACGGCCGTATTGACCACAGAGAAAAATCCTAACAGAGGGTCCAACACGATATATTCAAAAGTTGTATGGGTTTGAGGGCGCCACGAGGAACTATAAATGATTGACAGAGAGATCAAACCTGTGATTGGCTGTCACACAATCTTCTATTTCGAAGGAGAAGGAAAAAGTTTTTCTCACCAATCAGGCTTTTCCGTCCCGCCTCTCGTGACGTTGATGCGATCGCAGCGCCACCCAACCCATCCAACGTTTCGATTTCCATTAGCGCCTATGGCGACGGACTCTCTGTTCTAGTACTCTGTGGTATTGACCATCATGGGTTAAACCCGAAGCGGGAGTAAAACCTCGCATACTATAGTTAACGTTATAACGTATGAGTAAATAAAATAGGGGACTCGCTACTAGTCATTTCCCATTGCATTTATATTGCTTTGCCATGGTGACACAGACTATAACAGCCATATCGACCATTGCGGGTTAAACCGAAAGTGGGAGTGAAGCCACGGATGCTAGAGTTGACGTTATCGACCAGTCGAAAAATTCGTTAACTTCCGAATAAAACCTAAGCTTCGTGACACCTCGATTTTCCCGAGTTAATTCTGAGTACAAAATGGCTGCCAGCTAGTATGGTTAGTAGAGAAGAAAAAGGATAATGGCAAAAATATAGACATTTTAAGCAATATTTAGGTGATTAATTTTATTTGTATTCATGTTCATTTGATTAAGTTTTAAAAATAAATACAATTAAACAATTACAACAGAATATAGAAATGCTCAAACTAATCCCGATTTAAGTTTTGAGTTCGTATTCAAATTTATAGATGGCACCCCGCAAATTTAATTTTTAAAAAAAATCTTCCTCTTAATTCGTTAATTCATTTAAATTACTTAGAAAATTTCTGAATTTTGGAGAGGTGTTTTAGAATTTTTGAATTACTGTAAGTATTTTTAAAATGGGACGAAATAACATTACAGAGAAAGTGGGAAGCGCCGAGGTTTGATCGTGCGAATTGCCTTGTGTCTTCGCTGTCTAATCAGAAACGAGTCTACATTTAACTACAGTATGCGAGGTCTTACTCTCGCTTCGGGTTTAGCCTTTGATGGTCGATACGGCCAGTGTCCTTTTATCATTTCTTACAATGCAATAATGATAGTAGCTAAGTTTATCAAGCTTTACTGTGAACCCTCATTTTGTTTGAACGTAATGTAATTCAAAGTTATTCTTCTGCGCTATTTATATTGCATAGGATAATTTGAATGTAACATAAATACTTAAAAGCGCCTGTAGTTGGTCGACTTAACCTTTTACAGACCGAATTCAGATCCAGGTATATTTTAATAAGTTTTTTTGCATAATTTACCTACTAACGCTCCAATTAAGAGATTTTATTAATATCAAGGTGATAAAAAATTTTTACATGCGATTTTCACGATGTTCCCAATTGGGAACATTGGCCACTTCCGACTATACTTCTCCCGTGGAAGAGCGAATAGTATATAGTGACAAATCTATCAAATAATAACCCAAATTATGTGGAATAGCTTACAAATTTAACCTTACACGTAATTTATGTTTCAGTTCAAGCAGTAATTTTGTGTAAATTTCATTATTTAAAAAAAATTATGGGAATTTCATGTTTAGTAGTATCAGAAAAATTCCCAAATTTTACATCATTATGCTTCTAATTTTTAAACACTAGCTTGAAAAATAAAAATTAAGAATGGGGATATCAAAAAACAATTAAAATATGAGAGAATTATATTAATTTTAGTTTTCCGATAGCTAAAAAGCAAGTATTTTTACTACACACAAGCAAAATACTGAAGACATCATGTATTGATAAATAGGATTTAAAATAGATTATACTATAATTAGTGCTATAATAATGATTAAAGATTTGAGTAATGGATGAAATAATTGATTTTTGAATGTAATATTTATGTATTAAAATGAAAATTTCACTCCCATAACTTAATAAAAATCTAGAAACCTTTTATCATCGAAAGAAATAATTTCTGAATAAATATTTTCCAAACTTATTTCTTATGGTATAATAAAAAATACTGAGATTGTGAGATGTCTCATTCTATTAACTTTTTGTTACTTGTTCAAGAATAAATCACTAAGAACTGTAAACTTTGAAACGTGGTTTACTCACATCCATCATTTCTCAAAGCGAAATCTTAGATTCAAATAAAAAAGCAATTACTCAATAAAAACAGTCAAACCAGCTACTTCCTCTTTAAAAGGGGATTCCCCTTTAACAATTATATAACCTTATTATTCTTTTCTGAAAAGAAATTGCCGAAATACACCAGTTCTATCGCTGCAATGGTGTAACGCCGTACAAGAAACTCGGATTCCTAGTATAGCGGAGACAGGCCAATGTTCCCAATAGGGAACATGCATGTTTCGCAAGCTACTGCAAGCGTGTTTTTAATATTTATCATTAATACTGAGGATATCTATTTAAGGTAAGTCTTTTTCAATATCCTCACCAAATTTTGGAAACTTAGGACAATATTTCGATTTTTCACGAATTGTTTTGTGTGCCTCTGTCAAAAAGCGTGAAAATGGCCGATTTTAAGATTTCTTGTAATTTTTTCCTTTAAAGATATCAACTTCGTTTAAATTTCACAAAATCAAGTCATCCTTCAACTTTACATAGATAAATTTTCAACAGTATACTGATAGTAGTTAATTTTTTATGATTTTTCAAACATGATGTTCCCAATTGGGAACATTGGCCTGTAAAAGGTTAATTTGTATTTGTATTTGTATTTGTAAATCATACCTTCCTAATAATTCAAGGACTGAGTACCATTAGAATTATATAATTAATTATAAAGCAATCTCTTTCAGGAAACAAACAAGTATATAGTACACGACATTTGATTTTTAGTAGATTCAATGACATTCTCGGGTGGTCTGATATCGCATTCTAGAAGTCTTTCCGTGCCAAGCTCCCGTAGAGTAAAAGTTTCAACTTTTGCAATTGTGTGGTTCTTGCACGGGAGAGGCGATATTATACTCTAATAAATGATAACTAATGATAACTAATAAATGATATATTATTGATTATTTTACTATCTCTTATTAAATTTGTGTCGACTCTTATAGCGTAAAAATATTTTAATAATAAATATACATTTCCTTCGGGACCGTAACACCTTTGATAAGTTTTTACATCAAGGTTTTAATTATTTCTTTAAATCATTATTGATACCCCCTTACACCTTACATTTAAAAAGTAACATTACCAAGTATCAGTTCTGTGTTGACTTTGAAAACATTTGATATTTAACAATGCATAAGTTTAGCTCCATAATGAAAAAAAAGGAAAAATCAATAAAGGGAAGAATCCTTCAACAAAATTACCTGCCTTTTTTGCATTTACTATCAATATAACTTCAAAAAATACACACAAATGATATATCCCTCCATTTTATTCCAATCTTTCTCCACAATCCAAAAAATTATTTCTTGCCGAATCCAAAACCAGTTCCAGCTCCAGCCCCGGCTCCAAAGTTTAATCCGAATCCAGCTCCCGCTCCAGCTCCAGCTCCTGCTCTCCCTCCTCCGGCTCCTCCATCGACTCCTCCTCCCAAACCGGCTCCGATGTTGAAGCCTGCTCCGACTCCTGCTCCTACTCCTGCTCCTGCATTGGCTCCTCCGAGTCCGAACTGAGGGGAGCCATCAACTACCAGAGCAGCGACCAAAACGACGAAAAACACCTGGAGGATGAAATCGGAAAAAATCATAAGCTACACTGCAAGTGCTTTTACGCAAAAATAGGCAAATATACAGGGTGTCCCATAAATAATGGGTCACACTTCTAGGATGGATAGTAGACACCTAGACGAGTCAGAATCACATAGGGTTTGGGGGTCCCAGACCAAATCCCAAGGAGTTAAAAATGGAGCGACACCCTAAAACAATTATTGAAAAATTCAATCTGTAGAAGAACTACTATTGGTAAAAATTTAATCATGGTCTCAAATTTTGTGGTTTAATATGATTTTAAAATTATGCTGAAAGTTTTCACTTTAAATTTTTTTTCCTACGAAAAAAAGTCAAAAAACCACAAAAAAATGTGAAAAATCTGCCAAAACTTTATTTTGTATTTGGAAATCCTTTCTTTTGATTTGATAATCTGAAAGATCATATTTTAAAACCCTTAAGTCCAAAGTTTCACGTAAATACCATCAATATTAAACGCTTGGGATCCTGTTAAAGTTTGTTTTTTGAGTGCGAAAACAGCTCCAGAAAACGAACGTTCAGGGAGAATTTACGAGTTACGGATAGATAGTCGCTAACTTTCTTTTCTCTCCCAGTTTGGCGAAACATACCAAGCTCCTACAGATCGCCAAGACAGCTTGGGCGATCTGTTGTTGGCGAAAGTTGGCGAGGAATCTCGTATCGCAAATAATGGCGAGAAATTTCGCGAGCATCAATCCGTATTTCGTAGATTTTCCCTCAACGTTTCTTTTCTGGATCTGTTTTCGCAAGCAAAAATCAAACTTTAATTAGATCTCAAGCGTTTAATATTGATGGTATTTACGTGAAACTTTGGACTTAAGGGTTTTCAACTATGATCTTTCAGATTATCAAATCAAAAGAAAGGATTTCTAAATACAAAATAAAGTTTTGGCAGATTTTTCACATATTTTTGTGGTTTTTGACTTTTTTTCGTAGTAAAAAATTTTTTCAAATGAAAACGTTTAAAATGATTTTAAAGATCATGTTAAACCAAAAAATTTGAGACCATGATTAAGTTTTTACCAATAGTAGTTCTTCTACAGATTGAATTTTTCAATAATTGTTTTGTGGTGTCGCTCCATTTTTAACTCCCTGGGATTTGGTCTGGGACCCCCAATTCCTATGTGATTCTGACTCGTCTAGGTGTCTACTATCCCCTCTGGAAGTGTGACCCACTATTTATGGGACACCCTGTATAAGAACATAATTTTTTCCCCACATATTATACTCTATTCATTTTGAATAAGCGCCCGTAAATATGTCCTTCCCCCCCACCGAATCAGTAACCATGGTACTATCAACGTGAAAGCGACTAAGAAGGCTTGTGGCATATGCGAGCCACGGGGCGATACCGATCCGAAGGTCATACGACTCAAAAGTATACTTCGGAGTTATAATCGCTTCAGTCGGTATTTATAGCCCATTTGAATTGTTTGACTATTGTACTGGTGACTAAGTTCGCCACAGTCCTCCCCCTCCAGAAGGCAGCATGGCTGGATTCGTCCGTCAACCTGGCTCTCGGTGAATTGTTGAGTGTTTTGTGGCCAGCGTTAGGCCCTTCCACGTGTCGTGGAGTGTTGTGATCCGAGAGCCATGGCACAGCTTATAGAAGCTCAACCATACCGAAGGGGGATGGTAGTGAAGATGATGAAAGGTGATGGAAGGTGCGTGTTCGTATACCGGGTCACCAATGTGGCATATGCGAGCCACGGGGCGATACCGATCCGAAGGTCATACGACTCAAAAGTATACTTCGGAGTTATAATCGCTTCAGTCGGTATTTATAGCCCATTTGAATTGTTTGACTATTGTACTGGTGACTAAGTTCGCCACAGGCTTACCATTGGCTGCGCGAAGAGCGTAGCTATGGTTACGCTTTTGGCAAGGGGGAAGGCACTAATGAACAAACTATTACAAGTACTATCACTTTACTGTTGTTGTTGTTGTTGTCGTGTGCCACTTGAAATACCCAAGCTCCATAAGGACTATACATCACTTTACTGTGTTGCCAGTGTTTAGAATACCTTTGATTTATGATTTTAGGATTGCTATTAGTCTCTCTAGGATTGGATTGTAAAATGTGTTAAAATCTGAAAGCGTTTTTAATATCGATCGCAACACCATAAGAACACTTTTTCTGTCTCTAACAACACTTTTACAGCAACACCTTTTTCAAACAGGAAAATTGCAACATAATCGAAACGCTTTAATTTTGTGTTAACATTGCAGAATATGAAACATGAAAGTGTTGAAAAAATTGTTTCACGCATTTTCAAGGCACTATTAAATGAAATGTTTTTTTAATACAGAAGCTCCATTAAAAACCAGCTGGATCACCTTTGTAAAGAGTTTTAAAGAGTTTTGTTTTGCTGAAAGTATCTAGAGGTCGCCAAATTTGCAGTTTTGTTACCAATGGAAATTTAAGATACCTTTTTAAGCAACAAATTGGCTCTAATGTAGTGCCAACTTGGCTACCAGAAAGGACTTTCGCCAAGCTAGGGCTAAGCGCGCACTAGAGACTTTTGTCACTGTGACAGAGACAAAATTATCACCCTGGCTATTGCAAGAAGCTAGAGTGCGCGCATAGGCGACTAGACTCTTGGCCCATTGCTAAGAATCTCAATATAGAAATGCATTGCTCTCGAGTGACCTAGTGTAATAAGTCACTGAGACAGAAGTCTCTAGTGCGCGCTTAGCCTTACACTTTCAAATGGAAAGACAGCCGCTTTTCATAAGAGCTTCAGCTGTACTGAAGATACTTGTCGTAAAAGTCATTATAGAACTTAAAGTTGAAGAAATGTGAAGAATTGTTTAAAATATGGTTAGAATCCTAGAATTTAATTTGGGGTGATGCCTCTTGGTGACATTTTTTGTCGCCAACTTTATTTTGATACTTTTCCGCCCTATAGTAACGCTGCTACTTTGCTTGGTGATTAAACCCACTTGTGGGTAAGAGCGTAAAATATTTTTTAGTTCTTTATAGAATACTCTTAATACAAAAGATTGCAGTTCCAGTGGTGTTGCAAGAAAATACAGCATGAAGTATGGATTTCGTATCTTGCGTGTTATTAAAAGAGATTACAAAAGATAATGTATTTTTACAATAGTGGTTCATAAACACAAACACAACTTAAGCATAACAACTTGAAAAATCGCAAAATATAAACAAAAAAATATTTTCAATAGGTACTAATTGATCAAAGGCATAGCTGCACGAAGGAAGTCAACTCTAACGAATTTCGCTAATACTTCAGCATGGGTCAACTTTCGTGGATCAAAACGTGTTATGGTATAACTACACGATAGAAACTTTTAAAAGTGAAGGAACTTACCACGAATTTCATTGCAGAAGTACAAAGATGTAAAATACCGTAATATTTGTTTTGAATGGAATCGGCCGCCCTTTTATATTTGAATTCCCTGGAGTTTCTTGACGCTTCATTTTATTCATGCTAATCTTAAAACAAAGAAAAAGATAATTTATCAGAAATATAACTCAAATTCTCCATTACAAATTGTTTAAAACACAATGGCACGCTCTCCTCGAAAACGCCATTTGAAACGAGGTTCGTTTTCTAGCAAATAAACTTATAAAATCGCATTAATTTATGCATCCTTGATCACATTAAGAAAGCATATATTTCCCTTATAATTCCAACCAGAATTCCACGATTGCGTTCAACAAATGAGTATTATAGTGGCGGAGTTGAATTGTTTCGTGGCTTCTGAGAGGAATAAGTTACGCAATGGACGTCACTCAGTCGTGACAAAGTACTTACCTGTGCGTTCGGCCGTTGGTTTGCTGCTGCATACTCGAAGTCATTCATAAGTATCTAAAATATGTTCCGTTCTGACGTATACTGTGGTATGTTAATGTTTTAGATGGGCCAGGAGATTACTAGAGGGCTTACATCAGATAATAAGACTATTTCAAAATTTCAAGTTGTTTGCTAAGATACTTGGGGATCTCAAAGTCATGGTACGAAATTTGAGGTGTAGAGAGTAGGTACCTACTTTAAATCCATCTATAATCACATAAGGAAGAATGGCCTTTTATGATATCTGCAAAATATAACAAAATGAGAGATTTTACTTTCATATTTTGGAGACAGTTTCTTGAAATAAAAGTTTCACAGTATTTTGCAATTTATTTTTAGAATCAGTACCGATAGTCATGGGGAAAAAATGCTGAAACAGTTTTGAAAAGTGTTTTTCCTGTAGTCTTTTGTAATTATTGTAGAACCCATATTTATTCTTTAGTCCTAGGGTTGCCCTAAACTTTGTGGGGGCGTCATCTAGTCTAGTGCAATCTAAACACATTATTTAACGCTTTCGCACCGGCTGGGAAATATGCTGTCCCACGGTAGAAAAATTTTGAAATTACGACTGAGGCAACATTATGTCCTAGTTGCTGAAAAACTTCAAGGAACAGAATAAAATGCTCCTTTGTGCCTCCCAACGCATCATGATCTAATAGATATCTCATCGCAGTTGCCCCCCAGGAGCTCAAACAAGTGCAAAAATTGCACTTTTCCGATTCCCTTGCCGAATTGAAAGGTTAAACCCTAATCTCAACACTGAGATTTAGAATATATTCTTCATAAGTTCACCTTTTACCAGTCGATGTTCCTAAATGGGAACATATAACTTAAGGGATTTTTTTCTCCACTTAGTTTTCATACAGGGAATTGATACTTGGTAGTAAGAAACCAAAAACATGAAGTTATTTTAAATGCAAAAGTTTTCCACGTGCAATTCGGCCTTTTTTGTAGAATTAATATCAAAATTACAGATACGCGCCCACGAGAAACTTTAGTCACCGTGACAATAGGCATCATTGTCACGTTGCTGTCACCGAGAAAAAGTGTGTGGGCGAACGAGAACGTGACATTTTCCAAAATTGCCGCATTGTGCGCATGGCCATAGAATCTATAAGGCAGATAAATCCTTTCGCCTTGGCCCTATCTAGTTAGCTACGGACAGAATTCTCATGCATGTGTCACATCGTACCGAGTGCGGCCCTTACCTTCCACTCATAGCCAGATAAATTGTGACAAAACAGTTACGATGACAAAAGTTCCCCCATGTGCACTAGGGTACTATAAATTTCCTAGAAAATTTTCCCTCAAGATTTCCCCTCAAAAACCATACCTCAAACGCCGGGAACATATTTGTGTGATTGGCTATTACTCAAAAATTGGAATATGAAGCTATTCTGTTAAGCCCAATGGAAAGATGTGTACCTAAGCTGTAGGTGCACATTAGGGTGGAGTGAAAAACACGAATTTTCGAATTTCAATTTTGGTTACCTCCAAAAAGTTGCCTTTTAGTGCCAAAAGAACACCTGTAAAATTTTATGAATTTGAATAACTCCTTCAGGTCTTTACCAGGGCTCATATGTTTACAAAAAATAGGTTTTTACTATAAATTTCCTATTTACATTGTTTATTAGCAAACTTGTCTGCCAATTTTGTGTTTTTAATATAAAATGTAACCTTCCAGGCCACTCAATCGATTTTTTAAATGAAAAAAATAATGAATAGGCACCAATAAATGTAAAGTACAGGTTTAATGTGCTACTGGGTAGAGCAAAAATTTTTTTCTTATAAATTGGCCTGCGGCTATTGCTCAAAGTTTGTGGTTGGTGGTCCTGATAACCTATAAAAAATTTAAACTTGATCGGATAATATCTTCAGGTCGCACTTTTGAGTTGAAATATGAAATTTTTATGAAAAATGTAAAAAAATTTGAAAATTTTCCTAATAATTTCTAAACGCGATCCCGATGTTATTTTATCGCCAATAATTACAGGTATTGCTTGTATGTTCCTTAACATTAGCAAATTAGAATCTTTGAATGACGCAAAAATGGTTTAATAATTCTTCAAAATTCGTCAATGGACTATGTAATGCAGTTATGTTAAAGATATTATATAATTTTACACTTCGATGGTTAGAAACAATGTTTACGGAACACATCCGGCTGACTCTTTTGTTAAATTACCCCCTGTGTCCGAATATGACCTCCGTTTGCACCACCAACCTTTGCTTTTGGAGGGATGCCCCCAAATTTATTTTAATTCCTTTTCGGTAATTTTATGCCTATAATTTAGTTTTTTTAGTATTTAGAGTTTACTGTACACTTTAAATTTCTCATGAGGGGTCAAAAAGGTTTTATGTACTAAAAAATCAACATTTTTAGCTAGGTGATATATTTAAAAGGCGATTATTTGTAAAAAATCATTAAAAGTTTTTCTATCTATCCTCTTTTTCTTATATTTTTCACTAAATACTACTTGGATTGTTCTTTTCCCATTTCCTTTATTTGGGAATGTTAAGAGGTGGATGAGAAATTGTTTAAATTGGGTTAGATGAAAAATGCAAATAAAACATTAAAACGTGAAACTCCTCGTAATCAATTACATAGATTTTTCTCAATTCATAAGGAAAAATACTAAAAAACTAAATTTATAGGCATGAAATTACCGAAAAGGAATTAAAATAAATTTGGGGGCATCCCTCCAAAAGCAAAGGTTGGTGGTGCAAACGGAGGTCATATTTGGACACAGGGGGTAATTTAACAAAAGAGTCAGCCGGATGTGTTCCGTAAACATTGTTTCTAACCATCGAAGTGTAAAATTATATAATATCTTTAACATAACTGCATTACATAGTCCATTCACGAATTTTGAAGAATTATTAAACCATTTTTGCGTCATTCAAAGATTCTAATTTGCTAATGTTAAGGAACATACAAGCAATACCCGTAATTATTGGCGATAAAATAACATCGGGATCGCGTTTAGAAATTATTGGGAAAATTTTCAAATTTTTCTACATTTTTCATAAAAATTTCATATTTCAACTCAAGTGCGACCTGAAGATATCCAATCAAGTTTAAATTTTTTATAGGTTATTAGGACCACCAACCACAAACTTTGAGCAATAGCCACAGGCCAATTTTGAAGAAAAAATTTTTTGCTCCACCCAAGTATAGTAGCACATTAAACCTGTACTTTACATTTATTGGTGCCTATACATTATTTTTTTCATTTAAAAAATCGATGGAGCGGCCTGGAATGTTACATTTTATATTAAAAACACAAAATTGGCAGAAAAGTTTACTAATAAACAATGTAAATAGGTTGGTTGGTTGTTTAGAGTTTTATGGCACATGATCCATTTCAAGATATAATGCGCCAAACAAGATCATTTAAAACAATTTAAGATGGATATAAGCCTTTGTCGGATGTATTCCATACATCTAATTTAAAATCACATATGATGAATGAAAGGTAGTGAAATCTAGTTAAAACTTAAACTTGATGAATAAAACTCTGGTTTCTTCTTTGAATCGCCGCGCCGCGCCGGGAGGAAGTTTTAATCAGCAGACTCCGAATTGGCCATACCCGATTCACACATCGATCTGCTCCTTGGGGAGCAAGCTCCCATGTGTAATATTTGTGATGTGCCTTTTTCCGTGTTACATATCCTATGTGAATGTCTTGTTTTTAATGTTCAGAGAAATTTAGTTTTTAAACGCTCAAATTTTAACCTTTCAGAGATTTTATCCTCCCCATCAAACAATGTAAAAAGGAAATTTATAGTAAAAACCTATTTTTTGTAAACACATGAGCCCTGGTAGAGACCTGAAGGAGTTATTCAAAATTCATAAAATTTTACAGGTGTTCTTTTGGCACTAAAAGGCAACTTTTTGGAGGTAACCAAAATTGAAATTCGAAAATTCGTGTTTTTCACTCCACCCTAATGTGCACCTACAGCTTAGGTACACATCTTTCCATTGGGCTTAACAGAATAGCTTCATATTCCAATTTTTTGAGTAATAGCCAATCACACAAATATGTTCCCAAATGGGAACACCGGTGTTTGAGGTATGGTTTTTGAGGGTATTTTTATAATGTGTTAAAATTAAGTTATTTCCCATTTTCTTTTATTTTTCAACCTTTTTGAATTTTTGATCTAAACAAGTTAAAAATTATCCTTTTGAAATTTCTAAAACTACAATTTTTATTTCTTCACCCAATTTATGGAGGAATAAATGACAAATCTTTATATCCGACACTCTTACATTTGTATAATTTTCTAACTACCCGACTGATTAATGTGCAGTAATTATCATTAGGGAGGGGTTGTGCAAATGGCATATTTGGAGGACTTGCGTATTTATTTTGTTCAAGTGCTCTTTTTTACGAAAAAAACTTTTGGAATTAAATTGAAGATCTTTGAAAATAATGAAAAGTGTACATCTAAAAACACTTCTAATGTAAGTTGGATGCAAGTGATTTGTGGTATAGTTTGGAATCTTCCATGAGAAACGCAGATTTAATGAATCAATGGAGATAATTACGATTATCACTTTTGAAAGCTAATTATATTTGAATTAAATTCACGAACAGTAATTAAAACTATTCTCATAGAAACATTTGTTGAGCTTCGAAACGCCATGGGAACACTCTTTCGTATCTTTTGCAACGAAATATTACCCACAGTGTAAGAAAAAAAGTACGGAAAAGTGCCGCGTATTTATATTTTTTCTTTTGTAAATCGATAAAATTTTACCTAATCGTCCAACCATGGGTAATAAAGGCGAAGAAACAGTTCAATATTATAAAGTTCAAAACTATTAAGCAGAAACCCCATTTTAAATTATTTGAATTAATTGTGGAATATATGCATTTTGAAAATCCCCCTAAAAACTTGACCCCAAACGACGTATTCCAAGTTTTCCCAATTGCGATTGTAAGTCGTTAGCTAAAAACTAGTTCTGCAATCTTATATGAATAAATAACCCAGATTTTTATTAAAAATTTACTCACTTTCCAAAATCACACTCGCAGAACTTCTGAAATTTTAATTCAACAATTTTAACAAATAAAAATACCCAACTCATATTTTCTTAAAATTCCAATTTATTCGTCCATTGCATTAATACATTCATTTACTAAATGTAGTCGGTTTCAGTAGAAATATTGATAAACTGATAAAAACAGTCTAACAAATCTGTAAAATATTCGATACATTAAAAACTGCATAAAATTTTTAAAAGTCATTGCTTACATAAGCTTGCTCAGTGGGATAAAAAGGCTGCAAAAATCTATGCACAAGAGGACCATAAATGACTCCCGAAAGAAGCATTGTCACGATCACCACACCGAAACTTGTCTTTAAGAATTCGTAAAAAATGTCATCGCAGTAAGTGTCCTCCCCAGTATCCTTAGTTGGGTAGCCATCAGTGAATGCATACATGCCCAGTTCTAGAGAAGAAAATGACAAGTTATTAAATAGATAAATTGTAGAGTAAGAAGACAAGTTGTCATATTTATTAATTGCAGTGTAAAAAACTACTGGACAAATTAATCCATAATTGCATCGAACCAAAAAAGATCTAGCTCAATTTCGTGTTTGAAAGTTCTGGCAAAGGTTTATAACTTACAACTTTATACATATTCGGAACTCTATGTGATAATCCGAACGCAAGTATCTCTAAATGAATTGGCAACGTTTTAAAGTTAAACACGACACATTAAAAATAATCAAAATCCCACACTGGGCAGAAATTAATATATTCCTTTTTATTTTGATACTTTTTTAAATAAATTTTCATAAAATTTGGCACATGCACCTGACTAATACCCCACAGTATATTGTATTATTAGTAATTTTAATACGAAAGAAATCTTACTGGAGGGTAAACAATATCGTAGCATAGAACACTGAAAATATCATTAAAACAACTAGGAACATATACTTTGCATTTTAATTTTAATTTGAATTTGAATTAAGAGTTCGTAATTCACCCATAGCTTACCCAAAACAAATAACACCAGAAACATAATGAAGCCGTTGTTGGTGAGGTACCGCAAGATCCAGGGTCCAGGCTGACCTCGGCCATGTAACACTATTCTCAGTATCCTCATCAGAATGGCTAAACCACCTGCTGCACCCATTATAATTGTCATCAATGGAAAGTGGGGATAGAAAGGGCACTGGTGATAATATGATGCTCCTAGAATACAAAATGTTAATGAGGTTGAAATTCCAGTTTGTTCTCGTTTACACTTCAAAATTTTTTCAAGACATTATTGAAACCATTTTTAAAAATTGTAAAAAATTGCCCTAACTTTAAAAACTTTCCGATTTTGTCCACATTTTAAAATTATGTTTCAACTAATATATTGTCTCCAAGATGTTTATAGGATCTAATGAGCAATAATTTTGATAAAAAAATACTTATTTTAACTAAAGCCCCTGAATGGAGCAAGTCGCTCTCTCAAGTAGCGTCTTTGGGGTGCCTTGTGGCTACTTTAGTGCTCGCTCTAACCAGAGCTTTAATTTTAAGCAGCTGGAAAACAAGTCTCTTACCCATATATATGAACAATATAGATCCTCCAAGTAAAGGTATTAGCACTGTAAGCATCATCCCTAAAGGAGAAAAAAATAATATCGTCAAAAAATGCAAATCCTCAATTTCATCTGTATCTTAATTTTGTAAACAATAATCTAGTTTTTAAAGTTTATACATAGGTGATGGAAGGTCAACTTATTCTTAGTGGTACAAATACGAGAACAAATCAAAACTATTGAAACTTTTCAATGAGGTATTTGCATGAGTGAGGGATTTGCTCGATTTTATACTTTTTTGATACATTATGGTTTAAAGCTATCAAATTTCTGATTTTTAAGTTCAAAAATGTGTTTTAATTAACTTAAAATTCAATTTTATTTTTGCCAAAACGTGAGAAAAGTCACGTTATCAGAAAACGGGCTTCTATTGGATGTGACATCACAGCGCATTAAAACCATTGTGTTTTCGGTTTTCACGTGATCAGAAAACGGGCTTCTATTGGATGTGACCTCACAGCGCATGATTTGTGTTTCGAGAGTGTTATCTACTATTATATAAAATTATTATCTACTATTTTAATAAAATTAAATCTCAAAACGTGAGAATACCTCATTTAATGAAAATGGGTAAACATTTTACCAAAATTGCATTAAAAAAGAGTACTATTCCGAAATTGGAGAATTTAATGTTTTTTTTACAAAATAACACCACATGGGTTCGACATTAATTCATGAACGGTAAACGGTGTTAGCGATATTTTATTCAACAAACTATCCTATAATGCAAGACGTAGGGTAGGATGGTGTAAATTGGCTTTAGAGGGGTTAAAAAGCAACAGTTCATCAAATTTAAAGTTTTCTTTTCTGGAATAGTCTCGAGAAACATTCAACAAGCCAAAAAAAACAAATAATGTCATTTTTCCACAGTCACCCACTCTACAAAATAACACTGACCTAATTTAAGTTTGTTACTCTTAAAAAACCTTGCTTTTTAAATTTTGTTGTCACCGTTATATTACGATGACTTGTCTACAATAAAGGAACTGACAACTAGCACTTACAAGAATTGGCAATCTTCTCGGCCCAGTCTGTGTATCCATCGCAGCATGTCGCATAGTTTGTCGTGGTCGTTTCTTCTGCTGAGGTGCCCTCAGCTTGGTCCAGAGCATTTACTAACGGAGTCCTGTCATCATTTGGGGGATCTTGCACTCCAACAGTAACTTGTCTCTTAGGTTCCACCTGGACCTAAAAGTAATAAACATTGGTTAAACACACTGACAATATGAACACTTAAAATAACAAAGACCAAATAACAGTTTTAAAGATTTTGGTTCATATGAAGGAACCTCAATTTTAACCAAGTAAAAGCATCAACATAATTTATAAACGTTATACAGATGTTTAAAGACCTTAATTATATTACACCTAAATTATTGATTATAAAAATTATAACCCATTACTGGGTAAAATAACCCAAACCGTAGTAAGCTGCAGCCTTTACATTTTTGACAGCAATCTACAATTAAAATAACCAGACTAAACTGCACAAATTGTGCAATTTAAGGTTTTACTTTTTAATCAATATGTTATACAACGCCTACTGCTATCCATTTTAGAAACAATAAATGCTGAGTAATTGTTTAAAAACTTTCATTTCAACGGTTTAATTTTAGGGGCTTAATTGTTTTACCCGCTTGCTGTTAAACTAATAAGGAACTATTAGTTTCCAAATTTAACTCTTCCTTAACCCATTTAAAATTTAAACATTCAAAAAAATACCGACCGATTTAAACTCTGGAAAAAGTTTCCATGAATTGCTATCGATTCTTTATTGTATTCAAAAATTAAAATTTTAACAATTATGTGCGTATATTATTCCGAGTTCTCAAAAACATTTGAAAGCTTACTGTACTTAGAGTAATATATTTCCATTAAGACATCGAATAATCTATTTTGTGTTATCCAATTTAATGCAATACTCAATAAAATATCAAATTATTGAAAATTTACAGAAACTGTAGTTCAATAAATGTAAATACAGGATTTGTTACCTGCGAGGAACTACATGCTCCTGATGAAAATCCAAGTGGAACTTCAATATTTGATTCGCCACTTACTGAAGTTTCAGTTAAGATCGTGAAGATTTTTTTATCGTTCGTAGCCATCTTTCCCTAAAATAATGTCTTCAGTATTAGAGCTAACTGAAATTTAATAAAACCAATGTACTACAGAGGTTTCATCCGAAAGGGTATATTTAACTGCTTATTTTTGAGTAGACAGTTGTTGCCACAAGTCCAAAACTTACAGATTTTTTTGTCTCATTTACATACAAATTTATGTGTTTAAAGAAGATAAAGGTTGGCTCAACTTTTTCCTTTACTTTTTCTGTGTTCGATTCCTGCAAACATTTTGAGATTTTTTCTTACCTATTTCCCTAGCAGCACAGCTCATACTCAATATGTCAAATTTACGTAACTTCTATTAAAAATGAACTAAATTTGGCCATACGTGACAAAAATCGGGCGAATATTGATCGTTTGTGTTGCTTGAAGTTGTCGTTCGAAGTAAAACAGTGGTAAAAATGATAAACATAGAGAAAATGATTATGTTTCAATGATGTATTCTCACGTTTTGAGATTACATTTTTATTAAAAAAGTAGATAAAAAACCATGAAGAAGGACGTTTACATCAAGTATTTTCGTAGCCTAGTTTCTGAGGTATAAATTTTGGAAATTTCGTTTTTTATTTGGGCGCGAAAACACTCTCGAATCACAAATCATGCGCTGTGAGGTCACATCCAACAGAAGCCCGCTTTCTGATCACGTGGAAACAGCTAACACAATGGTTTTCATGCGCTGTGATGTCACATCCAATATAAGCCCGTTTTCTAATAACGTGACTCTTCTGACGTTTTGGCAAAAATAAAAATGAATTTTAAATTATTTAAAACAAATTTGTGAACTTAAAAATCAGAAATTTAGGATTTTTAAACCATAGGGGGGAGTGTTGTACCTATGGACAAAAATCACGTTTGGATTTTCCTAAGAGAGGTAAAATCATATTTTTAACATTTAAAGTGCCCAACCTATAGTCCTAACCTTTGTGAGTAGGAGGATATTTTTTATTAGCTAAAATCTTTAAAATTGGATTTTTAATTCATTTTAATAACTTGACGAAATTTGTGTCCATAGGTACAACAACGTGCTCTCCCTATGGACAGACCCAGTTGTACCTGTGGACATCCTTAAAAAAGAAATTTTTAGTTGAAAAAAGCTTAAAATGAACATTTTTACTGGTGTATTACCTTTTAATAAACTATTTCAAGCATTTTTAAAATTGGGAATAGATTTTTTAAAGTAATGTAGTTTTAGATCGTAAATGATCATTAAAACGAAGATGATTGATAAAAAAGTATTGATCTTTTACCAAAAATACATAATTCACATAGGATTTCAGATCGAAGTTTGAGGTAATAGTTTCATCAATCATGCTGATAGATCTGATCACTTCACTGATCCATAAAAACAATTCGATCGACACTTAGTTGTGCAAGCATTTGGTCGTAATAATAACTTTCACAAATCTTCTTCTGTGGAAATTTTAAGTTTTTTGTAATCATCATACTTAAATGCGATAGGGTGCTTAAGATTTTATACCATATTTTACACATTAAATGCAAAATAAAATCAAAATTTTAAAAGGTAGTTTAGATCACAAAATATTGGATTTTTCATCTAAAAATCCCTTGAAAATAATCACCAACAAATAGATAACGATTTAGAATTAATTTAATATGCATTAAAATACATTCACTTTAAATGAAACCTGATTCAAAAACGCCGATTAGCTACAGACACCCACAAGAACGTGTCCGTAGGTACAACACTAGGGTGTCTCAAAAAAAACCTTTTTTCGAAAAACCCTGCTCCCCAGGGATTTTCCCATTCCTTTTGGTCCCAAAAGATAGTGTGTAAAGTTTCAGCCCCTTAAGTTAACTCTAGGGTTTGCCTGTAGAGCCCCAAAGTTTGAAAAAAGTGGAAAAAATTACCAATTTTCAGAATTTTTAAAAATTATATTTTAAGATTGATACTGTGATAGTGTGTCATTTAGGACTTATTTAGATGGAATTTATTTATTTATGTGTATTAACTGCACCCTATAGCCCCTATAATTTAAGATTAAAACGTACTACTTAGAGACGTTGCACTCGCCAAAGCTTATAATGCACTATCGGTGGACGAAGTGAATTAAATTTGAATTTCTTCGAAGGAACTATCTCAAATGATGTCATTTGGTGCTAAATAATTATTATAAATTGTAAAAACTATTGAAATAAGAATAATGAGGTCTTCCACTGAGCTTTTAATTTAAAAAGTGATTTTCTTCATAATTTCTCTTTTCTAGCTGATCAAACCCAAAATTTATATTAAAAAAGAAGGTTGTGGTACTTTTTTAGATACCAAACATTGAAACCTTTATAGGGGTTTCATTTTTAATAAGTAGAATTAAATTTTAAACCGCACATATTGGAAATGACATGGGTATTTCCTATTCCAGATGTGAAATTTGATTTTATTTTTTCAAAGCTAGGAAAATAGTTTAATGCTTGTGAATCTTGGTTGAAATGTTAAAGAAAGATATTTTTAATTAAAATGTTCCCCTAATACGTTAAAAGGAAGTAATTTAACTATTGTTGTTGTTGTTGTCGTGTGCCACTTGGAATACCCAAGCTCCACAAGGATTCAAGGCAAAGGGGGTGCGGCTCCTGAGAAAGTGAGGCCCATAAATGGCAGGAGTCCGACTTCTGCCTCATGAGATGATAGATGCTGCCACTATCTATCGCCACCTCCACAATTTTGCCATGCATCTGAAGGGGAGGGAAATAGTCTCCAGACACCTGGACCCAAGGTAAACTGCGCCATGACGGACCTCAGGACTTTCGGACCCACAGATTTAACGAGCACGTACTCCGCATATACTCGATGGGTCTTCAGCGGTGTCGGGAATCGAACCCGGGACCCTCCGATCCCAAGGCCGATGCCTTAACCACTAGGCTCCCCACAGCCTAATTTAACTATTAAAAAATATTAAATACAAAAATTCTGAAAATTGGTTATTTTCCCCACTTTTTTCAAAGTTTGGGGATCTACAGGCAAACCCTAGAGTTAACTTAGGGGGCTGAAACTTAACACACTATCTTTTATGACCAAAAGGAATGGGAAAAGCCCTGGATTGCGAGGTTTTTCGAAAAAAAGTTTTTTTGAGACACCCTATACAGTAGGGTGTATCGAAAAAAACTTTTTTTTGATTTTGATGATGCCTTAGTGCGGAAAAGTTGTCTAAGGTGGCAGAGAGTACCTGTGAATTTTTTCAGAATTTTCGGATAATATCTTGAGGTGCCGCCAAGGCCCTGAAGGTCCCCATGTTAATCCAATGGAGCGCGCAAGCCAAGAAGGCCGAAAATTGGGTTTTCACCCCTCATTTCTACCCTAATCACACGACGAATGTCTTCACTCGAGTTATGGACCCTATATGATCTAGGCTATCCGACAAAACTTGAATAATAGCCTAAATCTATATATTACGTTTTTTTGTGTGCTCCAATTTCGTCGAAAATCGCGTATTTCCTCGTTCAAATCAGAGCCCACAATCAACATAATATAGAGATTTAGGCTATTATTCAAGTTTTGTCGGATAGCCTAGATTATATAGGGTCCATTACTCGAGTGAAGACATTCGTCGTGTGATTAGGGTAGAAATGAGGGGCGAAAAACCAATTTTCGGCCTTCTTGGCTTGCGCTCTCCATTGCATTAACATGGGGACCTTCAGGGCCTTGGCGGCACCTCAAGATATTATCCGAAAATTCTGAAAAAATTCACAGGTACTCTCTGCCACCTTAGACAACTTTTCCGCACTAAGGCATCATCAAAATAAAAAAAAAGTTTTTTTCGATACACCCTACTATACAGCACGTATGGTGTCCGAATGTACAACACCTGGTGTTTCTGCATTTAAAGTTCTGTAAAAAATAAAAGAATTGAGGTCTGGCAACTTCTAATATCAAAAATAAAAAGTCAAAATCTTGGGGATTCGCCCCTTATATCTCATTTTATTGTATTATAATTTAAGGGGAAGAAAAATATTAATGTAGTGATGCACTAAAAAAACTTTGAGCACCTAAAAACAGCAATCTTATTATATTAAAAATAAATATTATTTTAAAGAGCTGATTTCACGTTAACAACTGGATAGCATCTGTTCACATTCAAATTAAACCACAAATTAAAATTTCCATTTTTTTCCCCGAATTTGAAAATGCGGTGGCTGAAGGTACAACCGTCCTTAGGTACAGCACTCTCCCCTAATGTATCAAAAAAGTATAAAATCAAGCAAATCCCTCACTCATGCAAATACCTCATTAAAACGTTTTGCTTAAGTTATCAAACTTCATTTTTAACCTGATTTTAATTTTTAAATTACTCTGAATTTATGGCAAAAATGCAAACCCTCCTTGCCATAAAAATTAAACACACAATAAATCAAATGAATTCAGAGGGCTCCCTGGAAATTTTATTAAAGAAAATGGGCTATTCTAGGAAAAGTGGACTATAAGTGCTTCCCTAATTATTTGTTTGGTTAAGTTGGGGTTTTATGGCGCAAGAACCCTAATTATTTGTAAAACGTATATAACATATTACATAGGGTGGGGGTAAAATGGGTCACTTTTTAGGTACTTTTACATTCTAAGTTTTATTTCATCAAAACTATTACTTTTTAATGATTTCTTTCAATTGGATCTTGACATTACAATCCTTCAGAACATTTTCATCTAATTTTTCAAATATTTTTTAGTTTTAAGTTGGTGAAACTTAGCATCAAAGTAATGACCTATTTTAGCCCAACGTGGGGTAAAATGGGTTTCATTGCAAAAAGATGTCAAAAATATTTTTTTTACTAAATATACGTGAAAATAAGAAAAAGGCAATCGGCTCTAAGCAGTTTTTATCTGAAGAAATTTGTTTTAAGTTGTACTTTAATGAAATTGTGAACATCCTAAGTTGATGAACATTGTTAAAATATAGCAATTAAAATACTTCATTTGGAGAAAAAAAATTTGTTTGCTAGTTCAATGTGTATTTGAAAGAAATAAGTTTAAAAAATTGTTTTACTTAATGCAGAAGCACTCCTAACTATGACCCTTTTTACCTCAAGTACAAAATATTGTTATAAATGATAAAATATTTTATATTTTTCTAAGTTGATTGGCTGGAAATGTCTCTCAGACTTTCTTTATTGGAAAATTATTACAAAAGTCTGCTGCAATTTATTACAATATATATATATTTGGAAGTTGGTAAACCCTGTTTTTTCGACAACACCAGTTACCGTTTAAATTAAATATTTTTCAGTTCCCAAATTCATAAATCTAAATTTTTGACGATTGGAAAAAGTTGCCAACAGATAAAAGATTATAACGCAAAAAAATGAGTGAAAATAATTCAATTTAAATTTGATATATATCGAGTTAATTAAAACTGATCCATTTTACCCCAAGACCCACTTTCCCCAACCCACCCTATTAACCTTTTATGTCCCGACGGGTTTTGCAAGTCCCACTTCCCAATGTTCCAAATTCGTCCAATTATCGTCAAGTAAGGCCAAATATAGTTTACTTATAGTTGCAATTATGTAAACTTGACATATTTTGGATGATTACGAAGAAAATAATTTGGGGCATAAAGGGTTAAAGCACTTTTAAGGATTATGTGATATAATTTGGATTTATTAAGGATATTTTTAACCTTTAAAAGTTAAAGAAGCAAGTTTTCTACAAAACTTGAACTTTTTATCTCCCAGATAGTATGTCACTACAGTTTTGTAGTACCTATAAGGAACGGATCAGCCTGGCGGGGTTTCTCGCTGCCCACCACCCTAGCAGACTGCGCGTTGTACCATCGTCGTCAGTTTGATTCCGGCCTTGCCCTGGATGTGTTTTATCTGTCTGTGTCAGCAAATATTCTGTTCGCGCGTGTCTAACTTGACGAAGGTTTATAAGAGGATCCTTGAGATCAAGCACACGGGCTTGAAAATGTGTCTCCAAAATCCGATCCAATCTGTAGTACCTATCAAAAATAAGATTCAAAATGTGCCACCTATCAAAATCAGAGTGTCCTTTATTATATCCTTTTATTTTGCATCCTTTCCGAAAAAAATTTGTAAGAAATTATTGTTTATAAATATGAGAAATACATTTATCTGTGACACTCAAGGCCGTATAGTGCTTTCTGAGCAGCGTTTTAACAACATATTAACAATTAACAGATAAAACAATCAAAGTAGGATTCCACCAATCAGTGTCGTCGATGGTGGATAACTTCTGCTGATCAAGTAGCACAGAATACGGCCGTCAGTGTTCAAAACCAGCATTTTAATAAGCTGTAAAGTATCAAAGCTGAAACAAATAATCTTATATAACACTCATTTTGAATTTTTCTTATAAATCGGTCTAACAAGGGGAGGATCCCAACGTGTCATCACCGATTCGGTTCATTTTTGGTGTGTAAGTAGTGCATGACTAGGACATCAATTTGTGAAAATATTAAGAAGCAACTCTCAAAAGTTTAGGAGAAAATCGCGATTAAAAATTTTAACACGTAATTATATATCTGAGAAAATTCGTGTCTTGCAAGCAGATCTTGGCAAACAGGTAAGAGCTGCGACTCCCAATTCAAAGGTCCCGGTTCGAGCCTGGGTGGGTACCATAATTTTATTTAAATATTCCACACCAATAAGAGCATAAATACGAAGTTAAGTAATACATACATATTTATATTTATAATTATAAATTTTAAAACATTTTTTTAAATATTTTTTCTGGGAAAAAATAAAATATTTTGCTATTTATACAATTTTTATAACTGGATAATATGGAATCTTATTTATGAATATGTAATTATATTTGTAACGAAGGTATGGAACGAAAAGGGTAAACACCAAAAAAATCCACATGTTCATATTTTTAAATAATTTCATTTACAATTAATTTATTTTATTTACACACAAAAAAATTCAATTGCCTTATTTTTCCCTTGGATTTCACAGAAATCAACAGAATTCAAGAAGCTAAATGTTTATTTTAACAATCAAATCAGACACATAACAAACCCTTTTAGCATAACAAAATTGCGTACTTTCTTTTGAATAGTTAGGGATAAATTAAGGTTAAACTTCATCTATAAAAATGAAAACTATTTTTTTTTGTTTTGAAAAAATATTTTCATTCCTTGTTTCCCCAAAAAATAATAATTAAATCCAATTTTTTATGATCGTATTGTAAATATTATATATTTACCAAAAAATTATTTATAAACAAGAAAAAAATTTTAAAATTAGTAATTAAATATTACTCTAATTTTATTTCGTATCTGTACTCTTAATTGCATGGAAAATAAAAATAAAAATTATGGCACCCACCTAGGACCAAACCCGGGACCTTTGGATTGGCAGTCCCAGCTCTTACCTCTTTGCCACGATCTGCTTGCACGATACGAATCTTTTTAGATATATAACTACATATTAAAATTTTTAATCGCGATTTTCTCCTAAACTTTTGAGAGTTGCTTCTTAATATTTTCACAAATTGATGTCCTAGTCATGCACTACTTGCACACCAAAAATGAACCGAATCGGTGATGACACGTTGGGATCCTCCCCTTGTAAGTAATTTTTGGTCTCCTTAGGCAAATGTTTTCATGTACTGCAAAAAGTATACAAAAAAAGTTGCTTTTACAGTTGTCTGATAATAAGTAACAAAACCTTGCAAAAATGCCAAGTAACTGCTGGGTTATTCGATAACTAAACACTCATATTAGTCATAAAATAACTGACTTAATCAAATCACTTAAATTACTATAGATATACATTGTATTTCTATCGAATTTGTACTTTAGCTATATTTTGTGTCCACCTAAGTGTAAACATTGTTTTTTTAAGTGTCCTATATCATTAAGTTGATGGTCTCTGAAGGAAGTAATATTCATTTAACCGTCTGAAGACTTGTTCATACCTTAGTCCCATGAATAAATTTATACTTAGTCCTATTTTTCATTTTGAAGTGTAAACTGGGCTAAGTATTATTAAACTGTCTCCTTTTTAAATGGTTTTTACTTTTTTACTTACAAATACAAATACATATACAAATTAAGTCGACCAACTACAGGCGTAAGCCCAGCAAGGTTGGTCCAGTCTTTTTAACCCACACCACCGGAATCCCAGTATCTGTCAAATGTTTCATGTTTGAAACAAATCTAGAAATTCTATTAACTCTAAGAAATTATTTTCAGAAGTTTTTTTCAACTATTTCTGCATTTCCACGCAAATTTTTAAAGTTCAAGTAAACATTTCAGAATCATACAATACAACAAATCTCAGTTTTCTTTCAGAAAAAATTTGTTTCAATCATAGTTTAATTCTAAATTTTTTAAAGTTGAACAATTTTCCAACTTACTCTGAAGTATAATATGAAATGTTTTGTTCTGAAATAAGAGGATCTTAAACCTATTCCTTTAAAAAATTGGAGTCATGAATTCTAAACTCCATAAAGAGTTTTAATTTATTCTGTTAATAGTAACTATATAGTTAAAATTATGAAAGGAATTCTTGATGCTTAATTTATTAATTGAAAAGTTAAGCAATCACTTCAAGTAAATAAAAGTTTCTGTAAAAATATGTTTATTAAAGATGCTTAAGGAGGCATACAAGTCAAACATAAAACTAAAAGTATAGTAAAGTATCCAAATTCCCTAAAAAAAAGGCAGTCATGTCAACTACAACGGTAACAGTGACATCTACTTGGACAACACATTAAAAGAGGCAAGTAAACAACGGCCGTTAAAGTTGTGAGTACAATGCAAACAGAAGTGCTAATTTTGAAGAATTCTACAAAAACCAGATCACATTTGTATGCATTCTCAATAGCCAACGCAGGTTCAAACTCCGTCTTTGTAAGCCACCACAACGCTAAAACGAAAATTAAAAGCATAAACGTTAATCAGTTGGGGCTGTAGTAAAGTGAAATCTAGAGTTAAGAGCTCATAGAGTCCAAATGACAATTTTCCTCTTTAATTCCACCACCCTTTCATGAAGATTTTAATAGTCATGCTCAAGTGAGACCTCTTTAGATCTATATATTTTTTTTTTAATTTAAAAAACAAACATAAAACTCCTCGTGTTCCACACAGTATGCCACGAGGCTTACGAACGTAAGTAAAAGAAATTTAATTAAAATCTAAAAATTTAAACTATGGACAAAATTAGAAAATATAATAAAAGTCTCAAACTTCTCAACAAGACTGCAATAAACTGGCGGCCACCGCACAAAAATGCTACCTAAATCTCTTCTGAAAACAGATCTACAGTTTGTATGTAGATCGCAGTGCAGAAGGACATGCTCCACTGTTTCATCCCCACTGCCACAGGCACAACTGCCAGACAGTAAAATTCCAAATCTACACAGGTAAGCCCTAAAATTCCCATGGCCAGTTAAAATCTGAGTCAATTTAAAATCTGTTGAAAAATATTTACACTTTAGACGATGAGCAATACTCGGAAAGAACCCCTTTGTCCACTGGGCATTTGATGAGACGAGATATTCTCGGTTCCAGTCCTCGATGGTTTTCTCTCTATAGACAGACTTCCAGTGGGACGCCGGAACACTCATCCCCAAATCAATATCAAGTCTTGTAGCCTCCTTAGAAAGCCTATCCGCTCTCTCATTTCCAAAGTTCCCACTATGCCCGCGAATGTAAGCAAAATGAATTTCGGCAACGTTTTCAAGTGCACAAATAATGGAGTGAATCCCCACCACCAGACCCTCCGTGGCAACTGGATTACTTAAAATATACAAGGAGGAAAGAGAGTCTGTACAAATGAGGTATTTCACCATTCCAGATTGAGGATGAAATTTAGATCTATATATCTCTCAGTTTACCAGCTGCCAATCAAAATCATTTTTTAAATCATTTTTATGAAACGTGCAGAGAAGATTCATATCCAACCAGGGATCACTTTCGCATAATATCAAATCGGAAATCGCTTTAGCTTTTCTACTTCTAAACGGCATCTGGTGAACTGAGAGAAATGCATAGATCTGTCTCACTTCAGCCTGTCCGTTATAATTTTTGTCCCTAGAAGGTGGTTAAATTAAAGAGAGAAATTTCCACTTTGACTATTAAGCTCTATACTCTGTGAGTATAAAGGAATGTTAAAGTCGAACTTACCCACTGCTGATAAAATGCCGAAGAGCAAAAGGGTCCCGACTGTCAACCATTCGCATACATTGTAACGATTGCGAATCCTGCACGATTCTGCCAAGATCAAGAGGTTGCACACGGCGAACGTAACTCCTACACCGCCGATGCAGATACACATAGTGGGAAACGAGAGGGGAGTTTCGCACTTATCCATATATCCAAAGCCTAGAATAAACGATCGTTTACTAGATGATAATATTTGGCTGATTTGACATAGAATGACCAATTGTCAACCCTACTCTCTTTGATGCCAAGGAAACTTTAAGTTACTATTTCCTATGGAGAAAATATTTTTAATCTTTAATTAAAAAATTTAAAAAACTTTTATCTCCAACTTCGAATTAAATCTAGTTCTGTTTGTCCTAGAAAATGTATCATCACTGGTTTTAAAGAGGATTTAAATTTATGTGCAACTTGAACATGTCAAGAAAAATTAATTATACTTTTAAAAAGAAACTTTTTTAAAACAATTTAAGATGTTTGTATCTTCGAAAATGTATGAAAATAATTTGGATTTCTTGTATTATATACAGTATAAATTAGGAAAATGTTAGGATGAGACAGCCTTGGGATCAGGATTTATAGCAAAAAAGTTAAATACTACTTTGTAGGATAAAATGGCCAAATATAGTTATACTTTTAAGCCAAACATATTTGGAAAAACATTAATACAAGTAGCTAAAACAAGTAGTAATTAACAAGTAGCTAACATTAAACAAGTAGCTAATTAGTTTCTTGTTAAAAAATTTAATTGAAATTGATTCAAAAATGTATTTAACCAATACTTGGGTAGTGTTCCTAATTTGTCTGTGAATAAAACAATGTCTGCTGTGACAACCAAACATTCTTAGTAGTACACAATACGGCGGATGGAGGACTCTAAAGCTGTTACAAATTTATAAATTTTTCCAAGAATAACGTCTTTTTAAATATCTTTATAAAAAATTGTAATTTTTTTGTCGGCATGGGTCAGTTTGTATATAATATTAAATGCATTTTTCTAGGAATAGGACTGGAGTTATTCAAGGTAAAAAATTCTAAATGAAATTTTCGAAAAATTTTTATAATATTACGAAGAACAGTAAAGTTTAAAACAATTTCTCATTATCAGAGGAAAGAAAAATCAGTGCATTCTTAGTAGTACACAATACGGCGGATGGAGGACTCTAAAGCTGTTACAAATTTATAAATTTTTCCAAGAATAACGTCTTTTTAAATATCTTTATAAAAAATTGTAATTTTTTTGTCGGCATGGGTCAGTTTGTATATAATATTAAATGCATTTTTCTAGGAATAGGACTGGAGTTATTCAAGGTAAAAAATTCTAAATGAAATTTTCAAAAAATTTTTATAATATTACGAAGAACAGTAAAGTTTAAAACAATTTCTCATTATCAGAGGAAAGAAAAATCAGTGTAATTTTTATTCAAGTCAGGGAGCTGTTTAAATTAAATGACTTATTGGTTTGACCTGGATTGATCCAGGTGAGATTAAATTTCCTGAAAATTTTATTGTCGTAAAAACCTAAACCTGTCGTAAACCTCTGTCCTAAACCGAGCTAGATTTCCTGAAATGGTTAAGTAATTTCTAGTAAAATCCGGTTTTTTATTAACCAGCGTAGATGAATGATTAAATAAATAAAATAATAAATTTGCAGGACAAAAACTTAGAAAAATTGAAACCTTAAAAATTAATGTGCTACATAAACAAGAAATTGAAATATTCCCTCCTAAAAAGTCAACACTTACCCATGCCGAAAAAAGGTAGCGATCCCAGCAACACAAAGATAGACACAGTCAGATTGACCTTTCCTAAAATTAAACTTATTTTTAGACAGACATACTTTATTGGGCGCAAGTTTAGAACTGCTGATGGTTGGCGAGTTTTGGCTATTTGGCGCCATATTTAGGAGCCACATAATTCATTTAACATTAGTTGGGGTTGCTATATCTTGATTTTTTTTTCCAATGCAGTTGGCGAATATGAACACAATTCTTTCGCCAGGGGTGGACACAGAGAACAAGAAAGATTGAACATATATACAAGTTAGGGCGCGAGCCTGAAGAGTAGCCCTCTTGCCTCCCAATACCGGGAGTAGATGGACACTTCCTTGAGCGCAGGGCATAGACGGAGGTGGTCTGAAGTCATCGCCTGACCACCGCTGCAGAGGGGACTGTCAGGGCTGCTAACAATTCTTAGTTTGTGGAGATGTGCATTGAGGCAGTCATGCATTGTTGCTATGCGAAAAGCAGCAACAGCTACTGTGTGAGCCCGCCGGCATTCCACTGCAGCAGGCGCAGGAACTTCTGTCTGCCTCTATGATCCATGTTCACACTGTATCCAAAGAGCTTCAGCGCCGTTACTCATTTAGCACTACCCAGGGAGCACGTGTAGCTTAAAGAATGCTACGGACGCGAGTAACATTACCCCCCGCTATATCTTGATTTCTATCGCTAGCGATAGCGCTATATCTTGATTTATATCGCTAAAAACTTGGCGCATCAGCAGTTCTAAACTTGCGCCCTTTATTGTAACGGGAAATCTTATATACAAAGTGTACTCAACAGCAACGTTTCCTGAACCCAGTACGTCACTACGATGAATAAGTGGGTAAACAGAAATCCTGTCTGGTTTCTAGGAGGAGTTTCGGTACGGTACCAAATATTTCAAACCAAATATTTCAAAAACATTCAAGCGAGGTCATACAATTATAAACATCACATGTAATAGAAACGCAGATAAAGATATAGTCTGTCCATATAGAAAAAAATTAAAAATATATTGAAACACTGGATTCTGCTGTTATGCTTCAGCGTAGCTTTAAAATATAAATATTAAAATGTTTGAAGGAAAAGGGTTAAAATTTAACATTTGTTTCTGTAGGGACTAAATATGACAGAAGATTGATACGTGGTTCCAAGGTTCATTTTCTACAGCATCGTAAAAAGTACATGGGTAGTGAAAATTTCAGATTAAATTTTTGAACACAATTAGACTTCGATTTAAACACAATTTCGAAACAATGCTTTTGATAGAATATATTAGAGTATATTCGATCAATGAATGTTTTGGCTGAAGTATAGATTTAGAAAAAAACTGATATTTGTGCGGTTTTGTAATCGGAATTAAAATTGTATGGGTATACAATTTTAATTCCGATCGAGGAGAGTATATGAACTTAAAGCCGCGTTTACACCTAAGTTGACAACTAAAAGTTGTCAACTTTTGTTGAAAACATTGTTTGTAGAAAACTAAAAGTTGCTCTTCTCAAATTAGAGCAACAAGTGGAAAATTTTTTGTAGAAAACTTAAGTTGCTCTTCTCAAATTTATAGCAACAAGTGGAAAACTTGTTGCCAAAGAATTGGCGCGAAAGGCGGTAGTGTCATGAATTAGGCAGTAGTGTCCACTAGTTTCCAACAAGTTGCTAGCGCAAAGCGCGCAGCAACAAATCTTCCACTTTTAGTTGTCAACTTTCTTTGATCTTACCGACACTCCGAGGGAAACTAAAATTTAGTGGAAGACAGAAAAAGTTGCTGTATTCTGTAAAAAAATCAGCAAATTGCCTCAACTTGTGGAAAACTTTGGTGTAAACGCGGCTTAAAAATCAAGTTTGTACTTTTGATCGAGTTAGTTCGTACACCCTCGACAAAATAAAAAAAAATTTTAAATTATTTTTGTTATCACAAGGTTACCCCATTTTGATAGTTTCCCCCTTCTTTTTCATTGCAATGTTACATCTTTCCCATCTTTAAGGTCCTCGTATCTTAATGCAACGGCTTCATCTCATTAAAATGCCCATGGTTCCAAGGCAACACTGAAAATAACGTGAACCTAATGCGCTTATTTTAATTTGGTAAAAATCTAGAAGTGGGTTCGGGATGGCACCTCTTGGCGAATTTTTAGTCACCGACTTCACTTTGATACTTAGGCGCACTTTGGGGCTACTACATCGCTTGGCCCACTTCTAGATTTAAGCCTTTTAATTAAATCGCTTATTTCAGAAACAAATTAAACCCTGTGTTAATCCAATGGGGTTTAACTTGTTTCTGAATTAAACGATGCAATTTACCCGAGTATAATGAGGTATTTGCATAAGTGAGGGATTTGCTTGATTTTATACTTTTTCTATACATTATGGTCTAAAACTCCCAAATTTCTGATTTTTAAGTTCAAAAATGCGTTTTAAATAATTTAAAATTCAATTTTAATTTTGCCAAAACGTCAGAAAAGTCACGTGATCAGAAAACGGGCTTCTATTGGATGTGACCTCATAGCGCATGATTTGGGATTCGGAAGCGTTTTCCCGCCAAAACAAAAAACGAAATTTCAAAAATTTATATCTCAGAAACTAGGCTACGGAAATACTTGCTGTAAACGTCATTCTTCTCAAAACGTATAAGAATACCTCATTGGAAAAAGATACGGTAAATACAAAAAAAGGAGTCTACATTTCCCCATCAATACATTTCAATACCAAATATTGTGACCCATGAAACAATGCAATTTACTTACTGGAGCGTACGAGCTGTTTGGACGACTTCAAGTACTTCCGGCAACAGTTCCCGAGTCTTTCACTTTCAGACGAAGATCTGGATGAATTTCCTAATATAAGTGCTATTCGTTCTTCATCCACATAACTTAAATACGGTGACGGATTAACAATAGGTGGAGGGTGCCGTGTGACATTTGATGCACCTAATAAGATTGGAGAAGTTTACTATTCAGTTATAAATACTCCTTTCCCTTACATGTACTCTTTCATCTTACGATTGCTGTTTTTAAAAGTTATCGTGAACACCAAACACTCAAAAGTAGAGCACTCCATGAAATTATAAGATCTGGGTGTATTTGAAAAAAAAGCTTTGCAATTGAGGCCCCTAGTTTCAAAACCGGACATATGCATTTTGACACAGCTTTGATAAAAGAGTCGACCATTTGATGACCGCGAATCGGTCGCCAAATGGAAGACTAGTTGCCGCTATATCACGGCCGGTCTCATTTCCGGCCGCCATGTTTTACCACGACTCAAATAAAGATTAACCCAAGTAAAAGGATGTTATAACAAGTTTTTACGATTTCAGTATATCCCACTGGATCTGCGGTATGGTGCACACTCTGCTTGCGGGAGATACATATTTAGATCCCCGGTAACTGTTTAATTTAAAAATAAGAACAAAATTATATTTCGTAACGCACTTAAGTGTTATCATTTGAGTTGGTGTAAAACTTGGCGGCCGGAACGGGCGACCAGCCGTGATATAGCATGATATCGTAATATTCCATTTGGCGACCGCGTCGACTCTTACCGAAGCTGTGCCAAAATGGATATGTCCGGTTTTGAAACTAGGGGCCTCAATTAACGTATTTAATTATTAGTTTGTAATATATTTTAAGAAAAACATGTTAAGAGACATTTTCACGAATCTTCGGAACGTTCCAAGAAATTTTTAATATTTTTTGAAAACTCTCTGTACCGCTATACATATCTATAAAACTGGAAAATATTGTTCATTTACGGCCGTATTCACCGGTAACTTGACCGGCGGTTAACCGGGAGTCAAACCTCTGATTGGTGAAAAATTAGGTTTCCTTCTTCAACGGCCAATCAGAAGCTTGACTGTCGTTTAACCGCCGGTCAAGTTACCGGCGAATACGGCCTTTAGTGGTAACTACTAAATTGCCGAAAGCCATTGGAAATAATCATTTTAAACGCACGGCAAACCAAGAGGATCTTCAGTTAAGAACCACTCTCATCATCTTAAACAGTCTATAGAGTGGGTTGGGGTAAAATGGGTCACTTTTAAGGTACTTTCACATTCTAAGTTTTATTTCATCAAAACTATTGCTTTTTAATGATTTCTTTCAATTGGATCTTGACATTACAACCCTTCAGAACATTTTCATACAATTTTATCAAATATTTTTTAGTTATAAGTTGGTTAAACTTAGCATCAAAATAATGACCTATTTTACCCCAACGTGGGGTAAAATGGGTCTCATTGCAAAAAGATGTCAAAAATATACTTTTTACTAAATATACATGAAAATAAGAAAAAAGGCAATCGGCTAAGCCGTTTTTATCTGAAGAAAATTGTTTTAAGTTATATACTTTAATGAAATTGTATAAGTCCGAAGTTAATGAACATTGTTCAAATGTAGCAATTAAAATACTTCATTTGGAGAAAAAAATAAACTTGTTTGACAGTTCAATGTATGTTTGAAGGAAATGAGTTAAAAACATTGTTTTTACTTAATACAGAAGGCCTCCTAAATATGACCCATTTTACCCCAAGTACAAAATATTGTTATAAAAGATAAAATATTTTATATTTTTCTAAGCTGATTGCCTTGAAATGTCTCTCAGACTTTCTTTTATGGAAAAATATTACAAAAGTCTGCTGTAATTTATTACAATATATAGATATATTTGGAAGTTGGTAAACCCTTTTTTTCGACACCATTTTCTGTTCAAATAAAATATTTTTTCAGTTCTTAAATTCATGAATCTAAATTTTTGACAGTCTGAAAATGTTGCCAACAGATAAAATATTATAATACAAAAAAACGAGCGAAAATAATTCAATTTAAATTTGATTTATATCGAGTTAATTAAAACTGACCCATTTTACCCCAAGACCTACTTTACCCCAACCCACCCTAAAATACACTAAATAATCTTGCACGCATTATTCTGAAAAATAATTCACAGGTTATACAAGTCGGTTATCTTACCTCCACTGTAAAGTAGTCCCATATTAGGGTTCTGAAAAAAAAAATACAAGTATATTTTTACACAACCCATATAAATACAACATTTATGTTTGGAAACTCTGAACAAGATATTTTTCAGAAACTAAAAATTACGTTTAAATTACAAAGTACTAAATTATTTCCATAATAACAATCTAAGAATAAATATGATAGATTGATAATTCGGACACCAGGGCTATTTGGCATTCGCGCTAGTCGACATACTGTTTTATTTATTATTTTTTAATCCAAGGGAGCTAGAATTCTGGAATTTCGGCGGAGTATGATAAGAAATTCTCGTATAGTTAGTTCACTTACGTTTTTGGAACAGCTTTAGAAAGAGTCCTCCAGCCGCCCCGCCACGTGTAACCACAGCACAGCAACATGCTACAACATTGTCATCATTTCAGCTGTGGGTAAACTGTAAATAATAAACATGGTGGCTGGAGGTCTCTTTCTAAAGCTGTTCCAAGTCTTTACATGTAAAAGCTCACTTATTCAGTTAACATAGAAAATTTGCTAAAGCAAAGTCCTTCCATTATACTTTTAGATTGATATGCTAGCATCCATGAACGGCTGAGGTAGCGCATATACATAAATGGGAGAAGTTTTTTATGCGTAAGGTAACAAATCAACATTAAGATCAGCAAAATTGCAAGCTAAAAAATAACGTACTCCTTCGTTTGCTTCATTCTCTTCAGGTATGTCCACGGCGTTTACGTCATCGAATCCCAAATGAGGGAATGGCAAATCGCGGTAACTCATTCTGAAGCCCCTTTTTAAAGGATAAAATATCTTGATTTTAATTAAAAACTTGTTGAAAAAAAGGAGTGAACGATTTCTGGTTACGAGATATTATATTCTTCAATTTATATAAGCTCGAGTTTAGTCTTCCGATAACAACAGTTAAGAGTTTAAGTATCTTTCTTCTTCTCTTCCACCGTCCATTTTTCAAAATAAAAAAACGCCAAATTAAATGAGCAGAAGTATTTTGACAAAATAATGTTTAGTAGAGCGATTTCAAAGATATTAGCCTCATAATAATACTAGTCCAGACACCGGATTACAATCAAACCGAGATAGAGTGCAGTTAATAAGTTCATTTCTTGAAACCCAGAGCAAAACTGAACGGCTTGGATTACACCAAAGCAACACAAACGTTCAACATTCATCCAATTTTTGTCATGTATGGCCTAATTCCGTTTACTTCTAGTAGCAGTTACGTAAACGTGATATATTTTGTATGAGCTGTGCTACTTTGTATTAGCTGTACACCCCCTAGTATAGACAGCTCATACCAAATATGTCAAGTTTACATAAAGGCAACTAGAAGTAAACGGAATCTGGCCATACATGATAAAAATTTGACGTATCTTAAACTTTTGTGCTGCTTGGGTTATAACAACTAAATCTTAAAATCATTGAGATTTGTATTATTTTTCTTTAAAATGCATAAAAAACAAACATTTTTTTTCTACAAATGTCATTTATCACTTGTAACGTATCCAGGAACTTTGCTTTTTCTAGCTCTTTCAAACTTAAACAGACCAAGATTTCCACTTAATCCTGAAGAAAATTTCGTCGGTCAAGAAAAATGAGTTAAAATGAGTGATAATGCTTGTAAATTGTCTGTATAAAATAAACAAAAAAAAATATTTGTAGCTTTTCATGTAAAAAACGAAAAAGCACAGAAGAGATAATTTTGGAAGAAAAAAAAGTAAATACGTAATGAGATAAAACCTAGCTAGTCTTTGTGTGAATTCATTTTGCAGAAATTTCTCAATATCCCGTGGAGGTAGAAGGGAGGTTGCACATTTATACTCCATTCGGTCCCTAGTAGCACAGGTCAAGCCAAACATGGTCCCGTTTATGTATCTGCAATTATAAGTAAACAAAATTTGGACATGCGTGACAAAAATTGGCCGAATCTTGAACGTTTTGGTGGATGGATTGGGACTTGTAAGAATTAGTCCTAGCAACTTGAAACTGGAACAATATCCTTTTTTCAAACTAATCAAAGCTCTAGCCATCATACAGGGTGTTTCAAAACTTCTAGGGGAGGTAGGGTACATCAAGACCAACAAGAATTGGTATAAAGTAGGGGTCGCAAGTGCGGTTTAAGGAGTGAAAATCAGGGGTTAAAAATAGCAAAAAACCTCGCAAACCGGGCAAAAAGAGATGCAATTGTTCGATTCCTGAATTTATTACATTTAACCAAATCAAATTTTTCATGTAAAAATTAGATTTGAGTATTTATTCTAATCAAAAATAGAAAAACAAATGAATCAGGCATGCGTTGTAGGTATTTAACCTTCCTACCCCTATGGGGTCTTTTTCGACCCCAGACGCACTTTGACGCTTGATATCTCCCATGCATTTTTGTTTTGACAATTTCCGATGCTACTATTCCTTAATTACGCAAAGTTTTACAATGGGTAAAAATTTTGGAGTTATTATTCCATTTTTAAGTGTCTTGGGAGAAATAGTCACATATTCCCCCTCTGGGGTCTTCTGAGACCCCAGCCATGAATGGCGGTAAAACAGTATCAAATAAAGTTTAGTATTTTATTTTTTGTTGTATTATAGATAAAAAAAGGTTTTCATGTTTTTTAGAACGTTTGGAGAAATATTAGAAAGATATTTTCGTAGAAATTGTCATTTTTTTACAAAAAGAAGATTGCGGCTAAATACATTGAATCACTCGCTATTTCTTAAATTTTTTATTCACATTCTAAGAAAAATATGCTATTTATAGAAATCTTTTGAGAATCTAACATTTGCAGCAAAAAAAACTCAGACAACTGTCGCCATTACTTCCTGTTGAACACATTCTTTACAAAAACAATATAAATTCATGGTTGATTGTAAATAGGTTTTTATATTCAGTCTTCTTTGAAAAATAAGAATGCTTTCAAATATTTATGAGTGTTTACGGAAGTCCAGAATGTGATTTCGAAGAATTATCAAGAAAAAAAACCAATTTTATGTTAAAACTTACATAAGCAAGCGAGATACTGATTTCACTAAGAAATCTGAACCGATCATTTTTTTTTGTATTATTTCAATTTTAAAAAGAAGAATCCAAACTTTACATGTTTCATAATATTAAATAAATTAATCTGGGGTGACAGGTAGCTGATAATGCAGAATAGAGAATATATGCAGCTTCATAAATCGTTTAAAATAAACTACTAAATTCTACCCGTGCAAGACCGGGTATATCAACTAGTATGCTTTAAACAGTGTGATTATAAATATTTTAAGTAAAACAACTTCAATGTAGTTCATTTCTGTAATTTAATTCTTGTTTGAAGGTCCAGATGTTATAAAAAACGTGTATCAAAAGAAACCCAATTAAGCCGTAATAAGACGAAAAAAATGAGAAAAATACCAAAAAAATTGGATAAATTATTCTGAAGCATCTTTCTAGAAACAAAAAATGACAATTCTTCTCCATTTAAGGAATTTTTAACCTTTATTAGAGTCATAGGCATGTTTTACGAATGGGGTCCTCAGAGACCCCACGAGGGGAATATGTGACTATTTTTTCAAGAGGGTAGGAAGGTTAAAGTTACAATTGTCCCTTTTCCAAACTCTAGTTCCTTGTGCCATATAACTCCAAAAAAACCAACCAACAAGATTCTAAGTAATAAAATGTTTTTGTCATGACACTTTCTGTTACAGTCTATCTACCTACAACGCATGCCTGTTTCATTTCACAGAGTAAAGATAATTCAGAGAGTCCAAAACGCGATTTTACTAAAATAGTCGGGGACGGCACGGCTAAACTTGATCGCGACAGTAGGTTATACGGCTTATCCACTACCCAAAAGATCAAAAGAGCCGACGGTGCTGGAAGTTTCCCGTTCTTACCGCTTGAGGGGTACCGCTCGTTAGGGTTGGTTGGTTTGCTTCGGCTCTTCAAAATTCGCAGCATACAGAAAAATCTAAACACAGGGTCCAAAACGATATTTTCAAATTCTGGAAGGGTTTGAGGGTGCTACGAGGAACTATGATTGACAGAGAGATAGGCAGTTTTGTTGAAATACTACTGTTTAATATCCAAATCACTGTTAAAAATTTTGGCATAGAATTTTAAAATTGATGAGTCTTAAAATTCATTTTAGTCTGCAGTTGTTTTCTTGTGATATAAACAAAAGGGGCCGTCCCTCAGATGGGGGGAGGGAGTTAATCAATGTGTGACAGTTTGTGACAAGGGGGAGGGAGGGGGTTTTGGAAGTTGTGACATCACATTCTGCAGCTGAAAATCAACGAAAAAAACCCTTGGTAATCCAGGCACTTTCAAATTAGTGTATTAGGCATATTATTATTGGTTTAAGAGCATGACATGTGACAGAGGGAGGGAGGGGGTCAAAAATGGCCAAAAAAAGTAAGACATTTATGGATGGCCCCAAAGGTTTTCTAAATAACGATCTGTCTCGACTAGATTTTTCAACTTAATAGTGACGATGGTGAATTGTTGTGTACCTTATTGTACCTCGAATCGTAAGAAGAAATATCATGTGGAAAGGGGTGATTATGTATCTTTCCATGAGTTTCCCTGCGACTTGATCCTTCGAGAAAAGTGGCTGAAGATTTGTATAAGAATAATATTTATCAATAATGTTCCACTATAACCATTATTGAAACTAAATTTAATATTTTACATACTATACCAACTTAATTTTTTAAATTGCTATCTAAATTAAATATAATAATAAAATAGTATTAATTGCAAGGGCTGTCATCTCCGCCCATGGCAATATTTGATTTCAATTCGTCGTGGACACGACATCATCATCAAAATATTGATGACTTTAAGATAATTCTGTTATATTTTGTGTTCAAAAATTTTTACTTCCTTAATTGAATGAAAAAGTTATCTTTAAAATAAAATAAATCAATATAGTAAAGCGGCCCACAGACGAGCAACTTGGGGCCGGATGCAGCTACGTTCTGCGGCGATTTTGGGACCGGTCAAATCCTACTTCCAAACAACTCAACTATCGTTGTCCTGAGTCATTTTTCCAGCATGCCGCTGATTGGTTTTCAAGAACGTCACGAACTACGTCATTGAACCACGTGCATTTGATTGTACCCTGCCTTTCCCGCGCTCTGCGCGTTCAACCAATCAGGAGGATAACGATACCCCGATCGTCGTAGAACGCCACCTCGGGAGCAGGCGTTCTTGGGCGATCATTATTAGGTGAAATACGGTTCTTTAGCACGTCGCAGAACGTTGCTGCATTCGGCCCTTGGTTGCCAACCTCGTCGTCAATTTGCGTAGAAAAAAAAACTAAGCATTAAAAATTAAAAATATATAATTTTAGCACCATAGAATAATTAAAAAAAGTATAATTTTGCATTCAAAGTATAAAAATATATTAATTTCTGACAATCTGATTAATGTTTTCTTCATTGTTTATATTTTTGTTAACCAGGTTCAAGATCCGTGGAAAAATAATCAACCCGGTTGATGACCAAGTTTGCTCGTCTGTGGCTCCTTTTAAGCATATTTTTGAATCATATGAAATCAAAAATCAACCAACCAATAATTATTTTCCGTCAAAAGAAATGCCATGAATGACAGACAGATGGCGCTAACTTCGTTTCCCAGCTTCAGGAACCTAGCTTTTCGCGTAATTGCGCAAGCCGTATAAAACACAGTTAAATCCAGTTTAGCCTTGGGGACGGATAGCCTGGTGAGTTTACTCACTGCCCACCACACAAGCAGCCCGCGCGCTGCACAGTCGTCGGTTCGATTCCGGCCTCGGCCTGGGAGTACTTTCTCTCCTCTGTGTCAATGTGTGTATCTTTACTCTGTGTTTCATTTACAGCCGTATCGACCATCATGGGTTAAACCCAAAGAGAATTTATGAGAGAATTTATTTAAGAGAGAATTTATGACACTATGTTTAGCGATCTAAAAATAGATCACTGGGCGCCAGTGTTGGGCAAAATTTATTCGTGCAACTACAGATAACGAATAACGAATAAATCATCTATATGAACCTTCGAATAACGAATGAATCATCCGTTATTCGCGAGCGAGCACACGAATAACGAATGATTTATTCGTCAATTGCGGAGGAGACGATTGACAACTAATTCAACTGTAGTTGTGAGAGAACCTGCGAATAACGATTAAATCAATCGTTATTCTGAATGCTTCCATGGCAATTAATTAGGTAGTATTACTGGATCGCTTCGCAACTTCATCGGAGTGGTCCGCTGCTTTATTGGATCGCTTCTCAAATTTACTGAAGTGGTCCGAAACTTACCGGAAGTGGTCTGTTAGTCACCGAAAATGGTCCGTGAGTCACCGAAAGTGGTCCATTTTTAACCGGAAGTTGCCCGAATTTAACCGGAAGTGGTCCATATTTAACCAGAAATGGTCCGTCTTTAACCGGAAGTGATCCGTAGTAACAGAAAATGCTCCGCAACTTACCGGAAGTGGTTCGTAACTTACCGGAAGTTGTCCGCAACATACCGGAAGTGGTTCGTAAGTCACCGTTAGTGGTCCGCATTTAACCGGAAGTTGCCCGAACTTAACCGGAAGTGATCCACAACTTACCGGAAGGGGTTCGTAAGTCACCGGAAGTGGTCCGTAAGTCACCGGAAGTGGTCCACAACTTACATTAAGTGGTTCGTGAGTCACCGGATGTGGTCCACAACTTACCGGAAGTGGTCCACAAATTACCGGGAATGGTCCGAAACTTACCGGAAGTGGTCCACAGCTTACCGGAAGTGGTCCGTAACATAACGGAAGTGGTCCACAACTTACCGGAAACGGTCCGCAACTTAATAGAAGTGGTTCGTAGCTTCCCGGAAGTTGTCCACGGCTCACCGGAAGTGGTCCACAACTTACCGGAAGTGTTCCGTAACTTACCGTGAGTGGTACGTGACTTACCAGAAGTGGTTCATAATCTACCGGAAGTGGTCCGTAACCTACCGGAAGTGGTCCACAACTTCCTGGAAGTGGTCCACAACTTGCCGGAAGTGCTCCACAATTTACCGGAAGTGCTCCGAAACTAATCGGAAGTTACGGACCACTTCCGGTAAGTTAAAGACCACTTCCGGTAAGTCACGTACACCTTCCGGTAAGTTACGGACCACTTCCGGCAAGTTGTGGATCACTTCCGGTAAGTTGTGGACCACTTCCGGTTAGTTGCGGACCACTTCCGTCAAGTTGTGGACCACTTCCGGTAGGTCATGGACTAATTCCGGTAAGTAACAGACCACTTCCGGCAAGTTGTGGACCACTTCCGGTAAGTCATGGACCACTTCCGGTAGGTTACGGACCACTTCCGGTAAGTAACAGACTACTTCCGGCAAGTTGGGGTCCACTTCCGGTAAGTTGTAGTCCACTTCCGGTAAGTCATGCACCACTTCCGGTATGTTGCGGACCACTTCCGGTAACTTACGAACCTCTTCCGGAATGTTTCGGACTACTTCCGGTAACTTACGAACCACTTCCGGTATGTTGCGGACCACTTCCGGTAACTTACGAACCTCTTCCGGAATGTTTCGGACTACTTCCGGTAACTTAAGAACCACTTCTGGTAAGTTGCGGAACATTTCATGTTCCATTTCCGGTTAGAGATGAACCATTTCCGGTTAAATACGGACCACTTCCGGTTAAATTTAAACCACTTCCGGTTAAATATGAACCATTTCCGGTTAAATATGGGTCACTTCCGGTTAAGTACGGACCACTTCCGGTTAAATATGAACCATTTCCGGTTAAATACGGGCCACTTCCGGTTGAAAGCGGACCACTTCCGGTGCCTTCTGAACACTTCCGGTAAGTTGCACACCACTTCCGGTAACTTACGAACCACTTCCGGTAGGTTGCGGATCATTTCCGGTAAGTTGTGCACCACTTCTGGTGACTTACGAACCACTTCCGGTATGTTGCGGACCACTTCCGGTTACTTACGAACCACTTCCGGTTTGTTGAGGCCCACTTCCGGTAACTTACGAGCCACTTCCGGTAAGTTGTGGAACATTTCATGTTAAAACGGATCACTTCCGGTTAAAGATGGACAATTTCCGGTTGAATTTAGACCCCTTCCGGTTGAATTCGGTCAACTTCCGGTCACTTACGAACCACTTCCGTAAATTTACGGACCACTCCGGTACAGTTGTGAACCCTTCCGTACCAACCCTGAGAATTTTTTTGCAACCCTATATGTACCTTCTGTAATTAATTTATTTGTCTGGTGAAATTATTCGCAATTGAAAAATTATTCGACATCCACGAATAAAGTTAGTTGCGAATTAATTTTCATTTGCGAATAAAAATTCAATCGTCGCTGACAGATAACCTTATTCGCAAATGAAATCATTCGCAAATACTTTTCACCCGCGAATGATTTATTCGAAGCTGAATTATTCGTACGAATAACGAATAAATTTTCATTCGCGTGAGTGCCCAACTCTGCTGGGCGCTAATGGGTTAAAGTATGAAATCCGTTATTTCATAGAATACCTAGTTATTCCATAGAATAACTGATCGCGTCCGTTAACCCATTAGCGCCCAGTGATCTATTTTTAGATCGCTAAACATACTGTCATAAATTATCTTTAAAATGTCCTTAATTTCACCCAACAGTAACGAAACTGCACGTATGGCAAGAGAAAACATCCCTCAATTCCAATACCATGAGTTTTTTATATTTGCTTCATTTATTTTGGAACAGTGATAGGCTAAAGTTTGTCTCAGAGTCTCATTTTGCAGTTTTTTAATCTTCATTTGCGTTTTTTAAGAAAACAGTAAATTTATACCACTAAATGAATTTTTTTCCAGTTTTACTTTATCTTTATAGATGTAGCTATTGGGATATGATGCAAAGTTAAGTCAAAAATAATTTATTTAGGGAAAAATAAAGTACAAATACTGCTGATCTAAAAATAGATCACTGGGCGTTCGGGCATTCATATTTTCTGTGTTGCTTACAATACGAGTATTTAGTTTTTTCCACTAAAAACTAATAAAATGTGTCTGAGAATACTCAGTAATGTTTAAGATGAAGTAAACTATTGATTTTCTTGAGAAGTTGAAAATTATATTATTGGAAATTAAATTTTAAAATTTATTCTGTGGAATAAATGGAGGGTAAGCCATTATGATTCATTTCTAATAAAGCACAGCATTAGAACTAGTGGTATAAAATTATTGGTGTTTATTCACATAAACGTATTTTATATGACACAAATAGTTTTGAAATACTTCACAGGGGGAAATTATAAAACAATTAAAGGTTATCAAGGAACTATGAAAATCTCAAATTTAGAATTACAATATTTTTTTGAATTCGCCCTTATCCAGCCTTTAAATCCATCTTAAAATTGACGTTATGCCAGAGTAAGAAGTTTATTGAATAGGTCAGCGAAAACAAGCAGCAATTTTGAATGTTGCCATGTAAGACAAAAGCACATTTTATTTCATGAATGATATTAATTTATGGTAAAACCAATTTACAAAATTATCAAAAAATTAACCCAATGCATTTTATTTTACAAATTAGTTACAATTTTATGTCATTTCATATGTTTTCTATAATATACTTACATCTAAATCTCAAGTTCTTAGTTCGATTTCTCCTTTTCCTCCTAAAATAACTTACAACATAGGCTATTTGTGTACTTTATTTTTTGTAAATTATTCAATTTTATTACTATTTAATTATTTTTCCACATATTTATGAATAAATACGTGTTTTTTAATGAGAAATACTAATATTTATATTTATTTTATAATTTTAAGTATTTTTTTGAAGTTAAACTAATACTTAGCTTTGTGACAAAAAATATCCTCCGAACGCCCAGTGATCTATTTTTAGATCAGCATATTTTGAAAAAACTAGTGACTCTTTTGACAAAATCTGTTCATAATATTCATATTAAAGGCAAAATACACCAGATTCATGATTTTTTTTCAATTCGCCCCCCAAAAAATTTATTTGGGCGTTAATGGGTTAAAGTGTAAAACTCTCTTGTATTTCATGGTTTAACTAGTTATTTCATAGAATAACGATCTGCAGCCCGTTAAAGTGTAAAATAATCGGTATCCGGTCAGAACAGAATCCCGACAAGCCACTTGCCCGACAGCCGTAATCCCGACAGAGCCGAAATCCCGACAACCCAAAATCCCGACAGGGTCGAAATCCCAACACCCCAAAATCCCGAAGCGGTCGAAATCCTGTCAAGCCACTTTCCCGACAGGTCGAAATCCCGACACCCCAAAATCCCGACAGGATCGAAATCCCGTCAAGCCACTCTCCCGACAGGTCGAAATCCCGACAAGCCATTTTCCCGACAGGTCGAAATCCCGACAAGCCACTTGCCCGACAGGTCAAAATCCTGACAATCAATTGCCCGGCATGTAAGTTGCCAGATAACTCATATTGGTCTCTAATTTTAAATAAGGGCATTCTATTTAAGTTTTATGTTGCTTGACCACAGGTCAAGATTACTCTTTTTGGCTAAAAATCAGTGTTAAATAAAGACGAGGTTGCTAATTGATATTTTGTATTTCCTATATTTATATAGCATGTCTTTATGGTTCGGGCTGACCATTGGTCAATCCAGTTAACTTTTTGGTACTGCTATGCTTTGGCAGTGAAGTAGGTCATGTAGGGGCTCAAACCAAATGCCTTGAGACGAGTAACATTTTGGTCTTGACCACTGTTCAATATATCTTGACCAGTGGTCAATCCAGTTTTTCTCGCTGTTATCAGCTTTTCTTACCTTCTCTTTCTGTCTCGCTGTTTTTTTTGGGGGGGGGGTCCCTGACCTTGTGTTATTCCCATTGGACCGTTGGTAACTGTTTAATTTTTTGACTTTATATTTTAACCAAAACTGACAATATAATAGGACACCAAATTTTTAATTTGTGTTTAAGCGAAAAATGTTCCTATGACTATTGACCAGCTAATTATGCCGTTAGAGAGGCTCCAGATAAATAATAGTTATTAAGTCGAAAAATTCAGAAGTTACCAATGGTTAAATGGAAGTAACACAAGGACAGGGACCCCCCCCAAAAAAAATAGCAGCGAGACAGAAAGAGAAGGTTGGAAAAGCTGAAAACAGCGATAAAAACTGGATTGACCACTGGTCAAGATATATTGACCAGTGGTCAAGACCAAAATGTTACTCGTCTCAAGGCATTTGGTTTGAGCCCCCACATGACCTACTTCACTGCCAAAGAATAGCAGTACCAGCAGTACCAAAAAGCTAACTGGATAGGCCAATGGTCAGCCCGAACCAAAAATACATGCTATAAATGTAGGAAATACAAAATATCAATTAGTAACTTCAACATTATTTTGCACTGATTTTTAGCCAAAAAGAGCAACCTTGACCTGTGATCAAGCAACATGAAACTTAAATAGAATGCCCTTATTTAAAATTAGAGATCAATTATCTGGCAACTTTCATGCCGGGCAATAGATTGTGAGGATTTTGACCTGTCGGGATTTCGACCCTGTCGGTATTTTGGGGTGTCGGGATTTCGACCCTGTAAGGATTTTGGGGTGTCGGGATTTCGACCGTGTCAGGATTTTGGGGTGCCGGGATTTAGGGGTAGAAGCAAAATAATCTATCATATATCTCACACGACTAATACATTTGGCACTGTATATTTGCACGGCTATTTTTCAACTAAACTCTACTATAACTTCCACGGCTAGGCGTACCATTGGTTCCATCACTAAGCGCCGAGACTGCTACGTCATCACGAGACCTACAGCGCATGCGCCACTGGCCGTTTTGGCCGTCCAAATATACACTTCGAATACATTTACCTTCCACCCCCTACTGCATTTATGAACTTTTCCAGGCCACAGAGAATTAATTGATTGTAATTCCAAGTGTCATTTTATTAATTCGTGTTGTAAAAAATAATTTTATGGTAAGTTTCCATAAATGCCATTTATACGCTGCATAAATTAGATAAATTCCTTTTTCATTTTAATTGTCTATATCATTAATTTCATTTTAGATAAATTGTTTATTTTACACTTTAACTGTCTATCATTAGTTAATTTATAGAATACCTAGTTATTTCATAGAATAACTAGTTAAAGTGTCAAATTAATAACATATTACACACTTTAACGGACACGATCAGTTATTTCATGGAATAACTAGGTATTCTATGAAATAACTGCATTCTATACTTTAACGGTAACATATATGTTATATAGATATCTATTTCTGAAAGATGGAAATCAGTATTTATATCATTTTTACCTATTGTGTAGTCAAAGTTGGAAAAGTGCTTAATATTTTCTTTCATAAATTTACTTTCTTTTATCTCTTGTGAAAAATCAAGATATTATTCCGAAATTTTATCTCGGTAATTATCATGAACTACCTACATTAAAAACGCCGATCCCTTAAACTTGGAGCTTGTTTTTTAAGTATCACAAAATAATTATCTTGTTGTATAACCCTCGCATAACCCATCTATAAAATTCATAGTTTTTACCTTTATAAAATTGTGAAACCACTTGCAAAACAAAAAACAATGAACAAAATACTTTATTAAAATTAATGTTATTTTTAACAATGTAGTTAAAAGTATATAAGACTTTAACCAGTCATACACTAAATATAAAAACTTTATCACAGGCGTAACACATTGATAAACAAGCGACTAGCACTTGAATAAAAGTCTAGAAATATAAATTAAATAAAGTCAACTGGTTCAGACTCCTTCCGAGTAACCCATAAAACTTCTAAAAAGAGAAAACAGGGAATTAAATGCAGTAATACATTGTCATTTTGTTATAACCGAAGAAAATTTAACTTTTGTTAGTTTTCAGTATAAGAAAATCTTAATTATTTATTTCCATGTTTCATTTTCAATGTGTCGAAGGAAATAAATTATAATGTAATTTAGTTTTTCCCGTGTTCTATCTTAATGCAATTAATTTAAAAAATGCAGATCAATCTAAATATCAAAAATATATCTAATAAAGTTTCTTACAAATAGTAAGATGTCATAAATTTAAATTAATTGAAAGTATTTTAAATTAAGGTGTAATGCAATACACCAATGCAATTTAACACAATGCATTTACACAATGCAATTTAAATTAATACATTCCATTGACAAGCTATTTTGGGTGTCAAATAACAGACATTCATTTTACAATCGAGTGCAATTTAAGTTGAGCCTGATGTCATGGCAACGCGGAAGAAAATATGAGTAAACAAAGCTTGCTGGGCTTTGGGAGATCTTATTGGCTGACGAGTTTTATTCAAACAAATGTTAATCTAATCTACGCACTGCGCCACTTGAAAAAATAATAACACTCAACATTTTGCTAATCGATAAGAAAAGACGCTTCATATACGTGGATTAAAAAAACTAATCATATTTTAAAATTGAATCTCTTAATTTCACTCAAAATTCTGACACCGCACGGGGAACTATTTTCTTTGGTTGCTCTCAGCATATTTCTACAAGCTCAAGTTAAGTTTCAACTGAGTATAGGAATTAATTTGTTGTCAATAAAACAGCATGTTTTATAAGTTAACTTAAAATGTTTGGCAATATTTAAGCTATTTGACACCTAAAACATCTAGGATATTTTTTACGAGAAAGAAAACCTTGATTATATTGTAACAAGCTTATGAAATTTATTTGTAAACCTTTACACTTTAAACAATTGTTTAAAAGGAGTTAAAAGAATCTTCACACTCCTAAAGAATTTAGTTTTAGAAGATTCAAAAATTTAACCATAGTAAATCTATTGAATATTTACACAATGGATGTTGAACTTTTTAAAAAAGAACTTACAACTTTTTAAAAATGCCTTCTGGTTTTGTAAAATTTCCTTAACTTCTTCTTTGGCTCGTTTATCGGTAACTTTCCACCGCTTACTTTGGCTCCTAGTCCTATTTGGACTAATAAGAGGAATTATATCATCATCTTCGTTAGAAAAAACGACAAACCAGGACCTGGCTTTTCTCATTATCAACGACGACGTGGAAGATGCACGTTTTAATTGCTGATTGAAATCTGTGAAATAGAATGAAACTTAAGCACATCTTTTATAACCCCTCAAAAACTCACAAGTACTATTCCTTTATTTATTCCTATCTAAATACAAAGAAGCCGGGCCAGTGACATTTTTGGTGAAATTTGATGTTCCCAATGCAGTTTATTCATGAGTAAGCAATTCAAAACTTCTGTAGAACTGGGTTGACAGAAACCATTATTTTATCGCCATTTTTTGCGCCAAGCCCGGATTCTTTGGATGACCCTCCATCGTGTCTACTAACCACCATTGTTATTGCCCATCATCTGATAACCAGAATAGTTGCTAAAAAATTGACTAACATAATGAGCATTAAAAACTAAAAACAAATATTTCGTACTTACGTATTATACCGTCGACCGTTCAGAGGCCGTTTAATTCAGCGGCTTATCAATAGTCAATATATATAGTCAATGGGTTTTGATGACGTTTTTGATTAAGCGGTACGGTCGACGGCATAATACGTAAGAACCAAATATTTTTTGCAAACAGATAGTAATTATGTCCTTGAGTAATTTCAGAGTATCTGAAAAAGAGACCAGAAAAAAATACCAGAGAAAAAATACCAAGTCTGAAATCAAAATAAGTTCTTCCCTAAAGAGCTAGTTTGAGTTAATAACACTATTCACAGCCACTTAACTAGTGATTAACCATCGGTTAAAGAAGGATCCCACCAATCAGAATCAGCAAAAAGCACCTTTTCTCTCTGTAGCTGCTCGTTAACCACTGGTTAAGTGGCTATGAATAATGTAATAAGAATGCAAATAAAACCGAAGCAAGGCAATATTTACTTCTTACCTGAGAATTTGCGTTTTTTATTCCATTTTGATCTGATATAACTATCTTCTGTCTGTAAAACAATAAAATGTTAATGTCTTTGCAATACTATTCATATTATAACTCATTTTAGAGTTTATTTTATTCTTAAAGTGAATTCTGTCAATCCCTTTAAAACACTTAATTTCAATCTAAATAAGATTTCAAAAGATTTTATAATGCTACAAAAAATTGTCGGATAAGTATTAATTTCCAATTAGATTTTTTTTCATTAAAGGTATAATAACTATACAACTTGGTTCAACTGTCACTTTTACTCGAGGAAAGTATTTGTTAAAAACGTCACTGGAACACCTCAAGAAAAAGTCCTCTAGTCACCATGTCGCTGCTGTGAAATCAAACCGTCATAACTGCAAAATGCACATTTTTCACTAGAGCGCTTTTAAAAGATCGCCATGTGATACTTAAAATAACAATAAAAATGCAATATTGTGATTTTCCAACTTGAAGGTTTTAAAGCAACTGGTGTATTGAGCAATAGATGTCTTCTGATAAATAAACTGACTATTATTCCCGATTACAGCCATACCGGTCCAACGCGATCTGACGGAGTTTTACTCAACTTAGTGATATGCCAATTTGACCATGGTTTGACATAAAAAAAGACGGGGGAAAATGTATTTTTCGACACCAACTCAAAAACTAAATTTTTGCAGATATGCCGGTTTGATTTTACAGCGATAATGTGTATCAACAGTTCCCACAGCATTGTGCTTAAGTGTTGTCATCAGCTCTGGGTAAACATGGAGGCTGGAGGACTCTTTCTAATGGTGTTCTGCGTCGCTTAGCATGCAAATTCAAAGCCAATCTAAGTCGGGCTGTGGCAGACGTAAAACAAAACTTATGAAAAACAATCAAAGTAAATTAATATAAAATTGAATTTTCATTCAGACCTTTCCAATCTCCCCTTCATAATATAAATTTGGATTGCAAAACAAAACAATCTCATGCAGAGTAAAATTGTCAAGTTCAAACAAAGTAAAGCGAGATCACAAATAAGCCACTTAGATCAGTGGTGCCCAACCTTTTTTTTCACGAGGGCCAATTGGCTTAAGAAAATTTATCTCGCGGGCCAATAACACTTTTAAGGATTTTTCTAAACATAAATAAAAATTACCCGTTTTCAATAAGTTTGCATCTGTTTGGAGGATACAAGTTCTTGTAAATTCGGCTCCTAATTTGTAACACTTATTCTTAAAACTTAATTAAGATGATTATCTGTAAGTCGAGATCGAGCACTAGTTTTTATTCTTTTCAGAACAGATACCTAATGTTTGTTCTCAAACACACAGTTTGTCAGCAGTATCCTTACATATAAGACACAACGGTTCATTTTCTCGCTGAATGAAGAAATATGAATTGGTCCACTTCGCTTGAAAGTTTCGGCATTCCGAGTGAATCTTCAACTTTTTACGGACATCTTTCCGAAGTTTGGTTCTAAAAAGATCCTTATAAACTGAATTCAAATGGCTAACTATTACTGAAAAAATTTTTTACTGGATGTTGAAGAATTACTTTTTTATCATTTTTTAGATGGAAGTGCCATAATGTCTCCCACGATTTCGGAGTTTTCTTGGAATATTTCTGAAAGTCGTTTTTGTTTTTAGGTTTTAACGAGTCCGCGGGCCACATGGATCAGCCTCGCGGGCCACATTTGGCCCGCGGGCCGTAGGTTGGGCACCACTGACTTAGATGATTAAAAATTTACTGTGCAAAAAAGGTTAAAGTAAGAAAAAGAACGTTTATACTATGCGCATATTTATTTGAATTAAAAAAACGATTCATACGATCGTTTCGAGGATGCCTGGATCCCCCTCGTCAGTGAAAGATGACAAATGCATCAATGATGTTATGACCACGACATCTAAACGTTTCAAAACACAAAAAAGGATGATGCCAAAGTACAGAAGCAAAATGCACAAGTTTAAAACATAGTGAGATCAAAAATTGATACAAAAATGTTTGTTGGAAGTCTTGAAAAAATTTGTGTATCAATTTTTGATCTCACTCTGTTTTAACTCACTCTGTTGTTAGAGTACAGCGAGAAGTATTCAGGAATTATAACAAACTCAATAAATAGGTCGTAAACAGTTAAATCTAACCAACATTCTATAGAATAGAAGCAAAATCGACTTACTTGAGTCCATGCGCATTTTGAACTGCTTTCCTGGATTGAATTGGATTCCTTATTATAACTTTCTTCATCCATTTATTAGTTGTCAAAACTAGCCTGTGTGTAGTTGTAAAGTATATAATTCTTGCTTTGATGCAATTTCAACTATAAAGAAAATAGGAAGATCTGTTGTCAAGTCAACTTTATGTGATAAAGGAGTATTAAAATTATACTTCCAAAATTTCCATCGGAAATAAATACGGATGACAGTTACTCGGCATAAGAAAGTTTTAAAGGTGGATTTTCTTCATTTATAAATAAAGTTAGATGAATGTTCGATTCCAAACTTCAGAATTGAAAATTTTTGTGGCTTGATAGGGTCATTATCACAGAGTATTTTGAATATAAATATAAAATCAATTCAAAATTGTTAAATTAAACGTTCAATTGATTTATAACATCAAACATCATTATAAAGGGGTAAAATAAAATCCTAATAATTATCATTAAGATTTTAGGATTATCACCTATATTATATCCTCAATAAAATTGCGTCGCAAGGCACCCGACTCAGAAAAAAAAATGAAACTAACTTAAAATAAACTTAAAATTAAACTATAGTCTGTTCCAGTCTGTTCATTTAGAATAGGTGCAGGATCAAAACGCTCAATAACGCCTAATAACGCTCATCACGCGATTTTAATGACCGAATATTATACAGTATTTTAACTACTTCTGTTTAGGCTGCCTTGTCATAACACAAGAAAAAATAACTCGACGATAATTACAATAGTAACTGCTTCTAATACATCACATCTCAGCCGCCAATTCTAATTGAACAGTATAATATCGGTAAAATTTTTAAGTTTTTAAGATTTTTTGGGGTCTCAAAAATCTACTTATTTTAAAATGCCTGTTAATACGTAATAAAAAACTGAGGCATTTGAGAATACTAATTATTTGTTCTGTATACAAAAACTTATCCAAAATAAAATTCTATTTTAATTTAAAGGTGGTTTTCCTTTTTTTATTTTTTGAATATTTGGCTCCATTGATATTCACTTATTATATTTAGTGTCTTAATTATACTCAGCTTTTTAATAATTTGAAATTTTATTCACCTAGTCATTCTATTTTTTTTTCAGTTTTTTGCTGTAATTTAAGCAGTAATATAAGGGTCATTCCATGCCAAATCATCCAGTGAAAACCCAATTTGATACCCTAGGTTCTCAGACTTTCATGAAATTTTGTATGCTTAATGTATCAATAAAGATTAGAAAAAATATAAATTTTTATCAAGGCACTGTATATTTGCACGGCCATTTTTCAACTAAACTCTACTCTAACTTCCACGGCTAGGCGTGCCATTGGTTCCATCACTAAGCGCCGAGACTGCTACGTCATCACGAGACCTACAGCGCATGCGCCACTGGCCGTTTTGGCCGTCCAAATATACACTTCGTTTTAATCAAATTCTGTCAAGTAGCTCAGAGTTTCGGCCGTTTAAAGTTAAGCCCATCTTGATTTTGAGCGGTCGACTCAGGCTCGTGTTATTTTGCGTTTAACGCTACCAAATTTTTATTTATGTAGGTAAAAGCTTCAAATTTCAATTATTTACAGCCAATAGTCTACAAAATAAAATGGAGGAGTAAAATTCAAAATTGAAACACTTTATCTTGGTTAAAAAGTTGTCTAAACACGAAAAAAGTGTTTTTCATAGTGTCTTACAAAAACGCATGAAGCACAAATCTCTATGAATACACTTTTCTTATAAACTATGCATTAATAGAAAGAAGAGAAAATTTGCTTTCAAACAGTGAAAAAAAATCAGTGGGGTTTGGGTTTTAAAGGGTCTTTTTGGATCGTTGAAAATTAGAAAGTGGTTCTGATAAAAAAACACCCTAACTTAAGTGCAAATAAAGAAAAAACTACTGGATATAAACCTTCTATTTTATAGGAATAACAAAAGTACCTTATCAAAACTTCTTCTGTCAAGTTTGATAATGTTTGGTCCAGTAGTTTTTGTTTTATGGTCATTTCTGTAAAAGTCAATCTAATTTGTTTATCTAATAAGATCCAGTAGCGCGTGAGTGGGAAATTTGATATCACATCGTGGTGCCATCTATTGGGGAAGAAGAAAAGCTTGCGGAAAGTAAGCTTATCTGTAACAGACTTAAGCACGGTTAAGTCCCCTTACCTCTTAGTTGTGTGTTTTCAAACTAAATTTTTTTGTAAAAACGTAAAATCCCAATCCTTCTTTAAACTATTATCAAGTTTAGTGACATTTGGACCAGTAGTTTTTTCTTTATTGGCACTTAAGTTAAGATGTTTTTAATCAGAACCACTTTCTAATTTTCAACGATCCCAAAAGACCCTTTAAAACCCAAACCCCACTGATTTTTTTTCACTGTTTGAAAGCAAATTTCCTCTTCTTTCTATTAATGCATAGTTTATAAGAAAATATTCATAGAGATTTGTTCTTCATGCGTTTTTGTAAGACACTATGAAAAACACTTTTTTCGTGTTTAGATGACTTTTTAACCACGATAAAGTGTTTTAATTTTAAATTTTACTCCTCCATTTTATTTTGTAGACTATTGGCTGTAAGTAAATGAAATTTGAAGCTTTTACCTACATAAATAAAAATTTGGTAAGGTAAAACGCAATTGAACACCAAACCGAGTCTTTGGCTCAAAACAAAGATGGGTAAAACTTTAAGGAGCCATAACTCCGAAAGTAATTGATAGAATTGGATAAAATTTTGTATTTCTTCTTATCTTTATGCATACATTGAACACACAAAATTTCATAAAAATTTGCGGTAGGTGGGTATACCTCCCTGGATGATTTGGCGTGGAATTACCCATAATTAAGTTTGTCGATTTAAGTGGTTTTTAAGATTTTTTCTGAAATTTTGCAAGGTTGAACAAGGGAGTACGCGTCCATTATACCTCGTTCGCACTGCCGCTAAAGTACCCTTAAAACATATCGCACTTAAACTTAAAGTGTGTTTTCTTAAAACGGCGTTCGCACTGGCAAAGGGTGATTTAGCACTTAATTGTGGAAATCTAAGAAATATTTAATTTATATTTATATAACTTAAAACTAATAAATATAATCACCAACTTTAAAAAAAAAATGCAAGTAAAAATGTAAAAATACATAAATAATTATTAATTGACAGACGATTTAAGAAAACTATTTCTGAATTTCAAATAAAAACAAAAACAAGACAAGCTGACTGGATTGTAGTGGGATAAATTGGATCATATCAAGGTAAATAAACTAAATTTTTTTATTGAACTAAATTTAATCAGTTTTTGGTCCATTGTTTTCCATATTTTGATGTACTTTTATTTTACCAACTGGGTCTTTTTGCCTTAAAAATCTAAAATATTTGGATACAATGGATATATTAGTTTGGCATAGCAGAACACGAAATAAATTTTATCATATTCATAACAAGAATGTTCTGAAAAGATTTCTTGATTGAATTTTTGTTTAATATTTTGATTTCTTTTTATCAGCAGCTGTTTTTAATTACATTTATACTATTAAGTAATTAAAAGCAATGAGCGGAGATATTGAAGTACAGCATTGTTTAGCTCAAGGTTCAATTTTTGATGGGCTTTTTTGTGTTAAATTATTGTACTAATTCAAAGAACTTAATAGCCTATAAATATATTCGTAATTGTGTCCAGTTTAAACTGTTTTAAAAGTGTCCTTGGTCATTATTTGAAGAAAAATCACCGAAAATAAGCTTTTCCCATCCTGGGAAACATTGTGCGCCGCCATCTTTGTTGATTAAGGGTGATTTTCAAACACCCTTAAAATATGGGGCGATTTTGTTATTCCTAAAGTGTGTTTCTATGGCAACTAAGTGCGAAATGAAAATAGAGGGTCTTTTTTCTGCCAGTGCGAACGGGGTATTATACCTCGTTCGCACTGCCGCTAAAGTACCCTTAAAACATATCGCACTTAAACTTAAAGTGTGTTTTCTTAAAACGGCGTTCGCACTGGCAAAGGGTGATTTAGCACTTAATTGTGGAAATCTAAGAAATATTTAATTTATATTTATATAACTTAAAACTAATAAATATAATCACCAACTTTAAAAAAAAAATGCAAGTAAAAATGTAAAAATACATAAATAATTGTTAATTGACAGACGATTTAAGAAAACTATTTCTGAATTTCAAATAAAAACAAAAACAAGACAAGCTGACTGGATTGTAGTGGGATAAATTGGATCATATCAAGGTAAATAAACTAAATTTTTTTATTGAACTAAATTTAATCAGTTTTTGGTCCATTGTTTTCCATATTTTGATGTACTTTTATTTTACCAACTGGGTCTTTTTGCCTTAAAAATCTAAAATATTTGGATACAATGGATATATTAGTTTGGCATAGCAGAACACGAAATAAATTTTATCATATTCATAACAAGAATGTTCTGAAAAGATTTCTTGATTGAATTTTTGTTTAATATTTTGATTTCTTTTTATCAGCAGCTGTTTTTAATTACATTTATACTATTAAGTAATTAAAAGCAATGAGCGGAGATATTGAAGTACAGCATTGTTTAGCTCAAGGTTCAATTTTTGATGGGCTTTTTTGTGTTAAATTATTGTACTAATTCAAAGAACTTAATAGCCTATAAATATATTCGTAATTGTGTCCAGTTTAAACTGTTTTAAAAGTGTCCTTGGTCATTATTTGAAGAAAAATCACCGAAAATAAGCTTTTCCCATCCTGGGAAACATTGTGCGCCGCCATCTTTGTTGATTAAGGGTGATTTTCAAACACCCTTAAAATATGGGGCGATTTTGTTATTCCTAAAGTGTGTTTCTATGGCAACTAAGTGCGAAATGAAAATAGAGGGTCTTTTTTCTGCCAGTGCGAACGGGGTATTACCGGTTTTCCTATAATAGGGTAGGTGGGGGCAAAGCCACGTAATTTTCAGTATTTTTAACATTGTCGTCGAAAGGGGGTAGATAATCCCGAAATTTCAATTGGAGATGTTAGATTGAGATCCTACCTACAAAACCAATCCAAGTTGAAACTCTTATCGATGGTATTTTGAAGAAATTTACAATTTAGTAGAAAAAAAAAATTCGCGGGGCTTTGCCTCGCAAAATGGGGCAAAGACCCGCACTTGCAAATCTTGGTGCCCAAATGAAATAAACAGTAATAAACAGAATTTTTCATTATAAAAACACTAAAAATAATGCGTGGTTTTGCCTCGAGCGGGTTTTTACCCCCACCTACCCTACCTCTAGTCGGTTTAAGAAGCCTTACCTTATGCACAGCACATGCGTCACAGAGAAAGATGAAATTTTTATAAGTTTTAATTTTACTGAAGTCTCGCTTTAGCAGTGGTAGAGTTGCCTGCATAGCATACGGCAGTTCCTGCGTTCTATCTCCAGGTATTATTTTATTGTATTTTCCAAGAAAAAACGGCGAAAATTAAGTCCACTAACATGCATTAGCAGGGCTTCTAAAACCGGCGAGACAATCATCTTGTTCAACTGTTTGTTGTTTCTTTGTCTTTCTCCTGTTTTTATGTAACTGTATATGGATGTAATAGATAAATAAAAATAAAAATTAAAATTAAAAAAATTATTTTTTTCAATGATTATTATGTATTCTTAATAGGGTCCCGAATTTTAGGTAAAATTTTGTTTTATACAATGACTTATACGGTTTTGGCGATTTTCTCAAAACTTGGTTATTAGACTTACTCTCCCTTTTTTGAACTGACAATTCAATTGTCAATTTTATACTAAACAGCAACATTAGTTGAACCTACTATGTCACTAACAAAGTAGTTCCCATCGTGGTGTCTGATTTTCGAGTGAAACAAAGAACGTCAATTGTAAAATATCATTATTTCGTTAAAACCATGTATAAATAGTGTCTTTAACAATTCACTTATGGAAATTCCTTCTATCAACCCAACAGGCTTCAGGACACGTTGTTGTGAAGTATAGGAAAAGAATGTCAACAAAGTATGTTTATTAACATCAGATGGGGTAAACAGTTTATACATATTTATAAAATTAAGTGTTTTTTTGGCGTGCTGATTTTTATTGACGTTCAATAAAGAGCTCACTGTAATAAAAGATTGCAAAACTAAAAAAAGTAATAATTTATTTAAAATACTTCCAGCATTGAATAAAAGAGAAAACTCTTTAATATTTTATGGCGATTCTGGAGACTAAGTCAAAACGGTATTTTAATGATCCATAACAAATAGGAAGGTTAATAACTGCCGTTGAAACCAGAACCAAAAACTGAAGCCCAATATACGTTTTCGTGAAGTTGTAGAAGTAGGGTTCACAATAATATCTTTTACTTGGAGAATCGCTGACCTTAATAACTGCAAAGATGCAAACTTCTGAAATGAAAAAATATTTTGACAAAGCGATGAACATGGCATCATTAATAATGCCCTAAGTGAGGTGGGCAATGTGATAAATTCACTGGCATTTATCAATGATCATTTATCACTTTGCCCGAAATGAGTGCGAATTATTACTAATGCTCGGATTTATCACATTAGTTTGTTTGGTTTGAATAAATAAATGTGTTTTTGTAATTTTCTTACATTTTTTTTTCTTTTTGAACACTTACTTTTGTTAAAGTGAGAACTTTATTCAAAAATAATTATTGTTTTCTATTTCTATTTGTAAAAGCCCAGTAGCGTAGTGGTAGTGAATCTCGATGCGGCCCGAGTTCTCAATTCATGGGTTGGGCAACAGGGTGTATCGAAAAAAAACTTTTTTTTGGCTTTTGATGATGCGTTAGTGCGGAAAAGTAGTCTAAGGTGGCAAAGAGTGCCTGTAATTTTTTTCAGAATTTTTGGATATCTTGATGCCACATTGGCCCTGAAAGCTCCCCATGTTAATCATATTGGTTAATTGGTTTTTCGCCCCTGATTTTTACCCTAATCACACGACTATAGTCTGTGTAAATAAAATAGGCGGCTCGCTACTAGTAGTTATTTCTCATTGCATTTCTATTGCGTTGCCATGGTGACGAACCGCCAATTTTAATTACACAGACTATAATGTCTTCCCTCGAGTTATCAACCCTATATGATGTATGCTACTCGACTAAACTTGAATAACATCCGAAATCTCTATATTAAGTTTTTTGTGGGCTCAAATTTCGTCGAAAATCGCTACTTTTCTTTTTCAAATTAGAGCCCACAATCAACATAATATAGAGAGATTAAGGCTGTTTTTGTAGGGTTGCATACATAATATAGGGTCGATAACTCGAGATGAAACATTCGTCGTGTGATATTAGGGTAGAAATTGAGGGGCGATAAATCAATTTTCGGCCTTTTTGGCTTGCGTGCTCCATAGGATTAACATGGGGAACCTTTAATGTTGTACTTCAAGATATTATCCGAAAATTCTGAAAAAAATCACAGGTACTCTCTGCCACCTTAGACACATTTTCCGCACTAACACATCATCAAAATCCAAAAAAGGTTTTTTCAATACACCCTATTGGGCAAGGCAAACTCAGCATCTCGTCCCTCCGGGGTGGATAAAAGGAGGATTACGTTAACTTGGGGAAACACGGGTTTTTACCTCACTGCGACTTTCACTGCCATATTCTGTAACATCACTGCACATGGTCTCACCCAGTTATATAGGCTGGTTATACTGAAATTTGAAGGTCTAACCGATCTAGATACTCTCTCAAGAATACCCCATGCTTTTATTAAACATCACAGTAATTTCACTCATTTAAACATCACTTTTTTAACACATGTAAAACATCAATTAATTGTTCTAGACAGACTAACGTCAAATTTGAATAAAACATATTTCGATTATATTCTTTTAATAATAAAGGATTGGATACTATTAACTTTAAAAAAATTCAAAAAATATTAGAATATTTCCCGCAAAACTAATGACATAATGGTTATTTTTGGAAACCATTCTTTTGGATGCCAGGAGAATATTTAAAGAATTCAACATACCTATAACATAAGCTATCAAAAAAGAGAAAAGACTTGAGCATTCAACAGTTTTCCAAAATGCATAGAATCTCTTATGCGATCTGCATGAGCTTGGCATACAGATGAGTTGGGAAATTATTGTAGCTATACCCAGTCCTCCTTGAAATTGATTTATAGTCGGAAAGAAACGACACTTTTTCGTATGGACAGTTCCTACAAAAATGTAAAAACGTACTATAAGACGCGCAAAAAAGGTAAAAAATGTGTGTTGTAATGCTGAATAAATAAATTGTTGTAAAAGGTTAAAATTGTAAAGTTGATGTAAATTATAAGTAGGATTTTTTTCAATGAATAAAGTTTTTAAATCGCTCTAATTTTAGCCAAATTAGTTTTCTTAATATCCTAAGCCGGGTCTGTACAACATGCGGATCGCATGTGGCCCATCAATCTTCTTTTTGCGACCCTCATATGATTCTAAAATTTTAAAAGATTTAGGAATCATTTAGTTATTAACATTTCATATTAAAAAAATTCTAGTGTTCAAAATAATTAAAAAAATGGAAATATTAAACTATTTTTCGTACCAATTTACAGAGACAGCTTTTAAAAGTTTGATAAAACCAAAAATCTTTCATGGTATAGACCAGTGGTTCCCAACCTTTTGTGGCCCATCGCCCCCTTTCTAGAGGTTGACTAACACCTATCGCCCCCTTTTCATTCTCATGGTATGTCTAATTTTAAATTGAAGTAGAGTGTAAATAATAAAGCAATTTTAAATCCGGGGGTCCTCCCCAGAAAATTTTTGAAAATAAGACTCCAAAAAACAGGTTTTTAGTTATGGTACACCTCTAGTTATGGTACAACTAGTTATGGTACACCTCTTCCGAATTTCAGACATATATTTTAGGTAGAAAATTTTTGGAAATTTGACCCTAAAAAACAGGGTTTTAACTTGTTTTGATACATTAAGTCTTTACAGTCTGTCATACAGTACTATTTTACTTTTCTTCTTTAAACACCCATCGCCCCCAATCGCCCCCCTTATTTATCGCCCCCTTGATAACACAAATCGCCCACCTGGGGGTGATCGCTCCCACTGGTATAGACATTTCACTGGACTAGTATAGACATTTCACTGGACTAGTATAGACATTTCACTGGACTAGTATAGACATTCACAGAACCATTAGTAGACATTATAGACATTTCAAATAATTTTAATGTAAGAAAATTAAATATGTTCCGAACAAAAATTATACATGTTTTTCCCCCTCTTTGACTGTTTGCAAATTTTCTAAATGTTGTTTCCTCAATGTAATATCTCAATATTTGGCCCCCATCACACTTACGGCCGTATTCACCGGTAACCTGACCGGCGGTCAGGTCAGGAAACCATGGTTACAGCCTCTGATTGGTGGAAAAATAATTCAATATTTTCCTTCCACCAATCAGAGGCTGTAACCATGGTTTCCTGACCTGACCGCCGGTCAGGTTACCGGTGAATACGGCCGTTAAACAGTCGAATTCTGATGTACTAATTAAATACAATGATTTAACATTTCCTATAATCGTTGCTAAATTTGCCATAACTTCGCTCAATAGTTGTATAAAAGAGATGACTTGGTGCCTTTCACCTGCAAAACCATGATAATTTAAAATTAGTCAATTTTAGAGTATAAAGGTTTGTAAAAGGCGCAAAAATTATCTTTAAGTCATCAAACTAAAAGACGAAAAGGCGATTCCTGAAAGGAAATGAAATTTTTTTATGAAATGCAAGTTAAAAAACGAATACTGGTTCAAAACATTTTAAAAAAATGTTCATTTGAGTACAATAAGTCTTATTTAATGTTCAGTTTAATTGCATAATTATAAATCCGAACTCACCCATATAAAGCATACAAACAGATCCGCCGAGAAGTATAAAAAGCAATGGAATCAGCAACCCTTTATTAAAAATGAAAGACAAAATTATAACTTCAAATGAAAGAAAATTGGGAACAGATTCGGTTTAGGTCCTCCCCGGTAAAAAGGGGGATGGTCACTAAGAACTTGAGACCTCCCGAATGGACATTGTTAGTTCGCGGTCTCTGTAGAGGACCTGTATCAAATCTGTTCCGAAAATTGTATGCTAAAGTAAAACATTCTTTAAATTACCTAATGAGCATTTACAATTTTATCTCATTATTCCATTCAAAAATTTCCAGGATCTGTAGCCTGCAACCTACCACTTTTTAGCAGAGTTCATAAAATTATCACTATATACGTGCAAAACTGTTTAGTCTTATTTGAGAACTAATAGAAGTCCTTAAGGCTTGTAGGCTTACAAGAGGAAGGTACCATAATAGATTACAGTATATCCTTTCTGTGATGTCATGATTTGATTTAAAAAGAAGCCACACTTTTTAGCTACTTAATTGGTGAGTCAGAAATAGTTCTTGCTCACTCTGTCTTTTTCTGGAATTAGGTAGGTAGCTGGAAAGTCTGACGTCTTTTCTTATAAGTCAACCCGTGACGTCACTGACAGGAAACGTTGTAATCTAGTATAAGTCACTTATACTACATTCACACATGAAAAGTTAATCTAGTTTAAGTGCTAATCTAGCTTAAATATAGCATTGCCACAATGCTATATTTAAGCTAGATTAGCACTTAAACAAGATTAACCTTTCATGTGTGAAGGGGACATCCATAAATTGCGTGAGGTCAAAAAAGGGTGGGAGGGGTTTGGAAAATGGGGAGGGGGAGGGGGGTCGATTAAAATCTCACGTCAGCTTCTTAAGTTAGAAATTAAACGATTTTTTTAAGTATGAGAAAGGAATAATACCCACAGATAAAATACTGTGGTGATTTTTAGGCGGAATAATGTCCTTTCCCCCCAAATCATTAATAATGGAAAAGTTTTAGGTGCTGTGCAGCACAAAATGCAAAAGAATAGGATAGAAATTTATTTTTAAAGGTTGTAGGTAAATCTCACGAGGGGGGGAGGGGGGGTCCCGCAAAATCTCACTAAATCTCACCTAGGGGGGAGGGGGTCCAGATTTTGGAAAAAACACCTCATGTAATTTATGGATGTCCCCGAATGTAGTATAACAATGCTATATTTCAGCTAGATTATCACTTAAACTAGATTAACTATTCATGTGTGAATGTAGTTTTACTCTTAACGATGTTGCTGTTTATTTGGTGATACGGAAAGCGCCATGCAGTTACTTCTACTAATCCATTGCATATCAGATTGGAGAGATTTTGGGATCTGCTTGTTCTTTTGAACCGTTCTACTGCTTTCTTAAGATTTTGTCAACAACTTTATAAAAATGTATTACTTAACGACTATAAAACTAAAGGTCTTGCATATTTTTTACAAGAAAGGTTAAGTACTCACAAGAGTTTGTTATACACTCGGCCAAGTTAGTGTACTTCTGCCAGCATGTTTTAGAGATCCCCAGTGCTTCCGTTTCTTCTACGTATGGTTCCTTCATTGTGGACTCATTTGGAATCGAGGACCCCTGTCGTCTTTCATTCGGAATCTGACTAATTTTTTCCATGTCGCGCACTGAAATGAACTCGGCAACTTCGGGAGGTGAGATGCAAGGATTATCTGCAATCAAGATTAAGGATTACAGTATACCCGATAGTGATATTCAGCTTTATTTAAAAGGGGTAACGATATTTTACTATACTTTAAGATAAGCCTAGGGTTTAGATGAGATTAAGGTTAGATAATATCCTTTTATTGTCTGAAGAAACCGGCCCCTCGACTAATATTTGGATTAGATTAGACTATTTAAAAACTAACGATTTTCATATACAAATACAAATTAAGTCGACCAACTACAAGCGTAAGCCCAGCAAGGCTGGTCCAGTCTTTTTAACCTAAACTACCGGAATCCCAGTATCTGTCAATTCTCCTCTTGAACTCGTTTACCCCACTTGAATTTACAATTGTTTCAGGCAACGCATTCCATCTATCCACTACCCTATTAAATAATAATGCCTTTCTACAATCCGTCTTAAATTTTACTTTATTCAATTTGAGATTGTGACCCCTTGTTCTATTACCCGTATTGAAATCTATTCCCTCTGTGTCCCCTTGCTTTACCATTTTAAAAAGTTGAATCAAATCCCCTCTAATCTTCTTTTCTCTAGAGGAAACACATTTAGCTTCTTTAATCTTCCCTCCCCCATAACTTAAACTGGATATATAACCTTGACCATTTTAGTAGCCCTATGCTGAACCCTTTCAATTGAATCAATATCTTTTTTTAAGTATGGAGACCAAAACTGAACAGCATACTCTAGAAGAGGTCTCACCAAGCATCTGAATAGTGGCAAAATAATATCCTCGGACCTTGAAGAAACAGTTTTTTAATGTATCCCAATATCCTATTAGCTTTTTTACTAGCAGATGAACACTGATGAACCCATTTGAAGTCCTCATTTACTATCACCCCTAAATCTTTGATCATATTACCTTCTTTAACTTTGTCCCCTTGCACATAAAATTCTGCCCTACCATTCCCCCGACCCATATGAAGTACCTGACATTTACTTATGTTAAAGGACATACCCCATTTTTCAGCCCATTGTGATATAATATCGAGATCCCTTTGTAAATTTTGTACCTGCTCCTGAGTATCTACCCTCCCCCAAATTTTGAGTCGTCAGCAATAGATGCTGATTTTCTTCCTAATGTCCTGACTGATATCGTTAATGAATATTATAAAGAGAATTGGCCCCAATACTGACCCCTGTGACAACCCACTCATGACCTCTGCCCACTGAGAATAATTACCCTTGACTTGCACTCTGTTTCTTACCTATCAACCAATTCCTAATCCACAATAGTGTTTTACCTCTGATACCAAAATGTTAAAAGCTATTGAATACTTCAGTATTCAGGTTCTGCAATTATTTAAAAAATACAATATTGTATACCTGAAGTATTTTTGTGACTTCACTGGTGTCATAAGTATCAGTACAATATAAACATTAACATTTACTCTTAAATGATAAATGATCACTATTGAAGTTTTGTTAAATTAAATACTTAGATTTGTCAATCTTTTTTTAGCAAATTGTAGGTCTCAGAAATCCAAGTTCAACAAGAAATTTAATCTTGAATACATAAGTAGGTTAATATTCACCTCTTAATAATTTTCTTTCCCGTGCAGCTGGTCTCTAAAAAACATTTATTATTATGTAAGAAGTTGTATTCAAACACAAAAGAGAAATGAACCTAAAAACTCAGTTAGTTAACAAATTCTATGCATGACAAACCTAAAATTTCCAAAATTTTTCACATTAGGGTGCATTATGACTATTATTATGGTAAGATTTTAAAGATACGAAAACATGAAATTTTAACGTACAAGTGTACGCAATAAATGTAACAACTCATCATATTCAATTTGGATTATAAATTATTTTGAGTGTTTCGGTTTCAAATTTTCATTGATCATAGATAAAAACCTCAAAATTTAAATTGAGTTTCTGCAATAAGGCTTAAGTTTAATGATTTTAACCAACTATGTTTATCACTTATAAGTTCATAAAACACTTTGCATTTAAAAAAATAGGTAAAATGTAGTCAAAGAAAATATAAAATTACTTTGATATCGGGATGATTGGATATTGAGTTTCTATGAACAACTGGTTCGAAAGAATTCCTTCTGTTAAATCTAACAATAGAACCTTCCCCCGTGGGTTCTTGAATAGCCGCAAGATATTCCGGATTATCAATATTCATAGTTCCTACTATAAAGTTAATTTTAAAACTTTTAAAAATTACGATACAAAAACTAACTGTGGATCAAAATATTTAGTTTTAAAGAAATACAAGAGTCACTTCAATTTAACTCATTTAATATGTTACACTAGGGGCCCAGACAATAAGAGATAGACCGGTCAATGGGCGGCATACGACACGAACGCCCTCGACCCGCGGTACTTGCACTAAAACTGTGGTTACAGTTAAACTTTTAGGTCTGGTAACCATGGAGACGTTTTCCTTTTTGCGAGGATGTGATCCATCCACCACGTGATCACCAGGATCGCAATCCGTGGCGTTCACATAAGCCTATTAAATGCTTTTAAAAATTAAAAATTCTTTTCTTTCAACAATTTTTTTAAATTTGCTACAATGATAGAAAATTCAGATTAACCCATTAATGCCCAACTTTTTATTTTTCTTAAATATTTGGAAAAACCATAGTAAATAGCCCCAAAACAACTGGAAAAATAGTGAAAAAAATTACAGGTTAAAATTTTAATTTCTACACCAAAATTAAAAAACGTCCCTAAAAAGGGACGTCAGGCATGAATGCCCCCATTGTTTTTCCCTATAGTAAACGCATGGTAGAAAACTTTTTTAAAGCCTCAAAAACATCTTCTACCTTTTTAAGTGCAGCAAAAGTGATCGGAACCATACTGTAACATGAATATGAACAAAAAATATTATTTATTTATCCAATTAACTGTAAAATTAACCCTAATTAACGTAATTTGAGCATTTTTTATGCTCTAAATCACGTTTTTTCCCTCCCAAATCTATGTTAATTGCAAATTAATTAAGGTTTTTAATTGAAAAAGGCATTCTTTGTTTATATGTTACCTAATATTAAGTATTAATTACTTTAACACACCTCAAATCTATCAGAATATCGCAATTTGTGAAGTTTAACTCTTTCAAATGCCCATACTTTTTTCGTTTTATTTAATTTAATTGAGCGGAACACGAATTTCTCCCCAAAAATCAAGCAATAGTGGGATGTGCATTAGCAAGCCAGATGATATAGACTGATCTGCAGTATAGAACACAATGATTAGCGGCATCTAAATAGAAAAAATGCCGAAAATGTATCACAAAAGCTACTTTTTTGGAAATTTTAATGACAAAAGGTCATTATAACTAATAATTATTAAACTTTTAATTAAAATATAACCGGAATATATTTGCATAAGTAATAAATATAGTAAAATAATTAATTTATTCCTTTTAATTAATACAAATTAATTAATTCCTTATAATTCAAGACTTTTTATTCCATTAATTTAGCAGAAATAACAGTATTTTCAAAAAAAAAAAATAATAATAAATTTATTAGCTAAAATTAAGTTAATTTTATAAATATCAGTTATTTAATTCATTTCATAAGAATCAAAACCGTTTTTATGAAAAAATGAAGGAAACACTAGTATTTCACTATGGGGAAAACCACGGGGGCATTCGTGCCTGACGTCCCTTTTTAGGGACGCTTTTCGAGGGTCCAAAATAAGGTCAAAATAAAATATTTTGGAAAAATAAAAAAACACCCCAACTGATTTAATGTATAAACAGTAATATATATCGGCATTGAAATTTTTTTTAAATAACAACTAGGATTTTTAAGCTTTTTCTTTTAAAATTTTTAAAAAAGCACTTTTCTGAAAAATTCTATCTTCCAACTTTAAAAAAAGTGAAATTTTTTTAAAATTCTGCTTTTTTCTTGTGTTCTTTATGTTCTATGAAGATCAGAGATACATCCGTGCAAATTTTAATTGAAAGGAACAATTTTTGTAGAAATAGGAGGATTTTTAAAAAACGTCCCTAAAAAGGGACGTCAGGCAGTAATGGGTTAAATCATTAAGATTTGTTCATTAACAAAATTTCATGATCGAAATTTGATGAAAAACTCGATTGTAAAAGTACATGTTTAAATATAAAGTAATCAAGAATCACACAAGTAAATAATGAATCTAAATGGTTTTATTATATCTCTTATCTTTCAATAAAAGCAAAAATTAGTTATAATCACTTGGTCCTTTAAGACAAACGTTATGTATAAATGAAGTTGCAATCCCCGCGAATCCAAACGAATACATCTTTTGCAATTACTAATCCCAGATCCCAAGCATATTCGAAATGAATTCTTGACAATGAAAATATACAGGGTGTAAAGGAAAGTTCCTTTACACTGAAATAAATTGCTAACGGAGCAAGCTAAAGCTATGCAGTTAAGGTAACCCCAAAAGTTAAGGTAATAAACCCAAAAAACCGGGTTTATTCCTGGGACTAAACCCGGTTTTTTCCCACCCTTGCATCACTAGATAAGCCCCGCCTATTGACCAGACTGTCTCTTATTGTCTGTTACTAGGGGCTTGTTCATGAATTCTCTCTTTTTTCAGTGCGCATTGAAAAATATGCTGGTCACTTGACCCGAAAAACCTCATTGCACTGAGAAATATATGAACGCTCAAACTTTTTTCAGTTCACAATAACAGTTCAGTTGAGTTCCTGAACGGCCAGTTAACCGCTCGGAAGAAATTGCAATAATTTTTTAACGCATAGTTGGAAAACTGAGTGCAGCACGTTGAACGAGTGCGAGTTTATGAACGAGCCCTAGAGTTTTAAAGGCGGGAAAATCCCGGGATTAAACCCAATCACCGGATTTGATCCCGGGATTAAACCAGTTTTTTTATCCTTCGCAACTCTAACGAGCCCTCAGGAGTCGCGATGTTTACGTTTTTGTGCACTGAACACCACTGAGAAAATTTTCGGTGCGTTGAGTTCCGCACTTTTTTCAGTTCCCTTGAGTTTTTGAACGGCCAGTTAACCGCACAGAAAAAACTGCCACAATTATTGATTGAATGGGATTGTGGGTACATATATAAATTTTCCGGATCTCAAGGATCCGCTTATAAACCTTCGTCAAGTACGACAGACACAGAAGAAAGAGAAAGTACACCCAGGGCGAGGCCGGAATCGAACCGACGACGGTACAGCGTGCAGGCTGCTATAATTTTTGAACGCATAGTTGGAGAACTGAGTACAGCCAGGCCCGTAGCTACGGAGGGGCCAGGGGGGCTGATTCCCCATGGCATCTTCATTTCCCCCCCTAGAAAATTTTCCCGAATTCTATCCACAAGCACATCCATGGGGTAACCAGGAGGGGCAGCTGCCCTCCTTCTAAATGACGAGTTATTTACTTCTAGCTAAGTTAAAACCCAGTTTTTTAGGGTCACATTTTCAAAAATTATCTGGGGGAGGGCCCCCATACCCCCCATTTGTATTTAAACCTTAATTATTCACACTTTTTTTAATAATAAGTTCATCAAAATCAAAATTCTTCTTGTAAATGTATGTCCGAATTTTGGTCTACAACAGGGGTTCTCAAACTTTTTATGTCACGGAGCCCTTTTCAAGAGACAAATTCCCCGCGGAGCCCTTTTCCGAAATAAATTTTTAAAGTACAAAAAGCAAATTACATAAAAACCATTGCTTCTAGAAATTAAAGCATAAAGGCAGTAGTGTATATAGAAATTTATTTCGGGAGGGGACCAAAATTATTCCTCAGCCCCTCCCATGCAAATTTAACAGTTTGACGTAGCTTTTAAAAACATTTTTAGGTATAATTTGCATCCAAGATAGTTTATTTGTAAGAAAAATTGTGACGAATTAAGATCCAAGTACAATAGAAGGGTCTGGGGGTCCTTCCTCCCCACAGAAGATTTTGTGAAGTGTGATCCTTAAAGACAGTTTTTTAACTCGTTTTAGGTACATCATTGTCCAAATTTTGGACATTCATTTTCAGGTAGAATTTTAATTTTAATGAACTTATTATAAAAACCGACAATAATAAAGTTTCAAGTACAATAGGGGGTTTCGGGGGTCCTCCCCCAGAAGAATTTCGGAAATTTGACCCTAAATAAAGTGGTTTTAACTTGTTTTGTTTTATGTAGTCCGAATTTATGGGGGGGGAGGCAGGGCCCCCCCGCCCCTCCTATATACACCCCGGGATGTATGGAATATTTTGTTAACCAATTACATTTTATCATTGGATGCAATGTAAATCTTTGTTTTAAATTTCTGAATATTAAAGAATTCTATATTATATGGAATAATTATGCCCGAGATGCATGATCAAAGGATTCATACAGAAATCTGTACATCTGTAAATTTTGTTTTCCTAAAAGTTACTTCATCTTTTGTAATCGAGAGGGGCCCACAATCATTCCCCATCCCCTCCCATGCCATAGGATCAATGTAGCTTTTTATACATTTTTTGGTAGAATTTGCATCTTAATATAAGAAACGTTTTTGAGTAATTAAGTTCCAAATGCTACTATAAAGGGGGGGTTGGAAATTTGACTCTACTAAAAACAGGTTTTCAATTGGTACGGTACATCTACTCCGAATTTTGGACATAAATTTTTAAGTAGGATTATGATTTTGCTGAACTTAATAAAAAAAGGTGCTGAGTAATAACTTTGCGAGGTGGGGGAGTGGGGTTCCTCAGTGTGCTGCTGTTCGGCGCGGAGCCGTTTGGGCGCGGCCGTTTCAGCGGCAGAAATAAAATGAAAGTAAATAGAACTTTCATAATTATTCTAAAAATTAGAAGAAGAAAAATTTGGTGCCGAAACGGGCCGGCGCCCAAACGGCCAGCGCCGAATCGTCCCATCCCGGGAGTTCCTCCCCCAGAAAATTTTTGGAAATTTGACCCTAAAAACAGGGTTTTAACTTGTTTTGGTAAATTGAAAAAGACAAAAACCAGAAAAAAACTATAATCAATAGAGCTCACTTATTGGAGGCTCCACCCCAAATCCCTTTAAATTTAAGGGTGATTTTAGAGCTCTATAAACTAGGGTAGGAAGGAGCCAAAGTAAGTTAACAAGAAACACCTAGCAGTAAGTTATTTATATAACATTTCAGAGCAATGCAAATTAGAAATTATCATCGTATTTATTTCAAATTTCTTCGCGGAGCCCCTGGAAATGCTTTGCGGAGCCCTAAGGGCTCCGCGGAGCACAGTTTGAGAACCGCTGGTCTACAAGAACTAAAAGCAGTTCAAAACCCTGTTTTTAGGGTCAAATTTCCAAACATTTTCTTGGGGGGGGATTCCCAGACCCCCTTTTGCTACTTTCATCCCCCATTATTAAAAAAACTGTTCTTATATTAATATAATGAAAGATCACACGAATTAATAAGTTCTCTTGGATGAAAATTCAAACATAAAAATGTATAACAAATTACCTTAAATCTATTACCTAAATATGCATGGGAGGGGCTGACTGATATTTTTAGGCCCCTACCAAAATAAACTTCAATATACCCGCTAGCATTGATTGAACAGGGAGGTTAGGTAATTGACACGCCAATGTCTATTTAAAAATTAACAAGGAGTGATCCCCCTTGATTTTCGAGTTTTCCTTTTCAATGCTTACATGGAGCAATTCCTTCTATAGTTTAACCCAAAGGATCTAAAAATGGGCTGAAACAGTACTTTTAGCTTCAAAATTCTAAAATTTTTCTGGGGGAGGACCCACGGACCCCGTTTTTTTGCTTGAGAACATGTACTGTAAGCAAACATTTTTACATTTGCCTTACAATATTACTCAGAAAAATTAAAACTAGAAAACTTCAGGACCTAGCTCCTCCTGAAACAAAAGTCTTGTAAATGCTCCCTAGGTCTGAGGGTCTTATGGGCTTTGTCCTCTAGTCAAACAGTTGAACCTAAGCCTATGATACCTCCTGAAAACCCCTTGTCCCCCCTGAAAAAGTGGGTGCCCCACCAAAGGAAAATTCCTTGCTATGGGCCTGAGTGCAGCTCGTTGAACGAGTGAGTTTATGAACGAGCTCTAGAAAGGATGAAGCCACTAGGAACATGTAACGGTGATTTAATTCACAGATAATAGAGATCAACAGAGACATTACCATAGCCGGGGTCGGGTCAGCCTGGTGGGTTTACATGCTGCCCACCACGCTTACTGACCACACTGGCAACCTGAGCGCTGTACCTGTCGTCGGTTTAACCCTTTATGCCCCAAATCGACAATTGCAGTCAAATTTTTTTTTAATCTTAATGTGTTCAGAATGGCCTAAAACCTCCAAAAAAGTTTTCATTTGCTTTTCAAAGCCCTAAATTTTAAGTTATTTTCAATTAAAAACAGCCTCTTTTGTGTCTGAGCTGAAACAGCTTGTGACGTGAAATGTGCTTTGTAGTCAGGGTGCCAAATGGCAAAAAAGGGGTCAACCGTGTATTAGAATGTGTATGAAATTTTATTGCTGATTTTGATAGGTTATGATGTCTAGATTGAAGAACCGATTGATGCCACCTCGTAAATGTTGAGCATTTTGAGGAATTCAAGATGGCGTCCATGGTAGCCACAAAATAGTATTTTCGATTTACCTTTAATAAAATATAGCATGTGGGGTATCATTCTTTTTGTTTTTTAATAGGGAAACATTTATTTTAAACAAAAAAAAGTTTAAAATTATTTGAAATACCTTTATTTTGAAAATAATTAGGATGGAACTGTAATTTGGTTACAAAAGATCTTTGTTTATTTGATATTGGAGGAGCTGATTTTTTTCTAAAAATATTATGATCCAGTTAACAAATTACGTATGATAAATAATTTCCTGATTGAATTTTAACCATTCTTTGTTCAGTTTTCATAAATTTTTAAAGAAACCATGTATAATCCAAAATTTAATACTATGCTTTGCCTTTGATACGTAAGTAACATTTAATAGCAATTATTTCAATCAAACATTTTAATTATTATCTAAGCAATTCCAGCTACCTAAATAAAAGTTTCAATTCAATTTTAAATCATCTAAGAGTAATCTGTAGTATCTTAAAAAAACATCTAACTTCTTTCCGTCTCACTTTCATTCAAAATCTCCAAAAGTTTTGTGTTAGGCTTGCGAAATTTCCCCTCTTCTTTGTAACAAGGACATATACTCGTAAAGCTGCAGGAAATGTTACTGGAATGATAGTCATATCCAATAGTTGAACAGGGGTCCTACGTTCTGAAGAGAGCACTTATAGACACTTCTAATATTCAGTCTACATTTCAGGTATTGGAATCGGTATAATCTCCTTCTCTTAATTTTTCTGCCATCCAAATAGTGTTGGATCCATCATAGTTGTTTAAGATGACGACAAATTGGCAGCCTTATTATATGGCTTGAAAGTGAGCCCGTTTAACACTCAGTGCGAAACACTCATGTATTGTTGGTGGAAGGGTCGGAGAGAAGGAATTGTTGGTGGAAGAGACTGAAGAGAAGGTGCGCGAAACTGGGCGTGTCCTATTTTCTTTCTCCCAAGAAGAATTCTGCTTCCGTCATATTTACCACGTATTCTACTCTATACGAAGAAGATAAGAATGAAGGGATCTCTTTAATTACCTTGGAAGACGTCCATAAATAACATGGTGTTTTTTCCCAAATTTGTGACCGCTCCCTCCCTTTTGGTGATATTTTGGTGGACCCTACTCCACTTGCCCCCACCCCTTTTTAAAAAAATTTGTTTCTTTGATATTAATATTTGTTGTTTGTTTATTTATTTGATACTTTTTTGACTCGTAATTTCTCCTTGGTTATGTCGCTCTCTATGCGGCCCAATTCATATAATCCTTTCCCAGAAAATTATTTTTTCTAAAACAAATTAAAATATTTTAATTTGTTTTATTTTTATATCCACTTTAAAAACTAATCAGAACATTTCTTCCAGATGGTACATATGTACCATCTGGAAGAAATGTTAAGAGTAATTAAGTAATAACAGAAAATAATACATGGCTTTTATTTCAGTCAGAATATTCTGAATGAAATAAAAGCAATGTATTATTTTCTTTTATTACTTAATTACTCCTTTTAGTGTTTTACTGTAATTTGTAATTATTCTAAACCCAATTTATTTTAAAATTATGCAAAATATGAATTTATAAACAAAATATAGACAATAAAACACAGTGTTAAAAAATCCTGCTTTTTCAATGAAATTTGTTTGTTTTACTAAAAAACCTATTCCAAACTTAATTAAAGTAAAAAATAACGTTAAATATCGTTTCTTTGACCCAAAAAATGCCATATATGATGTATTGCATGCTATATTTTTATTTTCAAAAGTATTGATTTCAATGGAGGCCATTTTGGACGCCATCTTGATTTATAAAAAATGCTCAATATTTGCAGAGTGGCATCAATCGGTTATGATATCTACACCATCAAATCTATCAGAAACCGTCATAAAATTCCATACACATTCCAATGCACACTTTTCGAGTTGGCACCCTGACTATTGTTCCCGCTTGTTGCTATAATCCCGCTTTGAAACAATGAGCACTAGTTTTTTTAGACTAGTGTATCGATGAAAACACTAGTCCCACATTTTCAAGAGGCACATGTGACTTCACATTGTTAGGACCTTTCTGTAATAAAATATGTCATAATTACCTTTAAAAAACTTTGTGGGGAAAGAAGCGTATTTTTGGAATCAGGAGATAATTTTTAATGAATTAAAATTGAATATTTAAAATTTTAAGATTTGCTGCAATTCTCAATTATTTTCCTCATCCTCATCCAAAATATGTCAAGTTTACGTAACTGCAACTATAAGTAAACTAAATTTGGCCTTACATGACAAAAATTCGACGAATTTGGAACATTGGGAAGTGGGACTTACAAGTCCTGTCGGGACATAAAGGGTCAATTCGGGCCTTGTCCTGGGTGTATTTCCTCTCTCTGTGTCAGTAAAAATTCTATTTGTGTCCGTCTTACTTCGCGAAGGTTTATAAGCGGATTCTTGAGATCAAGCACCGGAAAATATATGTAATACCAATCCAATCCAATTACCATAGACGCTATTGGCAACTTTTAAAGCATTTACTTTTATCATTGACAATGACACCCCCCAACTGGACGAACGGAACACCTCCTAGCTCCACCGTCACTTCCCATCACTCTCCCGCTGAAGCTTTTGCCCGACTGTCTTTTAACTCTAGGTTAAATTGACATAGGGGTAAAAAGCACCAGCGTCTAGTTAGTGCTAAGCACCTTCAACATCTACAATTGGCTGGAACGCTTTTTCAAACTTGATTTTTCCTAACATATTTTCATACAAGAAGATCATCGGTGAAGAAATTTTTCAAATCCGATCATTAGTTAATTTTTTAAGTTAATAAAAACTACATGCTCAGTAGCTCAGCGCAGTACGTCAGGGTAGCGGAACCAGTGGCGGATCCAGATGGTGGCACTCTTAAAAGTGCCCCCCTCGGGCCAAAAAAAGGAGAAGGAAGAGAAAGAAAGAAAGTACATTTTGTATGCCCAAAAAAATCCTCCTTTTACATTGTTCAGGCAAGAGAGGGCACTTTCCCGGGTTTTCTTACTTACTTCGGCCGATTTTCTTACTTAAAATTATTTTTCGGTTTGTTTTGTTTTTAATTTAAGCTTAAATGAATGCAAAAAGTTCCCTCCACTTGGGATCAAAAAGGAAAATATTGAAATAAAAGACGTAAAAAGCAACGAAAAAAGGAGACAAAATACATCTTAATTTTTGAATGACAAAAAAATTCTTTCACATTTCTCTTTTCTTTCCCCAGGTTTATCGGTCTCCAAACATTAACCCTTTATGTCCCGACGGGACTTGTAAGTCCCACTTCCCAATTTGACCAATTTTTGTCATGTAAGGCCAAATTTAGTGTACTTATAGTTGCAGTTACGTAAACTTGACATATTTTGGATGAGGATGAGGAAAATAATTTGGGGCATAAAGGGTTAAAAAGCAAAATTGACTCCAAATTTTGCCTCAAATTGATTAAGATTAGTCTTGAAATTAAGTGCCTAAAATCCAAAAAATGGTTTCCAAATTCCTATCCAGTTGTTGGTTGGTTTGTAAAAAACAAGGTTTCGTAAAATGACACTTTTTGTATCCTCTTTAGCGCCTTCCTAGGGGATTCGCGAGTTACTTTTTGAAAAACTCAAGTTACCTTTGAGTATTCCCCAAAGAGTTTCAAAATGAGATAAAACACTAGTTAAACGGGAAAATTTCAAAAAAAACCCGGGGGAGGACCTCTAGCCCCCTCAAAATTTTGATATCTATCTACAATTTTTTTCCTTGAAAATTTTGACGCTTACAAGAAGCTCTCCTCTTTGGGTGTAACCGAAACTCAAAATGAGCTTTTAGAGGAAAATTTTTGAAATTTTGAAATTTTTTTCAGATAAAATTATAACTCAGAATTGAGATCCATATCTAGCAAGTATTTTGATTGATTGATAGTAATGAAGGAATGTCAGGTGCACCGTACTAACTAATCCGCTTTTGTAAAAATTTATTATAAGTTTCATATCCAATCAAGAACCACTTTCACATTTCCCCTTCTTCTGATTGGCAGTTGGAGAACAGAGATACATTGGTCTATATAGAGGTCTCACTGGATCGTGGTTGTTTTATAATATTCGTTCCTATACTCTATTCATTTAGAATTGGCGCTTGAGAAATAGTGCTTTCCCCAACGCTAGAAGCGTAACCATTGTTACTATCTTTGAGCAGCCAATAGTAAGCCTTCTTCGTCACTTTGACGAAGATAGTTGCTATGGTTACCGATCGATGGTGGGGGAAGGAAATATTTTCAAGCGCCAGTTCAAAATGAACAGAGTATAAGAGGAGGAACTAAAGAGCAAAATTACTACTTGGTCTCTGTTAAGACTCCGTGATTTAATTACGCGGAGATTAAACGAAACACTTTTGAAAATTTTCGGACGAACCTTATGGGTGCGTTAATGAGCTAATTTCAAATACGATAAGTATTTCCTTCCATTACGTAGGAACGCTTGTTAGTTTTTTCAAACTGAGTTCAAGGCACGTGTGCAAGAGATAATTTTCAACTGTACTGTTCCCCAACTCTTCTCAAAAGAGCTTTCATTTGAATAATTTGATCTTTAAATTCATTAAACCATTAAAAAACTTAAGCATATCTTTTAAGATTACTTCCTATTGTTTTTGCAAATACTGATCCTTTGTTTCCCAACATTACCTTCCCGCATATTCTTTAGGGATTTTAGGTGAGGAGATAGATTAAGATCACTCAGCTGTAGTAATATTTAAACAAAATTTTCAAAATTATTACTAAATGTCCTCAACTATACTCTGTTCATTTTGAACTGGCGCCTGAAAATATTTCCTTCCCCTCTACCGAATCAGTAACCATGGCAACTATCAACTTCACAGCGACGAAGAAGCCTTACTATTGGCTGCTCGAAGAACGTAGCCATGGTTACGATTCGAGCGAGGGAAAAGCAAATTCTTCAGGCACCAGTTCAAAATGAATAGAGAATAAAGGTTTCAACTTTAATATCTTGAAAATAAAAACGTGAAGTAGCGGTGTATATAATAGATCTTAACAATCATGAACCTGAAGCTAAAAATTTTCAAACAATTATCAGAAAAGGCAGAAAAGCTGTAAAAGGCTTTATTTAAAAAGACATTGGATTATATTTAAATCAAAAGCTAAAAAGTTCTCATGATCTTTCAGTCCTTCCACAATACCACTTGGATCTGTATGCCGATGGTGCGTGAAGACATATCATAATTGCAATAACTGGCATTTGAAACCAAGTGTTCCAATGTGAAAAGTTATAGTATTCAATTGCGCATACTTCCGGAAGTCTTTGCAAGTCCAAAACGAGGTAAGAAGCCAATTCTGAAAAAAGTTTCAACCAAATTTAATTTCCAACATTTAAAATTTTTCCCAAGTAAAACTCATGAAAAGCACCATTCTATATATTTCCGAGGAATGTTTTAAAATTTTTAGTATCGCGTTCTTGTTAGTTTTCATGCAGACGCATTGCCTAGAATAGTGGGTAACTCAGCTGTCCAGTTTTCCCCCCAAGGAAAATGTGCCAGTACTTTTTTACAGTGAACAAAGGAAAATGAAGGTAATCATTTACACACCTTCTTATGGTGAATTAATCCAAAATTGAGTTAAACTGCAGCTTCCAATAAAGAGAATGGAAACCCAGACACTGAAAACCTACTTTTTTAAAACGTAAATTATTTTGCAGTACTATAATTTTGTCGAGTAAATTCGATTAATGCAGTTTGATTATCAAAATTATTCGAGTCTGTTCATCCAAAGGTCATAAAATCAAATACACTATACCCACAATACTTAGCGTGAAAACGAACACCCATAGTATAATGATTAAATTTAAAAAAAACACCGACAAATATCCTTCCTGTACTTAGTTTCTTTAGGTTTTTAACATTGCTTAGAATTTAATTATATCAATAGGAATTCATATAGGTTCTTGCGTACTATCCCTTTGACAGATGAATCTGAAAATGTTATCAAAACCCATGTCTGTTCTACAGTTGTGCCGCTGAATTTGACAATCTGACAGTCGACGAGAAAAACCTTCATTTATTTACCAGAAACCCGTAAAAATGTCTTTACGGTTATTATCCTGTCAATTTAAGTGACTCGGTTATGGTGTACGTACACACTTGACAAAAAATATTTAATTTGGGACGTTAAAATCTAACTTTTAAGGGACAAGTAGTTTCTTACTTTTTAAAATCGTATCAGGTTAGAAAAGTAATTTTAGTTAATTAGTTATTTAATTAATTAGCATTTAATGAGATAATTAGCATGTTTTCAAACAGTTTTTTTCTCTTTGCCTGTAATTATTTTTAAAAAAGGTTATTCTAGTTAGATATATTAATTATAATCTTCTCTATGTTTTGGCTTTTACACTTTGTTTCTTAATTAGGTGATTTTTTCAAGAACATTTTTTTCTAAACAATAGTGAAATAATCACGATTTTTGACAATTTTACTGTTGAAAAATCCTTTGAAAATATAATTTAAATAAATTTTGAAAATTTGAAAAACTCAAGACATCCGCTATATTATGCAGATTATAGTATAAATTTATTCTGATATAGAATTTTTCTTTTCCATAAAAACCGTTCAAACAAAGGGTTATATCACAATAAATATGGTTCATGAGAAAACGAGTTCGAAGTTCTGAAAACATACCAAAATGCGCTTTATGGCGAAATTTGAAACCGTATATAAGTCAAGAACTATTAGAGATAATTTAAACTTCTTGATATTTTTATAAAGCTTAGGGAACAAAGATTATTTTAAACTAATAAAATGAAATCCCATGATTTCGTCAATTTTGACGATTTCAAGTGTGCCTTGATATTTGCCGAGAATTTTCTTTTTCAGCTGCGCAATCGTCGCGGGATAAGACAGAAGTACAAAAAAATTATAACATGCTTACCAAGAACATAAATAAAGAAATATCCTAGAAACATGACAGACTGCAAACATTGAACTATATTTGCAATTGATGGGTATGCTGTGAACCTGCGTGCTAAAATATGAAACATTCGGGCAATAGATGCGAATGAACTTGTGAGTCCTAAGAACACAAAAATTATAGGAAGAGTGTCCGTTGCGGGACAATGTCCCATGTATTCCAATCCTGGAAAAAAAATTTATTAATTTCATCGTTTTATTTAAAAATATAAATTTCATATTTTCACCAAAAATTAATTTTCTGAAAAAGTTAATATTTAGTGGTACACAGGTTAAGTTCTTTATTTTCTAAAACTGTAAAATTTTACTTAAATTCAAGTAGGGAATGATTTCTTTGTTCGTTTAATGCATGTTCTTTTTTTTTTTTTTTTTTAAATAAATAGAACTTTATTACACATAGAGAACAAACACAAAAAAGACAGATATGTGATTCGCCAAGGGGAAGAAACTTCCCGTACAGGCGAAAAAGAAATTATACAGACAAATGACATATTACAACAAAAGCAAAAAACTGAATAAAAACAATAGCTAAATAATTAAATAATGATGGCAGCAAGCTGGTAAACCATAAACTAAATATGCTTCATTGAAGTGAAAAATATAAATCCAGGTCGTCGATATTAATTAATAACTCAAATAAATTTCTTTTGAACTCTGAATATCTAATAATGGAGGTTAGATTTAAAGGTAAACTATTGTATAATTTTGGTGCGAGGTAAAAGAAATGTTTACAAAAAATTGATTTAGAAAATTTTGGGATTTGATAAGTTGCTACAGCTCTAGTATTATATGGTCTTGCTATAGTGTTAAATATAGATTTATTCCTATAAAGATAAAGTATAATACGAAAAAACGCGTTGTGACGAAGAGGCAATAATTTGAGTAATCTAAAATTATTAGGATATGACTGCTGATTTAAAATTTTGAATATCTTATTTTGAATAGAAATTAAAGGTTGGAGATTGGATCTATATTCTCCACCCCAAACAGTGACACCATAATTTATTAAAGAATAGAACCAAGAAAAATATAAAGTTTTTAAAAAGGACAAATCAATTTTATTTTTTAGGTGGTAAAAGTTAAATAAAATAAAGCGTAGTTTTTTCCCCAATTCAAATATATGAGTTTTCCATTTCAAGTTAGAGTCTACATTAAGTCCAAGATATTTGTAGCTTTGAACACATTCAAGAATATGACATTGGCAGTTGTTTTTAGATTTACATGATGAAATGTGATATTTTAAGTCAAATGGTAACTCAGATGGTCTTAAACTGAAATTAATGTATTTAGTTTTGTTTAAATTTAAAGTCAAATCATTAGCATTGAACCATTTGTCTATTTTGATTAAATCAGAATCAATTTGAGTCACCAGTTCCTTTAAAGTGGAACAAGAATATAATAAGACAGAATCGTCAGCATAGGTTAATATCTTGCCTGAAAGATTTAATTTACAAAAATCATTAATGAAGATTAAAAAAAACAAAGGACCCAAAATTGAACCCTGAGGAACACCTCGATTTGTTACCAAGTACTCGCTTAAATTGTTACCAACCCTAACTCTTTGTGTCCTTCCTGTTAGATACGAAATCAACCAATTTAAGATATATCCTCTAAATCCTGCTCTTTCTAGTTTGTATATCAATAAAGAATGGTTGACGTTGTCAAAAGCCTTTTTTATGTCCAGAAAAATTGCCACGGTAACTTTGCTTTTATCCACACTATTCACAATAAACTTAGAAAATTCTAAAAGAACCATTTCAGTAGATCGGCCTTGTGTAAACCCATATTGGTTAGAGGCAAAGAAATTTGTGTGAGACAAGAAATTATACATCTTTTTTACAATAATTTTTTCAATAACTTTAGAGAGTGAGGGTAAGATAGATATAGGTCGATAATTAGAAAGAATATTTTTATCTCCAGATTTATAAATGGGAGAAACAGTTGCCCGTTTTAAAGAGGCGGGAAAATCACAAGTATTGAAAGAGGAATTAATAAAATTTACAAAAAATTCAATGTTATTAGTGAAATTAGAACTGAAATGGTTAGATACAATCAATAGGCGATTAAACTTACCCTCAAAAATACAGTAAAAGCTCCAAAAGGTCAATGGAAGGTAGATTATAAGCATGAAATCTAAAGAATAATATTTATATTCATATATTAATATATATTTATATTAGATATATTAACATTAACCCGCGAGGACGCGCGCGGGGTCTGCGAGACCCCAACGCTTAAATAAACCTTCATAAAAACTCTAATTTTTAATGAAAATATATTAAACTCCGTGTAGCTGCTTAAAAGGTTTCCACCTATCACCTCATGAAGTTTAAATAAAGTAGGTATGTTATTTTCCGAGTTAGGTTGTTGTTTTTAAGGAAAATGCTTCCAAAACTGTGAGGATTGGTGCGAGTTAAATAGCCAAAGAGGTTTCCAAAAGTAAGGAAGAGGTAACTATAATCCATAATTTTTCTTGCAAAAAAAGAAATTAGAAAATAAAGGATTTTAGAAAATAAACATCGGTTCAGTTTAGCCAAAGAAATTCGTTAGCTCAGCTCACATTCCATTGCATTTCCTGTTTTCCTAGTCTTATATTATATCTTAATAAGAAGCAGTCAACTAATAATGCACATTGAACAATTAAATTATATATTTAAACTATCCGTGATAAAAATTTTGCATGCACTGAACGTTTAGAACGGAAAACGGTTTGTGGGGTCCGAGAGACCCCGCGCGCGTTCCCGTGTAACAGAAAGTAGCGCGCGTCCTCCCGGGTTAAAAATGTACACAATATTTGAGCTGGGTTAGAATGAAATTAGCACAAGTCTACAAAACTTAGTTTAGAGTAATTGACTTCTTACGGGGCTTGTGCTGTTTCTAATGAGAATGCATTTTTAGAAAGCTCTCACTGGTCACTAATAGAGCTTTTACTAAGTGGCTACCACACTAGGAAAGGGATATTTTCGTCTCGTCTTTCCTCACTAAACGGTTAGTGAAACCCTAAAACGTGCTCTACGCATTACAGGATTTCGCAATACTTAGCCGCCTTCCGAAGACAAGCTATAAAAGCAATAAAAAACCATGCTTTTCTTAAATTTTGAATTTCTGGACTTATACCACTTTCATCTTGAATATAGCTAGCCTATTTAATAACTTTAAAATTATATAATGGCCTCTCCGAAAGACTTTCGACTTAGCAGCCAATCTAAAAGCCTTGCCTCCTAACTCCGAATATAGTAGAATAATCTCATAAAATCAGCTGAGAATCACCTATTGAATGGGTTAAATTTGGATAAAGTCGTTACCTGTAAACAAGCTTACTCTATTTTTGAGCCGAACTGTGGTTTAAAAACCAAGTACATATTAAATTTTTATTGGTAATTAAACAATGACAATTTGGCAAACTCTGGGGACTTTCGCCAAAGCGAAATCTTCCAAAAGGCGAGACAGCCGGTTTTCAAAAAGTTTATACTGTAGTAAAAATCTTCGATTTGTGCAGTTACATTCTTCCTCCGTAGAGATGTTAAAGAAAACTTTAAACATTCACAAAAGGTTAAATATTATAAAAAAATCGCTTTGGTATTTGACCTATTATCTCGTCCGCCGTACCGCTGATTAACGTTATCAAAGTCCATTGACTGTTTTATAGCTGTGCCGCTGAAATAGACGGCTACTGAACGGTCGACGGCATAATACGTAAGCACCATTAATGAGATTTAATATCAGCTACTTACATGAATTAATAATTTTCTTCGTGAATTTATAATATTTTCCCATACATCCATCTTCCTGGGGGGCCACATTGCCCTCTTCCTGGGGGGCCACACCGCCCTCTTCCTGGGGGGCCACACCGCCCTCTTCCTGAGGATTCTCTTCGGGATTCTGATTGTCCGGCTGGACTTCGTTGTCAACCAGATTGGCCCGGTCCGAAGGGGGTGGGTTGTGGGTGACGAAAGACGTCGCTCGAGTGCGAAAGTACTCGTCCAGAAAAGGTGTGATGGTCACTCTGTTTCTACGTTGCTCGTCCGATACTGTGGTGGCATTGGAGAGCGTTGCTGATCGGGATGAGAAAGGAATTATTGGAACCAAATTAGCGAGGTCATTTTTGCCCATGTCAGCAAAAATAAGCCAATTGAAACCTCCCTCATGATATATAATTACATAAGCAAAGTGAGAAACCTTCCCATGATCTATTACTGCAAAAAAATTTTTTCATAAGATAAAGCAGGGGTCGGCAAGTAATTTTACTTGGAGTCCAAATAATTTTGAAAATTTTCTTCGAGGTCCGGAGAAAAAAAATGGGTTACTAGTACAATTATTTTAAATTTGTATCTTTAGGCTAAGCGCGCACTAGGAGACAAAGACAAAATTGCTCTCGGAGACAAAGACAAAATAGCTTCCCTGGCTATTGCAAGAAGCTAGAGTGCGCGCACATGGCGACGAGACCAAGATCACTAGGCCAAGAATTTCCTCATAGAAATGCATTGCTCTCGAGTGACTAGTGTTTTAAGTCGCCGAGACAGAAGTCTCTTAGTGCGCGCTTAGCCTTAGATACATATATTTTAAATAGAGATGTAGTTTGAGTTCACTACCAGCTTAATGATATCAGTTAAGTTGATTAAATAAATTTAATATGATTAGAATGGGGGTGGAAATTTTTTGAAATTTGACCCATAAAAAGCGGTTCAAAACTAATTTTTGTGGCATAAAACTACTAATTAATTATTTCCAAAATGTTATGGCGGTCCAGGAAATAACCTCACGCGGTCCGGATGTGGACCGCGGTCCGCCAGTTGCCGACCCCTGAGATAAAGTATTCACTTTAAACAATCGTCTTATTGATCCTTCACGATTCCTCTTGTGTGTGGTCAAAATTCTGTTCCTAGCAATGGACTACAGATTTTTTTCAAGTTATACGGAGAAATAAAGTGTTTTAAGTGTGTCGCAAAATCATTCATACATATCGCATCCTCCTTTTAGCAAAAATTAACAAATGCAAGCTCCTCCCCCTTTAAAATGTTAATATAATATTTGAATGCTCCCCCAAGTGTATAAAACCAGAGTTGAGCATTGACTGAAAATTCTCCCTAAAACTTGCTCATCTGGGAGTTATGGATCACTCAATATGTAAAGTTAATAATACAGATTTTATTTGACAATAATGAGAGGAAAGAAATTGGTTTCTAACCATTAGCAGCTATATCTTCACAGTCATCAGTGTCTGTGTTCACCACCAGCTTAACCCTTTCAGATATAGCCGACTCAAATTGCGGTTTAGGATCGAAAGGGTAAAAAAAATTAGCTTTGTATTGACTGATAGGGGGAGCATTTATTTGGCCCAAGGATTTAACACCGATGCTGATGGCTTTGAATATGGGATGCAAGTTACTGAAAAGGATATTTAAATATACTTACATGATCTTACGGAATTCGATGGGTCATTGCTGTCTTGTGAACAAGAAGCCTAAAATGGAGAGGAAAACTTTTAAGGGAGAATATTTTTTTCGGAATTCCTTAGAGGTTACATTTTCTCTGAAGAGCCATGAAATGGAGTTTATCCCAATGCTGAAAATTTATACGAGACGAGTGACTAGTTAATGAGGAGAACCTTACACGCCTACGAATCTTAATCAAATCAGGATTTATCACAATATTTTATAGACTTAATATTAAATAAAATTATCACCACTGGGATTCGATCTGAGGAATTATCACACATGCAAAGTACACGCTTTACCACTGAACCAACTGCGACACAGTTATATACAACTATTTAAAATATAACTTGGGATTAAATTCAAGTTCAGGATTTTGGTTGACTGATAATAATGTAGGCGTGACAGGTGCACCTCATTAACTCTCCCCTACTATACAGGGTGATTCAGAAATAATCATCAATAATTGGGGAGGAGGTAGAGGGGCCTTAGACAAGCATATTTCGAATAGGGATGGTGGGGTGCAGCCTTACCGTTAAAGAACTAGGACCTAATGTAGTGCGAGCGCGTTTCAAACGGCCGTTTTTCGAAGGCCTGTGTGACGAAACAAAACATAATAAAATGAAAAACATTATTGCATGAGGTACAAGAGTATCCGTACTACTTAAATCCTCAATGTGATAGAAATTGGACCACTTGCTAAACCGTGGGGTGAGTTTTAAAAAGTGCAATATAAATCTCTTAGTCAAACAATTGAGTTCCCTTAATGTAATTAAGAAATATGATGATCAGGGAAAAAATTTTCGATGATCAAACAGTTTCAATGATCAATGTTACGATCATTGAAAATTTCTTCCCCGATCATCATTTTTCTAAATACCATTAAGGGAACTCTATTTCTTTGACTAAAATATTAATATTGCACTTTTGAAACTCACTCCACGGTTTAGAAAGTGGTTGAAATTCTATCGAATTCATGGTGTAAGTAGTAGAGATACTTCCTTACCTCATGCAATAGATTTTTTCATTTTATTATTTTTTGTTTCGTCACACGGGCCTTCTAAAAACGGCCTTTTGAAACGCGCTCGCACTACATTAGGTCCTAGCTCTTTAACGGTAAGGCTGCGTCCCACCATCCCTATTCGAAATATGCTTGTCTAGGGCCCATCTACCTCCCCCACAATTATTGATGATTATTTCTGAATCACCCTGTATACTACAATCTTTTCGCATTTAAATTTGGTCCTTGTTGACTTACTGGCCAATATTTGATTTAAATGCTATTTATTGGCGAATAAGCAAATTATCTTTTACAGAACTTGGTAGCCAGATCCACTCACTATTTTATCGCCACCTTAGGCACCAGTCACAAGTTCTTCTAATTACATCAAACATTTCAGAATTTCACAAGTTACTTTGAAATAAGATTGGTTAGTTATTTGGGTTTTAATATCCCCTATCAGGGCATACAAAAATAAGATAAAACTAATTTTTGAATCCACAGTATGCTTAAACAATTCTTGAAAATAACGGTACTTGCGTACACCGTCGACCGTTCGGCAGCCGTTAAAATCAGCGGTACAGCTATAGAATAGTCAAAATAATTTGATAACGCTTTCGGATTCAGCGGCACGGTCGATGGCATATAATATGCAAGAACCAAAATAACTTGCTGATAAGAGAGTTTGACTAAACCAAGTCTAAGAACAAGAAATTCTGAATTTGAAAAAAAATATTTTAAAATAAACTGCATCCCGTTGGTTATACTCTATTGGCGCTTGAAAAATAGTGCTTTCCCCCACGCTAGAAGCGTAACCATAGTTACTATCTTCGAGCAGCCAATAGTAAGCCATCTTCGTAAGACGAAGTAAGAATAGTAAGCCTTCTCGTAAGACGAAGATAGTTGCTATGGTTACCGATCGGTGGTGGGGGAAGGAAATATTTTCAAGCGCCAGTTCAAAATGAACAGACTATAGAGGTCACAAAAGTGTTTCAGGCTTATCTTTAAACACACTTAGAATGGTAAAAAATCTAATCAATTTAAACTCAAACTAATATCATAATAATAACATTTACCTGTGTTTGTAGAGATGTTCTCTGATCAGAAATCCTACTTGCTTCATACCTATTCAGTGGCAAAACTCGTCCCGCTGGAATTGCACTAGTATTTACATCTTCCCCTCTCGTACCCGCCATCATCGCTTCAGCCAACTCGATATCACGACTGGTCTCATCAATAAACGAACTAGATGCTGCCCGTCTATTTCCAGAGGACAAAGGCGACATTAAAATGTAAGTTGCCTTATCTGGACTTACACTTTCACAATAAAACCCGTCGCTAATGGATCGCTGATACGTGGGCGGCCTTGTTACTGTCATGAAATCGGCTCTGGCATTAGCTTCTCCCGAACTAAGAAGACTAGGCAGTTGATCGTCTTCGTCGTCAGGAGAAGGTTCGTAGGCGCAGTTGATTCCGTCCCCCATCCTCCTTGGGAACAAGCCTCTCGGAAAGTTTGAAAATTGAGCTTCCATATTTTCGTCGTTCAGATTTTCCATGCTTTCAGACCTTTCAGTACGCCGCGTACGAGGAATTCTTTCAGCCATAGCGTGAAACTAAGCTTCGTCTGTGATAAAAAGAAATAAATATGAGCTCAATTGCAATGCTGACGATGGGAAATGAGCTATTTAAAAAGTTGAATCCAGATTTCACATTTCATATAATTTATTCCGATGAATGGTTACAATTACAGTTAATTCTTAGTTGAGTACTCTGAACACCGAATACCAGAACAGAGAGCTCTGGGCCACCCTAGTAGCATAGCTCATACCAAATATGTCAAGATTACGTAACTGCAACTAGATGTAAACATTTGGTCATAAATGAAAAAAAAATGGAACGAATCTTAAAAATGTGCTGGCTTGGCATAGACGATGATGTAAATTGAAAATACATGGAGTATGCCTTGTGGTAGGGACTTTGAAGGCGCTAGAATCGCATCCAATACTCATGAAACTCACGTTTCTTTCGTCAAGTCACGAGAGGCGGCGGAAAAGAAAAGCTTGAACCTATAATATACCTCTAAAAGGAGATGTGAAAAGATGGCACTGTCTGGCTCCATGAAAGTAACAACTCAACTCTAACGAATTTTGCTATTAAAACCTATGACAATGTCTAGCTCTTCGAAAGTAACAACTCAACTCTAACGAATTTCGCTAATACTTAAGCATGGGTCAACTTTCATGGATATAGATCGTTACTTCGTTCACGGCTAGACTAGATTAACTGTGTTTATATACGGCTTGCGCAATTACGCGAAAAGGTAGGTTCAAGAAACTGGGATCTACGATGTTAGCGCCATCTATCTGTCATTCATGGCATTCCACTGGAAAATAATTATTGGTTGGTTGATTTCATACGATTCAAAGATATGCTTAAAAGGAGCCACAGACGAGCAACTTAGTCATCAACCGGGTTGATTATTTTTCCATGGATCGTGAACCTGGTTGAATGTGACCTGCTCGTCTGTGGGGTCGTGGCTAGTTCACAGGGTTGGTAGTATGGTGAAGAATAGAAAAATCATAAATTTCATGATTACGATAATGAATCACAATCATGAAAAATCATAAATTTGTATTTTTATGACTTAGGTAAATGACTAAAAGTGTTCTTAGAACGTAAAAACAAAAATTATACGACAAAAAATATATATAATATAATTATATATTATAAAAAAAAATAATACGCCCTCCAATCCTTCCAGAATTTGAAAATATCGTTTTGGAACCTGTGTTAGGATTTTTCTGTGTACTGCGTATTTTGAAGAGCCGAAGCAAACCAACCAACCAACCCTAACGAGCCACTACGCGCTGTACCCCCTCAAGCGGTAAAAACTGGAAACTTCCGGCGCCGTCGGCCGTGCGTCGGCTCTTTTGATCTTTTGGATAGTGGATAAGCCGTATAACCTACGGTCGCGATCAAGTTTAGCCGTGCTTCGTTAAAGGAACACTTCCCTTCCAATCACAGCTGGCGATCACCAAAATTGTACTGCCAAAACCCTATTCGTACAGCTCATACAAAATATTTCAAATTTACGTAATTGCTACTAAAAGGAAACGAAATTTAAGCACACATATGAAATAAATTAGATGAATCTTGACGTTTTTGAAAGGAGTGAGTGTTGTCGTCTTTGGAGATACCTATCAGTCACAATCACAGATATTAGGTCTTCCCCAAAGTTTTGTCACTCTTGGGAGCATCTGTTTCACAGAGAACTAGAACAGAGAGTCCGTCGCCATAGGCGCTAATTAAAATCGAAAAGTTGGATGGATATGGGGCTATTTTTGGCGCTGCGATCGTATCGACGTCGTCACGAGAGGCGGGGGGAAAAGCCTGATTGGTTGAGATAAACTTTTTCCTTCTCCTTCGAAAATAGAAGATTGAGTGACAGCCAATCACAGGTTTGATCTCTATGTCAATCATTTAGTTCCTCGTGGCGCCCTCATATCCATCCGACTTTTGAATATATCGTTTTGGACCCTCTGTTAGGATTTTTCTCTGTGATCTGTTTATGATATTTTTGTTATTAGGTCATCCCGAAAGTTTTGTCGCTCTTGGGAGCATCTGTATGCAATGTATTTTTTGGTACTTTTCCCACAGAGAAAAGATTAATCAGAGAGTTCATTTCCATAGACGCTAATGGCAACTTTTTTAACATGGGTTTTCCCATAGACGGTGGCGTTTCTATGTGATAACGGTGGAACTAACCAGAAAATATGACGTAACGTTGTTGACTCTACAATCGAGCTACAGCCGCATACATTCTCTCAATTAACCCCGCCCACTTTCAAATCGCTAAAGAGGGAAAAATATTTTATATATTTTCCCGGTTATTAAAACAGTTGCGTGTATTTTTCTTTCGAGCATGCGCTGGGGATAATTTCTTAGACATCACAAGTTTCTCTGATGTCATGCTCTCCCAGGGACTCACCTAATGTTCTGGCCAGCGCAGATTTCTCGCTGGCTTATATATTCTTGATCTGCCCGTGACGTCACTATCTCGCGTTCTCGCATCTTCTTTAAAGTGACGATGGGTCGTGAGCTCCTCTGGAATCGAACTCACAACTCCAAGTCCACATTTAATACAATTTAAACATATAACTACACATTTAATGATCCTTTCTGCGACTACAATCACTGATAAGAGATATTAAACGCCAGAACAAACTATATCAATGTTTATTATAGGGAAAGTTTAGTTACTGTCAGGAAAAGTTTGCAACCATAGGGGAAAAGTTTCATTGATCAGGGGAAAAATAGAAGTGATTGAGAAATTCAAATGCAGCCTCCATACAAAGTTGTAAGTCCAATGAGAATCACTCGTTTCCTTTAGTCCCCGCCCACACCAATGATTGACAGCTGGAGGGTCGAAACGCCACTATGCGATAACTGTAGAACTATTTTAGTAAAATCGCGTTTTGGACTCTCTGAATTATCTTTTCTCTGTGACTTTTCCATTAAGGTAAACCAGTAAAGTACTTCTACTTCTATCTAAAGCCAATTTGGTAAATTTTGGCTCTTTTTTTGTTGGCTCACTTTTCCAGCTTTCCTAATTTCTACGATTAAAAAGATTTTGTTTACTTCAAGTTGCCATTAATTGAAAACTTTCAAAATTAAAATTCAAAGTAATTTAATTTTAATTTTAAGTCATATTAAGATTGTAATAAATTGAAACTCATTTCATACTACTTTTGTAGAGCGGCGGTAGAATTTCCAGCGATCTAGATTCCTGTAAATGATCATTCGTATCTTTCCTAATAGAGGGTTAGGAGTAGCAATCCAGCAATTTAATATGGATGATTGTGATCAAACTCTCCGGATGCCTCAGAAAAAATTAAAATCTGAGTTAAACTTTCCACACTTGTTAAAAATACTTAAAACTTTAATTGTTTTAGGGAAGAAGCCAGTTAATTTTAATTTTAAAATCTTACCTTTAGGAAATATGCAAAATTTTGAGCAGAAAAGAAATGAAGTAACATGTTATCTTAGATTTAAGGAAAACCCAGTTCTCGATCAGTCCCCAAAATCAAGCCAAGATGCCAAGTTGACGGTAGATAAAGTTACAGTTTATATTGGTATCACATAATGGAAAAGTGTCAAAAATATCTTATATACAGATGCTCCCAAGAGCGACAAAACTTTCGGGATGACCTAATACTTTTCCATTATGTGATCACTTTTCCATTATGTGTCTAGCGCTAACGCGCTAGACCCGGGCTTCGCCCGGGTTTCAGTTTTTTAATAAATCACCTGGCGGGTTACAGATGGGCTTCGCCAGTCCTTATTTAAAAAAAATATTCTGGTGTGTTACAGATGGGCTTCGCCAGTCCAAATGTGGAAATAGTTAAATAAAGGAGCCATTTTTATGTTTATGCTACAACAATGGATGTCCAACTACAACAATCGATTTCAATCTAGAACAATCGATAATATGCCTACAACAATTACACATCTTCTATTATATTTACAACAATGGGGGGTTTCCATGAAGTTAGGCATGAAATATGGGTTTTTAAGCATAAAATGGACCAAAAAATTTATTGGGGATGCATCGATTTTAAATTATTTTTATTCAGAAACCTTCCCTGGAGCGAGTAGATAGAAGAAGAATAGAAAAATAGAAGATATTTCTACGGTCACTTCATAACTCATTAAGGATGTATTTGTATATTGTCATGGTATTTTTTTAATCAATACTTTAAGAAATATAAAATCAAACATATTTGGAAGTATGGTACCAGAGGAATAGGTACACCAGAATTTATCTTATTGTAGTCAGATTCACTCAGATTTCTTTCAAATAAAATACTTTATTCAGATGAAAGAATGGTATACACTTATTATAGGAATAAAATCAACTTTTCCCATGAATAAAAACATTAATGAAAAAGGGAGGTACTAAAACAATAAAAAGTACGGCGGTTAACATCGAAAATGAATAATTGCTCCAGCACACATAACCGTAGAAATAAACATCGCAGTAGTCAGGACCCCGAATATTTGATGGCAAGCCCTCAACAGACATGAACCTGTGCACTTCTGGAAAAAAATAAAAAGAAATTATGAAAATCAGCGCTACTTTATACTCTTGATATTTAGAAGAGGTGCATCAACGCCAGACGATATTCACCCTCCCCGTTAGTTACTATAATATAGTAAAGGTAAATATTTTAGTTCGACACCCCACTCCAAGCTAGTAGGGTTTTGTTTGAATCGGAGCTATTTTAACAAAGGTAATAAAAGGGCATTTTATAATTGATAAAATTTCCCACCAGTATTCACCATTAACTATACCGAAGATTTACTTGAATTCAAGGTTTTTCAACGCCTCTGATTGGCTTAAAACTTGTTTTCCCTTTTCAACTACCAATTAGAAGTTTTTATTCCAGGTTAACCCTTGGTTAGGTTAGTGGTCGTTACTTGCCAGTGTCAAGTTATAGAGTTAATATTTTGCACCCTGCCCTGAACTGACGATGCATGAAAATGCTTCTGTTTATATTTGCGGCTTGTTGTAAGGTTTATAACGTTGTAGTTAACCTTAACCACCTATGAAGATTTCAACGTTTCTTGACAAATGGCGGGTTGAAGGGAGGACCTTTGATAAGGCTACGCCAATCTTACTAGCAACTTAATTAGATAGTCTGATATTACTCTTGCTCGCTTTGTCTAATTCACCAATAAGGTAGCCAGTAACTTTTCCAATCCCTTCCCTGCAATTTGCAGGGAAGGGATTGGAAATCGGAATGACATCACGGTTTGCAGGCTGCAAACCGTGATGTCATTGTCAAGAAATGTTGTACTCTAGTATAAAGAATACTATCAGACCACAACCACCATTTTGTAAATGGTCATTATGTCCTACGAATGATGGTGCAGGTGGATTGTGGATGCTCGGTGCATGATTTCAAGCAAGTCGGTAACTTTCGAGCAAACAACGAGCATGCTCCGAGACCTAGAGATGTCAAAACCGTCATTTACATCTAGGTGACTGTGTTTTTATCAAGGCAAAAAAGCTTTAAGGCGTGACATTGATATGCCTTTTCTAAATACATGGATATATCCGATACATAATTTGCAGATGAACCTCACCGATGCAGAAAGTGCCGAGGTAGAACATGGAGAACAAAAACGAAGTCATTTGGGTTGCGCTCAAACAAGGGCCCCCGTCAGGACAACAGTGCTTCTGTATGATTGTTAACAACTGGAAAAATGAAGCACCGAATCCGGAACAACCCATCAAAAATAAAATTGAGGAACCGTCTCTCAAGAAAGGGCACTCCCCGCTGTATGTAGCACCTGAAACAAGATATAAGTGGGAGAGATTAAAGCATAAAAAAGGTCCTATAGTCTGTTCATTTAGAGTAGGTGCCTGAAACAGGATCAAAAACTCTCTATAGCGCCAAATAACGCTCATCACGCAACTTCAGTAACCGATTATTTTACTGTATTTAACTACTTCTGTTTAGGCTGCCTTAGGATAAGAAACATTTTTCGATGATAATTACAATATTAACTGCTTCTATACCCTTATCATTTAGAATTGTCGCTTGAGAAATAGTGCTTCCCCCACGCTAGAAGCGTAACCATAGTTACGCTCTTCGAGCAGCCAATAATAAGCCTTCTTCGTCACTTTGACGAGGATAGTTGCTATGGTTACCGATCGGTGGTGGGGGAAGGAGATATTTTCAAGCGCCAGTTCAAAATGAACAGACTATAGAGAACACATAAGTGTTTCAGGCTTATCTTTAAACACATTTAGAATGGTAAAAAATCTAATCAATTTAAACTCAAACTAATATCATAATTACATTTACCTTTTCTAAATCTTAAGAAAATTCCTAATCTCACTTGACGTCCGGACATTGCGCTGAGAACTACTTCCTTGGTTTGCACTCTGCTTATTTCTCCACAGTCAAGAAACGTTGTAGTCTAGTCTAGTGTAATTTAATTTAAAATTGAGTTAACTGATCAAACAAAGTAGAGGTTATTATGTATACTCACCCATATAAGCTGCTTGAGCAGTAAATCCTATTAAAAGGGCATACATAGGAAAAAGAGTCCCTTAAAAGTAAAGAAGCAAATTAAAATTAGTATTCATTAAAGATAAGTTCATCGGGCTGTTATGGCCGTGTTCTAAACTGAAAAGGAGATGTAAAAACGTTTAATGTTTAAACTTAAATGTTTAAACTCCGGATTAAAAGGTCATCAGTAAGAAAAAAAATTATTCCTACTAAACTTCGTTTGAACTTAAAAGGCTACCTTAAAAAATATTTATTTTTCTCTTTCTCTCTTAAAATAGATTTCTTATTTTATCGTCATCCTTTTAAGTTCAGACGACAGCTACTTTTATTTATGGTCTAAGAGCTGGATGCAAATTTTGGGAATGATAAGGTGCACGAGATATTTCACCTGGAACAGATTCGATTGATGATGGGAAAACTTATGTCACCAACGCCAGAAGGCGGAGTGGAAGCTTTCAGTGTGAAAGGGGGGGTCGAACATGCAAACAGCGCGCGGTCCCTTGCGACAGAGATTTTGAGGAAATAGGTTGAAAATTTGCACAGTTTAAGGAGAGTGTGAATAAAAGATAATGTAGCATTCTCAAAAGTATAAGTTGTGTTTTAAGGGTCGTAGAGAACTAAACAAATTTTCGAATATTTATATGAATGATCTGTACGGCCGACGAGGTGCAAGGGTGGACATAGGCTTAATGTATTGAAGAATGTTAGTAAAAGTTAGGGTAACACTCCCAGAAGATTAAGTGGAAGACAAAGGGTAGCCAGAAGTCACCAAAGGTGCAGAAAAATCTTGAAACCCGAATCATTCGGAAACTTCTGGCTGTTTGCATATGTATAGCTGACATATAGAACAAACTATATGCAAACAGCCAGAAGTCTAAGTGGAAGCGTTCGGGAGATATTCAGGCGCGAAGTAAAAGAGTGAATAAAAGCAATTCTCTTGCAACAATGACTAATAATACGCTAATAAATATAAAGTCATTGTTAGCGTGGTTTTTAGCGTATTATTAGTCATTGTTGCAAGAGAAAAGTTATATGTTATAAGTCATTTGTTATATATAAACATTGGAAAATTCGTTAGTTTCCTACAACCCTTAAAACACAACTTATACTGTTGAGAATTCTACATTATCTTTTATTCACACTCTCCTAAAACTGTGCAAATTTTCAACCAATTTCTGAAAAATTTCTGTCGCAAGAGACCGCGCGCTTTTATTCGGTTTTGTACTTCCTGCCTGAATATCTCCCGAACGCTTCCACTTAGACTTCTGGCTGTTTGCATATAGTTTGTTCTATATATCAGCTATACATATGCAAACAGCCAGAAGTTTCCGAATGATTCGGGTTTTAAAATTTTTCTGCACCTTTGGTGACTTCTGGCCACCCTTTGTCTTCCACTTAGTCTTCTGGGAGTGTTACCCTAACTTTTACTAACATTCTTCAATACATTAAGCATATGTCCACCCTTGCACCTCGTCGGCCGTACAGATCATTCATATAAACATTCGAAAATTCGTTTAGTTCTCTACGACCCTTAAAACACAACTTATACTTTTGAGAATGCTACATTATCTTTTATTCACACTCTCCTTAAACTGTGCAAATTTTCAACCTATTTCCTCAAAATCTCTGTCGCAAGGGACCGCGCGCTGTTTGCATGTTCGACCCCCCCTTTCACACTGAAAGCTTCCACTCCGCCTTCTGGCGTTGGTGACATAAGTTTTCCCATCATCAATCGAATCTGTTCCAGGTGAAATATCTCGTGCACCTTATCATTCCCAAAATTTGCATCCAGCTCTCAGGCTATTACAAGAATTTTATTCCCGCTGATAGTAACCTCAGTAGGTGAGGTCGAAACGTTCGGTTGTAACAACTCCTTTTAAATGTTGAACACGGCCTTAACGTGTTTAACATTTACGTTAACATTATGTTAACGTATTCTATTTTCAACGTTAACGTATTCTATTTCCTTATTCTATTTTCAAAGAAACTTTTTAGGGGAAGTTTTTTTTGGATTTGTTTGGAAAAAATATAAAATTTTTTTACTGGAATAACTACAAAAGAAACGGTACTTATTATCCCGTCGACCGTTCCATGACTGTCAAATTCAGCGCGGCCCAGCCATAGAAAAGTCAATGGGTTGTTGACCGTTTTCGGATTCAGTGGTACTCTCGACGGGATAATACGCAAGAACCAAAGAAACTATAGAAAGAATCTTGTACTCACATATTATCCCGTCGACATTCTAGCAGCCGCTAAACTCAACAGCAAAGTCATAGTACATTCAATTGGTTTTGATGAAGTTTTCTAAATCAGCGGCACGGTTGACGGGATAATACGTAGGAATCAAACATCTTTTTCCCCAGTTCATGAATTCTTCATTAAGGGAATATAACAATACTTACCAGAATTTATTATTTTAAGAGACCAGTCTATGTAGGTGTCCATGTATTCCCTCCATCGTGCCTGTTGAGGATTGTTCTGGTAAACCTTCTGTTGTGGGGTCTCGGGGATATTTACGACATGCGAAGGTGAAGGGGGATCTTCTTCCGGAGAATCGTTGTTTGATTTCAATCGTCTGTCTGAAATGTATTAAAAAGGCTGGTTTTTCAGTATTATTTCTTCGACCGTGCCGCTGAATGAGGTATTTGCATGAGTGAAGGATTTGCTTGATTTTATACTTTTTCGATACATTATGGTCTAAAACTCCCAAATTTCGGATTTTTAAGTTCAAAAACATGTTTTAAATAATTTAAAATTCAATTTTATTCTTGCCAAAACTTCAAAAAAGTCACGTTATCAGAAAACGGGCTTCTATTGGATGTGACGTCACATCGCATGAAAACCATTGTGTTTTCTGTTTTCTCGTGATCAGAAAACGGGCTTCTATTGGATATGACCTCACAGCGCATGATTTGTGATTAGAAAGTGTTTTCGAGCTCAAACAAAAAACAAAATTTCAGAAACTTATATCTCAGAAACTAGGCTACGAAAATACTTGATGTAAACTTCATTCTTCATGGTTTTCTATCTACTATTTCAATAAAATTTAATCTCAAAACGTGAGAATACCTCATTCAAAAACAATATTAGATCCCATTGACTTTACTATAAATGTGCCAAATTAGACGGCCGTGGAACGGTCGACGGGAAAATACGTAGGGGAGACAGGAAAGGGATGGGATTGAACACCTACAATAAATCTTATAATTAAAAAAAATTTGTTTTTGGGTGTTCCATCAGGTAAAGTCCCCATAGCTTCACACTTGTTGCTTTTTGATATTTTAGTTGTAATCCCCTACAAGTTTCTGAATGAAAACTATTGTTTTAATATAGCAAAAGTAACGAAGTACACTTTTTACAAATGTCCCATCCCAACCAGGCACCGGGGTGATGGGATGAGATATTTTTAGACTTGCTTTAATTCGTTTATAAGTCTTGAGTTTTGTTGGCTATCACATTGGTTATATTTTTATATATGTTTAAATGTTTCAAGATGTTATTTTGAAAGTTTCAAATTTATACAAGGAACCATTAAATTTTCAAAAAATATTCTTGTAAAAAATATCACATCCCTCCCCGATCTCCCCTAAGTATCAAAAGGCTAAACAAATATTTTCTTCTTATAAAAATATTCTCATAAAAATCACACTAAGAGGATTTGGGTTAATATTATAATAACAAGGTTACAGTAAAAAAGTCGATAGTTAAAGTAGGTCAATAAACATGAAATATGAATAAGTTATACTTATACACTAATTTCAATCAATAATTACATTCCATGTTATTGTTGATGGAGCTAGACCCTGTTGAATTTGCAGATTCCTAAGAAAAGGATGGCATATTGTTTAAGTACACTGCGGTAACTTTTATTACTATGAACAGAACAAAGTAGTGTAAAATATTATCTAAAGGTTTAGATGTCAAAGATATTAATTATAAAACTGTGATCAGTATGTATAACCTTTATAGGAAACACGGGTAAAATCCTAGGAGAGCCCACACCCTTGGCGATATACCAAAATAAACCGCCAAACCAGAACAAGATGGCGCCAAGCGCCATCTAGTGTGTTAAAGTAGGGTTACCAAGATGGCGGAATTATCGCCATTTTTGGCAGGGTGTGGGCTCTGCTAGGATCCAACCATAACACGCATAAAACAAATATAGCTCTAATGATATTATAATACGAATGTTAAACATGATTTATTATACAAAAACAAATTTGATTAAGGAATTGCGTTGGAGGATTTGTTGAAGTTTTACTACGCTTATTTTAAAATGCATTTATTGATAAAAGCTGTGACCATTAATTCAAATTCAAAAATTTTATAGTAAATAACTTAAACCGAGTTTAAAAAACTACAAAACTATAAAACTGAAAAATTTACTTTCATTTAGACTTTTAATTAGTACATTTCTCCTTAATTACATGTGCATCTATGAAAACACCATTAGTAGTTATTACTATTACTGGAACAGCTTTAGAAAGAATCCTTTATTCGCCATGTTTACCCACAGCTCAAATGAAGGCTGACAACCATGGAGATCTAATTATGAATATTATTATTGGAGCCTAAAATAATAATTTACTAATTATGATTAATTAAGAATCTAACAATAATATAATTAATTAGATCTCTTTTGCTTTCAGTCATCATTTGAACTGTGGGTAAATATGGCAGTTGGAGGCCTCTTTCTAATGCTGTACCCTATTATTTACTATTATGTATGAAATCGTATTGCTGCTTGCTTCAAGTTAACTCTTATCACCATTCATAACCATTGACTTTAAATGTAAAGAAAAACGTGCGTATACTTCAGAGCTTGATCTGGATTGTTTAGAAGCGCCATGTTTCCGAGTTTCGATTTCACACGCATAATCTTCTTGGACTCCAAGACTCGATGAACTGGGCTTTCTGAAGCTAACAGTTCTTTCGCTTGTGTTGACTTCCGCCTTAGGCGAAGGGTCTTTTGGGTGTCTATGCGAACTAGAAGCAACAGGAAGCATAGTTAGCAAAAGTTCTTGTCAATATTTCGGGAAAAAAGAAAGTTAAACACGGTAGGCTAAAACTAACAGCATAACTAGTGTAATAGTTAGGACCGATCTGATACTGAGGTTAACTTAGGTCAAAATCACAGTGAGGGTTGTGAAAAGCATGGCTAAAATAACCGGATATGTTAGGGCTCACAAGCTAGAGAATCTGAGGAGGTAAATACGTGAACCTGTTAAGTCCGAATTTCACACAAACAGGTGTGCAAAGTATAGCTGCAAACTCTTCACTATAGTTGCCTTAAATCATTGTACAGGGTGTTTCAGATAAATGTTTCAGAACTTCTAGGAGGAATGAGGCACACCTAGACGGCTCAGAATCACTCAGGAAGGGGGGGTTGAAATCCACCCCTAACGATCTAGGGGCTTTTATTAGCGAATACGGGAGGTTGTAATTCACCATTGGAAATTAACATGTAACCTTTTAAGAATGGATTCCCTAGTAGCACAGCTCATACCAAATATGTCATGTTTACGTAACTGCAACTAGAAGGAAACGAAATTTGGATATACATGACGAAAATTAGACGAATTTTGCTGCTTGGGTTAAAATCAGCAAAACAGTTTGATTACGGCATTTATTACATTGGATTTGATTGTGAGTACTTAAATTTTCCGGTTTGTGTGCTTATAGGATCCACCTATAAACCTTCGTCAAGTAAGACTGACACAAACAGAATTTCTACTTACACAGAAGAGAGAAAGTACACCCAGGGCGAGGCCGGAATCGAACCGACGACAGTATAGCGCCATTCTGGTTTTTGAAATAATACGGTTACTTTCTGCAACCACGGCTAAACTGGATTTAACTGTGTTTATATACGGCTTGCCCAATTACGCGAAAAGGTAGGTTCCTGGAAACTGGTCTACGATGTTAGCGCCATCTATCTGCCATTCATGGCATTTCACTGGAAAATAATTATTGGTTGGTTGATTTCATACGATTCAAAGATATGCTTAAAAGGAGCCACAGACGAGCAACTTGGTCATCAACCAGGTTGATTATTTTTCCAAGGATCGTGAACCTGGTCATAGGCGTAACGAGGGGGGTTATTGGGGACGTAACCCCCCCCATTTCTTTGACATGCTATTTTTTCTTATTATATTCATATTTTTAATTTAAGAATGGGGTCCTGATCTTGCTGCAGAGAGGTGCACGTGCACACCCAACCCCAAAAACTTATCTTTCTGCATACCGCAATTCCACACTCGGTTCGGAGGTCCAAACTCCCACCGAAATTTCGACATCAATTTTTTACTTATTTTTTTTCCCTAAAAATTCGTCTTAAAATGCATAAAACCCCTACTTTTAAGGTTAAAATTTTTTCTTGGGAATAACCCCCAACCCCCTTGGAATTTTGGGACTTATGGGGTGGTCCTCTTCAGCTTGCTTTACCCCCCCCAATAGGAATATAAGCACTAACATTGAGAAAGAGGGAACTCGGGGTGGGAAAAAAAAGGGGAAAGTGACTCCAAAAACAAGTTAAAATCCTGTTTTTAGGTTAAAGTTTCGAGAAATTTTCTGGGGGAGGACCCCCAGACCCCCCTTTGGAACTATATTATTTACAACTTTTTTGTAACAAATTTGTCAAAATGCAAAATTCCAACCAAAGGGAAATTCAATTCTTGAAAATACATGTCCGAAATCCAGATTAAGTGTACCAAAACGAATTGAAAATCTGCTTTTTTGACTTAAATTTCCAAAAATTTTCTGGGGGGGACCCCCAGACCCCCCTTTAGGACATTAGAAGACGATTTTGATATTGAGAATTCTTAGCCCCCCCCCACAAAAAACAAATCCTGGGTCCACCGCTGTCTATTTATCTTGGTCTCACTAACTAAATCGTACTTACGTTTCAAGTTCATTTTTTGGCAATTAATTAATTGATTGATTAATTAAATTCACTAATTAATTAATAATTGTTTGCTAAATTAATTGATTGATTTAAATTAAAGCTACATGATAATTATGAAATATGTTGAGTGCGTGGTTAACTGGTGTAACCCCCCCATGAGTCAACTCTAGTTACGCCACTGAACCTGGTTGAATGTGACCTGCTCGTCTGTGGGCCGCTTTACTATTTATTTTTTTATTTTAAAGATAATATTTTCATTCAATTAAGAAAGTAAAAGTTTTTTGAACTCAAAATACAACAGAATTATCCTAAAGTCATTAATAATTTGATGATGATGTCGAGTCCGCGACGGGTTGGCCATGGGCGGAGATCACAGCCCTTGCAATTAATACTATGCTATTATTATATTTAAATTAGATAGCAATTTAAAAAATTAAATTGGTAAAATATTAAATTTAGTTTCAATAATGATTACAGTGGAACATTACTGATAGATATTTTTCTTACACAAATCTCAGTCTATAATAACAATAATAATGACAATGGATTTTTTTAAAAGTTTCATCAAATAAGCTCAATAAAATGTGTTAGTTATTATTATTCAAGTCGCAGGGAAACTCATCGAAAGATACATAATCACCCCCTTCCACACGATATTTCTTTTTACAATTCGAGGTACAATGAGGTACGCAACAATTCACCATTGTAAAAATTATTGAAAAATGTGAAATACGAAAAATGAATTGAAATATGTTGAAAAATCTAGGCGAGACAGATCGTTGTTTAGAAAACAACTGCAGACTAAAATGAATTTTAAGACTTATCAATTTTAAAATGCGATGCCAAAATTTTTAACAGTAATTTGGATATTAAACAGTAGTAATCAACAAAACTACCTGACCCTCTGGGACCTGGATGGTCGTGGCTAGTTCACAGGGTTGGTAGTATGGTGAAGAATAAAAAAATCATAAATTTCATGATCACGATTATGAATCACAATCATGAAAAATCATAAATTTGTATTTTTATGACTTAGGTAAATGACTAAAATTGTTCTTAGAACGTAAAAACAAAAATTTAAAACCTTATTACCGACCCTGTGAACTAGCCACGACCATCTCTGTCAATCATAGTTCCTCGTAACGCCCTCCAACCCTTCCAGAATTTGAAAATATCGTTTTGGAACCTGTGTTAGGATTTTTCTGTGTGCTGCGTATTTTGAAGAGCCGAAGCAAACCAACCAACCAACCCTAACGAGCGACTACGCGCGGTACCCCCTCAAGCGGTAAAAACGGGAAACTTCCAACGCCGTCGGCTCTTTTGATCTTTTGGATAGTGGATAAGCCGTATAACCTACGGTCGCGATCAAGTTCAGCCGTGCTGCAACTGAAGCTTTGTATGATTATAGGTAGGGTGAATCGACCAGTAATTGACCAGTTAGTGGAAATTCCTCCAATTTTTATTTTTATTTCTACGAAAAAAAAATTTCTAAAAAAATTGACAGTGGTTTAATATCAATGAAGGTATGAGGAATAATTACTGATAATCATTTTTCCTTTCACTTTTATAGAATTTTATTTATTTATTTTAAAAGCAATTAATTGAGATTTTGCCAGTAGTTGACCACTTACATCCGGTATTTGACCACCATTATTCCAGTAATTGACCATTGCCATATTCACCATTTCCAGAAAAAAATCAAAATATACAGCTCAAGCACAAATCAACCAACTGATCCACAACGCAACCTATCATTTCCAAAAGAGCTATTTGTTTATGTCCTACTGAAGTTTTCCCCATTTCTTTAAAACAGGGTGTTCTTCCTAAAGTTGGCTGGAAAATAAATATGCAACGGAGACGTTTGAAGAAAACGTTTCAGAAACCCTTACACAAACTTTCATTTAATCTGATGATTATAGAATTAACTCACAAAAATAAAGAATGCTAAATTTTAGCAAATTTTTAAGTTTATAGTTTTTCTTAACAATTTTATACGGAATGGTTTTAAAGTTTTTAACTTATCTAATATTCCATTCTTATAAAAACACCCGGGCCTTTTGGCAGAAAATCCTATGATCTGAAAACCAACTGTTTTTTCGAATCCTTCTAAAATATCTTACATTTGTTGAATACATCTTAGAAAATTCTTAAAATTTTTTATTCAATCAGGTCTACAGACACCCAAGAAGGGTTTGAAATTTTCATTTTTTTTTTCAATCATTTTTTAAGTTACATAAAACTAAGATCTCGGGGGAAATATGAGTTTTAAATAAAATATTGATACTAAAACAAGAAGTAGAACATGTGTTTTTATTGTTTAACCTTTTGAAACCAGACTGTAAACCAGTACGATTCGCCACCTAGCGAGCGCTTGCACCGCGAATCGTTCGATTCCAGCGTTTACTACAGAAGGCTATCTAAAAAACTAAAAATGCGTATATGTCTGACAACCAACCAACCAACTACCCGTAGTACGTATTTTAGGGCTTAGCGAGAGGAGTGACATATTTTCAAAGCGCAGGTGTTGGAAATGTGAAGAACCAATGAAAGAGTTATATTGAATAAAGAGTCCCTATTAACAATACTGGTTAATTACTGGAAATGTAACTTTTTTTACAGTAAATCTAAGCAAAAATTGTACTGCAGGTAAAAATCTTTAAGATCGCTCTTGGTTTAAAAAGAAATCTTAAAAGCGAATAAAATCCAGTGGTTGACCACTTTGGTCAAATACTAGCACTTTTTCTATTTTAGACAGCCAGTGGTTGACCACCCCTCAAATATCAAATTAAATGGTTATTATACAAATAATGATAGTTTTATTTAATTAAACTAAATATATAGAACCTAAATACATCAATCAATAAACTATTGGAATAAAAACTAGCTGGATGATTTGAGATTGAACTAAATACTCCATACCATTACAGCTAGTAGTGAGAGCGCATGCTTTGAAGCTTCGTTGATAACTGTGTTTTCAACTATTTATTGCGTCTTTTAAGAACAATACTGGAACTTTAGACTGTGCATGAGCTTTTAATAAAATGTTAACTATGTTTTCAAAGCAACAGATTCGAAATAAACACACAACAGTTCTTGTTTTTTGCAAACTTATGCTCAAATGGTCAACTACTGGTAAGTGGTCAACTACTGGTCGGTTCACCCTATCCTTTATTATATTTTTGATCAAATTTAGATGTAAATAAATTTGTAAAAAAATTATAAGAACTAAAACAGTGTTCCCTCGTTATTCTGCGAATTTCGAACCAAGTTTTGAAACGCGCATTTATTATAACAGATATAATTGTACGATTCCGTCCTCTATTACATAAAACTAATAAAACGGAGTCATGCAAAAAGTATTCTCAACTGTAAATTACTGTAAATAATGGTAATAACTGTAAATAATTTGTAGTAAGGCACTGTCTAAATCCACGAAAGTAACAGCTCAACTCCAACGAATTTCGCTAATACTTTAGCATGGGTCAACTTTCATGGATATAGACACTTCGTTGTAGTAAACATCAAAAGGGTTACTAGTTAGAAAAAGTTCTTGGTATAGAAGTTACATTTTTCAAAATGGTTTTACAAAATAAATACCGGAATCGAACAAGTATATCTTTTCTATGCGAAATATGTAAATTTCATTGCTAAAAAAATTTGGGATCGGAATCCGCTATTATTCGGGTGTAACATTACTCAGCCGTGAATATGCGATGGACCACTGTATTTTCAATATTTTTTCAAGCATCTTAACTAGTACTTTAATAAATTACTTAAGGGGACACAGTACCATTTTTTGTCAAAATTTGGGAAAAAATTTTTTCTTCTTATCTAATTTATATGCATTTTTCTATCATCCTACAAATTTTCAAAACTTTTCATTGATAAATATCCAAGCTGTAGTTGATTTCATATCTGAAAGTATTAAGGTCTCTAAGGCTAATAGAAACTTCAAAGTCCTTTTACTCGGAATCACTGTTTCATTGATTAAAATGAGGCTTTTTATATATTGGACCAAATCTCTTGAATTTTTTTCTGACTATTGTTGGAAGTGAGTATATAACAAAAGTTGGCATTTTAACCCAGGAAAACGGTGCTAAAAAGCGACGTTTTAAAAATTTTCATATAGAAGTTTTTTTTCGACGGTTTTATATGTTTTCGAGGGCTCTGATTACGAATATGAAGTTTGCTTCCACGTGGGGGGTCGGCTTCAAATCGAAAATCGCAAAAAATCGATAATTTTTTGCTTTTTTCGATTCTTCGCTTTTATTACAAAAACTATAAATTTCTCGAAGATAATTTCAATTACAAAGTTGAAGTAAACAAAATTTCCTACAAAATGCACTACTCAACTTTGATTTTCTGAATAGTGGTTTTTCCGTTAGAGCGCGCTGAAAAACATCGATTTTTTCGCCTTTCCACAAAAATAAGAAAAACGCGCGCTTCTACCCTCTACAAAATGAAAACTATTCACGTTATCAACAAAAATGTTATACTACGTGAAAGAGCATTTAATTTTCTATAAATTACATGCTTTCCATTATCATTTTTTGAGAAGGGGGAAGGAGTGAAGCAAAGATCGATAATAAAACTGTTGCGGTTCTCGGACCAAACGGACTTTTGCGGTTGTAAATCTGCAATCTGCGCTTTATTTCCGGTATATTACCAATAAAATGGGTTGTTTTGGATTCATTTATGACTACGCATGCTTAAAAAGATAAATTTTTAAATTTATTTATGAAATATTGGTAGTTTTAGGCGGAATTCCAATAAATTTTTTAAATTCATATATTAAATTACACTGGGGAACAATTTTTAACATAATTTCTGTTGACTTCGATTTTTTGGCTGTTTTAGAGTTCAATGGGCACACTGATTAGAAAACTGTTTTTAGTTTTCTTCTATCACGTCAACTTTTTTGGCAAACAGCCCCGCCCCCTTTTTACGTTTTTCAATGACTCAATGACTTTGAATTCGATTTTCAAGGTCAAAAATCAATGCTTTAGTCTTTAAATTACACCCGAGAGGACAAGAATGGTTAAAGTTTCTAAAATATAAAAATTTTTAGTGAATGGATAGATTTAAGGGGTTATTACCCCCCTAAAAACGAGAGTTTATTAGAGTTTATTTTACGCTATTTTTTACACTTATTTTTTACGCAATTCCTTTTCAAAAGGTTCTAACCCATCCCCAAAGACCCAAATTTGATGAAAATTGGCCGTAATGATTTTTACATAAAGCGGTTGAGGCATTAGCGCCCCCGAAGCACCTGCGGAAGGGTTCGGAAGACTCTCTTCGCTTCGGGGACGATAACACCTCAACCGCTTTTAGTAAAAATCAGTGCTGCCTATTTTCATTAAATTTGGGTCCTTGGGGCAAGGTTAAGACCTTTTAAAGAGGAATTGCATAAAAAATAAGAGTAAGAAAAGCTTAAAATAACCCCTATCCTTTATAACGTTCCTTTTTTTGCATTTCAGGATTTTTTCTCTTTATATTATTACGCAATTTCTCTTTAAAAGGTCTTAACCCTTCCCCAAGGACCCAAATTTAATGAAAATAGGCAGCAATGATTTTTACTAAAAGCGGTTGAGGTGTTCGCGTCCTCTAAGCGAAAGAGAGTATTCCGAACCCTTCCGCGGGTGCTTCGGGGGCGCTAATGCCTCAACCACTTTATGTAAAAATCATTACGGCCAATTTTCATTAAATTTGGGTCTTTGGGGATGGGTTAGAACCTTTTGAAAAGGAATTGCGTAAAAAATAAGTGTAAAAAATTGCGTAAAATAAACTCTATCATTTTTAACGATTTTTTTTGCGTTTTTAGAGGGGTATAGTAACCCCTTAAACCTATCCATTGGCCACAAACTCTCATATTTTAGAAACTTTAACCATACTTGTCTTCTCGGGTGTAATTTAAAGACTAAATTAATGATTTTTGACCCTGAAAATCGCATTCAAAGTCATTAAGTCATTGAAAAACGTAAAAGGGGGCGGGGCTGTTTGACAAAAAAGTGGACGTGGCAGACAAAAACTGCAGTTACTTTTGGATTCAGGGGCCAAAAGTGATTCAAAAACAAGTCACAGTTCTAAGACAACAAAATGGCTGTTCCCCAGTGTTATGGGAGTGTTTTAATGAACGAATTTATATGTTTTTTGCATCGCTAAATCTGAATTTCAAGTTTATTTTAATTTTAAAAGTCATCTTCACATCAAAAGTTGCAAAAAATATCAAATTTTTGCTCTTTTGTTCGGTTTTTCATCGGTTTTCTAAAATAATATTCCTTTTAGGAAAAATAGCATGACACCAACTTAATGTACGTTAAATTTTCTATAAGATGCACTGGTTCATTTTTATTTTGTGACGAACGATGTACGTTTTATAGCGTTTTGAAGAAAAGCAATTTTCATATTTTTGTGTAAAGTCAGGAAACAGCTGTAATTCAGCGCGCTCTAGCGTAAATACCTCTGATTATAAAATTAATGTTAAATAGTGCATTTTTTAGGAAATTAAATGTACTTTCATTTGGTATAAACTATTTGTCGGTAACTTGAATTCATTTTCAGCTGTAGTGGAAGAAATCGAGCATTCATAATTTTTTTGAAGAAAAACATGAAAGTTGCTATTCTTCAAAACGCTATAAAACGTATACCGCTTATTGCAAAATAAAAATGAACCAGTGCATCTTGTAGAAAATTTAACGTACGTCTTGTCATTTTATTTTTCCTAAAATAAATGTTTTTTAAGAGAGTCGATGATAAACCGAACAAAAGAGTAAAAATTTGATATTTTTTGCAACTTTTGATGTGAAGATGACTTTTAAAATTAAAATAAACTTGAAATTCAGATTTAGCGATGCAAAAAACATATAAATTCGTTCATTAAAACACTCCCATAATTTAATATATGAATTTAAAAAGTTTATTAGAATTCCACCTAAAACACCCAATATTTCATAAATAAATTTAAAAATTTATTTTATTAAGCATGCTTAGTCTTTAATTAATCCAAAACAACCCATTTTATTGGTAATATACCGGAAATCAAGCGCAGATTGCAGATTAACAACCGCGTAAGTCCGTTTGGTCTGCGAGGCGCGAGAGTTTTATTATCGATCTTTGCTTTCCTCCCTTCTAAAAAAATGAAAATGTAAAGCATGTTATTTATAGAAAATTAAATGCTCTTTCACGTGGTAAAAAGTTTTTGTTGATAACATAAATAGTTTTCCTTTTGTAGAGGGTAGAAGTGCGCGTTTTCCTTTTTTTTGGGTGAAAGGCAAAAAATCGATGTTTTTCAGCGCGCTCTAGCTTCAAAACCACTATTCAGAAAATCAAAAACTTCAACTTTGTAAATGAAATTATCTTCGAGAAATTTATAGTTTTTGTAATAAAAGCGAAGAATCGAAAAAAGAGCAAAAAAGTATCGATTTTTTGTGATTTTCGATATGAAGCCGACCCCTCACGTGGGAGCAAACTTCATATTCGTAATCAGCGCCCTCGAAAACATATAAAACCGTCGAAAAAAACTTCTTTATGAAAATTTAAAAAACTAATTTTAGCATTTTGATGCTTTTTTAGCTAGTGATTCAAGTAAAACCACTATGCTTAGAATTTAAAGCACCATAAATAGTACAGGAAAACGGTGGTTTTTTCAAAAATTTTCATATAGAAGTTTTTTTTTCGACGGTTTTATATGTTTTCGAGGGCGCTGATTACGAATATGAAGTTTGCTCCCACGTGGGGGGTCGGCTTCATATCGAAAATCACAAAAAATTGATAATTTTTTGCTCTTTTTTCGATTCTTCGCTTATATTTCAAAAACTATAAATTTCTCGATGATAATTTCCATCACAAAGTTGAAGTGAACAAAATTTCCTACAAAATGCACTGCTCAACTTTGATTTTCTGAAGAGTGGTTTTTCCGCTAGAGCGCACTGAAAAACATCGATTTTTTTGCCTTTCCACAAAAATAAGGAAAACGCGCGTTTCTATCCTCTATAAAATGAAAACTACTCCCGTTATCAACAAAAATTTTATACCACGTGAAAGAGCATTTAATTTTCTATAAATAACGGGCTTTCCATTATTATTTTTTGAGAAGGGGGGAGGGAGTGAAGCAAAGATCGATAATAAAACTGTTGCTGCTCTCGGACCAAACGGACTTTTGCGGTTGTTAATCTGCAATCTGCGCTTTATTTCCGGTATATTACCAATAAAATAAGTTGTTTTGGATTAATTGATGACTAAGCATGCTTATTAAAATAAAATTTTAAATTTATTTATGAAATATTGGGTGTTTTAGGCGGAATTTTAATCAATTTTTTAAATTCATATATTAAATTATGGGAGTGTTTTAATGAACGAATTTATATGTTTTTTGCATCGCTAAAACCGAATTTCAAGTTTATTTTAATTTTGAAAGTCATCTTCACATCAAAAGTTGCAAAAAATATAAAAATTTTGCTCTTTTGTTCGGTTTTTCATCGATTTTCTAAAATAATATTATTTTTAGGAAAAATAGCATGACACCAAATTAATGCACGTAAAATTTCTTATAAGATGCTTTGGTTCATTTTTATTTTGCGAGGAACGATGTATGTTTTATAGCGTTTTGAAGAAAAGCAATTTTCATGTTTTTCTACAAAAAAGTGATGAATGCTCGATTTCTCCCACTACAGCTCTAAATAAATTCAAGTTACCGACAAATAGTTTATACCAAATGAAAGTACATTTAATTTCCTACAAAATGCACCATTTAACTTTAATTTTATAATCAGAGGTGTTTACGCTAGAGCGCGCTGAATTACAGCTGTTTCCTGACTTTACACAAAAACATGAAAATTGCTTTTCTTCAAAACGCTATAAAACGTACATCGTTTCTTGCAAAATAAAAATGAACCACTGCATCTTATAGGAAATTTTACGTACATTAATTTGGTGTCATACTATTTTTCCTAAAAATAATAATATTTTAGAAAATCGATGAAAAACCGAACAAAAGAGCAAAATTTTTATATTTTTTGCAATTTTTGATGTGAAGATGACTTTCAAAATTAAAATAAACTTAAAATTCGAATTTAGCGATGTAAAAAACATATAAATTCGTTCATTAAAACACTCCCATAATTTAATATATGAATTTAAAAAATTGATTAAAATTCCGCCTAAAACACCCAATATTTCATAAATAAATTTAAAATTTTATTTTAATAAGCATGCTTAGTCATCAATTAATCCAAAACAACTTATTTTATTGGTAATATACCGGAAATAAAGCGCAGATTGCAGATTAACAACCGCAAAAGTCCGTTTGGTCCGAGAGCAGCAACAGTTTTATTATCGATCTTTGCTTCACTCCCTCCCCCCTTCTCAAAAAATAATAATGGAAAGCCCGTTATTTATAGAAAATTAAATGCTCTTTCACGTGGTATAAAATTTTTGTTGATAACGGGAGTAGTTTTCATTTTATAGAGGATAGAAACGCGCGTTTTCCTTATTTTTGAGGTAAGGCAAAAAAATCGATGTTTTTCAGCGCGCTCTAGCGGAAAAACCACTCTTCAGAAAATCAAAGTTGAGTAGTGCATTTTGTAGGAAATTTTGTTCACTTCAACTTTGTAATAGAAATTATCTTCGAGAAATTTATAGTTTTTGAAATATAAGCGAAGAATCGAAAAAAGAGAAAAAAATTATCGATTTTTTGCGATTTTCGATATGAAGCCGACCCCCCACTTGGGAGCAAACTTCATATTCGTAATCAGCGCCCTCGAAAACATATAAAACCGTCGAAAAAAAAACTTCTATATGAAAATTTTTAAAACGTCACTTTTTAGCACCGTTTTCCTGGGTTAAAACTTTAAATCGATGCTTACTTTTGTTAAACATATTTTTATGTGTTTGAAAACCAAATTTTAAGAATGTATGTCGATAATTGTAGGAGGAGTAGCATTTTAAAAACACCTCTTAAATTTGAAGATTTTTTAAAATTAACTCATAAAATTTGAATTCAAAGATGTTTTGAGTTTGGAATATGTTTAACATGGGGCAAATACATATAATAATAGAAAGAAGTAGTAAATAACTATAATTTTAAAGATTTTGTCAAAAATGGTACTGCGTCCCCTTAAGGAGCTTAATTTTCTATCTGTTGACTGATATAGATCTATATTTGTCACTAGAAAATTAAGCTCCTTTAGTAATTTATCAAAGCAGTTAAATTAGGAACAATTTGAGATAACTCCCGTTAAAATCATAGTTTAAGAGTAATGAATTTTGACCCTGTTTGATGCCTCTAACTCAGTGGTTCCCAAAGTCAGTTCCGTGGAACCCTAGGGTTCCACGAAAAAATTTAGGGGTTTCCATGTGACAAACTTTATTTATTAAAAAAAATAAGAACTGTGTAAAAATATTAACCCTTCACTGCACGGTGTGCCAAATTCGGCACATACCAATAAAACTCCTCAATTTTCCCATATGTGTTAAATGTAAGTGATCTGAGTTTTGTGCCACATCTTGAACATACATATCTATAATATAAACTACTCAGTGTGGATCTAGAAGGCATAACCTCACCGATAATTAGGTTTTTATGTCTCCAAAACAGTTGCAGCCATTATGTATGCGATCAAAGATTTTGATTGATCTTTTTTACCAGTAAATCTTGAAAATATCGCTTGGTAAATAAAGTGACATTTATACACAACATATACTTCTTATTTAAATTGATTTTTCGTAAAAAAAATTATTACACCAGTTTAAAATCGTGTTTTTAGGTTTGTGCCAAATTCGGCACAAAGCGCAGTAAGGCTTAATTATTTTGGAAAGAGCATGGCATGCAAGAGGGCCACAGAGGAACAAATCAATGCAATATTATTTGCATCTGATAGTGATGAAGGCTCCATTGGACTTTCTGATGATAGTTGGGGGATTCATCATTTAATCCAACTAAAAAGAGACTTGAAGATGACGTTTCTTCATCTAAATTGGACGTTGACAACACAAATGTGGCTGTGACAAGCTTCCTTTGGAATCAGAAATAAAGAAGGAAAACAGGGGATATAGTTTGGAGCAAGTTGCAAACGTCAACAACTTGGAAATATCCTGTGTTACATGGTTAGACAATTAACAAGTACACTTCTGATCAACATTTGTAGGGAGTCTAATTGTAGAAAATATTTTTAGATTTGATAAAAAACAAAATCAGAAAACTGGTATATCTTGTCCCTTTGTAGTAAAACAATACAACAAACATATGGGTAGAGTAGACCCACTAGAACTAGATAGTCATTTAGGGAGGTATAGAAATAAAATGAGAAAAAAAGTATTACTTCCTAGTTTTCTACTATCTACTAGATGTTGTTATGGAAAATTCCTGGATTTTGTACAAAAAAGTTAAATCAAATGATCCCTCATAAAAAATTCCGTTAGCTAAATTCATGGAAGAGGTTGAAATTTGCCTTTGTAAAATTGGAGCTAAGCCCGAACTCCCAAAAGAGGACGTCCATGTACATCTGAAATAGATACAGAAATTTAAATTGATGAAAACTTCCACGACCTGAAAAATAATTTATTTCATTTTCCGGGATGGATGGCCGTGTTTGATGAAAAAAAAGATACAGAAATTGTTGCTAAGAAACGTAAAGGTCCGACATCAGTGATGCCAGTTAAAGATGTTAGATTAGATGGGTTATGCCATTGGCCGGAACATATAGAAAACAGGCAGAGATGCAAACTTCCTAACTGTACGAGTAAAAGTTCCATTAATTGTTCAAAGTGTGGAGTAGCTTTACGTATAAATAAAGAGAGAAATTGTTTTGCTGAATTTCATCAAAAATGAACATATGGAACTTTGTTTTTCCATTTAATGCACTTTTTGTAATATAAATGATTTTCTAATTATTTTCTTTCACATCATTTAAGAATTTCTATTTTAAAATTTGTAAATTTAATTTTATACACATATTTGTAAATCTCATATTCTAGTATTGTGGGAAATGTGCCAAAAATGGCACAAACTGATAATTACCCAAAATGCGCTTTGTGCCATATTTGGCACAAACCATAAAAAACCATATATCTTAATGAAAAATGAAGTCTGGAATTTTTTTAATATTTTTCCTGTATTCGTGGCTGTTAGAAGATACTAAATTATTTTTTTCAAAAGAAACAAAAAAATTGTGCAGTGAAGGGTTAAGAATGGACAGTGCTCCCCCCTTTGGACACAAGAAGGTTCTCAAAATGAGTTAAATCCCTGCTTTTGCCAGTCAAATTCCAAAATTTTTTTCTGGGGAAGGACCTCCAGACCCCTTCCCCACGTTACCACAAGGGGATCTTGTGATATTTTTTGGAAAATCCCCAGCATTTGGATATTTTTTGTCAAAATTAAGATAAAGGTAATGGTCCACTAAAGTCCTCCCTTGGACCCAAACAGCTTCTCAAAATGAGTTAAACTCTACTTCTACAAATCAAATTTTAAAATTTTTCTGAGGGAGGGCCCCCATACCCCCCGCGGTACCACAAGCACTGTAAAATCAAGGTACTTAAAATTGAGACAAATTGACTCAATTTTGAGTACATGATGTACTTGATATAGCTCCGAGTCAAAACTACTCAAATATGAGAAACGGATGTTCTCAGTTTTGAGATATAGCTGGTACTTATTAATAAGACATATTTACTTAACATTGAGGATTTTTTACTCAAAATTGAGAACTTGTGTACTTAAAATGAAACTCGCCACCTACTCAAAAAAAACGAGTAGGTGGATATGGTCTCATTTTTGAGTATATATTGTGCTTAAAGCTACCTTCCAAGTACTCATTTTAATACCTTTCCTTACTCAAAATTGAGAGCTTTTTTTTACCTAAAATAGAGAACTTTACTTCTCAATTAAATTCACCACCTACTCAAAATTTGAGTAGGTGGATGGTCTTATTTTGGAGTATATATTGTGCTATGTAGAAAGGACTCCTCACTTGCTCATTTTTTATTAATACCTTTTTATTAGGTAGCTTTGTTGTCTGTCTGTCCGGGTGGAATTTAGAAATCGATTTTTAACTTCCCGAAGAGGTAGAGACTTAAAATTTTGAACACAGATCAGATCTGGACAACAATGCAATACTACCTCGTTGTTTCGGTTAAATTTGCTTCCCCTGAACCCCCAGGGGGGTTTCGGGTGAAACTATTTTCCCGAAGAGGTAGAGACTCGAAGTTTTGAACACAGATCAGATCTGGATGACAATGCAATATTATCTAGTTGTTTCAATTAAATTTGCTTCCCCTGAACCCACAGGGGGGTTTTCAGGTGGAACTAACTTCCCAAAGAGGTAGATACTTGAAATTTTGAACACAGATCAGATCTGGATGACATTGCAATATTATCTAGTTGTTTCAATTAAATTTGCTTCCCCTGAACCCACAGGGGGGTTTTCAGGTGGAACTAACTTCCCAAAGAGGTAGATACTTGAAATTTTGAACACAGATCAGATCTGGATGACGATGCAATATTATCTCGTTGTTTTGGTTAAATTTGCTTCCCCTGAACCCCCGGGGGGGTTTTAGGTGAAACTAACTTCCCAAAGAGGTAGACTTGAAATTTTGAACACAGATCAGATCTGGATGACATTGCAATATTATCTAGTTGTTTCAATTAAATTTGCTTCCCCTGAACCCACAGGGGGGTTTTCAGGTGGAACTAACTTCCCAAAGAGGTAGATACTTGAAATTTTGAACACAGATCAGATCTGGATGACAATGCAATATTATCTCGTTGTTTTGGTTAAATTTGCTTCCCCTGAACCCCCGGGGGGGTTTTAGGTGAAACTAACTTCCCAAAGAGGTAGACTTGAAATTTTGAACACAGATCAGATCTGGATGACATTGCAATATTATCTAGTTGTTTCAATTAAATTTGCTTCCCCTGAACCCACAGGGGGGTTTTCAGGTGGAACTAACTTCCCAAAGAGGTAGATACTTGAAATTTTGAACACAGATCAGATCTGGATGACAATGCAATATTATCTCGTTGTTTTGGTTAAATTTGCTTCCCCTGAACCCCCGGGGGGGTTTTAGGTGAAACTAACTTCCCAAAGAGGTAGACTTGAAATTTTTAACACAGATCAGATCTGGATGACATTGCAATATTATCTAGTTGTTTCAATTAAATTTGCTTCCCCTGAACCCACAGGGGGGTTTTCAGGTGGAACTAACTTCCCGAAGAGGTAGATACTTGAAATTTTGAACACAGATCAGATCTGGATGACAATGCAATATTATCTCGTTGTTTTGGTTAAATTTGCTTCCCCTGAACCCCCGGGGGGGTTTTAGGTGAAACTAACTTCCCAAAGAGGTAGACTTGAGATTTTGAACACAGATCAGATCTGGATGACATTGCAATATTATCTAGTTGTTTCAATTAAATTTGCTTCCCCTGAACCCACAGGGGGGTTTTCAGGTGGAACTAACTTCCCGAAGAGGTAGATACTTGAAATTTTGAACACAGATCAGATCTGGATGACATTGCAATATTATCTAGTTGTTTCAATTAAATTTGCTTCCCCTGAACCCACAGGGGAGTTTTCAGGTGGAACTAACTTCCCGAAGAGGTAGATACTTGAAATTTTGAACACAGATCAGATCTGGATGACAATGCAATATTATCTAGTTGTTTCAATTAAATTTGCTTCCCCTGAACCCCCAGGTTTTTTTTAGTTTTAATAGATTATATAATACGAAACAAAACTAAAAAGCAGAAAATAACTTATTAAAAAAACTTTTTAAAAACCACGTTTCTATGAAATGCATTAAAAAGTATAAATAACTTTTTTCATTAAAATGCACTAAAAAGTATAAAATCATTTTTTCTAACTTCTTGTAAAATGAAAAACGTGGGGCACATGGATTAGATAGGTACTTGGTATTATAAGCAAGAAGCTGATGGGTCATTCCATGTGAAATCAACCAATGGTCAAAACCTCATGTCTTCAGATTTTCTTGAAATTTACAATATGTGTTGTACACACTTAGTGTTGTAAAACTGTGAAGTTTCAGATTTTTCTGATGATTTTTTCAAGAGATATGGCCTTTCAAAACTTCAAAATTTTCAGTTTTCTGGAATTTTAGGTAATTTTCAAATAGCTGTATCTCATCAGCTATTCATGCTAAAGACATGAAATTTGTTTTAAATTATTCAGTATTGTATGATGTTTCATAATATATTAACCCTAACAAAGATATAGATTTTTAAAATTTAAATTTTTTTAAATTTTTCAAAAAAATTTAAATATTTAAAAATAGGTATCATTGATTTTCTTTTTAAAAATATATTATTTCAAACACACTTTCAGCAACATATGGGCCAAATTTCAAGATGGTATCTTCATGGGTTCAGAGAGAAAAAAAATGTTTTCTACCATAATGTGCTCTTATATTTGGGAAAAAACACATATTTTGAGCTAGTAAAGATCATTTTACCTACAAATACTACCAATTTATTTAGGAATATTGATATTTATGCATAATTTACACTTACTTTCATTTTGAAATATTTAGATTTTAAAATTTTAATTTTTTTTAAACTTAAATTTTTTTTTAAATTTAAATTTTGAAAAATGAAATTTATTTCTAATTAAAATTAGTTAATTTATAAGAAAATGTTCAACATAATACAATTACTTTATCTAGTAGCAAAGGATTGTAAGAAGTTCTAAAATTTTAAAAAGTAGAAGATTAAGATGGAAGAGCTCTAAATAAAATTCATTGTCCGAAATGAAACCATAAAAAGCAATCATACAATAATTTTGTCTGAAAAATCTTATTTAATAATGTATAGGTATAAAATTACAAATTATGTACACCTATTATACTACATAATTAAGTTCTTGAATTCTTATTATGAATTACACAAGTTCAGATTTTAGAAAAATTTTACAACAGACTTTTGCAAAATCTCAGGAACTTGATATATTCTTACCCTTGCAGTTTTTGGATGTTAATTACACAATGTTAAGATTTTAGGCACAGTCAAAATATTTGGTTTTCTTGGATAAGAAAATGATGGTGTTGGTCCACAGGGATGTAAAAAAGAAATTTCAACTTCTTCTGACTGGTCTTTTGACATAACACATCCCATCCACCATTCATTCTCACAGGCAACATACCCAACAATCTCTTCAAATGGAGCATCTTCCTCACAAGAACTTGCTTTAATCACATGCATGTGATGTGTATCAGAAAAGGAGAACAGTCTTGTTAGTATTTTTTCTGTATTCAAAGGTATAAAATCATGGTATTGTTGTGTTCAAACAACTGTTATGGCTTTTTCGAATCTTGTTTTTAATGACTTTCCTTCTTCAATATACTCGATATTGCTGACATAAAAAAGGAGATGGATGGTAAATTTTTTACTGACCATTGAAAAGAAATTAGGATTGGAGGAAACAGAAGATGTTATAATTTTAGACTTAGCTGAGAATTATTCATTTGTTTTACAAGATGGTTTTACACAAGGCTTCCACTGGAACAATGCTATGGCAACAGTTCAATTTGTTTATTTTAAAGAAATTGATTTTGCCACAGGGGATTTACTAAAAACTCATAAAAGTTTTGTTTTCATATCAGACTGTTTGAAGAAGAAAAGTCATTAAAAACAAGATTAGCCATAACAATTGCTGGAACACAACAATACCGTGCTTTTATACCTTTGAATAAAGAATAAATACTAACAAGACTGTTCTCCTTTTCCGATACACATCACTTGGGTATGTTTAATTTGCAATTTTATACCTATACATTACTAAATAAGATTTCTCAGACAAAATTATTGTATGATTGCTTTTTACAGTTTCATTTCTGACAATGAATTTTATTTAGAGCTCTTCCATCTTAATCTTCTACTTTTTAAAATTTTAGGACTTCTTACAATCCTTTGATACTAGATAAAGTAATAGTATTATGTTAAACATTTTCTTATAAATTGTCTAATTTTAATTGGAAATAAATTTCATTTTTAAAAATTTAAATTTAAAAAAAAATTAAGTTTTAAAAAATTAAAATTTTAAAATCTAAATATTTCAAAATGAAAGTAAGTGTAAATTATGCATAAATATCAATATTCCTAAATAAATTGGTAGTATTTGTAGGTAAAATGATCTTTACTAGCTCAAAATATGTGTTTTTTCCCAAATATAAGAGCACATTATGGTAGAAAACATTTTTTTTCTCTCTGAACCCATGAAGATACCATCTTGAAATTTGGCCCATATGTTGCTGAAAGTGTGTTTGAAATAATATATTTTGAAAAAGAAAATCAATGATACCTATTTTTAAATATTTAAATTTTTTTGAAAAATTTAAAAAAATTTAAATTTTAAAAATCTATATCTTTGTTAGGGTTAATATATTATGAAACATCATACAATACTGAATAATTTAAAACAAATTTCATGTCTTTAGCATGAATAGCTGATGAGATACAGCTATTTGAAAATTACCTAAAATTCCAGAAAACTGAAAATTTTGAAGTTTTGAAAGGCCATATCTCTTGAAAAAATCATCAGAAAAATCTGAAACTTCACAGTTTTACAACACTAAGTGTGTACAACACATATTGTAAATTTCAAGAAAATCTGAGACATCACCTGCAAAAATTGCATTTTAATTGGTTGATTTCACATGGAATGACCCTGATGATTTATCTAAAAATAACACAATTTCTTTCATAATATATATAATTGATACACATTTAATATGATTCTCGCTGTGCTTTTTACACCCTATTAACTCAGATTATATAAAATATGTCAGGTTTACATAATTGCTACTATAAGTTAACGTTAACAACATTATGTCATACAAGATGAAAATAATGGACGAATCGTGAATGTTTGTGCTGTTTGATTATAATCTAATGCATGCATGAGCCCCACGTATTTCGTTTTACAAGAAGTTAGAAAAAATTATTTTATTCTTTTTAGTACATTTTAATGAAAAAAATGAACCTTTTAGTGCATTTTATAAAAACGTGGTTTTTAATAAGTTTTCTTTATTTAATTGAGACTTCAATCTTCTTAAAATCGACTTGAATGTGTTTATTTCTAAACCCCCCTATTGTTTAGAAAATACAATAGGGCTCAATTTTTAGACCTTTTTTACTCAATACAAAGGTTTTTGGAATATAAAACACCTGTTATTTGTTAATTAACTTGAAAAAGCAATGCTTTCTTTCATAGAACATTTAAAAGAAGAAATATTATCGAAGAGTTGAGAGCATTTTTTTCTAAACAATATTGAGATCTGAGTTTCTTATAATATTTTAGAAGCTATCATTTGAAATAAATGTGAAATGAACAGTTTGATCAAAGTTATTCATAAAACAGATACTACTTTTAAATTTATTTAAAACACAATAAAATGACACTTCACTTGAAATTATTTTCATAATTAAAATACATATATGATAATTATTATGGAAAAAAGAATTTAAACACAGAGAAACAATACTAAGTTTATAAGGAATGTAGGACCAAAATTGTAAATCAGCTGACGATTCAGCTAAGATAATAGCTACAAAAGAATATAAAAAAGTTAATAAAGAAATAAGTTAGTTAATAAGAATAAATTAGTTAAGTGAAATAAGAATAAGTTGATATCAAGACATACATAGGTAACAAAACAAATTAAAAATTTTTTACTTGAAATTATTAATAATACACAATTATACAGGGTGTCCCATAAATGTTGGGTCACACTACTGGGAGGGATAGTAGACACCTAGACGAGTCAGAATCACATAGGATTTGGGGGTCCCAGACCAAATCCAAGGGAGTTAAAAATGGAGCGACACCCAAAATTATTATTGAAAAATTCTATTTGTAGAAGAACTACTAATTGGTAAAAATTTAATTATGGTCTCAAATTGTGGTTAAATATAATCTTAAAAGTTTTCACTTTAAAATTTGTTTTATTATAAAAAGTTAAAAAACCACAAAAAATGTAAACATTCCGCCAAAACCTCATTTTTTAATTCGAAATCCTTTCTTTTGATTTTATAATCTGAAAGACCATAGTTGTAAACACTTTAGTCCAAAGCCTTCTTCTGTCGCCCAGCAAGTTCCTGTGGTCAGCGCTATTGTCCCTGGGAGAGCAAGTATTCGGGAGCAGTCTTGTGGGGGAGCTCAGTAGAACTCAATCACTGGGTTATCATCCCCCGACGGCGATGGATAAAAGTGAGGAAGAAGCGAAGCCCGACGACAGAAGATCCCAGCGAGAAGGAGGAGTCCCTGAAGCCTGCCCCTGTTGCGACAGCTCCTGTCGCCCAGCAAGTTCCTGTGGTCAGCGCTATTGTCCCTGTGGTACTCTCCCCCTGGGAGAGCAAGTATTCGGGAGCAGAGTCTTGTGGGGGAGCTCAGTAGAACTCAATCACTAGGTTATCATCCCCCGACGGCGATGGATAAAAGTGAGGAAGAAGCGAAGCCCGACGACAGAAGATCCCAGCGAGAAGGATGAGTCCCTGAAGCCTGCCCCTGTTGCGACAGCTCCTGTCGCCCAGCAAGTTCCTGTGGTCAGCGCTAATGTCCCTGTGGTACTCTCCCCCTGGGAGAGCAAGTATTCGGGAGCAGAGTCTTGTGGGGGAGCTCAGTAGAACTCAATCACTGGGTTATCATCCCCCGACGGCGATGGATAAAAGTGAGGAAGAAGCGAAGCCCGACGACAGAAGATCCCAGCGAGAAGGAGGAGTCCCTGAAGCCTGCCCCTGTTGCGACAGCTCCTGTCGCCCAGCAAGTTCCTGTGGTCAGCGCTATTGTCCCTGTGGTACTCTCCCCCTGGGAGAGCAAGTATTCGGGAGCAGAGTCTTGTGGGGGAGCTCAGTAGAACTCCCATCACTGGGTTATCATGCCTCGACGGCGATGGATAAAAGTGAGGAAGAAGCGAAGCCTGACGACAGAAGATCCCAGCGAGAAGGAGGAGTCCCTGAAGCCTACCCCTGTTGCGACAGCTCCTGTCGCCAAGCAAGTTCCTGTGGTCAGCACTATGGTCCCTGTGGTACTCTCCCCCTGGGAGAGCGAGTATTCGAGAGCAGAGTCCTGTGGGGGGACCTCAGTAGAAATCCATCACCGGTTCATCATGCCCCGATGCCAATGGACAAGGGTGAGGTAAGCGAAGCCCAAAGACATCCGCAGATTTGAAGAAATGATGGTTCCAGATTTCAAGCTGCATCTATAATACAAATTTAGAATACTAAATACTCTAAGAATATTCTCATGATAAATTATTCTCTGTTAACTAAATTTTTTTAAATGTTTTCAAATATTTTCCCAACAGCTAATTCTAATGTGATATACCTTTCTCAGATTTTTAACATTATAATACATGACCAACTCATATCAAACATGGTACAGCTTTAGATTAAGTCCCCTTTTTGAACGGTCACCATCACCAAATTGGCGGTATTTCATGGCGGACAGACCGTGAAATCGTAGGTAAACATGACGGCAGGGTTTTAACCGGGTGTTGGCGCCAAGGTTGCCAAAAGCGGACTTCTTGATTATTCTCTAAAATTCTCATCCCCTGGCGCAGTGGTCTCCAACCCCCGGTCCGCGGACCGGTGCCGGTCCGTGGATCAAATGGTACCGGGCCGCGGGCCGACCACTTCATTGAAAAAGAATTTAAATTCCTAGGTTTATACTCCAAATTAATGAATGAAATAAATTATAAATCACTTTATATTTATTTTTTGGTGTAACTGTATTTTATTTTGAAAACATGTTTAAATACATTTAAATTAAAATTAATAAATCATAATAATCTAAAATGTAAACAATCAACACCCCCCCAGTGGGCCGGGGTAAAATTATCAAACGTTGACTGGTCCGTGGTGGTAAAAAGGTTGGGGACCACTGCCCTGGCGGATTCAGAATATTCTCGTTCTCGAGAATTTTCTCGCTTTACAACTCTAAGAAGCTTGTTTATTAACATATATTCATAGGACGTCAAAGTTATTTCAAAGGAGGGCACCATGAGAGTAGGGGTTGATAGAACATTTTTTCTCTTCAAAATTAAGATAAAAATTTCCCTTTAAAAAATAAGATACTCAATATTTTAACACAGAGTTTCTCAACAGACAAGATTTTTCATTTTTCTGAATATATAGTACCTTTTTTATAATTTTTACAAACATGTTATTGACTTTTGAAATTTATAAAATTACCATACAGTGAATGTGAAAAGAATAAAAATAAGAGCAATAAGAGAGGTTTGGGTCAATCCATGTGAAATCATCCAGGCCATGTTGCTCGACATTTTTGATTTTTTTCATTCTTTGCCAGTTAGTTAACCTTACTTTAGAGATATTAAAACAAGTGTTAAAAATTTTTTAAACCTTTCCAATTTTTTTTGGCGGACATTTTTTGCCTGGTCGAAACCTGTTTTCGGTGAAAAACACACTTTACGGAAACCCTTATTACTTTTTTTCTTTCCAACATATTTAAATGATTTCAAAGCCATTTTATTTATTAAAGAATGAACTAATTTAATGTGTTAAGTATTTTTATGATAATAGTTTAAAACATTTTTTTATATATTTTTGAAAATCTAATTTTTTGAGTGAAAAATTCGGTTTTTGACCTAAACTTTTTATAGGAAAAAACTGAAACTCACCTTCGCCAATTTTTTCCTCAATATATCCCTTTCTAAACATTGTTTTAGAAAAGAAATGAAATAATTCAAGCCTGTCCCTTTTTTATAAAAAATAGTCAAACTTGGCATCGCGGCTAAAAAATGCCAAAATCAAAGTTCAATATCTAAAATTGGACAGATAGGAAAATTATGAAATTTTTACAGGATAGTCTTCTAATGTATATAAACAAGTAGTAAAAATTTCATGAGTGATATCTGGGTGGTTTAAGAAATATGAAGCTTCGAAATTGCATTGAAAGACCTATTTATTTACATTCATTTTTTAACACAAATAACTTATATATTGCACAAAACATATTTTTCTCACTACTTAAAATAAATATAGATGTATTTTTTTGATTTCAAAAAATTAATATTGTAAAATATATACAAATCACTATAAATATGAAGCCTCGGAATTACCTTGAAAGTCCTTGTATTTCTTGACAAAAACAACTGATACTGTATAGAAAATTCTTAACTCAGAACCACTCTTATTGCTCCATATATTCTAGTATGAAATATGAAGCCTTGAAAATGTTTGTGTTTTGGGATGAAAAAAACTGTTGTTGTAAATTGCATAATAAATTCTTGACTAATAACTCATATTGCACATTAAGAAAAAGAAAACAATGCAGAGGTATTTCTTGACAAAATAAACTGATTTTACCAAGTTTTTGACTAACAACTCGTATTGCACAGTAAAAAAACTAGAAGAAAACAATGGAGGAGGTGTTTCTCTACAAACAAAACTGATATTGCATGGTAAATTATTGACTTAAGATTCGAATTGCACAATATAAAAACTAGAGAAAGCAAACAAAGAGGGTTCAAAAAATCTGAAATACTTCATTGGAAACTGAGGTGTATCTGTGTCAAATATATGTGCATAAAATAAAGGCTTCAGGGCAAGACCGCTAACATGCCTATTTTGTTATGTAGAGGCGGATTTTAAAAATGGGTTGAATGGTGAAATTAGAGGTTTCAGTGGTTATTTAGACATTTAAAGGTTCCATTAACTTTTCAAAATTAATAACTACATTGTGTGCATTTATGACAATAAGTGGTGGATTTGGAAAGTTCTCGAACTAAACGGGGAAAACAGTGACCTTTTAATTCACTTTATTCATCCATTATGGTCCCAAAACATCCTTTCAATTATCCAAAAATGACACAGTTTGGGTAGAAGTATCCAATGTACTTGGGACATTAACTCCATTGAAATTAATTACTGTTACAGGGCGCAGTTATAATATTACTGAATCACTTTGTAATGAAATATCTCTAATATTTATTTCACACACTTCATAACCAGAAGAAAAACCCATTTTTTTCATCAATTAAATTTCTGATATTCCAAAATTTCAAATACCACATCACTTTTAGTTCACGGATTTTCATTTGATTCAACAATTTTACCTTATTTTAATAAAGTTAATGGAACCTTTAAGTTTCTAAATAACGTCATATTTATAGTGATTTGTATATATTTTACAATATTACTTTTTTGAAATAAAAAAATACATCTATATTTATTTTAAATAGTGAGAAAAATATATTTTGTGCAATATATAAGTTGTTTGTGTTAAAAAATGAATGTAAATATATAGGTCTTTCAATGCCATTTCGAAGCTTCATATTTCTTAAACCACCCAGATATCACTCATGAAATTTTTACTACTTGTTTATATACATTAGAAGACTATCCTGTAAAAATTTCATAATTTTCCTATCTGTCCAATTTTAGATATTGAACTTTGATTTTGGCATTTTTTAGCCGAGATGCCAAGTTTGACTATTTTTTATAAAAAAGGGACAGGCTTGAATTGTTTCATTTCACTTCTAAAACATTGTTTAGAAAGGGATATATTGAGGAAAAAATTTGCAAAGGTGAGTTTCAGTTTTTTCCTATAAAATTTTTAGGTCAAAAACCGAATTTTTCACTCAAAAAATGAGATTTTCAAAAATATATAAAAAAATGTTTTAAACTATTATCATAAAAATACTTAACACATTAAATTAGTTCATTCTTTAATAAATAAAATGGCTTTGAAATCATTTATATATGTTGGATAGAAAGAAAGTAATAAGGGTTTCCGTAAAGTGTGTTTTTCACCGAAAACAGGTTTCGACCAGGCAAAAAATGGCCGCCAAAAAAAATTGGAAAGGTTTAAAAAATTTTAAACACTTGTTTTAGTATCTCTAAAGTAAGGTTAACTAACTAGCAAAGAATGAAAAAAATCAAAAATGTCGAGCAACAATTTTCTCTTTTTCTGGATGATTTCACATGGATTGACCCGTTTAAGAAAATCTACCCTACTTGGTGTCGAACGGAATAGACAATTAATGTAAGTAAAAATACACGTGTGTCACTCGCTTTAATGTGCCGATAATGCAAGACTAGTCGGTTATTCAAATTAGATTTGAAAAAAAAATAAGTGTTTCTAAATGTAGGACTCCCCATCCTCACCGTGGGGAGCAATGCAAATTTTAAGAATTTTCTTAGGAAATGATGCAACTGCAATTTATTCCATATTAATAAAAAACAAGTTAAAGCCTTGTTTTTAAGGGTCAAATTTCAAATTTTTAACTGGGGGAGGACCCCCAGAAACCCTTTATACTGTGGGGATCATTATTAACTCACAATTAAACTATTTCATACACTCAAATTCAAATATTTACTTTTAATAAAAAAATTAATTTCTCTTACGTGCATGTAGTAATTAATTGTTGTAACAAAATAGTTGGTGAACACACCCCCAGTCAAGAAGTTAAAATTATGTTGAGGGCATGAGATAATTTAATGAAGGTGAAGTGGGTCGCGTTAGATTTTGTTTCTAAAAAGTGGGTCGCGATGTTCAAAAGTTTGAGAACCCCTGTTTTAACACATTAGAGACGGTATTATTTTTAATCTTCAAAATTATAACTCCATTCTAAATTATATTCATTGATATTAAAAGAGAAGAAATAAACTGATTTTTAATGATTCGGATATATTTTTTAAAGAAATTGGTCATGTGACAATATGGTCATACTTGTCATTTATAAGTGAGCAAAATATGAAAAAATATTTTATTTGCCCAATTTTATTTTACTTATGGCTAACCAATTGATTATCAACTTGTGACATTTCATTACATTTAAAATACTGAATTCAACCTCCTAGTGGAGACGCTTATGTCGAAAAAAAGGCTCTTGTAAAAATTTCTTGTTAATTTTGTAAACTAATATTTTTCTGTTAACTTATAGTATAAGGCACCCAAAAAGGTTTGGTGCCAATTTTTTAGATCACATTTATGTGTAATTAAGCTAATTATAAGATGAATTAATGACTTTTAAGAAATGGGGATTTTTTAACATTACACGTTTATTTATTAACATAAAAATGTGAAATTTGGAATATAAAAAGAAGACTTAATAAATACTTAAAATATCTCTTGAATTTTTGTTTAAAAATTTTAAATTTTAATATATTTTAAAAAATAAATTTTTTAATAAAAATTGGATATTTTATTTTTTAACCTATATTTTTTACATTTTTTTATCATTCATTCATATAATATCTAAAAACCCTTATTGCACAAAATTTTTAATATGTTATTGAACTTAATTAGTTGTAAAATTAGTAGTAATTAGGCATTATAGTGGAGTTACTTATGTAAAAATAAAGGGTATTTTAAAAACTATTGCAAATTTTATAAACTTATGTTTTTCTGTTAACTTATAGTGTAAGGAACTTAAAAATGTTTGGTATCAATTTTTTAAATTTAAATTTAGGTGTAATTAGGCTAATTATAATATGAAATAATGACTTTTAAGAAATGGGATTATTTTAAAATTATATGTTATTTATTAACATAAAAATGTGAAATTTGGAATATGGAAGGAATATTAAATAAATACTTAAAATATCTTTTGAATTTTCATTTAAAAATTTTAAATTTTAATTTAATTAAAAAATACATTTTTAATAAAAATTGGATTTCTTTTGTCTGATATTTTTTTGCATATTATATACTAATTATCTAAAAACACCTAAACACTAATTGAACAAATTTTTGAATGTTATTGAATTTAATTAGTAGTAATTAAGCATCAATTCATTAAAAACTTTCATTAATCAGGAAATAAACAATTTAAAGTATTCCTTTCGAGAAAATATTGTCTTAAAAGAATAAGTTATTATTCAAATATTTATAAGTATTTCATATTTACCTTGCATAAAAAGGCTTAATCACCTTTTAATATTTAAAAATAACTTCTCCTTTGACTCTAAAATCTAATCTATTTCAAAACTTTTCTTAAGTCCCTTTTCAAGGTCCGAAAATCATTAATTTGGCCTAGTAAATTACACAATGATTTCAGACAAATATAATGAGAATATGTTTAAATTAATTTACAGAGTGCAGATATATAATTAAAATTTTAAGCATCACAGTCTGAGGAGTCACTATCTTATACATCCAGTCCATATTAATGAATTCCTACATTTTTCTTCGTCCCCTTCACATTTGCACATTTCCGTACATGGTAGCCTTGCAATAGTACAGGATATATGCCACATAGGCATTTACTTGTTTCACAATAACCACATGATGCGAGTTCAATTACAGCTTCAGGAGCCGGGGGTAAATCTGTTATAACTGGAATATAAGAATCACACACATTTTCTTTTTTCCAACCAAACAATTCAGGTGAAGGAAGGGTTTTCCCTGGTTCTGCACCTTTGGCGCAAACTAGAGCTTGATAATGGGCTTTTGAAAAGGTACCAGCGTAGGTCCTTCGTATTCTTTATATCTTTGGGGCATCTGTATAATCTGCAAACGTATTCCTCCAGAGAAATGAAGCGTCGGTCCAATAAATGTTCTTTTCCGAGTGATATAAAGGCTTGAACGACATGAGGTTCAACCTCTTTAAAAGCTTTCCAGCAAGTTAATTTTCCTTTTCCATTAAACATCCCGGTTATGTCACAGGCAGTAAAACTATGAAAACCGGGAAGTGCCTCAAACCATATCTGATCCAAGGCTATCATATAAGGATTTGAGGTACAAATGTTCGTTTTCTAGCTCCTATACCAGTTATGACACAGGAGTGTTCACCAAATTTGAAGCATGAATTGTATGGTCTACTGGGTCAGCTTCTTCATGGTTGGTTTTTAAATTGTTCTATAAATATTGTCATTTGATAGAACCGCTGTTTCTGTAGATACAATTATTTCTTTCTCTAAATCTTTGTAATAATGGAGTATTTTTATTGAAAGATATTCGGTTAGGTTGCTTTAGTTTTAGAGTTACAAAGAAAGTTAGAGAGTCCAATTTTAATTGGAGTTATATCTGTACAGATAAATGCTCAATTATCCATTTTCTTACCTTGACGGCGAATATACGAGTGGCTGTTTTGAGTGATGTATCTTTAAAGTAATGGTCAAAAACTAGGTGAATGGTGTCATAATTTTCAGCTACAGAGTTTAATATTTTCAAGTATTGATGAGCAAGATCATTACATGTGTGGATATTTCCATTAATTTGACGAACTAAAACCATGCCATCTATTATTATAGCTTTTCTGTTTGAATCGGGTCCGCTATTATCATTCTTTATGCGAAGTATGGGAGGAGGGCTGGTGTGAGAAGCTGTGTATTTCTCTAGAATATGCAAGAGCTTTCTACTGTCCGTACAAGGCAATAATGATCCATCAGTTGCAAATAACATCCGACATATATTTGAGAAATCAAAATTGCAAACTGCAGCTCTTACATCTATATCCGGACTAGACTTACCACCTAGAACCATTCTAGCAAATAATGATCTATTTTCCTTTAATTCTTTAACTTTAATGTTAATATCCATTGTAACAACTTTACGAACTGATTTGCATGATATTAATTTAAATTTTGTCCTTTTAGTTAGACCATAAGTTTATATTCCCTTTTATTCTATCGCTCACAAAATTCTGAAAAGCTTTCTTCCCTTCATCCTCTCGTCTACATACATCATGTTTAGGTTCGGGCAGCGCAGCGCGGCGTCCGCTTTGAATTCTTTCGTCTTATCTCGCGACAAAGAAAACAATATTATAAACTAAAACCAACTATTTTATAATTTATCTTTACTACAACCTTAAAGGGGGAAATTGGCAGTTTTTATACCAAATTATATATCGTTACAAATCGAAATAGTAAAGATATCAAAATTTCACCTTAGGGTCTAAAAATGACTATTAAAATTGTTTAAAATATTTTTTTAATACTGATATGCTTAAAAACCTGCATATCCTTCTTTTCACCCACTTAGAGAGGTAAATTATTGAATTAAACCCGCTCAATACTCGAAATATTGAAATTCTATATTTGACCTTTGACGTGACCTCTAGATCAGGAAAGTGAAAAGAAAAATTGGCACCAAAGATTTTCTGATTCTCCACACCCTAAAGAACCAAAAAAACCTTGGTGCCAAAAATTAACACGAACTTTTTACAGATTTACATGAGCGCCTCCACTATCCATGATTACCTCGGGAATCAGGGCATATACAGAAGGGCTGAAGTAGCTCGCCCCTTCCCCGAAATTAGAATTTAATGTACCAAATCGAGTTAAAACCCTGTTAATAGGGCCAAATTTCCAAAACTTTCCTGGGGGAGGACCCCCAGATCTGTTTTGAAATATCAAACTTAAACATTATACCGAGTTCACAATATCAAATGCTTGATTGAAACGGGTATCGTTTTGTGATAATATTTCTTAAAATGCAATAATTTTATTTACTCAAAATGAGACCCATTTCTGTTTTTAAGAACAACAGGTACTATTCCAGAATCCTGGCACAAGCGATAAAGTCAAAAATAATGAAGCAACCGCTGGTAACCCTTGTTTCTGTTTCGGAAGGTCATGTGTGAGCTGTCACCAAACATCTGCTTGGCAAGATTTGCGCCGGTATTCTAGAAGAGTACCGAATAACATTCTCAATTATCATGGCAATTACTCAATTTGATATGAAAAAAGGCAATATAGGAAGACAAACCTGAACAGAAATGGCTGGTTTAAAGTGACTGCGTAAAAGACTAGCATGGCAATATAGTTTCACAGTATTAAAACTTAGTTTTAACTAATCCATAAGTTCCCGATGATGAGTTGAAAGGTAGGGGCGTAGCCAGAGAGGGGATTTGGGGAATATCCCCGAAACTCAGAAAATTTCCTTTCAAACCATAGAAAACCACTAAAAATTCCCCATATCCCCTCCCGAAATATCAACAACCCCCAATGAAATTATTTTCTGGCTACGCCACTGCGGAAGAGAATGGATAGTGCCCAACAACCAACTATAAAAATCCCAGCAGCAAGAAAATCAGTGTAATACTTAAATTACAGGAAGTAAACAAAACAAGATCGATGATAAAACTTGAGTAAATAAATAGGCTTAAACACCTACGATAATAACGCAATAGAGGAAATTCTATTAACCTCAAAAGCAAACGTAAATTGTTCGTTTTAATGCTTATGCTCCATTAATTTGTGGGTGATAAATGGCGAGCACATCGTAGTACAACGTTTTCGACTCTTAACAAAAACAGTAGTTGTTTACGATGATTCCAATGCTAAATGGGCTTGATTGCCTAACTAAATTAAATACATTTATATTTATAACAAATAAATATACAAACGTAAACGTTTTATGTTCCTTGATGGGGTATCATAAGGTATAAATGGATTGGGTATAAAGATGTTTTTAAGATAAAATATACATTACTTTCAAATAACACTATTCTTAAACACAATTTGAATTAAAAATGAACGTTACTTACTTTCAAAACTTGAGGTAAATAACCGAGGATTCCTCGGTTTTCCTATTGGTCCGGGTCCGATCCGTGTTCTTTCGTTTTTGAATGCCGATTGCCGAGGAACCAAAACATAGTGTTCTTCCGCCGCTATGCTTTGTTCGTTCGTTCGTTTCGATGTAAATACAAATTATTTTTCTTTTCACATCGTAAAATTAACCTATGTTTGTTATGGTAAAGAAGTTTTTCTTTGTCAGTGAATCTTCCTATGAACCAAAAATTCTCCTTCTAAAATGAGAACATCGATTTACTCAAATTTGAAACTATCATTTCGCTCAGTGTTTTACTGCGCGTGTGGTAAATAGTTCCTTGGTTTTGTTTAATTTCTACTATTATTTTTTCCACAATCGCATTTAAAAACCAAATTATTTGGATAATGTGATTATTTTCAAATTATAAGACTCGAATGATGCAATAATTTCTTTTTCTTTAACTTTTCTGCAATTTTTCTCATTTTTAAGTACGTTGGAGTACTAAATATTGAGAAAAACGTATACTTGTTTTTGAGTCATAACATCTCAAAAAAAGTGAGTCTGTAAATGTTCTCACTTTTAAGTCAGTACTTTTTAACAGTGAGGGGATCCTGCGAGATACTTTTAGAAAATCCCCAAGAATTGGACATTTTTTCCAAAAAGTAAAGGTGATTGTTTGGAGAAAAGGCCCTTCCCTTGGACCTGAGCTCTGTAGATCTGCACCTGGTTTCTTTAATATCAGATATTAAAATTTGTAAAAGTCGTTTAATAATATTAAAAAATAATCAGGGTTCCTCGATCATTGGCAACAAATTCGGGGGTTCCACGACCAAAATAGTTTGGAAACCACTGCTCTAACTCATTCTATTTAAAATTAATCAGCTAGGTGGCCACTATTGGAACAGTGTCCACTATACCCACATTTACCTTATAAAAATTTACCACATTTACCTCATAGTTTAAAAAATAATCGATTTATATAGAAAAATTTGGAAAATAATTTGTATTTAGCATTTCTTCTTTAAAAAAAACGTTTCTTGTGAAGGTTTTTTTAGAGTTTTTGATAGTTTCTTCTAAAAAATACTATCCTTTAGTTCCGGCTAATAATATAAGTAGTTTTTGAAAAGAAAACGTGCAATAAATAATGAAAAATGAAACAATTTGATTGAGGAGCACAAGACCACCTGATCACGGAAATAACTCCAGATCGCTCTTTTTCAAAAAATAGCACCTTCCAGTTGGTTTTATATTGTTAATTCAATTCGATAAGTTAGAGTTGAATATGATCTTTTTTAATGGTTATTTGACTGTTTTGTCCGAAAACTGTAAAATAACCATTAAATGTAGGGAAGAGTGTTGTACCTACGGACGGTTGTACCTTCAGCCACCTCATTTTAAAATTCGGGAAAAAATGTAAATTTGAATTTGTGGTTGATTTTGAATGTAAGCAGATGCTATCTAGTTGCTAATGTGAAATAAGCTCTTTAAAATATTGTTTAAATTTTATATAATAAAAATACTGTTTTTAGGTGCTGAAAGTTTTTTTAGTGCATCACTACATTAACTCTTTTATTCCCCTATGATTATGATATGATAAAATGGAATACATGGGGGGAATCCCCGAGATTTCGACTTTTTAGTTTTGATATTAAAAATCGTCAGATCTCAATTCTTTTATCTTTTATAGAACTTTGAATGCAATAACACCTGATGTTGTACCTTCGGACACCATAAGTGCTGTACCTACGGACACGTTCTTGTGGGTGTCTGTAGCTAATCGGCGTTTTAGAATCAGGTTTCATTCAACTGAATACATTTTAATAAATTTTCAATTAATTCTAAATGGTAATCTATTGGTCAGCGATTATTTTTAAGTGAATTTTAGATGAAAAATCAAATATTTTGTGATATTAACTACTTTTTTAAATTTATGATTCTACTTGGAATTTAATATAAAATATGGTTGAAAATCCTAAGCACCCTATCGCATTTAAGTATGATGATTAAAAAAACTAGAAATTTCCACTGAAGAAGATTTACCAACAAATAATTATTGTTATTACCACCAAATGCTTGCACAACTAAGTGTTGATCGAATTGGGTTTTTTTGGGATCAGTGAAGTTGTCAGATCAATCAGCATGATTAATGAAACTATTATCTTAAATTCTGATCTGAAAATACCATGTTATTTTTGTGTTTTTGGTAAAAAATCAAGACTTTCATCATTCAACTTCGTTTTAATGATCATTTACGATCTAAAACTACATTACTTTAAAAAATCTATTTTCAATTTTAAAAAGGCTTGAAATAGGTTATTAGACGGTAATGCATCAATAAAAATGTTAATTCCTAGCTTTTTTCAACTAAAATTTACCTTTTTAAGGGTGTCCACAGGTACAACTGGGTCTGCCCATAGGTACAACAGGTTGTTGTACCTCTGGACACAAATTTTTCCATGTTATTATAAATGATTAAAATTCCAATTTTCAAGATTTTGGCTAGTAAAAAATATCTCTGTACTCACAAAGGTTAGGACTATAGGTTGGGCACTTTAAATGGTCAAAATGTCATTTTACCTGTCTCAGAAAAATCCAAACGTGATTTTTGTCCAGAGGTAAAACACTCTCCCCTATTGTTATTTGGCCGTTTTACAGGGAAATTTCTAACAGTGTACGTGAATAAGATAGCTTGTATGATCGAAATACAAAAACTCTTAAAATAGAAAAGCAGATCCAACTCAATAGGGTGGGTTGGGGTAAAATGGGTCAATTTTAAGGTACTTTCACATTCTAAGTTTTATTTCATCAAAACTATTACATTTTAATGATTTCTTTCAATTGGATCTTGACATTACTATCCTTCAGAACATTTTCATCTAATTTTATCAAATATTTTTTAGTTATAAGTTGGTTTAACTTAGCATCAAAAGTAATGACCTATTTTACCCCAATGTGGGGTAAAATGGGTCTCATTGCAAAAAGATGTCAAAAATATATTTATTACTAAATATACATGAAAATAAGAAAAAAGGCAATCGGCTAAGCCGTTTTTATCTGAAAAAAATTTGTTTTAAGTTGCACTTTAACCCATTAACGCCCATTGATCTATTTTTAGATCGCTAAACATAGTGTCAGAAATGGTCTTTTAAATTACCTTAAATTTACCCTACAAAAGCAAAACTGCTCATATGGCAAGAGAAAGCCTTCCTTAAGAATAATATCATGTGTTTTATGCGTTTGCAACATTTATTTTGTTACAGTGATGGGCAAAACTTTGTCTTGGGGTTTCATTTTGCAGTTTTTTCATTTTGGTTCATGTTATAAGAGAAAACTATAAAGGTATACCCCCTATTGAATCCTTTTCAGATTTTATTTTGTCTTTATAGATGTAGCTATTAGGATAAAATGCAGAGTCACTCTATTCTAAAAAAAAGTTTTTGGTGAACGGTTTCCCGGGAAAGGCTTTTTAATTACTGATCCGTATAACACATATTTGGTATCAAACTGTCCGGATTCTTTTGAGGATGTGCAAAGTGCCTTTAGAATTTCTAAAAAAAATCTCAATTTTAAAATATTTCCATTTTTTTAGATTACGGATAAGGTTGCAGTTATAAAGCAAGAAACTATGAATTTCAAAAAAAAATTGAAAACATATTTCACTGGTTTTTAATATTCAAATAAATTAAATAATCATCTTTCTATTTATAACACGAATTTAAAAAATATATTTTGGGTTAGTTTTAACAATATTTATATTTCTGTTGTTTAAACGGTTTTAATTATATTTAAAACTTATTTATAAATAATTTATCTTTTATTTTTTAAATAACAAATTAATATTTTTACATTTATCTTTGTCGTTGTGGCAACGTAATCATTACCATATTTACAACAAAATATAAACTCGCTTTCGGAAATTTTGAACTTTTGCATTTATTTTTTACAATTATTATTATTTTTATATTCTTTTGCAAGTATGTTTTTTAAGGTAGTAAAATGTGACACCTTATTTCATAATGCCAAAACGCAAACAACTAGATAACACGGGGGACTGTTTTAGAAATTAAGATAAAAATCGAAAATGTTTGAAGTCTAAACCACAGACAATAAGAGACAGACCGGTCAATGGGCGGCCTACGACACGAACGCCCTCAACCCGCGGTACCTGCACTAAAACTGTGGTTACAGTTAAGCTTTTAGGTCTGGCAACCATGGAGACGTTTTGCGAAGACGTAATCCATCCACCATATGATCACCAGGATCGCGATCCTTGGCGATCACATAAGCCCATTAAATGGTTTTTAAAATTAAAAAATATCTTTTTTTTCAACAATTTTTTAAAAGTTGCTATTATAATAGAAAATTTAAATAAAATCATTAAGGTTTGTTCATCAACAAAATTTCGTGATCGCATATGATGAAAAACTCAATTGTAAAAATACAAGCTTAAATATAAAGTAATCAAGAATCACACAAGTAAATAATGAATCTAAATGATTTTATTAAATCTCATATTTCAATAACTACAAATATTTGTTATAATCCCTTGGCCTTTTAAGACAAACATGATATGTAAATGAAGTTGCAATCCTCGTGAATCTAAACGAACATATCTTTTGCAAATACGAATCCCAGATCCCAGGCACATTCGAAATGAATTCTTGACAATAAAAATATATAATACTAGTATTAATAGAATTAAATACATACGCCTATAATTAACGCGAATTATACTGAAAGCTTAGGGGAATTATACTGATACTATAGCTGACGTTTAGAAATCATGATCAAGAATGCAACAAAGATTTTCCAATACATTGCAAAATAGAGAAGAAACGAGATAAAATATGCCTTAATGCAATAATTGTTAAAATGATTTATAAATCTTGAAAACAATTTAAAAGAGAACGATTAAACGATTTACACAAACTTCATGTTTACTTTCGAAATCGAATATTGCAAGTTTCGTCAACAAAAAAATATATAAGGATTTCGATTAAAAAATATTAAATTAATCGATTAATGCCGGTACCGCTTGTCGCAGGCGCCACTTGAGCTCTCTGGATAAGCCCCACCTATTGACCGGTCTGTCTCTTATTGTCTGTGGTCTAAACATTCGTGTCATTGCTATGAAACTGACACAACTTCGACGTTTGTTTGTTCTCATGAAGATAAAATTCTAAATTTTCGTGATGTTTACGGTAATAACTACATTTTTCACAGCCAATCGATGAAAATAGTTACAAATTTTAAGAACGTTAAATTTATTCCTTAGATGTTTCAGTGCTTCTTAATGGATCTGTGAAAAAAACATTACCTTGGGGAAATGGTAAAGGAATGTTACATTGCTCCGTTGTTAATTTTCTTGGAATTATAAGGCGACCCGCCAATTAATGTTACCATAAAGGAACTGTTAAATTTCCGCTACTGAATGTATATCCACCATTTTCGAAAGAATACCCCGGAGAAGTACTAACCCTGTTTTATGAATGTTTTATAAAGTGAGTAAGTGCAGTGAGCAGGGTTTTGTGAGGAATAAAATATTTTATATTTTTTCAAGCTGATTGGCTTGAAATGTCTCAGACTTTCTATTGTGGAAAAATATTACAAAAGTCTGCTGTAATTTATTACAATATATAGATATTTTGGAAGTTAGTAAACCCTGTTTTTTCGATGACATCATTTATAGTTCAAATTAAATATTTTTTCAGTTCTCAAATTCATAAATTTTAATTTTTGAAAGTCGAAAAATATTGCCAACAGATAAAAGATTATAATACAAAAAAAATGAGCTAAAATTATTCAATTTAAATTTGATTTATATCGAGTTAATTAAAACTGACCCATTTTACTCTAAGACCCACTTTACCCCAACCCACCCTATTGAAGTGAATAATTTAAACATTTTTGCTAAAAACAAATAAGACATCCCTTGCCAGGTTAAAAACGCATTCACTAGTTAAGTTGTATTTGACATGTCTTGCCCCGCCATCCAATTTGCAGTAGTACGGGAGCTGGTGTTAAATTTCAAGAATTAATCTTCTCGTACACAATTTTAATTTTACAGGATAGTGTTAGTGGTGCTGATCGTGGAATCGAGCGTCAGCTTGTCAGGTAGTGGTGGGATGAGCGTGGGGAGGGGGTCAAAGGTACTAAAAAAGAAAAATAAATTCATCTGCCCGTGGATGAAACTTGATGGAGATGGTAGTTTAGATCTTCCTGATTACAAAAATGACCGTCAGCTGGCTGGGTGGCGGTGGAATGACCGTCAGCTGGTCACATGAACTTGCAAACAAAAAATTTATCTGACAAAGCAAGAAACTTGGTAGGAAATCAATCTTTGTTACAGAAATAATAACGAGTTACTAGTACAACAGATATTAATTCATGAGTTGGTTGCTAGTGTAAGAGTTGAAGACTAGTAACTCGTTATTACTTCATGTAACCCTACCAAGACGACCCAATGATTGACAACCCTACCAAGTTCCATGCATTGTCAGATAAATTTTTTGTTTGCAAGTTCACGTAACCAGCTGACGGTCATTCCACCGCCACCCAGCCAGCTGACGGTCATTTATGTAATCAGGAAGGCCTAAACTACCATCTCCAAGTTTCATACACGAGCAGATGAATTTATTTTTCACTTTTTTTGCAACTTTGACCCTCTCCTCATGCTCAACCCACCGCTACCTGACCAGCTGACGCTCGATTCCGTGATCAGCACCACTAACACTATCCTGTCATTAAAATCGTGTACAAGCAGATGAATTTTTCATTTTAACGCCAGCTCCAGTACTACACAGGGACCAGGTGCTAAAGGTAGGTAAAAATAGTGCTCATTTTTTCTTATTCTCAAGGATGCTTTTTTACATATGACACTCTGTGAACTATTTCAATATTTTTTGTAAGCAGCCAGACCAATCGGATGGGCCAAACATCCCCCAGACGCGCTAATAGTGTTGAATAGAGTGAAATGCAGCCAATACAACCAACCCTAACAATTGCATAAAGCTGTATAGCTACTTTTAAATTTTCTGATTAACTTGTAGTCCGCTATATTGCAATAGAAATGCATTGTAACTAGTGAGAAATGACTAGTAGTGAACCGACAATTTTGTTTACAGCTTTATGCGATCTCTAGGGTTGGCGGGATTCGCTGCATTTCTCACTATTCAACTCTATTGGTGAGTCTGGGGGATGTTTGGCCCATCCGATTGGTCTGGCTGCTCACAAAAAATATTGAAATAATTCACTAAGTGTAAAAATCATCCTTGAGAAAACGAGAAAAGTGAGCACAATTTTTACCTACCTTTAGCACCTGGTCCCTGTAAATTGGCGTCGGGGCAAGCTAACAGGCATGCATACCCTGAAAGTTTATACTAACACTACTTTATCCAATAAACTATACTTGCGAGAAAATAAGAAATGTCTGGGGGCCCTGGGATCTTCATCTATAAAAAGATGAAATTTATATTCACTTCGTCAGAAATTTCGCGATTTCTTTAATTAAGAGTTGAGTTTAACTTTAATTTCTCAAGTGTTTCCTGGCTAACAATGATTATTAATTGAAGTTGCAAAGCGCTTATACGAATATAACAGAATAATCGTACATTAAACAAAATCTTTTATTAAAACCATTTAAAATACAAGTTATATAACTGTATAATTCGTCTTATAAAAATACGTCTTTCATCACAACGCCAACTGTCATTCATTAAAACGCTCAACACAAGGAACTGATGTAGTCATCCAAAAAGACGTAGGTCCGTGTAAAATTGCCATCCCAAAGAAAACTATGGGAATACAACAGTTGGTAACTCTAACATAATTGTAAAAATATTGACTGCAGAAAGTATTACCCTCTTTTGTTGGTTCAGACCAACTGCTTTTGCCATAGAACCGCATACATTCTGGAAAAATAATTTTCAGTTTATAAAATCTGACTCAACAGGAACTTTAAACTAATCACACTAGGTTAAATACATTACATCTTAAACTACATTATTTGTTACTATAAAGATTAAAGCTCATTATCAATATTTCTATTCCAAATCATGAAACACAATTTTACAAATTTCAATAAGTTTTAAAAGTAGGATACATTTCAACAGTTATAGTTGCACACATTTATTATATCGAAATCACTGAGCTATAAAACAAACTGGAGTGTCAACCTCCGATACTCTAACAAGCGATTGATCATGCCAGCGTGGAAGGTTACAATGCCCCGATTGCTCTCAGCAATCGGGGCAAGCTTGAAGTCAAGTTGGAAGAGCATTTCCCCCTTTAATCCACCCATGCCTGTTTTTCAAAATATGAGCAAAATTTAGAATGGCCGTTTCAATCTGTGCATACAACTGTGCTACAAGATGGAGAAATTTGAAAGATGGAAATCCTTTCCGCGGTGTGATGCGGTTTCAGCTCGCTAACTAGTCACTCCAGTTTGTTCTCCAACAGTCTCCAGTTACTCCAGCAGTTCCAGCTCAGTGATCGAAATACGAAAAGATCTGTCGTTTCACGATTTACTTTTACAAGTTTTGAACAAATTTCACTTCATGGACAGCTTTTCAAAAAAGTTTTAAACTCTTACGCAGTTTAAAAAGCTAAAGTTTAAAACTGAACGTTAACTTAAACTTGTCAATTAACTATCCGTAATAAAACAAATAAAAATAAAAAATACTTACGGAGTATAAATAAAATACAAAATGCGGTTACTGCTCCAGAAAAGAGGAATCTGTCAATATATATATTTAACCTAGGAAAGTATCTTCTCTGGAAGAGTAAGAATGTCCGAGCTGTCAAAGCTACCAGACAACACACCCCAAAAGCTGCATAAAAGTAAGGGAGGTCCGAGTCCCATGGGCATTTTTCAATGTTGTTGAATCCTAAAGAAAAAGTACGAAAGTAAATTAAAGATCAAAATCAGCTTCCAGGATGGTACGCCGTGGTCCAGTTAGAATAAAATGGTCTACCTAAGGAATTCTACAGTCCAATCAAGTGTCACCTTTGCATTTAAAAAAAGCATCCGTAGTCCTCTCGGCACACTTCAGGAATCCCAATCCTTGGTGATCGGATCGTTGGAGAAGCTCATTTGATTGGTTCGTAAGCGCTGGCATCATCCAGTTGGAAAGATTCAATCAAATGACATCTCCAACGATCCAATCACCAAGGAATGGAATTTGTTTTCCGAATGGAGATAGTGTTAGAGGTGACTGTTTTTGCTGGACCACAGCGTATCATTCTGGAAACTTATAATAATGAAACCGCCCGTAAAAGCCTTCAAGTTTACCCTATAGCCGGATTTTTCAAATATGTACTCACCCATATAAGTAGCATGGCTAGCAAAAACCATTAGAACAACGTAGAGTGGGATAAGGGCCACTAAAATACACAAAACTCACGATATATTTTAAAAAACAAGTTTCACAGAGGAAGAAAATATTAATATCTAGTTTAAGATTTTAAAGTTAATATTACCGATTGACTGAACACTATTTTCCAGTTAATACGATACAGTGCCAATTTGGACAACCAAGCCATATTCTTCCAAAAGCCCCTACTTTTTACCCTTTTATAACTAAGCCGCTAACAGGTTTCCTCAAAATTTTTAATATGTACAAAAATGGTTCAATACTAGAAAGTTTCTCAAACAGAAAATTATTCTGCTTATCGGTCACCTCCTAAAAAAGTAAACAACGAATCTACACAAACTTACACGATTCAGCCACGGTTTTCGTACATTTCTTGTATGACCTGCAGCAATCTCCCAAAACCTGCTTCAGACTCCGCCTCTTCTTGACCTGCTGACTATCGAACTGTCCAGAAGGAGGTTCGTCCGATCCGAGGTACTGGCTGCTGTTCTCACTCTGGAGAAGGGGTGTCCGTAACCCTTTTTCTTCCATTTCTCTCTGCAGTTCTTCCGAGAAAGCTCGTATGGAAAAGGCCCCGGGTTTGGCAGCGGCACCTGGGATCGCTGCGAAGTTTGTGGGAAGAGAGCATACTGGATCTACAGAGAAGAAATTCACGTTTAACGGCCGTATTCTGTGCTACTTGATCAGCTGTTAACCACCAATCAAAGAGGGAATCGTCCACTCTGATTGCTGTTTAACCCGTTGATCAGAAAGCACAGAATACGGCCTACTTGATCAGCGGTTAACCACCAAAGAAAGAATCACCGACTGATTGGCGGAATCCTACTTTGATTGCTGTTCAACCGCTGATCAGAAAGCACAGAATGCAGCTGAGAGCGTCGTTTTTCTCTTTTTATACCTAACCGCCCCATATTATTCCATAGGATTCAATAGTAAACTCTGATATTTTAGGGTAAGCGCTTAGTGCCTCCGATTTTCAGATTCCGAGAGCCAGCGAAAATCTGAAACCGGAATGAATATTTCATTAAGACAAAATGTCCGAGTCAGACGATCAGCGGCTCCGGCATAAGTGCCCGCGCTGCCAGTATGAGCAGAGCATTCTCCACGATCGTATTCTATGTTACTTGATCAGCTGTTAACCACCAATCAAAGGAATCGCCGACTCTGATTGATGGAATCCTACTTTGATTGCTGTTTAACCGCTGGTTCGAAAGCACAGAATACGGCCATAAATACGCTAGGTAATTCCGGTTTCGGATTTGCGCTGGCTCTCCGAATCTGAAAATCGGCGGCACTATGCGCGTACCCTTATGATCAAAGCAGTTTAAAAAGCCAAAAGTCACCCTATTCAAAAAATTTTATTACATGGTTTAAGATTTTCAAAGGTTCACCAATTTTGTTGAATAAATCGCCACTCTAAACTTATCAGAACGGTATTTAAAACTTTTTTTAAGAAAAAAGTGATTGTCAGTAAAGATTTTACAACTCTTTTTTCCTAAAATAATTTGAAGTTGCAAAATACATACCATAAAATCCGTTTAAATATTTAGAGGGCTGCATAGGCATGATTTATGGCAATCACTCTAGTTGCAATATTTGTCACACTTATCATATCGCTAATTACTATCAATCTGATATTGTTATCAGTGTAACCTCAACGAAAAGTGATCACATGGAACCAAGTCCACCAGTTTAAGATTCCCAAAAATTAAATATTATCAATTAGTTTTGAAAACTTTTCTTCCCACTAAAACAAGAAAATGTATTATCTTTATTTGTGATGCAGCATTTAGAGATTATTGGGATTAAAAGGTATAAAATAAAGTTTAAACATTTCCATGCTACTTATTTAAACATTCATCTTTAAACGCAAGAAAGATTCAGTAATCCAAGTAAAATGTTATTCACCAAGTCAACTCTTAATCTTGAATGCTTCTCGATTTAAAAGAATTCGAAAATATTTGCTTTTGGGAAGCGCATATAAGAAAACTACCTCTAAGGTAAAACTTAAAATTCTAAATTACCAAACAGCCAATAACAATAGATTTTATCTCTTGTTCTATTCACGATATTAACACTATACTCGAATGCAACATAAGTTGAGCCTAACGTCATGACCACGCGGAAGAAAATCTGAGTAAACAGAAAGCCTGCTGGGTTGCTGGAAGCTATCATTGGCTGGCGAGTTGTACTACTACGCGTTATGCCACTTTAAAAAATATTAATATTGGAAATTTTATGCATAGCGGGATGAAAAGATGCTCAATATACGTGGATTTAAAAAACTAATCATGATTGAAAATTTAAGCTCTAAATTTCACTCAAAATTCAGACACCTCGCGGGGAACTACTTTCTTGGGTTGCTCTCAGCATATTTTTACAGGTTCAAGTTGCAACTGAGTATAATCAATTAATTTTTGTAGGTAAAAAAGGTTATTTTTAAAAACTAAGAAAAATTGAGGGAATGGGTGAACCCCTAAGCCTAAAGGCATTGTGACAATTTTTTTTCGCTAGATTGATATTTACCATTTCATACCCAAGCTGCATGATATCTATTGATTCCTTTGCAAACTTTGGGGTGGACTGAAAGGGTTAAGACGGCCGTATTCTGTGCTACTTAATCAGAGGTAAACCACCAATCAAAGAAGGAATCGCCGACTCTGATTGGTGGAATCCTACTTTGATTGCTGTTTAACCGCTCTGGTCAGAAAGCACAGAATACGGCCTTTGTTCTTTAAAGTGCACTGTTTGACGGATTCAGTTATAGTGTTTCGAGAGCTTAGATTTAAATGTTTAGTCATTCGAGACTAGAGCTTGATTTAAATAACGTTTCTATAATATTAGGTGTGGATTTTCAATTAAGACTTCGTGAATTAATCTCAGTTTATAAGTTCTTTTACCACATAAAACTAATCAAGGTAAATGCCAAATAAAAGAAAACTTAATATACTTGCTAAAATACACAGTAAGGAATTTCAGAAAAATTATTCTTGGTTTACCGTCAATGACAATTTTATTCTTTTTTAGGGAAAAATAAATCAAATACACAAAATAGATAGGCCTCAAAATATGCATAAAAAATTACTCACCAAAAAGTGACTTGTGCTTATGAGGCTTACTTGGTCCTGGTTTAGGCTCTGGACTGGCTGTTTCCTTAAAAAAAAAGGCAAATAGTCCCCTCATATACTTGATTACTTATTCATTCACGCAAATCAAATTAACGAAAAATTCAATTTATTAAAGTGTCAATTAAAAGCCCATTTGGTACCAATTAGGATTTAACAAGGACACGTCCAACGTCGAATTAATTCTTTTCTAAAAATTAAAAAAATGGTAAATTTTAAAAATCCGAGCCATGGTGACTTCTTGGCAAATTGTTTTCGTGCCAATGCCTGTCATCGGCGATAATGCACTTGCAGAAAGCATTATACACTAGATTAAATTTATTAATTTATCGAATAACTTTGGCCGACCCTTGGCGACTGGCCCGGATTGTTAAAACTAAAAGTTAAGTGCTATTGATCATTGATCGTTCTAGTTTACATAAAGATTTTTCCTTAATATGGACCAACTAGTTTCGTTTCAAAGAACTTCGATTATACGCTTTAGGGAAATAGAATAAGGTTAGCCTGTCAGTCTTCGTCATCAAATTGACATTCAACATTTTAATATACTATGAAATGTTTACTGAAATATTTTAATGATCAGTGAAGTTACACGTCAAGTTCAAAACCAAACAATACCTACCTTTGGTTCTTCATTCTTTCCAACAGGCTCATCAGGTCGAACCAACTCCCTAGCGACGGACGTGGAGGAAGAACTTTTCATCATATTTAATTCCTTAAAAGCGTCACGTTAACTAAACAAATCTAAAACCTTAAAAGTTAAAACCAATAGTTACGAGTGACCGAAGGCTTGGTATTTATAGGATTTTTTTGAGAGAGAGAATCTTCTTCTGGGAGAAAAAACAATTGCCAACGTTTCTTCCCTGAATTGCAACATTGGGTAATTTATTAAGAGTGGGCTAATATTTAAATTAGGGTTGAATACCATGTATAATATTTAATCAACGTTTTCCAGCCCTATTAAACGATGTTTAGTCATTAAACTTAACCCAATGCATCAAAAATTACTTAGAATTAAAACAAATGAAGTTATAACCATGAAAGAAATGGACTTGGACACTTGACCCTGTTAATACTCAAACGGCCTTATTCACTGCTATGGAATACTTTCACCTGGAGAAGAAGACGACAACTGTCGTAGGAGTTTTAAGAAAGCTGATTGGTTTGTCGATAGGACATATTTCCTAATTTGGAATATCCGGTAGCTCTGCAAATGTTCTGATAGGTTCATGCAATGGTGTTTACACAACTGACCCCTGACGTCAGATGAAAGTATCCCATTAGGTCATCCAGAAAGTTTTGTCGCTCTTGGGAGCCTCTGTATATTTCATATTTTTTTAACTTTTCTATTACGGGCAACCAGCAAGGTACTTCATCTTCTATCTAAAGCCAATTTGGCGAATTTTGGCTCTTTTTTAGTTGTCTCACCTTTCAAGCTTTCCTAGTTTCTACGATTAATAAGAGTTTGTCTACTTCAAGTTGTCATTTACTGAAAACTATCTAAATTAAAGGAATTTAACTTTAATTTTAAGTATCATTAAGACTGTACGGAAGATCTTATTTATTTCATAAATTGAAACATTTATGTTGAGAGGTGGTGGAATTTCCAGCGATCTAGATTCCTGCAAATAATCATCCGGATCTTTCCTAATAGATGGTTAAGAGTATAGTAATCTAGCAATTTAACATGGATGGTTGGCTATCCGAATTTAAATCTAAATTTAATTTTCCACATATGTTAAAAATGTTTTAAACTTTAATTGTTTTAAGGAAGTAGCTAGTTAATTGTAATTTAAGTAACTTAAGGAAAAATTAACTAACTTAAGGGGGGAAAGGTTCTTAACTTAAGGAAAGATGTGTAAAGTTTTGAGCAAAAAAGAAGCGAAGTAACAAGTTGTCGTAGATTTAAGGAAAGCCCCTGAAGTCGATCAATCCTAAAATCGATCCAAGATGCCAAGTTGACTGTAGATAAAGTTACAGCTTATATTGGTCTCACATAATGGAAGAGAAGTAAAAAATGTAACACAAGCAGACGTTCCCAAATGTGACATTACTTTCTGGATGACCTAATACTTGACCAGTGGTTAACCTGCAGCTAAAGAGAGAAAGTGAGGTTTTCGGTGACTCTGATTGAAGAAATCCTTCTTTAATCAATGGTTAATGGCTGGTTAATTGGAAGTTAATAAGGTCATCAGAATGATGGAATCTTGCTTTGACTACTGGTTAACCGCTGGTCAGGTAAGTTTTTTAGGCCCTTTAGAATATCATATATAAAAAAAATTATTATTTTATGTACTATATATTATTATTTTATTTACTATTATTATTTATTTACTATTTATTAATAAAAATATTTAATGTATTTTACAAGTGTAATGAACCATTTTGATGATTTGACATCATTTAATGTAGTTATAGTTTTTAATGTGTTTAAAGTTTATGGGAAGAATTCTAATGATTTTAAAAGTAACTTAGTATATAAACTGATAGATTAACTACCAATTCATTTTTATACCTCAAATATATCATTTAATACACATTAATGTAATTTAAACTGAATACGAAATTATAAAGAAAGTTTATCCTTTAGTAAAACAATTAATGCTACACTTTGGGAAAAAAATTAAATTAATATGATTAAAAATGGTGTATAAATTATAATTCAAGGTAAAATAATATACCTTTTAATACGATTATAATAAGTTTTAATTTGAGGATACAAAAAAATTTGTTTGATATTTAAAGAACTTAATGATATTATTTATATTTATTGAGACACAAACACGTTGTTCTTAAGCATAATGAATTAAAGTTAATGAATTTGATATATCTTTTATGAAGTTATACATTGATAGTTAAATTCCATACAAATATATTACCGAATACATTATTCTGCTTAGCTTTTTTAATTGATTAAATAACATCGTGTAAATTGATCGAACGCTAGAAAGACAATGGATTACGATTATTTCCAGCCGCTAGGATCATCAGTCTGAAAAAACAGCAGTATTAAAGTTAACTGGACACAATACATTGCATTTAGTCAAATTTGCACTGTACTGTGACTTATACAAAACATTTAGTTCAGTTGTATGAATTAAATTCAAAGCATTTTAAGAATGACGCCAAAGAGATTTTCGTTGGCGTGCATATTATTTGTATCTGGTAAGAAATTTCCATCAATTGTAGTAATTTTGTTTATTAATATTTATAAAAAGATTATTCATTAAACAAGAACCGTTTTATAATAACAAAGAAAAAATTATAATCACAACAAGATAGTATTCACAATGATATATTAAAAATAAAGAAAGCACATTTTTTAAATTTTTGAAAATATTTATTGAAGTAGGTTTTTTTTGTTGTTGTAAGAAATCAATAGGTCTAAAACTTTTCAAATTAAATCTAAACACTCTAAAAATGTCCATTCTACTATGGTTTGTGACCTCTCCGGTTGCCTAACCATTAAACACTTATAGGATTGTATTTATTGCCCATATATTAAAATTAGAAAAACCTATTTCATATATTTTTCGTTTCAGTGTTTTGGTCCACATATGCTCAACTTCCCGGAGGAGGGTGTGGCAAAAACGAAAGAAAGGTAGAATGTGTCAACATCTGCAACAACTGCGCCCAGAAAGAACCTTGCCCCCTCTCAGAATGTTATGAAGGGTGTGATTGTATTCCAGGGTTCTTGAGAAATTCTTCGGGAGTGTGCGTACCAAAATCTCAATGTAATGGTAAGTTAAGGACCATTGGTTAATTTCTGAAATAAATCAACTGTGTTAGTCATAATATTTTTCTCCTCATAACAAGAAATTCAGAAATAGGAAAAGAGACTTAAGTGACCTTTATGTTTTATGTTGAGTGGAAATAACTAAAAACTAAAATGAATAGTATTTAAATACTTCCGATATGAGTATACGGAACAATGGCTCAAAAAATATTAAGTAAAAAGGTGTGTTGAAGCAACTGCCCTTGCATATGTGATTAGATGAAAATGTAAGTAAAATGATTGAGAAGTTTGGGGATTTTTAAATTGCTAGCAATATAGAAAATTGATTTTAAAGTAAATCAATTTTAGAACCTAAATTTAAGAAATAGGGGAAGATGGTATGTACCTCGGACCTATTTTTACTTTTGACCCCGTAATTTCTTATTTATTAAAATAAACTGATGAAACAACTTTCCCTCGATACTTTAACCTTTCATACACAACATATATTTTTAAGGAATTTTAATTGAAGTATTTAAGTACGTAATTATTGAAAGAAAAACATAGGACCGAGGTGTACCTTAGTTTAAAAGGTAGTGTACCTTGGACCTATGCCAAAAATTTTTCGTTCATTTCTTATTTAATGGGTGCATGCCTTCTTTTTAAGAAATTTGGAATTACCAGATGAGATTTAATCGTGTGAAGTATAATTGATATTCTCTCGGAGCTCTCGGGAACACTTTTTTAGCATTAACTTTTTAAAACATTGATTTTGATTACAAACATTACATTTCCTTTAAAAGTAGCTTTAGTCATGAAACTAAATCCTACCTTGCTTTTGAAATAAATATATCAATGTAATAAAAGTCAGCAGAGTTATTTTATCAATCACTTAAGGTATTAAAGGGTATTTTGGGTAGGTCCACGGTACAACGCTTTCCTTAGGTCCAAGGTACAACACTACATCACTTGATCATTTACTGAAAAATATCTGCTGCGCGTCATGTTCAGTTTACCTCTAGCCCATTTTAAAACACATGATATTATAGCTGAAACAATATACTTTAAGATATAAAATTCCCTGCAAAATAGAGTTTGTATTTTTTAAACTAATAGCTTCGATTTCGAAGTGGAACTTAGAAAATTTATATTTAACGGGCAAAATCAGTTTTTAATTTAATTTTTTTCAGTCTCCAATTTTAAACTTTTTAAATAAAAATTTAGTTAAAAAAAGCTTTGTTTGTAAGAATACTAACTACATGTCTAGTGATGCCATACTATAAAAAGTTTAGCTAGAAACAGTGTAGGATCGAAGAACACTTAGTTCCGAGGTACAGTACTTTCCCCTATAGTAGTTTTTATTATGTGCGAACATCTGTCTATTACTTTCTTACAGCGGTATACACTAGTCCGCAGGGCAGCGAAGTGGCCCTGAGTGGTGGATGCCCCAACGCCGACTTCTGCGTGGTCAGCTGTCAGCTGCGTAACTTCAAAGACGGTGTCTGCCTGGGACCTGGAAAGAGGCAGTGCAACTGCTTCTCCCAGGTTCCCCCAGAACCCATCCCTCCACCCTCGCCAGGGGCTCTCGTAGACACTCCACCGGTCTTCACTGATACCAAGACGGCCTGTCCCAACAAGTAAGAAATGGCTAGAATAAAAGTCATTGAGAATCGACTATCGATTGAAAATTTCTGAAACCCAGTTGTATGGATTTTATAAAAAATTACGTGTTTTGGGCTCTTTAGATTCTGCCCTTCACCTTATCACTGAAATCAGCTTACATAATGAATTCTCACTTTTTCAATCTTAATTATTTAATAGTTTTACAATTTCACAATCAATATTGATTTTCTTTCATTTGATTTTGAAAAGTAGGGAGCTACATCCCCCTGCTAGCTATCGTTCACCAACCCCACTGCTTACGCAGGCCCTTTTTTAACGCTTCGCAATCCTCACAAAACCTTATTCACTGAACTTACTCAATTTATAAAAAATTCATAACAAAAGATTAGCAGAAGGAAAAACAACTTTCCAAAAATACGTCACAGGTCATCTTCAGAAATAACACTCCTAAAAGTTAGAATATTATTGGTTCTGACTTATCAGTAATTTAATCAAATTGTGTTCCTTTAACTCAATGTTTACTATTAATTTCGATTATCAGAATAAAAAATTATAAATTTACGACAAAATATGTTTTTAGTATGAAATCTTTATGATTAGTTCTTGGAATACCTTTATCGATCTTTGAATGTTATTTATTTTGTAAAGTACCCTCTAAAAACATTTTTTAAAACGTGAAAAATTTGTTTTTCATTATAATATATATCGTCAATTGGTCATTATGATTGGATACATAATAAGTTGTTTGACAGTACTTCTTTTGTAACTGCGACCTTATCCGTAATCTAAAAAAATGGAAACAGTTTAAAATTTGGATTTTTTTTAGATATTCTAATGGCATATTGCACATCCTCAAAAGAATCAGAACAGTTTGATACCAAAAATGTGTTAATACAGATCAGTAATTAAAGAGCCTTTCTATGGAAACCGTTTACCAGAAACGTGCTTTTAGAATAGAGAGATAAGCCTCACGACCTAAAATCATCAACCCTAGGCTTATTCGTATGAGCTAGGAGTAGAAGAAACACCACATTTAGCATTATAATTGTGAAAAAAGTGTTTTTGACTCAAAGAGGGAAGCCCAGTTTCGAGATTTCACAAAATTGGACTTCCCCTATCTCTCTATAGAAACAATTCCATATCTTATTTCACATAAAAATAACTAAATATAGTTCAAATTAAAATGTGTATAGCCTAAAAATAACTTTCTATACAGGAGCTATCATTCAAAAAACACATTATAAAACTACATGTAATTGAAAACCACGATCACTTGCATTACTTTACCAAAACTATAAGCTCTGGGAGTGTTTAGTCCTGCTATCTCGAGTTTTCCCTAGGTAAGTCGAGGAGTTTTCCTAGGTAAGCTCGTTGCTGCTTAAAGAATAGTGAAGCGATAAAACAATTTGCACACTTGCCATTTTTCACTGTAAAAAATATCCATTTATCAACTTCAGATGATAAATTGATATTTCTTCATTTATTGATAATATTTTCTACCGTTTTTTATATTGATAAACGGGTATACTCTTCCAATCAACGAAACATACTTAGCATAAAACTCAATATTAGTAAATCGAGAACAGCTGCAGCAAACTAAACGAAAAAAAGGAAGCCCTGAAAGTTTGGCTTCTGATGCCCCGATTAATAGTGACTTCTCGAATTTAGTGACTTTAGTGGGACTGTTGAATAGTTAATTTAGCGACAATCCTTGCTTAAAGTTACGTAATACTGAACCTGAACAGGAAACACTCTCTCCCTCTCTCTCTCTTATGACTAACTTTTATCAACAAAACCAATTGTTCATTTCCCTCCAGGGCCAAATGCAACGCCCTCTGCAAGAAGAAAGGACCCCGATTCACCGGGGGCATCTGCGTCGGCAAGGACCGTAAAATCTGCCGCTGCATCGCTTGCCGCCCCGGCACCAAGGGCTGCCCCTCCATCAACCCCCCACCCCCTGTGGTGATGCCACCTGCTAAGCGCCCTCCCAGCAAAAAAAGGAACCCCGCAGACCTGTTGTCCGGAGGCTGCCCCATAGCTCAGGCCTGCCTCCAGTCTTGTAGGCTGCATGGATACCGATCCGGGAAGTGTCAAGGTAGAGAGAAGGATCTGTGCAGATGTCTAAATTGCGAGCCTGGAGTCAGGGGATGTCCTGGTCTACCGGAGGATGTCTATCCCGATTTTCTGGAGTATTATTGAAGTGCTGATGGATTGATTATGTTTCTGGTCTTGTGAATGGATTGATGCATGCTGGTTAAAGAGAGGAGTGTATTGTATTGATTGATGTTTGATGAGTTTGGTAGGAAATAAAGTACTGTCGTTCTGTATGCGTTGTTTTCATTCATTTAACCTTTAGGAGGACTACATACATTCAACATAGTTTCGTATTCAACATCCAATGTTTACAATCCAATTGCCCATCTGAAGGAAAATTATTTTTGCAATTTTAGGTGGATGGTTTTAATCAATGATTCTTTTTTGGCTTCAGCAACCCATTTTAATAACAAAATACTACATAACGCAACTAGACAAGATGATGTTATTCTCATTAACTTGCCATAAAAAGTAGTATCTTTCTTATAAGATATAAGAAGGAAACATCAATTTAAAAATATACACTTTTTTAAACTCATGATGTCTTAATGCAATTAAATGAAGTTTTTGAGTTGTTGAATCACCCATAAAATATTAATTGTTAGGAAATTATGTTTGTGTCAAACTGTGTAGTGGTACCAGTAACTGACACTTTGAGATTTAATTCCTAATAAGATTATTATTGTGAACGTGAAATAAATGGTGGTATCTCTCAATAATTTAGATTTTTATCTTTAACTTTATGCAGTAGGGGAGAGTGGGGCACATTCGCACAAAAAGTGCATTTCGGAATATTTCTCTGGATCTAGATGATATATTTAAACAAACTAGGATTCAAATGAAAGTTAAGACCTTTCCCGATATTTTAGAATGATAACTGGTCGCATTCATTGAGAATTTCAAACCTATATCATCAATCTAAAAAACAAGAAATTTCGTGCGAATGTGCCTCATGGGTGGAGCAGTTTCGCACTGTGGGGCCCATTCGTACACATGCAAAAAATTATACAATAATTATTTTTACAAACTAAAAAGTTTATTGTACTTTAAAGTAAGAATAATTAAACGAAGTATTTGGCACTTTTACATATTTTTCCTCTAAATTGAAGATTTTTTTACAAAAAGAAAACACCTTCAGAAAATATTGAACATCTAAGTTTTTTTATGAGGAAAAAAAATTGTAGTAATGAAGAGTATATTGCACATTGAGATATTTCACATAATATAATTAGTTAGAAAAAGTTCAACCAATATTTAACTGTCAGGTTTAATTCGAAAAGAAAAGTGAACCAACAGCTCGCTTATTAACACCTGAAACTGACGGTTGGGGATCTTTAACACGATATTATCTTTTTGTATGAATGTTGAACCATTACTTACTGGGAAGTTTTTCATCATTAATTTAAAATAAGCACCATTCAATTCCAAATTTTCTATTTGACCAACATAACCAAAGTTCCTTTTTAGTAGCAAATTCTACTAGAATAAAATCACTTAAGTCCAAGTCAATTGGTATTAAACAATTATCAGGGACATTTATTTCTTCAATGTTTAAATCTGGGTCTAGATTCCTTAAAACTGAAGCTTTCTTTAAGATGTTATTATTATCACAAAATTTTGAAACGATTACAATAAAAAACAATTAAACTTCAAGTTATTAAATATACTGCACTTATACAAGTAATTAAATATACTGCACTTATACATTCGCACTGTCCGAATCTGCCCCATCTTTTGGTGTACGAATGTGCCCCATCTACCAGTTCAAGCTTACCACGTCCCAACACGATATTTATAATTAAAGCAGGGAAATAAAACCTTTCTGGAAACTTACTTTAGTAGTGCCTCTACTGAATAAAATGCTGCATGTCCACTTGAGAGTTATTTTTGATTGATATTTTAAGCCAACAAAATGACAAGAAAATTTACTTAGCTGCTTCTAACGCTAGCAAATTTCTAGTACGTATACAACAAAATGGCTCAGGGGTTTGCAAATTCATGCAGGAGGTGGTAGTCATGCTTCCATCTACTGGTATTTTTTTCATATTCTTAATTAATAATTACTAGGGGAAATGCCGTCTGACCGAATGTGCCCCATGTGCGAAATAGCCCCACTCTCCCCTACAATGGTTTTAGGAACTTTAAAATATGTATCTTTATAAAAGGGAACGTTGTGATATCCGTTTTTTTATTCATGACACATAACTTAAAAAAAGAATTTACACAACTAAAACCTAGGAAATTTAATTTCATTATTAAAGCTCTGTAAAAAATTTTCATTTTTAATAACATAAAAAATGCAATATATTTTAGTTTTGATCTTAGTCGGCTATGTTATAAATAGTTTGTTTAATAATTTAGTGATTAGGATTTAACCAAACCGCAGACTTAATGAAGAATACATTGAATTGTATGAAGTCTTATGTCTTATATTTCTGTTAAAAATGTTTTATTTACGAATCATACAGATCGAAAACGTATTTTTCGTTATTTATGAATTAAAAATTAATCAGATAACGTTAAATATTTTGTCGTTGACTGAAATCTAATCCGGATTATTTTCTGATCGATGTGTTAGTATCATTTTTTAAAATGATGAAATACACAATTTGTAACATAGTAAGAAGCCCAAGGATCCAAGATGGTAAAAATTTTTAAAAATATTCTTTTGATACGTTTTTACTTGATAAGAGTTTATATTGAGGGATATTTGGAAATCGATGCCGAATTTTGAAAGGACAGCGGGAATACTTCATGTTTAAGATTTTAAACACTGGATTTCAAATGACTTGATGATTTCAATTCGATTGTTCAATATTGTTCAATTCACTTAGAATGGATAAATTGGTAACAGTCAAAGTTAAATGCGGGACGGTATGGGTTGGGTGCATTTTCACAAACGGAAACGGGATAAAAAAGACAAGATAAGTTACTGTTTATCCAGAATTAGAAAAGACATCTAACTTAATAAAACTTTTAAAAATTATATTTATTGAACTCCTTCAAGTTCTCATTTATGAAAAGTGGCTGCTAATCTAAAAAAAGAAAAGACACTGAATATGATAAAACTTTACAAAGCATTTATTAAGAAAATCCGTGCAAGGCCGGGTAATTCAGCTAGTCACAAATATAAATATTCATTGATTCGAAATAATCTAGGTTATGGGACTTCTCTAATAATATTTCTCTAATAATTATTTTTGCTAAATAGGATTTTTAAATATTTTTGAAACTTATCATCTAAAAATATACATGTAGAAATTACATACAACTTTGTTTAAATTAGAAAAAAGGTTAGTAAAATGAGGGTTTAAAACATATTTTCAATACGTTACAGTACAGTATGTTCAATATCGTAATGTAATCATAAATATCGTAATATCGTTCAATATCGTAATGTAATCATAAATTGTACCATAAAATAAAATACCATAATTAATTATTTTTTTATCTCATTAACTAATACTCGATTGCATAATAGTTTTCAGTAAATTTTATCAATAAAAAATATTTTTTAAAGCTAATGGTGTTTTTTATCTTTGATCTTAAATTGTTTTTGAAAAAGTTGACTACATTATAACATCAAAATTAGATAATTTTCTCAATAGGCGATGATTTAGAAAAGGCTTAGAACTTTATATTTCAGAAGGATTTTCTGGAATTAGTTCAGGTTGAAAGTTTGTATCAAGTGTCAAGTATCGGGTTTTCAAATGTTGTAAGCATTATAACTACTGATATTGTTAAATTGATATTTATTAAATATAACAAATTTGCCTTGAAAGTGATTAATTTCTAAGGATCTATTACAATAACTCTTTATTATTAATGATAACCAAGAAAATCGGTCATGTTATGAATGAACGATTTTGGTAATTGGTAAAATTTCAGAAAATTTTTAATTCTATTGTATTTTTATGCTTCTATAAGCTATGTCGATGAATATGTCGAAGAATATAAAAGAGTAAAAAAATCACACACTACTCTTATAATTTAGTTCAAACTAACCGCTTTAAAATTTAATTTTTATTATACAGTTATTTTATTTATTTATACTTTAATTAAAATTTCTAAAATCTTGAATAAATAAATTTTCACTTCTTTTTAAATTTCCGATTCACCCCATTATTATAAATATAAAGAGGGTAAAAACTAACCATGAAATAAATAATGTTGTGCTTGACAAAGATACAGCTCTCTCGCTATGATCACAAAATCAAGCCTGAAAAATTTACCAATAATAAACTCCATACATTTTGAATCGTTGTTTATAGTATTTTAACACATTTTATTCAGAAATTTATGAAGATAAATTGTAATCTATAAAATAAAGTGCCCCAATCAAAAAACTACTTTTTAATTTAATTAATAAAATATGTCTTAATGTATAAGCAAAAAGCGTAATCCATGGTATCTGTAGTATAAAATAGTCTCACCGACTTTAAACTTACCACAATTACAGACTTTTACATGGACTGATCAAATCTTATGCACTAAATATTTAAATTTAATAAATAGTTCATTGAAATTACAAAAATTTTAAAAGTTGATTAATTAAATAAGAATAAATTCATTTTCAAAGCTAATTTTCAAACATTATATACTAATAGAATTAAGTGGAGATTTTGTTGAGCCTATAAGTTTCGCATTATGATCTGCTTTTGCTGACTGAGGAAAATGATAAGCTTGTGAAATAAAAATTTCATCTTCAACTTGTTGAAATTTATCACATTAACCAAAATCCTCCGGGGATTATTAATGATAACCGTTTAAAGTGATTAATTTGCTTCATTTATCAACACACACACAGTTTTTAATAATATTAACCACGTTTACCTATTTAACCGTGATTATTATCTTTTACAAGAGCTTGAGTTTACAAAATTAATATTGTGCTAAAACAATAGTAATTTAACTCCTAATGTAGTACCTATACTTAAGAATTTTAACCCATGAACTCGATGCATACCATAGACACATTTATTTAATATGGTTATGAAAATAACGGAAAATTGGAAAATTGCGGTTAAATATTGTTTCAAAACAATTTAATACTGAATAACTTGCACTGAGACACAAAAACGTGTCTGCTATGAAACTGCTGATAGTCTAGAACCATTGTTGAAGAGGATACCAGACTGCTAAATATTTTATTGTGGGATGTTTAAATTTTAAACCTCCCAATCCTACTACTATTATAATTGTGAATGTTTGTCTGGATGTTTGTTACTCTTTCACGCAAAAACTACTGAATGGATTTTAATGAAATTCTACCATAATGTAGCTGATACATCAGAATAGGACATGGGCTATAATTTATAAAGAGAAAATCAGTCCTTCATTCTTTTTTTCCCGTTTTTCCTGCTTTTTTTCACTTATTTTTCCGTGTTTGAAAACCTGTTTTACCAGTCATACAACGAGTTAAAAATAAAACATTGTTTCAAATGAAACAGATCACTAGACTTTTTCATTTACTAGATCTTTTAGTTTAGTTTTAAACACTGGTTTTAAATTTGTTAATTTGTTCACTAGACTTACTAATTTACCAGACTTTTTACTATGGTTACAAATTGGTTATTTTATAAAGGCACCAAGATATTAAACATTATCAGGAACATCGGGATTGTAAAAAGTGACAAGAACACCGGGATTGGAAAATTAGCGAGAACATCGGGATGGAAAAATTACCGAGAACACTGGGATAGGAAATTTACCATAAAGACACCCAGAATACCGGAATATAAAAATTACCGTAAACACTGAGATAGGAAAATTACCGGGACCGCCGGGATTAGAAAAATTATCGTGACCACCGGGATAAGATTACCGGGAACACACTGGGATAGGAAAGAGGCGCCTGGGATACCGGGATGATTTGTAATATTGCTAATTTACAAAATTATAAATGTATTTTAAGAAATATTTAAAAAATTAATTTATTCACCCCACCCGTGCAAGGCCGGGTATAACAGCTAGTGTGAAATAAAAAAACTATTCTACAATGATTCACACTCCTAAAATGAAGTTTCTAAATAACTGAATCAATTTCTGTTAGCAATTATGCAAGGTCATATCCTTTTGCTCAGTATTTGCTTTGTACTAGCTGAAGGTGAGTAAAAATGACTTGTTCTTTTTTTCAACTATAACAAATTTCATTTATGGAGATTATAATAATGTGGAGTGGATATGAGGAATATTCTTAGCTCATTAAAATTATACAGGGTGTATCTGAAATGGTGCAACCAACTTTCAGGAACGATAGTACTCATCAAGACGAACAAGAATCGGTATAGAAAGGGGAACCCAGACCAAATCCCAGGGAGTTAAAAATGGAGCGACACCCCAAAAAATCATTGAAAAATTCAATTTGTAGAAGAACTACTATTGGTAAAAACTTGATTATGGTCTCAAAAATTGTGGTTTAATATGATCTTTAAAATTACCTCAAAAGTCTTCACTTTAAAATTTGTTTTATTATGGAAAAAGTTAAAAAACGCAAAAAAATGTAAAAAATCTGCCAAAACCTTATTTTGTATTTCGAAATCCTTTCTTTTGATTTGATAATCTGAAATATCATAGTTGAAAATCCTTAAATCCAAAGTTTCATGTAAATACAATCAATATTAAACGCTTGAGATCCTTTTAAAGTTTGTTTTTTGGGTGCGCAAGCAGTTTTTTAGAGCTGTTTCCAGAACAGCTGTCTATTCAATAATAACTTACTCTGGAAAAAAGTTGGTGCATTTATTCCCTTTTTCAACCGTGTGAAACTTCACGTTCACAACAAATCTTAAAAATCTCATTATTCGACCATTAAACAATATGTTTTTCATTAGTTCACAGCACAGAAGTGAAAAATGGAAAGACAGTCAAATAAATGTAAAATTTATTATGGAAACTGAGTCGATGAGGGCAAAATTAATGGAGTAAGTAAGTGAATATCAAAGGATTTAAGGACTTATTTCAACAAAAAAATAAGTAAAAAAAGTGCAAAAATTTTAAAAAGCAATGGGAATTTGTAAATCAAATTACAAACTCTAACATAAAAGATAAAAAAGCTTCATCCAACAATAATGAATGAATGCAGAAAATATCAACAAGTTCTTTATAAATATGGGATCAAGCGCTGTGCTTACAGATAATGGTAATTACAAAAGGTATTTAACAAGTCAATTAAAACTTTTCTTTCTCACTGAGACTACTAATCTAGAAATCGTTAAAATTATACACTCTCTAGATGATAAAAAATCTGGTTATGACGGAATAACGACAAAACTTCTTAAATTAGTGGCTAACCATCATATATCTGTCATTACAAAAATTATTAATCTATCTCTTTTAAATGGTTGCTTTCCTTCATACCTAAAAACTGCAACAGTCGTCCCTGCTCATAAATCTGGTGATATTAATGACTTTTCAAATTATCGACCAATTTCCCTTCTACAGGTTTTTTCTAAGGTTCTAGAAAAATAGTGCATACTAGACTTTATGGCTATTTAAAAACTTTCAAAATCATCTCTGAAAACCGATTCGGCTTCATTCCAGGCCTTAGTACTGAAAACGCATTATTAGTTTTTATAAAATATAATTTCAATAACATAGACAAAAATTACAAATCAGCTGCTGTATTTCTAGACATTTCCAAGGCTTTCGACAATGTAAATCACGACATTTTAATTGATAAATTATACTAAATTGGAATTCAAGAAGCTGTAATTAATTGGTTTATTTCTTACTTAACTAATCGAAAGCAGTTTGTAAGATTGGAAGATTATAAAAGTAAACTTTTAAACATAAAGTCTGGCGTGCCACAAGGCTCAATCCTTGGACCTTTATTATTCATCATATACATTAATGACTTCTGTAAATTAAAAATCAACGGTAAAATCACAACTTATGCTGATGACACGGTAATTTTGTATTCAATTTCTAATTATGAAGATTTACAAAGTCATATAAATGAAGACTTTTTAGCAATTAATCACTGGTTTAATGCCAATAATTCTATAAACATAAATAAAACTAAATTTATTAAGTATCTATGGTCCATCTGAATCTCTTAGTCTCTGTTATCATCTCAACGATTGTAATGTTTCTGATTGCAAATGCCCAACTCTTCAACAAGTAACATCCATAAAACACCTTGGATTATTCGTAGATTCAAACTTAAAATGGAAATCACACGTGAGTTATCTAACAAATAAACTTCGTTATATTATCTATGTAACTTTATTACATAAAAAAATCATAAATAGGAGTTTTCTGTTACAATTATATTATTCTTGCGTAAACTCAATCTTAAGTTATGGACTTGTTATTTGGGGTGGTGATTACTTGGAAAATATTAATCCTGTAATAAAAATTCAAAACAAAATTATTAAGTTTTTAAGTTGTAGAACCAGCCAACTTTAATTGATTTATACCGAAAATTGAAAAATTTGCCAATTCGCGTCACCTTTTTTTTCTTTAAAACTATAATTTACTTTGTTAAACAGGACAATAGCTCTGAATTACGAATATTAGGTATAATTTACGATAAAAAACCTATATTCAGTGCCTAAATCAAAAAAGAAATATTTCATAAATATTATGTTTATTTATCACCTAAATTCTTTAATGCTTTACCAGAAGACCTAAAATCAGAAAGATCTCCTTTTAAATTTAAGAAACAACTAAAACTCTTTGTTATGACAATTAAATAGATAAAATTGAGGATTTTAAAAAATTTGTTTTCCCACAAACGCTCTTTTTATTCAGAGTTATAATACCGAAGCTCATCTCGCGATAGTTTTCACTTGTATTTAATTATATATAATTTTTAAATAAATATCTTAAATAGTATTTATAATTTTAAAAAATTTTTCATTTTTTAATTAAATAGTTTTAGTTACTCGTATGGGTCACTGCGCTGACCCCTGAGTAATACAAACAACTCTATTAATATATTTTTTCTCTATTGTTTATAGTAGATACGTATTCTTATGTACATTTTTAGTTTCTGTGTTTTAGCCAAAAATTTTAGCCAAATCGGATAATATTAACCCGACCCGCAAACGCCTTAAAGTTTTGAGTTTTTGGTAACTTTTTTGAAAAACAGACAAAAACCCAAAATAAAATCTTCATAATTTTTTTCCAATTTTTTATGGTTACTAGCTACTATTATTTGAGATATAATGTCACAGGTTTCGTTTTTTTATCACCCCTCATTCGGGAGTAGTAATATATTTTTTGTGCTACGCAACTATTGTAAAGTTGTTTTTCCTGCATTTTGAAAATAGCTATTACTCTAAAACTCCTTAACTTAAACACATGAAATTGGGCTCATTTTGTTCTTTATTTTATTTTATTTTAAGTGATGTGCATTAAGAACAACTTTTTTTCCAAAAAATTTTAAAAATTTGTAGAAAAAGTGAAAAAATAAAAAAATTAAATAAAAATTATAAAATTATAAATAAAAAAAATTTTGAAAGAAAAAATTTTATTGCATTTTACCGTCTATAATATACATTACTACCAAATATCAACTCTAAATTTAGATTTAATCACTTTGGAAAAAAATTTAATTCCTCGAACATTGTTGGGGATTGTTAAGGGACGTTAACAATCCCCTAATCCAGGGATGGCGAACCTTTTTCGATTAGTGTGCCATTTATATTGCGGTTTATGATTTTCAGGTGTCAAGTGTGCCACTTGTTAATTTTTTAATAAATTATCTTTAAACCCTTGGAAAATGAAATCTGCCCAATCTGAATAGTTTAGACCATAGGTGTCTAAACTATGACCGTTTGAGGGCATCATTGCAACGAAAAAAAATTTGCTGGGCCGCACATACAGTAATATTTTTTCAACAAATTGAAATAAAAATTTACTCCATGTAGTTTTATCAAAATAAATTAACTTCTTTTTGTTATAATTTTTTAAAATTTTAATTAGATATGTATAGGTACATATTTAATTTAATTTGTTAAAGTTTCATTTCATTAAGTTTGGATTCCATAAAGAAATAATTCAAATTAATGAGATGGATAAATTTGCTTTTGTTGAACAAGCAAATCGATATAGGGTTTAATAGACTAGGTTGCAATTCTGAATGCATTTTCTAGTTGTTTGTTCACAAATAGGTACTATACTGCCAAAAGCTAAAGACTTTAATAAAGCATGATGGTGAAAATTAGGATATTTATCGCGGGGTAGGTAATCATTGTAAGACTCCAGTAAAGAAACATTCGCAAATTTTTCTTTCAGTTGAATGTCGCTTTGCAGTTCAATGCATTTTATTTGAAGGTAATTTATTTACTTTTAGAGAAATTGGGTTAGAAATTGGGTGAAATCTACTTTCAAACTCTTGAATTAAACCACAAATTAATGCAGCATTTACTACTATATTGTGCAATTCACAGGCTTATGTGCAGCCAAAGTACTGAAATGTGTCAAATATTTTAATTTATTTGTGCCCAAAATGTTAACTTTCTTTCAAACGCTGTTATTGTCTGGATTCTGGAACAAATAAATAATAAAATGTTTTTTTCCCTTGATGTCTCAAATTTAAACCATTCAAATGCTCTGTTAAGTCTACTAAAAAAGCTGAATCTTAAACCTAATCTTCGCCTTTAAAATCAGTCACAGGTTCCCCTTTTGTTTCCATAAATATTTTTATTTCAGTTCGAATCGATTTATATGAAAAATATTGCAAACATTTATTTTTTAAAAAATAAAAATTTAAATATTTTCATAATTTGCGTTTGGGTCGCATTTTAAAGGCTTTTGGGCAGCATGCGGCCCGTGGGCCGCACTTTAGACAAGCCTGGTTTAGACCATGAGTTTTCAACTTTCCCAACTTTCAAGGGCCCCAATCGAAGGCACAAGTCTAGTCTAGTGGTGGGCTGTAAAGTCAGTGGTTTATATAGAAATTTATTTCGGGAGGGGCCAACAATCATTCCTCAGTCTCTCCCGTGCATCCTTCTCAGTCTCTCCAGTTTTTGGTGCATCCAGTCCGAATTTCGGACAAACATTTTTTGGAAGGATTTTGATTTTCATGAGTAGCATATAAAAAAAAGAAATTTTCCCCTAGAAATTTTTTGAAAATTTCACCTCAAAAAACTGGGTTTTAACATGTTTTGGTATACCTTGTCCGAATTTCCGAGGGAGGTCTTATGTACACCCTTGCATAAAGTAATCAGGATCCCTTTGCATCAATTATTTTGTTTCCTAACGGTCTAATGTCAGTTTCCTTACGTAATTATAAGGGTTTTTGTGATTTATTTACCTTTGCTGACAAAAGGGGAGGAGGGGGTCCAAAATGACCAAGGAAATGGGGTTACGTATAATATTTTAACGGCCCAATGGTAACTAAGAGGGGAGTGGGGAGTTCAGGGGTTCTCCCTCGAAAAATTTTTGAATTTCAGCAAGATAAAAAGTGTTCTAAAGCTGGTTTAGGGGAGTTTTCCAGGAATTAGGAAATCTCTGGTCTAGAATTAAAGTTTTTTTATGTCATTTTTAGTGAATGTCGCGTGCCACCGAAATACCGGTCACGTGCAACCCAGTGGCACGCGTGCCATCATAGGTTTGCCACCACTTCCCTAAAAGAATGATGAACTCAAAAAAGTGTGTAGGATTTTTAGAAAAGGTCTATATGATTAAAAGGCATTCAAAAAGTTTAACTCACATAAGATGCAAAGCGTATTTAAGCAAGGAATTAGTGAATAAATTGGAAAATTATATAAGAGTATTTATAAAGGACCAGTTCCTTATGTTAATGTCTCTCATAAACAGTTCTCAGCTACAAGCATTTAATTTTTAAGGAACCTAACACACACAAGAGAAACTCACATGTTATTTAACTATACATATGACAGAAACAAAATGAAATTTTTGGAGTCGGATGTATTTATAAAAAGAAGAAAATAAATATCAACAAATGAACAAAAGTTCATCATTAATAAATGTTTAATATTTTAAAAAGTTAATTGTTTATATTGTGATCTCACACAATGAGAAAGATGCAGTATGCTTGCTGCTATGACTAATTTGATACATGATATCACTAAGGAAGCAAGCCGCAAAATATATAGGAAGAGAATTACGAGTAAATCAATCACATTGTTCAAATTCTTGCTGTCGTTGCTGTTTTTCATTGCAGGTTGGTGTCAAATAACCATGACCTTTGCTGAACTAAACACTTACGCATATTATGGGCATAATGGAGCTTCTCTAACCCGGCACATTTGAATCGGTACCAGTTGAACATTTTCAAATCCTTCATCACACATGTATGCTTAAAAAATTTTAAATTGTTTTTAAATTTGGAAAACAATGTGCCTCATACTGCTAACTGTACTGTCTTTATCATGTAAGTAGCTTCTATTTTTGTTTTGATGATAATATTCGACAAGCTTTTATTAACAACATAAATATTTTCTTTCATAATAAATTTTACGAAAAATTATGATTTCATTAGCTACACTTTAATGCCTTATATGGAATTTTTTGTGGAGAAAAATGCTTCGATGCATAAAAAAACAATTTTTTGAAATAGTACTTTTCTTATTCATTTTTTAACTGTGATCGTGTAAAATGTATTGTAACTGAAAAAAAATATTGTTTTGAGTAGTAGGATGTAAGCAGGTTTTCGGTCAATTTTGACCCCTCTTCTCTTTGTGAGCAAATCGTAATCCACCTCCTATAATTAATTATTACGTAAACTCGTAAACAGTTTTCCAGACCCCACCCAACATTTTGTTGTACAATTATTTCGTCCAAAAAATACTCATTTTAAACTCATACTCATTTTCTTCTTATACTTTTTCGTATACAAAATGCTAGAACATTGAACTTAGGTTTAATTTTTTTCCATTTTTAATTTTTTAGGGTTTTTTTCCAAGTTATGAGACTTAAAAAAAAGTTTTCCATGTCTCATGTATGAATTCTTTATAATATAAAATTTATTTATAAAGTTTATATGTATTCCGGATGTACGAAAAAACCGTTCTATGCAAAAATCGGTCAGCGAAAACAGTTCAATAAAAAACAAATTTGTTACATGTCTAAAGCTATGAGTTTTTTTGTTTTTGAACGGTCTTTGTCTGACCGGATTTTGCATTGAACGGATTTTTCGCGACACCTAATCCGGATGATCTTTTGTTGTCAGCAAAAATAAGAAATGGAAACTCCCCATCAACTTTTGGTTTTATCGTTACGTAAATATTTGAACCGTCCCCAAAAATATTCCAATATTTATTAATATTTTATGTCAACCGTTGTTTTAAAAAACTTCTTGCATTTCTTCATGATTTTTCCATAATAATATGATCACTTGTAGTAAAATATGAATTAATAGTTAACTTCATAGCTTATTTGGTAATAGTTTGGTACTTTTCCATTATACCGGCGCAGGCGATAAAGTCGCCAATGATGATGCAACCAACTCCAAACAAAATATCGCCGCTGGTAACCTTTGTAACCTTTTGCCTCTTTTCGTTTTCACCTTTTTTATTGCCTTTTCTTTTCACCCTTCTTTTGACACTAAAATCCCCCTCCTTGAGGAAGAGCAATTTAGTTGTAAAATAAAATATAGATGGTAGCACCATCGGATTTCAGAGGTGCTTGTATGGGCACTGTATATTTGGACGGCCTTTTTTCAACTAAACTCTACTCTAATTTCTACGGCCCGGCGTTCCATTGGTTCCATCACTAAGCGCCGAGACTGCTACGTAACCACGAGACCTACAGCGCATGCGCCACGGGCCGTTTGGGCCGTCCAAATATACACTTCGGCTTGTATGACATGACGATTTCTGTTAAAACGTGCCTCAGTTTTTGTTAATTTTCTGTAATTTTCTTGTAGCCTCTATCCACTCCCTACAAGCGTGTCCCCCAAATGAAGGGTGGACAGATTGTGTAAACCCTTGCCTGAATTGTGTGCAAAAAGGACGGTGCACTGGTCTACCTCTCTGCCAGCCAGGATGCGACTGCAGACCCGGGTATCTCAGAGATGGCACAGGTTTTTGTGTACCGAAATCACAATGCATTGGTTAGTGTAATACGTAATTTCCATTTGGGAGTCCGAAAACAACTAATAAATTAACGTGATCATCCTCCGAAAATTTCTAAAAAGATAGAAAAGAAATTATTTCCTCCGTAAAATATAATATAGATTCGTAAAGGATGTTTTAAAATATACAGAAGAATTTTCTACAAGATAACCTATCAGACAACTAAAAGTATAATAGACTATCTAATAAGTGAATTTTCCTAGGACTTTGCTTTAACACAGATCTGCAAATATATAACTAGGAAAAATACTTTTTAATTTTTCATAATGCTAATTTCTCATTCCGTAAACCTGAAAATTTAATCACTCCTTCCCTTCATCTATAAAAGAAAAATAAATTAAGTTTCATTGTTCGGCAAAAAAAAACTATATATTTAAACGACACTTCAAAATTAAAAATAAAAAGGCGAAAATGCAATTCAATTTTTTCTCATCAATATTCTAAAGATAAAAAAATAAATCGCTTAGCTTTTCTGTTCAAATGATAATTTGAAATTAAAATAGGAGTTTTATGTTAATTTCAAAAAGGGGAAAAATGATAACTCATTTTTAAAAGGAGAAGTGAAAAAGTTTTAAAATATTAACTAACAGTTGGCAACGATTTTTAAGTAAAGAATTGTTTAAATCTTTTTGATTAGAGACAAGACTTTTTGTTGCTTTCATATTGTTAGAATCTGATTATTTTGATGATTTCAAACTGTTTTGTAAAAGGAAGACAATCTCAATTTTTCCATTTCATAGCAATGTATATTTAAATAACCTTTATTCAGCCAAGTATTGAAGTTTTTTTTATTTGAATTAAATTTAATTAAATGTTGTATTATTATCTGATTTCTCTGTTTTCGTTTTTAAGTTTGGTTATGTAAATGTTGCATTGCTTTAATTCTTTAGAGTAGGTATTATTTTCTAAATTAATTATATTAGAGCTTAATATTTATGAACCTTTGTTTTTTTTAAGCTTATAAACGTTGAATACAGCATGTATGTATGCAATATTTTTTAAAGAAGTATATTTTGAAGTTAGATTTTTTAACTAGCTGCGCACAAATGATGTCACGCTTTTTTTTCCAAGTTATGTCCTCCTTTTTACCCCTAATTCTCAAAAGGTCATATTTCATCACACCTCCTTACATCTCATTTCACACTCCTTATACTCCCCCATTTAAACTTATGTTTACCCCACCTTAGTATCAAAGGGAAATTTCGTATTGTTATTATAACTTTTATAATAATGTCGATTTGCAGGGAGTGATACCTGGCCACAAAGTGTCACTGATTGATAATCCCTTCCCACTTCCCCAAGAGTGACATTATTTCATGACAACAAGGTGTTTTCATGGTAGTACATATTTCATAATGTAGAGAGTTAAGTGAATACTTTTCAGTACCCTAACTTGGCTAACTTTCTCTTGATTAGCCTTAATAAGTAAATAAGTAAGGAAAATAATAACAAAAGAATTCTTACAATAGTTTTACACATACGGTTATTTTACATTAGATAAAACTTCCAAGGCTGTCAATTTTATATTCCACTAATTTTGCAACCGGTTTTTTACAATTTTTATTTAGTTTTACCCTGTATTAGAAAGCTACGAAAAGAGTTTTCATTATTACAATGTGCTATTAATTTTTGAGCATTGTTTTGATTTCTGTGTGAAAAATAAGCATCTCGGTATCAATACCACGTAGTATTATTAAGCAAGAATCTCTGATATCTCGTTTTGCTCTAGGTGACCTTCCTCAAAAGTCCTCAGCATCCTCGAGGTGTCCTAAAAACTCCGTCTTCGCCTGGTGTGGTCCAGGTTGCAATCCCACATGCGAATACCCGGAACCCGAGGACTGCAGCGAAGAATGCGTTCCTGGGTGCTACTGCCTACCCGGGTTCTTCAAGACGGAAGAAGGAATCTGTGTTCCCCCAAAGCAATGCGACTACCCAATCAGTAAGTAATTTAAGTAACATACCCATGAATTAGCACCGTATTGGGTGTTTTGAATAGTGAAAGTATATTAAGCAAATTTCGATGCTACTTTGGAGATTCACAGCTATATTCACACACAGCTATTAGCATCAGTGTTGAATCAATGGTCAAAGAAGAAGTACAGTAGAGCCCCGATTATCCGCGGAATTGGGTGACAAGGGTACAGCGGATAGTGAAAATCGCGGATAACCCGAAAAAAGACTAAAAATGAGGTGAAAACACGAAAAAAATATTTCAGAAAACATGATATGTAAAACTTTTAAAATATGTACAGTACAGCAGAAACCATTGCTATACATATAAAATATCTCTAATCTCACCTAAAATTTGCTCTCATCATTAAAAAAAATTTCTTGGCTCTTGGGGATAATCGGGGTTCTACTGTACTCCAATTATTAGAGTCGGCGAAGAGCTGATTTTTTTCTTAAGCTACTGGATAACCGTGATGCTGATGGCTATGAATATGGCTATAAGAGTTTAAATTTTGTATGTGAAAAAATGGTTTTAAAACAACGTAAAGCTATTATCACACTATCTTGCAAGGACTTATTTGTAGTTTGAACTCACAACGAGCAGTGTATGCATTACGTAGCATCGAAATGTATTCAATTTACCTGTACAAATTGCTTTGTAAATATAATAACCATAATCATTCGCTTTAAAATAACAATGTTTACAGATCAGCTATGTTGAAAGTGGATCTTAAGCTAATTTTTCCCGATGTGATCATCTGTCATGGTCCAAAAAAATTCGTTTATTTTCGAACAACTCTTAAATAGAACTGTTTAAGATAGAAAGTTTAAAATGGCAGATGCTTGAAGATATTTAGTAGTTCGACCTCCGTCACTTCATTCGCCTTTTTTTTAACCTTTGGCAGGCTTATTAAGATTTTAAATTACCAAAAACCATAATTTTCTTAAAAAATACAATGCCAATTTGAGGAATCCGAATAGTTTTATATCTATGTTCTTTCAGACATAGAATGCAAAGAAGACGAACGATACTTTGAAGAATGCACTCCCCGTTGCAAGAACACGTGCGAAAACTACAACAACCCCAGTGTCCGATGTGGGTGCGACCCTCCTGGCTGCTTCTGTGCAGAAGGACTGGTGTTGAGGGCCGATGGTAAATGTGTCCAGCCTCTAGAATGTTACGGAACTCAGGGTGAGTTCACTTTTGGTACCAGTATTATACAGGCGACGCTGGGTTTTTTTAGAAATTTTGGAATCATACCTAAAAAGTTTGTAAAATCAAAACGCGAAAATCGATTAGCCGTGTGCAAAGCACAACAATCAGGCGATGTTGCAAACTTGTGTTTTACACATTAAAATATAACACAAATTAAAAGAAACAACTGCTGGTTGAGATAGTGTATAATGTTGTTATATTTTGGTATTTGATTGTTTTAGGCAACTTATCATAAAACTCGACGCATGCACCCACCTAATCTCTAAGTGTCATCATTTTTTAATAAAGTTTCATCTTTTTTAATTAAGTTTTTACGGTTGTTGTTTAGTACGTAGTACAGAGATAATAATGCTGCACATGAAGACCGCCTCAAAATAATCTCTTAACTATCTTTCAACTGTTTTCAACTAAAGTAACCCTACCTATGTTCAATACTATTTATTATTATGTTAATGTATTGTGGATTCACTATCCAGTGAGTCTTTTGTTACCCCAGAATTTCGTTCGATAATTTTTAAAGAAAAAGCTGAACTGTTTTTTGACGTAAATTACGCTTGGTGAAAAAGAAAATGACTTCGCAAAAAATAGCATTTTTAAATTGAAATTATCATGTCTATGGAGCTATGTTCTTGGAAGTAGCTTACAGTTTGTAAAACCCTGTCAGGGTTCGTAAAAAAGAAGTTCTTAAAACAAGCTTCACCTGTATAGCGATTTGATACTAATACTTACAAATGCAAAACAAATTTTACACATTCCATTATTTCTATTGTAGAGTTACCACCTCCTACTCCGAAGTGTCCTGAGCATGCCGTGTTTATCCCTTGTGGCCCCGCATGCCCGCCAACTTGTGAAAACAGAAACCCCCCAGGTCAATGCAAATTGCAATGCATTCCAGAGTGTCATTGCAAGCCAGGGTATTTGAGACATGAAAACAGATGTGTTCCAGTTGAAGAATGCGTTGCCAAAACCCCCCAAGGTGAATTTTATATACCTAATTTCTTAAGATGTAAATAGAAACAAAGGTTTAGTTGTGTGGTAAAATAAAATAGGGAATAAGATAAAATTAAAATATTTTTTATTGACCACTGTTCATAAAACTCATATGCTCTTATGGTACATCACTCATAATGTCATTGCTCAGGTCAGACCTTATGAGCTAGAAGCAGTGACCATAGTAACGCTTAACGAAACATTCGTCTTGGGCAATTACTAACCAGCCTAAACTTAAGTAGGAAAATACTATTAAAGAATTGGTCACTGAGGCTGCATGTAAAGAGTTATTGGGGTTATCGCTTAAAGTTCATAACGTCTCACGAGCCTATTCTAAATGAACATAGTAGCTGCACTTGCAATATCTACCCATAAAGAATTGATACTTAATAGCAAACAGCAAATTTGTCTTATGAAAGTACTTAATTTTAAAAGAAAATGCATATTGGTAAATATGTTTGCAGCTCCTGTACAAGACACAATCTAATTGGATCGATTTTTTTATTTTAAACTTGGATACAGTTATCAAATGTATTTATGCATTTAAGAGAAATTTAGAAGCCTTTATAAAAAGTGCTTAATCTATAAGTTTGTCATATCTGGAAATCAACGATATCAAGTCGTTTCCCACTTTAAAAATTTAATTTTTTTCCAACCATAAAGATTCTCGACTCATTTTTTTAAATGTATCCAATCATTATGGAACCAAAATTGATTCTAAATAACTCTTAGGTCTAATTTCTGGCTCTTTCATTAGCACAAAAGGCAACAGAGAAAAAGTAATAATTATAATGTGTGCAATACCTTTACAATTTTTTAGGAAATTGTCCACCCGATGAGCAATACTATGACTATATACCAAACTGCAAAAACACCTGTGAAAACTTTCGAAACCCTGGAATAATATGCAATCCAGGACCACCAGGATGCTTCTGCAAAGAAGGTCTTGTTAAAAGAAGAGATGGAAAATGCGTTTCTCCTCAACAATGCTTGGGTAGGATAAAAGGTTATATACATTATTTTCTAGTATTAAGCTTATAATGTAGAACATTTAATCCTGAGCCCACACAGTTTCTAGAAAAATTCCGTCCAAAATAATGTCTTATAAGTTCCAAATGAAAAGATTCGCTTTCTTCCTAGTCACAATTTTTCACAACATAACATGGAATTTTTCTGCACATTTATTGAAATTATGTGGAAAACCACTGTTTATATTCACGAATAATATAGTAAGTTACCCAGCTAAAAAACATGTCCGAAATTCCTTCAGCTTATTGTCAGCTTAACCTTTTAAACGCCGCAATTCAAATTTCGAATTAAAGGTCCAGATTTTTGGCTTAAATAGCTTGTTTCATCATAACTAAAACCATTCTAGTCATTTTTTGGCAGAAAAAAAATCCTAAGTATGATTTTTAGGATGTTCCCATTTGGGAACATCGGCGTTTGGGGTGAAGTTTTTAAGGGGATTTCCAAAAGGCACAAACTTTACAATTAATTCAAATAAAATGATTCAAATAGGTTTCTACTCAATAATTATGAACATTTTTATGATAGTGGACGGTTTTTTAATTTTTATTATCCCTACGTGGACGATTGAGTAACATTTTATAGATTTTCATAAGAAAAAATTCACATGTTTATTGCGTACGCGAAGCTTTTACGTACATTTTTCTTGCACTATGGGTAATATTTTGATATAAAAAACAGATAAGAGTATTCCCATGCGCTTCAAAGCTAAACAGTTATGTTTCTGTGAGAAAAATTAGCTTTAATTACGGTTCTATACGGATATCTAGCATAAAATCCACTAATTGCATTCAAATCTAATAAGCTTTCAAAAGTGATAACCATAATTATCTCCATTGATTCATCAAAGCTGTGTTTCTCATGGAAGATTCCGAACTGAATCACATATCTCTTACATCCAACTTGCGTTAGAAGAGTGTTTTTAGATGTTGTATACACTTTTCTTTATTTTCAAAATTTTTCAATTTTATTCCTAAAATTTTTATGTAAAAAATGTACTTGAACAAAATATGTACGCAAATCTTCAGAAGCACTCCAAATATGCTCTTTGCATAACCCCTAATGATAATTACTGAAAATTAATCGACCGGGGAGTTAGAAAAATATACTTGTGTAAGAATCTGCTATAAAGATTTAGCATTTATTTCTCCATAAATCAGGTGAAAAAATAAAAATCACAGATTTTTGAATTTAAAACATCACTCTTAACCTGTTTAGATCCTTTGAGACAAAAAAGGTTAAAAAAATTAAAGAAAATAGGAAAAAACTTGAAATTTTGCATGTTATAAAAATCCCCTCAAATACTATACCCCAAACGCCGATGTTCCCATTTGGGAACATATACGTTGTATTGGTAATTACTCTCCAAAATTGGAATATAATGCTATTCTGTCAAGCCAAATGGGAAGATGTGTACTTAAGTAACCTAAACACAGCAAAATTATTTAAAACTAAATTTATTTAAAATTTTCACAAGTTGAAACTTGTGCAACTTTTTGAAGTGCCAAAAATCTCTAATTTTGATGTTAATTCTACAAAAAGGATTAAATTGCACGTGAAAAACTTTTGCATGTAAAATAACTTCATATCTTTAAGTAGCTTTCTACCAAGTATCGAATTCTTGCATGAAAAATTAAGTGGTAAAAAAATTCCTTAAAATGATGTTCCCATTTGGGAACATCGGCAGGTAAAAGGTTATAGACTCACCATTACTAGATAAGTTATATCTCTTTTAGAATCGCCGCAATGTCCCGAAAACGCAATTTTTCTTCCTTGTGGTTCGGCCTGTCCCGAAACCTGCGAGAACAGAAATCCTGGCCCCTGCAAAGATCAATGCATCCCTGGATGCTTCTGTAAGCCGGGCTTCTTGAAACTCAACGATAAATGTGTCAAAGCTGAAAAATGTGATACTACATATCTTCCAAGTATGTCATCAATTTTTCTAACATATATTTGGTTTTCAGCTTAACTCTTCTAGTTATTTTGAAGTTTTAACTCAGAGTTTGTCAATCCCGAAAGAAATATCACCTGAAACGCTTCAGTTCTGATGTTTTCTTCAAATTGGTCCCTCATCAGTCATTTTGAAGACTATTATAAATGAATGTCTATAAATTAAGGAAACTATTTATAAATTCAAAAATGTTTGGTATTTAAATGTATAAAACAATCTTGAATAACGTTCTCGGATCCAATGCTGTTATGAAAAATAACTCAAAACATATAAATGAAAATTGACAGATAACAATAGAATAAATTTAATTTCGTTGTATATAGCAATGTCTTTAAAGATACCTCAAAATTTCAGTTTCAAAATATTTGAAAACTATATCAGTTTCATATTCGAGAGATGAATATACTGAATAACATTTCTGGCTTTTTAGCTTAATCAACTCCCTTAAAAAAGAGAAAAAACAATAAAAAGAAAGAAAAGGGGGAAAACGATAAAAAGAAAGAAAGGGTCTAGAAAATGAGATAATCTAATAAATAAACAATAATTACCCCTTACTTAACTAAAGAGCTTCCAGAATACCTTATCGTATTTTTTGTTATCTGCTAACCAGTGATTCAGAAAGATGTACAGTGTACAGTGATCAAAATTTTGGAATTTTCCTGATAAGTTTTGTTTAACTATTATTGTTTTTACAATAAAATCTTTCAACAGGCAAATGTTACCCTGATGAACAATACTACGACTACATTCCTAACTGTAAAAATACCTGTGAAAATTATAACAATCCTGCTGTTCGTTGTGCACAAGGACTCCCAGGATGCTTCTGCAAAACCGGACTTGTAAAGAGAAAAGATGGGAAATGTGTTCAACCACGTGATTGCATAGGTTTTATTTATTTCTCTCTCTTCTTACCCCACTACTTTTTAACACATAAGACACTATATCCAAAATCCTTTTAAAAAATTGTCAGATTTAAAAGCCCTATAAAACTAGTATTTTAGTTTATTCTGAAGTTTGCAAATGAGTGATGAAACTTCTAACTTTATTGCAGTCCAATCTCAGTGTCCAGTTGGAGAAAAGTACTACGATTACATACCCACTTGCAAAAACACGTGTGAAAACTACCGCAATTCTTCAACAACATGCCCTCCAGGTCCACCAGGTTGCTTCTGCCGAGAAGGACTAGTAAGAAGAGCGGATGGAAAATGCGTGGATCCCAGAGACTGTCCAGGTTCTTCCATATTTGATTTATCTATAAATTTATAGCACGATTTCGTGATTTATTTGAACTGATACAAGACAAGACAAGACAAGAAACTTTATTGTAATGGGCACTGCCCGTTTACAAAATGAAACAAAAAGTAGCAGTAGGAGACTATATGAAATAAATTTAAAAAAAAGAAACATTTTTACAAATAACAAATTTAACATAGATAAATTAACATTAATATTTTAACAGATAAATTAACACATATAAACATATTTTTAGTATACACACAAATTTTATTGCATTTTTTTAACAAAATATTCAAAGTATGACTATTAAGTTGATTCAAGTAATATATTGCGGCGAAGTTTTAAAACAGATATAGTAAAAAGGAAAATTAAATTATAGTTTATGTTTTTCTGCTTTAGAATATGAGGAAAAGGTTTTAAATTTTGTAAATGAGTTAGTCTATGGTGGTTATACAGAGGACAAGAGTTAAATATGTGTTGCCAAGTCTATCTAAAGTCTGGTAACCTGAGTATTTTTATCCAATATTTTAAAATTAATTTAACCAAAGTTACTGAAATCGGAGGGCGACCCATTTCTAGTCTTAAAATGTAACCCGGGGTGTTTCTGGAAAGCGTGAACAGCTTTTTAACGAAAAAGCAAAAACACTCTTCTAACTCATAAACATTGCTCGCTGACCATATAACAGAACCATATGTAAAAACAGACTGAATAAGAGACTCAAATAATTTAAACCAAGATTTGATTGAGTTGAAACGCGGTCCCGTAAAAATAGGCCAAGATGCACAGTAGGGTGGAGCGAAAAACTTTTTTTTGGAAATTGAAAACGCCTGAGGTGGGAATAGGTGCCATTTACGATAAAACTTAAAAATTCAAAACTTGAGTTCGATCAATTAATATCTTCAGGTTCCACATTCACGTTAAAGTTTCGAAGTTTCATCAAATTTTACGTAAAAATGGTTATAAATGATTCCCACACAATTTTAGCTCCTTTTTCAAACCATAACTGGTTGAGTTTATATTCTTAGGATGTCAAACAACATTTTAAGACCTTCTATGGACCTGAAATGGGGGGAATTTCCGATTTTTCAAGCCCGAATAAGGGCGCATGCCATTAAAATAGTCTAGCGACCGAAAAACAAATTTTTGAATATCGGTACCAAATAGAGCTCAAAAGTTGCGTTTTACCCTCCTTATTCATGGAAAAATAATAAAAAAAATTGTAAAAAATAATTTAGGTGTGTTTTGGCCCTAGAACATGAAAAAATGGATCTTTTGCATAGCGTATAAAGGGAAAAGTCTTAATTAATCAAATTAAAGTTTTAAATGTAATAGAAACTTATAGTTGCCTTAATTCGGTGTTTTAATCGTCATAAAAGTATTTACAAGGGTAGTGCATTGTAATTTAAGCTAAGTAGATAAGGCATACAGCTTAGAATCGCCAAATAAGAGAAAAATTCATTTTTGTACGTATTTATATTTATTTTTTAGATCAGAGCACTAAAAATACTTAAAATATATCCTAAATTTTCCCGTTTTATATTTAACACAAATAATAACCTTTTATTTGATATTTCGTCAGTTTAAATTTGAAGACTTGTTACAAAAAGTGGTAGTTTAGGTTAAAGTTTATAGAATAAAATGCCTGTAGTGCAATATAACGCTTTTTTCGTCTGTTTTCTGTAAAAATATCAACCTTAATATTTTAAAAGCATTTTATGTAAACAAGAATGTGTATTACAGACTACATAAAATATTTGAACTTAAAGTTTATGAATTTTGGGATTTTTAAGTTTTTTCATCCACATTTCCAATTTTAGGCTGCTAACTTGATTTTAAAAAATTTAATAATGAACTCAAAAGTATTATTGACTATTAATACACTAAACTAAGGTAACTATAAGCTTTTACAACATTTAAAAATTTAATTTGATTAATTAAGACTTTTCCCATTATACGCTATGCAAAAGATCCATTTTTTCAAATTCTATGGCCGAAACACACCTAAATTATTTTTTACGAATTTTTTTATTATTTTTCCGTGAATAAGGAGGGTAAAACGCAACTTTTGAGCTCTATTTGGTACCGGTATTCAAAAATTTGTTTTTCGGTCACTAGACTATTTTAATGGCATGTGCCCTTTTTTCGGGCTTGAAAAATCGGAAATTCCCCCCATTTCAGGTCCATAGAAGGTCTTAAAATGTTGTTTGACATCCTAAGAATATAAACTCAACCAGTTATGGTTTGAAAAAGGAGCTAAAATTGTGTGGGAATCATTTATAACCATTTTTACGTAAAATTTGATGAAACTTCGAAACTTTAACGTGAATGTGGAACCTGAAGATATTAATTGATCGAACTCAAATTTTTGAATTTTTAAGTTTTATCGTAAATGGCACCTATTCTCACCTCAGGCGTTTTTAATTTCCAAAGTTGGTCATTTTTGGCCAGTTTCACTCCACCCTAATGCATAGATCGCCGCTTTTGCTTTAGAGGTAAAATGATTTTTTGCACAGTTAAATTTGCCAGTTGAGGAGAAAGGTATTCCTAAGTAGATATATTCCCTGACGATTTCGAGTTTTGTACCTTGGTAGACAAATTTTTCAGATTTAGAAAGTTTACCCCCTTCTTAAAAATCACAATTTTCGTTTTATTTATGTTGACATTTAAATGGAAGTCCGAGCAGAACTGTTCCAATATGTTAAGCTTTTTCTGGAGATCAATAGGGGATTCAGCCAAAATCACTGCATCGTCTGCGTAAAGTAAGATATGAAGATATGTATCAGATGAGATAAAAATACCGGGAACACTAGATTCGTTAAGGCGATCAATTAAGTTATTGAGAAACAAATTAAACAATATAGGCGAGAGTATTTCTCCTTGTAAAACTCCTATATCAATCTCAAAGGGATCCGTTGGCCCTGTTAGAGTGCGCACTCTTGCTTTAGCTTTAGCATACATGTCCCTCAATACATTAATGAATTTTGAACTGAGTGTTAGTTTTCGTAAAACTGGCCACAATAGAGAATGGTTGATGCTGTCAAAAGCCGCTTTCAGGTCAATAAAAGCAGCGTACAATTTCCCCCTTTTTTTCCTGAGTTTATCTTGAATGATTGCATTTAAGACAAATGCTTGGTCTATACAACTATACCCTTTTCTAAAGCCTGCCTGTTCTTCATAAAGCAAATTTCTCTGGATTAACCATGTGTTAAGTCTGCAGTTTAAAATTGAAGTAAATGTCTTACTAATTACAGGCGTTAGAGAAATCGGTCTATAATTTCCTGGATTGGCCGGATCTCCCTTCTAAAATACAGGAAGAATTAATATTTCAATCCAATTAGCTGGGAAGCGTTTCGACTGAAGTATATTATTGAATGATTCGGTGAGATAACGGATTGCATCAGTACTTAGATATTTAAAATATTCAGGTCTAAGGTGGTCATACCCAGGACTTTGATTGTTTTTAAGTTTATTGATGGCATTTTTAGTCTCTGAGATTGAGATAGTTTCATCCAGAATTGGGTCAAAATTAATTAAACTACATCTATTAATTACATGTACAGATAAATTCAGTTTATTTGAACTGATACGTTAAGATCAATACTGTCGAAAAACATAAACATATAATAAACATCTATAAACTTTCACTCTTCTCATTTCTAACTGTTCTTTCCAATTCTCTTTCGTTCAATAACATCTCTCTTTCAAGCCGTCTCTTTCACACACATTCATGTATTTCTATATATTCATATCCATCCTTCACCATGTCGGGTATTATTTGCTAATAAATCTTCTAGTTTCTCTCTCTTCCTTTTCTCTCTTTCATTCGTATCCTCACTTTCTGCTCTCTCAATCTCTTTCTGCTCCATCATTTTATCCTAGTGTTTTGCACCTCTTCTTTGTATATTTTCCGGTCACTTTTAATTCCTTGTTTTCTCTTTTATTGAAATCTTTTATTCTTCTTTCTCTTTCTCGCTCCTTCTCGTCATTTTTACACTATCAATATATTTTTAATTTCTTCCCACAAAATATAGAATGGGCAAGAAAATTAAACTCGGCAATACATATTCCTCTTTACATATTCGGGAAATATGTTTTTTTAAAAACTTAAACCTATGCTTAAATTCAAGAAATTATCAGATTTACTGACAAAATCTGTTGTAATGAAAATATTTCATGCAGTTCCACGAATAGAGAGATGCCCTGAAAACGAGGTGTTCATCCCGTGCGGTCCCCCTTGTCCTCCCACGTGCGAAGATACGCGTCCGCTTAGGTGCAAAGACAGGTGTGTGTCAGCATGTTATTGCAAGCCTGGGTACCTTAAGAACAAGGAGGGTAAATGTATTCACGTGGAAGACTGTTTTCCCAAAGGTAAGTCAATGCTTGAAGTCAATACTTATTCATATCAACATTCTTTGAGAACGGTAGATGGCTTAATATACCATTAATTTGTAGAAAAAAAGAAAATATGTTTTAACATGAACTTTTTCATTTCATATTCAAGATTAAATTTATTTGAAAAAGTTTGTTAATTCATTTAGCGTTCTTAAATTACTTTGAAGTTTTTACTTGTTTTTTAGTATGATCATTTCTTGGAACCCTCTGTTAGAGCAAGTTCAAAATATTTTATTTTTCAATGAGAAAAATATGTTGAAATGGAAAATTTTGCCATTATACGTTCATCTAGAACTTTTCACAGCTCAATAGTTTAGGTGATTATAAATCTAGGATGGGGTGTGTTCTCCTGAAAAAAAAATCCATTTTGGAAAGGGAAAAAATAATTTATTTTTGAATTATCTTCTCAAATCCATTTTTTATCATTTCTCTCGAAGTAAAATTATTTTGAGAATTCAGTATCATCCTGCAAAGGCTGCCCTCAAAAAGGGGCTGTAAAAAGTAAATCAATCAAATTTTATTTTTTCCAATTTTTTGTTAAATTAAATTGACTACCTTAAACTTTCACTTTCCATTGCAGTTGCCAACTGCCCACCCGATGAGCAGTATTACGCTTACGCCCCAAACTGCAAAAATACCTGTGAGAATTTCAACAACCCAGGAGTTCGCTGTCAACCAGGTCCCCCGGGATGTTTCTGCAAGGACGGTCTGGTCAGAAGAAAGGACGGAAGATGCGTCAGACCCCAAGAATGCCAAGGTGCGTAACTCAAAACAGGAAACTAAATAAAATTAGTTTTCAAATAAAATTATTTAATTCTTAAGATATATGACAGTAAAGAACCCAATAAATATTCAAATTTCTATAAAAAATCCTAAATTTTAACTTCCAGTTATTCTATACTGGGAGAGTTTTTAAAGTTATTCCAATTTTCTACAATTATCACAATTAACTTCAATTTATTCAGTATCTGTCAAATGTCAACCGGATGAGCAGTATTACGACTACATACCAAATTGCAAAAACACCTGTGAAAATTTCAACAACCCCAGGATACGTTGCAGTTCCGGTCCGCCGGGTTGCTTCTGTCGGCAAGGTCTTGTTAAACGTAGCGATGGAAGATGTGTCAACCCTCTAGAATGTCCAGGTATGAGAAAACATTTTTTACTGAAATGTAAATAAACAAATACCTATTAAATTAAAACGTTATTCGTTGCAGCAAAGTGCGGCCCAGATGAGCAGTATTACGAGTATGTCCCCAACTGTAAGAACACTTGTGAGAATTTCAACAACCCAAGACTTAGCTGTAAACCAGGTCCCCCAGGATGTTTCTGCAAGGACGGTCTGATCAGAAGTCAGGATGGCAGATGCATCAGACCACAAGAATGCCCTGGTTTGTTTCTTATTTTCGTTGAGGATATAAATACAGTTTTGATTCTAGGTATCACAAATTACTTTTTGTTCAGTTGTAGTTAAATGCTCCCAACCAGATGAGCAATACTATGATTGCATCCCAAATTGCAAGAATACTTGTGAAAACTACAACAATTCCAAAGTTTCCTGCACCCAAGGGCCCCCTGGATGTTTTTGTAAGACCGGCCTAGTAAAAAGACTAGATGGCAAATGTGTGAATCCCAAGGAATGCCCAGGTACTTCTATCACGCAACGTTTCGTTTGTCTCGTCTTTTTCTATTCTAAAAACGTTTTTAAAGAGCGGTTGTCAGCGAAAAACTACTTGATTACTGATTTTAACGACTCATTCTTGTTATGTTCAGATTCCTTTGAGGATTCCAAATAAACTGTTGGATTTTTTAAAATCTTAGTTTTAAGAAAATTCCATTTATTTAGATTACGGATAAGATCTCAGCTACAAAGCAAGAAACTATGAATTTTAAAACAATAGAAATCTTCCTCACTGGAACCTCAACTATAGGAACATTGCTTTTCTAATGTTTTTTAAGAAAGAAGGAGTTGGGGAGTGATAGTTAGTAAGGGGGGAAGCTACCTAGTTTCCTATAAAAAATTATGTGCCTTGTTTATATGATTAGTAATTTATCAACATGAATTACTTTAAATCTAAATCAATCACAACATTATGATGTCACCATTTTATCTTTTAGGTGTAAGGTATGACGTGAATTATCCCTCTTACATATTTCTTCCAGCTGAATGTCATCTGGATGAGAAATACTATACCAGCATCCCTAACTGCAAAAACACGTGTGAGAATTATAAAAATCCTGGCATAAGGTGCATACCAGGTCCTCCTGGGTGTTTTTGCCGCGATGGACTGGTCAAAAGAAAAGATGGGAAGTGTGTGAGACCGCAAGAATGTCCTGGTTGGTATTTTATTAGCTTATTTTTACGGTAATATACAAAGGCGACTCCTCAGGAGGAGTAGGTTGTAAGTCATTATTGAAAGCTCACCTTTAGAGAGATTTCTTCCCTGGAAAGATTAGAATTGAAAAATCCTTCGAAAATCAAACCACTATTAGTATTTTGCAAAAAAATTCGAGTGGGGCTTTCCAGTTCAGGATCTTAACTAGCTGTTTTCTCGCGCTTCGTATCCGAACCCTTACCTGTCGGCGGGTTCAAAAATATGTGAGACGGAAAGCGAAAAGGGACCTCTTGTCGGCGTTCGTCGAAACTGAGTTACTATTTTTTTCTCAATCTGTACATATTTATGAAGATTTTAAGACCATCATCATCCTTGTAGCTCAAAAAATGACGAATCGCCAGTAATTAAAAGTTTTAATCGAATAAGTGGATTTCGCGAAAAACGACCTTAAACTTTCAAAATGATACCATCTCGTTATTTTTCACAGTTAAGGAATGATTCCAACAGCTAAAATTTGGTTCTAAAGGGTCCAAGCATCGATAAAATCGAGAGAAAAAAAATTCGATAGTTTTGACCTTTTTCCGGTTTTTTCTCGAAATCAATTTTGCCGACAAGAGGTCCCTTTTCGCCTCACATATCCTGAGTGCAATTGGTGTTCAGCAGACATGGCCTCCTCTGGCCATATTTTGGTTTGTTTGGGTTTCAACAAAGACCAAGTCCTTCCAGACCCTCAACTGTTTTTAGACTCTTTTGGATTCCTGGGGATTTTCAAGCCCTGCTAGATGATTTCGAGATTAGTAACAACACGGTAATATGCAGGTATTTTTCAACATAAAGTTTCGATTTCTGATCATTTGTATGTACCCGAGAAATGACAAACAATTTATAACAGTTATAATTCAAAACTTGTGGAGTGTTTTTACACGTTATAAAAAATTATATTAAAAAAATTATCATTGCAGTATTTTGTCCACCAGAAGAGCAAATTTACGACTATGTACCCAATTGCAAAAATACTTGTGAGAATTTCAACAACCCTGGAGTACGGTGTTCCCCAGGACCTCCAGGGTGCTTTTGCAGGCAAGGATTAGTTAAAAGACAAGATGGAAGATGTGTTGATCCTAAAGAATGTCCAGGTTAGTGTTGTAGTCTGTTTATTTACAATAGGCGGCTGAGACGTAATTTATTAGAAGCAGTTAGTACTATTGTAATCATCATCGAAAAAATTTTCTTGTGCAATGACAAGGCAGCCTAAACAGAAGTAGTTAAAATAAATACTGTAAAAGAATCGGTTACTGAAGTTGCGTGCGATGAACGTTATTAGGCGTTATTGAGCGTGTTTAAAAAATACAAAAAATTAATTAAAATTTGGTTTATCAAATTGAGAATGTTGTTCACCTAAGATTTAGTTTTTTATTTGTAGCCAGTTGTTTACCGGATGAACAATATTATGATCACATCCCGGGCTGCAAAAACACATGTGAAAATTTCAACAACCCTGGAGTGCGGTGTGCACCTGGTCAACCAGGATGTTTTTGCAGGCAAGGGTTGGTTAAAAGACAAGATGGAAGATGCGTTGACCCTAAAGAATGCGCAGGTATTTCACAACTAAAGTCCCATAATCTTATTTCTCTTTCAATATAAAATTTTTTTGCGAGTTGAAAAAAGAAGTTAAAATGGTAACAATAGCTCACTTCAAATTAAAGTTTTTGATGTTAGATAATTTTTTCAAAATAAGATTCTCAGTTTTCTTTACTAACATAGCCATAAATGTTTTATCTTAAAATTAAAAGAAGAAAATGAAGTGTAAAATTCTTGTTAATTTACTGGGTTAAATAATACAGTCAAACCTGTTTTGGTGCGAGGAATAGGGTCCGCACAAAAAAATCGCATAAAAAAATTCGCACCAAACTTCGTGAGTACTATAAAAAATAGTTTTCGCAGCACATTTAAAAAAATCCTTTTTTATGCGGTGAATAAGGACCGCATAAAAAATGTTTCACGTAAGACCGTAGCGAGAATCCCTCAGTATAGCCGAATTGAAAAACTCTTTATGTTCGGACCGTAAAGCAATCCCCATCCTACAGCTGAATTGAGAAACTGTTTCTATACTTACCGTAGACTTTCTTTTCAATTACCACGTAGTTGGCGAAGAACTGTTGTTTCATGAGACTCATGTATGTCTAGGTAAAGCCTGTTATACAAGATTTTTTTTCTAATTTGAAATTTTCATACAACGCACAAAAAAAGTCGTTGGGAAAAATCGCACAAAAAAGTAGCACAAATAAAAAATCGCACATAAAAGGTTCGCACAAAAACAGGCTTGAGTGTACTTTGATTGTGTTAAATTAAATTTCTTATTCTTAGAATGCTCTCTAAAGAAGGTAATTTAGCAATTTTTTTCTTACACCTTATCACTTATCCGTTGTTTTAAGGAGCAAAAATAATGATCTTTGGTTTTTAAGCCACATTGTAAAAATGAAATAACTTGTCTTATTCCCAGAGAATTTTTATCAGTACTTTATAAAAAGAAAGCACAGCAATGATTTTCTAACTATAAGCTTATGGTATCATTCTTCTATCTGCATCCTGATTTTCCCGCCATAGGTGTTGCCTCTTTATTTGCCATCTTACCTACTTTACCTTACTGTTTAGATGAGGTTATTTTTTAAGGTACTGGCAAATCGAAATAGTTATTCAAAAAAAATTATACATTTATTCCAGTGAGTTAAATAATATTGAAAAACTTCTTGCGTAACAAATGTATTCTACATCTCACATTTCTTTGTTTCAGTTAAGTGTCCTCCAGATCAGCAGTATTATCAATACATCCCGAACTGTAAAAACACTTGTGAAAATTTTGATAACTCGAGTGTCCGATGTCCTCAAGGTCCTCCGGGGTGCTTTTGTAAAGACGGATTAGTGAAAAGAAAAGATGGAAAATGCGTGACACTTCAAGAATGCCCAGGTGGAGCATTTCTTATTAAAATTTAACGTTATTTTATTTTACCAAAGATAAACTGTTTTCTATTTTTTAAAGGTAACTGTGTCTATGTTAATTTAAAAGGGGGGATATTAATAAAGAAAATAATAACTACTGTTTAAAAGAATGTAAACCTTAACTGCATTTTTATATAAATTCTTTTACCAACAGTGAAAGTCAGCTGACTTACTTTGCTCGCTTAAACTATATATAAGTACTTCTAATTAGACATGGTAGTACTTTATTTTCCCAAATAATAAACTATTTTACAGTTTATGAAGATATTATACACATAAGATTTCAAAGAGTAATTAAAAAGGTACAAAATTTATCGAAACTTGAGACATTTTGTTTTTACTAAGCACAGTGTATGCCTACTACAATACATTGCTTTCCACAATACCTTGCTATGCTAAAAAGAAATCGGAAACCAATAACTTGGAACATCTAAAAACTTATACAATTTAAATCTTATACAATCTTATACAATTTAAAAACTTTCTTAATTCATTGTTCCAACGACTAATCTCATTGTCTGTAACTAAATTTACAAATAAAAAGTTGGAAAGTCGGAAGGGCTCTGGGCACCTTAGTGAACAATATGTATTATTTCTTTTTCTTTTCTTTTCTTTTGTGTGTTTGTATATTATTATTTAATGTTGATAAATTATTATTATTAAAAAAAGACATTTAAGATCACACTTACCAGTCTATTTTTTTTCTTAATAGACAGTCAATTGTTTAAACAAGAAGTTGAAGCTCAGCATTTAATTTTATTCTGAGTGAAGTTGAGTTGTTAAAGAGTGATCAAAAGTGACGTCAAGACTAAACGTTTCCTTAAGAGTCTAGGTTTCCACGATTTATACTTTTTAAGGTGAAATTCAAGCGTTTTTTATTAACAGCTAACTGTCCACCAGACGAGCAGTATTATGCATACATCCCCAGCTGCAAGAATACCTGTGAGAACTTCTACAATCCTACAGCAATCTGCCGCACAGGACCCCCAGGTTGCTTCTGTAGAGAAGGGCTGGTCAGAACGAGCGATGGAAGATGCGTGAACCCTACAGAATGTCCAGGTTAGTTTTCACATTTCGTCGTTTAAGAAGCAACAACGCTAAACTAACATTTTTGAAACAGACACAGCTTAATTTTCATTGGAATTGGACTTACTTTTTGTCAAAATTAATCGCCTAAAACAATATTAATGCTTGAGTCGGTTTACCTATCCCACATCCCACTTCTAAACTATATATAACCGAAGTTAAGCTCCTTCAGGCACGGTCAGAACTTGGGAGGGCGATTATCAGCATCGATGCGTTCTGCGTTCTTTCTCATTTCTAACATTTGCCTACTTCTCAGGAAAGGATCTAAAGAAGATCTGCTTATTAAGTATACACTCAAAAAGTCTTACAGATACATAAGATAAATATAAATTTTTTGTGAATAATGAAGTTTCAATTTCTACATTCAGTTTAGTACTAGTCATCCGTACTATGAAGTTCTCACTGAACCACGAAAATTCACGTTATCCGTTTCTACTCGATACAGTTTCTTAATCACGCAGCATTAAAAAACTACCTTAACGAACATTTCAAAAGTATCTTACAAGGGGACGGCAAGACCTCGGAAACGGACTTCGGGTTCAAACTTGGTAGGTTTGTAATACACCCCAAGGATATCCTATCCTGAAAATATTACGACGCACTATCCAGTAGTTTCCGAGAAAACGCCCCCCAAAGTTTTACCCATTAGTTTAAATATTTAAATAATCTTCCCTTGACAAGAGCCGAATAGCTCAGTCGGTATAGCGTTCACGCCCCAAAACTGAAGGACGTAGTTTCGAATCCACCTAATCGCTTTTTATTCTTCTCTTTTCACTTCTTAAAAATTATTTAAAATCCATTTTTTACCATTATAGAAAACAATTTTTTACATCAATTTAAATAAATACTTTTTATTTTAAAATAATATGATAGTTAAATTAAATATGAGTGAAATGAATATTTTATAAACCTTAATTATTAGAAAACTCTGGAAACTTTAAAATAATAACTTACAAAAACCTAATCATTTTCCTGTTACAGCTAGTTAACACTATTTAAAAGCACGAAATTTTCAAAATATTATTTTTCTTTATCAACAAATCTTTGAAATAAACTCGGCAATTTAAAGAACATTACCTATAAAACAGCGTTTTCTTCTTCTAATAATAAAATACCTTTTGCGCAGACGAAAACAAAATTGCAAGGAATAGTTTCTGAACTATTTAATTATTGTCAATATTAAGTAATTACTGACATTTTTAGCAGAATTGTTAATATATGTTTTTTTAATAATGAGACTTGGACGTATTGATTTGAAACGGTACAAAAATACAGAAATACATCATTAAAATCATTACAAGTACATAGATTATTATTCTGAAAATTTTTCAATGTTGGTTTTAAAAGCATAAACATAAATATTAATAAGAAAGAAATGACATTTAATTTATCAACCGAGAAAGAGGCGAGCGTTTTTTTTAAAGCGTTGAAGTAATCAAGTAATTTTTATAATACAGAGCTCAAATTAAATTTTAAATATTAATTTGTGGTTTAATTTTAATATTTCTCAACTGGAATTTCATATGCAAACATAATTTTAAAATACAACTTCAATTTTAAAAAATAACACTGTTTTCTGAAATGAATTTTAAATAATTTTTAAAAAGTGAAAAGAGAAGAAAAAAAAGCGATCAGGTGGATTTGAACCTACGTCCCTCAATTACTGGGCGTGTACGCTACCGATCGGGCTATTCGGCTCTTGGTTAGGGAAGATTATTTAAATATTTAAACTAATGGGTAAAACTTTGGGGGGCGTTTTCTCGGAAACTACTGGATAGTGCGTCGTAATATTTTCAGGATAGGATATCCTTGGGGTGTACTACAAACCTACCAAGTTTGAACCCGAAGTCCGTTTCCGAGGTCTTGCCGTCCCCTTGTTAGAAAGTTACCTACGGTATTCCCTCAGTGTCTTTCCCCGTTGCAGCCCAATGTTCACTGCACGAACAGTATTACGCAAACATACCGAGCTGCAAAAACACCTGTGAGAACTACAACAACCCCGCTGCTCTGTGCCGTCCCGGGCCAGCTGGCTGCTTCTGCAGGGAAGGGCTCGTCAAGAGGAGGGACGGGAGATGCGTCCTCCCCCGCAGGTGTCGAAGTTAGTGTAGCTACATTTGTAGGGGAACTGTTTCTAAAATGAAGAGGTGGTGGGGATAAAATCTTCTTTGGTGGGGCTTTCGTTGAAATTATTTCCTCTCTCTCTATATTTTCATACCTTCATTTCATACCTTCATACCTATATTTTTCTATCTATATCTTTATCTCTCTATATTTCTATCTATATCTTTATATCTCTATATTTTAATCTCTCTATGTATATCTATCTATCTCAATACTTTTATCTCTCTATCTTTTTATGTCTCTCTATATTTCTATCTATCTATAACACTTTAATATTATCTTTATCTCTATATTTGTATCTATATCTCTATCTGTCTCTTTATATCTATCGCTTTATCTGTCTCTATTTCTATCTATCTCTATATATTTCTCTTTCTATCCATCTCTATATATTTCGCTTTCTATTCAGCTCTATATTTTTATCTCTATATATTTTTTCTCTCATCCATCTCTGTATATAAATATCTCTATCTCTATTCATCTCCATATTTGTATCCATCTTTATCCCTTTATCGCTCTCTATCTTTCTATCTATCTCTATCCCTTTATCTCTCTCATTTTCAGTCTCTCTTTATCTCTCACTATCTATCTCTATTATTCGCATGTTCTCTCATTATCTCTTTGCTTTTTCTAACTTGCATTATTTTCATGCAGATGACTTCAATAATACCTCCTCTCTCTCAACCGCAATCTTCCTTTTATTACATCTCTACTTCTGTATACAGTCTATACCCTTGTTATCTTGAAAACCTTTTTACTCGAAAAAGTATTTTTCCTTCCTTAAATTAACTATTCTTAATTTTCCCTTGTTATCTGAAAACTCACTATCTCAAAAAACATTTTCGGGTCCCTTCGGTTTTGAGATATTGAGGTTAAACTACGGGTTGTTTCAACTAGTAAGCCTAAACTACTTAACTCTGTACACATTGATTCATCTCAAATAGTTTTTATTTTATTACAAATAAGTACTTTTCTAAAACCACCTCTGAGTAATGAATGAAGCATATGAGAGCAAATAATAACCATGTCCGGTTTTCAGTATATTGGTTTCATAAAATGTGTTAGAGATAACGCAATAAATGTAGGAAGCTTAATCAGCTCATTTTCCTCTGTTAAATGTTCTAGTTCCTTTGTATTAAACTTTACCTAATCAAATACAAACTACTTCCGCATAATTCAATCAGTAAAAATTGTAAGCGAATAAAATGTATTGGAAGGTTTGGCCAAAAACTATTTGAAGGATTTCTGCAACCCCTCCCAACCCAATAACACGTAGGCACACAAATAAACCTATGGATCTCAATGATGGCGAAAGGGTGCTACAAGATGTTTCGTTTCATGAATTTCCAGGGCGTTGTCCACCGTATGAACAGTACTACACGCACACGCCCAACTGCAAGAACACTTGCGAGAACTACAATAACCCCGAGGCCGTATGTCAACCCGGTCCCCCAGGCTGCTACTGTCGCAAAGGACTGGTAAAAAGAAATGACGGACGTTGCGTGCTGCCTGTAAGATGTCCCCTTAATGGTAACCAACATTTTTTATTCGGTAATGGAAGAAATTCTTTTATTACATATTTTTTGGCGCTTTTATTATCAAGCTTTAAATTACATATTATTTTAGGTAAGCATACATAAAACGATAAGATATTTCAATATTCTAGTTACAACAAAGACTTGAATTCTTAACAAGCGAAAAATGGTGGTTCTATGGGTGTATTCTATATTAGTGAGGGGAATAGAAGTATATACTTTTCATCAATTTTGTAAAAACATCCGTTTAATGCAGAAAAATTTTTTCTATTGTTTACTAAGGAACAAAATGTGAATTAAATTCAATGATATGAAACATAAAACCAGTTCCTTGTTTTGTTAATTAATACACCACACCCCATGATGAATGTTCTCCCTAACGTCGCTACATTTCAGTTCTCATACCTTCAAAAAAACTTGAGGTAACCGAAATTTCCTGAAAATAACATTTATAATACAAATTATTGTTCCAATTCTTCCCATAGTTTCCATCACCAAGCCTCCAGCAGTATGTCAAGAGAACGCAGTATTCATCCCATGCGGCTCGGGATGTCCCCCGACATGCGACAACCGGACACCAGGACCGTGCTTAGAGCGTTGTGTCTCAGCTTGCTTCTGCAAGCCGGGGTTCTTGAGGACAAGGGACAACAGATGCGTCCTTCCTGAACAGTGTGAACCGAGGAGGCCAGGTGAATATCTCGGTCTGATTTGGAAAGAAAAATTACATATTTTTTTAGTTATTTGTTTATTATATCGGATATCTCCATTCTTGTACAATCAATATTTTTAAGAGTCTGTGCATTTGAATTTTTAACTCCATGGATATTAATTAGGTTATAGATTGTAAGTTTAATTGAAGGCATATCCAGGTGTCGTTGAAGTTTTACTTCACCCTAAAACCCCACAAGAAAATATAGAGAGCTACAGGAGACTGTAAATTATATAATCAAAGCTATTAAATTAATTACATCACACGTGATTGAAAATACTAATTGTGATTCCATAAGAGCATGCGGTTTCTGTCAAAAAATCATATATACGGAACTAAATAACATCGGCTTAAAGGAGAAAGGCATTATGTCACATAAAATCTTATGTATAAGCGGTAGAATAACGCCAACGAACGAGCGGATTTTAAAAATTTCGCAAAACTAAAAAACGATGAGTGATGGTGAAATTTCTTGGCGCAAAAAAAGCGATCGTAGACTGTCAAATTTGGCGTAGTACCGAGTTTTTGAGCCAGAAGTGACTTGATATTTTCTTCTGTAAGCCGACGATATGTTTATTTCGTGTAAATGTTAAATGTCGTAATGTTAAAATAACAGATATTTTTTGTTGTACTCTTTTTACAATCAAGGAAATATTTTTAACAACATGTTTTACGGATGTATAAAAAACTGTACTAATTACGGAACATCTAGTAACATTCCAGTGATTCAGAGATAACCATTTTTGTTCTGTGAAAAATAATTAACCGTGGCTGATTTTCTAAAGAGAAAATCTCAAATTTGAAAATGGTTGTCATAGAAATTATATCACTAAGTATATCTAATAAACTAACATAATTTTATAAAATAATGATAACTTCTACCATCTGAAAAGTTATTATTTCTTCCATTTTCCGGGATTGATGGTCGTGTCGGTTGGAATTTTCCTCCAAACAGAAGAGGGTGAAACGTTTGGAGGAAAATTTCAATAGACACGACCATAAATCCAGGAAAATGGATTAATTAATATAATTTTAATTTATTATTTTCTCCACAAAACTAAATTAGTTCTTTTTTTGAAGATCCGAAATGTCCAGAGTATTCCGTGTACCTATCTTGTGGACCCGCCTGTCCTATTACGTGTGACAACAGGTCTCCCCGCCAGTGCACAAAGCAATGCGTTCCAGGGTGCTTCTGCCTTAGCGGATACTTGAAGAGCCGAGACAACAGATGCGTTTTACCGGAGAAATGCGATTCTCCTCAAATACCTAGTAACTTCTATTTATAATTTTATTTTTAGTTATTTCTTTTTTTCATTGAAAACTAAGCCTTTACATAAAAGCTTAATTTTGCAATAAACTTTTTTTCCAAACTTTTCTTAGAACGTTTTGATATTTTTTTCTTAAATTATAATAATGTTTGCGTATTATAATCACAATTGTAAGTTACTCCATCAACGAATGAATATGAACAAATTGTTCTTATACATATAATCATTTGTATAAAAAAAGTAAGACTTGACAAAAAATATTTTAAGTATATTAATTAAGCAAAAAATGCCCAAGGTAAATCAGTAAATTGCCTATGCCAGTCTTCCCTAAGAGTAATAAATTGAAATAGAAAAGAGTTAAATATAGATCAGATATGTACTTAGTCATATATACAGGGTGTCCCACGAGAAGTGGCCCAACCCCTTTAACATATGAACCCCTACAGATATAGTCATGAAAGTGGGGTCTAGGTATAGTAAAATGACCATGCTGTATCCCATGAGATAATTTTAAACGCCCTCTAGCGGAAAATTTAGGAGTTATGATTTTTATTTTAAAAACTATTTGAGCTATGTGAAAAAAGTCAATGACTAAGTTGTAGAGCAGCATCGATTCAGTAGGAAAAAACACCTTAAGCAGAAAAATATCTTGAATAAAACCCCTAAAACGCACGCTCAATTAGGTTGAATTTACGTAGTTTTTACGTCTTAAGACGCTCCTCACGAGGCGAAAATGAGACATTTTTATTTTTATGATTTAAGAAAATGACTAAAATTATTTTTAGTTCATTAAATTGAAAATTTCTCATTTACGCCTCGTGAGGAGCATTTTAAGACGTAAAATCTACGTAAATTTAACCTATTTGAGCGTGCGTTTTAGGGATTTTATTCGAGATATTTTTGTTCTCTCATCATGCCGCATGATGAGAAGGAAAAGGGCCGCGGAAAACCGCACGAACACCCTACAAGGCTGCAGAGATTTGTTTAGCAATTGGGATGTCGGGGAGTGAGTGTGAAAAATCGTGGGATTCGTGGGGTGCAGAATATGAATGTCAAAAGCAACCCCAATGGCGAGCGCCAAAAAAATGCCAATAAAGTAAAGAATGAACTACAGAATTTTTAAATGGGTTACAATAAGGAGCTCTTATCTCCAGAATTAATTTAAAGTATTGGCGATTAAAAGAGTTCGTTGGATGGAAAAATTATGACTCGTCACGAGACAGAGAGGAGGAACCGAATAGTATAGAAAAGGCTGCGAGCGTCGGAATGATGAAACATTAATAGACAAACGGCCTAGCAAAACCGCACAATTTTGATTGAGAAAAATTTATGAGATGCGCGTGATGGAAAAGGCAACTCCAAAGAAAGAAGGGACTAAGACTAAAAATTGATAGCGGGAATTTTGAAATAAAGATACGAGTTTAAACACACAAAAATATGGGGTGGTGTGAAACATCACCACAGTTCTTTTCAAAGCCATTTTTTTTTAAATTAACTACTATCGGTGTAAATCTAACATTACATATTTTTTCTTCAAAAGACTCAATAAAATCAAAATTAACTTAAATCCAACCTCATTATAAATTTCTTTCAACAGCTATTCGACCTATTACACTCCAGTGTCCCCTTTATTCTACATTCAACAGATGCGCTTCTGCCTGCCCCGCCACATGCTTGAATCCATCCCCGAGACCTTGCGCAAAACCGTGTGAGCCCTGTTGTGTCTGTGACCTCGGGTACCTCCTCGATGAAAGTGGAAAGTGCGTGCCAAAACAGCAGTGCCAACCAAGTAAGTAATATTTCAATACCCCTAAAAACTAGCAACCAATGAAGTACCATCAGCTTAATGAAAACTCCCCTCTTAAATTTAAAACAATTCATCTGTATATCAATATCAAGTGTTTTACTTAAAGAACATGAGGTAGTTTTATTAAATTATCATAGATAAAGTACCTAAAACGATGCTACCAACGTCCTATTGCTCCAATAACGTTCTTCGTGTTCAAGATTTTAGAATACGGTGTATTTCAGGAAAACCTCCCAAACAAGTAGATTATATTGGTAGACCACATAAAATAGTACACATACACCGCACAATTACTTCATAAAAATGTCAAACTCTCTTTAACTTAAAAGATTTTTATATATAGTTCCTTTTTAAATTAAAAATGTTCTTTTCAAAGCCATTTTTTAAAAAAATTAACTACTATCGGTGTAAATCTAACATTACATATTTTTTCTTCAAAAGACTCAATAAAATCAAAATTATCTTAAATCCAACCTCATTATAAATTTCTTTCAACAGCTATTCGACCTATTACACTCCAGTGTCCCCTTTATTCTACATTCAACAGATGCGCTTCTGCCTGCCCCGCCACATGCTTGAATCCATCCCCGAGACCTTGCGCAAAACCGTGTGAGCCTCGTTGTGTCTGTGACCTCGGGTACCTCCTCGATGAAAGTGGAAAGTGCGTGCCAAGACAGCAGTGCCAACCAAGTAAGTAATATTTCAATACCCCTAAAAACTAGCAACCAATGAAGTACCATCAGCTTAATGAAAACTCCCCTCTTAAATTTAAAACAATTCAATATCAATATCAAGTGTTTTTTACTTAAAGAACATGAGGTAGTTTTATTAAATTGTCATAGATAAAGTACCTAAAACGATGCTACCAACGTCCTATTGCTCCAATAACGTTCTTCGTGTTCCTCACACTATGGGTCTCTTAACATAAGGTTTCCACCAAAGAACTGACCCTATTCTGAAATTATTTTTTTAATATTTTTACTGTTAAACTTATAAAGTAAAAAATTTTTACTTTCTTGATGTCATTTAATAATGAAAATGAAAACTTATATATTTTCCGTATTATTTCTAATTAAAAAAATTTTTGCTTAACAGTAAAACATTAAAAAAACAAAGAAATTTCAAAAAGACACTACTATGACGTTGTTAACATTGAGTTAGGGATTTAGTTTAAATTTCTTTCCAATATTTCATGTGGTGTTAAAGGATGGTTAAGGAATTCACCTTCTACCTAACTAGGGAAGTGAAGGTAAGACCGAGAGAACTTCAAGGCTTTAACTGAACACAAATTTTTTTCCCAGAGTGTCGCATACCAGAAGAAGAATTCCTTGAGTGTGGGCCCTCTTGCCCGGACACTTGCGATAACAAAGATCTCTTGAAACCCCCAAGATGCAACAGGTGTGTAAGGGGGTGTTTCTGCAAGAAGGGGTTGCTTCGAACAACTGAAGGGACTTGCATTAGACCAGAGCAATGTCCAAGGATTGTGAGAAATATTACTTACCAAAAACCTTCAGGTAAAAAAGTTAATGAGTGCACCAGAGTTAATTATATATTTTTTTTCTATAATTAGGCTGGTATTACCCAGTCTTCAAAATTTGCATTTCCTATATTACTACAAGGACATTTTAGCACACTTGGCAAATTAATTTTTTATCTATGAGGTCATGTTATCTCAATGACAGATCAGTGAAAATTGAAAGTGGGGTAAAACTATCACTAGACTTCAGCAGTATTTTATTTTCAATCAGTTAACTAAACATTTACTTATTAACTCAGGAAAAAATAAACGGAAAAGTTGTTCCCTGCATTCTTCATGCAGGGAACAATGCATTTCTTTTCGACTATGTAAAACTTGTTCAAAAGAAAAATAATAACTATGGCGTTTTTGTTTTAAACTGAAAGGTCACATTAATATGGTTAAGAAATCTGAAATTTATTTTCGGCTGAAATTTTAACAACAACAAAGAAACAATAACACACCAGAATAAACTACACAAAGGCACGGAATAAACTAAACGTTATTATTTACTATTGCCTTTACTATTGCAATTTTCATTTACATACTACAGTAAGATAAACTATTCACTGCAATTTCTTTTACCTTTATAAACCATTAAGCACTTCTTGCAAAAATGCACGGTAATACCTATACAATACATACGTCAATAACTACATTGGTTCACAATAATTTTTTAGCGAAAAGAAAATTATTTATAAATCAATAGTGTGTTGAACACTTATAGGTCTTGAAACGATGTGTTACTGTGGTATATAAAGATCTTTTTAAAGTCAAATTAACTTTGAAACAGTATTTTTACTAATGGCTGATTTAGTCGCTTATTTTATTCTACTGATCGCTTATTTTATTTCTACTTTTCTTCGACAAACCAGATGGACCTCAGAGCTGTCCCGAGAACTCTCGTTACACCAGCTGTGCATCAGGTTGTCCCATCACCTGCATGGATCCGGAGCCTGTGAGAAACTGTACCGTTCCGTGTGCCCCGGGATGCGCCTGCGATCCCGGTCTGTACCGAACCATAGACGGAAGATGCGTGAGGAAAGACAGATGCGTACCAAGTAAGATTTTTTTTAAATTTTCATAACTTAAAAATGTGACTTTTACATCTTACTAGCTCAAGGATCATTCAGACTTTCCAGATTACTTTTGATTACTTTACTTTCATTCGGATTACTTTTTATATTAATTTTAGAGGAGTCATCCTAAGTCAAAAGTGTGAATTGGTGTTTCACTCTTTACTCCTTCACTTTCCTATGCAAACTAGCGATTCACAGGAGTGAATCACTCAGGATGAGCAGTGCAAGTGAAACAGTGTGAATGAGCCTTTATATGAAAAGTAGTGAATTAATTACATACTAGGTGTTGACGATAATGGAGATTTTTCGGCAAAGAAATTTATAATTTTATTTTAAATAAATTTTGGAATTACGCCTCAAATCTTAATTTTATTAATGAGTTTAAAAGTCATAGTGCAATTAAGCTTAGTTATGCTCTTTGAAGGAGAAAATAGTGTGTTAAACAAAAGTTACCGTTGAATTCCAAAAAAGTTAACAAATTGCTAGCCATCAAAAACACACGGAAGATAAAAACAATTTATAAGTAAAATTTTTCATTTTCATTATTTCACCTGTCAAGTACTAAAAAATAGAAAGAATTCGAAACAAGATAGTTTGCAGAATTTGGTCAAAGTTACGACTTTACTAATCTTACGAAATTATTTATTTTAAAGAGAATTGTGTTGGAAAACAAGCGTATTTGTAATCTTATACCATACTTTTACTGGAAATTCAACACAATAGATATTTCTTAGAAACCTTGTCTATCGAAATTTTATAAGTTTTTATAAAGCTGCATACTCAGAAATACTAAACAAGACATTGCACAATACTGTACTGTAAAAATATCTTTTCTTAGAATCATTACTCAAGAAATTCCTTGTAGCACTACTTACCTTGGGTTATTTTCATTTTTTTTTCAAACAGAAATATTTCATAACTTGATTGCTTGCGAAATCAATTCAAATGCTACACTAATTCCTTTCATACTTTGAAGTAGAAGGAAGATAATTAAAAATTTAATCAATACAGGTTAATAAATAGTTGGCTATAGGAAATTCGATTCATCAAGTAAGGAATTACATTTAGAGAAAAAAATCAGTTTGTTGGTTCATTGGGTAAAATTTGAACACCTTTCTGATGTTGTTTTGTTATAAAATTTCTTCGTCATTAACTTTATAAATAAATATTATCCAACAACATTTTATCTAGTTGAATGTGATACGTTACACAAAAAAATATCATCATGAATCAACATAATATTTAATTAATATAAAAATCAACTCATTACAATGAAGTTTGAATCTTTTATGTTGTAAAAACAGTTCTTTTAATGGGAGAAATTATTCCAAACTTATATTTAACCCACTTATTGTAATCTACACCGACTGAATATTTCTTTGGAACCGCGGTATGAATAGCAATTTTTTCTCTTTTCTACGTGATTTCAGCGATCTCATTATCTTTTAGTATTCTGTCCAGTCACCCAGTCACACCAACAGTACTCCCTGTTTAGGACGCTCAAACATTCCCCTCCTTTGAACCCCTTCTGTTTACAGTAGTTTTGGCATTCATGAACTCGACGAGGACATCCGTGGCTAAATTGTTTGGAATCAGATTTCTTCATTTCCGAACCTGTAAAGAAGCGTGCAGAATATTATCGATGTTTATAGGGAATGTACTGTACAGTAGCGGATCTAGCGGGGTAATAAGGGGCCATTCATTAATTACGTAAGGGTCCCGAGGGGGAGGGGGGTTGGAAAAATCTCTACATACCCTTACCTGGGGGGTGGGGGGTCAAACCCATTCTTACGTAAAATTTTCCAAGTTAATGTAAACAAATTCCAATTATTCTAATCAAATTACGATTAAATAACCCCCGAAAAACTTAAAAATGCCGACGATCTCGGTATATTATCGAAGCTTTAATTTAAAAAAAATGAAGGTATATCAGATGTATCTTTTTTATTGGAGTAGCATTAAGTTAAGATAATAAAACTGTTGAATCCATCTTCCAGTTGTCAAAAGTCGAAACAAAAGCAAAAAGAGAGAGAAATCTTTATTAGTTTTAGTTTCAACTTTGGAATCTTACGTAAGAATAAGGGGGGAGGGGTTTGAAAAATCTTACGAACCCTTACATGGGGGTAGGGGGGGTCAAAAATTGCCAAAATCATCCTTACGTAATTAATGAATGGCCCCTAAACGCTTTCAAACAGCGTAACTCGAGTGTTTGCTTTGAAATAAAAAGTCCCAAAAAAGAAGTCCTAATTGAAGTATTAAAACGATTAACCAGTTTATGTTTTGCTACTTTTTTACATTCTTAAAGAACAATATGAGAGTGGAATGTGTAAAACAAATATAAATCAATCCCTCATTTTGTATGATTAGGTATATGTTTTTAAATTGTCCTTCAAGCGGGGAAAAATGGAGATTTATAGGGAATTTTACCAGATTTCGATAACATTAAGCGATATATTGATCGCATAAACTGTATATTTTGCTTTTTAAGTTAAATAGGAATGTTCGGGAAACAGTAATTTTGATAATATTATCTGATTAATATTGTTAACCGTGATCATAATAAGCGGAGTTTGCTGTATTAGGTAGGAATGTTTGGGGCCATTTTAAACTCTCATTCTTCCTATTTAGCAAAAATAGAAAAGTTGAAAACCTTACTGAAATCGCAACTTTAACCTCCAAATTTTTTGTAATAAACATTTATTTAACATCGATACTTAAATTTTAAAAGTGCGGACTTAATTCAAATAAAAACAAATTCAGCTTAAAAACGATGTTTTATTATTTATTTAATTAATTCTTAATTTTAATTTTTAAGAGTAGTAGTTTAGTTTAAGTTTTTGGAACATTCAACACCGACGATAATGGCGGTGAATGTAATTTAATTTTTATATCAAGCAGGATAATTTTCTTTAATAATATTTTAGTAAAAGTTGATATAGTTATGAAATTGAAATGTATTTTAACCACTTACTAACTGCTACAAAGAGAATGATGACCAAAAGCGAACAAAAAAGTATCTTCATTTCAATTCAGCGTATTCACCTGAAAAAAATCTTGAATAAGTGCTAACAAGTATGGTAATAATAATAGGATTTTAATATAAATGCCCTTGTACTTGTAGAGAATTTACAGATTTTCTATGAGTGTAACATGTTAAGCCCATAATTAATTGCATAGTTTGTAAAATAAACTTTCAATGAAGAAAGAAGATTATAAATTATTCGTTTAAATAGTATTGAAAGCATTTCTCGTTACCTGTAATACTTGAAATAGCACGAAACTGTTTCAATAAATAAAGGCTAAACTGCAATGAATTGCGTCACATATGCGATACTCATGTCACATGAATTGCTACTTCAATAACTATTTTACAATCTATATGATATAACATTAATTATCTCTTTGGGCACTCTTTTTTTCAATGATGATTTTTGTTTTGAAATTTTCCCTCCTTAAACGCAGACAGTTAGTAATTTTAAAGGACCTTAATTATAAATATTCGTTAAGTTCTACATCTTTATGTTTATAAAGACCAATGCATAATTCATTAAAAAACAATTAAGAATAACCGTAGCACTTACTTTGTTTTTCTCAAAAAGTATAAAACTATAAATCATAGGTTGGGTATCATGTGAAAACTGCTTCCAAGTTATAATCGATTTATGAAATACCTTTTGCTTCCTAATTGTGTGCGACTGATCAAAACACTACCTTTTACATATCACTTTCTCTTGACCTTGATAATTGCGAGTCAGTGAGTAACTGAGTGTTTTGAAATAAATAGAAATCAAGCATGAATTAATTTCCCTGCAGGAAATTATGTGCATTATTGAAGACATCCTTTCTTTTTGCAGAAAAAGTGTTTATGCATCTTGAGAAAGATCATGTTTTAGAAAGCGTTGTAACCTTAAAAGTTTATTTTTCTTCAATAAAATATTTTATTTTTATTATGATTTGAACATTTGCAAATATGATATATGGTTAGAATTTTCTTGAAATAAAACTTCTTAAACACCTTTACAAAAAAGGTTTTCTCAATTTTGTTCTTAATCAAAGTTAGTATATGTTTAAACACCATAAAAGTGGCTGTTCATGTATAAAGTAAATGCCCAATGGCCCATTTATCTACAATGTACACTGTAAAAAATTTTGGGCCGTGTTGCACCAAAATCTGGTATTTATTTGTTGGCTACAAAAAATTGCTCATAATCTTACCATATTATGGTGCTATAATTAGCACCAACAATCAGAAGAGGTTGCACCATAATATGGTGTTTTAAGACACTCAAAATTAGAGAGGCGTTGCACCATAATATGGTGCACTTTTTACTGTTTTTTGGAAATTTTAATAAAATAATAATCACTGAGGATAGAACCAACGATCTGCCGCATGCTATGCAAGCACGCTACCACTGATCTAGCTGGAATTCAGTAAATTTAAAACTTATTATAACATAGTTTTTCTTAATGACGCATGCGAAAACAAAACTGTGGAGCGCGAACACAAACTCAACAACGGTCCCAGTTAAGAGAATTTTACCAAACTTTGGTGCAACCGATCGCACCATAAAAGTATTTTTCAATCATACTGTAAAAGTATTTTCCAATCATAACTACCAATTTTTGGTACAATCTAGCTTTTTCACTGCACCAAAGTTTCGGGAAATTAAAAACTTTGCACTAAATATTGGTTTTACATTTACGCGCATTTTTTACATTGTAAAATAAATTTTCATTGCACCTAAGTTTTGGGAAATTAAAAACTTTGCACCAAATATTGGTTTTACATTTACCCAGATTTTTTACAGTTTATTCCATTACACATACACACAATAAATCATAAAATTTAGGTAATTGTAAATAAAATAGGGTTACTAATGTGTCTCTTTTTTTTCGGAAAGACAAACTTAATTATTTTACCTTCCTCACTTTGATGTAACAACCTGAAAAGTCACTGTGATGTTAAGTTATCAAATAGCTTACTATAGGTTTTTTTTCACCAGGACTGATTACTAAATGCCCTCCTAACTCCATATACGTGGAGTGTGCGTCGGCCTGTCCCGCCACATGCAAAAACCCAAATCCTGGTCCCTGCACGAAACCCTGCATACCGTGTTGCGTGTGCAATCCCGGTTTCCTAGAGGATGATGACGGAAACTGCGTCACACCAAGCCAGTGCAAGCCAAGTAAGAATAAAAGTGAATTTATATTTACCAATCCCCACCATCCTTCTTATGATCTAATATACTCAATTGCAACTTAAGTTGATCCTGACGTCATGGCCACGTGGAAGAAAATCTGAGTAAACAGAAAGCCTGTTGGTTTGCTAGAAGCTCTTATTGGCTGGCGAGTTTGAGAGCGAGTTGTACTACTACGCGCTACGCCACTTTAAAAAATAATAATACTTAACATTTTATGCATTTCGGGATGAAAAGATGCTTAATATACGTGTATTTAAAAAACTAATCATCATTCAAAATTGAAGCTCTAAATTTTACTCAAAATTCGGACACCTCGCCAACTATTTTCTGTGGTTGCTCTCAGCATATTTCTACAGGCTCAAGTTCAGTTGCAACTGAGTATAGGGGGCCAAAGTTCACCAATAAAAAATATAACATCTAAAACATATAACATCTAAAATATTCTACTTAAATTTTTTACGAAATTTTTTAATGAAATTGGATATTCTGGATTATGAATAGATATAAATTATATTTCTGTACTAAACGGATATTTTACAGACTTTGGTAGTTAAAAATTTTGAGTCAAATTCTTTGCCAACAAAACTAATTTTTAGTTAGAAGCAATATCTTCTACACCACGACCGTATTGATAATATCTGCTATTGTTTCCTTTTTAGCATACCCACAAGCACCAGTTCAAGGAAGAAAGTTATCCTGAATTTTCACTTTATCTACCACATCTCAGAACATTGAACTTTCTCAATTTCACAGAAGAAAATTTCATAACACACAACCTTTCAATAAAAAATGAAATTCATTATCACCTTTTAACCATTTTTATGCATGTAATTAATCACTTGATATAACATTATAGTGTGCTTAGCTATTTTTTTTGTGGCAAGTTTCCTATTTTAGGTGTTTTCAAAATAGAAATATCCTAAAGATGAAAAGTTTTACAAACCAAAGTTTCTTCTGACAGTTCTGTGTTCTCCCAAAATAAGGGGCATAAATTGCATTTCCATAAAATACAATTTTATGTTTTTATTTCTTTCAAAATAAAACGGTAGAAACAATTAAAATAAAACATTTATTGAAAACATAAACAATTCAATGACAGAATATCATTTGTAAGAAATAAATTTGTACCAAATAAACATAGTATGATAAAAAAAATAATGAGAGGTATGGCACAGGTATTTGCAGGTGCTCTCCACGTGTTGAAATATAATCTTATGGTTCCTCCCTATACCTGATATATACAAATTATTAAAATTTTCGAATGTGTTAAAAACTTTTAAATGTATCTATCAGAGCTTAGATCATTAAATGTGTTAAAATAACCCCATACACAAAGATATTGGGTTTTTTTCATCACAACTCTTAATTTTTATGTGGATAAAACCGCATTAAGCAATAAAACGCATTAGAATAACCAGGTTCGGTCATACATAAGGGCACTAACATCGGCCCATGCTTTTTCTTTTTAGCGGGTCCAATCTCATTTCTTTAATGCCGCCTGGTCAGCAAATTCAGGGAATAAGAACAAATTTTTAACTTATGAGCTGAAAAATTCCTCTTTCCCGACAAATATGCTTGTTCCATTCCTAATTTTCCAATTCCTCTATATCCCTAACGGAACGGTAAGTCCCTGCAAGGTATAAGTTTTTTACGTTTCTCTAGTTCTTGAAACTAAAGAAACATTACATTCCTCTGTTCTCTTATTTTCTATGTGCTTTAAAATTCCTTATCTCAAAAAATGTTTCTCTACGGCATTCTCTTTGAAAAAAACAATCATAACTTTTCAAAACATTCTTATGATATAATTTATTTCAATCATCTGCAAAAGCAAACTTTCATAACACTGGTCAACACTCATTTTGATGGCGGGAATATTAAAGCTGTTTTTGTATATATTTGACCTCCTGATTCCGAATATGACATCCGTTTTTGCTCATCAGCTCTAGTTTTTAAGATATTCGAAAATTAAGTTTTTTCACTTTTGACCTACCTTTTATACAATATGGTGCTATAAAAATGACTTAAAAATAAAAAACCTAACCACCCAAGGCTTTTCCTATTCCTTAGGCTCCCATTAGATAGTGTATAAAGTTTCAGCCCCCCAAGTTAATTTTAAGGGGTACCTATAGGGCCCTAAAGTTGAAAAAAAGTCGAAAAATTGGTCTTTTTTTCAGAATTTAAAAAAAAATATTTTTGAGTTTTCTAATTTGATAAAACTGGCTAATATATGTTTTTTAGAACTTATTCAGACCTCTAAAAATATTTTTACTTTAAAACTGCACCTCTTTAGAGCGATTTTTTAGTTTTAAGGCGAGAATAAATGTAATTTCGCTCAAAAACGCTTGGTACCAATAATTGTGGTTGAAACGAATAAATTTCAAATTTTTCAGAAGTAAGTCATCAAAATTATGTCCTTTGATATAAAAGTGAAATTTCATATGATACAGATCAGTGAAAAAAGCATTTTTCCAATTTTTTCAAATTTTAGGGCTTGAAAGCTCGAGAGGAGCTTCTACTGTTTTACTGATCTTTATCATGTGAAATTCAGTTTTACGTCAAAAGACATCTTTTTTGATGACTTACTTCTGAAAAATTCGAAATTTAATCGTTTCAACCACCATTATTGGTACCAAGCGTTTTTGAGGAAAATGACCCTAATTCTCGAATTAAAACTAAAAAATCGCTCTAAAGAGGTGCAGTTTTAAATGAAAAATATTTTTAGCGGTCTAAATAAGTTCTAAAAAACATATATTAGCCAGTTTTATCAAATTAAAAAACTCAAAAATATTTTTTTTAAAATTCTGAAAAAAAGACCAATTTTTCGACTTTTTTTAACTTTAGGGCCCCATAGGTACCCCTTAAAATTAACTTGGGGGGCTGAAACTTTATACACAATCTATTGAGACCCTAAGGAATAGGAAAAGCCTTTTTTTATAATAAATTTTTGAATATCTTAAAAACTAGAGCTGATGAGCAAAAACGGATGCCATATTCGGAATCAGGAGGTCAAATATATACAAAAACAGTTTTAATGTTCCAGCCATCAGAAAAAAAGTTTTTTTGTAGACCAGTGTAATCATTGTGTTGAAACTTTTATGATAAAAAAACATACGCGCAAATTAAAAGTGCGTAAAATTATTAGTGGATTTAAATTTTAAATATTTTTAAATTTTTTTTAATTTTGGGCAAAAGTTTCGCTAAATTGGTGTAACTTTGGCCCAGACCACAAAAACCAAAAATTCAAAGCATTAAGTTACCTTCAACCAATGCTGTTTAAATGTGTTGCTAACGGCCGTATTCTGTGTGCTACTTGATAATCAGTTAACCACCAATCAAAGAAGGAATTGCCAACTCTGATTGGTGAAATACTTTTTTGGCTAATGTTTAACCGCTGATCAGAAAGCACAGAATACGGCCGTAAGTACCTCTGGCAATAACAATAATCTATTACAAGTTTATTTCAAGTTTCAGTAATAAGAAAATCAAGAAATAAACATGTTTTATTACACAAAAATTAGCAAGGTTTAGGTCTTAGAACATGCCCAGAACCTATGTTAACTAAGGAACTGAAGGATAAGGCAAGGTGTGCTGTGCATTCTATCAGTATTTGAAGATGCTGAGAATGAAAGAGCAATTTGTTTTGATGCAAAAAAATTAAGGTATATCACATAAAACTATGAAAAGATAGGTTTGCAAACCTCCTGCTCCTATGGGAAGGAAATGGAATGTCTTGACTCAAAATGATAAAAACTGCTTTGTGGCTGTTCTAAAATTTCTTTCAAAAATGAAGCTTTTTATTTTATTTGTAAGAATTTATAAATATTAACATTAGTGTGACATTGAATAGTAAACTCTGTCTTCTAATCTTGGTTTTGAAAAGAGAGAAAGCAATTAGCTGACAAAACAAAAATTATAACTATCGATAGAATCACGAGCTTTATCTGCAGATGAGAATAGTTTTTCACAAGTAACATTAAACTGATAGATAAAAATGTCTTAGTTCATAACAGTTCTTAAAGAGTTTTAAAACTAAATGAAAATATTATTGCATACATTTCAGAACAAACGAAGGGTTTGTATTACGACGTAGAAATAAATACTTATTTGTCTATTTTAATGTAGAAACACGAAAATATGAAATGCTGAAACATAGGAAAAAATCTCAGTCCACAACAATTTGATCTTGTTGTATACTTAATGATGGTGATAATGTAAGTAAAATAATTAGACTGGCACGTGGGATTTCAGACAAGGATCAGATCAGAGTCGCGGCGTTCTTAAATTTTAGGTATATTCAGACAGACATGCCACATGTAAGCCATTTATAAACATACAAAATACACTCGGTTTTATGTACAATATTCATATTCAAAGATAAGGTAAGGCGCTGTAGAGCCACCTACATTTTAGTAATATTTACAGTTAAGTCACCACACACCACCTATCTTGGAATTATTTTACTGTATGTGAATTATGTAACAAAATCAAGAATCCAGAACTTTTGAGCTCTTTTTTTGAAAAAAGATAGCGCTCAGATGACAGAATAGTCTACTGAGCTTAATTGCAATAATAACCATGAACAATGTACATGAAAATTTGAATGACATACTGTTTAGCATACTAGGTAATAGTCCTTTTTTTCATACATACTGGGGTTTTCCTAATAAACTATCTCTACCAATAATTTTTTTGAAGAAAACTAAATAGAAAAGGATACAATAAAAATTGTTTAGGTATCATAAAACAAGATATTTTAAATTATTAGGAACAGGGACATTTTCTTTTTACATTGCTTACTAGGGAGACTATTTGAATCTAGTATCTGATGGTAATCCAAGGTAAACCAATAATATAAATTTGATAATCGTTTCCATAGAAACAATTTTGTTTCCTCGCATATTTTGTTTTTAAATAACGTGAAAAATTACCAAGCTTTTTCCCCAAAATGTGGATTTGCTTAATTATGCTCTATGATTATTGAATGATTGAACTCTTTTAAACTTATAATACAGAGCTCGACATTGAAACAAGAAGGTATAAAAACCAAGAACCGTATTTCAATGGAAGAAAATTTGAAGTTAGTTATCATTATTCCTTTTTTCCTCATGGAATCTTTATTAATCTTTCCGCGTTATGATAAAATATCACTCATAAATTATGAATCCTTCGCGTTGAAGATCTCGATATATTTTGAAGTTGTTCTGTACTTGAGGCATTTGCTATCAAAACCAGCTCATTCCATATTTTTCTGAAATCCCCTTTTTTACATATTTTGAAAGTTTAGAGGGTCCTTCATAACCTGACGAAGGGATATAGCTCAAATCCAGCTCATTCCAACCCAAAATTAGAAGGTGAAAACTGTGATCTCAACTGTGAAATTTCGGATCATTTGAAAAAGTTAAGTGGGTGTCATTTATTTAAAACTTGTAAAGATACAAATATTAACTGGTAAACTGGAAAAAACAATTTTACACAACTTAATTGAACAAAAAAAACTGAAAAAAAGCATGAAAAATCGTGTTTTTGCATCAAAATCAGCTTTTTCCAACCTAATTAGTGTTAATTACACCCAAGGTAATGCACCTGGAATGAAAACGAAAAACTAATCAAATTCTAGGCGGTTATACCTACAACTAAAAATTTACAAACAAAATTTAACTTTAGAACTGCAGACGTGAGAAGTTTTTTGTCTCTCCTGTAAAATTTCCAAAAATTTAATGAGCTGGTGTTGATAGCAGACGCCTCACTTTTCCTTTTGAATTGTCTGTTCCTCAAAAAACTGTTAATCTGTTTTGGAGGCTAAATATTCAAATATCAGTTTTGGTTCATTTCCGTTAGAGTTCCCGCTAAATATCGCAAAGCTCTTTTAAGTGCCATGTATTCAAATATCGATAAAAATTTTCTTATTTTTAATTTTTAACAATCGATTTATTTAAAACTGATATTTATACCACAACCGAATGTCACTTGTTTTTTAGCATCGCTATCTAGGGCAATAATTCATTTCCTAGCAATCTGGTGGATCTTCTGGATAGTTGATTGTGATGCCAAGATTAATGTCAAAAAAGTTGCATCCGGTAGAATATAGCATCCGGTTAGAATATAGCACCCTTTTATGTGTAAAACACCCCATAGTACTACAATTTTTTCCCCGAATTAATTTGTCTTATTTAAGTTTTCCTTCCAGAACCCTTTCTTTTGGGAAATTGCACTGGAAGCCAACATGGACTTTACGCTTCTTTGCAATCATCTCCATTCTTTTTCTCTCAGTTAAGACTACTGAAGGCTTCGTTCTGAAAAATACAAGTAAGATTTTCACTTATATTCACGTACAGTCGGAGTCAAAAAAAACGTTCCAAGGACTGTTAAGAGGAATCTAGACCTTAACCCCGTACGCATGGTATAGGAAAATAGGTTTGAAATATTTCGCCAGTCCCGATCGCCAAAGGTTTGCCACTTGTTAAAATTACAATAACCCACAAAACTAAGCCAATCCTTTAGTTATTTGTAATATTTGCGTCTCTCAATGTAGATCCCGGTAGCGTAACGGTTAGAGCGCTGGTGTTGTATGAGTTAAGTCGAATTTGAACGTTTTCTGCAACTTCTTGTGCTGATTTTATAATTTTTAAGAGTTAGAAGTTATTAATAAGTGATTATAAATTATATTTAGTTTTTATTGGATATTTAAAAGCTTTTTTTAATCTTATTTTCTATTGGGGTAACCTTTTTTACAATCGTCCAACAAATATTTTTTATTTTTGACATTAGGGGATCTTTTATTTTTGTATTTTTTTAAACTTAATAAAAATGTATTTTCAAAAGCTATTCTTATTTTAGCTTTGTTGTTTTTTAATGTTTGATGTTTGGATTCATTTAGTAGAAGTTTTTAGAAATACTCTTTATTTTTCATCCAATTCGATCCCAATTTTTCTCAATTCGTTGTTAAAATAAATTTTAAAAAATTCCCCCAGAAAATTATACATATACAATTGCGGAGTAAACGATTCTGATGAACGCCTTATAATAAAGAAAAATAAAATGAAGCAAAGATATTTTAATTTAACTTCGAAATAGATTTATTTTCAAGTAGAATATCATAACTTTCCTTATTTCCTTCTATCAAAAAACAATTTGTCGTGAAGGACAGTTATACTTAAATCTAGTTTTGGTATACAACCATGGAGGGATACAAAGTACAGAGAGTGAAATCTGGGGGCACACTGTAAACCTTCGGGATCGGGAATTTTCTGGGGGGAGCTTATTTCCCTCCAGTGACTCCACCCCGTGCGGATTCAGGGGGATGGCACTCTGGAATATGACCCCCCTTGGGAACCCAAAAAGTTTTAAAATGAGTAAAAACCCTACTTTTAACAGGTCTAATTTCAAAATAGTGTTCTGGGGGAGGACCCCGATACCCCCTTTTAGTACCACAAGGGGATCTTCAGTGATTATTTTTAGGAAATCCCCAATATTTTGACATTTGGGAAAAAAAGTAAAGGTAATAGTGTTGAAAAGTGCCCCTATACCTCTAATGGTAACACAAGAGGATCTTATATAGAAAAATGCCCCCCTTGGAGCCGTGCTGGATCCGCGCCTGCTCCTACCATCTATACAACATGGAAGAGTTAGGGAAGCAGCATGGAAGTGTCCGAATGCCTTTTTCACCCCGAGTATAAATGGTTACCGCATCTGGATGCAGCTTGAGCCCAGGACGAGGATGTCTGTCGTGAGATATAGACTGGAATCATTAAAATAATTTTTAATAATTTAGTGGTGACCTAGTAACTAAAAATATTATTAAATCTTTCTCTCTTTATTAAATCTCTCACCAATCTTTAAACAAAACTTTCTTGAATAGGTAAAGCAATAAACCTACCCTTTCATTGGCTGGATCAATCTGTAGCTGTTCATTCATGATCATGTATCACGAATGAGGGATGGCTACATTGGATTGAACTCGCATGTGTTTGTGTAATGCTTTTTAGAAATTTTAGAAGCCTAACATTTTAACTGGAATTCGGGAAGAGGGGAGGTAAGAGAGAATGAATTGAGAGACATTATAGAGGGGGGAAATTGTGTCCTCCTTTCTAGTTCTCATAAGTCTATGGAACTGTCCCTCAACTCCAGGGGATACAGGGAGGGGTAGCTACCCTCTAAATCATGAGAGTAAATTACTTAAACTTTAGTCTTAAGTAATTAATTTTCAAAAATTTAAATTATGAAAACTGGGATCACTTGGGTTCACCTATGTCAAAGAGGATTAAAAATCAAAAATAAGAGATCTCCCCGGGCAGTATCTAGGAGGCGGTTAGGGAGTTGAACCCTCTATAGCAGCGGTTCTCAAACTGTGGTCCGCGGACCCCTGGGGGTCCGCGGCGCCTTCCTAGGGGGTCCGAGAGTTACCATGAGAAATTCCTCAAGTTGCTTTTAGAATTCCCCAAACAGTTTCAAAATTAGATGACACACTAGTTTTAACCCTACAGTGCATACTGATGCCATTTGGCAACACGACATTTTTCCCCATTTCCTACTCGAACTTTCATTTCCAAACGGCAACACCATGCAATAAGTACAATAGATATAACATTTCATTGTATTAGCACTTTAGATCGCCAGTAGATCACAGCAGGGGTACTATTTTGAGACATTTGTTAGTAGCTAGTGAAACGAAAGTCAAGACACAGAAAACGCCAAAATAAAAGGACCATATAAATTAAAATAAAAAATTTTTTCAGCTTGAACAAAAAATGTTTTGAAAAGATAAGTTGTTTTTTTATATTTTTAGAGCATTTGGTTTTATTTCACTTCACAATTAATTTCACAAGAGACACAAATTAATTTCACAAGGACAAAGTTTTTTGCCAGTTAAAAGTAGAAAAAAATTAAATTAAATTTTTTAGTATTTTTTTACTAATGTACACCATAATAGAAGTCACATAAATGATTTTCAAGTGAATTTAAAAAATCATGCATTGTAGGGTTAAGAGGTAAATTTCAAAAAAAAATTATTGGGGAGAGCCCCCAGCTCCCTCGAAAATTTGATTTCAATGCATAATTTTTTCCTAGAAATTTCCAGACCCTCACCTCAGAGACTTGGAGTAATTCAGGGGCGTATATAAATGTGGGTGAAGGGAGCCCTGCCCTCCTCCTGAAATTTGGAATTGGTGTATCAAAACAAGTTAAAACCCTGTTTTTTGGATCAAATCTCCGAAAATTTTCTGGGGGAGGACCCCCGAACCCCCTTTAGTACTTGGTACTTTTACTTTATTATTAAATACTTTTTAAAAATAAGTTCATCAAAATTGAAATCCTACCTAAGAGTATTGTCTGAAATTCGGACGAAGTGAATCAAAACCAAGATTAAATCCTGTGCGTTTTGAGGGATAAATTAATCTAAAACCTGATACCTTTTTGTTCTAAAACTCTATTATTATAAACTATTTTTTACATTAAGTTAATCAAAATGCAAATCTTACATAAAAATTTATATTCAAAAAATTCTAACTAGTGGTATCAAAACTAATTAAAGACCTGTTTTTCTAGTTGAATTTCTAAAAATTTTCTGGGGGAGGACCCCAGACCCCCCTTTCGTAGGTAGAATTTAATTACCCACAACCTTTTCATATTAAATTCCCTAAGACGCAAATTCTACTTAAAAATGTACTAAAAAGCTACTTGGACCTATGAAATATATATGGGGGGCTAAGGGTTAATTTTTGTCCCCTCCCGAAATAAATTTATATATACGCCTCTGGAGTAATTGTAAAATTTATTATAATTTATATACTATAATTTTAATTAATCTTTAACTCAAAACAAAAGTCTGGTTACGTTTTTGGTGTTTAAAATGTTGGGGGTCCGCGATGTCTGGCTGCTACTTAAAGGGGTCCGTGACGATAAAAAGTTTGAGAACCGCTGCTCTATAGAGTTCTTATGTCTATTTATAGGCATTTTCCCTTGAAAATTCTAGAGATTATACGAGTGATCGATCCGGGGTGTTACCTAAATATTCCCCAATGTCCCAGAACAATTCACAAAGCTACTCTTTAGGGTCAAATTACAAAACATTTCGGAGATGGACCCCAGACCCCCTTTGTTTGGGGCTAAGTATATTATCTTAAAAACTTTTGCATTATTTTCACAAAAGGTCCAAATCCCATCTCGAAGCAAAACTCTGGCCCATCATCCCGGGTTTTAAAATGGTTCTCCACAAGCACGAGAAAGATCGACTATGCTTGCTTCGCCCTGAGCAGAATCCTGGGTACGCTTATGCAACTCAACCAAATATCTGTATATTAGAAATATAGCTTGTTCCCCACCCCCGAGACTGCTTAGTACAATTTCAATAGTCTCCAAAGCAAATTATTTTTTAATTTCTTAACAAAACTACTACTACTAACTTTTACTAAATCCGTAGAGTTCCCATTATTAAGTCATATAATTAAAATTCCGTTACAAATACAAATACAAATTAAGTCGACCAACTACAGGCTTAAGCCCAGCAAGGTTGGTCCAGTCTTTTTAACTCAAACTACCGGAATCCCAGTATCTGTCAATTTTCCTCTTGAACTCGTTTACCCCTCTTGAATTTACAATTGTTTCAGGCAACGCGTTACCCCACGATTTAAAAGAATTTATAATTATTATTTATTTAAAATAACTTTAAAAATAGTTAAAATAGAATTATTTTCTGAAATAGTACAAAGAATTATGTTTAAACTTGTATTCGCCTGAATAAGCTTGGTAAAAAAATTCTTAAGAAATTTCTCTGATTAAAAAATTTCTTTAAATAAAATATTTTTTCCAGTGTGAAGTTAAAAATACCTTTAAAAAATTACTTACTTATCGGAGTTGGATTTTTTAATGATCATAGTGGAAGATCCAGAGTTCCAAGTAAATTTCATAAATAATTATTTTAAGATTTAGGAAGAAACTTTAACGGCTGCTGAGAAATACGATTGAGTGCTTTGAATAAAAAATCAGGTAAGAATACTCCTCCACAGAGATTGGATCATCCGTAAATAAATTTCAACATCAATCGTAATGACTTTGAGAATGATCCGCATTGAGGATCGAACCCGCGAACTTCCGATTACTAAGACGTTACTCTAACCACCATACTACTATTTTAAAGCATTTTTATTCGAAAAAAAAACTGCGCCAAATCATGGATAACCAGCCAAATATGTTTCCTTAAATTAGATATTAGAAAATTTTTCTCGCCAATCTTTTCCTATATTCAGCGATTCGTTGAAATTTCAAATCCTGCAATCCCGTTGCTTAACTTTTGGAACGATTTTTTTGACTCCGACTGTACCTTTCCGTGTTTGGCGAGCAAAATATTAAAAAATGTTATTTTATTTAGTTATCTGCATTGTTTAAAAAAATAGGGTTCATACGTATTAACGCCACTGCAGCTACAGATTTGGCGTTTTTAATTAAGATTATAAGATAACATAATATATATTTATAAGGCTAAGCGCGAACTAGGAGACAAAGACAAAATTGCTTCCCTGGCTATTGCAAGAAGCTAGAGTGCGCGCACATGGCGACGAGACCAAGATCACTAGGCCAAGAATTTCCTCATAGAAATGCATTGCTCTCGAGTGACTAGTGTTTTAAGTCGCCGAGACAAAAGTCTCAAGGTTTTATTATTATTATTATTATTATTATTATTATTATTATTATTATTATTATTATTATTATTATTATTATTATTATTATTATTATTATTATTATTATTATTATTATTATTATTATTATTATTATTATTATTATTATTATTATTATTATTATTATTATTATTATTATTATTATTATTATTATTATTATTATTATTATTATTATTATTATTATTATTATTATTATTATTATTATTATTATTATTATTATTATTATTATTATTATTATTATTATTATTATTATTATTATTATTATTATTATTATTATTATTATTATTATTATTATTATTATTATTATTATTATTATTATTATTATTATTATTATTATTATTATTATTATTATTATTATTATTATTATTATTATTATTATTATTGTTATTATTATTTTTAAGGCCAGACCTGTAACTGCGGTGGTGTTAATACGTTAGTTCCAAAAATAATAAATAAAAGGCATCCAGTGTGGGAGGAGGTTAAGCTATCGTCCAATGGGAACCCTTTCTCAATCAGGTTAAAACCAATCACACAACAGAATCAGAAGTACCTGAAAAGTGATCGATAATTCCAATTATAATAGTATTTTCACAACGCACTGAGGCTTCTAGGAAATCTTTCTAACCTTTTATTAGATAGCTGTAAGCAGTTCAGTTCAAATCCCACTTAATATTCTTAATTTGCATTTTTATTAGCACCAGAAGTTACACTTTTTGAGTGAAATTAATATGTGCTTGTTTCAGACACTCTTGAAAAACCTTTAAATGCTGGTCAATCTACTACGAACAACCCTATCTTTCCAAATATTTGCTTAACGGAAGGATGTTTGAATGCAGGTGAGAACTTAGTTACTGTTATTTGAATATAACTCAAATCAAATTCAAGTACTGTGTGTTTTGTTTTAACAATTGATATTTTCTTAATTTTTTTGAGATACAATATGTCCTGTTTTCTTGAAAAACGGTTTTCAATCTATGAAATGATTTGGTGAAAGGAATGGGGCTGAAATATGTATCCATAGAAGTTGAAAATTCATACATCGATGAACCCGGGAAAATGATATTATTTAAAAACCCTTTTTAAAGGGTTTTTTACCCTTTCTTATTCCACAGTTAAATAAAATCATAGACTAGCTCTAATTACAGCTTTTATGCATACAATCTGCAAAAAAGTATGATTTTCGGAGAATGTACCCTTCTTATTAGCTACAACTTACATTAATTTCACTAGCTTAAAAAATTTCGTTCTGAGTATAACATAAAAATTTAACTGTAACGAACATTATACGTGTAGAGAAATAATATATTACATAATATTGTCACTTCCATTGAAAGAGGGGAAAAGAAAATTTAATTAGTTCTCTCCTACATTTAAATAAAAGAACACTTATACATCCTAACCCGCTCAAGATACTTTAGTGATATTTCAATTAGTTAAGTTGAAGAAGTTAAATATTTTCTATGAAACACTCTTTACAGTTTTTGATCAACCCAGATTGGAGAAAAGAGGTAGTAAAACATGATGTTAAGAAAACCGAAAACTCCTCAACGAGCTTATTGCTTTGATTTTCTGCCATTAAATTCAATTTATAATTGTTTCAGCCTCTGAAATCAAGCAGAACCTGAATGAAAGCGTGGATCCTTGTGACGATTTCTACCTTTTTTCCTGTGGAGGTTGGATTGAAAACAATGAGATCCTTGAAGATCAGATTCAGGTCTCAGTTTTCACAAAATTGTCGGAGAAAATTAGTTCCGAACTCAAAAGTAAAATATTAAATATCCTTTCCAAACCACTGCATATTCATGTACTTTAGGATTAGCCGGTTGAAAATTTCTCCAATCGAAGAACTTCATTAACAACGTTTTACAAATTACAAACAAAAACTTTAATAATATTAAATGTTACACCTTTTAATTTAAGATATTTTAATTCCTAATTGTTTTTATATTTTATTATTTTTGAGGATTTACCCTAATTCTTAACTACTTCTTTACTTGTGCTCCAGGGTTATCCTAATGTACCCATCATAATCCTCATTCAGAAAATGCTTAATTTAGGCTTTGCATAAGATTTAAAAATATGGTATAACAGGCTGTATTTTGAATTTGAAGGCATTTTTAAAGATATCAGAGTGTGTTTAAACAGGAAACTGATCGGATCTATTTGACTTATATATAATATGACAGCACCACCATATTTATTTTTTTGTCGATACAATTTGAAAACTAGGATTAGAGATAATGGATAAGTTGTGTTTTAGCACCTTCATTTTGTCTTTCAACTTCTTTAAAAAAGAGAAAAAAAAAGAAACTATCCAATTATACCCAGCAAAAAAATTCAGCAAAATTTCTTCAAAAAAGGGAAGGGAATTCGGACACTTCGTCTGCAGTTTTCTTAAGAAACTCTGCAGTTTTTTAAAAGACTGCTGAAATGCTTTTAGAATGTTAAAATACTGCAGACTTAGTTGCTGAAGTCCTATTGCTACAAAATAACTACAGACTTCTTTGAGAAAACTGGACTTTTGACGCTTTTTTGAAGGAACTTTGGACATGTTTTTTGCTGGGTATGACATTCAAAATATGACCAAGGAGTCCAAGGGAGTATAATTTTTTGATCGTGATTCATAAAAAGGACTCCATAAAAACAAACAAACAGACTGCAGAATCTTTATAGTAGTATCTTCATTTAGAATAGGCTGCTGAAACAGTAGTTTAATTCTCAATAACGCCTAATAACGCTGTTCACGCAAACTCGGTGACTGATTCTTTTACAGCATTTCATCTACTACAGTTAAGGCTACATTGTAACTGCACAGTATAAATATTTCAATGGTAATTACACAATAGTAACTGCTTCTCACTGACCTATTCTAAATGAACAGACTATAGTAGTTTTTCAATTTGAATTGTATTGATATTGTATTTACAATTTACATTACACAGATTCTTTCATGTAATTAATATACATTTTAAAGATTTAAAATTAATTGCATCGGTTTACTATTTGGAAAAGTTTTCCCATCCTCGAAATAGTAGTTTTATCAGTTAAAAAAATGAAAACTATATACTTTCTTTAGTTCTTTTGGAGAAAAATTTGACGGGATTAGAGCCTGACCACGTGATCAAGACAAAAAGAATGTATGATTCCTGCATGGATCTGGGTAAGTTCAAACTACCGTTACATTAAGGTTTAAACAAAAATAATATAGGGGAAGACCTATTTCACTTTTTTAAATCTTATATTATAAAAGTCAATGTGTGTTTGTCCTTAATACAAATCTACAGTTTTCTTCTGATCTGCTCTACTCACTACTAAAAATTACTTACTAAACACATATTAAAATACTTAAAATACATATCAAATACATAAAAAATACATACTAAAAAATCCAAGGAAAGGTTACTTGTTGAAAACTTCAAATGACCCCTTGACTCTCTTTCCCTTTTTATGGTAATTTTATGGATGAAATAGCCATATTTCTGTTCAAGAAGATATCTTGTCACCTAATTGTTATGAAGAAAACAATGTAAAATAGCAGGTTGAATACTACATAACAAAAAATGGAAGAAAAACTGTAGATATAATTATATTTAAAAATAATATTATTAATCTAAAAACCTATTTCAAAGAAATTTAAAATTTTAAAGTGGTAGCTGTTTTATATATATATTTGAGTTTACCTAAGTGTTGGTTACCATGAGAGTAAATGTAGAAATTATTAAAAAGTTATAATGCTAAAAAAAAGTTATAATGCTGGACAACTGGATAGATTTCAATACCTTTCACCCGATAAAATAAAGTTAATAGAATGTATTTAAAATTTTAAAGAAGAAGGATAATAATTTAACCCGTAAAAGGTCAGGCATATCAGCTAGTAAAATGATATAAGAACTTTACCTCGATACTTTAGCCTTTCATACACTGTAGTATGTATTTTTTGGGGAATTTTTACTGAAATATTTAAGTAATTTTAACTTTCATATATTCCAGATAGAATTGAAGCTAAAGGAAGTGCACCCCTGCAGAAGGCCCTCAAATCTCTCGGGGGGTGGCCTGTGGTCGAAGGAAAGGAGTGGGAGGAAAAGAACTTTGATTGGATGGAGACTCTCATCAAGATGCGTAATCTGGGCTACAGCCACAATGTCTTATTTGACATGTCAATTATAGCTGACCCCAGGAACAGCGATGTGCACATTATAAACGTGAGCATATGTTTTTTATGTAAATCTTGTTAACATAAACACAGTTAGTAAATTATTTCAGAAAATCGTCTAAAATAAATTTTTCTAAAACCAGACTTCAGTTTTGTCAGAGTTTGGGCAAAGCTAAATGTTATTCGTAAAAGCTTTTTCTAAAATTTTTTGTGGGTGAAGTATAGTCATCATTACATCGAAATACATTAAAATAAGACTAAAAACGATAGATCCTATTAACCATTATCGCATTTGTGTTTTTCAGTTGGACCAGGCCAATCTGGGAATGGCGGACCTGTCGTATTTGTTGAAAGGCCTGGATGACAACTCGACCGCTGCCTACTACAAATTGATGCTACAAGTAGCCGAGAAGCTGGGAGCAGACTCAAAAATCGCAGAGACAGATATGATGGACGCTCTCAATTTTGAAATATCCCTCGCTAACGTGAGTGAATACTGCTTAAGAATTGTTTGACATGCTTTTAGGCAACACTTATCAGCAATTCCAGATTAAGGGGTGTCGATGCCAACTGCTTCTATGCTTACATAATGTTTTACTAACAGAACTTGGCATAAAAATAATTGTTTACTAATACAGTGTTTGTATTTCAGATGTTAAAACAAAAGATTATGTGTAGATACAATTCCTTTTTCTTACTTATATAGACTCAATAGAACAGAAAAAAACGGTTGCAAAAATATCTGAAATCAGCTATGGTATTTTACCTCTCTCACTACCACCTAAATCTAAATAGATATAAAATCTAATGATTAACTATGTTAGAACACTATACTCGTTTTTATAAAGTTATATAGTTATAGCATTATGCTCGTTATATAGTTATAGAAAAACAAAGTTTAACTCATTCTTGTATTTTCATAAAAACTTATATTTTCTTATTTATTCTCATCTTAACTTTATTTTAGTATTCAACCCCCAAAGAAATGAGAAGGAACATGAGTCGAATGTACAACAAATACGATCTGAAGAAATTTCAAGAAATAGTCCCTGGGGTACCTATTGATGTTGTTTTTAATAGAAAGTTTAAAATACCCCTTTAAAATAAAACTTGTATATTTTTTTATTTTATAGACTTTGCAATGAAATTAAGATTTAAGATTTCTTTAAGATATTGTCATGATATTTGATACGAATATAAGGTAAATGTGGGTATAGTGGACACTTTAAGGAAAATTTTTGCTTAAATTCTTAATAAATACCAATCAATTTGCTTCGAAACGGTTATCATCCTATTTTTAGGTTAATTGGATATTCTTCTTTCGATTTTACCATTAAGAACTTTAATTAGATTGGGCAAAGTATTTTTAATTAATTTTTTAAAAGTACTCCAAATTGCATCTATAGTGGCCACATAGATGAAGCTGTTGCTTCTATGGTGGACACCTCTTGCATCAATAGTGGACACCTCTCTTTTTCTGCCTATATATGAGGGGTTTATGCATGAAATTGAGGGTTTTTTCTTGGTATAGTCGTTTATTTCTAATTAAGTCTTCCTTCCCAACGAAATGTTTTTTAGATTCAATCAAATTAGCTTTATTTAAAAAAGATTGATAGTTTTCGGCCCAAAGTCTACGCTGTAGCTGATTTGAGAGGAATTTAGCATGTAATTCAATGTTTTAGAAACATTGGTTCCCGAAGCCAGAATGAAACCAAATTTACTTAACCCTCATTTTAAAGCACTGTCAACAGTTTATGAAGAAAAACTGATTCAAATTAAGTATTATTTATGTTTCTATTAGACGCCATTGCGGTGGCCACTATTGGAAAATCTAAGATTATGTGTTGGTAAAGTGGACACCCCCATAAATCCTCGTAAAGTCAGCATTTTCCAATAAATTTTATTCAGTATTATTTTATACACTCTTATTTATCTTGATATAAATTTAAAAGTCAATCAAGCGGTAATAAATACGAAAAAATCAGTTCCGACTTACTCGTTTCCTTACGCGATTCAATAAGCAAAATCAAATTTCAGTCACTCGGGCGATGTTGTTATTTTCAAATATTTAAATATCCTTCCCATGCTGATCTGTGGTATCGGTGGTAATTTATCAGCTTACCTGATTGCACAATCTACTATGCCTATGAATTTTGACGCTGTTCGATGCCTCTAACTCGTTTTATTTAAAATTAATCAGCTATGTGGCCACTATTGGTACAGTGTCCACTATACCCACATTTACCTTATGTGCCTTTAATACGTAATGTATTAAAAATTTTAAATTCGATTTACTTTGATACCTAAGCAAAACAACTTTGACTTCATGTAAAAGGTTCAAGTACATTATTTTACTTTCTAAATTATTATAAATTCAATTTTAGGGAGAAGTGTTTTAACTGGACTAATCGGCTTATTTGAAAACTTTTCCTATTTTTTTACTGATTTTATTATAAGAAATAGATTTCATAAAAAGTTTCGTTAATTTTCCAGATAAATTGGACGAAATACTTGAACTCTTTTATCAAAGACCCCATTTCTGAAATGGAACCATTGCTGATATATGAGCCTAGTTTCATAACACAACTTGCAGACTTGATCAACATAACAGACAAAAGGTAATATCATCCAACAACGGAATACCTTGCTTATTAATTTCAAACTGTGATATTTAATTTCAACTTCAATAGTTTTTATTTTCTCACCGTATGAAAAAAGCTGGAAATATATTTGTAAGTTTATCTCATCGACTCGATCCATTGGTGTCCAAATATGCTTTCGAGTACTTTGAGTAAGTAAATTATTAATCTACTGTAATTTGTAGATATTTGTTGATGATTAAGCAGACCCAATATGAAACATAGGTGCAAAATTTAAAATAATATATTTTAAAGCAAAATGTCAGTATTAAGTAATGCTTAAAAGTTTAATCTATTAAATAAATTTTACTTGTGATTCATGACAACTTTCTATAATTGTCTCAACGTAGGTAGCTACTGTTTCTTAAAACTATTCTTCTGAAATATCGGTCATTGACATAGCGGCTTTCTCTGGCCAGTAGTTTCTTTGGCATTAATTATCAAAAATGAGGGTAAACACTCAATTTAATTTTCAGAAGTTAATTTCATTCAAGCAGTGTTATATAGAATGCTTTTGAACATTCTACCTTCTGAAATTAAAAATTCTACAAAATTTTCTACTTATTTCTCTCTCTGTATATGAGATATTTATTTACTACTAGTACTACTCTGATCGTTGTTCTTGTGCTACCGGAATGTTTAGAGAAGAGGAATGTTGGAGGAGAACCCAACGATAAATTATCGTATCTTACAATATGAAATATATACGAATTCCTTTCGTTTCAGAGTGATTGCCAACTACCTGTTGTGGCGGGTGGCGTATATGACCCTTCCCGCACTCTCCAAGGATTGGAGCACTTTGATGCAGGAATACAGTGCCGTTCTTTCTGGCAAGACCAAAGAGAATTCTCGCTGGGAACTGTGCGAAGGATTGGTATCCCAAAGCATGGACATAGCTGTCAGCTCTTACTATGTTAGAAACTACTTCGAGTATGAAAGCAGGGACCGTGTGAGTATAGAACAAACATGCTTTCTAACAATACTCTGCCAGAAACTTATTCTCGCCTTTTCGTGGGTTTTATCCGGTGATTTAGTTGGAAAAGAAAGATTTATGAAAATCATATATTTAAAGATTCTTTTTAGAATGTTATAAAGAAAAATTGTATAGGCTGGAAAACTTGAGGTTCAACTAATGCTCATTTCTTCTCTGGTGGGATTTCACTTCATGGGAAATCAACCACCAATTTATATTTCTGAATCTCGCATCAATTTATGGAAATAGATTTTTACTAAGATAATAATCATTAATTCATGAAAAAATATTTCTATCAAAAATAAAACTCGAACAGCTCTAAAACCTATAGATCCCACCTCACCAAAACCGACAATCTAATGTTTTAGAGGATAGGTGTTCTCTTCAGATTTTTCAGAATGGTGTCGTGAAAATTTCGGTTATTGTAAAAATCGGTCAGTAAAATTAAAGCCCTAGATCCTCTACCTTTATATATATAGGTAGAGTATCCAGGGCTTTAAGTAAAATCAGGTAAAACAGTTACAGCTTAACCCATGTAAAAATGTCTTTACTGATCGGTTTTAACATTTATCGGAATTTTCGTTTAATCTTCAGAATAATCAAAGTGTCTCTAGCGAAAGATAAAACTCAAAAATTAATGATTACGACGAGATAATTTCTGTGTCTTTTTCTGTGCTTTTCATCTCTGTGTTTGATGAAAAACGTTGCCTGATTTTTTAAAGGTGACAAATTTTTTTCCCGATTTTGAATTTTTTTCACCCATAATTATTAGTTTTCTATCCTGGTTTTTCAATAGGTTGATTGATGTGAAAAATTATTTATTAAATCAAACATAAACCCATTGAAAGAAGATTCATTATGTTTTCCTCACATTTTTAAAAACTAAGTTCCAAATATTTTTATTTTTAGGCACAGGAACTAGTAAATTATATTCAGAAAGAATTCTATGATATGCTGAGCAATGTCAATTGGATGGACCCTAAAACTAAAGAAAAGGCTCTGGAGAAGGTATTTTTGGGACAAACAATGCTTCAAAAAAATTAGTTGAATACGTGTTAATGAACACAATTATTTAATTATTATTTTCCATTTCAAGTTTTAAAAATGCGTAAGGTATTTCCATACAAATACTTAATAAGTTAAGTAGTTTTATTTTACATAAATATTCAAGGAATTTTTGTCTCCCATAACCGTTTATGATTATATTTTGTAATTATATGTATATCTAGTGATAATGATATATTCAACAGTGCATACTAAAATTTGGCACATTTTCACTTCCTTCTTAAGCAATGCAGTTTTTTAAATATGTGTTATATTTGCCGCAAATGCGTTTATTCTCTGATATTTTCTTTGTTCAAGGCTACCTCTATTAAGTCACACATTGGCTACCCGGATGAACTTCTGAATGACACAATAATTTCACGGTTTTATGAAAACGTAAGCACTTCATTGACTTTACAACTCAAAAATAATATTTTATCAACGAACTGAATAAATTTTTACACATTTCCATAGCTAACAATTACAGATGGAAGTCATCATGACAATATCATGTTGGTAAACAAATGGAGATTCGACAAAGCTTATTCTTTTCTTCGCGTGCCAAATGTCGGTCCAGGGTATGTATATGCATTTAAATATCTTATATTGTCTTTTATTTTCGTTATCCCTTTAACAGATGTTCTACAATAGGGATTTTCACCCTCCTGGCGGTCCGCGGTGGGTTTTTATGCGGCCCGCGAAGCATCCTGAAGAAACCCCGAAAATCCGTTAAAAGTAGCTTCAAAGCACTTTTTTGTATGCTAAAATTCTAAAATTTACTGCTTGTTAGCTGTTTTTTATGACGCAAAGAGAGGAATTCCAATTTTCTAAGGAAAAGTATTCTGAAATTTCCTCTTAGAGTAGCTAGGGGTAGGGGCTAAATGCTCAAGTGTCTTATGTACAAAAAGCTCAAGTATCTAATCTATATATATAAAATCCAAATACCACTGACTGATTCATTCATAACACTCATCACGAAATCTCCAAAACTGCCGGACCGATAGGCTTGAAATTTGACAGAGACCTTCCTTTCAGCCATTAGACGCGCACTAAGAAACGATTTTAAAATCGAACGACTCCTTCCCTGTTTTTCGGCGCTTTTTTGACTCCGTTTTACCCATTGAAATAACATTACACATTGTTGAAATGCATAAAATGCAGGGTTTACTTCTTATCTGAAGGCAACGTCTTGCCTCACTTGATAAAATATAATTTGAAAACATTTTATAATTTACAATTAAATTTAAGAAAAACAGTGTGAATATCTGTATTTAAATATTATAACAGCTATCAGAAAACCGAAATAAATTAAAATAATTAATTTACTTTCTTTAAGATTTTAATTTCTCAAAAATAAATATATTTAAATAGCAAGAATTTAAAAGTTTCCAAGGAAACAGAGCTAAAATTTCATTGTTTCATAGGGCATGGTTTACTAGACTGTAATCACTAGATTTTTATTATAACTAGCAATCTGTTTGTTTTTACTCTTTCAGAGAAGCTTTTAAAGAAGTTGGTTTTATTAATAAGAAGACAAGCTTACTTGATAACTTTTTATCGAGGGATTTTTGAAATTTATTTTATTTTGAAATTTATTTTTTGTGGAATTTTAAAAGGATAGCGGGAATACTTCATGAAAATTCAGTTAAAGATTTTAAACACTAGATTTAGAAAAAAAGAGATGATCTCAATTGGATTGTTTTTATCACATGGAAAGGATAAATGTTTGATGGAATGAGATATCACAGTTGGAACTGGGATGGGGAAAAGGAACCGGGAATACCGGGATAAAAATTATTGGAAACACCTGGATATGAAAATTATCGGGAACGGGGTATGTATAGGTACCGGGAAAACCGGGACATAAAAAGGTACCGGGAACCCCGGGATACGAAAAGGTACCGGGAACACCGGAGTAGGAAAATTATCGGGATAACCGGGACATAAAAATTATCGGGAAAACCGGGATATCAAAAGGTACCGGGAACACCAAGATATGAAAAAGTTCCAGGAACACTGGGATATGAAAAAGTACCGGGAACACCGGGATATGAAAAGGTGCCGGGAAAATAGGGGTATGAATATTATCGGGAACACGGGGATATGAAAAGAGTACAGGGGACACCGGGGTGATTGATGGTACGAAAAATCGGATATAAACTTGGGAAAACTTAAAAAAAGGAATAAATACACTTCACCCGTGCAAGGCCGGGCAAATCAGCTAGTGATAAATAAAATCCAAATACGGGTGACTGACAGATTCATAACACTCATCACGAAATCTCCAAAACTGCCGGACCGATTGGCTTGAAATTTGACAGAGACCTTCCTCTCAGCCATTAAACGCGCACTAAGAAACGATTTTAAAATCGAACGACTCCTTCCCTGTTTTTCGGCGCTTTTTCGACTCCGTTTTACCCATTGAAATAACATTGTGCATTGTTGAAAGGCATAAAATGCAGTGTTTACTTCTCTGTCTTATGGCGACGTCTTGCCTCACTTGAATGAATATAACTGATTAACATTTATACATATTTTATTATTTACAACAAAATTTATGAAGAAAAACAGTGTGAATATCTGTATTTAAATATTATAACAGCTATCAGAAAACCGAAGTAAATTAAAACAATTAATTTACTTTCTTTAATATTTTAATTTCTCAGAAAAATATATTTAAATAGCAAGAATTTAAAAGTTTCCAAGGAAACAGAGTTAAAATTTCATTGCTTCATAGCGGAATTGGTTTACTAGACTATAATCACTAGATTTTTATTATAACTAGCAATCTGTTTTTACTCTTTCAGAGAAGCTTTTAAAGAAGTTGGTTTTATTAAAAAGAAGACAAGCTTACTTGATAACTTTTTATCGAGGGATTTTTGAAATTTATTTTATTTTTGAAATTTATTTTTTGCGGAATTTTAAAAGGATAGCGGGAATACTTTAAGAAAATTCTGTTTAAGATTTTAAACACTGGATTTCAAATGACAGAGATGATTTCAAGTAGATTGTAATTATCACATAGGAAGGATAAATGTTTAATAGACAAAAAATCGGGATGGAATGAGATATCACAGTTGGAACTGGGATGAGAAAAAGGCACCGGGAAAACTGGGATGAAAATTATCGGGAACACCGGGTTATGAAAAGGTACCGGGAAAACCGGGATATAAAAAGGTAGCGGGAACATCCGGATATGAAAAGGTACACATTAAAAGGAACATTCTAAACACTAGATTAAAAAAAAGAGATGATTTCAATGTGATTGTTTTTATCACATGGTAAGGATAAATATTTGATGGAATGAGATGTCACAGTTGGAACTGGGATGGGGAAAAGGAACCGGGATGAAAATTATTGGAAACACCTGGATATGAAAATCATCGGAGACCGGGGGTATGTAAAGGTACCGGGAAAACCGGGATATGAAAAGGTAGCGGGAACATCCGGATATGAAAAGGCACCGGGAACACCCGGATATGAAAAGTTTCCTGTAAAACCGGGTTATGAAAACTATCGGGAACATGAAAATAGGAAATGAAACTATCGGGAATATGAAAAAGTACTGGGGACACCGGGGTTATTGGTGATTCGAAAAATCGGACATATAACTTGGGAGAACTTTAAAAAAGGAATTAATACACTCCACCCGTGCAAGGCCGGGCAAATCAGCTAGTCTAATGATAAATGAATAAGTATTAAGAGTTGAAACACCATTTTAGCTGAAATTTCTAATCGCTACGCTAGGGTCCCAACTTTGAGTAAAACTCACTCAGTACTAAAAGAGGTAGAGATTGAGGTTTATTACCTGAAATTTTCATAGAAGTACTACCGACATAATATCTTTTCATCCTTTCCTCTCAAGAAAAATTCGATTTTAAATATTCTACCCCTGAAACCATATGCATAGGAAATTTGCCTGATTATTTCTTGGCCTGCCACTGGACCTGAGCTTTCGATTGCAGCACTCGGCACATGTAAGTTTGAAACCCTTGGTTCTATAGGTATGCTTAATAGGGTGTATCGGGAATTTTTCTTCATTTAGATGATGCGCTAGTGCGGAAAAGTTATCTAAGGTGTATGCTACAGTGGCAGATCCAGAGGGGGGCCATGCCCCCCTAGAAAATTTAAAAAATAGTTTAAAACCCCTTTTTCAGAGCTAAAATTCTAAAAAATTTCATTGTAATTCATGCGATGTCGGACAGAAATAAAAAACGCGAGGGGGGGCCATGCTCATCCCGAGAAAAATTCCAAAATAGTTAAAACCCCCTTCTGCTTTGTCACCATATCTTCGGACGGGGGAGATGCTTGGGGCTGGGTGTGGCTTAAAAAATGTAACAAAACTTGAATTCAAAATTTATGTTACTCAAACTTAAATTCTAGGTGGATGGCAAACGCCGTAACTCATGTTATCAACGCTTTTTACGAGCAAAGGGAAAACAGCATTAGTAAGAGTGTTATTTTACATATATTTGCTTTTTCAAGGATTTTCATTCAATGTAAAAGTTTAACAAATTACGACAACATGAATGACAATTCTTGATCTTGCTATGAAAGTTCATTTAATCCACAAACCATATAATTTTATAATACAAAATGTACCAAGTTAGAATATAAACTGTTCATTTAATAAGGGACTTATTTTTACTAGCAAAGAATTAACATCAAGAATGAATCAAGCTAAATATTTTTAACTAAATTTGAAATAACTAATTAATACTTTTAAAAATTCTTTGACATCGAACCTTGATAGTTCTTAAAAAATCAAGTAATATTGAATAGTGTAAATGTAAATGATTCTGTAAGATTTTGGTTAGGAGCCATCGTTAATAGGTATCCTCAGTTCAAAGTAATTAAATGTAAAATACTTTAATTTTTAAAGCAAGCTTCTTAAAAAGGAATACCTGAGTACTACAACTGTACTTCCTTTGTTTATTGCTATTCTTATTAGTTTCTTTAAATGAAATAAGGAATCAACAACCCAATTTTTGAATGAGCTACTCAGGATGAAAGTGGTTTGTCTAAAAATACAAAAATTGAAATAAGTGAGGATTTTGATTTATTTTAAGGTCATTTACCTAGTGCGGTAATCGCCTAAGTCACAAGTTGAGTAAGTGGCCGTAAGAGCTGCTTGGAAAATTACTTCTTCATAGGAAAAACACAAGCACAGTTAGAGAAAATCTTCATTTTTTCAAAGCTACGCTCAGTAGACCTATACCACTTTCATTCTAACCTGGTGAAATAAGCTTTTACTTTATCTTCAGCTAAGAAAACGTGTTCATAGGGTACCTGTGAATAAATTAATGTTTTCGACCTTTAAAAATACATTCATTCCATAATAATTATTGAAAACTATTTTCACAGAATTTCCTGCTGGAATATTACAAAATCCATTTTTCAATAAGCGTAGACCTCGGTAAGTTTTATATTTCCATTCCTCTACTTCAATCAATGTTATTGAGGGTTATTTTAAGGTATCCGCCTACTTTTAACAACTTTTTTTTTTTAAAAAACAATAAAATGTTCTGGTTTTTTTACATTTTTGATTCCATTTATGTTAGAAACCAACTATTTAAGCCTTTAAAACCACAAAAAATACTTTTTATGTAAATTAATTAAAAAAACATTAAAAAATTTAAAACTTTTTCCTAACAATTCATAATTTTACATTGTTTTTTTCTATTTTACAAATTAAAAAGCCAAGACTCGCTTAGAATAATCTAAATAAAATTATCCTGTGACATTCCCTAAAATATGCTATAAAAATATTCACACCGAATTTCACTACCATACAAGCAATAGATTTTAAAATATCATGCACACTGTAACTACATGTATTGAAAAAAGCTGTTCTGAGAAAAATGAGTTTAAAGTTTGGAATTGCAACCTGATATTGACAAATTGACACATTGGTAATGACCGTAACTTCTTTTCTAGTAGCCGTAGAATCAAAAGTAAAACAGTTTTAGAAAGCTAATAAGCTGTACTTAAATAGAGAGGGAGAAGCAGAAATAACTAATATTGGTCGAAATTGACGGATACCTTAGAGTAAAATTTTATGTTTTATGTAACACGCCCAGTTAAATTCAAATTACCATTATCGGTATTTAAAAGATTTAACTTGGAAGCCATTTTTAAATCAGTAATCTAATTTGCGCATAAAGCAATTCTAAAAAAACATCAAAAGCTGTATAATATCGTGCATTATTTCTTTTTGGAATAGTACATTCTTAATTTCTCTTTTGGAATAGTTTTCCCTTTCCATTCTGTTTTTTCTCACATCTATAGCAGTAGCAACATAAAATTTTTTCCGGTTCTGTTTTTCAGGTACTTAAACTTCGGAGCAATAGGGACAATAATTGGTCATGAAATCACTCATGGATTTGATGATCAAGGTAAAAAAATATTCAATGATCTTTTATAAATAACCTATTGAGATAGATATTCGGGTTTCTCATTTAAAAATAAATACAATTTTTAAATGTTTGACTTAGAATTCGAGAAATAGAAGAAAATGGTATATAAAAATTTAATTGCCCTAATTACTGCTTTTTGACATTTTTATCATATTTTATTATTTACAGGTCGTCAATTTGATATAAATGGAAACAACGTGAATTGGTGGGAAGCAAAAACTGATGAATCATTCAAGGAGAAGGCTGAGTGTATTATCAATCAATACAGCAACTACACAGCTGAAAACGGACTTCAGGTAATCGCACAATCTAAATCTGATTTAATCGTTGAAAAAGTATTAAGTAATCTAACAAAATGAAAATTTATAAATATGCGATTTTAATCTTTATAATTTTCGTTTTAGCTTAATGGTATCAACACACAAGGAGAAAACATAGCTGATAATGGAGGTCTAAAACAAGCCTATAGGGTAATTAAAACGACTAACTCTTGATGTTTAATGGCCATATTCATTTCTAACCTAACCTAAGGTTAACCCGGAAGCAAGCTTTTTTGACAACTCTGATGATTGGCTTAACAGTTGTTCTCTTTTTCAACTACCAATCAGTTTGATTCCAGGTTAACCATATGTTAGGTTAGTGGTGAATACGGCCTTTTTGGTAGTAGGAAAAATGAAAAGTCTTAAGCAAATCAGAGATGTCAAAAAAACTTGATTTCAGGTTAACCTTAGGTCAAGTTAGTGGATATACAGCATTAAGTTTATTTACATTATATTTCAGTTATTTTTTTTCTTTTAGGCATATCAGTCTTGGGTTATGGACCATGGTCCAGAAGTAAGACTTCCTGAATTAAACTACACACAAAACCAACTATTCTGGATAAGTGCTGCAGGAGTAAGTAAAAAAACTGTTCCTAGTATCCTTAAATTTTTTATACATCTGTAACTATGATACAAATGTCAGATCAGTTAGCTTGTCTGCTGCACGTTGAAATAAAATATTTTTTAGTTTATTGAATGATTAATAATTATAGTAGTTTTAACCTTATAATTTTAATGCTTATTATCTGCGTGTCCTTGGATTTTTCAGTCATGGTGTAACCGAATTCGCCTTGAATCTCTGGAAACGATGATTACATCAGATAATCACAGCCCGGGTCGGTTTAGGTAAATATTTTTAAACTGTCTATTTGGAAATTTTCTTTACTTGAACCCACAGAACTCTATAAGAATAAATTTTAAAGATTTATCCTAGATTGTATTGAAACAAAGAACAAAAACTTAATTATTAAAAAAGGAGTACAAGGGAGTAAGATAAAGGTAAGAAATAGAAGACACGGGAAATAGAAATGTTGTAAAAGTTTCAAGGGTTGGATTAATTTGGTGGGGAAATTACCAGAGTAATATAACTTAAACAAAGAATTTTTTAATTAAATTTATAAAACTATTTTTCAGAGTTATTGGCCCTATGTCCAACCTACCAGAATTTAGTGAGGACTTTCAGTGTAAACCGGAATCTAAGATGAATCCACGAAACAAGTGTGAAGTTTGGTAATGGAGATAATATTTTTTTGTTCCCAAAATTATGTTTACGAAAGTGAGAAAGGCTGGTGCATGGCAGATTGGTGTAAATCAAATGTGTTCATTGAAATAAAATGTATTCTCCAGTTTTAATATAGCTGATGTGTAAAGTACTGTTTGGGAACTAATGATGTATGGTTCTTTAAATTCTCTGAAGAGGTAAAATAACCCTTTAAATATTTTTGTTATATTGTACACTAACTCTTATTTACACATAAAAGACTGTCCGCACACTAGCGAGTCCAAGCAAGAGATCCTCTATTTAAATGAGGCCTTACAACTCGGAGGTGGGACATGATAAGTGGGGCTTTAGTTAGTGAATTTATAATGTCAAGTCTTATGCAGCACAAACGCTATTTTTTTACCTCTTTGCGTTATGTATCTCTAGCTGGTAACAATGTTCTGAAAACTCAAAATATTTTGTTCAACATAAATGTTAATAATCTAGAAAGTGAAAAGAATTATGGGGAAAGAATAAAAAGCGTCCTTTTCTTCCTTCACAGTTTTATAGCTGTCGTGTCGCAGTGGCATGGAGTCACTAATGTGCGGAAAGATTAAAGGTATGAATATCCGATAGCTATCAATGATATTTTTTTTAATTCGAATTCAGCAGTTAACAAATCGAATTTTAATCAGATACACTAACTGGGTGATAACATTGATTGATTCTTATTACTGCATACTCTCGATGTGAAGAAGTCGAATGGACGGGTAAAAAATTTCGAGATAAATAGTTTTTGGCATAACTAGTTAAATTATAGGAATACCTAACGTGTATGCGTATTTTGTCTTCTTCATAAAATAGAGGTTTTGGCATAAAACTAAGTTCGTTCTATCTAGGATATTATACTGCATTATGAATACAACCATGAAAAGACAGAAGGCGAACGGGTGTCTCCAAATTCATATTCCCCCGTAATATGTCATTTTGAACGGGATTAGGTCAGAGTTCATTGAGAATCCGCGTTTGACACACGTGCATCTCGTCGACCACGTTCCAGAGCAGTAACCAGCTTTCAGACCTTGTTTCTTGCATAGTTGATCGCAAGCTTCCCGATTGGATGGGCACATGCTTCTTCTTAAGGGAAAAGCCACGTTCTTGCCTAGTCCTAAAATATGTATATGAATCCTATAAATTGCGCTCATTTCAAAAAGTTATGGAATATGCACATTAGGGTGGTCCTTATTTGTATGGTAAAAATTTTTTTGGGGAATTCCGGTGGTGACGCCCCCTAGTTTTGTGTCACTATATAAAATAATAATGTATGCAAAATATCAGCTCATTCGAATAATAAACACCCGTGCGCAGTTGCCTTGAAGTTTCAAAAAAATACTGATTTTTTCACAAAACATTCCAAAAACCATAGATTAAACCCTTCCATCTTCTTCTTGATTTTTTAATGAGAATCTAATACAATTATTGTTATAATGTTCCAGATTCCATTCTTCTATCACCCCTATTTCGGTAGTAAAAATTTTTTAAAGTTAAAATAACTCCTGTAAAGTTGTTTTTCTTGCATTTTAAAAAAGCTAATAACTCCAGATCCAGGGTGTGTCTCGATTGACCGAAATCCATCTTACCGAAGCGCCTCTTTCCCGAACGCCACAAGCCCGAACGGGACACTTGCCCGACAGGACTTCTTACCGAATGGGACACTTGCCCGACAGGACTTTTTACCGAACGGGACACTTGACCGACAGGACTTTTTACCGAACGGGACACTTGACCGAACGGGACACTTGACCGAACGGGACTTTTGACCGAACGGGACACTTGACCGAACGGGACTTTTGACCGAACGGGACACTTGACCGAACGGGACTTTTGACCGAACGGGACACTTGACCGAACGGGACACTTGACCGAATGGGACACTTGACCGAACGGGACACTTGACCAAACGGGACACTTGACCGATCGGGACTTTTGACCGAACGGGACACTTGACCGAACGGGACTTTTGACCGAACGGGACACTTGACCGAATGGACTTTTTACCGAATGGGACACTTGACCGAACGGGATTTTGACCGAATGGTGCGTTTGGCCAACAACTCACTATGGTCACTCATTTTAAATATGGGCTTTCGATTTAGGTGTCCTGTTGCTTGACCACTGGTCAAGATTACCTCTATGGCTAAAATCATTATAAAATTAATTTTGGAGATGTTGATTGATATTTTGTAATCTTAACAGTTTTGACATGTGTCTTTGGTTCCGGTGAACGGATACTTTTGGGACACACTGTACATAAATTAATTTATACTCAGTTACCATTCTGTAAAAATTTTAATTAAACTACCTTATTTATTACTATTATATGAACTAAACGTTGAAAAAAGTGTTTTGTATTTATGGAAAAGAGTAAAACGCAAATAAGAGCATAACACAGGGGACTGTGTATTGTCATTCTCCTAAAATTGCAACTGTTTATCATAATTAATTACTGGTATTATTATTAATTTACATCAAATAATTTTTTATTTTAAATATTAAAATTAATAAAAAAATTATTACTGGTATTTTATTATTATTTCCTGAACTAGATATTCAAGTAACAAGTTGCCCTAAGACAAATTAAGCTAAAGTCAACCTCCCCTTTGCAAATAAACTTTAAGTAGTCGCTTTTCTAATACTAAAATGAAAATAAAGGAGTGAACCTGATTCCTAGTTTATTAAGAATTACAATTAAATATTTTTTAATTGCAAACATTACGAAAGTTTAATTTTTATTAAATATATAGGGTAATTCAACAAAAAATATGCTCCAGTGTAATTATATTTTATTAAAAGTTATGCTTAGTTTCACGTGTTAAATAAAAAAAAATAAAATATGATATCTGTATTATTAGAGTGAATTGAACCACAAAAACTATTTCTGTTTAAAAATCTAATGGAAAATTGCAGCATCTCTTAAAATTCTAAATATACTTTTAATTCAATCAAACATATATCTTGATTCAAAAAATTTTTGTGTTTTTACACAATTTTTTTTCCAGTTAATTATGAGATAGTTTATTACAGAAAGCACCTAACTGGGTGACGTTACGCGTGCCTCTTGTAAATGGGGGAAGCACCGTATTATCGAAACACTATAAGGATGTGAAAAAAAAACCTTAGAGCTTTGCCTTTTTAAACAGGAATGATAATAAACAATGCACGCATGACGTCACACGTTGCTTCAACTTACACAGAAAAGAAGCTACTTTAAATTGAAAATAAATTATATTTTAGGGCTTTGGTAATCTTAAGGTTTTTCTGGAGGTTTCAGCTATTCTAAATACACAAGAATTAACAAAAAATTAGACTGCAATTATTCATTGCTTATATTTGTAATAGTATTCTATAACGGGCAACAATTTTTAAGTTTTGAAAATAGTTTAATACTTGTGCAAGTTTGTTGACCTTTCAACAAACTTGCACAAGTATTAAACTATTTTCAAAACATAAAAAAATTAATCAGTTTTTTCCCGGTGCATGAATGATACTAGAATGTCCTATTTTTACAGTAAGATACAGTTCTTTAAATAAAAATTAAACGCATATTTCCGATTCAAGCATGGAAGACATCAGTATTTCATTAACCTAATACATTTTTTAAAACGTAATTTATTATCTATTTTTCGGTAAAATCAGAAACTACCATCTTGACCAGTGGACAACCGGAAAATGTTATAGGTCTCAAGGTGTTTGGTTTGAGCCCCCACATGACCTACTTCAGTGCCAAAGCAAAGAAGTTACAGAAAGTGGACCGGACTGACCAATGGTCAGCTGGAACCAAAAACACATGTCAAAACTGTAAAGATTACAAAATATCAATCAACATCTCCAAAATTAATTTTATAATGATTTTAGCCATAGAGGCAATCTTGACCAGTGGTCAAGCAACAGGACACCTAAATCGAAAGCCCATATTTAAAATGAGTGACCATAGTGAGTTGTTGGCCAAACGCACCATTCGGTCAAAAGTCCCGTTCGGTCAAGTGTCCCATTCGGTCAAGTGTCCCATTCCGTCAAGTGTCCCGTTCGGTCAAGTGTCCCGTTCGGTCAAAAGTCCCGTTCGGTCAAGTGTCCCGTTCGGTCAAGTGTCCCGTTCGGTCAAGTGTCCCGTTCGGTCAAGTGTCCCGTTCGGTCAAAAGTCCCGTTCGGTCAAAAGTCCCGTTCGGTCAAGTGTCCCGTTCGGTCAAGTGTCCCGTTCGGTCAAGTGTCCCATTCGGTCAAGTGTCCCGTTCGGTCAAGTGTCCCGTTCGGTCAAAAGTCCCGTTCGGTCAAGTGTCCCGTTCGGTCAAGTGTCCCGTTCGGTCAAAAGTCCCGTTCGGTCAAGTGTCCCGTTCGGTCAAGTGTCCCATTCGGTAAAAAGTCCCTTCGGTAAAGTGTCCCATTCGGTAAAAAGTCCTGTCGGTCAAGTGTCCCGTTCGGTCAAAAGTCCCGTTCGGGCTAAAGGTCTTTCGGTCTTGTGGCGTTCGGGAAAGAGGCACTTCGGTAAGATGGATTTCGGGCAGACGGGCGCGACCCCCAGATCCATACAACTTAAAAACCTGAAATTTGTGCCATTTTGTTTGTAATTTTATTACCTTTCATTTGATGTGCAACATAACTGCCTTTCTTTAAAAAATTTTCTTCAAAATAAAAAAAAATGGAGAAAAAATTAAATAAAAAAATTTTTTGAAAAAAATTTTTATTAAATAAATTTTAAGTTTTTCCACTCCCAAAATGAACATATCCGCCGAATTTCAAGTTGAAATTAAAATTTGATCATGTAGAAAAAAATAAAAATTTCCGAAATTTTGGCAGGTCCCTAAACGTTTCATGTAATTTAACAAAAAAAGGTGTTTCACTCATGGGGATTCCAAAAACTCCCTTGAGGGTGTTCATACGATTTTTACCATGCAAAAAAATTCACTTAAATATCAGAAAATACAACTACTAGCCGATTCGGTACAAAATCTTCCAGAGCCCTGTCGGGTACCAAATGGTAGACTGCGTTGAGCGTAGTCATCGGGGTATGATTTTATTTGATTCTTTTATCTTTAAACACTTTTAATTTCATTTGATTTGACATGTTGGAAGTGAAAAAATAACGTAAAAATTTAATTCTAAGGGAAATTCAGGTAAAATATAGGCACATTGAATTAGGTTGGAAACTAGCTCTGTAGGATTTTGTACCGAATCGGCTAATAGCTGTATTTTCTGATATTTAAGTAAATTTTTTTGCAGGGTACAAATCGTATGAACACCCTCAAGGGAGTTTTTGGAATCCCCATGAGTAAAACACCTTTTTTTGTTAAATTATTGGGTTGTCCCATAAGTTCTGTTACTTTTTACGAAGTTTTGTCTTTGAAAATTTTTTATGAAAAACTGGTAATAGGTGGAGATTTCAAACAAAGGGGATTTTTATAAATGCATATTTATGAACATAATGTGGGATTTTGGTAGTTCTCGTGATATTATTTCTTTTCAAAATGGCGGTTTGAAAAAAAGACCAAAAACGACGATTTTTGCGTAATTTTTTTCTTTTGTTTAAAAAACCAGGAAGAACGCATAATTCATGGCTAAAAAAAGTTTTACTGTATATTCGAAATGTTAAGATTAAAATGTCATAGTTTCAAGGTGATTCGATAAGTTTAAGGTAGGAAATTTTGACTTTAAAACTTCATATATTGGCAATTTCACGTGTTTTTTAAAGCCCACCTATTGTTTTTCTAAGCAGCTGGTATGAAACAAATTAAAGGCAGATGTTTTTTGAACCATAATGCTTGTTTCAACGGTTTAAACATAAAAAGCCTCTTTTCATAATATCGTTGAATTGATTTATTTCTAAATCCCAACGAGTTGTTTTTATTGTAGTGTTTTCGTATATGAATCAAATAATTGCCTTGTTCGCTTAGCATAAGTTCAGCGAGTGTAATTCTGATAAGCTAAAACTTTGCGCGCTTGCATTGTGCGCACTACTTTCTGAACTTAAGTTCAAATATAATTTAATATACTGCATATTTTGAATACTTGGTTCTTTCCTAAGCTTTTTTACTCATTTTGATGCTTCTTTCGTGAATATTTCTTTGAAATGACTAACATTACTGAGGTAAGCTTTTTGCAAAAGATGATATGTTTGAGACCGAAATTTCCTAAGTTAAACATATCGAATTATCTTGAAACTATGACATCTTGAACTAAACATTTAAAACTTACAGTAAAACTTTTTTTAGCCATGAACTATGCATTCTTCCTAGATTTTTAAACAAAAGAAAAAAATTGAGTGAAAATAGTCGTTTGCGGTCTTTTTTTCAAACCACCATTTTGAAAAGAAATAATATCACGAGAACTACCAAAATCACACATTATCTTCATAAATATACATAAATCAAAATCGCCTTTGTTTGAAATCTCCACCTATTGCCATTTTTTCATAAAAAATTTTCAAACACGAAACTTTGTAAAAAGTAACAGAACTTATGGGACAACCCAATACATGGAATGTTTAGGGACTTGCCAAAATTTCGCAAACTTTTACTTTTTTCTACATGATCAAATTTTAATTTCAACTTGAAATTTAGCAGAAATGTTCATTTTGGGAGTGGAAAAACTTAAAATTTATTTAATAAAATTTTTTTTTCAAAAATTTTTTTTATTTAATTTTTTCTCCATTTTTTTTATTTTGAAGAAAATTTTTTTAAAAAGGCAGTTATGTTGCACATCAAATGAAAGGTAATAAAATTACAAACAAAATGGCACAAATTTCAGGTTTTTAAGTTGTATGGTTCTGGAGTTATTAGCTTTTTTAAAATGCAGGAAAAACAACTTTACAAGAGTTATTTTAACTTTAAAACATTTTTACTACCGAAATAGGGGTGATAGAAGAATGGAATCTGGAACATTATAACTGATAACTATATTAGATTCTCATTAAAAAATCAAGAAGAAGTTGGGAGGGTTTAATCTATGGTTTTTGGGATGTTTTGTGAAAAAATCAGTATTTTTTTGAAACTTCAAGGCAACTGCGCACGGGTGTTTATTATTCGAATGAGCTGATATTTTGCAAAAACTATTTATTTGTATGATGGAACAATTTTGGGGGGCGTCGCGTTAAGATTTCCAAACTTAAAAAATAAGGACCACCCTAATGCACATGCAATGTTAACACGACCAGTAAAACGTTTATTGATGGGGAATTGTGAAAGAATGTAGGAAATATTATATGAATGAAATCAGATAAAATATTGTTAAAAATTGAAGCATTATAATTTTTTTTTATAAATTTTAAGATTAACTCACAATTCCTATTAACAAAATCGTGTTTGAGACCTGAATGAACTACTAAAATTGATATTCATAAGATGACTCAATTGATGGTATTGACTTCGCTATATTCATAAGATGGTTCGCTGAGATATTTTTTTAGCGGGATCATACTCTTAATAATTATGTGTGACCAATTTTATTTTTTAACATAATTTATTAAAAACTAAAAATAACTCTTGACTTCTCTTGCCAACTCTTACGTATCAAAGATATTGTGAAATATGAATAGGTACCGCAGGGAGCCGATGCATTCTTAATTCTATTTCAAAGGAACTAGGTCATCCAGCTACACTGGTCATCTGTCCCGCTAAAAATATCTAAGCAGTTTGAAAAATTAGAAATATTGCCGAACATTACAAACCAACATTTTAAAATACAATACACAATATACAATTAAATTGATGTCAGCATTAAAAATTAGGTGGTGTTTGAATATTTACGGTTTTAAAATAGATGGGACATTTTTAATGGAATAAGTAGAGGAATTGTGTACCATTGATATTTTTAAACTATGATTAGCTTTAAAAATAATTTTCCTAAATCCTCCAATTGCTCATTTTTTGAGAGAGAAGAATGGGGTTTAGTTCTTAAGAGTCCTCAAATACTCTTAATTTTTATGCACAGCCGCATAAAATCTTTTTTAAATTTTGGTTTCAACATCATACTTCTGAAAACTTTGTTTTGTTTAACAACTATACATTTACATCGGGCGTGCAGGGCCATATATTTAAAATTCTCCGATGTTACAGTTAATTTCACTACCCTGCGATGAAAAAAATACAAGGGGTCTGACAGCTGTTCTTGGGGTAGTTTTTGGTGCTGATTTCGAAAATACCAACGAAAAGTTTCAATCACATCAAGTTTTTTAGAAAAATTCAATTTTACTTGGATTTTTATGATTTTTTGCCAAAAAAAATTCTTTTGGGAATAAATATCTTCCCTCTTTGCCTAACCATTATTCTATACAGTGGTTAAACATACAAAATACCGATATGAGAAACTACTTATTATGTTGCCATCCCTCGCTCTCCATTGAAACATCTGCTTTATGTACCATCAACCAATGGCTTTCACCAATGACGCGCGAAGGACTTCAGGAAGGGATTCACCTCAGCTCTTCTCTCAGGTTGAACTTAATGATCTGACTTAGAGATCTGGGCCTTCCGAAAGAGGCAGCTGAACTGCTGGGGTCCAAATTAAAAGAAAAACTTATTAGACAAGGGAACGTCTTTTTATTGGTACAGAAATCGGGAAAAGGAGTTTGTTATGTTCTTTGAGGAAGAGGAGAACCTTGTCTATTGTTCTGATATTCCTGGATTCATGAGAAAATTTAATATCACATATGTTAAGGATGAATGGAAGCTGTTTATAGATTCGTCCAAAAGGAGCCTTAAAGCTGTCCTGCTTCATCATGGAAGCAAGTATGCATCTGTACCAGTAGAACACTCAGTGCTTTTAAAAGAACTTTATGAAAACCTGGCTCTCGTCCTCAACAAGATAAAAAATGATGACCAGTGTTGGACCATTTGCGGGGATTTGAAAGTTATATCCATGCTTCTTGGGCAACAAGGCGGATATACAAAGTATACATGTTTCATTTGTGAGTGGGACAGCCGTGATAAGACTCAACATTGGGTCAAAAAAGAATGGTCGAAAAGAGAAAAATCTTGTACCAGGCTCTAGCCCCTCTACATATCAAACTAGGTTTAATGAAGTAGTTTGGGAAGGCTGTTTCAAAATAGGGCGATTATTTCAAATACTTGTGTAAAAAGTTCCCAGGCTTATCCGAATCCAAGTTAAAAGAGGGAATATTTAATGGTCCAGATATCCGGAAGCTTAAGAAGGATAAAGAATTTAAGACTACCATGACTACAAAAGAAAAAGAAGCTTTGGTTGCCTTCAAAGAAGTCGTCAGTAAATTTCTCGATAATTACAAGGATCCTGACTATAAACCAATTGTGATGAATGTGCTAGACAAATATCAAGCTTTGGGTTGCTCCATGAGTATCAAAATAAATTTCCTTTACTCCCATGTGGACTTTCCCCCCGAAAACTTGGGATCAGTCAGTGAAGAACAGGGTGAAAGGTTCCACAGAGATTATTTTTATTATTTTATTTGCAAAGCTTAATATTTTTTCAAGCTATCATGTACACAAACATAATATTTGCATTTCTTGATTAATCGTCTATTTCATGTAAGATATCTTAATAAAAACAAACTAATATAATATTTCGGCGATTTTATTTTGAAGAAACAATCGTCGCTTAAGGCGCAAAATGACATAACTGCATTTTCCCTATTTTGCAGGAGATGAAGAAAACAGTTTGGCTATTAATTAAAGAAAATAATATTATTATAGTTTTAAACCTTCATTTTAGGCCTTTTTGACCGGGGATTGAGATGAAACGCTTCCCTGTGGCGGCGTCCCTAACAATATCAATGAAAGGCGTGCAATTATGTCATTTTGCCTTACGAATGCAGTTATGCTAAAATGACAAAATTGACGATTGCAGCGATTTGAGTCATTTTTTCGCAAAATCGTTGGTGCCAGGTGATCCGGGGCCGGGATTTGCATAAAGATTGATGCATAACTCAAAATGGCCAAAATGTCAGTTATGTCATTTTGCGCCTTAAGCGACGCAATACTTTTAATTAAAAATTTTAACTCTTGAATTTTTTTTGTGTTTTTCTCGACCCAGAGATGAGTCATGGGATCTGGCAACAGTATTTTCATACATTTAAATATATAAAAAATAAAAATATGGTCAATAAATAATCAAACGAACTTTCCTAACAAAGATTTGACTATTTTACACATATTTAAGTGGATAAAACCACAGTTGCTAGGTAGTAAACCCACAATTTTTCTCTATAATGTCTCTTTTATAGGATTTTAGCAAAAATATTGATACTGATTTTAAAAAAAATCCTGATATGATTGGGGAAAATGGAGTTCATTTTCGTAATCAGCACACCAAATAATATAAAAATCATTAAACACTTATCTTGTATTTTTCAAAAAGTTAAATTTCGCAGGGTAGTGTTTTCTGTTTGAGTCTTTTCGATTTTTTTTCTCTCAGTGTTAATTTTTGCACGAGATAGAGACCGCTATTTGGTAAAAATTACTAAAATTCTTATTCGTTTTCCATTATGAATGTAAGTATGTAATTAAGGATATTAAGGATCTCTTGAATTGTTATTGCATTGGTGGCAAACTTCGTGAATATTAGATCCTGTAACAGTAAATGGAAAAGAGTTAAATTTTTGAAATTAATATAAAAACAAATGCTTACCTTCTAAAATTAGAAATGTTACTAAAACAAATAACAACCATTTGTCCATTTGTTATAGTTATTTAAAACTTTTTTAGAAGTCAAAATTAAAGATTTTAATCATACCTATCTAGCTTCAAATTCAATGCTGGAATGCTGACAAATTGTTTTGAAAAGTGCGCATTAATGATGAAATCCCGTATCAGTATCACACACAATCAATTAAATCAATCCTTATGAAAGTTATACTCTGGAATTCTATGAAATTCTATCCTACTAATATAAACGAGTAAAAACATTTATTTGCTTTAAGTAAGCATTTAAATACTTAATTTTATATAATACATAGTGGTAGTAGGGTGAACCGACCAGTAGTTGACCATTCGAGAATAATTTTGCAAAAAACAAGAACTGTTGTGTGTTTATTTCGAATCTGATGCGTTGAAAACATAGCTAACATTTTATTAAAAGTTCATGCATAGTCTTAAGTTCCAGTATTGTTCTTAAAAGACACAATAAATAGTTGAAAACAAAGTTATCAACAAAGCTTCGAAGCATGCGCTTTCGCTACTAGCTATAATGGTATGGAGTATTTAGTTCAATCTCAAATCATCCAGCTAGTTTTTATTCCAATATTTTATTGATTGATGTATTTAGGTTCTATATGTTTAGTTTAATTAAATAAAACCATCATTATTTGTATATTAACCATTTAATTTGATATTTGAGGGGTAGTCAACCACTGGCTGTCTAAAATAGAAAAAGTGCTAGTATTTGACCAAAGTGGTCAACTACTGGATTTTATTTGCTTTTAAGATTTCTTTTCAAAACAAGAGCGATCATAAAGATTTTTACCTGCAGTACAATTTTTGCTTAGATTTACTGTAAAAAAAGTTACATTTCCAGTAATTAACCAGTATTGTTAATGGGGACTCTTTATTCAATATAACTCTTTCATTGGATCTTCACATTTTCAACACCTGCGCTTTGAAAATATGTCACTCCTCTCACTAAGCCCTAAAATACGTACCTACGGGTAGTTGGTTGGTTGGTTGTCAGACATATACGCATTTTAGTTTTTTAGATAGCCTTCTGTAGTAAACGCTGGAATCTAACGACTCGCGGTGCAAGCGCTCGCTAGGTAGCTTAGGTGGCGAATCGTGCTGGTTTACAGTCTGGTTTTAAAAGGTTAAACAATAACAATAAAAGCACATGTTCTACTTCTTGCTTAAAATATATATGAGTTTGCTAATACATCTTAAAAATCATTATAATTACTAATCAAGTAGTTTTATATTTTTTCTAACAAACTATTTTTTAAATTGACAGTGATTTAATATTAATAAAGTATGAGAATTAATAAGTAGGAACATTTTTCCGTGTTCTCTTCCAGAGTTTAATTTATTGATTGTAAAAGCTGCAAAGGGAGATTTTCCCAGTAATAAAAAATATAAATGGTTAAACCAAATATAAATGGTTAAATGCCAAAAGGCACGGGTGTTTAAAAGAATGGAATATTAGATAAGTTCAAAATTTTAAAACCATTCAATAAAACAACTGAATTTTCGCTTAAAATTGTTAAAAAAAAACAATAAACTTAAAAATTTGATAAAATTTGCCAATTCTTAATTTTTGTGAGAGAATTTTAAAATTATCAGATTGAATGAAAGCTTGTGTAAGGGTTTCTGAAGCGTTTTCTTCAAACGTCACCGTTGCGTATTTTTTTTCAGCCAACTTAAGGAAGAACACCCTGTTTTAAAGAAATGGGGGAAATTTCAGTGGGACTCAAACAAATAGCTCTTTTGGAAATGATAGGTTGCGTTGTGGATCAGTTGGTTGATTCGTGCTTGAGCTGTATATTTTGATTTTTATTCTGGAAATGGTGAATATGGCAATGGTCAATTACTGGAATAATGGTGGTCAAATACTGGATGTAAGTGGTCAACTACTGGCAAAATCTCAATTAATTGCTTTTAAAATAAATAAATAAAATTCTATAAAAGTGAAAGGGAAAATGATTATCAGTTATTATTCCTCATACCTTCATTGATATTAAACCACTATCCATTTTTTTAGAAAATTTTTTTTCTTTGAAAGAAAAATAAAACTTGGAGGAATTTCCACTAACTGGTCAATTACTGGTCGTTTCACCCTATATTAAAATAGTTTTAGGTCATCGATTTATAAGCACTTTAACAACTCTATTTAAATTATTTTAATTTAACTTATTAGAACTTATTTGCTTTAAGTAACCAAGTTAAATAAGTTGTTACATGTTACTTTTTTAGTTCTATTTTAATTAAACTTTCGAATTAACCATATCTTATTTATTAGCTACAGATACTGATAAGAAAATTTATTTCAGTTATTAATTTAATTCATTGCCAATATGAATTATGCTAGTATACCTATACCAGTAAAAATGGGTTGAAATGAGTAGTTTTTACCTTGGTAAAACTTTTTCCGTGCAATAATTTCAGTTTTCTGGAACCAGAGAGCATAAACAAGGTTAAAAATTAAGAAACAAAATTTATTACTGGGTATTGTAACTGGGTAAATTTAGACTGCTTTATTATAATTTGTGACTTTCAACTTAATTTTACTTAATGATTGATTTTTTCACTAATGAATTGTTTTACCACTCTGAAAATTGCGGTTTATTAACTATTGTAATGGTGCTTAATACGATTTTATTAGTAGGATTTTCTTTTCTTTTTAATTTAATCATTGTTAACCTATTACAGATCTACCAATTGCCCTGCCTTTGGACTGAGTTTTCTGCTTTTAATTCAAATCTCCGGCTTCATTTTTTCGTTTTTTTATTGGGTGCAGGATAAAAATAGCCTGATAAAACTCCTAGTAAAAATAGAGACTGGCGATCCAAAATAAAAGCCAGAAACACCGGCCAAAAGCAGGAGTAGTGGCAGGTGTGCTATTAGGAAGCGCAACTTCTTACATAAGCTAAAAAAAGTAATAGAAAGATAAGGGTTAAATTCTTGGATAAAACACTTCGCACATCATGCGAAAAAAATTATCATATCAATTTCTAAGTACGGTATCTTATCACTAACACCAAACCTTTGTTTTGACTATCTTTTTCCCAAAAATTTCTGCCTTCCTCTTGTTTGATAATGGTAAAAGCATATAAACTACAAAAATGCTACATACATTTTTTCATTGATTTTAATCATCATCGTCTAATTTTTTACAATTTGTTAAGAGCAATTTGAAAATCAAAAATTATTATTACCCTTTTTATTGTCATTTCATTATAATCTTTGGAATACAGCGATTCTCAAACTGTGGGGCGCGCCCCTCTAGGGGGTGCGAATGAAGGCACGGGCCCCTCCCGAAATTTGAACTAAGTGGACAAATACAAGTAAAAATCCTGTTTTAAAGGGTAAAATTTACCATTTTAGGGCCCATTTTATTTGGGACCATTTGAATCAGTGGCGGATCCAGGATTTGGTTTTGAAGGGGGCTAAGAATTTTAATAAACAATTGAATCTGCATATTATTGTTATACGGAAAAGGTAATGTGCTCTTAAACGCCTGCTCTTAATATCCTGCTCTTAAACGCCGAATACTCCTTTATAGTCACTTCTTTGTAACTTGTATAGTCGCTTCTTTGTTACTTGTATAGTCGCTTCTTTGTTACTTGTATAGTCGCTTCTTTGTTACTTGTAGATATTCTGTTGGTTGTGTCAGCCAGATTTTGACTTGTTAGGCTGGGAATCCATTTTTAAGTCTTGTTTTAACATACATTGAGGTATTTTAATTGAGGTTTTAAAGATAAACTAAATTTTAAATTGTAATATATACAAATGTTTTAAATATAATATTAGATTTTATATTTCTTTTTAATTCAAGTCTGGTAGGCTTATTTTCCTATCTTGATTGTTGTATTGTCTTTTTGTGTTTGTTATGTAGCTATTTGTACTTTCCGTGACATGTATGTATGCCTTTGCCTGTTGGAAGCCCCATATCTGTTGTAAAGTTTTATGGCCTGTAACAAGGTGGAAGTGGTAAATGCAGTTGACGGCGGGCCCGCTCCTCTGGGTGGGTTCGCTGGTATGGTGTTTTTTTCTTTTTCCCCCCTGTTCCGCCAATAGGCTATAAACCTGCTTCGCAGGTTAGCCGGGCAGGGGTGGCATTAGTAGTAGTAGTATTATCCTGCTCCAACTACCGAAAGGGGGGTCTGGGGGTCCTCCCCAGAAAATTTTTGGAAATTTAAGTAAAAAAACCCACTTTTTCAACTCTTTTTGGCACGCCTCATCCGAATTTCGGATATAGATTTTTTGCGTTTTGACAAACTTAGTAAAACATAGTTGTAATAACAGAGTTACACGTGCCAAGGGGGTCTGGGGGACCTCCCCCATAAAATTTTAAAATTTGACATTAAAATAACAGGGTTTTAACTCATTTTGGTGCATAAAATGTCATATTATATAGAGTAAAACTTTTCATTTGGGGGGGGTTTGAGCCCCCTAACCCCCCTTGGATCCGCTAGTGATTTGAATCACCCACACTTTTTATAGATTTAAGTTTATGAAAACTCAAATCTAACCTTTCGGTTTCTAAAAAAGCTACACTTTTAAAGGCTTGGGAATAATTTCCTCATTTTTGTTAACAAGGCCTATAGGTCTTTCTTTATAAATTATTAAATTTCTCCAGGATCCATCCCTGGAAAATCTCTTTATACGCCCAATGGTGTGAGTAATGAGTATATCGAAAAGTTACAATATTAACCCTCTCGGCACCAGAACATCAAAAAAGTGAAAAAAACTTTTTTTTCTTCTCAATATACATCCAAATTTCCCCTATAATTTGTCTGGAAATTTTTTTTCCTTGTGTGCACTACTTCCTAGTTATTTTTATGAGCCTCATATGAGGCTATATTTTTTTCATTTTAACAGAAAATACTTGGTTTAAAACTTATTAAAAGACATGGTCACAACATAAGGTTACGAAAAAAGAAAATATCTACCAACCTATAAAAAATAATGTTCTAGAGAAGCTATTATCTAGCTAGTATTTTCTCTTTACAAGCATCACAGCTTAAAATGTAAACATTGAGGTATAAATCATCTTGCTGCCATTTAGGAACGAATTCAGAAACCATGTTGAAGTCTCATATCTGAGCTACATGAATCAGTGAAGTCACTGATGAAAGAAAATAAATTTGCGTTTTTACATCATACAAAAATTGAGCTCATGAGTAGGAGCCTATGAGGCCCAGGGTGGCGAGAGGGTTAAGATGTGGACCAATAGAAATCCCCAAGAAATATGTTAGAATGTCTTTGAATCACACTAAAATTTAAAAAAAAATTTGGGGGAGTATCCCCAGACCCCATTGCGATGAAGATTACGATATAAAATTGGGTTCCCAACATTGACAGTTTGAGAAGCACTGGAATAATAGGCAACTAATTGATACTTTCTGCGAGCATCTTTCATGAAAATAGAACAATAAAGATACAATAATTTACAAACACATTTAATTTAAAACGTACACATTTTCAAACTTCATATAGAGGGTATCTCAAACACAACAAAAGTTCAAACAACTTTTATGTATTTCTATATAATTTACCATTATTATCAAAACCATTAAAAAAAGCATATCCCCATCCATCAACTTATCACTAACGCTTTTAGCTGTGGCAGGGACAGCCATCAGTCAAAATGACCAAAAATATCTTTCCACAAATATGCTCACTTTCATAATAATACCCTAGTAGCACATTTATCCAATTTTTGTCATGTATGGCTGAATTTCGTTCACTTATAGTTGCATCTACGTAAACTCGAGAAATTTGGAATGACATGAGTGCTATTAGAATAGTTGGAAAAATATTTAATTGGCTAAAAATACAAATGAGATCAACTCAATGATTAGCCTAATGGTTTTTGGGGTTATACATTAAATTAAACCCTACATCACGTATGGTCATATCGTATTCCTTCATTGCATTCAATTTATTCAAAATAAGTTTAAAAATCATTTAGTAAAAACATATACTGCTAGATTATAATAATTATAAACTTAATGTGGGGGAGACCATAGAGGTTTTGTGTAGTTAAGGGACGTCTTGGAGTTTGATAGTTTAAGAAATATTGATATCACAAAAATACATCCTGCTGATGTGAAGGGTAACTAGAAAATTAAACATTAGCTAGGATAAATATGTCCAGAATCAGTGAAAGCAGACCGGTTAAGAAAAGGTTCAGCACTAAATATCGGAAAAGGTCAATTAGATGAATGTTCAGATGAGCCAGAGCTTGCGGAATTAACACTAGTGTTCAATATTTTTAGAATTTGAATATCCTGAACGTGGTACTGCTTAACCAACGATAGTAAAAGGGCCACGTGATTTTGACAGACTCGGAGGGGAGAAAAGAAGAAGCTGAGGGGCAGTTGATCGAGAGAGGAAGATGCATTTACTCCCTCTAACCTTAGTTAGACCGTCTATATTCTATGTACATAAAAAATCAGTATATTTTAAATAAAATAAAAAATACCAAACCAAAAAAATCGCGTGACCCTTTTACTATCGTGGGCTAAGCACTAGAGTTGTTTATCATAGTTATTTGGGTTCTTACGTATTATACCGTCGACCGTACCGCTTAATCAAAAATGTTATCAAATCCCATTGACTTTTCTATTGATGTGCCGCTGAATTAGGCGGCCACTGAACGGTCGACGGGATAATACGTGAGTACCGTTATTTGTAACAGTATTTAGAGTTTGGTTGGGAAGAGGTTGGCTTTGATCCTTCTATTTGATAAATTGCTGTAACATATAACATTCCACTGCTATTACCATATATTGGCTATGATTATTTTTTTATCCTATGAGATGCTGTGAGAGCTCAGAGATGCTAGAAAACCGTCCCGCCATCTGTTTATGGTTGCCTATCTCAGGCTTCCTCCTCGTCCTCGCCCTCCTCTCCTTGGCCTGGCAGGCAAATCTTCGTAAATAACTTCCGATATGAAGAACAGCCGATTTCCTTTAGGCCTGCATGTCAGGGCCGTCTCAAACGGCGAACCTTCCTGCCTGAAATTCTGCTCGTCGAACTGCAAGAAGCAGTAGTTCCTGATCGCGGTTGCATCGGCTTGTATGTTGATGGTGTTTCCAGCCCTTGCCAGAAGAGTCTTGGTGAACTTGACCTCCACTTGGGACGAGTTTCGAATGACGAGGTTTTCCGTGAAGGAGTATACGTTGGGTGCGCTGCTGACGTTGATGACCATTCGCTCGATGACACAGGCCTCGGTGACCGGGTGGCCGAATTTCAGCTTCAACGCTTTAATTATGTACCTTCCAGAGAGGCATTTTAGAGAGATGAGGCAGGTCAGGTTGGGGAGGTGTCCCGCTTTGACAGGACGCAAAGGGAATGTGACCTTGAGTTCAGAGGTTGGTGGGGGCCGTCTTAAGAGTGCTTGCTGGGCTGGCCCTGAAAGAGGTATTCATTGTTAACACATATCAGAGACTATAGCTTAGAACCCCAGCTAGTTTTTAGTTGTTTGTTGGAAAAACTAATGACATTGGAAGTCTTATAGAAGTCTGGAATGATTGGGTATACCTTTTAAAAGGTGAGGGTGGAAGTTTAGATTGTGTTATTAGTATTTAGAACACCTATGTGAAATATGTATGCATATTTCGTACTCTTTTCAACCAAATTTCTAAGTAAGGAGTCTTGACAGTGGTACAACAATGTCAAATTTGGACGTTTTATCCTCAGAACCGAAGGATGAAGAGTTTAGATTTAATGTCGTTGGACTGCGACTGTTGAAGCGCAGCAGATCCCATTTTCAGTACAGACTATTCAGCCATGGAAGTATATTGTTTATTTTTTTTTCAAAATTAGCTACACAATGAATTTTGTAGGGTGGCCAAAAATGGTCACTATAAAGGGGTTCGATTTAATAATATTCGTCCCTGAGCTTTCATGATTTCCTACGCAATCGAAATATTTTTGTTTTGGTGAGGCTACATTTCTCCCAACTCTTTGATTGACATTTTAAATGCCTCTGTGATGAAAATTCATGATTATATCATTTACCACCGCGTCTAAAACCTAAGGCTAAGCGCGCACTAGAGACTTTTGTCACGGCGACAGACAAAATTATCACCCTGGCTATTGCAAGATGCTAGAGAGCGCGCACAGGCGACGAGACTCTTGGCCGGTTGCCAAGAGTCATCTCCATAGAAATGCATTGCTTTCGAGTGACCTAGTGTTTATAGTCACCGTGACCAAAGTCTCAAGTGCGCGCCTAGCCTAAGTCTGCGATTTTATAGTTTCATTAATAAGGCTTTAGAAATATTTGGCTAGAAATCGATGTTTCTATAAATAGTAGTTGAAACTGAATGCATAATTTTCAACAAATCTACTTGGAATTAATCAGATCTCTCAGAGACTCTGCTTAACATCTCCTATTTCCTAGGCAACACTAATAAAACAGATTGGTATTTGGTAACATTGTGTTAAAGATACAATATTTTGAGGGGGGCCATGTGAATAACTGGTCTTACTTCTGTCAGTGTTACACCTGTTGGTTCCCTTGTTGCACCATGCGGGCAGAGTTGTATGTCTTCCGTTAGACTGGTTATGCAAGAGGATGTTTAAGGCGTCGTCTTTCGAGATGAGGTCAGGGTATGTCGAAACCACCCTGCCGAATTCCGGGCCACTCATGCAGAGGAACCGGATGTGACGTAGGAGTGGGTCCAGGATGAGTCGCTTGGACCTATTGGGGACGACCGGCTGGGCTTCAACCCACCGCATCATTCCATCAAAGAGTTGCACTTCTGATTGGAGGTACAGTTTGGGAAGCTTGCAGATCGTACGCAAGGTGGATACGGAGCAAGAAAGAAAGTCAGGGGAACTGTAAAGAGTTTGCTTCGTTAGGATGCATTAGGGAATTGAAATATATAAAAATAATTAAAATATATCTCTACTTCGTAAAAACAGTTAAGTGAAAGATCTTATTTTTATCTTGCCAACTTTTCAGAAACTTCAAAAAGGCATGGGAATATATTGGACAGATGGTTATTTTGAGCTCAAATATGGAAAAAATAGTAATGGTTACATTACTAAACCGCTTAATTTTTTTAATGATTTTTGAAATAGAAATAGAAATTCTCATAATAAATGGCCCACGCACGTAACCACCACTTAAAATTGAGAAAACTTTTTTTCGACTGCCCACTCGTAAACATCTCTTATCCTGTGATACAATTAGGTGCTGTTAATCGCATCGTGGTCCAAGAAAGACCGTAAATTTCATACCGTATGACGGAGTTGGTGTTGTCTTGAATGAACTGCAAGCACTGCTGTTTGTACTGTTCGAGCTTGTGTGTTGTAGCCAGCTGCAACCTAGAGCAAACGTTGGACTCTGTGATTTCGGAAGACTCCAAGTGGGACAAACAGCGAGCTTCGAGGGCGGGGACTCTGAAGTCCTTGGCCGCGGCCATGATGGCCAGTATTTCGGAGTCTTTGCCGTTCTCGAAAAAAATTTCATCGGTGTAGAGGTACCTGAGGAAAAAAGTCACATAAGGTAAGTGAGGGGGTATTCCCTCTAATAACTTATATTGAAGAGTTTTATTGATACTTGCACAAGTGGCATTTCTAGAACAATGATGTCATATCTGATTTGTTTCGTTACAGCAATCAGGAAAAACTAATTTGAGTAATCAAAGATACCTTTGAACCTTTCATGTAAGTTATGCAAAACTTTTGAGGAGAATACTTAGCCCCGAATAAAAGGGGTCTGGGGGGTCCCCCTCCGATTATTGTTTTGTAATTTGAACCTAAACAGTAGTTTTGTGACTCATTTTTTAACATTATGGGGACTATTTAGGTGAAACTTGAGATCGATCACTCCTTGTATAATCTTCAGAATTTTCAAAACAAAAAACAGACTATAACAGTTTTTTCTTTAGCAGTAATTAAAATCTCTACAGCATCTAATCACCATATTGTTTATTATTCATTTATATATATTTATTTGATGTACTGAAATTTTTATATATTTAAAAAGACACCCTGTTTGCCACACCTGATTGCATATATTTTTATGAGTTGTTTTTTCAATTTGTTGTTTATCGAAAAATGTACATTAATTTTTTCAAAGGTCACCAATATGGATCAAGTGATCCCTGGTGACTAGAAGTGTTGTTTCTTTGTATTTCTTTTGTTTCTATGTAACCTTATATGTGTGTGTAATAAAGTTCATAAAGTTAAAAAAAATAGACATAAGAATTCTAGAGAGGGGGTCAACTTCCTAACACCCTCTTAGATACGGCCCTGTGGGCGGGAGCATTTATTTTTAAATTTGAATCATTTTTGACTTAGGTCAACACTGTGATCCGAGTTTTCAAAATTTCAATTTTTGAAAATTAATAAGTTCAGGCTAAAATAAAAGTCATTTACTCTCTTGATTACGGGGGGAGGGGCAGCTGAACCTCACTGCACCCCCCCTGGCTACGCCCATTGAGACACCCTCCGTCGTATAGTAAAAAGACACTTACTCCACGACCGCCTTGAACGCGTAAAAGGTGTGGTTGTTTATCTGGATGATGTCCATGCCCTCCGCCTTCTGCTTGAGGAACATCTCGGCAAACATGGGGCTGCCCACCGCTAGGATCGCCCTGTGCGCCTTCAGCGACGGTTTTGGCTTCACCCCGCAGTTTACTTCGAAGTGGGCGTCCGCGTACACGCTCTCCGCGAACATGGTGCGGACGCGCTGCGACAAGCCCGGTTCCGGACTCGGTTCCAAACCTGAGAAAGAACCTAAGTTTAATGGGGAAGAAAGTTAGGGCGATATCGTGATATAAGAAGGCGTTATTGTATTTTTCAGTTGTGCTGTAAATTTAGAAGAATTTTGAGTATCCAGGGTGTCCCACGAAACGTGGTCCAACCCATTTAATTTTTGTACCCCTACAGATATTTTCTTATTGGGGGGGATAAAATAGGTATTTAAAAACTATAATAGTATTTCATTTCTCTTTTCAGTTATTCATTGTACTCGTGTTCTTTGAAGAACTATTTTTGTTTTTTTATGTTTATTTCAAATTTCTACTTATTAGACTTTGATTTTAATAGCGATAGCCATTAAAAATTTTTTCAGCGTTAATTTTACCATTGTTAACTTAATGTTAAATTACTAAAAACACGGATATTCCTTGTTCACTGTTAACAATTCAGAAAGTTTAAAACATGGCGTCGTGATGATAGTGACGTCAAAGGTGGGTGAAATTGATGACGTTGCACGGCCGAGTTGGATGGCCTGTTATATAGAGGGTCTTGGTTTTAGTGAGCAAGCTTGTAACGAAGAGAACTTTATAGATGTGCGGAAGGATCGCTGTAAGCTCCACTGTTCACTGATCCATCTGTGTTGTAGTGTTTGAAGATCATAATTTGTATCTGGCAACAATGAAGTTTTTGTTTATTTTTAATTTAAGATTTAAGTTCGAATCCGAACGGCACGTGTGGAGTGTAAGTTTATAGGAACTAAAATGGATTTAGAAACTGACGAACCTCGCACTGTAAAGATTGAGTGGCGCATTGAAAACTTCACCTGCTGGATGAGCCACTTCCACGAACCTTATATCGAGAGTCCGCATTCCCCATCCCTACCTGATTTCAAAGTCTCGCTCAACTCATCACAATTGACCAAGGAAATGAATGTGTTTTGTTCCTTTGGTAAGCTTCATCATTATGAAGGTGAACTGTCTTTTTTCGGCCCCAATGGTTTGCTCATCCAGACTGTAGAGATCATGCCAGTTAAGGAGGCTGACGAGAACCCAGTTATTATTTCAGCGCCAGATTTGATGGAAATCGCCACAAGTCAACAGGCGGACCACGGGGACCACGTCATCCTTTTATTCTGGTTCAAAGTGGAAGATGCCCTAATGGGTGTGGGAATGTGCACCACTCTAGAAGTTTTATCAGACATGGTCTTGACATTTACAGGATCAAAACTGTTAGAAGACTCTCAATTAGGCAAAAAACCTAAACTTCTTATGGCGATAACTTACAATCGCCCTTGCGAGAATGGTGGGGAGGAAGAGGAACAGGTGAATTTAGAACGAGTATTCTATGGTTCTAGAATGGTAGAATTACAACTAAGGCCCGTGACAAATTGGGCCTTTCATAACATTTTAATCCGGTTTACTTTAGAACTGTTTGACCAAGCAAATACTCTTATCAAGTCTGATGAGTTATACCACATCTTCAAAAGGGTTGAAAATAAGGGTAGGGAGCCGTGGACAATCTCTGATATGTTACGTCGGAATGATTTGTCAGTTGAAGGCAGTAGGGTAGTTCTGCATATGAAGTTCATATCCGGCAAAACTAAAAGTTCCACAAATAGTGAAATCTATGAAGAATTTTCCTTTGTCTCAAGTGAAAGATCTTCTCCCGAACCCTTGAATGACCATCCTCCCCCTTTCGATGAGAAGGAAAATGCCTCGAGTCTAAAAAAAGAACTAATGTGTCTGTACCAGGACAAGGAATTTACAGATTTTGAACTTCGCTGTGAAAATACTACATTCCCAGTCCACAAAGCCATCTTGAGTGCTCGGTCCCCCTTCTTCAAACAACTGCTTTTAAGTAACATGAAAGATGAAGCATTTGGCTCAGTGGACATTGAGGATCTGGATGCTGTAACCCTCAACCAATTTCTTGCTTTTCTGTACACTGGTACTGTGGACAATCTACAAGCAGAGAGTGCCATCAAGCTCTATTATGCAGGTGACATGTACCAGGTACCTACCCTGAAGGCTGAATCTGTTACATTCTTGAGTGATAACATTTCAGTTTCAAATGCATGCTCCATTTTGTCACTTGCAGACAAATATAAGGATGCCCAGCTCACTTCCTCAGCTCAAAACTTCATTAAGGACAATTTCAAGGGTGTTGCAAAATCTGAAGAGTGGCACAGTTACATGATATCTGATCCGCATTTACTCGTGAAAACTGTTTCTGATATTGCTGCAAAAGGGCATTTCAATAATTGCTTTATTAAAAAACAATGAAGCAATTTAAAAACTCAATAAAATTCAAGCTCTGCAAATACTTTTATAATTCTAGTAAGTATCTTGTACTTTTTCCTTGAATTTATTTTCACTGTTGAGCTAAAAACATTCAGGGTTAGGCACTTGATTTATGTCACTTCATGAGTCACATGAATCTGAGTCAGCGGCTTTCAAATTCAGCAGCACTGAGAAAGAACAATATAAATATGGGCTTTGATAACGTTCTTGAATTTAGCAAGGTTGATGGGAAAAAACGTAAGAACTACAAATTTATCAGGTTTTTTTAATTCAATTCCATTAACTGCCAAGCTGCTTTAGAAGCCAAATTTTTATGGTTTTCATTGATTTAAATATATTTTGTCTGTTTGCAATATTTCTTATTTTTTGTACAAAAATACACAATTAAAAAAGTATGCTTTAATGAATGATTCAAAATAAAGAATTGGGTGCAGTTTGCATTTAATATTCAACTAGTATTAAATTTTCAGCTATAGAGATAACTTAATCAGGCATGTTATTTTTCTGCTAATTAGTGGAAATCCGCCAATTTTAGTGGTATGTGGATTATCAGAATTCTGATTTTTGAAATTTTATATTCTGTTCAATTGTTTACGTAATTAATTTATCTTTCAAAGCGGGGAAAGTCGGAATATTTCACTTCTGTTTAATAAATTCCATTTATTAAAGGTTTGAATCAGTTCTGTTTCAAAAATGATGGGTGTGTAGTGTGTACAGACGGCCTTGGAAAAACATCCTTTTGAAACGCTCTCGCACTACATTAGGTCCTTGCTCTTTAACATTGCGGCTGCGCTGCACCCCCATCCCTGTTCGAAATATGCTTGTCTAGGTACCCTCTACCTCCCCCCAAAATATTGATGATGAATTCAGAATCACCCTGTATAGATATTATTATAAATAATAGATGGGTTTGAAGTCAATAATTTTATGATGATAAACACTAAACAAGATTTCAAATCTGGTAAAAATATTTTTTTATTCTGGTACCAAATTTTAAAAATATATTTATGATTTTTGTAAAAAAGCATATTTTTTATGATTTTTGTTGTTTTTCAATCTTGTTTTCTTTTTAACAATTAATATATAAAATAAAATAATTGTGATGGGTACCAGTCTCTGCCATCCTGGGGATGACCACTGTCCATTTTGTCCATTCTGAATGGAATTCCATATGCAAAATCAGCAGGCTGATTGGCAGCAATTTACCCTCTAGTATTTACGTAGCAAATTGGGCACAGCTGGGATAAGAGTCGACCATGCCAAATGGAAGACTACTTGGCGCTGTATCAGGGCCGAGCGGAAGGTCGCCCGTTCCGGCTGCCATATCTCCCCACGACTCACTCAAATGAAGATTAACCAAAGCAAAAGGATGTTATAAAAAATTATTACGATTTCAGTATTATGATGCACGCTCTGTATCCAGGAGATACATATTTTGATCACCGGTAATTATTTAATTTAAAATAAGAACAAAACTATATTTTGGACGTGAAGATTTGATGCATGCGCAATTCCAAGGGTTTGCATGATCCGAAATAAAGGAAGAACAATATTATTATTATTCATATAATTTAATTGATTTAATAATTCAAAACAATTAATCAAACCAGTTTTTGTCATTTATTTTAATCATCCGGGAATAGTGACGATGACAACGTTCTGAGTAGTCACGTTGTTATTAAAAGATCTTGTTTGTTGTGATTATGCGGTACGAAGTAAGCAGCATAGAAATCGGTGAGCGTAACAATATTTCTTTGAATTCTTTAAATTTTATGAATCGCTTCTCATTTCTTGATGATTATTAAGAAACAGGGGTTCATCCAGGTTTTTTTTGCCAGGGTCCTGTTTTAGGAATTTTGTGAAAAGTAAATGGAATTTTGTGAACTGGCAATTCCATTCTAAAATGATATACTACTATGCTTTGTGTTATGAAAATTAGGGGGAAATATTTCTTACTAATTATAAGGAATTGACTTAAGTCATTTATATAATTATTTTAACTGCTTTTCTATAGCTCATTATTGTTACAATTAAATCATTTTATTCTTATCAGTGAAATTAATACACACAACACTGATGGTTTTGAAGCTATAAAAAAGTACTGTGAAAATTTGTTTTACCACTATCAAGGTCAGCAGAGTAATCAGAACATGCATCTGTATCTATGTCTCCATCTACATCTGTAATCCATCCAGAATTTCCATGGGAATAATTTGAGTATCCTACGATAGAAGACATCCAACTTATAAACAAACAATTTCAAACCATGTAGAAAAAATTTAGTTCAAACAAGAGAAATTCAAATTGGGGTTAACCCAAGTTTTATTTCTCAAGCAAAATAAAAAGTGGGGAAAGAAGTTCTTTAGTAAAAACCTATTTTTTAAAACTTGCTACCGGGGTGGGATGGGACACCATGCCCAAATCCTCTCTTAACCTAAATACAAGCTATTGCATACAATTCTTTAGATACCTTTGTTTTGCAACTGTTTAGTATTGCAGTTGAAAACGTATTTTTTTAGATGAAAGAATAATTTTAACTATTTTGTATTTTTCACTTAAGTTAGATTTTTCGAAGTAAATATAGGGTAAAATAACTGATGTTTTTGTAATAAATCTTTGAAATGTGTAAAATCCTTCCATCTTTGTGGTTTTTAATCATATATTTAAAAATTAATCATAAATTTTAATTTAAAAAAGTGTCCCATCCCACCCCGAGCACAGTTTTAGACTTACTTTAATTCGTTTATAAATCTTAAGTTTTATTTGCTATCACATTGGTTATATTTTTAAACATGTTAAAGTGTTTCAAGATGTTATTTTGAAAGTTTCAAATTCATACAAGGAAAACTGAAATTTTAAAAATATTCTTGTAAAAAGTGTCCCATCCCTCCAGCCAGTTATTTAACTAATTAAAACAATTAAAAATCAAATGAAGGTATTAATGTAATCTTTAGATTTAAAGATTATTTTATAACTCCAGTAATGTTAAAAAAATTATTGAAAATATTTTGATATATGCCTAGTTAGTTAAAAGTTAGTCTAAAAAAGTTGAAAGTTTTAAACAACTCTATATTTTTGTAAAAAGCGTTTGAAAATCATCACAAAATAGATCAAATGAGGCTTCTTTTACTTCATTTTGTGGGAATAATTAGTTTTTTCCCAAAAAAACTCAATTTTTTAAAAACTTGTATTTTTTTGTCTCATTCCCCACCATTTTCTAGAAAATAAAGTAAAAATACACTATATTCAATTTAAATTTTGAACTTGATAAATGAAATAAGAACAATAAAGTATTAAGATAATAAGAAAATACTATAAATAAATTTTTATGGATAAAATGCTTGTGTTTGCTTGGGGTGCAGAAAATTTTTCAGGGCCCAAAATTTCCCCAGAACACTATTGTTTTCCCAAAATGAGATTTCATTAACCCGGTGGGACTCGCGCCTCCCGGGCGAACGTTGAGACTCGCGGGGGTTATGGAATAGCCCCAACCTTTTCGCTCTTTTCTACATCGTTAAAAATATTTTTTTTAGTCGGAACCATTATATTTTTAGACTTTAAAACATAACTGATTAAGAAAACTTATAATCTGCAATATTTTCTACGCTGAGAAATAATTTTTTGAGTTTGATATTAATTTTTCTTATTACACAATACACACATATGTAACAAACTAACACAAATCATTTCAACGTAAAAATTAATTTAATTACTTCAAAATACTATATAATGAATTTCTTAAAGCTTTCTTTTGGTAAAGACAATTATCACAAATGGTATTAACGTGGGCTTTGCTAAAAAAAAATTTAAACACAAATTACAGACACAAGTGGTTTTTCTATCCTACTTCCAACATTTTTTCCTAACACTCAAACTAGGGTATTTTTTCTTCGAAAACTTGTTACCTCAATACACTTTCCTAGATCTTTTCCCATTCAATACAAAAGCAAAGAATGTAAGGGGCGGGATACGGTGGTCTGGTGAATTACAAGTCATAAAACTGTCACGGGGACCAGTATTGAAAGTACCCACACCTGTGTCTTCCTTTTCTTTGTACTAAAATGAAATAGAGCCCCCTGAGAATTTCTTTAAATTTGTTTACACATGTTTTGGGCCCTTATCAGTGGGTTGTATTGAAGGCGGAGTACGAAAAAACGGATAAGCAGCACTAACGAAGAGACTCGCGGGGGTCATTCCATTACCCCAAAAACTAACAAAATGCGTCTGGGGGGCGGAAATATAATCCGAATTCCACGAAACTTCTCAGGCATGTAGATAAGGGTCAGAAACCCAGCTACTGAGAAGTAAAGAATCCCCAGGTGTTTAGTTTTCCTTTAAATGGAATGTTTGTGTGAGCTTGGGGTTATAAAATGACCCCGCGAGTCCCAACGGGTTAAAAGAAGTAGAGTTTTTTCAATTATGAAACACTTCTTTCAGATTTTCACATAATCCATAAATTTGAATTTTAATGGTCTTTATTATCTCTTTTTTAGTCTTTCTTACAAGCTTATAATTTTAGCTCAGAAGTGTCTCTTTTCTTAAAACATGAAAAATTGTCTATTTTTCTCAAATTTAAGCTACCTGTAAATTCCTCTTTAATTAACTCAACTTTTCAGTGAAGAACATGAATGTGAGAAAACAAGAACGCTGTTTATCTATGGTAGAAATTACCATCTTACCACGAATACATTGTTTTTCCAGCATACCAAACAAAAATCCAAAAAGCCAACTTTCAGGTATTCACCCAGAAAACTAGGATTTTTTGCTCAGATCCGTAGTTTTCACCCTTAACATCCGCAGTTTTCGCCTGATTTCCGTTTAAATTGGAGGTTATGGTGCAGTCACTACCCCAAATATTTGTTTTTCAGCTATTGATGATTGAATTGTTTAGTTTTTCTTTCTATCTGGGGCAAAAATTTCCCCAGAGCCGCTTGAATTTCCCCCGAACTTCGCTCGGGCGTTCGGACATAATCTGCACCCCGCTGTTTCTTATTACCCCTTAGTTTTGTTTTAATGGGGTAATAAGAAACAGGACACTTTTTTAAGAATGATCCACAACCCTTAATTGAAGAAAAAAGGTTAATTAGATATCTATTTTAACCTCCTCAAGAGTTCCCTAATAAAATTCCATAATAATTTAATAGCAAAAACAAGATAAATTGAAATAAGTTGAAAAAGCATGACTTAACCCTACAGTGCATACTGATGCTATTTGGCAACACGACATTTTTCCCCATTTCCTACTCGATCTTTCATTTCCAAACGACAACACCATGCAATAAGTACAATAGATATAACATTCCATCGTATTAGCACTTTAGACTGCCAGTAGATTGCAGCAGGGGAACTATTTTGAGACATTTGTTAGTAGCTAGTAAGACGAAAGTCAAGAGACAGAAAACGCAAAAATAAAAGGACCTTATAAATTAAATAAAAAACATTTTCAGCTTGAAACAAAATTGTTTTGAAAAGATAAGTTGTTTTTTTATATTTTTAGAGCATTTGGTTTTTTTCACTTCACAATTAATTTCACAAGAGACACAAATTAATTTCTCAAGGACAAAGTTTTTTGCCAATAAAAAGTAGAAAAAAATTAAATTAATTTTTTTTAGAATTTTTTTACTAATTTACACCATAATAGAAGTCACATAAATGATTTTCAAGTGAATTTAAAAAATCATGCATTGTAGGGTTAAGGTGGATGGGGCCGCATTATTTCTAACGATAATTTTTCACTGAAATAATCATTCTAAAACCAAAACGATAAAATTTTTATGGGATAAAAAGTATGTCTTGAAGATACTAGTATGTTATTTTTTCTGATTTTTACGCCCACACACAAAGCTGCAAATTAAATATTTCTTATTACCCCTTTCTCCCTACTTCAAAAATATTTTGATAGCTTTCTAAAGTTTGTAACATCAGCCTTGTGGATAACATTGTACTTTATTTTTTTATTTCTTTTGACTATACACATATTTACGATTTAATGATAGGAATGGTAACTTAGCTGTTAGCTGATAACATTTCCATCTCTGAACTAGGACCAAGTTCTTATTAATAACCTCTTTATTTAAAAACTATTTTATTTAGAAACCCGAAAGGTTAAATTACCTGCATTTGTTTGTGGTGGATACCAATTCCTTCCGGGAAAATTACCTAGGGAATAAAAATCAATCAGATATAACTTCATTTAAAATTATAAAATATTACTCATTTATAAAGTTTTTAAAGGTTAGATTTTATGAATGGCTAATACCAATCCCAGCAGGGGCGGATCCAGGATTTTCTCTTTTGGGGGGGAGGGGCACCACTAAAATTTTAGTCCTACCTGGGACACGACAGTACCAAGACTTTTGCTTCGGGGGGGGTTGACTCAACGTTAATTCTAAGGTACCCCAAACGAGTATGCGTTAAAATTTTTTAATCACTTAAAAGTAACACCGTGGTTCTGGGGATCGCCCCAGAGAAATTTTGAAAATTTGTCTCAAAGTAGTGTTTCAGCTCAATATTTTGAGAACCTTTGGGTTACATCGAAAGAGAACAGCTACTTTTAATCCACAAAATTTTGAAGGAACTAAATTATAAATAGATGTCTAAATTGCTCGGACGGTTAGGGGTCTTCCCCTGGAATTTTTTTAAAAAAATTTTATATTAATTTGAAATTCTTTGGAAAACACCCGAAGGGGACCGGTTCTAGAAAGCGGCAGAATTTTCAAAGGAAAAACAATGTTAACAGACGTCAAGGTTTTGGAGGGGGGTTTGGGGGTTCTCTCCCGAGAAAATTTTTGAAATTTGATTCTATAAAGTGTTGTCTTAACTCATTTTGAGACTCTTCAGGTTGCACCCGAAAAGGACTTCTCCTTGTAAGTTGTAGAATTCTTAGGAGATAAAACAATATACTGTCGAACCAAAGATAGTAAAAGGGCCACGTGATTTTGACATACTCGGTGGGGAGAAAGGAAGAAGCTGAGGAGCAGTTGATCGAAAGAGGAAGATACATTTACTCCCTCTAACCTTATACCCTCTATATACATAAAAAATCAGTATATTTTAAATAATATAAAAAATACTGAAGCGAAAAATCACGTGACCCTTTTACTATCGTTGGTTCAACAGTAAATACTAATGTCAAAAAATACGGACTTGAGGATTGAACTCCAAAAAACTTTCGGATACGGCCCTGACCTAGAAAGCTATAATACCCTCAAAAAACTGTTATGTATACTTAATTTTCACAATGAATGTTTTAAATTTTACTTTGAAAAATTATATTTACTAATAATAAATATACAGCATTATATTTTCACAGTATATTTAAAACACCTAGGTAGAAACAAGAAAATTGGTTAATATTTTCCCATGGGACACTTTGCAGGATTTTGAAGGATTTAAAATAAGGTAAAAAACACAGAATTCTGATGAAATAAACCTGAAAAGTTTAAATCTGACTTTTTACACTTTTTAGGATAGAGAAACGACATAACCAGCAAACACCTACAATAGAACCTACAATAGGCTGTCGAAGATTTCATTGGGAAATTCCCGCATTTAATTTTATACTTTTATTCAATAGATACATTCAAAAATAAAAATATAACCGCAAATTTAAAAAAAATTCTATGCGAATTTGCTTTTTAATTTAATTTCGAAGTTTGACTTTTTAAAAAGAGCGCAAAAACAGCATATAGCGTCATTTAATCAGAAATTTTGATTTTAACGAGTGTGGTTTAGGGCGTTTAGGATTCGAAGTGATTGTTGATATTTACTCTTTAGTTATAGACCAAAACAGATCAGACAAATTCAATCTGAAACAACGTTCTAATGATTATAAGCAATTGCTGTTTTTTAATATAAAATATTAAAAAAACAATTTCAACTTACGTGTCGATTTTTAAATTGAAAACCATTATTTTGTCTTTTAATTTTTTCTGTTTCAAAATAATGAGGTAATTGGCCAGTGACCATATACTGACAGACCTATGGTGGAAGAGCTAGAGAAAGTGTTGTGCTACGTGTAGAGAAAACGTACCTTAAAAACTTAAAAGAATCGCAATAAAAAACTATGACTAATTTAGTATATTCCTAACATGAAACAACTTATGATTAAAAATAAATAGCCTTTCAAGTGCTTGAGCATACGTATCTTGAACATGTGTCTTTTAGTACTCGGCGACCTTCATTTTCAGAGTTAGTTTTACTTTGAGCATTAAATTTTAAATAATAATTTAAGACAGAAGAAACTCTTAACCAGTGGTTCTCAAACTTTTAAAAGCAACCGCTCCATTATTGAGCGTAAAACTTTTCAACCCCCCTCCTATAAAAAAAAATTATAGAATTTAGGGTAGGGTGATTAGTTAATATAAAAAGTAATTTTAAGTAAAGTAAACCCGATATTTGTAAACTTAGGCACCAAATTTGTTTAACTCGGGACTTTTAACAATCAACGGGACTCAAGACAATTTTTGCATAAGTTTTAACAGTTGCAGATCTCGTCCTGCCTTTGAAAGAGGAACCCTGACAGTTTCAGGTAATGTATTGGTATCTTGGAGACCTTTGTTCACCTTATAGGGGGTTCTATCGGTCTGAATTTCTTTTTAATCGATAGAATCCTTCACTTAATGGAGCTCATCAAGTTAATTTTCATTAAAACGGAAGATATTCTCCATATGGAATGGGCAGCCAGACTCAAAGACTACACCCCTTTAGAGGAGGTATGAGGGACTCTATATAAGGTAATTGCATCTTGCTACCCCCTCCACATACCCTTCAGATCCCCTAAAGGGGGTTTCTGAGAAAGTAGGCTTAAAATGAACAGGAAGTTTTATTATCTGCCTTATTCACGCTATAAAATCACTCTAAGAGGGATGCATGATTGTGGGAGGATGTCATACCCCTTTTAAATCCACTATTTTGCTTTATTCTGAAACCGCTTTTTCACACTTTTCAACTCTGGCGGTTATTACTTCTGCGCATGTGTGTGTATTGCAATTTTTGAATGATTATTTATTTAGTATTATATCAAACCATATTCATACCAAATTTCATCAAAATCTATCCAGTAAATCTGGAGAAAATCGAATAAATGTGAAAATTCTGTTAATTTTGAACACCAGTGTAGTAAAGGCTTCACTTACCTGACATTATCCTTCAATAGTTTTGATTTAACAACATACACAAAGAAGTAAGAATCTGGGCAAACAAAACTTTTGTCCGATGCAGTCTAATGCTTATGTGTGAATGGAAAAGAACTACTCTGATATCTTCTGATTGTAACCTAGGAACGTGATAAAAGACAGGAAGAGCGCTCAATCGTCTCATTGCGTCTTATCAGAACGTATGCCAAATACCCATGTTTTCTTTTTTTAAATCTCTGAAAGGGTTCGATAAGATTAAACTTCAGAAGAAGGGAATTTTCCCTGTTCTCTTTTTGTATAATTCAAATACTTTATTAAAAATTATGGAAAAAAAATTTGCAATATTTCCAATTTACAAAAAAACGGATGGTGGAATTTAAGTTGCTATAAGAGATTGTTTTAGGGAAAAGGGTTAGGGAATATACAGGGAAAAGGTTAGAATATACAGGGTGTTTCAAAAGTCCGTTTCGCGGCTTTTATTTGAAACCAACGTGTTCTATGGTAACGGAAGTAACGTCTACCCCTAGGTAAGTGAGCCTTGAGAATTCATTGAAATGACTAACAGCGCCCCTAGCGGCGAAGTAAAAAAGTTTAAAAAATTAATTTAAAAAGTAAAGGAGATCACAAACCTCAGTGATAGTATTGTTGCCAACGTTCTGAAGAACTCTAAGAAAAATATTTCATGAAAATATCGTGAATATTCGTGGAGATATTAGCATGTGAAAATAGCCCTTTTTCATGCCTCAAAAAAGAAAAAGTTCTCAAATTTCCAAGTTTTTTTCGATTAAATTTTGCCTTTATTCAACTAAAAATCCCCAAAATTGATGAAACAATGAAACCAATAACAATGAAAAATTTGCAAATTTACAAGCTTTTTCGGTTTTGAGGTCTGAAAAAGTGCTATTTTCATCTCCGCGAATATTCAAGATATTTTCTATAATTTTTTTTCAGTGAGTTCTTTATAACGCTGACAACAATACTCTAACTGAGGTTTGTTCTCTATCTCCTTTAGTTTTTAAATTAATGTTTTTAACTTTTTTTAGTTTGCCGCTAGGGGCGCTGCAAGTTATCTCATTAGAGTTTACACCTAATCTCATTGGATTCTCGAGGGTCACTTACCTAGGTAGACCTTACTTCCTAGGGTAGACCTTACTTCCGTGAGCCTAGGACACGTTGGTTCCAAATAAAAGCCGCGAAACAGACTTTTGAAACACCCTGTAGAAAGGATTGCAAGTGGTCCAACCCGCGGGTTCTTTTAAAATTAAAGGGTAATTGAGTTCTTAACTCTTTATGTCCCGACGGGGCTTATAAGTCCCACTTCCCAATGTTCCAAATTCGTCCGATTTTCGTCATGTAAGGCCAAGCACCAAGTTCTTAAAATACATTTATAATTTTGTAAATTAGCAATATTACAAATCATCCCGGTATCCCAGGCACCTCTTTCCTATCCCAGTGTTCCCGGTAATCTTATCCCGGTGGTCACGGTAATTTTTCTAATCCCGGCGGTCCCGGTAATTTTCCTATCTCAGTGTTTACGGTAATTTTTATATTCCGGTATTCCCGGTGTCTTTATGGTAAATTTCCTATCCCAGTGTTCTCGGTAATTTTTATGACCCGGTAATTTTTTCCATCCCGATGTTCTCGCTAATTTTCCAATCCCGGTGTTCTTGTCACTTTTTACAATCCCGATGTTCCTGATGTTTAATATCTTGGTGCCTTTATAAAATAACAAATTTGAAACCATAATAAAAAGTCTAGTAAATTAGTGAGTCTAGTGAACAAATTAACAAATTTAAAACCAGTGTTTAAAACTAAAATAAAAGATCTAGTAAATGAAAAAGTCTAGTGATCTGTCTCATTTGAAACAATGTTTTATTTTTAACTCGTTGTATGACTGGTAAAACAGGTTTTCAAACACGGAAAAATAAGTGAAAATAGAAGAAAAATTGGAAAAAAAGAATGAAGGACCGATTTTCTCTTTATAAATTATAGCCTATGTGTTATTCTGATGTATAAGCTACATTATAGTAAAATTTCATTAAAATCCATTCAGTAGTTTTTGCGTGAAAGAGTAACAAACATCCAGACAAACATTTCACAATTGAATCGTCAGTTTGAAGAAGGGAATAAGTCCAAAAAATGACAAATTGACTTTTTGTGCTCAAAACAATCTCTAAGCTTTGCTCTACACATGGGTGAAAAGAGGGGAACAATAACTAACCCTTATAGGGAGATATCGCCCCTTGAAGTTGTGAAATCGATGTCCATTCATTGTATTTTTTAAGCTAATTTGGAATTACAGTTAATTTTTCTTTCTCCTCATATTCTTTGTGCTGTAAACTAAGTTAAAATAAAATTTTCTCTTAATTTCAATGTTTTTCAAACTTTTTTTCATGTAGGGAATGTTTGACTCCATTCATATTCACTCACTCCATTGATACTTCTTTAATAACCCAGTTTCACTATAATTTTGAATTTCATTTGTCTTATTCTTTTTATTTCACCCTTTTGTGGTGTAAACTAAGGATAAATATAATTTAAATGTGATTTTAAGGGATTTTAAAGATTTTTTCATCAGAAAAATTTCATAAGGTGGAAGAAGGGAATAAGTCCATCAACTTATTTTGGCTGCAAAATATTTTTGAATACACTGATATTTGTTTTGATGATTGCTCTGTTTTCTAAATAGGGTTCTGAACTTCCAGTAAAAATTTGTTGGTTATACAATGAAAATTCCATTAATTATACATAGGCCAGTCAATAACGACATCGAAAATTGCAAAAAATAAGGTAGTTCCAATTTTTATCTTATGTTGTTAGGACCCATCCCAGTAGTTAGTAACCAATTTTGCAACCCTGAAAGCCGTGCTAACTTCGCAATCCTCAAAAAACCTCAAAATTTTCCGACTTTTTTCAGTTTTTGGCTTATAACTCATACAAAATGCATCCTCACGAAAAAGTTTCAAATGCATCTTTTAAAGTTGGTAAAATTTGCAATAATTTAAGACCATCCCCAAGTTTATATGTCCCATAGATTCCGAGTTACATCTCTTCAAAAATGTGCAATTTTTTCCCGAAATTCAGAATTTTGAGTCTAAGTCACTTTTATAGCAAAAAAAAGGCTATAGTACTCGTTGTAAAAGGTAAATAAGGGCAAATAAGTTGTAGTACAGTTATTTAGCTTTAATTTAAGTCCTGAATGAAGTCTCTAGGCCCCATAGTTCTTACTTTATCTTGAAAAAAAAAACAATTTGGGAAAACCGAAATTTCGGAAAAATAGAGCATAACGTTGTATGGGCATAGTAAAGGAAAAATAAAGCTATAACACAATATGACGGTATAAAAATTATTTATTTATTCAATACAAATTTATTTGTCTTAATACTTGTTAATTAATGTTAATTTTTAAATTAAATTGTGATTAATTAGTATGAATTATTATTAATAAATTAAAAATGTATATTAATCTATTGCTTCTTTAAGTATTAGTTTATAAAATACGACTTTTTGAGGTACCAAAGATCATGTCTCTTCCAAGGATTCAGGACTGTCTTCCTCGTTGTCAGACTCGTCTATCTCAATTGTAGGTATGTTGAGGCATGACTTGCCTTGACATGGTTCACATAGTGCAGAACACTTATGTCCCGCTTTCTGACATGAGCAGCCTCTTCCAGCACATCCTTTTTGGCACTTGCATGAGATGAATTTCAGGAGAGTTTTTGATGCTGGATCCTTTGTAGAGGTAATAGGTAACAGACCTTGCTGACTCCTCGTCCAGCCCCAGTCAGTTGGTTTTTTGTCTGCACCTAACCATGTCTGCACCTGGTGGTATGTGCGATATGCATGTTGAGCTGCAGCCTCTTCGGTTGGAGGCAGACGAGCCAGGTGGACCTTGGTGTTGGCAGCTGAACGAACAAAGATTTCGTAACGGAGGGCGTGAAGAGTGTCGGAGTATTCTCCTCCATACAGAGCCACAAGACACTTATTTCCAGCAGAGGCTATTTCTTCGTGGCTAATATCAGGCTGCAGGAAAATGGAAGCCACGCCAACCAGATGGGGATTCTTTTCAAGCATGCTTAGCATCTTCATTTTCCCTTGCCTGAAATTTGCAGAGGTGGTGTCACAACCAGAGAAAGCGTTCAGAAACAATTCAAATCCGTGGGGACAGGCCAGCTCTCCGCTATTGAAAGATTTGGAGGAAAACTGCAAACAAGTTGATTTCCGCTTGACACCTTTTTGAAGGAAAGCATTTTCCACCGTCGAGCCCAATCCATTTAAAAGAACCTACAAGTCCACATCTTCTCCAACCACGATGACATTTTCATGGGAGCTGCTTTTGTCGAGAGCAGTCCGTACCATTGTACACTCTGCGTCCTCGGCAATTTGCTTTGTTTCAATTCCTTGGTTATCCAATCCTAAACAAAGGAATTTAATAAGTTGCCGCTTGTTGTTTTCGTTGGATAAAAACTTCTCATGTGGCACTTTTATAACTGTGTGGTCTTGAAATAATATATCACTGCATGATGAGTTTGCATATCGACGTAATCGTTGTGCAGTTTTAGTGCTTCTTTCAGACCCATTGTCTGGATATCCATCAAATACAACTGACACATTTTTTACAAAACGGCTAATTGTGTAGCTGATGTAAGTGGCTACAATTGCCGTGGTTGTGATATTCCGATGCCACCTTACTTTATGAAGTAAGTAGCCGCCATCCACAACAACAAACGTAGTGGCTCCTATAGTTATATTTTAAGAAAGAGTGGTAAAAGCTGGACTTTTTGCCTTTACGCATCCCATCTTCACAAAACAAAGCCATTGGGTAGGAGCCAACTCGAACTTAAAGTGCTCTTTCAAGTCACCCTCTGTCTGCTTCGTGATATACACAGCCTTTGAAAAATTGTGAGGGGATTATTTGAACCTTCTGATTTTGTAATTTGATAGTGACTGATGCCAGGGTTCACACTTTATCTTTTCTTTTAAAAACTAACTTTTCCAAAGGTGTTTCCCGTGATTTGGTTTATTCTATTTATTCCCAACTCGTAGGCCATATGGCATTTTACTTCAGAGTCCCCAACCATACCAGAGCTGATGGATAGTATTTTTTCATTAAATGGAAATATCTAAGCAATATCTAAATGGCCAATGGCAAATATCTAAAACTGTTGGGAATGCGAGTTCTGAGTTCTGACACGCCCTTGGAAGCTAACCGAGTTAAAAATCCTCTTTCTCCATTGTTTTTATTTTTTAAGGTAAAGTAAGAACTATGGGTCTTATGAAACTAATCTAAGACCTTATTAAAGTTTTATTTTAGACGAATACTTAAAAAAGCAATAAATTATATATTTTTAATTTCTTAATTATATAATTAATACTAATTAATCTCAATTTAATTTAAAAATTAACATTTATTAACAAGTATTAAGACAAATAAATTTGTATTGAATAAATAAATAATAATTTTTATACCGTCATATTGTGTTATAGCTTTATTTTTCCTTTACTATGCCCATACAACGTTATGCTCTATTTTTCCGAAATTTCGGTTTTCCCAAATTGTTTGTTTTTCAAGATAAAGTAAGAACTATGGTGCCTAGAGACTTCATTCAGGGCTTAAATTAAAGCTAAATAACTGTACTACAACTTATTTGCCCTTATTTACCTTTTACAACGAGTACTAGGGTGGGTTGGGGTAAAATGGGTCAATTTTAAGGTACCTTCACATTCAAAGTTTTATTTCATCAAAACTATTACTTTTTAATGATTTCTTTCAATTGGATCTTGACACTACAATCCTTGAGAACATTTTCATCTAATTTTATCAAATATTTTTTAGTTATGAGTTGCTTAAACTTAGCATCAAAAGTAATGACCTATTTTACCCCAATGTGGGGTAAAATGGGTCTCATTGCAAAAAGATGTCAAAAATATATTTATTACTAAATATACATGAAAGTAAGAAAAAAGGCAATCGGCTAAGCCGTTTTTATCTGAAAAAATGTGTTTTAAGTTGCACTTTAATGAAATTGTAAAAGTTCGAAGTTAATGAACATTGTTCAAATTTAGCAATTAAAATACTTCGTTTGGATAAAAAAATAAATTTGTATGACAGTTCAATGTATATTTGAAGGAAATAAGTTAAAAACTTTGTTTGAATTAATACAGAAGGCCTCCGAACTATGACCCATTTTACCCCAAGTACAAAATATTGTTATAAAAGATAAAATATTTTATATTTTTCTAAGCTGATTGGCTTGAAATGTCTCTCAGACTTTCTTTTATGGAAAAATATTACAAAAGTCTGCTGTAATTTATTACAATATATAGATATTTTGGAAGTTAGTAAACCCTGTTTTTTCGATGACATCATTTACGGTTCAAATTAAATATTCTTTCAATCCTCAAAATCATAAATATTAATTTTTGACAGTCGAAAAATATTGCCAACCGATAAAAGATTATAATATAAAAAAATAAGCGAAAATTATTCAATTTAAATTTGATTTATATCGAGTTAATTAAAACTGACCCATTTTACCCCAAGACCCACTTTACCCCAACCCACCCTATAGCCTTTTTTTGCTATAAAAGCTCAAAATTCTGAATTTTGGGAAAAAATTGCACATTTTTGAAGAGATGTAACTCGGAATGTATGGGACGTATAAACTTGGGGATGGTCTTAAATTATTGCAAATTTTATCTACTTTAAAAGATTCATTTAAAACTTTTTCGTGCGGATGAATTTTGTATGAGTTATAAGCCAAAAACTGAAAAAAGTCGGAAAATTTTGAGGTTTTTTGAGGATTGCGAAGTTAGCACAGGGCTTTCAGGGTTGCAAAATTGGTTACTAATTACTGGGATGGGTCCTAACAACATAAGACAAAAATTGGAACTACCTTATTTTTTGCAATTATCGCTCTTTTTTTTGTCGTTATTGACTGGCCTAACAGTTTTTTTCGATTTTCTCAAAACTTGATTTTTGGACTTATTCCCTTCTTCAAACTGACGATTCAATTATAATAGTAGTAGGATTAATATCCATTTTGAAAATCAATCAATCAATGAATATTAGAATAAATATTTGTTTTTAGTCTTCTACGAGGTGACAACAGTTCTGTCAGGAGAAATAAGTCCGAGTTGCCTTCCAGAAATTTGTGATCAAGGCAGCAGCGATATTTCTAAGTCCCTAAAGCGAGGTAAGACAGATGAAGGGTTTTTTGTACAGTATTCGATTTTTTGAGTTCAAATTCTTTTGTCTCGAGCTTTTGAAATACCTCATTTGGGAAAGTATAGTATATCATGTTTAGAAATATAATTTTAGATTCTAGTTTTTACTAATTTAAATTTTGAGTTTATACACTCAAACCTTGTTTTTGTGAGGCCCTTTTTTGTGCGTTTTTTTAAATTTTTGCGGTCTTTTTCCTGCGATTTTTGTGTGCGGTGTTTAAAAATCGCAGTAAACAAGACCGCCCTGATGGAAAATTGCACAAAAATAGTCGCACAAATAAAAAATCGCACAAAAACAGGTTTGAGTGTTCCTTGAAATATATTTTATGCGTGGAATATATACTTGAATTGAAATTAATGCTATTGAATTTTAAGTATAACATTTGTTACGGTGAAAGACACGAAATTTGGTACCGGTGAATGTCGACAATCACATGTTCACTTATCTGTGAATGTCGACAATCACCGTCACCGGTGAATGTCGACATTCTCCAATTTTGGACATTCACCGTAACATTATATATCAGACACTGCATTTTGAGTTAAATATTTCAACGGGTCAGATAAGCTCAGTCTTTTAATCGAGAAGGTAAACATGATTGACAGTGGCGGATCTATGGAGGGGCTATAGCCCCCCCCTAGGACTTAAGTTCACACTAGATAAAATGGAAATTTTTCAAAAAATAAAAAAATAGTAGTTTTTTTACATTTCAAACTGTCCAAAGAGCTTTTTTAAACGCTTTTATTCTACTTGCTTTTGGCGGCGTTTTACGGGTGGAATTTTAAAACTCGATTTTCGGGCACTTCCCGATATGTTAGGACCCCGAAACTTTACACATCGGTGTAACCCTCATGACACTCCAATATCCAACCATTATCTAGTCAAACAACCAAAGGATTAAGTTAATTAACGAGTATTTTTAATTAACAGAAAAACCGCAATTAGAGACCTTTCCCAAGGGGCTATTCTCCTTAAACCGTGCACAATTGTGTATAAAGCACAACTTTATCATATTCAAAAGTCAAAACGAGAATTGCCCAGTAATTACGATAATTACAGACGATTAATCACTTTTTTTACAAGTTCTTGTACATAAAATTTCAGGCACTTCCAAACGATTTATAGTTCTGAAACTTTGCACCATGGTGTAAACCCGATGACAATGAAATATTCAAGAATCAACTAGTCAAAACCTCCGTCATTAAGCTAATTAACGAGTGTTTTTAGTTATCCGTTTAATTCTAATTTGAGACACTTCCGTGAAGCCAATGGATCCCAAAACCTGTAAGATAATATATTAGGTATATCACTACAATATTCAATCTTCAAAACGTGATTTCTTACCTTCCAATTAACTATTAAGATAATTAGCGATTTAAGAAAATAACCGCGAGAAAGAAATCGCCAGAAGAGCAAGAAATCTTCGAAAATGGTGTCCTATCCCGAGGAATCGCGAGAGAAGAAAATGTGCTACTTTTATAATTTATGGACTACTGAAAAGACTGGATGTCTGGATAATACTGTTTGCTCCCTTATACACTAATTCTGAGTTTTATTTTTGTCTGGGCTTACGATTGGTTATTTTTATTTTATTGAATGCTTTTTCTTGTGAATATTTTTGATACCGATGGATTTCATCGGTGAGTGAGCGGTGCGCGTTATGTTTCACCATCATATTGTAGTGTAGAAATTTAAAATTCCATCCTAACATAAGATTAAATTTGGTTGAAATAAATACATTTTTTCTTGTGAGTATTTGTTAAAAAAATACCATGACTAAAAAGTAGAAAATAAAATAAGTGAAAAAAAAGGTTTTTTAAAAAACGCACCATATAAGTGATCATAACTATTAAATAATATCTTGAGAATGAAATCAAATTAAGATTAATTTCCATATAAAACTAACAGTCAAATGTAGTTTTAAAATAGTAATATGAAAGACCAAATTATGTATAGAAATTTTGCAGCTATAATTCGTATAAATTAAAGGAACATTTTTATTTCTTAAACCTATAAATCAGCGGTTCTTAAAATGAGGTCCAAGGAGCCCTGGGGGTCCGCGAGTTACCCCGGGGAACACTCAAGTAACCTTTGAGTGTTCCCCAAAGTGTTTCAAAATGAAATAAAACCCTAGATTTAAGAGAAAAATTTAAAAAAAATTCTTGGGTAGAACCCTCAGTCCCCTTTTGAAATTTTGACTTCTATGTGTAATTTTTCTCTCTTGAAATTTATGTCATTTACAAGGAACTGCTCTCTTCAAAAGTAACCAAAAATTCTCAAGGAGCATACACACTACTTTTTGAGGCCAATTTTCAAAATTTTTTGGAAGAGATCCCAGACCCAGACTTGGCGTAATTCAGTGGCGTATATAAGGGGGACGAAGGGGACATGCCCCCCCCACCGAAATTTGGACTTAATGTATCAAAACAAGTTTAAATAGTTTTTTGGATCAAATTTTCCCAGATTTCCGACTTTATTGATCAAAACTTTTAAAATAAGTTCTTAAAAGTCGAAATCCTACATAAGAATGTATGTCTGAAATTTGGACTAAGTGTATCAAAACCAAGTTAAAAACCCGTTTTTTTAGTCGGATTTCCAAAAAAATTTCTGGGGATTACCCCCAGATCCCTTTTTTACTTAAAACTATTTCTCTTTCTTCTCTAACCTCTAACTGTCTTTAGAAGCTATTTGCTTCGAAATCAAATTTTTGAGGGACATAAGGAAGGGTTTGACCCGAAATGAGGGTCATTACTCGTTATAAATGTTGGTTGATGACGTTTTTCTAATCTCCCATTTATTATGTATGAACTATGGTACTTTATAAAATGTTTTACATCTTACATTTTGAATCATCCTCGTGGTGAGCAAAAACAAATGGAGTAGGAACCACTTTTTAAGTAGAGTTGTCTTCTGTCAGGACACTATACCTTTATCTCTCTCCTGCATTGTAAATGATGCTGATGGATTGACACCCGGCAAGGAAGGCTGGATGGGATACCGCTGCATAGTAGAGAGCTGAAGAGTATACTTTAAAGTAGAAGATATTTTGAATGATACTACAGGAAAAAAATTGAGTAAAGTGTTCATAAAATAAAAGAAACTATTTTAACTGGTTTTGTGGACGGATGTCGATGAAATTTAGTATGGATAATGGGAAACCACAACACGCAATAAAAATTAGTTTGCTTTTTTACAGATAGATGGAGCTTGAAAAAAGATTTTTTTAGAAAACTTGTCATAAATTCAGTTTAGTACAGAGGAGAAGTAGTTATGAGCCAGAAACCTAAATTCAATATTTCATTGATTACCGATTATTATGTTCAAAAAAAATTTCATCAAAAATCCAGAAGATCTGGAGAAATTCAAATATCATAGCCACGACAAAAACTTTGCCGGAAAAGAAAACTTTGAAAAGAAGTTTATATCTGAATTCTGAATGATGGTCAGCGTAGTTTCAGCGTTTATGAATTGCCACCTCCCCTTAAAATTCAGTTGGATAACCCGCACCGCAACCATAAAAATCGGCACTGTACCACTTTTGCCACCACCGCCACAACCCAGCAGATAGCTAAAGTGGTGGTTTATCCATATTGTAGTCTTTATTTGTTTAAAAATTTATGTTAATTTTACTTTGTACATTATAGAAAATAAAATATTATATTATTTGTACTACCGACGTCATTAGTTTTCACTTGTCGGTCAGACTATAAATGTACATTTTTCTTAATTTAGAGCAGTTATAAAACTTTTCACCGAGGGAGGCAATCGCTAAAGTAAAGGATCATTAAATGATCCTTTACTTCGGCGATCCTTTATTTGGCATACCCATTTCTCAGAATTAATGTTTATATGTTCAATCTGTCACAGTGCACTAAAGAATCTCATTTTAATTATAAGAAATATAAGTGTTTTAGAAAAAATTTTAAGCAACTGTTTATGAATAAATTTAGAAACATACATTTCTTCCTCTATGATGCACAGATGCTGTTAATTTTAATCTCTTCTCAGTAGCCTTTTAAGTTCAATTAAATTTTGGTCGCAGCTTCGATAAGAGTACTAGCCGCCTTGTTTACCTATACAACTCAAATGATGACACACAACCATATAGATCTATTAATGTTATTATTGAATCCTAAGATTAAGATTATTATTTGAGGATCTAATAATTATGATATTAATAGTTAAATCTCTATGGTTGTCAGTCATCATTTGAGCTGTGTGTTAACATGGTAGACTCTTATCGAAGATGTGCCAAATTTTGTTTTTAACTGGTCACATCCGACGGTAAATCGAAAATTGTGGATAAAATAGCACTTAAAACGGTCTTTAGAAGACATTAATTCAAATCCTGGATTTTAAACATGAACAAAGGCTACTCAGTAAAGAAAGATTACTTAGGAAAATTATACAGTTCTTACGTATTATCCCGTCGATTGTACCGCCATAAGCGTTATAAAAGCGAATTGACTGTTCTATACTATATTCATTTAGAATTGGCGCTTGAGAAATAGTGCTTTCCCCCAAGCTAGAAGCGTAACCATAGTTACGCTCTTCGAGCAGCCAATAGTAAGCCTTCTTCGTCACTTTGACGAGGATAGCTGCTATGGTTACCGATCGGTGGTAAGGGGAAGGAAATATTTTCAAGCACCAGTTCAAAATGAACAGAGTATAGCTGCGTCTCTGAACTAGACGGCCTCAGAACGTCTACGAGATAATACGCAAGTATCAAATATACAAATGCATTCTTTAATTATAAAGATGTGAAAAATATTTCACTCTTCATAAAGGGGACGAATTTGACAAAGTTATCTCATTTATCAATCATAGGCACGATAGAAATATTTAGAGAAATAAAGATTTATGGTTACAGCTTTAGAGAGTGTCCTCCAGCTGTCATCACCCACAGCTCAAATGATGGCATGGCAACACGTATACTCTGTTCATTTAGATTAGGCGCCTGAGGCGTAATGTATTAGAAGCAGTTCTTAGATTATTGTAATTATCATCGAAAAAATAAACTTGCGCAACAGAAATAGTTAAAATACTGTAAAAGAATCGGTCACTGAAGTTAAGTGATGAGCGTTGTTAGGCGTTTTTGATCCTGCTTCAGGCGCCTATTCTAAATGAACAGACTATAATCATGTTGCTGTGGGCAGGGGCGTAGCGAAGGGGGGGGTCCCCGGGTCCGGACCCCCCCATGGGCCCGACCTAAAACTTTTGAACCCTTTTTTAGGCTTTAAATATTCCAGTTTCCAGTGCCTACTCAAAAGAGGGCGTCTATGTCCCTTAAAAGTATCTAAAAACCACCTTTTTTGCTTGTTAAAATCTAAAATTTTCCGGGGGATCCCCCGGTTTACCTATAAAAAACGTATTAGTTGAGGGACGATATAAGGGGAGGGGGCGATAAAGGGTACTAAACGAGTAAAAAATTTCCAAACAAATTTTGGGGGAGTACCCCCAGACCCCCCTTGGGACTTGGAACTTTATTAAACAACTTTTTTATGATGAGTTCGTCAAAATACAAAACTCCTAGCAAATAATAAATTCCTGAAAATATAATGATCGAAATTCGGATTAGGTGTACCAAAACCAGTTGAAAACCTGCTTTTTAGACTTGAATTTCCAAAAATTTTCTGGGGGAGGTCCCCCAAACCCCCCTTAAAGTAATTCGAACACGATTATTTTCAACCTTTTAAATATTATATTCGTTGAGGAGATTCAATTTGATTTTCAAAATTTTTTGCCCCCCCAAAAAAAACGAATCCTGGATCAACTACTGCCTCAGAAACGTCAGATTTTGTACTTTTTTCCTTAAAAATTATCTGGCTTACAAGGAGCGGTGCTCCTTGGTTATTACCTCATGAATGAAGTAAAAAAACTCCTTTTTAAAATCAAATTTCCAAAAATTTTCTGGGGGTGGACCCCCAAACCCCCCTTTTTAATATTTAGCTACAGAAAACTATGTTTCTCGACGGTCTCTGTACTTAATAAAAACATTATGTGGATCAGAACTTTCAATCGAAGTAATACTTAATCTTAATTATTACACTAATTATTTTATTAATAAATTATTGACTATATTAACTAACACAGAGAAGAAATTTTAAAAAATGTGAAAATTATAACTTTATTTCACTAATTGTGGACTGGACACTTTTTGATATCCATTGGTAAATTTTTCACACTGGACCCCCCCCTTAGGAAAATCCTGGCTACGCCACTGGCTGTGGGAGCTGTCTCCATGGCAACTGGACTCTTTCTTGAAAAAGAAAAAAAAAGTGATGAAACTTACGGAACTCAATAACACATTTTAAAGTTGTTTGACAAAATTTAAAAATATAATATCCAACTATAAAAATAAATTACCTTTACTAAATTATCCCTGGTTAAAAGTATCGACAGCATTTTGACTGACCGTTGCCAGAAAAGACTGAAATATTGGATGACATTTGTTGCCAGATGATTTATTCCTGGGGTTTATATAATTATAAATCACAAATCAGTTTTCAAACCTTAATAAGGGGACGGATGGCCGGTTGGGTCTGCTCACTGCCCTTCACGCCAGCAGTATGTGTACTGTTTCCGTCGTCAGTTCGATTCTGACCTCGCCCCTGGGTGTATTTTCCTTCTTTGTGTCAGTAAAAATTCTGTTGTGTCTGTCTCACTTGACGAAGGTGTATAAGCGGATCCTTGAGATCAAGCACACATACCGGAAAATATATGTTACCCCAACCCAACCCAAACCTTAATAAATTGATCGTCCCAAGGCCAGACTCTTTTCTGGCACTCTGTTGGCAGAGATCATGGCAGAAAACAAAAAAAACAATATTGCATTAGATCAATAGAAAATACAAGCTATAGTTATAACATCATCGTGCGATATCGATAAAAATTAAGGAATTGAATGTTGCATTTATTGCTAATCTATTTTCCTTTCCTTTTCATTCACTGCCATCACAATCTTTCTATGTTCCCCATCCTTCTACGACTATTATTAGCCCGAAAAAAAGTTCCATTTTAACCCTTTATGTCCCAACGTGACTTGTAAGTCCCACTTCCCAATGTTCCAAATTCGTCCAATTTTCGTCAAGTAAAGCCAAATTTAGTTTACTTATAGTTGCAGTTACGTAAACTTGACATATTTTGGATGAGGATGAGGAAAATAATTTGGGGCATAAAGGGTTAAAGGTACTTTTTTTAGACATTTCTATCTATTTAGTTATATCTCTAAAGACCATACTAAAAATCAGCAAAATCGTTCGATTCCGGCAATAATTACAACAGGGTTCCCACGCTCCTTAAAAACTCCTTGAAAGTGATTTTCATTTTCAAGCACTATGGAAACTCCTTGAATTTGGGTTGTACTCCTTAAAAACTCCTTGATTTTCATTACGGGAATTTTCATAAATTTTTCTCGCTAATAAAAATGGTTTGAGTTCGCTACCGTTTCGCGAATTTCCGTTTTCCACGTGGAACATCCAGTAGCTAATAATTATAAGTAGTAATTATCTATTTTTTCTCCAGACCTTGATAAAAATTTTCAGAATTAATCGAACCCTGCTCGCAAAATTACTTGCCGTCTACTGTTTTAGGGGAACTCCGTGTTTTTCGATTTTAACACAACGCAAGCAAACGTCAATTTTACTCTTTCAAGTTTTTGATATAGGGTTATTAAAATCTTTTTAAAAATTTCTTCTGAAAATATCCTTCCTTTTCACCTAAGCAGATGCCTTTGTCCGTGTGCAGACTTCGCCGCGGATAGAGCGCGTCAAAACGAAAGGCGGATTCTTCCGTACTCGTAAAGAGCCTGCGGCATCGTAGGCGTAATATTTCATGTATCTCAAAATAATAATATACTAATAAGAGTTGAATGTAGGTTTCTAGATTTGTGTATATCCGTGTTTTACAGATTTTGGGGAAATTATAGCATTTTAATTTTTTTACAGCCACAATCAAACCTAAATATGAAGACCACTTGTGTCAGAATATTGTGATTTGTCCACGTAACATTAATAATAAAATTAATCCCTCTGGTTTTTTGGCCTTTAAATATTTATAATTTAATAATTAAATCGATTTAATTTTAAAATAATCACTTTTTTCTTTTAACCGAATATTCTTTTTTGATATTTCAATTGAAAAAGTGTGTTAAAACATCTATATCCCATTTATTTCAAATTCTGGCTAATTCATAAGATTGTTAATTATGTTATTCAAAAAAATTATAAAAAAATATTTATTACATTAAATAAAGAATTATAAAAAATAAAACACTTTTTATCTTCATTGATAAAACACATGCTTTTTCAACCCAGATTTTAATGCCACATATTAGTTCAAAATAAAGATAACTGGCATAAGTTCTTTATTTCTCTAAATTTAGTTAAATTATTAGATTGATATTTAAAATATTTTTTAGATTTTCAAACTTAACAAAATAGGGTGTGAATTTAGATTAGCCGGGCGCTTAAATTGAGTTTTTTACTAAATAAATCGCAAAAAATGAAATATCAAAATAAAACTAATATAATAACTCAACTATAAACATTGTTTCTAAACAATTCATTTCACAATCAAACAGTTTCCGTAAATCAGCAAAAGAAAAGAAAATTGAACTTGAGAAAATAGTGAAAAATATTGAAAATTTAACAAAAGAGTTGAAAGAGTGAATTTTATAAATATTTTGCCCAAACAATCTGATGAGAGTTTTAACTGGTAGCATTAAACAGAATATTGTGTATACTTATTTGTATAATTTGAAACTTTAATAAAGCTAAATTTCTCTTGGAATATCTGGTTCAATTACTTTAATTTGTGACGTAATGTTAATTAATAGTGTGAATTAATATAACAGTTTTTACTAAATATAATTTTTTAACTTAAGACATGTTTTGTGGTGTTTCTGGAAAGATCCTTAAATTTTTTCCCCTGGCTTTGTGTTTACTCTAATATTGAAGGTAAGTTTGAAAATAGATGGTAATTTCAATGGAAAAGATACTTATTTTTATTCCAAATAGTTAGATTGTTGTGTGTAGGATGAATTGCCTAGTCAATATCTTAAATACAAACATCTAGCTCAAAAAAGTAAACTTGGATATTTTACCTTTCTTATAAACATGAGTAAAAACTAGTAATATGTTACAGTTGTATATATATATATATATATGTATGTGTGTGTGAATGTGGGAATATTAATGTAGTCTTCACCTTAAGAGAGGTTCTTAATAGAAATAGTCTTCTGAAGTACAGGTACTAAGTAGAGCGAGTTTTTTGTGTGTGAATTAATTGGCTTTTTTGCCTTCTCTTAGTCCTTGAAAAACTTAAAATGATCCTTGAAAAGTCCTTGAAAACTCCTTGATTTTTTTTCTCTGAAAAGAGTGGGAACCATGTACAAAACACCAATGGAAAATCCCAAATTTCAGTTATTGCCAACTCACCAAAGTGTTTTGTACGTCCTCGATCTTAAATGGCTGTGCAGGATGCCTCAAAAGGTCGTTGCCAAACTTAACATGTGGGCATGTCGCCATGCCAAGACAAACATGGATTTTATCCAACGTCTACTAATTAGGAAGTGATTTCTCTGCTAATTACCGGGAGAATTTCATGAAATTTAACTTACAGGGGTGCTCTCTCCAAACATATAGTAATAATTGATATTTTCCGTAACATAAAAAAGTTAAACGTTCCCCCTTCACCGGCGAACTTAGTCCTCTAGTGGAGACAGTTTGAATTTTCTGACACGGGACACGGGACTTCCAATGAAAATCTTGGTTGTCATGGTATGAAAGCTGCATGTTAAGTTAGCCAAGGACCCTTTGAGGCACGCTGTATGCAAGAATACCAAGATGTAAATGAAACCCTCAAATCCCAGAAGTAGTAATCAAAACCCCACAAATAGATACTTCATTTTTTATTGAACAAGTACTTTTTAAATACATAATCGACGTATTGATGATTTCGCAATTATCACATCAAATATCTCATCTCAGAGTAACAAACACCCATTAACAGAGAAACAAAAATACACACATGTACACTAGTACGTTTTGATTGCAGTTTACCTTGTTCACTTTTGCCATGAAATTGCCTTTGAGACCCAGTACATTATAATCACAAAGCATGTGTATCACACTATTTATATATATCATATTATTCGAAATCTATAAATTCAACGCTTTTGCATAGCTGGCAGTTGGCTTTATTTAAAATTATTACGATGTTTATAAATATATATGATTTCTGGAGTGGTTTGTTTCAAAGGCATGTAAAATAGAGCTTATTCGTTTGGTGGATGCTATTTCGAAGAAAAAACTAGGTAAAGCTAACTGAACTGGATAAGATAGACTTGGTACTAGTATTTTGCTTCCCTATTCCACATCGTAAGATTTTCACCACAACATAAGGAGAGTTAATACAGCAATATATGCAATACAATATTTAGAATGAAAATTATCTGGTTGGTAGGTTTAGGTTTTAATGGAGCTAGGTCCTCATAAGAACATATAGCGCCAAGAAAATAATCTGGCAAACCAATCAGAGAGTTCGCTCACGACAAAGCGGACTTAAGAAATATGCTAGAATCTTCAACCTAGTCCTCTCTCTCAATAACGAAAAGAAAATATTTTACGCACGAGCTAGGATTAAGTCATTTCCCCCCTTTTTTGTGGAAATAAGTTATTTTACACAATTACAACAAGTTTTTAGAAAAAGAATATTATTTCGAAAAATAATATTATCCGATTATTGGAAATACCAGTGCCTTATGCAGCACATGTGAAGTAGACTATTCATTTACGGCCATATTCACCACTAAACTGACCGACGATTAACCAGGAGTTAAACCTCCTGGTTATCTTTCTTTATCTGCCAATCAGAAGTTTGACTGCCGGTTAACCACCGGTCAGATTAGCAGTAAATACGGCTGTTAATGGTTTTATAATGAGTAGCTTAATATATATTTTTTTCAATATGTATTTCTGGTCAAACTCCCCAACTTAAAAATTGTTCCAGAACACATACGTTACGTATGTGCATGTAGGTCATAAAAAAAAGCAAGCCATACTAAAATTTTTTAAATCTTTAACTTACGTTAGCAGTATAATAACATAAAAGGATGCCAACCGTTAGCTATTAGGGTTATATAAGAGTGCTCTTGACACATATTTTGCTATGAACATTCAACGTCGGTTAATATGGAGTGGAAAAATAGTTCTGGTCGAGATAGAAGTTTTATGTAGCCTTCTAATGAAGATACGGCAAAGTGTTCCTACATGGAAAGGAATTAATTATTCTGTTGGCTTTTCTAAAAATCTTTCACAGCTAGGTCAGCATTGCTATTAGCACCGCTCGAATTCTTTGAGGGGGATGCCTATTCGCTTAAGTGGCGTAGCCTGAGAGCGTGCTCACGAAACAATTTAAAAAATATAAAGGTTTTTAAAACATCAAAGAATCCATTTTAAGATACAAGTTTTTTATACGATTAGAAATAATGTTTAAATTCCTTATATGTTTTATCCTTTCAGTCGAAAGCTCAGTCAGCTGATGTGATTTGGAAATTAACTGCCTGCTATTAAGAAAGTGATATCATAATATCAAGTTTTCATTAAAATTTAAAGTACCAATTCTTTAGAAGTAGTTTCTAATCTACAATCAGTAATTAAGTATTGCTGATTGTAAAAATAAGTAATGATAAGAAAACATTTTTAGTTTCACATAAAGAATGATGATAATTAAACTTATGTTTATAATCTTGAAACAAACAAGATAATTAGTCAAGAGACGTATAAATAAAACATTTTTACATTTCATATAAAGTGAATAAATTATTTGCCTTGAAACGTAATTTACCGAGATAACAGTAAGATTATGAATTTTATCATGAATTTTGTAAAAAAAAATTATCAGATAAAATGTTTGATTCATCTTCTCTCTAAAACTGTGTTGAAAATAGTAATATTATTTATCAGGCTTCAGCATAAAAACCTGTAAACATTAATATTTTAAATATAATGAAATAGTTAAAATATCTAGTAAAGGACCTGATATGATCTCCAGGTCAAATTAAAATAACCCAAACGCGTTTGTGGTTAAAATTTGAATCGTATTTTTTTTCAATATTTTAGTCTCTCGACAGGTAAGATACGTCATACAATGGAAATGATACAACCATGACAAATAAACAAACATACCACTTTTTTTACGTACGGGGAAACATAACATCTAGTCCTTGTCGGTTTATATGCTGCGGTCAATGTTACCTACGGAGGCTATTAAATACCATAACAGTTTCGATGGGGATGTTTAAAAAAATTATATAATTTGTGACATTGTGATATTGAATGCATTTTTTGTATCCATCAATCTAAAATTAAAGCCCGTTTCACTCATCCCAAAATCACCAATACACCCGAAACCTAAAACAACGTAAGAAAAACTCAGCTTTAAACTCCTATAATCCTTTAGAAAAATAACTATAGCAGTATATAAGAAAATACGAAGTAATTCGAAAGACACGGGTTCCTCCGGAAGAAATAAAGCAATCTCCATCATCATGCGACGAGATTGTTTCGTGTGTAATTTTGCAGTCTCTGGCAGCACCTCTTTTGCTTAACAGTGATCGCAGCATCAGTGTCCATCATGCAACATGGTGTCCTTTTTCCTCAAGGCACGTCTCTCAGAGGGGACAGGGCTTCCCTCGCATGTTGTAGAGGAGAACCTTCTCTATCTTGTCCTTCAGCCATTCCAGGACTAGCCGGTCCTCGCTCTGGATGTAACGTTCGTCCCCGGCGAAGTTGAGGATCCAGTCCTCCTGAGGAAACAAAAAAAATTGTTTTTTGAACATTTAAAATCAAATTTATTACAGAAAAAATATATAAATTTTACATAACATACTGTGAAACACGATTAAACATAAAACAATATCGAGGGTACATTATTCCACCAAAGAGTCGCAAACCAATACAAGCGGCCGACTAGAAAAGGATACACTGTATACTCGGAAGAAAATTAATAATGGTAAATAAAATGAAAAATAAAAATAAATAGAAATAAAATTATATTAAATAATAAAGGCAAACACGCGTATAGTAATATTAATGGTGAGATGCAGTGGGCGATGGAGAGCTTCGGCGAATGTGATGGACTGTAAGAGCTAAATCTTATGACTAAACCTGGGATTAATGAGGTTAATCATACAAGATCCCAATCTGATTCGTCATCGCCTCTTCGGCAGTGGGAATAAATCCCATATTTACAGCCATAAGCGTAGTGGTTAACCAGCAGATACAGCACGAAAAATTAGCTCTTTGATGACTCTGGTGGCGAATCATTCTTTGAACAAGGATTTAACACTGATGCTGATGGCTGGGACTATAGATGTGAGAAAGATTTTTCCACTGAAGGATTTCTCGTATTTATCGTATAATCAGCATTCTTATTTCATTATAATAGGTATGATATAAGCTAATAGCTATCAATATTCTTAAAAGGACTAGTACGTTTTATTTTTAAGTTATAGATTGGAAATTTAGCAATTATTTTAGCAGTAATTATTAAATTGCATCAACCATATTCTGATAGGTATATTATGAGTTCATTTCTCCCAAGTTATTATTAAATACTTTCATTAAGTTTATTTTACATTCCAATGGTTCAAATACATAAAGAAAAGGTTACTAGATGCTGTAGAAAAGTGGGTAATTTGGGATGTCTGTCCGTGAATTTTTTTGAATTTCTGTCCGTGTCCATCAATTCTAAACTTTATAAAAGATTAAATAGAATTGCACAGTATGTATTTCCTCACCTGTTTCACCTTCACCACTAGATTATTTCCTTGTATGTGGGGTACTGTCAGCACATCGTCCACACTGATCATCCACTCCACGTCCCAACCGCTCCAGAAGCGTCCCTTTTCCAAAAGGAACAAATGCCTGGAAAGTAAAAAATTATTATAATTCGCTAGCATTAAAATTTTTCTCAATGTTGTGAACAAGTAATAAAAAATTTAAATAGATATACAGGGGGCTTCAGATAAGTGTTTCATAACGTCTAGGAGGGCTAGGACACCTATATACGACTCATAAGAATCACTCAAGAATGGGGGGGTCGGAAATGCACTCCTAACGAGCTAGAGGTTTTTATAAACGGGCATGGGAAATTGTAAAATCATCTGTTTTAATTGAATGAAGATCGAATCTTTTAAGATCGAATTAAAACCGAAGATTCATGTATTTATTCCATAAAATCAATTAAAGAGCTGAAATTTCATCTCCTAATTTGGTTTTTATGGAACAAATGCCGGAATGTGGAACGATTTTCTTGGTTTTAATCCAATCGTAAAAGGTTACGAGTCAATTTCCACTGTATGGATTATACAACCTCACATGCCGACTTATAAAAACCCCCTAGGGGTGTATTTCGGACCCCCCATTCCCAGGTGATTCTGAGTCATCTAGGTGTTCCCTACCCCTCCTAGAAGTTACGAAATGCTTATCTGAAACACCCTGTATTTTTGGCCCGCTACGCAATTGAAGTTGTGCATGCCTGAACTAAATGGATGTGCTTAGACGAGCATCCTTACCTGTCAGTGACGAGAGCCACCCTAGTCCTGTCTTGGGGCGTGAGTGCCGCGTGCGCCCAGTAGACATCCGTCTCCGCGTAGTGCCCTTTGCTCACTTGTTCCAGCAGGTGGCAGCCAGACGAAAGATACGGGGAGTAAGGACGAAGACCCTATCAAAAATATTTAGAACCTAGTATAAGCAATTATCAATTGCACATGTTAGAGTCCTTTTTAAAAATATACTTAACTATCAATAAAAGTGTTCATCGGGCTGTTATGGCCGTATTCAAGGTGATTGTAAAAATGGAATGCTTCAACCCCACCTGCGAGGTGGGTTTCACCTAAAAAATTCTTCCAATTGAAGGTAGATCGTCGTTTGAAGATGAAGAAAGTAGAATGTCGTAGAAAGTTGACTGTCGCTGAGGAAGATCTTTGGAAACATCGTCTTTTTGATGTCATCCTTTGCGACAGTTAACTTTCTACGACATTCTACTGTCTTCAGCTTTAAAAGACAATATACCTTCGGGTGGAAGAATTTTTTATTCCTGGCCGATGATGTGGAGTTGGAAATGTTTCATTTTTACAACCACCTTTAACACGGCCTTAACAGCCCGATGAACAGTTTTATTAATAATGACGCCGCCGTGGAACCCTTATTTATTCCATCATGCTTAGCATCTATTGAACTCGACCATGTTAGAAGCAAGTCTGCTATAAAAATACTGAATTTAAAAATGAATATAACTTTCCTAAAAATCTAATCTCTTTTGCAAAAAAGATCCAAAAACTCTATTCATGGATTGATTAAAATACTTTTCATGAAATGCCTATACATAATAAACTATTCCAAGTAAAGTAATTTAGTGTAATCAGCCATCTTTTTAGAGAATATTTCTATTGGGGATCATTAAAACGTTTTGTAACCAAAGGTTTTATAGACTACGTCGTAACTACGACCAGTATTCAGTACTTAATAGTACAACGCTTTGTGGAGTGGTTACCTACCTATGCACTAAACGGAACTTATTTTTCAAACCAATCATAATTTTAAATAAATTAAAGGCTAATTATATTGTTTGTATAGTTATATAGTTACATTATTAACGCAAAATTACGTACATTTTCACTCCTGGAACCCTCCAGTTCACGGAACAGGTGGGGCAGTTTTATAAGAATGGAGCTATTATCTAACGGCGAAAACTAAGAAAATTACGAATACATTGAAAGTTTTAACGTGTTAAAAACTTTGCAAATAGCCGACATTAAAACAAAGATAATTTCAATTTTTACTAAAACCATCTTTATGACATGTCGATAAACCATTACTTAAGCGTGCCTACTAGCATTGATGATCTAATCTTTTAAAAAGGATGTGATGTACCCAAAGCTTCATTTAGTAACTTACCTCAGCAGGATTAATATATCTGGGCAAGCGCATGCGCAGCACCACACTCTCTCCCATCTCAGAAGCTCTATAAAGAACAAAAGGATATTGCATAGATAAATAAAGGTATAAAAACAAATTCAGGTAACAAAAAAAAGATAAATACACGAGTTTCTGTGTTCTGTTGCAAGAACCCCTACCTTCTTATTCCATCAAATGCCATGCTAACCATATCCACTACTCCACCAGCTGGTTTCATAATCAGTCCCAAAAGACCCTTCCCTATGCCACAGAAGAAGCCTTCAAGTCCTTCTTGTTGACCACCTGTTAGGAATAAAGGCATGAAAATCACCCAAAAGCATGATTTTAAACTTGCTTTTATTGACACAATTTGCGCGTTCTTCTTGCAACCTTTTTACTTTTGCGTATACATTATGCTTTGGTCTTATACAGTTGCGGATGCAGGGTAGCATGCAGGGGTAGCATATGTAGCATGGGGGAACGTGCCCCCCCCAAAAAAAAACATTGGAAACATAAAATTTTTAAAGATAATTATTAAATAAATCTTAATTTTGAAGTTGAGTTCAATGTGTAGTGTAGTTTTAGGGCCAAAAATATGTATTTTAATTCTTTATTTAAAACCCTGGTGGCCCCCAAGAAATCAAACCTAGATCCTGGAACTTATATCCTGTCTACCACCTTTGACACTAGACTTTCAAGTTTCGTTATTCTTTTCATATTGAAAGGTGTTGATTGTGGGAGGATTTTTAAAACTGTTCTTTTAGTTTTAAACTAAGTTTTCCATTTCCCCCGTCTTTACTCAATTGCTACTCACTTAAAATTTTTTAAGCGATTCAAGCCTATAATCTATTACGGATTGAAGAACACCGGTTTTAAACAAGATGGTTTTGTTTTTTATGCTCTTGAAATGAGATTTTATATTAAGTAGGCAATTTCAGTTGGAATCATTGCAATAAAAAATCATTATTTCTCTGCTTTTCTATCTAAAAAATACCTAATAAATATATTTTAGAATTTCATAAAGGTAGTGTAAAATGCGTTGAATATTACTATACTCATAATTACTTTACTATAATCTGATTATTTAGATTGGCGCCTGAATAATAGTGCTTTCCCCCTCGCCAAAAGCGTAACCATAGCTACGATCTTCGCGCAGCCTCAGAGACTGATTCGTTGGTTGTATTTTTCTACTGCAGTTGGAGGCTGACTAGAAAATATAAGGCGCATCTTTGGGAGATGTTTATATTTTACCAGTTTCCGGAAGTCAGGTGGGAAAAAAGTAGTGAGCTTTCTTCGTTGCTTTAACGTTAATAGTTGCCATGGTTACTGATTCGGTTGTGTGTGAAGGAAATATTTTCAGGCGCCTATTCAAAATGAATAGATATAATGATAAGCATAGAATTTCCTTACCTGTGATTGGCTGTATTACCACCCCCGAAAGCCCCAGACCGACCCCCAGAACAAAGCTCTCTGAAGCACGGCACAGAGATTCCGGCAAAGTGTTCGACTTGAGCTGAAGACGCTGCTGACGTTTCTGTGGATAAAAAACTGGTTTGGATATTGTGAAAAAGAAATGAAATGAGCATAAGTTATTTTTTGATAGTCACTCGGAGATTTTAAGCGCAAAAGTTTTCTCTGACAATAAATGAAGGATAGAAACGCTGATTATCAGACTAGTAATTTGGCTTTCACTTTTTTCCCAGTAAAACGAGCTATTGAATCATAACTACATTTTCGCTGTCATATTTTGATACGATTTGATCATCAATCACATAATTTCATATAAACTCTTTTTTCTTATAACTTCAAAAACATCCACAGTTTCTGTGAGTACATGAATATTTTACCTTTCTGTAATCTTCATCGAATGTAAGCACAGAAAACGTCTGTCCTAAAGATCCAGTCACAAGGGAGATTGCTCCAGATGATCCACCTAAGTCAAACATATACAGATGAGGTATAATTTAATAAGGGGATTTACTGATGGAAACTCAATTTACATTCATGGTTATTTATTTCCATTTTATAATTTTTCAATAATAATTAATTTTCTTGATAAAAAAGCACTGTGTAGTGACAATTTCGTGTTTGAGAACTATCATTTAAATCTAACACTAAACTGACTAGATTATAGACGATAACTGGTATTTCCTTTTATTATTTTAGGGAAGACAATTCTTAATTAAAAATAATGTTTCCTTTTTAGTAAATCAGATAATATTATGATATCGTGGGTAACTACTTTTATGAGAAATAAATATAGGGACGGTATTGTTATTTTTTATTCTTGGAAAACTACAAAATAAAAAGCTTTAGTTGCTATAGCCGAACATTTATTTTCCAGTAAATATAAGTTTAAAAAGTAATTGATTACCAGCTTATTTAGGACCTTTTAAAACTAAGAGATTATTGGGCAAATTTAAGTAAAAGAAAGGTTACTAAAACCACACCTTACCTATAACGTGTCCAAGAAGACTTTGTGCTCCATTAGCAAGGCTTGAAGCAAACTCATCTGGACCTTTCACCGATCCCTGAAAAAAGAAATAAATTATTCCAATTAAATATTTTGATTAACACTTAACAGTTTTTCAGACATTACGGTTTATTTATAACACATTTAAAATACTACTTTAGGAGTATTGGAATTTTACTGAAGTTCTGAACGTAGCGTATATAACTGTCTAAGGTTATACAATATGGGTTACAAAATACGAACCAGGAACTCCAACCATGCCTCGTCATCAGGGGGCTTGGACATGGATAGAGGGGTGTTTCTGAATGCCGACCATCAAAATGGTAACGACATCAAGCCCCAACACCAAGAAATGAATTTGGTAGCAAAATAAACAAGTTTACAGCATTTGCTACAGACTTGCAGCATTTGCGCAGTTTGCAGAATTCTATTCAGTTTTAACTCTAAATTGAAATTTCGATTTGAATACGTTATACAGTGGGCCATTTCCTTAAATATTTCCTCAAGACACGTACTTTTAATAGCAAATTTTCATTTTAAGAGGTGAAAAATTAGATAAAACTACGAGTAGTTTCATTTCAACCCCATGGGGGTCTACTTAAGAAATTGCAGGTAATGGATTTTTATACGGCACCACACAGTTAAAAAAATTTTAATTATTCAAATTTTCTTCATTATTTTCTAAATAAAACAAAAAAACATCTCAATATCTTCAAAACTCATTGAGATATGCGAGTTTAAATTTTTATGAGAGGTGGACACAAATTAATTTTTTGAAGTTTTTTTTATCACCGCATATAGAAGCAGGTTCAACTTAAAATTGTGAATGAAACCTATTGTGCTCTCAAAAAGAGTGTTATAAAGGGGTGTAAGTGACCCATTTCAAATTTTTAATATCTTAGTGAGTTTTGAAGACATTAAGATAAAATTGTTCTTGTGTCTTATTCAAGAAAAACCCCTAATTCAGAAAAATTCCCTTAATTCTTTTAAATTTTAAACTACAGAGGGCTTATAAGAATTTACTTTCTGCATTTCCTAGACCCCCATGGAGTTCAAACTAGTCTCATATAATTTTTCGCCTCTCAAAATGAAAATTTTCAGTTGAAAGCAAATATTTTATAGGGAATATATCCTACTTTGAACACCTGTTTTGTAAAAGAGAGCATTTCAATTAATGAACGAATTAATACTATAAAGACATAAATACCAGGTAAGGTTCATAGAAAAAGTCTCCAAGCCCCCTAGTGAAATCTTTAAGAAGGCCAAAAGGATTGCCAAGAATGTCCAAGCCTAACACCAGTACGTAAGTCTGTTGCACCGCTTGGGATTTATAGTGACTTCGTATCTCCGACAGAATCTCGCGGGGCTTGCAGAACAGTCCACGTCGTTCGAAATAGGCTAACCTGAAAATAAAGCATTTTTTAGTGTTAGATTTAGGAAGTAATCTCAAATTTGAAACTTAATCAAAACCGGCCTAAAGAAAAACATATAAACCTAAACAAGTTATGTGAAATTTTAATTACAGTAGATAAGGCAAAACCCAAGAATTAATTATTTTAACACTTTTAAAATTTTTAACAATAAAAAGCATGGGAATTTTAGAGGTTGGTGTACACAGAAATTTATTATTACGGACGCAGCATTACTAGCGTAAACCCGGCTAAAACTACCTATCTACACTGCAAAAAATTATCACTAGAAGCAGAAAATCTCCGTTCCTTTCTACGGAATTTCTCTGTTGACTGTGCTTGTTTAGTATGAAATGACTTTTCTGCGAAAATATTTAGGGACATAACGCACTTAAATTTTCGAAGTTAGATTTTTCGAAAAAAAAGGCACCACAGTCTGAAGGAGAGACAATATGCAGTTAAAAAAATCGAATACCTCCGATGGATACGTTCTCTAAAGTAGCGAAACGATTGTAGCATACAGAAAGCGTGCAGTCAATAGAGAAATTCCGTAGAAGCGAAAGCTCTGGTAACTTTTACTGTCAGAGCTTTTCTGTTTCTGTACAATTATTTTTTTCAGGTGTACCAAGTACTTATGGTTAGATGAAGAGATATTTTTAACACCCCTGAGAGCGTATTTCACGCATTGAAAATCGGAGATAACGCTTTTATAAACTAGCCAGGCCTATTTTCTCAATTTGAATTTTTAATAAAGGCTTTCTTTAAAGAAATGCATGGCGCCTCACTGAAATCGAATAATAATTTTTCTACTGAAATTTGTTATGTTAAATAAATAATTCATTTAGAATGTTTAATGAAAAAAATTGTTTTATAGTGTTTAATATTTTCTACTTATTTTTAACAGATGCTATATTTTATAAACCAAAATAGCATCCTCATCTTTTTTATTTCATTTTTTTCCATAAAATGTTAAAAAAAATTTAGTATTTCACTCCTCATAAATGAATTTCACGCCTCCTAAAAAAGTCAAGGAGTATTTTTACTCCTCAAACTTCTACTATTTTTACTCCCTAAGAATAACACTGGTTAGATGAAAATTAAACAGACATTAAATATTGTGGGTAAATAATGAACCTGAAAACAAAGATTATATAATGCTAAGAGAGAAAAGAGCTATATTAAATAATAGGTATTTAGTTGTAACTTTTATACCTTATTTCAACATCTTTTACTTCAGTTAGTGTAGCCCCCACGGAATTAAGCAGTACGTCAATGACATCCCTCTGTCTAGAAAATGCTCGCGGTGCTGCTCGGTGAACAGTTCCTCTTGGGCTGAAACTGAAGTGAACCTGTTGGATATAAAAATACACAAGTTTTAAAACTATTTTTGATTGCAGTCTGATAAAATTACACACGTGTCCAAAATGAAGGATGGTTTCGATTTTTTGGGGAATAATCACACAAATCTTCGTTCCTTTTCAAAGAAGTTTATGTCATAGGATGATCTAAGAGTGGGAATATGTAATTCGGGATCAAATTACCGGTCAGGATTTTTGCCAACCCTGAATAACAGGGAATTGTTTGCTTATTGACTCTCACAAGGACGTTTCTATTTATTTTCCAAATGTGTGTGGAACTCGTTATTAGTGGAGGGCATGTGTGTGTACCCCTCTAAAAATATTGTAAGGGTAATTTGATACCGGACCAACAATTCTCACACTTAGATGACCCTATGACATGAATTTCACTAACAAGGAACTATGGTTTGGGTCATTATTCCAAAAATCAAATTATCCTTAAGTTTTGGACCCGAGTGTAATTATTTTATGATAACGTAAGCCTTACCACAATCGGGGATAGATGGATGTATTCGAATGAAACTCCTTTCCGTACTCTTCTACGAGCAGTCTGAAAGGAGGGATTTAAATTGTATTGAAAAACTGTTAATATAATTATAATATTCAGTTTTGACTACGGACTTATAATACCTGATCTATGTCATGTACAGCCGCTTGTACGAGCTTCAGATCTTCCTTTAGCCTTGATACCTAAGAAATAAAATATGAAGTCACAGGGGTAATCTAATCTAAGTATATGTTTTATCAATGTTAAAATTTATTTATTCCCACCCAAGAAATAACTTAATAAGGTTAGGATCGAAAGGAAGGGTAGGGAAAATAAAAATTTCTAAGTTATATCATCGATAAAAAAATTTCATTTAAAAAATTTGGATCTAAAAATCTTAACTTACCTCATCAGGAACTTGTTCGAAGCTTGAATACATGTCATACAAGGACAATAAAAACCCTTTATCCAGGTGAAGGTGCATATCTTGAAGTAAAATTTTACAAAATCTAAAAAAAAGATACATATATTAAAGCAGGAATAAAACACTTAATGTGAAAATTTATATATAGGGTAGAGTGTTGTACCTATGGACAAAAATCACGTTTGGATTTTTCCAAGACAGGTAAAATCACATTTCGACCATTTAAAGTCCTCAACCTATAGCCCAAACCTTTGTGAAAAGGGGGATATTTTTTATTAGCTAAAATCTTCAAAATTGGATTTTTAATTAATTTTAATAACTTGACAAAATTTGTGTCCATAGGTACAACAACGTGCTCTCCCTATGGACAGACCCAGTTGTACCTGTGGACACCCGTAAAAAGAGAAGTTTTAGCTGAAAAAACCTAAAAATGAAAATTTTTATTGATGCATTACCTTTTAATAACCTATTTCAAGCCTTTTTAAAATTGGAAATAGATTTTTTAAAGTAATGTAGTTTTAGATCGTAAATGATCATTAAAACGAAGTTAAATGATAAAAGTCTTGATTTTTTACCAAAAACACATAAATCACAAGGGATTTTCAGATCAAAATTTAAGGTAATAGTTTCATCAATCATGCTGATTGATCTGATCACTTCACTGATAAAAACAATTTGATCAACACTTAGTTGTGCGAGCATTTGGCGGTAATAACTTCCGCAAATCTTCTTCAGTGGAAATTTAAAGTTTCTTTAATCATCATACTTAAATGCGATAGGGTGCTTTAGATTTTACACCTTGATTTTACACTAAATGTCAAGTAGAATCAATTTTAAAAAGTAGATTAGATCACAAAATATTTTATTTTTCATCTAAAATCACTTAAAAATAATCGCCAACAAATATATAACCATTTAGAATTAATTTAACATGCATTAAAATGTATTCACTTAAATGAAACCTGATTCTAAAACGCCGATTAGCTACAGACACCAACAAAAACGTGTCCGTAGGTACAACACTTATGGTGTCCGAAGGTACAGCATCAAGTGTCTTTGCATTCAAAATTCTACAAAACATAAAATAATTGAGGTCTGTTGATTTCTAATATCAAAACTAAAAAGTCAAAATCTCGGGTATTCACCCCATATATCCCATTTTATCATATCATAATTATAGGGGAAGAAAAGAATTAATGTAGTGATGCACTAAAAAAAACTTTGAGCATCTAAAAACAGTAAATTTATTTTATAAAATTTAAATAATATTTTAAAGAGCTGATTTCACGTTAGCAACTAGATAGCATCTATTTACATTCAAAATCGACCCCAAATTCAATTTTACATATTTTCCCGAATTTTAAAATGAGGTGGCTGAAGGTACAACCGTCCGTAGGTACAACACTCTCCCCTATAAGCTATGTAAGAAAAAAATTGCACTGATACAAACTTTATTTAACGATACATTCACTTCCATGTTGCAGTAATGTAAACTTAGCTCATGCCAAATATGTCAAGTTTACATAAATGCAACTGGAAGTGAACGAAACTTGACATATTTGGCATGAGCTGTGGTACTAGGGTTCAAAAAAGAGCCAATAGGTATTTTCCTGTTGAACACAAAAGCTCACGGTTCAAATTATTTTTTTTCAAGTAAAGTGAAGTGGCCGTATTAGTGTGTATAAGTATATTCAGTTTAATTTTCTGTCTATTTTTTACATTATACATTTACACTGAATGCGACTTACTTGAGAGTCTTGTTCGCCATCGAAGAGTGTAGAAGAACGGCACATTCTAAGAAAGGCTTGGGCCCGCTCCTCCGAACCACATACTGAGGGGTCGTACCAGGGTGGATGACGGTTGGGAAGACAGCGTCCGGAAGCTGATTGTCCACCTTTCAGAGCAAGAAATAAGTAGTTATCGTGTTAGCCCAGCAGAAGAAGGATAAAAGGTCCATTAAAACTGTTTCACTTTCAATGCTCATCCTCAACAAGGAAACATACATTTTCAGAGGAAATCGTAGAAGTGGAGAGTAAAACGACAATTTTCATTTGTCATTTTGGATGATTCCTTAAAAGTGAAGATCGAAAATGAAAAGTCTAAATGATCATTATAAGGGGGAAAAGAAAAATAATCTTAAGCGCTTTCACAGTTCAACAATTTTAATGCTGCAATAAATTACCTAAAAAAAGCAATTATAAATGTTTATCACCAGAAAGTTTATAGGTATAAAATGAAAAAGAGTTGTCCCTTTCTTACATTTACATAAACTTCATTACTTTCTATCTCCTCTTTTCAGGCATTATTAATAATGTCCGGTCTATCACTTTGTCCATAACATATATCCTTTCATGTGTTGTGATCAAAATTGTAATTAAAAATATTAATTAAACTTTTTAATAAAGCTATCTGGATATTCGAAGTTCAGATAATTGGAGATCTAGTGTAGCAGCTCCCCTTTTTTAAATGTTAATATAGTCGTATTAAATGTAAATGCAATCACAATAATGTTAAACAAACTCACCTGAAACCTGTGTATTTTAAGATGAGCGTAGGTTTGGTAAGGTGACTTCCGGAGTTGGAACCAGAAAGCTGGACTGTAAAACCGCCTCAGTTGTCCGAAGAAGGGTTTGATCATCTGCATCTTACTCAAGTCAACCTGAAGGGGAAAGCTATTGTCAACATACATGATCCACTTTGTTATTTACTCACTCAGTTTTCAGACTTATATCGACTAACAATACCTGTAAATACTCTTTAAGTTGGGCTTTTTGTTGATCGGCGTTCCACTTGTCTTCCAACCACGCCGAGAGCTCGAGGGTTAGAAGTTTCCAAGAGTGGTTCATTTCGATCTCCCAGATAGCGGGGCAGGCTGTCAGGCTGGCATACGCCAACTCCTGATGAGACTCATTCACTAATGAAAGACCCACTCCTTCCAGAGACAGGAAGAACTCCAAAGAAGCCCTTTCCCCGTCCACTGCCTGTAAAAAGAGAACTGTATGAAAAAAACAAAACACCGGTAAACGAATACAGCAGATAACGGGAATGCTGTATGAACTCGTCTTATTTACGGTTCATACGGTATATATGGGTTCACTGTAATTTTTTATTAAAGTTCTTTTTAATAAGTTTAGTGGGTTGACATACCGATCGAGCTTGCCTCGCGACCCTGTCGTCCTGGGTGAAGAGAAGTACCCTCTGTTCCCTTTCGACGTACGACACCCAGTACACCACCACCTTGTCCTTTCGGGTCTTTTTCGGAAGGAGGCCGTCTTCAGATTCACTGTCATCGTCTGAACTGCTGCTTTGTTCTACGGATGCAGACCTTCAAGAGAAGAGAATAAGGTTTGTAGGCCTTCACTTGATGCCGGTATATCTGATTTCTACGAGTTTCTAGAAAAATGTATTCAAATGTGGCGAGAATAGGCATTTGGCACACTGATTGTAAATCCTATTTGCTAAATGGCACGGATTGCTGATCCAAATTCAAAAGATTGTTTGCTCTAACATGATGGCAATGATGTACTAGTGTCTTTTTACAGTAAAAATATTAGTTTCGTTGAATAAATCATTCGATTAAAATATGGAAAGCCAAGTTTATTATAGGCCATTGGGGTACATAAAATATCTCAAGAATATTCACAATTCCAAACTAGATTTTTTTCTGAATATCCAATCCATCATAGCCTTGCTTTTGAGTGTTATATTTTTTGCTAAAGAAAATACCTTATAATGATTTTCTTTCGTTTGATATCAACATATTTTTATCATTTTTCTTTTTTAATGATTTAGGATAAAATAAAGCAATTATTTAATAGACGTTAAATTAAATGTTTTTGCAGTTACGATGATAAAAACAAAAAGAAAAGCCACGAGAGACTTTTAAAACACGTTTCTTTTATCTAAAATACACAAGAATAAGATATTCCAAGCAGAGATATATTTAGAACTCTAATTCTAAAAAAAACTTGTCATGTGTCCTTATGTGAAATTGTGTGAACAATTGTACTTCACATGTATATTAGGGAAATAACGTTAAGTCATCAATTCCTTCCCCGAAACAGCGTCTCTGGGTGTTCAAAAATTGGGAGGTCCCGATGTCTTTTGCTTAAACCGCTAAACTTCAAGTATATTTAGTACCTTATGGAAGGTTGCTGCACCAAAGTTTTCCTAATGGAGTGGAAGGAAACCTTTTCGCAACCGTAGCCGTCTTTCGTGATGTGGGCTGGGAATCCGATTCTCTTGCGATTGTACAGGTTCCACATCAGGGTGCGCTCTTGACTTGGGTCGTCCCAGGTGTACAGTACAGACTGGTAGGGATTCAAAAGGGTCACTTGACTCTGGGACCTAACAGAACAAAAGGGATTTTTTTAAATTTCTTTTATACCATTAATACTGGGCGCACAAAGTAAAGTAAAAATACAAAATAATTCCACACCGTTTATGTTATGTAGATTTATACATTTCATCAATAAATTAAGTAAACAAATAAAATGCACTTTTACAGGTTACAAAACAAAGAAGAGCAGGAGCTCATTTAATGTCTTGTTTTTCCAGTGAAAGTTACAGAGTATATTCATTAGGGTGGGTCAAAAATATTTTTTTCACATTTTCCCAGGGGCACAGCGACAAAAGGGTGCCAAATGGTCTCAAACTAACATGTGTAAAGTATTATTCGATTATAATAACTCTTTTTGCCTCCGGATTGGCCTCAAAGTTTCGATTAATATAGTAATTTCATGTAAAAATGGACGAACGAAAATCAAGTTTTAGCTCAATTGGACGAATCTGTTATGAATGTAAACGTGCAAAATGGTATAAAAATCGTCATTGAAGACTATAAAATCATTAAAAAGGAACCCAGAGTTGAAATGCTTGAGTTGTAATACAACATATTTTGAAATATCTCAATGGTAAGAATTGGCTATCAAAAATTTCTTGCTGGAATCATTAAAAGGGGTCATCCATAAATTACGTGAGGTCAAATCAGGGGGGGAGGGGTTTGGAAAAATCTCACCAAATCTCACCAAGGGGGGAGGGGGGTCGATTGAAATCTCACGTCAACTTTTTAGGTTAGAAATTATACGATTTTCTTTCTTTTTTAAGTATGAGAAAGGAATATATAAGAAGGAAGGAGAAAAATTATTTTTGAATAATCTCACGAGCGGGGGAGGGGGGGGGGTCCAGCAAAATCTCACTAAATCTCACCAAGGGGGGAGGGGGGGTCCAGAATTTGGAAAAAACACCTCACGTAATTTATGGATGACCCCAAATGTGCGAAACCTTTATTGTCGGTTGAGTAGGATGGTAAAAACATTAAATTTTTAATAAAAATAGATATGTCAGAAGGTGGTACCAGTGGCGGCTCGTCCATAGGAGCACAGGAGCACGTGAACACCCATCGAAAAAGTAGAACAAAAATCGAATGTAAAGATAAATAAATATCAAAGGAAATTTATTCTCAATTTCTTTTTTATACTTATAATTATGTTTCTCCCCCCCCTTCTCTCCTCAATAAAAAAATTTACTAACGGAAACGCGAAAGAAATCGAAAAAAGACTGAACTCTTATTTTTCTTTCCCTTTTCGCACGTGTGAGCGGAAAAAATATGAGAAACCGAGGAAACCCCGACCGCTCGCCGGAGATCATTTGAGCTCACGGCAACGCGCAGGAGATCTCCGCTAGCACAGATTTAGTGTGCCGAGGCTTTCACTTTTGAGGCACAGCGGTCTTTTTTGACGTCTGATAAAAGGGATTTTATCTGCTAATTGGAAAGTACGAGTAAGAGCACTCTTTAACCTTCCTACCCCTTTGGGGTCTTTTTCGACCCCAGACGCACTTTGACGCTTGATATCTCCCATGCATTTTTGTTTTGACAATTTCCGATGCTACTATTCCTTAATTACGCAAAGTTTTACAATGGGTAAAAATTTTGGAGTTATTATTCCATTTTTAAGTGTCTTGGGAGAAATAGTCACATATTCCCCCTCTGGGGTCTTCTGAGACCCCAGCCATGAATGGCGGTAAAACAGTATCAAATAAAGTTTAGTATTTTATTTTTTGTTGTATTATAGATAAAAAAGGTTTGCATGTTTGTTTAGAACGTTTGGAGAAATATTAGAAAGATATTTTCGTAGAAATTGTCATTTTTTTACAAAAAGAAGATTGCGGCTAAATACATTGAATCACTCGCTATTTCTTAAATTTTTTATTCACATTCTAAGAAAAATATGCTATTTATAGAAATCTTTTGAGTATCTAACAGTTGCAGCAAAAAAAACTCAGACAAATGTCGCCATTACTTCCTGTTGAACACATTCTTTACAAAAACAATATAAATTCATGGTTGATTGTAAATAGGTTTTTATATTCAGTCTTCTTTGAAAAATAAGAATTCTTTCAAATATTTATGAGTGTTTACGGAAGTCCAGAATGTGATTTCGAAGAATTATCAAGAAAAAAACCAATTTTATGTTAAAACTTACATAAGCAAGCGAGATACTGATTTCACTAAGAAATCTGAACCGATCATTTTTTTTGTATTATTTCAATTTTAAAAAGAAGAATCCAAACTTTACATGTTTCATAATACTAAATAAATTAATCTGGGGTGACAGGTAGCTGATAATGCAGAATAGAGAATATATGCAGCTTCATAAATCGTTTAAAATAGACTACTAAATTCTACCCGTGCAAGACCGGGTATATCAACTAGTATGCTTTAAACAGTGTGATTATAAATATTTTAAGTAAAACAACTTCAATGTAGTTCATTTCTGTAATTTAATTCTTGTTTGAAGGTCCAGATGTTATAAAAAACGTGTATCAAAAGAAACCCAATTAAGCCGTAATAAGACGAAAAAAATGAGAAAAATACCAAAAAAATTGGATAAATTATTCTGAAGCATCTTTCTAGAAATAAAAAATGACAATTCTTCTCCATTTAAGGAATTTTTAACCTTTATTAGAGTCATAGGCATGTTTTACGCATGGGGTCCTCAGAGACCCCACGAGGGGAATATGTGACTATTTTTTCAAGAGGGTAGGAAGGTTAAATACAATTTAAATCTTTTCATCAAAATATTTTAATACTTTTGTTATTAATTAGGATGTTTTTCAAACAATGACTTTAAGTAAAATTTCCTTGTTTGAATTAAAGCATCTGTATTTTTCTCAATTGCCACTGGTAAAAAAGTTGAAATAAACCTCATCTGACCATGGTCCAAGCTACAGAAGGAAAAGAAAGGGACTTTAAAAGAGAATTTAAAGATGCCATTTATGACATAAATGGATTAAATTAATGGAATTTTATTTTTTTATAATTGGTGTGAACACCCTATTAATTAACTCACGAGCCGCCACTGGGTCGTACCATTTTTGGGTTATAAGTTTCAACCCCAAGGAAAACATTTCGATATATAGTTTAAAAGTTGAGATTTCCTTGAAATTTCTTGGCATATTAGGAATAATCCATCCCAAGTGTCCTCATATAATTCCCTAATGTCCAATAATAAATTAAAACCACATTTTAAGAGTCACATTTTGAAATATTTTCTTAAGAAGAGCGGTAGATCCCAGTTTTCAGCTTAAAGCTCAGTATTATCCCCTAAGTTTTTAAATAAGTTACATTACTTTTCAAAACTTACTTGTAATTATCCTTAACAGTCAATTTGCGATATTTTAACTTTTATGAACGCATAACGGAATGCTAAGAAGCTATTTTGAGTCAATCCTTGAAGAAGTATAATTTCATGGGCCTGGGTTTCAGTTTATTGCTATAGCAAAAAATTAGGTAAATCATGACTGAGAGAATAATAACTGATATTGCCTATGAACGAACTATCCATTCGACAATGAGGTATTTGCATGAGTGAGGGATTTGCTTGATTTTATACTTTTTCGATACATTATGGTCTAAAACTCCCAAATTTCTGATTTTAAAGTTCAAAAATGCGTTTTAAATAATTTAAAATTCAATTTTATTTTTGCCAAAACGTCAGAAAAGTCACGTTATCAGAAAACGGGCTTCTATTGGATGTGACCTCACAGCGCATGAAAACCATTGTGTTTTCTGTTTTCACGTGATCAGAAAACGGGCTCCTATTGGATGTGACCTCACAGCGCATGATTTGTGATTCGAAAGTGTTTTCGCGCCAAAACAAAAAACGAAATTTCAAAAATTTATATCTCAGAAACTAGGCTACGAAAATACATGATGTAAACGCCATTCTTCATGGTTTTTTATCTACTATTTTAATAAAATTTAATCTCAAAACGTGAGAATACCTCATTGTTTCAACATATTTTTCGATCATATTTGGATCCCAAGACCAGCCAGTGACATAAAACTGTCCGCTGAATTTCGAAAGCGCGGCATATTTATGAAAAATACACCTGTTTCTATTTTGAAAAATTAAAAATACCGTTTTATACTGACCAAACTTGAGGGAGAATGTATATGAACTAACCAATATTTAAAATTTGTACCACTGACAATCCACTGTTGGTTGGCAAAAAATATTCATATTCTACGGCTCTTGTTAATATGATAACATATTATATTGCCACTTTGGCAGTTGTTTTTGTATTAATAATGCACGAAGGTGACTAATGTGATTAAAAAATTGCTTTTAAATACCCTTATTTGTGAACTTTAATGAGTTATCGACAAAAAAATTTGATTTATAAAATTTAAAAAATAATTAAAAATTACATATTTTTGTTCTATTTGAGGCCAATCCTGAGACAAAAAGAGTTATTATAATGGAATAATATTTTACACATGTTAGTTTGAGACCATTTGGCACATTTCTTGCTGTGCCCGATAGAATTTGTAAAATTTTTTTTCGCCATAGGAAAATGACCCACCCTAAAATTCATTCCTCTGTGTGACGAATTTCGAGAAGTGAAATATAACATGCTCCACATCCTCGTCACTTCCGACACTGCAATCACAAGAAGTGTTACGGCATTTTTTTAAATCTATTAATTAAGGTATTTTTTAAAGTTGCCATGTCCAGTTAGAAGTTGCGTTATTTTGAAATTTGTGATAAAGTAGCAAAACACAAAAATCATAATAATGACATAATGTTATAAAGTAACAAGAGATAATAGGAAAAAACATTTATGCTCGAATTTTAGCTAAAAAAGTACTAAAAACGAGAATGTATTAAAGAAGGATGAGTTTAGTTAAAAAGAATTGACGAAATCCATAGGCACCGCGCTTTGCCTGGACTGAAACTCGGCTTTGGACAACGAAAGAATATTAGGCCGTGTAACTTTTTTACCCTGATACATTTACATTGATACTAACTTTCTCTGGAGAACATTAAGCGGGTTTAAGTCCCCCCGAACTCTATAGAGTCGCAGTCTGTGAAGAAATCTAAAAAAACATTTGATTCAAAATATCACTAAAAATATTAAATGACTTATAGAAATGGGCCTTAGGCACTTTGATGCTATAAATTACCTTCGCAGTAGATTTCAAGGACCAATTTTTGTTAGTAAAAAAATCTTGCAAAGACTCTTGTGAAAAGTGTTCCGTAATGTAAAAAGTTTAAGAGCCCAAACTTAAAGAGCGTAAATCAAGAAAGGGATAAAAAACTATCTTATCGAAATCGTGAGAAATGGTTTAATGATTTAAGGGTAGCGATAGCGGTTGGTATAAGAATGGATTAGTTTATAACGAAAACAAATACAAATTAAGGTAAATTTTGTAGAAATTAAATGGATTAATAGACGAACTTTCGAAATAGTTAAGGTGGAATAGTGTGTGTAATTTACAATAACTAATAACTCTCTTTACTTTTGATTAATTTTGAGAAAGAGGTCTTCACAGTAGTTATCAACTCGCACAGGGGCGTCTCCAGAAATGTACGGCAAGAAGGAGATCGAAGTCGGGAAGTCTTCTCCGCTCTTAACTTCTACTTTGAGACCACTCTGTAAGGAGAAGACTATGATCAGTGATATATGAAATGTGAAATAACTTCTAATTTTTATTCCACAATTCAATTTGTTTAAAAGCTTAAAAATGTTCATTTCAACAACAGAGACGACAACTCGTCTTATCCTAACCATTTCCAGTTTCAATGTAAAAAAATTACGCTGCACTTTAAAGTGAAAATTCAGTATTCAGTTAAAATGATAATTCAATGCTTCGCTTCACAATGAATTTAGTTTAACTTATTTTTATATAACTCTTTCCTTTACCATAAATTTCACTTATTAAACCAGTTTAATTAAAAACCAGTTCCAATAGCATCGTGAAGAGTCTACTAACGTAGTAACCAAACCCACTATATGCAAGTTTAGATAATCCCATAATTTAAAAAATTAAATAATACTTTATTTTTGTCATAACTTTATAAAAACGGAAATTTATTTTATGCAGTAAAAAGAAACAATCTTTAACTAGATCAGTGTTTCCCAACCTTTTTCGACCTGGAGGTCCATACCGGGCAAATTGGTTGAAAATTTCCAAATTGCTCCCCTTGGAAAATCATATTGCCCCCGGGTGGGCCGTGCGCCTCACGTTGGAAAACACTGATCTAGATGTTTGCAAGGTAAGACAAAGCGTCCTTGATAGGCAGAAAACAATAAAGCAATTCTAATTTCTTTCTGTTTTATAATAAATCAGAAAAAAATTGGAATTAGTTACCCAGATAAAACTTATATCTGGTTTTATAAAGAACTCTCTAGCTTAGAGATGAACGAGTGAGATCCTAAGTCTTAAGAGACGCCAAAAGGGCGCAGCACCATCGCAACTTCGGTGCGACCCTAGTAGTTCATTTTTCTTACAGATGGCAGCACCACCGATTGAAGCCTGCGTTCATACTGAGCGCCGCAGACGGCGCAAGTTCAGAGGTGCGGATGATTGGCGAATTTTGGCTATTTGACGCCATATTTAGAAGCCAAATGACTCTTTTATCATTAGTTAGGGTTACCATATTAGTCATGTTTACTGCTAAAAACTTGGCGCATCCGCACCTCTGAACTTGCGCCGAGCAAGGCGAGCAAACACTTCTTTCCTTGTGCTTATTTTATTACTTGAAATTTCAGAAATTCGCAAAGAGATGAAAACCTCCGTTATTTTTCATTTCAGGTAAATAATTGTTTTAAATTTAATTAGCGCTAAAATGCGTGACAAAATTAAAATAATCAGATTATTAAAACCTCACCATAAGAATTTCATAATTAATACTCACTCCATGCTCCATTCTAAGGACAGTAACATGTGAAAAATCAATCGGAAAATGCTGCGAAACCGTTTTGCTATCTCTAAGCTTTACAAACATTTTCAAGGAATCTGTATCTGGCCAAAACGGAAGGCACTGAAAGAATAGAAAATAATCACTCCTTAAAAAACATGAAAAATAGTAATTTGAAATAGTTCATTTTAGCCGCCCACCCGTAAGATTCAATTTCCGTAAGATCAGGGTGAGGGTGGCCACAGAAATTGTTTTTCGAAATTCCCTGATAACCCCTGGTTTTTCCTGATAATCTGTTATGATTTTCCCTTTATAAAAAGGTATAGTAAGTTTTTGAATTAAAAAGAATGACTGTAAAAATTTAGGAAGAAGGAATATAAATGAGATTATTTCAAGACTTATCTCAAATCCTTTGAACATTTTCAACTAATTTACATGAATTCAAGATTTTATTTTGCAGGAAGGAGAATGGAAATGCACATACAGACTTGAAAATAAGAAAAATATTAAGTTTGTTTTTGAACTAGTCAGATTTCCCTGATTTTCCCCTGATAATTCCAGTTTTTTTCTCTGACATTTCCAGGTGTTTTAAGTTTTCCAGGTCTGTGGCCACCCTGAAGATTCAAAAATAGAGATGAGTTAACAGTTAACTTTACCTTGTCAGGAGCTATATCAAACCAGAGATCAGTGGCATCGTTTTTCTCCATAAAACGGAGAGGATTCTAAAAGAGATTTAAGAACATACTTGTATTTATCAGTTTATGCCTTACATCAATTTAAGAAAAATACTTATTTCTATCATTTTAAACAACACATACCTCAGTATTATTGATCACTAAAAAGAAGGGTTTAATCACTACCACCTTGGTTAAGAGCATCTTCGACATTTCTACATTCACAAAAAACTGAAAGAAAGATAAACATTTCACCTATACGGCATGCGTTTTCTGGGCATGAATATTTTTTTAAAATATCGATACATTTTTAAAGGCTGGTTCCTTATTTACATACGTGGTATTTCTTGTTTCTTTCTTTGTCCGAGCAGATGACGACTCCGCAGTTGCCCACAGTATCCAAAGAAAAGGATCGAGACCACTGAGAACTGTAAACTCGCAGCTTAGCCTAAAAAATTAAATAAAGTGGTGCTGATTACGACAGCGTTTCTCAACCGGGGTTCCGCGAGGCTTCTTCAAGGGTTCCGCGAAGGATCCGATAATCTTTTTTTTGAACATTTTAGGGTAACCCTAAATAAATTAAGGAACAGCCAGCCAAATGCGAGCCAGTATTTTTCGGTTGAACATTTTCTTCTGCTTCCGTAGCCCTTGGGACTTGGGAGTTCTATGAAGAGTTTGAAAAAAGATAAACACTAAGCTTGAAGGGGAATTTCAAAATAAATTTCTGAGGGAGGACCCCTAGCCCCCCTTAAGGTATCCGTACACCTTTTTTAGGTCAATTTGCACGAAAACCTTGATTTTCCAAAACTGCTTTAGAATAAAAGACCTATTTATTACCTTCAAAAAACACTTTAAATTTTATGTCTAGGACATTTAGAACCGAAGTTATAGAATTTTAAAATTTACATATCTGTAGTAAGTTAGGTACAATTAAAAGTTTAATTTCGTGTTTTCTCAAAATGGGTTTTTTGTGTTTTTGCTTTATCGCATATTTAAATATCTCCTGAAGTTATTGTTGGATTTGCATGAAATTTGGTGTACATATTTTAGATATATAGGTGTTGGATCTAGACTACAATCATGGTAATATGTTGAGTAGAAAAAAATTAACAGCTTATGTAATATCATTGTTTATATTATTTTTATGAATTTTAAGGTATTTCAATTTCAAAAGCTTCTAAAAACTTTAAAACTTTATATTTTTCAAAACTTTTAGTCTAGATCCAAGAGTACATATCACTCTTTGAAAACCAATTTACAAAAGTAAAAAATATTAATAACTTTTTGTGTAATTTCAAAACGCGTAATGGTTGTTTTTTGACCTTTTTGACCCTATTTTTTACCCTAAATTGGTGAAAAAAAAAGGTTTTTTTAATTTGTTTTTTGATTTATAACTAAGTTTTGGGGTAACTAATGATATTTTAAAGAAAAAATTATTTTATTATCAAAATTTAAAAAAAAAGTTGTCAAAGGTGTACGGATACCTTAAAATTTTGACGCTAATTACATTTCCCCCCTTGAAAATTTCGTGTTTTACAAGGAACTGTTCTTTTCAAATGAATCCCAAAGGGTCTTAAAATACGCTGAAACTCTACTTTAAGTGGCAAATTTCGAAACATTTTCAAGGGAAAACTCCGAAATTCCCTCTAAAATTTTGACGCCTGTTTTACAGCGTTTTTCCATTGAACATTCTGCTGTCTCAAGAAGATTTTTTCCTTGGGTGTTAAACAAAAAGTTTGTAATGGAGATAAAACACTAGTTTAAAGGAGAATTTTCATAATAAATTCTGAGGGAGGATAAAACAGCAAGAAAAAATATTGTTGCATGGCAGTGGCGTATATAAGGGAGGGTGAGGGAGCCCTCCTTCCCCCCGAAATTGGACTAGGCATACCAAAACACGTTAAAACACTGTTATTTAGTGTCGAATTTTCAAAATTTTTCTGGGGGAGGACCCCCAAACCCCCCTTTAGTAAATGAAATTGTATTATTTTTTATTATGCTTTCATGAAAGTTATAATCCTACCTAAAAATATATGTCCAAAATTTGGATCAAATGTACCAAAAACAAGTTAAAACCTAGTTTGTTGGGTCAATTTTCTAAAAATTCTCTGGGGCAGGATCCCCCAGACCTCCCTTTCCTACTTAAAACTTCATTAATCACAATTTTTCTGGTATTAAGTTCTCTTGAATGCAAATTTCACCTAAAAATGCATTAAAAAGCTACGTTAAACTTATTTAAATATGTATTGGAGGGGTTGAGTAATAAATTTGAGCCCCTCCCAAAATAAATTTCTATATACGCCAACGTTGCATGGACGCTAGGGTTCCCCGGAACTTGGTCTTTGTCAAAAGGGTTCCGTGAGAGTAAAAAGGTTGAGAAACGCTGGATTACGAAATTGAGGTGCTTGCAGCAACGAGAAGATAATTCAAATGAAAAGCTGTTGGAGTTAGCTCTTTGTTGCCTACAAGCACCTCTATTGTACTTTATACTTTACTCGAATTAAAAAAGAAGAAACTAATCTTAACGTATAAACATAAAAATAGTAAGTAGTGCGAGCAGAAAACCGTTATGGTTAGCCATACCTTCTTTTTCCTGTGCTTCTTGAACCTGAATAGCAAAGGATCGGAGTTGGAAGTTGCTTCGTAAACAGCATCAGACATGGCACCCTGCAATTCAATAGTTTAAGCCAGTGAGGTATTTTGCAATAAAATAAACACAACATGGATTTTCTTTATCTATGAAGATTTTCCAAAGAGAACGTCCCTAATATTCTTACCCTAAACTGCAGCGGCAGCCCGGTCTTGTTGAGTATCCAGTAAGGAGCGAAGAGGTGGAGATCGAGGCTCTTTTCGCGGTCGACGTGCACGTGCAAGGAAAGGTGTCTGTTGCCACCGCCCGTGTCCGTCTCGGGAGACATGCTGATTGGTCGCAATTCTTCCGTCTCCCCACTCAGCGTCATGCGGCCGTGCCACTGCAACCCCACGTACTGACCCACCTGTAGTGGAGGAAAACGGGTGTCATCCTTTTCACCAACCGCTATCTTTTGACAACCGCTCCCCAACAGGAATAATCTACTACATCGTCCTTCTTGTAAACGCAAATGTGGCAGGAACCTAATTGCAGTCATAATAATGGATCCATATTAGGGAAACGTCCATAAATTCCGTGAGGTGTTTTTCTTTCTGAAAATTCTAGACCCCTCCCTCACTTTTGGTGAGATTTAGTGGGTTTTTATAGGACCCCCTCTCCCCTCAATTTCTCACTTGAGATTTTCTCTATAATCGCTTTAGTAAATAAATTTCTTAGATATGTTCTAGCCACATTTGTTTCGTCTTATCAGCATCACAATAGACATACACATACACATTGCAAAATTGATACAAATCCATGTTGAAATCCAAAATAAGGTCTCAACTTGTAATTATCATGACTAATTGGCTAATGATTAGCTCTTTTGACTAATCTGCTTATTTTCCCTAAACTTGTGCTAAAAAATATAAGAGGAAAACGTTTATTTTTTCTCAACTAAAAGTTGAGACTTTAAATGACTCACCACCATTCCCCTCTGATGAGATTTTGTTTCCCCCCCCTGTTTCAACCTTACATAGTTTATGGATGTCTTCTTATAAGATTCATGGTATTATAGGAGCACAAACGCGAGGTTATCCTCCATGATACTTTTGTAGCATTTGTTCCTAAACGGTCGATGCTTTGCGAGGCACCGTAGGACTACTTGAATTGTAAGAAATGGGAGCTCTAAAAATTATGTAAAAGCAGTTAGCAAGAGGCAATTTATTGCATCACAAAGGTTGGGAAAAATATTTTTTTACCAATAAGAAAATTGGTTTGAAGAAGTTAGTCATTTGCATGTTGTATTATGAGCAATTAATTGCAGGGTAGAAAATAAAACGGTTTATAGAAAATTGTTTGTATAGGATTTTAGAAATGAAACTTTATTTTTAAGAAGATAAACTTTAAATTGAACTCTACAACTACATAAATATACAGTTTTTATGCTTGTGTTTCTAAAGCTAATTACCTCTAAATGCACTTCTTGGTTTTGACGAGGATCAAAATCAAAATATACGATACTTTCTCCTTCCTTTAGTCGCATTGTTTTATCTTTGTTCTGTAAGACACAATTACAACATTTGGTATTCTATAAAAAATTGCAATTACATTCATGTAAATTCTTACATTTCCCTCAAAAATAGCTTGAATAGTTTTTGTAGTAGTACCTTAATGTGAATATCCAGTGCTAGTGGTAAAAGATTATGGAAGACAAGCGGTGGGTATAAATGCAATGAAAAATTAGGAACAAGCTTTGTGCCGACGGAAGGTGTTTTCAAGTCGCGATTCTCTTCACAAACGACCTGAAAGATATAAAAAACTAATTAAATTTGAAAATATTTAGAGAATTAATTTTGAATATTTATAACAACCTAAGGAAAGTAAAATTTGTGAATTACTCCCATATACAAGGACCCTTTATGCTGAACATCTTTAACAAAGTTAAAGAAAGTGTACTTTTTGTACGGCTTAAGTAACATGCATTATGGGACTTTTAAAAATCAAGAAACTAACTTTTGTGCAAACGATCTTTTCAGTGTCATTTTCAGCAAAGCACTCCAAAAAGGTACTGTTCTTTTGGGCGGCAGTCATGTCTTTCCACCAAATTCCTTCCTTGCTTATGCCATACCTTCAAAATAAAAGCCTTATTACTTTAAATTTAAAAACACCTATTGAGGGATGCAAAGCAATCAATAAGTATCAATGTCCCAATCGAATAATGGATAGATTAAACTTCTCAATTTTTTCAAAAGGTACAATTAAGAAAAGTTCTAAAGAGGGAATATAATTTTTAACCTTTACAACATTTCAATAATAACTATTTTAAATATGTTTTCTTTATTTGAATCTAGATGGAGAATGTCTTTATACCTTAAGCCGCTGAAAAATGCCCGATCACTCATCTCGTTGAAAGAGAAAAGTCGTGAATTAGTCCCGTCTACTTGTGCTCAAATCAGGTCATTTTGGGAAAATTTTGTGGTAGAAGATATTTAAGATCTGTATGTTTTTTGGGGTGCTGAATCCGAATCAGAGGTTTCCGAACAAAATTTCGTGACGGAACACTGTGAAAGTTTATTCGGAAACCTCAGATTCGGATTCAGAGCCCCAAAAATAAAACAGATGGCAAAAAATATCTTCTAACTCAAAATTTTTCTAAAATCAATTCAATTTGACTGGACTAAATATAGGAAGTAAGTTCTTATCAGCAATAGAATAACCCATCCAAATCCTCATCTTCTGGCCCTCCTAGGAGGGCCAGAAGCTGGTGTTTTAGCTAAAACACCAGTACTTATTTACAATGTAAAGCTCATGTCCCATTCTTAATTGTATCATCGTTAATGTTTTATTTCCATTAGCGAAGTAACGCTAACGCGATGTTGGCTTTAACGAATAAGATGAGCGATAAAGTATGATTGACATCATCGATGACTTAGCGTATTCGTTGCTCAAGTATCCATCTCCCTTTTTATCTGATTCTTCGAGATCGACATCGCATTTTCAAAGAAGACTATTAAAAGAAATTTAGTCGATTCATACAGTCACACACCTCACTCATACTCACGCCTCATCCAGTGAGGTTGGTTACACCGGAGCAGTGGCTGATTTACGGGGGAGGCTTTCGGGCTGAAGCCCCCCCAAACGTCTAATATTTCACTAAGTTTGTCAAAATGCAAAAAATCTATATCCAAAATTTGGATGAAGCGTACCAAAACGAGTTGAAAAGTGGGGTTTTTGCCTTAAATTTCCAAAAATTTTCTGGGGAAGGACCCCCAGACCCCCCTTTTAGTGGTTTGAGTAGGATAATTCACTACCTTTTCCGTTTCACCATTAACAAGAAGATTCAATTGGATTATGAAAATTTTTAGCCCCCCCAAAACCAAATCCTGGATCCGCCACTGCACCGGAGTTTAAAAGGCCTCACGGAGGCCTTAAAGGAGGTACAGCCTCAAGTATCTCCCTTTTTATCTGATTCGCCGAGATCAACATCGCATTGCCGAAAAAAAACCCTCGAAAGATATTGCATCGACTCACTCTTTGCAGTCCTCCTCCACAGCCAGAGGCCTGATGTACAGCTTGACGTGGTAGGCCACGAGCAGAGGCACGTAGTAGGTCTCGTCGGAATTAAGGGTGGTGAGGCGCACGAACTTGTCTTGGAAGGGGTTCTTGGAGTAGTCCTCGGGGGCCACCCCTGCCGCTTCCAGCGCCGCCTTCTCGCACAGGAGGTGGACTGGACGTCCCAGGTGGTTTTGGATCTAGATATTAGAAAGAATGGAATAGAATGGAATGGCGTATTCTCGATGTTATGTTAAACAAGGGGAGTTTTCAAATGGGTATACTCACCTTGAGGGGAGAGCGAACGGCAACTATGCGTTGCCCGTGGTATATTTCGGTGTCTACTAGAACGAAGTATCTCGTTTTGTTCTGAAAGAAAATATAGTTTGTAGATAGGATCGGGTTACTCACAAAATTTTGTTGTTGAACAAGAAAAGGATAGTAAAATGTTTGAGTAAATTTCAATTAGTATAGGGATTCTTATTGATATCCTTCAACACCCCTACCTTCAACACCCCCTAGAGTTACTTGTATTTATTAATTATTTTGAGTTTCTAACATATTGAAGATTACTAAAAAGGTAAATTTTTTTAGTAATTTTTAAAATTTTATAATTTTTATCAAGTCATCAAACAAAAACTTTCACTTTTATAAAATTGATAAACTAATTTGAATGGAATAAAACCGTAATACAAATATTATTGCTTTTACTTTAAATTGAAAATTAATAGGCTTAATAGCATGTGAAAATACCGAAATAAAAATACCTTTTTCTACAAGGACTCGCATAATATTGAATTTATCAAAACAACAAATTCTTCAACAAAGTCCAAATATCAGATGCAAGATAACCAATAGAACTTCTATTCTTCCCATTCCCCCTGTATTGAATATTCAATATTTCCCCCAAATAACCAGAATCACTAATTTCCCATCACATCAAGATAATAAATTCCTCCCATTCACTTAATTCCCTTCACTATTCCCCATATATAATATCGGACAAAATCCATCACCCATACGGGCTCCAGGTCAAGTTCAAAGAACCTATCTCCGTACCTTTACGGGTTGCAATGCATACATGGTGGTAGCCATCCGATGGGGGAGCAAACACGACAACTTGTCGAAGCTCTCCACCTGCAAAACACAACCATTAACCTCATGAAACACATTATTATTATTACAATGATAATCACAAATGCATATTATGAAGTCTCATTTTCATTTGGCGGGTAATCTATCAGATAGTGCGTCAGTTGATGGGTGGCTGACCTCTATTTGCAGCTTCTCCAAGGTGGATTCTTCGTAGAGCTGGGTCATTGATTTTTCTTCGTAGAAGCTTTTGCTGGGGACCAGTTCTTTGGGGTCGGTGGAGCGGGAACCTCGCATGATGAAGCCGTCGTTTTCATCCCTGATAATGAATGAAATTCTTTAGATAATGAATATATTTGAAAAAAAAATTGACGTTTCAGTGGACGTCGTTGGTAAAGGAGTTGGGTTTGAAGGATACAATTCGATTTGATCAATACAAAATTCGTGAAATATATTTGCATCACTATGTAAACACAATAATAACAACTTTTACTTAAAAGCGTTTTGATTGTATTGTGAATGTGTTGCGATTGTGATGTGTGAGGAAAAGATAGTGTCGTCAAAGAACGAGACAGAAAGTGAAAGATAGAACAGAAAGTGTGTTCTAATAGTTTTCGATCTTAATTTAAGAACACTTTCAGATATAAAACATACTTCACAAAACTATTTTTTAGATCACATTTTTGGATGGAACACATTTCTGATAATTATAAAGCAAATTCAGAAAACTATCACAATGCAATAAGGTGTCGAAATGTTCTATCTGATTCTGAAAGACCGTATCTTACACAAAAAGTGGTGAATTGAAATTACCTCCATACATTGAGAAATGTTACATCGCGATACGGAGGCACCTCCCACCTACACTCGATGGGTGGTCCTTCCGTAGTTGGACCTCTTCCGAGTCAAGGTGAAAGGTCCCTCCGTATCGTGGTGTAACATCTCTCAATGTATCTCCACCAATTTTTGTGTTAAGTGCCGTATTGTTTTTTTACTGTGAGTGTATATCAGGAAACTCACCCTGCCATTTCGGAATCGGAATCTGCAGGACTGATATCCACCAGAGGAGTGACCAAGTCCGGGTCAGCCTGGGTGGTCTTCGGTGTCCGGCCCTTGACCTCCTCCACGGTGTCGTAGGACCCGCTCCCCACCTTCTTGGTGATCTTGACCGTCGCTTCCGGACCCAGGCAGTTCTTGAGCATCAGCTCCTTTTGATCTCGAGTGCTAGAGGAGGATGAGGAGGATTGTACAGAAACTCCGCCTGGTGTAGTGAACTCCTGAAATGAAATTTAGCACTTAATTGTTTCAGAAATTCGCCATAATGTTTGGTTATTTATACCCTGTTCACTTTGAACTGGCGGAAAATATTTCCTTCCCCCACCACTGATCGGTAACCTTAGCAACTATCCTCGTCAAAGTGACGAAGAAGGCTTACGATTGGCTGCTCGAAGAGCGTAACTATGGTTACGCTTCTAGCGTGGGGGAAAGCACTATTTATCAAGTGCCAATTCTAAATGAATAGAGTAATAGTTCTTGAGTTTTTAGCGGTTAAAAATGCAGAAAAAACAACTTTACGAGTATCGTTTAACGATGCAAAAATTATTTCTCTCAAACGAATATCAATAAAAATAAGAAATAATGCGCACATTTTTAGCCATAATAAAGTTAGCAAAATTATGAAATTTATTCGTAAGTAAAAATGTTATCTTGGTAATTTTGGTGAATTTTTTTTTGAAATTATTAAATTTCATAAACTTTGACTCAATTTCGTGGACTAAAATTATTTGGATACTGTTGAAATTATTTTTGATGAATATGTCTTTACGTCATACGCCTTATATTCCATTCATTTGTCAAAAAAGCCTTACCGTGAATACTTCTTGTACAACTGAGAGGGCTACCGGAGTGACGTTCACGTTGATTGTGTCTCTACAGTCAATAGTCAGGTAAAGAGCAGTGTCTGAAACGGCATCAACTGAAAGAAAAATAGTTAATATAGTTATAATCAAGTATAGTTCAAGTAGTTATAGTTCAAGCAGTTCAAAAAGAAACTGCAACTAGGTATGTCCTTTTTTTAAATTTGCAAAGTTTATCTGAAGGAGAATCCCCCTAAACATAACTAAAAATTTTAAAATCTTTTATGCAAGGTTTGTCTTCGAGAGGTGCTTTGTTGATGTAGACTAAAGAGTCTCAAAATGAGTTTACAACTCCACTTTTAGGGGCAAATTCCAACATTTTCTGGTAGAAGAACCCCCAGAAAATCTTACGTATAAGTAATCTAACTTACGAAAATACTCGTAACAGAAAAAAATATTAAGTCAAAACTACCCCCGAATCAATGTCTTGGACTGGTGAGTGTGCTCAACACACTGTAAAAATACGGCACTTTACACAAAAAAGTGGTGGAAAGAAATTGCATCAATATCATTGAGAGATGTTTACACCACGGTACGGAGGAACCTTCCACCTGATTGGGACCTCCTTCCAAGTCTCACTGTAAAACATACAGCACTTCTTGGGTAAAGTGCCGTACTTTTTTGTTCATTGCTAGGGGGGCGGAGTTACATCTCTCAATGATATACAGGCAATTTTTATGGGTAAATTGCCGTACTATTTTACAGTGCATGAGGAGAAAAGCTCACTTACCTGCCCTGTGCTCGTGGCCGTGGTGTCTCGCGGGCTCGTAGACGGGTGCGGTGTCTTCGAAGACGTCTTCGTTGTCGGCCGTCTCCGTCTCCCCTGAGTCGGAGCGAGCGTCGATGTCCGCGATGCCCTCCGAGTCGGAGGGAGGCCCGTCCGAAGCTCCCTCCTCGTCGTCAGAGAACAGGTGGTCAAAGGTGGACGCGATCTTCTCCAGCACTCCGTCCTCGTTCTCGCTGTCCGAGTCGCCCGGGTAGGCGACGAAGCTCGCGGAGTCTGCAAAGCAGAGTGGGCATTCTTTATTTTCCAATAACAACAATTTTTCAGTAGTTGGCTTTAAGTACTGTTAAGTAAGGCCTAGTGGTTAGGGTATCGGCTTTGGAGGGTCACGTGTTCGATTCCGGATATCACTAAGATTCCAGACCCACCGAATGACTCCATACAATAGTATTACATTTTTAATCACTTAAATGTGAACATTAAATTAAAATTTTTGCCAATAAGAATTTACCAATATCAGAAAAGTTTTTATATTTCTATTGCCTATTATCCGTCACATTCCATAATTCTAAATCAAGATATTTTCAATACAAACAAAGTTTTCTCCCGGTCCAAATACTGGTAAAATACCCTCCTAGGCTCGGAGGGAGGTCCCACCCACTATGGAGGGAAGTGTGGAAGAAGCAATACCGTTACATACCTCTGGACTTGGCGATAGATGAGAGTCGCTTGGTACGCAGCGGCAGTTTCCTGCGGATGACCGTCCTGGTGATGATGTCGTCTTCTTCCGACTCGTCCCCGGACGAGGACGAAGACGAGCAGCAGGCGGAAGGTTGCTGGGGGTCGGCCGTCACTTGGGCCCCTTCCTCCTCCCCGCTGGGACACACCATCGGGTGAGCGCGCTCGCGGAACAGCTGAAGAATCGAATGAATGTGGTTAGCAAGATGTGGGACATAAGACATTTGTCAATGTTATAGACCATAACGTATTGTTGATAAGTGTTTGGTTGCTGATGTCATTAAAATAGTATTTTACTGAATCCTTTAGTTGAGCTAATTGTTTGTTTTATGAACTGTGGTTCCTAAAGGTACTCATCGAAGTCCATATATCAGAAAAAGCCCAATATAAGTCTTTAGAAACTATGTATTAAAACATTCAATCGAATTAAATTGAACTATGCCCAGGCTTGATGGCCTATTCGGTGGAGTACATCTACGTTTCATTAGTCTGTTTGTAGTACGTGGTGTGGAAATTAAGTTAAGAAAAACTAAGTTGTAACATTGGTATTCAAATTGATGTGGTGAAATACTTACTTTAAACATAACTTCCAGAGGCCTGTATTGTCCTTCACGAATCAAAACGTGCTCCAGAAAAGGTTCCCAGGTTGAAACCTTTTCATTATAATACATCATTTCTAGTCTTAGCTCTCCATTGGCGTTCAACTGAAATAAAAAATATCATGTTGAACTTGCTTAAAGAAAAATTTACTTTGATTTCTAATTAATTCAGCAGATTACAAAAGGGCTCCTAGTGAGCAAGCTGCACTACTCAGCCTAATATGCTTAATTAAAAACTAACCTGCGTAGACCAGTCCTTTATTTCGGCTTCAAAAGATCCTTTGGCGTAGAGAACGGGCACGTTTTTGACTGCCCCACTAATCTCGCACCACACCAGTATCTCTGGAATACAGATGTTCAGGTTTTCTGTATACTTCGGAAGTATGAATTGTCCCCGGCTAAAGCCACACATACACTCTGCAATAGAAACGTGAAATTACACAGAGTAGAAGGATATTTTTTTGGAGTTGTGTATAGTTGAATTATGTATATGTTGCGGACAATACGTGGGCATTATTATTTTTCCCACGTATTTCATTGATTTTATCATATTGCCCGCCTTCACTTCAAGCATTATTAATAATGCCAGGCTTATCACTTATCCCGTTACATTTTGGGGTTGGGTTGTATACTTTGTACTGACCTGGTTCGGCCCATTTCTGTTTGTAGATGGCAGATGGTGACCAGAGCTCTGTGGGAGTTCTTTGTTCTTTTTCCATTCGGTATGTTCTCTTGTCCTCTTCTTCCTAAAATTTATGTTTGGGAATTTTCTTATTTAATCAAAAATCAAAATTCATCCAAAACTTTAAAAGGCGAGCGAAATGTTTGATGGATTGGCAAAAGAATAGAGTAAATGTGACTCCGTTCTAGAAACTTCAAGAACAACCAAATGGGAGTTAAAAAATCTTTTTTTACGCGATTTTAAAAGTGACTCAGAAAGTATGATAGAGGGTCAGTCGTTGTTTGAATAGGAAATCTGATAACTTTAAAGGCAACATTTTATAGGTATTTGTGTGAATTCAATCAGTTATAGTAAACTTCTGGTCCGAGTAAGCTAAATCTACGACGAGGCTCGACTGTGCATACCTTCATGTTGTTGAGGAGCTGCATGGACACTTGGGTGATTGTCTGTACCACAGGCGCGCTCAAGCAGAGCTGTACGCTGCTCACTTTGACCGACATCTGCTTCTCCTCTTCCACCAGCCTTAAGCTGTGGCTCAGCTCGAGCTCACATGGATGGAGAACCTGTGGAAAAAATTAGCTGATACATATGAACATGCTCGAGTATAAAGAGAAGAGATTTCTCGGGAATCGCATATGAGGGAAACGTACTGTGCACATGGTGTGTTTACGCCGGCCGTAGACGCAGGAGAGGACGTGCAGGCCGTCGAAGGACAGTATGAAGTCACCTTGGCCCATGTTGAAAGTGTAGTCCAGAGTGACATCCATCTAGATAAGGTAGTTGGAGTTTAAACAAATGGTATTTCTCATTGAGTTTTTAATAGAGATTACTGAACTTTGTCTTGTATTAAATTTTGTGAGATTTTTTACGACATGCCTAAAAAATATAACAGTACAGCTTTAGAAAGTGTCCTCCAGTTGGCATGTGTAACCATAGAACCCACAGCAATATACTTAAGTGTTGTCATCATTTAAGTTACAGGTAAACATGGCGGCTGGAGGACTCTCTCTCCATTAAATTTTACTATGTGACTCTTTAAAAATCTAATTATCATTCGTAAAAGCTATATGAAAATTTCGAAAACTTTAATTTGTTTCTCAATTTAATTCTAATGAATCGATAACAATGACCACTCCAATTTTTCAATTCCATTTGATAACGAAATTCAATTTATCCTCATCTGCAGTTACAACACTAACGTGCCGGATTCTGTGCTAACATGACCAGAGGTTAAACAGTTGTCAAAGAACGATTCAGCCAATCAGAGTTGGTGATCCCTTCCTGACCAGTTTGCCACTGGTCAGGTAGCACAGAATACGGTCTTGACACTTCCTAAGTACCACGAAATATCCATTGAAACTACATCTCTCATTCATGCACCAAAAATAAATTATTCGTCCTAATAACTCTCACCTTGAGCACGAGCACCCCAGTATCAGGGGCATCGGGCATCGCAAACAGGACCACCTCCGGCTTTCTGAAGACGACGGAGAGCGCCAGCGCCCTCTGTTCGTCCCCGCAGGCGGTGGACAGGTAGCCCGAGGTGCAGTCGGAAGGCAGGCGCAGCCGAACTCCACAATCACCCTCGCCGTCCAGGAAGGCACTGGGCAGCCGGCTTCCGGGAAGGGCGTCAGATACGAACTTGAGCACCCCCAACAGGTAGGACACCGACACGTTCAGCCGGATCTTCTCTACCACCGCGTCCACTGGAAGAGATAGTTTATCACGTTGTTTGTATGGAAAGAATAGAGTAGAATGCCATTTCAGGCAAGATCTCATAAGATTAGCGTACGCAGCAAGTATCTTTCTTTTATCTCCAATGCCATTCCTGTGGGATCCACTACTTGGAATGGCATGCCACTTTTTTATCTATATGGACCTCAATTTTTGGGTTGTAGTCCCTTTTTGTGATATAGCCCGGGGATTCTGGGACGTAGTTTCCAAACCACGACCATCCAAACCTCAAATATTAAGCCCCCTCTCATGTTTTAAGAATATATTCCAATGTAGGACAAATGAGTTGTCGGGCAATCGTACCTGTCGGTCTGGACCGGGTTAACCTTCAATTTCTTTAAAGTTCTTTTAATAAAAAATTCATTTTATCCTTATCTTCAGTTTCAGTTATGACAATAACACTTTACGTAACCCGAGATATCCATTGAAATGAGTTGTAGGGAAATCGTACTAGTCGGACAAACGAGTTGTTGGGCAATCGTACCTGTTGGCAACTGACATGTCAGGGAGTCAGGGAAACGAAGTTGGGCATTTGAGCTGTCGGGCAGTTGATTGTCAGGATTTTGAACAGATCCCGTTCGAGTGAATCGCCAAACTTTGTGTAACCTCTGATAAATAGATGGATAGCTTGCATGCGTAGTCAACAATTTTAATCAACACCTATACGTTATTAAAATTCCTACAGATATAGGTAGTCTCTTTTACGCTTACACCTACTGGTAAAAGTGGATGTTAAAGAATCATGGCTAACCTTTGGCGTCCCCGTTTCCAGTCCGATTGTAGGTCATGTCCACCATCGGAGGCATGCTCAGACTAATGCCTGCCACACCAGTGCACCCACCAGCATCTCCGCTGTATGACTGAAAAATTCTGAAAAAAACAAGGTTGAATCACATTAATAATATTGTGTGGATAATAGGAATACCATATACATTTCAAATGTAATACCGAAGTCAGTGTTATATGGGTATATTCAGTATCTGAGTTTCAATAATGATATTGTGATTTTGACAACTACCCATATGTTCACATCCATAAACGTGAACACAAACGTAAAATTGACTTTCAATGGGATATTTCTAAATAAGGTATGGATTCTTATATTTGATACAGTCATTTTAAAACTGGATTAACTGGTAAGATTAAATCGAAATTTCTTTAAGTTGTGGCGACCGCCGAAATTCACTAGTAAACATTCACTAGTTAAAATGTCGCCACAAAGTGATATGTTTATGTAGTTTAAACTATCTGAAATCATTAATATTAATACTGAAAATTATAGCTGCATACAAATTATTGTTCATTAAAGATTGCATTTACTGGTGTAAGAGACGCGATCCAAATTTCTCACTAACGTCCTTATTAACGGGAAACTTGACCGTTGATCTGAAGTCAAACTTCTGATTAGCGGAAAACTAGTTTTTCTTCTTTAATTTCCAACCAGAAGTTTGACTGCCGGTCAGGTTGTAAGTGAATACGGCCGTAAACGGTTTTGCAAAGAAATCTGGATATTTGATTATTTCCATCTACCCATACCTGCACAAAACATGAAAACTGACGCCTATCATCTTACTTCCTGAGTGAGGAGTGCATGGGCGCCCTGAGATCGACCAGAGTTGCCGCTTGGCAGGAGCACTTGATCTCCAGAGCCCGGTCGTTGGTTTTCTCCATGTAGAGGGTGGCCTCATCCAGAGAGAAGCTGGTCAGCGCCTGCGTCGGATCGCGCACGTTGGTCGAACGCTGCAAACAATCATATTACTCAGATTAATTAATTAAATTGTACTTTATTTTCAAGGGGAAGATATTTTTTCGAGATAATGAGGGTACACTATATTCCAAATTTTATATGTCGTAAGCGTTCAAAGAAGGAACGTATCCCTTAAACCCACCACAGAAATTCTCATGACAATTAATATGGTGCTGTGTCCATAAATGATGCTCCAATTTTCACTACAATTTTGACCCCTACCTCCCCCAGGTTACAAAGTGTCACACTCCACCCCCTCATTTGCCCAGTGTCACACTCTTCTAACGTCAACAAGTCTTAACAGAAGGTAAAAAAAACTTGGGAACACTCATTTTTATTTGAGTGTAGGGGGACTGGGGTCAATTTTAATAAAATTTTCAATTTTATCTCAAGCTAAGCCATTTTTTATGTTAGAGTTATAAATAGGTTGATACATCACAATTTCCATTCTTTATGAAAACTATCCTACGGACATGCATTGCAGTATAGTAAATAAACAATCGAAAATTGTTACAATAGACCCCACTTCAAGAGTCCATTGTAACACGTAGAGTCCATTGTAACACGTATAAGGGTCGATTGTAGTAACACATATTCATAAAAGGACGGAAACTACACAAATTTTTTGACAATATAATTTTGGTCGAAACACACTGGACCCATTTTTAACTGGGGTGATTGTCTTTGAAATTTTCCATGGAAACAACACACAAATATTCATCGTCTGACTAGATTTCACACAGTCTAAATATTTAATTTTTTTCTTTGTGGTCAGTTTGCGCGAGGGATAGGGAGTGATAGCAAGCAGGGGGAGGCAGCTCCCTAGCAATATTTAATATTCCATCTAAAACAATAACAAAATCAAAATAAAACTCTTCATTTTTTCATCTCATTCCATTATCCATGGAGATCTTTTTCTGTTAAATTTTCAGCAGCGTTGAAATTTTCAATAACCTGCATTTGTCAAAAGCACTGATATCGCGATGATATGCTACTCTATTTATTACTGCCCCAACTTTTCATACTGAACATACAGTCATAAATTAATCATTAGATACATTATTTGAAAAAAAACTTCCTAAAAATAACGTTCTACAACTGATACCATACCATATCCTCTACATCTGTGTAGAGAGTGACAACGAGGCCTTCCATGATGAACGTTAAAGAGCCTTCCTTTCGTACATCCGTAGAAGCGTACAAAAACACTTCTAGCTTTCTCACAGATTCCTCAGGTCCAGTCTCCGTATCCGGAGATATGTCAGCTTTGTAAAAGAAACGCCAGAAACGTCATTTCTTTCACTCCATTTCATTTAAAAATCGATGAAACTAAGTCAATTTTACACAGAAGAATGATTTCTACTAAGCTACTGAAGGCAAATATGACTATTCAGATGACACTTTCTAAATTCCGATATAAAAAAAGCTTTGACATTTCTTCCTTTTTTTAACAATACTTATTGATAAACGTGGAAATATCTTTAAAAAAGTTACCTGCTCGTTGATTATCCAAGAACTGGAACTGAGCGTAGTTGTCTTGATATATTGAAATCATCGTACTGAGATCTCTTTGGCCAACGTTGATCTGAAATAAGTAAAAAAATCATCAGTGTTGAATTAATAAATCCTTGATTGAATACTTATCAAGAAATATTTTGGAACAAAAACATAGGAAATTTAATTAGATCAATTAAGATACAAATATCTTACTTTTATTAAATCCATACTTCCAGTAACTTGAAACAATAGACTTTCCTTATTCTTAAGTTTGAGAGCACGTTTAATGTCTAACCTAACTTTTAGGGGCTCTATAATAGGCTCCAGAATTTCCATTCGACTGTCTAAGAGTATCACAGCTCTGAAACAAAATAAAGAACATGCTACGTTATATTTAAGTGAGCTACATGGATGAAATGTTAAAATAAGACTATAAATTATATAAATTTTCAGACAAAGAATCCATCAATAAATAAGTAATACAATTTTTGAGCTTATGCAGGGTGTTTCAAAAGTACTTTTCATGGCATTAATTTTAACCCGCGGGGACGCGCGCGGGGTCTGCGAGACCCCAACGCTTAAATAAACCTTCATAAAAACTCTAATTTTTAATGAAAATATATGAAACTCCGTGTAGCTGCCTAAAAGGTTTCCACCTATCACCTCATGAAGTTTAAATAAAGTAGGTATGTTATTTTCCGAGTTAGGTTGTTGTTTTTAAGGAAATGCTTCCAAAACTGTGAGGATTGGTGCGTGTTATAGTCAAAGAGGTTTCCAAAAGTAAGGTAGAGGTAACTACAATCCATAATTTTTCTTGCAAAAAAAGAAATTGGAAAATAAAGGATTTTTGAAAATAAACATCGGTCCAGTTTAACCAAAGAAATCCGTTAGCTCCGCTCACATTCCATTGCATTTCCTGCTTTCCCTTGGTATCTTTTCGAAGAATTCGGGGCTGTCCGCCTTTCCCTCTCCCCTCCCGTGGAAAAGAAAGTTGGTAGTCTAATTCCAGGAAACCGGCTGGTGTCCCCATCACCACATGTCCAAACAAATGGTCAACTACGGGGGTCGGCCCCTCTTTGAAGATGAGGCAATCTTTGGCACGTCTTCTTGAGTGCTGGTGCTTTTCAAATTGTCTCTCAGTCAAAAGTTTGCCGCATCATTACACCAGCGTGCGTCTCGAGGAATAGTTCAATCCTATTTTGAAAGCAAAGTGTATGTTGCAAAATGCCTCGTTATTTGAGTTAAGAAGATGAAATGAGAAGAGTGCGTCAATTATTAGCCGACGTTTCTACATAAATATTATTAAATTAATAAGTTAAATTAATTCAACTTGAAAACCATTATCCTTTATTTTAGTGATTTTCCTGTTAATCTAAATTTAATTATGTGAGTAAAAATATGATTTAAATGTCATCTTATTAGGGGAGTAAAAAGATATGATCAAAAATATATGTGAAATTAACTTACGTATTACATTGTTATTGTATTATAGTCAAGGATATCTATGTATTGATTGCATTAAATTAGTATTGCATTTTAGTCAGGATGATTAAATGAAAATATAAAATCTTTTTTTGTGTTTAATTTCACAAAATACTTTTTCATTACTATAATATGTATAACATATGAAATTGTTTAATGAAATAGTCTTTATTATATCTTAATAAGAGGCAGTCAACTAATAATGCACATTGAACAATTAAATTATATATTTAAACTTTCCGTGATAAAAATTTTGCATGCACTGAACGTTTAGAACGGAAAACGGTTTGCGGGGTCTGAGAGACCCCACGCGCGTTCCCGTGTAACAGTAAGTAGCGCGCGTCCTCCCGGGTTAACTAACAGCGATGGGAGTAAGGTGTGTAGTACACCTGACTCCCTTTTACCTGCCTATCGTAGACATTTATCATGCAATGGTATTTGAAAATAGCGTTTAGTGTGCCCGCCCTCTGTTCTGTGTTTGGGATAGTAATACTACACTCACACAGAAAGTTACTCTAGTTTAAGTGCCAATCTAGTTTAAGTTAAGTAATGTGTGATTGAACTGTCTTAATTAAAAAAAGTTTAGCGAAGATAAACTGAATTATATTTAAGATCGTTCCCCAAACTCTCTTAAGAGTTTGAATCCCTCGTGGCTGCATCTACTAAGAGGAATAAAAAACAAAAACTACCAAACTTCTTTTTATTTGATATCGCATCGCGCGGCACATCTGTTTGTAAATTAAATATATTCTCAAAACTAAATACGTGTTGATGATGAAATCGGACAACACAAGCACAGACAAATTCGTATGCTGCAAATGTAAGTGCAAAATAAAATAAAAAGTTTAAGTTGAGTGTTAAGGCTTTGAGACGATCTCTGTAGTCTTAATAGTTGTAGTGTGAAAGGGTAAAAAAATAAGATATTTAAGTTAAGATATCTTAACTTCTCATTTAAGTTAAACTAGCTTAACCTTTTCTGTGTGAACGTACTATATTCCTTTTAGTCCTCAGTTACACGAGATTATGGTTGAATCCAATGGGAATTTCGGGCGGCTAGGATAATTACCTGGCCATCTGCAGCGCGTGCAGTCGGAAGAGCAGGTTGTCGATGCAGTGGTCCTGTTCCTCCTGGAAGAAGTTCTCGACGCTGAGCTCTCCCAGCTGCAGCACCAGGGCGTTGGGGGAGGTGGCCTTCTGCGGTAGCAGCAGTGTTGGCGCCTGGATCTCCACCGACACCTGGTAGCGAAGGCCGCTCTGCTGGAACTCGCACACCTGAATGACAATGTTGCATCGATGAATTTACAAAAGGATTACAGCTCGAGTTGCTCTAGAACCATAGGTCTGAATGACCTCATATTTCAACTAAATATTACTAACCAAGCAAAAAAATCAGCAAAATTGCTTCAAAAAAGTGAAGGGAATTGAAACACTTTGTCTGCAGTTTTCTTAGAAGCTGACTCTGCAGGTTTTGTAACCCTTTTAATCTTAGACTGCCCGAGATTGCTATTGAATATTATGGGAAATTTGGGGAGGCTGGGTATATAAAAGGATTAAAACCGCTGAAATGTCTTTATAAGAAAAGGAAATGGGGTATGAATGGATTGAGAAATGTTCGATAGCGTTTCCCCCGATAACTTCGCCTTTTCAATAACGTTTAATACCGTCCCCTGTTTTTAACCAGAAACTGAAAGAGCAAAGCAGCACGTTACAGCTGTTAGTACAAATCGGTAAAGTTTATAACTATGTTTTCCTTCAGAAAAACTTATTACAGTTACTTCAGGAATGTTTAGATGAAATACCAGAACATTCAGACCAGTGGTTCTTTTTTAAATCTTGAAAGTGTAACTTAATTACAGTAGTGACTGCTACTAAATAATCTGATGTGGTACTACATGATCTGCTTCTATCCATTCATGCCGATTTCTTTGACAATGGTTCTTAGTAGAGAAACATGTTTGAAATCCCAAAGAGAAAATTTACAAAACATTCACGTTTTAAGAAAGAACCCTTTAAACGTTTTCTGGATAATCATCGGTGGTCATGCAACAAAAACGCTATGATTTCTACACACCTTTTGGAGAATCTTTTCCTCTGTCGATCTTTTAAAAAACGTTGTGGTTTCAGGGTTTAAGAAAGGTTCCAAGAATCTCTGAAAATAGATCAAGACCAAAGCAATAAAAAAGTGCGCTTTACTCGGAAAAAAAATTTCAAGTTGGAAAACACTTTGGTCAATAAATAAATAATCTGATGAGAAAATAGTGAATCTGATTTTCTCACATGCAGTTCGTTGGAGAAGCTGTGCAAGAGAACCGCCACTGTGCGCCCGACCCGGATCCTCAGGCTGCCGTCCACCCGGACGGGGAGGGAGTCCTGCTTGCGACCCTCCATCATCTCCCGGTGGTGGGGACTGCGCCGGACCCACTGCGAGCAGAAGAAGGCAGTTTCAGCGAACCCATGTGTCCATTTAAATAGGGAATGTGAAAAGACGGATAAAAACTAAACACTTTTAATAACGATTACTCACTTTGATGTCGAACACTTTATCACCTTCAGTGGATAGAATCTACGAATGGAAATTTTTTTATTTATTTTTACACGTTTATTACACACATATAAAACACATTAGATTGCGGTTTACTATTAAAACAGATGTAGTAAAATTTTCGGTTCTTTTGTGAATAAAAATGTATACCTTTTTATACAGCGTGTCTTCCACCAGATCTTCCATGCTAAGTTCTGAAAGGTCCATCCGAAGCACGGACTTTTCGTTAGCTTTCAGAACATAATCAATTTCAAGGCCTGAAATTCAAACATAAGAAACGCGTTTTAACCCTGTAATGTGCACTACAAGAAATAACTATGCGAAACATTTTTTTGCCTTATTCATGTAGTTTGAGGCCAAATAAAATAAAAAATCCAAATAAATTATTTTTTAAAAATTTATGCTTCAAAATTTTCCCCTATTCGTCTGCTCGAATGCCGGCATTTAGGGACGAAAGGTTCTTGAGTGAAATCCGGTTCTGTAGCCGCAGACAAAATAAAGCCACGTGCCTTATGCAACAACGTTTTGTAACGGACCGGACTAGACTCGAGAACAGGATTTTCCCCCAAGAACGTTCCGTCCCTTAGGGCCATATGCAGCTACGTTTTGTAACGGTCCGGACTAGACTAGAAAACCGGATTTCCCCTCAAGAACGTTCCGTCCCTTTTAGCGTCTGCTCCAGAGCAGACGCTGTGAACGACGGTGAGAGGGGGGAGACTTCCAACGTTCTGGGCAGATCCCGTGGGTAAAACCACGTGGGACAATGAAGCTGTAGCGAAATTTTCCTTTGCTGAAGACGTTGGAAGCTGTTTAAACGTCTCAACGCTGCAGAACATAGTTGCATCAGGCCCCTTATCTGAGTTTTTGAGTTGGTTCATCCCTTTCCCTCCAAAAAGAAAATCGTCCCACTTACCAACCACCTTGAGGTCTGCGAGCTCCAGCTCGGTGTCGCAGAGCCTCACCCTCAGTGCGGTCATACGGGCCGAGATGCTGAACTTGGTGGCTCCTGGGGGCACAGGTGGGTCCGAGGAGTCCGTCATCACCAGGTCAGACGGCTTCACCATCCCGTTCAGCTTGAAGCCCAGCGACTTCGGTTTCAACCTCCAAGCGAGAAAGAGCAGTATCAAAATAACGGAGGAGTTTCATTAATCTGTGGTTCACAAATTGAAATAAGAGCACGCGCTATTTAGCCTTGACCCCTAAATCTTCCTATGATTAAACTCAAAGATAAAAATTCTATTGGATCAATTAAGTTTGTTATTAAAATTTATATGATGTTTTTGTTAAAATACACATACTTCATTTTAATTTTGTCCCTGTGAAATGGTAGCACACAATATTACTTATTAAACCTAGGTCCCTTACTAACTCGTTCAATTATTCATAAGAGATTTATTAATAAAATGCCCCTCATTAAATATGAATTGTAATTTCATAATTATTTAATTACCTTTAAAATTGTCCATTCAAGTTACTAACCATTATGATCTAACTTCATCTGAACAAATAAATACAAACTCTCCATAGTTAACATAATCCCGAAATTTCTCCAAGTTCAGATCCTCATTATCCTTGAATAACCATCGGTAACTCATACTACACGGAGATGAAATTGATAAGAAATATGGGTCACGAGGACAACTTAGGCGTATCCGAAAGAGTTGTCTTATTAGAAGCTATATGAGATGTTGTAGTAATAACGAAAGACTCACTTGGCAGCAACGTATTGCAGGAAGCCTGTGAAGGTGACGAAGGCTTCTCGATGAAAGGCCACGTTCAGGGTGCTTATGTCCATGACCAGGGAGTGTTCAACTTGGTGGAAGTGGCTCTTGAACTCCGGGCAGTTGGCTTGGACCTGTACGGTGAAGAAATGGGTTTTGATGTGCTTGAGAATCGCTTCTGTGTAAAATGAATCTTTATTCCTTTTTTCCGGGATGGATGGCCGCGTCGGTTAGAATTTATCTCAAAACGCTTAGCCCTCTTCTCTGATGTGGCGAAAACATACTTAACTACTAAAAACAAAATTGATTAACAAACAATGACTGCGTGAAATTATCACGCAGTAATTTCACAAAGTAATTGCTTGTTATTTATTTTTATTCAATCATTGTTAGTAGTAATTGATGTTTTCGTCACTCAGGATGCCCTCCGAAGAAGAGGGCGAGACGATTGGATATAAATTCTAATCGACACGACCATCAATCCCGGAAAATGGAATAAATAGTTCCTCTTCAGGTCGTGGAAGTTTTCATCATTTTGAAATATATCTTGTTTGTTATGGTTTAATTAACGGTAGTGATTTCCTGGCATATATTCATCTTTTAGGTTTGCCAAGACAATAAGATTCATGCTAGTCGTGTCACAGTTATGTTTTCTTGAAACCCAAACTATGTAAAGGTACCCACGCAAAATGAGTCAAGTACAAATTGAAAGAGATTAACTGGATTTTAAAATCAGAAATAATATATGTTAGAAAAACTTATAAAAAATTCGGAACTCTATTAAAAGGTTTTGGTCCTTAAGTATATACTGTATTTTTGGTCGTTAAGTACAGGGTGCGTCAAAAGTCCGGGTAAACTTTAAAAATTAATAATAAAAAAACTAAAGGAGATAAAAATGTGCCGTCTTCTGCTATGTGCTCAGGGGGGAGGCGGATTTTTTGTCACCAAATTTTGAAAAATCGTAGTTCCCTCACCTCTGGGTAGATGGAAGCACCGATTTTAGGGATTATCAGCAGCCAAGTTCCCACTTTTATTTCGAGTAGGGATATATCAAATACTGCGATTGAATCGATTTCAGAATCGAATGAAACTCAATTTTTTGTAATCTAATTGCCAATGCCGGTTTTGAGCCAAGTTGATCCGTGTTAAACTTTTAATGAGAATGAAAAATGGAGATATTTATAATTATTACACTGTTTCTTATCAACATTTAACCTTTTCAACGCAATTACGAGTGAATTACGTTAACCTCTAGTTATTTTCAAATTATTTTTTGAATAAGTTTTAAACTCAATGAGGATCAAGTTAAATCATAACCTTCTTTTTTGGTAATTGGTTTTGAATTACTTCGCTATTAAGGGTCATCTAGACTTCAGTTTGAGGGAATCATTAAAAATGACAAGGGTAAATTGTCTTTTTGAGGACTTTTCACACCTCCGATTTCTTATGCGATGTGATTCCTTTCGGTGAGGATCACTGTGATAAATTATGGAATGTGAAACGATTCAAATTAGCCTCTATACATCTACAGTTACCAATAAAAGATAAACACTAATCAGTATTTTTCAAATGCCCTACGGATCTTCAGATTCTATTTCGATTTGCTTGAATATGATCGGAGAGGGAATAGAGGGGCACCCAGATCATGGGTGTATTTAGGTGGTAGGTGGACCCTTGGAAGGCATAGTGGAAACCTTGAGGAGACAAGCTGTCGCTGATGGATTCTCTGAAACATGATTATCCCTCATATTAACGGAATTTTTTCAAACAGTTGGGCTAGGTATTACCCTCCATGAATTCTCCAATGACCTAGATTCACCCTAGGTTATAAGAGAAGTAACTTTTTATGCATTAAGATAAATATTTTTGTGTCTCGAGTGACGAATTCACAGAGAATTGAATGATAGAGATTGGGATGATCGCACCCTTTAAACAAATGCCAGATAAACTTCTGCTAAATAATAAATAAAGGTTCTACAAAAAGTTATAATAGATACCTTTTTAAAATTTTAAATTGGAGAACCACCATCCCCCACAAAATTGTAATTTTATTTACATCACCAAGATTCAAATTATTCCTATAAGTGTTCTAAAAATCTGCTTTATTGATGTAATCAGGCACGCTTGGGGGGGAACTATAGATATAATTTTGAAGCAACCCCCTACATTCAAAACAGTAGATTTTGGCCAAAATATTACCCCCTCTGAATCGATTCTATGGAAACACCACTTGATTGTCTCTGATCCTCTAATAATTTTCACTTGCAAACCGAAATTATATCTCTGCATGATTTATTTTACCCACTCTACAAGATATGGGATCAGATCATCTAAAACCCTTAGTAAAATTCTATCATGGACAACGTGTTTTTAAACCTTTAGAATAACTTAAAAATAACTAGAGGAAAAGATAAATTTTAGAACCTTCTTATAGATTGAATATTCCCTTAAAGACAGAAAAAAAGTAAAAGTGTCATCATATAAATAAAGTCCTGTATGCGATCGAGCTAAATTCACTCGTAATTGCGTTGGAAAGGTTAAATGTTGATAAGAAACAGTGTAATAATTATAAATATCTCCATTTTTCATTCTCATTAAAAGTTTAACACGGATCAACTTGGCTCAAAACCGGCATTGGCGATTAGATCACAAAAAATTGAGTTTCATTCGATTCTGAAATCGATTCAATCGCAGTATTTGATATATCCCTACTCGAAATAAAAGTGGGAACTTGGCTGCTGATAATCCCTAAAATCGGTGCTTCCATCTACCCAGAGGTGAGGGAACTACGATTTTTCAAAATTTGGTGACAAATAATCCGCCTCCCCCCTGAGCACATAGCAGAAGACGGCACATTTTTATCTCCTTTAGTTTTTTTTATTATTTATTTTTAAAGTTTACCCAGACTTTTGACGCACCCTGTATACTGCATATTAGGGTGGGTCATTTTCCTATGGCGAAAAAAATTTTTTACAAATTTTATCCGGCACAGCAAGAAAAGGGTGCCAAATGGTCTCAAACTAACATGTGTAAAATATTATTTCATTATAATAACTCTTTTTGCCTCCGGATTGGCCTCAAATAGAACAAAAATATGTAATTTTTCATATTTTTTTAAAAATTTTATAAATTAAAATTTTTTGTCGATAACTTTTTAAAGCTCACAAATAAGGGTCTTTAAAAGCAATTTTAATCGCATTGGTCACATTTATGCAATTTTAATAAGAAAACAACTACTGACTAAGTGGCAATATAATATGCTATCATATTAACAATAGCCATATAAGTGGAGGCTCTTTTTTGCCAACAAACAGTGGATTGTCAGTGGTATATATTTTAAAAATTGGTAGTTCAGATACATTTTCCCTCAAGTTTTGTCAGTACAAAACGGTATTTTTAATTTTTGAAAGTAGAAATAGTTATATTTTTCATAAATATGCCGCTCTTTCAAAATTCAGCGGACAGTTATTTCACTTGCTGGTCTTGGAATCCAAATATGATCGCAAAAGTTTGTTGAAACAATTGTCGAATAGATAGTTCGTTCATTAGGCAATATATCAGTTATGATTCGCCTTGGTCATGATTAACCTATTTTTTTGCTATAACAATAGACTGAAACCCAGGCCCATGAAATTATACTTCTTTTGAGGAAGGATTGACTCAAAATAGCTCCTTAGCATTCTCTTATGCGCACATAAAAGTTAAAATATAGCAAATTTAACTGTTTAAGATAATTACAAGTAAGTTTTGAAAAGTAATGTAGCTTATTTAAAAACTTAGGGGATAATACTGAGCTTTGAACTGAAAACGCTGATCTACCGCTCTTCTTAAGAAAATGTTTCAAAATTTGACTCTTAAAATGTGGTTTTAATTTATTTTTGACATTTTAGGGCCTCATATGGGGACTCTTGGGATGGACTATTCCTAATATGCCAATGAAATTTCAAGGAAAACCCCAGCTTGTAAACTATTATCCAAATGTTTTCCTAGGAGTTAAAACCTATTACCCCAAAAAGGTACCCACCTTCTGACATATCCATTTTTATTAAAAATTTAGTGTTTTTGACATCCTACTCAACCGGCAATAAGAGTTTCGCACATTTTTATGATTCCAGCAAGACATTTTTGATTGCCAGTTCTAACCATTGAGATATTTCAAAGTATGTTGCATTACAACTCAAGTATTTCAACTCTGGTTTCTTTTATAATTATTTTATTGCCTTCGATGATGATTTTTATACCCTTGTGCACATTTACATTCATAACAGATTCGTGAAATCGAGGTAAAAGCTTGATTTTCATTTCTCCATTTTTACATGAAATTACTATAATAATCGAAACTTCGAGGCCAATCCGGAGGCAAAAAGAGTTATTATGATCGAATAATATTTTACACATGTTAGTTTGAGACCATTTGGCACCGTTTTCTTGCTGTGCCCCTGGGAAAATGTGAAAAAAATTTTTTTGACCCACCCTACTGCATATCTGTATTTTTGATAAAGTTTAAAAATTCTTATGTACAAACACTCAACTTCCATTTCCTTAGGAATTAATATCAACCTAGTATTGGTTTACCATTTCAGTGAAGTTACCAGTTAATTTTTTGTTTTAATTTTAGGATTTTTAAATTAAAATGTAAATTTCTTTTGTAATAGAATTTAGTTCCCCAGATTTGTTGAGTGTAGTATTTATATTTTAAAAGGACATCTTATAGATTATATACATAACTTTTAATGAGCTAAAAACTACAATTCCCTACTTGGATCAAATAAAATGTTTAATTGGATTTAAACTACTAATTATCGTGATCTTATTAGTTGAAGTGGATTTCGGAGAAATTTATTTGAGCCTCATTTTTATATAAAAAAGACAATTAAGATATTCCTTACTTTTCTGTAAAGTATTGTAATCATGTCTGCTGCATTTTCTGAACTAATGAGCTCAAGATATTCTCCAGAAGAACCTAGTAAAATTTTAATGAACACATCAATATTATTACATCCAATGCTTACATTTTATGTTTAATTTATGTAACGACATTTTTCTTGCATTTTTTTATTAATGAAGATGATTTAAAGACTAAGGATTAATGATAAAAATATTTCGGGTAATACATCTTCTTCGTAAAATTTTATGTTTTTTATTTAATAAATATAATCAGAAAGAGAGAGAGAGTACGATATTATAATAAAGCTTTTGTTTTACAAAAAAATTATTATGCTGCTCATGTATTATCTTATACCAATTTAAAAGCTAGGAATTCTATATGGAAACTTAATTTTTTATAGGCTCTTGATTCTTGAACTTATGTGTATACGAGAGAGGGAACATTTCATTCCCTCCGGTGATAATTTAACTACTTTAAATAGTCTACCCCCTATAGGGAAAAAGAGCAGCGCCGAAGAAATTAAAATGCAAAACCTGATATAAGTTCCACATCGAATCAGAAATCCCTTTCGCATTTCACCTGCTTCTGATTGGCAGCTAGTAAACTGAGAGAGACATACGTAGATCTATAGAGGTCTCACTTGAGCATGCCTCTTATAATATGCGAGCTTTGTTTCGCCCCGAGAGGGCGGTGGAATTAAAGAGGTAAACTGCCACTCTCTGTTAAGCTCTTTACTCTGCGCTTTAAAACCACAGAGTAAAGAGCTAACAGAGGTTCCAAACGGCAGTTTTCCTCTTTAGGTACTTAATTTAATTCATGTTCGCAGATTATAATTTATTTCACTAGCCAATCAAGAGAAGGCGAAATGCGAAAGAGATTCCTGATTGGATATGGAACTTCCATCAAGCGCCATTTTAATTTCGTCGGTGCTGCTCTTTTCCCTCCACATCCGATTTGGATTGGAGTGACAGTTTCAGTGGGCGAATGACTCAGACTTAGCAGGAGTGACGTGGAACTATAGGAGGCGGTCCGATGTACCAGAAGTTGGCTATGGGAAACCCCATGTTACAAAAGTTGCCTAGCGTCTATGGAAATGAATCCTCTGTTAAGCTCTATACTCTGTGTTTAAACATCCCCAACCCTACAAAACAAACAAGCAAAAAAGGCAGCACCCACCTTTATGCAGCTTGTCCACCAACTGCACTCTGTGCAGCGATGCCTGCAGCGCGGGGCCGTACACCATATGTGCAGCATCTACGCACAGCTTCTCGGCTCTCAGCATGAGGTAGGGCTTGTCGGCGTGGTCGCTGGAGCGTGCTAGGTGCACCGACACCTCCCCCACCACCAGACGGAAGAGCACGCGGATGTAGTTGCTGGCGGACACGTTGTCCTCGAAGCCTGGGAGGTCCACCCCGCGCGCCCACCGCTCGGCCTCCTCTTCGTCCGAGTGGTCGGAAAAGGAACGCTGCAGGCTGCCCCCCTCTGTAAGGTATAGGAGAAACCTTATACAAACTTATAAAAAGTTGCAAAACTTAATAAGGTTATCTAATCTTATATAGGGTTCCATATAACATAGGTAGTAAGAAACCTTTGAAAAATCATCATGAGACCAGATAGCATTGTAAGGTTTTATAAGCCTTGTTGTAACCTGACGGCGTGAAGGTTTTTGTAAGGTGGCCATTTCTACAGTGGCGGCTCGTGAGCAGTTTAAATAGGGTTCACAGTTAAATTTTAAAAATACAGTTATGTAACAAAATTACAATTAGAACAAAAGAGGGGGTGCAAGCTCACCCTGAATGAGGTACATGTTGGAGTGTATTTTTATTAACTTTTTCTTTGTTATAATTGTTTATTTTTTCATTTGTATTGGGGGTTTACGTGCTCATGTGCTCATATGCAAGAGCGGCCACTGCATTCCAGTAAATGGGCAAGTGCATTATTTTTATTTTATTTTTTGATTCTATATAGAGGTATCCTAGAGAGTCACCTCTAACGAGCAGAATTTTTTTTAATTACGTCATATTTAATTATTATTTATTTATTATTATTATTTTGAATTTAATTTCAAAGTTTGACGTTGAAAAAGTGCGCGAAAACGTCAACTGAAAAAATGTGACTTCATTTAATCCTAAACATTGATTTTAAAAGTGATTGTTGGTTTTCACTTTAAAGTAAGGCCGAAAAAGATCTGACGTCATTCAATATTAAACAAATGCAAATGGATTGTCGATTTTTATTTTAAAATATTTTGAATAAACTATAATTGAATTTTTTATTAACTTTTCATGTCGATTTTTTGAATTTAGATCTGTTTCTTCTACTGGAAAAATGCATTTTTTCTGTTTTCAAAAACTGATGGTATTGCTCTACAGCACTTGATAACTTAGTTTTTTTATGGATGACTAGTAACTTTTGTAAATTGATCCTTAAAAACATCATAATCGAAACCTTACTTGGTAAAAGCTTTGGTAGCTCTGGCTGACAAATAAGCTTCTGGAGTTTCTGTTTTCTGTGAAGGCTTCTCCATACACCTTTTAGGTCATCCACAGAAGGTTCACGAAGAGCATGACTACACTGTAATCAAAGTTCAGTACATTAATAAATTGAAGAACTAAAAAAGAAAGGGGTTATTAGAGTTAATATAAAATTAGCTCACCAAATGGAAGTCGCTGGGAGAAGATGTCAAACCCATAGATTTGCTTTGAGATTTGGGGATGGGTATGTTGTGCAAGAAGTCGGCTATCATGGATATCCTGCGGTCTGAAAGGTTCAGCTTCAGGCTGGGAACACTGATGTTCAGCTTTCGCCTAAAATTAAAGAAAAAACATGCTTTCGAATCGCTTCTCGAATAAAATGCTGACATTACAAAAGAATAATCTACTATTAGTAAAACAGTTCATCGGGCTGTTAAGGCCGCGTTCAAGGTGATTGTAAAATTGGAATGTTTCAACTCCACCTGCGGGAGTCATCATCACCAAGGAATAAAAATTCTTCCAACCGAAGGTAGATTGTCATTTGAAGCATCACCTTGAGCACGGCCTTAACAGCCCGATGAACAATTTTATTAATATTGACGCCGGCCGTAGAAGCCTTCATTATTTCATCAATAATCCACTAATAGCTTACTGATTATTTTTTTCAGATTAAGTTTTTTAGGTCCCTGTTTGCTTTTATCTCACCTTTAATGTTCACCTCTTCGTTATTTTTTTAGGGTTAGAGAAAATATAATAAAAATGAATAATATCTCCTTCCTGGCATGAATCCTAGATACTCATGAAGTTTTGGAGATATGCCCCCTTTATAATTTTAAGCATTATGCAAATATCCTTTCCGGGATAGTCTGATGTAAAAAATACATACTGAATGGTAAAAAGTAAGATGGAAAATGCTGTCTAAGGAGGGACACTTCGGAAAAATTAAGGGTGTCATGATAGTATCCATTACCTTGGCAAAGTTTTGCAGTCCGGTCGGACGCTATTAGAGAAGACCACAACTACTTTCGCTTTCGGAATCAAGTGCATTTCAGATTCCGATGACTGTTTGGCAAGCCTCCACTCTTCCCCTGAAAAATGGCATATATAAGTTTTTCTGAAACCATGGCATTGATGTAGAAGGTTAGATATCCCATAAGAGTAAGATTTTTCGGAACAAAATAAGAGTAAGAATTACCTGAGTCTGAGAAAAGAATTTGCATGTCAGAAAGAGCGATATTGAATCTATCGTATAGTCTCTCTTCGGCTTCCATTTTAGTCGATTCCTAATAAAAAAGCACGAAATCCTTTGATATTTTTGTTGAGCACCTTTCCTCATAACATATTAGGATGTTCCATATAGATAATGTTGATTTGAAATATTTCTATTTTTAACATTAAACATGAACAGTATTAATTTAGCAAAAATTTCAGTTGTTGTATATGTTGTTACGGTGAATGTCCGAAAATGGAGAATGTCGACATTCACCGGTGATTGTCAACATACACCGGTGGAGATTGTCGACATTCACAGATAAGCGAACATGTGATTGTCGACATTCACCGGTGAATGTCGACAATCACCAAATTTCGGTCTTTCACCGTAACATAGTTACAAACAAGTACATTCTATAGTTAAGTTCTTGTATTCAAATCTCTAAAAAATGCATATAGCATATACAGATTTGTGATATTCTATTTAATTTGTTTTTTTTGTCCAGACAAGAGTTAATTTTGATTAAAATAATATAATTTTCTATAATTTCTTCAAATCGAATAAAATGGGAATAAAATGTAATTTTCTGACCTCAGGCACATCTGATTGCAAGTCTGTATTGATGGTTAAATTTCCCAGGTCCATCACGATTACGCTTCCACCTCTGAAAATAAAAGCTTTCAATAAAGAACTGTTTCTAAATTCAAAGTATTAAAAATTAAACTTTGTTTCTTCAGGAAAATGTACTTTTATTTAAAAGGCAACTATATTATTATCTCACATACAACTTTGTATAGAATTTTAGGAAAACGAGAATATATTTTTGCTTAATAGTATATTTTTTCATGAGTCAACTTTTTTATAAAAGTAAGTTTACGTTATCTTAGCTTTTTCAGTTCCGATTTTAACCCAAAATTGTTCTATCTGCAGATAAGCACTCACGCAGGGTACATGCCGAGGAACTTTGACTTTGCAACAGCACAATTTATTAAAGAGCTTCATTTATTTTTAAATGAAGGTTTTACCGTCACTTTCTGTGTTGTAATGAAAAATTTTAACTCACTGCTGTAATGATCCATGTTCGGGAATGACGAAATATGGAGATTTTATGTCAACGTTCAAGTGCACCATCTGAAACACAAAAAAGATTAGTTCAAAACCATCTTTTCTCATCATACAAAAGTTTCTAAGATTGTGTTGATTCTTTAACCCTCTGACTAATCCCGCGATTTCCACGTCCAACTCAAGTGTAAAAAAATCTGCTCATTCCGAGATTTCCGCGTGCATGTGTTTTTCTTCCTTTGAAGCGCGTCCAGTTTTTCCTTCAAAACTGTTAATTTCTGAGATCTGGAAATATTTCGATCATATTGCTGTGAAAAAGCCTGTATGGAAACATACCTTATTTTTTAAAACTGACGGAGAAACAGCCCTAAAAATGTTTTTTAAAGTATGAAAATCGCAAATCCAAATGCTTTTTGAAGCAATTTCGATCCAGAAATGTAGCAGTCAGAGGGTTAATCCCGAAACATTTGTACTAAAATTTGAATGGAAGCTACTCACTTTATGTTCAGAAAATGCTGCGACAATTTTCTCTTTCGATATGTCTGCTAGGACTTTCATTTTCTCTTTAGCCTTTGCTTTGATGAGTTCGACACTCGCAGGTGGTAGCTCAAAGAAGTCCAGCAGCTCTTTCATAGCGTACTGCACGGAGAAAAAAATGCCAAACGTTAATGCAACATCAACCCAAGAAAACCTTAAAAACCCATTTAATAAGTAGTACTATATAGAATGCTTAAATAAGGTAATTGTACCTTGTGATATACCACTTCCATCGGTTCGGCTGTCAGGTTCAGTCCGTAACTTGCATTCACTTCCGATGGATTCTTCTCGAAATCGAGGGCAAAGATATGGGGCACATTTGATCCTAAAAAATCGAAAAGAAAAAAGAACAGTTACAGGATATTTTTAAAAGGGTCCATATAATGGTATTTAACCCCCTCCCACAAAGAAACTGCAATTTTTTATAATTTTAAACGCATAGGATCAAACTTATTAGTAGGTTAACCATTCGTCTAGTTAGCTCGAGAGTTCAGGATTTTTTTTAGTACTGAAAGGGGGTTTGAAAACTTTATGACGGCTGTCAGAATATTTTGGCTGCTTTTGGAAATTACCAAACAGGTTAATTTAATTTCTTTTCTCTTTTTTTGTTTTTTGTACGATGTTTGTATGACCTTTTTGCTGTGTATATTTTATTAATTTCCCGTTAATAAATATAAACTATCTTGGGAGTTTTGTGATGCAAACTGGCAGATACTTTCTATAAATACCAACCCAATAGATAATGTTTAATGTTTTTAATGTTTTCATAAACTTTCAAGTACTTTCAAGAAACATTCAAAAACATGTAACAGGTCGGACCCTGAAAAAATCACTGAGCTGAAGTGCAAACTTCCCATACTTTTAACATTATGAAAATCGTGCGTTTTTTGTGAGTGATTTGCCACTCAAAGAGGCAAAGCATTAATGCTAAAACAAAGAAGTTCTCTAAAAAAACCATCTAATATTTATTTAACTATGTTGTTTTTTCATCCTTTTCCAAAAGAAATAATGGAAATATATTTTCATCAAATATACACGTTATATTGGATTTTGTTAAAACATGCAAGTAATAGTAGGAACTTGATTTTTGCCCCTTTGGCGTATAATGACAGTGTTAATTTTGGCACGTTGAGTTTGCACTCCAGGTTATTACATAGCTCAGTGGAAAAAAATACGCCATGTCTACAACACATCCACTCACCGCTCGTCACATTATCGGCCGTGATGATCGGCACCAAATCGTGCTCCACCGACGCCCCCTCGATGACCACGCTCTCAGTCCTGGCCGACATCTTATACGCCTTGGCACCGGGCCTCGTCTCCAGGCTCGCCAAGAAGTGCGTCACGGTCGCTACCAAGATCTCTCTGCCACCGGTCACCAGCGACAGCGTGCAGTTGGCCACCGTGAAGTTTAGCTTGTGGCCGATGTGGTTGCGGGCAGCCTCGCCCTGGCCCGGGCCCCATCGCTCGTAGCCGATGCCCTCGAAGAGTCTTCGGCGTTCTTCGGCACTCATTCGGCTCCACCAGCTTCGGTCCTTGTCGCCCACAATGAGCAGTTCCTCGGAGTCTTCGCTGGGGAGCTTTTTGATGGGGGAAGGGGAGAGGGAAGCGGCTTCTGGGTCCTCCCCTGACGAGGAGAACCAGCTCCAGAAGTTCCAGGAGCGCCGGGTGGCTACTTTGCGTATCATGTGGGGTTCCACTTCGGCTATCTGGAATTGGGGAGTTAGTATTTTTAAAAACCTACAAAAATCAAACGGAAGAGCTTTAGAAAGAGTCCTCCAGTCGTCATGTGTTACCACAGCTCCTACATACGACATGATTAAGTGTAGTCAGCATCGAGATCTGATAATATTATTAGAAATCTACAAAAATCAAACGGAACAGATTTAGAATGAATCCTCCAGTCACCATGTGTTACCACAGCTCCTACACAACTTGAATAAGTTTAGTCAGCATCGAGATCGGATAGTATTATTAGAAACTTACAAAAATCAAACGGAACAGCTTTAGAAAGAGTCCTCCAGTCGCCATGTGTTACCACAGCTCCTACACAACTTGATTAAGTGTAGTCAGCATCGAGATCTGATAGTATTATTAGAAACCTACAAAAATCAAACGGAACAGATTTAGAAAGAATCCTCCAGTCGCCATGTGTTACCACAGCTCCTACACAACTTGAATAAGTTTAGTCAGCATCGAGATCGGATAGTATTATTAGAAACCTACAAAAATCAAACGGAACAGCTTTAGAAAGAATCCTCCAGTCGCCATGTGTTACCACAGCTCCTACACAGCTTGATTAAGTTTAGTCAGCATCGAGATCTGATAGTATTATTAGAAACCTACAAAAATCAAACGGAACAGCTTTAGAAAGAATCCTCCAGTCGCCATGTGTTACCACAGCTCCTACACAACTTGAATAAGTGTAGTCAGCATCGAGATCTGATAGTATTATTAGAAACCTACAAAAATCAAACGGAACAGCTTTAGAAAGAATCCTCCAGTCGTCATGTGTTACCACAGCTCCTACACAACTTGATTAAGTGTAGTCAGCATCGAGATCTGATAGTATTATTAGAAACCTACAAAAATCAAACGGAACAGCTTTAGAAAGAATCCTCCAGTCGCCATGTGTTACCACAGCTCCTACACAACTTGATTAAGTGTAGTCAGCATTGAGATCTGATAGTATTATTAGAAACCTACAAAAATGAAACGGAACAGCTTTAAAAAGAGTCCTCCAGTCGCCATGTGTTACCACAGCTCCTACACACGACATGATTAAGTGTAGTCAGCATCGAGATCTGATAGTATTATTAGAAACCTACAAAAATCAAACGGAACAGCTTTAGAAAGAATCCTCCAGTCGCCATGTGTTACCACAGCTCCTACACAACTTGATTAAGTTTAGTCAGCATCGAGATCTGATAGTACTATTAGGTCTCTAATAATGATAATTATTATTTTAGGATCTAATTATAATAACATTAATGGATCTCCATTGTTGTCAGTCATCATTTGAGCTGTGGGTAAACATGGCGGCTGGAGGACTCTTTCTAAAGCTGTACCCAGTCTCGAATGGATTCCTACCCTGACTAGTGGACTTTCCAAATTTATTATTAGTAGGCATTATTTAGATAGGTTTAGGGTTATAATAAGAGCTGTTCTGTAATCATTTATTGTACCAAACTCTTAGCAAAAGTCCTGCATGGAGTTTTGATACGTAATTGTTTTGCGCAGTATAACTCAAATTTATAAAATATTACAAAAAAATTAGTAGGCACTCCTCCACTTCATAAATTCAATTCTGCGTACCGGTGGATGATGGAAAAAATTCACAACTATTAGAGATACATAATTGAGGGATCATAAATGTTTTAGTGACCCTGTGGGACATGCACCAACCAGTATTTGGTCAGCCATGACTCTTTCTGTGGTCATGTTATAAAGACCTTTTCTGCTAGGGACCTTTTAGTCACAAAAACTATCATAAAACTGATAGACTGAATGCAAATAGCTACTGTGCAGTTGTGAATAACGGTTTATTACTTTTACACCTTACACGGTATCAGAATGAACAAGTTAGGAAGGTCCCCAACACCATGGCTTGGCATGAGGAAAATGGGGTTCACGGCTGTCCTGCATAGAGTCCCGACCTTAATACTACTTTGGGATGAGATGGAACGTCAAATAAAAAAATGCCTCTAAAATCGGTTATGAAATTAACTGGTCTTCTCTAGGTCAAATGGCCAAATATTCCACTAGAAAATTGCAAATAAGAATTGAGAGCTACTCCTTGGAGAGTCACTGACATAATTTCGGCTCGTGACCCTACACCAAGTATTAAAAGTAAAAAGTTTATTATTTCTCTTTGAGTTCACAAATGTAAATATATTTATTGGTTATTAATGCACCTTCCCTTCCATCAAAAGGATTATTGTTAGGTAGCGTATTTATTCGATGGTATTAGTAATTTTATAACTCTTTACTGATGTGTACACTTCTTTATAAAAATAAACTTATAGCACATTTTCCTCCACTAAACTTCACAAATGTTTATAGCTAACATTATTAAAGACTTCTTTAGAAACTTCCATAATACCCAGAATCTAAACTTAGCTCACGAATTTAATAACCTCCAAGAAGTTGTCAAACACACTCTCCTTAACTATCCCCCACGACTTCAGCAAAATTAAATTTTTGACTAAAATAGTATCTCAACATGTCAGCGTCTCGTGTAATCACAAATAAATCGATAGTCTATTTTTAGAAAGGATGCGCCTCCAAAAGGGTGAGATGCATTGATCGGGGACCTATTTCTGGATTGTCGATTTCTAAAGAATCAATGGTGTACCTCCATCTTGGCTTGCTCTCTAGCAGATAGGATGCTGGTGACATCCAATGCGTCTTCTTTCAGTTGCAGATCCATACGAAGTTCTGTGTCTGTAGGGCGATGAAGGTACTCTTTATACATCGTCTTGTACTCTCGGTATTTGTTTCTGAAAGGGATAAACGAGCATTTATAAAATTTATAACATTCTTTAATATAGGTGAGTTTATAGGCCGGTCGCCATGGTGTGTGTAAGACTAACCGATTCTTCATTTAAGTAACTGTTTCATAACGTCCATAGTAACATGACATTTTTAATATTTTTTTAATTTTTGATTACTTCTTTTTGAGGTGTTTATATTTTTCTTTGATGAACATTCAAACTTTATTGCTAACAAGGTTGGACATAAAACCAGGCATTTTCGAAGTGAATACATGATCAAATGTAAAACATAAACACGTCCCTTAAAAATGTCTCCTAGAGTGTATTTTATGGCAAAATTTATTATTATTAATTTATTTTCAGGAAATCTAGGTAAGAGCTTCCTCTCATTCAAACTTATAAGTCGCAATCTTTTCGTAAGTTTTTTTTGTCTAATTGTATAAAATAGTAGCTCAACCATTTCAGACATAAGGCTCCTGATGTTTATATTGAACCCTATGGATCAGGACTGAAAGAGTTCACGCATTAATATCTTACGTTAACCTATTCAAACACACTTGAATAATTTTAAAACAAAAGATACGACAACATCGAAATACCAGGAACCCAACATGACGTGCTATTGCTTATACTCTGTTCATTTAGAATATGCGCCTGAGACGAAATGTATTAGAAGCAGTTACTATTGTAATTATCATCGAAAAAATTTTTTTGTGCCTAAACAATTTAAAATGTTTAAAAACAATGCAGCCTAAACAGAAATAGTTAAAATACTGTAAAAAAATCGGTCACTGAAGTTGTGTGATGAGCGTTATCAGGCGTTATTGAGCGTTTTTGATCCTGTTTCAGGCGCCAATTCTAAATGAACAGAGTATCGTACTGAATGAAATGAAACCTCTCTAAACCTCTCTCAATGCCTCTTTTCGTCGCCTTATTACCTACCTGTGCTCCTTGATGCTCTCCCAGGTGTAGGGTCTGACGTAGTGTTCGACGACTGCGGTGTAGGCGTCTCGCCAGTACTCGGCCTCGTGCCCTCGCAGCGATAGGCCGCGGAAGTACTTCCGGAATCGCTGGCTCAGGGACATCACTTGGAAAGCGCGGGCCAGCTCGTACATGCTCATGAACTGAAAAAAAAGTCAGAGGAATTAAAAGAAGGGACAATTTTCTTGTTTAAGAGCAGAAAGTTTCTTAAGTTTTTATCCCGTTTAGTTCTCACAGGAGCCACACTGGACTCTTAGACAACTAACTACTACTATAGTTCATTGGGAAACTTTCCATTTTATTCAGGGTGTTTCAGATAAGTGTTTCATAAATTCTAGGGGGGATAGTAGACACTTAGACGAGTCAGAATCACATCGGATTTGGGGGTCCCAGACCAAATCCCAGGGAGTTAAAAATGGAGCGACACCCCCCAAAAAAAACTATTGAAAAATTCAATTTGTAGAAGAACTACTATTGGTAAAAATTTAATTTTGGTCTCAAAATTGTGGTTTAATATGATATTTAAAATTATAACAAAAGTCATCACTTTAAAATTTGTTTTATTATGAAGAAAGTTTAAAAAAAACACAAAAATATGTGAAAACTATGAAAAACCTTATTTGGTATTTCGAAATCCTTTCTTTTGATTTAATAATCTGAAATATCATAGTTGCAAACCCTTAAGTTCAAAGTTTCACGTAAATACAATCAATATTAAACGCTTGAGATCCTGTTAAAGTTTGTTTTTTGCGTGCGCAAAAAAACAACTTTAACAGGATCTCAAGCGTTTAATATTGATTAATCCTATGATTCTGACCCGTCTGGGTGTCTACTATCCCTCCTAGAAGTTATGAAACTGAAACACCCTGTATACATGCTTCCCTTTAAAATTAAAGGGCACTCCAAATTTATAAAACTTTATTCTTTTGCATATAGCTATAATAGTACTTTGTATTTCTTGATATTAGTTCCTTTAACTGACTATATGACTAGATTCAATAGAAAAATGTCTGGCTAAATACCGGGAAACTCTGTTAGCTTGTTTGAAGATCCCCTGTCTTAGATAATTTCATATAGGGATAATATTTATTAAGATATCAGAGATAGTTTGGACCATGCTTATTATCTGTTGAAAAGTAATCTTACTTGTAAATTAACGATAATATTAGATTTATCTTGTATATTTTATATTGTAGCAATTCAAAAGCTCATTTACTCCCGTTATTACCGTATCCGAGTTTAAAAAAGATGTCAGGCTAAGCTTAAAACCACTATTAGATTTATTTATATACCTCTTAGAGTGGTCCTTATTTTTTAAATTTGTATAATTTTATGCTCTGCCCACCCAATTCGTTCATTCATACAAATAAATGATTTTTGCAAAATTTTAGCTCAATTAAAAACTATTAACCCTCGCCACAAGCCTTAAAGTTTCAAACAAGTGTTGATTTTTTTACAAAACAACTAAAAAAACCTAAGGTTAAACTGTTACGTATTGTTCAGGATTTCTCTACGAGAAACTAATTTAGTTATAGATGTAATATTCCAGATATATTTCACCCCTTTTTCAGTAGAAACAATTTTTTAATATCAAAAGAACTTTTGTAAAGTTGTTTTTCTTGCATTTTACAGATCTAATAACTCTAGAACTGTATACTACTAAAAACCCTTAAATCAGTCTCATTTTGTTCTTAATTTTATTCTATTTGTGATGAATAAATGTGAATGTATTTGCATTATAACCACCATTTCCCCCAAAAAAATTTCAAAAAAGAGAGAGATAATTTAAGAAAAAAATTAATTAGGAAAATTTTAAGCTTTTTAACATCTCTACCAAATTTCAAGGGCATATGATTCAATTAAAACATGCAAAAAATGTCACTTAAATTTCAGAAAATAAGACAATTAACAGATTCGGTACAAAATCTTACAGAACTAGTTCCCCACTTTAAATAAATTCAATGTGCATCAATTTAACCGTAGTATTCCTTTGAATTACGTTTAAGGTAAATGTGGGTATAGTGGACACTTTAAGGAAAATTTTTGCTTAAATTCTTAATAAATACCAATGAATTTGCTTCGAAACGGTTATTATCCTATTTTTGGGTTAATTGGATCTTTTTCTTTCGATTTTACTATTAAAAACTTTAATTAGATAGGGCAAAGTATTTTTAATTAATTTTTTAAAAGTACTCCAAATTGCATCTATAGTGGCCACATAGATGAAGCTGTTGCTTCTATGGTGGACACCTCTTGCATCAATAGTGGACACCTGTCTTTTTCTGCCTATATGAGGGGTTTATGGGTGAAATTGAGGGGGTTTTCTTTGTATAGTCATCTAGTTCTAATTAAATCTTCCTTCCCAACGAAATGTATTTTAGATTCAATCAAATTAGCTTTATTTAAAAAAAAATTGATAGTTTTCGGACCAAAGTCTACGCTGTAGCTGATTTGAGAGGAATTTAGCATGTAATTCAATGTTTTAGAAACATTGGTTCCCGAAGCCAGTTTGAAACCAAATTTATTTAACACTCATTTTAAAGCACAGTCAACAGTTTATGAAGAAAAACTGATTCAAATTAAGTATTATTTATGTTTCTATTAGACGCCATTGGCGGTGGCCACTATTGGAAAATCTAAGATTATGTGTTGGTAAAGTGGACACCCCCATAAATCCTCGTAAAGTCAGCATTTTCAAATAAATTTTATTCAGTATTATTTTATACACTCTTATTTATCCTGATATAAATTTAAAAGTCAATCAAGAGGTAATAAATACGAAAAAATCAGTTCCGACTTAACCGTTTCCTTACGCGATTCAATAAGCAAAATCTAATTTCAGTCACTCGGGCGATGTTGTTATTTTCAAATATTTAAATATCCTTCCCACGCTGATCTGTGGTATCGGTGGTAATTTATCAGCTTACTTGATTGCACAATCTACTATGCCTATGAATTTTGACGCTGTTCGATGCCTCTAACTCGTTTTATTTCAAATTAATCAGCTATGTGGCCACTATTGGTACAGTGTCCACTATACCCACATTTACCTTATATCTGTTTTGCTTTTAACAAGTAAAACCAAAGTAAATTAAAATTTTCAGAACAAAAAATAGATATAAACATATTTATAAGGAATTTCCAGGTAATATTCATGCACATTGAATGAATTTAACGTTGAAAACTAGCTATGTAAGGTTTTGTATCTAGAATTTATTAATAGAGTTGTATATCCTAAATTTATGTGAATTTTTTTGTATTTTTAAATCAGGCGAACACCATCAAGTGTTTTTTATGAATTCTCATTGAGTGAATCGCTCAAATTGTACATTTAAAGGGAATGTTTAGGGACTTGCCTAAATTTCGAATATTTCTATTTTTTCTTCTTCCTCTTAAATAAAGACCGTTGTTTTTTAGAATGAAAATGTTCTGTTCCATAGTTCTTGACTAATGCCTTTCAAATTATCAAATGACTTCTTAGGTAAGAGTTAAGTTATAAAATACGTTCGATAAATAATAATTAGATTTGTATTCCTTTTAATTGTTTATTTGTCAAGTAATTATTTAAGTGAAAGTGAGTGGTTCCAATATCTTCCTACAGATGTCGTTACGCAATTTCAGCTTTAGCTTTTTTGGAGAATTACGAAGGAAGATTTATGGAGATGTAAATGTATTTTTAAAGGAAATACTAATACCTGTAAATATACAAGAAAGAAGAACTACGAAAGAAATAATTAAAAAAATCGATTTAAAATCTGTATTAAATCTTCGCTTTCAACTTTGTAAATTCTACTTCTAAGCGAAAGTGTAAAGCTAATTTTGAAAAGCTGAAGTATTTATTAAAATAAAAAACGCAAGTGCACAGTAGTAATAATAAAGTTAGATCTTCAAGAAATATCGTAATCACAAATGTTTACATAGTTTTGTTATAAGTGCAATGGTTAATCCAGAAACATACTGTGGATCTAATTATACTTTCTCAAATGCATAAATAACGTGATAGTATTGTACTGGAAAAATTTAAAGCCGTATTCACACTAAATATCTGTTAATGAATTAATGTTGACCCTAACCTCCAACCCTCAGATGTAAAAACTTCCCAAATTTTATGCATTCTGCATTCCCATTAATTGTTTGAATGTGCCAAACGAGCTATGCGAATTAATTCAACGAAAGCTACAAAACATGAATTTAAACCAAGTTAAAAATAAGTAAAAGTAAATTTATAAATGGTTTTCTGAAGATCTTTGAGGATAGATGCTTTTATCCAACGAAAAATGTTTTAGCTTTTATTTAATTGATTGTTTAAATTAAAAACAGAATACCATCAATTGCGAAAAAGATGCACAAATTAAAAAAAATCTATAATAGAGTACAATATACAATCAAAATGTAACTAATAAAAATAAAATTTTAAATAGAAATTTTAGGAAAATATAATAAGCTCGATCTAAGTTCTAAGTCATCGTCATCGTCATCAGGAGGCCTATAATCATAACAATATGTGACCATTTCTGTAACTAGCAATTTATCAGTTTGAAGTTATATTATGCATCATAACATCGATTAAAAGTGAACAATCCTAGATGAACAAAACAAGATATTTGATAGTGCATGGAATCTTCTTTTAGATATAACCCAATCGCTTTTTCTCAGCTATTGGAGCTGAGCCAGAGTGCTTACTGACCTACTCACTCAGTGGAAGCACATGTCCTAAACTTCTGATTAATTTGCTTCCAACTTTTTGCTCGATTCGCACCGTTATGTGTGACGCTTACGTAATGAATGATTGATTAGGATGGTATTTTTAGTTTTTATATCTAAATGCAAAGTCATATTCTTTGGAAAGGTGAAGGACGATTCTAATCGGGAAATTTTTTAAACATCCAAAAGTATTTGACTTACAACAGTCTTTTTTTTTTAATTTTGAAATAGGGGAGAGTCTTCGAACCTTAAGAATCTTTGAATTATTGCTAATTTTTTATAAAATTACATTTTAAAAAACACAACTCAAATATTAAATATACCTATTTGCGTATATCAAATAATTTTTTTCGACGATTTTTCCTTTTAAGGAATTCATTATAACGATGTTTTTAAAGAAATATTTTATTGTCCTTTAAGGCGCCGAAAGAAAAGTTGTACAGTAATTATTTGTTATTTTGAAAAATAAAAACTAACGAAATTGTTAATGGTAAAACTATTCACTTAATAATCTTAAATTGGACATATTAAAAATATTTTAGGTGCATTTGAATTCCTCACTGATTTTTTCACTCGTGTCAAATAAAATACTTGTATTTTTTTCGTTGTTGTAAAGACGCACCAAAGATTCCCAAACCTGTTGAAGAGTAGATTTTATTTTCATTTGTTAGTACCTATAATCACGAGTTCATAACTATAAAATTGGGTTTTCAACATAAAGTTACTCAAGACGGACTATGTCCCAAGGTACCCAACATTGATTATTATCACTAACAGCCCTTAGTACTTCAATTATTTAAATAAATTTTACTTTTTTTGGCCTGGTTTCAACAAAAAACTGGCCAAAACTGGTTATTAAAAATTCCGTTTTGATGAATGTCTTGTAACGCACCTGTTCCCGTGATAGTTGAGAGGCTGAGTCCTGTAATACAAAATCCAAGAGAAGCTTCGGTACTTCAGCTTCATTAGATTTATTCAGAATCATTTTCGTCTTCAATGACACTGGTTTCAAGACTGAAATTGATAGTCAGTTGTTTGAAAAGAGGTATAATTAAAAACTCTAGTTCAAAACTATGTTATAAGAAGGTTTTTCGTTAGTATTCAAAATATTAAATTTTTTTACGAATTTTGTAGTTAATACACAAATATTATTTCTCATTTCTCAGTAAAATTCATTTCAAACTATTACAACCCTAAAGACCCTCTCTAACAAACCAAAAATTTAGATTTAAGTAACAGCTAAAAATCCCAAAACCATTAAGTTAAAATTCAACTAAAACCGAGTAAGGGAATGTTTATTTGTTAAACTTTAAAGTAACAAAACTAGTGGTGGGAACATATAGTATAAGGTGGTGAAAATTTTATTTAATTTTAGTTTATAAATTAGTTTTATCTTGCCTTCATGTAATTTTAAATCAAACATTGTATTGAATGCATTCAAGTTTTAAAATCAAGTTTTAAATGTAACAAAGAGCTGATCACATCATTCTTACTATAAGATGGTCTTATCCCTTCAAAAGTTAAAAAAAATATCCCATAATATTTAGTTAACTTCAGCTACTTTATTCAACTATTTTTGATCAAGCAATGGAAAAAATGTAATTTTTTACAGAAAAAAACAGGTGAGTAAAAACAAAATGGTTTAAGGTACACCTTTTATTTATCTTTAGATTTCTCCTTTTATGTGAAAATATTAAGCAAAATTTTTATAGGCTTTTGACTTCCTTCAGAATCATAAAATTTCTAATATAGATATTTTAAGAACAGCAAAGTAAAACAAGTTTCATATTGCGCATAAAACTTTTAGAGATCATAAAGATTTTTTGTTTCAAGCTGAATCTACTTTTAAAGCAATAGATAGGTACTTTTGATGCTTTAAATCTGAATATATCTTTTGAATGCATGGCCTTTTGTTTGAATGCACCCTTTGAAAATACCAAGTTTAAATTAAGAATACTTTTTAATATAAAGAAATAGATACTAATATTTTTAGATAGTAATATAATTGTAATTTCCAATCTAAATTGATAATATTTAGAAGTGTCCGTGCTTGTATGTTTGTTAGTTTAGAATTATTACGAAATGCTTTTTAATATATGGATAATATTAAAATGTTTTTAAGGAAAATAAAAATATATTGAATGGATATCAATCTGAATATAATACTTACTGAAATCAAAATCCTCTCCATTTATGCCGAATGTTGCTAAACCTTTTCGTAGAAGTGTCTAAAAAGAGGTACAAAAAGTCCCTTAGATCATTACAAAAAAATTATGTTCAAATTTTTTTATATTCTATGTATTTATATCAAATACAGGTTATAACCTACACTACAGTCTACTCCACTTAATGTGATCACTGTTAATGTTATTAATCGGATAATGTTATCAAAATTAATCGGTCCCGATCCCTCCTATTTAATTTAATGTATAATACGCAATTTTATATGATCAACATTTCGCTTTATATGTTATCATAGTTTAGGGAAATCCCCCAAAATCCATCTTTTTTGCATTTGAAGGCCAATTTTAATACATAAGAATTCAAACGCGCCATTATTTTATTAATAATATAAGTTCCTCTCTCATATTTTTCTTTAAGAATGTATAATTTGCAAAATACAAACTAAGGAATCGTTTTAAATACTAAAATTAGGACTATACATAGTTTTGATTTTAATGCAAAACTCGGGTTAGACTGCTTGAAACTTTTTAGTATCAAATCGTTAAATGTTACAATCGGATATTGTTATCATTCTACTCTCGGACAAATGTGATTACATTAAACGGAGCCGACAGTAAAGTAAGTTTCACAAAAAGTAGACCTTAAAATTTATAAAATGCTACTTAATTTGCTGTTTATTTCAGATTAGACATTTCTTTTGAAGATTTTAACTCGAGCTTCATATTAACTTACCTTCCAACCATCAGAATTCAGTTGTGCCTTTACTAACGTGTTGGTGGGACATTGTGGATTCCAATACAATGACAGAGACTCGATTTTCAAGAGCTAAAAATAAATAAATTTTATTAAGGCTTTCATTACTCTATTCCAACTCTTTTACTCATACTCTCTGTGAGGTTCAAAGGGAGGACCCTCCCCGTTTTGGCAACCCGGCGGGTTGCCGGAATAGGAAAGACTTTTTCGATGTTTGTTTTGTTGTTTTTTTGTGATCATTGTATGATGGAGCTTGGAGCGAGAGGTCGCGTGTGCGACGAGATCTGTAAATTTGTCAGCTAAACTATTAAATCTTACTTTTAATTATCAAGGCTTGGTTTACTTGAACAACGAACCCTAACAGTGGCGCAGACGGACAGGATTAAAGAGTTTTAGCTTCAACGACGATTTCCGATGAAAAACGAAAAAGGTTTCGAAAGGAGTTGGTCCGAGCTATTGAAGACGTTGGATTTGTGGGTATAGTTTTGAATTATAGGGTTGAAATTTAATGATTCTTGATTTTGGTATGGTGAGGGTTTTGAGGAGTGTGTCTCGAATTAATATGGAACTGGATGATGAGTAGTGTGATGAGTAGTTTCGTTTTCGGTGAATTGGATATGGTGATTTCGTTTTGGTTTGTTCGAGTTTTTTTTTCGGTGAGTGTTGTCATTCTAAAATTAGATCGAGGTCGTTTTTTTTTGTTATCGAGGGAGTTTGCTGTTCTTTGTTGGTTGATTCTTTTTTGAGTGCGTTTTTTTTACGGAATATTCAAAGGTCTGCAGAATGGCGTTGTATGGTAAAGGGAGCAAGGAGGACCTTTTAATTTTAGCTAAAGAGCTTAGCTTAGAAGTGGATGAGGAAATGACAGTTTATGCCATAAGAGAGAAAATACTCAAGGATGAAAACTATGATGAAGCGTTTGTTAAAGATTTTTTTGCATCCATCGTTGAGGAAAGGGAAGAAATCGAGGAAAGAAGGAGACAAGAAGAAATCGAAGATAGGGAGAGATTGTTGAAATGGGAATTCGAAGAACAGAAAAGAAAGAAGGAGAGACAGTTGGAATTAGAGGAAATGGAGAAAAAGAAGGAGAGACAGTTGGAATTTGAGGAAATGGAGAAAAGGAAGAAGGAGAGGCAGTGGGAATTCGAAAGGTTAAAAATTGTATTCCCTGAATTGTTAGAAAAGTATAGGATTTTGCCTCAAGAAGACCTATCTTACAGAAGTTCTTTGGAGCCAGATACCCATTACTTCCAAGATAAGAACTTTCCACCAGCAAACAAGACTGGTATCCACCGTCAGGCTGATCGGAGAAGGGGATCGTTCAGATGCTTCGAGTGTCTGGAGGAAGGACATTTGAGAAGGAATTGTCCGAAGTTAAGACGCTCTCGCAGAACAAACCGGAAGGTCTGGACGGGACGGAAAGATCTTGACAGAGTTTCTGTGAATGTGGAAAATTCACGGTTGGAAAAGGCAGTAGACGATGCGGAATGGGGACTTCAGAAGGCAGTGTGTGAAACGGGGAAATCAGTGGAGACAAAGCTGGTCAACCCTGGAGACCATCAGATATTGAAGGAAAAAGAAATTAAATATCTGGGAGATGAAGGACCGGTGAAAGACGATATGTTAAATCCGGAGGAGAGGACTCTCAAGGAAGTGGACGAACCTGTTCGACATTTAGAGGATGACTATGATATATTAGGCGTTGAATTCATCCAGTGGGATCGGATTGAAGTGGAGGTAGAAGAAGAAAATAGAACTTCGGAAGAGAAAGTAGTCGAAGATGAGCGCTTGGATGAAGAAAGAGAAAACGAAGTTCCTGGCGAGAATGGAATTAACGTTGCAGAAGAGTCTCTGGAGGTAGAGACGGGAAACGAAGTTTCCAGAGAGAAGGAAACTTATGCTGGAGAAGCTGTATGTGGAAATCAAGGTTCGGAAGGAGAGGACGTGGATGAAGAATCTACGGAAGAAATGGAGGAAACTGAGGACTCTGGATCTGAGGATGATGCTAAAAAGGATGATGTCAGTTCCGAAGTAGGGAAGCCTTCTAAGAAGCGTCGAAGGCGACCTGCGAAGTCTAAAGCTAAAGTTACCCCTGCCAAGCGACGAGGCAAAGCTGCTGCTTTCAAGTATGCCGAGGATCCTGGCTCGGAAGAGGAGATGGATTTAGGTTCAGAAGATGAAGCTCCTAAAAAGAAGAGTCGAGAAGCTGAGAAGAAAGCCCCTGCAACTCCTATGAGACGTGGCGGCCGTCAGAAGAAATCGACCAAGTGCACTGAAGACTGTGGCTCCGAAGTCGAAGAAGGCCAGGCCCCTGAGAAAGAAGACTGCGAGCCTGAAGTGAAAGCTGACACCAAGGAGAACCCTGTGTTGGACCCTCAAACTGAGCTGTGGTGTTTTAAAGGTGGAGGTGGAACTCTATCCGACGACTTGGATGAGGACAACAACGACGACTTGGAACACGATGATGGACCTTTTTCAGATGAGTGACATTTTTTTTTATTATTTGAAATTAATTTGTACTAACTTTTATTTTTTTTGAAGTGATTACTGAGAAGACTGTAATTATCTGATTTCCTAAGTTAAGTAATTTTATGAAGTGGTATATCACTAATGATAATTATGTAAAATGAAATTGAAGGGTTACTTAATTTTTGAAGACAATGGAGGATAATTGACTGTCTGAATAAGAATAGTTCTGGTTTTCAAAACTGAAAGTGTAATGTTTTGTTTTCTGTTAAACCTTTTGTTTTTCTTGTGAGTTCAATGTTTTTTTTCTTTTGGTTTGTTGTGGAATTTTGTTTTAGTCCCGTGAATATTAGTTTCTTTTTAATGTTTTCTTTACGAGAGTATTTTCTTTTTATTTGGATCTTTGAAGTTTGTATATGATTCGTGTTCTTTATTTTTAAGGTTTAAGATTTTGATATTGCATTTTTGTATTTTGATTATAGTATCCGGTATTGTTAAAAAGGCTTCTGTACGTCTAGAATTATTTTTTTTTTGTCTTGTGATTGTTTTTCTTTTGGTTGGTCTCCCCTGCAGGACATGGTCCGGCAGGTAAGAGACCGGAGGGGAGATGTGAGGTTCAAAGGGAGGACCCTCCCCGTTTTGGCAACCCGGCGGGTTGCCGGAATAGGAAAGACTTTTTCGATGTTTGTTTTGTTGTTTTTTTGTGATCATTGTATGATGGAGCTTGGAGCGAGAGGTCGCGTGTGCGACGAGATCTGTAAATTTGTCAGCTAAACTATTAAATCTTACTTTTAATTATCAAGGCTTGGTTTACTTGAACAACGAACCCTAACACTCTCTTTTCAACTTTTTTCAGGACAAAAAATTAAAAGTTGAAATGGTAATACAAGTCATCACTTAGAGTACGCCTTATGAATTGTATACTGTACAAGCTTAATAATGATCGCATAGTAAATAAGACCCAAACAGTGTACCGGGTCGGTAAAAGTGTTTAATAAGATATAATAAAAATAGTTAAATTCGCCTTTTCTTTGTTTACTTGCAAGCTATAACAATAATTTCAAGAATAATATCAGATTAAATATCCAAGTAATATTATAAAATGTTTACTGCATGATTAATTTATGAAAATAGTACCACAAAAAAGATATAACGAAATATATAAATCCCGTTTAAATGTACAAAAATCGCATTTGAAAACTGTGTATCTTTTTACAAGAGAAATCTGAAAATAATATTTAAGGTACTTTTTTAACTTCCATACGAATTATCGAACGAGTTTTCTTAATACATCAAATAACTGTTAAAAACAATTCTTAGAGCAAGCAACATATTATATAAATAAATAATATGTAAAATAGTGCACATATAATGTAACAAAAATAAAAATATTAATTTATTAGGTATATGAAATATAATTTCAATTACGCTATATTTACCATGCATTTTGTTTTTAATCATTTTTATATGTAAGGTAAATATATTCATTGTAAAATTTTCATCACTTTAGTTTTGTAATAATTAAAGCAGGAAACTCTCTTAAAGAGTATAAAATATTCCTTTTCATATTATGATGCAAGCTAGATTTGGTTTCCTCTTTTGAAAATTTTAGTAGTGTTCTAAAGCGTCATCCTCAAACTAGTTATTTCGTGCTGTAAGTCACGTAACACGTTAGACCTCTTCAACTTCTAAACAGCAATTGTAGCACTCAAAAGAAATTATGCAGAAGTTATTAATATTAAGGTTGCATTTCGTTCACTATAAGCGCATCCTTTAAGTTTTATAGTTTACCTTTTTAGTACCTACTTTACATAAGTGCATCCAGTTTTTTAAGGAACTGAATTAGATTTATAAAACTGGGCAGAGAACCTGAACTGCAATACCCATAGTAAAAAGAAGAGATGGAAAGAAATTTCACCTTTTTCATGTTACTAAAAATATTTTTCATCTTTTTGGGAGGGGGAAAATACGAAAAATAAGAAAAATTATCTAGATATGTGCCGTTCATGAATTCCTCAATTATTCCATCTTTTAAAATTTATACCTTATGTATAATTTTGTTTTGACTGTATTCCTGTCAATCCCATTATAATTGCTTAGTTTAGAAATTTTTATGAAAAAAATCTTAATTTCCAATCAGAAAAAGAGTTTTTCAAATTAGGGAATTATTATTTAAAAACATTACGATTTAAATGTCAAGAGTAAATTTTTATTTAGAAGGACAAATAATTAGATCAATGAACTTATAAATGAATGTAAATAATAAAAAAAGTGTAAAAGTGTAAAACTTAAATCTTAGGTTAATGAATTTTTATAAAATCAAACGTTCACTTTTTAAAAATAACAATTTTTAAGTTCCCTTTCTTATGATTTACTATCCAAAAATCTGCCTCTTTTTTTATCTCGGCATAACTTAAAAAAATACAAACAAATCTTAAAATTTCAATTTATTTTTACTCACATTTAAACTTTTTTTACTAATCACTGATGAATAAAATTAAACTGAAACACAAAAATCTAGAAACCTTAACTTATAAAAAAACACAAAACGAACAACATGTTTTCATCTCTTTATAAACTAGTTCTTCCTCCTCCGTTGCACAACAGTTAATTTCTAAGGTTGCCCAGTCAATTCCAACTACCAAAACAACAGGATTATCTGCATAAACAAGCACGAGCAAAACATCCCCTCAACTTCCAACTCGCTACACTGACGTAAAACGAGAGGCGCTAAAAATATCTCAAACCTAAAAAAAATCGATTTTTTCACAGAGCTCAGATTGTCCGAAAGAATACAGACAGCATTTCTAGATGGTTTATTCCCTGAATCTCTTAGAAAAATCGATCCGTTTTCCCTAGAACAAAAGAACGGACAGACATCCAATACTTTTTTGATTCCCTGGTGGACTAGAATTTCATCAGATAAAATGGCATCAGTTTTCGTGTTTCGCGAGAGACCAAAAGAAAGCTGAATGTGGAGCACTTGGGTTACGAAAGATCGACCGAATTTCTTGGACTGCTCGTATTACATATATGAAGGGGTATATATAGGAAAAAATTGCTTTCAGTGACCTTCTTCAACAATGTTTAGTAAGGTATTACCTTTTACCGTATTGCCATGGTTTTAGCCATTAAATTACATCAAATTCGTTCGAGCAATTTTGATTTTTTAAGATTTAATCTAGTAAACTTTTTTCCCTTCAAACAAGAGAGAAAGAGAGAGAGAGAGTTACTAGTATCAAAGATTGACCCTTTATATTTTCGCCGAAGCCTTAATATTTCAATAAATATATTATTGAATATTTATACGTCTTTTTTTAATTATACAGGAATTTTTTATCAAGCTTAATCAATTGATATAACAGACATTGCTTGAGGGGAAAAGGTTTTCAAACTAGGCTATAAAATGTAAAAAGATTCCTCTGCCTTCTATTTGCTCAATTTCCTCCTTGAATTTCCATAGTTTCCACCCTTGATAAGCCAGTTCTCTTTCTTAAGATATTGAGAGGGAGAGAAAAAGAGATATTATGTTCTCTCCCTTTCAATATATCATGTTCTCACCCTTTTAATAAATCATGTTCTATCCCTTTCAATATATCCTCTTCTCTCTCTTTCAATATCTCCTGTATTACCTCCCTTTCAATATATCCTGTGTTACCTTCCTTTCAATATATCTTGTGTTATCTCCCTTTCAATATCTCCTGTGTTATCTCCCTTTCAATATCTCATGTTCTCTCCCTCTCAATAAATCCTAGTTTTCTTTTGATTTAACCATTCATGCCCTAAATAGACTTAATCCTTCATATTCCCCAACCTACGTTAAATCCATAGTTCTCTTGCCATATTGGCTTAGTTCTCACCACCAGCTCACACAGGTTTTATACCTTTCTCATTCTCTAGTCAATGGATTACTATGCATTGGAATGAATTTGTTTCCTTTTTATGCAAAATACGGACCCTTGTACTCAGGCTCTCATTTACCTTAAAAAGGCTCTTGGCGTCGGCGTCTATCTGTGTGGCCTTCCACTTGCTGTTGGTGGTGACACAAGTCAGGTTCTGCAGGACCAGACCGCAAGCCAGAGGGCCACTGGTGGACACACTGTCCTCGTAGCGGATGTGCACGTTCTGTAAGGACACCTGAGGGAACAAAACAAACAGTCTTAAGCACAGTTCATACTTCTCCGATGTTTTGGTGCGTTACAGCAACTTAAAATGGACGAATGAACGACGCCGGATTGCCGTAATGCTCCAGAAACGATACAGAAGGTGTATGCTACTGGGTAAAAAAAATTGCCGTGTTCATTTATGAATACGGTAAAGTATAAATAAGGGAGTCATACGTAAAATTATAGGATATGTGTATAGTAATAGGGAGGTAATGAAGAAGTCTTAAATAAATCTCTTCCAGAGGAAGTTAGTTCTCTTAAACTCATTTCTATTTGCAACGCAGTGTTCCTAGGGCTTTTAAGTTCGACGAATCATGGTCGACATCCATTGTTAACGAGGATTATCGTTATAGTTTTTATGTTATCTGTCGAAGTCACTACGGATTTTAATTGAGAGGCCAATAAAAACATACCACTAAAAACGAACATTTGTTGAAGCCTTAAAGTATTATCTTCAGATTTATGAGCGTCTGGATTTATTATAACTAATTATTTGTATGTTTTGAATTTGTGAAATTAGCGACCCTTTTATTGGTATTAGCTTCAAACATGAATAGGTTTATAGGTAGCATGATTAGTAGATATTTTATACCATGGGATGGAAAATTACTCTTCTTATACTAATGAAAAGAGATTTCACTCAAATCGCCATGTTCTTCAGAGGATCCCTTTAAAATTCTCCTACCCTAAACATTCTCCCACAAAATTATCCTATTCTAAACAAGAGTTAAATATATTCGAAATTACGGCAATATTTTTAAAACAACAACTGTAATTTCTTTTGGTTAGGGGGTTGGGATGTTTCTCCATATCATCTTTAAATAACAGCTAAGCAATGCTACACTCTAATTAATTGTGTCTAGAATCACCCAGCTAAACATGCATAACAGAAACAGGGATATTCTCATGGATTTTGGAAGGTTTTTTAACACTTTATTAATTTTTTTCCACCAACTTTGACCTTTGACGACGCGACATTCGATTTCAAAAACATTTTACGAAACGTCGTCAATCAAGAAAAAAACGTACTTGCGAAAAGACCAATCGTGCCTGTTTCCATTTTGATGGGAAGCATCAAAGGCACCTTTACAGAACAAAGGCCACGACGCATTTACCTTTGGGCATGAAAGGGACACTAAATTAACTTATCAAAAGGAAACGGATCTACAGTGATATTCAACCGAGGTAAATTGCACGTTAATTGGACATTGCGCTAGCAGTCTTGTTTTACAGAATGAAAGTCGGGCACAAAACCCTGTTTCCTCTATTCTACGAAAACACTCAATTTTGAATGGGATGTGAGAATGATCGAATGGGTGTTGCCAGATTTCGCCTGCATTTAAACTCGGGGATCATTAATTTAGCGTGTGAGTTGGGCGTGAGCTTAAAATAATAATTTTTATAGCCGGAATTTTGAAGAGTTTTACACAAAGATAATAGAAGTTATGCTTTTTGTGTTTAGTTTTTAAGGCATGAAGCTCAGGTAGCTTGTGAAGGTCAAGAGTAATTAGGAAAATATGCAAATATGATTAAGTGACACTTTACTTATACCGACCTTATTGTGTAGATTATTTTGTATGCAAGGACTCTTGTGTTTGAAAAGCAAAGCTGTACAGATAAATATTTAGATTGTGATGAATGGGTTTTAAATTTTTTTCTACGATGCATAATAAAAGATCACAAATGAGCAAAATTGTTAATTGTAATCTCCATAATGGCTTCGAAAATAGTGTCGGATGGAAAATTTATTAATGTATTAATTACATGTTCCTGAAGGAATTACTGAATAAAAGGACTTATTGTATCTTGATATAAACATTCACGTAGCAACATAATGTTGATAGTCTAAAAAAATATTTACCTAGTTTTTAGGGAAACATTTAATTGAAAAATTAAAATTCAATTAACATGTCTTTCAAAAGACGTTTTCCCATCATCCTAGCACCTCTTTCAACGTTCGTGGTAAATACATCCCAAAAGGAGTGGGATTAATTTTCTGGTAGGTTCCAAAATGTCTTTGTGAGATTAACCCCATCCACAAGTTAGTTTCGAAAATTTGTTCTAAATGCATGTAGATTCAATGCTTAATGGATGGAAACCCCCAAGAAAAAGAACAAAGATTATAAAAATAATACAAAAGAATTTCCTTACGCAGAATTAACTTTCACATCGCCCCGACTCCTGTAAATAAATCAACCCATTATTCATCCCTGGTTAGCATTTTTTTATGTGAAAGAGTTGGTGGTTATACTCTATTCATTTAGAATTGGCGCTTGAGAAATAGTGCTTTCCCCCACGCTAGAAGCGTAACCATAGTTACGCTCTTCGAGCAGCCAATAGTAAGCCTTCTTCGTCACTTTGACGTAGATGGTTGCTATGGTTACCGATCGGTGGTGGGGGAAGGAAATATTTTCAAGCGCCAGTTCAAAGTGAACAGAGTATAATAAGGTTTTAGAGAACTACACTCAAACCTGTTTTTTTTTCGGTGGATAAGGGACCACATATAAGAAATGCATAAAAAATCACACGAAACTTCGCGAGTATCTATAAAAAATTGTTTTCGCAACACAATTAAAAAGTATTTTGTATGCGGTTGACAGGGACCGCATAAAAAAGTCTCGCGTAGAAAGTCTCCGTAGCGAAAATCCCACCATATAGCCTAATTGAAAAAAACTTTTACATTCGGACAATAAAGCAATTCCCACCCTATGGCTGAATTGAGAAACCGTTTCTATTAGGACCGTAGACTTTTTTCAGTTACCATGTAGTCGGTAACGACTGCTGTGTCACTAGACGCTTGTAAAAGTTTCGGTAGCCATATATACAAAATTTTTGTTCTATATTCCAATTTGATTGAAATTCTCATTTACCGCACAAAAAGGACAATACAAAAACAGGTTCGAATGTACAGATGAAGAAAAAAATGACTCAGTTGTGATTTCTGGCGAACCACTTTGGTTAGGAAGACAAAATAGGGGTCGTTTTTCATTAATAAAGTATTCTTTTACCAAAAAAATTTTCAGTCCTTAGGGGGTCGTCTTCATATTAAACGAAACACTAACTTTTTTCCAATGGGGACCCCCAATTATTATTAGTTTTTCTGAAAGGCCATCCCCCAAACCCTTAAATACCCAGTTTCATCCAGATTGATTAAAATAAATTTTTTAAAGTAAACTTAAAAGAAATTTTTTTAAATCGTGCAATTTTTTTATGGTGATCGATTTTGGTAGTAATTTTATGTAGGAAACCAAAATTTCAATCGATTTATCTAATAGTTTTTGATAAAACGAACTAGAAAGAGCATTTGCGGTATGCATTCGGCAACGGTATACGGCCCCTTAAGATATTAACTCGTTTTTATCAAAAACTATTGGATGAAATCGATTGAAATTTTGGTTTCCTACATAAAATTACTTCCAGAATCGATTACCATAAAAAAATTTCACGATTTAAAAAAATTAAGTTTATTTTTAAAAAATATTTTTTTTTTAAAATGAAACTGGATGAAACTGGGTATTTAAAGGTTTGGGGGGATGGCCTTTCAGAAAAACTAATAATAATTGGGGGTCCCCATTGGAAAAAAAAGTTAGTGTTTCATTTAATATAAAGACGACCCCCTAAGGACTCGGAAATTTTTTTGGTAACAGAATACTTTAATTAATGAAAAACGACCCCTATTTTGTCTTCCTAACCCAAGTGGTTCGCCAGAAATCACAACTTAGTCATTTTTTTTCCTCAACTGTACTATCTCTCCACCCCAGAACATCCCCACAAACCCTCCAACACCCACTCATCCCAAAAAGCAATCCTGTCCGACCCACTCCCCTTCTTAAAAAAGGATTAGGGGCGTCAAAACAAACACACACACATCGCAATCCTTCTTCCGCATGCTCACAGAAAGCGAGATCGTCATTAAGATGCCAACAGACAACAAGAGTTGGGGGACGTCGCTCCCACGCTTCGCTTACCTGCACGTTGTTGACGATCGTCGTCACCAGGTTCTCCATGAACCCCCTCGGCCGGTCACCTGGAAAAGAGAAATTGATCACTTTAAGTTGTTTGTGGTGGAGAGTGCAATTACGGTGATTGGAGAGGTATGTTAAATAGGGGAGACAAACTGAGTTATAGTTCCCAAGCATCACAAACGTTCAAGACACGACCAATTTTTGTCGAATTTCGTTTACTTCTATAGTTGCAGTTACGTAAACTTGACATATTTGGTATGGCCTGTGCTATTAGGGTTAGGGGAAAGGGTTTCGTTAATGTCTTGAAACATAGTTCATAATCCATCTTACAGAGTAAAATTCGTGAGTCTTTAAGGAGTTTTTCAGGAGTAAATTAGAAAAAAATTAAGAGGTACCGTGAATGACAATGATTATTAACTTAGTACCATTTTATACATATTACAGGAAGAATGAGTTAAAAATTAAGTTTAGAATATAGAATTGTGAAAGAAGATTATTTTCACATTACAATGTTATTTCATCGAATTGAAAACAATTACTTCTACTAAATAAAAAGTACTTCTTTTTGCTTTTTGATAAATATTTTTTAGGAGTTAGAGGTAATAGGTGAAGAGCAAGACAATTTGTATGAGTTTTTATAAGTTTTAATGGCCCCTTTGAAAAAAAGACAGAATCTTCAGGATCTTCAGGAGGCTCCTGGAGGCCCTGGAGTTCCTCCAAGAGGAACACTGTTGAAAGAAACTATTGAGCAGAATATTTCAATTGTTTATTTTCAAACACCAGAACAAAATTAAAATTAAAAGAAAAGACGAAAGAAAAAACAGGCTATGGACTACCAAAGAGACGCAGTCTTATGCTAGTAGCCAAATGTAAGCCAAGTATAACCCCGATATTTCGATACCGAAGATATCTGAAAATAAATTTTAGGTATCGAGTTATCGGGATAGCAGGATGAATCCAAATGTAAAACTAATTAGGTACTTTATTTCATGGAGTAATATGTTTTTCTTAGTTAATTTTTATATGTTTGAAAGCTACAATTTCTCTAAAAAACTTTCTCAAATTATTATTTTGTTATAATTTAATTTTAAAGATATTGACACACTCCAAAAAAAACCTCAGACTTGAATATTTATTTCCCTGTGGAGTTTTTCAGAAAGTTAGCTAGTTTTCAAGAGTAATAATTTGGTGACAGGAGACTGAGACTAATTATCAACAAAAGAACGTAAGCAGATTATTATTTCCTAATACACTTCTTGGTATTCCTCTCTAGTTGGTTTTCTCTTAATCTTAAGAAAGTAAAGGTTAACAGCATTGCTGTTAGATGCAGAATAGTTAGGTAAGCTTAAGTTGTCACGGTCCTGGAAAACCAAGGTTTAGTGTAGCAAAAGATTTAAACTATTGGTTTCCTTCTGTCTTAAATAATCTTTTAAATCGCTTTAACCCTTCCTGAAATTTCTCGGAAAGAAAATCCAAATTATATAGCATATTAAATGGCAAGTTTTGTGACTTCAGCTTTTAGACTCGATAAAAGAAGTTATGGAATAGTCTTATGGAAGTTTCAGTTATGGAAATTATTACAGTTATAAGTTTAGAAAAATAAAAAATTAGGAAAAACAATTAGGAAATTAAAATAGGAAATGGTTTTTAATTTATTTAGGCTGTTATTGAAGGGATGCAGGTTATGCTTATGTCCTTTCAAAGCATCTTCATTTTTAGGTGTTGTCTGATATTTTAGAATTTCCTAAAGTTGCAATGCATATGATATGATGCATTATTATACTGTATAATAATGTACTTTATAATAAAAAAAATCTTGTTAAAATATGCTTAAAACCCGCTAATAAAATATACTTCGCCAATTTATCGTAAATAACATCCCTTTTTAGTTTTCTTTTTTAATTATACACTATAACTCCATCGGTTCTTTTAAATATATGCTTTTAAATTACACAAAACAACGCCCATTATAAAAAATATTTTTTTCTAAAATCAAAGTGAAAAGCTTCACAATTTTTGAATTTTCGACTAATTTATTTTACCAGAAATTCATAACTTGAAATTCCAACTTAAACTTTTGATTCATCTATATTCTAAGCTTATTTATCCTATGTATACTGAAGTAGGAATTGTTCTATCTTAATTGAAGGGCTTGGTAGATGAAGGGGCTATGTTACAAGGCCTGTCCCGAAAGTAACGAGACTGAATTCCTTTCAGAATTAGGGAATTCAGTCTCGTTACATTCCGGACAGAACTTGTAACATAGCCCCTTCATTAGGGTGTATCGAAAAAAACTTTTTTTCGATTTTGATGACGTAATAGTGCGGAAAAGTTGTCTAAGGTGCCAGAGAGTACCTGTGAATTTTTTCAGAATTTTTGGATAATTTCTTAATGTGCCACATTGGCCCTGAAGTTCCCCATGTTAATCCAATGGGGCGCGCCGCCAAAAAGGCCGAAAATCGGTTTTTCGCCCCCCATTTCTACCCTAATCACACGACGAATGTCTCGTCTCGAGTTATGGACTCTATATGATCTAGGCTATCCGACAAAACTTGAATAATAGCCTAAATATCAATATTACGTTTTTTTGTATGCTCAAATTTCGTCGAAAATCGCGTATTTCCTCGTTCAAATCAGAGCCCACAATCAACATAGTATAGAGATTTAAGTTATTATTCAAGTTTTTTCGGGTAGCATACATCATATAGAGTCCATAACTCGAGACGAGACATTCGTCGTGTGATTAGGGTAGAAATGAGGGGCGAAAAACCGATTTTCGGCCTTTTTGGCGGCGCGCCCCATTGGATTAACATGGGGAACTTCAGGGTCAATGTGGCACATTAAGAAATTATCCAAAAATTCTGAAAAAATTCACAGGTACTCTCTGGCACCTTAGACAACTTTTCCGCACTATTACGTCATCAAAATCGAAAAAAAGTTTTTTTCGATACACCCTACCCTTCATCCACCAAACCCTTCAATTCTGGGATGCCTTTTGTTACACAAAAACTCGCACTATAGCAGTGATTCCCAACCTGGGGGCGATCGCTTCTCAGGTGGGCGATTTGGTTTATCAGGGGGCGATAAATAAGTGAGGGGCGATTGGGGGGGCGATGAGTACTCAAAGGGGTAAAATAAAATAGTATTGTACTTACAGACTGTATTCAGACTTAATGTACCAAAAAAAGTTAAAACTCTCTTTCTTAGGGTTCTACCTAAGAAACAGGGTTTAACAGTAAATAGTAAAGTTTGAAGTAAACAGTAAATTCTACCTAAAAAATATGTGTCCGAAATTCGGAATAGGTGTACCATAACTAGTTGAAAACATGAAAACCTGTTTTTTGGAGTCTTATTTCTAAAAATTTTCTGGGGGAGGACCCCCGGATATAAAATTGCTTTATTATTTACTTAAAACTTTACTTATAAACTTTACTTTAAATTAAAATTAGACATACAGAGAATAAAAAGGGGGCGATAGGTGTTAGTCAACCTCTAGAAAGGGAGCGATGGGGCACAAAAGGTTGGGAACCACTGCACTATAGTATACCTTACCTAATGCAAAACACTTAGTAACCCGTTCAAATAAGACAGTTTGACTGCAACAAATGCAAAATTAGCCCAAACAACATGATTACTACTTGTATTTTCTGCTGGTAAAACGTTTTTCTGATTGCTTTTCTCAATAGAAATTCTAGACCACCCGCTAAACAACTTACACGCATCATTTGTCCTCACTGCCATAAACAACCGATACTCCATATAATGGCATTCCGAACACGCTTGCAGACGGCTGAAATAAGATTATCGTCATCCATTCGATTTCAATTCGAGAAACGGATACATCGATTACACTTCCCTCTTGCTGTTCGTTTCTCTCTGCCTCATTTAGAACAAGTTAATCCCACCAATTACCGTAATCTTGAAGCGTTCAATTATTATTAATTTTTTGGCAGTACGGTTTGTCGCTTCCGGCTTGATTCGAATTCATAATCAACATTGAAGAATATGAACAGCTGAACTGAGTCTAGTTTTAATAAAGCAAATTTACCAAAATTTAAATATGAATTTTTGTGCTTCAATATATTTGTATTTCCAAGGTTTTCTCTACACGTGAAATTAGGAAAAATATTTTCCTTTAAAATTTCTTATATAAGCATAAGGTTTCACTATAAAAAATAAGAACTTTTTTCAATACACTAATCATAAGTATAAAATTATAATAAATAGTTTTAGTTTATCCCTTTTATTTTTAAATTAATTTTACAGCAAGTATTTTCAACCCTGAGAACATAACCCCAACTTATATTGCTTAATTAGTTAAAAAAACATGTAGCCAGTTTAAAACGTGATAATGAATTTCATATCTTACTTCTAATACAAAATAACTTTACTCGTTCTTACTTCAAGATTACAATCAACGCATTATTCTTGAAATTACCTTCCATGGAATAAGAAATGCCTGCGTTGCTGAAAGGTAAACGGAGTAGTTGGTACAACTCAATTAAACTGACCTTCTAAACACCCAGAATATTTTCCCTGCATAATAGTAGTGTGGTAAAGAAATCCTTTAATACATCAAACTGTAGGATTACGTAAATTAGCTTCAGTTTGGAAAGGGGAATCAAATCACAATTATGTTTAGCATAAATGCAGTAATAACGGATATTTGCAGTTTTTATACAACCATTGCCAAAAAAAGAACAGTTTATTTTCCAATGATGGGCGAATGGTATAAGTGAATAAAGTGGTCCAATTTAACTGGAATCATTAAGAGCAATAAGGAAAAAAACGAAGCTGAAAATAGGAGGAAATCATTAGTTAGTATTCATATGCGCGAAAAGACAAATAAAAAGTGCTATCAATGTTAGATAGCTTAAACTAGCGACTTTTGGTTATATTTTCTCAACACACCTGTTACAAATAATTTTAATTGATGGTAATAATCACATGCTGGTCAAAAGTCGTTAGAATTTGAATTTAGATGATATGCTGATTTCTTTAAGTTGTGCAAAAGAGGATAAATGTGTCATTAATAGACTCAATGATTATTTAATTGAAAGTTTCTGAAGTCAATTGAAGAGTATCAACTAACTGAAAGATTTGTTGTTTGTGATGAACAGTGGCAAAAAGAAATTATCGTGATTGGCAGATTCATGCAGCTTTTAATAGATATTAATGATTATTTAAGTAAAGTTTTGAAAGACACATTCTACTTTTTTGGAAGCCATTTGGCTTTTTAATCAACGCCTGTAGACAATAATGAATTTTCATTCAGTGATATCATACCTTTTTTACTAAAACCTTATTTTAGTTTTGCTTTAAAATTTAAGAAGAAAAACAAATAAGGAATACCCTTTTGTGGTAATTTTAAGGTTTTTAGCGTAAATACGATTGTTACGCTGAGACATTTTATCACAATTTAAAATAAAAAATTATTATTTAAAATACCAAAATAATAGAATATTCTTGATATTATTTTTCTTATTACATTTATTAACTGTCCACGTTTTAATTATTTATGCAAGAAAAAAGAAGTTTTCGAAAATACAGTGTTTGTAACAGCTTACTTAAGCATCACTCATATCCCCCTCGTCAGGATCCCTTGAACGAAAAATTCTTTCATGTTTGAAAACTTAACATGGCAAATTAGTAAATATCCAAGACCCCACTTCTATTGTCTGTGCATCACCTTTTAAAATCCAATATCTTTCTTCCATTAAAATCCAATAAACCAACACTCTAACACGATATATACCTACACATGAACAACAGTAAATGTCACATTCAAAAGCACATTTCAATCAATTGCGGCTTTTTCAATGGTATATCCAACCGCCTCTTAAAACAATACTCCATGTCCAATGGCAAAATTGAATTGACCCGATGGACGGCGGCGATTGCGAACGCACATAAGCAGCTGCTGAATCCCTTCCCCTATAACCTACATATCATCCATCTATACAATCGCACGCTATCACAATCGGAAACACACCACCCTTCTCTGCCGGCCACTTTGTGGACTTGTCACGTACACCTTTATCTATTAGATCGCTCAGCGGCCGGTATTTTAATATGCTTTTGTCAGTCACCGGTGTCTGGCAATTTTGGCGCTTGAAAATTGCGGTTGTAAAGGGATTTTTTATCATCTTATGCAACCCATTTAATCTTAAGACACCCGAGATTACTATTGGATCCTATATGGAAGAACTAGGGTGGCTGGAACTTGAGGATTAAAGTATGATAGTTATAACTAGGGCTGGAATGTCTATGAAATTTCATTCCTTTAAAAAATGCTGCAGAGTTCTTTTAAATTCTGCACGTTTCAAGGGATTTTGGATCAATTTATTTTTACACCATTTAATATTTTACGTATTTCCTATTTCAGATTATTTGTGCATGTTTTACATATTTAAGCTTTATATACATATTTTGCTACATATTCACATCCATTTCTCTTTTTTTATTAATAATCACTAATTTCTCCAACTAGGTTTTTTCATTAGAGAGTGTGGAATTCCCAGATGAAAGTGTTTAAATACAAAATATCGATGTACAAACCAAATTTTAGATCCATATATTTTTTAATATCTTCAGTCATGGTCCCACTTTTTGAAATTTTTAAAATAATTGTATTTAATTCATTATAAAAATAGCCATACGTTTTCAAGAGCTGCCAAGAAATGTAGCAACGCCAGACTACTGAAAATGATACTTGTTGTTTAAAACCCTTAAAATTAATAATTTATTAAAATTAAATAGGGGCAATTGAATAAGACATCATTTTACAAATAACTTAGTTTTCTTAATTTTCTCACAACATATATGAGTTTACTTCCAACATTGTAAGTAAGGCCGTGTTAGAAATACTAAGAATAGTTTTTTTATGTTTCGTTTTCTGTTTAAAATGTGTTGTTTTTACTATAGAAAGAATTATAGCATTTCCTGAATAATTGACACTCTAAAATTATTAATATTTCCTCACTTAAAATATTCGCATTACTACATTTACTTACATTTTCAACGGCTTGAAAGTTAAAGCAGTGAAAATAATGTTAGGAATATCTGCATTAGATGGATCAAACCTAATTATCATACATTTAGTTTTTTAATTGGAAAGCGTAATAAGTCAAAGGAGTTAAATTTATGTATTAATTTATTCAAATCTTCATTCCCTCAACCGCAAATTCCATCCACCGCAATTGCCACGACAACTTAAAGCGAACCTGTGCTATGGCTTTAACAGGCGAAGGAACGTCTCTCTTACACATTCTTCTCCAAAATTTCCAGCTTTGTTTCAACAGCGGCTTAAGAAGAGAGATATAATCTCCGCACAAGGATTAAGGACGAAAGGGAGAGGGAGACTGTAGAAAAGAATGATGAACGGAGAACGTTCCATCGGATTAATGTGGGACAGAGTTGGGAATCTTTCGAATACAATGAATAGAACGTTAGTTTTGTTCATTTTTTTTCATGGATTTCGAACGGATTCCTAGAGGGGGAATAACGCTTTTGCGGGTAAAAGTGGGCTGCTCGAGAATTACATGATGACTAACGGCCATATTCACCGGTAACCTGACCGGCGGTCAGGTCAGGAAACCATGGTTAAAGCCTCTGATTGGTGGAAAAATAATTCAATATTTTCCTTCCACCAATCAGAGGCTGTAACCATGGTTTCCTGACCTGACCGCCGGTCAGGTTACCGGTGAATACGGCCGTAAATTGGGAGACGGGTTATTAAATTTCGGAAGAAGGGTTTAGTAAAATTTGGAATTTTTTTGCAATAGCAAATCACGTATTAAATTTGAGACTTGCCTATTTATAAATGATGTTAAAGGCATTACTCAAACTTTAATTACTAATTTAACTTAAAATTTAATGTTAAATGTAATGCCCTTAACATAATTTAACTCATAATTTTTAAAATGTATGCATTAACTTTTATTTTAAAATTATGTGTAGGTTTTTCACATTCCTAAATAATCCAAAAATGTCTTCCTGTATTTTTAGATTAATTAAGGTTTCTGTAAAGTTTAATCAGAACATATTAAGTTGAAAAAACTGGCATGAATTTTGGCAGAGGTTTTCAATAAGCACCAAATTTTAAATGCCAATTAAAATCATTATGAAACTTATTACCTATTCTTATGTATTAATATACCTAAATTTAAAATAGTATTACAAATTTCATTCAACATTACTTATTAAATGCTAGTTAAAATCATTATGAAACTTAATACCTATTTTTTTGTATTAATATGTAGGTATACCTAAATTTAAAGTAGTATGAAACATTTCATTTAACATTACTTACGAGGGTATTTGTCAAACGGAAGATGTTAAAATTTGCCTGGATAAAATAAATGTGTTCTTCTGCTTATTTAGAAACGCTTGATTTCTAACACAATTGGAAGAGCTAATTTATGCAATTAACGATATTTGTCACCTTTCCCACTCAGATGTCTAGACACAGCTGAAATGTTATCCTACACCTATTTCAAAGGAGTATCCGCTCAAAATTATGAAACGTTTAACCTTGTAAGGTAATAAATAATAGTGTTGCTCGCCCTCCTTTAAAAAATTAATTTTCTGAAAATTTTAGGATAAAATAAGTATTCTTGATACTTTACTATGATAAGGGGACTACTTTACTAAGGATAAAACTCTAGTAGCACAGCCTATACCGAATATGTCGAGTTTATGTAACTGCATCTAGAAGTGAGTGAAATTAGGTCATAAATGATAAAAGAAAAAGACGAATTTCAAACATTTGTGCTGCTTGGAAAATAATGGTTGAGAGAAACTTCAATTACTATTTAGTTAAATCAATTTAAGTGTTAATAATATGAATTATCAATGACTAGAACTGCCTCCAAATACAATTTAACCCACTTATAAAGAGAAGAATGGAACTGATGCTCAATAAGAGAATTACAAAAACTCAACTATTTTTTTTACGATTTTTAAAATATTTCAAGAACTGATAGTAAAATAACAAAACAATACAATAATAAATGCCTACACAGAAGAGATAAAACATCATGAATTTAACTTGATTAGACATAAAAAATAGCCATCTGCAGCATGGAGAAATATATAAGCCAGTTATAAAATTAATACATTTTCATTTTGGTGTAGAAAAAGTAAGCCATTTTGCTTGAATAATATGAGTAGTTGAAAGGAGTAGTAAGCAGGGAAAAGGAAATTAAGGTAGATAAATGCAAGTTATACACATAATATCGCTAGAAAAATTGTTTTCTAAACGAGATTACCGGGGAGATGTAAATAAATTAGTTTTTAGGCTCTTATCCCCATGTACCAACAAAATAATTCTTATAAACTTCCAAAACCAAGTTCTCGTTACATCTTTGTTCATTATAAACGGGGTTTAACTGTACTGACTGTTTAACTGTACATCCACAACTCAATCAGTATCTGGATCACACACGCGTCACACCTATTGCATCCGGATTCCTTCACAACAACCGAAACTCACTTAACTATTCCTCAATCCTTTTAACTACAGCGTGTGTTCAACCAAGCACATAATGGCATTCACATCCAAATACTACTTCTACACGGAAAACACACAATCCTCTCATAAATACTCACTGAGAACTTCCGGATCGGAGGGTCTTGCCTCCTCCAGTCTCCTGTTCTTGTGGGCCCTGGTCAGTCTCTTGTCTTTTTCAGGGTCGTATTTCCGGTCAGCCGTCGGGCCGGCAAGGACCAGAACCTCTTCCACGTGAACCAGTACTGGTTCGTAGTAGAGTGAGGTCCATGGGATATCGATGGATATTTTGCCTGGAAAAAAGTGGAGCAGATTTAGCAAAGTTTGGATCTTTGCAGAGAGATGTAACGAGCCAGTCACCACTTGGTCACTATATCCATCCCCTCTTATTACAAGTTATTACATTTCCACAAACCTGGTGCATCCATTGTGATGTTACCTTTTTTTTATTAAAAAAAATTTAAAAGACATTTAACTCAAGTTGTGCATTTAAACTGTATTTCTCCATCTTCGTTACCTGGAAGTTAATTACTCTTTTATTCCCGTTAAGTACTTTCTACGTACTATTCGAAAACAATGTCTTCTTTAGTGTGAAAAACTCTTTTTCAAGTAGGATGTCAAAAAGTTTGTACTATACCTCTCACCTTGTCACATTTTTCACAAAATGAAACCTCTTTATTATATCTCTGTGTGGGATGTAATTTCTAAATATCCTATTTGTTGTAACAAAAACCCTAATTATGCTTAGTTTATTCTAAGTAGGGGTACTATCCTATGTTTATACTTTTTGCATTAGAGTAGTTGATACCGTTGAGTTTCAATTTTGATCATAGATTATACAGATTAACTTTTTTTTCCAAAAAGACATTCCAAAGACTAAATTTAAACTCTTAAATTAGGATATGACATAAAGTTTTCAATAAAGTGTTTCATGAATATTTTTAAAGCACATTAGTTTTGAACTGATATTTTTTTTAACTTCCTTTCAATAGTAATAATACGTGAACTTACAAAAAAACAAGAAATACTATTAAAGGCTACTAACTCATATTGTTATTTTAAAGTTTCTTTTTAAACTTTTCTGTCAGTAAAGGTAAAATTAATTTCATTCAGTATTAATATTTACATTGATATAATACAAATTAAAATGAATTTTTACAAAACTATAAAAACCTACTTTCTTTGTTATCATCAACCCCTTCTATCTTACTACGCTATTGCACTTATACAAGTACTAAAGGTAAAATTCCACTCAACAATATCATTCACATTGAATTATAATGCAAATTAAAATGAATTAAACAATGACGACACACTATGAATTAACATTGGAATTTTAGAAATGGTTAAAATGAAGAAGGTACTTAACGATAGTAAACCTGCCTACGTATCAGAAATGAAATTTATAGTTAAAATTTTAAACTTTATTAAAATTTAAAAAAAAACATACAAAATACCTTTTTATTATCATATATCCAACCATTCACTATTTAAAAGAGCTTTGGTTCAGAAAGAGGGTAAAAACATTACTTTGATGACATGAACATTAAACACACATTTCCAAAGACAAATCTAAATTAAAGAAAGCATATCTTATTTCAAGACTTCATACTTTTCGTGTTTAATGGCGTCCTTCTTTCCTTTCAATTGCACCAAGGATAAGGAAGATTAAAAAATAAGTTTTTTTAGGAAATAAATAAATGAAAAGGAGTATATATGGCGCTTTTAAACTGTTCATTTGACAGCATAAGTATCTCTTTAAATGAGTGCACGTATATGACCTTTGTTGTTGGTATCGCAGCACGTGCTTTCTCGGGGTATTTTTTTCACAACCAAGTGTTGCCGAATTCGTTTTAATTTTGCTGTTGAACTTAATTTGTAGCACGTGGCGAGCTTAGAGGAAACGATATCTGTCTTTAATCGTTTACTGTATGGAATGTATTTTTTAGTTCTCCTAAAATACATCAACTACACGTGTTTTCCTTGTTTGTAAAGGGAATGGGTTTTTTAAGTGGTTTATTTTGGGTTTTAATTTTTGATTCGCTTAACCTTTCCACTCGTGGTATAAATTTCCCTGGGTTTTGCATTCTGCATGATAAGAGAAGACTAAATTTATTGTCTGGGCCTTCATCAAAGTGGTTTTCAATGCTTTTTTAAGTAACATGGTTTATTAGATTTTATACTTTTATTCTTCTAAGAGTAAAATAAATTACATAGGTAGTTAGTGCTTAGTTCTCTGTAATTGATTGTATTTTAAATTGATGTTTCACCTGCTTCCATGCCCTTTCCTACTTTGAGTTTCCTATTAATGAGTAAGAAATAGATTTCCAGTAATGAATAATAATAATTTGGGTATGTTTTTATTATTGTGGATCATGAATTCTTTCCTCTTCTTGGTTGTTGTTGCTAATCCTTCATGATCTAGCAACAGCTAGATCTTATCCATGAGCCCATGTATTCTAGCAAAGTCAATCTCAAGAAGTTGATATGATATTAAGTCTTCCAATCATAGACTGCCTAGACCCATGCAGTTCAAGATATGGTCCGGAGAGGCAGGTTTTAGATGGCGCTTGCTGCAGGTTGGGAAATTTTTGTAGCCGGAAACAAAAGTCCTTCCTTTAAGATGGCAACTGTTAAGTCTTGAAATTGCAGCGCAATATCTGGTAAGCAACCCTCGAGCTCAAGAATGCAAATCGGGTGCTTTCTACAGTACCAGTGGTTAGCTGAAAGAGTAAGCCACAATTGTTTGCTATTGCCCCTCTACACCGAAGAAATTTCGTGGAAAGTGAGGGAGTCGCAACCAGTGACTATTTCACAGGGAGTCAGATTCAATTTTTTCATGTACATTATAATAAACATAAAGCTTCTCATCAATTGTTATACGCAAATTTTTTTTAAAATGGTGGCAACACACGACACGGTTATTGCGCGTTATATCTGTATTAATTTAAAGTGCGTGTCCAACTTAAAATTTCTTAATGTAGCTTTTGTTTCTCCTTAAAAAAGAAGTTTTCATTAAAACCAGAGTCCTTATGAACAGAAGATTTTTTTATTGGAAACACAGATTTATGAGATCTGAACACTTCTGAAACACTTTGACAGAATCTGAAACACTTAAATTATATCTTCTATAAAAAAAACTATGCATGTAACCCCGTTTTTCCATTCAGGATTATAATTAAATTACATTTTAACCTATAATTTTAAAATTATTTTGTATTTCTTTTATTTAGATTAATAACTCACCTACCGCTTTTTAATCCTAAACCGTCATGAATAGTCATTAAATCCTATGGTAAATTAGCGGCGGCTAGAACTGAAAGCGTTTAATTGAATTTCAATGACAAGGATCAATGAAAAATCTTCTAATTTTGTTTTGTCAGATATATTTTAGACCGAATCTTTCTGGGAATTCCAGAATTTGCCCCCAACAAAATGATATGACAAATGATAGCACGTGAGAAGGATGTAGACTACCCAGCAAAAAAACATGTCCAAAATTCCTTCAAAAAAGCGTCAAAAGTGCAGTTTCTCAAAGAAGTCTGTAGTTATTTTGTAGCAATAGGACTTCAGCAAGTAAGTCTGCAGTTTTTTATAGCAATTTTGAATACATTCTAAAGGCATTTCAGCTGCCTTATAAAAAACTGCAGAGTTTCTACAGAAAACCGCAGATTTCCTAAAGAAAACTGCAAACAATTCCTTGCAATTTCTACAGAAAACTGCAGACTGCCCTTCACTTTTTTAAAGAAATTTTGCTGATTTTTTTGCTGAGTTTGACCCTTCATAGACCCTGGATAACTTTGCTGGTTAGCTTTGCCTAACCTTTGCTGGTTAGACCCTGGATAGACCCTTCAAAATCGCATAAGAAAGAGGGGTCCCAACCACACTCCTGAGACATTGAAGGGAGAGGAAAAGTTTCCAGTAGAACTGGAAAATGGGTTATTGTAGGCAAACGGTCGGGGTAGAATTCCAGTGAAGATCAGCGCTAAACTCACCAGCGCTTTACCAAGAGTCAAACCTCTTTTTGGTGGAAAACTAGTTTTACTTCTTAAACAACCAATCAGAAGTTTGACTACCGATTAACTGCCGCGCGGATCAATTTAGCAGTTAATACGGCCGCGGTTAGGTTAGAGTTGAATACGGCCTAAAGAGTTCGTCTTCAAAAAACATTACTCCCCCTACTTTCTACGTGATTTTAAATTGTCTTAGCGGGTTGTCGACATCCATTTAAAGTTTGTATCATGAATTTAGGACCACCCTCATATTGTTTTATTAGTGAAATGTAGTATATTCCTATTCGACTTTTAATTATAATCATGGAAAGTTCATTACTTAATGTACATTTATTTTTACGTAAAAGCATCTAGGACCAACCACTCTCTCTTCACTTCAAACCGCCATACTCACCAATGCATCCTCCTTTCACTTCGATGGGCAGATCGAGGCCAGCCTGCAAAAGAGAAGAGAGAATCAACCAAAAAATTAAAAAACGGACCATCGGAAAACGGAAGAAGACCACGAGGGACCGCGAGTGGAAGGTCCGCTGCACAAAAGCGAAACTTCGTCGCCCGCGGGCCATCGTTGTGTAACGGGAAGTAGGTTAAGCATTCGAAATAAAAACCAAGTGATCGCGAGAAGCAAATAATAATAATAATAACAAGAAGCGGTTTTCGGGAACCAGTCCGACCAAAAGGAATCATGCAAGGACGTTCGTTTGAACTTGGCCTCTTGTGGTAAAGATAATGGAATGCCTTGCTTAGTCAAGGGAGACCACGCTCCAGCTATTGCACTTTTTAGTGCGTCGTTTGTTAGCAGGCCGTTGAAGCGATTTGTAGCTGCTGGTTGGTTAGCGTGTGTATGAAGATTGACTGTTATGGGGATTTTCGAGACAATTGACTGCGGTGTTTGTGTAAACCCAGCCAAAAAAGTATAAAAATTACTTCAAAAAAGTGAAGGGAACTGGGGAAAACTTTAAGGTTTTCTTAAGTTTTTCTGCAGTTTTCTTAAAACCGCTGAAATGCATTTAGAATGGTTTCAAAATTGCTGTAGAAAATCTACAGGCTTACATATTGAAGTCCCACTGTAATAAATAACTTCCGAATTCTTTAAGAAAACTGAACTTTAACCCTTTACTTACCAAATTATTTTCCTCATCCTCATCCAAAATATGTCAAGTTTATGTAACTGCAACTATAAGTAAACTAAATTTGGCCTTGCATGACGAAAATTGGACGAATTTGGAAGATTGGGAAATGGTACTTACAAGTACCGTGGGTAAATAAAGGGTTAAACGCAATTTATACGCTTATTTTGAAGCAATTTGGCAAATATTTTTTTGCTGGAGAGTTGTTTTTTATACGATGCTATGGATTTTTAAAGATTAGATTCCACGTATTTGTAACAAACTGTAAGTAAAGCAAGAACCCTCTACCAAAAGTAACATTAAAACGCGTTGTAGGTATAGTGGACTTTATAGAAGACTAGTGAAAATGTTCTTTCAATAAATTTAAAAATGAATCGAAAGTCTGCGTTTTCAAAGAAAAGTACACTTTAACTTTGACGATAAACGTTTGGAAGTATTAAAAAATTAATAAAAATTATTAGTGCAGGTGTTAAGAGACATATGGGTAACTAGCTATATTAGACGATACCTTCTCCATCTAAACCATAAAACTCTTTAAATTGTGTTTACATCCTACCCCTCGTATTTTAAGAGTATTTTACTAATATCAAGGAACAATCACCTGTATTGTTTTAATAATTCCTAAAACTGGAATTGTGAGTGAATAAAGTTTTATATCGTTACCATATATTCTTATCTTGAAAAAAATTAATATTAATTAATAAAAATTTTAAGCGGAGCATGATCAGAATATGAATGTAAAAACTCATAAATTACTTAAGTAATCATTGATTAAGCAAATGTTGTTAGGAAACATATTGTAAAAGAAAAATTTTGTTTTATCCCTTTATAAATGAATAAATCAAACACCTTAAGGAGTCGAATTTCATATCAAACTGGAACAAAATCTAGAAATTTCTAGGCGTACACTTTGAAAGTGAGAAGGCTTACCATGTAAAAGAAAAAGTGAAAGGACACAGAATATAATTTCCAAAGGTATGTCACTGAGATAAATACAAACCAAAATATGCGGTTAAAAAAATAATATCCATCTTCTGGAAGCTTTTATACATCAGAGGGAATAGAGTTTTTATAATATGCTTTAGACTTGATTGAATAAAATGTATCTGAGGCGTTGTGATGTTTATGTATGTGGCTAGATGAATGGGCGAATGAATTATTTATGAAGCAGAAAAGAAAGTGACCGTAGTTTACCTTGTTTGATCTAGATTACGTGATCTTTCTTTAAGAGTAATTTTAGATAGTTCTTCGGAGGGTAGGTAGGATCGCTAAGATTGGCTTACTTTTATGTTTTTGGCATACTTATTACTGATCATACATAATTTTAACTTCACTAGAAAATTGCTTTAAATGTCTTACAAAATCAAAATTTTAAATTGTAGTAAAAAAACATGGGCACACTTTATTTAATTAATTTTTGGAAACTGGTACATTCTATTAAGTATTATTAAGTTATTTTCTATTTTTCTCTTAAAGCAATAAACTTACACACTTTTTCTTTCTAAAATTTTTAACTGGAGTATTTTTAATCTTTATTTTTAAATGTTTAAGGGGTCTCAGGACTCTTAGCTATGCAAAGGGTATGCACAAAAACTAATTTCTGTAGAAACTTTAAATTTTTACCGCATAATAACTATATATCAATACATAAGTACCCAAAATTTCAAATATTTTTGATATTTTTTATAAGAGTAATCAAAAAAGGAAAAAAATTCACTGCGTTCAAGATTTTTCAAAAACTATTCAAATTATAAACATGAATTTGGGTACAAATACTTATCTTATGGTACTTAATAAGTTATACTTACTTAAAAAATACTGTTAAAAGTATTTTTAATCACAGCTTTCAAAAAGATAAAAATTTTAATTGCAAACTATTAATTAAATACTCGTAATAAGGTACTTAATAAATTATACCTCACATTTAAATCTTAAAGGAACACAACTTTTTCATATTAGTTAAAAAACGTTTTTCTGATAAATTTTAATTTAAAAAAACTGAGATTAAAAATAATTTAAACAGTATCTTTTTTTTGAAAAAGTAACTGTAATTTATTAAGTACCCGAAGATAAATATTTGTACCCAATTTCATATTTATAACTTGAAAGAATTTGAAAAATCTTGCACGTAGTGACATTTTTTCCTTTTTTGATTACTCCTATAAAAGCCAACAAAACTTTTTGAAATTTTGGTTATTTATGTATCGATATAGGGTGTATCTGAAATGGTGCAACAAACTTTCAGGGATGATAGTAAACACCTAGACAATTCAGAATCACATTGGATTTGGGGGTCCCAGACCAAAGCCCAGGGAGTTAAAAATGGAGCGACACCCCAAAAAAATTATTGAAAATTATATTGGTAGAAGAACTACTATTGGTAAAAATTTAATTATGGTTTCAAAAATTGTGGTTTAATATGATCTTTAAAATTATCAAAAAATTCTTCACTTTAAAATTTGTTTTATTATGATAAAAGTTAAAAAACCACAAAAAATGTGAAAATTCTGCCAAAACCGTATTTTGTAGTTCTAAATCCTTTCTTTTGATTTAATAATCTGAAAGATCATAGTTGAAAACCCTTAAGTCCAAAGTTTCAAGTAAATACAATCAATATTAAACGCTTGAGATCATGTTAAAGTTTGTTTTTTGCATGCGCTAACAGTTTTCTAGAGCCGTTTCCAGAACAGCTGTTTGCGCACGCAAAAAACAAACTTTAACAGGATCTCAAGCGTTTAATATTGATTGTATTTACGCGAAACTTTGAACTTAAGGGTTTACAACTATTATCTTTCAGATTATCAAATCAAAAGAAGAGATTTCGAAATACAAAATAAGGTTTTGGTAGTTTTCACACTTTTTTGTGGTTTATTAACTTTTTTCATAACAAAACAAATTTTCAAGTGAAGACTTTTGAGATAATTTTTAAGATCATATTAAACTACAATTTTTGAGACCGTAATTAAATTTTTACAAATAGTAGTTCTTCTACAAAATGAAATTTTCAATGATTCTTTTGGGGTGTCACTCCATTTTTAACTTCCTGGGATTTGGCCTGGGACCCCCAAATCCTATGTGATTCTGACTCGTCTAGGTGTCTACTTTCATCCCTGAAGTTTTTTTGTACCATTTCAGATACACCCTGTATAGTTATTATGCTGTAAAAATTTTCAGTTTCTATAGAAATCAGTTTTTGTGTAATACTGGTTCGACCCTTTGCATAGTTAAGAGTCCTGAGACCCCTAAGTTGCTAGATTGATTATTTTTGTGACTTATAGTTTTTTTCTATAATCATTTTAATCTGAAATATTGCAGTATTTTACAATTTTTTTCTCTTGGAAATGCTCCAATTTCCTAAAAAGTTGACTTTAAAATTTGTTTCCTACTTATAAGCTAATAAGGAATATTTTGATTAGTAATAATAACTCCATTAGTTCATAAAATGAAATTCAACATTATGATTTTTTAAAAACGCCTTTGAAAATCCCCACGAAAAATATACTTAGAGCTTAACTAATATAATCGTCCTCGGTTTATTAAAATTTGACTTATAAATGCTAATTTCCTGTCCATCCTCACCTGAATCCCACAAGGCAGGTTTAACTTGCTTTCCTTAAAACGCAAATATATACGGATATGAACCCTCTTTGACAGCTATTTAAACACTTCCTATTACATAAATAGGGGATCCCGTGTCACACGTGGGCACCAGAGTATCACCTTCAAGGCCTTTAGTTTCAGTCATCGTTTCGATGTTACCTATGTTGTGAAATAATGATAATAAAAAGTTGTATTTCCTCTTCCTGATATTTGAGATCACTAATGCCTGAAGGGGTTCCCTCAACTTTGTGATGGAAACTTATGTGTGTGTAAAATGATCATCATAAGAATTGTATAAAATAAGAGGATTGCAAAGGCAGTCCTGGTGCATAATTATCATATTTGATTCATGCGCTATAAAGCAATAACCAAACCAATGGCAGTCCTTGTGCGGCTCGCAAAGCCTTTGAAAGAGAACATGTTCTTGGCATGTTAATATTTAATAATTTTTCATGGGGGGCATGTCCGTCGTTTACCTTTTGGATAGGGACCGTTAAAATATTACCTAAGAGGGGAAGGGGTCTATTATTTGCTTAATTTTTGGTGCGAGGGGATATCAATGATACTTGAATAAAAAATTAAAAAGAAACTATCTTAACTTTTAAAAAATCTACGCATAGTCTGACCAAGACCCTCTATATAAAGGCCTCCCAACTCGGCCGTGCAACGTCATAACTTTCACTCATCTTTGACGTCACTCCATAGACTTAACATGGCAATTTTCACCCACGTCTGACGTCATCACCCGGAGTTGGATGGCCATGTATATAGATGGTCTTGGTCTGACAGCCTCGAGAAAAACTTAAGATGGTGTGTACAATATTTTGGCGATGGTTATGAAAACGAGATATTCCCTTCAATTTTAGGTGTGATGGTGATTCATAAACACTGAAAAAAATTTGGCTGCGAAATCTGTGTAACTGGGTGATTCTCAAAATAGACTTTTTCAAAAAATAAAATTTAAAAAAAAAATTTGCAGTTAAAATTCTGAAAAAAATAGGAGTTGTTAATATATTATCCTGTATACTTTACCTGTAGTCAGCAGAGCTAAATATCTAAATACTCACTAAAAAAATATAAATTGTTTCATGATCCATGCTAATGACAGTGAAACCATGCCAATGACAAAAATGATATGAAATAAATATCTTTCTAATAATATATAATACATAATTACCATTGTGACTATAATTATACTTTACCCATTATTTATTATTAACTATGTGAATATAATTTCCATTAGACATTACCCTTGTGAGATACCGTGTCCTGTAATTTTTTGAGATACAATGCACATTTTAGAAGTGGTAAAAAATATAATATTTATTATGAATATAAAACTAATGCAAAAGCAAATCTCTACACCAACTTTTTTAAAAAAAATACCCAAAAGTAACATTTAAGCACATAGGAGTCATTAGCATGGCTGTTATGCCATTCATTGGCATGGACTGAAAAATCCATGCTAATGACACTTGCACCTGTCCATGCTAATGACAAACTTCAACTAAAATAAGATTATGAACCATAATATAATCAGAATACAATGCTCCTTTCTATAGCTTCTTAAAATACAAAAGTTCTATTCAAATCAGTAAAATAAAAATTTTAATTATAAAATAAGCATTAAAATTATTATCCATTCTAATGACATACAATTGATGTACTTTTCAGATATTTAACTTCTATTCAAAAAATGCAGCACATGCTTCTATTTTCACACTAAAGTAAAATGGCTAATAGTTTCCCTGCAAAAACTTAATTTTTTTCACACTCTTGCCATCAGTGAAAATGAAATAATTATTCAAAATTAGCTAATAAAGATGGCTATGCTTAAGAAATCAAATATGGAGGACAAACTTTAAATCCTTTCTATGTATTATTATTTCAATGTTAAAAATAAATTTATTGGATAAATAATCTCATTGATTCATTTAAACAAGGAATAAAATTTGTTTGGTCTTATTAACATGATACAAGCACTCAAAAATGTTGATATGGAGATGGCAGAGGCTGCTGTGGACATCCATGCTAATGACATTTTGAACATTTGTCTGTTATTTTAAGGTGTTTTTAACTGAAAAGTGAATGATTTTTTCAATGTAAATTAAGAATAATATTAAGACAAACATATTTCACTAAACGAAAATGCTAGAAAACCTTCCAAAATTTCTTATATGCTGAAGGACAGAAATTCTCCCCTATTTTGGGAATCACCCAACTATCATTTACATTTGAAATTATTTCCAAAGTTTTATTATTCTGTCGAAGTTTTTCTGCTGCAGTTTGACTACACGGTAATTAAAATAAAACTTTTAACCCGTTCCCAATTCTGTAAATTTTAAAGTTAATTCCATTTTATAATTCTACATTTTTAAAATTAATTGGAGTTTTATTTGCTCATTATTTAAAATAACATTTGAAAATCTCGTAAAAAGAAAACCATTTGTCAAGATTATTTATGCAGCGTTATGCAGGAAAATAACAGAGCTTTCACCCATCATTATTTTTACAAGTGACGTAAGTAATTTATATTTTGGGATTCAGGTAGACTGTAATTGACAGATAACTCTTTTATCATATGAAAACAAATGGGGGAAATAATGCATTTAATTTAAATTCAACCTTTCATATCATTTTTTGTCGTTCCTTTGCTTTTTGAAGTGTCATTCGGAAAATTGTTCACTATAATTTACTATTACCTATTGAATACACAAATAAGACATTTCCATCAATCTTTTCAAAAAACAGTTAATCATAAAAAACGCTAAAGAATAAGGTAATGGGGCTATGAAAACGTGTTTTTCTACTTTAAAATTCTTTTAAATTACCTATCTGTGCTTTTTAACTCGATTTTTTATCATCCCCCATTCAAACAAATATCTTACTTTTAATTTAAAGAAACGGGGTTGATCAAAAACCGAATCCGAATAAATTTGATTTTAACCTCCCTATTTTAATTACTTATCAATCATGATTTAATTATTTATCATCTCAAATTTTTTAACATTTTGTCTTAAAACACCTTTACGTTGAAAATGTTTCAAAACTGTCCCTTAAACTATAATTATAAATATTATAAGGACATTTAATGTAATGATGTTTTAATAAAAGTAGTAGATGTAAATCTTTTTTCTATAGACACACTATGTATAAAGCTATTTTTAAATCTTTAAAAAAAATATTCAATTGCATTAAATTTTTTTTCTTACATGATCCCTCGTTATATCCTTAGGTTATATGTTAACGACGAAATTTCACTCTGATGAAACCGTAAAATATTAAAAAAACTCTACAGTTAAAAGTTTTTGAAATTATAACTGAAAGTGCTTGAAGCCTAAGAACTATTACCCAACTGTATAGGAAGGATCAAAATCTCCTCGTTTTTGAACGAGTTAAACATCATCATCAGTGAGTAATGATCCAGAACCATCTAACCTAACCTCGTCTTTTCGTGTTAAAACTAGTCACGATTATTTCAACTACAATTTACTCTGTTTAAAACACATTTCTTGCAAAAGTGTCCCGTTAATTCATTGGACTGAGGTATGGTAATTTTATAATCCGTCAAACTTGATATTTCTAGAAGTTATCCTGTGCATTGTTTTTAAACAGCAAAGTGGTTTATATTATCAATGAGTTAAGCAATTTAATGGGATAAAGAGAAGAAATGTTATGATATTTTTGCCAGTAGTTTTCCTAGAGTTCATCTCTAGGGAAAGCATTGTATTTTAAAATGAAATTTTACCCTCTGAAAAACTAGCTGTTCGATACATTTGAAGTTATGAATACTATAATAACTGGTTAAAATTTAAATTAAGTACATACTCTATTTTTTACGATAAATAAATAAATTATCTTACCAAAGCTTCAGCTTTCAGATGTAAATCTGTCAAATGAACAGTACCTGTAATAAAGAGGCGCACATTAATGTACTGTACATAATTGGAAAAGTATAAAAAGTCAGAATACAACGTTTTCCAAAGAACAAGCAGCAGTCTTAACCATAAATCAATGTCTTTTAAGCATATAAACAAGCTCATATTAATATTGCAAGATCTGGCTTTCAACAAGATTTATGACTCAGCTCAAAGAAATTTTAAAAATTGAAAATACGAGTAAATTAGCACAATGAAATAGAAAGCCATCTCTCTATAAACAACAATATTATTAAAGAAATTGGAGCACAGATAACACGTTCGTGTTGAAAAATAAATTTGAGAGACATTTCCGACCAGATTCATGTCTTCTTATTCGCTTCGAAGTAATTGGATGTAGAAAGAATAAAGCTTTCGCAATTCATATTCAATCCAGACAACTTGGAGATGATAGCTTCTAGATCAAAGATGTCCCAACTGATGGGATTGAAAGCGGTATAAATTCGCACATTCAAGGTGTTTTGAAATGAGCGTTTAACAATTCAAAGAAAACAGAATTAGCATTTAGAAACTGGGTTAGCATTTTAGGGCAGGTAAGAGGATTCTTATACCTAGTGTATTAAAGGTCAATTTCGTCTGGTTGTCGGTGTTCTCAAATATTACGATGGTTAAGTGTCATCAAAGACAATGGTTTTGTGCAATCTTAGATATGAAGTGCTTTCATTTGAATATATCAAGCTAAGATAACTACTTTATACCAGTAATTTTGCTTCTATTAGTTTATTCTTATTTTATTTAACAACCACAAACCGAGCAACTATTACCCAAGTATACTTTCATAGGTTGAAAATTCACCCGTTTTTAAGAAAAAGTGTAGATTTTACGTTGAACGTAGAAATTATTTTCATCAGTGTGTATGAGGAATAAATACGAATCTTAATAGCAAGACATCCCAACAAATTCTTAACGTAACGATATAATTTAAAATGTTCTTTAATGGTGTGTCACCTTTTAGTTTTATTAAAATAATCATCAAAAATATTTGAATGGTTACAATGAATTTTGGACACGCACCTTCTTTTCTTGTTTACTCCCTTTAACCTTCTACTGCCCAGGGTAGCAAATATGCTACCATAAACTTAACTTAAAAACATGCTGAAAATTGAAGTTATTTCAGTAATAATTGCACCTTTAGGTGCTATAATTTATCAAGTTGAGGTCCAGTCTCATGTTTCAAAATTGTATTTCTTTTATTTTGAAATAAAATAAAAATATTTTAATTTTCAATTTTCAATTTTTTTATTATTATTATATATACATATATTACACAAAGAATGAGCAAAACAAATTATGATTCACCTGGAGGAAACAAAGACCTGTATAGGTGAAAAAAAATTACAATTTTTACAGAAAAAATAAAAAGTAACATAATATGGTGAGATAAATAATTAAGTTTAGTAGGGAAAAAACAATATGTATAATAACAGAATTAGAATAACAACTTTGGCATTTGTTTTGCATTTTGTTTGGAATTTGTTTGGCATTTTTATTTTATTTGGCCGTAAACTAAATGAATAAGGCAAAAAAATAATTAGTTCACCGGCTCAAAAGACTATGAGTTAAGAGATAATTTGGTTAGTTGGGTAAAAAATAATAATGTTTTCTTTTATGCCTTTTTCGAAGTCTTACGTCAGATGGTTTAACAAGTATCTGAGGTACTTTTCAAAGACATGACAATGCATCACACTGTATGTCCCATGGACGTCGTATAAAATAACCTTTAATTCTTCAGAGAATGCTGATAATTTAAGACAAGCATGATTCAGCAAACTTTCTTGAAGCCAACGCACAACAGAATTTACTTGCACAAACAATGCAATAAATTCCCTTCACGACAACAAACCTACCAACTTTAACAAAAAAAAACCCAGCTCTTATAAATTAAAACTAAACAGCTCAACTAAATCTTCTCAAACTATTCCAAAAAGGTAAAAAATCCCAACAACAGATAAATCCTCACGGTCGCCACGTGCAAAAACGTTTCCGTTGCCCAAACAACGACAGTTTACCTTCACAACCATATGCCTCACGTCCACTTCAAAGATGGGAATACCTGTAGCATTGACATAGCTTCACACCGGGGCTTGGCGACGTCTCGCTACATCGTGTCGGAACGCAATTTCAATCGGAAGAGGAAAAAAATGGACGTCCTCCAGGTTTTCTTCTGAAAAGACGTTTTCGTCCTTGCTATAGTTCTCCTGGAGACTTGACGTCCAGAAAATTGCGTGAACGGAAAATTGCCGAGCTCACAATGCTAATCGCAATCATCTGCCCCGAGTGAAGGATAGAAAGAGGTCAATGTTCATATCTTCTTCTCTGAAAGACTTTACTGTTGTTGTTGGAAATGGGAATTCTTCGGACGTTCGATTCTCTTATTAATCTGTCTGAATGGGATGGTGGCCATTGAAAAGACGGTTATTATTATTGTTTTCGTGATAGCCATGAACTAATTAAGAACTTTTTACTGTCGTGGGTGTGATTAGGTCTAATGGGAGCATAGTCAATGCAATTAGATGTGTTAATTTTTTATTGAAGTAAAATAAAGAGTTAAATTTGTGGGATCAGGCTTATTTCAATCCAGCTTATATTCAAATTACATCCAAATTTTCCTTAAAAATCAGAAGAGATATTTCTGTTTTCTAGATTTTTATAATGAATAAAAAAAACTTGATTGCCTCTTAATACGACAGGAATTTAACTTTCATAATCATGAAACTCATAAAAATTGTACTTTACGAATCAATAAACACTAAACAAAATCTTCAATGCCATAACCCATGGTTCAATTCATTAAAAGAGTCGATAATCTACTTGATTGTTATATTTTTCAGATTCTTTCTTGAACAAAGGGATTGTCATGATTTATATGCATAACTGTGTTTTTGTGCTTGTTCTCCTTAACTTTTACGATTTTGAGCATTTTTTAAAAAATATTGCGTGTTGTTATTGTGTATTGTTATTTTCTGTGTCGTTTTTTCCCTTCTTTGTCATGAAATTGGAGATTTTCTGTATAATGTATTACAAATACTAATAAATAAAATAAAATAAAAAATGTTGGGATGATAAGTTTTTTATACATTATAAGGTATTATGCCCTTACTTTGATAAGGATAGTTTCTACACATAAAGAAAGTAACCTAAATTCACGATACTCCGGGATGCCATTCTTAAATAACTTAGATCGTCATTGGTACATTGGTAAGTTGCGGATAGGTAGGTTTTAAAAAAGTGCTGGACCTACAAAACCTTTACCTAAATGCAATGATTTCCATCTAATAAGAAACAAAACATAACTTAACAAAAATTAGTTCAAAGACATAATTTTTTTGCACATTTTCCTAAACAAATATATCTAGTAAAATTTACTGAATAAAAAGTCAATTGATAATAACGTAAACAAAGAACTGGGCAATTAATTAATAGAACTGAACTGAATATTAATAGAACTGTACAAGAAATTATTTTTAATGAATAATGTGTCATATATTTCAATTTTATTCTTTGATTAGCATTTTTCAATTACTAGCTTTTTAAAAAATTTAGAAAGTGTGATAGGAATGAAATGATATGATTTATTCAAAACTAAGTGTGGATTTAAGTTATACATATTAAAAAGTTATACTTAGAAAACAAATAAAAAAATAACCACAATCTTGCAATTTAAATCTTCTTAAAGATAAAATAATATTAAATACAAAAGTATGGAAACCTTCAAGGTTTTGAATTTAAATATTTTACCACAATAACGTCGGCACGTAAAAATTAAGAGAAATCAGACAATACCATTTCTAATTATTCATAATTTCATTTATAAAACTTATTCTTCACCTACAATAAGATGAAGGTCAGACAACAAATGCATTTTGGGAATAGTTTCACTTTCTCAAAAGATGGAGAAACCGTGGAATCCTTTTATAAAATGCAAATTAGCAGCAGCCTTCCTTCTAAAGACGATACACCCTCAAGCATTTAAAGAACAAGAAGAGTCGACGAGACTTGACGTAGATTGCACAAAAGCTAAAGAATAGGTCAATGCATCGAAGTTTTTTGAGTCCATAGAAAAATATAAACTAAAACGCAGTTTTGGTTAACTGCAGGAACTGGCACATTTCCTTCTGAGTGAGTTCCATGTCTCTTTTAGTTAATTATACTGTCTTTCTAAAGAATGAAGGCTTTTGCTACTTGTTTTTCTTCCGAGCTTTTTAGGTATAGTAGATACACCTCCTGGAGTTTTGAAACAATCCAATGCAATTATTCGCTGACACATTGAATTCTTGAAAAAACTACCATGTAAAAAACATTTAGTTGTCAGGTTTTTGAAGTGAAATTAGGTATTGTTTCTTGCCGGTTGAAACAAAGTTGATCAAAATCGCAGCGTAGTGTTAAATGTATCTACCACGCAGATTTTTTACTAACATAATTCTTACTAAAAGCATGTACTTACATGTAAAGATTTACTTACCTATATTACTTACGATATGACCTATAACCACAAATTATTTGGTTTACAAAACAATTTTTATCGACATACTATTTTTAGCATCCATCAATAAAATCTTATTTTTCTAAAGAGTTTTTCGTCTTTTAGTCTTCATCCCTTCATTATATGAAGCCTGTGGATTTAAAACACCATCTTCATTGCTAATTAATATATTTATCAATATATCCAGTCAAAGTTTCATAATTACGAAACAGGAAAAAAAGTTCATAAGAAATTTTATAAAAAAGATACAAAGAAAAGAAGCAAGCAACAAATAATGGATTTTTCCTTTTTTTTATCCTTTCAAGACCTTTTTCCTCTATTCATATTTTTAATGAATGAAATGAATTGATATGAGCGCTTTCTAAGAATGAATTTGTTTCCATTCTTCGTAGTGAAAAGGATTTGCAGAACATTGAAATAAGTTTACAGAAATCCAATAACTTATTTTGCATGCATTATGATTTTATTAATTAATCATTTGAAAATATTACTAGAAATTTAATAAAACTAGTTTTGCTTTACTCGAAGGATTGTTTTACAATTATTTATATTTAAATATTTGAGACAACATCAGGACGACACAAAAGGTTTTTTTCCCAAAGGTTTACATTAAAATTAAAGAACGAAGCTGCGTCATTTCTAATATATTTTCCACAACATTCAAAACCTCTGACTCCCTTCTAGTATACCCATCAAAAATAATAAACCCCATCCCCATACACCAGATAATCACCTTCATAAATACAACTCCCCTTATACTAAGAACTCTCAATTCCATTATTAAATCACGCGCAGAAAACACATTACAGTTACTACAGCACTTTTTCCCATTCAAAACTTAAAATCCTTTGACCACGATTCTTTCGAAGACCACAAAGAAAGTGAGCCTTCACTTTCTAGCTCTCGTCCGAGAGTTAAACTCTCCCCTTTGGGAATAACGGCAAATCGTGACCAGAAAGTGAGGATTGAGGAACGCAGATTGAGCTTAATGACTCGTCTGGTCACCTCGATTCCCTTGTCTGCTCCGATAAGTTTATGACAACCCGCGTGCTTTATGTGTCATAGAAGTGATCAATTTTCTTAATTCCTTCGTCGTTTAAAAAAGGGAATAGAGGGAGAAAATATTCAGTCAGTCGTTTATTTTTTCGGAAGGTTCGTCAATTTTAAGTGAAGGTGGTCGTTTTGTAAGGTTTTAGAAACAAAACTCATTTTGTGATAATTTTTTACATATTTTAACTATTTCTCACAATAAATACATCGTCGGATGATGAAATATTTTTTTGCAGTCATTAAAAAGAAAATTAAAGGATACATAAATAAAATTATCCTTTTTGGAACATTCAATCAGCTCAGCTAGAGTTAATTAATTGAATTGATAGTTTTGGGTACTGTCAGTACACTGAGTGCTAAAATATTATCACAATGTAATAAAAACATGACTTTTTATAGCAATATATTAAGTCTTACAAAACAATAAACTTTCCTTTAGACTGGCTAACTACTTTTGAGGGAACAAAAATGACAATAATGGGAGTTGTCATTCCCATGAAATAAAAATGGTAGCTGAAAGCACAACTTCAATTCAATCTATTCGCGTTTATCACTAAAATACTCATCATAGAACCCGTGCCGTATTTAATCCTGTAAGAGCGAAACAGAAAGAGTGTTCCTGCGAAACACCGTCCGTATATTCGTAAGGATAGTTATTCTCTGTAATTTTAAAGTTGGAGGGACTTGCAAGTACCGTCAATAGATAAGTTAATTTATGATAATTTAACTTAACGCAATATGTATTGTTTTACGTGATCACTAAATCGTTTAAATGTTATCAAAATTTGCTGAAATCCCTTGAAAACCTCTTTTTACTCCGTTGGTAGGCAAATTTTATTTTATATAGAAACAAAATGAGTCATTAATGAGGTATTATTATATGATCCACTCTTGTTTTTCTCTTATTTTTTATAATCTTATATTTTTTGCATATTAACAGGGTTCTTTAACATCGGTCAATTTTTTATAATTTCCACTAACCATCAGTTAGTGTTAATACCACTCTTATTTGATACTTCTTGAATATCAGTTGTGTCTGCCACTCATATGGATCCAACCTGCTCCTTTAAACTCACGAAATAGGAAATACTACTATTTTTCAATATCGTCTTAAAATTTAGGGCAGATTCATAGGGATTGAGGAAGGGACCTGTTAGTGCCCCGCATTGTTAGTAGAGGGAAGGAAGTTCAAAAATTTGTGATACCACTTTTAAAATTTTTAACTATTAATAATGTTAAGAGAAAAAATCCACGGCTAGTTCTCACTACAATAGATACTTTTTAAATTTTCTTAGAAAGAAAATAAAAATTTGAAACAAATTTAGTTTAAACATATTTTTAAAACTGTGTTCCACAATGGGGGAGAGGGACTAAAAAATAAAATTATGTGACATGGGATACCCTTATAAAACCGAGTGATGTAATTAAGGAATGGTGCCTTATTGTTAAATCAAATCGAAAATATTTGGAGTTCACCAAAAACTGTCTCCCATTTCTCGACGGAGAATGACTAACACGAGTTTACATTCTGCAAGAAAAAGTTTATTCCCAATAGCATCTAATTAATTTCGTGGTAGAATAAATCACATTTGACAAGAATGGCACACATCAATTAAAAAACACAAACCTAACTAGTTCCACAAAGAAAAATAATTTCGATGAAACTGAAATTCGGCCTTTCTCCACGTGCAATTAAAAAAACTTTCTTCATATACCGCCCGAAGACACAAAGAAGAATAACATCGAAACCACGAGGAAGTTGTTCTCACGAGAACGCACTTTTTAGGACAATTCCATGCGATGCATCTGTTCACTACCGGTTGATACCACCTATCCATAATCGCCTCTTAATGAAGGGTGTAGAGGAAAAAGAACAAAATGGAAATCGTCTGAGGAAGTGGGTTACGCAAGATACCTCTTTGGAATGGAATGGAGTGAATACCACCTAGCCGGATGTCACCCTCCAAACGACACTTAATGGAATTTAAATAGTAGTAGGTAATGGTTATATTACCCAACGGACACTTTTAAATGTTTAGATGGTTGTTCTAACCAGAAGTACAGTGACGGTAATCGAGAATATTTGAATGTGAAATAAGGATATAGCGTAGACTTTGAATACTTATTGTGGATTTTGGGTTGGTTGGTTTGTTGGTTGGTGGCTTGTCCATGCTGAAATCAGATTTGGTTTGGATTTTATGGCAGATTAGGTCATTCTATGCCACTGGAGTCAGATAGACCCATAGTATTTTCCTTGCCATAATCTATAATCTTTTTAAAGTAGAACATGAGCGTCTGCTCGCTTTGTGTCAGTTTTAGCCGAGTCTACTCTGATTGGTTAGTTCAAACTTCTTTTGGAAAATATAAGTTTTTTTTATAAAATAATAACTGGAGATTAACCAAGAACTGCCGCATGTTACCCAAGCTAAGGCCCTGGATAGAAAAGCTTCCAGTAACAAAGGTAAGTCCAGATAAGTAACTTTGCTTCATCCAGGGCTTTAACCAAAGCATCCTACTACTGCTCCAACGTGAATTCTGTTACTTTAAAACTTATAGAATATTTCTTTGTTTACGATTTCCAGCCAATCAGAGTAGACTGCTATAATTGACATACTTAGAATAGGGTCTAGTGAGTAGAATTAGCCTTGAAAAGGGAATTACCCTATCGTTTAAAGTTCTGCAAGCATTTCTGGACAATAAAAGTTGGGATGTGGAGAGAGCTCTTCTCCGGGACAGTTGTCGCAGAATCGACACGCCCTAGTACCGTCTTCTTTGTTGATTCCTTCATATAGTGTCCAGTTCTCAGTCTTGTGATGGTCTTGGTATTTTTTCTGTCATGGTTTAACTCGTATGTTTAGTTGGTCTTTTATATTTGCTATTCCTTGGGCCTAACTTTGGCAATGGTATTAGCATTTTAAAGGGTCACATAGTAAATGCGGGTTTATTTACCCCTACAGTTCCATTTCAGTGGAATGTACCTTTTCAATATTATCTCTATTGTATTGATAGCCGTCTGTTAACATAATTATAAACTAATGAGAAAAACGTTTTTTTCTTTTGCTGAATAAATATCAACCTTCACTCTAGGTCATGATAGAGATAAAATGCCAAAAAACCTTGTTTTTCCATCTATGTATTTTTATCATCACTGTTTCAAAGGTTCCAAATTGAATTTAATAGTATTATGAGAAATGTAAAGCAAAGTATAAAACAAATGTAAACTAAAAAAATTAAACACTTTATTAAACTAAATTTAATAATTAACCACTGTAATGTACTTTGATTACCTTTGCTATTTCAATATGTTCCTTACAAATAAGTTTCACGCAATATACCCTTTCATGAATCCTACCGGTTGTATTGAAAAGCCTTTTTTGGCACACTTGGAATACACTAATAACAAATTGACAGCACATATTAGGATCTCCGCAGATATTACTAATATTACATTAATACTTATTAATGTGTATTACATACTGGAGACCTACATACTGGACATACTGGACGAGACATACATACTGGATATTACATACTTTATTATATAATGTATATTACAACTTATTGCTACAGTAAATATATCAAGTATTTTTAGAGCAATCCACTTCCATGTTTAATTCTTTTTTATCAGGAAATATCATGGAATCCCCATAAAATATAATACTAAAATATTTAGTTACCAGAAATTATTATAACTGCTTATTTCTTCGTCCTCTCTACAGAAAAAAAGGATAAATGTATGGAGTTTCGATTTAATTTTAACATGTGTTTCTCACGCATACATAAAACATTTCGTTTCATGACAGATTAATTTAAGCTAATTTTGTATTATCCCAACATTTCCTTCAGACAACAATAGTTAGAGGTTTTATTTATTCGGTTAAGAAATTACAATAATTAACTTGAAACATCGTTATATCTCCCGACAATTCTAACTCTTTTCGCCTAATCCCTGATGAAATTCATCCAGCATCTGCCTCTCAGTTAAACACTTCCGCTTGGCGGTGACCTAGAGGCATCCAGATGTTAGAATACTAAGCCTCAAATGAGAGGATAAAAGAAATCATCGCATATTATGCTTTCACATTTAGTTTCCTGTATCATTCATGGCACATTTTTATGACACATGAAACAACCTAAAATTTTCTTCTGACAAGTGTGGGTTATTCAATGACTAAAAAAATATTTTAAAAACTTGCCAAACTAGAGTAATTCATAATAGTTTTTGTTTTAAAACTAGTTAATTACTCAAACTGATAGTCTTAAGTTCTAGAAACCATTTATGGTGTGCTAATATAATGTTTATAATTCTAACTCCCTTCCCAAGACTTTTTTTCTGTTTTAAGCCACAAATGGATTTTCTTTTTGATAAACTGGCTGAATATTATCTTAAGAAGAAGAAAATTCATGGGACAAGATTTTTACATAGTGATCCCAAAACACTATTAAAATAAATCAAGATTATAATTATGATATAAACGCGATGACAGCAACTATATGGTTACCCAAGATATTCTTTAACAGAGAGGTTTCCAACTCCGCCGAACGCTGCCCTAAATTTAATCTGCGGTCCACCCTTTCTATCTATCATTATACTCAGAGATTGTGAAAATAATCGTAAATATTCTCGGAGGTATTAGCGAGTAAAAATAGCACTTTTTCAGGCCTCAGAAAAGAAAAAGTTTGCAAATTCGAAAGTTTCTTTTATTTTTTTCATTGAATTTTGTCTTTATTTAACTAAAAAACCACAAAACTACAAATGAAAAACTTGCGATTGCTAATTGTTTCTTTTTTAGACCCAAAAAAGCGCTATTTTCACATGCTAATTACTCCGCGAATATTCACGATATTTCCATGAATTTTTTTTAGTGAGTTTTCCATAACGTCGCCAACAATACTCTCATAGAGGTTTTTGCTCTGTCTTCCTTAATTTTAGTTCTTTTTTATATTTCTTTTCTGGCCGCTAGGGACTATGTAAGTCACACCAATGGGTTCTCCAGGATATCTAACTTAGGGGTAGACCTTACTTCCATCATGACCCTAGGACACGTTGGTTCCCAAATAAAAGCAGGCTTTTGAAACACCCTGTATAATCCAAGCTTTCTCTCCACAACACAAATGACCGCCGTATCTCAATACCTGCCCAAACAAACGAACGTGCTCCATTACTCTCTGGGCCCTCTGCTCAAAACTGGATCCCGCCTTATTTTTAAACGACAAAAGATAACTAATAAGAGTTGTGGCCTTGAATGGATTCAAAACCAGCCTTGAAACATGATAATAGGATCCTGTAAGTGGATGGAGATGGTACGAGGCAGGCGATGAAAAACGAGAGCCGTATTAATATGGCCACCGTGATACAGCCTACTGTTCTGAGACAATTTTCAGACACCTTTTTAATCATACAGGTAGGAGAAGAAACACAGTTTCCCATTCCGTACACGTAGCATAAGGAAGCGTATCGCTTGTTGTGGTACCCCCTCATGTCTGGAATAAGGCAAGGAACAGGTTCTATGTTTTACTGGGACTAATAAAAAAACTTTTATACTATAGACTCCTATTTAAATTAGAATTTGAAAGTAAGATTGATGAAAGAAGTCTGCGTTTTTATCATTAATATTTTTTAGCTATGAATAACAAACGATTAGAAGAATCGATATTAAGTATCGATATTTATGCATGATATAAGCAAGTAATATTTGAGATTCGATTTCGTGTACTGTTAGAAACGTTTTTTCCAACGAGTTTAATTACACAAAATGTTTTACTTTTGCAAATAGTAGAAATGGCAACTATAGTATATCATAAGATAATTTAAAATTCTTATTGAATATTATGATTTAGAAGGAAGTATATATAATTTTATTTATGAAAATCTATACATGAAGAGTTAATTTTAAAAAATTCAAACAGAACAAACATTTTATTACAAACTTAAGTTTTAAGACTCAAGCGGAATAGTTTTATGTGACAAAAAAAGAATATGCTAAGCAAATAATTTTAATTTGACTTACACATTACAATGTAGCCTTATTTGTTTTTTAAACCAATGCATTTTATTTGTTACAATAATTTCAATCGATAAAATTTTCTTTTCTCAAATTACCCATTTTAAACAAATTCTCATTAAGTGAGATTCAAACTGAGTGGCTTAAGAAAAGTTAGCATTTTAGGTATAAACTCTTTTGATAACCATTATACATTCTGAACCAACACATTTTCTCTGAATACAAACTTGAAAGTCTTTCTTTCTCTCTTTCCAAAATCTACAAACTTAACTTCCAGCAATTATTCAGGGTAATAGAGATCCATCAGAATAGATGTGAACTGAGAAAAGTAAAACTTACATAATTATAATCCCAAAACATATGAAACGCCCTGTTACTAACCTCATCTATAAAATTTCAAACTAAATCGCACAATACACACAATGAAAACGAACGAAAGAAAGAAATCTCTCACTGTAGAAAAAAATTAAAACACGGAGAAAATTCCCGTCTTCCGCATGTTTGACACCACCATCTTTTGCTTATTTACATACATATCTAAAAAACGATGGAAGAAAAATAATAATAAAAATAATGGGTTTCGGAGCAGTACAGAATGGAGTAAAGCGTGGCTTCCATGGGCGGATTTCGAACATCTTGTCCTTGGCACGCGAACTGGCTTCTCGAAGGCCTCTTGAGTCTTGGGCCGGATATTTGTACGCGGCCGGACATAAGAACAGACGTTAAAAAGATGCCGCCCGCTACGACAAGTGAAAACTCTATAGACAAGAACGAGGTAAGTGATGATTTAATGGTAAAGTTTCATTTTTTTTGCATCGAAAGAAAATCCCGCAGTATTTCTGCGCAGGAAAATATGAATAAAGGGAAATTTATTTTTAAAGCTTGTTTAAAGGTCGTAGGAATCTTAACTAAAGTTGGGATAATTTTTACAAACTTATACCTACATCTCGAAGGGCTAAATGTTAATTATTTTCACGAGTTGATTTATAACCCTAAAAACGAAAATTAATCTCTCAAAAATTAATCTGGTTCAAATAACCGAATTTTAAACAGGATATGTACGGAATTCTACCAAATTATCATGGGAAGATATTTTTCCTCCAGGAAATTTGAAATATGTCAAGATTTCAATAAATAAATCTGGCCTGAATGGTCATATAAGGCAATTTTTACTTTATGCAATTTTTACTTTAGCATCCTATAAATTATGCTCAAATTGTCAAATTTCCTGAAATTTTATCTAGTTGAAATTTTTTATACACATCTTTGTGCCAAATTCCATTACAACGTCATTTCTATTTGTATTACATCTTGACAACGCCGCATTGTAGAGTTGTGGATTGGGTGAAGACTGAAGATGTGTAAATATTATTTGTAAAAAAGTATATCATGAGCATTAAAAATATATAGATAGTACGCGATAAACTTTACGACGGGAAGTAAATTAAATTCTAAGTACACCGAACTATAGAACGAGGAAACTACCTGTAAGGAATCAATTTTCCTTTTCTGTCTTTCATAAAGCACCTCACATCTAAAAAATAACGGATTGGTCCCTCAGGACACGAATACTAATCTCCTATCACTTGAAAAATGGACAAAGTGACATAATTTCCTCATAAAAACTCGATAAATAACAACGGCCGCCATGACGGATGAGAGACACTATCGTTCCCACGATCGATTGTGATGACTTGAGATATACGATTAATTACTCGATATGGGAACACTTGCTGAAAAACTGACCGTAAATCCAATCAGATAAAGCCATAGCACACACGACCCGACAAAACAAACCCAAATTAATTAACAAAACCGGACCGCGGACAAACAGCAATAAAAAGGGGAGAAAGATATTTGCTTAATCCACTTTTCGGACTTCCCACTCTTCGATTTCAATTAGAGAACCGGCAAAACGAACCCAAATGCAATCTCATTACGCCTCGTGGAAACTGGTGTTGTATTATTTATTTATTTATAATTAAAACCCATCGATGTGACCTAAAACGCCCCACGTGCGGCAGGAAGAGATAAACGATCCCTCGTGGACGATCCTGATCATCGATTCTGATCATGATCGATGTCAACGATCTTCTATATGAAAAAAATATGGATTTTGAGTCCGAACTAACACTCTATGAACGTGATGTTGAGGGAAATGGTAATTGGTTGGCTAGTGCATGTGTGATATTCGTGCGTTTTTTTTTGTTTGATGCTGCAGTCAAAGGGTAGATGTGCGGTTGTGCCAGCTGTCATGTAATGCAAAGTACGTCGTGTTTTTGCCCTCTGTGGTCATATGCTAATGGGGATTGGGTTTTGTGAAGATGTTACACCTTGGAAAGTCTGGGACTCGTTTCCGGTCTCCTTGATGTTTCATAAAATTTGTTTTAAACTTTGGTTAATCAGATTTTCCTGGAGAAAAGAAAAATTTATTTTTGCACAATTTCTTCTGATAGAGAAAGAGAAAAGTAAGGGAATCAGGTAAAAAAGTTAAGAATTAGACCTTTTTATATATAGTTGAGATCTGAATGTATAATGAATTATTTATTTCGTATATAAGCTCTAAATTTCTCTAATTATACAAGTGGTGTGTTATCACATCGTGGTCAAATATCTAATAATTTATAAACTATTCGAGTTTCAGATAAATAGTACTACTTACAATTAAAAAGTGTTTCAAATAAAATAAGACTCGTGTTTTAAGCATTTTATGGACAAAATAACTTTTAAAATTAAGCGGATACCACTTTTGCATGGTATCATTTTATATAAGTTTAGTTAAAAAAATATTCATATTTACTACCATGTAAAACCAGAATAAGTGTTTTACTTCTACGACAAAATATTCCGATTAATATCACGTTATACTACGTCATACATTGTTGTTTTTTCCCTTTTTTTCTAAATCCTAATTACTTTTATTTGAGAAAAAAATTAACAGTTGAAGTTAAACATGTATACAAGTACGTATAGATATTGTTTTTTCAAGTAATATTCATAATTTAATTGTTTTAAAACAGTTTTACTTGGAATAAAATCCCAGATTAATAAATTACCATATTTACTTTGCTTTTTGGCAGCAGAAATTTGAAAATTTTGTTTAAGCAGACTGAAATAAAAAAAGCATCTTTATATTGAGAGGGCGAGCCTAAACCCCGATTGTTACTGACATAAATAGAAGTACTACATTTGAATCGTCAGTTTGAAGAAGGGAATAAGTCCAAAAATCAAGTTTTGAGAAAATCGAAAAAAACTGTATAAGTAATGGAATTTTCATTGTATAACCGCCAAATTTTTACTGAAAGTTCAGAACCCTATTTAGAAAACTAAGCAATCATCAAAACAAATATAACTGTATTCAGAAATATTTTACAGCCAAAATAAGTTGATGGACTTATTCCCTTCTTACACCTTATGAAATTTTTCTGATGAAAAAATCTTTAAAAACCCTTTAAATCACATTTAAATTATATTTCTCCTTAGTTTACACCACAAAAGGGTGAAATAAAAATAATAAGACAAATGAAATTCAAAATTATAGTGAAACTGGGTTATTAAAGCAGTATCAATGGAGTGAGTGAATATGAATGGAGTCAAACATTCGCTACATAAAAAAAAGTTTGAAAAACATTGAAATTAAGAGAAAATTTTATTTCAACTTAGTTTACAGCACAAAGAATATGAGGAGAAATAAAATTTAACTTTAATTCCAAATTAGCTTAAAAAATACAATGAATGGACATCGATTTCACAACTTCAAGGGGCGATATCTCCCTATAGGGGTTAGTTATTGTTCCCCTCTTTTCACCCATGTGTAGAGCAAAGCTTAGAGATTGTTTTGAGCACAAAAAGTCAATTTGTCATTTTTTGGACTTATTCCCTTCTTCAAACTGACGATTCATTTAGAACCAAATTGATTGAGTCGAGGACTTCTGCTGCCCCTCCTTTCATTTTTCTTCAACCTTAATTACCTCGATTTTTAAGTATACCACGCCATATGTGTGACATCAGACGTGTTCTCACTTTCTCACCCGCTAAAATTACGCAGAAATGATTTTGTACCATCGATTGATTCATTCTTTCCTTGTTGGAGAGTGTTACTTCTGACAGAGACGGATGATTTGGTTTCTGAGTTGGGCGATTGCTCGATAGAGATTGATGATAGATTACCAATGATAATGAGCGATGATAAAAGATACTTTGATGTAGAATGAAGCGTAATAAGATGTTAAGTAGACGGGATCTATAATCTTGAATTACTTCATGGTCCTGCAAACTACTTTGCAATCTAGTTAAGTTTAGGTCAGATGCAGCCCCTGTCTCTACCACTTTTTTAAATTACTAAACAAAAAATGAAAAAGTTTAAAATTTATTAAGTTATTATTTAAATTCTATTTTTCTCTGGGAATTAGTAATAATATAGGGAGTAATTGCCCAAAAAAATTTTTGGAATTGTCCCATAAAACAAATTTTTACGCATTTTTCAACACTATTTTTAAGAATCATAACTTTAGAAACATTTTCCAAACCCCAGTCAACTACAAGTAATAAGATCTTTGAAAAGAAAAATTATGTATACAAGTTTATAAGCTATCTAATGAATCCGGCTAAAATCTCTGGCTGAATCTGGTTCTAAATTAATTTAAAAATTATAGTTTCTAGTGTAAATAGGATACCACTTTCCAGGAACCTAAAGAGATTTGACCAACATGAACTCTTACACTTAAATTTTTAATCAAAATCACATTAATGAAACCTTAAGAAAGGAATTAAGTTCTCAGAAAACTAAGTTATGAGGGACTAAGCACTGAAACATGTCGTCACATTATCATTTTCTCTAATCTTTCAAAAGCTTCGCGTGCCACTAAATTGACTTAGTCGTGCCACGGGTTTGAACATACCTGGTTTAGATAAGAATCTTAATATATTTCACACATAATTGTTAGATGAGGCTCGCACACAATATATATCACAAATAACTGCTATAGATGAATCAATATCTGACACACACCGAATTGATTCACATTACTGTAAACAAATACCATCCTTTACTTGTAGCAGACTTTTAACATTGACATACAAAACCGATTTGAATAAAATCAAATAAAGTGGACAGTAATTGACAGCAGCCTACTTAAATATGTTTTTTGACAATATTATAAATCACTTTAGTTTAATATCGTTCGTTCAGGGCTTGGTAACAATGTAATACAAGATATCAAATGTGTCTAGTTTGTTTTTAAAGTGACAGGTTCACCTGGTAACCTAAATAAATATTATCACGTAAAGTAGTTAGCTGTGTTGTGACATAAGCGTGGCTACATCATGTGCAGGATCTCCTCCGATTACTGTTCAGCTAATTGATATACCTTGTGTGTTATCTTGTGTGCGATAATTTTAAAATGAATGATAAAGATATTATCTCCAAGGTGTTAAACATTAAAACAGAAATATTTTGGTCTTGGAAATATTTATTTTTTCTAGAGACTGTTATAAAATAAAATAAATAAGTTTTCACAGTTTTGAAACTTTGATGAACACTATTTCTATATATTTTAAAATTTCTATAAAATTTGTGATGTTTTGAATACAATATAAAATGAAAATATACTTCATATTTGACGCAGCTACCTTAGGATTGCAATATCAAAACATTTATTTCTATTTCGTAACAATCAATTAAACTGATCTATTATAGTAATAAGACATGATTTTATAAAATGAGTACCTGTGTTAAAGTTATTTAATCAATATAACGATCCTTTTACCAATCTTTCAAATAGAACACCAAAGGGAAGTATTTTAATATTTGGATCACTTTATTCAAGACAACAATACTAAAAAATGTGTCTTTACTATACAATCTCGTTTAAACTGCTCCAGTATAGTGATGTGAAATAGTTTCACAAAATATGATAGTGATAGAGAAATATGACTGATTCAGGTGTGCGTGCGTGTGCGCGTGCGTGCGTGCGTGATACCTTATTTTTATTGACACTTATTACACAAGAATGCGATATTAATTGGGAATATTATTTATCATAAAATTGATATCATTTTTATTTTTTATGCCAGATTTTTATTATTAACAATATTTTTTTAAAGAGTTTGTGCGTTAACGTTCACAGGTAAGCAATTTGACAATACGTATATATAATAAGATCGTTAAAAAACATACGTTAACTATCAAACACAAAACATGAAGAAAACTTACCACTGAAAATTCCCACATTCAGCTGTTCACTATCCAAATCCTCCACAAAGCGACCTAAGTACTTGTTCAGCGCGTACGCTACGACCCCTTCGAACATTTTGCTTTTTTCTCTGGTACCACCACCTTGGAAGCTAGAGGGAAAAAAGGAAATTTAAAGCACTATTTTCGTACAATAATGATTGGTCAATTTTCATGTAATCATTCTCAAAAATTTTAACCAGAATTTTTTTAAGCAGCCAAATTTGTATAATTGAATAGAAATTTATTTGAAAATTAATCAGTCTACATTCATTAAAAATTTCAAATAATACATAAAATTTCATAAGCAAATTCAGTTGAAAAATTTAAAAGTTGAGCAAATTGAAAATTAGTTTTGTAAGTATTATTTAAATTTAATGACACTGTATTAATTATAGAAAAGTGTGTGAAAAATTAAATTTAGAATCTTATGTGCATTACAAAAGTAAATTTTGTGTTTAAAAAGAAAAGAACTTCTTCCCAAATTATTCAAAACTTCGGAAAAAAAAAGATCGGTTAATCTTTTCGATTAAAAAAAGTATTTCTAACGAAAAACGTTCGAATAATTCCAAACTTTTTATTTCATATATTCATACTTTATTAATTTATCTAAACGTTCAAATTACAGTTTACAATTGCGTTTAAGCTGAATTAAAATGTTGATTTCACAAAGTTATCAAATAAATAAATAAGCAAAAGTTTATTTTAGTTCTATGTAACTTAAAAAATAATATGGTAGTCATACCGCCAGGAAAAAAAAACTTTTACAAAATAAAAACTCAAAACGAAATGTGTTCAGAATGGCCTAAAACCTCCAAAAAATGTTTTCATTTGCTTTTCAAAGCCCTAAATTTTAAGTTATTTTCAATTAAAAACAGCATCTTTTGTGTCTGAGCTGAAACAGCTTGTGACGCGAAATGTGCTTTCTTCCCACTTGTTGCTAAAATCCCGCTTTGAAACAATGAGCACTAGTTTTTTTACAGACTAGTGTATAGATGAAAACGGTGTTTCCCACATTTCCACTGGCACATGTGACGTCACATTGTTAGGAGCTTTCTGTATTAAAATATGTCATAATTACCTTAAAAAATTTGTAGGGAAAGACAAGCGTATTTTTGGAATCAGGAGAGAATTTTTAATAAATTAAAAAATTGAATATTTAGAATTTTAAGATTTGCCGCAATTCTCCATTTGAGTGTAAAAAACCGTTCTCATAACAATTTCAACAATATATTGCTAAACGTCAAAAGTTTTTCTCCTGGAGGTATGACTCCACGCATATGTAAAATCTCCATTTATAAATTATATGAAAAGCCCCTGCATTATCAATCATTAAAAAAACGTGAAGATGCATTTCAGTAAAATAATAACGCAAAAAAGAGTAGTGAAGTTATGCGATGATTGAAAATTAAGCGGTCAAGGTACGATCTGAACCTTGGTCCAGAAAGAGCCTGTAGTGATACGAGGAACTAATAATGCGTTAAGAATATCATCTTCGGCATGCATCATCGGTCACCAATAACGGCATTCTTCATTAGAAGGTCATAATTAATTACATACAAATCACGGTAATATCTGAGAAACGGCTTTTGTTTTCATTGTTTGGTTGGATTTTTTTTCTCGAATCGTTCTGTCTACTTAACTCTTCAGGTTTTAAAGGACGACTTGCGGTTGGTTAATGTTAAGGGTTTCTAGTACAAGTTTGTTGCTTGTTAACAAAAAATGGATGTTTTGCAGTGGGAAGGGGTTTACGACTCTCATAATTTTTATTTTCTTTCACACTTAATAACTTACTGGAACTAAATTTGATAATTTGAATAATAGGTCTTTTACTTTGTTTCATTTTGATAGAGAATGTCTTTATTACAAGGCATCAAAATGTATTTAAATAAGGTAAATGTGGGTATAGTGAACAGTTTTAGGAAAATCTTCGCTAATATTTCAATAAATACTAACTTATTTGGTTGAAAACGGTTATCATTCTATTTTTAGATCACACACTTTTGATTTTACCAATGAAAATCCTAATTGGATCAGGAAAAGTATTTTTTAATTAATTTTTGAAAAATACTCCAAATTGTTGTTATAATTGCCACCTAGACGTATCTGTTGTTTCTATGGTGTCCACCTCAGGACATCTATCTTTTTCTGCCTAACTGAGGGCATTTATGCATGATATTGAGTAGGATTGAATCTTTTCTCCTAGGCGAAATATATTTTAAGATAAAATATTTTTATTTGACTTAAAATAACAAACTTAATAGTTTCCTGCTCCTTGTTACCTGTAAGCACCTCAATTCGAAAATTCACCGGTGATAATACTATGATATAGAACCAAATAAAAACAGCTTTTTTAGAGAAATTCGTAATGGAGTGACATATTTCTATTTGACAGCTAATTTTAGTTTTTACCTCTGGAAAAAAAATCTTAAGAAAACTATCCTTCTTATGAATTCCTTTTATTTTTAGTAAAATTCCATACACTGTAAAAAAAAACTGTAGAAAAACAGAAATTTTCAATAACAGTGACTTTATGTTTACAGAGATATTCTGTCATGTAACATTCCCACCTCACTTCTATTTATTTTATGTAAAATAACAGCTTTTACCTAGTTTTTTAGCTTATCTGTACTTAAACAGAAACTCACTGCATCGAAAACGAATACAGCTATTGGCAACGTTATACTGAATCTTCTTTGGTTCAGTGGTAGCGTGCTTGCTTAGCATGCGGTAGGTCGCGGGTTCTATCCCCGGATATCAATTAATTAAAATTTAAAAAATTCTACTGAAATAAGTGCATGCGCACAAGCAGAAAATTACTGAGAGGCAACAGAAAAATCTGTAGCCCACTTGACAGAAAGTTCCTTTTTACAGCATTTACCTGTAGGTTACAGCTTTTTTCTGTTTACAGGATTTTTCAACCTACAGATTTTTTCTGGCAACTTTTGCTGCCAGAAATTTTCTGTTTTTTTGCAGGATTATTTTTTACAGTGTACCATGGGATCAACCTCATAAGCAAATCTTGAACTGCAAGGTTACAAAAAAAAGTTAAATGTCCGGTTTATGCTTCCAGTTGACAGGTGTGTCAACCCGTAACAATGTCTCAGCCTCATGAAACAGAAATATTTATTTTACCATGTCAAATACCACCTCAAATAAAAACACACAAACTATTCAGAGACACAAAAAAATCCAAAAAACAAAGAACTCTGACATTAACGGCATCTCTAATTGATTGGAAGCATAATTAACCAAAAGGGGGTTACGAAACTCCACAACTGCTACGGCTGAAACATGGAATACGCGAGCATAACATTGGGCAAGTCGTGTATTGTACTGAGGCCGTAAAGTTTCACAATTCCCAAACGTGATTGGCGTTCGGAGGCTGTTAATATTCTGTAAATTTCCTACGGGGAACCTTCACTTAAATATCCCTGGCTATCGTAAGAGAAAGATAGTACTGAGGTCGAATTCAAAAATATATCAATCAAATTAACTTGTTTTTTCTCAATACTTGAACGTATCTTTTTTTGCCGTTGAAGATGGCAGATGGATAAGAGCTGTTCGTTGCTTCTGCTATATGGTGCAGTGGAAAAATCATTGACCTTATGTTTGTTCGAGGTTGAGAAAGAGGAAGGAGGGGTTTTTCTTAATTGAACTTGTTGTCAAGGGTGAGAGGTAAGCGATATGTTCATTATAAGCGCGTGTTCTATGGTGGTTTTATTCATGAGACCAAATAGAATTTTCTAAATGGTAAGTTTGTTGTTAATATTGCATCTTAATGCAACTAAAGGTAAATTTGAGACATTGATTCAAAATGTAAAATTTTATTAAATATATTCAAAAAATATGAAATATGAAATCACCATATTTATGAAATCACGATATTTTAAAATACCTATATTATAATAATACAAGTATTATAATTATTGTAGATTTTATTTTAATAATAAATGAAGAGGATTAAGGTTTTTTATAAAACTGGTTTTAAAAATGTCTATTGGCAGAAAAAGTAGTCTAATAGCCGTAGATGGCTGGTTGGTTAACTGGGGTTTTATGGGCACAAGGCACATAACAGGACATTATTGCGCAAGCACCATAATAAGCGTACAGATGAAGGATGTTCCTCTCGTAAAGCATAGCTACTATCCAAATTTTTAAATTAATATTACTTTAAAAATATGTAACTTAAACTTTTATAAAAACTTTTATTGAGATAAACTAATATGAGATCGTGAAATTTTCTAATTCTTTTCAATAAAATTATTTTTTTTGCTTCAAATATTTCAGAGTGTTAATTCAGTAAGAAATTGGATATTGTTGCAGTAGTAAATACGTATATATAAAAATACCAAAAGAACATTGTAAAAAAATTTAGATAAATAAATCAAAATCTTTTAAAGTAAGTATTGAAGAAAATTATCGCTTTTAACCTTTTACACGCTATCCTCATTGGGCGTTCTCTACAGTAAAAAAATCGCTGTTTTATAATACAACTATTAATCTTAATCTATAAAAAAGTAAAAAAGGGTAAAATTTAAAACAAAGGTAGCCTTATTTTTTCGATGTTATAAACGTATGTTTATTGAAATTATTTCAATGTTAAATAATTCAAGTTATTTCAAGGTTATAACTCCATTTACTTTCTATTTTTCTATGACATGTATTGTATAATACGAGTGCACTGCAAAATACGTCATAACAGTTTGAAACTTTCTTATCGGACACGTGCTATCTCACCTTACCTTTTATACGTAAGTAAACATTCAAGAAAGGAATTTCAAAAGCATGTGCGCTGTTTCTCGCTGAAAAGCATGAACAGAAATGAAATGATCATATATACCTCTCCCTTTTGTATACCTGAAATAAAACTAATTAATTGCTATCATGTATAGCTAAAGGGATATTTTTAAAGACTTATTATTTTTCTCACTGCAAAAGTGTGATAAAATTTTGTGAAAAATACGTATAAAGAAAAATATAAAGACATTTTATCTCACAATTTTTATTTTTTTCTGTTGTTTTCCTTTATTTTTTCCGAGATTCCTTTTCATAGTATGTGTATTTGAACTGTGTACCCTCCAAAAATAATTTCTTCTGTTTGATGAAACATTTTATTTACCTTTAAAACTTAAACCAATAAAATATAGACCATGTTACTCTCTTTCACTTCATTTCACTAGACATTCAAACTTAATGTATTTATGACTAGCTGGTATGCCCGGCCTTGCACGGGTGGAGATGGAGATTTTTTTCAATAAAATTTTAAATTCATTTCCTACCTTCCAGGCGCGGATCCAAGGGGTAGCACTCTGGTCAGCACCCCCCCTTCGGAACCCAAAAAGGTTGTCAAAATGAGTAAACCCCTACTTTTACCGGTCTACTTTCCAATTTTTTTTCAGGGGGAGAACCCCCATACCTCCCATTAGTACCACCAGGGGATCTTCAGATATAATTTTTAGGAAATCCCCAATGTTTTGACATTTTGGGAAAAAGTAAAGGTAATAGTGTTGAAAAGTGCCCCCCTTAGACTCAAAACGTTTCTAAAAATATGTTTAAACCCTACTTTTACACGTCAAATTAAAAAAATTTTCTGGGGGAGGACCCCCATACCCAATGGTACCAACGGGGATTTTGTGTGGAAAAGTGCCCCCCCTCTTGGAGCCGTGCTGGAAACGCGCCTATATTTTAATGAGTGAAAGGTGTCGAATCAAGCATTTTAAATTCTGAACGATTTCTGCATTTACCACATGATTCCCATAAAAACAACAAAATATTAGAAAAGTATTCTTCCAAAAATCACTTAAAATTCTCAATTAGAGCCCTTAATTAATCGTATTTTCATGATTTTATTATATCTTTGGTCCACTTGAAAGGTTTTGAATATTATTACTCTAGTTTTTTGTTTGTTAAAACCAACTTTATTAAAAGCAACAATATGATCTTCATTTGATTTTTCATCCTCGTTTCCATGGAGACTATTTTAACAACAATGCTATTCCATTAAACTTTTTAGTTAAAAATTAAACTATCAAATAAAAATATTCTGCACTATACTTACCAGTTTTAAAATTTAAAATTTTGTTGAAATATATTTTTAGATTATTAATATAATTTTTAAACAGCTTTAGATATAGCTTTTCTTTTGAAAACTTGTTATTTTGCATTGTTTTTTTTTGTAGCAATGGGGTGAACAGATCTCTTCTGGAGGAGAAATAAAGCTATTTCAGCAAAATGACCATAAAAAGAACAAAAAAGGGGTCAATTTATGCCTAAGGGGTTATTTATAGCCTATATTTTTTCTGGGATTCTTTTACGTAGGTATACCAAGTTTGGTCCCGATCGGAAGTAAACTGTGGACTTGTATAGAAGACACACACACACACACACACACACACACACACACACACACACACACACACACACACACACACACACACACACACACACACACACACACACACACACACACACACACACACACACACACACACACACACACACACACACACACACACACACACACACACACACACACACACACACACACACACACACACACACACACACACACACACACACACACACACACACACACACACACACACACACACACACACACACACACACACACACACACACACACACACACACACACACACACACACACACACACACACACACACACACACACACACACACACACACACACACACACACACACACACACACACACACACACACACATTGAATTTTATTATATTAGATTACAATGTCAATATCCCTCTATCTATATTAAATGCTTAAAATAAAATCCCCAGCCAAAAAAATCGGGAGTCGAAACACATGGTCTGCAGTTTTTGTCTACAGAAATAAAACTGCAGCAACACAACAATTAATAATTCTAATTAAAACATAATTTTTGGTAAAAATAAAAGTTTTACGAATAATTTTTATAAAAAGTAATAAGTTGACAAATAATATAACTTTAAAATCTTTCAGAATTATCAATTTTTATAATGAGAATTCTTTGCCTTTCTGTCGGTTTTGGGTATTAAATGCTGGAACCTAGCGTTTTACCTTGTTTTTTTAGCCTTACCTTAAAGAAATGGTATACGCTCAACTTATTTGCGAGGTTTAACTGCTTTAATTATTTTCGTGATTTTCACCCCTTAAACCCTCCAATTGTAGCCCCTTTATCTATACCAACTCTTGTTTGTCATGGCATGACAGACCTGCATGTCAAGTTTGTACTCGACCTTTTGAGACACCCTGTATAGCTCATTGGAATCAAAAGAATAATTATAAACGTTGTAAGACATCTAGGCATTATTGTATGAATGCTATTGATACTAAACGTATCAGATGTTAAAACTCTTATAGCTATGGGCTGGGCAAACTGCATGTACTTCCTCTTTCTAGTTCTATTTATACTTGATTGATTGAAGCAGGTGGTCACATAATCACAACTTCTTATAACCGTATGCAGAATGTAGAATCTTATGAACACATCTGAGAACGAATGATATATGAATATGAATAATCCATCCAAATTTAGAAAAACATTAAATTTTAGATAAATATTATAAATTATTTAAAAAATTTGATGCATGTTTTGAATGCTTTATACATAAATTTTACCAAGCATTAGTATTTGTTTATCAGTGACAATTATAAATGTTCAACTATTTATAAGCTGTATGGCCTGATTTATCAATATTATTGTAAATAATGGAATTTCTTCCAGATAGTACAAAATAAGCATAAATTAGCCAAAATATTATAATTTGTTATGATAGTGTGTGTAATCTAATGAGATTGGTTTGAAATTAATTACTTAAATTGATTTTACAAAACATTTCTAAGAATTTTAAAAACAGTTAATGTTTGTTATAAAGATTAACCAAATTCTAAAACCTCAAAATATTATATATAGAAACTAGTTCTAAAGGATCATTCATTCTTTAGACTCATCACTTTTTGTTTTCGTTTTGAAGGAATCATCTAAAGTGAAAAGTGTGAATTGGCGTTTCACTTATTAATCTTTCACTTCTCTATGCTAACTAAGCGAATTACAGGAGTGAATAACTCATGATGAACAGAAAAGGTGAAAAAGTGAATGATCCTATTATGAAAATTCGTTTTTCTCTACTTCAAGACTTCCATCACCAGACGATATACCAACATGCTAAACAAAACGCTGAAAAATAAATTCACTTTGTATGTATTTATAACAATTTATCTGAAACCATTTGTCCTTATTTTGTCCTTTTACTTTTTCTACCAAAACACCAAGTACATTTTATTAACAAACATTTACCCATCTCTCTGTAAACATTAGTTGGGGAAGAAATGTTTTTGGCGAGAGCCAAGCTGTATTATTTTATCGTCATCAGGTTATCATCGAAAACAGCATTCACCAAGTCTCCCGTTATCTGCCCTTGAAATCATGATCGTTTGTTGAAGCAGCTTTGATATAAAACCTCTGACGTCACGCCATTGAGTATTTTTAGAGATCAATACTTCGGCCGAGAACTATCGAACTCTTGCATTATTAAATACAGCTACCGTTTCTTCAGAAAGATGTCTTTTACCGAAGAAAGGTCAAATCTGATTTTGTTTTTCAAAGAGGAATTCTTTGTTAGTTATTAATTTACATGTGATCTTGAGTTAATCAATTCGATGTAAATCACTTTACAATTAAAAAAAAAACTTCCATTGAAAAAATAAATTAAAAATAACATAACTAAGAGATAATTGAGTGGGAAAGAGAAACCAGCGACTGTAAGTAAAATTAGGGGTAACTTTTGTGCATTTAGTGAATTGGAAACTTCTATAGCTTTTTTTCATTATACCTTCTTGTTAAATTAGTTTCTTCTTGTTTAATTAGAGGCAGTGATAAATCAACCAGAAATTTGTAAATAAAAAATTTACCGATTATTTTAATCTCATTCTCACTTGAAATCCTTGACTACTCATCCCTTGTACATTTGGGTTTTCATAATAATTTAATTGATGTATTGCTCAAAAAAATGCTTAGAATATCACACCCTCTGTTATCAAATAATTATTATTAATTAAGTCCCATTACAAAAAAAAATTGTACCTCAAATATTCGTGTTTTTCAGTCGAATGCATAAATATGAATACGGCTTCTCACAAAAATCGAAGTAGTCTCAAACCTTATTAGTTTTCTTGATTTCCAAAAGGTCAGCCAGGTTACGAATGAACAAAAAAAAGCTTGTTACGTTAGTTTCGTGACTTTTGTTGCATTTATCTTCCGACACATATAAAACACTATTGGATTTAAGAAAATAAATAATTTTTATCAACTGCCAAATTTTGAACTCGAAAATCCTACATATTTGAAAATATTCGTTTTCCACCGCAATCAAAAATGTTTAGAAATCTAATTTTTTTAATCATTGTTTTTATTCATTAACCCATATGATTATCCATTAGAAACTGTTTGAATGAGTTTTACGCTGTAATTAAAATACCTCCATATAAAAAACCTGAAGAATATCAAGCAGCGGTTGAGTTGATATCGATCGATAAATAAATAAACAAGCCGTTCACAGAGTAAAAAAGAAATCATGTAATAAGAGAACACATGCATTACATAAAACAACAAATAAGTACCTTTTCATTACTGTAATTAACCTTATAGAATGAGATAAAACACATTCAAAACGATTAATCATAGTACAAAACCACAATTAACGGGGAATTCCCATTGATCAGGTATTAATCATACATGGTTCAGATAATCTGTTTACAGTGTTTGCAACCTTCTACAAAAACATTGGACCGTAAAAACAAAGCATTACTCTCCTATTATCTTAAATATTTTTACAGTATAATATGTGGTTAATTTACATGTAAAATTTTCCTATAATCTCAAATGGATCGTTGATTTCTTATTTTTACTACATAATTAAATTTCATTAAAAGATAAACATTGATCCAATTATATATTCCTACTTTATAAGAATTTTTAAAAGCTAGTTCTTGAATCCAGAATAGTGTGCCCATAATCTTTAATAGGGATGATGCCGGTTTTTATGATTAAAAAGTGTAGTTTAAAGGTTCTTTAAGCAGTAACCCACATGCATTGAATTAAACCCCCATGCCTCAGTTTTAATTGGAATAAGTATCCCCAAAATTTATACTTAAATACCTCTTTTTTTGAGTTTATACGAATATGTATACTCCATCTAATCCCCCCATTTCCTATATCCCACAACTAACTACTTCGAAGATTCTACTACATTCAAATCATGCAGGTATCTCGACTCCACTTACCACGTAAAAATTCTCTCCTTCGCTTTCTATCTTTCTTGCAAACAACAAACTGTGAGGGTGCAAAATAAACCCAGGGGGGACGGTGCCCCGGTGCAGTGAAGGGGGTCTCCGGATGGATCCGGTCGGCGCCGAAGATCGCGGGGGCGCTGCGGGGTCACGTGACCACTGCGGCAGCCGCTGGCGCCCTCTGGCTGCGCCCCGGCATCTGCGACGCTTTCGATTTCGATGACGATTATTTTTCCCGAGGAGATTGGTCCAGCTGTTAAGGGAGGATTGCGTGATTTGGGAATTGATCCTTCTTGGAAATCGCGGAGGTGGGAATTTCTAATAGAAATAAGTATTGTTTAATTGGAGTTATTTTTAGTAACGGGAATATATGTAATCTTTAGACGAGTTTTCTTAAATTAGAACTTGAAGGATATCAGAATCCCTAAAATTGATTGTATATTGAGGCAAGAGTGTGACACTAAAAAACCCCTAAAACATTTTTTGAACAGCTCTTTAGGCAGAATTTGGCAAAACATAGGCAAAATTTGGTGTGTGTATTCTTATATTTTATTACTGGATCGTTGATTTGAGGAAGGAAGGAATTTTGGAATGTAACAAATTAATAGATTTAAAAAAACTTAAAATGTGAAAAGAAATTAACAATATTTTGCAGTGTATGTAGCGAAACACGAAATTTCCACTGAATTCATGTTGTTTAGTCAATTTTAATAGATTTTTGCAATGTTTCATAAAAATTTTTCCAAAAAATTGGAAAAACTTTCTAGTTATTTTCTATTTAAATAAAAAATATCATACTTCATATATTAACTCTAGTACAATTTGTATACTTTTCTTGCATAAATTATCAGAACAATTTCGAAATCTTGTAAATTTCTTTTTAAATTTTAAGATTATTATTTAAACCTACTTATTTGTTTCATACCAAAATTTATATTTGGTACACACTGAATTTTAAGTTAAGATCTGAAAAAAAATCTCAGTAAGTTTCAAACCATAAACGATTTTAAGTGTTGAGCTTGATTAAATTTGACAGTGTTATTAAAAAGTAAATTGCATTAATTACCCAAATACAATGTTTTCTAGGGGTAAAAAAGATGTTTAAGATAAATATACTTGATGTTTGTTCCTTTTTCATTAGTGATTGTACTTCAAAATCAGTTTTTAACTCAAATTGTGATGAATATATATGTTTCTTTCTTCAACTTTTTCTTTTCTTCACAAATTTATGTTTTTAACATTTACATAACTTTTAAATTAACTATCACAACAAAATGTATAATGTCTAGGTTCTGTAAAATTAATATTGATAAATAATTTCAATAAGGATAAAATTTTAGTATATTTTATATACTTTCACATTGCTTTCAAGTTAGGGTGTAAAGACAATAAAGATGTAATTTTCCTCTTAAAAACACATCAAATTATAATATATTATAAGCATTACTGAATTTCATCTTAAAGAAAGTAAGATGTATCATATTCATTAAAAGTTTGCTTTGTTAAAAAGTAATCTCATAACAAAATATTTTTAAAAAGATGAGAAAGATTTAATATATTGGAATTCTATGAAATTTTGATGTGAAATTTTTCACTGATTTCAAATTTGTGGTTATATTGATACACTTAGGAGATTCTTCCCCTTGCTCTATAACGCTCATAAACCTCCGGTACATTTTCGAAGTTCTTCCGACGGGATGCAAAACTTCGAATTCAAGAGTATATGTGGCTATAAGGTTCTGCTGTGAGTTTTTCTGGGGGAAAATTCGTAGGCCAAAATTTTTTTTCGAAGAACTGAACACCAGAAAAATCTTATCAATTAGTTTATGTAGCGAAAAAAGGTTTTGAAGTACTTAATCTATTTTTATTTTTTTAAGCTTTAAAACAAGGTTATGACTGGTTTGGACTGTTAGGTTGTGTCGGAAAAATCCAGATATTATATCCCTAGCATACATATTAATATAAAAGAAATATAATTGAAACAATGAGCATTGGAATATTTTCTATTTTAAATTCTAGTCAATATGTTAAAAATCTGATTTGTAAAATGATTCAAACCTTTAATTAAAAAAATTCATGCACCTACATTAAAATTAAAACGTTTACTAAAAAATAACACTAAAGCATAAAAATAACAGTTGTAGATGTAAAATTGGGTAAATAAAATCATGTTAGATTGGAATGCATAATTACAAAACACATTTTTCAGACATTACATTTTTAATGCTTTAGTAATTTCACAGATTATAGTAGGCCAGTCAATAACGACAAAAAAAGGGGCGAAAATTGCAAAAAATAAGGTAGTTCCAATTTTTGTCTTATGTTGTTAGGACCCATCCCAGTAGTTAGTAACCAATTTTGCAACCCTGAAAGCCCTGTGCTAACTTCGCAATCATCAAAAAACCTCAAAAATTTCCGACTTTTTTCAGTTTTTGGCTTATAACTCATACAAAATGCATCCGCACGAAGAAGTTTCAAATATATTTTCTAAAGTAGATAAAATTTGCAATAATTTAAGACCATTCCCAAGTTTACACGTCCAATAGATCCCGAGTTACATCTCTTCAAAAATGGGCAATTTTTTCCCAAAATTAAAAATTTTGCGTCTTAGTCGCTTTTATAGCAAAAAATAGGTCATAGTACTCGTTGTAAAAGGTAAATAAGGGCAATTAAGTTGTAATACAGTTATTTAGCTTTAATTTAAGCCCTGAATAAAGTCTCTAGGCCCCATAGTTCTTACTTTATCTTAAAAAATAAAAAATTTCGGAAAACCGAAATTTCGGAAAAATATAGAGCATGACGTTGTACGGGCATAGTAAACTGCAGAACTAAAACTGCAGAACGATTACGGTTGAAAATATTTTCTTTCAAAAAGGTGTCAAGTGGGAATCCACTTGCAGTTTTCCTCCAAATCTTTAAATAGCGGAGAGCTGGCCTGTCCCCCTGGATTTGAATTGTTCCTGCACGCTTTCTCTGGCTGTGACACCACCTCTGTAATTTTCAGGCACGGGAAAATGAAGATGGTAAGCATTCTTGAAAAAATCCACATCTGGTTGGTGTGGCTTCCATTTCCCTGCAGCTTGATATTAGCCACGAAGAAATAGCCTCTGCTGGAAATAAGTGTCTTGTGGCTCTGTCTCTGTATGGAGGAGGAGAATCCGACACTCTTCACGCTCTCCGTTACGAAATCTTTGTTCGTTCAGTTGCCAACACCAAGGTCCACCTGGCTCGTCTGCCTCCAACAAAAGAGGCTGCAGCTCAACACGCATATCGCACATACCACCAGGTGCAGATATGGCAAGATATGGTTAGGTGCAGACAAAACACCAACTGATTGGGGCTGGACGAGGAGTCAGCAAGGTCTGCTACCTATTACCTCTACAAAAGATCCAGCATCAAAAACTATCCTGAAATTCATCTCATGCAAGTGCCAAAAAGGGTGCGCTGGAAGAGGCTGCTCATGTCAGAAAGCGGGACTTGAATGTTTGCACTATGTAAACCATGTCAAAGCAAGTCATGCCTCAACAACCCTACAATTGAGATAGACGAGTCTGACACGAGGAAGACAGTCCTGAATGCTTGAAAGAGACATGATCTTTGATACCTCAAAAGTCCATTATTTTATAAACTAACTAGGGAGCTACCGCCCCCTGCTCGCTGTCGCTCAGCAACCCCCGTAAACTGCTGACGCAGGACCTTTTGGAATTGCCTCGCAATTGCCACAAATTCCAACTAGCTAAACTTAATATATATATTATCATTCGGTTCAGTAATTAAAAAGCCTTTCTCTGGAAACCTTTCACCAAAAACTTTTTTTAGAATAGAGAGATACTAAAAAAACCAATAAATTAATATACCTTTTATAATTTCTTAATTAAAATTCATACTAATTAATCTCAATTTAATTTAAAAATTAACATTAATTCACAAGTATTAAGAGAAATAATTTTGTATTCAATAAATAAATATTAATTTTTATAACGTCATATGGTGTTATAGCTTTATTTTTCATTTACTATGCCCGTACAACGTCATGCTCTATATTTTTCCGAAATTTCGGTTTTCCGAAATGTTTTGTTTTTTAAGATAAAGTAAGAACTATGGGGCCTAGAGACTTTATTCAGGGCTTAAATTAAAGCTAAATAACTGTATTACAACTTAATTGCCCTTATTTACCTTTTACAACGAGTACTATGACCTATTTTTTGCTATAAAAGCGACTAAGACGCAAAATTTTGAATTTTGGGAAAAAAATTGCCCATTTTTGAAGAGATGTAACTCGGGATCTATTGGACGTATAAACTTGGGGATGGTCTTAAATTATTGCAAATTTTATCTACTTTAAAAAATATACTTAAAACCTTTTCGTGCGGATGCATTTTGTATGAGTTTTAAGCCAAAAACTGAAAAAAGTCGGAAAATTTTGAGGTTTTTTGATGATTGCGAAGTTAGCACAGGGCTTTCAGGGTTGCAAAATTGGTTACTAACTACTGGGATGGGTCCTAACAACATAAGAAAAAAATTGGAACTACCTTATTTTTTGCAAATTTCGATGTCGTTATTGACTGGCCTATAGAGCTTAACAGAGATGGCAAACGGCCGTTTTCCGCGTAAGGTAATTAATTTAATTCAGCTCGCAGATTATAATTCAGTTCACTAGCAGCTAATCAGAGAACGCGAAATGTATTTTATTTGATTTTTACTCTGATTATAGGCGATTTGGATTTGAGTGACAGCTTCAGTGGGCGAATGACAGAATTAGCAGGAATGATATGGTTTTAAAGGAGGCGCTCTCCGATGTACTTTTTGTTGTCAATGGGAAAAGCCCTGTTAAAAAAGTAGTCATTAGCGTCTATGGAGATGAACACTCTGTTAAGCTCTATACTCTGTGAGTAATTTACTCTGGTACAGTTTAGGGATGTTTTTTTTTTCATTTTTGTGTTTCTATCGGTTTACAGTTATACTATAAGATTTAATATTGAAAAGTAACTAAAAATCAGATAATAGTATGTAATGTATAAAAAAAAACTTTACATACTATACCTATTTATATATACTCCTGTTCATAAAAAATGCAACACCAAGAAGGAATTGTCCGATCAACTTGAAATTTTCAGGGTGTGTTCATTATGGTTTGATTATCAAATGATATCAAATTCAGAGCTATAGCGCATGCGCGAGCTGAGAAGTGTCTTCTCAACCACTGATTTATTCGTGTATTTGGGGGCATGTAATGGAATGTTAAGGGCTTGTAAGAAGGTTGTCTACCGTTGATTATCTTGTCATTAGATGTTATTATACCCCTTAGACCTTAACGGATGTCATATGAACATTTAACAGAGTTTTAAAGAGGATTAATGTTAGGCTACCCGGAGGGATGTTTTTCACACTGTTTTACCGCTGGTCAGATGAAAGGAAACTGGACAATATTGATATGGGTTTGAAAGCAGAGGTCCAAAAAGGGTAAGGCGAGTGGAAAATTGGGGTCTGGACCCTTTATAGTCACGTCAGCACGGGATGAAAGAGGCTTCATTCGCATGGCAGTGTCGGATCATTGAGTGACTTTTCGACATGTTTCAAATTGTTAGAATACTGCTACAGGTCTATCATTGTCTGCTCCATCAGTTAATCGGTCGTCATTGTACCAAAATTCACCAAATATCGTTTTTTTTACAGCGCTCCATCGATGGAATTCCATCGGTGCATAAAGCTACCATGGGCGCCACAAAAAATATTTTCGCATGATTACTGATAACAAATGGTCCTTTTAAAAAAATCCCCCTTCAATTTTGGTTATCATGACTCCTAAATTGGGTTTGGACGCTATGCCGAAAATCTCAATTTTTTTGAAGTGTTTTACCTTGAGTCTGTGGTGAAGATGAGAAGTTTTTTGACCTGAAGCACTATTGGGTACCATGAGCAACCTCATTAGATAAAAAATGAGGGCAATTTCATTTCTTAAAAAAAATTTCTAAAAATTTTTGGAGCCAAAAGTTATACCCTACCTTTGAAGCGATCCTGAAGCTGTAATTCATCAGAACAAATCCCGTACACATGTTTTTTGGAATATTTCAAACTTACTTTACATCCGATAAAGACAGTTTCTTTCTCGACAAATTTCTTCATCCAAAATTTCACCTATGGAGCTCAACTAAAATTTCGTTGGTTTGTCCTCATGCTTAAAATGTTTGTTATGTTGCCAATATTGGAAAACTTTGGATTTGGGATGAATCTTAGATGAAAATCACCTCCTCAGTCAAAATTTCAATCTGTTTGATTCGATGACCTGTCGTATAGAGGCTCTCAATGCAGCGCGTATGGAAGAAATTAAACACCGATTTTCGGTATTAAATTTTGTTCCTTTGTTCTGAAAATTATATCATTTATTTGTATCCATAAAGATCGCTTGCTGTGTAAATTTCATCAAAATCTAACAAGTCCTTCATGGTGTTGCATTTTTTATGAACAGGAGTATATAAACTGCATAATCTTATAAGTGTCAACAACACTTAAATAAAATGTATTTTTAATGCAAGTAAGCAAATCCAAACAATAAAAAAACTCTGCTTGTAAAGGATATAATACCTCTGTGAGAAAACTAAGTAAAGTTTAATAAATAAATTACGTTTTCTGATTAAAAATGGAAATGTAATCAGAAATTTAAGTTTATTGTATAAAATTATAGATATAACTACAAACGATAGTTTGGATTTAACAATTTCTATTATTTTTGCACATAATATTCGTTTTATATCAAATTCATTAAAATTAAATGAAGAAAATATCAAAACAAATCCTACTACTACGCAAAAACTACTGAATGGATTTGAATGAAGTTTTACAATAATGTAGTATATACATCAGAATAACACAAAGGATATAATTTATAAAGAGAAAATAGGTCCTTCATTCTTTTTTTCCATTTTTCCTTCTTTTTTCACTTATTTTTCCGTGTTTCAAAACCATTTTTACCAGTCATGCAAGCCAATAATAGGAAACTTTAGTACCAGTGTTGTAGTTACTAGGCAATTTTATTAGTATCTTTTCTAGGGGACATCCATTAATTACGTGAGGTGTTTTTTCCAAAATCTGGACCCCCCTCCCCCCTTGGTGAGATTTAGTGAGAATTTGCTGGACCCCCCTCCCCCCACGTGAGATTTCCCTACAACCTTAAAAATAATTTTCTATCCTATTCGTTTTCATTTTGTGCTTCACAGCACCTAAAACTTTTCCATTGTTAATGATTTGGGGGAAAAGGACATTATTCCGCCTAAAAATCACCACAGTTTCTTATCTGTAGATATTATTCCTTTCTCATACTTAAAAAAATTGTTTAATTTCTTACTTAAAAAGTTGACGTGAGATTTTAATTGACCTCCCCTCCCCCCTTGGTGAGATTTGGTGAGATTTTTCCAAATCCCTCCCCCCCTTTTTGACCTCACGTAATTTATGGATGTCCCCCTATGAAATTTTTAATTTAAAGCAAAAAAATGTATAGAAAACCAATTTCGAAGCATAAAAAAATAAAAAATAATTATATAAATTCAAAATAACAATATTGGAACAAAATCTACTTATTTTGTGTTTTATTCAATTTTTAGTATTAATACCAAAAACAAAGAGTCACTTTGTTTTCGAGAGTTTTTGCACTCTTTTGGCTTCATAATTATTGATTTCAATACTTAAAGGTGATTTTGTTTTTGCGCGGGACGATGTGATTACACCTGAACAATTCCGAGCTCGACGTAAAAATAACACTGAGTGTATGGCATCTCAACGGGCTTCTGAGACACCTGCACAATCCCGAGCTCGACGTAAAAAGAACGCTGAGTGTATGGCATCTTAACGGGCTTCTTAGACACCTGCACAATCCCGAGCTCGACGTAAAAAGAACACTGAGTGTTTGTCAAAAATTTTGTTATAATGCATAACATACTATGTTAATTTGTTTTCATAATTATTTTAAGACGTAGCAACGCACGGCGGGTACCGCTAGTGTAAAATAAAACGTTCTACGACTGTAAGTATTCATTTATGTTTAAGTTATTCAGTTTTAGATTATCTAACTGTAGTTAAAGACATGCTTATATTTTATAAGATATTTTGTAATTATTTAGTAAAAATATATATAAGGTTTAATTTTATTTATATTTCTCACTTGGTTGATTAAGTTAATCCGCTTTTTATATTCTTTATTAAAATATATAATTTCTTTTTACAAACTTCATCACGTTTTTAGGTTTTTAAAGCTGGCAATTCCTAAAATTGGAACATTAATTTGCGCTTAAAGGGCTAAAGTCTTAATGTTGACAAAAAAAGTTTTTTTTAAGAATAATCTTCAATAAGGTAATTTAAAATTATTCATTAAAATTATCGAAATTGTTTTTTAAAAGTATGTTTATAATTCAATAAAAATTTAAAACGTAAGAACGAGGTATTAGCTCTATCAAATGGCGGGAATTTGTAAAAGGTTTTCTCCAAATGGGTTACTGGAAAAAGCTGATGTATCATCATTAGTATTATGTCGGATTGTTAATGGTTGAATTTATTTGATTGTAAAGAGGATCTTTTTTATGAGGTGGCAAGTATCTAAACAAATCAAGAAAATATATATTCTCAACAATTGCTATACAAAGGTTGATTAGGACAGATTTATGAATTAAAATTTCAAGAGAACTAGAAGCTATAATGTAAAATTGAAATTCAATTATTTGTTATAAATCATGTGTATGTATGAAGCCATTCAAATATTACGTTATCACTTAAGGGGGAGGTTTGCTCTTTGATTATTTTTCTTTACCTGGGGAAAGGGGTATGAAGGATGCATACGTAAGATGCTACAAACACTGCATTTTCGAAAATCTCTTATTTCTTGCATACCTTAAATTTCGAAATTAAATCTAAAATAAATTAAGGCTATATTAAAAAATATCTATTTTTAAAACTACTTGATAGAAATCTAAAGCTTGTTAACTAATTTTTTATTCTGGTCTGGAACTGGTTTCCTATCGTCAACATTACTTTTTGTCAAAGTAAACCGAAGGATTGGCTTCAACTCTTTCCTTAGCTTCAATATTGGTAGCAAAAGTTGCAACATAGTTATCAACAGTTAATTATAGAAATATAGTTCATAGTTGAAGTAACTTGGAAAAAATTTAAATCATTTTGATTTTTCGGGGGGGAGGGGGTTCTACGTAATTTTGAAGGAGGTTTAGGTTTGCTTATCTTTGCTGGCAAGGGTCAAAATGGCTAAAATCGTCCTTACGTAATATTTGAACGGCTCCGACCATTAAAAAGGTAACCTATCATTTCACTCACATCAGTCTCCGAAACAGTTACGTATAAACGAATTCGACTTGTTAGAACCGAGACAATCATTGCATCTTTAGAGGCAACCTTCCCTTCACACTCGCACGAAAGCAACCCCGTTATCAAAATTCCATATCACAACAAAAGATCACGTCTTTGACGAAAGCAAAAGAAAAAAAAACCTATCTGCAACAAAAAAAAAAGAGCATTCCAGTTCTCACTCAAGCGAATCTAAATAAACACCTCATTCCGATTCCTTTCAAACAATGTCCTTGCAAGGTTGTGCATTAGCTTTTCCACCTTCCAAAGAAAACGACCACCGCTTCTCGAAATATCGTCGGAAATTAACTCCGGAAAAAAACCATCAGCGATCTCTCCGGCTGGCTCGATCCGAGAGATCGAGTGAGATCACTCGATTTTTTTTACATCGAAATAATAATAATGGACGAAGATTAAAGAAACAAAAGATCGGCCTAGTTTCGAATGACCTTCGCACGCGAACACCATCCATGACTTGATAAACCGGACCCGTAACTGGACGCCCTTTTCTAGGTCGACCGACCGACTCTCTCTATCTCCTTTCTTTTCTCTTCGTTGCACGATTTTGCTTCTCCTTTCTCTCCGAGAGTCTCATCTCGCTTTCTCTTCTTCCGAAGCGTCTCTTGATCCTTATCGCCGGGGAAGGGATGAGGAAGTTTTACGGATGATAGCGAAGTCTTGGGGATGAACGGAAATTTTTTTTTCTTCTTCTGCGTTTTGCTTTAATATGCGACATTTCGTAAACTAGTTATTTTCTCTGCTGTAACTTCCTTCTTGAAATATTTTGTGATAAATATGGACGTTTTTAGTTTTGTTTGGTATTTTGCACGAGACGGGATGTCTTTAGATGAGATTGATGTAGCAATTGAAATAGTGAAATTAAATGACACCAATTAAAATAGTGAAAGAAATTCTTCAATTTCACTAGTCCGTGAAATTATTTCTACTTTGATCATTTGTTTCAATGAATAATTCGAAATTTCGTCAGAACAAATGAAGATTCAGGCAATAGATAGTTGATATATGTAGTTCACCAAAGTTACTAACATTTTTTATTTTACTGCAAATTATGCGAACCTTTGTGTGAGTTTTCATGGCATTTTCTTTTTTAATTCTGTTGCTTGAACCTTTAGTTTAGTTCGCATAAAAATATTCTATACTATTATGTTTATAACTTTAAAAAATCACAATCACACATTTTTAAAAATCTAGTATACTAATCTGCGTCGGAAGGAGGAATGTATTGTACCATATTGTAATTATTTATTTGGCTTGTACGTATTTTAAAAAGATATTTCTTATGAACAGAGAAACTATAGAATCTCACTGCCGAGGAGTTATTTCTTCTTAAGCTTGATATTAGCATAAGCTTAATAGGTCTGGGGCCCTTTTAATCTTCAATATAAAGATGCATACTATTTCCTCTTATTATTTTTACTAAGATAATTGAAAAAGTTCCTTTATCAGACTCTAGAGGACGTAAAACATTTGTAAAACCTCTTTTTCATTGATTTGATAAAGCAAGCTTAAGATAATATCCTCAGTACTTCAGTTGCGATTAACTTAAAACATCCATTATCAAATATTTAGAGTGAATCTTACCTCCCACGTTAAAACTTAGTGAATTGAAATAAGACGCATTCACATGTATGTCGGCAGCCCAACGCATGTCCAATCTATCTTTCGGGAGGGTTTTCCCCTGGTATTTTCCCTTTTCACGCTGAGAGACAGGTGTTAAAGAAAAAAAAGTGTAACAATCCAAATTGAAGGTCAGGGCAGGTTCGGGTGGAGTCGCATATGACTATGTTTACAGCATCTTCTGAACGCTTGGTAATCGAAGGCTTTGGGGCATCATTGAGATTAGGCCGTAGATGATTTGTTGGAGAGTGAAAAATGCTCTGGAAATAATTTGATGGTGATTTTTTTGTGTGTGTTGGTGGATGATGAGGAGGGGCGGGATTAAAGGTTTTTCCCATTTTTATTGTTTTTGTTGTTTGATAAATGTTGCCATTTCGAGAATGGCAACGTCGTTATGAAAGATGAGTTTGGAAACAAAGTTGTTTACAACGAGATATACATAGATGGCATGATAATATAGTTCTACTACCGTAATTTCGAGCATATAGTCCGCGGACTATATGTGTTTAAAAGTCAAATTTTTGAAGCTGCGGACTATACACCAGTGCGGATAATAAGCTGGTTTTTCACGGTTAAAACCGTTGAAATTTAAAAAGCAAGCTTTCGTGAATTGCCGATGATCAAATATAAAAAAATGTGTACTACTAGAATGTGTGATTAATTAAAATATGATTAATTAGTAAGCACTGTTTTTTATTTGTATTTAGCGTTTTATTTCTGAAGGTATATTAGTAAGTAAGTACTTTTTTCTATTTATACTTAGTTCTTTGTTTCTAAAATACATTATTATTATTGCCTTATTATAAAAAAACGTAATTTCGTACGTATAGCCCGCGGACTATCCGGTGGTGCGGACTATCTGACTATTTTTGAAAAAATTTTTACATAAAATCGTGTCTGCGGACGATGGCAGTTAGCTTCAAGTTCGCCCAAAAAAGACGATAATTTGAAATTCTAAAAAAATAGAAATAAGAATGAGGTATTTGAATGAGTGAGGGATTTGCTTGATTTTATACTTTTTCGATACATTATGGTCTGAAACTCCCAAATTTCTGATTTTTAAGTTCAAAAATGTGTTTTAAATAATTTAAAATTCAATTTTATTTTTGCTAAAACGTCACAAAAGTCACGTTATCAGAAAACGGGCTTCTATAGGATGTGACGTCACAGCGCATGAAAACCATTGTGTTTTCTGTTTTCACGTGATCAGAAAACGGGCTCCTATTGGATGTGACCTCACAGCGCATGATTTGTGATTCGAAAGTGTTTTCGCGCCAAAACAAAAAACGAAATTTCAAAAATTTATATCTCAGAAACTAGGCTACGAAAATACATGATGAAAGCGTCATTCTTCATTGTTTTTTATCTACTATTTTAATAAAATTTAATCCCAAAACGTGAGAATACCCCATTATGGTAATAAAAAAATTGGCAAAAAATATAAGAAAAGTAAATGTATTTTCTGTTTAATAATAATAATTGAAATTTTACTAACTATTACTGGACTAAAAGGTTGAAAATATCGTGTTCAAAGAAAAATTCAACTACTCAATAACCCTGACTATTCAATAGTTGTATTGTCCATAATAACTATAGGATGAGGATTGAATCTGGGTACAAAGATAAAAACTACATATCTGATGGTCCCCATATTCTTCAAACTATTGTTTTAATGTATTAAAAAATCCCTTCTGTGGCGGGTGCCAGAAATGGGATTGGTAAATTACAGTATGGTTTTGATTTATAAAATTCGTAGAGAAAAAAATAATAATTTACTTTATTATATTTAAAAGTAAACTACACTTAAAATTATTTAAAAATATGATTCAAAAAGGAGAATCCAAGTTCTTACTATTTTCAAACTACAATTTTTTTTGTGTTCAAAAGATATTTTTTCTAAACAATTGTAGTTGCCACAACCGAAAGTTCGAGAAGAGGAATGCAACGCAAAGGAGATATGTTATTTGTGTTTCAATTCGAAAATACTTTCGAAATACATTTGGTCAATTCCACGCGAAAGTGGACATAAGAATGTTTTTAAAATTTCATTTCAATAAATGTTTTTTGGTTCTAACTTATAGACAACTGACCAAATTTTAAAAAATAACAAAATAAATTAAATATTTTGAGTTCATATAGTTTTTGCAGTTAATTACTTTGGCTAAAATTGAAAATGAAATATCGATATATATGTCACTTTGTCATGTCTGTCAATTATTATAGAAAAATCTTCCATAAAATTTGGAAATATAAGTGTTTTTTACTGAACTTCACCTTTATATAAAGTTGAAAAAAATTCTTTGGACATGAAATACGTGCCAAATCAGAGCAATTGAGAAATAGTTAAGGGTCTCTCAAACTCGTGTCCTTTTCGTGTCATGTCTGTCACGGCGTATTTTTCTCTCATAAACTAAAAGTGTTTTCATTCAGAATAATTCTTTTTTGCCATTTAGGAACCTTTCATGTATACAGGGTGTATCTGGAATGGTGCAACAAACTTTCAGGGATGATAGTACTCATCAAGACGAAGAAGAATCGGTATAGAAAGGGGGTCCCAGACCAAATCCCAGGGAGTTAATAATGAAGCGACACCCCAAAAAAATCATTGAAAAATTCAATTTGTAGAAGAACTACTATTGGTAAAAACTTAATTATGGTCACAAAAATTGTGGTTTAATATGATCTTTAAAATTACCTCAAAAGTCTTCACTTTAAAATTTGTTTTATTATGAAAAAAGTTAAAAAACACAAAAAAATGTAAAAAATCTGCCAAAACCTTATTCTGTATTTCGAAATCCTTTCTTTTGATTTGATAATCTGAAAGATAATAGTTGAAAACACTCAACTCCAAAGTTTCACGTAAATACAATCAATATTAAACGCTTGAGATCCTATTAAAGTTTGTTTTTTGGGTGCGCAAGCAGTTTTCTAGAGCTGTTTCCAGAACAGCTGTTTGCGCACGCAAAAAACAAACTTTAACAGGATCTCAAGCGTTTAATATTGATTGTATTTACTTGAAACTTTGGACTTAAGGGTTTTCAACTATGATCTTTGAGATTATCAAATCAAAAGAAAGGATTTCGAAATACAAAATAAAGTTTTGGCAGATTTTTCACATTTTTTTTGTGTTTTTAACTTTTTTCATAATAAAACAAATTTTAAAGTGAAGACTTTTGGGGTAATTTTAAAGATCATATTAAACTACAATTTTTGAGACCATAATTAAGTTTTTACCAATAGTAGTTCTTCTACAAATTGAATTTTTCAATGATTTTTTTGGGTTGTCGCTCCATTTTTAACTCCCTGGGATTTGGTCTGGGACCCCCTTTCTATACCGATTCTTGTTCGTCTTGATGAGTACTATCATCCCTGAAAGTTTGTTGCACCATTTCAGATACACCCTGTATGCACCAGCACACCAAAAAAATTAAGATAAGTTAATTTAAGTACTTTTTGAAGCCAAAATGTTGTCCGATGTCATGTCTGTCACAAAATGGAATTGACCATTTTTAATTTAATTACTAATGAGCAAGTGACTTAAAATAATAGTTTGGATTTATTCAACTGTTTTTGAACCAGATTGAATTTCCAACCCTAAATTAGCAATATTTCTCAAAGGGGTATTTATAGGTAATCACGTGATACCCATTCTTCATTACATGATGCATGGAAGGTTATGTATCGTATATCTGGCACCCCTTGATCTTGGGTGACTTTCAAACGCAATCACAATATAAATAAGATAAAACAATGCTACCTGATAAACAGGGGTGTGCAATAAATTACCTGGATGGGTGGAATAAATCCCCGATCTGCTTCACATTATATCCAACCTGTTTCTATGAAGCACCCCGTCGCGTGTATAAAAGAACGACTTACACCACTGCATCACCCAACCCTTTCGTAATAAACAAAGCTATTAATACAGGTCGATGGACCTTTTTTTTCGAAGAAGGGGAGAGTGTAAGTAGTAATTATTGTCTGTGCAAAGACGTGATATGTTTGTATACAAACTCCGGGCGTAATCTCTGAAAGATGGGATGTGGAAAGATGAGAGAGAGAGAGGTTCGGAGTTTTCCCACACCCTTTCCTGCAACCGGATTCGAATGATAAATCTTGTTGTTGTTGACTTTGTGACGTCGGTCCTGTTGGATTAATTTTAGGATTACTTATTTCATTCATAGATTAGAAAGAAGTTTTATGAAGTGTAAACAAACTTATTTAAGCTAGTGAGTTTATGTGATGATAAAAGTTCTAAATTCTACTTTTTAATGTTCTAGGAAACACATCCTGTGTGCAGTGCATGGAATAGCATAGTCTAAAACATAGTAGAATTTATGTTTCAAATACAGTTCACCTTAAAAATAAATAAAACTCTAAAGGAGATATACATATACTGTATTCTTGGAGCTACAATATTCTTTTAATTACGAGTATATTGCAAAAATGTAAGTGTGTGTTATGTGTATATGTAAGTGTATGTATGTGCATGTTGCAAAAAAGAAGGTTAAACTTAATTTTGTGTTAGTAAAAGTTAATGAAATTTATAAAGATCTTATGAAGAAACAAAAACTATTCACAGAAGGATAGCTATAATGAATTTCCAAAGTAAAATTCCAATTTCGTGTTAATAGTATAAACTAGAAGTGTTTTTACTTCATGTTTAAGTTTAAAAATCTATGCAAATGGGTTATTTTTACTATAAAATATCCTCAACACAAATTTTGTCATAAACAACTTAATACTTTTAATTAACTGTTTATAAAGACGAATATTTACACTAAAAATTACCATAATCTCTAAATAAAGTAATTAATATGTGTTTTTACCGTATTTTTATGAATGAAAATACAACACTAATTTCCTAAAAAGGTACTGTCAATCATGAGTTTAACCCCTTTAGGCAGATGTCATTTGCTTTCATTTTCTTTTGAAAGACCGTCCTAGTTATTCCATATGATCGATGAGCGACAATACATTTTGAACAAGTAAGTGCTTATTAAGGAAGATCTTAGATTGTAATAAATGAGTTGCTTTGGCCCTAAACATAGTGTCATATATTGTCATTGATCGTTTCTTGTTAAAGTAAGCTTTTAACAAATGGAAAATAAAGTAAGATAGCTGTTTTCTTCAACAGATATTTTTTGGCAACTAATTTTCTAAAAGGGTGGAAGATCGTGTTCTTATTAACTTTAACATTCAAAAATGAAAGTGCAAATAAAATTGCTTTAAAATTACTTAAAATTTTAAGATAAATGTTAATCAAAAATATAAAAAAGGTTAAATGAAGAACCGAAAAAAGATAGCATGTTAGGAATCATCTATCATCCCAAAGCTTTTTGTACTCATTCTATTTATAAATATCTTGTTATTCATTGTTTTAGATAAATTTCATAATTTCTCCTTGTTTTTTCATTTTCCTTGGACATATACTTGTCTGCTTAAAGCAAACTCAGACAAACCTTAATCACACATTCTACATCCTTTCGCCTTATCTATTAAAACCGCCTTCAAAAAACCCGATTAAGGGTAAAACCAACACCCACACAGTCTTTCTACGCAGACCTAAGTCTTATCAGCACATAACATAAATATCCAAAACAAATTAAAACCCAGTGTGCTCTTCTTTAACTACTCCAAGCGTTACTATAGCAACGTCTGGACGCCTCCGGAATCATCTGTGAACCAACATAGGATCGAGTCCGACTCACAAGTTACGAATGTTTTAATATTCCAGAAGTGAATTCAAATCCTAACGCTTTACAAGGACGACTGCATATTGAAGTCCAAGATATCACTTCGTTTGTTCGTTTTGTGTGTGCCCATTCTTGAAAGGTTTTCTTCTTTCTAGAGAACAATGGTTCTCTCTCTCCATCAAGACCAAGTTAATTTTTATTTCGCACTTCATTGAAAAGTGTTAAAAACCCTTTTATTTTAAGAAATAATTTTTGAAACAGCTTATTATTAGTATCAGTATAAATGGTTATTATGAATGTACTCTATAAATGCGATTTTAATTTAATGCTTTCTCTTTTAGTGTTTCTTTTATTTAACTATCGTTTATCAACGTAACTTAGTTGAAGGACCTCAGTTACATCATGCTCTTATAAAATTGAAATTTATTCATCGTAAATTTCATTATAGTCTTGGGATGTTTTGCAAAAATTGTACTAAAGTATTTTGATGGTTTTTATGATTCATTTACCAGAACATTGATAGTAATGGCAATTTTAAAATATATAATTAAAATTTTACAACTGACCAATGTAATGAATACGCATAAAACTACAATATGCAGGTGTAAATATTGGAGCAAATGTTTAAAGATTCAGAACACATAAAGCAAGAAATTTTAAAAGCGTTTTTGACGAAAATTTATTTTAGTGGAATCAAGTAAAGATAGTGGAAAAATTGATTTCTGATATACTGCTAAAACAGATTCCTAAAATACTGAATATTAAAGACAACCAATAAATACTGCATGACAAATGAAAATTTTGGAGTAAATTCAAGGATAACGAAAACATTAAGATAAAAATGAATGCATTTTTGACCATCAAAGAAAACTGTTGATGAAAGATTTAGATGTGTGTGTGATGAGGAGAAATAATAGTTTTACTAAAGTATTGATTACGTGTGATTGGATCGTATTCAGATAAGATATCTCAAAAAGCATTTGTTGAATCAAAGTTTTAAAATATGTTGTTTTTAGTGTAAAAACAGTTAGTTTCATTAAACTGTTATGAAAATCTTCACTTCCTTTTTATGGAAGAGGAAGAAAAACCTCTAGTTTTTTTTAAAAATTCAATGTATCCCATGTTAAGTTTCTACATTTTTTTATTATTTTTACGATACGATTTCTGTTTTTAAGAAGATTTATACTTGGAAAGTGTCAAACGTTAACATTTAATTAGTTTTAATATAAAGAAACAACATCTTATCTCACAAAACGATTTAAAAAGTGTGTTCTAGAGAAGATTCTTGTTCCAACATTCAGTTCGCAAAATGCGTAATTCACAATGGCGTCTCGAGAGCGTTTTCTTCACACACCATATCGTTGACAGTTCGCTAAATAAGAGAGAGTAAGTCTCGGTCTCAACGCTTGTGTGTTTAGCATGCCTGGATTCGTACGGTTAGCCACGTTTAGCTATGAAGAAACAATGGGACACTGACAAATGTGGTATTCCGTCAACTGTTGCAACCGTCATTCTATCACACCTCGAGTGCAGGATTTTGTACACTTGCTCTATGTCTTGTTCTTTTATTTAGTTTGTTTTTTACATGAAACCTTCCACAGTGAACCCAGGATATATTATAGTGAACTCTTGGTTGAAGGGAAAAATTTTGCCGGTCCTGGTTGATTCATCAACATTTTAAGAACTTTGGGGGATTTATAGCATCATTCTCTAGTTGTTCTGCCATTTTCTAGAGTCTATAAAGTGGATTATTTTAAAAATCAATTTTTCACTTTTTTCCCAACCTTAACAAATAAACTGTTAACATTACATTAGTATAGAAAATGTCTAAAAAGTTGTCCTAAAACTTTTTGTTACAATAAGCACAAATTGTAAAATGTCCAAAATACGGAGAAATTCCCTTTAGTGAAACAAATTCAGGCTGTAAGGAACTATTTATTGTTTTTTTGACGGCTAACTATATTGTGAACCCCTTCGTAACTGCTACAAGATGGTTTTTGTAGTCTGGTAAGAGCAATTTTAAAAATATGTAACCAATTTTGTTAAATAGACACTTAAGTTTAATAATACTAGTTTCTTGGTATAGTTAACCCACAACTAACATTTTCTAACATAGTTTGAAAGTAGTTATTTTATAAAGGATACTAAAAATTAAGTTAAGTAAATTTGTACGTTGAAGCTTGAGGAAGGCACATTGAACACAAATATACGTTTTCGAGTTATTTACGGAGCACTTCAGGGGAATATGTTCTGATATTAGTTGAAAATCGTTTGCTCACCACACCCAGTTTGAGAGACGAAAATCAAAATCAAACCTTGACATCTGTATTTTCTAATGGATGGAATAACCTTATGCATTTCTGTTTTGTTTCATTATTTGAATATTTAAATATCAAGCATAACGCTATTCAAATGAAGATTATTCATTTTGTATTCTTTTCCCCTTGTTATTGAAAAGGTTTTTCCATTCCAGAGACAATTTTCTAAGCTGTGTTATTTTAATTATACAACAATAACAATTTATAACAATATAAACTCATTTTGTCTTTTTATGTGTGCATGGAAGCTTTTAATGTACTATAATTATTTCCGAAAAATGAAAGAGAAATAATTGTGATTTGTGATATTTTTTCATTTAATACACAGATTATTTCGTTAAAAATATAAATGACACTAATGTGAAATTTTTGTTTTCCCTATTAAAAATTACTTCTGGTGTTGTTAAATATAAAAATCTGAGTGACTCGTATACAATTTAGGAAAAAAGCATTTGCATACCAATCGATCATGACAAAATGAATTTTCTGTGATTTAAAAATTATATCCTTTAACTTCTCTCTCAATTCTAATACTTTAGTACGAAATACAGGAACCTAATTTAAGGAAAATATCTCACTGATGATCTATTAAAAATTGTTTCTAATACTTGAATTTTAAAAAATACGAAAGGGACTTTAACAGCTTATAAAATGGAGTAGTAATTTATTTTTCGATATATTCACAACAAATACGTTGCACAATAAGTATGACGTGAACCTCTCATTATTTAGTTTCTCATAATCATATAGAAATTATTTTCTCATCAAAAGTTCCGTATGGCAATTAAAATTCCACCAAGTAATTCCCGTTTAACCATTCTTCAAGGAAGAAGAATCACTTTCGATGAGAAGATAGAAAACGGGTCTTCCTAAATACAACTTGTGTTGATTCTTATCTAAAATGAAGTAGTTGATGGTTTTTGCTGAAGGCCTAGAATCTTCTTAGGTGGGAAATCTGTATCTCCCTCGGAAAAACCATACCAAATTGTTTATGTGAGAAATATTCTAAAGAGTAATTATATTTTTAAAAAAATTATTTTATTTAGCGATACCCATCGCTTTAAAATAAAACTGTTCAATTTATTTTAGTTTTATTTCGCTATGGTAATGTTACTTTTATTATAATAGCATTGAAAGTATAATTAATTACAGATTAACATAAATTGATATTAGATTTTATTTACTCCAATATTTCACCTACCATCAAATTACGTGATATATATGAGAGTTATTTTTTTCATTAAAATTCTGAAATCCGTAAGATTTATGAGTTTATAAAAGCTACACATAGGCAGCTAAGTTACAAATTCCATATTTTTTACTGGCCCATTTTTTAGTCAGATTTGGAAGATGTCCTCTGAAGGAGAAAAACATAACACAGTTATTTTAATGAAACATGGTAGTACTTGACCCTGGAATCATATTTCTTCCCCAACCGTTTCCACATTTTCCATTTTCGTCCGCACTCTACCGCCTCATGTTTGCTTCGTTGCCCCCTCTAACAAAAGTGATTCTGGATTGTACTTGGGTAATCTACACCCTTTAGTATTTTTGGCCCCATGCGTTTTGAATCACCCTGCATAGTATACCTCATACATATTCAAATGTATTATGTGATATAATCTAACAAAAATATGTTCTTTGTAAATTTTTATGTATAGTTTAAGCAACAGTAACTTAAAAAATGCTAGATATCAGCGGGATTATTTAAAATGCGGGATCAGCGGGATTTTAAAAAATGAATGTATCACAATATAATATCAAACTCTACGTCCATAACATTTTGACTTATAAGTGCATAAATGATGCTTAAAAATCCATGGTTATGGCCCTTATTTTTGTTGTGAGTCTCTTTTACAAAACACGTCACGTTTTCCGATTCAACCAGTCTACCAGTCTTTCTACCAGTCAAGAGGTTAAGAAGACAAACTGTCACAGACAGCTCGCCGACAGAGCCACCACCCTGACCTTTACGATCCACAAAGCCATGCTTCATGCCCCGTACCCACACTTTAAAAAATTTACGGTTCCCCATAAATATCCATCAGATCATTACTTTTTTTCCTTGGGAAGAAGTGGGACAAGATATGGCGTAGGTGAGACCTCAACTCGGTGTCGTCTTAAATAAGAACAAAGGGTGGAGGTAGGAAATGAATATTTAAGATTCGCGTTTTCGTCTTCTTCCAGTGGGTACTGAAAACGTCGCATAATGAGAAATCGCAGTGTCACAAATAAAAGCGACTTCCAGTCTCGTTCTGGGGTTGGGATTACTCGTTTTCAAGGACAAGGTCAATTCTTTTTTTTTCTCCTGATATTTGGAGAAACCCTTGCTTCGTATTTGTTATGCGTGTTTATTCCTCTTTTGCTGTGTCGAGTTTCTACAATTGCCTAATAATCCTCCCCGCTGAATAACTGAATTGAATTGCTTTGTAGTTTGGATGGCGTGCTGTCAAATCGAATTTTATGCGTGTTGTTAAGTCATTATGAGTGTGGTAAGATTTCAATTTTCTGGAAGATTCTGTCTCTCTTTCGTCCTCTAGTATAAAGTGTTTGTACTTTGTATTAAAGGTAGATGGTATTGGTGCTTATGAAGGACGTGTTATTAACCGTTAGTTATTTTTCAATAGCATCTGATTGAAGGAATGTTTTACAAAACATTTTTCGAAATGAGTGTATAAAAACGTGAAGCTTTAACAAAGTCCTGATCTGTTATAAATATTATTCGTTATTAGGTATTACATTGCAATTGCTGTACCTCGTCATAATTGATCACATAACAGTGTCAATAAGGCTAACGTAACCAATGTTTTATATACAGCTCTTTAAGGAATTACTCTTAGGCAAACTTTATTCTGAAAAAATTTCAATTAAATAAAAATATTAATATTAAGATAATAGCTTATAAACAGTTTTAATCCGTACATATGTTTTAAATTGTAGAACCTTAAAGCTCTGACTGCTCGAAATTTTATCGTAGATTTTAATGACATCTATGAGTTTTCCGCATGGCTTTATTTTGGAAACTAAATAGGCAAAAAAATCTTCGCCCCCTATTTTACAAAAATAACTAGTATACCTTCGTTAAACACAAACTTACACAACCTAAAACCTTTTTGGTAGGCATTAAAATTCCAGAAATATCACGTACTAGGTTTTATGAATCCTAAATATTTTTTAATTGATGAACAAAATGGTTTTTATTACTTTTCAAAATTAAATTTATTTCCCTCATGTTTGTAGAGTTAAGAGTTTCTAAAATGTCTTTTTGAAAGTTGTAATATGGGCGGGTTATTTAATCAAGCCCACATATTAAAAAAGATATCGCTTGAGATTTCAATTGTAACTTATTTTCTCTTACTCATTGCAACAGAGAGATATAGTATTTTATATATACATCTACTGTTTTTATTACGTAAATAATGTTTACACTAACACAGTCATCGCTTCTTTAGAGACTTTCTCAAAATCTATTCAAGAAAGAATAAAACCTGTGAAAGAATATCTTTTGAACAGAGAAAACCATTTTTTGAGTACCAGTAATTTCTTATGATACGTTATCAGCAGGTGAAAGTTACTCTTCAAGTGTTCTTAATGATGAATATTTGGTATTCACTGCGGACTTCCTTCTACGTATAAACAATCCGCATTGTAAAAAGGGCGATGGGGTATTAAAGGACGATATCACTTATAAACTTTAAAAGGATTTTCTTCGAGAAATTGTTTTGATTTCAAATAAAAATATAAATGAACTCAATAAAGATACATAATTAATTTTATTAAGGATTGTTTAACACAATATGGATGATTCTTAATTATGTGGACTCAGCTGCAAAAAATTCAAAATTTTGATTTTGAAAGAATAATAAACACAGACAAAACATAATAATCACGACTTGATAAACGTAACAGTGTTAATCAAGCGTAACAGTGTTTTCTATATATATAAAATCCAAATACCACTGATTCATTCATTCATAACACTCATCACGAAATCTCCAAAACTGCCGGACCGATTGGCTTGAAATTTGACAGAGACCTTCCTTTCAGCCATTAGACGCGCACTAAGAAACGATTTTAAAATCGAACGACTCCTTCCCTGCTTTTCGGCGCTTTTTCGACTCCGTTTTCCCCATTGAAATAGCATTGTGCATTGTTGAAATGCATAAATTGCAGTGTTTACTTCTCTATCTTAAGGCGACGTCTTGCCTCACTTGATAAAATATAACTGATTAACATTTATACACATTTTATAATTTACAACGAAATTTAAGAAGAAAAACAGTGTGAATATCTGTATTTAAATATTATAATAGTTATCAGAAAACCGAAGTAAATTAAAATAATTAATTTACTTTTTTTAAGATTTTAATTTCTCAAAAATAAATATATTTAAATAGCAAGAATTTAAAAGCTTCCAAGGAAACAGAGCTAAAATTTCATTGTTTCATAGGGCATGGTTTACTAGACTCTAATCACTAGATTTTTATTATGACTAGCAATCTGTTTTTACTCTTTCAGAGTAGCTTTTAAAGAAGTTGGTTTTATTAATAAGAAGACAATCTTACTTGATAACTTTTTATCAAGGGATTTTTGAAATTTATTTTATTTTGAAATTGATTTTTTGCGGAATTTTAAAAGGATAGCGGGAATACTTCATGAAAATTCAGTTTAAGATTTTAAACACTAGATTTAAAAAAAAAATTATTTCAATTGGTATTTCATATCCCGGTATTCCCTGTACCTTTTTATATCCCTTATATTAATTGGATTTTTTTTATCACATGAAAAGGATAAATGTTTAATAGACAAAAAATCGGGATGGAATGAAATATCACAGTTGGAACTGGGATGGGGAAAAGGAACCGGGAATACCGGGATGAAAATTATCGGGAACCGTGGTATGTAAAGGTACCAGGAACACCGGGACATGAAAAGGTACCGGGAACACAGGGATATAAAAAGGTACAGGGAATACCGGGATATGAAAAGGTACCGGGAACACCCGGATATGAAAAGTTTCCGGGAAAACCGGGTTATGAAAATTATCGGGAACACCGGGATATGGAAAAAGTACTGGGGACACCGGGGTTATTGGTGATACGAAAAATCGGACATATAACTTGGTAGAATTAAAAAAAAGGAATCAATACACTCCACCCGTGCAAGGCCGGGCAAATCAGCTAGTTACTAATAAAACTTTTAATTTTTTTTCATTTTACATTGGAACCTGCTCAAGTCATATCGAATTTTAAAACATTTCTCATAAACTGCTTAAATCTATCTATATATTACTAAAAACGTTTGTGGCTGTGTATGTGGGTGGAGGACACATCTCCTCCAAAACCACGCCGAAGGCGTGGTCAAAACTCGGTACATAGACGTATCTCGAGGTGTCGATTGTCACTGTCAAGTTTTCCAAGCTCGAAAATCGAATAATTACGAGTAATTAGCGAATTTATAGCCGAAAACGCTTATTTCTCCATTTCTCTTCCAGAGTAGATCTGCTCGACTCACTATTGTTAACGAGATGAAAACCTTCAAAAATTAAATATTTTAACAGGAAAAACTCGATAATTGTCCATTTAAAAACTATATCAGTTATAAAAACACCAAAATAAATTCAAATAATTAATTTTGAAACGTAAGTTTCCCATATTTTAAGATATTTTCCTTTAAAATTTAAATATTTATGGAAAAGTGTAATTTTTTTTTATGGAAAACGACTTAAAAATAAAACATTGTTTCAAATGAAGCGGTTCACTAGACTTTTAAATTTACTAGATCTTTTATTATTGTTTCAAATTTGATATTTTTGTTCACTAGACTCATTAATTTACCAGGAAACATTGCCGAGAACACCGGGAAAAGAAAAATTTCCGGAAACATCGGGATAGGAAAAAATACCGGGATTACCGGGACATAAAAATTACCTGGAACATCGGGATAGGAAAATTATCGGGAACATCGGGATAGGAAAATTATCGGGTACATCGGGATATGAAAAATTACCGGGAACATCGGGATATGAAAATTATCGGGAACATCGGGATAGAAAAATTACCGGGAACATCGGGACATGAAAAATTACCGGGAACACCGGGATATTGAAAATTACCGGGAACACCGGGATAAGAAAAAGGCGTCTGGGATACCGGGATGATTGGTAATTGCTGATTTACAAAATTATAAATGTATTTTGAGAAAATTTAATTTAAAAAAATTATACACTCCACCCGTGCAAGGCCGGGCATATCCGCTAGTATATAACTAAAAACGTTTGTGGCTGTGTATGTGGGTGGAGGACACATCTCCTCCAAAACCACGCCGAAGGCGTGAACAAAACTCGGTACATAGACGTATCTCGAGGTGTCGATTGTCACTGTCAAGTTTTCCAAGCTCGAAAATCGAATAATTACGAGTAATTAGCGAATTTATAGCCAAAAACGCTTATTTCTCCATTTCTCTAACAGAGTAGATCTGCTCGACTCACTATTGTAAGCGAGATGAAAACCTCGAAAAATAAATATTTTAACTTGAAAATCTCGATAATTGTCCATTTAAAAGCTTTATCAGCTGCGGAAACACCAAAATAAATTCAAGTAATTAATTTTGAAACGTTATAATTTCCCCTATTTTAGGATATTTTCCTTTAAAATTTAAATATTTATGGAAAAGTGTATATTTTCTTCATGGAAAACGACTTAAAAATAAAACATTGTTTAAAATGAAGCGGTTCACTAGATTTTTCAATTTACTAGATCTTTTAGTATTGTTTCAAATTTGTTATTTTTGTTCACTAGACTCATTAATTTACCAGGAAACATTGCCGAGAACACCGGGAAAAGAAAAATTACCGGAAACATCGGGATAGGAAAATAAGTACCTGGATTACAGGGACATAAAAATTATCTCGATCATCGGGAAAGGAAAATTATCGGGAACATCGGGATAGGAAAATTATCGGGAACATCGGGATAGGAAAATTATCGGGAACATCGGGATAGGAAAATTATCGGGAACACCGTTATATGAAAAATTACCGGGAACACCGGGATAGGAAAAAGGCGTCTGGGATACCGGGATGATTGGTAATTGCTGATTTAAAAATTATAAATATATTTTGAGAAAATTTAATTTAAAAAAAATTATACACTCCACCCGTGCAAGGCCGGGCATATCCGCTAGTATCTTTATAAAATATACAACTTCTATTTTTTTAATAACGAAAATAATTGCCTGACGGTTTTTAAATTTCTGAGACTTACGTTTACTGTGAATAACTTCTTTATAAACTCCTAACCTAACCAATCTTTCCAACTCTTCCTGACGTTTTAGAGATCAAAATATTGCTTCATCACACAAAATATGTTATTTTTTAAATAGATTTTTCTAAGTAAAATACGTACTTTATGCTTTAAAGGATAAAACTACACAAAATAAAAATAAAATCCACATATTATTCCAAGATGTAAGATTTAGAATTTTCAAACATTTTTTTAAGACTAAAATTTTTCGGAAAGAAGTCTGCAAAAATATAAATTCTAGGTTTTTGATGTCGCTGGTTTTGGGAATTTCATTATTAATTGAATCATGAAACATTAAATCATTATTTCCATGGAAATATTACTAAAAAAATAAGATGAACTGTCCGATACAAAGAGTAAAAATATGAATTTAAAAGTTTAAAAAAACTAGAAGATAAAACACGGTAGGGTGATGAAAATTAAGAAAAAGTGAGAAAGTTTGATCATCACTGGCAAATGGATAGACGAATATCTGACCCACAAACCAATAGCAACCGAAACACACGCTACCAATCACCTCGTTAGGCCAAACCAGGTTAACTACTCCCCTCTCTCTACCATAACACCCCACACTCACTCGAATATTCCCGAGATCTAATTCACTCATATTAAAACAAAAATAAGTTAACTAATAAAAAAATCCACCCCATGTCCCGGGGCGTAGGCCTGGGCTCTTTCGCAATACTTGAGCTGGCCCTGGCATCGAAAAAAGGGGTAAAATACCAATGCCAAGACTAACGGGTTTGCTTGGGCGGTGTCTCGGCCTCACCCAAGGCCCGTTACCGACCATCGCGTTGTGCAATCGCTGAGTTCTGTATCGGGATAGGGCCTTGAACGAGATGGTGTTATTTATATCGTTTTCTTTTCTGGTACTGCTCCCGGCAGGTGGACTGGCCGGACACGTGATGGAGTCACTCCCGTCCATGAAGTGATTTCTCTCGGACGGTGGCTGTTGGAGTTATGGATTGATTCTGTTGGTGGTTTGAATACTTACGTACACGAGAGAGAATGAACGATTTTCTTACCGACTCATTTAGACTTCTTATTACTTTTTGTGTTCATAAAATGCTATTCACTAATGTAAATCGGTAGTTTTCAGCATAGGAAAGTGAAGGAGAAAAGAGTGAAACGCGCCAATTAACACTTCTCACTTTCGATTACATTCCTCAAAAATTAACACAAAAAGTTATAAGTCTTCTTTAAAGACCATTCACACTGTTTCACTTTCAATGCTCATCAAAAGTTATTCACTCCTATGAATTGCTAATTTTCGTATAAAAGTGAAGGAGTAAAGAGTAAAACGCCAGTTCACACTTTTTACTATCGACGATTCCTCCAAAACGAACACAAAAAGTGATAAGTCTGAATGAATCTTTAAGAGTCATTCAGACTTTTCCCTTTTGCTATTCATTTTGGACGAACCATCCAAAGTGAAAAGCGTCACTTGTTGTCACTCGCTCTTCAAATTTTCTATGCAAACTAACAATTCACAGGATTGAATGAACATCGAAAGCGAAACAGTGTTTATGAGTCTTAACGATCATACAGACTTTTCCCTTTTGATATTCATTTTGGAGGAATTATCTGAAGTGAAAAGTGGGAATTGGCGTTTTACTCATGATATAAATGAGGGAGCCCCTGTGCTTTTAGTAATTAAAGAGAAAGTTTATTCACACTCACAACCACAACACACATTGACTTCTTCTCTTTGAGCAGATGGGGAATAAACAGAGTGTTCCTCCGAAGATAGCAGCGTGTAGCGCCCTCTCTCTTTGAAGGCGAAAGGGTGTTTTTAACAACTCTTCATTCCTTCACTTTCCTATGCAAACGAACTATCTATTCTTAGGAGTGAAACAGTTTGAATGAGCATTAACTAGCTTTTTTAATTTTAATGATCATCAAAAGTGATTCACTCCTATGAATTGTTAATTTCCCTTAAAGTATGAAGGAGTAAAGAGTGAAATACTTATGCACTCTTTTCATTCTGGGTGATTTCTCAAAAATGAACCCAAAAAGTGAAAAGTCTGAATGATCCTTTGGTTGTTGAAAACATTGAAAATTATTTTGAAAGTAAAATAAAGGTTCTCTCGGGGTGTTCATGGAAGAGTAAATAAAAGAACTCCCCTCTTTAACAATGCAAAATAAAAATTTAAAAGAAATTGGTAGCCTTAGATTTTACTATACTTTGTGACGTCTTATTTCACTTGACAGAATCAATCCAGCCTCTAGAGTTTTCTGAATCTTTGAATCAAAATTAAAACCAATAGAGTGTTTTCAGGTGACGTCACGACCATTTATTATCTTCCTTGCTGTAGGTCAAACAGTCTGTTGCTAAGGCCGTTGCTAGGTGCGGCGGTATCTGTTGCTGTCATGTGATTTCAAATGCTCCAATAGAAGCATTCCCTGACCAGTTTTTTCTTTTAACTGTTAACTGCTGTAGGTCAAACAATCTGTAGCTAAGTCCATTGCTAGGTCCGAGTCATGTGATTGAAAATACTCCATGCCTTTAAAGAACACGTTGCTTTCGCGATGTTTCTTACCCCAACCTTTCTAACAATCTATCCACAATACCTTTAGCACTAATCTCATTTGAAGAGTTAAGCAAACAAAAACATATGTTTCTACCACCAACTAGGACCCAACAAAACCTTTTATGAGTAAGACACAAATAGTTTCTGCTTACTCTAACAGCCAGCGGCTAAAGAAAGAAAAAATAGCTTTTCGCTGGCTCTGATTGATAGAATCCTTCTTTGACCAAGAACTTAACGAACCGACGCCGATGGCTGTGAATATGACTGTAGGCTTATCCGGACTTAGGATTGCGTCCATTTTGGAAGAATCATCTAAAGTAAAGCGTGTGAATTGACGTTTCACTTTTTATATACTCTTCACTTTTCTATAGTGAAACTCAGAATGAACACTTAAAGTGAAGCAGCTTGTGAATGAGCATTAAGATTTCCCTTATAGACTTCATCAATTATTATAGACTTCATCAACTCTAAACGAAAGGTCATTCAGTGTCTGGCACTTCCAACAGACGTTGCTCCAACAATCAATCTCCCAATAATACGACATTACGAAAATCCGCACCCAGGGAACTGAAACCACAGTCTGACTCCACAGGGCAAGACACAGACCCAAGGACCTAGCCCATCCGAACGAAACTCAACGATTGGGAAACGAGCGGTCTGCATACCACCGATCGATTTCGAAGCGATTAACGGAATTCCCCCTTTTCCAAAAAAAAACAACTCTCACTCCAGAGTTAGTGACGTGAAAGTGTGTAACAAGGTAAGAAAACATATGAATGAGTGGCCACTCCAGAGAGCATGACGACGAACGGGGGAAGGTCTTTGTGCCACATACTTCGTCACGGACCCTTTGCCCGGAAAATGCTCAAACCTTACGTCAGGACCACAAAAGGAATGCCGAGATAATGTCCTTTTCTGCCGCCGATTCTCTATCTTTTGTTGAAATGTGTCACTTGTTGAGTTAATTTGGTACGTTTGTCACTTGGGCTCGGAATTCCGGTGGGAAAGAATCGACTCTCTTGCGGATTCTGCTTTTCTGTTTGTTCATTTTCGGGTTGTATAACATTGGGAAGTTTAATGTCGCTTTGAAGTCGTAGGCAATGGAGCCCGCTCGGTAGCTGTGCTTCAGGAACTGGTAGAAATAAAATTATTTTGCATGCAATTTGAGGTAAAACATTTTTACCTAAAAATTTCCATTTTTTGTTTACGAGCTTCCTTATTTTATTCCTTTATTCCCCCTTAGAGAGAGAGAGAGAGAGAGAGAGAGAGAGAGAGAGAGAGAGAGAGAGAGAGAGAGAGAGAGAGAGAGAGAGAGAGAGAGAGAGAATGTATATTGCAAACTTGTTACTTACCTTTGTATTATTGTTGTAAGGTTTTCAAACATGTAATTTTTTCGTTACCTAATAATTCAGAGGATGTTGGTTGTATCAACTGTTAATTTTAATTAATACTAGCGCTGACGCGCTAGACCGCTCAGTTTTTAATTAAATATCATCTGGTGAGTTACAGATGGGCTTCTACAGCCCATTTTTAAAAAAATTATTCTAATGTGTTACTGATGGGCTTCGCCAGTCCAAATGGGGAAATTAGTTAAAGGAACCATTTTTAGGTCTATACCACAACAATGGATTTTGAACTACAACAATCAATTTTTATCTACAACAATCGATGTTATGCGCCTACAACGATTAATGTCACATCTTCTCTTGTTATATTTACAATATGCTATATATATTTAGAATGCTTCGATTTTAAATTTATTTTTCAGAAACCTTTCCTGGAGCGAGTCGATCAACGTGGTATAGTTTAAAAGTTAATGTAAGTTCGAAAAGTTTGAAACTATAAAGGACATACATGCAAATATACAGACAAACATTCATTTTTATATACGTAGATAGACTAGCGCTGACGCGCCAGACCCGGGCTTCGCCCGGGTTTCAGTTTTTGTTTAATGAACTAGGGGGCTCTGCCCCCTGCTCGCTATCGCTCACCAACCCCCGGAACTGCTTCGCAGTTCTTTGAAGATCGCTTCGCGATCTTAGCGAGCTGAGCTCGCTTGTTTCATCTCCACTATCCAGTACAACCTGGAACTTGTCTGCTTATAGTCTGTTCATTTAGAATAGGCGCCTGAAACAGGAACAAAAACGCTCAATAATGCTTAATAACGCTCATCAGACAACTTCAGTGACCGATTGTTTTTACAGTATTTTAACTAATTCTGCTTAGGCTGTCTTGTCATTGCAGAAGAAAATTTTTTCGACCTAATACATTACGTCTCAGGCGCTAATTCTAAATGAACAGGGTATTATAGTGAATGATCATTTAATATCGAAACTTTTTATCTCTCAAACTTTTCAGTAATTTAATCGGGAACATTACCACAAAAATAACAAAATAAAACTCTTACTGAATATTCATTTTTAAATTATCAATAATTTAATGGATAGGGGGCTACCGCCTCCAGCTCTCTTATGCTCACCAACCCCCGTAACTGCTATGCAGCTCTTTACAGATCGCGAAGCGATCTGTAATATCTGCAATCGATCTTTAGCAGAGTAAAACAAACTTCCAGAAAATCCTCTTCATTTCATCGGCACAAATAAAACTCAAAAAAGCTAAATTATTTATTTCTCTAGTAGTTCAAAAAATATCGAAGTATCTTTAAAAGATTATTAACCAAGTCTATACAATATCGCTAGCAAACTTAGAGCAAAAATTTGCACCTCAAAACTTTTAAATTTAAATAGCCGTTCTCGTGACAATCTAGTGAACAGGCAAATGTAAAATTTAAAAAACATTAAACACGTCTGATAAAGACCTACTAAAACTATGAAAAAAATAAAACTTAGATGCTTAATAATTCCAAAACTAATTAGAATTTTTTAAAGAATTAAATGCCAATCTCTTTCTAAAAAATAAGTTTATAAGTGTTTAAAAAATCATATTTATACCGTGATTACTTTTTATTTTAAATAGAAAAAACCAAAAAATTGTCAAAAATTTCGAAAATTAAAAAATTAATTACTCTGAACCAAATTCGAAATTCGAAAAAAGGGCGACGTAGTGCACATCTTCATACTTCAGAGTATTAGAATGCAAAAAATCACAGTTCTGCTGCTAATAGATTTGGCTGAACTGGATTACGCGGCGAAAAAAGAAAAACTTCAACTTTGACCTTAAAAATACCCCAGTACTAATTATCACATCAGTTAGCTTTTTGTTCGAGAATGTGCCCCAAATATTCCTCTACAAACATTTCAAATTTCATAAATTTATATCAAGTAGTTTTTGCGATATGAGAGTTCAAATAGTTGAAAAATTGAATTTTCTGAAACAGCGGCAGCGGCAGCGGCGGCGGCGGCGGCAGCGGTGACAGTAACTTTTTTTTAATATAGAGAGATATCATCTGGTGCGATAGAGATGGGCTTCGCCAGTCCATATTTTAAAAAATTTACTCTGGTGTGCTACAGATGGCCTTCGCCAGTCCAAATGGGGAAATATTTAAATAAAGGAGCAATTTTTATGTTTATGCTACAACAATGGATTTTAAACTACAACAATTGATGTTATATCTACAATAATCGATGTTATGCCTATAACAATTAATGTTACATCTCCTCTTGTTATATTTACAACAGTGTGGTTTTGCCCTGAAGTTAGGCATGAAATATGGGTTTTTAAGCATAAAATTGACCAAAAAAGTTATTAAGATTCATCGATTTTAAATTATTTTTATTCAGAAACCTTCCCGAGAGCTAGTAGAGCAACGTGGTATACTTTAAAAGTTAATGTAGGTTCGAAAAGTTTAAAACTATAAAGGACATACATACAGACAGACAAACATTGATTATATATATATATATATATATATATATATATATATATATATATATATATATAGATTTCACAGCTTACAATATCTGCGTGAGAGAAAGTTTTCAAAAGGTTGTGTAAAATTTCAAAAATAACAAGGATGTTTTTGTTTTTTTCCCAAATGTCTCATCTGCGCTATTTATACATGACACTAATGCTTGATTTTCTAAGTGAATCATGATGCACTTCTTTTTATTCAAACAAGTTTAAAGGATGGTTAATTGAATCCAAACGGGAAAAAAGTTTAATTGATAATATGATGCGTGAATAAAGTTAAGGAGAGGAAGGTATTTAAAAATAATTAAATTAACCCATTTTTGCATCGAGAAAAAAACATGATTCATCTGAAATCAATTAATTTTCCTTGTTTTCCTTGAAAACGTATTTGTAACTGTCTAGTTTCTTTTTTACAGTGTTTTTTAAAATAAAATTTTAAACATCCTTTGTACCTTTCTACGAATTCCATGATTCATGGGAAATCAATTAAGATAGATTTTTTCTTGTTTTCTTTGAAAATGTATTTGTAACTGTCTGGTTTCCTTTTTACAGAGTTTCTTAAAAAATTTTTAAACATCATTTGTATCTTTCTACCACCAATCAGCACATATCAAACCTCTGAAAACTTAATTTATATTAAATAAAGTGGGGTACCATTAAAGCGATAAAATATTTTCGTTCCCTTTAAAACTAAAATTGTCTGAGTAAGTTTCTTCAGCAAGCAGGATTTTAGCTTTTCATCACATCGTACTTGACTTTTTAGATGCATTTTATTTTGCACGTTTGAGTATGCATTTTGTTGAAATAAAACAAAATCGATATATCTCAACCTGTTATAAGAAACAAAATTATCGCATCTTGAAGCATCTGTTCTCTTTTTTATTCAAATTACTCTTCCCTTATTCCGAAAGTATCATTAATAGATTCATAGATTTTCCGAGAGATTTCGCATATTGAAGATCACCTTGAAATACAAACCACCTGATAAGAGGAAGATTTCCTCCAGAAAAGTCCAGCATTACCAACAAACTGATTGACAGCTACTAAATTATAATATCCGATCCCGGAGGGCTGAAGATGTCCCAATTTTGCATACCAATCGAACGAAAATCAACGAGGAAATTGTCCCACAGAGAGAAAGGTCATAACGATAGTGAATAGAATCTCCGCGACCTTGTTGAGTTGGACAATCCTGTTAGAGCTACTTCTTTGTTCTTGAAATGGAATTTTTTCCAAATACCTTTCTGTCTACGGTTGTCTAGATGTTACCGTTACTTTCTTGTTGGCCGCTTTTGAATCACGTGACTATAACCATTAACAATACGTGTCATGAATACGGCATTCAAGGTTCTGCTAGTTAAGGGTTAATTGGAGAGTATTTGTAGCAGTTTCTACGGTTTTAAGGTAAAAAGCATTGTAAAAAATTATTACCCTCTTGATTTTAACCCTTTTTCAGATCATCCTTGCGTTGTTTATTAGCTTCTGGGTTTCATATTTTTGATAAGGTATCTATAGATGCCTACCTGTAATGCACCTCTCTGTTCTCAAGAGCGATAGTAATTTTTGTAAGGATATCCTAATTTTTAATCATTTGATCCATTTTTTTTCATAGCTCTTGAATTTATTTTAAATTTTTATAGTAGTGGAAACTCTTGTTATCAATTTAGTAGTGACTGTCATCCTCACAAATTACCGAAAGTAATTGGCTCATATCATTCAACCCTCTTCCTCGTTCAATTCGTTAAAATTTCTATTTATTGAAAAACAGCTCCTTTACTGACCACTTATGGTCCGTTCCGGAAACACTCTGCTATAGATTCTCAAACCTATGCATGTAAAATTTTCTCTATTATTTCTACTATTGCACCTTTTATGAAATAATACGACAGTACAATTTACTACAATGAGTTTTAACTGGTACAAAATTAGGCAGGGAGAATACCAAAATAATATTATCTTTTATTTTGTTTGACTTCAGTATGAGTTAGCAAAGTGAAAAAAGTCAAAATCATGACACCAAATGTCAAGGGAAAGTATTTATTTTGTCTGTAATTAAAATTTAGAGACACATCGATATCCCATCGATATTTGACAACACACAAAATTAATATTTTCCCTTGACGTGTCATGATTTTGACTTTTTCCATTCTTCAAAACGCAATATCTCGAAACTCATTTTTTCCTCTTTGGAATATTTGGTGTATACGTAATACATATTTATTATTGTAAACATTTTTTTAAGGTTCAATTTTAAATTTTGCCGTTTATCGTAGCTGAATTAAAGTGAATACAGGATTTGCATTCACTTCACTCAAGTAGGAAAGTGAGTACGGTCAAACTTGTTTTTGTGCGAGGAATAGGGACAGCACAAAAAATATCGCATAAAAGATTCACACCAAACTTCGCGAGTAGCTATAAAAAATAGTGTTCGCAGCACATTTAAAAAATCCTTTTTTTATGCGGTGAATAAGGACCGCATAAAAAAGTCTCATGTAGGACCGTAGCAAAAATTTCTCAGCATAGCTGAATTGAAAAACTCTTTATGTTCGGACCGTAACACAATCCCCACCCTACAGCTGAATTGAGAAACCGTTTCTATACCTACCGTAGACTTTTTTCAGTTACCATGTAGTCGGTGACGACTGTTGTTTCATGAGACCCATGTATGTATCGGTAGTCAGATATACAAGATTTTTGTTCTAATTTGAAATTTTCATACACCGCACAAAAAAATCGAAGAGAAAAATCGCACAAAAAAGTATCACAAATAAAAAATCACACATAAAAGGTTTGCACAAAAACAGGTTTGAGTGTACAGGATTTCATGAACATTGTGTGAGTTATTTTCCGTTAGAAATATGTTGTTAAAATAATAGAGTTGTGGGGATTTCTATAAATATGTTACAAAATGTTTAAATCATTATTCTAAACTTTTGTGAATATTTTACCTTTTCCTTAACATACATAACTCATCTACATGTTACGGGCAATGTAATAAATCCTGGCATTATAAATAATACTCGCGTATTTCGGGTAAAATCCTTACATATTCTTTTAGATTTCAAACACTGTTACAAAGCAATAGCCCAGTGATTAATTAGCGCCCTCCTAAAGCAAAATCACCGCTAAAAACACATGGTGCAACCCTGTTAGTCCTTTGAACAGCTGAACTCACGAGAACAAACCGATGGTGATCCAAACAAAGGAATACACACACACACAAAGAAAACTCACAACCACACAAACTACAGTTGCAAGCAATACTCATTACAAGTGTTTCACTCTCTGGTAGTTATTATCATTCCCATTGTAACGGCAGCACACGAACCGGTTCCTCGATATCCGTTGCAAATAATTGTGACGAATGATTCCGATATACACGTTGTAAAGAAGTAATTTCGCGAGTATCGGTGTGTGAGGTAAAATGCAACCCGAAGAAACAAAGCTGAGGTAGGGGGGAGTTTTCTATCTTTTTTCTTAAATCTCACGTCGTGTCTCTGGAGTTTAGAAGTTGTGGTCTCCCGAAGCTGTTCAAATACCCTATCTACGTTCGTTATAGCGGGTATAGGCATTCCGGTTATGTGTTTTTCGAGCCGGTATGTTGCGTAAATGCGTTTTAATTCAAATGCGTGTTCGTGAGAGTAATTTCTGGCGTTAAACAATGGGCAGTAGAACCAAAGGCATTAATACGTATGATAATGAGGTGTTTTAGACGTTTGAGAGCATATCTGTTTTAATTTATTTTTATGTGCTGACACTGATCTTCGTGATAATGGCTCTGAGACTAGGCATGGATGTTTGAGATTATATTTTATGTCATTCTTAAGTGGTTTGGTAGTTTTCCATTTCTTATTTGACCCATTTATTTTTTCATACTCGGTGTTTTAAAAATTTTATTTAATTTTTTAGAGATAACCCATTTGAAATAGATGTCGGCTGAGCACGTGCCTAAGTATTAGTATTATTCGAATTTTTTGTAGCAAAGATAAACTTAATTTTTTTAATATTGCTCTTATTTTTTAAAAATAATTGTAATTACCACCTTCAAAAATGCAAAATTAAAATGTGTGTAAACCTAAATTAGATATTTTTTAAAACAAAACACACACATTTTTTGAATGCTCATTTGACATTTAAAATATCCACTAACATAAAATGAATGAATATAATTTAATAAATAAAATAAGAAAAAAATTATGCAGGTTAATAAACATTTTAAAATACTTCCATGGCTTTTACCGCAATAACACTATTATACAGTCATTAGATTTACAAAAGTTATAAAGGTATTTTTTATTTCCAAAAATATAGTAAAATAAAAGTACTATCCCTTTGTAAAAAGTTTAAACATAAATTAATAAAATAAGTAAAAATGCTTATAAATTCATCAAAATAAGGAACACTGTTTTTCACCGAGTAAAATCTAATCACAAATCAAACAATTACTCTCGAAGGGTGCAATTGTTAAATTAAAAATAAAAGACACCAAATAACTTAAATTTAGATTAAAAATCACACCATTTTATGTGATAATAAGCCTCAACTGGTTGTAATCACTTCACGTTTATAACACATGAAAATTTATGTTAAAAGGATTGATAGGTAGAGTAAAATCGTAATTAGCACGTCACCATTTATCTAAAAGATGTTGCAGATTATATTTTTAGTAGATTTATATAAATCACTTCTTTCTTTAGTTAACTTATTAATAAAAATTGCCTAATTACTGCTATTCGCATATATTACATTTTGAGAGACGTATTTTTACAGATAGTTTTTCTTTTAATTTTATTCGACAAGTTCAACCGATTTTTCAATTCTTTATGAGTACTTTTTAAAATAGAAAAAAATGATAATTTAAAAAGGAAAGTGGTATAATGAACAGTATCATAATGTATCAAAGTAAATTGGCGCACCCCTTGAGAAACAACAATACATACATAAATTTTTTTAAATGTTACTTTTAAACAAACTTTTACTTAAATTAAATAATCTAATTCTAACTGTCTCATTCACCACAGCTTACCCAGCGGTTAACTACAACTAAAGAAGGAAGAAAGGCTTATTTTCGCCGCCTTTGATTGGTGGAATCATTTTTCAACCCATGATTAATCACTGGTCAGGTAGCAGTTAACTGTTGTTTCACTCACTAACAGTTTATTTATGATGCTAAAGCTTAAACCCAACAATTATTTGTTTAATTGGTTAATTTAATTTATTATTAGCAATGAATTCTAATAAACATAAAATAATGAAAACCTCATAATTTTAGAATTAACGTTTCATAATAATTTTACAACCTCCTGTAAAATTTTAAATAACAACACTTTTCCAAAACCAATCAGGCATGTGCTCGAAATCGATAACAAGAGACTACGTCATGCCATTTTGTCTTACACCATTATTTCACCTGGAAATTATTATAGCTATCGATGTGTCTTATGGGCAATTGATTACACGACGTTATCACTCATCATATTTCTTGTTGATAAGCAAGGTGTGATGCATTAGTCGCACTAAATAAAAGAGCCCCGTCATGATAGCTTGAGAATCATGTAGAAGTAAAGAAATACGGAAGGTATATTCCGCGATGATAAAGAAGATTTCTCATGTGGCTAAGGAATGTTTTGCCTAACTCTTAATTGAAAAATCCGTGGTTTTTATAATTTGTAGTTTTCAATTAAGTAAGAAGGAAATGTGTTTGGTTTTCCAAGAATCTTGAGTTTTCCTCTAAGACTTGTTCACAAGAAAAGTTCGTTTAATGTCAAAAGTTAAAGCATTTGTTTTGCATTGAAAATTTACGATTTATTAAGCAAAATATCCCCTTACAATTATTTGCTTCAGATTATAAACATTTATTCTCGGTTTTAAGGAAAGTGTCTACATTAATTATTCATTGAATTGAATAACATTTTGAATTTAAATTGCATAATCATTAATTTTAATAGCATTTTTAATTCTTTATGAGTACTTTTTAAAGTAGAAAAAAATTAATACGTAAAAAGATAAATAAAACCATAATCATAACTTAGATTACATAGACATTTTAAATAAATCATATTGTAGTTTATTAATAATTTTTTAAATTTGGAAAATTAACTTAGTACAACCATATCTTCACTCAAGTCCAATTTATTTTTACCAGAATTATGTAGGTATCTTCAACTTAAGCCGTTACAGCATTACTGTTTTCACTTTAATTATATTTTTATTAAGCTTATTATGGAGAAAGTTGGTTGTTTTTAATGAACAGCACGACTAATAAAAAATGCTAGTCAATACACCTCGCATAGGGAAGTTATCCCGTATTGTCACTTATATGCTCCTTGGTTTCTAATCTACCCATATCTTTTAAGGTTTTTATTTTAAAAGGGGATTTATGACAAACTTATCATATAGCTATTTATATCTTCCTTTGGATGCCTTGAAAAAAAACAATACTCTGTTCATTTAGAATAGGCGCCTGAGACCAAATATATTAGAAGCAGTTATAACTGTAATTATCATCAGAAAATTTTTTTGTGCAATGACAAGGTAGCAGAAACAGAAGTAGTTAAAATACTGTAAAAAAATCGTCGGTCACTAAAGTTGTGTAATGAGCGTTATTAGGCGTTATTGAGTGTTTTTGATCCTGTTCCAGGCGCCAATTCTAAATGAACAGGCTAAAATCGTAAATTTTACATACCACATTCTAGACTTCTTTGATCTCATGAAAAGTTTCGATAAAAAAAACTTCTAACAAAGTGAATGTTACAATAAACTTGGGGAGGAAAATGTATTAGTCCACTTTAATTCAAAATATTTAATTCTAAAGTAATAATCCAAATAATAAAGTAATTATATTATCTTTTAAGGAACAGAACATTTCTAATAAGGTAAATATAATCATTTTTGATAAGTTTTAAGTTAAATTTGAATTATTTGGAAGAGTGTTGAGGCAAGCCGATCCACCACATACTTTTAGAAGTGAACAAATTTCATTAGGTCATTATTTTTTCTTACAAACTAAAAAAATGTTCCTTGTTATTTTCACAACAATGACCCAGTCAGGTAAAAATAAACTTAACGAAAAGAAGAACAAAAAACTTAATGACGATGTTCCATATAATAATTTCTAGGAAATAAAATTCTTCTCTCGTAGTAAACAATACGCTATTCTCCTGTAATGGATCATCCGGTTGTCATTAATGGGTACAACAGAAAAAGTACCGTGTTGACGTGCCACCACCCTAAAGAAGGCCTCTCGTTCACCAACTTACTTCCTTGTGTCTTCTCGATTACTTCTTGTGTAATATCACTTTCTTCCTCACCTGAAGCAGAAACAACGAGTGCGTGCACGAGCAGCACAGAGAACCAGAAGAAAGATTTAGGGGTGACCGCAGGCTCTTTTGCTGTTAGTTGCTTTTGTTTTCGAAAGTGAGAGTGGATGAGAGGAATCCCCTGCAGCATGTCGGTTTCATCACTTGGGATTGGTTTTGTAACTAATCGGGGGGTTTTTTCTCAAAGGTTGGTACTTTTCTTGGAAGTGTTGAAACCTAAAACGATGTCTTTCTTTATAATCAGAACTAGAGGCTTGACCAAACTTTTACCTTTAAAGCGCCTAGTAACTTGTCGTGTACCTTGTAAACTGTCAAAGAAAATAAAAGATGGAGGTATTCCAACGTTAATTCAAATTTTTGAAAAACAACTAAACGTCATCTTTTTTGTAAAAAAAATTAGAAAATGCTTGATTTAAAAATCGCAAGTCTACCGTGATGTATTTTCCTCTTATATCGGAAAACCCAGAAAAAGTGACGCAGTGTGAAACTTTATTTTATTTCAAATATTTTCATTTAAATATTTTTTTTAATTTCATTTTATGTTTAGAATTTATATATTCCAAAGCAAATTCGTAAAAAGATGGCGTGCAAGAATCCCCATACTTAAGATTACGTGGCTTTAAAAATTCTTAATTAAGCTGAAAATAATTTTTGCTTGACTGGATTACAGAATGAACAAAAAAACAATTTTCAACTTTCACTTAAGTCTGAAAATGGTGTTCTCATAATAAAACCTTTCATGTCAAAAAATCCCTTAAACATTTCTCGACAAATTTTCAAAACTTTATAATTTCACTGCTAATAATTTTAACTTAATTCATTAAAAATGTTATTATAGGGATTTCTAATTGTATAATTATCTTATTGATTCAATGCCACATAGAAATTGGACATATTAGACAGAATTAATAAACCTTTAATTATTGTAATCAACTTAACACTACAAAGAAACCATTGTTTCTGATAATGCTCTTAATTTGACTTCAAACTATCACTACTAATATCATAAAAAAGTTACAAAATATTGAAATTATCAGAGTCAATATTTAAATGGTGCAGAGGGAAAACAGATGTACTAATCATTTCGTAAATTTCAAGTTAACGTAATTTAACTATTATGAAAACTTAGATATCATTTCAGCAAGTAAAATCAGTAAAATAGTTTATTCTTGGCTATTTTCCATAAAAGTGAACTACTTTAGCATAACTATATTGATGTTATTTTTATATCAAATGCTTATATTTTCTATATTCTAAACAAGCTAACAACTTTTAACTTTGCATTTGAAGAATACATGTGTAATAAACTTGCTTTAAAATCTTATTTTCCCTTACAAGGTATCTTATTTATACACAAGTTATCTAAACTTTAATATTACTGTTAATTTCTTTAACTCACTCACACATCTGTGTTCAAACTAATGTTAGGATTAGTTTCACACAATGCGCATTGTTTTCATTTTAGTAAAAGCATTTACCTCCTCGTAGCAAAGATTGAAGAACAAATTTTCCCTTATTTGCACATTTTTTTAATACATTCAGGTATTAAGTGTAAACTCACAACTCTCAAGCGTCACCTCCAACCGTGGACCGGTTTTGTCCTTGTTAGGACTCATCAGCACGGTATAGCGGAGGACAAGTACTAGTCTAGCCGACTATAACTGAAAAAGTGGTGATTTATTTTATTTTACATATTTTATTTTACTATTTTACACTTATTGTCCGCTTAACCAGCACAAATTGGGGATATTCTTCTTTCATGTACCTTGCCTTTCTGGAATTAAATCTGTCCTAGGAATGCCATTGTCATTCCAGCAGATGAGTGGAGGACTAATCAATGGTCACCACTTTTTCAGTTATAGTCGCGGCTAGACTAGAACTTGCCCTCCGCTCTCTTGCGTTACCTTCCTATACCGTGCTATGAGTCCTAACAAAGACGAAACCGGTCAACGGTTAGATGTGACGCTTGAGAGTTGTGAGTTTACACTTATTGTCCACTTAACCAGCAATAAATTGGTGAAATTCTCCTTTCAAATTTAGGTATGCTCAAAATCAATCTATTTAGGTGACGGTAGTTATGTTTTTAGTACTTCAGAGGTAATCCAATACCTATAATACAATTACCCTTATGAACAAAATTCCTTCAATAATCCTCGGGAGTTTATTTCACACAATTCACTTCAGACAAATCCAATTGTTATTTAATATCTGATAGCACTATACTTAAGTGTGAAAACGATTTGAAGCCCGGCTGTCTTCATCTTTTACCACCTGTCAACTTTTGAATAAAGATTGAATAAATTTACATTTTAATCTAATTCTGTAAGTTATACATACATTGCGATCTCTGAGTGATACAATTCAACAAACTTACTCTTTTCGATACAAAAGTGAATCACAGATATAACGTTTTGCAGAAGGTCAAATGGCTTGCATAAATTTCCTCGTAGAGTTTCTTCACCTTTTTTACCTATTCTATGACAAAAATTGAATGGAGCTATTGATTTGTGACACCACAACGCACACAGGAGTGATATCAACCACGAGTTCACACGTAGCTTTCCCGTCTGGTGCTTTTAGTGGCTCACTTCACTGTGTGACCCTTTCAGGAAACTGAACTTGGGTTCGTCTGAAATTTCGCAATAGCTTCACTGTGTTGTTCGGTTAAGGAAGAAGACATTGATTTTTTGGACACGCTAAAAATCACATGTTTTCTGTACAATAAGTACTTGATTTTTCTGTTTTTTATGAAAGACTGGCATAACACGATACCATGAGTCATAAAATTCGTCTTTTTGTAGCAAAATTTACCTTGTGTTTTTCACAAAAGAGCGAGGTAATTGATTTTCGAGCAGTAAACGAACGGATATGTATTTTAAGGATACGGGCTAAATTTTTCAATATAACTTTGTTGAGTATACATGCTCCTACTGAAGATGCTGAGGAAGACCAGAAGAATGACTTCTATGAGGATCTCAATAATGAAATTTCAAAAATATCAAGACATGATGTAAAGATAGTATTGGGAGACCTAAATGCAAAAGTTGGAAAAGAGCCCTGGTTTAGACCAACAACGGGTCGGTTCAGTCTTCATGAAACTAGCAACGAAAATGGAGGGAGAGTAGTGGATTTCGCAACATATAACAACATGATCATTAGTAGTACATGTTTTGACCATAAGAGGATTCATAAAGAAACGTGGACTTCCCCTGACGGAAAAACGAAAAACCAAATCGATCATGTTTTAATTGATAAAAGACATGCCTCTGATGTAATGGATGTCAGAAGTTACAGGGGAGCAGATTGCGACAGTGATCATTTTTTTTTGGTAGTTGTGAAATATAGACAGAGAATATCAAAAACCCGTAATATCAAGGGTAAAAGACAGAAGAAATTTAATGTGAAGAAGCTAAAAAATACAGACATCAGAGATAGATATAGGAAAAATTTAGATGCAAAGATTGATGATGATGTAAAGAACACAGAAGACCTTTCAGTAGAAGAGAAGTGGGAAAAATACAAAAATATAATTGTAAACTCGGCTGATGAAACTCTAGGAAGAGAAGAGAGGAAGAAAGAAAAAGAATGGTTTGATGAAGAGTGTGAAATACTAGTTCAAGAAAAGATAAAAGCAAGGGAAAAACTGCTTGCCCACAACACAAGAAATAATGAAAAAGTCTACAAAGAAAAGAGGAAACAAGTAAGGAGAATTATTCGTGGTAAGAAAAGAACCCTGGAAAAAGAAAAGATACAGGAAGTGGAGGACCTATCTGCGATAGGGGACATCCGTGGAATGTATTCAAAATTGTCTTCTATAAGAAGAGGGTACCAACCACGAACAACATTTTGTAGGAACAAAACTGGAAACTTAGTGGGGAAAGAAGATAAGATCTTAGAAACATGGGCAGAATACTTTGAAAGGCTATTGAACCGAAATGAAGGAATTAGACAAATAGAAGATGAATTTGTAGCATCGGATAATGATTGCAACCCTTTAGAGATGGAAGAAATCATAGAAGCAATTAAAAAGTTACACAACGGAAAAGCTCCTGGAGAGGACTTGATTTCTCCAGAACTACTTAAGTACGGTAGTGAGAAGTTATACAGAATGGTGTATGATTTGGTAAGTGAAGTTTGGGAAAAAGAAGTTATGCCAAGTGAATGGAACAGAGCAATAATCTGCCCTATTTTAAAAAAGGGAGATATTCTAGACTGCAACAACTATCGAGGGATCTCTCTACTTAACTTGACTTATAAAGTCCTTACAAAAGTCTTAGCAAACAGACTAAAACCATTGATTGAGAGAGAAATTGGAGACTATCAATGCGGTTTTAGGCAAAATAGATCAACGATAGACCAGATATTCAGCATAAGAAATATCCTGGAAAAGTTCAATGAAATGAATGTTAATGTCTATCAGCTTTATGTTGACTTTAAACAAGCCTATGACTCAATAAATAGAGAATTGATGTTAAAAACTTTACATGAGTTTGGTATTCCCCATAAATTAATCAGGTTAATTAAAATGACAACTACATCAACAAAAGCAAAGGTAAGGATACAAAACAATTTTTCCAGAGAATTTGAAATTGTAACTGGATTGAGACAGGGCGATGTTCTATCGACCTTGTTGTTTAATGTTTGCCTTGAAAAAGTGATGCGTAACACAATATCAAGTAGAGGTGGAACTATTTTTAATAGAACAAAGCAGGTTCTAGCTTTCGCTGACGATGTTGTATTGATGGCAAGAAGTAAAGATGCACTTGTCGACCTCTTTAAAGAAATGACCAGAGAAGCCAGTCTCTTTGGTTTAGAAGTAAATGTTAAAAAGACCAAATACATGATAATGGATTGTAGGGGAACTGACAAGAGCACAGAACTAAAGATAAATGAAGAGGAAAGATTTGAAAGAGTTGCAGAATTCAAGTACTTGGGTACAATTGTCTCTGAAAACAATAATAGTATGCCAGAGATTAAACAAAGATTAAATGCTGGAAATCGCAGCTTTTTTGCACTTAAGAAAATATTAACATCTAAAATAGTAACAAGAAAAACAAAGCTTCAGGTTTATAAAACTATAATCAGACCAGCAGTTACTTATGGAGCAGAGACCTGGGTTCTAACTCAAAAACAAGAAAAGATGTTAATCACCTGGGAGAGAAAAATTCTAAGAGCAGTTTTTGGACCTTTGAAGGAGGGTGACCTTTGGAGGAAGAGATTTAATTGTGAAATTGAAAGACTATTTAAAGAGAAAGACATAATTAATTATATTAAGACCAAAAGAATACAATGGTTGGGACACCTCGAGAGAATGGAGGAAGATAGGGGCACTAGAAAGATCTTCAAGGGCCAGTGCCAGGGACAACGAAAAAGAGGAAGGCCAGTCAAAAGATGGTTGGATGAGGTTGAGAAGGACCTAAAAAGTCTAAAAGTCCGTAATTGGAAACAGAAAGCAAGGGACAGAAGGCTTTGGAGGAAAATTGTTGGAGAGGCCATAGTCCAACATGGGCTGTAATGCCAAGGAGTTAGTTAGTTAGTTTTTCACAAAAGAACTCCTCATTTATCCCTGATAAATTCCACGAAAATTGTCGTCACTTATATTGACACTTAATTGTCCCACATTATTTATAAAATAAATATTATAAAAAAGGTTATATAACTTATAAAGTATGTTTTATCACCTTGCAACCAATATTTGAATCAACCATATCGTCACTAGTATCTACTTAAACTATCCATTTTTTATAATCAAACTAGTATTTAAAAACAGTTAGGTAAAACAATTAGTTTTTCAGAAATTTCAAGGTGTTTATACAAATTATGGAATATTCTATCCTCTTCTGTCATGGAAAATGTAAACTGATGTTCTCCTCAAAAAAATCTGGAAGAACTTTGAGAGTGTATTATAATAGGAACTTTAATTATTGCTATCAAAAGTGAAAGCAGGCATTTATAATCTTAGTAATTCATTAGCATCAGCTTAGAAGATGTTTAAAAGGTTTAGAACAGAAGGTTAAATGTTCATAAAAGAGTATTCAATTCCATAATTAAGAATTATCCTGATAACCTTACACAACGTAATCAATTTCAGTGACTTTCCAGAAAGACTATTAAATTGAATTTAACGATCTCGTGTGTAAATGAAAAGTCACATTTATTTTAAGAAATTTGTATTTTTACAAAAAACTTATGGTTTCTATTTAAAATTTTAAAAGTAAAAACAGTAAAGTTAGGAATCAAACGTTAGAAATTGGTATATCGATTCATGTATTTAGGAATAGTCACTTAAGAATACCTTATTTAGAAATAATGAGATATTATTTTAACACTTTTGAGAGATATTATTTTAACACTTTTGAAAGATATATATTTTATTGTTCTTGAACATTTTTTATTTCATTACTCTTTTTTTTTTAGTTTTACTTTACACGTACACACTCTTCCCCAGTACCCCCTAAGTTGTGTATCTTATATTTGACCATTGTTTTAAAACACAAAAATAAAACCCCGTCTGTTTATTGCATAGTAAATAAAGTATGACTGCATAGAACTGCACAGTCATGCATAGAATATACATGCCAAAATATATTTTATTCGTCTGGTGCTTGGGGACTAAGGAATTTTATTTCAGATAGAAGGAAGCTTTTTACATTCATTTATTATGTAAGTATGGATCTATATTTTAGACTACAGTCTGTTGTTCTTATTGTAGTTAATATTAGTATTAGTATTAAACTGTGTTTGGCAATATAAGATTTTTAAAATAACCTCTTAAAAGTTCTAATATATTTTTATGAAAGTTTTTAATTTATTATTATTGAATTGGAACGATAAGAGGGGAATGTTAGTTCAACTAAAAGGCAGAACTTAATGTCATAAATAAAATGGAATATATGTCAAAATGAGAGTTTCATAAAATTAGGCACTTTATCTTTTCATACTTTCCCATTTTAATTAAATTTTTAAAAACTAGGTTTTCTTAAAATTATTGTATTATACCGATTTGGGATGGTGTAACAAAAGATACTCGTACTTTTTATTCTTTTCAACACAAAAGTGAAATATAATAGTATGAATAATAATAATAATAATAATAATTTATATTCCATAATGTACAAAGCAAAGCAAAATAACATAGATAACATATATTTAAACAAATAAAGAGTACATTATGGATAAACCACCACTTTAAGCGAGAATAGATAGCGAGATTATCATTTCATTTGCATGTGTGCCTAGCTATAATGATTAAAATTTACACTCTTTGATTAAATTTAATTCTTTCTAATTTTAAAAGTACTGATAAGTCATTATAAAAAAAGCATTTTAAAGGTCTGGAAAAAACCCGCTTTATATCACCTGTATTTATGATTTAAAAACGATCAAAAATTGTCGTTTGCTTTTTCTTTGAGATAAAAATATGTTTTAAGCTGTGAACAAAGACAGTTGGAAAGAAAACTTTCTTGGTGTATGCTTTACTTTTACATTTTGAGTTTACAATTCCCCTGTTCAACTCTTTGATCGTTTGAATTTTCTTTCACTGACTCTACCTTGTTTCTAGTAAACTCGATGCCCAGATAACTATTCTGGTTTTACTTGTGTAGAAGTTTGTTTCACTTTCAGAAGTTCTTTGTGAATATTTAACGCAGAAAATCGTTAAGGATTTTTCATCCCTATGAATACTATTTTTTTGAAATACTTTTTATTTTGAATCTATAGCTTTATTTTCCATATTTTACAAACGATTTTCTCTTGGTGTTAGCCCTCTTACATTACGTATGTAATGTAAACGTGTACGTAATTACGTAAACGATCGTCACGTAATTACCTTACAAAGTGTTAAGTAATACGTTTATAACACTTTACAACACTTTGTTGTGTTGTTTCGTAGTACGAAGAAGTAGGTTCACGAATATTACTTTGCTTATAAAAAATAAGCTTACTGAAATTCTAGACATCTTTTTTTCAATATTCGTAGAACTGGGATACTCGGTAAACTCAAACGTCTTTATTTCGATGTGTTTCAGATATTTTTCCTTCAACTTCTTAACAATTGATCATTTTAATCAAAAATTTTAGAACTTTATTGTGGCCCCGAATTATCCAAATTACACAATTTTTTTTTCTTTTCTTATAACTTTTCCTTCTATCTCCAAGTATATTTTAAAACTCATGATTACTCATGAAGTTTTCTTTTACTAATTTAAAAGATTCCCAAACTGGGATTTTCAATCAATAAAGAGCTTGTTATTGAATTACGTAGACTATTTATGCCAGATAATTCTCTTCAAGTATCATTTTCTGACTTATATTCTTAAAAGGAACAATTCTATTCTCTTTTACAATTTTTATAGCTTTTTTAAAACCTACAAAGAGCTTCTCCTTTTCATTAGCGATTTCTTCATACTCTTATTACGTAGAATCTTTTACGTGGTATTTTTTTAAACAAACCTTTAAGTCCCCCTGACACCACTCTACTTTTTAACAAAAGATCTTTCAACATAGCAATATGGAAAGTTCCATGTGTTGAAATCTATTCGTCCCAACCGTTGTTCAAAAGCGTCACAACGCTGAGACGTACGTCCTCTAAGAACATAAACAAATAAGGTCGATTTCGGGAAGAAAAAATGCAGGAGGACTACAAAATGGCGCTTCTTTTTCTTTCTTTTTTCTCCTAAATAATCTCTTGTAGACAAATTCGCCTACGTGACATAATGTATAATACCGCGTCCCTAATTCGTTTTGCTTCTGCAAACCTGACGACTGAGATTTTCGTAGAGAATTACGAGTATGACGTAGCTATGACGTCTATGTTCAAAGCTGCTGAGTTAGCTGTTTTATGGAGTTTAATCCATAGTTTTCTTTACGCACTCTTAAACGAATTTGTAAGTGTGTGTGATAGATCCTTTCTTCAACCAGATAAAAAGTTCTCTTTTCAAATATATCTGAAAGGATTTTATTCTCATTCAGTAGATTATTTGGATGAGTTTATTGTGTGTAAATAAATTGCATAACAGTGGATAAAAATTGAACTTTTTGCGTGTGTAAATTTTTTTAACCACATTACACGTAAAGAGTATTGAAAAACAGTAGATACGTTTCAATGATTCATAACTACTTCCCTGTTGAGTCAAGTATTAAAATTTACTGTCGTGGCATTACATTTATAAGTTTTCTTAAATGCAGATTGTCAGCAATTTAGTCGACTTGAGTTGAGTCTTGTGTCTTTTGCTGCAGGAATAACCTAGCTTTGACACAAATGTTCCTTTCGAGAATCCAAAAATGAACAGATTAATTTAGTGATTTCCCTTTTTAAAAAAGCTGATACAGTTTTACTTTAATTTATCATTTGTTATACCTTCCTATTTATAAAATTAAAATTTCCAGTGAGTTCTTGTAATAAAAGCATGGTTGCAAGCTAGGTTGTAATAAAAGCAAGGTTGTTTGATATTGAGTGCTTTGAGAACAAGCTTCGATACCTTTTACCTTTTTTAGTATTAGAGCTTTCTGTATATTGAATGTGGAAAAATTTGAAAGTAAAGATTACTTGAACTATACGTAAAAGTTCTATATTGGTAATAATAATCCATCTTTCAAAATTAAAAATTGTTCTTAAACAGGTTAGATGGCAAAATCAGACCAAAATCCGGTTCTTTTAGAAAATACAGTTTAAAAAGTCATATTTTTTTGTTCCTAAGCAGAGTAAAGACCTCGAACCTATCAATGTTTTTGTCAGATAACCAGTACCTTCTTCTTTCCATAGAACTCTTAATCGTACAAGGATGGTCCCTAGCTTTTAAGAACCTTAAAAGCGTAGATAATAAAAGGAGGGAGAGCAAACAAGATCGTCTACCCTGAAGCTAAAGACCTTCTATTCGCAAGAGGAGGAATTCCTTCTGAAATAAATGACCCCAACACGAACAAACCCAACTGAACCAATCTTGTCGTTATCGTATAGTAATTTAGCCGACCTTCTCCTAAAGCTGTGAGCCCTATCAATAGGATATGATATTACCAAGGCCCGAAGCTTAAGATTCAAGAAATCCAGCCTTAATAACTTTTACCGGACGAAAACCAGTATTTCCATTTGCAGGTGTGCGGCTGGCTGATTTACGGGGGGATTTCGGCTTCGGATGTCTCAAATATGGTGAAAAAATTTATTTAATCAAGGCAATAAGACTTGTTTTGACCTTGTGTTTGGTCAAAATCAGTTATCGGATAATATTTGAGGTTCACGGTCGGGCATTTTCGGAGGTTGGCCAAATGAGGGACTCGTTCATATGAGCTGGTTAGAATTGCCAACGAAAGTTAAGGAAGTCCAATGAACGTTGTTTTGAGTAATTGAAGGTTTTCTCCCAAGCAGCACAAATGTTCGAGATTCATTCAATTTTAGTCATCTTTGGCCAAATTTGGTTTACCTCTAGTTGCAGTTACATAAAGCTGACATATTTGGTATGAGCTGTTCTACTATACTGCCGTCCTGAGCGAAAGTGTACTTAAACGCAATTCCTCACAGATTTACTTTGAGAAAAATCTTTTAATTCAAGGCGGATTTTTAATTATATGCGGTAGATCCTCCTTTTAAGATCAAATATAAGCTAAGCCCCAAAAAAACCTCTGTTATCAGTTGCATCGTTGGGTTGCGTTAGGGTTCGGAATGCGTATATATTTATGGCAATCAGGGTTCAATTACACAATTATTACAAATTATTAGCATATTCAGCTGCAAACTCAAGCGAGTCGCATATTCCAGATGTAATAATAACATTGATATATTATATTATCTTAAACAATAAAACAAATGAAAAGAGAATTCACCAATTATTGCTGGTTAAGCGGACAATAAATGTAATCTCACAACTCTCAAGCCTCACCTCCAACCGTGGACCGGTTTCGTCCTTGTTAGGACTCATCAGCACGGTATAGGATGGTAACGCAAGAGAGCGGAGGGCAAGCCAAACCTTGCCTTGCTTTGCAAACCTTGCCAAGCTTTACCTTGCCTTTCCGGTAATAAATATGTCTTGGAATGCCATTGTCTTTCCAGCAGATGAGTGGAGGACTAATCAATGGTCACCACTTTTTCAGTTATACTCGGCTAGACTAGTACTTGCCCTATGCTCTCTTGCGTTACCATCCTATACCGTGCTGATGAGTTCTAACAAGGACGAAACCGATCCACGGTTGGAGGTGACGCTTGAGAGTTGTGAGATTACACAATAAAACAATTTGTTTAAAACTATTCCGTTTTAGTTTAAATATTATATTCAATTTAAATTGACGTTAATTTCAATCTTACAAAAATATTAGTTTGCTTTCAATTCTGATATTCAAGGAGTTTTTTCATGATCTTGCCAACCATTCTAGTGGCTTGGAAGTAGTGAGATACATTCTCGCCAATTTAAAAACGCGCCAAGGGAGAAAGAAAATGAAGTTTTAAGAAAACTCGTTTATGTACATTTTCGCTTGGGACGGCAGTATAGGTCTCTAACGGAATCTGTGTTGTTCGTATTGAGAAGGAATCTTTCAGGCAGCTCTTACGGGTCCCTTATTGAACTTTTGACTTAGGCGACTATTGCACAAGAAAAGGTACAGGATCTTGAAAGAATCCAAATCCACATTTATTTCAATTTTTATTATTTTCACACTTATACCACTTTCATCCTGAACAGCTCATACATTGATGTCGTGCAGAATGCAGAATAGAAGAAAGTGGTAGAATATCGCCAACAAATGAATGGACCCTTGGACCATTTCCAAAATCTCGCAACCTGTAAGGTGGTCAATTGGCATGGCACAAAATAAAGCGATTGTCTATTGCGAAATTTGGCGAAACGTCGTATACAAAGTATTTGAGCCAAAAGTGACTTAGTGCCTTTCGCCTGTAAGCCGAAGATATAAATAATTATCTTACGTGTTGCCCAAATTTCGCCGTATTTCTTTTCCTCGGTTGGCAACAATCAGTTTTTTTTTTACAAAATGAGTTAATTTTGATTTGAATTTTTCCGATTTCCGTTGCTAATGATCTGTTCAAATGTGTTAAGAGGGATTAAATGTTACTATTTTAATGTACTATTTTGATGGTAAAATTAGTGCGCATTAAAATATTTTAGTCGGGAAAATGGAGCGTAAATTTTTAAAAGCGATCGGTAAAGTTTGTTAAGTGGGTATTAGTACTTTCTTTAGAAAAAAAATCTGGGTTAAAACGCATAAAAATAATTATATATTTTGAATAAGGCGTAAAATAAATATAAGCTTATAAATTTCATGCGTGAAATTAAAATTGTTAAATCATACATATTACATCACATTAAAAATATACATATTTATTCAATTTCAATTTTAGGTATTGTTCATTCTTTTTTGTGGTGAGTGATTGGATAAAAATAATTTGACAAAACAATTTGATAATTATTAAGAGTTATCATAAAAAGGGTAAATTAAATCTAGTATGAAATGATTCCTTTCTGCATTTTAAGCCGAACAACCTTTTTATGCCAGTTTCAACCTGAGCCAAGAAAAATGGAGAACTCTGAATAACACAATTCCGTCCACCTAACGTCGTTTGTGAAACCGTACCTATTAACGTTTGAGTGAAGTCCCTCCATTTCGTCTTAAGCCCTTTCCAGCAGTGACAATTAGTGACGTATAAGAAAAGGAAGGCAACGTGCCAGCCCAAAATAAACGGATCACATGGTTATTCGAGGAAGGCACGGCACCAGATTTTACTTTTTGCGAAGACTTCGATTCGAGTCAGTCGGTCGAGTCATTCGGTAGAACTCTCAAATTCATTACATACCTCACACCGCTTATGAGGACCATTCATAAATGATGTCACACTTTTTTTCAACGTTTTTGATCTCCTCCCTGCCCTGTGTTACGAAGTTTCACCATCCCCCCTTTTTCATATATTACGCTCTGTTTTCAATATATGCAGTTAATAAGAATCTGGGAACAATGATTTTTTTAAAGTTTAAGTGCATACGACCTTATAATTGAACCGCCTGTTTAAAAAAGAAATAAGTCCAAAAAATGACAAATTGACTTTTTGTGCTTAAAAACGTGAACGGAAAGAAGGGAAATATCTCCCCTCTAAAGGGAGATATAGCCATTTTAATTTTCGAAATCAATGTCCATTCATTGTATTTTTTTAATTAAATTTGGAATTAAAAATAATTTGGCTTTCTTTCTTATTTATTTGTGTTGTAAACAGAGCTAAAATAAAATTTGCTTTTAATGTTAACGTATTTTAACTTTTTTATACATAGACTGTTTGCTTCCACTCATAATCATTTACTTTATTGATACTGCCTCGACTCAATTTCATAATATTTTTCAATTTTATTTGTCTTAATCTCTTTATTTTTCTCTTTTGTGCTGTTAACTATGCAAAAATAAAATTTAAATGTCCATTTAAGCGATTATCAAGGTTTTTCTTCAGTTAAAACTCCATGGGGTTGAAAAAGGGAATAAGTCCAACGACTTTTTTCAAATATAAAATATTTTTTAATAAACATATATTTTTTCCGATTCTTGCTCTTTTTTCTAAATTGGGTCCTGAATTTTTAGTAAAAATTTGGTGGTTATGCAATGAAAATTCCGTTGCTTGCGCAGTTTTTTTCCGATTTTCTCAAAACTTGGTTTTTGGACTTATTCTCTTTTTAAAACTGACGATTCAATTTCAAAGTTAACTCTTATATCGTTAGTAGGAATTTCATAAAAATGTTGATTAATTTAAAATTTTTAAAAAACTTTATTGTTATTTAGTTATTTTTTGTGTGCGATGTCACAGTTCTTAACCCCTCTCCTCTTGTAACAAAGTATCACAGATTGATGAACCGCTTTCCTCCTCTCCAAGCGTGACATCATTTGGTTAAAATTAAAAAATATCTTCTGGAAAACTCAATCTGGAGAAAACATTAATGCGTTCGAATATTAATATTATTTCATTATAAAGGTTTTTGATGTTCTATTAAATCTTACAGAAAGGTTGGTGAAAACAACCTCGTAAATCTGGATTACTGGATTCCTGAAATGAATTCTGGTATAAAGTTGGCGTACTTTTTCAGTTTACTAAATCGAGAAAGTTCCAAAATTTGGCGTTCTCATTCCCCGGGCAGTGTGAAGTTTGATACTTTTTAGCATTGTGAATGAAAAAATGTTCAGTAATTAATGTGCTACGATAAGTTTACTTTCAATTTTCAGTATATTTTTAAGTTATTGCAGCAATAATTGCTCCTTCAGGTGCTATAATTAATTAATCACCTGTTTCATATTTTTGTGGAGATTTTGAATTACATTTTTTAAATATAAAAATTGGCATTTTTATTTTATTTAGGCCCTAAATTACATGAATAAGGCAAAAACTTTCAAAATGGCAAAAAACCAGTTTAGTTCGTTTCATAACCGAAAACAGTTATTTCTCCTCCAAGTGATTATTAAAATGTTAAATAACTTTGCTGTCTGAAGGTCTAAGAAACGCATAAACAAACCCAACGACGTTTTAACAAGAAAATGATGTTACAAGGTAATGTTTAAATTTATTGTTTGGATAGCATATGTACCACCGTATTGAAAAAGCTAAAATAGTTTATTTTTTATAAATTTTATCAAACTGAAGAGAACAAACAGTTTATTCAGGTAATCTTTCCAGAAATATTTATCAACTCCGTTGTCAAGAGCTTTATCAATCCATCCTGGACATTGATTCCTAGGGGGTCCGATATCAACCATTTTGGAAATATGTGGTTTATGCTAAAACCTACATATTATTTTTTTTCATATGCCTATTATTTAATTTATTCTGGTATAGCATATGAATGAAAACGTAGAATTGTGAAAGACTGTTATGCTGAATTATTGCGTAAGGTGATTATTTGAAAAGAGTAATAACAAAAAATATTTCTTTCATAGAATAGCATCCCGTTCACGTCAATGAAAGATATTTTCTAGGAAATGAACTTAAAACCCGTTCAAAACTCCTATTGTTGTCCTGAGAAGGTGAACTTTGACATTTTATTTAATTTTAACTATAAGAATAGAATATTTCATCAATGATCTATTTTATTTCGATTTTATTAGGTATCTGAAATCGTGCCACAAACTTTGAGGAATAATATGACTCATTAAGACGATTAAGAATTGTTATAAAACAAAGGGGTTGTAAATGGGTTTTATAGAGTGAAAATCAGAAATAATGAGATAGACAGTGTTCCCTCATTATACGTGGTTACGTTCCAAAATATACCGCAAAATAATACGCGAATAACGAACCAAGTGTTAAAACGCGCATATATGATTATTTAACAGATATAATGGTTCGATTCTGTCATTCATTACATAAAACTAATAAAACTGGTTAATAACTGTAAATAATTTGTAGTTAATACCAAAAGGGTTACTAGCTATAAAACTTGCTTAGTAAAAGAAGTTACATATTTCAAAATGGTTTCACATAATAAATACCGGAATCGAATAATTATATCTTTTCTGCCAAATATGCAAGTTTCAATGCTACGAAATCCGCGATTATGCGGGGGTAACATTGCTCAACCGCGAATATGCGAGGGCCCACTGTATCCTGGAGATGAAACGGTTTCGCTGGTTTTACTGCTGTCCTAAGTGAAAATTCACTTAAACTAGTTTCCTTTAAAGATCATAATCTTTCTCTCTTGGCGTATTTCCTAATTTATGAGAATGTATCTCGCTACTTCCAAGCCACTCGAATGGTTGTCAAAAATCAAGAACCAACCCCTAACCTATCAGAATTGAAAGCAAACTAAAATTATTTTTAAAATTAAAATTCACATGAATTAAAAAAAAAAATACTTGAAATAAAATATAATAGTTTAAGGGCACCGTCTAAATCCACGAAAGTATCAACTCAAATCTACTGAATTTCGCCATTAAAACCAATGGCACTGTCTAGCTTCTTTTAAGTAACAACTCAACTCTGACGAATTTCTCTAATACTTTAAGCATGGGTCAACTTTCCTGGATTTAGACACTTCGTAGGTGTTGTTGGTTTTTTTGGCAGACACATTTCTGTTTAGTTTAAATAGGAAATTATATTATTATTATATTTAGAATACGGGAGACACTAGAACTACAGCTGAAATGCTTTGTATTTTTCTTTGTTGCAAGCTCTGTAGAAATGATATTCCCTTGCCTTATTTTCCTTTATTTTGTTTGTTCCTAACCCAAAGCATAAAGCAGCAAAAAGAATTCATCTCCGAAGAGAAAAAGCATAAAAAGTTTAAAAATCTTGTTGGTTTAATTGGGCATAATGATTTGATTTTTTTATGATTCTAAATTATTACTGTAACTAAATTTGGTTTATGATCTTGGTTTATTTTAAAATAGTATTTTCATGTTAAAATGTTCTTTGATTTCAATTGTTCTTTCCTTATATCTTTGTGGTTAAATAAAGGATTTTTAATAAACCATTTATTTTTTACATGAAACATCAAATGTAGCATTGTTCACAAATTTGTAATTGAACCCTATTTATTCTAAAGATATTTTACATTCCGGACTCAATAGCAGCCCAACGATGTAGCCGATTACTGAGTTGTTTCAGATTCAGCCAATATTTAATGTTAGAAGGAGGGTCTACCACACAGAATAAACTATCTTTCCAAGCACAATTTTGGGGAGATTTTAATCTCTGAGTAAATCTGGTAAAGTAAATCTGAGTGAAATTTCCTTAATGCGCACTTTTGCTTAGGACGGCAGTTTAAATACAATTTTAAAGGGTTAAGTGTCAATTTCCGCTGAAGATTAATAATACTGCATGTCTCCTTAAAAACGTCGTCAGGAGTGCTTTTCCAACCTCCAATTGCTATGTCGATTTCGATCGTCTATACTCCACAGCAACGTCTCCTGAACCCAGTACATCACTATGCGTATGGAGAAAGTGGGTAAACACAAAGCCTGTTGGGTTCCTAGGAGGCGTTTCGGTACGCAAATAATGATAAAAAGACACTATATACTGCTAAACCAACCAGAGTAGAAGGGTCGCGTGATTTTGCCAACGCTGGAACTAGTATTTCGGAGGGGAGACAGGGGGAAGTTGAGGGGTAGTTGATATAAAGAGGAAGAGACATTTGCTTGTATATAGAAGCAAGACCCCAACTATCACCAGTTACCCAACTATCGGCCGTGCAAAGTCTGTAAAAATCACGTGACCCTTTTACTATCGTTGGCTGAGCAGTACACATGGGTTTAACGAAATAATCGTATTTTAAAAATAAAGTTCTTCGTTTCACTCAAAATTCAGACACCGCGATGGGAACAGTTTGTTAATAATTGACTGCAGATAATTTTAAAGTAGGGGGGTCGTTATATTATACCCATCAAGTTTACGGCAAGCCCAAGTCAAATTATCAACTAGAAGTAAACGAAATTTGGCATACATGACGAAAATCGGACGAATCTTGAACATTAGTGCTGGCTTGCGCTGCATTCCTACGATCACTAAACTGGGCAATCAATCTGCAAACACACAATCAATCTTAAACTCAAAGGTAGTTGGGGGATCGGTTTTTCCCACGTCCCCAACCCTAGGGATCCGCAGTCACTTCCGGGGAAGAAAAAAAATCCCCCATCCCCGTACTCCATCCATCTATCCCAAGTTTTGAATGGAAGCCGCGTGACGTCACATCTCCGTTTCCATAGCGACCCCTCGTTGCGTCATCGCCCGCAGCGCCCCCTGGCCGCAGTCGCTCCGTCCTCCAGCGAAGGCCTGCGGAGTTCCTTTTTGTCGAGGAACGCCCCGTGTTCCCCTTGCACCCTCTGAACGCGCTTGCATTTCATTACATTTTATCGTCTGCTATAAGAAAAAAACACCATGATCGTCTGTGGAACCGAACCGCGTAAGGCCGTCGACATGAAGCAGCTTCCCCTCGTACAGGTAAGCAGAGATTTCATTTTAGGAAGTTTTAAGGGGGCGATATGGTCCCTGACCCCTTAACATATGGACGCGAGTATTTTGTTTGTGAAGTGCGCAGGTCGCTCCGGATTTGTGTTCCCTGGGGAAATTTGATTCTTTACTTTTTCCTGTGCAGTCCCCAAATGTCTTCGCTAAATGCCTTATTTATTCATCTGCCTTTAATAGCTCTTACAATTTCGGTTTATTTTTTGAAAAAAAAATAACTGCATGATCGGGAGCACAAATTTAATTAGGTGGTGTAGAATACCTAACTTGTATAAAACTAACTTTCTGTTGCAAACTAAACCTGTGACAGAGAAGAATTATAAGGTCAAACTACTTTGGAATATTTTTAAAAGCATTGTAACTTCCCATGTAAGCAAAAAATGATTCTACTGATCTCATAACATTTTAGAACTTATTTTGATTCGATATTAAGATATGATATTAAAGATATGATTTGAGCTTATTTGTATATTGTGTGATTGATTTTGATTGAATACTTGTGATTCTCTCTGAACCAATTGTACCATGGATTTTATAAGTAACCAAATCACCTTCGTAGTAAGTAAACCTCACTTTTTGATCGTTGATTTGAATTGTTTCTTGTTTATGGAATGATTTTTGTGATCTGATTTTCTGAACATTGGATTCATTCTTTTTTATTATTTTTCCCACTGTAATCACAATTTTTTGAGCAAATCACTATCGATTTCATTTTCTTCCAAGACAAAACTTGCATCACAAAATATTCATTGTTGTTCAAGTTGCAAGCGTTTTAGCAAATGTTTTAAATCATTGAAAATTTATGATTTTAATGAATATGGGACGGCGATTTCGAAATGGCAAATTTCCAGTTATTAAACTAAATTATGAACCTGTGTAGAAAAGGTCCCTTATTTGGTCCTTGACCTAGAGTCAATATGTCACCTAGAGTCAATATGCCCCAACACCTTGCATCAAACTATCAAGAGTTAGTCACATGAAAGTAGTTATTTTTAAAATATTACTAAATTAATTTTAAGTTTTTAGTTTTAAATATTATGATAAACTCTCATCATTAGATGTGATACTTAAATAGCTTTTACTTAGTACTTATACTAAGTACATCTAACCAATATTTATACTAAGTATTTCAAAATTATTTTTGTATTTAGTACAGGGACAAGCTATTTTTCTGAGTATATATATCCAAAATTTATTTAATGCACTGTTATCATTTTTTACAAAAAAGATCATTCGAAAAAATCGGAACGGTTGACCGGATTATACGCAAGTACCAAAAAATCATGGCTATTATTTCAATCATCTAACTATGATCACCTTGATCGCATAGCGAAACAAAATGAAACGACCGACGTTAAAACTGAGTAAACGGATCGAAAATCCGAATCAGCTGGAGTCTGACCCAATTCTAAGGATCGGTAAAGGCAAACCGCTGCTAAAAGATCCATTTCGGAGCTTTTTAGACAAATTCTCGGAAAAAAAACTCGTAGGTTCCTCCAGTTTATAAAAAGCCTCGTGAAAAGCCAAGGTTATGAAACTAGTGTCATCACATCACTAATTGCCTTTAGAAATTAACTAATTGGTGGGATCTCGCCGCACGTTGATCTACATGGAATCCACATTTCCTTTTACTAAAGAGTGGCTGAGTTTGTTGTTCAATCTAGATTTTTCTCAATAAGTGGGTTCTATGTTAGTTTATTTTTGTACTTGTTTTGAAATTACTTTTTTGCTGATTGGCGTTGAAAGGAAATATGGCGGAGGATTCAGTTAAAATATCAGATTTCTGTGAAGATTTGTACATCAGGAAAGATAATGTAGATAGAGGGATAAATATTTTACCGGATATAAACCAAACATAAATGGATCTAATATACTGTTTTGTTATATTCAGTTTGTGTGTGTGTGAAGAACTTGTAATCTGATAAGTTCGAAGTGTAGACGAAGTTGTAGTACCTTATTAATCTGTTTGATTCTAATATTAGGTCATCCCGAAAGTTTTGTCGCTCTTGAGAGCATCTGTATACAATGTATTTTTTGGTACTTTTCCATTACGGTAAACCAGTAAAGTACTTCTACTTCTATCTAAAGCCAATTTGGCGAATTTTGGATCTTTTTTGTTGGCTCACTTTTCCAGCTTTCCTAGTTTCTACGATTAATAATATTTTGTTTACTTCAAGTTGTCATTAATTGAAAACTTTAAAAATTAAAATTCAAAGTAATTTAACTTTAATTTTAAGTCATATTAAGATTGTAATAAATTGAAACTCATTTTATACTACTTTTGTAGAGCGGCGGTAGAATTTCCAGCGATCTAGATTCCTGTAAATGATCATCCGGATCTTTCCTAATAGAGGGTTAGGAGTAGCAATCCAGCAATTTAATATGGATGATTGTGATCAAACTCTCCGGATGCCTCAGAAAAAATTTAAATCTAAGTTAAATTTTCCACACTTGCTAAAAATACTTAAAACTTAAATTGTTTTAGGGAAGTAGCCAGTTAATTTTAATTTAAAAATCTCAACTTTAGGAAAAATGCAAAATTTTAAGCAGAAAAGAAATGAAGTAACATGTTATCATAGATTTAAGGAAAGCCCAGTTGTCGATCAGTCCCCAAAATCAAGCCAAGATGCCAAGTTGACGGTAGATAAGGTTACAGTTTAGATTGGTATCACATAATGGAAAAGTGTCAAAAATATCTTATATACAGATGTTCCCAAGAGCGACAAAACTTTCGGGATGACCTAATATCATTCATTTTTGTCGGTACCGAATGAAACATTTAGTATTTAGTTAATTTATAACCTGTCTGTATATATAGAGGGAAGTATAATTTCGAAATTATAGACGAAATAAATGGAGATATAACTAAAATAGACAAAAAAATTAATATCCATCAAAATTTTTATTTTTGCCGCTCCAATCAGGTTTTTAAAACTTAGTTTACTTTTCTGTATGGGTTTCCCTATATTTGAGAAAAACCCATGTTTGAGAACCAATTTTAAATTTTTGAGAAAAAACATCCAAATTTGAGGATTTGTCGAAATTACAGTTGAAAAGTTTTTAATAACCCCGTCCCTAGGAACCAATAATTAGCTCTTTATAATTAATTTGGGTCAAATTCAGATTGTTAAGCAGGAGGTGAGGTCTAAATACTACCTTAACTACCCTAATAAATGCTATAAAAATAGCAAAATCGTTTGAAATTTCGGATATTTTGACTTATTTGTAAAATAATTACTAAATGTTTCAACCTTTCTTCAAATAAAAGAACTCGTGATTGTATTATTACTTTTTTAATTTTCTATTTTAACCATTGTTTTCCTGCTTACAAACACATTATATACTATTCTAAAAGAGGTTCTAAATAGTTTACTATTGATTATCGGGTTTTTAGGCACATCAAAGGGAAAACTAAATAGAATTTCTGCTGCCTGAAAACGGAAGGTTGTTTTTCGTAGACTCTTCCGACTACTCATCCCTGTCATCCATACCGGAGTAGTGCGTTCTTTACATGAGGGAAGTCCGTTCCAAAAACGCTTGTGATAGAATGCGGGCGTTTGCTGTCTTTTTTCGGGGAACTCCGGAGGAGGATTTAGTAAGAAAAGTTTTTTTCTCGCGAGTGGCGGACGTGCCTATTTTCTTCCACAAAGCGAAGTCCTCGTTTTGGAAGAGCTGTTTCAAACCGCATTCGGTTTCTACGATTTTTAGGAGTTTGTATGATTCAGATTGGTGTACTGCACCTTACCAATATTGCTTCCTGGTTGAATCAATGACTTTATTTCTCTCGAAATCCAATCAACCATCCATTAAACCTAATTTTTTTCATTGCTTGACTTAATTATATCGATAGAATTTCGCTTGGGTTATTCAATCATCAAAATGCACAAAATAATATCACAACAAAATCCATCCTCTATCTTACATCCCATTTCGTCAGGGTGAATTTCAGGATATATCTCCTTCTCCCGAAAGTCAGGAGTTTTCCTTTTTTAACCATACAGAAATGTAGAAAAAATCTATATTAACCCCATATCCCCCAAAAATGTCTATTGACGCCCTTATAATTTGTCTGACTATGCCACTGGGCATCGTGTCAATTTAAAATAATTGTTGAATTGAATCTTTTTCAATTTTTAAAAAGGCGTAAAAAAAGACGGAACAGGTTTTGATAAGAGTCGACCAGCCGCACACAGTTCAAATGATGACAAAACCACATAGATCTAAGTTGAGCTGTGGTTAAACATGGCGGCTGGTCGACTCTTATCGAAGCTGTGCCAAAAAGACATCATCTAAAAGGAACAAAGAAAATTTAAATTAACAAAAATAAAATTTAAAGGCTTTCCAACTATACAAAAAAAATTTTAATGTTCCTACCCTCAGGTACAGGGGGGTACAGGAGGAATTCGGGGATGCAACGATTTAGAATTTACACATACGACATTTACTTATTAAAATTCCTATATCCTCGTCTGAAACTTTTTCTGGCTACGCCGCTTCCTAGACATAAGTTCTGGATTAACCAGAAATCTAAAATCTTAAACTGAATCTTTAAAGCTTTAAACCGAAATATTGAAATAGATAAGGATCCTAATACTACATTCACACATGAAAAGTTAATCTAGTTTAAGTGCTAATCTAGCTTATAAATATAGCATTGCTACAATGCTATAATTAATCTAGATTAGCGCTTATACTAGATTACTTTTCATGTGTGAATGTAGTATAAGGAAGGATAACGTAATGGACCTTATATTAACGTTAACCTGTAATAGACCGTGTATTAAAATAATTATCCACTCCTCTGTCCCTGCTGTATCAAACACCTTCCCCGTTAGTTGAGCGGGCGTTTGCTTTGCAGCAGCAGTAGGCGCGTCGTTGCCTGCTCCCATCGGATCTGGAGTAGCTACGGGTTAGGCTCTCTACTACGGGTGAAGGCCACGGTGAAGGTTCTCTGTGTCACGGAGCAGAGGTTCATGCCAGTGTTTTGCATACCATGAGGATCTTCTCAGTCAAGTCCTCCTTTTTAGAGATCTAATATATATATGGATATTTTGAAAACTTCAATTTTCAAATATATTTCGCTTATTTGATCTCGCATATTCAGGGTTGGAAAAGTGTTATTTTTATTAATCTTGAGGAAAACAAAGTGTTGGGTTAATTTGCTATAAGGTAAATGTGGGTATAGTGGACACTGTACCAATAGTGGCCACATAGCTGATTAATTTTAAATAAAACGAGTTAGAGGCGTCAAACAGCGTCAAAATTAATAAGCATAGTAGATTGTACAATCAGGTAAGCTGGTAAATTATCACCGATACCACAGATCAGCATGGGAAGGATATTTAAATATTTGAAAATAACAACATCGGCCGAGTGACTGAAATTTGATTTTGGTTATTGAATCGCGTAAGGAAACGGGTATATCAGAACTGATTTTTTTGTATTTATTACCGTTTGATTGACTTTTAAATTTATATTAAGATAAAGAAGAGTGTATAAAATGATAATAAATAAAATTTATTTGAAAATTTTGACTTTAGAAGGATTTATGGGGGTGGCCACTATACCAACACAAAATCTTAGATTTTCCAATAGTGGCCACTGCAATGGCTTCTAATAGAAACTTAAATAACATTGAATTTGGATCAGTTTTTCTTCATAAACTGTTGATTGTGCTTTAAAATGAGTGTTGTATGAATTTTGTTTCATTCTGGCTTCGGGAACCAAGGTTTCCAAAACATTGAATTACATGCTTAACTCCTCTCAAATCAGTTACAGCGTAGGCTTTGGGCCGGAAACTATCAAGTATTTTTTTAAACAAAGCTAATTTGATTTGATAAAAATACATTTCGTTGAGAAGGAAGATTTAATTAGAAATAAACGACTATACCAACAAAACCCCATCAATTTCATGCGTAAACCCCTCATATATGCAGAAAAAGAGAGGTATCCACTATTGATGCAAGAGGTGTCCACCATAGATACAACAGCTACATCTATGTGGCCACTATAGATGCAATTTGGAGTACTTTTTAAAAATTAATTAAAAATACTTTACCCAATTTAATTAAAAATTTTAATGGTAAAATCAAATCCAGAAGATCCAATTAATCTAAAAAAATGATGACAACGGTTTCCAAGAAAATAGGTTGGTATTTATTAAGAATTTAAGCAAAAATTTTCCTTAAAGTGTCCACTATACCCACATTTACCAGTGGGAACCTTTATTTTTCGAAAAACTATTTAGGTATTCCTCTAATTTAACTTGTTATGCCGAAAACTATCTCAAAAATTTTACCCGGTCTATTACGGTCTTTCACCTCTGTCACATCGAGAGTATTGCATCAGATTTAAGTTTAAAGAGGTTGACATTGTAGTAAAACTAAAATTGCTGAACATAGATTGCTTTTTTTAATAAGGTAAATAATTTTTTGTAATATTTATAACTTCCGGTAAATTGGAGATATCGTTTTATGCATCTCAATTTTAAAAAAGTTTATTTTGTTTTGTAAAACTACCTTTTCTAGTTTTAATTATATTATGTAATATTTTCGATTGCAAAAAATGGCATAAAATGCATTGCATCTCTTAGTAAGATGGTGTAAAATTTTGTTCAAAAGCTTTTAAATTTGTTGAAATTGTAGTAATAAACTCTAAGCATTGGGAGGAGGTATTCTTTCTTAAATATGTACAGGGATGAGAGTCCATAGTATAATAAGTCTAATTTACTTGATTAAATTTCTAATAGATAAAACCCAGAGATAGTTTCAAAATAAGGTTATCATGGTAAATCTTTAAAATAAACACATTCGCAAAATATTCATAATTAAAAAAATCAAAACATTTCATGCAAGTGTTTTGCACTATTAGTTCATAGCATTCTCAACTTCCGCCATAAATCACAAATCCAAAAAACTGTTATTGTTTTCTCAAGATACACATTTTCCGTTTATAGCGACATGAGAATTACTTGGTGCCCAATCGTGGCCACTGTGGCCATAGCTTGAGAAACAAATTCTGCCGTAAAACGAAAACGCGTGATATTGCTATCTGCTTGTTGTGTTTACCCAGGAGACAGCTGACTGGACTGCATTCTAAACAAGCACTCGGTTAGAGTTACGCTTGCAGTTGTACCCCAAGTGACGAAACTAGCCAAACAATCGAGCGTCAGGTAAAAGTATCTACTAGTCTAGACTTGGCTTTCTGCGATCAGCAGTTTGCTTCTTGGACTCATGCATACTACTTGGTATCTCGGGGAGATGATTTAGTGCATTTTGACAGGACCAAGTTTTAGTGAATTTCAATTTGCTGTTCGCAAGTCTCAAAATTTGATAGTTTGATGCTATAAAATTGTAATTGCTCTTATGATTGTGAGGAATAGTATTTGAAACCACATTCCTTCTAGCCCTTTAAGGCCCAACCTACACGATTGTGCAGGTGAATGAAAACAAAGCTTTTGATTGTTATCAAAAAAGTTTCAGGTCTTAAAGGGCTAGGAAAATTGTTATTGTGTCCTTCCTCAGTAAAATGAAACTGGAGATATTTTTCAGCAGATTTTTTTAAATTTACCATCTCCATTTTACAATATAAGAAAAAGCAGGGGCGATTGTAGTATAATAAAAAATATTGTTTAAAAGTCTCGGCTAAGTTTTAACTACTGGAGAACACGTGCACGACGGGAAAGCCGAGGAAATATGTGATGGTCTCTTCTCCCTTTCTTTTGCATCACCATTGCAAAATTCCCTCTGTTCCTTTTAACCTCTCGTAAATATCCCTCAGTAAACATGCTGGAATTACAAGCAACTGCATTTGGATTAACAAAGGTAAACTACTTTTCTAATAAAACTTTACCCTGGTAGAAAATAAACCCCCATTTCAAATAACAAAAAAGAGATATACCTAACACCGACTTACGCTCTTCATTTCAACAAACCTACTACTGTCGAACCAACGATAGTAAAAGGGTCACGTGATTTTGACATACAAGGAAGAAGCTGAGGGGCAGTTGATCGAAAGAGGAAGATACATTTACTCCCTCTAACCTTAGTTATACCCTCTATATCAGTGGTTCCCAACAGGTGGTCCGCGGACCACTGGTGGTCCGTGAGGCCATCGGAGGTGGTCCGCGAGAGGATTTTTAAACACATCCAAAAATGTGTTGAAATTTAAAAAAATATAGTTTTTCTTATCACATATCCCATGAAGTAGTAAAAAACCATAAATGAAAACCCAAAAATCTTTCGTCTCATAAACAAAATTGTTAGGTTCTCTTTCTCTCCTATCCTCTTTGTTTATTTCACTCACGTTATTCAACTGATGTTTATTACAAAGTAGAAACGAAATGTGATTATGTTGCGAATAAAATTAATTGAAACTCAGAGGCACCAGGTTGGGGCAAATAAAGAATCGAGTTTTTGGACTTTTACATGGTTTGATACGAAGCGAAGCTTATAAGTGTTGAAAGATACTACAAGTTGCATGCTAATAAGAAGAGGAAATTTCTGACACAAGTGAAATAGGTTTGTTTGAAGATCTAAGAAAAATTTATTGTCAAAAATGCGAGTCTTTGAACGGAAAAATCATCTTCTTTTTAAATTGCTCCTTTGAAATAACTATTTATTGACTTAAGATCTTTCGACGTGGTCTCATTTGGAAGAACATCAGTTAGCCTCGCCTGTATAATTTCTGCTGCTACAACTCTCAGTCAGTGCATGTGCATTGTGCAGTTTACTGTTTTGTGATAAAGAATTCCTGGTCATCTCATTTGTCCCGTAGTTTTAATTGCGAGAAAAGTATACTTTGTTTCAAATTTAAAGGATTGATCATGAACCTTTCCGGCTAATAGATCAACGAGCGGACCTGAACAATTATTGTCATTTGTAAAGTATCCTCGTCTTTAAGTCTTCTATAAAAGATTTATTTTTAAAATTTGGATTTAAAATAATGTCATAAAAATTTTTCTTTAAAGTTTAATAGATTATTTGATTTACAGTTCCATTAAGATGCGTATTAAGACTGTTTCCTGTACTAAAAAATCAAACTTTTTGCACCCTCTGTGAGGAATGAGTGCATTGAAAAAAGTTAAATTTTTAAAGATAAAGTTGGGAATAGGGATGGTCCGCCAAGGTTCAAATTTTTGTGAAGTGGTCCGCGGACATATTTGAGTTGGGAACCACTGCTCTATATACATAAAAAATCAGTATATTTAAAAAAAATAATAAATACTGAAGCAAAAAATCATGTGACCCTTTTACTATCGTTGGTTCAGGTTCAACAGTAGTATTCCTTCGATAAGTTCCGAAAGAAATAAAACCTCTCAATAAATTATAAAGTGCTTGTTCAATACCCAATACATCAGTATTTATAATCGGATGTGGCTTACTAGGCTATTGTTTCCTAAACTAATGTCGGTTCCTTCGGATAACAACATGGATCTACATGGTTGAAAGGACTTCAGACACTAAAAGAGCAATTATCATTGTCTTAAGAATTTGAGAACTTTCAGAATCTGAAATAACCACAACTCAATCGAGCATACAATGGATCTTTTTTACTCTCCAAGTAACTGTTTTTATGAAAGTTTTCGACAAACAAGATGGCCGAAGTATTTCCTATCGACAGATCTCTGGGACCTTGGGAGCAAGTAGGCTTCGACAAATGCGGGTTTTCGGTACTGTTCGATCGGCTGGCCAAGCGTGTCGAGCCTGGAAAGGAATTCATCAATTAATTGGAACTACGTTTTGATGGGGATATCTGCTCCTTTTTTTACTTTGAAATTCTTGTGAGGATTATTTTTCATTCATAAGTTTCAAGAATACGACGCATTCATTCGTTGTTCCAATTATTTTATTTCCAGTTAATTTTGCAGAATCTTTATCTATACTTGTTTATTTCGAATGTGTCTGAAGTTTTTGTCTCCCTGGTAGCAATAGTTTTAAATGGCTATTTTTTTAAATAAATGTCAGTTAAAATTTGAAACATTTCATACATTGCCGGTAACATAAGTAATACGTACGTTTTCAATTGTTTTTAAACTGAAAATTATACAATTTAGGAAGGATTTAATTTGAATAAATTTAATGGAATTCCAAAAGAAAAATCATTAACTTCTATAAATTTTCATTTTAAAGATAAAGTTTTTTCTCTTCCATTTTCCTTAAGTAACCCAGCATTTTGTACGATTCTATGAAAGAAAATTAGTATAGTTTAGGATGACAAATATAAAATGACGAATAAAAAAGTATTTTACGATATAAAATATCCTCTTAAAATTGGGGAATAAAGCAGCAATGCCTAGGGACATTATTCATTGTATTCGCCACTGTGCATTATTCTTACAATTTTATTGTCAGTTAGGTTTAAGGTACATTATTTCAGAAAAATATAAATAATAGAAAGAACTTTAAAGTAATTATTTGAAATGCTTAACTTTTTAATACTAGATAATACTAAAGTAATATAAAAACTGAATGAAAGATAAACTCTATCCGTATGTTAAACAAGGTCATCCACTATCGCCAGTCGTCGTTCAAGATTAGATTGCACTTGTAGAGGTGCTAGATGCCGTTAGATAACAGGATAACAATTGTTATTTTTATTAAAAAAGTACCTTTACTTTTTCTAGAGTTTTCGTCTAGTCAGCCATAGACTTTTTTGAGACTTAACACTACTCCTGCTCTTTTTCTTCGATCTTATCTCTCAAAGTATAAAGGCGATATTTTACAAAAATATGCAATTGGTCATATATAATAATAATACATTTAATTTTGAAACAAACTAAAATATATAATGTCGATATTTAAATTTAGAATCGAATGATAAATACCTGAAGAAATAATATAGTTGTGTTGTACTTAAGTATGTGTTAGTGAATAGTGTTAGCTAATAAGCAGTCGTAGTAAAAAATATATAAATTTTAGCTTATAAAATCTATCAGTCTAACGTACTATATTCCCATGCTCAAGTCTTCTGTATAAATTAGATATAGAATACTTAACCTTATCTTCCAGCGAAAAAATATTTGCATCCCCTTATTTCACTTAAACTCAAGATTTCGAATCTAATGAATGTAATGAAATGTTGCATAATACTAATTGGTGTATTTTTTCGTAATTTATCTCACTCGGAACAGTTTATTTTTGCAGTTTATTTTTTATAAAATTCAAATATTAGATAAGATATATAAAAGACATTTAACTCCCCTTATCATCTCGTAAGCTTTTCTACCCCCCAAAAAAAACATTTTTCTCAAAGTAGATCACACGTATTGGCAAGCACCTTATTAGTTCGCCTTATGATTGACATGGTTGACAAAAAAGCACGAGATATAGCACATCTGGTATCAAACATTTTTCTCGAACAGACAGTTTTTTTTATATATCATCTTTAAAACTCGTCTGATAAATCAAAATGTCTCACATAGGAGACAGTGTATTTAGTTTCTTGAGAACACCTATGCGTTTCACAGATGTTCTAGCATTGCACTGTGATTTCGAATCCTGTATCTTCTTCACTTTATCGGCCATTGCTTTATGCCTCGTCTGTTTTTGTTCTTCGGGACTTGACTCCTAATATCTAGTTTCGCTCCAGAGAAAGTTAAAGCTCTCCCTGAAGAGTTGCGCTAACAGCTTTCAAGGATACTGTTTCGGAAACTTAAGATGCCATTTTAATTACCGCTATTTACGTCGTCAACAAATTAATCATTCGGGGTATTAAGTTCACTGGAAATTTAGTGCTGTACATATCGCGAGGATGATTCAGGGCTTGTTTAAGTATTAACATCATTTGGGGCTACTCGACGTATTTAGTTTCATGAACTGAAGTACCAAAAAGTATTTTTATACGTTATTGGAGTATTAAAATGTGCATTTTTAGATGGAAGTATGTTTAATGGATATTTCAAAGTTGCAGATATTATAAATATGCATTATATGCAGTTATAAGTATATGGATGACCATATATGTATTGCACATTCAGCTCTGTATTTTTTGCATTTTCACAACACAATATGAATATAGTGTACACCCCAATACTGATTTAATTTTAAGCATCATGCTAAGTAACATGATTATCCTCACGTTTAAGACACTCAATTAACACAATATGAGGACTCTTCATTCTTTCAATATATCATTCTCTGTAACTTCATTGAAAGTAAATTCAAGTCGGTTTGTTGACTTGAAGATTCTTGTATTTTTTTTTCGACACATCTTCCTGGTTAGTTCATACTAGATCTCCATAACCAACAGGTTAAAGTTCAAGAGATAGCAATTCCTCTCAATATCGAAACGTGATCGCTCTAAATTATCTAGAAATTTAGTTCCCGATGAACCGATAATTTCAAAGCTTATCCCCACTAGGCTTTTACCTGCTTCACGATCTTAATCCCAGGAAATCAAAGAAGTATTTTGATGAACGATGGTCCTAAACGTGATAAGCTTTTGACAAGATCTCAGCAAAGGTTGCAGTTCAGTAGGTAATTATCATAATACGTGAATCGCGGCGCTTATGAAACGTAACATCGGTTCTTTATGCGTTAATTATGTTGATGGATTAGGCTGGTGTTGAGCAAGGCTTCAGACGTCAAATTGAATGTGACCCCTCGTCGTAGCAGGGCAGTGTGTAACCAGAGGTGGTTTTTAAACTCGTTTAGAAGGTTTCAGGATGCTTTTGTTTGAAAATTAGAATGAAGAGTTGATTGTAGGTTGTGGTTAGTCTGATTTGAATGGATAGTCAACTAACTGTAGTCTACCACACGTTGAAAACTCATGGTAGGTTTTTAAAAAATTGTGGTTAGTATAGAAATCTTTCTAGGTGGTAGTGACCTGTCATCAAAACAGTCCGTAATGTAGCAAAGGAAATATTGAGGATTTCAATGTGTAAAGCAGTATTTCTCGTGCTTTTTGTAAGAGTAAAGCAATTCTAATGAGGAAAAGACACGGGAGAAAATGCCAATCTTTATTTTAAAGCAAACTGCTGTTAAAAAAGTTAAAAATACCAATTGTGCAATCAATGGAACTATGAAAAGATGCATGATACTTACGGGTTTTTTCCACCAATTTGCGTGCCTGTTTGGTTTTTTAAATGGGGTTAATAGTATCTTATCAATGGTGTATTAATTTAATATGACCAAATTAGCAACAGTTTAAAACTCTTTGGGGTAGATCTTAAAATGAAAACAAATCAAATACTAATAATGAATTTATGTACACTAAATCCTTACTTTGTACGCCTCTTTTTTTCTAAAAAAATTTAAATTTTGATCCTTTTCATCAAGCTTTCAAATGATTAATAGTATTGTTTAGTCTATTTTATTCACCTTATAAGATCTTAAACAATTTTATCATCTTTCAAAACTTCTCATAGACGGTTGTATATTATGTACTTTTAACTAAACATCCAACTAACAACTATATCAACTAAACTTCTTCAAAAGATCTTTTCTAGTCCACGTTATTCCATGAAAAAATCGGCACTTAACCCGAGCGTGACATTTAAACAAAGCGATATCAAATCGGGAAACTGCTCTATCAAATAGGATATTCAAACAATCTTCAAGTTTAATAAAGTTTGCGGCAAACTAAAGCAAACCGTAAGCGGCAAATATTAAGAAGAAACTGACCGCGCTTTTATCTACATTACAAGTGATTCTCGCAGATAAAAATCGCATAAATATTGATCACAGCTGACCGCCATGTTAGGAGAAACTATATCCTTGGAATCAAATCAAAGTTTTGAACACTGGTTAAAGTTTCTAATTGAAAACTTTTGTTTGAGCAAGATTCTCATAAAGCCTTGTTCAGGGAAATGGTAGAACTCAATTTTTAAGAAGGGTTTAAATTAAAGGATAAAATATATATAGATGTAAGGCATACAAGGTGTTAAAATATTAGACTTTAAAGAGTATGTAGAAATATTTAAATCAATAGTAAGTTGGTGTTCAAATTAAATGTCTCATCAGTATTACATTAAACGGAATTGAATACTACTGGTTTTTTTAAGCTTTGAGCATAAAAAATTAAATCATTTTACTATGTTTTGCAAACTGTTTACAACTGTTATTTTTTCGTTAAAATGTTAAATGGAACCTATCTTGAAATAAAGTTATGGAGAAAGGTTTATTCATTCTTTAAGATTTTTAAGGATGAAAATCATTAGACCCTTAATTCTTCAAAAATTAGCAAAAATCATTAATAACAATAAGTGAAATTGTAAAGTTAAATTAAGGAAAATATTGCATCAAAAACTTTTAACTTTCTGCTGCACTTATTTAATCTTCTTGATTAAAAATAACAAAATTGACAAGTCAATTTAAGATTTACAAGCTTAATATTGTACATACAAAAAGTAGTTTTGAAAATAAGTTTAGCTTACAAATCAAAATTAGAGGGTAAAGTCTGATTTCTACTCAAAAAAGATATTAGGTTGAATATTCAAATAAATATATTTTTCTTTTACAAAATGTTTTTAATAAAACGTCATCTGATAAGATGATGGTAGCTTTCCACGTGGAGATGAATTGTGTTGCGTGCAAACCTCAAGATAAAGTCTTATCTTTCAAAGTATTTCAATTTATGAAGGGGAAAGTACCGTCAATGACAAGTCAATTTAAATGTCAATGGTTTCTATTGATATCGTATGCTTCTTTCCATAGATAACGTCTTAGATTTAATGTCATATTGCGGTTTAAATTATTTAATACAATTATCTTTTTATCAGTTTGTATTAACCATGAAGTATTATTTGGGATAGTAACTTTAAGTATGAATGTTTTTCAAACTATGGTTAGTAAAAATATTAAATTTATGACCTTAAACTACTAAGAGTTTTTTCCCCTCTTAAAAGCTATTCTTATTCCTACACTAGTGTAGTACAATGAAGTTTTCAGAAATTCTTCTCCATAAAACTTGTAGTTAATAACTTAAATTCAAATATCTCAATATCAAAGCTTTTGTAGTGTTAGTGTTTTTATCTCAACCTTTGATCAAGACGAATAAAAAATTCGAAGCAGTTTGAAATATTTATCTGTGCTTCCTAAAACAGTGTACTTTTATAAAGATCATTCATTTTCTTATTCTTTCCATTGAATATTATCAGGGCATTTTACTATTAAAGAACAAGTAGACTAAAATTAACTAAAATATTTTTAAAAAATTATATTCAATATCTAGTAACTTCAGTGTAAAACTGTTGGGGTTTGGTCATTGTTGTTGCAAGCACCTCAATTGAATCTTACAAAATCAATGCACTTATCTTAAACATATAGTTTTAATTTGTTTCAAAATTGGTTTATAAAAAGGAATATTTAGATAGTACTGACGAACCACCATCCTCTTTGCCACCATATGAACCCTTTCAAACATTTCTAGGCCAAGACAAATACCACAATCTACCCAGCGAAGCAAACCTCAATTAAACATGCAAAATAAAACGGATAAATCTTGATATCCTTCCAAAAAGAACTCTTGCCAAACTCAAATCCCAGTTTTCCTATCGCTACACTTAGTATCATCCCCAGATACATATCAAGCACCTTCAGTTCTCGTATTATCAATGTGTTAACACGACGACAAACGTACGACTTTTCTTCACCTCCGACTTGACTTTAATAGACCATAGTCATTTTGGTCGGCTGTATTGCTCCGGAATTTCCCTTAGCCCGGATGGCTATTTTTAAATACGAATTCCTGTCGGGAGGAGAGTTTTGGTGACGTAGTCGTCCTCGTCATTGTTCATTTCCAGACTGCCATAAGCAAATCCTTGGTAACTGGGGGAGATGAATCGCTTTCGCGCTTGCTAACCCTCGTCGGTCTCGCCATTGTGGAAGAAAACTTTGCAGGTAGGATTTTTTTGCTGCTGTCTTCATTAGGATCTGAAGCATTGTGAAACGGCCGATTTTTCTTTTCGGTAATTGTGCCTGCTGTCTTGTGGAGCTTTTCTCCTGTTGAGGTATTGAAGAGGCAGTAGGGGTATTTCCCTTAACCACTTGCCTGATTTGCCCGAGCACTGCTCGTCCGCTTGCGCGAGGTACTTCCCTGATTATCCCGAGCGTTGCTCGTCCGCTGGTTCGCTTTTTATGCTAAGTTTTTTACCGCATTTTCATGGTTTTAGTTCCTCTTTTTTTACATAGATGCCACTACTTGTCCAGGAGACCTCTCCCCTCCTGTCAGAGGGGGGCAGGCATGACCAATTTTGTTCATTCAACCGTGAAGTACACCAATTGGACATGCATTCCTTTACGCTTTTGTTGCCGATATCTCCCCTTTCTTTTCTAAGGAAAAATATTCGGGGGACACCAGTTTCTTTCTATCAAGAGGTGCAATTTCTGCTGCAGCTGTGTTATTGCTAGAAAACCAGCTAGACATAGAGTAATTGATTTTCAATGCCCACACACCAAAAAGCGCGCTATTACGGTCCGGATTGCAACGTAGCATTGGTTTTAACACCCTGTTTTAAAATTTGTCACTCAAAAATAGGTTTTTAAGAGAAAAATGTAAGTAATTCACTTCATAAATGTTTTCTTTGCCCTCCTTTTCTGTAGAATCGGCTTCCTGGCTGAACCCGATGTTCGGAAAAAGCCAACTTTAAGTAAAAGTGCCGCAATTTCGCTAAGATTAAAAACGACCATATATTGTTAAAATCATGATTTAAAAGTGTTTTGATTATGTTTTTGGTTTTAGTTAATAAATCTAAGCTCGAATATTGTTTTGAAAAATATGCTTTTTTTTGGACCTATTATGCCAAAAAAAGGAAACTGTTAAGTGGTTAATTTCAGTTGATTAAATTATTTCGGTGGTTTTGTGTCTATAAATATCAACGTTGGATTTTTTTACGCATACTCAATTGTTTACTCCTCGGAAAATTTTTCCAAATTAAAATATGTATATATCGCCACTCACACTATTTCACAAGAAAATGAAGTGCTTGCAGTAACTATGAGCCAACTCCAATGGAAAGCTGGTGGAGCTGGCGCATAGTTGTTGCAAGAACTTCGAAGGTTGCTATCTCAGCCAGTCGAGAAGGGCCGAGGAAGCATGACGCCCCTTGAAAATATTCGACCCCCATAAATTCAGACTGTCGGGACCAAGCTTTTTATTTAGAATATTATTTTAAAAATTGGTTTGTTCAACCTTATAAAAGCCAAAAATAGAGTAAATTATCTGTTTTTAAAAGTAAAATTTTTAAAAACGTCAGCTTAATGATGATTCTCCAAACTTTCAAAATATAAAGGTAATTTCAGAAGATATTCACCCAGAATGAAATAATCTCATTTCAGAGTTGAATTTCCAAAAATTTGTATTTAATACATAAGTATTAAAATCGTACCTATAAATATTCTAAAATACATCTTTAACCTATTATGTATGACGTTATATAGAATATTTAGGGACCCCACGAAAGGAATTTCCATATACACTTTATTGGAATAGCGTCTGTCTTGGAATGAACCCCAATTCTTATCGGGGATCAGTGATTTTCGAGAAATGGGTTTACCCAAACTTTTATACAATAAACACCTGCCTTTTCTGTAGACATTTCTTACTTCAACGTTTTAATTTCCCTGGTATAAAACTCAAAATACGTTGACGCCAGCGTCCAGTAGTGAAGCCCTTCTCTTGCACCACTGCAGATAAAAGGCTTATCGTCCACCGCTATCGGCGCCCTTGACTTTAATAAAGAGAGAAAAAAAGCCGGATCTAGATAATCGTAATCGCTGTATTCACCTCCCGACATGTCGTTTCTTGAAATGTCACTCAATTAAGATTTATTTCCTCCGCCATGCAAAGAGCTTAACGAGCAGTTCCTGTTGCAGTGGATCTTGCTCAACGCACTGCGCATCATTTGCAAGGTGGTTTTCCGCTTGTTTTAATACTAATTCCTGCCTTTTCTTTCCCTTTCTGGCACCTTTTCCAGTTTACTAGAGTATATTGTTGTTTGTCCTCAAACTGTGTTAATACGTTCCTCCATAATGAAGTTTGCGTTCTTTTTACAGAAATGAAGATTTTAAGATCTTTCTTGCATTATTTTCTTTTCTGTTTTTGCATTGTGGATACTTCTGCATGCCCAAAAGCCACTTGTTTTTATTGTTTTTACTTTCATTCCTAACTTAATCAGTTATAAATCTATGATGCGTCATTCTTTCGATGCCAATACCGAAGTGTTTGCAAAAGCTAACAAGTGAACGATCCCGATATTAAATATACCTATATTTTTAAATATACAGGGGAGAGACAATCATTCCAAATATCTATGTACCCAACATTATATGCAGCCAAAAAGGGATGGCTAAATCGACAACAGGATCTCCACCGCTTCCCCGGGGGGGTAGAATGGTTTCTAATGAGTTAATTCGCTTCCTTGTCTTGTTTGGCACAAACTCGCCTGAAGTGACTCTGTGCCATACCCCCCATAAAACTCCAAATAACCTAAACCAAATTGATGACCTAACTAATTTCCGCCACGAGGTTATGAAGGGATACCAGTGCATTAGGCAAATATCTACTGTAGAGTTAGAAGGTAAATAGTCTGTAGGGAATTTGAGACATCTGCATCCGAAGCGGAAATACACACAGTGGCGAATCCAGGATTTTTGTCTGGGGGGGGCTGAGTTTCACAAATAAATTAATTGCTAGTATGGGCTGTTCAAATATTGTAAGTAACTGAAAGGGGGAGGGGGGTTGCCAGCGCCGTAGCCAGATTTTGGTTTAGGGGTTACTCAACATCTTTTCTGAGTTCTAATCTTAGGAATATCTACTAAGTTTTAGGTGAGATGACTTCGTAAGGTTTTAAATTTGGTGCACTAAGTTTCAAAATTGTGTAAAAATGTCAACTGCAAGCAAAAGGGGGGTCTGGGGGTCCTCCCCCAGAAAGTTTTTTAAAATTTGCCCCTCAAAATAGTGTTTTAGCTCATTTTGAAGCCTTTTAGATTCCACCCAAAGAGCACCACTCATTGTAAGCGGCAGAATTTTTAAGGAAAAAAAGATCATATAGTACATTATTAATTGGAAAATATCTTGGGGGTTTTGGGGTTCCTATTCCAGAAAATTTTTTGAATTTTGCCCCTAAAAGTGGCATTTTAACTCATGTTGAGACACTTTAGGTTACATCGAAGAGGATTACTCCTTGAAAATCCATTAAGTTTCAAGGAAAAACCGTACTTATTAGATTCCAAATTTCGAGGGGGTTTGGGGGTCTTCCCCCAGAAAAGTTTTGGAATTTTTACCCTTAAAAGTAGGGTTCCGATTCATTTTGAGACTCTTTGAGTAACAAACCGAATGTCCGTAACGTGTTGAAATTTCTTTTTTTGGCTTTATTGCTATTACCAAAACTTGAATGTCTTATTCCTGGGGGGGGCTGCAGCCCCACAGCCCCCCCTACTGGATTCGCCACTGAATACACAAGTACAAAAGGTAGAAAACCAGTCACCCAATCCTCTTCCAACCCTTTCCCGGATTTCGCTGTCCAGGAGAAAAAAACATTCCTTCCATCTCGGCACAGAAACGTCTTCATTAATATTAATCCCAGTTTCTGATGTCCGCTGTCTTGTGTAGTCGGTCGGGACACCGGATCCCCACGTGGTCCCGCCGCCGGTCCCGCTGATGCCAGTGAGTCAGCCCGTCCGTCTTGAGTTGCAGCGGCGGCTCTTTATTTAGCTTGCTCGGGTGGCAGCTTGCCAGAGGGAAGACCTTCTGAGTCGTCTGCTGCTACGAAAGGGGTTGGTTTGGCACTAAATCGATACCTAAAAGAATCGATATTTCGGTTTCGGGTACAATAGGTAAAGATGCTTGTGTGAAGTCAAGGTTGTGATATAGGCCCGAAATTGTCCAAAGAATCCAACCTCTATTTAGAGTAATCAAAGAAAGGAAAGTAATATTCTATGAGAATATTCATCAATACACATCTAAGAATTAACAGTGGGGTCTCACTTTAGACTGACCATCTAACCAAGACCCTCTATATACGTGGCCACCCAACTCCGGACGATGACGTCAAACGTGAGTGAAAATTGCCATGTTAAGTCTATGGAGTGACGTCAAAGATGAGTGAAAGTTATGACGTTGCACGGCCGAGTTGGGAGGCCTTTATATAGAGGGTCTTGATCTAACCCAGACATATTCCTTACACCTTGAACCTCGAAGCTTTTTTCGTCTCGAAAAAACAAACAGCGGCCCTCATGGGATGTTGCACCAATGATTTAAGTCTACATTTAATTCATTTAAAACTTTTGCTTCTCCAGAATATATTTACAGAATACCCGAAGAACATCCTTTTAGTGAACTATGTCAAAAATTTTGCTGGGGCCAAAATCTTAAGAGCACTCCAAAACTCATCTAATATAGTTTTGGAGTCCTTTATTGATTCTTAATCCTAATCTCCATTATTTTGAAAATAACATTCTCATGATATATCCAATCTTCATATCCTTGTCTTGGATAAAAAAAACTTAAGTAAAGACTCGATGCATGAAAATACTCGATACCCTAGGATCGATTCATAGAGTATCGATTTTTGGATCATTAGGTTTGTGCGGGGGCCAAATGTACCCGTGCGGAATGTGGAGGAATGTTCTTCATGGGGTCTTTTCTAGAGATGATCATCCATTTCCTGGTTGGTTTCATGGAGAGTACTTGGCGTTTAGCCTTGCTTTTGACAAAGATATGTTAAGACCCCGGCAGTGCAAATTTCTTTTTATACAGTTCTTGACACTGGAGATATAAAGATTATTTTTGGTTATGAATATGATATATTACTATCATGAACTGATCCTTGAGTATTCAATAAAAACAAGATTTAACCATTTACACTTTAGTAATTGTTTTTCAATTCAATACTTCCACTGATATCTTTTTAATTTTAAAATTAATTTTTGTACTAACCCATTCCGAATAATTTCTTAGTTGTTTCCTTTCACAACTTGCTAAAATATGGAGCAGAAATTGCGCTGTTAAGTAAAGTATTAAATAAATTATTTTAATTAAGAACGCTGTGCTTTTGTCAGGATACATAAAGTACAACGAGGTAATAAACCAGATGCATCTGGTACAATCGATTGGAACGAGATAAGCTTTAAAAACAATAATTTACTTGGTTAATCCGGGAAATTCTTTAATTCTAACCAAATATTTATTACTTTCTACCAAGGTGCTGGATGAGCAAGAAATAGTGCATGATGCTCTGATACGACGGGATCTTTAGATCTGTTGTAGGCTTTCCCACACCAAGAGGATATGAAACAACTACACCAAGGAATGAAGGATTAATTAATCTTAATTCAAGTTTGGTGTAATGTTTTTGATCAGGCATAACCAAATGATACTGAAATTGGGATGATTTGTAAAAAAGGGGCTACCAAAAATAGTTAGAGTAATCCAAAATTTCGAATTGGAAAAGTAATTTTTTGTATGAAGGTGTGAGTCTGAACTAAATAATTAGTGGCATTTTTAAAAAGAAGTTTGCCTAAATTACAATTTTTTTAAATCGATACTGACAGAAAAATATATTAAGGAATTTCGAATTAAAACTACTCGTGGGAAGGGATAATATCATTGAATTTCTCGGTTGACACTGATCCCTCTAGATGGGAATTCATAATTGCACCCTATGAGTGCTTTATTAATGGAGTGTTAAATTGTGTATAGAGGGCTTATCTGTCTGGCTAGCAGCCAACTATGGCGAGAAATGAGTTCTCGCTTCCCCCTGAAAGTAATAATAAAAGATATATCCAGACTTCAAAAGTAAAGTTGAAGTATCTGGAAATGGTTATACTGGATTTCTAACTCTCCCTCAGTTCAATGTCCTTGTCTGGCACTGATGTATTCAGACTTTTTTATATATCTATGCCACTTAAAGTGGATTGAGATGTCACTGGTAATTAAAACGTACTTAGGCTAGTTATCCTCCCTCATGTTTGTTATTTCTGTGAGAAAACGGTTGGATCAAATGTTGGGGAGAAGGGCTTTAATTTACTCCCGACAGTTATGACTTGCTCGGGTCCTTGATGAGGAAAAAGGTTAAGTTTGAAGAGTGCCAAAAATGTTTTATGGTTCTTGAAATCTTTTTAAATTTGTAAATGAGCTCAAGAAAGTAATGCGCTTTTTATTTTTATTTAGCTAAACTTATAGACCTTTCCTGTCAGTTTTGAATCTTTGAAGGAATTTTAAATTGAGTTTTGAATATAATTTATAAACAGGTTCTTTGAATTTTTTGTAATTTTACATTAAATACTTTATGGAAGGATATATACCAGTTTTCGACATTTCAACTGCTACTTCTGATTTAAGGAGATAGCAAGAACTGGTTGTTATCAGTTTAATTGTTTTTATTAAAACTCTTTCAGTAAAAAAATATACATTGCTTACTTGTATTTATTTTGATAGTAACTAATAAGATCTTCATAATTTTTTACAATGCAATTTTGATAGATATAAAATGAAAGAAGCACTGAAAAAATCCATATTTTTCAAAACTTTGAAATAGAAATGCGTTATTAATATTCAAATTTCAGTTCCAGGTACACTGTATCCAAGTTGCACGGAACATGTAATTATTAATACTTATTAAGTCCCACAATCATAATTTTGTACTTTTTAAGCCATGAACTCAAAAAATCAACTCGTACCTCCTCTATATTTATAATTAAAAAAATAGATATGTTAAATGGAGATTTCTTAACATACTGTTCGACCCCTTTATATACCTTTTTAGACTACATTAAGTATTTAAAGCGAAATATACTTTCAGAAAATATATATTTGGATGACAGTCTCTTTAATTTCAATTCACATGATTATTGGACAATTATATTGGACAGTTTCCTCAGTATAATATTGTCGTTTTAAGTACACATGTGAAACTCTGGTAACCCAAAATTTAAAAATCGTAGCTACAAAGATCCTTGGCATTCGATCTCTGGAACATCGATACTTTCAATAGCGCTAACTATATAAAGCCAGCCTTCAGACATCGATACCTTTTCCAATCGGGCTCTTCAAATGGGTTCCATACACCTACTACAGGCAGGCACCGGTACCTCGATCGATGTCGGAGAGGATGATATTACCAGAGTACTTGTAGGAAAAGAATCGATGGCAGCACAAAACTTCCGTGATGGGTGACTTATGTAACCGTTCCCGTTAACTTTAGCTCCCAGCTCACGCCTGCGAAGAGCTGATGAATTTTTTCAGATGGCTTACATAAGGGGACTAATGGATTGGAGATCAGTGACGGTGTATAATTTTAAGCCAGGCCCGCACAACATGCGGGCCGCATGTGGCTAGCAGGCTATCTTTTTGAGGGCTAACACGGCTTTAATAATTTTAAAAGAAAATTCAATCAAGAAAAGGTCAATTTATGTAAGGTTTTAACAAAAGAATTTACCAATGAAAATTATGATCCATTTGTTTTATTAAAAGATGCAACTTTAAAGTGTTTGACAAATAACCTAATCATCACAAATATAGAAATTTCATAAAAATTTAACGTAAGTAAGGTTAAATTTAACGTTAAAAATGTTTAATTAAAATTTGAATGTTTTAAATTATACCCCACTGAAAGTCTGAAATTTTCATTTTTTTTGCCATAGGAAAGGACTGAATTTACCCCATACCCCCCTAAAAAAAACCTTGATTCTCGTATATATTCCTGTATAACCCCAAAATTTTTTCTGACTAAACGTATAAGAATTATTCTAAGATCAGGGATAATGAAAAGAGCAAAGAGACCGCCATTGGGTTATTTCGATGTCCGCAGTTGATTTTAAAAAATTGCATAAATAAATGTATGAAACTTGCTAGCGTTTTTTATTCCAATATATAAAGAAAGCATTAATAAAACAATCTTTCACAACGTTTTTCTTAACAGTATGTAACATCTCAACTTTTACATAGATCTAAACTCAACTTAGTTTAACACGACTTGCATTTTTCCGAGAAGAAATACAACCCAGCTGTCCAACCCCAAACATCAAGTACCTTCAAAAATACATTGAAATCCCTACTTTTACGAGATGCTTCCGAAAACCATAGCAATAACCCATCCTTCCTTACATCTTTTAAGTATAAGAATATGCTTAAGCACAAGCAGAAGCAGCCAAAGGGTTCCTAACACATCAAATGAATAAGCTCCGAACAGTTTGCCTGGATAAGGGTGTCCATTACGGGGGTAGTTGAGGTTATGGTCTCCGGGATGACACCGACCCTAATGACGCTAGCAGTAATGAACCGTCGCCTTAAAGACTCGTTTGCTGGGTCATTAGTTTTAATCCACGACAATGCGACTTATCTCTAGGATTCTGGTCAGTGGTGGTCACTGGATCGGTTTTAAAGGGTAATTTTCCGGGTTATGTATATTCGATATTCAGACAGCTTTTTTTCCGGATTATTAACCCTTGTCTTAGATGAGCTGGATGTCTCTTGGAGGAATTAGGAGAATTGTTTGGTTATAATAAGGCATGAGATTCTTCCGATTTTTGTCTATAAAGCTGAATCGTCCGCTGCGATAAGTCCAAATTTCTATAAAGCTGAAGAAGTTTTTTTTAATCTGCAACTCTTGTATCAAAATGTAGTAAACGTTTCGCTACTGATAAATTCGTATCTGGGATGTATTCGATTCGTATCCCACCCAGTGTATTTTAACACATTTATTGTTTTTAAAAATTTCAGATTGTATCCTCCTAAAGTAATCTTGAAAAAAATTCGAAGTGATAAAATTCCATGCCTTTTAAAAGCTAATATAACTTTCAGCTTCTAAGCGGCATCATTCCACGTCTCAAGAATTGTTTATCTCGTCCAAGTAACTGTAGAGAAATATATTTTTCCGCCCATATGTTTTTACGACATTAATCTTAGTTCTTTTTACTAATGGGGGGGTGAGAGAGAGACCGGAAAGGTTGTAGTCAAAAAACCACGTTACCGCTACTCTTTAAACCTTAATTTAATTTAGAATGTAAATTTATTTCAATGAGGTATTCTCACCATTTTTGTTTTAATTTTACTATGATAGAGAATGAAAATCTATGAAAAATGACGTTTAAATTATTGAAATTGGAAAACTATTTCCCAAGATATTAAATTTTAAAATTTCGTTTGCGGAATTGGCGGGAAAAACACTAATTTCGTAATGGCTGCTGTGTGACGTCACAGCGCATGGTAACCTACTGCGCCGGCTGGCGTCGGCGTTGTTATGGTTGTTTACATTGGTTTTCGCCATACTGTATGGGTCATTTTCAAAATTTGCTTACATTTGCTGTCCCGAAGGTAAAACATGAAAATTAAACAATTAATCATTATTAAAATTTCTGTTTAAACTTTGATTTAGGTAAAGTAGACTAAATAAAATATTTCTAGCTTTTAATTAATAAGAAAAGCTTTAAAATTATGTAAATAAAGATATTTAAAAATACGAAAATAGCCAAAAACGCTTGTCCCTAACGATTTTCACGAAATTAAAAGTAATTTTATTGTTTAATTTGACTTTTTGAAAGAAAAAACGATAAATATCAAAATTATGAACTATTAAAAGGTTATTATAATTGTAAAAATTAATTTTTTGAATTTAATATTTTTACAAATCAATAAAATATTTTGTCCCTCACTTTATGTCAACTCCCGTTACAGGCGAATTAATTTTAAAAATATAATAATAATTATGCTTTAAAAATGTAGAAACACATTCCAAACGATTGTTTGTTTACTTTATAATATATTTAAACCGTATTTTTATTCTTCGGCTCGAAAACTATCGTGTTTTCAAAGAAATTATCTGTCGTCAAGGTAGCGTATTTTTATTAATGTCAACTCCCGTTACGGTAATTTTTAATATTAAATAAACTTTTTTGGAAATTTTAACCCCAGAAATATAGTTATTTATTGATATAAATAGGATATATATGGATATTTATTATAAATAAAATGAGTACCTACGTACTTGCTTTGGCTCCACGCATTTCCACGCCTAGAAAATCAGGATTGTTTCCTAAAAAGCCGAACATGCACATGGCATCAATCTTGGGCAAATTATCGGATGATCCTTTCATAAATCCAGGTTGAAGAGCCGTCATCTTCAAATAAAATATCCTTTTAAAATAATTTAGCGCGAATCAATAATGTAGAACGTTTCGATTTCAAGTAAGCGGCAGGGAGCAGATGTAAACAAAAGCTCAGTACTGCGCAATGACGTCACATCCAATGGCGGCCTGTTTTTGGATCACGTGATTTTTTATCGTTTTCAGCTAAATTAAAATTGATTTTGTAATAATTTAAAATTACTTTGAAAGTTTTTACGCAGTATTTAAGGATTTTTAAACTTAGAAGTACTAGAAAATATCATTTGTAAGCAAATCCCTCACTCATGCAAATACCTCATTATAAAAAATAACTCTTAACTTCTATTTTAAACGTTTTCCAAGATATCCCTAAAAATTAAAAATTCGCAACGACTTTTTATGGGGGAGTAGCTTCAAGGACGTTTTGTGAAAGAGAAGGAGTATGTTTTTAACTAAGTATTACTCGACTAGTTTTTCATAGTTTAATAATACAATGTGTAATAATAGTAGTACTTAATTGTAAATTTACTTTCTAGATAAAAGTACAATTAATTTCTATAAAAACAGCTTAAATACTTTTTTCGAAAACGTAAATTCAATAAAATGAAAGCACAGCACATGTTAAAATGAAAATCAATAAGGCATTTTTTATTGAGCAAATGATCGGTGCGCAGCACAACACAAGAAAAAAATACATACATGGGATTGAGTGATCGTGTTGGTGACCTTCGCATATGATATTTACAATGTTTAAAGTAGACAAAAAATAATATTTAACCCTGTCGGCACCAGAACATCAAAAATGAAAAAAACTTTTTTTCTTCTCACATCCAAAATGCCCCTGTATTTTGTCTGGAAAAAAAATTTTCTTGTGTGCACTCCTTCCTAGTTATTTTTATGAGCCTCATTGAGGCCATATGAGGCCATATTTTTTTCATTTTAACAGAAAATACTTGGAAACTTATACTTAGAACCTATTTAAATACTTTAGAACTTATTAAAACACATGATCATAATATTAGAAGGTTACGATACAAGAAAATATTTACCAACCTGTAAAAAATGTTCTACAGAAGCTAGTATCTAGCTAGTATTTTCTCTTCACAAGCATCACAGCTTAAAATGTAAACATTGAGGTATAAATCATCGTGCTGCCATTTAGAAACGAATTTCAGAAACCATGTAGAAGTCTCATATGTGATATACATGAATCAGTGAAGTCACTGATGAAAAGAAAATAAATTTGCGTGTTTATATCATGCAAAAATTGAGCTCATAAGTAGAAGCCTCATTATGAGGCCCGTGGTGGCGAGAGGGTTAAAATAAGTATGTTGGTGTGGGAAACACAGGGTGTCTTATGAACTATATTGAATATATTGTGAACAAGATGGGAATAAAAGCGAGCACTCGCGTTATAATGCACCGTCTCATCAATAGTGAACATAGCATTAGTGAGTGAATATTTGATGTGATGACATGGCAGTGCCCTAAAACGGGGTTTGACTATACTTGACTCAGTTTTTCCATTCTAAAGAAGCACTCTAAGTCCCACCATTTGAGGAAGGCGTAGGCGGTCTCGTGTCGTGTGCAGCCTGTTTGACATTTGCTCAAGAAAAAAAACTAACCTTCTATGATTCGATTGGAGTGTGGGAAAGGGAAGAACTATATTCCCTTCTTCCGCACCCTTTTTCCGGAAGCTATCGATAGGCCCTTTATCAGCTGCAGCTGCCATTTTTATTTACTTCGTTCTCCCCCTTGGATCGTTTTTGGAATGGAATGGATCGAATGGATGCAGAGGACTTTATGTTTTTATTTATTATTGTTTTTTCTTTCTTCGAATCTACTTTGCATTTAAATGGAGCTGTGGGTGTTGGGGGTTTTGAATTTAAGCATCAGATTTATCGGATTTGTTTCAAATAAATAGAATTATGAAGAGTTGTAAGTTGAGAACAGATTATTTTTAATTAAATTAAATCAGAATAGATACTGCTGAAATTTTTTCTTTATAAAAAAAATATACAAAAATTGAATAAATGAAGTAAGAAACATTAAAGGAGTCGTAAAAATTTATGAATGGATTAAATCAAATCTTCAGTTAATAGAAACAGAACTGTCCTAAAATCTCAATAAAATAAACTCTAAGTTTTAAAAAATATGTATAAATTAATTGGGCCAGATAATACATTTTATGAATTAAATACCAAAATGTTCACTTTGATAAAATGGTTAATTTTAAAAAAAATTTCAGTCCTCTGAAACTGTATGAACAAATGTGGGTAACTTCTTTTAACATGTTTTTTAGGAACTGATGCGAATGATTCTTCGTTCTATTCAGATTTTCTCAAAGTTTTGCATCTAAAGAATTAATAAGATTTCTTTAGTTTGCGTAAAATTTCGAATTTTTTAGGATTTTTTTCCCCAAAGTTCGATTTTAATAAATACAATATTTTTATTCCTTTTTTACAATCGCTTGTTCCCTGTGAAATCTTTCCATGCTTTCTTAAGCATTTTAAAATTATAATTCTTGGGGTTCGAATCTTAACAAACATTTCGGTAAGAGTAATATAAAATGGAGCTAAAACTGCAATTGTTCTAGAAGATTTTAGTTTTGACGAATTTCTAAAAAAGATTTAAGGTTTTCGCAGCTTTGCAATTTCCTGTAGTTATCCAGTTATTTCTACGCATGCCATGTTTACAAAAAAAAACGCCATTTTCTGTAACGGGAAAACCGTAGTTTTAATTCAATTCCATCAGTCAATGTACCTTTCTTCATTTGAATAGAATGACGCTGGTATTTCTTTTCATCATGAAGCAGAATACATGTTTATTTGAACAGCCGTATATCTTATAATACGCTCGACTTTATTTGTTGAACAAGTCCAACACAATCGTAGCGTGTTCTACGCCTTTTTAAAACCTCCCTTCTGGTAATTCATGGAAAACAGACTGCGTAATTCCGTATTGTTGCCACACATCGAGAAATAACATTTTTAAAGGAAGTTTGAGAGTTATTATTAATTTAAAAACAACTAATTTAGCCACTTTTAAAGCAAAACCAGTTAAAAATTAAAATTCCATATACTTGCATGTTCAGTCGAATTCATTTCCAGTTCTATAATTTTTTAGCAAGTTCTGCTCTTTTACAAAACTTTAATGCAAATAAATTTGTTTTCAATCTTTTATAACAGTGTTAAATCGAACTAATTTGTCTTACAGGTTTTACAATTAAGCTAAGGAATAAATTTAATTCTGTATTTTTACCTCGTATGATGAATAGGATCTTAGGATCTTAAATTTGCAAGTTTTTCAGTGTTATTATGTAGTTTTGTGTATTTTTAGATAAAGACAGGGGAATTTACAAAAAGGTAAAAAAAATTAACAAATTTGCGAACTTGTTCTTTTTTTAGGCCTGGAAAAGTGCGATATGTACGTGATAATATCTCCATGAATATTCAAAATTTTTTTTTCATGACATTTTTTCGGCGAGTTTTTTATTACATTGGCAACAATACTTTAATTGAGGTTTTGGCTCCATCTCCTTTAGTGTTTTAATTAATTATTTTTATTTCGCTACTAGGGGCGCTGTAAGTCATCTCAATGGATTCTCCAGGGTCACTTACCTAGGGGTATACCTTACTTCTATGACCC